>CM076714.1:46905000-49405000 GCA_038501285.1 Penstemon eatonii
TTTGATCAAAGGATTTCGAAAAGGTAAAGTTGATAAAACCTTGTTTACTGTTGAATGGGAGGATCGTATATTACTTGTGCAAATATATGTGGACGATATTATTTTCGGTTCAATTAACCAACAGATGTGTGACAAGTTCTCCAAGCTGATGCAGAACAAATTTGAAATGAGCATGATGAGCGATCTAAATTATTTTCTGGGTTTGCAAGTTAGACAGTTGCCTGATGGAATATTCATCAACCAAGCTAAATACACAAAAGATCTGGTCAAGAAATTTGGTATGGAAACTAGCTCTATTGTTAGTGTTCCTCTGTCTACTGGACTTCGTTTGGATAAAGATGAAGGTGGAAAATCAGTAGATATAACCAAGTACAGAGGCATAATAGGGTCACTGTTATATCTAACAGCTAGCAGACTTGATATCATGTACTCTGTTAGGGTTTGTGCGAGATATCAATCAAATCTTAAGGAATCTCATCTCCTGGTTGATAGGATAGTGCCCAGCAAGCCAATATTAATTAGCTTGTTGGAGTGCTATTTTCTTATGGTTTATAATTAATATGCCCGTTCATTCATAGTACGTGAAATTGAACAATGGCCAACTTCATCTCTCGCGAACTTATCTAAGCGATTGGATGAAATCCTAAGGTCACAATAGACTATGGGACGATTCACTTCAGTACGGAGTGCAATCATGAAACAGTCTCAAAAGTCATGATCTTAAAACCATTCCAAGTCATAGATTCCGAACGAGACGGGGTATCGTAGGAATCGCCAAGACTTGTACAAGTATGCATGATTCACATGGAGTGAATTTGTAGCGTTTCATGAGCAAGGCATTTGAGGCCAGTGCATATGAGTAGGTGGTTCAATGGAGGATTGAATGCATCGAACGACCCGAACAGAGAAACCCATTGTGGAAGCGCATGACGCATATCGGTGATGGGATGTTTCTCAAGGCTTATAATAGTGTACGATTTAGTCCTTAGACTTGAGGTGCTAGGGCGAATTCGGTGCACAATTGTGCGTACTTAGATTTGGGTACTGGTCACGTAGCCTGGCCACAAAGTGCCTAAGTTGGGTGCGTACACGACTGTACGCGAGTGGTTAGTACTAAGAAAGGATCTATCGACTCACCCTGATAAGGTGAGAGTATTTCCTGTACGTTCTTCGATAATATGTTCCTAGAAACCCATGGCCATGGTTGGTGACAAATTTGGAAAGGGGTTTCCAAATTAAGCAGTCACACCGGAATTATTATCCAGAATTAGAAAGTACAGTATCGAGATAATTAGAGGTGCCGATCAATTCACACACCCTAGGTCTCGATCGGGAAATCATCGTGGAAGGACCGTATGTACATGGCAATTATAAGAGGTGAGGTTCACAATTATCAATTCACCTTTGATTGGGCTTCGTGGGCTTGTGGCTAGACATCGACAATGAAGTGTGGGTACTCCTGAATTAATAAGGAAATTAATTGTGGAGTGGTCAATTAAAAGTTGTTTAATTGATCGGAGCATTTAATTGCTCGTTAATTAAATCACGAAAGTCGTGGGCCTGCTGCCAGTTGATGGTGAACCCAGAGGGTCACACACAATACAATTGGACGGTGACTGTCTTAAAGGAAAAACAAATGATTTAACGTTGTTAAATCAAAGTAATTGAATTATGGTATTAATTCAATAGGAGAATATTAATTAGATATTTAATTGATTAATGTTCAATTAATTAATTAGAGTTATCTGATTAATTGCAAAATTAATTAAAGTATTTAATTAATTGGAATATTAAATAGTTAACCAATTTTAGGATTGGATAATTATGTGGGTTGATTTTGCAATTAACTAGAAATAAGGGAAGTGGGCGATTTTTGTGAATAAGGAAAAAGAGTTTTATTTCTTAGAGAGCAAGCTAGAAGAGATTTATCAAATCTCATATTCCTAAGTTGATTAGGAATGAAGATTTGATAAGGGAAGGAGATATCTCTTTAGAGAAGTTTTTCTCTCTTATAAATACTCCTTCTCTTCTCTTCATTAAAGAGAGGTTGAAGTTTTTGAGAGAGGCACAAAAACCCTAAAATCTTTTGAGAGAACAAAATTACTTTTGCTGAAAATTTGAGAGAAATCGTTTTTACATAAGAGAGAAATTCAGATTTTTGCACAAGATTTATTATTTGCAAAACCGCCCCACAAGTTCGCCCCAAACCCTAGTCGCCCAAGGTTGACATCGGCCGAACTCAAACTCGACCAGAATTGCCCTGGTCGAACCCTGCTTGATCACATAAGCCCTGTGATTCAATTCTTCCATTTGTATCTCCTAATCTTGATCAAGATCTCAAGTCCAGATCTAGATCCAAAATCCTTTGCTGACAAACCTGCGAGATCCAGTTCTAAGCCTAAGACTTGTAGGCGTCACTACAATCCAGTTGGTGTGGACTAACTTTGGAGGTGAGACACATGGATCACTCAAGCTGTCGATCGAACCTAACACCTGGAGGAAACCACCACAAAACCGTGGTGAGGTAAATTGCGAAAACCCCCCTTGTGTTTGATTCAACCTTTTGTATAATAAACTGTGGAGAAAGATTTATGGGACTATTAGGGAACTCGAAAAATTTTAAATGCCGCACTTTGTTGTATTGACAATCGAGCCCCAAGATAGAATATCCCAACACTGGCTGCCAAGAGGATGCTCAGATACCTTAAAGGCACTCGAGAATTGGGATTGTGGTACCCTAGAGAATCTGGATTTGAGCTTATAGGATATTCTGATTCTGACCTTGCTGGCTACAAGATTGATAGGAAGAGTACAACTGGCGCCTGTCAATTCTTAGGTAGTCGTCTGATCTCATGGATGAGTAAGAAACAGACTTCAGTATCTATCTCTATTGCTGAAGCTGAGTACATTGCTGCTGACGCATGCTGTGCACAGATACTTTGGTTGAAGCATCAACTAGAGGATTACAACATAAAGATCAGTGGAATCCCAATTTACTGTGATAATACAAGTGTCATCTCTCTTACTCAGAACACTACAAGTCACTCAAGGACTAAGCATATTGAGATCAAACATTATTTCAACAGAGATCATGTGGAAAAGGGAAATGTTATAATTGAGTATGTTCATACGGACAATCAGATTGCTGACATATTCACTAAACCACTAAGTGATGCAAGATTTTCAACTCTAAAAGTTGAACAAGGCCTCCTAAATTTAGATGCATAAGCTGAGGGGACCAAGGTGCGTAGCCTTTTAATATTCTCTTTTTAAATTGAAAAGGAATCTCATCCACATAGTTTGGATTTAGTCGATATAGAATATATCAGAGGACTTGAGCTTATCAGCTTACTCATCTTATCATCTTCAAGGTTAACTCTCAACAGACTAGTTAACTTATGGATTCTTAAAGTCAGGGGGAACGTGTAAGACTAGCGGTGCATCTGATTAAAAGATGAAATTTGTTGATGACAGTTAGTTGAAGTTATGTGTTGATCAGATAAGTTCTTTATTCTTGAAGACTGAAGATTAATTTATCTTGCTGGATTGACAAACAGCAGAGGAAGATTTCTAGCTATTGGCTTTCACTAGTAATATCTGTTTTCAGAACACTCGTCTGTCAGATAAGTATTAATTTACTCGTCTGATTATTTGTATAAGTGTGGTTCTTAACAACATTTTATTTATAAACACGCTTTTACAAGTCGACTGAAGCGGTTTGAATTCCCGCCAGTCCTTAATTGCTTTTTGAAATTTGAAACCCGCGTATCTCACCCCACGATCAAGGCTGACAGGAAACTGATTTAACGGCTCGCATAAAACACGAAAACTGAAGCGCTCTCACCTCTTTAAATACAGATCTGATCAGCTCATTGATCTATTACACACCCTCAATTTTCAGAGCACTTAGAGAAAATTTCTTGCACTCCTACATTCTGCAAATCTTTTCTCTTCACTAATCTTTTCAGATATTCTAAAAAATGGCTAAGGAAGAAGGACGATATCTTATTTACTCTACTTTCCACTCATCTGGAACGCCTCTTATGAAGGAAATTCTGGAAAAGTTCCAAGCTGCAAAACTAGTCAAATTCATGGAAGCCCATTAAGACATGGTATACAATGATCAGATTCTTGAATACTATGGCTCGTCTGGGAAGCCTGATTTTGATAAAAAGGAGATCAAGGCTAGAGTTGGTGGAATGGACATCTGCATCACCCCTGCCTTGTTGAACGAGAAGTATGGTCTGCCTAATGTTGGAAGAACAGACATCTCCATAATGGCTGAACCTAAGGAGCAAGAGTTTTGGAGTTTGTGCACAAGGGAAGGAGAGATCCTTGCGGGTAACATCAAGAAGAAACAATTGAAGGATGAGTATCAACGGATAGCTGATATATTTGCCAAGATTATTGAGAACTGTACCTTCTCACTGGACAGTGTACCTATGAAAAGGTTCCATGTGATGATTGCTGTTCATTACGGTTTTGAAGTGAACTGGGCTGCATTCGTCTGGTACATATTAGCTGATCACATCAAGAAGCGGAATTCCTATCACCGGATATTCCTCGTCATCTGTTTATGGATCTCCAGTGCGGAATGACCAATGGCAAGGTCATTCACCAGTCCAAGGCTATGCACGCCTATCTGGCTGTTGTGGAACAGCTGAAGAGAAAAGCAGCTGAAGAACCAAAGAAGAAAGCTGCTGGAAAGAAAAGAAAAATTGTTGTTTCCAAGCCTTCTGTTCAAACAGTTGAGCCAGTTGTTAAAGCCAGAACAGAAGAGGAACGTCCTGCTGATGCTATTATAGATCAGACAGCAAAGGAAATTGAAAATATGCCTTATGGTTCTCCATCTAGAACCATTTTTGCTGAGAGACCAGCTGAAAATGTTACTGCAAGAACAAGGAGCCAGCTGAGAGACACAACAACATCAAAGCCAGTCCAAGAAAAGCACACCAAGGCAACTATCAGAAAGAGGTTGACTTTTGTGTCATCACCTACTAAGTTATCTGACTTAGTTAGAGAAAGTCCTCAGTCAGCAGAGAGGCCTGCTGGAGCTGACAAGGAGTCTACTGTTAAGGAGTCAGCTGCTGAAACAGCAACTCAACAAATCGTCCAAGTCCCTCCAACAGTTGAGGCTACCCAACCTCAAGATGATCATGAAGTGAAGATCATCCACCCAATTGCAGTTGCCCCAATTTCAACTGCTGCACCAGAACCAACTGCTACTGCTGCTGCTGCTGCACCAGCACAGACATCTGCCATGCCTAAAAGAAAAAGAATTGTTAAGATAAAGGTGTCTGCTGTCGAGAAAAAGAGAAGGGAGGAAGAAAAAGAAAAGAAGAAAGCTGAAGAAGACTTCCGCAGAGTGGTTGAATTAAGTAAGCTTGAAGCTGAGAAAGCTGCTAAGAGAAAGAATATGACTGAAGCTTAGCTGAAAGCTCAGGAGGATGCTGATATGGCCAAAGCTCTTGAACTAAGTAAACAAGATGACCATGGTCCAATGAGAGCAGGAGGAATAAAGATAGGAGAATCTATGAATGCAAGACAGATTCTTCCTCCTGGCCAGAGGGTTGAGAAGTGTCCATTTGCTGTTAAATGGGCATTGAACATTGTAAATTCTCACCCTGGTGCTTTTAAAAGGTTTGAAGCTGCCCTTGCTGATTTTGACAAGCAGCTACAACAGAGGACTCTGTTTCTCCAGGGGAAGATTAGATATAACAAATGGAGAAACTGCAGAGTTAACAAATCTGTTGAGGAGATAAAGTCTTGGAAGAAGTTTGCTGATGAAGAGAAATGGGTACTAAGCTGGATGCAGACCTCTTCAATCACCAAGGCTTTGGATCTTGGCCATGTTAGGGATGTTTTTTATGGCTACACAAGGGGGATTGTGACCAGGGAAGCAGAGAAGATCAAGAATGCACTGCAAGAAAAAAGGAGAAGAAGTGATGACCCCATCAGAAGAGATGTGTAGATTGCTATTTATCAAGCCTTAGAGAAGTGGTCTGAAAGGTCCAGATACTATCAAGGATCCCCAAGTGACCTTCCCACTTTGCCAAGTGTGCAACAAATTGCCTTTGGTTCTAAGGTAAGTACTTATCAGGAGAAGAAAGTGGTTAAGGCACCTGCCCAAGGATCTATGCCTTCAACTACAAAAGTCATCCATCAGAAGACTGTCATAACTAAAGATGGAACTCCTGAAACAATGAAGGTGGAAGAACAGGCTATTATTCCAGTTGAACCTGTTCAAGATGCTGTTCAAGAACAAGCTGTTGTTCAAGATACTACAGAACCAGTTCAGAATGAAGAAGAAGATGTTTTGGCAGATATCCCAATCCACCAGGAAGAACCATCAGCCTCGTCTTCCATTCCAACAGCAGATAAACACACATCCTTAATGGAATCTATTCAAATGCTGCTGGAACAGTCTCTTAAGGAGATGGAGGAGAGGGACAAGCTGATGATGAAAGAGATGCAAGAAGAGAACAGAAGAATGATTAAATATGAAATTGACAACTTCCCATTGCCGCCTGATAACTCCTTATGCTGACTCAAAGTCTGATAAGCTTGAACAGGAATGTTGAAGACGTTAAGGGCGATGTAAATCACCTTACTCTTCAAAGATATGAATCAGACATTGCTGGTCTGACTAGATCGTTCACACGGGTCTTAGATGCAGAAACGGAGAATAACTTCCTTTTGTTAAGTAGATACAATCAATTGCTACAAAAGTCCATGATGAAGTTTCTACACTTCAACTGAATATGGACTATCTCAATGACCAGGCTGGCGCACTCAAATCTACTTTGAATCATCATACTGCTCAACTTGACACAGTGGATCAGAACATCAGAACACTATGCACTGATGTCAACGTCTCAGCTGTTGAACTCAACCCCACTGATGATGACAAAAAGGGGGAAGAGAAATCAACTACAGCAACTGCAGCTGTTCAAGTAACTGAACAACAAAAGGACTCTGCTGAAGAACAAGAGAAACCTGCTGAAGAGAAGTCAGAGCCTGTACTTGAAAAAGAAGCTGAAGTTGAGAAGAAAGCTCATGCTATTGAAGAGAAGAAAGCTGATGTTGCTGAAGAAAAGAAAGTTGTTGCCAAGGAAACTGATGAAGAAGAAGCTGATGAAGAAAAAACCAAGGAACCAGCAAAATCTGACAAAGAGATTGATGCTTCCAAGGATACACCAGAAGAGCAACTTAATCCCTCTCTAAGGGTGAAAAATCTGGATCGCATCAAGAGAAGGATTGAAGAAGTAGATCGTCATGAAAAGATGGAAGCTGCTAAGAAAAACCTTCTGCCTGATGATGTGAATGATGAAGAAGATGAAGAGGAGATTGCTGATGATGATGAAGAAGAAGAGTATGAATAAATTGAAGAAGAAGTCACTGATGATGAATCAGATTACTAGACTTATCTGTTTTCTTGTATCAGTTAATTTTATTCCTTGTTAACTCATCTGATTAAAAACTTGTAACTTGTACTAAATCTTTTATTAATGAAAGTTCAAGTTTTTACTTCAACGTATTATTTCTATCTCAGAAATCTTTGAGGAATGAAACTTTAGTCTAGGTACAGGTAGCTGAAAGTTTTGTCATCGTCAAAAAGGTGGAAATTGTTGGATGAAGATGAAGATTGAAGGATAAGAAAGTTAGAAGTTAAAGGGAGGTTTTGATGATTTCCAAAACATCAAGATCAGCTAAGTAAAGAATACTTAGTAAAAAACCCTTAGAAGAATTTTGACCAACCTAAAGACAAATCAGACGAGTCAAAATTCAACTTGGTCCAAAAGACTACTGATCTACCGCTGAAGGAAGAAATCAGTTTGGTGAAAATCAGCCGACTCAAATCAGATTAGTTCAAGTTTGAGATCAGCTCAGTACATCATCAGATGAGAGATCTTAATCAGCCAAGTGGAAAAGATCAGGAAGTCTCCTCAACGATAATAAATGCACTTGGAGTAATAAATGCTGAAGAAGGAGGGTATTTATGGCAAATGATTGAAAAAATCCTCGTATCAGCTCGGTGCATTAAATGCAGCTGACAGAAAGTACAGCAGACTGTACTGTAGCAGTCGCAGAGAGCCGTTTGCAGAGTTTAAGTACCAATACTCGAGGAATTGAACTTTGTCTTTCTTCAACGGACATTTTCAAAACTGAGAGTATAAATAGTTCAAGAGTTTTGAGAGAGAAGAAGCTACAACACACAACTGAGATCATTCTGCAAAGCAAAATCTTCTAAGTCTCAAAAGCATAAGAACAGCTCACTTGCCTGCTGAAGTTATTTGTTAACAAAAGTTGAGTTGAAGTTAAAAGATAAATCATTTTCTGAGTGAATCTGTAAGAAGAGTGTTGTGAGAAGCTGTTATCCATCTTTGTGAGTGATAAAGCTTTGTAGTATAGGATTTCTGTGTGATTTCCTGTAACGCACTTGTGGCCGTTTCATTTGTTGATTGGCGAAAGCAGTGTATACTGATTACTTTGTGTTTTCTAGTATAACCCAAGATCTAAGTGACTTGGAAGAGTGGACTAAAGGATTTAAATCCATATAACCACTATAAAAATTCTTGTGTTTATTTAGCTTAAGTTTTCTTGCATATTTCAAAAACTGCATTAATTTACACTGAAAACAAATTGTTTAAAGATTTTTAAAGGAATTTAAAACTGTGGACAAAATCTTTAAAGGACATAACTTACTTGTGAAAAACACTTTAAAACACCCGCTGCAAGTAATCTGAATTAAAACTGATTTTGCTGAAATCAGCTAAGTACTTATCTAAAAGAATGGTCAACTCTGCTGCTCATACTTTGTGTGCGATCAGCTTAGTCAGCTTACTGTTTACGATCAGCTTAGTCTGCTAACAGTCAAGTAAAAAGTTTTTAAGTCTATAAATTTTCAGAGATCTATTCACCCCCCCCCCTCTCTAGACCTCATCTGACCACTTGGGACCAACACACACCCTAACTAACTAAGGATTTGATACAAACCCTAACACAAGAAAACAAGAAGGCCGAAAATATTAGCCCTCTCACCCCTTTCTTCCTGTTCGGCCACCATGACAAAATTGCCCCTCCATGTGTTTGTTTCTCCAAGCTTTTTATCTCTGGATCCAAATCCAATTCCTGAAAGAAAATAATTCCATAATCCTAGTTTTGAGCCTGAGAATTACGAGATGTCATTCAATCCAATTGTTGTGGACTTTCTCTAGAGGCACAACACTTGGGGTGCTCTAGTGAACTTTTGAAGACTGGAGAAAAACCACCAACTTGCCTTACCTATTTATTTTTTGTTATGAATTATGATTCAATACCCATTTTCGTATGAGTTAGATAACTGAGATCCTGGGCTCACAGGTTTCATGCGTGTATGAAATTTTTTTAATATTTCGCACGTTGTTTTTGACAATTGTACCGTGTGATAACCCAGGCAATTCCCTCGAAGGTAGTAACCATGATTTTGCAGCAGAAGTCTTCCGAGTGTCCATACAAATTCATCACATTAATAAAGTTGTTAATGTGTTCCTTGGGGTCGGTAGTCCCGTTTTATCGTGGTAATCTCATTGGCACTGTCTAAGTGTTTCGAGCATCTCGAATCTCTTGGCAGAAAGGTGAACATCTCATGATACTGTTTCCGATCTCTCTATCCCTGATATTTTCTCGGAAAGTTTCTATATTTTGCATTATCTCGGTACGTCTGATTGTCGTACCTGCATGCCGAGCTTCTTTAATCAACTCATCTCTGTCTAATTTCTTGGCAACTCTCTCCTGCACAATTTTCTCTAGTTCAGCTTCAGTGACTCTCTTATAGGTCGACTTTTTTGTTTTTGTCAGCAATCAAAGGATGGCTCTCCCCAACTACTGAGTCCTCCACATAATGTACTGCTTTGGAAGGTAATCCTGATCGGATATTGGACCTCGACGGAGTAGGTTGGGAAGGGTTTGCTGTAGGTGCTTTTGATATCGATCGAAGCACACTCCTTTCCTTCTGAATATTCGAGGATGGGATTTCAGGTCTCCCATGCACCGCTGGCTGATCCACTGGCGACTGATCAACTCTTCTACTGTTCAAAAATTCCCTGCACATTGTGCCGATAATGGATCCCAGATCGGCGACAGTTGTGCGAATCGGAATATCATCTTGGGGAGTAATCGGCGGAGCTTCTTGTTATCGAGCCGCTCGAGAAAGATTATCAGGCTCATTATTGACAAAATTCTGTGCCCCAGCTACGTGTGAAGGCTCTCCTCGCATGTATGTATTTCGCCTCGTAGTAGGTATATTTTGATCTAACACCCAAATAAGGCCCCTCGGTGGGCGCCAATTGATCTGACGTTGTTTCATTCAGGATCAATAATAGAAAGCAAAGATAATAAAAAGTGAGGTAATGCCAATAACGGGGTCAAATATGTATATATTCAATCGTGATTACAATACAATTCGTAGTCCTATTTGAGCATTACTGGATGTCGTACAAGCTAGAGGCTAATACATATAATGTAATTGAATCTAAGTTCCGAGGATGCTTCGAGCTGTAGCTTCGAGCAAGGAGCACCTGGGACAGCGTGTCTGGCGTCATAAATGCTTGTGGTATTTATAGTTGAAGCTGTGTGTTAGCTGAACCATCCGCAGGGGTGCATTTCTCGGCCTAAAGGCCTGGGCCTGGAATCGGCCCAACAGTGAAATCCGAGCATGAACCCCTTTGCCAATGATCGGACTAGGCTTACTAGTGTTGGATATCGGCTGACACATCTTCGAGGTCGGATTCTGTGGTTTCCGATCGTACAAGTCCTTCCTAAAATCGAATATCCAAAGTACCCCTCATCACCTGTGGAAGGTTCACCTAGCACGCCGCCTCAACTATAAATACCAATAGGCCAATTATATAAGACATTTAAAATTATGTCCCAATCGCTTCTCTTTGGACCTGTTTTAACAAATGAATTTATTAAGTCAATTTTTTTGAAAGAGGAATAAATGGGTTTATATAAAAAGGAGGCGCATTTACGACATCAGACACGCTTTCGTAGGTGCTCCTAGATTGACCCTGCTGCTCGGATTCTCCTCCGAAGTTAGATTAGATTACTCTTTGTACTGAATTTAGTCTCTAGCTTGTACGACATCCTATAATGCTCAGATAGGCCCCTATTATAATCTTTGTATACCAAGATCGAAATATTATATATATATATATATATATATATATATATATATATATATATATACACACACAATTATGATTGATCTACCCATTCCATTTATCTTACTTTCCTAGTTTGAACACGCACGAATTCCGGTAAGATCATTTGGCGCCCACCGTGGGGCATTATTTGGGTGTTAGATCGAAAAAATGCCTACTAAGATGATTCACGTACAATCAAGGAGAACCTTCTCATGCAGGAGGAGCACAAAATTCTGTCAACAACGAACCTGATGACTTATCTCGAGCGGCTCGACAGCAAAAAGCTCAAGCTGTTATTCCACAGGAAGACGCATCAATTCGAACAACAGTTACAGACTTAAGATCGATAATCGTTACAATGTGTAGGGAATTTTTGAACACTGAAAAAGCGGATCGATCTCCAATTCACCAGCCTGCAGCTTAAGCAAGACTTGAGGTTCCAACTTCGAATCTTTAGATGGAAAAGAGTATACTTCGATCTCCTTCTTGAGCTCAGACGAGAGCCAACATTCGATCCGGGTTGCCTTCCAAAGTCGTACACGATGTGGAGGATTCCGTGGTCGGAGATAGTCAACCAAGGGGTGTAGACAAAACGAAAAAGTCTATTTACCGTAGAGTTACTGAAGCTGAGTTGGAAAAAATTGTGCAAGAAAGAGTTGCTAAGAAGCTGGATAGGGAGAAAATGGTAAGAGAAAACCACCATGCTGGAACGACGATCAGGCGTGCCGAGGTGATGCAGAATAGAGATGTTATCCGTGAAATTATTTGAGATAGGGAAATCAGAAATAGCATCATGAGATGTTCACCGTTCTGCCAGGAAATTCGAGAAGCACGAAATATTGAAACCGTGCCTACGAAGTTGCCCCTATATAATGGAGCTACCGATCCTGGAGTGCACATAAATAGCTTTATCAATGTGATGAATTTGTATGGACACTCAGAGGATTTTTGCTGCAAGATAATGGTTACTACCTTTGAAGGAATCGCTCTTGATTGGTTTGGAAAATTTCCACCGAACTCCAATTTCTCTTTTGATGAGTTCTGCGATAAGTTGAAGCACCAATTTGCAAGTCAGAGAAAGCCTAGGTTGCCTGGAAATCATCTGGGAATTGTGAAGCAGATGGATGGTTAGACTTTAAAGCAATGGTTGGCAAGGTTCAGTATAGAGCTCCTGAAGGTCGATACCCCACAAATTGAGTACTTATCTTCGCTCATATTCGAATTAACGAAGATTACATAATTTGGAATCGCTCTATCTCGGAAACAACCTGTTTGCGAAAATTTTTGTTTGGCTTGCCTCTATGTGCAATTGGCTCGATGCAATTGATTCGATGTAAAATAAAGTGAGTGCGGGCGTGCCAATGTTTGTGTGTGCAAACATAACGGTTTAAAATGGACATGTTCTAATAAACATTAAGTATAGATCAATGTCTCGAATGGGCGTACCCACCCGTCTCAAATCAACATCTCCCACTCGCACATGAGGGCTAAACCGAGTCTAGCGACTTCAACAACATACTTATCAACTTTATACAGACAAGTGGATCGTGTGATCGGCGAGCGCAAGAGCAGTAAGTGTCATACACCTGTTAGGGTATATAACAACTCTTATTCACAAAACACGAGGACATCAGGACTCGCTATACCCCAAACCCCATTTCACTAACCGAAGTATCTCTAATCCCTCAAATCGACAAAAGAGCATACTTCACTCCACCACTCACTTGTATTCACAATCACATCTCAAACTCTCAAGTTCGACATATTTGTTGGCCAGCTTTGAATTCAAGCAGCGTGTGTTAGCTTCATAAAGTCTTCCTTTCCTACCTGAATCTTTCGATCATACTTCGGCAGCTTTCCTAGACAGGGACCGCATCACTGTATGATTCATAGCTATTAGTGGCGTGCTAAAGTAGCAACACCTTGGTAAGATCTCGAGAAACGGTCGAAAGTCATAAGGGTACCTTAGGCACCCGTGGTATGAAACATGTGCTACTATAGTTTACTTCATTTCTTCAAATGTATGTCATTTAAACAACACAATACATATTTTAGTACAAGCATACATCTACACTTTTCCTGAATTTTCTCCTTATCCTCGATAAAGAATTAACTCGAGAAAATTCACATCTGGCCATTCGACAAGTTTAATGAATGGTGGGAATCCATTCTTCTTTGATTACTTGTATATACAAAAATAATCTCATCTTAATTAAGCAATCTATACATTTCTGATCTTGCACACATGCAAGACTGTGATTACTTTAGTCAAAACAATAATCTTAATCGATTATAATTAAGGCGATCATGGTTTTATCTTGCGCTCTTTACAAGGATAAAACAATCTCATCTCTGCACGTTCTCAACATCAAAGGCTATTGCTCGTGTGAGAGAGCCAATCTCTACTTGTCCGACATATCTTAGGACATTGAATGTATGATTTCCAAATCATGTATACAAGCATTCAAATGTCACAAAACTTATGGCCTTGATCTTATGAGCTTCCAAGTTCAATTAGATCAAAATCTATGCAACTCTAGAGATTGCTAGGCAGCCCACGTAAGAATCTCCAGTTATGGTCTTAGTACAAGAAACTCGACCATCTATTGTACACATATGCTAACTACAAATTTCTCTATTAACTTTGTTATGATAACCCCGCAAAATTTCTCAAGTTTGTGTATGTGTTTGGTCTCACTAAAACAGTATCTATATTGCAAGCTATGAATGTGTTACGCAACATATATGTCAACACAACTCGAACGTAGCTCTTTACCTTCCCAAAGAAGTAATAAATACCTCTTGACCAAATAACTATCCATATTGCGTATGTGCCATCAATTTTACAATAATTTACACATAGATAAAAATGTCTCATTATGCTTAAGAGATCAATTGCAGTATAATAAAGATTTCTCGATAACCTTTTCACTAAAGTCTAAAAATCATATAAATGATTTGACTTATAAATATTGACCAGATCCATGGCAAAACATAAATCAGAGTAGGCAATTGGTTTTAAACCAATTAATGATTCCATCAAGATCGACATCAGTGATCACGACATTTCACTCAAAGTGCATATTTCAAGCAGAATTCTACCTCTTACTATTAGAGTATCAGTAGGTATTAAATTCAGAAATTTCAAGCGTCGATTGTCCACTTATAAAATTCAATGAATTTCACCAAGGTTTTCTACCTACAAGTTCTCAATTCATTCAAAAATAATTAAGGATGACCAATTTCAAAATGGTCCTTTTACACTCAAAGTTATCCCAACAAATAGGGCAACTCAAATATTAAGAAATGAAATCCAGCATTCCTAATAATAACTTAAGACAAAAGACAAATGTTGTTCATCTATCAAGAAGAAAACCAACGTTATTGTTCAGACAATCTATTATTGCCTAAATAATCTTAAAGCTCAAAGATTTCAAATTCGAGAACTTTGATATCTCAGCTTTTCAGATTAATTGTCTTTTATTCATTTGGAATACTTCCATATCTAAATTTTGACTAAAGTAAGATGTTGGTAAGAAACCATGTGCCTCTTTGAAAAATCAACCAATACAAAAATTGGTTTAAATTACAGGCAGGTACTAAGTCTTCCTTCCATTCGTTTAACGTATCTCACCCATGAGATAGGAAAACATCTTTCATTATTTGAAACAAGTTACGGTTTAGGTGTAGTCCTTTCATTTGAATGGATCCAGTAGAACATAAATTGCTCCCATTCAGAAGAAGCAATTTTGGATAATCACTTCCAAGTGGTAAGTCAAATGAATAAATATCCTTTGAATCGGTTTATACTAACACGTTCAAATACACAAAGTTCAATTTATCTAGTAAATACATCTTTCGAAAGATCGTATTTCTTGATTTAATAAGAATTTTACTTCCATCTCATTGTTCATTCAATAACATAAACCATTAGACATTATATATCCTCCAAAGATATATTTTCTTTTGTAATCATGTTTCTAAACACATCAGGAATAAAGTTAAGACAAACTCAACTATTTGATCACATCGTCTAAGGCAGCTTAGGTCAAATCATCATCTGACCCTAGCTTTTAGATGTTGAAAATTACTATTATTGAAGGTTCACAAAATATGGATTTAATGTTAACATAATTTCCACATGGCAAGGGGTTAGCTTGAAATGCTTTGAATCCCATCATATCCAATATATCTAGTTACTTCTCTTAACATAATTATACAAATAAGAGTGTTAGAAATAACTTATACTCAGATGTTTCATTACACTGGTCACAAAATGATCGTATAGATATTCATATCCTTGATCTAGTATCAGAACCTTATGTTCATCGATACATTTGATTCTCTAGAATTTCAAAGACACTGAAGTATTTTAATTTTCAAAATAAAACAATCAAGACATGTAATATTTTTATAAAGGTAATGAAAGGACGGATTCATCCAATCTTCACTAATATTAAATCACTAGAATTGATCAAAATGGAAGTTTAACTTTAACGGCCTAACGAAATAGTTCTGGTGTCTTGTTTCAATTGAAACAGTGCAAGAGCAAACCAATTTTCATAAACAACTTGAAAAAGTCTTCTCATTGATTTAGTGTTTCCACTAGCCCAAATTGACCTAAACAAAAATGCCTTCAACATATTTTGTGATGCATCAGGTGTTGATTGTACAACAATAACCAACTATGCAATTGAAAAGTTTAGTCAAGAATGACACTTCAAACTATCGTTAAATGTCTAGAACATTTAAGTATCACTCAGAATGATACTAATCGAGTCAACGATGAATTCAAGTCTAAATCTAATCCAAGAACAAACTCAACAGTCACGTTTAGTTTCCGAAGGTACACAAATTTACCTTAATAAACTTGAGTGAGGACGCAAACACTTTTCAATTATTAGTTACCACAAACCTATAGTCCACATAGGATAAGGTTAGTAACGTGTTCTAAACAAAACATTTTATAACAGTGTTATTGAGTGCTACATTTTCAACTTCATTCATTGACGAGTGAAATAACCAAGAATATGGTAAATCGAGCACTTATGTTCCCATGCCGTTTCAGATTATCAAAATCTGGCAGTCATTGTCCTTCTAACTAGAAATATCTTCAGTCTTCTATATTTCATTGTATCTATTAATCTAGTTTTATTTTTCTCGAGCATATGCCCCATTAAAAAGAGATTTTCTCAAAAAAGACATCGGTTTTTGGTCTAGAAACATCAAATAACTCTTTAAGAAGTACAAAGAAATACTTGCCATTTGAGAAAGTCGTTTTACAGATATGGAAATCGACACGACCTTTGAATGGTCTTTAAAATGGAACGAAACGGAAATGAACTTGAATTCAGTAACTCCAGAGAGAAGAATTATGAATTGACTTTTAATCATTCATTAAGTTTCATCTACCTTGTTAGAGTTGTATTTCTATACTGCTCCCTAAAGATAGCATTCTACGATGCCATAATTTCAAGACTAGAGCGAAATCATGTGAAAAGACATGAAGAAAGTCTATGATATCTTTCCCAAGTAATAAGACCACAACAGGTCTTTAATGACTTGATAGATTTTTTCTACAACATCACATATTCCTACTCAAATTCTAAATCAACATCGACAAAGTGTTGCACCTTTGTCAATGAGTACTTTTTCAAGTACTCATCTAATAAAAATCTACTGCCATGATCTGTCAATATAGAGATATCATATTAGCCCATCTAAGTATAAATGATTTTATTACGTTGCCCAATCATCTCCCGTATCCAAATGATCATTATCACTAATTCAATCCCCTAGTATAAAATCTAGTAGTTCCAGGTGAGAATTACTTAAATTCTTCCAACCTATGAACTCCCACTCAAGTACTAATTCAAAGTACTTACAAATATTTAATGTGCATCGTGTTACATCTTAACACGATAAAGTGCACATAAGGAGATAAGTGTATAACTAACACGCATCGAGGTAATAACACATAAACGAAATCATGTGATCAATTAAAGAATCACCTTAGAAGATTCTAATGTTAAAGCCTCAGGGGACAAAAAACTAACGAGACTTGTCTTACTTAAAAGAAGACTGAGAGAAAAACTCAAATTTTCATAAAAGGTTATAAAGTTTTCGAAAACTTTTAGGAGAGAGATAAAAAAATATTAAAATATTTTTTCCTTCAAATTGTTAGTAAGGCCAATTTTAAATTTCAAAAAGAAAATTTATTACGTCGTTTTTAACAAATTAGATGAACGACAGATTCATTCTATTAAGATGGAATTCAATCATTCAGTTTTTTTCTCTTAGCCCTCGGCTAAAGAAACGTACCTATTGCATCGACTTTAACGTTTCATGTCCTTGACCAAGAAACTCGAAAGTGTGCATAAACTTTTATTAGAATTACTAACGTTTTGCAACTTGCATAAATTGCAAAACAGGTTCTCTTATTTAGATTGTCGCTCTCCCACTAGGTCCGGCATATGTCACGTTCTCAAACTAATCTTCAAGCTCATAAGCTAATCAAAATACCCTAACTCATGCTCATAAAATAATATATTACACTTATCTTTGCTCACAAGCAAACCAAGTTCTAATTTCACAACAAAAAATTAATAGAAAAACAAATTTTCCAATTTAGAAAATAAAATTAATTAGAACGTCATAAATAAGTGTTGAAATACTTCATTTTGAAGTCAAACGTTTGAAAATATTTTTAGAGTTTTCAGAAATAAAAAACTTAATTTTTCTTGATATAAAATGCTTTTAAATCATTTTCTACATGCATTAGAAAATTGAAATTGGCTTAAAGTGTTTCCAAACACTCTCATTTGCTAGCCATTTCCGCAAAAATATTTTTCTGGACCAACATAAAAATTTCAAAATAATTTTCCTTCAAAGAAAAATAATTTTCTATTTTAAAAAATTTTCCAAGCATAAAAAAAATCATGAAAAAAATTTTATATTATGAAAAAATAATTTAAATTCACCAGACAATCAGAAATAAAATTTTGAAGACATAGAATTTTTTCGGGCAAAAAACGGACACCGGAATACGCCGCACTTGCGTGACAATGACATGCAGTACAATCACTGACGTGACAGTTGACATATCATGCCACGTGGATATCCACATTGTGCTGAGCACACGTGTGGCGCCTAGATTGCTGCCATGTGTGTGCTGACTGGGCTATTGACCAAATCAACATCTTCACGCGCCGTCCTAACGGCGTTTTCCTACGAAATGATTCCGGCTACCCCAACATTTTCGGGCCTTCTAATTCCTATGTTGAACTCCAGTTTTCATTTTGACCATCAAAAGTACTTGTTTGAGAAACCAACAGCTGCGATCGAGAGTGGATATGAACAAAATAAATGTTCTTCTTCTTCAAATTTCCTGCAACTTGAAGAAATGCGACATGAACTTCGATTGGCAATATCTCATTCGTTATAAGTCCAAATTATGCATACTATATATGGTTGAAAACCTCTCTACGAGATCTTTCGAATGGTACATGAATCATCTTATAAGCCGCAACATATAATCCCACAGAAAATAAAATAAATTTCGGCCAAATAATAAACAAAAAACATATCTCAATTTCTACATATCCTATGAGCATGAAATTTTGCAGAGATTATCAACAATATGTAAGCATGCTGTGTACACATTTTTGGACCAAAATAATAATCACATTTAAATCCGCAAGTAAAATGTCAAACAATTTTGACATATATGGCAGAAACTTGAATTGACCAGATACCTTCTTATTTCTAATCAAAAAATAGATTTCCATACATGGCTTGGAAAGATAATTTCAAGAGGATTCAAATGGTATATATCACGTCACGTGAATCCAAGTATTAAATCGTGAATTCACGTTTAACTTTTCAGCAAAATCATTCAACCAACAATTTTTCCAGAACAAATTTCTCAACAAAAAAATCTAAAAAAATACGTATGCAATCACGAACATAAAATCATGCTTCAGTAAAATTTTCATACCATTCTAACGAGGGAATCAGAAACTTCCATTAAAGATCAAGCATGAACGTAATTTCAAATTTCATGAAATTACTAAAACTAAACATGCTTTCAAACACCATATAGCAAAGGAACTCAACCAACAATTTTCGTGATACCAATGTGGGTTTATTAAATCCGAATCAACCGTAATTTACTTACTTGAATCGGATCAGATAATCGTTGGTTACTTGAAGTGGGTGATCAGGAGAAAATCCTTCTTTTTCATCAATCTTACCGTGGTTGAATCACCGATGCTCTCATTTTTTGGTGTTCCCGATCAATACACAAATCACGTATGGAAATGAGCCATAATTCCACAATCCAAATGCCCGAATTGTTGTTGCTGTTATGTACATATATATATTACCCGGAATATATAATATGATTTAATCGTATATAATCTGCTAACTATATATGTAATGGGAGAAGAAAGACTAAAGAGGAAAGAGAGAGAGAGGGGTCATTGGTAACCTCTCTGTTTTCGGCAAAATCCAAATGCCCCAATTGTCGTTTTTTTCAATTGAGAAGGGACTTCTCTGTATTTTTAGAGACAGGGGGAGCCAATACTCCCCCACTTGTCTTTTAATCGTGGGAGGTTAACTCCTCATTTGGGAGCAGTTAATTAACAACTCCCTCCTCTTTTCTAATTCAAATCAGACCGGGTCGGGTTAGCTCGAATGGGCGTACCCACCCGTCTCAAATCAACAGAATTATCATGATCGCATTGTCAATCGCTTAATCGAAAACAGGGGCCTAACACTTGACAAGTTACGTTTCACGTTCAGTTTTGGTTTTCATATCTCCCAACATGCGTCCTAACGAGTTATAGTTGTAGGTGCAAAATCAACTAAATACTAAGAGTATCAATCTTGACATTCTGTTGGCTAGATTGCAAAAATATTCTATTTAGTATATAGTTTTCTATTAAATATGTAGGAATATAATTAAATATTTATTCACCAATCTATTTCAAATTATCATATAAATTGTTGGATTTTGCAACATTGTATATGTTTTTGGTATGTATGTATATAATTTAGTCAAACTATTATAGGAATATCGTACATACCTTATTGATTCATTGAAAAATTTAGACAATTGAATTTTAGGAACTTACCCACTTGTTTCAATTGAATATACATAGACAGTCCTTGGCTATTAACCTAATTACAGGAACATATCTTCTTGTTTCAAATATTATAAAGACATCCCTCGATCAAAACTATATTATCAGGACACTCCTTGCTATCTTCTCAAAGTTTACAATTGTATATTTGTCAAAATTATGTAGTGGCTTTTATTTCTGTAATGAAAACGAGTTCATAGACACCAACCTTGTAAAATTTCATTGAGTAATTCTTGAGAAATTGCAACTGAGTATGAAATTTTGAATTTAGGATTCTTCGCGAACCAAACTTTGAACAACAATTTCTCTCAAATTATTTGAAGAAATTTCATAAACTTGGTATCTGTGAACTCGTCTTGATGAGAGGAAAAAATTCTCAACTTAATTTTGTTAAACAAGCATTGAAAAATGGCGATCAAGTATGAAACTTTGGATCTAGCTTTTTTCACAAATCAATATTTGACAAAGATTTCTCCCAAATTACTAGATGAAATTTGAAAAGGTTGTGTCCGTGAAGTCGTCTTGATGAGAGGAAAAAAAAAGACATGAACCTTGTCAAAGTTCACCGAGCAATTTGAGAGAAATCGTTGTTCAATGTTTGGTTCACGAAGAACCCTAAACCTAAAATTTCAAACTCGGTCGATGAAATTTGACAAGGTTGATGTCTATGAACTCGTCTTGATGATAGGAACCAAAACCAAAACTTAATTTAGAGAAAATAGACAATTGTACTTTTTGAGAAGGTAGCAGGGGGTGTCTTTGTATTATATAAAACAAGAGAGCGAATTCCTATAAAGATAATGGTCAGGGAATATCTATGTAAATTTTCCGATCTAGTCAAACTATTATAGCAATATGATTAAATATTGATTCCTCATTTATTTGACATTATAGTACATACCTTACTGAATTTCAACCTTACAATATTGACAAACTATTATAAGAATATAATTCAATATTGATTCCTCATTTATTTCAAATTATCATACATACTTGTTGGATTTTAATATCCATTTTTGTCCTTAATGATCCAATTCAACACTATAAATGAAATTGAAATATGAAGCAAAATATATTACCTTCAACCATCACTAGTATTTTGTTTTCAGTACAATGACAAAAGAACTATTGATTTTTCTCTTTATAGCAACTGTAGTTGTTCAATCATTTGCTCATGAAAAAAAAGTATGCTTTTTTTCAACCGAAGTTGAAGTTCATATAATTAACAACCTCCCTCCAAATTCTCCACCGATGAAATTGCATTGTGCATCAAAGAATGATGATTTAGGATATCATTTACTTTATTTAAAGCAAGAATTCAATTGGAAATTTTGCACTAACATTTTCGGAAGATCTTTATTTTTTTGTCATATATGGTGGGGATCCAAAGAAAGTGTTTTTGATGCTTATAAATCCTATCAGGGGGTAGATATATGTGATAAAAATCATTGGGTTGCAAGGGATAGTGGAATTTATTTGTATTGCGATTTGAAAGATCAGGATCACCCAATAATAAAATATACTTGGACTTCAATAAAAAAGATCGAATGATCTTATAATGTTTCGATCTATTAGTTAATAAAAACAATTATAAATGAAGTTTATATTTTATTTTGACTAGTGTGATTTTATGTCAAATAAATTTATTATTTTATTTATGTTTATTGTAATAATTCTCTATATTTTATTTTCATTAGTAAAAATATTATATTATTTGAAATAGTCAAATTGATAAGGGCTTGTAGGGCATGATACATGAACCATGTGATATTTACTGTCTATAGAATAATATTTTATTGAATAGTTTGTTATCTTATATATGCACACGGAAATAAATCATGAAGCATAAATTTATCATTTATTCGATTGAAACAGAGGGTCTCTAGTATGGTTAATGACACAACTAAAGTTTGAATGTTTGATCTTCTATGTGCCAAAGAAACACGTGTTAAAAGAACAATGACATATAACATTCATAATTCTGTACTATTTCAATTTGAAGACATAATTAAAAAAAAAAAAATTTGTTGTGTTAGTATATAGATATGGTTTAACATTTGTTTTTATTTTCTCCTGTGATGAATAGTTTAACGGTTGCTCAAAACGAAGATGTGGTTAAGCAGTTCCTTTTGCATCACGTAACTACTTGTAGGTTTTGTGTTGCTTTCATGTATTTGCACGACGAGTGTTACAAAATGTAGGTATTGCAATATTAATTTAGTGTTAATCTTATTTAAATTTAGCATTTTTAGAGTTTTTGGAAATTGAAGCTGCCAATTAAGAATTGGCCTTGTAAAGGTGCAATAATATCAAACACTCTACACTTTTATCCAATGATATTATCTACAAACGGACTTTTAATTTGTTGGAAAGTTCACAAAGTCAACTATTTGATCCAAGTATTGTGCATAAGATTGGAGACAGAGAAAATGAAGGATTTATTATGTGGACATATCAAATATATTAGCAATTTATTCATTGGTTCGTATTATTTTAATATAAGTTTGAATTTCGGCTCATCATGAAAAAGGTGAAATAAAAATGCTTTGTCTAATTTTTTAATCTTAGAGTGTAAGCTATATTACTTTATGTCATATTAATTTAGATTTTTTTTTAGGAGATAGTGAAAATAATCAGGAAGTCAACTCAAAGGTAATAAATGCACTGATGGAAATAATGTTGCAAGAGAAGATATTTATGGAAGGTGCATTAAATGCAACTGACAGAAAGTACATCAGAGTGTACAGCGCAACAGTTGCATGGAGCCGTTCCTGAAATTGAGGGGACCAGTACTCGAGAAAACTAAATCTTTCTCTCTTCAACGGGCAGAATTCAAATCTCAAGTATAAATAGCGAGTGATTCAAGAGTCAGAGACAAGCATCACAACTGAGAGCAAAATTTTGAAGCAGAATTTCTCGAAGTCTCAAAACTCAAGAACATAACATTCATCAGTCTAGTCATCTGTTGACGAAAGCCGAAGTTGAAGATCAAAGAAAAACACATAAATCTGAGTGATTTTGTTAATATTAGAATTTAAACTTCCATTAAAATTGAAGAATGAATCTTGATCAAGAAGAAGAAAGAATTTCTGGAGAAGATGACAGAGTAAATAAAATGCACAGTATATTGATTCTGAAAAATAGAAAAGAATGTTGTGTGTAGGGTTTGAACCTTGCACCTATTTATATTACATATACACCGACCTAACTCCTAACAAACTGAACTAACAACTCTATTAAAAATAAGTAAAACACGCTTTACACTTATAACTTATACAGACAAATAAAACCAATAATACAAATAAAATCAAATCCCTAATTCTAATCTTTCTCTCCCAATTTTACTCCCGTCTTCTACTAATTGATGAAGCTTGAATTTTGCAGGAAATCTGGAGAGCTATAACCATGGCGGAGCTGCTAATACACCCCCCTCAAGATGTGCCGAAGATATTTACAAGGGACATCTTGGACAGAAGCTCACGAAACTGAGGTAACAACAATGGCTTTGTAAATATATCAGCTATTTGATCCCCTGTGTGAATAGGCATTAGTCTAATCAATCCTTTTGTAATCTGTTCACGCGTAAAATGACAGTCAATTTCTATATGTTTTGTTCGTTCGTGAAATATAGGATTAGATGCTATGTGCCTAGCAGACTGATTATCACAAAATAGAAGTGTTGCATTAGAGATTTCTGAACCAAAATCACGTAATAACTGATGTAACCAAACTATCTCGCTGGAAACAGCAGCTAAAGACCTATACTCTGCTTCAGCAGAGGATTTTGAAACAGTTACCTGCTTCTTTGATTTCCATGAAATCAAAGAACTACCTAAAAAGATACAAAAACCTATGATTGATCTTCTTGTGTCTTTACAAGAAGCCCAATCAGCATCAGCATATGCTTTTAGATGAATAGGAGTGTTTACAGAATAAAACAACCCTTTACCAGGGCAGGACTTTAAAAACCTTAGAATATGATGTGCTGCTTGTAAATGAGGAACTCTAGGTTGAGATACAAATTGACTAAGCCTATGTACTGCATAGCTTAAGTCAGGTCTAGTTATAGTTAGGTAAAGAAGTCTTCCTATAAGTCTTCTATAAGAAGTTATATCAGTAAGTAGATCACCTTCATTAGCACTAAGTTTAAGTTTGGGATCCATTGGTAAAGCCAAAGGCTTGGCTCCCAAGTATCCTGTTTCAGCTAGTATTTGTAAAGCATAATTCCTTTGAGACAAAACAATGCCAGTAGAAGACCTAGCTATTTCTAAGCCTAAAAAGTACTTTAAATTTCCTAAGTCTTTCAACTTAAATTTGGATTGCAGATAAGTTTTTAAAGCAGAAATAACATGAATAGAAGGACCTGATATAACAATATCATCAACATATAATAAAAGAGCAAGAAAATTATTACCTGAACCTTTTGTGAACAAAGAGTAATCTGACTTAGATTGTAAAAAACCATAATCAAGAAGACAATCTTTAAATTTATCATTCCATTGTCTTGAAGCTTGCTTCAGACCATAGAGTGATTTGTTTAGTTTACA
This sequence comes from Penstemon eatonii, assembly GCA_038501285.1. Taxonomy (NCBI): domain Eukaryota; kingdom Viridiplantae; phylum Streptophyta; class Magnoliopsida; order Lamiales; family Plantaginaceae; genus Penstemon; species Penstemon eatonii. The sequence goes on from CM076714.1 coordinate 46,929,877, forward strand.
AACCTGTTTAGGAGTTGTATTGGATCTAGGATATCCTAATGGAAGATCCATGTAAACCTCTTCATGAAGATCTCCATTAAGGAAAGCATTATCAATGTCCAGTTGACAAAGGTGCCAACTTTTGGATGCTGCTAAAGCTAATAATAGTTTAACTGTGACCATCTTAGAAACAGGTGAGAATGTCTCAATGTAGTCTATACCTGCTTGCTGAGTATATCCCTTGGCAACTAGACGTGCCTTATACCTGTCAATGCTGCCATCTGAATGTCTCTTGATCTTATAGACCCATCTACACCCTATAGGTTGTTTACCTGTAGGCAGTGGGACTATAGTCCAAGTATTAGTGTCCTCCAAGGCTTGTATTTCATTGTCCATTGCAATTCTCCACTTTTCATTACCAACAACTTGATGGTAATATAGTGGTTCTGTTTCAGTTGTAACATTCATACAAAAGGTTTTAAAAGAAGAAGAAAGTCTATCATAGTTCAAAACAGCAGATAGAGGATATTTAGTGGAAACAGAATCAACAGAAATGAGGTTATTGCAATGAAAGTCAGATAGATAATTAGGTTTATGAGAAATCCTAGTTGATCTTCTAACAGGTGGTAAATCAGAGTGGGTCTCCTTAGTGGGAGAAAAAGAAGAAACAGAATCAGAAGCTGTTGTCTCTGTGGAACTAGATTCAGAAATAATGGGATCCTGATCAGAAGAATCATAAAAATTATCAGTATAGAAATCAGGAACAAAATCCTTGTTAATAGGAAAAATAAAATCATTAGAATCAGAATTATTTGTAGAATCAGGTTTCAAGGTATGAAAAGGAAATGTTTCCTCATGAAATATAACATCCCTAGATACAAAAATTTCATTAGTGACAAAATCATACAATTTGTAACCTTTAATACCCATAGGATATCCTATAAAGACAGATGCCCTGGCCCTAGGCTCAAATTTACTTCTTCCTTGCTTAAGTGTTGAAGCAAAAACTAGACAACCAAATGTCTTGAGAAAATTATAATCAACAGGGGAATTATAAAGTAATTCAAAAGGAGTTTTGTAGTTTAAAACCTTGGAAGGAGTTCTATTAATAATATAGGCTGCTGTGGAAACACAGTCACCCCAAAAAGAAATAGGTACCTTAGATTCCAAAAATAAGGCCCTAGAAATGTTAAGAAGGTGTTGGTGTTTCCTCTCCACAACAGAATTCTGTTGTGGAGTTTCCACAAAAGAATATTGGTGAATTATTCCCAATTTATTAAACAAAGTTGTAAAAGAAAGTTCAGGAGCATTATCACTCCTAAAAAATTTAACTGATTTGTTAAAATGATTATTAACCATAGATAAGAAAGTAGGAATGACAGAAGAAATATCAGACTTTCTGTTAAGTAAACAAATCCAAGTATACCTAGAAAAGTCATCAACAATAGTGGCAAAATATTTCTGCCCAGAATAAGTAGGGGTATGAAATGGACCCCAAATGTCACAATGAAGCAATTCAAATGTACTAGAGGTAGTAGATATAGATGAATTAAAAGGTAGCCTTTTCTGTTTTGCTAGTGGACAAATGTAACAAACATTAGAAGAAGAACTATTACAATCAGAATGTATAGGAAAATCTAAATTTACAGAAATTTTATCCATAAGTTTGTAGGGCATGTGGCCTAGTCTCTTATGCCAAATAATGCTTGAAACTTTGTTGCAATGAACTGCCATAGGAGACTGAGTTGAATGTAAGACATATAGACCAGCAACTTTCCTACCCTGTCCAATCATCCTCCTTTGGAGGTCCTGAATACAAAAAGAATCTTTAGTAAAATTAATGGAAATAGAAGAATCAGAGATAAGCTCACTAACAGAAATCAGATTAAAAGAGAAAGTAGGAATATAGAAAACATCTTTAAGCAATAAAGTAGAATTCAATAAAACATCTCCAATTTGAGAGACTGAAAATGTACTATTGTCAGGCAGTATGACCTGAGCATTAAAAATAGGTTTTAGATTGGAAAATAAAGAAATGTTAGAACATATGTGCTTAGTAGCACCTGAATCCATAATCCAAGCAAAAGGATTGGATATGGTATTATTATTAAAAGAAGTGGAACAAATACCTGAGACACATGAAATGTGTGCTGTTTCATGTGTAGACTCACTGTTATTGAAGTTTAAATGTGTACTGAATAGATTCATAAGATGTTGGCATTGTTCTGAATTGAGACTCTGAAGTAGAGGAGTAAGTGGATTCTGTGGAGTCTGGTTGGATGAGGGAGCAGTTGCTGTAAAATTGTTAACTGGATTGGCTTGTTTTTGTTTATTTGGTGGTTTATAGCCAACAGGATAGCCATGTAGTTTGTAACATTTATCAATGATGTGTCCCCTCATATTGCAATGAGAACAAATAGGAATGTCTTTCTTTTTGAAAGTGGGGTTAAAATTGGGTGGGGTGGGCAAAAGAGGCTGTTGAAACTGATTATAGGTTCTTTTTGTTTGCTGTGTTGGATTGTTAGTGGGGGGTGGTTGGGATATGTGAGAGGCAAAAGCCATAGAAGTAGATGAATCAAAGGTAGGATGAAGAACTCCAACCTGTTTTTGTCTTTCTTCTTGTATAGCAAGTTGAAAGACTCTGTCAATGTGTGGAATAGGTTCCATGAGAAGTATCTGACTTCTCAAATTATCAAAAGAGTCATTAAGGCCAAGAAGAAAGGTAAGGACAAAATCTTCTTGATTTTGTTCAGAAATCTTTTCTGGTCCACCACAAGTACAAGGTTTAAGAACTGTCTTGTAATTGGTTAATTCATCCCAAATAGCCTTGAGATTAGTAAAGAACAAATTAACAGATAGGGAATCTTGTTTTAGATTGGCCAATTCCCTTCGTAGTTGAAGCTTCCTTGGTCCATTGTTGTGCTGAAACCGAGTCTTTAATTGATTCCAAATCGTTTGGGCATTATTAGTGTACATGATACTTGAATGTATCTCTTGTGAAACTGCATTCAAAATCCATGAGACTACAACATCGTTGCCTCTGGACCATGCAAGATGAAGAGTAGGATCACTGTCGCCTGGATCAGGAAGATTACCATTAATAAAACCTAATTTATTCTTGACATTTAGTGCAAGAAGCATGGATCTGGACCATTGAACGTAATTATCCCCCTTTAATGGGTGTTGTACCAGGAGAAGTCCTGGACTGTCTGATGGATGTAAAAAATATGGGTGAGAAGGATTTTCCATGGGTGGTTTGGAGCGGATGGAGTCAGCAACAGTTGTGGTGGAAGGAGTAGAAGAATCCATGAATTAGAGAAAGAAAAGGGAGGAAGAATGTGTTTCAAGAAACAGAGGATTTCTGAAAAAGTATGAAGAAGAGTGAAGAATCTTCTAAGAAAATAGAAGAATTCTGGAAAATAATTGTGATCAATATGATCTTAAGATGAATGCGGAATAACGTGTAAAGAATTTACACAACTGATACCATATTAGAATTTAAACTTCCATTAAAATTGAAGAATGAATCTTGATCAAGAAGAAGAAAGAATTTCTGGAGAAGATGACAGAGTAAATAAAATGCACAGTATATTGATTCTGAAAAATAGAAAAGAATGTTGTGTGTAGGGTTTGAACCTTGCACCTATTTATATTACATATACACCGACCTAACTCCTAACAAACTGAACTAACAACTCTATTAAAAATAAGTAAAACACGCTTTACACTTATAACTTATACAGACAAATAAAACCAATAATACAAATAAAATAAAATCCCTAATTCTAATCTTTCTCTCCCAATTTTACTCCCGTCTTCTACTAATTGATGAAGCTTGAATTTTGCAGGAAATCTGGAGAGCTATAACCATGGCGGAGCTGCTAATAGTTAAAAAAGTGTTGTGAGGAGTGTAGATCCATCTTAGTGAGTGATCTAGCTTCTGAGAGTAGGACTAAATGTTTATAGTATAACCTAAGATTGTAAAGCGCAAGCATTGTATATTGTAAACTAAGTGTTTATAGTATAACTCAAGATCTAAGTGACTTGAAAGAGTGGACTAAATGATTTACATCTATATAATCACTATAAAATTTACTTGTGTTTGATTTTGTACATTTTTACTTGCATATTTTCAAAAAGATTTCAAACATTCAAGTTAACTTAAAGATTTTAAAAGAGATTTTAAAACTAGGGATTAATCTTTCAAGTTAAAGAAAACTACTTTGTTGGGATTCGGTAAGATAAACAGCCCTAGGCACAACGGAATTTAAAATTTTATAGGACCTCTTACGGAATCTTGCCAGGATAATCTCTAGGTGTATATATATGAATATTAAAACGAAAAGAATAATTAGATCCAAATTATACCTGTCTCCTTGCAAATCCAAGTAGCTCAGCAAAGTTGCGTCTTCTCCCTCGGTTGGATCGATCCCAAGTCCTGCTAGTAGCGCCCCACGTGTTGCGCCTCTACGAGTTGATACACCACAATATCACGAAAATTAATGTATCCTAATCGACTAGAACATAGGGTATATTAATATCTAGGATTAAAGAACGACTTAGGAGCTAAAATCGAAAACGAAAAATTCTTCCAAATAGATGAAGGGTTCGGCCGATTCTGTGTGGGAGAGGGAGAGATAATTTTTCCTTTGCTCTGTTTGGCTCTTAGAGTTGTGTGTGAGATATGACATCAAGTCCCCTATTTATAGGTATCTCTTTAACCTAGTCCTATTAGGATTAGGACTTTTATTCTCCTACATGGGCCATGGCCCTCTTTAATTAGAAGACCAAGTCTTCCTAATTAATTCATTGCCCAGGTAATTAATTTGACCAGGCTTTATTTAATCTCCCAATTAAATAGCCCAATTAATTAGCTAATTTCCCAATTAATTAATTTTAGACTCTAAGTCTATTTAATTAATTATTCCTTTAATTAATTAAATCCAACTTAGTGAATTAGCTCACAAATTAAATTCCAATTTAATTTATGATCTTGATCCAATTCCAATCGGATCTATTTTAGCTCCAATTGGGTCGACCCAGTCGACCCACCCACTTTAATCGACCCAGTCGATTATTGACCCAGTCGACTCGGTTGTTCTCTTTTCCTCGCTTTCGCTTCATGTGTATTGTGTATGCCCCCGTAGGTTCACCACATAATTGGCCGTGGGTTATAATTAAATATTATTTAATTATTCGAGTAACATATACTCTAAATCAATCGAACACTCTGTCGACTGGTCATTCAAAATTAGCACCCCTGCCAATATGGGAATTCTCCCACACTCCACGGTCGATGTCCAGCCACAAGCTCATGGAGCTCAATCACTGGTGAATTAATTCAGTGAACCTTTTAACTCATTTACAATTTCCATATACGACATAATATCTCCATCGATCAATCTCCCAGTCGTGACTTAAGGGCATGGTCTTTCATCGGTCTCCCATTTATTTTGTCTTGACCTTATGTATTCTGGTCTCGAAATAAATTCTCTTTGACTTAATCTTTATGAGCTACTTACATAAAGTCGTCAGATACCTTGGCCAAGGATTTTATCAGAATTAATTTCTCACAGAAATTCATAGGAGAATTTCCCAACCTCTCAAGTCGGGTCAATGGGTCATTTGTTGATGACATGAACCTGCACACGAGCCTCCATACCCAACATGAGTTCACAGAGACTTTCTGGTGATCTCCAGTCAGTCGGAACTCATATCAAAGCATGAACGTTCTCGCACCAGATAAACCCTATCACCTCAAGTAGTTAGGGATCATTCCTCGTATACTATTTGTAAATTGGAATAACTTCAACCCCGATATGCGACTACCGCTTCCATGATGAGTTATTTCCTAATTGGGGTATTCAGTGCACTTGCCATCCTAGCAAGCCACCTACTTATGTGTATCGACTATCCCAGTCACGCTCGTGGATCCCAACGTTCTCCAGTTCATCGAAGTATACACAATAGTGAGAGTCTAACCAAATCCAATGATGTCCTATCTCGATTGGATTCTACGACTCTTGAATATGTTCTAGATCACGGCCTTGGAGATCAGTCCACGGGGTGTCACATAGCCCTGTGATCTAAGGACTTCTATCCTTATGCGTAGATAATTATTACATAAGATAAAGATGACCATTTAATAAAGTGCATTCATTAATCGAAATTGAATATTTCCGTATTTATTACAATAAATGCTAACCATATAGCTGGCTTGCAGGATAATATTTCTATCAATCTCCCACTTGTCCTAAACCCAGTCTTTTATGTTCTTGAGTCCCATCTTAAGCAGATGTTTCTCAAATGCCTTTTGAGGCAGAGGCTTCGTTAGCGGGTCCACGGTATTATCTTCTGAGTCGACACGTTCCATCTTAATGTCTCCTCTACCAATGATATCTCTTATCACGTGGTATCGTCTTTGTACATGTGTGGATTTCTGATGAGATCTCGGCTCCTTTGCTTGCACTATTGCCCCATTATTAGCAGAAGATAGTAATGGGCTCAGCTATGCTAGGTATCACATCCAATTCCTGGATGAAGTTCCTCATCCAAACACCTTCCTTTGCTGCATCACACGCGGCAATGTATTCTGCTTCGGTGGTTGAATCTGCGGTAGTGTCTTGCTTGGAGCTCTTCCAACTTACCGCACCACCATTGAGGCAGAACACGTATCCAGATGTCGACTTGAAGTCGTCTACATCACATTGGAAGCTCGAGTCTGTATAGCCTTCCAATTTCAATTCTCCTCCACCGTATACCAAGAACAATTCCTTAATCCTTCTCAGGTACTTCAGAATTGCATTTACGGCTATCCAGTGCTGCTCACCTAGATCAGACTGGTAGGGACTTGTAACGCTTAAAGCGTACGCTGCGTCTGGTCTAGTACATAACATACAATACATATGCTTCCTATTGCGGATGCATATGGTACTCGAGACATATTGCTTCTTTCTTCAGGCGTCTTTTGGGCCATAGACTCAGAGAGTGCAATTCCATGTCTCATTGGAAGCAATCCTCTCTTGGATTTTTCCATGCTAAATCTCTTCAAGATTTTATCTATGTACTGGGATTGGGAGAGGCCCAGCAGTCCTTTTTATCTATCTCGGTAGATCCTTATACCTAGTACAAATGATGCTTCTCCCAAATCCTTCATTGAGAATTGTGTAGATAACCATGCTTTAGTTTCGACAACACATTCACATTGTTTCCAATGTGAAGAATGTCGTCAACGTAAAGCACCAAAAATTCAACTGTACTCCCACTGATCTTCTTGTACACGCAAGGTTCGAACACGTTCTTGATGAATCCAAAAGTTTGGATTGTTTCATCGAAACGAATGTTCCAACTTCGGGAAGCTAGCATCAGTCCATAAATGGACCTCTGGAGTTTGCACACCTTGTGTTCATCTCCTTTGGATGCATATCCTTTTGGTTGCTCCATGTAGATCTCCTTGTCAATGTCCCCATTGAGAAAGACAGTCTTCACATCCATCTGCCATATCTCGTAGTTATACCACGCAGCTATGGCCAGCAAGATTCGAATGGATTTAGGCATTGCGACGGGCGAGAAGGTCTCCTCAAAGTAGATACCTGGCCTTTGAGTGTATCCTTTTGCCACTAGTCGCGCCTTGTAGGTTATTACCTCTCAGTTCACTCCAAGCTTTCGCTTATAGATCCACTTGCAACCCACGGGAGTCACTCCCACTGGTGGATCTACCAAGGCCCAAACCCTGTTCGAGTGCATGGAGTCCAATTTGGATTCCATGGCTTCGCGCCACTTTCCCGAGTCTATGTCTAGCATAGCCTCTTCGTAAGTCCTTGGGTCGGTTAGAGACTGACCAGTCTCATGCAGCAGACTGTAGTACCTCTCGGGTTCTCTACTATGTCTTTCTGACCTACGAAGTATCGGTGTACTTTCTGGTGCACTTTCATGCTCTTGTTCTCCCACTGCCTGTGGCGACGGGTCAGCTTGATCGACCTCTTCGTGATAGAAATAGTGTCCTGCAAGCCAGCTGTATGGCTAGCATTTATTGTAATAAATGAGGAACTATTCAATTTCGATTAATAAATGCACTTTATTAAATGGTCATCTTTATCTTATGTAATAATTATCTACGCATAAGGATAGAAGTCCTTAAATCACAGGGCTATGGGACAACCCGTGGACTGATCTCCAAGGCCGTGATCTTGAACATATTCAAAAGTCGTAGAATCCAATCGAGATAGGACATCGTTGGATTCGGCTAGACTCTCACTGTTGTGTATACTCCGATGAACTGGAGGACGCTGGGGTCCACGAGCGTGACTAGGATAGTCAATACACATAAGTGGGAGGCTTGCTGGGATGGCAAGCGCACTGAATACCCCAATTCGAAAATAAACTCACCATGGAAGCGGTAGTCGCATATCGGGGTTGAAGTTATTCCAAATTTATAATAGTATGCGAGGAACGATCCCTAACTACTTGAGGTGATAGGTTTTATCTGGTGTGAGAACGTCTATGCTTTGATATGAGTTCCGACTGACTGGGGATCGCCAGAAAGTCTCTGAGGACTCATATTGGGTATAGGGGAACTCGTATGCAGATTCATATCATCAACAAAGGACCCATTGACCCGACTTGATAGGTTGGGAAATTCTCCTATGGATTTCTGTGAGAAATTAATTCTGGTAAATTCTTGGCCAAGGTATCTGACGACTTTATGTAAGTAGCTCATAAAGATTAAGTCAAAGAGAATTTATTTCAAGATCAGAGTACATAAGGTCAAGACAAAAGAAAAGGGAATCCGATGAAAGACCATGCCCTTAAGTCTCGACTGGGAGATTGATCGATGGAGAGATTATGTCGTATATGGAAATTATAAATGATAAAAGGTTCACTGAATTAATTCACCAGTGATTGGGCTCCATGGGCTTGTGGCTGGACATCGACCGTGGAGTGTGGGAGAATTCCCAAATTGGCAGGGGTGCTAATTTTGGAATGATCAATCGACAGAGTGTTCGATTGATTTAGAGTAAGTCTTACTCGAATAATTAAATACTATTTAATTATAACCCACGGCCAATTATGTGGTGAACCTACGGGGGCATACACAATACACATGAAGCGAAAGCGAGGAAATAAAGAACGACCCAGTCGACTGGGTCGACTGGGTGAATAATCGACTGGGTCGATTATATTGGGTGGGTCGACTGGGTCGACCCAATTGGAACAAAATGGGATCCAATTGGAATTGGATCAGGATCATAAATTAAATTGGAATTTAATTTGTGAATTAATTAATTAAGTTGGATTTAATTAATTAAAAAAGATTTTAATTAAATATACTTAGAGTCTGATTTAATTAAATGGGAGATTAAGTTAATTAATTGGGCTATTTAATTGGGAGATTAAATAAAGCCTGGTCAAATTAATTATCTGGGCCATATATTAATTAGAAGACTTGGTCTTCTAATTAAAGAGGGCCATGGCCCATGTAGGAGAGAAGTACCCTAGTCCTAATATGACTAGGTTAGGGAGATAACTATAAGTAGCTATCTTGTAGTTATTTTTCACACAACTCCATAAGCAAAAATTGAGCAAGAGCAAAATTCTCTCCCCCTCTCCCAAGCTAAAGTCGACCGAACCCTGTCTTCCTTTTGGAAGAATTTTTCGTTTTCGATTTTGCTCCTGAATCGTTCCTAATTCCTAGATCTTAATATATCTTGTGTTCTAGTCGATCAAGATATATTATTTTCGTGATATTGTGGTGTATCAACTCGTAGAGGCGCAACACGTGGGGCGCTCCTTGAAAAGCCTGGGTCGATCTTGCTGGAGTAGAAATCAGAGTTCGTTTTTGCTAGCCGAGGATTTGCAAGGAGATAGGTATAACGTGCGAACTTATACTATCGTTTTTATTTATATTTTATATCCTGGCAAGATTCCGTAAGAGGTCCTAAAATTTTTATATTCCGCTGTGCCTAGGGCTGTTTATCTTACCGAATCCCAACAGTGGTATCAAAGCCAACTCTAGGCTTTGTATATATATGAATTTGCAAATTCTGTGTTTATTAAATCATATGTTTGATTTATGTGGCTAGTTCTTTAACTTTGCATGTTTTAGAACGTAGATCTATTAACTTGATGTTAATGTTTAATTTTGAATTCGAAAATTTTTATCATGTTAGTTTTTATTTTTGGATTGGGATTTAATTAGACTGGATCTGTTGAATTAAATCATGTGGGTAATCGGAACAAACAAACAAAAAAATATATTTTGAGTTCAAACGCGGCGGTGCGCGGCAGCGCACCGCGGCTAGGCGGCCACCGCGAGCAGCAGCGCGCTGTCTGCGCGTGCAGCACACGGCAGCTGCCTACAGGCAGTCTGCCGCGTGCTGGCAACGCGCAGCAGCACGCTACTGCGCGCTGTTACGGGCGGCAGCTGCCGCTGCGTGCGGCTCACGCGCGGCCTGCTTGGTCGCGTGTGTGCTACCACGTGGCGCTGTCCTATTCGTCACTCCGTGATTGAGTTATGGTTGATCTCAAACTCACCTATTTTGGAATCCTGAAAATCTTGGAGAATTTTGGAAGATTAGGAAACTTGGAGTTTTTGGATAAGGTAGTTATTTTGTTAGACCTAAACACTACCTTAATTAAACTAATCTAAACAAAATAGGATTATCTTGAAAAACTTGGAGATTGGGAATATTTGGGAAACTTAGAGTTTTGGATAAGGTAAGAATCTTAGAGATTTAGATTACCTTAATTAACCAATTTAATCAAGATAAGTTTGTGGAATACTTAGAGCTCAAGCCCTGTGTAGTATTTGGTTTATTTATTTTATGGGTTGTAATTAAATGGGCCTGATTGGTGCCCTTGCTTGCGCAAACAAATGTAATAGAGTAGGGCCATTTATTTTTAATAAGCTAGGCTTAGATTAGGCTTGGAGCCGAGAAGACCTCATGAAGACTTGGAGATCCGCATGGAGGCCCATTACCTTGGAGGACATGGAGGCCCAATTCATTACATGGAGGCCCAATCAAGCTGGATATTACAAGAAGGCCCATGATGTATGGGTTTGAAAATTGTAATAGTTAGGACATTTAATTTCCACCCTAGACTGACCAATTGATTCATCACTTGGCTCGTGATGAATCGCATAGGATGGGCAATCGATCAATCATATCCTGCTAGGTGATGTATGTTTACTATTATTCTTTGATGTATGTTATGCATGCTTAGAATAGATCACGTAAACAAGATAAAGCATAATCTGATGAGACCTCGCACAAGAAAACTTAAAACCTCCAATTGAACTTAAAATTCAATTAGAATATTAAATCGAACTTAAGGGCGCATATGAATAGTCTATATGGTCCGAGCCTATCCAATTACTAGGTCTTAGGCATATTGTACGAATATATCTCGATGTCTCACGAGTCGTGGGTCGAGCTATAGGAAGATGATATGTCTATTGCCTCGATGCACGAGTTTAGTGCCAAGGGAGGGGATAGCAAGGTTTTAGGTGCTGTCTCACGAGTCGTGGGGTGTCTAGGATTGAACTATTTCTCTCCACGAGTATTGGACATGATTTAATGCTAGTAAGTATGGATGTCTCACGAGTAGTGGGTCCATATCGAAAAACGAGGCTAAATGATCTTAAGAGTTAGCTGCGATGGTTAACCGTCGACGTAATAGACCACCAAGTGAATCAAATAGTATGGCCAACGAGTCGTGGGTACTAGGAGATTGCATTTGGGCCTTAAGCCCACTAGGATATTTTAATTTCCCGAAACTTATGTGGGGGCATAAGATTTTGATTAAAATAGTGGGAGTAATTTACAAATAAAAATCATGTTTGTAAATTGTGCATTTTAAATTAATCTTTCGCGTATTTATTTCTTCTCTCGTCGTTTTATAGATATGATGTCAAAAGAGCTTAGAGCACTTAGAGATTTGTCCATCTCATCACTTGAACGTAATATTTTAACTGGACCCAACTTGCATTTCTGGACGCATCATTTGAATGGACTGTTTGAAGCTGAAAACATATCATATGTTTTGTCTGTGCCACCACCCATTACTATTTCACATGATGTTCCTGATGAGCTCCGAAAAAGCATCACCAAATGGAAATTGGATGATGGCTTAGCTCGTGAATACATGTTGGAATATATGTCACTTGATCTGCGTTTGCAACATGAGCATATGGCATCCGCGAAAGAGATTCTCTCGAATCTCAAATTCCTTTATGGGATTAGAGATGGTCGTCGTAGATTCGCGATCACGAGGGAACTCTTTCAAGCAAGAAAGAGAAGGAAAACTCCTGTCGGAATCCACGTACACAAGATGATTCGACTTCTGTCTGAACTCGATGATATGGGTGTCGTGATGGACAATGATTTCCGAGTAGATCTCATTCTACAATCTCTTCCTAGATCATATGACCGATTTATCGCGGACTTGAATCTCCAGAGGTGAGAGATCAATGTGCATGTCCTGCGACAAATGCTCGAGGAACACGAAGCTTCTTTTGGAAAGAAAGCAAGGGTTGGCGAAAGGACTGGGCGGCGTTCAAAGCCAAAGCAAATGGAAACCAGAGCTCCTTACTGCACAAGGTCAAGGGAAAGGATTAAATTCGAACCTATGGAGAGTTCGAACAGGTATATTCCTTGTTGAAGTTAATTTTACAATTAACTGTGCATTTTTGGTGTTAGACACTGACTGGAGTTCTCATCCTTGTAGGTGATGGGAGCATCAAGGAAACTGGAGCCTGAGGATTGGATCCTTGAATAAGGCAATGGAGCTGGAGCTGCTACCAAGGCCGTAGGCAAAAGTAGATTTAGGTGGTTTGATAAAGTCATTAGGAAATTTTCATTTATGTACCTAGTTATTAATGAAAAACTTTTATTCATGTTATTGAATAATGTTGATTTTAATAAAAAGCTCCTGTTTTCGTTTTTCATTTGGTACATTGAATTATTGACTTTACATTATAAAACCACCTAAGTTAGTTATGCACGTACAACAAAACAAAAGGAAACAAGATAATGAAATATCTGCCCAATTATGGCACGCTCGACTTCAGGGCCGGCCCTGAGTATAAGCCGCATAGGCGGTTGCTTAGGGCCATCGATAGTCGAGGGCCTCCAAAAAAAATATTAATATATAGTAGGTAGAAAAAAAATTAATTCCTATTAGTAATATTATTTATCAATTCTTAGAAGCAAAGTTTAGTTGGCCTAGTGGTTGTAACAACTGTTTGTCAACCATGAGGTTCTAGGTTCAAAACCCACTGGAGGAGAAGTGGTTAGTTTTGTTTTATATATTCTCAAGTTTTGTTTTATATTTTCTTATGTCCTGTGCAATTCTAATTTAGTTATTGTCGACGCATAAATATGGTCATATGAATTAGCATATAAAAAAATTTAGATTTAATATTTGTACTTTTTATATCATTATTTTCTTTATAAAATTGAATTTATTTTGTAAAGTGTTCATTATCTTTTTATCAATTCTTCAATCTTTTGAACCATCTGTTGAAAAGACACTTTAAAAAATTCATAGTATATCCTTTTACCCTGTTATTAGATAAAATTATAAACTTATTATAATCTAAGTTAATTTTTGTCATTTTATTTGAACATCATAAATATATCAAGTTGCTACCAAATTATTTTTTGTTCAATTGAATTGCATTTTAAACACCCGTATTGAGTGTTATGAATATGTGCTGCTAATTATTTATAAAAAAATATCTTACTTTTGAAAAAACTTGCTAGTGTATATTTTTCTTTTTTTTATGGATAAAAGCATTGTATCACTTTACCTTAAATTTGTTATAGTTATTTTATAATAACATCGAAAAAAATATCGACTTCGTTACCCAAAAACTTCGCCCCCCATTAAAATACGCTTAGCTCAGTCCATGATTATGCAAGTGTAATTTGTGATTTTACTCCAAAAATTTATAGGATATAATCATTTTCTTATTATGTAAAACTATACCTTGTGTTATCGATGTTTTTTACAAAGCGAGATTATATTTGATTTATTATTCAAATTGTTTATTATTTTTCTAATTAGTAGTTTTGTTTGCATTGCCTTAAAAAGTTTGTATTTGTTATTAACATAATTTTGTTGTACGTATAAATTTGAGGGCCACAATTTGAAATTTGGCTTAGGGCCACCGAAAACTCAGGGCCGGCCCTGCTCGACTTGGACATATATCTAAGTCAAGGATTCAAAAGTTAGCATCTTCTGGTGCGATTGAAATCAATCGCATTGAAGAAATGCCAACATGTGAACCATGTCTAATGGGTAAAATGGCTAAGTTGCCATTTAAGGGAAACCCTGAGCGAGCCAAGCAAACATTGGACTTAATACATATTGACGTATGTGGACCACTAAGAAAAAGCACCCGAGGTGGCTATGACTACTTCATCACTTTCACTGACGACTATAGTCGTTATGGATATGTGTTCTTATTGAAACACAAGTCTGAAGCCTTTGAGCGATTCAAAGAATTCATGATGGAAGTAGAGAATCAACTTGGTCATACGATAAAGGCTCTTCGTTCTGACCGAGGTGGAGAATTTCTTAGTAACGAATTTCTGAATTATCTTGTAGAGCATGGAATATTATCGCAGTGGACTCCTCCTGCAACACCCAAACTAAATGGAGTAGCAGAGAGAAGGAATCGAACCTTGATGGACATGGTTCGATCCATGATGAGTGTCACTGACCTACCTCTTTCATTTTGGGGACATGCCCTCCTCACGGCAACGAAGATACTGAACATGGTACCTTCTAAATCCGTTGAAAAGACACCATACGAATTATGGTTTGGCAAAGCACCCTCATACACATTCATGCGCATATGGGGATCTCCCGCTTACGTTAAAAAGCTAGTGGGAGATAAATTGGAAACTAAATCCACTTTGTGCAAATTCATGGGGTATCCAGAAAACTCGATAGGATACGAGTTCTACGATCCTACAAGATAAACTACGTTTGTCTCAAGGAACGCTCACTTCTTGGAGAAGGATTTCTTGGTTGACAAGAAGGAAAATAACGTAGAACTGGATGAGGTCACTGAAGCTGAAAAGGCCGAAGAGGTCAATCAAGCTGACCCGTTGCCACATGCAGTGGGAAAACATGAGCATGAAAGTGCACTAGAAGGTACACCGATTCTTCGTAGGTCAGAAAGACAACGTAGAGAACCCGAGAGGTACTACGGTCTGCTTCATGAGACTGGACAGTCTCTAACCGACCCAAGGACTTACGAAGAGGCTATGCTAGACATAGATTCGGGAAAGTGGCGCGAAGCCATGGAATCCGAATTGGACTCCATGCACTCAAACAAGGTCTGGGCCTTGGTAGATCCACCAGTGGGAGTGGCTCCCGTGGGTTGCAAGTGGATCTATAAGCGAAAGCTTGGAGTGAACGGAGAGGTAATAACCTACAAGGCGCGACTAGTGGCAAAAGGATACACTCAAAGACCAGGTATCGACTTTGAGGAGACCTTCTCGCCCGTCGCAATGCCTAAATCCATTCGAATCTTGCTGGCCATAGCTGCGTGGTATAACTACGAGATATGGCAGATGGATGTAAAGACTGCCTTTCTCAATGGGGACATTGATAAGGAGATCTACATGGAGCAACCAAAAGGATATGCATCCAAAGGAGATGAACACAAGGTGTGCAAACTCCAGAGTTCCATTTATGGACTGAAGCAAGCTTCCCGAAGTTGGAACATTCGTTTCGATGAGACAATCCAAACTTTTGGATTCATCAAAAACATGTTCGAACCTTGCGTGTACAAGAAGATCAGTGGGAGTACAGTTGAATTTTTGGTGCTTTACGTTGACGACATTCTTCTCATTGGAAACAATGTGAAAGCGTTGTCCGAAACTAAAGCATGGTTATCTACACAATTCTCAATGAAGGATATGGGAGAAGCATCCTTTGTACTAGGTATAAGGATCTACCGAGATAGATCAAAAGGACTACTAGGCCTCTCCCAATCCCAGTACATAGATAAAATCCTGAAAAGATTTAATATGGAAGAATCCAAGAGAGGATTGCTTCCAATGAGACATGGGATTGGAAGCATTATGTATGGTATGTCTCGAGTACCATATGCATCCGCGAGTGGAAGCATTATGTATGGTATGTTATGTACTAGACCAGACGTAGCCTATGCTCTAAGCGTTACAAGTCGCTACCAGTCTGATCCAGGTGAGCAGCACTGGATAGCCGTAAAGGCAATTCTGAAGTACCTGAGAAGGACTAAGGAATTGTTCTTGGTATACGGTGGAGGAGAATTGAAATTGGAAGGTAATACAGACTCGAGCTTCCAATGTGATGTAGACGACTTCAAGTCGACATCAGGATACGATTTCTGCCTCAATGGTGGTGCGGTTAGCTGGAAGAGCTCCAAGCAGGAAACAACCGCGGATTCAACACCGAAGCAAAATACATTGCCGCGAGTGACGCAGCAAAGGAAGGTGTTTTGATGAGGAACTTCATCCAGGAATTGGATGTGATACCTAGCATCGCTGAGCCCATTACTATCTTCTGTGATAACAATGGGGCAATAGCGCAAACAAAGGAGCCGAGATCTCATCAAAAATCCAAGCACGTACAAAGACGATACCATGTGATAAGAGATATCATTGGTAGAGGAGACATTAAAATGGAACGTGTCGACTCAGAAGATAATACGGCGGAACCGCTAACGAAGCCTCTGCCTCAAAAGGCATTTGAGAAACATCTGCATAAGATGGGACTCAAGAACATAAAAGACTGGCTTTCGGACAAGTGGGAGATTGATAGAAATAGTGTCCTGCAAGCCAGCTGTATGGCTAGCATTTATTGTAATAAATGAGGAAGTATTCAATTTCGATTAATAAATGCACTTTATTAAATGGTCATCTTTATCTTATGTAATAATTATCTACGCATAAGGATAGAAGTCCTTAGATCACAGGGCTATGGGACAACCCGTGGACTGAAGTCCTTGGATTCGGCTATACTCTCACTGTTGTGTATACTCCGATGAACTGGAGGACACTGGGGTCCACGAGCGCGACTAGGATAGTCGATACACATAAGTGGGTGGCTTGCTGGGATGGCAAGCGCACTGAATACCCCAATTAGGAAATAAACTCACCATGGAAGCGGTAGTCGCATATCGGGGTTGAAGTTATTCCAAATTTATAATAGTATACGAAGAACGATCCCTAAATACTTGAGGTGATAGGGTTTATCTGGTGCGAGAACGTCTATGCTTTGATATGAGTTCCGACTGATTGGGGATCGCCAGAAAGTCTCTGAGGACTCATATTGGGTATAGGGGAACTCGTATGCAGATTCATATCATCAACAAAGGATCCATTGACCCGACTTGATAGGTTGGGAAATTCTCCTATGGATTTCTGTGAGAAATTAATTCTGGTAAATACTTGGCCAAGGTATCTGACGACTTTATGTAAGTAGCTCATAAAGATTAAGTCAAAGAGAATTTATGTCAAGATCAGAGTACATAAGGTCAAGACAAAAGAAAAGGGAATCCGATGAAAGACCATGCCCTTAAGTCTCGACTGGGAGATTGATCGATGGAGAGATTATGTCGTATATGGAAATTATAAATGATAAAAGGTTCACTGAATTAATTCACCAGTGATTGGGCTCCATGGGCTTGTGGCTGGACATCGACCGTGGAGTGTGGGATAATTCTCAAATTGGCAGGGGTGCTAATTTTGATATGATCAATCGACAGAGTGTTCGATTGATTTAGAGTAAGTCTTACTCGAATAATTAAATACTATTTAATTATAACCCACGGCCAATTATGTGGTGAACCTACGGGGGCATACACAATACACATGAAGCGAAAGCGAGGAAATAAAGAACGACCCAGTCGACTGGGTCAACTTGGTGAATAATCGACTGGGTCGATTATATTAATTGGAACAAAATGGGATCCAATTGGAATTGGATCAGGATCATAAATTAAATTGGTAATTTGTGAATTAATTAATTAAGTTGGATTTAATTAATTAGAAAAGATTTTAATTAAATAGACTTAGAGTCTGATTTAATTAAATGGGAGATTAAGTTAATTAATTGGGCTATTTAATTTGGAGATTAAATAAAGCCTGGTCAAATTAATTAACTGGGCCATATATTATCTAGAAGACTTGGTCTTCTAACTAAAGAGGGCCATGGCCCATGTAGGAGAGAAGTACCCTATAAGTTATCTTGTAGTTATCTATAAGTAGGACTAGGTTAGGGAGATAACTATAAGTAGCTATCTTGTAGTTATTTTTCACACAACTCCATTAGCAAAAATTGAGCAAGAGCAAAATTCTCTCCCCCTCTCCCAAGCTAAAGTCGACCGAACCCTGTCTTCCTTTTGGAAGAATTTTTCGTTTTCGATTTTGTTCCTGAATCGTTCCTAATTCCTAGATCTTAATATATCTTGTGTTCTAGTCGATCAAGATATATTATTTTCGTGATATTGTGGTGTATCAACTCGTAGAGGCGCAACACGTGGGGCGCTCCTTGAAAAGCCTGGGTCGATCTTGATGGAGTAGAAATCAGAGTTCGTTTTTGCTAGCCGAGGATTTGCAAGGAGATAGGTATAACGTGCGAACTTATACTATCGTTTTTATTTATATTCATATATATACAACTAGAGTAGTATCCTGGCAAGATTCCGTAAGAGGTCCTAAAATTTTTATATTCCGCTGTGCCTAGGGCTGTTTATCTTACCGAATCCCAACACTTCGGTCTTTTCAGCTTCTGTGACCTCATCTAGTTCTACGTTGTTTTCCTTCTTGTCCACCAAGAAATCCTTCTCTAAGAAGTGTGCGTTCCTCGAGACAAACGTGGGTTGTCTTGTTGGATCGTAGAACTCGTATCCTATTGAGTTTTCCGGATACCCCACGAACTTGCACAAAGTGGATTTAGTATCCAATTTATCTCCCACTAGCTTTTTAACTTAAGCGGGAGATCCCCATATGCGCATGAATGCGTATGAGGGTGCCTTGCCAAACCATAATTCGTATGGTGTCTTTTCTACGGATTTAGAAGGTACCATGTTCAGTATCTTCGTTGCCGTGAGGAGGGCATGTCCACAAAATGAAAGAGGAAGGTCAGTGGCACTCATCATGGATCGAACCATGTCCATCAAGGTTCGATTCCTTCTCTCTCCTACTCCATTTAAGTGGGGTGTTGCAGGAGGAGTCCACTGCGATAGTATTCCATGCTCTACAAGATAATTCAGAAATTCGTTACTAAGAAATTCTCCACCTCGGTCAGAACGAAGAGCCATTATCGTATGACCAAGTTGATTTTCTACTTCTATCTTGAATTCTTTGAATCGCTCAAAGGTTTCAGACTTGTGTTTCAACAAGAACACATATCCATAACGACTATAGTCGTCAGTGAAAGTGACGAAGTAATAATAGCCTCCTCGGGCGCTTTTTCTTAGTGGTCCACATATGTCAGTATGTATTAGGTCCAATGTTTGTTTGGCTCGCTCAGGGTTTCCCTTAAATGGCAAGTTAGCCATTTTACCCTTTAGACATGGTTCACATGTCGGCATTTCATCAATGCGATTGATTTCAATCGTGCCAGATGATGCTATCTTTTGAATCCTTGACTTAGATATATGTCCAAGTCGAGCGTGCCACAATTGGGCAGATATTTCATTATCTTGTTTCCTTTTGTTTTGTTGTACGTGCATAACTAACTTAGGTGGTTTTATGATGTAAAGTCAATGTTTCAATGTACCAAGTGAAAAACAAAAACAGGAGCTTTTATTAAAATTATCATTATCCAAATAACATGAATAAAAGTTTTTCACTAAAACCAGGTACATAAACGAAAATTTCAAAATGGCTTTTATCAAACCACCTAAATCTACTTTTGCCTATGGCCTTGGTAGCAGCTCCAGCTCCATTGCCATATTCAAGGATCCAATCCTCTGGCTCCAGTTGCCTTGTTGCTCCCATCACCTGTAAATCATTACAAAGTTGAGAACTCCAATCAGCGTCTAACACCAAAGATGCACAGTTAATTGAAAAATTAACTTCAACAAGAAATATACTTGTTCGAACTCTCCATAGGTTCGAGCTTAATCCTTTCCCTTAACCTTGTGCAGTAAGGAGCCCTGGTTTCATTTGCTTTGGCTTTGAACGCCGCCCGGTCCTTTCGCCAACCCTTGCTTTCTTTCCAAAAGAAGACTCATGTTCCTCGAGCATTTGTCGCAGGACATGCACAGTGATCTCTCGCCTCTAGAGATTTAAGTCCGCGATAAATTGGTCATATGATCTAGGAAGAGATTGCAGAATAAGATCCACTCGGAAATCACTGTCCATCACGACACCCATATCATCGAGTTCAGACAGAAGTCGAATCATCTTGTGTACGTGGATTCCGACAGGAGTTTCCCTTCTCTTTCTTGCTTGTAAGAGTTTCCTCGTGATCGCGAATCTGCGACGACCATCTCTAATCCCATAAAGGAATTTGAGATTCGAGAGAATCTCTTTTGCGGATGCCATATGCTCATGTTGCAAACGCAGATCAGGTGACATATATTCCAACATGTATTCACGAGCTAAGCCATCATCCAGTTTACATTTGGTGATGCTTTTTCGGAGCTTATCAGGAACATCATGTGAAATAGTAATGGATGGTGGCACAGACAAACATATGATATGTTTTCAGCTTCAAATAGTCCATTCAAATGATGCGTCCAGAAATGCAAGTTGGGTCCAGTTAAAATATTGCGTTCAAGTGATGAAATGGACAAATCTCTAAGTGCTCTAAGCTCTTTTGACATTATATCTATAAAACGACGATAAAAGAAATAAATACGTGAAAGATTAATTTAAAATGCACAATTTACAAACATGGGTTTTATTTGTAAATTACTCCCACTATTTTAATCAAAATCTCATGCCCCCACATAAGTTTCGGGAATTTAAAATATCCTTAGCGGGCTTAAGGCCCAAATGCAATCTCCTAGTACCCACGACTCGTTGGCCATACTATTTGATTCACTTGGTGGTCGACTCGTTTTTCGATATGGACCCACGACTCGTGAGACATCCATACTTACTAGCGTTAAATCATGTCCAATACTCGTGGAGATAAATAGTTCAATCCTAGACGCCCCACGACTCGTGAGACATCGCCTAAAACCTTGATATCCCCTCACTTGGCACTAAACTCGTGCATCGAGGCAATATACATATCATCTTCCTATAGCTCGACCCACGACTCGTGAGACATCGAGATATATTCATACAATATGTCTAAGACCTAGTAATTGGGTAGGCTCGGACCATGGACACTATTCTTATGCGCCCGTTATTCGATTTAACATTCTAATTGAATTTTAAGTTCAATTGGAGGTTTTAGTTTACTTGTGCGAGGTCTCATCAGATTATGCTTTATCTTGTTTACGTGATCTATTCTAAGCATGCAAGACATACATCAAAGAGTATAAGTAAACATACATCACCTAGCAGGATATGATTGATCGATTGCCCATCCTATGCAATCCATCACGAGCCATGTGATGGATCAATTGGTTAGTCTATGGTGGAAATTAAATGTCCTAACTATTACAATTTTCAAACCCATACATCATGGGCCTTCTTGTAATTTCCAGCTTGATTGGGCCTCAATGTAATGAATTGGACCTCCATGTCCTCCAAGGTTTTGGTCCTCCATGTGGATCTCCAAGTCTTCATGAGGTCTTCTTGGCTCCAAGCCTAATCTAAGTCTAGCTTACAAATTTAAATGGTCCTATTCTATTACATTTGTTTGCGCAAGCAAGGGCACCAATCAGGCCCATTTAATTACAACCCATAAAATAAATAAATCAAAAACTACACAGGGCTTAAGGGCAAAATCGATCAATCCACATATTCACTCAAGAACATGCATAAATTCACATAAGGGCATAAATATAAATTTACCGGCTCCTTTAATTTTAATTCACAAAATTTATCCAAGTTAATTAATTTTGAATTAATAATTAATCTCTAAGATTAATTAACTCTTACTTGAGTTCTAAGTAATCTACAAAACTTATCTTGATTAAAATTGGTTAATTAAGATAGTTTCCAAATCTCCAAGATTCCTATCTTATCCAAAACTCTAAGTTTCCCAATATTCCTCAATCTCCAAGATTCTCAAGATAATCCTATTTTGACTAGATTAGTTTAATTAAGGTAGTGTTTAAATCTAACAAGATAACTACCTTGTCCAAAAACTCCAAGTTTCCTAATCTTCCAAAATTCTAAGATTTTCAGAATTTCCAAAATATGCAGAATTAGAGTCCAACCAAAAATCAACCAATCGAGGCCAATTACGGACTGCAACGTGGACAGCACACGAAGTCCGCGCGTGCGCTGCCCGCGGCAGCCGCCGCTGCGCGTGGCTGCGTGCGGCAGCATGTGGCCGCGCACAGCAGCACACGAACAGCAGCCCGTAGGCTGCTGCCGCGTGCGCGGCCAGCGTGCTGCTCGCACGCTGCCGTGGGCAGCGGCTTGCGGTGGCCGCCCAGTCGCGGTGCGTTGCTGCGCACCGCCGCGTGCCACCGCGGGTTGGGTCTAAAAATAATTTTTTTTTGTTTCGATTACTTGTTGATTTAATTTAGATCCAATTAAATCCCTAATCCAAAAATAAAATTAACACGATAAAATTTTCGAATCAAAATTTTTACATTAACTCTAAGTTAACAGATCTACGTCCTAAAACATGCAAAGTTAAAGAACTAGCCATACATAAATCAAACATATGATTTATAACACAGAATTTGCAAATTCATATATATACAAAGCCTAGAGTTGGCTCTGATGCCAATGTTGGGATTCGGTAAGATAAACAGCCCTAGGCATAGCGGAATTTAAAATTTTATAGGACCTCTTACGGAAACTTGCCAGGATAATCTCTAGGTGTATATATATGAATATTAAAACGACAAGAATAATTAGATCCAAATTATACCTGTCTCCTTGCAAATCCAAGTAGCTCAGCAAAGTTGCGTTTTCTCCCTCGGTTGGATCGATCCCAAGTCCTGCTAGTAGCGCCCCACGTGTCGCGCCTCTACGAGTTGATACACCACAATATCACGAAAATTAATATATCCTAATCGACTAGAACATAGGGTATATTAATATCTAGGATTAAATATCGACTTAGGAGCTAAAATCGAAAACGAAATTCTTCCAAATAGAAGAAGGGTTCGGCCGATTCTGTGTGGGAGAGGGAGAGAGAATTTTTCCTTTGCTCTGTTTGGGATCTTAGAGTTGTGTGTGAGATATGACATCAAGTCCCCTATTTATAGGTATCTCATTAACCTAGTCCTATTAGGACAGGACTTTTATTC
The DNA here is from genome assembly GCA_038501285.1 of Penstemon eatonii. NCBI lineage: Eukaryota > Viridiplantae > Streptophyta > Magnoliopsida > Lamiales > Plantaginaceae > Penstemon > Penstemon eatonii. The sequence goes on from CM076714.1 coordinate 46,953,248, forward strand.
TCCTACATGGGTCATGACCCTCTTTAATTAGAAGACCAAGTCTTCCTAATTAATTCATGGCCCAGTTAATTAATTTGAACAGGCTTTATTTAATCTCCCAATTAAATAGCCCAATTAATTAGCTAATCCCCAATTAATTAATTTTAGACACTAAGTCTATTTAATTAATTATTTCTTTAATTAATTAAATCCAACTTAATTAATTAGCTCACAAATTAAATTCCAATTCTATTTATGATCTTGATCCAATTCCAATCGGATCTATTTTAGCTCCAATTGGGTCGACCCAGTCGACCTACCCACTTTAATCGACCCAGTCGATTATTGAACCAGTCGACTCGGTTGTTCTCTTTTTCTCGCTTTCGCTTCATGTGTATTGTGTATTCCCCCGTAGGTTCACCACATAATTGACAGTGGTTTATAATTAAATATTATTTAATTATTCGAGTAACATATACTCTAAATCAATCGAACACTCTATCAACTGATCATTCCAAAATTAGCACCCCTGCCAATTTGGGAATTCTCCCACACTCCACGGTCTATGTCCAGCCACAAGCCCATGGAGCCCAATCACTGGTGAATTAATTCAGTGAACCTTTTAACTCATTTACAATTTCCATATACGACATAATCTCTCCATCGATCAATCTCCCAGTCGAGACTTAAGGGCATGGTCTTTCATCGGTCTCCCTTTTATTTTGTCTTGACCTTATGTATTCTGGTCTCGAAATAAATTCTCTTTGACTTAATCTTTATGAGCTACTTACATAAAGTCGTCAGATACCTTGGCCAAAGATTTTATCAGAATTAATTTCTCACATAAATCCATAGGAGAATTTCCCAACCTATCAAGTCGGGTCAATGGATCTTTCGTTCATGATAGGAACCTGCACACGAGTTCCTCCATACCCAACATGAGTTCACAGAGACTTTCTGGTGATCTCCAGTCAGTCGAAACTCATATCAAAGCATGAACGTTCTCGCACCAATAAACCCTATCACCTCAAGTAGTTAGGGATCGTTCCTCGTATACTATTTGTAAATTGGAATAACTTCAACCCTGATATGCGACTACCGCTTCCATGGTGAGTTATTTCCTAATTGGGGTCTTCAGTGCACTTGCCATCCCAGCAAGCCACCCACTTATGTGTATCGACTATCCCAGTCACGCTCGTGCACCCCAGCGTTCTCCAGTTCATCTGAGTATACACAATAGTGAGAGTCTAACCGAATCCAACGATGTCCTATCTCGATTGGATTCTACGACTCTTGAATATGTTCTAGATCATGGCCTTGGAGATCAGTCCACGGGTTGTCCCATAGCCCTGTGATCTAAGGACTTCGATCATTATGCGTAGATAATTATTACATAAGATAAAGATGACCATTTAATAAAGTGCATTCATTAATCGAAATTGAATAGTTCCTTATTTATTACAATAAATGCTAGCCATACAGCTGGCTTGCAGGACACTATTTCTATCATACATGTGAAGAATACTTGATAAATCCACTTCAAGTAAGTTACCCAAAACTCTGATATTCTTAAAATCAGCTAAGTAACATCAGAAGAGTGGTCAACTCTTTTGTTTAAAGCTCTGTGCGATCAGCTTAATTAGTATACTTATAAATCTTGATTAGCATAGTATACTTATAAATATTGAGAGAAAAAATTAGAGAAATTTAAAGAAAAATTTGTATAGGTCTATTCCCCCCTCTTCCCTCTAGACATCATCTGACCACTTGGGACCAACAAAGATGAGGTTATTTTTTGAAAATTGACTGAGAATAAATTTATCCTGATAAGAAAAAAATTGATTGTTCGATTTTTAGAAACCATCGAAATGTCCTACAATAAGCGAAACAAGTATATACCAATAAGAAAAAATGAAACAAAGAGACCCATGTTTTTCCTTTAATAATAGAATTAATAAACTAAATTAACATAACGAAAAGGCGCCCTCTTTTATTCGAAACGCCTCGTGATCTTCAACCAATTATGTGCTCTTTCAAAGTTGATCCTGATATTGATCAAGTGCTTTCCGGGTGGTCTTGGACTTTACGATTACAGATCATTTAGTGTAATAAAATACCAAACAAACTACTTTTTTCCCTTAGAGACACATGCTTATCAAATAATGTTTGTTCTTTATAAGCCATTTGTTGATGAGCTTAGGATGCGGAACGACTCATGGCAAAGTCATTCATCAGGCTAAGGAGTTGAAGATCTATGAGACTGTTAAGACTATCAAGATCAGGGAGCCTGCTGCAACCCCAAAAAAGAGGCAACCGAAACGAAAGGCCACAGAGCATAAAATGCCTGCTATTAAAGCAAAGAAGAGCAAGGCTAAAGTTTCAGAGTCCACTGATCAAACAGCTCACCCTGCTTTTAAAGCCAGATCAGAGGAGAAGGAGGTTGTTGATGCAATCATCAATGAAACTGTTAAGGAGATTGAAAACATGCCTTTGGACATATCTCCTGAACGAACACCTTCAGTAGAATTGCCTGCTGAAAATGTTGCAAATAGAACTAGAAGTGCCATGAAAGATACTGCTGCAACTACTTTCGTTCACACCAAGTCTACTGCGAGGAAGAGGATTACACTGATTGAATCTCCTACTTAATTATCTGACATTGTCAGAGAAGATCCTCCATCAGCAGAGAGACCTGCTGAGTCTATTAAGGAGTCTGAAACTGCAAATCAGACAACTGATGAGGCATCTGTTCCTCAAACAGGCCACTGTGTTGTTCCAACAGCTGAGGCACCAATTGTTGAATCAAGGGCTGCCAAAAAGATGAGAATAGGCAAAGGCAAAATAACAGTATACCACAAGAAGAAAATGGTTGAAGTTGATCGAGCTAAGAAAAAGAGATGAAGTTGAATTTCAAAGGGCCCTTGAAGCAAGTAAGGTTGAAGCCCAAACCAAACAGATGACAGAGGCTGAACTTGCTGCCAAGGAGGAATGCTCACGGACCTAGAAGGTCTGGTGGTATAGTGATTGGAAAATCCATGGAAGGGAAGATTTTGTTACCACAAGCCCAACAAGTCAAGAAAAGAAAGAAGGAAGTGAAGAGGGCACTGGAGATTGTTAAATGTGACCTTGCTACCTTTACTAAGTTTAAGGATGAGTTGGAAAGGTAAAATCAACTTCTACAAACCAAGACTACCTTCCTACCTGAGAAGATCAGATACAATCACTGGAAGCAGTACATGCTAGGAAAATCAGATGCAGAGATCCAAGCATGGAAAGAGTTTGCTGATGAGGGATGATGGTTTTGAACTGGTTGCAAACAAATTCCATCACTCAAGCCTTGGATTATGATTTCTTCCACGATAGAGTACATGAGTATTCCAAACTCATTGTAAGTCAAGAGGCAACAACTCTCAGAAACACAATTCCAAACAAGCCAAGTCCAGCAGATGACTTGTTTGAGAGATCTATAAAAGTTGCCGTTTGCATTACTTTGGAAAGATGGGTTGAAGGATCCAGATACAGCAGATGAACATCGAGTGATCTGCCCAGCCTTCCAAGCCTGCAACAAATTGCTTTTGGTTATGACATAAGTAATTATCAGGGTCAAATCAGAACATCTCAGACGACATCAACATTCATACCTGCTATTTTATTTATCAAAGAACACATGTGTCTGATGATGGTAATGATATTATTTACATTACAGATGAGGCTTCTAATAAGAACCAGTCAACAGAGAAGAAATCAGCAGTGGAGCTCAACACTCAATCTGATCCAACCCCATTGACTGATGCGCTTAAAGAGAATGATCCTTTAGAAATCACATGGAGAGCTTAAGATACTCTTGCGCAACAAGAAAGTGCTAAACCTGCCACTCTTGCTGAACATGTTCATAACTCAATCCTGGATTCGATGAAGACTTTGATTGAGAATGCCATAAAGGAGATGGAGGAGAAGAAAAAGGAGTTGTTGAGTAAATTCGAAGAAGCAGATGCCAAGATTTTTCAGAGCACAATGGAAAGCATTCCACAACCAACTGACCATTCATTGCCACTTAAGGAAGGCATTCTTGCCCTGAATCACCTAGTTGAAGATGTGAAGGCTGATGTCAATCAGCTGCATGCTACTCTTCAAAGGCATGAAATGGACTGGACAAATGTTAAGAGAGCTTTTCAGGAAATGAATGAAGCAGAAGCTATAAAGACTACCAAAATACTTCAGAACTTTTCTGCCCAAGCTGCTCTGATCACTTCAGAAGTCTCTACACTGCAAGTAAATGTAGAATATCTGAATGATCAAGCTAATGTTTCGAAGAACAACCAACTACAACAAAATCTTCAACTTCACACTATGGATCAAAACATCAGGAAGCTTTGCACTGCTATCTCATGTTCAAATGGAGCAACTCAACCCTGCTGATGAAGACAAAAATGAGGCAAAGGGATCTGCGAACAAGAAGAATGTTGTCACCACAGCTGTTGAAGTTACTGAACAAGGGTCTGCTGAAAAGCCTGTTGATGAACATACATGTAAACCAGTTGATGTAACTAAAAACAAGGTTGTTGTTGATGAAGAAGGAGCTGGAACGAATGAAGAGCCTAAGATGTACCAAAGTCTAATAAAGAGCTAGCTGCCTCCAAAGACTCTGTTGAAGAACAACTTGATCCTTTCAGAAAGGCCAAGAGAATTAAGGAGATTAAAAGCAAAATTGAAGCTGCCTCGAAGAACTTGGTTGAAGTGTTTTCTAGTGGAGAAGAAGAGGATGAAGAAGTTGAAGGTGAAGAAGAAGAAGATAGAAGATCAAAAAGACTAGACTATACTATCTATCTAGACTAGATTACTTATTTTTCCACTTCAATGTATCAAATCATTTCAATTTATCTTTGTAAACTTGCACTGTAATGTATTTCAAATCAGATCAATAGAAGTACAAGTTTCCAACTTAATTTCTATCTCAGAAATTTCGAAATGAAGACTTAACTTTAGTTTAGGTACAAGTGCTTAGCTGAAGTCTTGTCATCATAAAAAAGGAGGAGTTTCTTGGATATAGATGAAGACAATGAAGTGAAGGGAGGATCTGATGATTTCCAAAAGTCATCAGCTAAGTCGGAAGCTTAGCTAACCCCAGAAAATATTTAACCAAAGAAGACAAGTCAAATCAGATGGGTTAAATATATGGTCCATAAGACTACTGATCTTATGTTGACCTCGTAATCAAACTGGTGGATTTTCAGCAGACTCAAATCAGATGAGTTCGATTCGAGATCAATAGAGTGTTCATCAGAAGGGTAGATTCGATCAGCAGAGTGGAAGTGATCAGAAAGCCATTCCAACGGTAATAAATGCACTTGAAGTAATAAATGCTGCAAAAGAATGGTATTAAAGACAAATGATTGAAGAGAAACCTCGGATCAACATAGTGCATTTAATGCGACTGACAGAAAGTACAGCAGAGTGTATAGTGATCAGAAAGCCATTCCAACGGTAATAAATGCACTTGAAGTAATAAATGCTGCAAAATAAGGGTATTAAAGACAAATGATTGAAGAGAAACCTCGGATCAACATAGTGCATTTAATGCGACTGACAGAAAGTACATCAGAGTGTATAGTGACCTCGAAATCAAACTGGTGGATTTTGTTCAATTTGAGATCAACAGAGTGTTCATCAGAAGGGTAGATTCGATCAGCAGAGTGGAAGTGATCAGAAAGCCATTCCAACGGTAATAAATGCACTTGAAGTAATAAATGCTGCAAAAGAAGGGTATTAAAGACAAATGATTGAAGAGAAACCTCGGATCAACATAGTGCATTTAATGCAACTGACAGAAAGTACAGCAGAGTGTATAGTGCAACTTAGTCATCTGTTGACAAAAGTGAAGTTGAAGAAAAAAGTCACATACAAATCTGAGTGATTCTGTTAGGAGAGAGTGTTGTGAGAAGTTTAAATCCATCCAAGTGAGTGATCTAGCTTCAGAGAGTAGGATTTTTTGCTACGAAATTGTGACATTTCATTTGTTGATTTGCACAGGCATTTCATACTATAAACTTTGTGATTATAGTATAACCCAATATCTAAGTGACTTGAACTAAAAGACATTCTTTTCTATATAACCACTATAAAAATTCTATGTGTTTGTTTACTTGTAATTTACTTACATATTTTTTGAAAGTCTTCAAACATTCAAACTGAACAAAAGAATTTCAAAAATTGGGGATAAATCTTTTGAGTAAGAAAATTACTTGTTGAAAAATATTTGAAATATATGCTGCAAACAATTATTTGAAACTCTGATTTTATTTGAAACAGATAAGTAAAATCAGATGAGTGATCAACTCTTCTGATTAAGCTATGTGCGCAATCAGTGAGATAGTCTCACGAACTATTGATCAGCTTACTTTGCTGATATGAAAAGTTAGAGAATTTTTTAAAATTTCAGAGGTCTATTCCCCCCCCCCCTCCCTCTAGACCTCATCTGACCATTTAGGACCAACACATTTCATGACTCAATTTAGCTAGGGAGAGTGCACATGGGTATTCCTTAACGCCGCGTCCATTAAGTTGGCTAGACGAGAGTTAGGTAATCGCGAGGGTAGTATAGTGTACTGTAGTGGCAAACCTCTGTGGACCTCTTCGACCTAATTCGGGATTTACCTTCGGGTTAGACGTGAAAGCCTAATCTAAAAAGGACTCGCGCTAGTTTTTTTTTTTTTTTTTGTGAGTGAAGAAATATTAATTGGTTGAGTGTGTTTTGAAACTTTCCAATTATCTTGAATCCATAATCAATAATTGAATATAGGTCAACTTTGATAATTCATCGTCAACGTAATGTATCACTTTTAAGTTTAAATAGATAGCACGTCGTCCCTCTAGCCACTCGGTTAGTCCCATATTTAATTTCATTGCAAGCATATAGTTAAAATTCTTTTAATATTTCATTCTTATTATATGTTAGATAATAAACCAACTATCCTACATTTGGTTTTTGTTAACTTCGAACTAGAATGAGTAGAAAGATTGATTCACGTTGTACTCTCCCACATTATGTGTTAATCGTTGGGATTCAATATTTTGTTACTCATTTTCTTATTATTATATTTGATGTGTATGTGAAGTTTCTAGTGTCACTATCCTTTTGAATTGTTTGATTTATGATAACTAGAGCTCAAGTTCAATTTGTGCTATATATGATACTGCGCATAAACCATCACCAGTTGGCTAAGGATGAATATGGACAATGACGTCCTAGCAATGTATTCAAACTCACTTATGCGCTACGGATCCGTGCCTCCCGTGCGAGATATCATTGTGGGTAAACATAGTTTCCTTATATTTTCGTCGTTGTTCAGTTATACATTTGTTATTGACAAAAACATTGTAACAAATTATTTTCCGTTGGAAAAATTCCGTTGCTTTCTGTCATCTTTACCGACAACTAAACAACAAAGTTCCAACCAAAAATATTTTCTTTCGAAATTTTGTTGGTAATTTGTTGCAGTTTTTGAAAGAATACCGTTTCCATTAGTAATCAGTTATACATTCGTCACTAATAGCGACAATTTTTTTTCCCGTTGGAGTCAAGCCGTTTTGAATACAGCTTTTTTTGTAGTGAAAGCCCGGATCTTGGGTTGCATCTTAGCGATCGTCCTGCATGAGATTCAGATGTTAAATCATAAATGTCGTGCATGATGACCGTGTTGTCAATCGCTAAATCCGAAATAGAGGCCTAACACTTGACAAGTTACGTTTCACGTTCAATTTTGGTTTTCATATCTCCCAACATACGTCCTAACGAGTTGTAGTTGTAGGTGCAAAATCAACTAAATACTAAGAATATCAATCTTGACTTTCTGTTGATTCGATTGCAAATATCCTATTTAGTATATATGTTTCCATTAAATATGTAGGAATATAATTAAATATTTATTCATCAATCTATTTCAAATGATCATATAAATTGCTTGATTTTGCAACATTGTATTCGTTTTTGGTACGTATGTATATAATTTAGTCAAACTATTATAGGAATGTCGTACATACCATATTGGATTTTCATTAAAAAATTTAGACAATTGAATTTCAGGAACTTACCCTCTTGTTTCAATTGAATATACATAGACACTCTTTTGCTATTAATCTAATTACAGAAACATATTCTTTTGCTCTAAATATTACAAAGACACCCTTCGATAAAAACTATATTACCAGGACACTCCCTGCTATCGCCTCAAAGTTTACAATTGTATATTTGCCAAAATTAAGTAGTGGCTTTTATTTCTGTCATCGAAACTAGTTCATAGCCACCAACCTTGTCAAATTTCATTGAGTAATTTGGGAGAAATTGCAACTGAATATGAAATTTTGGATTTAGGATTATGTGAAATCATCTTGATGAGTGGAAAAAATTCTCAACTTAATTTTGTTAAACAACCATAAAAAAATAACGATCAATTATCGAATTTCAGATCTAGGGTTTTTAGCAAATCAATCTTTGACAAAGATTTCTCAAATTACTAGATGAAATGTGAAAAGGTTGTGTCTGTGAAGTCGTCTTGATGAGAGGGAAAAAAAAAAGACACCAACCTTGTCAAATTTCATCGAGCAATATGAGAGAAATCGTTGTTCAATGTTGGTTCGCGAAAAACCCTAAATCCAAAATTTCAAACTCGGTAGTCGATGAACTTTGACAAGGTTGGTGTCTATGAACTCGTCTTGATGAGAGGAACCAAAACCACAACTTAATTTTAGAAAATAGACAATTGTAGTTTTTGAGAGGATAGCAGGGATGTCTTTGTATTATTTAAAACAAGAGGGCGAGTTCCAATATTAAAGGTAATAGTCAAGAGGTACCTATGCAAATTTCCTGATTTAGTCAAACCATTATAGCAATAAGATTAAATATTGATTCCTCATTTATTTGACATTATAGTACATACCTTATTGAATTTCAATTGAAAATTTTAGACAACTGAATTTCAACCGTACAATATTGACAAACTATTATACGAATATAATTCCTCATTTATTTCAAATTATCATGCATACTTGTTGGATTTTATTATCCATTTTTGTCCTTGATGATCCAATTCAACACTATAAATGAAATCGAAATACGAAGCAAAATATATTACCTTAAACCATCACTAATATTTTGTTTTCAGTAGAATGACAAAAAAATTATTAATATTTTTCTCTTTATAGCAACTGTAGTTGTTCATTCATTTGCTCAAGAAAAAAATATGCTTTTATACAAGCCAAGTTGAAGTTCATATAATTAACAATCTCCCTCCAAATTCTCCACCAATGAAATTGTATTGTGCATCGAAGAATGATGATTTAGGATATCATTTACTTTACGTAAATCAAGACTTCAATTGGAGATTTTGCACTAATTTTTTCAAAAATACTTTTTTTTTTGTCATCTTTGGTGGGGATCCAAAGAACGTGCTTTTGATTCATATAAATCATACCGAGGGTATATATGTGATATAAACTATTGGGTTGCAAAGGATAGTGGAATATATTTGTATTGCGACTTAACAGATCAGGATCACCCAAAAGAACAATATACTTGGACTACAGTAGAAAAGATTGAATGATCTTATAATGTTTAGATCTATTATTAGTTAACCAAAAAAAAAACCAACAGGTGATTGGTCTAGTGGAAGGGACTAGTCACTTCAATGTAGCGGACTCAGGTTCGAATCCCTGTTGGGAGAGGTTCCCACATTATGTGCCCGACTCGAAAGGGATTAAACCCTTGGGAAACCAAAAAAAAAAAAAAAATTAACCAAAAACAATTATAAATGAGGTTTATATTTTATTAATTGACCAGTGTGATTTTATGTCAAGTCAATTTATTTTTCTGTTTATGTTTAATTTAATAATCCTCTCTTTATTTTATTTCCATTAGTTATAAAATAAAATTATTTGAAATAATCAAATCTATAAGGGCATGTAATTAAGTCATATACCAGAAATTATTGATTGACTAGTATGATGGTTTAAATTGTATCTGAACCCCACTAATTAAGTCGTACACCAGAAATTGACATTTAGAACCTTTAAAACTAATTTAATTTTTAGTTGGGCCCACACTCATAGTTGGGCCGTTCAGCGAATCAAGGGTGATTGATGGCTAATGAGGGTGATGGGGCCGAATTATTTTGTGACTGGTCTCGACCAGAACGGCCTAACTGGGAGTGGAGGTTAGCTGTTGCAAGTTTATGGAATCATTTATCGACGAGAAGTTTTGGTGTTAAGATATTTCAAGTTTCATTCCTAATTTTGGTGGAAGCATATATATCATCCCTTCATCATATTTCAACTACCTAGATTCTAAGAGTAGACCAAAGAAAATAAGGGCACTTGTATTTTCTTATGAACAGGTTGATCAACATATGGATGGAAAATAGTTGAGACAAGGGCACTTGTATTTTCTGATTAACAGATAGATGTACAAACCTAGTATAGTTGCAGAATGAATAGCTAAGACAACGACACTTATATTTTATGATGAACACACTGATCAACAAATGAATGAACGAATCTAGTATAGTTGCTAAATGAATAGCCGAGACACTAGTATGATGACTTCAAGACTGCATTTGAAAGTGCTGAGGCCACAATAACAGAAGATGATGACTTCAATACTACATTTCCCAACAGCTACCAACAATATAGTCAAATAAGAAAGGAATGCTTTGGAGTTAATTATTTTTGTTATATCAGAGAGCAATCATTCATTCATCATTTTTTACTACATTGATTTTGCAAGTTTCCATTAGTAGCTTTGTCATTAAATGTTGTGCATGAAATGACATTGAAGAATTTTGAAATTTTGGTAGAATTGTTTGTGAGCATTATCAATTTTAAGGAACCAAGCCTGGTGAATTAGAGATAAATGCTCAAGTGATATGTGAAATTGACACTCTATATGTTGATATTTCAACGTGAATGTATGATGCCATTGGTTGTGAATGTATGATGCAATTGAAAGTCACCAGATAATGATTAATTAAGTTTGGTTTGCTTATAACAATATGGAATAATTGAATTCTATAATATAACCCAAACCAAACTGTTCATACAAAATTTGTATATTTGCCAAAATTAAGTAGTGGTCTTTTTTTTTCTGTCATCGAAAACGAGTTCATAAACACCAACCTTGTCAAATTTCAATGAGTAATTTTGGAGAAATTGCATTCGAGCATGAAAGTTTGAATTTAGGATTCTTCGCGGACCAGACTTTGAACAATGATTTCTCTTAAATTATTCGTAGAAATTTGATAAGGTTGGTGTCTCTGAACTCGTCTTGATCAGAGGAAAAAGTTCTCAACTTAATTTTGTCAAACAACCACCGAAAACTGGCGATCAAGTATGAAATTTCGGATATAGGGTTTCGCAAATCAATCTTTGACAAAGATTTCTCCCAAATTACTAGATAAAATTTGAAAAGGTATGTTGGGATGTACCTCAATTGTCAGAACAACTAGAGTGCGGAATTTAAAATTTTTCGAGGCACCCATCAGTCCCATAAATCTGTCTCCATAATAGTTATACGAAAAGGTTGAAACAAACAACGAATAAAACATAAAGGGGTGATATGCGATTACCTCACCACAGCTCGGTGGTGGTTACCTCCGGGCTTCATGTTTGATTCACAACTGAGTGATCCAAGTGTCTCACCTCCAAAGTTGATCCACACCAATTGGATTGTAGGGACACCTCCAAGTCACAGGCTACGAACTAAATCTTGAAGGTTGACAGCAAAGGAACGTGCAGATCTTGATAAGGACTTAGATCTGGATCTGGGTTGGGAGAACGGATGGAAGAAGACAAAACCACTTGACTTATGCGCCTGGATCAGGTTTGGCCAGATCAAAATTTGGCCAGGTTGGGTTCGGCCAAGGTTTGGTTCGGCCGAGTTTGGATGGGGCGAAACCTTTGGGGCGGTTTTGGAGTTAATTAAACTTAGTTCAATTTTCAGATTTCTTCTTTCTTTTTTGTGTTATGAAAATCTTGATTTTCAAAAGCTTCATTAGTTCATTAGTCCATGGAAGATATGTGAAGAGTTATATTTATAAGATAAGAGTCATTCTATTATAAGATATCTCTTCAAGATTTGTTAAATCTTTCCTTATCACAATAGGAAACAAGATTTAACCAAATCTCTTGTTCGTTACTTGATAACCAAGAAAACAAACTCTCCCCTTCTTTGTCTCTCCAAAATCGCCCCCTATGCCCTAATTTCAAGATTATCAAAAATCGACCCATATAATTATCCAATCCGAAAATTGGGTAATTATTTAATCTTCAAACTTTATTAATTAACAACTTTAATGAATTATATAATTAATCAGATAATTCTAATTAATAATTAGACATTAATCAATTAGATATCTAATTAATAATCTCCCACTTGAATTATTACTTTAATTCAATAACTTTGATTTAACAACATTAAATCACTTATTTCCCTTTTATGAATGTCACTGTCCAACTGAATTGTGTGTGACCCTCTGGGTTCACCATCAATTGGCAGCAAGCCCGCGACTTTCGTGATTTAATTAACGAGCAATTAAATGCTCCGATCAATTAAACAACTTTTAATTGACCACTCCAGAATTAATTTCCTTATTAATTTAGGAGTACTCACACTTCATGGTCAATATCTAGTCACAAGCCCATGAAGCCCAATTAAAGGTGAATTGATATTTGTGAACCTCACCGCTTATAATTGCCATGTACATACGGTCCTTCTAAAGACTAATTTCTCGATCGAGACCTAGGGTGTGTGAATTGATCGGCACCTCTAATTATCTCGATTATGTACTTTCTAATTCTGGATAATAATTCCAGTGTGACTGCTAAATTTGGAAACCCCTTTCCAAATCCGTCACCAACCATGGCCATGGATTTCTAGGAACATATTATATAAGAACGTACAGGAAATTCTCCCACCTTATCAGGATGAGTCGATAGATCCTTTCTTAGTATTTACCACTCGCGTACACAATTATACGCACCCAACCTAGGCATGTTATGATCAGGCTACGTGATCTATACCTAGATCTAAGTACGCACACTCATGCACCGAATTCGCCCTAGCACCTCAAGTCTAAGGACTAAATCGTACACTATTATAAGCCTTGAGAAACATCCCATCACCGATGTGCGTCATGCGCTTCAACAATGGGTTTCTCTGTTCGGGTCGTTCGATGTGTTTGATCCTCTATCGAACCACCTACTCATATGCACTGGCCTCAAATGCCTTGCTCATGAAACGCTACAAATTCACTCCATGTGAATCATGCATAATCGTACAAGTCTTTGCGATTCCTACGATACCCCATCTCGTTCGGAATCTATGACTTGGAACGGTTTTAAGATCACGACCTTAGAGACTGTTTCATAATTGCACTCAATACTGATGTGAAACGTCCCATAGTCTATTGTGACCTTAGGATTTCATCCAATCGCTTAGATAAGTTCGCGAGAGATGAAGTTGGCCATTGTTTAATTTACATACTATAAATAAACGAGTGTATTAATTATAAACCATAAGAAAAACAGTACTCTAACAAGTTAATTAATATTGTCTTGCTGGGCACTATCCTATCAATCTCCCACTTGCCCTAAAGCCTATCACAACGTTTCTAAGACCCATCTTATAAAGATGTCCCTCGAATCCTTTTGTGAAAGAACTTAATTAGTGGATCTGCCATGTTGTCTTTGTTGAGATGACGTAATACTTCTACGCGTCTCAACTACCTATGATTTGTTCAATCATATGGCATTCTGTTCAGATTATCGGTGAGATCTCGTTTCCCTTTCATTGAGCAATTGCCTTATCTAAATCGGTTAAGATTACGATAGGCTTCTGCCATGCTAGGTATTTCATCCAATCATTGGACGAAAGTTTCTCATCTAAACACTTTCTTCTGCTGCATCACAATGTTGCGTATACTCTGTTTGAGTTGGCAATGGTATACTTTTGGAATTTCTTCCAATTTACCTTTGCTCCATCGAGACAGAATAAATTGTCCACTTTAGACTGGAAATCTCGAATCACTAAATCCTTCGAGTTTCAATCCTCCACTACTACCACAGACCATCAATATATCCCTTAATTATCTTTGAGGTTTTGCTTTTATGGTAGTCCAGTGTCCTTTACTGGTGTTCGACTATCAGTAGCTCGTGAAAGGTCAGAGCTTTTGATGAGTCAGGTCTTGTACAAAACTTTGCATGCTACATGCAATCCAAATGCTAAAGCATAAGGCTTCTTGAGACAGTTTCTTCTTTACTTATTTATATGTAGGGCTCATTAAATAAGTGAGAGAGAAATTGTGTCTCCTTGGAAACAATCCTTTCTTGGATTCTTCCATATTGAATTTATTCAATATTTAGTCTAGTACTTATATTTGGTGAATTGTAACATCTACTTCGCTCTATCTCTATAGATACGAATTGCCAGTACGTGAGATGTAATTCCCATATCTAATCATGGAGAATTGCGTGAAGAACACGCTTTCGTCTGAGCTTTGATATTCTGATATCGTACTTGATATACTGAATATAGTCATCTTACGTTTCGAACTCAACTACACTCCCACTGATCCTTTTGCACAATTGGAATCCATATGCCTTTTGACTAATTCAACATTCTTGATCAACTTATCAAGTTGCATGTTCCAAATTTGGGAAGAAGTCATAGATTAACCTCCGGATTTGAATAGAGATCTTCTCATCAATTTTTCAAATGTGAGAGGCATGATTCATATCCAATAGTCATATTTTGGTAGTCAAAACCACCTTTCTATGGCTAATAGTCTCGAAATGGATTTTGACGTTGCAAATGGAGAGAAGGTATTTTCATTAGTCCTAAAAGGGCTTTTGAATAATGACCTATCACCATTAAGCGAGTCAAATAAGTTAACAACTTTCCATTACGGGTCTTATGGCTTCACGCCATATCCCTCAGTTTATGTTAAACATAATTTCTTTGTAATCTTGGATTAAATATCCAATTTCTCAATTTCGTAAAATGGAATTTTGAGTTCCTTACGAATTTGATTAGATTACTAAGTGTTTGTGCAAAACTTGGTTCAACAGGTTTAAGGGTTTACTCCCTTTATTTGTGGGGATGGGTCCAATTCTTGGACTTCATCAAGTTCTATGACATTCCCTATTTCCTTTGACAAGAGTTTCGTCAACAGAGAAACAAGCTACTTACGAGATACTTACGTTTCTCGTTGTCGTAGAACAGGTATCCAATGGATTTCGTTGGATACCCCACAAATTTTATATGAATTGGATCTACCATCCAGTTTCTCATATAAGGGTATTTTGCCATGTCATAAATGATACGGCGGTGTAAGAACTTACTTCGAAAGGTACTAGACCAAGTATCTTTGAAGAGTCAGGGGAGTCAATCCCCTAATGTGAATGAAGAAAGTTCAGCAAGATCACAGTCGAGAATCGAACCTAGTTTTAACAAAATTTGATCCCTTCTTTGATTTGCTTCGCGAGAATTCTATTCTCGTCTTAGATAATCGAGGAATTAATTGCTTATGTTTCAGCAAGTTTGATTAGATCAAAAATGTTTTTGACATAATGCGCTCAGTTACTTCATTTCCAAAACTTCTATTGAATTACTTCAACAGTTTTAGAATTGCACTTCAACAAAGTACACATATACTTTGATGATTTAAAAAATCGTAAGTATATATGAAGTAACGTCCTTATGAACTAGTGCTTTTAGTTCTCCACGTTTGTCCTTATGGATTAAATCCATTTGGTTCAAATGCTTGGAATGCCTAGCAATCCTTTATTTCGGTTATTATTCCTTCAAGATTTGAAAGTAACGAGTTCATCCAAGTTCCATATTTCAAGAGCAGTATATGAAAACTTTCCTTTCGAATCTCTCTTTAGGAAGAATTTCCAAAATGAACATTTCAAGCGTGGACGATTATCTTGTTTGTTTTACGGCTTTTCGATGTAGCTTTCGAAGTTTTGATTTGTTTATCATTGTTTTATTTCTATGCCTCAAAGCATCAATATTTGTACAAAGTTAAATAGCTTTAAATAAATAGATTCCATTCTCAATGGTAAAGCAATAATGTCTTGCACAAAAATTCAAAATAATACTCAAAATAAACTAAAACTAAAAACTTATGCTAATACGAAAAACTAAGTAAAACTCCTTTTGCTAAAAAGTAATGTCTAGGTCCAGATAGTCATTGACCCAATCCCTGAAGCAATTTTCCCTCATTTCTCTTTGCACTACTTGCATTTTCCTTTTAATGAATTTCCTCCTTTTAGGTGGAGAGGTGATTAGTGCTTGAAAATGCACTTAAGTTGTTCTTATTTTCTAAATAAATCAAGTGTTAATTTGATATTTTCATGAAATTAATAGAAATTATTGTGATTAGAAAATATTGAGTTTCGATTTGTTTTTGTAGAAATATAAAATATGGACCCCGGAATATTTAGATTTTCCAAATTGTGCAAGTATCAAAGACATTATTTCAAACAAGAAAAGGTTCATGGAAGTCAATTAGTGCAAGGACAACAAAGAAGGAATCTGCCAGAAATATTGCTGCTACTTCCAAGGACGATAACTCTCGTTAGGAAACTCCAATTAAGCTGAATTTCAGATATGTTTTAGAGGAAGGAGTTAGCTACATTACAGACTTTATGGATCTGGATTTGGAGTTCGGAGCACAAAGATATGCATTTTTCAAATCTGTCGCGCAGAGCAGAATCTTCTACGCGGGAATCGCGATTTTTGTCCTAAAGTGGTTAGGAAACTTGCACAAATCCTTTCCATACGAGGATTGAGCCTCCTAAACATTTTCCTACTCAATTTCTACCTCCTAAGCATTCTTCTACTTGGATTAGGGCTATTTAGCACCTATATATAGTCCTAGAATCACACATCTTAGCACAGACAATTCCTAGTCTTAGTTACAATTCTCTCTCAAATCATTATCATATTTTCTCTCTAGAACTTGTGATAATGATTAGCAAAATAGGCTAAGAGTTCTTTGGTGAGATTAGAGATGAACTTATATGCGTACTGATCGTATTTGGATTCGATTCTTCAAGGTTTTGTAAGTTTAATAATTTTGAGTAATTCATTCTTCTTCATCTATTTTCATCAACTTTTATGTTAATACAATTGTTTCATTAGTTTTCATATAAATCTAGTCAAGCTCTTTTTATGTGAAAATCTTTATGATATAATTATATTGATATAAGTCTTTTGTTTTATGGGTAGTCTTTTAATGCAATATGCCTTGGTATATAGTATGTTTTTTATTTCTCATAAGATGATATTTTGTGCCAATTCTAAAAGCAAGAAAATTATTTACTTTTCTTTAAGTTTTCTTAAAATCAAATCGCTTCTTTAATTTAGTTTGTTTATTTATCTTTAAAGCTACTTTGTCTACTAACGATTTTCAGCTTAGTTTAGTCATCTCCTCGTGGATACGACCGCGCAATCTATTCTACATCGATCGCTTTGTTTCGACAAGTTTGGGCGTAATCAAGAGGGAATACCATCATCACCTGCAAACACTTTTACAGATATGAAGGTTTATCAGATGTCTAACATCAAATGAATTAACAGGTGTATAACTTAAAGTCATACCGTTGTTAAGTCTGTTCAGGAATTTCTTTCCAGCAAGCTTCCTTAATTTCTGTTCGTACTTACACAGGGGGCAATTCCATTCATACAGACCCCATCCTTGCAGATGGGCTTCCTCATATTTGTCTAACAATTCATGCAATTGTTTTGTTTTAATTCCATCAGGCGGAATGTCACAGTGTTGCATGAAATGAGTGAGGGTGTCAGACAAGCCATTGAGAGTTATTTCTATCTCATCCTCTAGAGTCAAAACAGTGCCTAGCTTTTTGATTCGTTTCATTATCTTGGTTAAGTAAGAACTATATTCCCTAACATTGTTATACATAGCCATGCTCGTCTCGTGAAGGTAATTGCACATAATATTCCCCAAAGTTGGTTCCGTTCTAAAACGCATTAAGACTCGTTTGAACGGGAATGTGGATGGTGAATGCCTAACAATAAAACAGACAATAATAAGTAGACAGGTTCAATATCAATACTTATAATTAACGAAATTTGGACTTTTTATAGAAAAAGTTCTCCCACTATTTTTATCGAAACAATAACCCCTGCTAGTTTCGGGAAATTCTATTTCCTAACAGGTCTTGACGTCCCAGCAGCAATTAATTGCACCCACGACTCGTGGCCATACAATTAATTCCCTATGTAGGTATACTTTTACCAATTGTGTTACTCCACAACCTTCAAGCTATTTTGCCTCGTTTTTCGCATTTATCTAGCACTGCTACATCATAAATGTTACTACGCGTTAAGTCTAACCCATTAATCATGAAGAGCAACGGGCCCGATCATGAAATCTCCGTAACTGGTTATCGGTCGATTTTCACATCCCGACCAGTCCCCACCCTTGTCGAGTTTTTAAGAAAACAAGAATCAAGGAATTTCGTGCATTGTCCCTTTCTTCGACTCGGGTGCCAGACTCTGGATCACCTCTATCGATAAATAGACAACATACACTAGTTCCTATTAATGGAAGGCTTGGATTTATAAAACCTCATTTTATAGTTAACCCAATATGACTTAATATTTGTACGAGAGGGGATTTTCGTTTTGAAAGTTTGAAGAAACTCTCCTCGAGATCTCACAACTTTATTATGCTTTATCTTTTATTTACGATCTAGATTCTAGCGCGCATACACACAAGCAATCACAAATCGACAAATAAATAAAAGCCATACAAGCCTAGCATGCATACTACCACAATATGTTTTCTATCGGGAGCCTCCTATGTGGGCCATCATCGAGCCATGATGTTGACCCAATTGGTCAATCTAAAGGGTTCTCAAAGGACCTAGGCTATTACATAAATAACCATGCATACATGGCCTTCATTTCTTCTTGGGCTCCCACCTTGCTTCCAACGGGCCTTCATCCTAGGCTAGGAAAGTAGTAAAGCCCTATTCTATTACAAAGCTCAAAGTGGCCCAAAAATAATAACAAGCTCGCAGGCCCAATAAAAACCATACATTAAATTAAATCAATCACATCTAACCTAAGGTCAAGGCTCGGCGCGATCGAAAACCACGTAAACAGTTCACGTAGAGCAAGAAACAAGCATACAACTTTTACATATTTCTTTCTTAATTTTAAAACTACCTTTTAAAACTAATTTCCGATGATTCTTACTTTTTAGTCACTACTAATAATGACAAAATAAATTCTCGGGTAAACAAAAACAAGTTTTCTGCCAAAAACAGATTAGGATTTTTCAACTTTTGAAAATTGCAGTTCGGGCCCCATACTTTTGGAAATTACACTTTAACCCCAAAGTTTTTTGAAAAGTTACAAAACACCCCCAAAAACAGTTTCGGACAGAGGACCAGAAAATAAAATTTTGAATCCAGAAAATTTTCGAATTTTGCAAACAGACCCCTGAACTTTCAAAAATTACAAAACAGTCCTTAAATTTTCAGAAATTGCAAAACAGCCCGAAATTGCGTCCTACCAGAATTTCAAAAACAGTCCAGATTTTTATAAAATTTCCAGAAACAGAAAATTAAATTTTCAGCCCTAATTTACATTATATAAGATTAATTGCACAAAGAGTCCTGAATTTTCGAAAAACTATAAATTTGCCACAGATCCGAAAAAGCAGTTTTACCCAATCATAGATCCAGTCATAACAAGTAAGAATCAATTTACAGAACACAATAATCACGCGTTTTCATACATATAATTAAACATATACGTAAACACACTATTATGTTCAGGCCTTTTCGCATAATAATTATGGAGTTGGCTCGATACCACTGTTGGGATGTACCTCGATTGTCAGAACAACTAGAGTGCGGAATTTAAAATTTTTCGAGGCACCCATCAGTCCCATAAATCTGTCAACATAATTAGTTATACGAAAAGGTTTAAACAAACAACGAATAAAACATAAAGGGGTGATATGCGATTACCTCACCACAGCTCGGTGGTGGTTACCTCCGGGCTTCATGTTTGATTCACAACTGAGTGATCCAAATGTCTCACCTCCAAAGTTGATCCACAGCAATTGGATTGTAAGGACACCTCCAAATCACAGGCTACGAACTAGATCTTGAAGGTTGTCAGCAAAGGAACGTGCAGATCTTGACAAGGACTTAAATTTGGATCTGGGTTGGGAGATCGAATGGGAGAAGACAAAACCACAGGACTTATGCGGCTGGATCAGGTTCGGCCAGATCAGGATTCGGCCAGGTTGGGTTCAGCCAAGGTTTGGTTCGGCCGAGCTTGGATGGGGCGAAACCTTTGGGGCGGTTTTGGAGCTAATTAAACTTAGTGCAATTTTCAGATTTCTTCTTTCTCTTTTGTCTTATGAAAAACTATTTTCTTTCTTGATTTTCAAAAGCTTCATTAGTTCATTAGTCCTTGGAAGATATGTGAAGAGTTATATTTATAAGAGAAGAGTCCTTCTCTTATAAGATATCTCTTCAAGATTTGTTAAATCTTTCCTTATCACAATAGGAAACAAGATTTAACCAAATCTCTTGTTCGTTACTTGATAACCAAGAAAACAAACTCTCCCCTTCTTTGTCTCTCCAAAATCGCCCCCTATGCCCTAATTTCAAGATTATCAAAAATCGACCCATATAATTATCCAATCCTAAAATTGGGTAATTATTTAATCTTCAAACTTTATTAATTAACAACTTTAATGAATTATATAATTAATCAGATAATCCTAATTAATTAATTAGACATTAATCAATTAGATATCTAATTAATAATCTCCCACTTGAATTATTACTTTAATTCAATAACTTTGATTTAACAACATTAAATCACTTATTTCCCTTTTATGAATGTCACTGTCCAACTGTATTGTGTGTGACCCTCTGGGTTCACCATCAATTGGCAGCAAGCCCGCGACTTTCGTGATTTAATTAACGAGCAATTAAATGATCCGATCAATTAAACAACTTTTAATTGACCATTCTAGAATTAATTTCCTTATTAATTCAAGAGTACCCACACTTCATTGTCGATGTTTAGCCACAAGCCCATGAAGCCCAATTAAAGGTGAATTGAAATTTGTGAACCTCACCTCTTATAAATGCCATGTACATACGGTCCTTCTAAAGACTAATTTCCCGATCGAGACCTAGGGTGTGTGAATTGATCACCACCTCTAATTATCTCGATTCTGTACTTTCTAATTCTGGATAATAATTCCAGTATGACTGCTAAATTTGGAAACCCCTTTCCAAATCCGTCACCAACCATGGCCATGGATTTCTAGGAACATATTATCTAAGAACGTACATGAAATTCTCCCACCTTATCAGGATGAGTCGATAGATCATTTCTTAGTACTAACCACTCGCGTACACAATTATACGCACCCATCCTAGGCATGTTATGATCAGGCTACGTGATCTATACCTAGATCTAAGTACGCACACTCATGCACCGAATTCGCCCTAGCAACTCAAGTCTAAGGACTAAATCGTACACTATTATAAGCCTTGAGAAACATCCCATCACCGATGTGCGTCATGCGCTTCCATAATGGGTGTCTCTGTTCGGGTCGTTCGATGCGTTCGATCCTCTATCGAACCACCTACTCATATGCACTCGCCTCAAATGCCTTGCTCATGAAACGCTACAAATTCACTCCATGTGAATCATGCATAATCGTACAAGTCTTTGCGATTCCTACGATACCCCGTCTCGTTCGAAATCTATGACTTGGAACGGTTTTAAGATCACGATCTTAGAGACTGTTTCATGATTGCACTCAATACTGAAGTGAATCGTCCCATAGTCTATTGTGACCTTAGGATTTCATCCAATCGCTTAGATAAGTTCGCGAGAGATGAAGTTGGTCATTGTTTAATTTACATACTATAAATAAACGGGTGTATTAATTATAAACCATAAGAAAAACAGTACTCTAACAAGCTAATTAATATTGGCTTGTTGGGCACTATCCTATCAAGGTTGTGTCTGTGAAGTCGTACAACCTTGTCAAATTTCATAGAGCAATTTGAGAGAAATCGTTGTTCAATTTTGGTTCCCGAAGAACCCCTAAATCCAAAATTTCAAACTCGGTAATCGATGAAATTTGACAAGATTGGTGTCAATGAACTCGTCTTGATGAGAGGAACCAAAACCACAACTTAATTTTAGAATATAGACATTTGTACTTTTTGAGATAGTAACAGGGGGTGTCTTCGTATTATTTAAAACAAGAGGGCGAGTTCCTATATTAAGGGTAATAGTCAAGGGGTACCTATGCCAATTTCCTGATTTAGTCAAACTATTATAGCAATAAGATTAAATATTGATTCCTCATTTATTTGACATTATAGTACATACCTTATTGAATTTCAACTGAAAATTATAGACAATTTAATTTCAACCGTACAATATTGACAAACTATTATACGAACATAATTCCTCATTTATTTCAAATTATCATGCATACTTGTTGGATTTTAATATTCATTTTTGTCCTTGATGGTCCAATTCAACACTATAAATGAAATTGAAATACGAAGCAAAATATATTACCTTAAACCATCACTAGTATTTTGTTTTTAGTAGAATGATAAAAAAATTATTAACATTTTTCTCTTTATAGCAACTGTAGTTGTTCAATCATTTGCTCAAGAAAAAAATATGCTTTTATACAAGCCAAGTTGAAGTTAAGATAATTAACAATCTCCCTTCAAATTCTCCACCGATGAAATTGCCTTGTGCATCGAAGAATGATGATTTATGATATCATTTACTTTACGTAAATCACACTAATTCTTTCGGAAATACTTTATTTTTTAATCATAGTTGGTAGGGAGTCAAAGAACGTGCTTTTGATTCTTATAAATCGAGCCTGGTGAATATATCTGATAAAAATCATTGGGTTGCAAAGGATAGTGGAATATATTTGTATTGTGACTTAACAAATCAGGATCACCCAAAAGAAAAAGATACTTGGATTACAATAAAAAAGATCGAATGATCTTATAATGTTTAGATCTATTAGTTAACCAAAAACAAATATAAATGAGGTTTATATTTTATTGATTGACTAGTGTGATTTTATGTCAAATCAATTTATATTTCTTTTTATGTTATTGTAATAATTCTCTTCATTTTATTTCCGTTAGTTAAAAAATAAAATTATTCGAAATAGTCAAATCTATAAGGGCCTGTAATTAAGTCGTACACAGAAATTATTGATTGACTAGTACGATGGTTTAAATATTGTCTGAACCCCACTAATTAAGTCGTACACCAGAAATTGACATTTATAACTCAAAATAATATAATTTTTAGTTCCCCCCCCCCCACTCATAGTTGGGCCGTTCAGCGAATCAGGGGTGATTGATGGCTAATAAGGGTGATGGTGCCGAATTATTTTGTGACTGGTCACGACCAGAACAGCCCAGGTGGGAGTGGGCATTAGATGTTGCAAGATTGTGGAATCATCTATCGACGAGAAGTTTTGTGATAAGATATTTCAAGTTTCCATTCCTAATTTTGGTGGAAACATAGATATCATCCATTCATCATATTTCAACTATCTAGATTCTCAGAATACACCATTGAAAACAACGACATTTGAATTTTCTTATGAATAGGTTGATCAACAGATGGATGGAGAATAGTTTAGACAAGGGCACTTGTAATTTCTGATTAACAGACTAATTAATAGATGGATGGACAAAGCTAGTATAGTTGCTGAATGAATAGCTAAGACAATGACACTTATATTTTCTGATGAACAGACTGATCAACAGATGGATAGACAAACCTAGTAAAGTTGTTGAATGAATAGCTGAGACACTAGTATGATGACTTCAAGACTGCATTTGAAAGTGCCGAGGCCACAATTACAGAAGATGATGACTTCAATACTGCATTTGCCAACCGCTTGACCAACAAGATAGTCAAATAAGAAAGGGATGCTTTAGAGTTAATTATTTTTTGTTATATCAGAGAGCAATCATTCATTCATCATATTTCTACTACCCAGATTTTGCAAGTTTCCATTAGTAGCTTTGTTATTAGATGTTGTATATGTAATGACACTGAAGAATTTTGAAATTTTTGTAGAATTGTTTGTGAGCATTATCAATTTAAGGAACCAAGCTTGGTGAATTAGAGATAAATGCTCAAGTGATGTGTGATATTTACACTCTATCTGTTCATATTTCAATGTGAATGTATGATGCAATTGATTGTGAATGTATGATGCAATTGAAAGTCACCAGATAATGATTAATTAAGTTTTGGTTTGCTTATACCAATATGGAATTGAATTCTATAATATAACCCAAACCAAAATGTTCATACAAAATTTGTATATATGGCAAAATTAAGTAGTGGCTTTTTTTCTGTCATCACACGAGTTCATAGACACCAACCTTGTCAAATTTCATTGAGTAATTTTGGAGAAATTGCATTCGAGTATGAAATTTTGGATTTTGGATTCTTCGCGAACCAGACTTTGAACAACGATTTCTCTCAAATTATTCGAAGAAATTTGATAAGGTTGGTGTCTCTGAACTCGTCTTGATCAGAGGAAAAAGTTCTCAACTTAATTTTGTCAAACAACCACCGAAAACTGGCGATCAAGTACCATCGATCTAGACATCGCTCCTTGTGTCGATGTCATGGAAATTGACGAGCTAAATATCTCATGGGTTGATCCTTTCATCAATTATTTGAAAGAAGGAAAACTACCCGAAGATGCAAATAAGGCCCGAAGAGTCAAATATCGAGCTCCATTATTCACTCTGGTGGATGGTCAACTATACAAACACTCCTCATCCGGAATCTTATTGAAATGTATCCTTGAAGATCAGTATAATAATATCCTGAAGGAGGTTCACGAAGGCGAAGCAGGAAATCACTGTGGTGCTCGAGCATTGGCTCTAAAATGCTCAAGGGCAGGATATTATTGGCCTACTCTTATTTCCGACTCAGTGGATTATGTGAAAAAATGTCACCATTGTCAGATCCATTCAAATTTGATCCAACAGCCCGCCGAACAAATGCACTCTATTCCGATCTGCTGGCCTTTTGACAAATGGGGCATCGATATTGTTGGTCATTTCCCAACCGCAAGGGCCAGAAAGAATTATGTGTTAGTCGCCGTGGAATATTTCAGTAAATGGGTCGAATGTGTTGCTCTAACTAAAATCACCCAATTTCAAGTCATAAATTTCCTATGGAAGAATATTGTATGCAGGTTTGGAATTCCCAGAATTTTGATCTCCGACAATGGAACTCAGTTTACAGGTAAAAAAGTCGTGGAATGGTGTGAGAAGTTTGGAATACAACAGAATTTTACTTCCGTAGTGGGCAAACAGAGGTTGTAAATCGAGAGATCGTTCGATCTCTGGAAAAACGCTTAACTGACGCCAAGGGAAAGTGGCTCGATGAACTTTCAGGAGTTTTATGGGCTAATAGGACAACTGTGAAAGCTACTACTGGCGAGACTCCTTTCAGTTTGGTTTATGGTTCGGAAGCGGTTATTCCCGTTGAAACTCTTATACCTTCTCCCAGGGTCGAGTTTTATAATTCCGAAGACAATCAATCTTTGAGAGAAATGGAGGCTGATCATGCAGATAGCAAAAGGGATCGTGCAAAATTGAGAATTCAGGCTGCAAAGTCCAACATGGAAAAGGCCTATAATCAGAAAGTCCGAATCCGAACTTTTAAAGTTGGAGATTTAGTGCTCAAAAAAGTGGAAGTCTCAAAGCATGTTGGCAAACTTCAGCCTAATTGGGATGGCCCTTACATTGTTGTCGAGCTTGGGAAGAAAGGCTCATACAAGATTCTTATCCAAATGGAGAGGTCTTATCTCGAACGTGGAACGTTGTTAATCTGAGGAGATATTATGGAAAATGAAGAGTGAATTGGCAATTCCTAGCTTATCTACTATTATGGTTTATTGTTCCCTTTGTTTCTCATATTGTCAAAGATTATCAATTCAATGAAAATTTTCTATTCTCCAGAGATCTTATCAATTTCATTTCATCCTCGTGCAAATATTATAGTATCATGATCGATTCCTAATATATTTCTCGAAATTGACTAAGGGTGAAAGCCGTTTCTACGCCCCTTGGATCAAAAATAAAGAAAATGGGTGAAAGTTGTTGCTAAGACCCTCGAGATTGGCTAAGGGTGAAAGTCGTTGCTACGCCCTTTAGATCAAAAATATAGAAAATGGGTGAAAGTTGTTGCTAAGACCCTCGAGATTGACTAAGGGTGAAAGTCTTTGCTACGCCCCTTAGATCAAAAATAAAGAGAATGGGTGAAAATTGTTGCTAAGACCCTCGAAATTGACTAAGGGTGAAAGCCGGTGCTACGCCCCTTAGATCAAAAATAAAGAAAATGGGTGAAAGTTGTTGCTAAGACTCTCGAAATTGACTAAGGGTGAAAGCCGTTGCTACGCCCCTTAAATCGAAAATAAAAGAAAATGGGTGAAAGTTGTTGCTACGACCCTCGAAATTGACTAAGGGTGAAAGCCGTTGCTACGCCCCATAGATCAAAAATGAGAAATTGACTCCAAGCTCGAAATTCAATCACGGCTTATTTTCAATCGAAATACTTCAAAATATGATATGATTATTTGGCCATCTTTACATCTAATTAATCAACGATCGAATAAACGTAAGAAGTCAAGATCAACCAACTCATGTCAGACCGTTATTAAGCCAAAGTTCAGAAGGATTTATCAAGATAAGAATAAGTTATATGTTTCAAATTAAGATGATTAAATATTCCATCATCGACGACAAAGTTAAGTTTGATCGATTTACCCATCAAATTACATATCCATAACGACTAAAATTATCAGTGAATGTTACGAAGTAGGAGAATCCTCCTCTCGCAGTGACACTCAGTGGTCCACAAACATCAGAATGGATTAAATCCAGTGTCTGTTTGGTTTGCTCGGGATTTCCTTTGAAGGGTGATTTGGTCATCTTTCCTTTGAGACAAGATTTGGAAGTCGGGAGTTCATCCAAGTTCTATATCTCAAGAGCCCTAGATGAAACCAGCTTATGAATGCTACTCTTGGAAATAAGTCCAAGTCTAGCGTGCCAAAGTTGTGGAGTTTAATTATCATATTTTCTTTTTCTAGATTGAATGTGCATGACGTTGAAATTTATAGGTTCTAGGGAATACAAACCATCTATCAAAGTACCACGAGCATAAGTTAAACCACCTTTAATTATGCAAAAAGATCCATTCTCAATGAAAAAAATTAAAACCATCATTGTCTAACATAGGTATAGAAATAATGTTCTTAATAATAGTCGGTACGTACAAACAGTCTCTTAAAACCAAATTAAAATTCCCTAAAACTAATTCCACGTCTCCTATAGCCTCAGCGGCGATCCTAGCTCCGTTTTCAAAACACAGGATTCTATCCCCGGGCTTCAGGTATCTTACTGCTCCCATCACCTGCAAATCATTGCAGATATGAGAACCTGTTGCGGTGTCTAACACCCACGATGCACAGTTAATTGAAATATTAACTTCAACCAAGAAAATACCTTTGGCTACCAGTTTCATTTTCAGGTAGTCTGGGCAGTTCCTTTTCCAGTGCCCTGCTTTCTTGCAGTGGAAGCATTCGTCTTCTGGGCTTTTGCGCTTCTTTTCGACTACCTTGGTGACTGCTTTGGAAGAGAACACTTTCTTCTTCTTCTTACCTCTCTTGGGCTTTGCAGCCTTCGATTGGTGTGCAATCATTACTGGTTTCTCTTTCTTGAGAGTCGATTCTGCCGTTACCAACAAATTGGTCAGTTCGTGAAGAGCGAGGGTTCTATCCTCCATGTTGAAATTCAACACGAACTGGTCAAAGGAACGAGGCAGCGTATGGAGAAGGAGATCAGTGCTAAGATCAGCGTGCAATTCTACGTCCAATCGCCCCAGTTTTTCAACCAGATTGATAAAACGCAGACAGTGATCCCTTGACACTGCTTACCTCAGCCATCTTGAGATAAAACAACTCCTTAGTGGCGAGACCTCTCTCCAAACATCTGCTGGAGGTGAAGGAGTATATCTCTAGCAAGCGGTATTTCAGCATGCTGTTTCTGCAGTTCATTCGACATCGAAGCTAGCATTAGGCAGCGAACCTGAAGATCATCATCAACCCTTTTAGTATGGGCGGTTCGTTGTTCCTCAGTAGCTCGTGCTGCGGGTGCAGTAGGCATAGGTGTGTCGAGCACATAGCTTCGTCGCTCGGAGTCGAGGACAATCCTAAGATATCTTAGCTAGTCGACAAAATTTGAGCCATTCAATTTGTTTGCGTCGAGGATAACAGATAATGGATTCTTAGACATTGTACTTAAATATCTACAATTGGAAAGAAGACAACATTTAGCTAACTGATCTTATGCTTAATACTTATAATTAACGAATTTTGGTCTTGTTTTCGAAAAAGTTCTCCCACTATTTTGTCGAAACAATCACCCATTTGATTGCTCGGGAAATCTAATTCCTAGTAGGTTTTGACGTCCCAGCAGCAATTAATTGCACCCACGACTCGTGGCCATACAATTAGTTCTCCAGGTAGGCATACTTTTACCAATTGTGGCACCTCACAACCTTCAAGCTATTTTGCCTCGGTTTTCACATTTATCTAGCACTGCTACATCATAAATGTTACTAATCGTTAAGTAAAACCCATCAATCATGATGAGCAACGGGCCCGGTCGTGAATTCTCCGTAACTAGTTATCGGTCGATCTTCACATCCCTGTTGGGATTCGATAAGAAAAACAGCCCTAGGCACAGCGGAATATAAAATTTTTAGGGCCTCTTAAAGAATCTTGCCAGGATATTCTCTAGTTGTATATATATGAATATAAATAAATCGATAGTATAAGTTTTCTCGTTTATACCTATCTCCTTGCAAATCCTCGGCTAGCAAGGCGAGCTCTGAATTCTGCCCCGGTAAGGTCGACCCGCACCTTTGAGTAGCGCCCCACGTGTTGCGCCTCTACGAGTTGATACACCACAATATCACGAAAATAATATAACCTAATCGACTAGAACATAGGCTATATTAATATCTAGGATTTTAGAACGACTTTGGAACAATAATCGAACACAAAAAATTCTTCCAAAGTGGAAGTAGGTTCGGCCGATCACAAGGGAGAGGGAGAGAGAATTCTTGCTTTTCTTATTTTTCTTGAAGAGTTGTGTGTGAGATATGAGACCTAGTCTCTTATTTATAGATATCTCTCATAACCTAATCCTACTAGGATTAGGATACTAATTCTCCTACATGGGCCATGGCCCTCTTTAATTAGAAGACTAAGTCTTCTAATTAATTCATGGCCCATATTAATTAATCTTTCAGGGCTTTATTTAATTTCCCAATTAAATAGCCCAATTAATTAAATCATCTCCCAACTAATTAATTTAAACTCCAAGTTTAATTAATTAATTATTCCATTAATTAATTAAATCCTAATTAATTAATTTACTCATAAATTAAATTCCAATTTAATTTATAATCTTGATCCAATTCCAATTGGATCCAATTTCGTTCCACATGGGTCGACCCAGTCGACCCACCCATTTAATCGACCCAGTCGATTTTGACTCAGTCGACCCAGTCGACTGGTTCGTTCTTATTTCCTCGCTTTCGCTTCATGTGTATTGTGTATGCCCCCGTAGGTTCACCACATAATTGGTCGTGGGTTATAATTAAATATTATTTAATTACTCGAGCAATTAATGCTCTAAATTAATCGAACACTCTGTCGACTAATCATTCCAAAATTAGCACCCCTGCTAATTTGGGAATTCTCCCACACTCCATGGTCGATGTCCAGCCACAAGCCCATGGAGCCCAATCACTGGTGAATTAATTAAGTGAACCTTTTATCATTTATAATTTCCATATACGACATAATCTCTCCATTTATCAATCTCCCAGTCGAGACTTAAGGGTATGGTCTTTCATCGATTTTCCTTTTGTTTCGTCTCGACTATATGCATTCTGATCTCGAAATAAATTCTCTCTGACTTATTCTTTATGAGCTACTTACATAAAGTCGTCAGTTACCTTGGCCAAGGATTTCATCAGAATTAATTTCTCACAGAAATCCATAGGAGAATTTCTCGACCTATCAAGTCGAGTCAATGGATCCTTTGTTGATGATATGAATCTGCATACGAGTTCCTCTATACCCAACATGAGTCCACAGAGACTTTCTGGTGATCCCCAGTCAGTCGGAACTCATATCAAAGTATAAACGTTCTCGTACCAGATAAACCCTATCACCTCAAGTAGTTAGGGATCGTTCCTCGTATACTATTATAAATTTGGAATAACTTCAACCCCGATATGCGACCACCGCTTCCATGGTGAGTTATTTCCTAATTGGGGTATTCAGTGCGCTTGCCATCCTAGCAAGCCACCCACTTATGTGTGTCGACTATCCCAATCACGCTCGTGGACCCCAGCATCCTCCAGTTCATCGGAGTACACACAATAGTGAGAGTCTAACCGAATCCAACGATGTCCTTTCTCGATTGGATTCTACGACTCTTGAATATGTTCTAGATCACGGCCTTGGAGATCAGTCCACGGGTTGTCCCATAGCCCTGTGATCTAAGGACTTCTATCCTTATGCGCAGATAATTATTACATAAGATAAAGATGACCATAAAAATGCATTTATTAATCTAAATCGAATAGTTCCTCATTAATTACAATTAATGCTAGCCATACAGCTGGCTTGCAGGACACTATTTCTATCAATCTCCCACTTGTCCTAAAGCCAGTCTTTTATGTTCTTGAGTCCCATCTTCAGCAGATGTTTCTCAAATGCCTTTTGAGGCAGAGGCTTCGTTAGCGGGTCCGCAGTATTATCCTCAGAGTCGACATGTTCCATCTTAATGTCTCCTCTACCAATGATATCTCTTATCACGTGGTATCGTCTTTGTACGTGCTTGGATTTCTGATGAGATCTCGGCTCCTTTGCTTGCGCTATTGCCCCATTGTTATCACAGAAGATAGTAATGGGCTCAGCAATGCTAGGTATCACATCCAGTTCCTGGATGAAGTTCCTCATCCAAACACCTTCCTTTGCTGCATCACTTGCAGCAATGTATTCTGCTTCGGTGGTTGAATCCGCGGTTGTTTCTTGCTTGGAGCTCTTCCAGCTAACCGCACCACCATTGAGGCAGAACATGTATCCTGATGTCGACTTGAAGTCGTCTACATCACATTGGAAGCTCGAGTCTGTATAGCCTTCCAATTTCAATTCTCCTCCACCGTATACCAAGAACAATTCCTTAGTCCTTCTCAGGTACTTCAGAATTGCCTTTACGGCTATCCAGTGTTGCTCACCTGGATCAGACTGGTAGCGACTTGTAACGCTTAAAGCGTACGCTACATCTGGTCTCGTACATAGCATACCATACATTATGCTTCCTATCGCGGATGCATATGGTATTCGAGACATTTTGCTTCTCTCTTCAGTTGTCTTTGGGGCCATAGACTTAGAGAGTGCAATCCCATGTCTCATTGGAAGCAATCCTCTCTTGGATTCTTCCATACTAAATCTTTTCAAGATTTTATCTATGTACTGGGATTGGGAGAGGCCCAGCAGTCCTTTTGATCTATCTCGGTAGATCCTTATACCTAGTACAAAGGATGTTTCTCCCATATCCTTCATTGAGAATTGTGTAGACAACCATGCTTTAGTTTCCGACAATGCTTTTACATTGTTTCCAATGAGAAGAATGTCGTCAACGTAAAGCACCAAAAATTCAACTGAACTCCCACTGATCTTCTTGTACACGCAAGGTTCGAACACGTTCTTGATGAATCCAAAAGTTTGGATTGTCTCATCGAAACGAATGTTCCAACTTCGGGTAGCTTGCTTCAGTCCATAAATGGACCTCTGGAGTTTGCACACCTTGTGTTCATCTCCTTTGGATGCATATCCTTTTGGTTGCTCCATGTAGATCTCCTTATCAATGTCCCCTTTGAGAAAAGCAGTCTTTACATCCATTTGCCATATCTCGTAGTTATACCACGCAGCTATGGCCAGCAAGATTCGAATGGATTTAGGCATTGCGACGGGCGAGAAGGTCTCCTCAAAGTCAATTCCAGGTCTTTGAGTGTATCCTTTTGCCACTAGTCGCGCCTTGTAGGTTATTACCTCTCCGTTCACTCCAAACTTTCGCTTATAGATCCACTTGCAACCCACGGGAGCCACTCCCACTGGTGGATCTACCAAGGCCCAGACCTTGTTTGAGTGCATGGAGTCCAATTCGGATTCCATGGCTTCGCGCCATTTTCCCGAGTCTATGTCTAGCATAGCCTCTTCGTAAGTCCTTGGGTCGGTCAGAGACTGTCCAGTCTCATGCAGCAGACCGTAGTACCTTTCGGGTTCTCTACGTTGTCTTTCTGACCTACGAAGTATTGGTGTACTCTCTGGTGCACTTTCATGCTCATGTTCTCCCACTGCCTGTGGCGACGGGTCAGCTCGATCGACCTCTTCGGTCTTTTCAGCTTCAGTGACCTCATCCAGTTCTACGTTATTTTCTTTCTTGTCAACCAAGAAATCCTTCTCCAAGAAGTGAGCGTTCCTCGAGATAAACGTAGTTTGTCTTGTAGGATCGTAGAACTCGTATCCTATTGAGTTTTCCGGATACCCCACGAATTTGCACAAAGTGGATTTAGTTTCCAATTTATCTCCCACTAGCTTCTTAACGTAAGCGGGAGATCCCCATATGCGCATGAATGCGTATGAGGGTGCCTTGCCAAACCATAATTCGTATGGTGTCTTTTCTACGGATTTAGAAGGTACTATGTTTAGTATCTTCGTTGCCGTGAGGAGGGCATGTCCCCAAAAAGAAAGAGGAAGATCAGTGGCACTCATCATGGATCGAACCATGTCCATCAAGGTTCGATTCCTTCTCTCTGCTACTCCATTTAATTGGGGTGTTGCAGGAGGAGTCCACTGCGATAGTATTCCATGCTCTACAAGATAATTTAGAAATTCGTTACTAGGAAATTCTCCACCTCGGTCAGAACGAAGAGCCTTTATCGTATGACCAAG
Organism: Penstemon eatonii; assembly: GCA_038501285.1. NCBI lineage: Eukaryota > Viridiplantae > Streptophyta > Magnoliopsida > Lamiales > Plantaginaceae > Penstemon > Penstemon eatonii. Next base: position 46,986,406 of record CM076714.1, read on the forward strand.
TTGATTCTCTACTTCCATCTTGAATTCTTTGAATCGCTCAAAGGCTTCAGACTTGTGTTTCAACAAGAACACATATCCATAACGACTATAGTCGTCAGTGAAAGTGATGAAGTAGTCATAGCCACCTCGGGCGCTTTTTCTTAGTGGTCCACATACGTCAGTATGTATCAAGTCCAATGTTTGCTTGGCTCGCTCAGGGTTTCCCTTAAACGGCAACTTAGCCATTTTACCCTTTAGACATGGTTCACACGTTGGCATTTCATCAATGCGATTGATTTCAATCGCGCCAGATGATGCTAACTTTTGAATCCTTGACTTAGAAATATGTCCAAGTCGAGCGTGCCACAATTGGGCAGATATTTCATTATCTTGTTTCCTTTTGTTTTGTTGTACGTGCATAACCAACTTAGGTGGCTCAATGGTATATAGTCCATCTTTTAATGTACCAGTGAAAAACAAATTATCATTCATGAATAACGAAAAGGAACCTTTATTAATTGTAAAATTAAAACCCTCAGTATCCAAAACAGGAATGGAAATAATGTTTTTCACTAAACCAGGTACATAAAGAACGTTCCTAAGGACTAATTTATAACCACCTAAATCTAACTCCACTTCGCCTATGGCCTCAGCAGCAGCTCTAGCTCCATTGCCAAATCTTAGGATCCAATCCCCTGGCTTAAGTGGCCTTGTTGCTCCCATCACCTGTAAATCATTACAAAGATGAGAACCACAAGCAGTGTCTAGCACCCATGATACACAGTTAATTGATAAATTAACTTCAACAAGGAATATACCTTTCGAGCTCTCCAAGAACTCTTTGCAGTTCCTCTTCCAGTGTCCAGGTTTCTTGCAGTAGAAACATTTATGTTCACCAGACGAAGCTTTACGCTTCTTTCCCTTCCCTATGGGCCCAGATGGAGCTTTGCCTTTGCTTGAAGAAGCATTTCCTTTCCCTTTCCCTTTCTTCGTCCTTTTGGACTTGGATTGGGTCGAGGTAGCAACCATCACTGGCTTCTCTCTTTTCATGGAAGCCTCGGCAGTGGCGAGCATATTAGCCAACTCGTGAAGTTCAACATCCATCTTGTGCATGTTGTAGTTCACTACGAATTGCTCGAATGATCTTGGCAACGACTGGAGGATTATATCCTGGCAGTAGGTCTTGTCCATCTTTACGTCAAGGTGACCAAGCTTTTCAATAAGCCCAATCATCTTGATGCAGTGAGATCGAACATCAGTACCCTCAGCCATCCTCGTTTGTTGCAAAGTCTTAGTAGTTTCATACCGCTCATATCTACTTTGCACCCCAAATAGACCATTCAGGTGCGTGTAGATTTCAAAAGAAGACTTCATATGCTCGTGCTGCTTTTGAAGCTCATTCGACATGGATGCCAACATGAGACAACGTGACTGCAAGTCATCGTCAAGCCATAAATCAACGGCTTCTTTCTCAGTGTCGTCGGCATCCTTAGGAAGTACGGGAGGGGGCCCATCAAGGACAAAACCTCGCTTTTCAGAAGCGAGAATGATCTTAAGGTTCCTGACCCAGTCATGGAAGTTTGGTCCAGTCAATTTGTTATGTTCAAGTATGATGGAAATCGGATTCTTAGACATTATATCTACAAAACGACGATAGAAGAAATAAATACGCGAAAGATTAATTTAAAATGCACAATTCACAAACATGGATTTTATTTGCAAATTACTCCCACTATTTTAATCAAAATCTTATGCCCCCACATAAGTTTCGGGAATTTAAAATATCCTAGCGGGCTTAAGGCCGAAATGCAATCTCCTAGTACCCACGACTCGTTGGCCATACTATTTGATCCACTTGGTGGTCGACTACGTCAACGGTTAACCATCGCAGCTAACCCTTAAGTTCATTTAGCCTCGTTTTTCGATATGGACCCACGACTCGTGAGACATCCATACTTACTAGCGTTAAATCATGTCCAATACTCGTGGAGAGAAATAGTTTAATCCTAGACGCCCCACGACTCGTGAGACAGCGCCTAAAACCTTGCTATCCCCTCCCTTGGCACTTTCTCGTGCATCGAGGCAATAGACATATTATCTTCCTATAGCTCGACCCACGACTCGTGAGACATCGAGATATATTCGTACAATATGCCTAAGACCTAGTAATTGGATAGGCTCGGACCATAGATACTATTCATATGCGCCCGTTATTCAATTTAATATTCTAATTGAATTTTAAGTTCAATTGGAGGTTTCTAAGTGTGCGAGGTCTCATCAGATTATTCTTATCTTGTTTACGTTTTCTATCCTAAGCATGCATCTCATACATCAAAGAATAATTTGCGAAAAAGTAAACATTCATCACCTAGCAAGATATGATTGGTCGATTGCCCATCCTATGCGATCCATCACGAGCCACGTGATGAATCAATTGGTCAGTCAAGGGTGAAAATTAAATGTCCTAACTATTACAATTTTCAAACCCATACATCATGGGCCTTCTTGTAATATCCAGCTTGATTGGGCCTCCATGTAATGAATTGGGCCTCCATGTCCTCCAAGGTAAATGGGCCTCCATGTGGATCTCCAAGTCTTCATGAGGTCTTCTCGGCTCCAAGCCTAATCTAAGTCTAACTTATGAAAATAAATGGCCTATTCTATTACATTCGTTTGCGCAAGCAAGGGCCCCAATCAGGCCCATTTAATTACAACCCATAAAATAAATAAACCAAAAACTACATAGGGCTTAAAGGGCAAAATCGACCAATCCACATATTCACTCAAGAACATGCATAAATTCACATAAGGGCAATAATATAAATTTACCGGCTTTATTAATTTTAATTCGCAAAAATTCATCCAAGTTAATTAATTTTGAATTAACAATTAATCTCTAAGATTAATTAGCTCTTACTTGAGCTCTAAGTAATCTACAATTCTTATCTTGATTAAATTGGTTAATTAAGGTAATCTAAATCTCTAAGATTCTTACCTTATCCAAAACTCTAAGTTTCCCAAAATTCCAAATCTCCAAGATTTTCAAGATAATCCTATTTTGACTAGATTAGTTTAATTAAGGTAGTGTTCACATCTAACAAGATAACTACCTTATCCAAAAACTCTAAGTTTCCTAATCTTCCAAAATTCTCCAAGATTTTCAGGACTTCCAAAATAGGCGTGTTTGAGATCAACCAAAATTCAGCCAAGTAATGACGAATAGGACACCGCCACTTGGTAGCACACACGCGGCCACGAAGGCCGCGCGTGAGCCGCACGCAGCGGCTGCTGCCGCGCGTAACAGCACGCAGAAGCGTGCTGCTGTGCGTTGCGTGTGCTGCACGCGCAGACAGCGCGCTGTTTGCGCGCTGCTGCTCGCGGCAGCATGCGGTGGCCGCCCAGCCGCGGTGCGCTGCCGCTCACCGCCGCGTGCCACCGCGGTTGAACTCAAAAACCAAAAAAAAAAAATTTGTTTCGATTACTCATATGATTTAATTTAACATATCCAGTCTAATTAAATCCCAATCCAAAAATAAAACTAACATGATAAAAATTTTCGAATCTAAAATTACCCATTAACTCCAAGTTAAATAATAAACGTTCTATAACATGCAAAGTTAAAGAACTAGCCACATAAATCAAACATATGATTTAATAAACACAGAATTTGCAAATTCATATATATACAAAGCCTAGAGTTGGCTCTGATACCACTGTTGGGATTCGATAAGAAAAACAGCCCTAGGCACAGCGGAATATAAAATTTTTAGGGCCTCTTAAAGAATCTTGCCAGGATATTCTCTAGTTGTATATATATGAATATAAATAAATCGATAGTATAAGTTTTCTCGTTTATACCTATCTCCTTGCAAATCCTCGGCTAGCAAGACGAGCTCTGAATTCTGCCCCGGTAAGGTCGACCCGCACCTTTGAGTAGCGCCCCACGTGTTGCGCCTCTACGAGTTGATACACCACAATATCACGAAAATAATATAACCTAATCGACTAGAACATAGGCTATATTAATATCTAGGATTTTAGAACGACTTTGGAACAATAATCGAACACGAAAAATTCTTCCAAAGTGGAAGTAGGTTCGGCCGATCACAAGGGAGAGGGAGAGAGAATTCTTGCTTTTCTTATTTTTCTTGAAGAGTTGTGTGTGAGATATGAGACCTAGTCTCTTATTTATAGATATCTCTCATAACCTAATCCTACTAGGATTAGGATACTAATTCTCCTACATGGGCCATGGCCCTCTTTAATTAGAAGACTAAGTCTTCTAATTAATTCATGGCCCATATTAATTAATCTTTCAGGGCTTTATTTAATTTCCCAATTAAATAGCCCAATTAATTAAATCATCTCCCAACTAATTAATTTAAACTCCAAGTTTAATTAATTAATTATTCCATTAATTAATTAAATCCTAATTAATTAATTTACTCATAAATTAAATTCCAATTTAATTTATAATCTTGATCCAATTCCAATTGGATCCAATTTCGTTCCACATGGGTCGACCCAGTTGACCCACCCATTTAATCGACCCAGTCGATTTTGACTCAGTCGACCCAGTCGACTGGTTCGTTCTTATTTCCTCGCTTTCGCTTCATGTGTATTGTGTATGCCCCCGTAGGTTCACCACATAATTGGCCGTGGGTTATAATTAAATATTATTTAATTACTCGAGCAATTAATGCTCTAAATTAATCGAACACTCTGTCGACTAATCATTCCAAAATTAGCACCCTTGCTAATTTGGGAATTCTCCCACACTCCATGGTCGATGTCCAGCCACAAGACCATGGAGCCCAATCACTGGTGAATTAATTAAGTGAACCTTTTATCATTTATAATTTCCATATACGACATAATCTCTCCATTTATCAATCTCCCAGTCGAGACTTAAGGGTATGGTCTTTCATCGGTTTCCCTTTTGTTTCGTCTCGACTATATGCATTCTGATCTCGAAATAAATTCTCTCTGACTTATTCTTTATGAGCTACTTACATAAAGTCGTCAGTTACCTTGGCCAAGGATTTCATCAGAATTAATTTCTCACAGAAATCCATAGGAGAATTTCTCGACCTATCAAGTCGAGTCAATGGATCCTTTGTTGATGATATGAATCTGCATACGAGTTCCTCTATACCCAACATGAGTCCACAGAGACTTTCTGGTGATCCCCAGTCAGTCGGAACTCATATCAAAGTATAGACGTTCTCGTACCAGATAAACCCTATCACCTCAAGTAGTTAGGGATCGTTCCTCGTATACTATTATAAATTTGGAATAACTTCAACCCCGATATGCGACCACCGCTTCCATGGTGAGTTATTTCCTAATTGGGGTATTCAGTGCGCTTGCCATCCTAGCAAGCCACCCACATATGTGTGTCGACTATCCCAGTCACGCTCGTGGACCCCAGCGTCCTCCAGTTCATCGGAGTACACACAATAGTGAGAGTCTAACCGAATCCAACGATGTCCTTTCTCGATTGGATTCTACGACTCTTGAATATGTTATAGATCACGGCCTTGGAGATCAGTCCACGGGTTGTCCCAAGGACTTCTATCCTTATGCGCAGATAATTATTACATAAGATAAAGATGACCATAAAAATGCATTTATTAATCTAAATCGAATAGTTCCTCATTAATTACAATTAATGCTAGCCATACAGCTGGCTTGCAGGACACTATTTCTATCAATCCCGACCAGTCCTCACCCTTGTCGAGTTTAGTTAAAAATAAGATTCAAGGAATTTCGTGTATTGTCCCTTTCTTTGACTTGGGTGCAGACTCTGGATCACCTCTGTCAATAAGTAGACAACATACACTAGTTTCTATTGATGGAAGGCTTGGATCTTTAAAACTTCATTTTAAATGTACCCAATAGACTTAATATTAAATTCGAGAGGGGAATTTCGGGTTTGAAAGTTATACTAACTCTCCTCGAGATCTCACCGTGTAAACTATGCTTTATCTTTTATTACGATCTAGATTCAAGCGCGCATCTCATACAAGCTAAATATAAGTCGACAAATAAATAAAAGCCATACAAGCCTAGCATGCATACTACCACAATATGTTTTCGATCGGGAGCCTCCTATGTGGGTCATCATCGAGCCATGATGTTGGCCCAATTGGTCAATCTAAGGGTTCTCAAACAGGCCTATGTTATTACACTATCTACCATGCATACATGGCCTTCCTATCTTCTTGGGCTCCCACCTTGCTTGCAACGGGCCTTCATCCTAGACTATAAAAGCAGTACAACCCTATTATATTACAAAGGCTCAAAGTGGCCCAAAAACAAAAATATAACAGGCTCGCAGGCCCAATAAAAACCAAACATTAAATTAAACCAATCACATCTACCCTAAAGTCAAGGCTCGGCACAATCGAAAATCACGTAAACAGTTCACGTAGAGCAAGAAACATGCAAACAACTTTTACCTATTTCGTTCTTAATTTTAAAACAACCTTTTAAAACTAACTTTCTATTATTCTTACTTTTTAGTCACTATTAATTATGACAAAATAAACTTTTGGGTAAACAAAAATAAATTTTCTGCTTAAAAACAGATGCTGTTTTTCAACTTTTGAAAATTGCATTTTCGGCCCCTCAACTTTCGAAAATTGCATTTTGACCCCAAAGTTTTGAAAAAGTTACAAAACACCCCAAAACCAAATTGGCCAGCAGACCAGAAAATAAAATTTTGAATTCTGAAAATTTTCGAATTTACAAACTGACTCCTGAACTTTCGGAAATTGCAAAACAGTCCCTAAACTTTTGAAAATTGCAAAATGACCCAAAAAGTGCGTGCAACCAGATTTGCAAAACAGTCCAGATTTATTGAAATTTCCAGATTCAGAAAAATTGAATTTTTCAGCCTTATAAAACCTAATTTGCGATTTTTGCACAAAAGAGTCCTGATGTTTTCAAAAACTATAAATTCGCCACAGATCTGAAAAAGCAGTTTTACCCCATCATAGATCCAGTCATAACAAGTAAGAATCAATTTACGGAACACAATTATCACGTGTTTTCATACATATAATTAAACATATACGTACTACAAAAAAAAGCATTTTATGTGACAACTTTTTTGTGACAAATCTTATTTTCGTCCCAAGAAATATGGGTGTGGTGACGAGCACATCTTCGTCACATAAAATTGAAACTCATGACGAAATCGCATTTCGTCATATAAATTTGTATTTTATGCGACAAAACTAATTTTCGTCACATGAGCGAAGTTTTGAAGCGACAAAACTCAGTTTCGCCGCTCAAGTTTGTATTTTATGTGACAAAACTTATAACGTCGCGTAAACAAAAGGCTTCATGTGACAAATTTATATTTTGTCACATAATCTGAAATTTCTTGCGACGATGTTGATTTTCGTCGCACAACCTGCATTTTACGTGACAAACTTAGTTTTGTCACATGAAATCGTTTCATTCCCTCATTCCCCCATTTCTTAAATTTATAAATTATTTTCTAAAATAATGGTTCCATCCTTTTCGCTTTTCCCTTTTATTTGTGAGATGAAATTAGATTTTTGTCTCTTAGGCTACATAACTTTTCAGGGGTGTGCACATGTACGATATTAATATTATACATAATTAAACCCTAATAACTACGCTATATTTCGATTTTATTAGTTAAATGCGTATTATATCAATTATAAATTGCAATTTGCACCATATTTTTTATTTTTTTTTTTTTTTTTCAAAGACAACTCCTCGAAATCCATAATCCAATACTATCAAAACTTTTAGTTTGACAAAAGTATAGCAAATAAATGACTAAACTTAATCAAAAAGTGAAAATCCCATGTCATCATCACTCTCCTCTTTCTCTTCCTTCTTCTCCTCAGCTGGAGGTGCCTCAGCAGCAGCACCACCAGATGCCGCAGGAGCAGCAGATGCACCACCTCCAATAAATGATCCACCTCCAACACTACCACCAATAATAACCTGGAAAACGGCGGAGGAAGGGGTAACGTAGGAAAAGGAAGATTGAACGGAGCCAGAGGAGTCGGCTGAGAGAGCGGCTTGAACGAGTTTGCGCTTGAGATCGAATGTGCAATCGGCTGAAGCCTCAAGCTCGCCGTTCAGCTGCTTAGCTGACCATTCGGCGCCGGATCCTCTGACAACAAACGTAAAAACTCCCATAACTATTCTCCGTTATTTGTGTGTGTATGAAGGAAGAGGAGGCTGAATGGCAATTTGCACCATATTTTATTGATTAATAGTATATCCATTTTCTCATCGATTAATTTTTTTTACTATAACTTATTTTTCTCACCTATTTTTATAGATGTAAATCGTCTTTGACCAATTTAACTAATACTTTCACTGACTCGGTGAAATATTTAATGAATTGTAAGTTATAATTAATTTTATTTATATTAATTTGTATAGTAGTATAGGTTTGATGGGTAGGTGGGGTGAGTCACAGTAGTACTAAGATGTAATTAGAAATCAGTGATGTATCATAATTTTCGATTACGTCACAAAATGACATACCAATGCATGAACAGTTCAATTTATGCACTATATGATTTTGCAGTTTTTTCTTTTTTTTTTGGGAATCATTGCATAATTAATTACGTAACTTTGTAATTTTACTAGTCAGTTTTTATTTTGTGCTTAATTCTTTTACTTTGTAGTCTTTCATTTAAAGATATAATTCAACAATTATACATGGTCCCGGTTCAATAGTAATGAATTATAATTAATTTATAAATTGGCCCAATACGAGCTCAACACATTTTCGCTAGTTAGATATAGTGAAAAATAATATTAAAATAGAGTTAATAGCAATTTAGCCCCCTAGTCAATGATATCCATAATGTTTAATTAATTTATATGTGATTTGAAAAAAGAGCACTTCACCTCCTATAATTTAAAAATGTTTCACACGGTCTCCTTGACATTTTATATATGACACATTACTCCATGTCATATGATAATGTGACAGTTTACCCCCATAATGTATTATGATAAATTTGGCCATTTACCCCTCTATATTACAAAATTCTTTTCATGCTCACTCTCAATTACTGTAATTGAGTTACTCTCTCTGACTAAAAGGGATAAATTATTTATATAAATTTTCACAAGGGATAAATTGCTGGATTTTTTTTAAATCATTGAAGAGTAAATTAAATATTATCTATATTATAGGGGGTAAATTGCTATTAGCTCAATTTTAATATAACATGTTAGTAGAATATATATGAGAGGCAGTTTTAGTTAGAATGGACATGGGTCATTTTAACTTAGTTTAATTTTTTAAATCACTTGAACAAAATTTCAATCATGCCCCAAAAAAAAGCTCCCGGTTCTTTTTTCATTTCCCCCTCATTTTCATTTTTATTTCACGAAATTACTCCTTTGTCCCTTTGAATCATAAATTGAGATAACACCTAGACCTTTCCACTCCCACATATTTTCTTCCCCAAATTGCCGTTGGTCTCTCAAGAAATTGGTTCCCATTCAAACTAAATTTACTTTGTGGGTAAATTCTGGAAATCGTTCTTTATCTCTCCCTTGCTAAGCTTATTTTTAATTTCACGATTCACACCTTTGAATTTGTGGGTGAGTTCACTGAATCGAGAAGGAAGGTCATAGCCCGTTTCAATAATTTTATTTCGCCTAGCCATAAAATTAAGGTATGTGATTATACATGTGGAGATCCGTGATCAAGTACTTTGATTTTAGAAATATAGAGTAGATATGATATGGCCTCAAATTTTAAGTGAAATACTCAGTTTTTCTTTCAGGTAGCTTGTTCCGTTGATGGATCCTTCTCTTTCTTACTTGAATCTATTTTTTTAGGGAGTGTGACAAATTCTTCTTTGGCTTGTTGGGCGAATGCTATAAAATTTGGCGGTCATATTGATACCAATTGAACAGATAGACCAATCCATAGACTATTGGTATAACATTTTTGATTTTTTGGTTCTTCAGATTATTGGTAATACTTAAGCACATTCCTAAAACAAATTAGTATTTATTCTTATCAAAGTAATAATAACTTGTTTTGGTTTTCTAGGATGAGGATTGGAACACTGAAAGTGTCCAAAAACTTGTTGATCAAATGTTTCAAGATTGCTAAAGACATTGGAGGAATAGACTGACTACCTATTACAAGGAATTTGTGCGAAAGGGGAAAATCTGATGGAAAAGAGCCCACATTTACAGATTTAATTAAGGATTATGTTGAGCACAAATACTAGCTGAAATTATATAAAAAAATTCCCATGAAAATTTCAACATCTTACAAAATATTTGATGTTTAATGCAGATCGGTTCTTGATTAATTCGACAAATAGAAGTAAATTGTCGTACAACCACACTTCAGGGAAAACTGGAGTGTTTACTCCTTATAGAAAAATGGTGTGTAATTTTGTTCTTGCAATGTATAAGTTACATGTTACAAATTAATAAATTATATAACACAAGGTTTTTTTTTCTATTTACTTATTCCATGTAGGCTAGTCCAAGAAAGGTCGAAATATGGAGGACTACTCATGTTAACAAAACTGGTAAATTTGTGAATCCTACTGCTGCAACATTATATGTACGCTTCTTGGATTTTGTTATGTATGAATATAGTAATAAACATTTTTTATTTTAATGAGACCCAAATCGACTCATTGTAGGATAAATGATTGAATTGGAGGATAAGTCAATGGAGGAAGGAGAAACTCCCATGTCCGAGGATGTAATACTAGCAGAAGCAACAATTATACTTCACCAAATTGTACATGGTAAAATACATACTATTTTGTCAATTTAATTTTCAAGCGTGAGGAGTTTGGGAAATGTTTAAAGCTTAAATATTGGGGTTGATCACTAACATGCATGTTAATGAATTGATTATTGATTGCTTGTTTAAGTTTTATAAAGTTTGTCATTTATTTCCCATATATGTATCGAGGCTGTTTTTGTGAGTCATGGATTTGAGTTGTTTTAAGTTCAAATATTGTTAGCATCACTTCATGACATAAATGGATGAGGTTTTGGATGACATAATCCTCTTTTATTTGCGTAATTTAAGGGTAGAGAATGTTATATAGGTGTTAAGTTAATAATAGAACTCAAACCTCATATTTTGGTCTATTTAGATATGAGATGAATTGTTGGCTTCGAAGCTGGATGAACAATTTGCTACTTGCTTTACTTAATGGTATAAATTAGAATCTATTTAGTTATAAATTTTCACTAAGTAAAGTATGTCTTCATGCAGAAAATACTACTGCTACTTTGGATGGCTAATGAAAATATGGTGGAGCTATGTCTGGAGGATAAGAAGTGTTAGAAGTTGAAGATATATATTGAAATCAACATGTGTTAAGTTTTGGAAGTTTCGGTTCAAAATTTCTGTTTTGAACTCATTTTTGTGAAACTTAATAGGTTGTTGCAAGCGCTATCATTTTGTTTAATGTAATTATCGAGATACACAATTGAATATGAATGATATTATGATTTTTGAACTAAAATAGTATGCAAGTTGGTTGATATTGTTAGTTTTAGTTTATCAATGAGGTAAAAAAACATAAATTATGAATTTTAATAGGAATATTAATCGTAAAATTTATAGTGACATTATATTGTCACATAAGCATTTGTAAAATTTTAAATTAAATTTTCTTGTGACATTTTTTTTGTCATAAAGTCTATTTTATGTGACAAAATATATTGTCACATAAGGATGTAAACAATTCAAAAGTAATATTTGTTGTGACAAAAAAATTTGTCATAACAGGAAAGATTTTTATGTGACAAATCAAATCGTCACACAAAGCTATGTCATAATCATATTTATTGTGACGAAACGCAATTTCTGTGACAATTTCTTTGAGCTTACGCGACAAATACATCGTCGCAAAACATTGTTTTTTTTGTGACAAGATAAAATTCGTAATATATTTATGCGACGAATATGACTTTTGTCACATTAGACTTTATTTGACGGGGCCTATGTGACAAACCCTGAGACGAAATATTTTGTCACTTAAACCTGTTGTGACGAAAAACTCATGTTTCGTGACAAAATGTTTCGTCACGTAAGATGCTTTTTTTTGTAGTATATACGTAAACACACCATTATGTTCAGGCCTTTTCGCATAATAAGTATGGAGTTGGCTCTAATACCACTGTTGGGTTGCCTCGATTGTCAGACAACAAAGAGTGCGGAATTTTAAGATTTTTCAAGACACCCACAGTCCCATAATTAATTCTCCATATTATGTATACGAAAAGCATGAATCAAAAACACATAAAGTACTTTAATCAAGGGGGTTTCGATTTTTACCTCACCACAGGCAAGGTGGTGGCAACCTCCAATACAGTTTTCGATTCACAGGTAGTGATCCAAGTGTCTCACCTCCAGAGATTGATCCACACCAGTTGGATTATGGCAATACCTTCTAGTCTTAGGCTACGAACTGGATCTAGAAGGTTTATTACTAAAGGACTGTGTAGATCTGCTAGCAGAACAAGATCTAGTGCAAGGTGAGCAAGAGAGGAGCTACGGCGACACAAGAGCAACTCACGGCCAAGGTACGCGGCGGCGGCTAGGTGGCGGCACAGGGGCAGGGTGCGTCTAGGTCAGAGGGGGCGGCTCAGGGTTTTTTTGTGCTAGGGTGTTAGCCTTTGAGTTCATGTAGAACTCTATTTATAAGCCTCCTTCTTGACCTAGGTTTGCAAGACTTCTTATGGGCTTTTAATTAAAGTCTCATGTCTTGTAAGCCTCTTTTAATTAACCACCTTAATTAAAACCCAGTCCATATTAATTAATAAATTAATTAATTAACACTTTAATTAATTAATTATTTTAATTAATTAGATAACCTAATTAATTAGTCTCCCACTTGAATTAATACTTTAATTCATTTAATTGATTTAATTACCTTTTAATAAATTAATTCCTTTTATACCCTTTTATAACTGTCACCGTCCAACTATATTATGTGTGACCCTCTGGGTTCACCATCAATTGGCAGCAGGCACACGAATTCCTCGTGATTTAATTTATGAACAATAAATTGTTCCAATCAATTAAACAACCTTTAATTGACCACTCCTAGAATCAATTCCTCTATTAACTCAGGAGTACCCACACTTCATGGTCGATGTCTAGCCACAAGCCCATGAAGCCCAACTTCAGGTGAATTGATATTTGTGAACCTCACATCTTATAATTGTCATGTACATGCGGTCCTTCTATCGGCTAATTTTCCCGATCAAGACTTAGGGTGTGTGAATTGATCGGCACCTCTAAATTTGTCTCGATAACTATACTTTCTAATTCGGGATAATATTCCAGTGTGATTGCTAAATTTGAAAACCCCTTTCCAAATCCGTCACCGACTACGGCCGTAGATTCCTCGGATATATTATCTAAGAATCGTATAGAAAATTCTCTCATCCATCACCGATATGCGTCATGCGCTTCCACAATGGGTTTCTCTGTTCGGGTCGTTCGATGCGTTCGATCCTCTATCGAACCACCTACTCATATGCACTGGCCTCAAATGCCTTGCTCATGAAACGCTACAAATTCACTCCATGTGAATCATGCATACTTGTACAAGTCTTGGCGATTCCTACGATACCCCGTCTCGTTTCGGAATCTATGACTTGGAACGTGTTTTAAGATTACGACCTTAGAGATTGTTTCATGATTGCACTCAGTACTGAAGTGAATCGTCCCATAGTCAAATGTAATCTCAGGATTTCATCCAATCGCTTAAATGTATTCGCGAGAGATGAATATGGCCATTGTTTATCCTTATACACATATAAATAAACGTGCGTATTAATTATAAAATCAAAGATTGTTATTTACAGAATAGACCTATTACAAGCTAAATAAATTGCCTTGCTGGCACTATCCTATCATGTGGACCCCACGACTTTATATTCCGTTTTTCCCTACATGCTCCTCAAACAGCAAGTGTTTTTCCTCCTTCCCCTTCTCAACCTCTCCCACGCGCTTTTTCTTTCTTTTCTCTCTCCTCTCCCACGTGCTTTTCTTCTCCATCTTTCCTCTCCATCTTTCCTACTCTCACATTTTTTTGTCAGGCATACTAAACCCAAAGAAAAATTGTGAGAGATCATACCAAGAAAACAAAGGGCAAGGGAAATATTTTAGTATGAATTCAAAGAAAAATTCAAGACACAAATTTAGAGAATTGCAAATAAAATCAGGGAACTAGAAGTTTCTCTGATATGGGTTGGTTCCATTCAAGAAAAAAAGTTTTGGTTGGGAACTTTTACAAATGTTGAGGTGGCATCAGATATGTAAATTTCAAAGAATCACAAATTTGAAGAAAAGCTCAATTCCAAACAGAGCATCAAATTATTTTCAGTTTCCTTTTTTTCAGTTTTCTATTTTCTTTACCGCTTTTATGTTAATTGTCTATAGGTCGGTCTTTTTAAAACTCGGACAGATAATTTTTATGATAAGCTTGGATTTCCCTTTGTAAACACAGGAACAATTTTTTATAATTTAGGGTATTTTCTTCTCCTGAAAATACACCTGTGTTTTTCTCCATTTATATTGGAATCTACCTACAAACTTTAGATTTAGTATCAAAATTCATAATTCGGGGTGTTGTTTGGTGCGAGAGTAATCTAATTCAGTAAATTGAATGACTCAAGTATTTGTTCACTTGAAATTACATTATGCAAGATCATGTCTATTGTTCTTTGGGTTTGATGATTTCAGTTTTTAATTATTTTAATTAACTTAGGTAGATTAATTATGTTATTGGAGAAGGGTTTCGCAGTAGTCTAAAGTAATGTTGAAGTAATTTATAATATTGGTAGTTTTATGAGATTTCTTTAATTTGATTTTTCAATAAATTTGGATCGTTATATAAATGCTTAAATTGTATGTGATGATGTATATGATAGAAAATGAATATTCCGATCTTAGAGAAGGAATTTGATTACGCTAATATATTTTTAGTCGCATATTGTTTTTAGGCAAAATTACTACTTTAAATAAATAATTGCAGCTTTTTCTCCTGCGTAAATCCATATTATGTCATTAACTGATTCAATTTAGTTTACATTTGATAATTCGTTAATGAAGGCATCTTTAGTAGATATATTATGTTTGTCCACGAAAATTGCACAACAATGAAAAAAACATCCCCTTAGTGGAAACAAAATATACTTTTAGCATAATAGGATTGGATCAGTAATTGATTTAATCTTCTAAGAAATTGAGTCAGATTTCAAGTAAATTCTGATTTTATTAACAGCCTGCATAAAAAATTTAGAGTTGAATCTCTCTATCCATGTGGGCTCACTCAAATTCAAACTTTAAATTTGAATACTTATCGATAAAATCTATAAATGTAAAGAACATCAACACGTGATAAAAAAAATCTTCATTGTTAAATAAAATATCAAAATTAAAATCAACATCTAATGTGCGTCAGTAAGTTCGGTTCATATACTTGTAATTCACTTTATACTTTCAAAGCAAATTAAGGACTTCAATTTTTACTTAACATCATCTTAAAAAAAAAAAAGTACTTAACAAAATTGTACTCAAGTAATCATCAACACTAAAATAGCATATAACATAGCAGTTACTTTGAATCAAATTAACTAATTCAACTTTACTATGAAATTCCGGTGGATTAATTCAATATTAATACGGCAAAGGTTAGGCTTAATCCAACTTTGCACCCTATAAATAGGAGCATTTTTCACTTTGTACCCTATAAAAAAAGTTATCCTACTTTGCACCCTACAAACCACTCTTTCATTTCAGATTGCACCCTCAACCATTTTCAACCCATTTAAGTTGTTGGAGTAAGGGTAAATTCGTCCATTCATCACCCCAATTTCCCTCCAAAAATATTATAAGGGCAAAATTGACATATCAACATAATAATTTTAAAAAAAATTGAAAAATAGAAAACAAAACGGGGTCTTAGGGTTTACCATATTTCAAATTTCTCTTATTTCTTCTTCAAGTCCTCTCCATTGCCATCTTATTCTTTTTTATGTTTGAAGAAAAATGGGTTGGGTGCTAAGAAAAGAGAATTAATTGGGTCCGATTTATGGTATGCTTATGAAAATAATTTATGTGTCTTATTGGTAAAAAAAATCCACTTACATTAAAGCATACAATCATATGTTGAAGCCAATCAAAGGAAATGATGAGTGGCCAAAATCTGAAATTCTACCATTAGTGCCATGGCCTGAGAAATCTAAAAAGGCTGGAAGACCAAAGAAATATGCAAGAAGAAAAGATCCAAATGAGTTGATTGAAGAGAAAGAAAATGGAAAAAAAATTGAAAAGAAATGGCTACAAGTACTTTTGTTCTAATTGTGGATTACAAGGACATAATAAAAAAGTTGCAAGGCTGAATCAAGTGCAACCTCTTAAAAAAAAAGCCTAAAGTATGTATAAATTATGCAATTTTAATTTTATATAATTTATCATGACATATATCCTAACTTTTAACTTTTATATATAGAACCAAAACAAGTCCAAAAAATCCAAGGAAGCAACTGAAACAGGGACTACGTACAACTGATTTGTAGGTATGATCATATATATTTTTTATTTGGGTCGATTTTTAGTATTATTTTTCATATTAATTAGATGAAGTATTTGATGATTAATGACAGGGCGATCTGAATCTGTTGTGACGGGTGTTTAGAGTGGAAGGGCATTTTGTTGTTGCTTGACTGCACTTTGTTGCTGTACTAGGACATTAGACTCCAGATACTGCATTTTTTTTGGCTTGTGTGAAGACTTAAATATATGATGTTTGATGACATTAGACTAATATTTTGCTTTTGTGTAGTCGAGTAAACTTGTGTTAGACTAATTTGGAGTATGCTTTTGCTATAATATTTAACCTGGATACAATTTGGGTGCAATTTTAAGCATCATTTTAATGGTTTAATTGGATAATGTAGTTTGTTTTGTTTCAATGAAGTAATGAGCACCTTCTTTTGTTTGGATGCACTAATGAGCATGATGTAGTTGCTTATATATACAAAAGTGGTGAATATTTATGTATTTGATTTCCGCATAGTAGAGTTAATCTACTACAGTGGTGAAAAGATAATTTTCAGGTTTTTTTTTAAGTTATTAATTATTATGTTGATATGTCAATTTTGCCATTATAATATTTTTGGAGGGAAATTGGGGTGATGAATGGATGAATTTACCCTTACTTCAACAACTTAAATGGGTTGAAAATGGTTGCGGGTGCAATTTGAAATGAAAGAGTGGTTTATAGGATGCAAAGTGGGATTAATTTTTTTGTAGGGTGCAAAGTGAAAAATGCTCCTATTTATAGGGTGCAAAGTGGAATTAAGCCCAAAGGTTATGATAAAAAATATTATTTCTATGACTGTAAAGCCATGAAAAGAGTATTTTGACGAACCTATGCATCAATTTTGTTATGGTAATTTGCAAGGGCACCAAATGGATTCGTGTACGTAATAATATAACAAATTGTGACCCATGTTTTGCCTTCATCCAAGTACAATGAAACTTATGTTAGATGCTTTTGGCCAATATTTTTTTTTAATGGTGAATACATTGTTGCATCAAACACTATATTGAATCGAAACTATTTATAAGAAAATGAACTAATTACTAGTAATAAACTAGGAGAAGACTAGTACGAAACTAAAGAAAATACCCACATTCATAGGAGTTGAACATATGACCTCCTAGTCATGAAGTCTCATCCTTAACCACTTGGCTAAGGCATCATCATCAGCTTGGCCTATCATATTCTAAGTATCACAATGTTTAATGGTCATGGCACTTATGTTATATAGCTTAGTTATTACCACTGTATTCAAGTTCATTAAGATATATGCACACTGATGAAATAAACATAATGAACATGGATCAAAATTTCGAAATGGAAAACTTTTTGAGAAATTTTCGGACACCAGTCTACAGGTCCACT
Source organism: Penstemon eatonii (assembly GCA_038501285.1). Lineage (NCBI taxonomy): Eukaryota > Viridiplantae > Streptophyta > Magnoliopsida > Lamiales > Plantaginaceae > Penstemon > Penstemon eatonii. The sequence continues at coordinate 47,004,366 of CM076714.1, forward strand.
GGAAGATTACACTAGCAGGCCAACATAATTGATAATGATCAACCCACTATATAACCTATGCGACCAAACAAATTCCCACTATATAACCTATGCGACCAAACAAATTTTAACAATATTTTTCCCTTGATAACATTTGAGGTTTGATTTGAACTCGATTCAATAAGTTAAAAAGTGATAAAATACCCTCCCAAAACCAAGGTAATTAAGCAAATGCTTTGGGGCTGATTCTTGATGAAAGCCTTGTCCAACAAAAACTGCAACACGATGAAAATTTCAACCTACTCGATGAAATCAAACAAGAAACTGTGGCTTGCCTAAGTGCGTAGGCGCCATTTCCATGTTAGAAGAAATAAGGAATCACCCAATGTTATGTATTATCAAGCAAGATATTTTCTTGATAAAAATGTTTCATAATTTGTATCGTAAACATATTTTCTTATCTGTTAACCTATTACACAAAAAAAAGTATGCAACACAATATTATAAATTAGCGAAAACACAATTACTGGGCCGAGACACCGCGCATTGAGCGGTGCTAACACCCCTAGTATATATATATATATATATACATGTGTGTGAGAGAGATAGAGGGAGTATATATGTATAATATTGTCTTTATAATATCTACTATGAATTTCACTGGGAATGGAAATAGAATATCATACAAAACTTGAGTTTCAGATCCTGGTTAATGAAGGCAAGATTCCTAATTTTGGGGAATTTACTTCCTTTTCACAATATAGTGAATCAACTCAAACACAAGTATATGTCTGGTCATCACATTATCAAATTACATGACATTCCCAAATAAACAAATCGGTCCAAAGGGAAATCTAAATGCTGCCTCTAATGGTGCTCTTTTGGGAAAATCTCCCAATAAAACTAGAAATATTATTTGAGGAGATGACATCAAATATTCAACCGTGGTCATCTTGACATTCAGAGAAGAAAAAGACAATTGGTGATGAGTGCGTTATCGTTAGGGTACTTATTCCTTGTCGAACACGACTCGCCAATAAGAGGATCGGCAGGTCAGTTATGCTAGTCCTCGATTTGTATAGGGAATCCTAACCTGAAAACAAAGACAACTACGTCAGGTTAAGGCCGGTGGTTACCCGGCGATAACCCTCCGATGCTAAAGTAAGTATCGAGATAAGGGTAGAGATCGGAGTGTAATTGATAGTCGGAGAGTGCGTACCTTTTATCTCATTTATGAGGGTTATTTATAGTTTTCCAAATGGGCCACCGGGTCGAATCATGATTGAACGTTATGGTTCGGATATGGATCCTCAGCAATTGATTCGATCCGATTCTAAGTGGATCAAACATAAGAGGACGTCGGCCACTATGTCGGATAAGTCGAAGAGAACGAGGTCGCCGCCGACGTCATGCTTATTTGCTAATATACGATGTGAATTCGAGGAGGAGGTCCTCGATATTAATCGATTGACCGACGAGTGTTTAAAATGACGAAGACTTGGTACATCAATTGGGGTTATAGAAGTTGATGCTATATCTTTCTCTATCAGCTCAATTAGCAGCTCTGATGCAGAAATTTGATGAGAACCTAAGCAGAAACAATGTTTAAAATATCGATGACACTTGTGATGTTTGTGAAGATAATCATTCATATGCACATTGCCATGAGAACTTAAATTCGATAAATTTTGTTAGGAATTCGAATAGTTAGAGAAACAATAACAATCCTTATTCCAAATAAAATGTACTTTGCTTGTCGAAGAATGAGTTTTTTGCACTTTGCACCCCTTAAACATGGAAAATAAGCACTTTGCATCTTTAAAACTTAAATTTAGCACTTTATACCCTCGAAATATGAAAAATGCAGCATTTTGTACCCTCTTTTATTTTCAGACAAAAGCTAAGGGCAAAATAGGTAATTCAATTATAAATCTTTAGCACTTTGCACCCTCAAAACTTGAGAATTTGACACTTTGCACCCTCAAAATAAAATTAGCACTTAACATCCTCTTATTAAGAACAAATCAGCAATTTGCATCCCCGAAACAATAAATAGGCACTTTGCACCCCAAAACACAAAATTAACACCCTCAAATTAAATAAAAACTCAAATCCCTCAGATTTTTCTGCAAAGTTGACTATCGAGGTTAAAAAAATCTAAGGCAAAATAGGTAATTAATTATGGGTCTTTGATATTTTGAAGTAGACAATGGGTTATTTATGGATATGTATATCGATGAAAGAAAGATGGAGAGAGAAATGAGTATTATAGTATTTATAATTGTATTTTGCAAAATTTAAGGGAAAAAATGAATTACCCATTTTGCGTTAGATTTTTTCACCCTGATGGTCAACTTTGACAAAAAAACAAGTGATTTGAGTTTTTTTAATTTGAGGGTGTTAAGTGTTAATTTTGTGCTTTGGGGTGCAAAGTGCTCATTTATCATGTTTTTGGGGGTGCAAGTTGCTGATTTGTTCTTAATTAGAGAATGTTAAGTGCTAAATTTTCAAGGTTTGAGGGTGCAAAGTGCCAAAGATTTATAATTAAATTACCAATTTTACCTTTGAGTTTTTGCATGAAAATAAAAGAGTGTAAAGTGCTGCATTTTTTATATTTCGAGAGTACAAAGTGCTAAATCTAAATTTTGAAAATACAAAGTGTATATTTCCCATGTTTCGAGGGTGAAAAGTGTAAAAAACCCTCAAAAATTCAGGAGTCCTGATCCACGTCCCTAAATAGTCAAAGTTCATAAATATTTTTGGCCTATCATTGATTACAAAGTTGGCTTTTTGATTGATCTGCTGAACTTTTTGGGGAGAGCGAAAGTTGCTTGGACAAATCATACTCGATTTGTTTATTTTTCCTTAAGTTTTGCATAATTTAAATTAGAACTAGTCCGAACGGTCTAAAATTCATTTTTTTCATTTGAGTAAATTTAAATAGGATTTGATTCGCAATGAATGTCTTTAGCAGCAGCAAATTGTCTTTTTCTCGTAAACATATTTATAACGTCCAAGAGAAGAATCAAATAACTTGATTTTATTGGATTAAACTTGAATAACCCAACCCAAATCAATTCAAACAAATGAAAAAATAATGACAGAAGAGGGCTAATCTGTCAATTCGCTGATAAGTCTAAACAACAACGTAAACTAACTAACACAATCTCTTTCGAGAGCAATTTTGGATCACGACGGAGGGAAGAATCGGTTGAGGTTGAAAGGAAGTGTGTAAAACTCTTCATTACGACTGTCGCCTTTAAACGTTCTGAACTTTACCCACCACGGCATTCCTCGGTCCCGAGCACTGTCCTTATACTCCAGTGTGTTGTCTAGGAATACGGCCACGATTAATGCAACAGTCGGGGACGACAAAAATATAGTGTTGAGCCAATCATTGAACTGCCAATACATAGAATAGAAAATAATCACTTTGTAAGTTCTCATTTGTATTTCATAGTAAAATGCGAAAATACATGTCGGAATTTATCTTGTAGGAAAAATGACAATTATACCCCTACAAAAATGCAAAAACACCTCTCTTAACCTAATTTTTTTTCAATAATCCCCTTGTTAACATTAAATATTAGCAATATCCCCCATGTGGGCCTATGAAGGAACTTCAAATGGGGTTTTCTGCTAATAAGTAAATAGAATAGGGGATTTCTGCTAATTAGACAAAGCACACGAGGTAAATTAATAAATTCTCCTTAACTTTATTAGGAAGAAAATGAGTTAACTTACCCATCCAGCATTGGTATGTGCAGGACCATGAAGAGCACCGGTAGTGTATTCTCTAAAGTACTCAGGAATCGACAAACCGAGAAATAGGGAAACGCCAGTGATGAAGAGGTTTCTCATGGAGTTCATATTCGTGAATTGTAAAAACGACAGCCCCACGGAAGCTGAACCCGAAGTAGTAAAATTAAAATCATACATAAAGAGAAATAAATCGTATTGATTCCAAAGAAAAGAATATACTCACCAACGAGGCCGAACATAACACAATATATAGCTGCAAATATTGTGAACGGAATGGATGCAAATAATGCTCCAAACTTCCCTACACAAGCGAAAAAAAGAGTATGCAAATTAAACGAAGATTTTAAATCAATCAAATAGCATACTTATATTACTACAGATTTTACTAACCTAGAATTGAAAAGAAGATCATGAAACCAGCTGAAATTTGGATAACACGTCGACTCCCAACACGAGTGCTTCCAAGAAGACCAATATTTTCCCTGATTTTTCATAAAAATAAGTTATTATTTTAATGAAATCGGGAAAATTCTTACCTTAGACCTTAAAAAATTTCTAGACCCTGTGGCTAAAAAATGCAATACATAATTTATTTGGTCCATTAATCAATGATATGGACCATGTGGTGCATTTTTCCTAGACCAATTTTAGGTAAGAATTTTTCACAAAATCGAGCCAAAACACTTACACAGAAACTGTAGATCCAGTACCGGTTCCAAACAATCCATCCAACAGAATTCCAATGCCCTGTACATTAACAATAATACTTGAATTTCTTATGACAATTTTCAAAAATGAAAAGTTTTTTTTTTTTTTTTTTTTTTTTTTTTCATATTTCCAGACCTGCCATCCTATTCCACGGCTAAGTACATGCGCAGGGGGTGGTGTGGCGCTAGCCAAACGAGATGCTGCCTTATATGCTCCAGTTGACTGTTCAAACAAAAATTAATAACCTTTAAATTATTAAATATTACACTTTTTCTTTAAATGACTTGGTATAACTAAATAAATTTCACTTTTTAAATATTACACTTTTTTTTTTTGAGTGAAATGCAAAAAGACCCCTAAGGCATAACTAAATAAATTTCTAGTGCCAATTTTTATTAGCAAAAAAATTCTTTTCAAATCAAAATGACAATTATAATTATATCCCCATCAAAGAAAGAAAAGAACCCCTATTCACTTAAACATTGGCAATAATCCCTTGTTAACTATGAAAATTGACAATGATCATTTTTTCTTTAAATGGCTTGGATTTTTTTTTAGTGAAATACAAAAATACCCCCTAAAGCATAACTAATAAAATAAATTTCATGTTACAATTTTTATTAGCAAAAATTTTTCTTCCAAATCAAATTGACAATTATATTTGTATCCCTTTCAACGAAGGACAAGAATCCCTATTCACTTAAACATTGGCAACAATCCCTTCTTTTAACTATGAAAATTGACAATTGCCCCATATGATTTGTGAAGAATTTAAATTAGAACACAAAAAGGTTTTTGGAGGATTTTTTGGGCTTTCCTTCCAAGTCAAAATGACAATTATATTTATATCCCTTTCAAAGAAGGACAAGAACCTCTATTCACTTAAACATTGGCAATAATCCCTTCTTAACTATGAAAATGGACAATTACCCCCACATGATTTGTGAAGGATTTAAAATTAGAACACAAAAAAGTTTCGTTAATAAAATAAAACCTGGGCTTTTTCTGCTAATTAAACAAAGCATACGATTGTTTTTGCATTAACTTGGAGGATATTTTTGTTTTCCTTCCAAGTCTAAATGACAATTATATTTATATCCCTTTCAAAGAAGGACAAGAACCCCTATTCACTTAAACATTGACAATAATTCCTTCTTAACTATGAAAATTAACAATTACCCCCATATGATTTGTGAAGGATTTAAAATTAGAACACAAAAAAGTTTCGTTAATAAAACAAAACATGGGCTTTTTCTGCTAATTAAACAAAGCATAGGGGTTGTTTTTGCATTAACTTGGAAGATTTTTTTTGTTTTCCTTCCAAGTCAAAATGACAATTATATTTATATCCCTTTCAAAGAAGGACAAGAACCCCTATTCACTTAAACATTGGCAATAATCCCTTCTTAACTATGAAAATTGACAATTGCCCCCATATGATTTGTGAAGGATTTAAATTAGAACACAAAAAGGTTTCATTAATAAAATTGGAACACAAAAAAGGGACTTCTTCTGCTAATAAAACAAAGCATAGGACTGTTTTTGCATTAACTTGGAGGATTTTTTTGTTTTCCTTCCAAATCAAAATGACAATTATATTTATATCCCTTTCAAAGAAGGACAAGAACCCCTATTCACTTAAACATTGGAAATAATCCCTTCTTAACTATGAAAATGACAATTAACCCCATATGATTTGTGAAGAATTTAAATTCGAACACAAAAAGGTTTCGTTAATAAAACAAAACATGGGCTTTTTCCGCTAATCAAACAAAGCATAGGGGTTATTTTTGCGTTTACCTCAATCAGGGAGACTAGTACAGCAGCCATCATTCCAAATGAATGGCCAGCATCAAATGTAGGTGCACCCCATTGAAGTGGATATGGTATTTTAATCCTGTCAAAAAAATAAAAATTGTGAATATATTATTTCTAATATATCGAATTTTTTTTTATTTTTTTAATATTAAATAATATTAACCATGGTGCAGAAGAAATGAGATTGGCTTGATCAGTGCGGCAATGTTGTTGGGTCATTTCGGGTCTATGCTTGTATGCACCACTAGCTGTTAAAAGGTGTGCATAGGCCCATATAACTGTAACCGATATTAGTAGAGCAAATCTCTCCAATATAGGGACTTGTCTTGTTTGAAATTGCTTCAAGTACTATAAAATCAAATTAAAAGGTGATATTATTAGCACAACTTCTAAACAAATAGTTTTCATTTAAATATAGAGCGAATAGCATATTAATTCCCTATATAATTTTAACTAGGCAATTTAAGTCTCTATAATAAATAAAAGGGCAAAATATCTCCCTTTGATATCCTAAATAGGTAATTTAACTCCTTGTGATAATAAAAATGGTAAAATATCTCCCTGTGTTTATATGAAAGAAACACATTGCCTCCCTCTAAATTGGTAATTAATTCGTATCACAGGGAGTTTAAATTGCTAACTATTTCATTTCATAGGAAGGTAAATTGCCTATTTTATATCCCAAGGAGGTAAATTGCTCAGTATTTCATTTCACGGGGAGTTAAATTGCTTATTTTTATTTTATAGGATGATAAATTGCCCATTAGACATATCACAGGGAGTTAACTTGCAAAAAACCCTTCAAACATACATAAAAAGTAGAGTAAAATGCAAAAACACCCTGTATTATTTTTATTAGCACGAAAATCACTGTGATTATATTTTATTAGCAAAAATTATCCTTTTAAGCTGAAATGACAATTATATACCCCATCAAAGGATGTAGAAACACCCCTCATAACTTAAACAATTATTAATGATATTCCTGTTAACTTTGAAAATTGAAAATGGTTAACTTAAAAAAAAACACAAAAGGGTTTTGTTTTGGCATTTACATCTACCTCTAGAAACAAGATTAAATCAATGTAAAATCATTAAATTGATTTTGTTAAATGCAAGTAATCTTGGAAATGGAATAAGATTAATAACAACACCTGAGAGAATGCGATAAATAAGATGAGCATTGGAATGCCAATTTCAACACATCTACCAACCTGCCAATAGTTTTCATAAGAAATATAATTTATAGTTTAAAATAATCATTACATTATATTAATGAATCGTGTAAATGATAGGAAATTGAGATGAATTTTTTGACGTACATATGGGAAGCCTCTGTCAAGAAGACCTAAACCCACTAAAGAAATTACTGGAACCATTCCAAGTGGACTGAAAAATCTGAAATTAAAAAAAAAAATTCAATTAAATCACAAGAGCAAAAAGTAATGTATAAATTGCAATATTATGTAGTATATAATTAAATTTTGCACCTGGAACATATAGCCCATAGCTGACTATACCCCAAAATAATCTGCACACTTGATGCTACTATTAGGGCACCTTGTATTGCTCTCATTGTATTCAAAAACCTCTACATGTCCAAAAAAAAAAAAAAAAAAAAAAAAAGAGAGAAGACATATGATTTCATTAATAAATAGTTGATCAAAACTTAAAAAAATGAGTTTTCACAAGTAAATATAAATTTAAATTAATAAGTCAAGAATTCTTTTAATGTTTCCTAAATTTAAATCTTCAAGGATTGCCATCAAATTTGAGGTTTCATTATGGTCTTTAATTAGGGATAAACTGATAAATGCACCGCATCATTCATTTTAGTTAAGGTCTAGAACTTTTTCCTAAACCAGGTCTAGATGAAAATATCCGCCAAATTACTTCTTTAAAAATGTCTTTATTTACCAAATTAAGATTTATTTTACATCTTCTTGTAACGTCATCTAGTCAATGGTGGTGAAATTTGAGTCTACATAGTTAAATTTGCTCTAAAAGGAAGCAAATCAAATATCATAACCTAATTAATATATACGAATTATTAAGAAAAAACTTATAGAAATATTATTACATACCGTATGAGGGTCAAGAATTCTTTGCAAAGATGGATCATGAATTATTGAAATTATAGGCACCATAAATGCCCATGAACCACCAATAACAGTAGGCAATCTTGTTCCAAATAATGTCTGCAACAATGTGTTTATTCCTCCAACAAATAGCAACGTCTGAACTACCCACACTTTATCATCCTATTTACAAAACATCAATTTCAAATACTAGTAAAATTAAGAGTGAAATGCAAAACCACCTTGTACTTTGTCTAACTATATAAAAAACCCTTATGTTATTTTTATTACTGAAAACACTCTTATGTTTTTTTTATGAACAAAAAACCCTACCAAGCCGAAATGATAATTATACATCCCTCTTAACCTAATAAATTACCAATAATCCCTCTGTTAACTTTAAAAATTGACTAAATAATCCTTGTGTTCACTTAAAATGTTGACAAAATCCTCCCTATGATTTACGATGGAATTTCAAATGGGTTTTTTTCTAATTAAAAAACAACAGCCCCTCTTACTAAAAACACTCTTATGTTTTTTTATTAACAAAAAAACCCCACAAAGCCGAAATGATAATTATACACCCCTCTTAACCTAATAAATTATCAATAACTCCTGTGTTAACTTTGAAAATTGACTAAATAATCCTTGTGTTCACTTAAAATGTTGACGAAATCCTCCCTATGATTTATGAAGGAATTTCAAATGGGTTTTTTGGCTAATTAAAAAACAACACAGGGGTTTTGATAGTTAGGAAAAACACAAGAGTGTAAAAATTAAATCTGCATAAATGAACCAAAAAGGAAAAATGAATGACAATAAAAGTAAAATATGCTTACATCATTTCCACCCATCAAAGGAACAAGAAAAGAAGGAATCATGACTGCAGTCCCTAATGCCAAAATATAATGTTGAAATCCCAGAGCTATTGCCTCCCCTGTTTTCACATGTACAAAATCAATCAAAAAACCTACTAATAATATAATAAATCCATAATTAAATTAAAAAAATTAAAAATTAACATACCCCAAGAAGGATTAGAATCAATGCAATATTCTAATCCTTGAAGTTGTTCCATTGGAGGATGACTTATTTCTTCAGGTTTTGGAGCATCCATAACTCTAATCACTTCAATTCACAAAATTTCCTAAATTTTACTCAAATTCCCAAAAGGGTTTTAACCAGATTAGATTAAAGTTGAAAACTTGATGCGAAAAAAACAATCTTGGTATCTTCACTACTCAATTAGATTAGAAAAGTTAAAGCAAAAGGAGGACTGAAAAAGAAAAGCAAGAAAAAAATAAAGTGAAAGAGAGAGAATGTAGTCAATGTGATTGGACTGAAATTTGTATTTATATATATTTATATATATATATGTGTGTGTATATATAGGCGGTGGAAAAGATTGCACTTGTAGCCCACACTGAAAGCTTTTCTGCGAATGGAGAAATTTTTGATTTGTTTTCTTTGTTTTCTTTGTTGTGTTGTTTTGTACTTTATTTTGATTGCGAGTGTTCCGTTAACTTTTATGGAATTCCGAAATTGCCCCTGAAGGAAATGCCAAACCAGATGTTACCGTTGGTCCATAGATTCTGTACTGGTGGACTGTCTGAGGATTATTAAATTTCACAACTCAACAACCTCTGTATTGTATAATTATTATTTGGACAAAAAAATTCGAGTTTAAGGGATTAGGTACATGTGAATTAAAAAGAAAAAGAGATTTTGTACATGTGATTCTATTTTTCTCAGTATTTCTAGTATTTCAAAATTGTAGCTTTAAAAATGAATGCAGATTCATGTTCAAAAATTTAAAACTTCAAATTGCCCAACATATTTGCAAAATTTCTCATGTATTAGTCAATATGCTTTAACGGTTTTACTAAATTAATCTCACATATTTCCCTTTTTTCTTTTTAAATATAGAGCTGACTATTTAACTCTCTAAAGTCGTATACATAAGTATGAAATATGAATTTAGTTAAGGGTTGCTTTCGTATTAAATATTCGAAGTTTGATTTGGTTAACTCATTTCAATGACAATGTCATTATATTACACTTATTATGTGATTGATTAAATTTCTAGAAGTTTTATTCCACGGTCATAAGTTAAATATATTGCACTTTGTCATAAAAATGAATTGTGTACTAACAAATCCCGACCATGATAAAATTCACTTTCAATCACAATGTTACTATATTAATGTAATTGGTCACTTACCTATGAGTGTTTTCATTTTTCAGTTACAATGTATATGAAAGGAAGGCGTATTAGGTTCAGTAAAATCGAGATTGTATTTCCTCTCTTAAAATGCTTAAGAAATGGAATAACAATGTATTCTCCCAACATTCTTAAATATATGTCGGCAAAAAATATTACACAAAAATTAAAAAAACTATTAATTATCTAAATTTTTAAAATAACATGTATTTAAAAATATTTTATTTTTACTAAAACAACATATATATAAGAATATTTAGGAATGGCAAGAGTATGAGAAAGACATGTCACTCTGTCCTTTCTTTATCCTAAAAAAAATAACTTGTGAAAGTAATAAATTAAATTATCATAATGTCACATAAATGTATGTAGGGTGCAGTTTGACCATTGTTGGTCCACCTGTGATTTTCCAGAAGTATTATTCTCTCAATCTTTCCCATCTCTATAGGATTGTCCGACCAAATTGCCACAAACAACCCTAACTATTGTTCTTAATTTTCATCAAGAACGTGGGCAATAAGAGGGAGAAACATTTTATACATTATTGATGAGAGTGTTTCTTAAATTATAAGCAAATCATTACACTTTACATTATCCAAAGTTGTGTATCATTGAAAAATTGAATTAGATAAATAATCATACTAAAACAAAATATTTTTCCTATAGCCTTTTTTAGTTTTAGACAAAAAATAAATAAAAGAAGAGTATATCACACATTCATCTTTATTAAATTTTTCGTAGCAGATTCGTTCTTCTGATCAATGTAGTATAATACATCTGTCTCTCTTAAATTCTTTTAAATTTTCCATAGCAGATGCATCCCTTTCAATATAGTTTATCACATTCGTTTCTCTTAATCCAAAATACATCAATTTTCGTCCATTTTAGGATGTTAAATTTGGATTTAAGAGAAACAAATTTGAATTTAAGAGAAACAAATGTGTTACACTACATTGATGAGGGAGACACATCTGCTACGAAAATTTTAAGAGGAACTAATGTATTACATACCATATTGATAAGAACGACGAATTTTTTAGAAAAAATTTAAAGGGACGAATATGAAAAAACTGACACATTAGAAGGACGAAGAGTGCGATTCATTTATAAAAGAAACTCATTGCTTTACCGTTTATTTTGCTGAATACGTGATAATAATTCAAAACGGTAAAAAGGAATAGAAAATTTGGAATATACCTTGTCAGAACAGAAGTTAAATAGATTTATTTAATAGTTTATTTATTTCTCTTATTTATTTCTTCTGACATGTTTACTGCACTTTTTATTTATTTTTTAATATATACAGATAACTACGTATAAACCAGTACGGAAAATCTCAACGTCTCTCTTCAAATGCTAAGACAAGCCACCTCAATGTTCGAACTATCCAGTGGCCGAGTTCTTTCTTCTTACCCAGCCAGCAGCCACCAAAATTACTGATTGCATTTAAGCCCTTAATGACCAACAATACAAGGAAAAAAAATGATTCACAAATATTGACATAATGAGGAATATGACTATTATCAAGAAAATTAATACCATTAGCCCAAAAGTTATGTTGAGGAAACTGGGGCCATAATCGATAATAAAAGTAGGGCTGGGTGGTCGGGTCGGATTTTTTGGGACTCGTCCTGACCCGATCAGGTATTTTCCAACGGATTTTTTGATATTTCGGGTTCGATATATATTTTTGGGTCGGGTTTTGAGTATTATGTTTACACCCGAATGAGTATTTCGGAACCTGTTTGGATATTGAATAAAAATAAATTTGTCCAAATTTTATTATATTTTTGTCTATTGTAACTTTTATTTTGATTGTGATATTTTGATGCTTGGAATTTGATTGTAATATTGTTGAATGTTGAAGACTTAAGAATTGTATATTGTGTTTTGTTTAGGAATCCTTGATTGTAATATTATTGAAGATTTGAGACGTTTTTGTTGTATATGTTTTGGAGTTATTGAGTACAATTCGATGTTTGAATTCATTTATTTTACAATTTTACATACATATATGTTAAAAAATAAAATTTCTTGTACGTTTATATATATATATATATATATATATATATATATATATATATATATATATATATAAAAGGAAAAAAAAAAAAAAGAGGCAAAATTTCGGGTACCCAAAACCCAATACCCGAAGTACCCGAAAATTTCAGATACCCATCAAATCAGGCCGGGTTTTGGGTGTTAAAATTCAATACCCGTCACATCGGGTATCCGATCCGAAATACCTAAAATCCTAAATACCCGACCCACGCCCAGCCCTAAAGAAAAGTATAAATTTAGAGAATTAAGATAAGGTAAGGCACCTTTACAATGTGAGGAAGTTGGAGGACTAAAAATGCACTATTATGAATATGAGTGAAATAAATAGGTTGCATTTTTAGGAATATAAGTTATCAACAAGTGATTGTTTCAGTGAAGAGAATCTCTTGTTGGGAGAAGTTTTAATTTAATGTGTTTGACGCACCTCAAAATGAATTAAGTCAGGTCTAAGACATGGATATCCTTGAGAAAAAGAAAAAAGTAACACATGGTTTTGTGTTTATAGTTAGGCAATGCATAGGGCTATTTTGGCATTTCACTTGACTCACAATAGTAATTGCAAAACTGTATGTAGTAACAGTAAATCACCATCCTTTCCTGTCCTCCCAAAGTCTATCAATGAACTAATGAATAAGTCTATCAAATACTCCTTTCATTTTTTAGTTGTCACAGTTATAAAAATTTTATTTTTTAAATTAGTTTTGTCGCATTTAATTCTAAATGTATTTTTTTCTTTCATTTTTACCTTTTCTTACTTCTAGGCTTACACAATAAATTAAAGTACACAGAAATTAATGACATTATTAAAAGGGCATTTTTTATATTTTTTCTTACAAAAATGTCTAATTAAAGAGTTTTTGATATGTGTGAAAAAGATCAAATATAACAATTAAAAAAATAAGAGGGACTATAATATAAATGCTGAAAGTATCATCCAATATATGGGATCATTTCATAGATCCCATTTTCAATCTCAGTTAACCCAATAACAAAAGCTATTAAAAGGAAAGGGAAGAGATAAAGATGGTAAGTATCCACTACCAGCTTTTGCAGGGGACGGTTGTCCCCCTACGACAAAATTCAGTGCCAAAATATTAAGTGACATTGTGGGTTTTTTGCACTTTGCACCCCCGAAATATAAAAAATAGGCACTTTGTACTCTCGAAACTTAAATTTAGCACTTTGCACCCTCGAAATATGAAAAATACAGCATTTTGCACCCCAAAATATAAAATTAACACATAACACCCTCAAATTAAAAAAAAAAAAAAACTCAAACCCCTTGTTTTTTCGGGCAAGTTGATCATTAAGTTAAAATTTTTTAAGGCAAAATAGGTAATTATTTATGGGTCTTTAATATGTTGAAGTAGACAATGAGTCTTCGAAGAGTTTACTTGTACTTTATTTAGTTATTTATGGTTATATTGTTGAAAATAAAGATGGAGAGAGAAATGAGTATTCGAGTATTTATAATTGTATTTTTCAAAATTTAAGTGAAAAAATGAATTACCTATTTTGCCTTAGATTTTTCTCACTTCGATAGTCAACTTTGACGAAAAAAACGAGGTGTTTGGGCTTTTCAAATTTGAGGGTGTTAAGTGTTAATTTTGTATTTTGGGGTGCAAATGGCCCATTTATTGTGTTTCGGGGGTGGAAGTTGCTGATTTGTTCTTAATTAGAGTTGTTAAGTTATTTTGGGGGTGCAAAGTGCGAAATTCTCAAGTTTTGAGGGTGCAAAGTGTTAATACTATTGAATTACCTATTTTGCCCTTGAATTTTTGCTTGAAAATAAAAGAGGGTGCAAAGTGCTGCATTTTTTATATTTCGAGTGTGCAAAATGTTAAATCTAAGTTTCAGGGGTGCAAAATGCCTATTTTCCATGTTTCGGGGGTGCAAAGTGCAAAAAATCCTGACATTGTTTAAATTGTCACTTTTTGCATATATTTAATGACAAAAATATTAGTTTTGTCACAATAACAATAGTGACAAAATATATTCTTAAGTTGTCATTAGTGACAATTGTATGGAATTTAAGTGGTCACTATTGACAATTAGTGACACCCTTTCAGTAACAACCTAGTAACAATAAATATTATTACTATAATTTAGTGATAACTTTTTAGTTGACACTTTTGGATATCACTAAAAGTCACAACTTTTTGTAGTTCGTATTTTGTTATTAAATTAATTAGCTCACATTGTGGGGGTGCAGCACTATGTGTTTTTAGTCTTGCGTCCTAGGTTCGAAACCTTGAATTATGCGAAACTTTATATTTCTGCAATTTTCCAATCTTCTCCTTTTCTTTATTTATGTACATCTAGGTTGCACGGATATTCCGAAATTGTATACCGTGCAGTATCGTATGCATATTGGATACTCAGATACTCAAATACTCGTACCATACTTGTGAAATACTTCACCGTGGCATTTTCA
This sequence comes from Penstemon eatonii, assembly GCA_038501285.1. Lineage (NCBI taxonomy): Eukaryota > Viridiplantae > Streptophyta > Magnoliopsida > Lamiales > Plantaginaceae > Penstemon > Penstemon eatonii. The sequence goes on from CM076714.1 coordinate 47,019,427, forward strand.
ATAATAAGAAAATAAAAAATAAAATGGATACTGTATCGGATACACAGGAATGTGTATCAGAAACACCCAGAATACTTAAGAGCGTGTATTTCTACAAATAATTTATAGATTATTTATCTACATAAAACACTTGAAATTTTGTAAATGGCCAAAGATTTTGCCTATGGTATTAATACTATGGTTTTACTTGAATACTTATATAAGAAGAAGATAACATTGTTCATTTTAAAATGGAGTATAAAGTGAACTAAATATATACTTCTGTTACATAATATTTTTATTATACATTTATAAAACAATGGTTTCTTATTGTAATATATTTTTAAATATACACACACGTATTTTAGCCGTTTTGTATTCTATATATTTTAAAATTCGTATTGTCGTATTCGTATCGTATTCGTTCGTATCGCCGTATCCGTATCCGTGCAACATAGATGTACATAATCCGTGAATATAGTACAAGCATGTATAGTGTAACTAAGCATATGATAGAAATATATAGTCAAATTGATTGATTAACTGTATAAGGAATAAAGATAATTGAGATGGAAGAAAATATTTAATTAACAGTGAACTGGTTAATTATAGCTTTGATCCCTTTTCTCTACTACATACGGGAGGGTCATCCATCTAAATAAACCAAACTATTTTTATAGTAATCCATTTTCCCGAAATTATTGTTTAAATTAGGGTCTCTTTTTTATTGATTAAATTTATTGATAATTAATTTGAAGGTACAAAGGGAAGTGGCGGAGGCGGTGAGTTTGGTGAAAAACAAATCACAAATTAGGTCTAACAAAAATGAAAATTTGAAGAAATTTCAGAAGTACTAATTCCTATTTGCACCTCTCCTTTCCATTATATTATATGCATTAAAAAGTACATGCTAGATTCCAAACATAGAAAGATCATGACCCTAAATAAAGAATTACACATGACTCAACTAAAATTCCTAAAGATCAATTAATCTCTCTCATTCTACTATGAATCTCCTTTCCATCAATATGAATCTCTCACATTCTACTAATGATGAATGACGTGTAGTTAAGCTTCAAATAAAACGTTATGAAATGCAAAAATATCCCTAATATTAATAAGTAAAAAAAATCTATATTTTTTTTCTACATCTCCAATAGCGAAAAAACCCCTTATGAAGTTGTAGTACATATTTTACAGGAAATATGATAATTATATCTCTACAAAAAAATGGAAAACACCCATAATTACCTAAAAATAGACAATAATTCATATGTTGACTTTTAAAGCCCTCTGTTCATTTAAAAAAATAGGAATAACCTCCCTATTGATTTCTGAAGTAATTATTCATAAAAATTACAAATGATTTATGAAGAAATTTCAAATACGAGTTTTTTTGCTAGTAATAAAAGCACACGTGAGGGTTTTCAATAATAAAAATAACAAAACAAATTCTTACCAATTAGACCAAGCATAGGGAGTACTTTTACATTTATCTCATGCGAGTATCCAATATTAGCCTTTCTTCTAACAAAATCAAATTGTTTTTTTGCAATATCAATGGGAAAATCCTAGTATGTTACAAATGGTAAATTTTACCCTAAATATGACTCATTGAATCAATTTCAGTAAAACAAATTAAAAAAAAAAATAAGAATCCAAATTTTCAATTGTGTCTTGAAAAGAATTGGTTTCTGATTTTCTGCAGATTTGTCAAAGCAACTTTCATATTATTCCTCTCCCCAGGCAATTCAGCAGAACAATCAAGAGCCAATTTCATAATCAATGAAATGCAATCAACATTTTTATCAACACTTTCATTCTCAAACATAAGTAAAGTTTCATCCATCAACTCATTCAAGAAATCTGGATATAAATCGTTTATCCAACTCCTTAAGCTCAAGTCCCCGGCAAACATATCATCACTAGGCCTCTTTCTCGTAAATGTTTCCATCAACACAATCCCAAAACTATAAACATCGCATTTCGTAGAAACGAGACCTTCCGATCCATACTCTACATATATAGACCACAAATTATCATTACAAGAATCATGTGAACCGATAAAATATTTCCAAGAGATAACCGAAAAAAGGCTCGATTACATTTACGGTCGTTCCAAGAGGCCTTAACCAAGTGGTTAAGGTTGAGGCTCCATGACCAGGAGGTCATGGGTTCAACTCCCACGAATGTGGATATTTTCTCTAGTTTCATACTAGTCTTTCTCTAATTCAATACTAGCAATTAGTTCACTTTGTTATCATTGAAATAGTTTCGAATCGATATAGTGTTTGATGTAACAATGTATTCACCATCTAAAAAAAAAAAAAAGTATGTCCCTCTTGCCATACTTTATAAGTCCACTTACATAAAAAGAGTTACACCGAGCAAGTTTCAGGCCTTTTTTGGGTGAAATTTCATGTGCAAATCACGTTGTATTTTGTAAGGGTATTTTGGGGATAAATGAAAAATACTCCCATATGCTAAACCTGCAAGAAACTACCCTTTGAAATTTTTATTGCGCCAAATTTCCTTGAGTTTTCAAAAACCCTGCAAAAAACGCCAAATTAGTAAAAAATAGGTTGGATCGACATATTTCAAGAAATCTTTTCAAAAATACTTCAAGTTGGTCCCTACAACTTCACGTGATATATTTTAGAAATGATTTCTTGAAATTTGTTGATCCGAAACGACCTATTTTTTACAAATTGGATTTTTTTTGCAGGGTTTTTGAAAACAAAAGGAAGTTTGGCGCAATAAAAATATCACAGGGTAGTTTCTTGCTGGTTTAGCATAACACATAGGAGAACTTGCATTTTCCCCGGGTATTTTGAGTTTTTCTTTGTGAATATCATTTCATTACTCTTTTCATTCCATTTTCAAAGAAGATCAAGTCTAAATATTATTTGACCTAAAAACCCGAAATATCCTAACTAAAAGTCACGTGATTTGCACGTGGTTGCATTTTTGCCGGAAAAAGTGCGAGAAAATTAATTGATCTGTGTAACACTTTTTTTATAGAGGGATTTAATTGTATTTTGGCAAGAGGGACACAACTGTTGAAACACTTTATACTTGGGGGACCATAAGTGTAATCTTGCCGAGAGAGAGAGGAGGTAATATATAAGAACTCTAACCTGGTGCAATATATCCAAGTGTTGCTAGTGTCTTGGTTTGTTCTACACTGTCCTCCGAATTCACCAACTTTGCTATGCCAAAATCGCTCACACGAGCTACCATGTTTTCGTCTATAAGGATATTGCTAGGCTTCAAATCGCAATGTACAACCGGTGTTACATAACCATGGTGTAGATATTCGATAGCAGATGCGACATCTATCATTATATTTAACCTTTGTAAGATATTTAAAGACTCGGTCCGGTTATACAACCAATTCTCGAGGCTCCCATTTGGCATATACTCAAGTACTAGAGCTCGAAAATCTAAGTTAGAACAACTGCTTATAACTTTGGTTAGATTACGATGGCGAAGGTTACGTAGAACTTCACATTCAGTATCGAAACTCTTGAACGCTACATCATTTTGGATATTAAATACCTTTACTGCTACAAGTGTACCATCTGTAAGAATCCCTTTGTAAACAGAACCAAAACTCCCCTTCCCGAGCAAGTTATCTTCGTTAAAGCCATTAGTCCCTCTTTCAAGATCGTAAAACGAAATCCTCTCATGAATTGTAGAAGGAAACAATTCCACTTGGCTCGGGACTTTGTTTTTTCTTCGACGTTTTATGACAATATAGGACACTGTGAAAGCGAAAATTAAGGATGCAATTGCCAACAAAATCAGTATTAAACGAAGTTTATGATGAGGATTATTAGGATTATTGCAAGCATGCACTTGAAACTTAGGAAGACCACCACATAGTGCATCATTCGACATAAACGATTGATAATCGAAATTTGCAAAAGGCCCTCCATTTGGGATTTCTCCTGTCAGTTCATTAAATGAAAGATTGAGATAAGTAAGATGTTGAAGTGCTTCCATTGATTCCGGAATCACGCCTGTGAAGTTGTTACGTGAAAGATCCAGTCTTTCCAAACTTATAATATTTCCAAGTGAATCTGGAATAGGTCCTTCTAATCTGTTATGTGCTAAGGAAAGATTGATCAAGTTTTCCAGACCACCAACCACGCTAGGAATATCACCTGTTAACTCGTTCCAAGACAAGTCAATCGAGGTTACAACCTTAAAATTTCCAATTTCTTGAGGTATCTCGCCACTTAGAGAATTCGAAAACAAATTCAACCTCAGCATATCTTTGAGGCTTCCTAAAGATGGAGATATGCTAGAATTTAACTCATTGGAATCAAGACTAAGATACCGTAAAGAAGAAACGTTTCCTAAGCATGCTAACACTGGACCGTAAATCCGATTCTTGCTTAACGTAAGCTCTTCTAAATAAGATAAAGTACAGATTTCATCCGGGATTTGTCCGTTTAACTTGTTACCTATAATGCTCAACGCTTGTAGATTCCGTAAACCTCTAACCGTGATCGGAATAGGTCCTTCCAAATCATTGTTATCTAGATACATGGATACCAAATTACTTAAATTACCAATTCCTTGTGGAATAATTCCCCTTATTCCAGAGTTACTCGCGTCTATTTGTTCAAGACTCGTGGAGAGATTACCTATTGAAGTTGGAATATAACCATTGAAGGAATTGTTTTGAATCCATATAACTCTTAGATTCCTGCAGTTTGTCAAAGAGGTGATGAAACTCAGTTCAGAATTATCGGTTGTGAAGTCGTTTTCGCCTAAGTTTAAGAAGTCCAAGAACCGTAACTCCCCAAGTGAACTTGGAATAGGACCGGTTAACTTGTTAGCAACCAAGCTTAAACGGGTGAGACTAGAAGCGTTAGATATTGAATCCGGTATTGGACCAACGAGTTTGTTTTGTCCTAAAAGAATAGCTCCGAGGTTAGGTAGCCATCGACCCATGGTCGATGGAAGACTACCAACGAGTTGGTTTTCTCGAAGGGAGAGTGTTCTCATAGTAGAAATATTGAAGATTGTTTCTGGGATATGGCCTGTTAAGTTATTTGTTCCAAGAACTAGAATCTCTAGATTCACAAGATTGCCAATTTCTGATGGTATTTCACCTGTCATAACACATTTATTTAGGAAAGTTACAAGTTCTTGAAATGATCAAAGTACTTATATAACAACAAAAAAGACATCGAAAATTGGCATACATACTTTCACGCCGAGCGAATAGAAAATTACCTCCCTCTCAGTTTTTGTATTTTATATTTTGTCAATACAAGGTTAAATTGGTCATTTTTCACATCAAAATAAAGTCTCATACGCATTTTGGAGCCAGTGTACAACACCCCATAAGGAGAGAGTTAAAATATTCTTATTATATATCATAGGGAGGTAATATACCTATATTCATATCACGGGGAAGTTGTTTGCTCATCGTGTATATCACGTGGAGGTAAATTGTCAAAAGCTCATTTCATACCTGTAAACATGTTCGCATCCATGTATAACTCCACGAGCGAAGAACAATTTCCCAATTCTCGCGGAATGCTTCCGGTCAATTGATTGTCACCAAGATAAAGTCCTTGTAATACAGGAAGTTGCAAACATATATCCATTGGCAAATGGCCTGTTAAGTTGTTTTGTCCAATATAAAGCCATTGTAGAGTAGATATATTGTATAGAAAAGACGAAAATGCCCCTCGGAGACCTATTGCATCTAAGGTCAAGTACTCCAAATTGTGAAGTTTGCCAATCTCTTCTGGAATTTCACCTGCAAAGGGCACATTTTTTTAACATTTAGAAAGGAGAATGCAAAATCACCCATTGTCTTTTGTCTTAACTTTAAAAATCCTGTGTTATTTTTATTAGCAAAAAAATCCTTTTTTATTTTCTATGAGCAAAAATACCCCTCTTAACCTAAAAAAATATCAATAGCTCCCCTATAAACTTTAAAAATTAACAATTAACCCCCCTAGTCAGTTAAAAATTAACAAAATCCTCCCTATGATTTATGAAGGAATTTCAATTCAAACGGGTTTTTTCGCTAATTAGAAAAGAACACGGAGATGTTTTTCCTAATAAAATTACACAGGATTTTTTGAATTGCTAATGAAATCGGAAAAGGACAAAAAAAAGTTTACCATTCAAGTTGTTGTCTCCAAGATAAAGATTCATTAGCATGGATAAGTTCCCAATTTGTTTTGGAACTGGTCCAGTAAACTGGTTAAACTGTAGCATTAAAGTTTGAAGCTGTGAACATTCGCCTATTGTTGATGGAATCGAGCCATATAACTGATTCGAAAACACCGAAAAATACTTCAAATTTGCAAGATCTCGACACATATTTGCTGGAAGTCCCCCAGACAGGCTATTAGAAGTGAAATCAACATGTTCAAGTGTCGATATATTGAAGATACTTTCCGGTATCGACCCTGATAACTGATTTCCTCTTAGCCTCAAATTCTTGAGTCTTTTTAGCTTAGCCAATTCATTTGGTAAATTTCCATTTAAACTATTGCCACTCATGTCAAGTGAAACTAGAAATGAGAGGTTTCCTAATTGTGGTGGGATTGTGCCTGAAAGATTCATGTTGGATACGTTTAAGGCCGCGATTCGTTGGTGACGAATATTGCAAGTGACTCCAATCCAGGTACATATTGGAGTGTCTAATGACCAATTTTTTGCTAAAAAATTGTTGGGATTTGAATCGAATTGTGACTTGAAAACAAGAAGTGAAGATTGATCAGTAGTGATGTTCAAGGACAAGCAAAGTTTAAAGAAGAAGATCACAAGTAGTGCAATAAAAAGGAGGAATTTGTTTTTCTTCATCATTCAATGGAATTTTTTTATAGAGGACAGAGCATAATTGTAACCACAGATATATGTCTATTTGAATCTGCAAGATAAATGCATAATACTACCTTGTGTTATGCGAAATTTGCATAAAACTACCATGTGAATTCTTTTTTGTACCAAATTCTCTTGTACTTTCAAAAACCTTGCATAAAGTCTCCATTAGTTTGCGTAAAACTCCCTTGTACTTTTGAATGCTTGCGCAAAACGTTCTTGCACTTTTGAACGTTTGAGCAAAACTCCCTTGTATTTTTCAATATTTGCGTAAAACTTCCTTGTACATTTGAACGTTAGAACAAAACTCTCTCGTAATTTTAAATATATCTATGGGAATTTAGAAACTCAATTAAAAATTAACAGTGTTAGTAACTAACGGAGATTGGGTGTTTTATGCAGGGTTTCTAAAAGTTCAAGAAAATTTGATGCCAAAATAATTCACAGAATAATTTGGTGCAGATCTCACATAACACAGGATAATATCGTGTATTTTTCCCTAAATCTGCATATTCAATTGTTGCATATTGTGTGATCTTTACATATGCTGGTAGTATGTCGTACACATTTTACACCATAAATAATTGCAACTTTTTTATTCTATTTTGGAATTGACTTAATTAGGAGATTTGAAAAAAACACTTTATCCCTGTAAAAAATTTAAAAAAAAAAAAACAATTTACCTCTTTCCACTCACTCGCCAAAATTAAGAGTGTGTATGAAAAATATTTTTGTAACATAAGAAGTAAAGTGCAATATATATTATAACACATGGGGTAGAGTGCCACATTTATCATAACACAGTGGATTAAAGTATCACATTAATTATAATATATGGGGGTAAAATGTCATATATGAGAGGGATCGTCTAGTCAATTTATATTTTAAATTTCATAATATTTATTTATATAAACAAATATCACATGGCTAAATTATCACTAACTCTTTAATTTATGATTATTTATTCTGGTTGCACACCACAACTGTGCGTACCTAATTGTTCCACTTTAGAGGAAAAAAATATACTTCCCGGCCTAATCATTCTTTTCTAACAATATAGTCAAAGTTTAGCTGTCATGAACGGTCTGTTGCCATCACCTATTGGCGTAAAATGCAAAAAGACCCGTATTTTATTTAATTGGCAAATGACTCTATATTATATTATTGAAAAAAAGTTATGTGTGTTGATATCTTAACTGATTGCATTTGAAATATCCTATAAATCTATTGGGAATTATATATTTTAAGTGAAAAATATAATTATTGATATACTATCAATAATTATGTGCCCGACGCGCCTCAAAAGGGATTAAATCCTTGGGAAACCCAAAAAAAAAAATTATTGCTATACTTTAATTATGGATATTTAAGTTAATGAATAGATTATTGTCAATTTAACATGTTCTGTTGCGGGTATAATTGTTTCTTTATCTGTAAATTTAAAGAATATATGCACTTGAACGAACAAAGCACATTGCGTCTTTAGACGAGGATTAATGATAATACAAAAGATTATGTTTTTGCTAATAAAAACTATATGAGATTTTGTATTTTTTGGCCAATTAAACAAAATAGTGTTTTTTCATTTCACTTCAACCCTATTGCTATCAACTTATTATTTTTCAAGTGATCCAAATAAAATGCATTACGTACCACTTAATTAGTGAATTATGAGGAGATGCCAAATGATATCAATGCCGGCAAATGTTGAAAAAAATGCAAATAATTGTTTTGCTTTATGATTGCATCAATTTGTCAACAGGGGCGTACAAAGTGGAGTTTAGTGCGATTCAATACTAATTCAAATTTGCTATTTTTAATTATCAGTCTAAACTTAAACCAATAAGTTGTGAGATTGCAGGTCGGTGTGGGTTTTTCGGTCTTATCTTTGTTAAATTAATATTTTATTGTGATTTGATCAATAATAGACATTTTAATTATCACTTTGTATTTCGTTATTATACCTCTATATATGAATACATTTGTAAATTTATATAAAAACTATGGTCAAGATAATCAAATATCAACTAATAAAATATAACGAAGATAATAAAAAGATTAACCAACCGAATAATTATATTTGGCTTTATTGTATTGTTCTTTTGTAGAATATATATATTTTTTTCCTATTCTTTGGACCTGCTACTAGTGTTTATACTAGGGAATGTATGCGCTTTCGACGTTGGAAGTGAGAAATAAGTTAAAAGTATGCATACATATACTTTATTTTGAAATTGACTACGAGCTAATGGCTGTGAGTTGAAAAAAAAATAAAACTTTAGTCCATGTGAAAAAAAAAAAAAAAACAATTTATCTCTCTCAATTGGAGAGTGTAACTCACTCGTCAAAATTGAAAGTGAGTATGAAATTTATTTTTGCAACATAAGGAGGTAAAGTGCAACAATTATCATAACACAAGGAGGTAAACTATCATATATCATAATAAAGGGGGCAAAGTGTCATATATAAGAGTGACAGTTTTGTCAGTTTGTATTTTTTTTGAAGTTTTAAAAATGTCAGAAAATCAGTGCAAAACATTTTAAGAACATAGAGGGGTAAAGTACTACTTCCTCCAACCCATAATTTTTGCTCATAATTGAATGGTTAGGATTAGATGATTTAAATTTTTGACGGCTTTGATATTTGATGAAACGATTCCTCAAGAATGACCATGAGAAATAATAGACAACCCCAACTAACCTCTTACATAAAACACTGATTTGACACCACTAATTTTCAACTACTACTTTTAATGACATATATAAAGATAAAGTTGCCAAAAGGTCCCCCTTCTGTGACTCCTACCTAAAACTGTGTAAAAAATGAAGGGAGTAAAATAATGGGACAAAATAAATATTTTTCAAATCAATTGTAAATAAATTAAACATTATTCATATCACATAAGCTAAATGTTATTGACTACTTAATTTATGATTATTGATTCTGAAAACGATTTGCTATCTTCTGTATGCGCACCAGAACCTTTATTAATTGGTGCGTACTAATTAGAGAGGAAAAAATGATATACTTTTTCTTGACTTGAAATATCATAATCATTTTTTTTCTAACAATATGGTCAAAGTTTCACTGTCATAAACTATCTGTTCCCATCACCTATAGGCGTAAAATGCAAAAACACCCGTATTTTATTTAATTGGCAAATGACTCTATATATTATTTTTATTAGCAAAAGATTCGGGAAAATTATTTTTTTGGTACCATAGGATAGGCTGACTTGCACTTTTGGAACCATTGGATACGAAAATGTAAATTTGGTACCATAGGATATGTTTTCATTACAATTTTGGTACCAAACCCAATTTTTTTACAAAGTTAATGGCAATTTACCCCCTATGAAATGCATAATGTTCAATTTATCCCTCTATAATTTAAAAAAAAATCAATTTACCCCCTGTAAAATTTTAATGAAGCAATTTAACCCCTTCAGCCGGAGATTGTAACTCACTTGCCGAAATTGAGAGTATGCATGCAAACTATTTTATTTAACATAGGGGATAAATTGCCACATTTATCATAACACAATAGGAAAAAAATCACATTATCATAATAAAAGTGGATTAAGTGCCGCCAACAAAAATATCAGGGAGGCGATGTGAAATTTTTACAAAATTTCAAGGGGTAAAATGCTCTTTTTTAAACCATGAGGGGTTAAATTCAACATTATGCATTTAGTAGGGGGTAAATTGCCATTAACTTTGTAGAAAAATTGGGTTTGGTACCAAAATTGCAATGAAAACCTATCTTATGGTACCAAATTTGCATTTTCATATCCAATGATACCAAAAATGCAAGTCAGCCTATCCTATGGTACCAAAAAAGCAATTTTCCCCAAAAGATTCTATGTGTTAATATCTTGTTATCTCATTGCATCATTTGAAATATCCAATAAGTCAATAGGAAGTTATTATCTTAATAGTTAACGTGAAATTATTGATATATACTTTAATGATAATATGAAAGATTAGGTTTTTGCTAATAAAAATTATGAGTTTTTTTTTTTAATTTTTTTGTCAATTAAACAAAATAGAAGGAGTGCCTTCATTTCACTCCAACCCTATTGCTATCAACTTAATATTTTTTTTTAAGAAAAAGTGATCCAAAAGATTAAACAAAATAGAAGGAGTGTCTTCATCATTAGTTCATTTCATATATGACGAGATGCCAAATGAATCCCTACGCCGGCAAAGGTTGAAAAAATGCAAATAATTGTTTTGCTTCATGATTGTGAATCTGGTGCAAGGGCTAGAATGTTTGCTTTGCAACATGATTGTCAATAGAGCCGTACGAAGTGCGGTTTAGTGTGATTCAATGCTAATTCAAACCTAACTCAAAATATATGATTTTGAATAATCTAGTCTAAACGCAATTTAACATGTCTTGAGGTTACACGTTGCAGTACCATTTGAAGTGGGATGGATTGGTGTGGGTTTTGCGGTCTAATTTTTTCAATTTTATATTTTATTGTTATTTGATCAATTAAATAGACATTTTAATTATAAATTTGTCTTTTGTTATTATACTTTTATATATGAATAAATTTCGTAAATTCTTATAAAAATTATAATGACGATAATCCATATTAACTAACAAAATAATTATTTTTCGCTTTATTGTATTGTTATTTAATAGTAAACTTTTTCCTATTCTTTGCTGGCCAACTACTAGCGTTGGACACTTCAAGTGATAATATATCGTGTAGGACATCAAGATTTTTGGTGGACGTATGGGCTTTCGACTTTTGAAGTGAGAAATAAGTTAAAAGTATGCGTTTGGCAGTTTGTGTGCGATGTACGCGATTTTTAAAAGTACAAAACTAAACTGTTATATTCATTGTTTGTTCAATTACTCTTTTACCCGCAAATACAATGTTGGAATTGGGTTCATTGTGAATTAGGTATGTGGCTTAAAGTGAGGAGAGGGTACAACCAATATTAACCTATCAAACCGGTATCTCTAATATTACTATACTAACGGGTGGAATAGTCTCAAAGCTCTTGTGACGAGACTCACATTATAGCAGATAATTTAAGGGCATTAATCTATGGTTGATTTTGGAACAAATAAATACAAATTCTACCTCGTAAAAAGTACATAAACAAGTAGTTCTCATCTGAACTCCAAGGTACTCCTTTACTTTATTATTTAATTCTAATTATGAATTAAGAGATTCATCATTCGAAGGGACTTACAATGTACTCCTTTACTTAATTATTTAATTTCAATTAAAAATTAAGAGATTCATCATTCTAAAGAAAGTAGACTACTCAAGAATTTCACATTTCATTTATTTTGATAACTGAATAACGAATTAAGAAGGCGGAATCAATGAAATCTTTCTTGGTCTTTAGTGGGGGAGTTGAGTACGAAGTAGATCATTTTAGGGTTTTCTTGAATTTGAAAGCAATAAGCCAATAACTCATTTATTTATATGGTAACATACTTGAGCCGGATGAAAGGAGATTTTCACGTCCGATTTTGAAGGAGGGAGATCTTATAGGATCCTATCCCAATTTTCTAGTGTTGGGCTCATAACAAAAAAATCCACTTTCTTGCGATTATGAAGTTTATTCGAAACCTAAACCCAATTGCGATTGGTGATCTTTTTTTCTCCAGAAGTCTAAGACCAACCCATCAACCTTCAACCAGTGAATTACGGTCGATCGTAATTTTAAATATTGTGCAATAATGTGTGTGCTTTATTTCAGTTTTGTCATTAGAATGTCAAATAATTTTAAGTTAATTGTTAATTGATTTGAAAATGCGAATTGTTGTTTGGATGTTGCAATTTTGAGGGAAGAAGGTAGGTTTCAGATGTCAAATCATATTCTTTTAAAAGAAAAACATATGATACTCCACTGTGGTATGCGAAACATGCACGAAACTACCTGCTAAATTTTTATTGTGTGAATCCTTTTGTATGATTAAATAGTCGGCACTAAACTCCTCATCTATACAAAATTGCTTGTTTCGAATCAACATATTTTCAAAAAATTCTTTAAAAACACATCATGTGAACTTGTAGGGACATACTTGAAATATTTTTAAAATTAATTTCTTAAAATATCCTAACCATATACAATCAATTTTGTACTAGTAGGGAACATTGTGGCGGATATTTGAAAAAACAGAAGAATTTTATAATATTTTTTTTTTTTATGAAATAGTTTTGTATACAAAACATTTATTCCTCTTTCAAATAAATTCAACTAATATTATATTGTATGATAATAAATATACTTAAAAAAAATTATGCAAGTGATCAAGTGTATTTGAATTCCACCATTTTGGTATTCATAAAACACATACATAGAAGAAAGTATACCAAGTTTGATCATCCCTTGTTTCTCTTAAGCTCTCTCTTGTTCTTTAACTTTTATATTATTTTACAAACGTTATCATCACGAGTTTTCTCTATATTTCAATTTCAAGCTTAACTAATTAGATAAAAAAATACGAATATTTTGTTGAAGAAGATTTTAGGCATACCAAGTGATGAGAAAACACCTGTTGATAAGATTGTCTACAAAAGGTAGGCCCAATTTAAATATACATGGTCCATTAGCTTGGGGCCCAATCCAATATTGCACAGACCCATTATGCATATCTAAAAAATTAAAAAAAATTGTTAGAAATGCCCCCAACTTTAAATAAACGCATTGCCCCATACCTGTATTTACCCCCATGGGCACTTATCCCCCCAACCCATTTTATCCCTTATTTGTTTTCTTTAAAAAGAAAAAGGATTTGCAACATAATGGAATTCTATGAGCAACACCTCTCTTTCTTTTTTTTTTTTTTTTTTTTTTTTTTTTTTTTTTTATCAAATCTAATTGTCACTTCTATTTTCTCTTTTTCTCCACCTAATCAAAAGTAGCTCTCTACTTTATTTATCAATTTGTCTTCATTAATTTTTGGATTTTCATATTTATCAAGTTATTTTTCTTCCCTATTCCTACCATCAAGTGAAAAGTTAAAATTTTGATTATTGCTATCTCTCTCTCTAAGGTACATCCATATTCAAGAATTATAGTTTTTTAATTTAATTTAATTTTTTGATTGACTTTCTTCTACTTTGTCAAGAAAAATATATGAATCTTACTTTATGGATCAAATTTTGTTTTGCTAATCTATATATTTTGTAAATTTGAATATATATGTAAGATAAACTCAATTTCTTGAGAAATCTTTGAGAACTTAATTATTCAATTGGTTGTGGCATTGATACTTGTGAAAATTAAAATCTTTGAATTTCATTTACTAATCTATTTGCTTACTTATTAAAATATTTGGGAAGTCAAGCAAAATTAAAATTAATAAAATCCTTACATAAGAAAAATAAGCGAACTGTTTATCTAGAAACATACATTAGAAAACTAAAATATGAACATTTAATAAGTTCTTTTACACTATCAAAGCATAAAATATATTTTTTACATGAAATAAACTTTTTTTTTAATCTAAACCAAGTCTAGGAGCTTATAGATCTTGTGGTTTATGATTTACCAACGCATTTATAATAACTTAAAATTCAATTATTAGATTTAACTAACATAACTAAATTAAACTAGAGTTAAGTAGAAACAAATAATTAAGTGTGAGTCATTTTTTCAATTATCAATAAATTAGTAATTGTGAAAACTTGCGCTTTCTGAAGCCCTCGTCGTTATATACAGGCCTTTCGACGAAGTAATTGCGCATGAGTTCTTAATGTTTCTCTTCACGGTTCCTCGGTTTTTCTTTTCGCCCAGGTTTAGAGCCACCATGGACAAGGCCACATCTACAGGTTGAAGAGTGCATTGCCGATACTCTTCAATTTGTTTGAGGAAATGTTGATGGACCCTTTCTCCTTCGTTAATGTTAGACAATGCATAATCATCGAAATTATTTAAGAAGTGTTGTGGAACCTTCATCATAAGTTGGGAACTGGGAAGTATGAACCCGAACCTTGTTCAAAATTTGGGTTACTGCCTAAACATTCTCCCGGATTTGAGTTCAGGTTACTCCGAGGTTGTTCAAAATTTGGGTAACTAACCTTGTTCAAAATTCGGGTAATAGTTATTCATATCTTGTTCAAAATTCGGGTAGGAATTACTCGAATTTTGTTAAAAATTTGTGTAGTAATTTGTGTTACTGTCTCCCGAATTCATTGTATGGAGAAATTAGTGATGTAGAAAGAGTCATTTATTAATAATTAGATCGAGAAGGTGATGAATACAAAGAACTCACCTTCTATTAAACAGAACTTTTATGAGGGATGAAAATTCTTCAATTACTTATGACACTATTTGCTAATTCGGCACTATATGACACTATTTGCTACTTTGTTACTTAGGTTCACGTGATGCTTCAATATAGACCAGAGATACTTTATTACTTAGATTCACGTGATGCTTCAATATAGACCAGAGACAGCAGTATTTAGGTTCACGAGATTCTTCGCTTTAATTCTTACACACTTCAATTATTTTACAGGTAAACGCACTACTCATCCTTTTTGTTGCATGAGCTGCTAGTGAGCCTTTGGTAGCTATGCTGCAATGAGAGTCTGTTTGGTGGCACTTATGAAGTTGCTCACTTATTGGTGGTGATCTGTCTCTTCGATCCCCTGACCCCCACAACACACACCCAAGAAAGAAGAAGAGAAAATTCTATCTTTTTTTGGATGATGATGCTTTGTTTGTCTATCTGCAGCATACATAGTAAATTATTCAAGCCCAATATAAATATTATTATAGCATAAAATAACTTTCTTATATAAGTAAGCTACATTCTGTTCGACAAATAGGCCTCCAATTAGACCGAAATTGTGGGATTAATTTAATGTTTGGTTTGCAATGTAAAGCACGGGCTGCCCGGAATAATTGGTCCAAAGTGTGGGCCATCTCTCTTAATTGGGTTATAATTTCGGCCCTAACCTTGAAGCTAGACAAATGTGGCTCAAATTAAAAAAATATGACAAGTATGCCATTGAATCGAAAAGTGTTCTTCTTGAAGATTCTACCCATTTTTATTTAACATATAAATTAAACTACAGTTATGTACTGCAGCACTAGGTATAAAGATGAGCTCTAAAGTTGATAAGGACCGGAGGGCAAAATTGTCATTGTCCATTTATTCATCCAACTTAACTTAATTTTGAGTTATTGGGCCAATTTTATTTGACCCAATAGTTATATACCAAACACGGTTTACAATTGTCAACCCAACAAATTGATTGGCCCAAATTGGCTCAAATTACAATACTACGAACAGAACGTAGTGGTAGTTTAATACTTTTGTGAAGGTCAAAGCATTAAATTGATTAGTTCAAATGTTCTTTCTCAAAAAAAAAAAAAAAAAAAAAAAGAGTTCAAATGTTCTTTGATTTGTTGTTGTTAACGTAGCAATGCTCTTTTCTAGACATAAGAGTTATTTAGTTCATCTCCAATTGCTCTAGACTTTTCATCTTCTCATATTTTCTTTCAGACTCCTCTTTTTATAGTCATCTTCAGATTCGATCTTCTAATTCTATTTAATTTCAATTTTCATACATCCACAATCTCACTTAATAAAATAATAGTTGTAATAATAATAATAATAATAATAATAATAATAATAATAATGTCAATAATAAATTAAACAATGTCATTAATAATAAGTAATTTAACATTGACATTAGTAATAACTAATTTAGTATTGACATTAATAAAAAATATTTAATAATAACATTACAAAAATATTACAATAATTAATAATCCATAAAAGTTAATTAAATTAATGTTACAAGTAATAAAAATAAATTAATATTAAGTTTATTACCATTTATTCCACAAAATTCTAATTCCCATATATTTTCACTCCCACTTAATAAAATTAATAATAATAACAATTAATAAACATTGTACATAAAATTACAATATTACAAGTTATAAGATTACAAATTATACAATTAATGATATTTAATTAATGTAAAGATTTTAAAAAAATACATTTTTTTATAATTTAATTAACATAAAATAAAAAACAATTAAAAAAAAGAGATGAAATTGGGGCAGGACGCATTTCCCAGCAACCCACCTCCCCCTCCTCACTAGACTTCATTTTTTCTCCCCTTTACCCATGGACTCCTCCCCTTATCAATGGAGATGCCCTTATGTCTTCTCTAATAGTGAGGGGAGGGGAAAGTTGGAGTTGGTCTTCAATGGGGAGGGGGAGGAGGAAGGGGAAGGGGAACCTTTCCCAAGCTTCCCCTGGCTGATCGACTAGCTACATGGGCACGTGCAGCCAAGCAGGTGGCAGCAACAACTTCTCCCCCTTTTTTATATTATTATTAAAATCTGCAAAAATATATAATATTATTTTATTTCTTTATAAAAAAAAATCTAACTATAATAGGAAAGTTTATTTTTAATTTTTTTTGTATTATTTAATAAATTTTTATTTTAAATTAAATCACATAATTAGTTTTAATTTTGATATTTTAAATTGGTCTAATGATTTAGACAAAATGTACAAATTAATCGAATTTTAGATTTGATGTAATCTTATAAATGAGCTTTAATACGATTCGAACTCAAGTATAACTTGATATATATTTAATATGATATTTTTTGTTTAGATTAAAATATACTTTAATACAAATACGATTTAATTTAACAAAATTGTATTAAAAACTTAGAATTCATACTTGAACACTTAAGTGAATATGAATACATACTAAAAACATGTTTATTAAATCATGGACCGTGTCTTTCCCACACATGGACGATTAAGTTGACTTGAGTTTACAATTGGCTTTTGCCGATTGTATTGCTTGATGACGGTGTTAGGGATCGTTTCTCGTAGAAATAACTTCGACCCCGATATGCGACCATCGCTTCCATGTGAGTTATCTTCTAATTGGGGTATTCGCCTATTCGGTGCACTTGTCTTCCCAGCAAGTCACCCACTTTTGTGTATTGACTATCCCAGCCACAATCGTGAACCCCAACGTCCTCCAGTTCATCGGAGTATACACATTAGTGAGAGTCTCACTGTAAAAATCCAACATTTTTGCTTATAAAAATTTACCCAAAGCCTTAAAAATTTAATTAAGTGTTAAAATTTTAGTTAGGACCTGATTGTATAATTCTTGATATTTTGGGATAAAAATAAATAAATAAAATAAAATAAAAAATAAAAACTTCAAAAAATGTGGGGGTCTTTTTGCAATTTTGCCAGAAATTAATAATGTGGTTAATTCTAATGAAGACAACTCAATGTACACTTGTTTATAGGTTTTCTTGTAATTACATTTAGTGGAAACATGCAATCTCCCACATGTATGCATCTTTGGACTAATGTGATTGGCTAAAAATCCTATAAATACTTCATCTTTCTCATTCTTAAACTTGAATTAACACAACATATTCCAACTCCTAGTAGTGTATGTGAGTAAGAGAGAGTTACATGAAATTGAAAAGAAAGGAAGAAAAAAGAGAGGAAAGAAAATTGTGAGAAAGAAGTTGAAGAAATAGGAAGCTTGGGGAGAAAGTGAATGTGATCGTTTGGAGTAAATCAAGCTTTTGATAATCCGAGTTTCCGGTGAAAAAGGTGAGCGTGGGAATTTAAATAATGAGGAGTTAATATCGACTCGTCGTTATTTAAGTGCGTTAAAGTTTAGTTATATTCGTTAAGTGTAGTAATCATTCTTGTTGGATAAGGATGAAGATGAAGGCACCAAAGGAAGTTTGATAAGGGAGGTTTTGATGCATTCCAAAACTTCATATTTGGCTAAGTATAGAGTAACTTAGCTGATAAGCTTATCAAGGAATTTTGACTAAGTACAAGAAGACATCAGAAAAGTCAAAGTTTCAAGGTCTAAGACTTCTGATCTGCTGAAGTAAAGTTATCAGACTGATGAAGATCAGCCGACTCAAATCAGATTTGTTCAAATTTGAGATCAGCCGAGTTCGCCATCAGACCTGTACTTTCGTCAGCCAAGTGAAGAAGATCATGAAGTGTTCCCAACGGTAATAAATGCCCCTTGGAGTAATAAATGCTGAAGTACGAGGTTATTTAAGACAAATGATTGAAGACTTGCTTCGCATCAGCTGGGTGCATTTAATGCTGCCTGCTGAATAGTACTGTTCATAGTACGGACAGTCTGCAAAAGAGCCGTTCGCGGATTTTAAGGACCAGTACTCGAGGAATTTGAATCCTGTCTCTCTTCAATGGACACTTTTCAATCCTCAAGTATAAATAGCTGAATGAGACGAAGAAGAAACAAGCAACACACCTCTGAGAGAAAATTTCGAAGCAAAATTCTTTAAGTCTCAAGAACAACTCACTCATCAGCTGAGTCATTTGTTGACGAAAGCAGAGTTGAAGAATCAAGAAAAATACATCTTCTGAGTGATTTTGTAATCAAGAGTGTTGTGAGAAGTAGATATCCGTCTAAGTGAGTGATATTACTTCAGAGAGTAGGAGTTTCTTAGTGATTCCCTACTGCGCACTTGTGGCCGTTTCATTTGTTGATTGGCGCAAGCAGAGTATACTGTAAACTTTGTGATTATAGTATAACCCAAGATCTGTGTGACTTGGAAGAGTGGACTAAAGGATATTCAAATCCATATAACCACTATAAAAATTGCTTGTGTTTTTACATCGCTTTTAAACTTACTTATTTTCTGATTGCATAAAAACACTTTTAGTTAACTGTTTGAAAAAGATTTAAAAGGAGTTTATAAAACTGGGGAAACACTTTTCAAACTGCTAAGATTACTTGTGAAAAACACTTTGAAAATCCGCTGCAAGTACTCTAAGTATTAAAACTGATTTTAGCAAAATCAGCTAAGTAATCATCAGACGAGTGGTCAACAAAGCTGTTCAAAGATTTGTTCGCGAACAGATTTGTAACTTACTAATCTGATCAGCTTAGTCTGTTCAGTTAGAGTAAAAGTTTTAAAGTTAAATTAAAAGAAAAATTTTAAAGAGGTTTATTCACTCCCCCCCTCTAAACCTCTTCTGACCACTTGGGACCAACAAGTGGTATCAGAGCAGGTGGTTCATTAGAATCAGCCGCCTGATCAACGAGCTTGATCCGAGTATTTTTCAAAGGTTTTCAAATATTTTCAAAAGAACATCTTTTTGAAAAATCAAAACTTTTTGAAAAATGGATTGTATCAGCCATGTTCCCCACATTGCTGGTATGTCCTTTGAGGACTGGAAGATTAGAATGGAAATCTTTCTAGCAGCCTACAATGACAACATGTACACATGTATCATTAAAGGTCCATTCAGATTCACAAAGACCATAAAAATCAATGAGGTTGATACGGTTGTGGAAAAAGACCTTCATGAGATGACTCCTGAAGAAATAAAGCTTTACAATCTAGATAAAGTTGGGAGATTCATCATGACTAAAGCCCTGGACAATGATCGGTTTGACAAGGTCAAACACTTCAAAACTGCAAAAGAGATGTGGGACAAAGTCAGAGACATGAGCGAAGGCAATGATGCAATAAAGGAGCATCAGCTCACTGTTGCCTTGGAGAAACTTGACAACTTCAAGATGAAGTCTGGAGAAACCATTGATCAGATGGATACCAGATTCACCAGAACTCTGAATGAAGTTTTAAAGTTGGGAAAGACCTTCACTGACAAAGAGATCACTGTCAGAGTACTAAAGGCCCTACCCCCAAAGTTCAACATGAAAGTGACATCAATGGAAGAATCAAGGGATTTGGGAAAAATCTCTCTTACTGAGCTGTTCTCTGTACTCAAGGCATTCGAGTATAAACTGCCTAGAATGGGAATTGAAGAAACCTCAACTTCAGGACCCACAGCTGCACTAGTTGCTGCTGAAAACACCAGAAGACCAGCACAGAAAAACAAAGATGTGGACTCATCTGATGAAGCCACTCTACTCAACAAGAAGGAGTACACTGCTGGAGATGTTGCACTGTTGATGAACAATTTCAAGAAGTTCTACAAAAGAAAAATGAAGAACAAATACAACAATGCTTCTACTTCTAAACCTAACTTTTCTTCTCAAGATAAAGATGATTATAAAGCAAAACTAATGTGTTACAACTGCAGGAAATTGGGACACTTCATCAAAGACTGCCCATATCCAAAAGCAAAAAAAAACACTGAAGAGGAGAAGAAAATGAGAAAAGAAAGAAAGCATCAGAGAGGCAAGGCTATGATGGCGGAAGCAGAAAAGCTGACTGCTGTCTACTCATCTAATTCAGATTCAGACACGTCTGATGAAGAATCATCTGATGAAGAAAAACCTGCTCTCCTGTGCCTGATGGCAAAGGAATCTGATGACTCTGAGGAAGAGGTAACTCCTCTTAACGATGAATTATTTAATTCATTCGAACAAATGATGCTTAACAATACCAGTATTGCTGAAGCATACAAAAAGCTTAAGGAAGAGATGATATTGCTAAAAGAGCAAAACAGTTCACTGAAACTTTTAACTGAAAAGCCAAAAGAATCAGCTGAATATAAACAGCTCGAGCAAGAAAATGAATCTCTGAAAGCTGAATGTGAGGTTCATAAAGGAAAAATCATGGAACTTGAAAAGATTATCGAGTCTCATGAAAAATCATCTGTTGCATCCACGCATACATCTAGTAAACAGAAGATACCTTTAGAACAGGATAAGCAAGAGTTGAACCATACTGAAAAATTCATATCGGCTGACAACAGTAAAGTCATTCTATATGTTCAAACTGCTAGACCTACTTCACCTGAGAATGTGTTAAAGGAGAAGAAATCTCCTAAGGCTAAAAAGAGCAAAGAGCCTTGTGTATGAAAACAGACTAGTAAGCCTAAACAGAAGAGTCCTAGGAAGTCATCTGATAAGGCTAAAACTAATCAGACTAGTGATAAAGCTAAGTCGTCTGTTAAAGAGCAAGCATCTTGTAAATCAAAGAAGCATAAGAACAAGAAAAATCAAAATGCTTGGTATGGAAATGAGTCATATTATGTACAACCTGCTGCGTATCATCCTATGTATCATGCACCTCAATTTTCTAGTTACTATGCACCTTACCCTGCTCATCCAATGCATGCATATCCTGCATATCATGCACCTTACCCTGCTTATGAACATTATTCTTATCATACTGATCATCAACATGACTTATCTGATACTTATGATAAAAATGAAACTGTTCATTCTCCTGTTAAAACTCAGAAGCCTAAGAAGCCTAAGACATCAACATCTTGGGTTGTCAAAGGTGGAACTAATCCTTCAGGACCCTCTCAATAAGGGTACCTAAAACAATTCTACTTTTTGTTTTGTAGGATAGGATTAGGAGTAGGAGTAAAGTAGAGAAGATTTGGTACTTAGACAGTGGATGTTCAAGACACATGTGTGGAAACATACATGAGCTGACTGATGCAGTTGCTGTGGATGGTCCAAGTGTTACATTTGGAGACAGCAAAGAAGGCAAGATTAAAGCTAAAGGAAGATTAATCAAGGGAAACATAGAGATATCTGACGTCTCATATGTAAAAGGCCTTAAATATAATCTGCTGAGCATAAGTCAATTTTGTGACAAAGGATACTCAGTCATCTTCTCAATAGATAAGTGCTATGTTGAACAGATTGGTACAAAAAAGGTAATTTTATCTGGAAGACGACAAAGAAATATCTACATAGTCGACTGGAATTCTGCTGATAAGAATTCAAGTGTTTGTTTGGTGGCATCTGCACCAAGTGAAGTCAGTTGGCTATGGCACAAGAGAATGAATCATCTAAACTTCAAGACCATAAACAGATTAATCAAGAATGATCTGGTAGAAGGGATTCCAAAAGCAGTCATGAGCAAAGACAAGCTCTGTGATGCATGTCAGAAGGGTAAACAAATCAAGTCATCATTCAAAGGAAGGAAGCACCAATCTTCTGGAAGAATATTGGAGCTACTGCATATGGACTTATTTGGACCCATTGATCCAGTCAGCAATGGTGGAAAGAAATACTGCCTAGCTGTTGTGGATGATTATTCAAGATATACTTGGGTGATTTTCATGAAAAAGAAAAGTGAAACCAAGGAACATCTTACCAATCTGATGGAGCTGATCCAGAATGAGAAAAGTATCAAAATATTGAAGATCAGATCAGATAGAGGGACAGAGTTTACAAACTCTACTGTTGAAGAGTATTGTAATATCAAAGGAATACACCATGAGTATTCAGCTGCTAGAACCCCTCAACAGAATGGTGTTGCTGAAAGGAGAAACAAAACACTAAAAGAAGCTGTCAGAACAATGATAGCTGAAGCCAAGCTGCCTCAAAGATTTTGGGCAGAAGCAACAAATACAGCATGTTTTACCCAAAACAGATGTATTATCAACAAAAATCAGAACAAGACTCCATATGAAGTTTGGAACAACAGAAAACCAAACATTCATTACTTTAAGATTTTTGGTTGTAAATGTTTTGTATTGAATAATGGGAAAAATCACCTTACTGCATTTGCAGAAAAGGCTGATGAAGCTGTTTTTGTAGGATACTCAACTGTTAGTAAAGCTTACAGAGTGTTTAACAAAAGAACATTACTAATAGAAGAATCTATCCATGTAGTATTTGATGAGCCAAGTCAATCTTCTGAAAAGAATCAAAGTGTTAATCAAGATCTGTCTACTGATTTACAGAAGTTGGACATTGGAAGAAATGAAGAATATGTTCCCATCATACTACCTAATCTCAGCTCAGCTGCTAACTCAAATGCTGTTCAAAATCACAGTGCTGATTGTCTAACAGACGAGTTGCAAACAGCTGACAGACCAAAGACTGTTCAACAGACTACTACTGAAACTCCAACAGTAGTGTTGCAAGATCAAGACAGAGGACAACATCCTGATCTGCAACCTGATCTTAGATGGCTCAAGAATCACCCACCTGAGTTAGTAATTGGTGATCCTTTAGATAGAGTGAAAACAAGAAGAGCTGCTGCACAAGATGCTATGTTTGTCATATTTCTATCTCAAATAGAGCCCAAACAAATTGAAGAAGCTCAGAATGATTCTTTCTGGATTGAAGCCATGCAAGAAGAGTTGAATCAATTTGAAAGGAATGAAGTCTGGTACTTAGTTCCTAGACCAAGTCATCAAAGAGTCATTGGCACTAAATGGGTTTTCAGAAATAAGATGAATGAAGATGGTATTGTTACCAGAAACAAAGCAAGATTAGTGGCCAAGGGTTATTGCCAAGAAGAAGGAATTGACTTTGATGAAAATTTTGCACCAGTAGCAAGACTTGAAGCAATCAGACTGTTTCTAGCCTATGCTGCTTACAAGAACTTCACTGTCTATCAGATGGATGTGAAGTCTGCTTTTCTCAATGGAGAATTGCAAGAAGAAGTGTATGTTGAACAACCTCCTGGATTTGAAGTCTACCAAGAAGAGGACAAGGTATATCGTCTGAAGAAAGCCCTTTATGGACTGAAACAGGCTCCAAGAGCATGGTATGATACCCTATCTGATTTTCTTTTAATTAAAGGATTTCGTAAAGGTAAGGTAGATAAAACTTTGTTTACAATTGAATGGGAAAATCATATATTACTTGTGCAAATATATGTGGACGATATTATTTTTGGTTCAACTAACCAACAGATGTGTGATAAGTTCTCCAAGCTGATGCAGAATAAGTTTGAAATGAGCATGATGGGTGAACTTAATTATTTTCTTGGATTGCAAGTTAGACAGTTGCCTGATGGGATATTCATCAGCCAAGCAAAATACACAAGAGATCTGTTCAAGAAATTTGGTATGGAAACTAGCTCAACTGCTACCATTCCTATGTCTACAAGTCTTCGCTTGGATAAAGATGAAGATGGAAAATCAGTGGACATAACCAAATATAGAGGCATTATTGGTTCACTGTTGTATCTAACAGCTAGTAGACCTGACATAATGTACTCAGTTGGAGTCTGTGCAAGATTTCAATCAAACCCCAAAGAATCTCATCTCTTAGCTGCCAAGAGGATATTGAAATATGTTAAAGGCACTCAAGAATTGGGATTGTGGTATCCTAGAGAATCTGGATTTGAACTTGTTGGCTATTCAGATTCAGACCTTGCTGGCTGCAAGATTGACAGAAAGAGCACAACAGGTGCCTGTCAGTTCTTAGGTAGTCGTCTGATCTCTTGGATGAGTAAGAAACAGACTTCAGTTTCTATATCTACTGCTGAAGCTGAATATATAGCTGCTGGAGCTTGCTGTGCACAGATACTTTGGTTGAAGCATCAACTAGAAGACTACAATATCAAAATCAGTGGAATTCCAATCTACTGTGACAATACAAGTGCAATCTCTCTTACTCAGAACACTACAAGTCATTCAAGGACTAAGCATATTGAGATCAAACATCACTTCATTAGAGATCATGTGGAAAAAGGCAATGTTTTGATTGAGTATGTTCATACTGACAATCAGATTGCTGATATTTTCACCAAACCTTTAAGTGAAGTAAGGTTTTCAACTCTAAGAGCTGAGCTAGGACTACTTAATTTGGATGCATAAGCTGAGGGGGAACTCATCAGAAGACTGAAGTTCAACAGCTTAGTTATCCGTTGTTCTTTTCAAGGATTAACTTTCAACAGACTAGTTAACTTATGAATTCTTAAACTCAGGGGGAACGTGTAAGACTAGCGGTACTTCTGAATTAAAGATGAAATTTGTTAATGTCAGTTAGTTGAAGTTATGTTTTCATCAGAAGACTCAACTATCGAAGAACAAAGTTATATTATCTGGCTGGATTGACAAACAGCTGAGGAAGGTTATCAGCTATTGACATTCTCTGATAACAGCATTGTCATCAGGACAGTAGTCCATCAGATAAGTGTTTATTCAAAACACGCCTTTATAAGTAACTGTCGGGCGGTACATATTCCCGCTCCTCATTAAATATCTTTTGAATTTGAAAAGTCGTAACTGACGCCGCACGATCAGCACTGACAGAAAAATGGATCTAACGGTTGGCGGATATCACGGAAACCGAAATACCCCAACTCTATAAATCCTCATCTGATCAGTCGAGTCGTTCTTTACGCACTCTAAACTTTCAAAAGTACATGTGAGAAATTTGAGCAATTTTTTCTGCAAAATCTCTTCGTTTTTCTCCCTAATCTCTACAGATCTACAATGGCCGCTGAAGGTATGTACCTTGTGTATGATTCCTACTACAATTCTGGAACAAAACTGATGAAGGAATTTCTGGAGAAGTTCAAATCTGCAACCTTGGTGAATTTCATGGAATATCATGAAGGAATAATCTGGACTGACCAGGTTATGGAGTACTACAGCACGGGCAAAGTTGATTTCGATAAGTTGGAGATTACTGCTACAGTTGGTGACAAATCTGTTGTCATCACTCCTACCGTTCTTCATGAACAGTTTGGGCTTCGTAACAGTGGACGTCATGATGTCACCGTGTTAACTGAAGCAAAACACCAAGAGTTTTAGGCGATCTGCGCCAAGGAAGGAGAAATACTATCTGGAAATATCAGGAAGAAACAGCTGAAGGACGAGTATCAGCGGATGGCTGATATGGTGGCAAAGCTGATGGAAAACTGCACCTTTTCTCTTGATGCTGTGACTATGAAGAGATTCAGCATCATGGCTGCCATTTATTATGGATTGGAAGTCAACTGGTCCATAATCATCTGGTACATCTTCGCTGAGTTCTTTGAAGTGAAGAAAGGAAAAGAACCTCACACCAACCACAGGATAACTCTCAGCTACTTACTATCCCATCTGGGATGTGTTATGATGAATGGCAAGGAAATCCACAAGTCTAAAGCTATGAACAAATATCTGCCTGTTCAAAAGAGGAAGGCTGATGAGCCTGAGGAGGCTGAAGATGAGGGACCAAAAGAGGTTCCTGCCAAAAGGCAAAGGAAACTGGTCAAGACTACTGATTTAGCCGTTGAGTCCAGAAAGAAGAAGGCTGCTGATAAGCCTAAGGAAAAGGTTCCAAAGAAGATGGAGAAAGTGACTTCTGCTGTTGAAGCCACTAAAGTTATTGAAAATATAATTGCTGATGTAAGGACTGGATCCCCTGCATCACCATCAAGAACTCCATCAGCAGAGAGGCCTGCTGAAGGTATCTCTCAAAGAACAAGAAGCCAACAGAGAGATACAGCTGCTTCCACCTACCGTGAAGGAAGAACCAAAAAGTCTGCCAGAAAGCAGATGACTTTTATTGAAGCACCAACGGACTTAAAAATGTAGCCAGGGAAGACCCTGACGCTGCTGAAAGGCCTGTTGAAACAGTTGAGACTGTTGCGACTGACAAAGCTGATGAGCAACAGCCAAGTCAAGTCACATCAACAGCTGAGGTTGCTCAACCTCAAGAAGATCCAGACGTCCAAATCATCCATCCTATAGCTGCTGCTCCCATATCATCTGCTGGACCAGCCCCTGCTGATAAAGGCAAAAGAAAGATAGTGCTTAAGAGAAAGAGAATCTCTAAAGCAGACAAGAGAGCAAGGGAGGAGGCTGAACAGAGGAAGCAGGATGAAGCTGAGGAAAAGAAGGCACTTGAGCTAAGCAAAGCTCAAGAAGCAAAGGATGAGGCCAGGAGAAGAATGTCTGAGGCAGAGAGAAAAGCTGCTGAAGATGCTGAACTGGCCATGGTCATTGAAAAGAGCAAAACTGATGCCTATGGACCTGTCCATGGAGGTGGCATCAAGATTAATGAGGCTACAGGAGAAGAACCCCCAAAAGTGAAAATGCCTGCTGGGGAAACAAAACCGAAAGAAAAGTTCGAAGTCAAGAAGGCTTTCAAGATCATTTACAACAATAAAGAGCTTTTCCAGAAGTTTGAAAAGTCCTTAGCCTATTACAATCAGAAGTTAATGCTGAAGACCATGTTCACTCAAGAGAAGCCTAGATATATCAGATGGAGAGACAACAGGCTGAACAGGTCTATCATTGAACTTCAGAATCTGAAGGACTTAGCTGCTGAAGAAAAATGGGTGTTAGAGTGGCTAAAGACAGATTCTATCCAAAAAGCTCTAGATCCTCACTATGTTAGGGATGCTATGCATCACTATGCTAGGGAATTTGCCCTTGAGGAAGCTAAGCTGATTCAGAGTACCTTGCCTGCAAAGAGGAAGAAGACTGATGATGTTGAAGAAAGGGCTGTGAAGATTGCTGTTATCAGTGCACTGAACAAGTGGGCAGAAAAGTCCAGATATCAGCAAGGGCATTCAAGTGAACTCCCTCAACTGCCAAGCATTCAACATGTCATTTTTGGAAGGGAAATGAAAGATTTTTGTGAAGTGCCAGAGGGTAACAATGCCTTTGTCAACCCTTGGATTATTGTGAGGCAGATTAGACAAACAACATGCTTCAATGATGATGGCACCATCACTAATCTGTTTTATGATGACGTCACTGATGAACACAAGTCTGCTGACAAGACCTTAGCCATTGAGTGGAATGCTAAGGCTTCTGAAGATCATCAGAAGACGAAGATGGAAGATGTCCCTGTCCACCAGGCGAATGAAGAAAAGGATGAAGCTGCTGCTTCTGCTTCATCAGGTGATGAACACTCATCACTGATGGAAGCCTTCCAGATGTTGATGGAAAATTCACTGAAAGAACTGGAAGAGAAGCATAATCAACAGCTACTGAAGGTCAAGGAGGAGCTGAAGGAAGAACTTAAAGCAGAGTTGGTTGAATCCAACAGACTTCAGCTGGAAACTGTTCAACATTCAACAGAGAAGATCATAAAAAGAGAAGTTGACAGTATTCCCATCCCTCAAGACAATTCATTGCAGTTAGTGCACAGCTTAAGAGATCTGAACAAGAATGTTGAAGATGTGAAGGGTGATGTCAACCACCTTCATACTGCTTTACAGACAACTGAGCACAAAATAGCAGACTTAACTGCAACCTTCATCAAAGTCAGTGAAGAGGAGAAGGCAGTCAACTTAGGGATGTTGCAGGAAGTATCAAAGGCTGCACAGGAACTCCAAACCGAAATTGCAACTATCAACCTTAACATTGACTACTTCAATGATAAAACTGACATCATCAGCACTGATATTCATCACCTTACAACAAGTCATGATGTTGTCAATCAGAATCTGAAGGCTCTATGTGCTGAAGTGAAGATTCCAACAGTTGCCCTCAACCCTGCTGTTGCACCTTCTAATGTCATCAAAATTGATGATGACAAAAAGGGGGAAGATAAAAGGGATGAACCAGCCAAGGTAATTGCTGATGCAACTGACAAAGCCAAGGAGACTGAAGACACTGCTGACAAGACTGAAAAGCTTGGAAAGGTAGAAGAAGAAGAAAAGACTGAAAAAGAAACTACCAAGTACAAGAATACAGAATCAGCTAGGAAGGCCATGGAAGCTTTGAAGGAACAAAAACTGAAAGAGAAAATGGAAGCTGCCAAAGCAAACATGGATCTGGATGATGAAGCTGATGAAGATGATGAAGAAGATGACGAAGAGTCATCTTATGAGTATGAAGAAGTGCTTGAAGGATCAGATGAAGAAGCTGATAGTTAGAAATTATAAATTCATTGTAATCAGTTTACTTTATCTATTTCTTCAGAAATCTCATCTGATGAACTTGCATTGTAATATTTTTTTCAAATATCAATATAAAGACAAGTTCATTCCAACATATTATTTTCTATCTCAGAAAATTTTTGAGGATTACATTCTTTAGTTTAAGTATTCAACAGGTACTTAGCTGAAGTTTTGTCATCATCAAAAAGGGGGAAATTGTTGGATAAGGATGAAGATGAAGGCACCAAAGGAAGTTTGATAAGGGAGGTTTTGATGCATTCCAAAACTTCATATTTGGCTAAGTATAGAGTAACTTAGCTGATAAGCTTATCAAGGAATTTTGACTAAGTACAAGAAGACATCAGAAGAGTCAAAGTTTCAAGGTCCAAGACTTCTGATCTGCTGAAGTAAAGTTATCAGACTGATGAAGATCAGCCGACTCAAATCAGATTTGTTCAAGTTTGAGATCAGCCGAGTTCGCCATCAGACCTGTACTTTCGTCAGCCAAGTGAAGAAGATCATGAAGTGTTCCCAACGGTAATAAATGCCCCTTGGAGTAATAAATGCTGAAGTACGAGGTTATTTAAGACAAATGATTGAAGACTTGCTTCGCATCAGCTAGGTGCATTTAATGCTGCCTGCAGAATAGTACTGTTCATAGTACGGACAGTCTGCAAAAGAGCCGTTCGCGGATTTTAAGGACCAGTACTCGAAGGATTTGAATCCTGTCTCTCTTCAACGGACACTTTTCAATCCTCAAGTATAAATAGCTGAATGAGACGAAGAAGAAACAAGCAACACACCTTTTGAGAGAAAATTTCGAAGCAAAATTCTTTAAGTCTCAAGAACAGCTCACTCATCAGCTGAGTCATTTGTTGACGAAAGCAGAGTTGAAGAATCAAGAAAAATACATCTTCTGAGTTATTTTGTAATCAAGAGTGTTGTGAGAAGTAGATATCCGTCTAAGTGAGTGATATTACTTCAGAGAGTAGGAGTTTCTTAGTGATTCCCTACTGCGCACTTGTGGCCGTTTCATTTGTTGATTGGCGCAAGCAGAGTATACTGTAAACTTTGTGATTATAGTATAACCCAAGATCTGTGTGACTTGGAAGAGTGGACTAAAGGATATTCAAATCCATATAACCACTATAAAAATTGCTTGTGTTTTTACATCGCTTTTAAACTTACTTATTTTCTGATTGCATAAAAACACTTTTAGTTAACTGTTTGAAAAAGATTTAAAAGGAGTTTATAAAACTGGGGAAACACTTTTCAAACTGCTAAGATTACTTGTGAAAAACACTTTGAAAATCCGCTGCAAGTACTCTAAGTATTAAAACTGATTTTAGCAAAATCAGCTAAGTAATCATCAGACGAGTGGTCAACAAAGCTGTTCAAAGATTTGTTCGCGAACAGATTTGTAACTTACTAATCTGATCAACTTAGTCTGTTCAGTTAGAGTAAAAGTTTTAAAGTTAAATTAAAAGAAAAATTTTAAAGAGGTTTATTCACCCTCCCCTCTAAACCTCTTCTGACCACTTGGGACCAACAATTCTTTTAAAATTTAAGAATTCAACAACTCAAATTACTCCTTTGATAAACTTTTAATTAAATAGTTGATAATTTCATAACATTTAAAAAGGTTGGTATAAAATGTCCATCTATAATTAAAATGGTAGGAAATTGCTATTACGTGTAAATTTTTGGTGGTTTGATGCATGGTAATTGACGTGTGATTAAATGGGACTGATTTTGCAATTTACGTTTGGAATATGAAAATGTGCTATTTGTTGATTTCTATTGGAATAATTATATGTTGATATTATCCGGGTGTAGTACTTTATCTCACCCGGATAAAAAGTTGATTGTGTTAATTATTTATCTGCTGTTGTTTTGGGCTCATTTGGCTTGTACGGTTATGTGATTAAGTTGAATAGCACGGGCTATTAACTCGATCATGAGCCCCTGGCCTGGCTCGTATATTCGAGAGAACAGGGTCTCTCGGATATACGAATTCGTTTTTCGATGCACTGACTAGTCATGCATAAGGTGTGTTTGGGGGAATATCAAAAGGTGTGAATGGAGGAAATTATAAGGTGTGTTTGGGGGAGCAAGCTTTGGAAGTTGACAGACACCGAGACGTATCATTTTATATTGTACATTAATACTTGTTTTGTTTACTTTATTTGGCATTTGTTGCTCTTTTCTTTGAAATTATTCGAATCACGCACACCCACCTCACTAAGTTGCAAGTCAACTTACGTCATGTGTTTTACTTATTTTCAGATTTCAGATATAGCATAGAAGCCAGGAGGATTCTCGTCGGCATTAAACTAGAATTTTGAAGCTTATATATATATGTAAAATAGCTACTATTAACTTATATTTTGTAAAAACCAACTTATATAGATTTATTAAGTCTATATGTAAATATTAGTTAAGTAATTTTTAGTCGGGGCGTTACACTAACCGAATTCAATGATGTCATATCTCAAATAGATTCTACGACTTTTGATTATGTTCTAGATCATGGCCTTGGAGATCAGTCTATGGTTATCCCATAGGCCTGTGATCTAAGTACTTATATCCTCGTATTTAGATAATTATTACATAAAATAAAGTTGACCATATATTTATAGGGTGCATTTATTAATCTAAATTGAATAGTTCCTTATTTATTACGGTAAATAGCAGTCATATAGTTGACTTGTCGGACACTGTTTCTATCATCATGATTATCCACTTATATGGATAGTTATATATGTTATATCGTTGTGCCAGTGGAACCAGATTAACACTTATGAGGGTTCATGTTTGATATAATTTGAACTAGGCTCTAGAAAGAGTGCTTTTTAAAATTGATACAAATAAAAGTTGAATTTACAAAAATAATATTTAGAAAATTTTATTTACAATAATGATACACTTTAAATCTATTAACTAATAGGTTAATTAGGTACTTTAAAAATGTAGTTAATAAACCATAATTAAATTATAAACAACTCAAAAAATGAAAATGAAAATCGTCTTCCAGTTCTTTCCTCCATTAAAACCTTCGTCATGAACTCACTTCAAACAAAATCACAACATTGATTGAAATCAAGAAGAAATACACAAGAAGATCAATAATTGAGGTTAGCATTCAATTTTCTATACATTTGGTCTTTATTTATGTATTTTGATAGCTAAATCGAACCAGAAAATAGATAGATGTTTTTCTGAAAATTTTGGGGGGCTTGGGGCTTGGAACAATCCCAAATTTCAAGCCCCTAGCGCCTGGAGGAAGTTCTAAATTTTTGGGGCCTTGGGGCTTGTAACAGTCCCAGTTCCAAGCCCCCAGCGCCCGAAACAAGCTTGCAAATTGTTGGGGCTTGGAACTTGGAACAGAACAGTCCAAGTTCCAAATTCCAAGCACCAAGTGCCATAACAGTGTCATGTTGGATTCTAAGCCTGATGTCCGTTGTTTTACTAAATTTTTTATTTACCTTGTGTGTTAATTTTGAATTGTTTACTTGTAGATATGGACTCTAAAATTGTTGTTACACTTTGGTACAATGGTGGGTGGAAGTTATATGAGGGTAATTGAATTTTTGTATGGATTGATGGTATTCCATGTACGGAAAGCTTGTTTGTGGAAAGGACTATTGGTTTTGAGGAATTATTGGAGTCAATCTGCCATTGCACAGGTTGTTTGCGGAAAGGACTATTGGTTTTGAGGAAGCAGCGGGCTTTCCTGGTCAACTTACCCCAAAGAGGAAAAAAATCATATGTGAACGGTTTAATAATGCGGGAAAGTGGGACATAGCTCGATTGAGTGTGTGGAAGTGGAAAGTACAATCGAGTAATTGGTCTGGAGTTGTGGACTTAAATACAAGAACTTGTTCATGCGGCGTATTTCAAATCGATATGATACCATGCAAGCAAGCAATAAGAGCTGCCATGGATAGACGATCAGTGGATGACGGCAGGTATGCATATGAACTTTGTCCCCCATACTTCACCAATACGTACATGATTCATGCATATAGTGAGATTATCATGCATATTCCATCCCGAGACCAATGGATCGATTCCTGAAGAAGTCACGTCGAGAGTAGTGTTAGCTACAGATGCGAAACGCAAATGCGAAAGACCTAGAATGTCGCGTATCCCTTCTCGTGGTGCAAAGCCTAGGAAAAAATATGGTTGCTCGATTTGCGATGGTAACAATTACAATGCAAAGACAAATCCAAGTCGCTTTGAAAGTTCGAACCAATGTCAAGTTAATGTAATTGTTGTTATATTTGATGTTTAATACACATATTTAGTGACTAAAGATATTTTTTTATGTAACAAGTAATTAAGTAAATGACGGCTCTTCAGGCTTAAACATTTCAAGCTCCAAGCGCCGAGTGCACCAAGTCCAATGCTTGCACTTGGGGATTCCAACATTGCAAGCTCCAAGCCCTGCAATAAGTATATTTTAGATTTTGGAACAAGTACATTTTAAATATTTTAATAAGTTAAATATTTTTATAAGAATGGGATCACAATGGATGTACTGGATGGACAATGTTGGTCCCAAGTGGTCAGATGAGGTCTAGAGGGGGGGGGGGTGAATAGACCTCTGAAAATTTTTTAACTTAAAAACTTTTCAGTCTTCTGTCAGCAGACTAAGCTGATGAAGAACAGTAAGCAGACTAGTCTGATCGTGAACAAATCTTGAACAGACGACTGACCACTCTTCTTACAGTGACTTAGCTGTTTTTCAGCAAAACAGTTTTCCAAGAGTATACTTGCAGCGGATTGTTTGAAAGTGTTTTTCACAAGTAAACTAAGTTTTAAAAGATTTTATCCCCAGTTTTCAAACTCCTTATAAAATCTTTTGTTTGATTCAAAGTGTTTAAAATGCAAACTTTAAAATATGCAAGAAAACTTTAAATGCAAGATAACACAAAGAATTTTTATAGTGGTTATATGGATAGAAATCCTTTAGTCCACTCTTCCAGATCACACAGATTCTGGGTTATACTATAATCACTTAGATTACAATATTTCTCCACTTACACCTAAACAACTAATGAGAAGGCTGTAAGCTCACAATAGGAATTCACAAAGAAAACCTATCCTCTAAAGTAGAATCACTCACAAAGATGGATTCTGACTTCGCACAACACTCAGCTATTACAAAATCACTCAGATGATGTTTTTCTGATTTCTTCAACTGGGTTTCTGTCAACAGATGACTTCCACCAGACGAGTGAGCTGTTCGAGCCTTTTTGAGACTTAGAGAAATTCTGCTTCAAAATTTCGATATCTGATTGTTGTTTTTTTTTGCTCGATTGAAATTCAGCTCTATTTATACATGGAGATGAAAATGTGACCGTTGAAGGCAAGTCACAAATCAAGTCCATTCTTCAGCTCTTTTGAAACGGCTCTCTGCAGCAAACCGTACAGTGTACAGTACTTTTCTGTCCATTGCATTTAATGCTGCATTTAATGCACTCTGCTGATCCGAGGATATCTTCAATCATTTGCCATTACTACCCTTCTCTTTCAGCATTTATTACACCAAGTGCATTTATTACCGTTGGACTAATCTCTTGATCTCTTCCACTCTGCTGATCAAAACGACTCTGCTGATAGATACTCTGCTGATCAAATACTGAACTAATCTGATTTGACTTGGCTGATGATCTACCCTTCTGTTCGCTGTTTCAGCAAGAGATCACTAGTCTTCTGAGCTTTAAACTTTGAACTCTTCTAATGTCTTCTTTTACTTGTTCAAAATTCTTCCAAGGGAACTAAGCTTTCCATACTTAGCTGATTAAGATGTTTTGGAAATCATCAAAATCCTTCCCTTAAAATCTGACTTCTTTCATCTTCATCTTCATCCAACAATTTCCCCCTTTTTGATGATGACAAAACTCCAGCTAAGTACCTGTACCTAAACTAAAGTTTTGATCCTCAAAAATTTCTGAGATAGAAATAATATGTTGGAGTCAAACTTGCAATTTTATAGATATTGAATTGATTACATTTTACAAGTTTTGAAAGATGAAAAGTACAAAATACTTTAAAAAGATTACAAGGATTTTTAATATAAAAGGAAATCTAGCCTAGACTAGTCTTCTCCCTTCTTCTCTTTTTCTGCTTCCTTGTCTTCTTTTTCAGACTCTTCATCAGATAACTTAGAAGACTCAGCTTCCAAGTTTTCAACGAATCTTTTCTTCAACAGCTCTAGCTTCCTTTTCTTGACATCTGGATCAAGCTGTTCTTCAGCTGAATCTTTGGCA
This sequence comes from Penstemon eatonii, assembly GCA_038501285.1. Classification (NCBI taxonomy): domain Eukaryota; kingdom Viridiplantae; phylum Streptophyta; class Magnoliopsida; order Lamiales; family Plantaginaceae; genus Penstemon; species Penstemon eatonii. The sequence continues at coordinate 47,055,062 of CM076714.1, forward strand.
GCAGCTAGTTCCTTATCAGACTTGGCTTTTGCTTCAGATTCTTCAAATTCAGCTTGCTCTTCTTCTGTAATTTTCTCATCTGTTGGTTTGCTTGATTCTCCCATATTTCTTTCAGTCTCACCAGCAGATTCTTCCAACACTTCAGTTGCTTCAGCATCTTCTAATGCAAAAGAAGTTCCAACCCTTTGCTGTCCAAATACCCTTTCTTCCCCCTTTTTGTCATCATCAGCAGGGACAGATGGATATTGTGGCACAACTGGTGTAATTAGAAGTGAATCACATAGAAGTTTGATGTTCTCTTCCATAGCATTGATCTGAGCTTGTTGTTTGAGTTGATTGGCTTTGAATGCTCTCATTTCCTTGAGCAGATCTTCTCCTTGATCACCCAATTGGATTTGAGTTCCTAGTATCCAATTTGATGAAGCCTTGAAGTCTTTCATCATGTTTCCCATGACTTCATCCTCTGCTTGGAGAGCCAATTCAACAGTTTGTTCAATCTGTTTCCAACCTTCAGTAGTGCTCTGAGTCCGTCTCCTGAGTATATCCATATCTTGACAGATGGATTTAACATTCTGAGCAGTATCTTCTATCAGATCGGTTGGGACAACAGCAACTTTCTGATCTGGTTGTTTAACAGCAGCTAACACTTCTGCAGCTAATTCTCCCTTCATATCCTTCAAAGACTTGGTGATCATTTGTTGGATGGAGTCCAACAGATTTGTCTGAACACCATGAGAAGTTGAAGGCATATCTGATGTAGCAGCAGGTGTTTCTTTGATAAGTTGCTCTGATGGTTGAGTTGTCAATGCAAGAGATTGATCTGCTAATCCATCAGCATGGCTTGGAGTGCTTTCCTTCTCCTTAGCTTGATCATCTCCTTCAGCAGCAGCTTCTTTGTCCTTGATCTGATCTGCTGGAATTTCTTCTTCTTTCTTTGAGTCATCAGCAGCATCAGACTTATCACCTTGTGCTTTGTTCTGATCAGATGGGTCTGATGTACCCACTATTTGCTTTGGTTGATCAGAAGACTCTGCTTTCTCTTTATCAGCAGGTGATATAATCTTCTTGACAGTCTCAACTGTCTTCATCAGTCCTTCATTGTCCACTGCGGACCTGTTAGAAATCCAAGTAAAATTATCAAGAGGAATAAAAGTAGATGAAGGTTCCTCAGGCAGCTCCTCATAGGGTTTGATGTTTGGACCATAGACAATGTGTTTGATGTTTGGAAGTGGGACCAGTGAGCTTGGTTGTCCTCTTAACTTCCTTGATTTCTTTGCCCAAAGCTCCATTGCTTGAGCAACAGCCAACTTGATTGATCTTTCTTTGAGGTCTACTGAATCATCATAATCTTCAGCAATAGACTCAAAGATCTTCTTGGCTTCAGCTTTGACTACATGGCTTATTCTCATTCTTAACCTGTCCAGAAAGAATTCTGAATCAAGTGCTTGAATGAGGGAACCAGTCTCAAGCCACTTCAGTACCCATGCTTCTTCAGTAGCAAAGGCTTTTCATTTGGTCATTTCAGCTGGACTCTTTGTCAGTCTGAATTCCCTCCACCTGTTGTATCTAATCTTCTCATTATTGAACTGTGTCAGGCGGTTGACCCTTTCATTCTCAGCATCAAGCCTCTTTAGGAATTCTTCAAAGATAACTGGATCTTCCCTGACTATTTCCAAGGACAGTCTAATCTCTTCCCTTCTCTTTGGCTTAGTTTTAGGTGCAGGCATAGCTGGTATTGGTTTGTTTGGATCCCTTGGTTCACCAATAGCTATCCCACCAGTATGCTGATGTCCATGAGCATCCTTGATGCTTGCCTCAATAACAGCAGCCAACTCTGCTGCCTCAATAACAGCAGCCAACTCTGCTGCCTCAACAGCATCTCTCTGCTCTTGGGTCATTTTGCTGGCTTCTTCCTCCAGCCTTTTTAATTCTAGGCTCTTCAGCCTTTCCTCCTCTGCTTTCTCTGCAGCTATCCTTTGCTTTTCAGCATCATCCAATCTTTTCTTTTCTGCAGCAGTTACATAAGTTGCAGTTTTGCCAATCCTCTTTCTTCTAGATTCAGGGCTCTCAACTGCTTGAATAGGGGTTGCAGCAACTGGAGTAGGATGCAGCAACAGTATTTCTCCCTCTTGTGTTGTACTAGTCTGCTGTTCCTTTTCTACATCAGCAGATAGTGCAGCAGTCGAGTCTTCTGTTGACATTCCAACTTCAGAAACAACTTTATCATCAGTAGCAGCAACCTTGGCAGTTTCAACAGCAGGTTCTTTAATGGTCAAAGGCCTTTCTGCTTCTGTTGTTGTTTCTCTGACAGTTGCAACAGGTTCTTCAGAGAAGTTGACCTTTCTCTTGGCTTTGGACTTAGGAATCCTCTTGGCAGGGGGGTTTGTAGTAGGAGGTCCCCTTGCCTCACTCCTAGTCCTCAATCTCTTCAACCTTTGAAGAGGAATTTCTTCTTCAGACTCTGTCTTTTCAGATGATGAGCCTGTCTCCATGTTCTCAACTTCAGCTGTGAAGTCATCTATCACCTTCTCAGGGACTTCAACTTCAGGTTGTGCTGATCCAGCCACAACAGCAGACTGTGCTGTTGGCTCAGCAGACTGACTAGTTTGACCCACCTTCTTGCTTTTCTTAGAAGGGGCCTTTTTGGATTTTGCAGGGGCTTTTCTTTTAGGTTTCTCCACTATTTGTCTCACTGGCTCGTAGAGTTTGAACTCTTTACTACCATGAGTTTGCTTCCCACCACCCATAGGGCATTGTAGTGAGGGAAACAGATTACTCAGTAAAATGGCATGAGAATGCCTCTTATCACTTAGTAGCTCATAAACATGAGCAGCCCAGTTAACCTTTAAACCGTAGTAGATACACACCATTGTGTGGTATCTCCTTCTGGGTAACCCGTCCAGAGAGCTTGTGCTGCAATCCAGTACCTTGGCAATAATATCAGCAAACCTCTGATATTCATCCTTCAGCTGGGTCTTCATCAAAGTCCCAGTCATCTCTTCTCCTTTCTTAGCACAAATGGTCCAGAATTCTTCTTCTTTTTCAGACCCAAGGTCTGTCACATCTCCTCCCTTGTTCGTCAGCTTATAAATTTCACTAAGAACAGCAGCAGATACAACAATTTTCTTACCACCAATTACAGCAGTCATAACAGTGTCATCACTGTTGAATTTTCTGGTCATGTAGAAATGGTAAACATCCTCTAAATAGACTCTTTCTTCGTGAGCTTCTAAAACAGGAACCAACGATGCTTCTTTGATCTTTTCCAGTAGTGAACGCATCATATCAGTGCCAGAGAAATGGAATTTGCTGTAGTTGAAGTACCTTCCTTCAATAATCTTGTCCATTTCAGAGATTAGTGAGTAGATTCTGCAAAAGAACAGTGAACTTTCGAAGCAAGAGGGTTTGAGAGTTAGAGAGTTTGAGAGTGTTTGTGTGCGTAAGACGACTAAACTGTTTAGATCGGATTTTATAGGTTTCCTTTTGATTAGGTTTTCGTGATTTATCAGAACCGTTGATCTAATCTGACAGTTTTTAATCGTGCGGATGAGAGTCGCGGATTTCAATTTTATTATTTTAATGTCAGATGGGCGGGAAACTCTATCGACACTAATCTGTTACTTATAAAAGCGCGTTTTTAAAGTGCGACTTATGACCATGCTTATATAAGATATCAGATGAGTAAAGTTTAACTTATCTGACAGACGAGTGATCTGTTATCTGATATTACTAGAGAAAGCCAATAGCTAGTAATCTTCCTCTGCTGTTTGTCAATCCAGCAAGATAAAATAATCTTCAATCTTCAAGAATTAAGAACACATCTTCATGATAGCATGACTTCAACTAACTGTCATTAACAGATTTCATCTTTAGAACAGAAGTACCGCTAGTCTTACACGTTCCCCCTGTCTTTAAGAATTCATAAGTTAACTAGTCTGTTGAAAGTTAATCCTTGAATGAAATAACTGATGACTAAGCTGTTGAACTCCAGTCTTCTGATGAGTTCCCCCTCAGCTTATGCATCCAAATTAAGTAGTCCTAATTCAGCTCTTAGAGTTGAGAACCTTGCTTCACTTAAAGGTTTAGTGAAAATATCAGCAATCTGATTGTTTGTATGAACATATTCAATCATAACATTGCCTTTTTCAACATGATCTCTAATGAAGTGATGCTTGATCTCAATATGCTTAGTCCTTGAATGACTTGTAGTGTTCTGAGTAAGAGAGATTGCACTAGTATTGTCACAGTAGATTGGTATTCCACTGATTTTGATGTTGTAATCTTCTAGTTGATGCTTCAACCATAGTATCTGTGCACAGCAAGCTCCAGCAGCTATATATTCAGCCTCAGCAGTAGATATAGAAACTGAAGTTTGTTTCTTACTCATCCATGAGATCAGACGACTACCTAAGAACTGACAGGCACCTGTTGTGTTCTTTCTGTCAATCTTGCAGCCAGCAAGGTCTGAATCTGAGTAGCCAATAAGCTCAAATCCAGATTCTCTAGGATACCATAATCCCAATTCTTGAGTGCCATTAACATACTTCAATATCCTTTTGGCAGCTAAGAGATGAGATTCTTTGGGGTTTGATTGAAATCTTGCACAGACTCCAACTGAGTACATTATATCAGGTCTACTTGCTGTTAGATACAACAATGAACCAATAATGCCTCTGTATTTGGTTATGTCCACTGATTTGCCATCTTCATCTTTATCCAAACGAAGATTTGTAGACATAGGAATGGTAGCTGTTGAGCTAGTTTCCATACCAAACTTCTTGAACAGATCTCTTGTGTACTTTGCTTGGCTGATGAATATTCCATCAGGCAACTGTCTAACTTGCAATCCAAGAAAATAGTTAAGTTCACCCATCATGCTCATTTCAAACTTATTCTGCATCAGCTTGGAGAACTTATCACACATCTGTTGGTTAGTTGAATCAAAAATAATATCGTCCACATATATTTGCACAACTAATATATGATTTTCCCATTCAATTGTAAACAAGGTTTTATCTACCTTACCATTACGAAATCCTTTGATTAAAAGAAAATCAGATAGGGTATCATACCATGCTCTTGGAGCCTGTTTCAGTCCATAAAGAGCTTTCTTCAGACGATATACCTTGTCCTCTTCTTGATAAACTTCAAATCCAGGAGGTTGTTCAACATATACTTCTTCTTGCAATTCTCCATTGAGAAAAGCAGACTTCACATCCATCTGATAGACAGTGAAGTTCTTGTAAGCAGCATAGGCTAGAAACAGTCTGATTGCTTCAAGTCTTGCTACTGGTGCAAAAGTTTCATCAAAGTCAATTCCTTCTTCTTGACAATAACCCTTGGCCACTAGTCTTGCTTTGTTTCTGGTGACTATACCATCTTCATTCATCTTATTCCTGAAAACCCACTTAGTGCCAATTACTCTTTGATGACTTGGTCTAGGAACTAAGTACCAGACTTCATTCCTTTCAAATTGATTCAACTCTTCTTGCATAGCTTCAATCCAGAAAGAATCATTGAGAGCTTCTTCAATTTGCTTAGGCTCTATTTGAGATAGAAATGTGACAAATATAGCATCTTGTGCAGCAGCTATTCTTGTTTTCACTCTATCTAAAGGGTCACCAATTACTAATTCAGGTGGGTGATTCTTGAGCCATCTGAGATCAGGTTGCAAATCAGGATGTTGTCCTCTGTCTTGATCTTGCAACACTACTGTTGGAGTTCCAGTAGTAGTCTGTTGAACATTTGTAGTCTGTTGAACAGTCTCTGGTCTGTCAGCTGTTATCAACTCGTCTGTTAGACAATCAGCACTGTGATTTTGAACAGCACTTGAGTTTGCAGCTGAACTGAGACTAGGTAGTATGATGGGAACATATTCTTCATTTCTTCCAACATCTAACTTCTGTAAATCAGCAGACAGGTCTTGGTTAATACTTTGATTCTTTTCAGAAGATTGACTTGGCTCATCAAATACTACATGGATAGATTCTTCTATTAGTAATGTTCTTTTGTTAAACACTCTATAAGCTTTACTAACAGTAGAGTATCCTACAAAGACAGCTTCATCAGCTTTTTCTGCAAATGCAGTAAGGTGATTTTTCCCATTATTCAATACAAAACATTTACAACCAAAAATCTTGAAGTAATGAATGTTTGGTTTTCTGTTGTTCCAAACTTCATATGGAGTCTTGTTCTGATTTTTGTTGATCATACATCTGTTTTGGGTAAAGCATGCTGTATTTGTTGCTTCTGCCCAAAATCTTTGAGGCAGTTTAGCTTCAGCTATCATAGTTCTGACAGCTTCCTTTAGTGTCCTGTTTCTCCTTTCAGCAACACCATTCTGTTGAGGGGTCCTAGCAGCTGAATACTCATGATGTATTCCTTTTATGCTACAATACTCTTCAACAGTAGAGTTTGTGAACTCTGTCCCTCTATCTGATCTGATCTTCAATATTTTGATACTTTTCTCATTCTGGATCAGTTCCATCAGATTGGTAAGATGTTCCTTGGTTTCACTTTTCTTTTTCATGAAAATCACCCAAGTATATCTTGAATAATCATCCACAACAGCTAGGCAGTATTTCTTTCCACCATTGCTGACTGGATCAATGGGTCCAAATAAGTCCATATGCAGTAGCTCCAGTATTCTTCCAGAAGATTGGTGCTTCTTTTCTTTGAAAGATGACTTGATTTGTTTACCCTTCTGACAGGCGTCACAGAGCTTGTCTTTGTTCATGACTGCTTTTGGAATCCCTTCTACCAAATCATTCTTGATTAATCTGTTTATGGTCTTGAAGTTTAAATGATTCATTCTCTTGTGCCATAGCCAACTAACTTCACTTGGTGCAGATGCCACCAAACAAACACTTGAATTCTTGTCAGCAGAATTCCAGTCGACTATGTAGACATTTCCTTGTCGTCTTCCAGATAAAATTACCTTCTTTGTACCAATTTGTTCAACATAGCACTTATCTGTTGAGAAGATGACTGAATATCCTTTGTCACAAAATTGACTTATGCTCAGCAGATTATATTTTAGGCCTTTAACATATGAGACGTCAGATATCTCTATGTTTCCCTTGATTACTCTTCCTTTAGCTTTAATCTTGCCTTCTTTGCTGTCTCCAAATGTAACACTTGGACCATCCACAGCAACTGCATCAGTCAGCTCATGTATGTTTCCACACATGTGTCTTGAACATCCACTGTCCAAGTACCAAATCTTCTCTACTTTACTCCTACTCCTAATCCTAACCTACAAAACAAAAGTAAAATTGTTTTAGGTACCCTTATTGAGAGGGTCCTGAAGGATTAGTTCCACCTTTGACAACCCAAGATGTTGATGTCTTAGGCTTCTTAGGTTTCTGAGATTTAGCAGGAGCATGAACAGTTTCATTTTTATCATAATTATCAGATAAGTCATGTTGATGATCAGTATGATATGAATAATGTTCATAAGCAGGGTAAGGTGCATGATATGCAGGATATGCATGCATTGGATGAGCAGGATAGGGTGCATAGTAACTAGGAAATTGAGGTGCATGATACATAGGATGATATGCTGCAGGTTGCACATAATATGACTCATTTCCATACCAAGCATTTTGATTTTTCTTGTTCTTATGCTTCTTAGGTTTACTAGATGCTTGCTCAGTTTGTTTTGACTTAGCTTTACCAACAGATTGATTCAATTTAGCTTTATCAGCAGACTTCTTAGGACTCTGCTGTTTGGTCTTACTAGTCTGATTTCCTACACTAGGCTCTTTGCTCTTTTTAGCCTTAGGAGATTTCTTCTCCTTTACCACTTTCTCAGATGAGGTAGGTTTAGAAGTTTGAACATACAGAATGACCTTACTATTGTCAGCTGATATGAATTTTTCAGTATGATTCAATTCTAGTTTATCCTTTTCTAAAGGTGTCTCCTGTTTACTAGATGTATGCATGGATGCAACAGTTGACTTATCATGAGACTCAATGATTTTCTCAAGTTCCATGATTTTTCCTTTATAAACCTCACACTCAGCTTTCAGAGATTCATGCTCTTGCTCAAGCTGTTTATATTCAGCTGATTCCCTTGGCTTTTCAGCTAAGAGTTTCAGTGAACTATTTTGCTCTTTTAGCAAGTTCATCTCTTCCTTAAGCTTAACAAATTCTCCAGCAATAGTAGTATTATTCAACATCATTTGCTCTAGAGAATTAAACAGTTCATTTTCTTGAGAAGTTACCTCATCCTCAGAGTCATCAGATTCCTTTGCCATTAGACACAGGAGAGCAGGTTTTTCTTCATCAGACGATTCTTCATCAGACGAGTCTGAGTCTGAATCAGATGAGTAGACAGCAGCTAGCTTTTCTGCTTCTGCCATCATGGCCTTGCCTCTCTGATGCTTTCTTTCTTTTCTCATTTTCTTCTCCTCTTCAGTGTACTTCTCTGCTTTTGGATATGGACAATCTTTGATGAAGTGTCCCAATTTCCTGCAGTTGTAACACATTAGTTTTGCTTTATAGTCATCTTTATCCTGAGAAGAAAAGTTAGTTTTAGAAGTAGAAGCATTGTTGTATTTGTTCTTCATTTTTCTTTTGTAGAACTTCTTGAAATTATTCATCAACAGTGCAACATCTCCAGCAGTGTACTCCTTTTTGTTGAGTAGAGTGGCTTCATCAGATGAGTCCACTTATTTGCTTTTCTGTGCTGGTCTTCTTTGGTTTTCAGCAGCAACCAGTGCAGCTGTGGGTCCTGAAGTTGAGGTTTCTTCAATTCCCATCCTAGGCAGTTTATACTCGAATGCCTTGAGTACAGAAAACAGCTCAGTAAGAGAGATTTTTCCCAAATCCCTTGATTCTTCCATTGCTGTTACTTTCATGTTGAACTTTGGAGGTAGAGCCTTTAGTACTCTGACAGTGATCTCCTTGTCAGTGAAGGTCTTTCCCAGCTTTAAAACTTCATTCAGAGTTCTGGTGAATCTGGTATCCATTTGATCAATGGTTTCTCCAGACTTCATCTTGAAGTTGTCAAGTTTCTCCAAGGAAACAGTGAGCTGATGCTCCTTTATTGCATCATTGCCTTCGCTCATATCTCTGACTTTGTCCCACATCTCCTTTGCAGTCTTGCAATGTTTGACCTTGTCAAACCGATCATTATCCAGGGCTTTAGTCATGATGAATCTCCCAACTTTATCAAGATTGAAAAGCTTAATTTCTTCAGGAGTCATCTCATGAAGGTCTTTTTCCACAACCGTATCTATTTCATTTATTTTGATGGTCTTTGTGAATCTGAATGGTCCTTTAATGATACATGTGTACATGTTGTCATTATAGGCTGCTAGAAAGATTTCGATCTCTGATTGTTGTTGTTTTTTTTTGCTCGATTGAAATTCAGCTCTATTTATACATGGAGATGAAAATGTGACCGTTGAAGGCAAGTCACAAATCAAGTCCATTCTTCAGCTCTTTTGAAACGGCTCTCTGCAGCAAACCGTACAGTGTACAGTACTTTTCTGTCCATTGCATTTAATGCTGCATTTAATGCACTCTGCTGATCCGAGGATATCTTCAATCATTTGCCATTACTACCCTTCTCTTTCAGCATTTATTACACCAAGTGCATTTATTACCGTTGGACTAATCTCTTGATCTCTTCCACTCTGCTGATCAAAACGACTCTGCTGATAGATACTCTGCTGATCAAATACTGAACTAATCTGCTTTGACTTGGCTGATGATCTACCCTTCTGTTCGCTGTTTCAGCAAGAGATCACTAGTCTTCTGAGCTTTAAACTTTGAACTCTTCTGATGTCTTCTTTTACTTGTTCAAAATTCTTCCAAGGGAACTAAGCTTTCCATACTTAGCTGATTAAGATGTTTTGGAAATCATCAAAATCCTTCCCTTAAAATCTGACTTCTTTCATCTTCATCTTCATCCAACAGACAATTAGATATTGTATTGGATGAACAATGGACTATTGACAAATATAAAAAAAATTGAAATGTTCACTAAGTTCTAAAATTATATGAGCTAGTTTAAGTATCGGATGAACAATCGAATCGAATGATTTATGAAAATCAACAATTTTAAATATTTCACTATGTTCTATGAAATTTTGAGTTAGATCAAGTAATCTTGGATGGACAATCAGATTGAAAGTGATCAAAATCAACAATTTTAAATATTTTAGTAAGTTCTATGTAGTTTTGAGTTAGTTCAAGTATCGGATAAACAATCGAATCATTTATCAGAATCAATAATTTTAAATATTTTACTATGTTCTATAAAGATATGAGCTAGTTCAAGTATCAGATGAACTATTGAATCAAATGATTATCAAAATCAATAATTTTAAATATTTTACTATGTTCTATAAAGTTTTGAGTTAGATCAAATAATCTCGGATGGACAATTGAATTGAATGTGATCAAAATCAACAATCTTAAATATTTTAGTAAGTTCTATGTAGTTCTGAGTTAGTTCAAGTATCGGAAGAACAATCAAATCGAATCATTTATCAGAATCAATAATTTTAAATATTTTACTTTGTTCTATAAAGATATGAGCTAGTTCAATTATAGGATGAACTATCAAATCGAATGATTTATCAAAATCAATAATGGACCAAAATAAAAAAAAATAAAAAAATTGGAAATTGTCAAGCTCCAAGCGCCGCAACTCAAGTCCATTGGAGCTTGGAATGTTACAAGTTCCAAGAGTCGTTGGCAGCGTCGACACTTGGGGCTTCCACCATTTCAAGCTCCAAGCCCCGCAACATTATCATTAAAATATTTAAAAGACATTTACATTCATAATTTACATTTATAATTTTTCAAATCTTCATAATTTTTAAAATTTACATCCTTTTATGCCGCCAACATCTCCTAGAATATGAAGCGAGATAAGGAGATAACAGTGAAGAAACAACTTTTCTAATTCGGCCTTGTTGGTTTTTCACCATAGGAGTTTATTGCTCCAAGCCCTTCTGGGACTTCCGAGCATTCCAAGCCTTCCAAATCTTCAACATCATGATGCTCACAAATTCTAACGAACAATTGGTGAAACATGACCCCTTTGAATTTGCATTTATCTGCAAGATCTAGAAAATTCCCAATTTGGGGATAGTTTTTTGCTTGCTGAAGGTTATGTGGCGATGGGTAGTTTTTGCATGTAACTAGCTCCTTCAAGCTACTTTGGATAGTCAACTTCCCGTTACTACAGATTTCCCAAAATGAAGAGGCGGCAACTCGGGCAATTGTCCATGTATAGAATTCGATACGGACCATCCTATAAAACAAATCAACGAATTGAATTCAAAATCTACATTCCAAACATAAAATCCACCTACTAGAAGATCAAAAACTAGAGTTTTGCACTTGTAATGTTCGACAATTAGGGCTTGGAGAAGATCAATCACCAAGCTCTTTTTTGTGTTGTTATTTTTGTTCCTGCAAAAACGGCACTTGGAGCTTGGAGAAGATCAAACCCCAAGCACCATTTTGTATTGTTGTTTTTGTTCGTACAATATTCGGCACTTTGGGCTTGGAGAAGATCAAGCCCGAAGTGCCGTTTTGTGTTGTTGTCTTTCTCCATACAACAACACCACAAAACGGAGCTTGGGGCTTGATCTTCTCCAAGCCCCAAGTGCCGAATATTGTAAGGGCAAAATGCAGAGTTTGTGGCTCGATGTTTTCCAACTCCAAGTGCCGTTTTTATAGGAAGAAAAAATAATAAAAGCAAAACCCAAGCCTGCCAAACAACTTTTATTTATGGACTATGCTAGCATCACAGCCCATAATATAAAATTGCAAAAACAAAAACCCATAATTATCAACAAATAAAAATAAACCCTATTTATAAAATACACCCTTAACCATAAACCCTAAAACCTTAGACCCCTAAACACTAGAACCTTAAATCCTAAACCCTAAATTAAATATTGTCATAAACCCTAAATTCTAGGCATTGCAAATACTTTTAAATTATGAGTTTATATTTTTACTGTAATTTATTTATATTCAAATATTGATAAATGATAAATTAACATTTGAAAAGCAATGAATTATTTTTATGAGTAATATCGTATAATTTAGGTGGTGTTTTGTAATTTTTGAAAGTTGAGATATTTATATTCAAATATTGGTGAATGTGTAATTATCATTTGGAAAGTACTGAATTAGTTTTTATATGAGTAATATCGGAAAATTTTAGTTCTTTTTTGTAATTTTTGAAAGTTGATTGGGTTGTTAATAGATTGAAAAAATTATTTCAAGAAGAAACTGTTAAACAAGTAGCAGGTAGCACAATTAACTTTAAAAACATAAGACATGAACTGTACAAAGGGCTGTGATATAATTATTTTCCTTTTCTCATCTTCTACACCTAATCAAAAGTAGCTCTCTACTTTCTTTATCAATTTGTCTTTATTAATTTTTGGATTTTCATATTTATCAAGTTATTTTTCTTCCCTATTCCTACCATGCATCAAGTGAAAAAATAAAATTCATATTTAAATTTTGATTATTGCTATATCTCTCTCTAAAAGGTACATCTATATTCAAGAATTATAGTTTATTAATTTAATTTAATTTTGTTTTATTTGATTTTTAAGTTGACTTTCTTCTACTTTGTCAAGAAAAATATATGAATCTTACTTTATGGATCTAATTTTGTTTAACTAATCTATATATTTTGATAATTTGATTATAAATGTAGGATAAACTCAATTTCTTGAGAAATCTTTGAGGACTTTATAATTCAATTGGTTGTGGAATTGATACTTGTTAAAATTAAAATCTTTGAATTTCATTTACTAATCTATTTGCTTACTTATTAAAATATTTGAGAAGTTAAGCAAAATTAAAATTGATAAAATCCTTACACAAGAAAATTCGGCGAATTGTTTATCTAGAAACATACATTAGAAAACTAAAATATGAACATTTATTTACTCTATCAAAGCATAAAATATATTTTTTACATGAAATAATCCTTTTTTTTTTAACTAGACCAGGTCTAGGAGCTTATAAATCTTGTGGTTTACGATTTACCAACTCATTTATAATTACTTAAAATTCAATTATTAAATTTGACTAACCCACCTAATTAAACTAGAGTTAAGTAGAAACAAATAACTAAGTGCGAGCCATTTATTCAATTATCATTAAATTAGTATTAATTAGACTTTAAAATCTTCAGTTGAATTTAGATGCAAAATTAAAGGGAACTTGGCTTCAATTTTTTAAATTGAATTTTGAATTATTTTATGACTAAGGTTATGTATGTCCGCCACCAAATAAAAATAAAATCATATACTTTTTTGTAGAAATTGTCGGTTACTATAATTCATCACTTAATTCTTCAACTACAACTGATTCGGGAGTCATTATTCTTTAAATATCATATTATTATTGGATGAACATAATTCCCCGCGCGTAAAAGTATAGATGAGAAATAATATTTGTTCTTGATGTAGGTGGTATTTTTGTAATTAGCATATAAGTCAAAATAGAAAAATGATTGCGAACATGAAGTGCTGGAGTTTTTCTTTAAGTGCTATGGAGTTTTTCTTTAAGTGCTGGAGTCAAAATAGAAAAATGATTGCGTACAAGTATAGACTTGTTTTGCATATAAGACCATCCTCACCGTGTAATAGCTAAAAAAATGAATCAGCGTAGAAAGAGTGATTTATAAATTATTAGATCGAGAAGGTGATGAAATACAAAGAACTCACCTTCTATTAAATAGAATTTTTATGACTGATGAAAATTCTTCAATTACTTATGACACTATTCGCTAATTCGGCACAATATGACACTATTTGCTACTTTATTACTTAGGTTCACATGATGTTTTAATATAGACCAGAGACAACAATACTTAGGCTCACGAGATTCTTCACTTTAATTCTTGCAAATAGTATCAGTGTAATGTTACTTCCTTTTGCATGTAAATGCACTACACATCTTTTCTTTGCTCTAGCTGCTACTGAGCCTTTGGTAGCTATGCTGCAAAGAGAGTTTGTTTGGTGGCACTTATGAAGTTGCTCACTTGGAGATATAAGTTAATTGGTCTGGTTTAGTCATCCATTGGTGGTGATCTGTCTCTTCGAGTCCCTGACCCCACCACACACACCCAAAAAACAAGAAGAGAAAATTCTATCTGCAGCATACCTCACTGAGTCCAGATGGCAAGCATGGTAAATTATTCAAGCCCAATATAAATATAAGGGTAAATAACAAATATACCCTCAGGTAAGGCCTCATTATAAATATCACCCTCACGTATTAGGTATTACAAAAATTTCCTCAGGTTTTTCACCTTCTTACAACTAATCCTTGCCCCTAAAATGTTTCAATTTTGCCCTTGAGTTTTATTCGTATTGTTTGTAATGTCTTATAAATGTTAAACTTAGAATCTAATTATTGTATCTTATATAGAAAAGAGATAATTATATATTTACTACCAGAATAATTGATAAAATTTATAATTGTCCATAAGTTTTAATAAATATTGCAAAAAAAAAAAAGATATACATATACATATATATATATATATATATATATATATTAGCAATTTAAATTGTAAAATATTAAATTAAATAGAATTTTAATAATATATTTTATAAATATGAATTTTTTACACATTAGTTATTTATTTTATAAATTAGTAAATTTAATAAATATATTGTATTATTAATAAGATATTTTAATTTATTAAATTTATATTTTATTATAAATTGATATTTATTGAAGTTTATGGAAAATTATAAATTATATCAATTATGATGGTGATAAATATATAATAATTATTTTTATAATTTACAAGATATAACAATTAAACACCAAAATTTTAAAATTTATAATATATTATAAATATTACATATAATTCCAAGGGCAAAAGTGAAACATTTTAGGTGTTGGATAAGGATGAAGATGAAGGCACTAAAGGAAGTTTGATAAGGGAGGTTTTGATGCATTCCAAAACTTCATATTTGGCTAAGTATGGAGTAACTTAGCTGATAAACTTGTCAAGGAATTTTGACTAAGTACAAGAAGACATCAGAAGAGTCAAAGTTTCAATGTCCAAGACTTCTGATCTGCTGAAGTAAAGTTATCAGACTGATGAAGATCAGCCGACTCAAATCAGATTTGTTCAAGTTTGAGATCAGCCGAGTTCGCCATCAGACCTGTACTTTCGTCAGCCAAGTGAAGAAGATCATGAAGTGTTCCCAACGGTAATAGATGCCCCTTGGAGTAATAAATGCTGAAGTACAAGGTTATTTAAGACAAATGATTGAAGACTTGCTTCGCATCAGCTGGGTGCATTTAATGCTGCCTGCAGAATAGTACTGTTCATAGTACGGACAGTCTGCAAAAGAGCCGTTCGCGGATTTTAAGGACCAGTACTCGAGGAATTTGAATCCTGTCTCTCTTCAACGGACACTTTTCAATCCTCAAGTATAAATAGCTGAATGAGACGAAGAAGAAACAAGCAACACACCTCTGAGAGAAAATTTCGAAGCAAAATTCTTTAAGTCTCAAGAACAGCTCACTCATCAGCTGAGTCATTTGTTGACGAAAGCAGAGTTGAAGAATCAATAAAAATACATCTTCTGAGTGATTTTGTAATCGAGAGTGTTGTGAGAAGTAGATATCCGTCTAAGTGAGTGATATTACTTCAGAGAGTAGGAGTTTCTTAGTGATTTCCTACTGCGCACTTGTGGCCGTTTCATTTGTTGATTGGCGCAAGCAGAGTATACTGTAAACTTTGTGATTATAGTATAACCCAAGATCTGTGTGACTTGGAAGAGTGGACTAAAGGATATTCAAATCCATATAACCACTATAAAAATTGCTTGTGTTTTTACATCGCTTTTAAACTTGCTTATTTCCTGATTGCATAAAAACACTTTTAGTTAACTGTTTGAAAAAGATTTAAAAGGAGTTTATAAAACTGGGGAAACACTTTTCAAACTGCTAAGATTACTTGTGAAAAATACTTTGAAAATCCGCTGCAAGTACTCTAAGTATTAAAACTGATTTTAGCAAAATCAGCTAAGTAATCATCAGACGAGTGGTCAACAAAGCTGTTCAAAGATTTGTTCGCGAACAGATTTGTAACTTACTAATCTGATCAGCTTAGTCTGTTCAGTTAGAGTAAAAGTTTTAAAGTTAAGATTAAAAGAAAAATTTTTAAGAGGTTTATTCACCCCCCCCCCCCTCTAAACCTCTTCTGACCACTTGGGACCAACAAGTGGTATCAGAGCAGGTGGTTCATTAGAATCAGCTGCCTGATCAACGAGCTTGATCCGAGTGTTTTTCAAAGGTTTTCAAATCTTTTCAAAAGAACATCTTTTTGAAAAATCAAAACTTTTTGAAAAATGGATTGTATCAGCCATGTTCCCCACATTGCTGGTATGTCCTTTGAGGACTGGAAGATTATAATGGAAATCTTTCTAGCAGCCTACAATGACAACATGTACACATGTATCATTAAAGGTCCATTCAGATTCACAAAGACCATAAAAATCAATGAGGTTGATACGGTTGTGGAAAAAGACCTTCATGAGATGACTCCTGAAGAAATAAAGCTTTACAATCTAGATAAAGTTGGGAGATTCATCATGACTAAAGCCCTGGACAATGATCGGTTTGACAAGGTCAAACACTGCAAAACTGCAAAAGAGATGTGGGACAAAGTCAGAGACATGAGCGAAGGCAATGATGCAATAAAGGAGCATCAGCTCACTGTTGCCTTGGAGAAACTTGACAACTTCAAGATGAAGTCTGGAGAAACCATTGATCAGATGGATACCAGATTCACCAGAACTCTGAATGAAGTTTTAAAGTTGGGAAAGACCTTCACTGACAAAGAGATCACTGTCAGAGTACTAAAGGCCCTACCCCCAAAGTTCAACATGAAAGTGACAGCAATGGAAGAATCAAGGGATTTGGGAAAATCTCTCTTACTGAGCTGTTCTCTGTACTCAAGGCATTCGAGTATAAACTGCCTAGGATGGGAATTGAAGAAACCTCAACTTCAGGACCCACAGCTGCACTTGTTGCTGCTGAAAACTCCAGAAGACCAGCACAAAAAAGCAAAGAAGTGGACTCATCTGATGAAGCCACTCTACTCAACAAAAAGGAGTACACTGCTGGAGATGTTGCACTGTTGATGAACAACTTCAAGAAGTTCTACAAAAGAAAAATGAAGAACAAATACAACAATGCTTCTACTTCTAAACCTAACTTTTTTTCTCAAGATAAAGATGATTATAAAGCAAAACTAATGTGTTACAACTGCAGGAAATTGGGACACTTCATCAAAGACTGCCCATATCCAAAAGCAGAAAAATACAGTGAAGAGGAGAAGAAAATGAGAAAAGAAAGAAAGCATCAGAGAGGCAAGGCTATGATGGCAGAAGCAGAAAAGCTAGCTGCAGTCTACTCATCTGATTCAGATTCAGACACGTCTGATGAAGAATCGTCTGATGAAGAAAAACCTGCTCTCCTGTGCCTGATGGCAAAGAAATCTGATGACTCTGAGGAAGAGGTAACTCCTCTTAACGATGAATTATTTAATTCATTTGAACAAATGATGCTTAACAATACCAGTATTGCTGAAGCATACAAAAAGCTTAAGTAAGAGATGATATTGCTAAAAGAGCAGAACAGTTCACTGAAACTTTTAGCTGAAAAGCCAAAAGAATCAGATGAATATAAACAGCTCGAGCAAGAAAATGAATCTCTGAAAGCTGAATGTGAAGTTTATAAAGAAAAAATCATGGAACTTGAAAAGATTATCGAGTCTCATGAAAAATCATCTGTTGCCTCCACGCATACATCTAGTAAACAGAAGACACCTTTAGAACAGGATAAGCAAGAGTTGAACCATACTGAAAAATTCATATCAGCTGACAACAGTAAGGTCATTCTGTATGTTCAAACTGCTAGACCTACTTCACTTGAGAATGTGTTAAAGGAGAAGAAATCTCCTAAGGCTAAAAAGAGCAAAGAGCCTAGTATAGGAAAACATACTAGTAAGCCTAAACAGAAGAGTCCTAAGAAGTCATCTGATAAGGCTAAAACTAATCAGACTAGTGATAAAGCTAAGTCGTCTGTTAAAGAGCAAGCATCTAGTAAACCAAAGAAGCATAAGAACAAGAAAAATCAAAATGCTTGGTATGGAAATGAGTCATATTATGTACAACCTGCTGCATATCATCCTATGTATCATGCACCTCAATTTCCTAGTTACTATGCACCTTACCCTGCTCATCCAATGCATGCATATCCTGCATATCATGCACCTTACCCTGCTTATGAACATTATTCTTATCATACTGATCATCAACATGACTTATCTGATACTTATGATAAAAATGAAACTGTTCATTCTCCTGTTAAAACTCAGAAGCCTAAGAAGCCTAAGACATCAACATCTTGGGTTGTCAAAGGTGGAACTAATCCTTCAGGACCCTCTCAATAAGGGTACCTAAAACAATTTTATTTTTATTTTGTAGGATAGGATTAGGAGTAGGAGTAAAGTAGAGAAGATTTGGTACTTGGACAGTGGATGTTCAAGACACATGTGTGGAAACATACATGAGCTGACTGATGCAGTTGCTGTGGATGGTCCAAGTGTTACATTTGGAGACAGCAAAGAAGGCAAGATTAAAGCTAAAGGAAGATTAATCAAGGGAAACATAGAGATATCTGACGTCTCATATGTAAAAGGCCTTAAATATAATCTGCTGAGCATAAGTCAATTTTGTGACAAAGGATACTCAGTCATCTTCTCAATAGATAAGTGCTATGTTGAACAGATTGGTACAAAGAAGGTAATTTTATCTGGAAGACGACAAGGAAATATCTACATAGTCGACTGGAATTCTGCTGATAAGAATTCAAGTGTTTGTTTGGTGGCATCTGCACCAAGTGAAGTCAGTTGGCTATGGCACAAGAGAATGAATCATCTAAACTTCAAGACCATAAACAGATTAATCAAGAATGATCTGGTAGAAGGGATTCCAAAAACAGTCATGAGCAAAGACAAGCTCTGTGATGCATGTCAGAAGGGTAAACAAATCAAGTCATCATTCAAAGGAAAGAAGCACCAATCTTCTGGAAGAATATTGGAGCTACTGCATATGGACTTATTTGGACCCATTAATCCAGTCAGCAATGGTGGAAAGAAATACTGCCTAGCTGTTGTGGATGATTATTCAAGATATACTTGGGTGATTTTCATGAAAAAGAAAAGTGAAACCAAGGAACATCTTACCAATCTGATGGAGCTGATCCAGAATGAGAAAAGTATCAAAATATTGAAGATCAGATCAGATAGAGGGACAGAGTTTACAAACTCTACTGTTGAAGTGTATTGTAATATCAAAGGAATACACCATGAGTATTCAGCTGCTAGAACCCCTCAACAGAATGGTGTTGCTGAAAGGAGAAACAGAACACTAAAAGAAGCTGTCAGAACAATGATAGCTGAAGCCAAGCTGCCTCAAAGATTTTGGGCAGAAGCAACAAATACAGCATGTTTTACCCAAAACAGATGTATGATCAACAAAAATCAGAACAAGACTCCATATGAAGTTTGGAACAACAGAAAACCAAACATTCATTACTTTAAGATTTTTGGTTGTAAATGTTTTGTATTGAATAATGGGAAAAATCACTTTACTGCATTTGCAGAAAAGGCTGATGAAGCTGTTTTTGTAGGATACTCAACTGTTAGTAAAGCTTACAGAGTGTTTAACAAAAGAACATTACTAATAGAAGAATCTATCCATGTAGTATTTGATGAGCCAAGTCAATCTTCTGAAAAGAATCAAAGTGTTAATCAAGATCTGTCTACTGATTTACAGAAGTTGGACATTGGAAGAAATGAAGAATATGTTCCCATCATACTACCTAATCTCAGCTCAGCTGCTAACTCAAATGCTGTTCAAAATCACAGTGCTGATTGTCTAACAGACGAGTTGCAAACAGCTGACAGACCAGAGACTGTTCAACAGACTACAAATGTTCAACAGACTACTACTGAAACTCCAACAGTAGTGTTGCAAGATCAAGACAGAGGACAACATCCTGATCTGCAACCTGATCTCAGATGGCTCAAGAATCACCCACCTGAGTTAGTAATTGGTGATCCTTTAGATAGAGTGAAAACAAGAAGAGCTGCTGCACAAGATGCTATGTTTGTCACATTTCTATCTCAAATAGAGCCTAAGCAAATTGAAGAAGCTCTAAATGATTCTTTCTGGATTGAAGCCATGCAAGAAGAGTTGAATCAATTTGAAAGAAATGAAGTCTGGTACTTAATTCCTAGACCAAGTCATCAAAGAGTCATTGGCACTAAATGGGTTTTCAGAAATAAGATGAATGAAGATGGTATTGTTACCAGAAACAAAGCAAGATTAGTGGCCAAGGGTTATTGTCAAGAAGAAGGAATTGACTTTGATGAAACTTTTGCACCAGTAGCAAGACTTGAAGCAATCAGACTGTTTCTAGCCTATGCTGCTTACAAGAACTTCACTGTCTATCAGATGGATGTGAAGTCTGCTTTTCTCAATGGAGAATTGCAAGAAGAAGTGTATGTTGAACAACCTCCTGGATTTGAAGTCTACCAAGAAGAGGACAAGGTATATCGTCTGAAGAAAGCCCTTTATGGACTGAAACAGGCTCCAAGAGCATGGTATGATACCCTATCTGATTTTCTTTTAATTAATGAATTTCGTAAAGGTAAGGTAGATAAAACTTTGTTTACAATTGAATGGGAAAATCATATATTACTTGTGCAAATATATGTGGACGATATTATTTTTTGTTCAACTAACCAACAGATGTGTGATAAGTTCTCCAAGCTGATGCAGAATAAGTTTGAAATGAGCATGATGGGTGAACTTAATTATTTTCTTGGTCTGCAAGTTAGACAGTTGCCTGATGGAATATTCATTAGCCAAGCAAAATACACAAGAGATCTGTTCAAGAAGTTTGGTATGGAAACTAGCTCAACTGCTACCATTCCTATGTCTACAAGTCTTCGTTTGGATAAAGATGAAGATGGCAAATCAGTGGACATAACCAAATATAGAGGCATTATTGGTTCACTGTTGTATCTAACAGCTAGTAGACCTGACATAATGTACTCAGTTGGAGTCTGTGCAAGATTTCAATCAAACCCCAAAGAATCTCATCTCTTAGCTGCCAAGAGGATATTGAAATATGTTAAAGGCACTCAAGAATTGGGATTGTGGTATCCTAGAGAATCTGGATTTGAGCTTATTGGTTATTCAGATTCAGACCTTGCTGGCTGCAAGATTGACAGAAAGAGCACAACAGGTGCCTGTCAGTTCTTAGGTAGTCGTCTGATCTCATGGATGAGTAAGAAACAAACCTCAGTTTCTATATCTACTGCTGAAGCTGAATATATAGCTGCTGGAGCTTGCTGTGCACAGATACTTTGGTTGAAGCATCAACTAGAAGACTACAACATCAAGATCAGTGGAATACCAATCTACTATGACAATACAAGTGCAATCTCTCTTACTCAGAACACTACAAGTCATTCAAGAACTAAGCATATTGAGATCAAGCATCACTTCATTAGAGATCATGTGGAAAAAGGCAATGTCATGATTGAGTATGTTCATACTGACAATCAGATTGCTGACATTTTCACCAAACCTTTAAGTGAAGTAAGGTTTTCAACTTTAAGAGCTGAGCTAGGACTACTTAATTTGGATGCATAAGCTGAGGGGGAACTCATCAGAAGACTGAAGTTCAACAGCTTAGTTATCCGTTGTTCTTTTCAAGGATTAACTTTCAACAGACTAGTTAACTTATGAATTCTTAAATTCAGGGGGAACGTGTAAGACTAGCGGTACTTCTGAATTAAAGATGAAATTTGTTAATGTCAGTTAGTTGAAGTTATGTTTTCATCAGAAGACTCAACTATCGAAGAACAAAGTTATATTATCTGGCTGGATTGACAAACAGCTGAGGAAGGTTATCAGCTATTGGCATTCTCTGATAACAGCATTGTCATCAGGACAGTAGTCCATCAGATAAATGTTTATTATACTCATCTGATTACTTAAATAAAAGCGAACTATTTAAAACGTCTTATTCAAAACACGCTTTTATAAGTAACTGTCGGGCGGTACATTTTCCCGCTCCTCATTAAATATCTTTTGAATTTGAAAAGTCGTAACTGACGCCGCACGATCAGCACTGACAGAAAAACGGATCTAACGGTTGGCGGATATCACGGAAACCAAAATACCCCAACTCTATAAATCCTCCTCTGATCAGTCGAGTAGCTCTTTACGCACTCTAAACTTTCAAAAGTACTTGTGAGAAATTTGAGCAATTTTTCTGCAAAATCTCTTCGTTTTTCTCCCTAATCTCTACAGATCTACAATGGCCGCTGAAGGTATGTACCTTGTGTATGATTCCTACTACAATTCTGGAACAAAACTGATGAAGGAACTTCTGGAGAAGTTCAAATCTGCAACCTTGGTGAATTTCATGGAATATCATGAAGGAATAATCTGGACTGACCAGGTTATGGAGTACTACAGCACGGGCAAAGTTGATTTCGATAAGTTGCAGATTACTGCTACAGTTGGTGACAAGTCTGTTGTCATCACTCCTTCCGTTCTCCACGAACAGTTTGGGCTTCGTAACAGTGGACGTCATGATGTCACTGTGTTAACTGAAGCAAAGCACCAAGAGTTTTGGGCGATCTGCGCCAAGGAAGGAGAAATACTGTCTGGGAATATCAGAAAGAGACAGCTGAAAGACGAATATCAGCGGATGGCTGATATGGTGGCAAAGCTGATGGAGAACTGCACCTTTTCTCTTGATGCTGTGACTATGAAGAGATTCAGCATCATGGCTGCCATTTATTATGGATTGAAAGTCAACTGGTCCATGATCATCTGGTACATCCTTGCTGAGTTCTTTGAAGTGAAGAAGGGAAAAGAACCTCACACCAACCACAGGATAACTCTCAGCTACCTACTGTCCCATCTGGGATGTGTTATGATGAATGGCAAGGAAATCCACAAGTCTAAAGCTATGAACAAATATCTGCCTGTTCAAAAGAGGAAGGCTGATGAGCCTGAGGAGGCTGAAGATGAGGAACCAAAGGAGGTTCCTGCCAAAAGACCGAAAAGACTAGTCAAAACAGCCAGTTTAGTTGTTGAGGCTAAACAGAAGAAGGCTGCTGATAAGCCTAAGGAAAAGATTCCAAAGAAGATGGAGAAAGTGACTTCTGCTGTTGAAGCCACTAAAGTTATTGAAAATATAATTGCTGATGTAAGGACTGGATCCCCTGCATCACCATCAAGAACTCCATCAGCAGAGAGGCCTGCTGAAGGTATCTCTCAAAGAACAAGAAGCCAACAGAGAGATACAGCTGCTTCTACCTACCGTGAAGGAAGAACCAAAAAGTCTGCCAGAAAGCAGATGACTTTTATTGAAGCACCAACGAACTTAGAAAATGTAGCTAGGGAAGACCCTGACGCTGCTGAAAGGCCTACTGAAACAGTTGAGACTGTTGCGACTGACAAAGCTGATGAGCAACAGCCAAGTCAAGTCACATCAACAGCTGAGGTTGCTCAACCTCAAGAAGATCCAGACGTCCAAATCATCCATCCTATAGCTGCTGCTCCCATATCATCTGCTGGACCAGCCCCTGCTGATAAAGGCAAAAGAAAAATAGTGCTTAAGAGAAAGAGAATCTCTAAAGCAGACAAGAGAGCAAGGGAGGAGGCTGAACAGAGGAAGCAGGATGAAGCTGAGGAAAAGAAGGCACTTGAGCTAAGCAAAGCTCAAGAAGCAAAGGATGAGGCCAGGAGAAGAATGTCTGAGGCAGAGAGAAAAGCTGCTGAAGATGCTGAACTGGCCATGGTCATTGAAAAGAGCAAAACTGATGCCTATGGACCTGTCCATGGAGGTGGCATCAAGATTAATGAGGCTACAGGAGAAGAACCCCCAAAAGTGAAAATGCCTGCTGGGGAAACAAAACCGAAAGAAAAGTTTGAAGTCAAGAAGGCTTTCAAGATCATTTACAACAATAAAGAGCTTTTCCAGAAGTTTGAAAAGTCCTTAGCCTATTACAATCAGAAGTTAATGCTGAAGACCATGTTCACTCAAGAGAAGCCTAGATATATCAGATGGAGAGACAACAGGCTAAACAGGTCTATCATTGAACTTCAGAATCTGAAGGACTTAGCTGCTGAAGAAAAATGGGTGTTAGAGTGGCTAAAGACAGATTCTATCCAAAAAGCTCTAGATCCTCACTATGTTAGGGATGCTATGCATCACTATGCTAGGGAATTTGCCCTTGAGGAAGCTAAGCTGACTCAGAGTACCTTGCCTGCAAAGAGAAAGAAGACTGATGATGTTGAAGAAAGGGCTGTGAAGATTGCTGTTATCACTGCACTGAACAAGTGGGCAGAAAAGTCCAGATATCAGCAAGGGCATTCAAGTGAACTCCCTCAACTGCCAAGCATTCAACATGTCATTTTTGGAAGGGAAATGAAA
Source organism: Penstemon eatonii (assembly GCA_038501285.1). Taxonomy (NCBI): domain Eukaryota; kingdom Viridiplantae; phylum Streptophyta; class Magnoliopsida; order Lamiales; family Plantaginaceae; genus Penstemon; species Penstemon eatonii. The sequence goes on from CM076714.1 coordinate 47,079,608, forward strand.
GATTTTTGTGAAGTGCCAGAGGGTAACAATGCCTTTGTCAACCCTTGGATTATTGTGAGGCAGATTAGACAAACAACATGCTTTAATGATGATGGCACCATCACTAATCTGTTTTATGATGACGTCACTGATGAACACAAGTCTGCTGACAAGACCTTAGCCATTGAGTGGAATGCTAAGGCTTCTGAAGATCATCAGAAGACGAAGATGGAAGATGTCCCTGTCCACCAGGCGAATGAAGAAAAGGATGAAGCTGCTGCTTCTGCTTCATCAGGTGATGAACACTCATCACTGATGGAAGCCTTCCAGATGTTGATGGAAAATTCACTGAAAGAACTGGAAGAGAAGCATAATCAACAGCTACTGAAGGTCAAGGAGGAGCTGAAGGAAGAACTTAAAGCAGAGTTGGTTGAATCCAACAGACTTCAGCTGGAAACTGTTCAACATTCAACAGAGAAGATCATAAAAAGAGAAGTTGACAGTATTCCCATCCCTCAAGACAATTCATTGCAGTTAGTGCACAGCTTAAGAGATCTGAACAAGAATGTTGAAGATGTGAAGGGTGATGTCAACCACCTTCATACTGCTTTACAGACAACTGAGCACAAAATAGCAGACTTAACTGCAACCTTCATCAAAGTCAGTGAAGAGGAGAAGGCAGTCAACTTAGGGATGTTGCAGGAAGTATCAAAGGCTGCACAGGAACTCCAAACCGAAATTGCAACTATCAACCTTAACATTGACTACTTCAATGATAAAACTGACATCATCAGCACTGATATTCATCACCTTACAGCAAGTCATGATGTTGTCAATCAGAATCTGAAGGCTCTATGTGCTGAAGTGAAGATTCCAACAGTTGCCCTCAACCCTGCTGTTGCACCTTCTAATGTCATCAAAATTGATGATGACAAAAAGGGGGAAGATAAAAGGGATGAACCAGCCAAGGTAATTGCTGATGCAACTGACAAAGCCAAGGAGACTGAAGACACTGCTGACAAGACTGAAAAGCTTGGAAAGGTAGAAGAAGAAGAAAAGACTGAAAAAGAAACTACCAAGTACAAGAATACAGAATCAGCTAGGAAGGCCATGGAAGCTTTGAAGGAACAAAAACTGAAAGAGAAAATGGAAGCTGCCAAAGCAAACATGGATCTGGATGATGAAGCTGATGAAGATGATGAAGAAGATGACGAAGAGTCATCTTATGAGTATGAAGAAGTGCTTGAAGGATCAGATGAAGAAGCTGATAGTTAGAAATTATAAATTCATTGTAATCAGTTTACTTTATCTATTTCTTCAGAAATCTCATCTGATGAACTTGCATTGTAATATTTTTTTCAAATATCAATATAAAGACAAGTTCATTCCAACATATTATTTTCTATCTCAGAAAATTTTTGAGGATTACATTCTTTAGTTTAAGTATTCAACAGGTACTTAGCTGAAGTTTTGTCATCATCAAAAAGGGGGAAATTGTTGGATAAGGATGAAGATGAAGGCACCAAAGGAAGTTTGATAAGGGAGGTTTTGATGCATTCCAAAACTTCATATTTGGCTAAGTATAGAGTAACTTAGCTGATAAGCTTATCAAGGAATTTTGACTAAGTACAAGAAGACATCAGAAGAGTCAAAGTTTCAAGGTCCAAGACTTCTGATCTGCTGAAGTAAAGTTATCAGACTGATGAAGATCAGCCGACTCAAATCAGATTTGTTCAAGTTTGAGATCAGCCGAGTTCGCCATCAGACCTGTACTTTCGTCAGCCAAGTGAAGAAGATCATGAAGTGTTCCCAACGGTAATAAATGCCCCTTGGAGTAATAAATGCTGAAGTACGAGGTTATTTAAGACAAATGATTGAAGACTTGCTTCGCATCAGCTGGGTGCATTTAATGCTGCCTGCAGAATAGTACTGTTCATAGTACGGACAGTCTGCAAAAGAGCCGTTCGCGGATTTTAAGGACCAGTACTCGAGGGATTTGAATCCTGTCTCTCTTCAACGGACACTTTTCAATCCTCAAGTATAAATAGCTGAATGAGACGAAGAAGAAACAAGCAACACACCTTTTGAGAGAAAATTTCGAAGCAAAATTCTTTAAGTCTCAAGAACAGCTCACTCATCAGCTGAGTCATTTGTTGACGAAAGCAAAGTTGAAGAATCAAGAAAAATACATCTTCTGAGTGATTTTGTAATCGAGAGTGTTGTGAGAAGTAGATATCCGTCTAAGTGAGTGATATTACTTCAGAGAGTAGGAGTTTCTTAGTGATTTCCTACTGCGCACTTGTGGCCGTTTCATTTGTTGATTGGCGCAAGCAGAGTATACTGTAAACTTTGTGATTATAGTATAACCCAAGATCTGTGTGACTTGGAAGAGTGGACTAAAGGATATTCAAATCCATATAACCACTATAAAAATTGCTTGTGTTTTTACATCGCTTTTAAACTTGCTTATTTTCTGATTGCATAAAAACACTTTTAGTTAACTGTTTGAAAAAGATTTAAAAGGAGTTTATAAAACTGGGGAAACACTTTTCAAACTGCTAAGATTACTTGTGAAAAACACTTTGAAAATTCGCTGCAAGTACTCTAAGTATTAAAACTGATTTTAGCAAAATCAGCTAAGTAATCATCAGACGAGTGGTCAACAAAGCTGTTCAAAGATTTGTTCGCGAACAGATTTGTAACTTACTAATCTGATCAGTTTAGTCTGTTCAGTTAGAGTAAAAGTTTTAAAGTTAAGATTAAAAGAAAATTTTTAAAGAGGTTTATTCACCCCCCCCCTCTAAACCTCTTCTGATCACTTGGGACCAACATTAGGGACAATGAGTTAATTGTAATAAGGTGACAAATTTGAGAGGAATTTTTGTAATATCTAATACGTGAGGGGAATTTTTGTAAGACCTGACCTGAAGGGGGTATTGGCAATTTACCCTAAATATTAGTATAGCATAAAATAACTTTCTTATAAGTAGGCTACATTCTGTTTGAGAAATAGGCCTCCAATTAGGCCCAAATTGTAGGCTTAATTTAATGTTTGGTTTGCAATGTAAAACACGGGCTGCCCAGAATAATTGGTCCAAAGTGTGGGCCATCTCTCTTAATTGGGATATAATTTCGGCCCTACCCTTGAAGCTAGATAAATGTGGCTCAAATTAAAAAAATATGACAAGTATGCCATTGAATCAAGAAGTATTTACCGGAAAGCCTAACTAAATTAATTGAAATACATGTATTACAAATCAAACTTTTTCACCCAATACGTGCAACGGCTCGTTCTTCTTGAAGATTCTCCCCATTTTTATGTAACATAAAAATTAAACTACAGTTATGTACTGCAGCACTAGGTATAAAGATGAGCTCTAAAGTTGATAAGGACTCCTAATGTTTGGCACTTCAAGTGATAATATATCGTGTAGGATATCAAGATTTTTGGTGGATGTATGATGGACTTTCGACTTTTCAAGTGAGAAATAAGTTTAAAGTATGCATTTTGCGGTTCGTGTGCGATGTATGCAATTTTTAAAAGTACAAAATTAAATTGTTATATTCATTGTTTGTTCAATTACTCTTTTACCTGCAAATGCAATGTAGGAATTAGATTCGGTGAACTAGGTATGTGGCTTAGAGTGAAGAGGGTAAAACCAATATCAACCTATCAAATTGGTATCTCTAATATTACTATACTAACGACGAGACTCACATTATAACAAGTAATCTAAGGGCATTAATCTATGGTCGATTTTGGAACAAATAAATACAAATTCTACCTTGTAAAAAATAAATTATTTTTGTTTGTGGAATTAACAGTTATTTTCTTTCAGAATATATAGAAATTATGTTCAAGCAAGTAAATATGTCATGGTTACAATAGTCTATCCATCGCTTATAGGCTTTAAGGACATAGTACCATAACCGTGGAGAGGAAGTCGGGACCTAATAGATCAAACGAAACAATACATAGACAAGTAATTATCATCTGAACTCCAAGGTACTCCTTCACTTTAATTATATAATTCTAATTAAGAATTAAGAGATTCGTCATTTGAAGGGACTTACATGGTACTCCTTTACTTTAATTATTTAATTCTAATTAAAATTTAAGGGATTCATCATTCAAAGGGAAGTAGACTACTCAAGAATTTCACATTTCATTTATTTTCATAACTCAATAACGAATTAAGAAGGCAGAATCAATGAAATCTTGCTTGGTCTTTATTGGGGGAGTAGAGTACGATGTAGATCATTTTAGGGTTTTCTTGAATTTGAAAGCGATAACTCATTTATTTATTTGTTGACATACTTAAGCCGGATGAACGGGGACTTTCACGTCCGATTTTGAAGGAGGGAGATCTTATAGGATCCTATCCCAATTTTTCTATTGCTATGCTCATAACGAAAAAACCCACTTTCTTGTGATTATGAGGTTTATTCAAAACCTAAACCCGATTGCGATTAGCTATTGTTTTTCTCAAGAAGTCCAAGACCAACCCATCAACCTTCAACCTGCGAATTACGGTCGATCGATTTGAGAGGATATATCAGTTGGGACGGTTTGACCGTTTTGTTGAACACCCCTTAATTTTAAATCTTCTGCAATAATGTGTGTGCTTCATTTCAGTTTTGTCATTAGAATGTCAAATAACGTTAAGTTCACAATTAATTTGAACATGCGAGTTGTTGTTTGGATGCTGCAATTTCGTGGGAAGAAGCTAGGTTTCAGGTGTCAAATCATATTTTTTTTAAAGGAAAAACATATGATACTCCACCGTGATATGCAAAACATGCGCGAAACTACCTGTTAAATTTTTTATTGTGTGAATCCTTTTATATGATTAAATATTCGGCACAAAACTCCTCATCTATACAAAATTGCTCGTTTCGAGTCAACATATTTTCAAAAAAATTCTTTAAAATCATATCATGTGAACTTGTAGGGACATACATGAAATATTCTAAAAATTAATTTCTTAAAATATGTTAACCATATAAATTCAATTTTGTACTAGTAGGGGGCATTGTGGCGGATATTTGAAAAAACAGAAGAATTTTATAATATATTATTTTTATGAAATAGTTTTGTATAGATTTTGCAACACAAAACATTTATTCCTCTTTTAAATTAAGTCAACTAATATTATATTGTATGATAATAAATATACTTAAAAAAATTATGTATGTGATCAAGTGTATTTGAATTCCACCATTTTGGTATTCATAAAACACATACATAGAAGAAAGTATAACCAGTTTGATCATCCCTTCTTTCTCTTAAGCTTTCTCTTGTTCTTGAACATTTATATTATTTCACAAACGTTATCATCATGAGTTTTCTCTATATTTAAATTTCAAGCTTAACTAATTGGATTAAAAAATATGAATATTTTGTTGAAGAAGATTTTAGGCATACCAAGTGGCAAGTGATGAACAACACCTGTTGATAAGATTGTCTACAAAAAGTAGGCCCAATTTAATTATACATGGTCCATTAGCTTGGGGCCCAATCCAATATTACACAGGCCCATTATGCATATCTAAAAAATTAAAAACAATTGTTAGAAATGCCCCCAACTTTAAATAAACACACTGCCCCATACCTGTATTTACCCCCATGGGCGCTTATCCGCCCAGCCCATTTTATCCCTTATTTGTTTTCTTTAAAAAGAAAAAGGATTTGCAACATAATGGAATTCTATGAGCAACTCCTCTTCTTCTTTCTTTCTTTCTTTTTTTTTTTTTGATCAAATCTAATTGTCACTTCTATTTTCTCTTCTTCTCCACCTAACCAAAAGTAGCTCTCTACTTTCTTTATCAATTTATCTTTATTAATTTTTGGATTTTCATATTTATCAAGTTATTTTTCTTCCCTATTCCTACCATCAAGTGAAAAGTTAAAATTTTGATTATTGCTATCTCTCTCTCTAAGGTACATCTATATTCAAGAATTATAGTTTTTTTAATTTAATTTAATTTTTAATTGACTTTCTTCTACTTTGTCAAGAAAAATATATGAATCTTACTTTATGGAACAAATTTTGTTTTGCTAATCTATATATTTTGATAATTTGAATATATATGTAGGATAAACTCAATTTCTTGAGAAATCTTTGAGAACTTAATCATTCAATTGGTTGTGGCATTGATACTTGTAAAAATTAAAATCTTTGAATTTCATTTACTAATCTATTTGCTTACTTATTAAAATATTTGGGAAGTTAAGCAAAATTAAAGTTGATAAAATCCCTACACAAGAAAATTAAGCGAATTGTTTATCTAGAAACATACATTAGAAAACTAAAATATGAACATTTAATAAGTTCTTTTACTCTATCAAAGCATAAAATATACTTTTACATGAAATAAACTTTTTTTTTTAATCTAAACCAAGTCTAGGAACTTATAGATATTGTGGTTTATGATTTACCAACTCATTTATAATTACTTAAAATTTAATTATTAGATTTAACTAACCTAACTAAATTAAACTAGAGTTAAGTAGAAACAAATAACTAAGCGTGAGCCATTTTTTCAATTTTCATTAAATTAGTAATTGCGAAAATGCGCGCCTTCTGAAGCCCTCGTGTTATATATAGGCCTTTTGACGAAGTAATTGCACATGAGTTCTTAATGCTTCTCTTCACGGTTCCTCGATTTTTCTTTTCGCCCAGGTTTAGAGCCACCATGGACAATGCCACATCTACAAGTTGAAGAGTGCATTGCCGATACTCTTCAGTTTGTTTGAGGAACTGTTGATGGACCATTTTTCCTTTGTTAAGGTTAGACAATGCATAATCATCGAAATTATTTAAGAAGTGTTGTGGAACCTTCGCCATAAGTTGGGAAGTATGAACCCGAACCTTGTTCAAAATTTCGGAGGTTGTTCAGAATTTGGGTAACTAACCTTGTTCAAAATTCGGATAATAGTTACTCATATCTTGTTTAAAATTCGGGTAGGAGTTACTCGAATTTTGTTAAAAAATTGTGTTACCGTCTCCCGAATTCATTGTATGGAGAAATTAGTGATGTAGGAAGAGTGATTTATAAACTATTAGATCGAGAAGGTGTTGAATACAAAGAATTCACCTTCTATTAAACAGAACTTTTATGAGGGATGAAAATTCTTTAATTATTTGTGACACTATTTGCTAATTCGGCACTATATGACACTATTTGCTACTTTATTACTTAGGTTCACGTGATGCTTCAATATAGACCAGAAATAATTTATTACTTAGATTACAGAGATAGCGGTATTTAGGTTCATGAGATTCTTCCCTTTAATTCTTACAAATAGTATCAATGTAATGTCACTTCAATTATTTTATAGATAAATGCACTACTCATCTTTTTTGTTGCATGAGCTGCTAGTGAGCCTTTGGTAGCTATGCTGCAATGAGAGTCTGTTTGGTGGCACCTATGTAGTTGCTCACTTATTGGTGGTGATCTGTCTCTTCGGTCCCCTGACCCCACAACACACACCCAAGAAAGAAGAAGATAAAATTCTATCTTTTTTTTTGGATGATGATGCTTTGTTTGTCATTATTATAGCATAAAATAACTTTCTTATATAAGTAAGCTACATTCTGTTCGACAAATAGGCCTCCAATTAGGCCGAAATTGTGGGATTAATTTAATGTTTGGTTTGCAATGTAAAACACGGGCTGCCCGGAATAATTGGTCCAAAGTGTAGGCCATCTCTCTTAATTGGGTTATAATTTCGGCCCTAACCTTGAAGCTAGACAAATGTGGCTCAAATTAAAAAAATATGACAAGTATGCCATTGAATCGAAAAGTGTTCTTCTTGAAGATTCTCCCCATTTTTATTTAACATATAAATTAAACTACAGTTATGTACTGCAGCACTAGGTATAAAGATGAGCTCTAAAGTTGATAAGGACCGGAGGGCAAAATTGTCATTGTCCATTTATTCAACCAACTTAACTTAATTTTGAGTTATTGGGCCAATTTTATTTGACCCAATAGTTATATACCAAACACGGTTTACAATTGTCAACCCAACAAATTGATTGGCCCAAATTGGCTCAAATTACAATACTACGAACAGAACGTAGTGGTAGTTTAATACTTTTGTGAAGGTCAAAGCATTAAATTGATTAGTTCAAATGTTCTTTCTCAGAAAAAAAAAAAAAAAAGTTCAAATGTTCTTTGATTTGTTGTTGTTAACGTAGAAATGCTCTTTTTTAGACATAAGAGTTACTTAGTTCATCTCCAATTGCTCCAGACTTTTCATCTCCTCATATTTTCTTTCAGACTCCTCTTTTATAGTCATCTTCAGATTCGATCTTTTAATTCTATTTAATTTCAATTTTCATACATCCACAATCTCACTTAATAAAATAATAGTAGTAGTAATAATAATAATAATAATAATAATAATAATAATAATAATTATGTCAATAGTAAATTAAACAATGTCATTAATAATAAGTAATTTAACATTGACATTAGTAATAACTAATTTAGTATTGACATAAATAAAAAATATTTAATAATAACATTACAAAAGTATTACAATAATTAATAATCCATAAAAGTTAATTAAATTAATGTTACAAGTAATAAAAATAAATTAATATTAAGTTTATTACCTTTTCCCTGGCGCAGCTGGGCCATCCTGGACTTGAACCAGAAATTTTTATGATTTTATTTATCTTCTTTCTTATAAAACTTATAAAAAAGAAAAACACTACTTTAAAATAGAAAAGAAAATAAAGGAGAAATAGCCCCTCTTGTTCTATCAATGAGGGGTCCTATTACTTTGGCTGGATTATTCGTAACTGCATATTTACAATACAGGCGTGGTGATCAGTTCCTACGGTTAAGTAACAAAATCAATGTGAAGTACATAAAATTACAATATTACAAGTTAAAAGAGTACAAATTATACAATTAATGATATTTAATTAATGTAAAAATTTTAAAAAAATACATTTTTTTTATAATTTAATTAACATAAAATAAAAAACAATAAAAAAAAGATGAAATTGGGGCAGGACGCATTGCCCAGCAACCCACCTCCCCCTCCTCACTAGACTTTATTTTTTCTCCCCTTTACCCATGGACTCCTCCCCTTATCAATGGAGATGCCCTTATGTCTTCTCTAATGGTGAGGGGAGGGGAAAGTTGGAGTTGGTCTTCAATGGGGAGGGGGAGGGGAAGGGGAAGGGGGAACCTTTCCCAAGCTTCCCCTGGCTGATCGACTAGCTACATGGGCACGTGCAGCTAAGCAGGTGGCGGCAAGTCGGCAACAACTTCTCCCCCTTTTTTATATTATTATTAAAATCTGCAAAAATAAATTTTTTTTATTTCTTTATAAAAAAATCTAATTATAATAGAAAAGTATATTTTTTATTTTTTTGTATTATTTAATAAATTTTTATTTTAAATTAAATCACATAATTAGTTTTAATTTTGATATTTTAAATTGGTCTAATGATTTAAACAAAATGTACAAATTAATTTAATTTTAGATTTGATGTAATCTTATAAAGGAGCTTTAATACGATTCGAACTCAAGTATAACTTGATATATATTTAATATGATATTTTTTTGTTTAGATTAAAATATAATTTAATACAAATACGATTTAATTTAACAAAATTGTATTAAAAACATAGAATTCATACTTGAACACTTAAGTGAATATGAATACATACTAAAAACATGTTTATTAAATCATGGACCGTGTCTTTCCCACACATGGACGATTAAGTTGACTTGAGTTTACAATTGGCTTTTGCCGATTGTATTGCTTGATGACGGTGTTAGGGATCGTTTCTCGTAGAAATAACTTCGACCCCGATATGCGACTATCGCTTCCATGTGATCAGTTATTTTCTAATTGAGGTATTCGCCTATTCGGTGCACTTGTCTTCCCAGCAAGTCACCACTTTTGTGTATTGACTATCCCAGTCACACTCGTGAACCCCAGCGTCCTCCAGTTCATCGGAGTATACACATTAGTTAGAGTCTCACTGTAAAACCCCAACATTTTTGCTTATATAAATTTACCCAAAGCCTTAAAAATTTAATTAAGTGTTAAAATTTTAGTTAGGACCTGATTGTATAATTCTTGATATTTTGGGATAAAAATAAATAAATAAAATAAAATAAAAAATAAAAACTTCAAAAAATGTAGGGGTCTTTTTGCAATTTTGTCATAAATTAATAATGTGGTTAATTCTAATGAAGACAACTCAATGGACACTTGTTTATAGGTTTTCTTGTAATTACATTTAGTGGAAACATGCAATCTCCCACATGTATGCATCTTTGGACTAATGTGATTGGCTAAAAATCCTAAAAATACTTCATCTTTCTCATTCTTAAACTTGAATTAACACAACATATTCCAACTCCTAGTAGTGTATGTGAGTAAGAGAGAGTTACATGAAATTGAAAAGAAAGGATGAAAAAATAGAGGAAAGAAAATTGTGAGAAAGAAGTTGAAGAAATAGGAAGCTTGGGGAGAAAGTGAATGTGATCGTTTGGAGTAAATCAAGCTTTTGATAATCCGAGTTTCCGGTGAAAAAGGTGAGCATGGGGATTTAAATAATGAGGAGTTAATCTCGACTCATCGTTATTTAAGTGCGTTAAAGTTTAGTTATATTCGTTCAAAATTTAAGAATTCAACAACTCAAATTACTCCTTTGATAAACTTTTAATTAAATAGTTGATAATTTCATAACTTTTAAAAATGTTGGTATAAAATGTCCATCTATAATTAAAATTGTAGGAAATTGCTATTACATGTAAATTTTTGGTGGTTTGATGCATGGTAATTGACGTGTGATTAAATGGGACTGATTTTGCAATTTAAGTTTGGAATGTGAAAATGTGTTATTTGCTGATTTCTATTGGAATAATTCTATGTTGATATTATCCGGGTGTAGTACTTTATCTCACCCGGATAAAAAAGTTGATTATATTAATTATTTATCTGCTGTTGTTTTGGGCCCATTTGGCTTGTACAGTTATGTGATTAAGTTGAATAGCACGGGCTATTAACTCGATCATGAGCGCCTGGCCTGGCTCTTATATTCGAGAGAACATGGTCTCTCGGATATACAAAGTCGTTTTTGGATGCACTGACTAGTAATGCATAAGGTGTGTATGGGGGAATATCAAAAGGTGTGATTGTAGGAAATTATAAGGTGTGTTTGGGGGAGCAAGCTTTGGAAGTTGACAGACACCGAGACGTATCATTTTATATTATACATTAATACTTGTTTTGTTTACTTTATTTGGCATTTGTTGCTCTTTTCTTTGAAACTATTTGAATCACGCACACCCACCTCACTAAGTTGCAAGTCAACTTACGTCATGTGTTTTACTTATTTTCATATTTTCGGATATAGCATAGAAGCCAGGAGGATTCTCGTCGGCGTTAAACTAGAATTTTGAAGCTTATATATATATGTAAAATAGCTACTATTAACTAATATTTTGTAAAAACCAACTTATATAAATATACTAAGTCTATATGTAAATATTAGTTAAGTAATTTTTAGTCGGGGCGTTACACTAACCGAATTCAATGATGTCATATCTCAAATAGATTCTTCGACTTTTGATTATGTTCTAGATCATGGCCTTGGAGATCAGTCCATGGTTATCCCATAGCCTTGTGATCTAAGTACTTCTATCCTTATATTTAGATAATTATTACATAAAATAAAGTTAACCATATATTTATAGGGTGCATTTATTAATCTAAATTGAATAGTTCCTTATTTATTACGATAAATAGAAGCCATACAGTTGACTTGTCGGACACTATTTCTATCATCATGATTATCCACTTATAAGGATAGTTATATATGTTATATCGTTGTGCCAGTGGAACCAAATTAGCACTTATGAGGGTTCATGTTTGATATAATTTGAACTAGGCTCTAGAAAGAGTGCTTTTTAAAATTGACACAAAGAAAAGTTGAATTTACAAAAATAATATTTAGAAAATTTAATTTACAACAATGATACACTTTTAATCTATTAACTAATAGGTTTATTAAGTACTTTAAAAATGTAGTTAATAAACCATAATTAAATTATAAACATCCCATGAAATGAAAATGAAAATCGTCTTCCAGTTCTTTCCTCCATTAAAACCTTCGTCATGAACTCACTTCAAACAAAATCACAACATTGATTGAAATCAAGAAGAAATACACAAGAAGATCAATAATTGAGGTTAGCATTCAATTTTCTATACCTTTGGTCTTTATTTAAATATTTTGATAGCTAAATCGAACCAGAAAGGACTATTGGTTTTGGGGAAGCAGCGGGCTTTCCTGGTCAACTTACCCCAAAGAGGAAAAAAATCATATGTGAACGGTTTAATAATCCGGGAAAGTGGGACATAGCTCGATTGAGTGTGTGGAAGTGGAAAGTACAATCGAGTAATTGGTCTGGAGTTGTGGACTTAAATACAAGAACTTGTTTATGCGGCATATTTCAAATCGATACGATACCATGCAAGCAAGCAATAAGAGCTGCCATGGATAGACGATCAGTGGATGACGGCAGGTATGCATATGAACTTTGTCCCCCATACTTCACCTATACGTACATGATTCATGCATATAGTGAGATTATCATGCATATTCCATCCCGAGACCAATGGAACGATTCCTGAAAAAGTCACGTCGAGAGTAGTGTTAGCTACAGATGCGAAACGCAAACGCGGAAGACCTAGAATGTCGCGTATCCCTTCTCGTGGTGAAAAGCCTAGGAAAAATATCGTTGCTCGATTTGCAATGGTAACAATTACAATGAAAAGACATATCCATGTCGCTTTGAAAGTTCGAACCAAGTCAAGTTAATGTAATTGTTGTTATATTTGAGGTTTACTACACATATTTAGTGACTAAAGATATTTTTTTATGTAACAAGTAATTAAATAAATGACGGCTCTTCGGGCTTAAACATTTCAAGCTCCAAGCGCCGAGTGCTCCAAGTCCAATGCTTGCACTTGGGGATTCCAACATTGCAAGCTCCAAGCCCTGCAATAAGTATATTTCAGATTTTGGAACAAGTATATTTTAAATATTTTAGTAAGTTAAATATTTTTATAAGAATGGGATCACAATGGATGTACTGGATGGACAATTAGATATTGTATTGGATGAACAATGGACTATTGACAAATATAAAAAAAATTGAAATGTTCACTAAGTTCTAAAAATATATGAGCTAGTTCAAGTATCGAATGAACAATCGAATCGAATGATTTATCAAAATCAACAATTTTAAATATTTCACTATGTTCTATGAAATTTTGAGTTAGATCAAGTAATCTTGGATGGACAATCGGATTGAAAGTGATCAAAATCAACAATTTTAAATATTTTAGTAAGTTCTATGTAGTTCTGAGTTAGTTCAAGTATCGGATGAAAAAACGAATCATTTATCAGAATCAATAATTTTAAATATTTTACTATGTTCTATAAAGATATGAGCTAGTTCAAGTATCAGATGAACTATTGAATCAAATGATTTATCAAAATCAATAATTTTAAATATTTTACTATGTTCTATAAAGTTTTGAGTTAGATCAAATAATCTCGGATGGACAATTGAATTGAATGTGATCAAAATCAACAATTTTAAATATTTTAGTAAGTTCTATGTAGTTATGAGTTAGTTCAAGTATCGGATGAACAATCAAATCGAATCATTGTTCAGAATCAATAATTTTAAATATTTTACCTTGTTCTATAAAGATATGAGCTAGTTCAATTATAGGATGAACTATCATATCGAATGATTTATCAAAATCAATAATTGAACAAAATAAAATAAAAAATAAAAAATTGGAAATTTTCAAGCTCCAAGCGCCGCAACTCAAGTCCATTGTAGCTTGGAATGTTACAAGTTCCAAGAGTCGTTGGCAGCGTCGACACTTGGGGCTTCCACCATTTCAAGCTCCAAGCCCCGCAACATTATCACTAAAATATTTAAAAGACATTCACATTCATAATTTACATTTATAATTTTTCAAATCTTCATAATTTATAAAATTTACACCCTTTTATACCGCCAACATCTCCTAGAATATGAAGCGAGATAAGGAGGTAACAGTGAAGCAACAACTTTTCTAATTCGGCCTTGTCGGTTTTTCACCATAGGAGTTTATTGCTCCAAGCCCTTTTGGGATTTCCGAGCATTCCAAGCCTTCCAAATCTTCAACATCATGATGCTCACAAATTCTAACGAACAATTGGTGAAACATGACCCATTTGAATTTGCATTTATCTGCAAGATCTAGAAAATTCCCAATTTGGGGATATATAGTTTTTTGCTTGCTGAAGGTTATGTGGCGATAGGTAGTTTTTGCATGTAACTAGTGATGGGGGCTATTTCGCACCCCTTATAATATTCGGATCGACTAAGAGAAATCAGATCGGTTCGACCATACTAGCTCGTTCGGGATCTTCTATCGACCCAGTGGAAGACGACTCTCCTCGGCGAACAGACTACAATCTGAACTCAGGAAGGACGATTGGGCCGAGTCCCATTAGAATTATGTTTCCTTGTAAAGCTAGGGTTATTGTCATATAAATACCTAGTTAAAACATTAGATCAACACACATAACTTACGCCTGCATACTTGGGCAATCTGAAATCATATTGAATAGAAAAGCTTTTGCTATACTATTTACTTATTGACTATCGTGATTACTGATTGTTCTTTTACATAATTGTTCTTCCTTGAGATTGATCCATCCAGAATAAAGTAACAGAGCCCTACTATTTGTACTGAATTTGACCTCCATATCACCACTTTATTGATTTAATCGTACCCGACGAAAAACGGTTTAATCAGTTGGCGCCCACCGAGGGGCTAGGTTAATTATTCAATCGACATATGGCTCGCCCAAGGAAGAGCGCTCGTAACGGAGCAAGAAGTAACACAACCAACCAGCATAATACGTCTGAGGATCCGCAGGGCAATACCGATAATAACACCCCTATAACCAACGACAATCAACAACAGAACGAGCATCATCAGAACTAGGAGGAACCACAAGGGATCCCTACTGGTGCGGTACCGGAAGAACGTGCGGCTCCAGCGATCCCGGTTCCCCTGTCAGACGCTCAGGAGAAGTTACGACAGATTGCTAGGCTCCTTAAATCACTCTGCCCTGAGGAATTACTCGTACTCGAACAGGTTCCTCGAAACCCTATAACTACTAGGGCAAATCCCAATCAAAGGACGCCGAGGCAGAATGATCAAATCTAACAAGCTGACAGCCCAGCAAGCGAGCAACGCTCGCTACACAGTCCGCAGAAGGGCAATTCAAAACCCTCCGATGACAACGTCCGAAGAAAAGCGGATCGAAGGAGAACGCAACCAGGACACAGCGGATCCAAGGAACATACCATAATCCCCATTGAGGATAACGTAGATGACGCAATCCCAAATCGACCACGAACTATGCGATTCTCGAAAAGAGAAATCGAAAAGATGGTACAGGAACGACTCGAGCAACGCCTACTATCCGTTCAAAACCCATGGACCAGAACCATAGAACTCCAGGAGAGCCTAGCAGCATGCTCTCCCTTCTGCAGAGAAATAAAAGAAGCACAGTCAACTGGACAGGTTTCAGGTCGACTACCCAGATATGACGGAACTACTGATCCAGATGACTATATTTTTAGCTTTACAAACATAATGAACTTATATGCTCACTCAGCGGAATTTACCGCTAAGTTAATGGTGACCACGTTAGAAGGACTCGCTTTGGATTGGTTCGCCAAGCAACCCGCTAACTCCATATTCAGTTTCCGGGAATTATGCAACAAACTGACACAGCAGTTCGCCAGCCAGAAGAGACAAAAACTTCCAATGAGCTATTTATGAACCATTTATCAACAAGAGGGCGAATCCCTAAGGAACTGGCTGGCAAGGTTTAATGTGGAACTGCTCAAGATCGATTCCCCAAATATCGATTACATAATCTCCATTCTCTTCGACCTCACCAAGAATAGGCAGTTTGGAAATGCCCTCAGCCGGAAACAACCAAGAACGTTCGCTGAGATCATGAGCTTGGCATCGAAATATATGACCCAAGAAGAGATGAACTCTTTTAAAGATAAGAACAAAATCAAAGCTACGGCCTCAGGCTCCAAACGGCAAGATAGAATTCATGTTCAAAGATCCATGGACTATGAACGATCTTTTAGAAAGGGCAATGTCTTCCAGCGATTAGAATACAATCGAAACGACCAGGACAGACGACCTAATACCTATCAAAGACCTAGAACCGCCGAGCCGGCAATCCAGAGCAGGGTTAATCAGCTAGAACACCCAAAGCTGACTGCTCCACTAGAAGAAATCTTGGCTGTACTAGAAAGGAACAATTGGATCTCGGAGGCAAAGAAAATCGCTCAACCGAGATCGGGTGCACGAAACTATGAATTATACTTGCAAATATCACCGGGCACATGGGCATCGCACTGAAGATTGTTTTCATCTCAAAAGAGAAATTGAAAAACTAATCGAACAAGGAAAACTAGATGACTATTTAGAGCGGAATAACCGCAAGAGAGGAAGAAGTAGGAGTCCTCGGAATAATAATCAAAGAAGGAATTCCCATCGAAGGTCTCCTGAGGATGGTCCCCCACAGGAGTTGAACAATGACCAGATTAACGGTACAATCCATACAATCTCAGGAGGACCCGCCGGCGGGGACAGTCGCAATGCTCGACGAAGGACCGCCAGATCCATAATCGGAGGCTTAAAATACCCGAAAGAAGTATGGACTCTAGAAAGAAAATCAACAAACAACCAGCTGATCAGTTTCAACGAGGGCGAGGTACCCAAAAACCTTGTTTGGGACACAAAATGGAATAGCCCCGACTTCCCGATGGTGGTATCGCTAGAAATAGCAAATTACAACGTCAAAAGGATCCTGATCGATAATGAAAGCTCAGCAAATATCATCTCTAAAGAGGTCTTAGCCCAGATGAACTTGGGACAAATAACATTCCAAAAGGTAGCTACGCCTTTAGTAGGATTTGGAGGATCCGAGATTGTCCCCAGTGGCACAATAACTTTAAGTGTCTCACGGGAGGAAACCACATCGAACGGTGAAGCTAGTCAAATTTTTGGTAGTAGAAACTCCCTTCGCCTACA
Organism: Penstemon eatonii; assembly: GCA_038501285.1. NCBI lineage: Eukaryota > Viridiplantae > Streptophyta > Magnoliopsida > Lamiales > Plantaginaceae > Penstemon > Penstemon eatonii. Next base: position 47,096,764 of record CM076714.1, read on the forward strand.
ATGCGATCTTAGGGCGACCTGCCCTCAATCTATTCCGAGCTATTGTTTCAACTTACCATCAGAAGATAAAATTTCCAACTGACACATGAATTGGAGAAATAGTGAATGATCATTGTATGGCATGGGATTGCTACAACACATCTTTAACTTTGAAAAACTGCCCTGAATCAATTACCCCAAGCAAAAGAAAGCTAGAAGTCGACGTTGACAGAATCGAAGTTGAAATCCCTAGCACCGACCGAATAGATAAGAAGGGCAAGGAACCGGTAGATCTAGCTTTGAAACCACCGGAACACAAAGATGTCCTACTGGTGCAGGGGGGACCCAACTAAAACAACAAGAATTGGAACTGAATTAAGCGAAGAGGGGGAAGTAATGTTGATCGACTTTCTCAAAAATAGTGCAGATATCTTCGCCTGGAGCGCGAACGACATTGAGGGGATTGACCCCCGAATAATCAGTCATTCGTTAGAAATTGACCCCATGGCAAAACCTGCTAGACAAAAGAAGAGGAATCATGGACCAATAAAGGATAAAATAATCAAGGCAGAAATAGAAAGGCTACTTAAAGCAAAACAAATTCGAGAAATACACTTCTCAGAATGGCTATGTAATGTTGTGTTAGTAGCAAAAGGGGATACAAAGGATAACAAGTGGAGAATGTGCAATGATTTCACCGACCTTAATAAATTATGTCCGCGCGATCCATATCCCCTCCCAAGGATCGACTTATTAGTCGACTCAACCGCTGGCTTTGCGATTTTCAGCATGATGGATGCTTTCCAAGGTTTTTATCAGATATACATGGATGAGCGAGACCAAGAGAAAACCGCTTTCGTAACCGAGCAGGGAGTGTATTGCTTCATAGTTATGCCATTCGGGTTGAGGAACGCCGGGGCCACTTACCAAAGGTTAGTAAACCTGATGTTCAAAAAATTAGTTGGAGAAATAATGGAAGTTTACGTAGACGATATACTGGTTAAAAGCATGAATGAAGCAGATCACGTAAGGCATCTCGATCGATGCTTCCAAATATTGAGAAAGTACCGAATGAAGCTAAATCCTGCAAAATGCACTTTCGGTGTTAAGTCGGGAAAATTTTTGGGATATTTGGTACATCAACGAGGAATCGAGGCCAATCCAGAGAAAATTGAGCCATAACTGAAATGAAACCTCCAAAAACGATCTCCCAAGTGCAGAGCTTGGTAGGAAAGATCGTGGCGTTAAATAGATTCATATCCAAATCGGCTGAGAGAAGTTTGCCTTTCTTCCAAACTCTTCGAAAAGCAAAAAACTTTGTTTGGACCGAAGAATGCGACCAGGCGTTTGATCGCCTAAAGGAATATCTAACGACATCCCCGCTATAGGCCAAACCAACCGAGGGAGAACCATTATACGTCTACATATCGATCTCCGACGTGGCCGTTAGTTCGGTTTTGGTTAAAGTGGAAGGCTTAGAACATAAGCCTGTTTATTACTTAAGCAAATTACTGCAAGGGGCCGAGAAGAACTACTTGGAAATAGAGAAATTCGCTTTGGCCTTAGTAGTGGCAGCACGCAAACTCCGACCTTATTTTCTAACCTACAAAATTGTGGTGTTAACCAACCAACCATTGAGACAGGTCTTAGCAAAACCAGAAGCTTCTGGAAGATTAATCAAATGGGCAATCGAACTCGGTCAGTTCGAAATCGAGTACAAACCAAGAATTGCGATTAAAGCCCAAGTCTTAGCCGATTTCCTATTAGAGACTCCGACCCTGGCAACCGAACACACTGAATCAACCAGCCTTGCCAATGATATCTTGATCGTAGAAAATCAAACTTGGTTGATGCACGTCGACGGTGCTTCATGTCGAGAAGGAGGAGGTGCCGGAATTAACTTTACCAGACCAGATAAGGAGGATATAAACTATGCAATAACACTGGACTTTGTCGTAACAAACAACGAAGCAGAATATGAAGCATTGATCTCTGGAATGGAAATGGCAATCAAAGCCGACATAAAAAATCTTAAAGTACTAACCGATTCAGAGTTAGTACAAAGGCAGATAGAAGGCCTCTATGAGGCAAAATAATTTAATATGATCAAATACCTCACCAAAGTGAAAAAATTGGCTGAAAGATTTGAAAATTTTGAGATACAGAACATTCCTCGGTCGGAAAATAAATGGGCCGATCAATTATCTAGATTTACAGGATCCAACGTTGGAAAAACCGAGAGGGTAATCAACTGGTTAATTTCCAATACGCCGGCAATCGATATCGATGAGACACCGGTCGCTCAAATGATGGAAATCGAAGAAGCCGAAGGAAACTGGATGACTCCAATGATAGAATATCTTCAAGAAGGAAAATTGCCGCTTGACCAAAACGAAGCTCGGAAAATAAAATATCGGGCTCCAAGATATACATTAATAGAAGAAAAACTTTACCGAAGATCAGTATCGGGAATTCTTCTAAGATGCGTCTTCGAATCTCAAACCAACGATATACTCCGAGAAGTACATGAAGGAGAAGCAGGAAATCACAGCGGAGCAAGGGCCTTGGCTTTAAAATGCATCAGAACTGGATATTATTGGCCTAACATCAACAATGATGCAATCCAGTATGTCAAAAAATGTCATCATTGCCAAGTCCATGCTAATATAAGTCATCAACCAGCCGAAAACATGCACCCCATACCGGTATGTTGGCCGTTTGACCAATGGGGAATGGACATCGTGGGACCTTTCCCAGCTGCTAGATCCAAGAAAGCATATGTTCTGGTCGCCGTAGAATACTTCAGCAAATGGATAGAATGCATTTCCCTTGCTCGAATAACTCAATTCCAAGTGATCAATTTCCTATGGAAGTTCATAGTATGTCGATTTGGCATCCCTAGAATTCTAATCTCAGATAACGGAACCCAATTTGCGGGAAAACAGGTAATGGAATGGTGTACAAAGCTGGGAATTCAACAAAATTTCACTTCAGTTGGGTATCCTAGAGCGAATGGACAAACTGAGGTAGCGAATCGAGAAATAATAAAATCTTTGGAGAAAAGATTAGGGGCAGCCAAAGGAAAATGGATAGATGAACTCCCAGGAGTACTTTGGGCTAATCGAACCACAGTCAGAACTTCGACCGGGGAAATCTCATTCAGCCTAGTATATGGCTCTGAAGCTGTTATTCCGATCGAAACACTAATTCCAACACCGAGAATTGAAATGTATGACGACCAGGAAAACAAAAACGCAAGAGAAAGTGATCTCGATCTAACAGAAGCCTTACGAGAAAAAGCAGCGGTACGATTATAGGTCACTAAAACAAATATGGAGAAAGCCTACAATCAAAAAGTACGCATACGAACCTTCAAGGAAGGAGACTTGGTGTTAGAAAAGGTAGAAGTATCCAAGCACGTGGGAAAATTACAACAGAATTGGGATGGACCATACATTGTCATCAATGTAGGAAAGAAAGGTTCATACAAGATTGCACACTTGGACGGAACACCCCTACCAAGGACCTGGAATGCGGTCAACCTCCGGAAATACTATGGAAGATGAATCCTAGTAAATTATCCTGCTTTATTTCCTTTGTTTTATTTTCATGTTATTTCTATTTAAATTAGCTGTAATAAAGGCTTTGACCTGAAATTTATTATCAAAGAATTAAATCAGAAGTTTATTTGAGTAAAAGGCGAAGCATTAACAAGAGTTGAGTACGAATCAAAAAACGCTCCTCAAATTTCTGCAATCAGCTTGGTTTAATCCGAAAGGTGGATCTAATGGATAACGAGTCGAGTAAAATTGATCCGCTCAATAAACGCTCCTCAATCTAACGGGCAACGAGTCGAGTAAAATTGATTCGCTCAATAAACGCTCTTCGATCTAAAGGTCTTAAAACGAGTCGAGTACAAATTGATCCGCTCAATAAACGCTCCTCGATCAAACAAATTTTAGGTATGAAAAAACCTAAGTCTTAAAAACGAGTTGAGTACAAATTGATCCGCTCAATAAACGCTCCTCGTCCATTTCTAACGATCAAAAAAGATTTGGGAAAAATACCTAAGTCTTAAAACGAGATTGAGTAAAAATTGATCAGCTCAATAAACGCTCCTCGTCCATTTCTAACGATCAAAAAAGATTTGGGAAAAATACCTAAGTCTTAAAACGAGTTGAGTACAAATTGATCCGCTCAATAAACGCTCTTCGTCCATTTCTAACGATCAAAGGACTTTGGTATAAGAACCTAACTCCAAATAAAACGAGTTGAGTACAAATTGATCCGCTCAATAAACGCTCCTCGTCCATTTCTAACGATCAAAAAGATTTGGAAAAATACCTAAGTCTTAAAACGAGTTGAGTACAAATTGATCCGCTCAATAAACGCTCCTCGTCCATTTCTAACGATCAAAGGACTTTTGTATAAGAACCTAACTCCAAATAAAACGAGTTGAGTACAAATTGACCCGCTCAATAAACGCTCCTCGTCCATTTCTAACGATCAAAAAGATTTGGGAAAATACCCAAGTCTTAAAACGAGTTGAGTATAAATTGATCCGCTCAATAAACGCTCCTCGATCTATGTCTAACGATCAAAAAGATTTGGGGAAAATACCCAAGTCTTAAAACGAGTTGAGTATAAATTGATCCGCTCAATAAACGCTCCTCGATCTATGTCTGACGATCAAAAAGATTTGAAAAAATACCCAAGTCTTAAAACGAGTTGAGTATAAATTGATCCGCTCGATAAACGCTCCTCGATCTATATCTAACGATCAAAAGGATTTAAAGCGAGTTGAGTATAAATTGATCCGCTCAATAAACGCTCCTCGATCTATACAATAACGATAAAAGTAAGAGAGAAATCAACAACAAGAAATATGAGAATGATAACGTTAAAAGTATTATTCATCTGAAGTTCTGAGAACAGATCTCAAGTTACACACGAAGAATACAAAGAACTTTGTACGACCTACATATCTTCACAACTGTTTAGAAAAAAACATAATCCTATTCTATAGATCTGCGGTCTTCACGACAATGTCCACGGAAACACCGATCTCCTCCCTAGTACCTCGAGGATCGCAACTGACCACCTAAGAAGCATGCTGCTCAGGATGGTCGACTTCTTTGGTTCGATGGCCAGGCTCTGAAGATCAAATATTCTTCCAGACGAAATGAGCATTACCAGCCAGATATCCGGCAATACTCATTCACCCACAACGAGATACTGCTTTTACATTAAGATTTAACATTTTACTCTATAGCAGCATCTCTTCGGGGCGATCGTGAAAATTAAAATTTACCAGCACACCCCAGTGGTCTATCAATCCGGAGGTAACATCCAAAAGCGGCGGTGCCTGGTAAATATGAACCCTCCATGTGCAAACAGGAAACCACGGACCTCAAACCCGTAAATACAAGGTTCGAGGCCTCATGGGACCCGTCAGTACAAGGTAGGGCTTCCATGAGACCTGTTAGTACAAGGCAGTTGAAATTTAAGTTATTATGTGAATCACGATAATTTGACTTTTTGAATATTAGGGGATCAGAGGGCAAAATGAAATTCAAGGAAACTGAGATCTCCATCTTTTCTGAGAAAATATAAACAAAGTATGGAAACTGCCTACTTATTTATAGGCACATATGCAAGTGATCCTACGGTTAAATAAAGAACCGATCAAGGGATGAAAGCGCGACCTTTTGACTGCCCGTAATCAATGCGAATAAGTTGGAACAGCTCCTCTATGGTCAAATGGCCTATTCGATTCGAAGAAAAGAATCCAGATCGAAGCGATCAATGCAAAATAAAAGCAGATCTAAAAGAGCTCCAGACCAAAAAAGTTTGCACGCTCACATATCCTAGTCGCTTGATAAAGAGCGAGAGATCCTCGACATTGCAACAAGGTGCTAGCTCGAATAGAGGAATAAGGATCTCATACTCTGACCTACGAGGTCGTAACTGCCTCATATATCACATGGAAAAACTATTGACTAACCATGTTGGATGAAGATGAAGATGAAAGAAGACAAGTAATTAAGGGAAGGTTTTGATGATTTCCAAAACGTCATAATCAGCTAAGTATGGAAAGCTTAGTTCCCTTAGAAGAATATTGAACTGGTAAAAGAAGACATCAGAAGAGTTCAAAGTTCAAAGCTCAGAAGACTAGTGATCTCTTGCTGAATCAGCGAACAGAAGGGTAGATCATCAGCCGAGTCAAATCAGATGAGTTCAGTATTTGATCAGCAGAGTATCTATCAGCAGAGTCGTTTTGATCAGCAGAGTAGAAGAGGTCATGAGATTAGTCCAACGGTAATAAATGCACCTAAGTGTAATAAATGCTGTAAGAGAAGGGTAGTAATGGCAAATGATTGAAGATATCCTCGGATCAGCAGAGTGCATTAAATGCAGCATTAAATGCGATGGACAGAAAGGTACTGTACACAGTACGGAATGCTGCAGGGAGCCGTTTCAAAAAGAGCTGAAGGATGGATTTGAATTGTGACTTGCCTTCAACGGTCATAATTTCATCTCCATGTATAAATAGAGCTGAATTTCAAATCGAGCGAGAATACAACAATAATCAGAGATCGAAATTTTGAAGCAGAATTTCTCTAAGTCTCAAAAGCTCGAACAGCTCACTCGTCTGGTGGAAGTCATCTGTTGACAGAAACCCAGTTGAAGAAATCAGAAAAACATTATCTGAGTGATTTTGTAATAGCTGAGTGTTGTGCGAAGTGAGAATCCATCTGTGTGAGTGATTCTACTTTAGAGGATAGGTTTTCTTTGTGAATTCCTATTGCGAGCTTACAGCCTTCTCATTAGTTGTTTAGGTGTAAGTGGAGAAATATTGTAATCTTTGTGATTATAGTATAACCCAGAATCTGTGTGATCTGGAAGAGTGGACTAAAGGATTTTTATCCATATAACCACTATAAAAATTCTTTGTGTTATCTTGCATTTAAAGTTTTCTTGCATATTTTAAAGTTTGCAGTTTAAACACTTTGAATCAAACAAAAGATTTTATAAGGAGTTTGAAAACTGGGGATAAAATCTTTTTAGAACTTAGTTTACTTGTGAAAAACACTTTTAAACAATCCGCTGCAAGTATACTCTTGAAAAACTGTTTGCTGAAAAACAGCTAAGTCATTGTAAGAAGAGTGGTCAGTCGTCTGTTCAAGATTTGTTCACGATCAGACTAGTCTGCTTACTGTTCTTCATCAGCTTAGTCTGCTGACAGAAGACTGAAAAGTTTTTAAGTTCAAAAATTTTCAGAGGTCTATTCACCCCCCCCCCTCTAGACCTCATCTGACCACTTGGGACCAACAAACCATATTTCGACCTCTATTGGAATCCAAGAAATCTCACATGAAAATCAGGAGAATAGTCATCATTATTCCAGACTACAAAAAAGTCACTGCCTAACATTCCAAAGAATTGCTAAAGGAGGTCTGAATAAGCTAGATCTAAGTCATGATTCTACATTTTCCAATTCCTCCCATATCAAAGAATTGATATATGGATACGTCGGTTGCTTTATTTGAGGAACATGGAACTCACAATCAGTACAGAGAAACATAGATTTTAAGAAGATACCTAGAACGATATCTTCTCTGCAAACTTAGACCTATGACAAGAAAAGCAGAGCTCAACAGAAGGAATGATAACCTCCTTATATAAGATGTACATGACAAAAGGACAAACTTACAAGGCATTGGTCGAACATCGACAAGAACACTGAGCGTTCCTTAACAATTATTCAATCAGTTATATGCATGGATGGCCTAATGTCCATATTTTAAACGTCTAACATGACTTTGGAACGAGCCTAAGGGACCATGCCTGGTCGACCATCATTCTTATACTTGATTTGAAAAAGTGTGTTTGCAGAACAAACATTATGACATTCAGTTAATTAAAAACTGATCGAGCCATAGCAAAGCTACCTTATACCTTTTTCTCCTAGAAGATCAATGTCAGATAAGTAAGCTAATCTCTTTTGATTATTTAGAGAAGTTATACTTATTCACAAAAAGATATCTACTGACTAAAATTGATCAAAGCATGGATCTGCTCATAAAAGAGTAGCTTTTTCATTAATTCATTTTCCCCATAAAAAAAAATTCAGCCCAAACAACCGCACAAAAGGTTGGGGCACTACCACAAAAAAAAAAGGGATCCTTGAACAGGTCACTGAGAAGGGTTATTATCAACATGCCGACTAGCAGAAGCACTCCTCCGAGGAGTCAAGTTACCTGCAAACGCCATCAATTCCTCCTGACGCTTTAGATAACCGGCATCATAACCTTTCTCATAGGCCTGCCGTCGAGACTCCTCTGCAAGGGCAGCAGCCTGAACCAAATCATTTTTCTCCTTCTCAAGGACAGATTTCTCTTCTTCTAATATTTTAAGGTCATCTTTGGCAAGCTGCAACTGGAGGGTCTGCCCTGCGGCCTTTGCCGTCTCCGAGTCCAAACGACGTTGATAGGCATCCTTACCGATCCACAGATCATCATTTTGCACACCCAGCTGGAGCGCAAAATACTTGGCCTGGGAAAGAAAAAAAAGCCCTTATATAACAAGGCAATCAAAATAAAAGCAGAAAGAATAATCAAAAACATATTTATCTGCTCGCATATCTTCACCAGCGACTGAACGAGCCGAACAATCGGGGTACCCTCGAGCTTCCTCAATTCACCAGCCAAAATAGTGCTTAGGCCCAAGTCCCACGACAAAGCATCAGGCTCAACAGAACCAGGCAGTTCACTACCAAAAGGAACACCATCAGGCCGAGGAGTCACCGACTGCATAATATCCTTAACTTGCTCGAGAATGCAACGTTCATCTAACATACGAGGGGATTGCCTCTCCTCAGGGCTCACCGAGGTCTCCTTGCCCGAAGCAGAGATAATGGTTCGCCGACCGGACCTTGACTCAGTCCGACCTCCAGAAGGACCGCCAGATTCAAAAGAAGTAGTCATCACAGTGGTGTCATGAAATAAGTAATCAGGGAAATCTTGAGAAATAGATTGTGTTACGGAGGGATTCAAAAAGGACCTTCACTAATCGCCCCCGAAGCAATTCCCACTTGACTTCCGCTGACGATCGGGGCAATAGAAGTAGAAAAAGGAAGGGATTGATCAAGAACATGCTCATACGTGCCATGTTCGAGAGAAGAATTGCCAATGATGTATGAATAGGAGAGCTAAGGAATTCACGAATAACTTTTTCATCAGGATTTCGGCCATAACGATCCCTGAGTCCACTAAGAGGAATGTCCCTCTCATACTCATCCAAAGAAGCCTGAAGACTCGATACTTGAGATTCCAACTCGCTAATTCGAGCAGTACTCTGAAATTGATACTCCTCCAACTTTTTAGCCAAATGATTGGCTTGTTCTTGAGCACGAGAAGTCTCCAGAACCCTATCTATAATCTCCTGGTCATTAGTCCCCGTGGCCCGGGTCTCTACGACTGGAAGTGAAGAAGTCATCGAGGGACCAACCTCTGAACCAGAAGTCTTATGAAGTAAAGTCTTATATTTCTCATCCAGAAACTCACATTGTTGTTTCCAGAGAGCGGCTTCATAGGCATATGAGGCCAAACAAGTCGTAGTCTGAAAGAGAAAAAGATAAAAGAAATAAATTAGCATGCTAAAGTATTCGTTAAAGAAAAATTACCCTACGAGCGCGCATAAAGGAGTTCACCTTTTCTGCATAAAGAGAAGCTTGCTGAAATTTCTCTAAAGGATCCTTCCGAAGGAGCTTGTTCATATCGCGAGTAAACACACCTGATAAAAGCACACGAGTTGCCTTATCCACCGCATTCTCGCTCTCATCATGAACTAGAGAATCATTCTCAGGATAACCGGTGGCTCTCCTCCCCTGAAGATGTTCCTCGATCATCTCAACAAGAGTGGGCTCCGGATGATTCTCACCTAGAAGGGACAGGTCCTCGCCCGAGCGACCATAGTAACACCTTTTTCTCTCCACTGGCTTATCATTAGGATAGGGCATCGACCAGCTACGGCATCCACGTATGCCTAGGGAAGTTCGAAGTTGAAAAGAAGGATAACCAGATCCCGTCCCCAAGCGAACAGGAGATTCCTGGGAGGAATCTGGAGATTCCTCTCTGTTCTCTTCAAAATCATTGCTCAATTCTAATTTTCTTTTTCGGGATGCCCTTTGCTCGATAGGGACGTTCTCTACGGTTTTGGTGGATTTAGACAGTACCATTTTTCCCTTTAAAGAGCGTCGGGAGTTTTCTACCATAAGAGCTGAGAAGAAAACAAAATCGAAATTAGTCTTAGTGCTAAAAGAGTATCACAAAACGATATTAAAGAAAAAAAATACTTACCCAAAGATTCGGAAGAAGAAGAAATTGGAAAAATATGAGTACTCAATCCCCCCTTGCGAAGAAAAACCTCGCCAATGAGAAGAGTACTTTGATATTTGTTGGCACGCATAGCCTGGATTTCACCAAGGAACTGGGGGTCGTCAGGAATAAGCTCCCCTGTCGGCAGGCGACCACCATAAATCCATTTGGAATCATGGTCCCATGAGAAGGGCTCATTCGAGCCGTCCGCCAAACGGAGATGAGAAGGCGGACGAACGAAGAAAAAAATGAGATTTCCAGGAAGGATTGCTAGAAACCGGGGAGTCGAAGATTGAGCGACTAGTCTTTTGGCTAGCAAAAAAGTATCCACGGTTAGAAGAACTAGAAACATTGAAACGAAAGAGTTGTGTAAAATTTCAAAAAGAGGGTTGGAATCCTTTCGCTATCATCAAAAGAAAAACAGACCACAAAGGCCACTGAATTTGGGACCAATTGAGTCAAAGATACACTGAATATTCTCAGAATATCAAGAAACAGAGCGGATAATGGAAGCCGTAGGCCGTAATTAAAGTGAGCTATATAAAAAGCTCGACAACCCTCCGGTGGAGAAGTAACCCTATCAGAGGGAGAAGGAAGAATGATTTCAGAACCTTCCGGAAAATATTTTGCATAATTATCCACGACCTCGTGGAAAGTTTCCTCGTTGTAAGCACAAGCGAGATCCTCAATCGGTTCAGAAATTTGAGGAACAGTACCTTTGCCTTTCTTGGCCCTGGCAGCAACATCCGTATCAGATATAATTTGCACCTTAAAAGTGTCCTCAGTCGGAATGATAAATTATGATGCTCCAGTCTGCTCATTCGAAGGACTCGGGGGAATCGCCTCCTCGATAATAGGAGTGATTCTTTCCCTTGAAGACGAGGAAGATTTTCTTGGAATCGAAGCCATTCTGCTGAACCTTCGAAGAATACGAATCGATAAAGGCAACTTGAGAATGAAATAATCGAGTGAGAAAACGACTGCAGAAATAAGGGAAGTAGAAAGTAAAAATTGACTGAAGGAACAATGACCTATTTATAGAGAGAAATGAAAAAACGTTTCGAACTTCTCACGACTGATCGCATTCCCGCCAAAATAGCGAAGAAACGAAACTCTTCCCGAAGAGCCACGTAGTGAATCGGGATCGGAGGAACAAGAAATGACTATCTATGAGGAGTAACACTCTTTTCCTTATTTAGGATTTTTTCCCACAGGGTTTTTTCCTAGATAAGGTTTTTAACGAGGCATAACTCATAGAAAATACAGTCGTAATCAGCCATCTACTTCTACGAGCTTTTACTACATATACGCTCGAAGAAGTGAGGGAGTACTGATGGGGGCTATTTCGCACCCCTTATAATATTCGGATCGACTAAGAGAAATCAGATCGGTTCGACCATACGAGCTCGTTCAGGATCTTCTATCGACCCAGTGGAAGACGACTCCCCTCGGCGAATAGACTACAATCCGAACTCAGGAAGGACGATTGGCCGAGTCCCATTAGAATTATGTTTCCTTGTAAAGCTAGGGTTATTGTCATATAAATACCTAGTTAAACATTAGATCAACACACATAACTTACGCCTGCATACTTGGGCAATCTGAAATCATATTGAATAGAAAAGCTTTTGCTATACTATTTACTTATTGACTGTCGTGATTACTGATTGTTCTTTTACATAATTGTTCTTCCTTGAGATTGATCCATCCAGAATAAAGTAACAGAGCCCTACTATTTGTACTGAATTTGACCTCCATATCACCACTTTATTGATTTAATCGTACCCGACGAAAAACGGTTTAATCAACTAGCTCCTTCAAGCTACTTTGGATAGACAACTTCCCGTTACTACATATTTCCCAAAATGAAGAGGAGGCAACTCGGGCAATTGTCCATGTATAGAATTCGATACGGGCCATCCTACAAAACAAATCAACGAATTGAATTCAAAATCTACATTCCAAACATAAAATCCACCTATTGGAAGATAAAAAACTAGAGTTTTGCACTTGTAATGTTCGACATTTGGGACTTGGAGAAGATCAATCCCCAAGCTCTTTTTTGTGTTGTTGTTTTTGTTCCTTCAAAAACGGCAATTGGAGCTTGGAGAAGATCAAACTCCAAGCGCCATTTTGTGTTGTTGTTTTTGTTCCTACAATATTCGGCACTTGGGGCTTGGAGAAGATCAAGCCCGAAGTGCCGTTTTGTGTTGTTGTCTTTCTCCGTACAACAACACCACAAAACGGCACTTGGGGCTTGATCTTCTCCAAGCCCCAAGTGCCGAATATTGTAAGAGCAAAATGCGGAGTTTGTGGCTCGATGTTTTCCAACCCCAAGTGCCGTTTTTACAGGAAGGAAAATTAATAAAAGCAAAACCTAAGCCTGCCAAACAACTTTTATTTATGGACTATGCTAGCATCACAGCCCATAATATAAAATTGCAAAAAAAAAAAATCCATAATTAATCAACAAATAAAAATAAACCCTATTTATAAAATACACCCTTAACCATAAATCCTAAAACCTTAGACCCCTAAACCCTAGAACCTTAAATCCTAAATCCTAAATTAAATATTGTCATAAACCCTAAATTCTAGGCATTGCAAATAATTTTAAATTATGAGTTTATATTTTTACTGTAATTTTTGAGATATTTATATTCAAATATTGATAAATGATAAATTAACATTTGAAAAGCAAATTATTTTTATGAGTAATATCGTATAATTTAGGTGTTGTTTTGTAATTTTTGAAAATTGAGATATATATATTCAAATATTGGTGAATGTGTAATTATCATTTGGAAAGTATTGAATTATTTTTTATATGAGTAATATCGGAAAATTTTAGTTATTTTTTGTAATTTTTGAAAGTTGATTGAATTGTTAATAGATTGAAAAAATTATTTCAAGAAAAAACTGTTAAACAGGTAGCAGGTAGCACAATTAGCTTTAAAAACATAAAACATGAACTGTACAAAGTTATGTGATATAATTATTTTCCTTTTCTCATCTTCTACACCTAATCAAAAGTAGCTCTCTACTTTCTTTATCAATTTGTCTTTATTAATTTTTGGATTTTCATATTTATCAAGTTATTTTTCTTCCCTATACCTACCATGCATTAAGTGAAAAAATAAAATTCATATTTAAATTTTGGTTATTGCTATCTCTCTCTAAAAGGTACATCTATATTCAATAATTATAGTTTTTTAATTTAATTTAATTTTGTTTTATTTGATTTTTAAGTTGACTTTCTTCTACTTTGTCAAGAAAAATATATGAATCTTACTTTATGGATCTAATTTTGTTTAACTAATCTATATATTTTGATAATTTGATTATAAATATAGGAGAAACTCAATTTCTTGAGAAATCTTTGAGGACTTTATCATTCAATTGGTTGTGGAATTGATACTTGTTAAAATTAAAATCTTTGAATTTCATTTAATTTACTAATCTATTTGCTTACTTATTAAAATATTTGAGAAGTTAAGCAAAATTAAAATTGATAAAATCCTTACACAAGAAAATTCGGCGAATTGTTTATCTAGAAACATACATTAGAAAACTAAAATATGAACATTTATTTACTCTATCAAAGCATAAAATATATTTTTTACATGAAATAATCCTTTTTTTTTTTTAACTAGACCAGTCTAGGAGCTTATAAATCTTGTGGCTTATGATTTACCAACTCATTTATAATTACTTAAAATTCAATTATTAAATTTTATTAACCCACCTAATTAAACTAGAGTTAAGTAGAAACAAATAACTAAGTGCGAGCCATTTTTTCAATTATCATTAAATTAGTATTAATTAGACTTTAAAACTTTCAGTTGAATTTAGATGCAAAATTAAAGGGAAATTGGCTTCAATTTTTTAAATTGAATTTTGAATTATTTTATGACTAAGGTTATGTATGTCCGCCACCAAATAAAAATAAAATCATATACTTTTTTGTAGAAATTGTCGGTTACTATAATTCATCACTTAATTCTTCAACTACAACTGATTCGGGAGTCATTATTCTTTAAATATCATATTATTATTGGATGAACATAATTCCCCGCGCGTAGAAGTATAGATGAGAAATAATATTTGTTCTTGATGTAGGTGGTATTTTTGTAATTAGCATATAAGTCAAAATAGAAAAATGATTGCGAACATGAAGTGCTGGAGTTTTTCTTTAAGTGCTATGGAGTTTTTCTTTAAGTGCTGGAGTCAAAATAGAAAAATGATTGCATACAAGTATAGACTTGTTTTGCATATAAGACCATCTTCACCGTGTAATAGCTAAAAAAATAATCAGCGTAGAAAGAGTGATTTATAAATTATTAGATCGAGAAGGTGATGAAATACAAAAAACTCACCTTCTATTAAAGATAATTTTTATGACTGATGAAAATTCTTCAATTACTTATGACACTATTCGCTAATTCGGCACTATATGACACTATTTGCTACTTTATTACTTAGGTTCACATGATGTTTTAATATAGATCAGAGACAACAATACTTAGATTCACGAGATTCTTCACTTTAATTCTTGCAAATAGTATCAGTGTAATGTTACTTCCTTTTGCAGGAAAATGCACTACACATATTTTCTTTGCTTGAGCTGCTAGTGAGCCTTTGGTAGCTATGCTGCAATGAGAGTTTGTTTGGTGGCACTTATGAAGTTGCTCACTTGGAGATATAAGTTAATTGGTCTGGTTTAGTCATCCATTGGTGGTGATCTGTCTCTTCGAGTCCCTGACCCCACCACACACACCCAAAAAACAAGAAGAGAAAATTCTATCTGCAGCATACCTCACTGAGTCCAGATGGCAAGCATGGTAAATTATTCAAGCCCAATATAAATATTAGGGTAAATAACAAATATACCCCTCAGTTAAGACCTAATTATAAATATCACCCTCACGTATTAGGTATTACAAAAATTTTCCTCAGGTTTTTCACCTTCTTACAACTAATCCTTGCCCCTAAAATGTTTCAATTTTGCCCTTGAGTATTATTCATATTGTTTGTAATGTCTTATAAATGTTAAACTTAGAATCTAATTATTGTATCTTATATAGAAAAGAGATAATTATATATTTACTATCAAAATAATTGATAAAATTTATAATTGTCCATAAGTTTTAATAAATATTGCAAAAAAAAAAAAAAAGATATACATACATATATATATATATATATATATATATATTAGCAATTTAAATTGTAAAATATTAAATTAAATAAAATTTTAACACACACCCAAAAAACAAGAAGAGAAAATTCTATCTGCCGCATACATTATTCAAGCCCAATATAAATATTAGGGTAAATAACAAATATCCCCCTCAGGTAAGGCCTAATATAAATATCACCCTCATGTATTAGGTATTACAAAAATTTCCCTCAGGTTTTTCACCTTCTTACAATTAATCCTTGCCCCTAAAATGTTTCAATTTTTCCCTTGAGTATTATTCATATTGTTTGTAATGTCTTATAAATGTTAAACTTAAAAAATACGAATATTTTGTTGAAGAAGATTTTAGGCATACCAAGTGGCAAGTGATGAGCAACACCTGTCGATAAGATTGTCTACAAAAGGTAGGCCCAATTTAATTATACATGGTCCATTAGCTTTGGGGCCCAATCCAATATTACACAGACCCATTATGCATATCTAAAAAATTAAAAAAAATTGTTAGAAATGCCCCCAACTTTAAATAAACGCACTGCCCCATACCTGTATTTACCCCATGGGCGCTTATCCGCCCAGCCCATTTTATCCCTTATTTGTTTTCTTTAAAAATAAAATGGATTTGCAACATAATGGAATTCTATGAGCAACTCCTCTTTTTCTTTCTTTCTTTCTTTCTTTTTTTTTTTGATAAAATCTAACTACTTTCTTTATCAATTTGTCTTTATTAATTTTTGGAGTTTCAAATTTATCAAGTTATTTTTCTTCCCTATTCCTACCATCAAGTGAAAAAATAAAATTCATATTTAAATTTTGATTATTGCTATCTCTCTCTCGCTAAAATAAGGTACATCTATATTCAAGAAATATGGTTTTTTAATTTAATATAATTCTGTTTTATTTTATTTTTAAATTGACTTTCTTCTACTTTGTCAAGAAAAATATATGAATCTTACTTTATGGATCTAATTTTGTTTAGCTAATCTATATATTTTGATAATTTGATTATATATGTAGGGTAAACTAAATTTCTTGAGAAATCTTTGAGGACTTAATCATTCAATTGGTTGTGGCATTGATACTTGTTAAAATTAAAATCTTTGAGATTCATTTAATAATTTATTTGCTTACTTATTAAAATATTTGGGAAGTTAAGCAAAATTAAAATTGTTAAAATCCTTACACAAGAAAATTAAGCGAACTGTTTATCTAGAAACATACATTAGAGAACTAAAATATGAACATTTAATAAGTTCTTTTACTCTATCAAAGCATAAAATATACTTTTTACATGAAATAAACTTTTTTTTTTATTTAAACCAAGTCTAGGAGCTTATAGATCTTGTGGTTTATGATTTACCAGCTCATTTATAATTATTTAAAATTCAATTATTAGATTTAACTAACCTAACTAAATTAAACTAGAGTTAAGTAGAAACAAATAACTAAGTGTGAGCCATTTTTTCAATTATCATTAAATTAGTAATTGCAAAAACGTCTTCTGAAGGCCTCGTCGTTATATACAGGCCTTTCGACGAAGTAATTGCGCATGAGTTCTTAATACTTCTCTTCACGGTTCCTCGATTTTTCTTTCGCTCAGGTTTAGAGCCACCATGGACAAGGCCACATCTACAGGTTGAAGAGTGCATTGCCGGTACTCTTCAATTTGTTTGAGGAACTGTTGATGGACCCTTTCTCCTTCGTTAAGGTTGACAATGCATAATCATCGAAATTATTTAAGAAGTGTTGTGGAACCTTCATCATAAGTTAGGAAGTATGAACCCGAACCTTGTTCAAAATTTGGGTTACCGCCTGAAAATTCTCCCGGATTTGAGTACTTGTTACTCGGAGGTTGTTCAAAATTTTGGTAACTAACCTTGTTCAAAATTCGGGTAATAGTTACTCATATCTTGTTCAAAATTTGGGTAGGAGTTACTCGAATTTTATTAAAAATTTGTGTAGTAATTTGTGTTACCGTCTCCCGAATTCATTGTATGGAGAAATTAGTGATGTAGAAAGAGTGATTTATAAATTATTAGATTGAGAAGGTAATGAAATACAAAGAACTCACCTTCTATTAAATAGAATTTTTATGACTGACGATTATTCTTCAATTACTGATGACACTATTCGCTAATTCGGCACTATATGATACTATTTGCTACTTTATTACTTAGGTTCACGTGATACCTCAATATAGACCAGAGAAAGCAGTACGTAGGTTTGCGGGATTCTTCACTTTAATTCTTGCAAATAATATCCGTGTAATGTCATTTCAATTCTTTTACAAGTAAACGCACTACACATCTTTTTTGTTGCTTGAGCTGCTAGTGAGCCTTTGGTAGCTATGCTGCAATTAGAGTTTGTTTAGTGGCACTTATGAAGTTGCTCACTTGGAGACATAAGTTAATTGGTCTGGTTTTATCATCTATTGGTGGTGATCTGTCTCTTCGAGCCCCTGACCCCACCACACACACCCAAAAAACAAGAAGAGAAAATTCTATCTGCAGCATACCTCACTGAGTCCAGATGGCTAGCATGGTAAATTATTCAAGCCCAATATAAATATTAGGATAAATTACTTATACCTCCTCAGGTATGGCCTAATTATAAAAATCATCCTCACATATTGGGTATTACAAAAATTCCCCTCAGATTTTTCACCTTCTTACAACTAACCCTTGCCCCTAAAATTTTTCAATTTTGCCTTTGGGTGTTATTTGTATAATTTGTTATGTCTTATAAATGTTAAAACTTGGGATCTAATTATTATTCTTATATAGAAAAGAGATAATTATATATTTACTTCCAGAATAATTGATAAAATTTATAATTGCCCATAAGTTTTAATAAATATTGCCAAAAAAAAAAAAGATATTTATATCTTTATTAGCAAGTTAAATTGTAAAATACTAAATTTAATAGAATTTTAATAATATATTTTAAATATGAATTGTTTACACATTAGTTAAATGAATTTATTTTATAAACTAATAAATTTAATAAATTATATTGTATTATAAATAAGATATTTTAATTTATTGAAGTTTATATTGTATTATAAATTAATATTTATTGAAATTTATGGAAAATTATAAATTATATGAATTATTTTGGTGGTAAATATATTATTATTATTTTTATAATTTACAAGATATAACAATTAACACCAAAAATTTTAAATTTATAATATATTATAAACATTACAAATAAGTTTCAAATTGGAATATTTTAGAGACAAGGGGTTAATTATAAGATGGTGGCAAATATGAGGGGGATTTTTATAATTAGGCCTTATCTGAAGGGGGTATTTGTAATTTATCCTAAATATTATTATAGCATAAAATAACTTTCTTATATAAGTAGGCTACATTCTGTTCGAGAAACAGGCCTCCAATTAGGCCCACATTGTGGGCTTAATTTAATGTTTGGTTTGCAATGTAAAACACGGGCTGCCCGGAACAATTGGTCCAAAGTGTGGGCCGTCTCTCTTAATTGGGTTATAATTTCTGCCCTACCCTTGAAGCTAGACAAATGTGGCTCAAATTAAAAGGATATGACAAGTATGCCATTGAATCAAAAAGTATTTACAGGAAAACCTGACCAAATTAAATGAAATACATGTAATACAAATCAAACTTTTTCACCCAATACGTGCAACGGCTCGTTCTTCTTGAAGATTCTCCCCATTTTTATTTAACATAAAAATTAAACTACTGTTATGTATTGCAGCACTAGGTATAAAGATGAGCTCTAAAGTTGATGATGACCGGAGGGCAAAATTGTCATTGTCCATTTATTCGTCCAACTTAACTTAATTTTGAGTTATTGGGCCAATTTTAATTTAATTGACCCAATAGTATATGCCAAACACGGTTTACAATTGTCAACCCAACAAATTAATTGGCCCAAATTGGCTCAAAATAGAATACTACGAACAGAATGTAGTGGTAGTTTAATACTTTTGTGAAAGTCAAAGCATTAAATTGATTAGTTCAAATGTTATTTTATTTGTTGTTGTTAACGTACCAATGCTCTTTTCTAGACATATAGTTATTTAGGTCATCTCCAAAATTCAGGGTCCCGTTTGGATCAGTTTTGGTTATGTTTCGTCCTGTTTCGGTTTTTTAAATTAGTTTGAATAAGTTTGGTGAATAATAATAATTCTCATTTTCTTTCAGACTCCTCTTTTTGTAGTAATCTTTAGTGATTCAATCGTCCAATTCTATTTAATTTTAATTCTCATAATTCCACACTCTCACTTAATAAAATAATAATAATAATAATAATAATTATGTAAATAATAAATTAAACAATGTCATTAATAATAAGTAATTTAACATTGACATTAATAATAACTAATTTATCATTAACATTAATAATAAAAAGTATTTAATAATAACATTACAACAATATTACAATAATTAATAATCCATAAAAGTTAATTAAATTAATGTTACAAGTAATAAAAATAAATTAATGTTAAGTTTATTACCATTTATTCCACAATATTCTAATTCTCATATATTTCCACTCCCGCATAATTAAATTAATAATAATAACAATTAATAAACATTGTACATAAAATTACAATATTACAAGTTATATAAGTACAAATTATACAATTAATGATATTTAATTGATGTAAAGATTTAAAAACAATACATTTTTTTTATAATTTAATTAACATAAAATAAAAAAAATAAAAAAATAAGAAAAAGATGAAGTTGGGGCTGGACGCATTGCCAGCGACCCACCTCCCCCTCCTCACTAGACTTCATTTTTTCTCCCCTTTACCCATGTACTCCTCCCCTTTTATCAATAGAGATGCCCTAATGTCTTCTCTAATAGTGAGGGAAGGGGGAAGATGGAAGTTGGTCTTCAATGGAGAGGGAGAGGGGGAAGGGGGAACCTTTCCCAAGCTTCCCCTGGCTGATCGACTAGCTACATGGGCACGTGCAGCCAAGCAGGTGGCGGCAGCAGCTTCTCCCCCTTTTTTTTTATTATTATTAAAATATGTAAAAATAATATTTTTTTATTTCTTTTTTTAAAAAAATCTTACTTAAATAGAAAAGTTTGTTTTTAATTTTTTTGTATTATTTAATAAATTTATATTTAAATGAAACCACATAATTAGTTTTAATTTTGATATTTTAAATTTGTCTAATAATTTAGATAAAATATACAAATTAATCGAATTTTAGATTTGATGTAATCTTATAAATGAGCTTTAATACGATTCGAACTCAGGTATAACTTGATATATATTTAATATGATATTTTTTGTTTAGATACCACTATACTTTAATACAAATATGATTAAATTTAACAAAATTATATTAAAAACTTATAATTAATACTTGAACACTTAAGCGAATATGAATACATACTAAAAACATGGTTATTAAATCATGGATTGTGTCTTTTCCACACATGGACGATTAAGTTGTCTCGAGTTTACAATTGGCTTTTGCCGATTGTATTGCTTGATGACGGTGTTATGGATCGTTTCTCGTAGAACTTCGACCTCGATATGCGACTACCGCTTCCATGTGAGTTATTTTCTAATTGGGGCATTCGCCTATTCGGTGCACTTGTCTTCCCAGCAAGTCACCCACTTTTGTGTATTGACTATTTCAGTCATACTCGTGGACCCCAGCGTCCTCCAGTTCATCGGAGTATACACATTAGTGAGAGTCTAACCGAATCCAATGATGTCATATCTCAAATAGATTCTACGACTCTTGAATATGTTCTAAATCATGGCCTTGGAGATCAGTCCACGGGTTATCCCAGAGCCGTGTGATCTAAGGACTTCTATCCTTATACTTAGATAATTATTACATAAAATAAAGTTGACCATTTTATTTATAAGGTGCATTTATTAATCTATATTGAATAGTTCCTTATTTATTACAGTAAATAGCAACCATACAATTGGCTTGTCGGACACTATTTCTATCATCATGATTATCCACTTATATGGATAGTTATATATGTTATGTCGTTGTGCCAGTGGAACCAATTTAGCACTTTTGAGAGTTCATGTTTAATATAATTTGAACTAGCTCTAAGAGTGCTTTTTTAAAATTGATACAAAGAAAAGTTGAATTTAAAAAAATAATGAAAATTTTATTTACAACAATGATACACTTTTAATATTAACTAATAGGTTAATTAAGTACTTTAAAAATGTAGTTATAAACCATAATTAAATTATAAACATCCCACAAAATTCGTAAAATGAAAATGAAAATCGTCTTCCAGTTCTTTCCTCCATTAAACCCTTCGTCATTAACTCACTTCAAACAAAATAACAACATTGATTGAAATCAAGAAGAAATACACAAGAAGATCAACAATTAAGGTTAGCATTCAATTTTCTATAACATTTGGTCTTTAATTAAGTATTTTGATAGGTAAATTGAACCAGAAAATAGATCGATGTTTTCTGAAAATGTTAGGGGGCTTGGTGCTTGGAACAGTCCCAAATTTCAAGCCCCAAGCGCTCGGAGGAAGTTCTAAACTTTTAGGGCTTTGGGGCTTGTAACAGTCCCAGTTCCAAGCCCTAAGCGCCCGAAACAAGCTTGCAAATTGTTGGGGCTTGGAACTTGGAACAGAACAGTCCCAGTTCCAAATTCCAAGCACCAAGTACCGTAATAGTGTCATGTTGGATTCCAAGCCCGAAGTCCGTTTTTTACTAAATTTGTTATTCACCTTGTGTGTTAATTTTGAATTGTTTACTTGTAGATATGGACTCTAAAATTGTTGTTACACTTTGATACAATGGTGGGTGGAAGTTATATGAGGGTAATTGGGTTTATGTATGGATTGATGATATTCCATGTACGAAAAGCTTGTTTGCGGAAAGGACAATTGGTTTTGAGGAATTATTGGAGTCAATCTGCCATTGCACAGCTTGTTTGCGGAAAGGACTATTGCTTTTGAGGAAGCAGCGGGCTTTCCTGGTCAACTTACCCCAAAGAGGGAAAAAATCATATGTGAACGATTTAATAATGCGGGAAAGTGGGACATAGCTCAATTGAGTGTGTGGAAGTGGAAAGTACAATCGAGTAATTGGTCTGGAGTTGTGGACTTAAATGCAAGAACTTGTTCATGCGGCATATTTCAAATCGATATGATACCATGCGAGCACGCAATAAGAGCCGCCATGGATAGACGATCAGTGGATGCCGACAGGTATGAGTATGAACTTTATCCCCCATACTTCACCAATATCTACATGATTCATGCATATAGTGAGATTATCATGCATATTCCATCCCGAGACCAATGGATCTACATTTATGAAGAATTCACGTTGAGATTAGTGTTAGCTCCAGATACGAAACGCAAACGCGAAAGACCTAGAATATCACGTATCCCTTCTCGTGGTGAAAAGCCTAGGAAAAAATATCGTTGCTCGATTTGCGATCGTAACAATTACAATGCAAAGACATGTCTAAGTTGCTTTGAAAGTTTGAACCAATGTTAGGTTAATGTAAATATTGTTGTTATATTTGATGTTTACTACACATATTTAGTGACTAAAGATATTTTTTTATGTAACAAGTAATTAAGTAAATGACGGCTCTTGAGGCTTAAAACATTTCAAGCTCCAAGCGCCGAGTACTCCAAGTCCAATGCCTACACTTGAGGCTTCCAACATTTCAAGCTCCAAGCCCCGCAATAAGTATATTTCAGATTTTGGAAAAAGTATATTTTAAATATTTTAGTAAGTTAAATATTTTTATAAGAATGAGATCACAATGGATGTATTGGATGGACAATCGAATTGAACTTGATCAAAAAACTTAGATATTGTCTTGGATGAACAATGGACTATTGACAAAAAAAAAAATTGAAATGTTCACTAAGTTTTAAAAATATATGAGCTAGTTCAAGTATCGGATGAACAATCGAATCGAATGATTTATCAAAATTAATAATTTAACAATGGACTATTGACAAAAAAAAAAATTGAAATGTTCACTAAGTTTTAAAAATATATGAGCTAGTTCAAGTATCGGATGAACAATCGAATCGAATGATTTATCAAAATTAATAATTTTAAATATTTCACTATGTTCTATAAAGTTTTGAGTTAGATCAAGTAATATCGGATGGACAATCGAATCATTTATCAGAATCAATTTTAAATATTTTACTATGTTCTATGAAGTTTTGAGTTAGATCAAATAATCTCGGATGGACAATCGAATTGAATGTGATCAAAATCAACAATTTTAAATAACTTAGTAAATTCTATGTAGTTCTGAGTTAGTTCAAGTATCGGATGAACAATCGAATCGAATCATTTATCAGAATCATTAATTTTAAATATTTTACTATGTTCTATAAAGGGATGAACTATCGAATCGAATGATTTACCAAAATCAATAATTTTAAATATTTTACTATGTTTTATAAAGTTTTGAGTTAGATCAAGTAATATCGGATGGACAGTCGAATTGAATGTGATCAAATTCAATAATTTTAAATATTTTAGCAAGTTCTATGTAGTTCTGAGTAAGTTCAAGTATCGGAAGAACAATCGAATCGAATGATTTATCAGAATCAATAATTTTAAATATTTTACTATGTTCTAAAAAGATATGAGCTAGTTCAAGTATCGGATGGACTATCTAATCGAATGATTTATCAAAATCAATAATTTTAAATATTTTACTATGTTTTACAAAGTTTTGAGTTTGATCAAGTAATATCGGATGGACAATCGAATTGAATGTGATCAAAATCAACAATATTAAATATTTTAGTATGTTCTATGTAGTTCTGAGTTAATTCAAGTATCGGATGAACAATCGAATTGAATGATTTATCAGAATCAATAATTTTAAATATTTTATTATGTTCCATAAAGATATGAGCTAGTTCAAGTATCGGATAAACTATCAAATCGAATGATTTATCAAAATCAATAATGGACCAAAATAAAAAAAAAATTGAAAATTTTCAAGCTCCAAGCGCCGCAACCCAAGACTCTTGGAGCTTGGAATGTTACAAGTTCCAAGAGTCGCTGGCATCGTCGACACTTGGGGCTTTCACCATTTCAAGCTCTAAGCCCCGCAACATTATCATTAAAATATTTAAAAGACATTCACATTCATAATTTACATTTATAATTCTTCAAATCTTTATAATTTATAAAATTTACACCCTTTTAAACCGCCAACGTCTCCTAAAATATGAAGCGAGATAAGGAGATAACAGTGAAGCATCAAGTTTTCTATTTCAGCATTGTCGGTCTTTCACCATAGGAGTTTATTGTTCGAAGCCCTTCTAGGACTTCCGGGCATTCCAAGCCTTCCAAATCTTCAGCATCATGACCTTCAACATGATGCTCACAAATTCTGACGAACAATTGGTGAAACATGACCCTTTTGAATTTGCATTTATCAGCAAGTGCTAGAAAATTCCCAATCTGGGGATAGTTTTTTGCTTGAAGGTTCTGTGGCGATAGGTAGTTTTTGCATGTAACTAGCTCCTTCAAGCTACTTCAGATAGTCAACTTCCCATTACTACAGATTTCCTCGAAATGAAAATGAGGTAACTCGGGCAATTAGTCCATGTATAGAATTCGATACAGACCATCCTACAATACAAATCAACGAATTAAATTCAAAAACTACATTCCAAACATAAAAAACCACCAACTGGAAGATAAAAAACTAGAGTTTTGCACTTGTAATGTTCGGCACTTGGGGCTTGGAGAAGATCAAGCCCCAAGCTCCTTTTTATGTTGTTTTGTTCCTGCAAAAACGGCACTTGGGGCTTGGAGAAGATCAAGCCCCAAGCGCCGTTTTGTGTTGTTGTTTTTGTTCCTACAATATTCGGCACTTGGGGCTTGGAGAAGATCAAGCCCCAAGCAACGTTTTGTGTTGTTGTCTTTCTTGGAGCAACAACATAAAACGGTGCTTGGGGCTTGATTTTCTCCAAGCCCCAAGTGCCGAATATTGTTAGTGCAAAATGTGGAGTTTGGGGCTCGATGTTTTCCAACCCCAAGTGCCATTTTTACATGAAGGAAAAATAATAAAAGCAAAATCCAAGCCTGCCAAACAAAACAAACAAAACGGAGCTTGGGGTTTGATGTTCTCTAAACCCTAAGTGCCATTTTTGCAGGAAGAAAAACAACAAAACATAAAACGCTGCTTGGGGCTTGATCTTCTCCAGGCCCCAAGTGCCGAACATAAAATAAATTGGGCCAAAACCCTAGTGTTGAACGTTCTTACTTGTTCATGTTCTTCAACATCACTTCGTGAGAACTCCGGTTCCTGACTAGCTCGAATAATCACCCTATCATTATTTCTCTTACTTTGAATCTCACTCGTTTTTAAGAATTGATTTTGTTAAAGAAGAATTTTTTGTTTATGTTGAATAGTAAATATGAATGATTTAGGTGGATGGAATCTGAAAGAAGAGAAACAATAGTAGATGTGAATGACAAAATGGATTGAATCTAAAGAAGATAATCGGTACATAGAAAGGTTTTCTTTCTTTCTTAATTTTGAAAATGGTAACTAATTATGTTAATCAACTTAATTTGTAAATAATGGTCAAAATATCTGAAATAAAAATAAATGAAAAAAAAATTATATTATTTTTATAAATATAACTTTATGATGTATCATTTCAAGCAAATAATCCTCTAAAAAACTCTATGTTTGTTTGTTTCAAAGATAGTTGCAACTACTCTTTGCTCCGGATACACAATGAACAATATTTTAAAAGTTTTTTTAGAATAAAAGAATATTAAAATGCGAAGAACAGTAAACTTACAAGATTATAACGTAGTATATATAAAAATATTTCTTTGGTAAGGGTTAAGATTGGACTCAAAGAAGCGAAATTGTGATACGTCACAAATCATGTTAGATACAGGGTTAATATCACGAATATAAGACAATATCATTGACAGGGTTATGTATATGTTATAGACATAGGCTATGTTCGGTTCCTTGAATTAGGCCCCAATTGCATTAATTGGCCCAAACAAAACAACCCAATATCGCATTCGATTGGGCCGACAATTTCCCGGGCAGCCCGTAGTTATCGGCTGAAATAGTGGGCCATCCCCCTTAATTGGTCTGATTGCAACAGGGGCTCCATCCCAGAAATTAATTAGCTGGGCCAAACTTGAAAAAAATGAGACAAAAATGCCCCTAAATGAGTGGATATTTACGGGCAAAATGCCATCAAATTATTGGGCAGATTAAAAATGAAAGTCTCCATCTTCATTTCATTTCCCACCTTCAGCTTCATTTTCCTCCATTGGTGTACGGTGAGAACAACAAATGTTGATTTTTTTTATTATCTCCATTTTACTTTTTTTTGACTAACATGTAAGAAGTAATTATTAATTCTCAATTTTTTTCTTCCGAAACTATTTGTAATAATTAGTTCCATTTCTTGTGTTTTACCAAAGGAAATAGCTTGAACAAGTTGAAGAAGAAGAATAGATAGGATAAGCACTCTATACCCAAATCTTGTACAATTTTTTATTTCATTTTCCAAACTGTAGTTCGTAACAATTTTTTTTCCATACGTAAATTAGGTTTTTTTTTTATTTATTTGTAATTTTTTTCTTTCATTCTCTTTAAATGGGTTCGTGAACTGTTTTGTGGTGGTATTGTAGTGCTTTGAAACTCCTATATTGAAGAAAAATTTAATTGTGTATTGTTTGTTGTGTGATGAAATGTTAAATAAAATAGTTGATTTATATTTAAAAATATATAAAAATATATAAAAATATATTTTGTCATATGAAATACAGAATACAGCTTATGGATCAAGGAAGGAACGAACAAGTCCTAAATTTTTGCCATCGGTTTTTTTGGAAGTGTGTTATAATAATATGTATATGCCTCATTGCACACGAAGCACAATGTCGTTCCCAAATGTGCAGTAGGAAGATAAGAAGGTATAGCATGATACGTAAGAAACCCAAACAAGCCGAGTATTTACATCGTGTAACAATGACGACGGATGTTGATTCAAAGGTTGTATTAAAGTGCACTATGAGCTCTTTGATAGGATAGTGCCTAGCAAGGCAATTCATTTAGCTTGTAATAGGTCTATTCTGTAAATAACAATCTTTGATTTTATAATTAATACGCATGTTTATTTATATTTGTATAATGATAAACAAAGGCCAACTTCATCTCTCGCGAATACATTTAAGCGATTGGATGAAATCCTTAGATTACATTTTGACTATGGGACGATTCACTTCAGTACTGAGTGCAATCATGAAACAATCTCTAACGTCGTAATCTTAAAACACGTTCCAAGTCATAGATTCCGAAACGAGACAGGGTATCGTAGGAATCGCCAAGACTTGTACAAGTATGCATAATTCACATGGAGTGAATTTGTAGCGTTTCATGAGCAAGGCATTTGAGGTCAATGCATATGAGTAGGTGGTTCGATAGAGGATCGAACGCATCGAACGACCCGAACAGAGAAACTCATTGTGGAAGCGCATGTCGCATATCGGTGATGGGATATTTCTCAAGACTTATAATAGTGTACGATTTAGTCCTTTGACTTGAGGTGCTAGGGCGAATTCGGTGCATGAGTGTGCGTACTTAGATCTAGGTATAGATCACTTAGCCTGATCTTAACATGCCTAGGTTGGGTGCTTATGGTTATGTACGCGAGTGGTTAGTACCAATATGGAATCTACCAACTCATCGTAATGGATGAGAGAATTTCCTATACGATTCTTAGATAATATATCCGAGGAATCTGCGGCCGCAGTCGATGATGGATTTGGAAAGGGGTTTCCAAATTTAGCAGTCACATTGGAATATTATCCCGAATTAGAAAATATAGTTATCGAGACAAATTTAGAGGTGCCGATCAATTCGCACACCCTAAGTCTTGATCGGGAAAATTAGTCGATAGAAGGACCGTATGTACATGGCATTTATAAGAGGTGAGGTTCAAAAATAACAATTCACCTGAAGTTGGGCTTCATGGACTTGTGGCTAGACATCGACCATGAAGTGTAGGTACTCCTGAGTTAATAGAGGAATTGATTCTAGGAGTGGTCAATTAAAGGTTGTTTAATTGATCGGAGCAATTTATTGTTCATAAATTAAATCACGAGGAATTCGTGGGCCTGCTGCCAATTGACGGTGAACCTAGAGGGTCACACACAATACAGTTGGACGGTGACAGTTATAAAATGATATAAAAGGAAATAATTGATTTAAAGGTAATTAAATCAATTAATGAATTAAAGTATTAATTCAAGTGTGAGATTAATTAATTAGTTGATCTAATTAATTAAAATAATTAATTAAAGTGTTAATTAATTAATTAAACGAAATATTAATTAATTAAAGGAAATATTAATTTATTAATTAATATGGACTGGGTTTTAATTAAGGTGGTTAATTAAAAGAGGCTTGCAAGACATGGACCTTGAATTAAAAGTCCATAAGAAGTCTTGCAAACCTAGGTCAAGAAGGAGGCTTATAAATAGAGTTCTACTTGAACTCAAAGGACAACACAAGAGAACACCCTAGCACAAACCCTAGCCGCCCCCTTGACCTAGCCGCACCCTACCCTGCGCCGCCACCTGCAAGCCGCCGCCTCCCTTGGCCGTGAGCTGCTCCTGTGCCGCCGTAGCTCCTCTCTTGCTTACTTTGTGCTGGATCTTGCTCTGCAAGTAGATCCAGCTAATCTTTTAATAACAAACCTTCTAGATCCAGTTCGTAGCCTAAGACTAGAAGGTGTTGCCAAAATCCAACTGGTGTGGATCAACTTTGGAGGTGAGACACTTGGATCACTTAATGTGAATCAAAAACTACATTAGAGGTTGCCACCACCTTCCCTGTGGTGAGGTAAAAATTGAAACCCCTTTTATTTAGTACTGTTTGTGTTTTTTATTCAACCTTTTCGTATACATAATATGGAGATTTAATTATGGGACTGTGGGTGCCTTGAAAATTTTAAAATTCCGCACACTTTGTTGTTCTGACAATTGAGGCAACCCAACACTCTTTTAGTAAGCAATGTAGTTTATTGCATAATATTGGTGGTACACTAAATATGTGTCTCTCAATGAACAAGTTGCAATGTTCTTATCTGTCCTTTCACATCACAAGAAAAATCGAATCGTCGGGTTTGATTATCGTCGTTCCGTTGATACAGTTAGCAAGTGTTTACACCGTGTATTGAATAGTTTGCTAAAATATCATTCCATTTTACTATCACCACCTACACCGATTTCAGAAGATGACGAGTGTTCAAGATGGGGTTGTTTTCCAGTACGTACCCATGTTTACGAATCTTCCTAAATCACTATAAGGCAAACATATATAAACATTGATTTTTTAAATTCCTATTTTTTTAGGATTGTCTAGGGGCTTTGGATGATACTTATGTGAGAGTATTAGAACCAATCGCTGATAAAACCACGATATAGATCAAGAAAATGTGATATTGCAACAAGCATTCTTGTTGCGTGTGATGTTAATGGAAGATTCACGTATGAATTGGCTGGATGGGAGGGCTCTGCTGCAGATGGGAGGGTCCTTAGAGATGCAATTACCCGTCCCATTGGACTTCGAGTTCCTACCGGTACATGATAGATTTAAACCATTTTATTCATCATTGAGCTTCCTTTATTAATGGCTATATCACAACTTAAATATTTTACTTCTTTAATTATATATTCTAGGTACATACTACATTTGCGATAATGGATACACTAATGGGGAAGGTTTTCTGACACCATATAGGGGAGTATGCTACCATTTAAAGGAATGGGAGGTAGGTCAAGACGCCCCACGAAATTATAAGGAGTACATCAACATAAAGCATTCACAGGCAAGAAACATCATTTCGGTCGAGTAAAATAGAGGTGAGTGTCACTTAGGAGTGATGCTTTCTACCCATTAAAGACTCAAACCAAAATTATCATGGCTTGCATTCTTATCCACAATTTTCAACTAATGACGATGCCCAATGACATGTCAGATCTGAAACTCCCTAGTGAATCTGAAAGTGATGATGAGGTGGAGGGGCATGGGCCTAGTGGAGATGGGAACTTTGTCAATGTTGTTGAACCCTCACAAGCGTGGACTGATTATCGAGATACCATGGCTCGAGCTATGTATGATAATTGGTTGTCGAGTCATTGAGATGCACGCATTTATTGCGTTTTGATTGGGAATATTTTGGAATTGTGATGAATGTTTATTTGATTGTGTTCTTGGACGTGGTACAATGTGGTCTATGAGTTTGTATGATTGTTTTTATTTCATTTGAATGTTCCGAAACGATGGAATTGTTTTTGCTTATGTATGTTGCATAAGTAATTAGTGACGGCTTAGCTAATATCATGTTATTATTTTGTAATGTGTTTGAGTACTTATCAACCCTAATGCATTTCTTATTGAAATCTTGTATATAACAGTGCAGCAAATGGAGTCAGTACCAAGGAATGCCGGAATATCTCGTTCAACAAAAACACCACAAGGACCTCGTAGAATTTGGACTAATGATGAAGATCAAACATTGATTGCTTGTTTGCATGAGATGATATCAAGTGGTTGGAGGGCTGACGATGGATTTAAACCAGGTTATTTACAGGCCTTAGAATCCACAATAAATGCTAGGATACAGGGAAGCGAGATTAAAGTTAGGCACATCAACTCAAAGCTTACAGTTTGAAAAAAATAGTACTATTTGTTGCTTGCCATGTTGGGTACTAGTGTCTTTGGATGGAATGACGATGCTAAACTGATAGAGGTCAATGATGATGTTTGGGCTGAATATGCACGGGCATATTCATTTTCTAATTTTTAGCTTTATAACAATATCCTTCTTAATTATTGTTTAGTGTTCTAAACTCCTTTTTATTTATAGGCTAATCGTGATGTTTGTGCCATGAGGATGAAGTCTTGGAGGTACTATGATGATATGTGTCAATTGTTCGGAATTGATAGGGCTACGGGGTATCATGCTCAGGGGTTCGTTGATGTTGTGGATGACATATTACTTAGTGAGAACCTTAAAAACTCAAGCAATGTCGAACCTTATATTCCATCATTTGATTTTGATAGCCCATGTATTGATTTGACGGCGGAGGTCGCCGATTGGGATGGAGATCATTTGAAAGATAAAAGCAACTCGACACCGGATATATCCGATGGAGGTCCAAGGAAACAAAAATCTAAGGTGAAGACATTTGGTCTTAAGATTGGTGGGAATGAGAAGAAGAAGAAATTCAAATTGACTAGATAAAAGAAGGTTGAAACACCCGAATCCGCAAAAAATGAGACTATTGTGCCCATCCTCACAAAATTCATTGAGGAATCTTACCCCAAAAATGAGCACGGAGGAAGATACGGTGGACGATAAGGCTATGAAAGTTATTGCCGCATTGGAGAAAGTCCCGGGTCTATCCGAAGAAAATATGAACTTTCTTTGTTATAAGATCATGGATAACCCAAAACACGTAAGCTTATTTTTACGTTCGAGCGGACGTAATCTTGAAATACAAGCACACATGATGCTCGAGGGTAAGTTTACATGAATTACATGGTTTCATGATTATCTTTTGTGAAAAGTCATATATTGATACTTTGTGATAGTTTTAATTTTGTGATATTGGTTATGGAGTATTAGAATGGTGTTAATTTTGGCCCCATAGGGGTGTTTAGTTAATGACTTTATCTTTTGGTGGAATATAAGCAAACATGGCTTGGGAATTCTTATGAAAGCATGTTAATTTCAGAGCCATGTTTGGTGAAGTTTTTTTTGTTTTTGTAATGAATTTCGAATGTAAATAAAGGGAGTTGAATTTGTGATTATGCAATGAATCAATGGATTTTAAATTTCTTAAGATTGTACAAATATGAATGATTTATTTGCTTCAATTAAATAGTTGTTGCAAAATTAGAATCCAAGTGCATGCATTATTATGGTCACGTAATTTCAAAAGTGTTGCATTTTTTGGTATTAATAGACAATATGAATTGTCTTTTTACATATGTAGTGCAACTAAATATAATTTACTTCTACTTGTGTTCCAATTTATAGTTGAAGATTAGGATGAAGTTTAATATTTTAGTATGTAAATAAAAGTTGAATTTGTAAATGACTGTTAACTTGAACTAAAAGTTGAAATCAAATTTGTAGTTGTGTAAATTTTTTTAACATTTCCCAATGAATGTTAACTTTAACTGCAAATAAAGGTGCAAATTTGTAGTTTTATGTCTTTATGCATTTTTTTATCTTTAACTTTAACTGCAAAAGTTGCAAATGTTAACTTTTCAGTCATATATCAATAAATAAAGTTGCAAAGGTC
This sequence comes from Penstemon eatonii, assembly GCA_038501285.1. Taxonomy (NCBI): domain Eukaryota; kingdom Viridiplantae; phylum Streptophyta; class Magnoliopsida; order Lamiales; family Plantaginaceae; genus Penstemon; species Penstemon eatonii. The sequence continues at coordinate 47,129,663 of CM076714.1, forward strand.
CAATTTTTTTATGAAAAGATTCTTTGGATGTAAATAGGCAGATTATTGTTCAGTCATATATAAGCAAATAAAGTGCAAAGATCCAATTTTTTCAGTCATATATAAACAAATAAAGTTGCAAATGTACAAATTATTAAAACATGTTACGAAGATTCTTTTGTAAGCTAAAGCATGATAAGTTACGAATATTCTTTTCTAAGCCAAAGTATGACAAAATCTAAAAGCAAATAAAGTACACAAACACACACTAGTTATAAATAGGCAGATTTATATATAAACATAAACAGGCAAATTTATAAAACTGCCTTACAAGAGATGAAATGATCCACAGTCCACCAACAAAAGAAAAACATTACAAGGTGTCATGCACCTTACTACCCTAGTCATGTTCATCTTATCATAACACGGTTCTTCATGCATGCAAGCACAAGAAAATGTGCATGAAGAACCATCAAATAAAAATAACAAAATTAAATACAACCGACATAAACAACAAGCCACCACCTAAATCCCACACATCCCCGTTAGTCCACTTCAGATATATGACCCTCCATATCACCATTAACATCTCCGGCTGCCCCGACATTTCCTCCATCATACACAATAATAGCAAGTGGATTTACCTCTTCGAAAGGCAGGGTAGCAGCCTCAGAATCAAGATTAGCATCTATAACACGTATAGGCAAGACGACAAGGGCATCCTCATCATTGGCCGATAGGTAAATGGGATACAGAGGGGAGCCGAGGAGTGGTCTTGGGAAGTGGGCACATTGCTTATGATCAAAAACAAATTTCAATTTTCGATAGTGGTGATGCCCTTCAGTTCGGTACCTTCGGTAGCTCCCCGACTCGTGCTACAAATAAATATGAGTAGTGGTCAGTGGGCTGAATAGACACACAAACATAAACATAACAAATAGGTACTACTTAACACTTACAAGTGGACTTATGACGGTCCATTATTTGTTGGAAACGGATGTGCGACAACTATATGGGCCATACTGAATCACGGGCTAGTCCAAGAATTCCTTGAAGTCAACATACTCCCGTCGAATACGTTCCAGTTTCAATTTAAGTAATGTAAGGTGGAACCGTCGATGGAAGCGTTCATTTATTTTCACAACAATCCTTTCAAGAGTTAGACGAAGGTTTTCAAGGTCTTGAACATGGTCCCTCCTTGCAGCACATACCAGTTTGGATATGTAGTAGGTCATAGTTGTTAATAGCGAGCGAAGCGCTCGCTATATCGAGAGTCATGGCGAATCGAGACCCCGGTGCTTCGCATCGCTATGTTTTTCGTGTTTGGGAATAGCGCCGCTATTCCGGCGCTACGGCGCCATTCGCTTCGAATCGAGAGGCAGCACTTTTCCAAATTTTTTTATTTTTTTTTAAAAAGAATAATTTTGACTTTTAAATAAAGTCAAGAAATAAGTCTTGTGACTTATAAGCAAAAAACGAAGAGAGAGAGAGATGAGATGTTAAACCCTAATTTTTAAAATCATTCTCTCAAGTCTAACCTGTCGCCGCCGCCACCGCCATCGTTAGCCGACGCGCCAACCGCTGCCAGCCACCTTAGTCTCACGGTAACGGTAAGTCTTCATTTTCTACTTTGTGTAATTTAAGCTGTTGCTGCTATTTTTATATCCTCTATTGAAGACCTTTTAAGTAATTATATTACTCCTATATAACATTATAAATAACTACTAACATATATTTTAACTAATAAGTTAATAACATAATAGGGGAGGTTAAAATGGAATTGGTCATCTAATTTAATTGTCATTTATTATTTATATTCAGTAATTAATCCATATTTCTATCCATATTTATTATTATACTTGTATAGAATATTATTATAATCATTCATATATACATATTTAGAATATGATTATATTTCAATTATTTATGCATATATTACGTATATGTCTATATGATACATATTTAATATTACTTTGTAGATAATATTAATATTTACTTAAAAAGGGGGAGTTGCAAAAACTAAATTTTTAATTGTTGTATTTATTTAACTATATATATTAATATATTAATAATTGTCCATTAAACTATGTACTTCTAATTTTTAAATGGTAAATATACTTACTAGAATTATCAATGCAATACATTCACATTAAATGATATTAAAATAATGCACTTATTTGATTATGTTACTATAATTTACTTGAAGGATGGCAAATCGGGATAATCGGGATCCGGGGTGGGACCATGCGACTTTGAAGGATCCCAATGATAAAAGCAAAGGTCTAGTGTGCATTTATTGTGCTAAAGTTATGCATGGAGGTTTATCGAGGGCAAAACAACATCTTGCAGGGGGGTTTAAGAATGTTGCAGCTTGCATGAGGGTCCTTCCTGAGATTAGGCAATTCTTTATAGATTATTATGCAGCCAAAGAAACCGCAAAGAGGGTTTTAGACTCAATCCCTCACTTTGATGAGGTTGCCGACGAAGAAAGAGAAGAAAGAGAGAGAGAGGAGCAAGAGGAACGTGTGAAGCGGGCTCATGGTAAGAGGCCTATTAACACTTCAAGTAACCCCCAACCCAAAAAGCCGAGACAACTAGGTCCTATTAATTTGTTCTTCAACAAAAAACCAAATGAGGGGAAAAAAGGTGGTGCATCCAATACATTCACTGAAGCTCAAAAGAAATTGAGAGAAGATGCGGTTCAAAAGTTTTTAGATGGATGTACGATGTCGGCATTCCATTTAATGCCGTGAACTATGATAGCTTTGGTCCTATGATTGAAGCAATTGGGCAATTCGGTCCTGGAATGAAACCTCCGAGTTATTATGAGGTAAGAGTGACAAATTTGAAGAAAGAGGTGGAACACACAAAACAACTTATGAGGCCGAATGAAGAAGAAAAAACAAAGTATGGTTGTTCTTTAATGGCGGATGGTTGGAGCGATGGAAAACAAAGATCATTGATTAATTTTTTAGTCAATACTCCTGGAGGGAGCATGTTTGTGGAATCGGTAGATGCATCGAGTTATTCTCACACGGGTGACAAAATGTTTAAGTTGCTTGACAATTTTATACAACGTGTTGGAGAAAAGAGCGTGATACAAGTTGTCACAGATAGTGCAAGTGAAAACGTGTATGCCGGTGAATAATAAGTCATCATCAAAGTGTAGTTGATATTTGATAATATCTTTTGACAATTTCACTATCACAAGCTTTAATTTTATTTTTTATTGTTCAATTAACAAGGAAGAGGTTGGAGACAAGATATCCTCTCCTATTTTGGACTCCGTGTGCTGCTCATTGCTTGGATCTAATGTTTGAAGACATTTTTAAAGTACAAGAATTGAAAAAAACACTTGAGCGTGCAATTACGTTGAATGGGTACATTTATAATCGTACTATGGTCTTGAACATGATGAGAGAATTCACCGGTCAAAGAGATATGGTCAGGACATGTTCAACTCGTTTTGTAATGGCATTTTTAACCTTGAGAAGGTTTCAAAAGCATAGGACACAATTGAGAACTATGTTTACTTCTGATGAGTGGAATCGAAGTAGATTTGCAAAGGAACAAGGCGGTAAGGCAGTAACAAAGATTATTTTGAATGTCACTTTTTGGGAGACTATTGGTTACATTATGAAATTTGCTGGCCCACTTGTGGAGTTTCTTCGGCTTGTAGATGGAGAGAAAAAACCTCCAATGGGTTATATATTTGAGTCAATAACAAGTGCAAAGAAGAAAATTGCTTTGTCTTTTGACAACAATGAATGGAAGTACGCCGAAAATTTTAAGATCATTGACAAATGATGGGAAACTCAACTTCATAGGCCTTTACATGTAGCGGGATATTTATTAAATCCCGAGTTTTTTTATGCAAACCCCGAGATTGAAGAACGTGAGGAAATTACGATTGGGTTTGATAAATGCGTTGATGAGGATTTACAAGATGAGATTGCCAATGAGCTAATAAAGTATAAAAGTGTAGAAGGAACTTTTGGATTGGCTAAGGGTGAAAATGGCACCAGGTATATCCATGTATATACACGACTAGTATTATTTTTTGTTTTATGAAAATGATTTGTAATGCGTTTTACCATTTCATTGTTTACTAGCTGAATGGTGGAGTTCATATGGAAATTCAGCGCCAAATTTGCGGAAGCTTGAAATCAAAGTTTTTAGTCTTACTTGTAGCTCTTCCGATTGTGAGCGTAATTGGAGTGTATTTTAACACGTAAGTGTAAAACGTGTATTCTAGCTAGTATAGTAAAGTTTATAAACTTTAATTAATAAATCTAATGAATTTTGTAGCTCCATTCCAAGAAAAGGAATCGATTAGTGCAACAACGGCTTAATGATTTGGTCTACATCAAATATAATAGAGATTTGAGGCGAAGGTATGACTTGCATGATACCATTGATCCCATCGTCTTGGAGAATCCTAATGTAGATGGTACCAATGAATGGTTCGTGGGAAGGATGGACCCGTTAGATGATGGAGATATTGATCTTGTGTTTGAAGATGATACTTTGACTTGGGATACCGTAGAATTTGCCTCTGGTATAAATGAACCTACTTATTCTCTTAGAAACACTACCTCGAGAGGTTCAACTTCTACATCAAAGTCGTATTCAAGAGGTGGGGGTAGAACGTCAAGGAAAACAACATTCTCATCTACATTGGGAACATCCTCATCTACACTCCCAACATCATCATCTTCAATGCCAACCCCATTATCTACATCTACGCACGATTGTATGCATGAACAACCGGGATTTGAAGATCAAGATGGTAGTGATGGTTACGATAATGAGGAAGAGAAAGATAACGCGTGCTATAAAGATGATGACCCCGATGAAGATATAAATGAAGAAATTTGAGTTGATATCTCTTTTGGTTTTTGAGACTTTGAGATTGGAGATTGGGATAAATTACATTGCATTGTTTTAAAACTTATTTGCTTAATTTCGAATTTATTTTTGTAATTGGTACTTGTGATATTTGATTTTCTTTTGGATTATTAAGTATGATCTAGTTTGTTTTAATATTTAAATTTGTTTTTTATGTGTTAATTGATGCATATATTTATTATATATTGATTGTCTTTATATTTGGTCATTTATGTTATATGATTATAGTTTTTTTTGGAGAATATACAATTATAATTGATATATTATATTGTACATGAACGCTTCATTCGGGAAAAGCTAGCGCTTTTCGTCTCGCTTCGTTCCAAAGCAAGGCGAGGCCTTGTCGCTTCGCGTCGCTATTCGCTATTAACTATGGTAGGCCTCTTCCTCAGGGCTCCACCCGTCATACCTCGAGTTCATATCAGTCCGCTGCCTTCGAGTAAGTGGCATGTTTGTACCTACATATAAAAAACTCAACCATTAGTGTCATATATGATATTATTAGTCAAGGAAACTCAAGGAAGAGTGTACAAAAGGAAGAAAAATGAACTTCTAATTAATGATTATCATATGAAAGATTTTTAGGTAACTCACTGTTTTTCAAATGTAGATAGCTAATAGTGTGTTCGGTTTAAACGATTGTAATGGCCTTATATAGGCAGTTGTGATGAATGCAAAATCCAAACATAATAATTTACAGTGGGTAAGAAGTTGAAGACTTGTTGAGTATTAATAGCAAGTAAATATGGGTAAGGATGATTTTGGTAATAAATGCTAGTAAGTAATCATAATGGGGACACCCCAAAAGTAATAAAGGTAAATATGCATTAATTAGCAGCATTGGAAAATGGAGGATCCATTAAATTATATTTGCAGAAACAAGTTTGGCTAGTAAAATATTATAAAATTATAATAAGTAGGGTAGTTGAATAATGCATATTCTATTTCCTATACATAGAAAAATGAAAGAGTGTGGTAAATTCTACTTACCAAAAGTAAGTATTGAAAAGACACTTCATATCAAGTCATATATGCCCAGATTTGACAACTCCAAAAAGGCCAAATCTGGGCAAGGTATAAGATTTTTTTTTTTCCATTCCAGTACTCATGATTTCATAAATTCCACCACAGTCAAATGTGCACCCAAGCCATATTGAGATGAACCACAAAAAACCAAAAAACAAAACATATTCAAAATACCATATTCCACAAGTGATGAATGAACATGTTACAAATGCAAATAAATATCATATATACATGAATCAGTTATCATGTCACAACCAAGAAATGAATGCAAAAAACCATATTGAGATGAACCATTTATCATGAGTCCAAAAATTCCAATAAACAGAACATATTCAAAATACCATATTCCACAAGTGATTCCAAAGTCAATGTTACAAATGCATACAAATATCATATATACATTAATCAGTTATCATGTCACAACCAAAAAATGAATGCAAAAAACCATATTGAGATGAACCATTTATCATGAGTCCAAAAAATCCAAAAAACATAACATATTCAAAATACCATATTCCACAATTGATGCTAAAACATGTTACAAATGCATTCAAATATCATATATACATGAATCAGTTATCATGTCACAACCAGAAAAAAATAAATCATATATACATAACTAGCCTGAGTCTAACACTAACTAAAAAAGAACATATCCACAAAAAAAATACCAGAACATATCAAAACAATATAGCCCACTAGTGCTCAAACATGTTACAAATGATATATTATAGCCCACCATGATCTAATCACAAGACCAAACAAAGCAAATAATATGATAGGATAGTGCCCTGCAAGCCAGTTCAATTAGCTTGTAATAGATCTATCTTGTATATAACAATCTTTGATTTTATAATAATACGCATGTTTATTTATATATGTATAAGGATAAACAATGGCCAAACTTCATCTCTCGCGAATACATTTAAGCGATTGGTTGAAACCCTGAGATCACTCATGACTATGGGACTATACACTTCAGTACTGAGTGCACTTATCATGAAACAGTCTCAAAGGTCGTGATCTCGAAAATGTTCCAAGTCATAGATTCATATCGAGACGGGGTATCGAGTGAATCGTCAAGACTTGTACGATTATGCATGATTCACACGGAGTGAATTTGTTGTAGTTTCATGAACAAGGCATTTGAGGCCAGTGCATATGACTAGGTGATTCGATGGAGGATCGAATGCATCGAACGACCCGAACAGAGAAACCCATTGTGGAAGCGCATGACGCATATCGGTGATGGGATGTTTCTCAAAGGATTATAATAGTGTACGATTTAGTCCTATGACCCGATTTAGTCCTATGACTTGAGGTGCTAGGGCGAATTCGGTGCATGAAAGTGCGTACTTAGATCTAGGTATAGGCCACTTAGCTTGGTCATAAAAATGCCTAGGTTGGGTGCGTATGGACATGTACGCGAGTGGTTAGTACCAAGATGGAATCTATTGACTCATCGTAATGGATGAGAATATTTCCTATACGATTCTTAGATAATGTTTCCAATGAATCTACGGCCGTAGTCGGTGACGGATTTGGAAAGGGGTTTCCAAATTAGGCAGTCACACTGGAACATTATCCTGAATTAGAAAGTATAGTTATCGAGACAAATTTAGAGGTGCCGATCAATTCACACACCCTAAGTCTTGATCGGGAAATTGGTCGACAGAAGGACCTTATGTACATGGTAATTATATGAGGTGAGGTTCACTAAATATCAATTCACCTGATGTTGGGCTTCATGGGCTTGTGGCTAGACATCGACCATGAAGTGTGGGTACTCCTGAATTAGTAGAGGAATTGATTCTAGGAGTGGTCAATTAAAGGTAGTTTAATTGATCGGAGCAATTTATTGTTCATAAATTAAATCACGAGGTTTCGTGAGCCTGCTGCCAATTGATGGTGAACCCAGAGGGTCACACACAATACAATTGGACGGTGACTGTTCTGTAGGAATATAAAAGAAATTAATTGATTTAAAAGTAATTAAATCAATTAAGTGAATTAAAGTGTTAATTCAAATGGGAGATAAATTAATTAATTGATTTAATTGATTTAAATGACAATTGATTAATTAAACTAAATATTAATTAAGTAATTAATTAATATGGGCTGGATATTTAATTAAGTAATTAATTAAATTAAGGTGGGCTTGCAAGAGATGGACTCCTAAGCCCATTAGGAATCTTGTAACCCTAGGTCTTGAGGAGTGCTTATAAATAGAGCTCTGACAGAACTCAGAGAACTAACACCTAAGCAAAAACCCTAGCCTTCTCTTGCCCTAAGAAATCCGCCCCACCCTGCGCCGCCCAAGCCCTAGCGCCGCCGCCGTGTGCTGCCGTAACACCGCCGCACCGCCGCCGTGAAAGCCCTAGCGCCGCCGCCGCATATATTCTCCCTCATTCCTTTTGTGCAGAATTTTGATCTGTCAAATAGATCTGCACAATCCTTCATCAACAAACCTCTTAGATCTAGTTCTGAGCCTAAGACTAAGAGGTGTCATCATAATCCAGTTGGTGTGGACTTTTCTCTGGAGGTGAGACGCTTGGATCACTCCAGTGAACCAGAACCTTAATCAGAGTTCAGAATCAGAGTTGGAGGTTTCCACCACCTTGCCTGTGGTGAGGTAAAAATCGAAAACCCCCTTTGTTAGATTATTTATGTGCTTTGTTTTGTGTCTTTCGTATATATAACTTGGAGATATTATTATGGGACCTGTGGGTGTGCCTTGAAAAATTTTAATTTCCGCACTTTGTTGTATTGACAATCGAGGCATATCCCAACAGTGGTATCAGAGCCAACTCCATGATTATTATACGAAAGGCTTGAACATAATATGTGTTTATATTATATGTTTAATTATGTATATTAAAACGCATGATAATTATGTTCTGTCGATTGATTCTTACTTGTTATGACTAGATCTACAATTGGGTAAAACTGTTTTTCAGATCTATAGCGTTTTCATAGTTTTTGAAAACTTCAGGACTTTTTGGGCAAAAATCGCAAATTAGGGTTTTAAAGGGCTAAAAATTCGAAATTTTAGAATCTGGATATTTCAAAAATTCTGGACTGTTTTCGCAAACTGGTCGCACGCTTTTTGGGGTCATTTTGTAATTTCCGAAAGTTTAGGGACTGTTTTGCAATTACCGAAACATCAAGGATCTGTTTGGAAAAATCAAAAATTTTCAGAATTCAAAATTTATTTTCTGGAATGCTGGCCGAAACTGCTTTGGGTGTTTTTGTAACTTTTTAAAAGTTTTGGGGTCAAAGTGCAATTTTCGAAAATTGAGGGGCCGAAAATGCAATTTTCAAAAGTTGAAAAACAGAATCTGATTTTCAGCAGGAAAATTTATTTTGTTTACCCGAAAGTTTATTTTGTCATAATTAGTAGTGAATAAAAGTAAGAATCAATGGAAGTTAGTTTTAAAAGGATGTTTTAAAATTAAAGAAAGGAGAAAGTAAAATGTTGTTTACATGTTTCTTGCTCTACGTGAACTGTTTACGTGATTTTCGATCGAGCCGAGCCTTGACCTTAGGGTAGATGTGATTGGTTTAATTTAATGTTTGGTTTTTATTAGGGCCTGCGAGCCTTTTATGTTTTTGGGCCAACTTTGAGCCTTTGTAATAGAATAGGGCTTTAATGCTTTCCTAGTCTAGGATGGAGGCCCGTTACAAGCAAGATGGGAGCCCAAGGAGATATGAAGGCCATGTATGCATGGTGATTAATGTAATAGCATAGGCCTGTTTGAGAACCCTTTAGATTGACCAATAGGACCAACATCATGGCTCGATGATGGTCCACATATGAGGCTCCCGATCGAAAATATATTGTGGTAGAATGCATGCTAGGCTTGTATGGTTTTTAATTTATTTGTCGATTTATATTTAGCTTGTATGTGATGCGCGCTAGAATCTAGATCGTAATAAAAGAATAAAGCATAACTTACACGGTGAGATCTCGAGGAGAGTTAGTATAACTTTCAAACCAGAAATACCCCTCTCAAAATAAAATATTAAGTCATATTGGGTAAACTATAAAATGAAGTTTTATAGATCCAAGCCTTCCATCAATAGGGACTAGTGTATGTTGTCTACTTATCGATAGAGGTGATCCAGAGTCTGGCACCCGAGTCGAAGAAAGGGACAATACACGAAATTCCTCGATTCTTGTTTTTAACTAAACAAGACAAGGGTGGGAACTTGTCGGGATGTGAAAATCGACCGATAACTAGTTACGGGGATTTCATGACCGGGCCTGTTGCTCATCAAGATTGACTGGGTCAGACTTAAACGAGGAGTAACATCTATGATGTAGCAGTGCTAGATAGGTGCGAAAATCGAGGCAAAATAGCTTGAAGGTTGTGGAGTAACACAATTGGTAAAAGTATACCTACCTGGAGAATTACTTGTATGGCCACGAGTCGTGGGTGCAATTAATTGCTGCTGGGACGTCAAGACCTACTAGGAAATAGAATTTCCCGAGCAATCAAAGGGGTGATTGTTTCGACAAAATAGTGGGAGAACTTTTTCGAAACTAAGTCCAACTTCGATAATTATAAGTATTAGACATAAGATCAGTTAGCTTAATGTTGTCTTCTTTCCTATTGTAGATATTAATTACAATGTCTAAGAATCCATTATCTGTTATCCTCGACGCAAACAAATTGAATGGTTCAAACTTTGTCGACTGGCTGAGAAATCTGAGGATAGTCCTAGACTCCGAACGTCGCAGTTATGTGCTCGACACACCCATGCCTACTGCACCCGCAACACGAGCTACTGAGGAACAACGAACCGCCCATGCTAAAAGGGTTGATGATGATCTTCAGGTTCGTTGCCTCATGCTAGCTTCGATGTCAAACGAACTGCAGAAACAGCATGCTGCTATGCCGCTTGCTAGAGATATGCTTCTCCATCTCCAGCAGATGTTTGGGGAAAGGTCTCGCGCTGAAAGATTCGCGACCTCTAAAGAGTTGTTTAATCTCAAGATGGCTGAGGGAAGCAGTGTAAAAGATCACTGTCTGCGTTTCATCAACTTGGTTGAAAAACTGGGGCGATTGGACGTGGCTTTGCACGCTGATCTTAGCACTGACCTCCTTCTCCATACGCTGCCCCGTTCATTTGACCAGTTCGTGTTGAACTTCAATATGGAGGATAGAAACCTCGCTCTTCACGAACTGACCAATTTATTGGTAACGGCAGAATCGACTCTCAAGAAAGAGAAACCTGTAATGATTGCACACCAATCGAAGGCTGCAAAGCCTAAGAAAGGTAAGAAAAAGAAGAAGGTATTTTCTTCAAAGGCAGTCACCAAGGTGGTCGAGAAAAAGCGCAAAAGCCCAGAAGACGAATGTTTCCACTGCAAGAAAGCAGGGCACTGGAAAAGGAACTGCCCAGACTACCTGAAGATGAAATTGGTAGCCAAAGGTATTTTTCTAGTTGAAGTTAATATTTCTATTAACTGTGCATCGTGGGTGTTAGACACCGCAGCAGGTTCTCATATCTGCAATGATTTGCAGGTGATGGGAGCAATAAGAACCCTGAAGCCCGGGGATAGAATCCTGCGTTTTGGAAACGGAGCTAGGATCGCCGCCGAGGCTATAGGAGACGTGGAATTAGTCTTAGGGAATTTTACTTTAATTTTAAGGGATTGTCTGTACGTACCAAACGTTATTAAAAACATCATTTCTATTCCTATGTTAGACATTGATGGTTTTAATTTTTCCATTCAAAATGGATCTTTTTGCATATTTAAAGGTGATTTAATGTATGCTCGTGGTACTTTGATAGATGGTCTATATTCCCTAGAACCTATAAATTCCAACGTCATGCACATTCAATCTAGAAAAAGGAAATATGATAATCAAACTCCACAACTTTGGCACGCTAGACTTGGACATATTTCCAAGAGTAGGATTCAAAAGTTGGTTTCCTCTAAGGCTCTTGAAATAAAGAACTTAGATGAACTCCCGACTTGCGAATCTTGTCTCAAAGGAAAGATGACCAAATCACCCTTCACCGGGAATCTCGAGCGAACCAAACAGACATTGGATCTTATCCATACTGACGTTTGTGGACCATTGAGTGTCAATGCGAGAGGTGGATTCTCTTACTTCGTAACATTCACCGACGATTTTAGTCGTTATGGATATGTGTATCTTATGACACACAAATCCGAAACCTTTGAGAAATTCAAAGAGTTTCGAATGGAAGTAGAGAACCAACTTGGACATAGTATTAAAGCACTTCGTTCTGATAGAGGTGGTGAGTATTTAAGCCAAGAATTCCTTGATTATCTAAAAGAGAATGGAATTCTCGCACAGCGAACTCCCCCTAGGACACCTCAACTCAATGGAGTGTCTGAGCGGAGGAACCGGACTTTGTTAGACATGGTTCGTTCCATGATGAGCTTTGCTGACCTTCCCTTTTCGTTTTGGGGCTTAGCCCTATTAACTGCTTCGAAGATACTAAACATAGTACCTTCAAAGTCAGTGCCAACAACGCCGCACCAAGTATGGTATGGTAAAGCACCCGTGTATTCGTTCTTACGAGTATGGGGATCTCCTGCGTATGTAAAGAACAAGAAGGGAGATAAGCTAGATAGTAGATCTAGTTTGTGCAAGTTTGTGGGTTATCCAAAGGACTCTATTGGATACCTGTTCTTCGATCCTAAAGAACGTAATACGATCGTATCTAGGAACGCCCACTTCTTGGAAGAGGATTTCCTCACCAACCGAAATGGGACAATCGTAGAACTTGATGAAGTCCAAGAATCGGACCCATCCCCACAAACAGTGGAAGCTGAACCAGAATTTACTGAACCTACTAGTACACCTATGCTTCGAAGGTCTAATCGAATTCGTAAGGAGCCAGAGCGATTTGGTCTCATTCACGAAAACGAGAAAGTTGATGCTGATCCAAGGACCTATCAAGAAGCGATGTCTGACATAGATTCGGGTGCGTGGCTCGAAGCCATGCAATCCGAAATGGATTCCATGCATTCCAACAAGGTTTGGACCTTGGTCGATCCACCTAAGGGAACTATCCCTGTAGGATGTAAATGGATCTTCAAGCGTAAGCTTGGAATGAATGGAGAGGTAATTACTCATAAAGCTCGCTTAGTGGCGAAAGGGTATTCTCAAAGGCCTGGTATAGACTATGAGGAAACCTTCTCTCCCGTGGCGATGTCAAAATCCATTCGGATATTACTTGCTATAGCCGCGTGGCATGACTACGAAATATGGCAAATGGACGTAAAGACCGCCTTTCTCAATGGAGACATTGATAAGGAGATCTTTATGCAACAACCTGAAGGTTTTGCGTCCAAAGGAAGTGAGCACAAACTGTGTAAGCTTCAAAGGTCAATCTATGGCCTCAAACAGGCGTCCCGAACCTGGAACATACGATTTGATGAGACAGTCAAAGCTTTTGGCTTTATCAAAAACGTATATGAACCTTGTGTGTACAAAAGGAATAGTGGGAGCTCAATACAATTCATTGTTTTGTACGTCGATGACATTTTGTTAATCGGAGACGATATCAAGATGTTAGCGCAGACTAAAGCGTGGTTATCCGCGCAGTTCTCTATGAAAGATATGGGAGACGCATCTTACGTATTGGGAATACGTATCTATAGGGATAGATCGAAGAAGATGATAGGACTCTCCCAATCTCAGTACATCAACACGATCTTGAAGAGATTTAGTATGGAAGAATCTAAGAAAGGATTTGTTCCAATGAGACATGGTATCTCTCTTTCTAAGTCTATGTGCCCTACAACCGACGAAGAAAAGACGAGAATGTCTATCATACCTTATGCCTCTGCTATAGGGAGTATAATGTATGCAATGTTGTGTACTCGACCAGACGTAGCACACGCTCTAAGTGTAACGAGCCGCTATCAGTCAAATCCAGGCGAGAAGCACTGGACTGCCGTAAAAGCAATCCTAAAGTACCTGCGAAGGACTAAGGATATGTTTTTGGTCTACGGTGGTAGTGGAGAACTGAAACTTGAAGGATTCACTGATTCGAGTTTCCAGTCTGACGTGGATGATTTCAAATCCAACTCTGGATACATATTCCGCCTCAATGGAGGAGCGGTCAGTTGGAAAAGCTGTAAACAGTCTACCACTGCCGACTCAACCACAGAAGCAGAATATATCGCAGCATCAGATGCAGCAAAAGAAAGTGTATGGATGAGAAACTTCGTCCAGGAATTGGATGTTGTTCCTAGCATTGCTGAACCTGTAGTCGTCTTTTGTGACAACAACGGGGCAATAGCTCAAGCAAAGGAGCCGAGATCACACCATCAATCCAAACACGTACTGAGGAAGTACCACGTGATCAGAGAGATCATTGGTAGAGGAGATATGCATATGGAGTATGTCAAATCAGAAGACAACATAGCTGACCCACTAACTAAGCCACTTTCGCAAAAGGTGTTCGAGGGACATCTAGATAAGATGGGTCTAAGAAACGTTTGTGAATGGCTTTAGGGCAAGTGGGAGATTGATAGGATAGTGCCCTGCAAGCCAGTTCAATTAGCTTGTAATAGATCTATCTTGTATATAACAATCTTTGATTTTATAATAATACGCATGTTTATTTATATATGTATAAGGATAAACAATGGCCAAACTTCATCTCTCGCGAATACATTTAAGCGATTGGTTGAAACCCTGAGATCACTCATGACTATGGGACTATACACTTCAGTACTGAGTGCACTTATCATGAAACAGTCTCAAAGATCGTGATCTCGAAAATGTTCCAAGTCATAGATTCATATCGAGACGGGGTATCGAGTGAATCGTCAAGACTTGTACGATTATGCATGATTCACACGGAGTGAATTTGTTGTAGTTTCATGAACAAGGCATTTGAGGCCAGTGCATATGACTAGGTGATTCGATGGAGGATCGAATGCATCGAACGACCCGAACAGAGAAACCCATTGTGGAAGCGCATGACGCATATCGGTGATGGGATGTTTCTCAAAGGATTATAATAGTGTACGATTTAGTCCTATGACTTGAGGTGCTAGGGCGAATTCGGTGCATGAAAGTGCGTACTTAGATCTAGGTATAGGCCACTTAGCTTGGTCATAAAAATGCCTAGGTTGGGTGCGTATGGACATGTACGCGAGTGGTTAGTACCAAGATGGAATCTGTTGACTCATCGTAATGGATGAGAATATTTCCTATACGATTCTTAGATAATGTTTCCAATGAATCTACGGCCGTAGTCGGTGACGGATTTGGAAAGGGGTTTCCAAATTAGGCAGTCACACTGGAACATTATCCTGAATTAGAAAGTATAGTTATCGAGACAAATTTAGAGGTGCCGATCAATTCACACACCCTAAGTCTTGATCGGGAAATTGGTCGACAGAAGGACCTTATGTACATGGTAATTATATGAGGTGAGGTTCACTAAATATCAATTCACCTGATGTTGGGCTTCATGGGCTTGTGGCTAGACATCGACCATGAAGTGTGGGTACTCCTGAATTAGTAGAGGAATTGATTCTAGGAGTGGTCAATTAAAGGTAGTTTAATTGATCGGAGCAATTTATTGTTCATAAATTAAATCACGAGGTTTCGTGAGCCTGCTGCCAATTGATGGTGAACCCAGAGGGTCACACACAATACAATTGGACGGTGACTGTTCTGTAGGAATATAAAAGGAATTAATTGATTTAAAAGTAATTAAATCAATTAAGTGAATTAAAGTGTTAATTCAAATGGGAGATAAATTAATTAATTGATTTAATTGATTTAAATGACAATTGATTAATTAAACTAAATATTAATTAAGTAATTAATTAATATGGGCTGGATATTTAATTAAGTAATTAATTAAATTAAGGTGGGCTTGCAAGAGATGGACTCCTAAGCCCATTAGGAATCTTGTAACCCTAGGTCTTGAGGAGTGCTTATAAATAGAGCTCTGACAGAACTCAGAGAACTAACACCTAAGCAAAAACCCTAGCCTTCTCTTGCCCTAAGAAATCCGCCCCACCCTGCGCCGCCCAAGCCCTAGCGCCGCCGCCGTGTGCTGCCGTAACACCGCCGCACCGCCGCCGTGAAAGCCCTAGCGCCGCCGCCGCATATATTCTCCCTCATTCCTTTTGTGCAGAATTTTGATCTGTCAAATAGATCTGCACAATCCTTCATCAACAAACCTCTTAGATCTAGTTCTGAGCCTAAGACTAAGAGGTGTCATCATAATCCAGTTGGTGTGGACTTTTCTCTGGAGGTGAGACGCTTGGATCACTCCAGTGAACCAGAACCTTAATCAGAGTTCAGAATCAGAGTTGGAGGTTTCCACCACCTTGCCTGTGGTGAGGTAAAAATCGAAAACCCCCTTTGTTAGATTATTTCTGTGCTTTGTTTTGTGTCTTTCGTATATATAACTTGGAGATATTATTATGGGACCTGTGGGTGTGCCTTGAAAAATTTTAATTTCCGCACTTTGTTGTATTGACAATCGAGGCATATCCCAACATAATACACAAGAAAAAAAACCTAATCCAAACAATAATGAGCAATATAGCAATCATAATCATGAAATTGAACAGAATCAAGAAAATAATCAAGAAAAGAATCATAATAATGAACAAGTAGTGATGTTCTTTTTTTGCCAGCAATGAGTATGATTGTTGACTCATTGCAATAATCCAGCAATGCTTCATCTCGCACACAAATTGGTCAAATCCCTGAAAATAATTCATAACTTTTTTGCATTCAAATCACTAAACAATTTTGATAGTCCACATTTGAAAACATTAATTTACGTGAAAACCCCCAAATTTGTAGAAACAAGAAACCCTAAAACCCAAAACCCAATAAATTGAAACCTAATTTCATGAAATCTAATCCAAAACCCTAATTTAATATACTGGAAAATTACGAAAACAAATTTAACAAGCAAACTTACATTTCGGCTTCGAATAATCCGTACAAAGATTTGAAAAATATCTTCGAAATGGTACCAAGGAAGCCACAATTATTTTGTTGAACGAATGATTCAACGAAAGAACAAGCATTTCAATGGTGGATTTGACGTGGAATGAAGACGACAACATAAAGGGGTTTTGATAGGAAAACGGCGGGCTGGAAGCCGAAGATAATGAAAAAGTGGTTTCTCAAACCCTAGCAACCATTAGTCTCGTGGATATGTGATCCAACGAAAGAAGAAAGTATTTCAATGGTAGATTTAGGGTGGAATGAAGAACGAAAGAGAGTGGAATTGAGAGGAAGGAAGACGACGCAGGGAATGAGAAATGAATTGTGAAACCCTAGCAACAATTGTGTAGTGTGATCCAACGGTTGTGAACGAGTTTCAAATCAACGGTCAGATCTGTAGGCTAGTGGGGGTAAAATAGTAATTACACTTAAATGGGCTAACCGAACACAAAATTAAATAATTGGGGCAAGGCCCAATTCAAATAATTTTATCGGCCGAACATAACACAAATTAATTCGGCCTGATTAAATAGTGAGGCCAAACTAGTATTTGGGCCGATTACGATCTGCCCAAACGAACGCAGCCATAGTTGTTAATAGCTATCAATAAAGCAGAGTGTTTTTTTATTCTTTGGAACCACTTTTACTAAATATTATTAAAAGAAAATAATTATTTCAATTAACTTCCAAGAAAGAATGAAAGATTTCATTCTTAAAGCTAAATTATATATATATATATATATATTGAAAATTGTCTGTATAATTATATAAATTTCTAAGAGTGCATACATTTTTTAAAAGAAACAACTGGAATAACTTCATCATATAAAAATTTAGATCACATGTAATGGTTTAGCAAAGAAAAAATAGGGTTAATATGGAACAAAAACTGGTATTAAAATTGTTGATTTTTACTAAAAAGGAGCTGAAAGTGAAATGTATGGAATGTGAAAATTTAGATCATATATAAGCGTATGGAGTGTGAATATTTTTTGGAAATTACCTTATGTGAGACGATACAATGATGGAATGGTGAGTGAATTGGGGGTTTCATTTCTCCTTATAAATAAGAAAGAATTGGGTTATTGATTGTTGCTATTGTGAGTCCAGCAATAGTATTTTGCTCTTGTTGACCGATTTGGAGGTTAACATATGGTGGTTTCTTGGCGTTAGAGGGAAGCTAAGAAAACATCCCTCTGGTTCTCGTCTCAGGCAATTGAGGGTGATGAGGGATATATCATAGTATCCCAAACATGAAATATTCCATGGCTCGAGTCATATTTCTGATCATCAAAGCCTACGGATTCCGATCTCAAGACTCTGCCTAGCTCGTGGACCTGTTTTCGATCATAGCACTTCCGAGCTAATAAGTTGGGTTTGCCTCACGACATGGGCTATGGGCTGAGACATATTCTAGTATGGAAGGATCACCTAGTCCCACCATACACCTATTTATACCAAAGGCATTTAATGACATAAGGCACGCTTCCCAAGGCACACAGCTCGGATTAGCAAAACATGAATCTTTGTTCTCATCTTGTAGCTTTACGTAGGAGTGGGCACTGATAGAAATAGTGTCCGAGAAGCCAACTGTATGGTTGCCATTTATTGTAATAAATAAAGGAACTATTCAATTTAAATTAATAAATGCACTTTATTATGGTCAATTTTATCTTATGTAATAATTATCTAAGCATAAGGATAGAAAGCCTTAGATGACTGATCTCCAAGGCCGTGATCTTAAAAATATTCAAGAGTCGTAGAATCCAATCGAGGTAGGACATCGTTAGATTCTGTTAGACTCTCACTAATGTGTATACTCCGATGAACTGGAGGATGCTGGGGTTCACGGGCGTGACTAGGATAGTCGATACACATAAGTGGGTGACTTGCTGGGATGACAAGTGCACTGAATACCCCAATTAGGAAATAACTCACCATGGAAGCGGTAGTCGTATATCGGGGTTGAAGTTATTCCTATTTACAATAGTATACGAGGAACGATCCCTAATACTTGAGGTAATTGGGTTTATCTAGTGCGACACGTCTATACTTTGATGTGAGTTCCGATTGATTGGAGAATACCAGAAGGTCTCTGAGGATTCACGTTGGATATAAGGGAACTCGTATGCAGGTTCATATCATCAACAAATGATCCATTGACCCGACTTGATAGGTTGAAAAATTCTCCTATGGATTTCTGTGAGAAACTAATTCTGGTAAAATCCTCGGCCGAGATCCGATTGTATTGGAGCAGGCGAGATCCGATTGGATTGGATCGAGTTTATAAATTAAATTGAAATTTAATTTATAAGTTAATTAATTATATTAGATTTAATTAATTATAGACATATTTAATTAAATAGGCTTAGAGTCTAATTTATATAAACAAGAGAGTAATTGATTAATTGGATCATTTAATTGAGAAATTAAATAAAGCCTCAATTAATTAAATGGAATGGGCCATTAATTAATTAGAAGACTTAGTCTTCCAATAAAAAGGCCATGGTCCATGTGAGAGAAGATAAGAATTAAAATCCTATTCCTATATCTTATATGCAATCGAAAACATAAGAGATATACACACAAGCAAATTAAGTCTTGGAAAAATTCTCTCCCTCTCCCTCTCCCCCCTCTCTCTCTCTCTCTGGCCGAACACCCCCTCTCACTAGAGGAGTTTTCGATTTTTGCTTCTTTTGTTCTCTAGTTTTAGATCTTAATAATTTATATATTCTAGTCGATTAGAATTATTAAGTTTTTCGTGATATTGTGATGTATCAACTCGTAGAGGCGCAACATGTGGGGCACTATACTAACTTGGGATCAAGGTGCAAAAGAAAGGGCGAAATACATCTATTATGCTAGGCTTGGATTTGCTAGGAGACAGATAGAACTTTATATATGTGAGAGAAGATAAGACTTAAAATCCTATTCCTATATCTTATATGCAATCAAAAACATAAGAGATATACACACAAGCAAATTAAGTCTTGGAAAATTTCTCTCCCTCTCCCCCCCCCCCCCCCCCCCTCTCTCTCTAGCCGAACACCCCCTCTCACTAGAGGAGTTTTCGATTTTTGCTTCTTTAGTTCTCTAGTTTTAGATCTTAATAATTTATATATTCTAGTTTATTAGGATTATTAAGTTTTTCATGATATTGTGGTGTATCAACTCGTAGAGGCGCAACATGTGGGGCGCTATACTAACTTGGGATCAAGGAATGTTATA
This sequence comes from Penstemon eatonii, assembly GCA_038501285.1. Classification (NCBI taxonomy): domain Eukaryota; kingdom Viridiplantae; phylum Streptophyta; class Magnoliopsida; order Lamiales; family Plantaginaceae; genus Penstemon; species Penstemon eatonii. The sequence goes on from CM076714.1 coordinate 47,149,780, forward strand.
TGTATTCCAGACAGGGTACAATAGTTAAAATGGGCCTATTTGAGCATTACAGGATGCTGTACAAGCTAGAGGCTAAACATAGTACAACACGTGAACTAATCTATCTTTGGAGTAAAATGTGAGCAGCTTGACCGATCAAGGAGCACCTGGGAATGCGTGTGTGATGTCATAAATACGAGTGGTATTTATAGTTGAGGCGGCGTGCTAGGTGAACCTTCCACATGGATACATCTCCTAGCCCAAGGGTCTGGGCCGGGGTCGGCCCAACATAGATTCCGAAGATGGGGCCTCTTCAGGCAAGAATCTTCGAGCTGTAGGACGGGCCCAGTCGGAGATCGTGATACAGAGATCGATATTACTTCTTTGAGATCGGATTTCCTGGTTTTCGATCATCATCACGAATCCCATTGTCACCCAAAAATTCTAAAAAAGGTTCAAATTAGTCCAATATCTAATTATTGGAGAACTGTCAGGCGACCCATTCATGGCTAAGAGAATATCATTAAGAGCTTATCCGTTTACCATGTGAAATGATGAACTCTTCAAGAAGTTTGTTGTCGGCCCGCTATCATAGAGATTCATGAGGGAGTCTGAGGAAATCACTCCGGAAGTCGAGTTTTTTTAAGTTTTAAAAGACTAATCTAAGCAAAATATTCACATTTTTGGAACATTCTGAAAGTTCCGTCATTTCTCATTTTTTTCCCGGAAAAGGCTAAATACAATGTACCCCTAAACTAATTAGGGTTGTGTTGGATAAAGATGAAGATGAAAGCACTGAAGACAAATTGGTAAGGGAGGTTTTGATGCATTCCAAAACTTCAAATTCTGCTAAGTATGGATTAACTTAGTTGATGTCCCCTTGTGAAGAATTTTTGACTAAGTAAAGAAGACATCAGAAGAGTCAAAAATCAAGGTCCAAAGGCTACTGATCCGCTGAAGGAAAGTTATCAGACTGATGAAGATCAGCCGACTCAAATCAGATTTGTTCAAGTTTGGGATCAGCTTAGTCAGCCATCAGACTTGCACTTTCGTCAACCAAGTGGAAAGGATCATAAAGCCTTCCCAACGGTAATAAATGCCCCTGGAAGTAATAAATGCTGAAGTACAAGGTTATTAAAGACAAATGATTGAAGAAATGCTTCGCATCAGCTGGGTGCATTTAATGCTGCCTGCAGAAAATTACTGTTGACAGTACGGACAGACTGCAAAAGAGCCGTTCGCTGATTTTAAGGACCAGTACTCGAGGAATTTGAATCTTGTCTCTCTTCAACGGACATTTTTCAAACCTCAAGTATAAATAGCTGAAAGAGACGAGAAGAAAACAACAACACAAACTCTGAGAAATTTTCGAAGCAGAATTCTTTAAGTCTCAAGAACAGCTCACTCATCAGCTTAGTCATTTGTTGACGAAAAGCGAAGTTGAAGAACAAAGCTAAACACATCTTCTGAGTGAATTTGTAAAACTGAGTGTTGTGAGAAGTAGATATCCATCCGTGTGAGTGATATTACTTCGGAGAGTAGGAGTTTCTGAGTGATTTCCTACTGCGCACTTGTGGCCCTTTCATTTGTTGATTGGCGCAAGCAGAGTATACTGTAAACTTTGTGATTATAGTATAACCCAAGATCTAAGTGACTTGGAAGAGTGGACTAAAGGATATTTACATCCATATAACCACTATAAAAATTACTTGTATTTTTACTTGCACTTTTACTTGCATATTTTCTATTGCATAAAAACACTTTAAGTTAATTGTTTGAAAAGTTTTCTAAGAAAAGGAGTTTTGTAAAAACTGGGGAACAAACTTTCAAACTGCTAAGTTTACTTGTGAAAAACACTTTATTAATCCGCTGCAAGTACTCTAAGTATTAAAACTGATTTTGTCAGAATCAGCTAAGTAACTATCAGTTTAGTGGTCTACGAAGCTGTTCAAAGATTTGTTCGCGATCAACCGAGGAACCTACTGTTGATAACAGCTTAGTCTGTTTAAATTAACAAAAAGGTTTTAAAGTTAAGATTTGCAAAAAGTTTAGAGGTCTATTCATCCCCCCCCCCCCCCCTCTAGACCTCATCTGACCACTTGGGACCAACAAGTGGTATCAGAGCAGGTGGTTCATTAGAATCAGCTGCCTGATCAACGAGCTTGATCCAAGTGTTTTTCAAAGGTTTTCAAAACTTTTCAAAAGAGCATCTTTTTGAAAAACAAAAACTTTTTGAAAAATGGATTGTATCAGCCATGTTCCCCACATTGCTGGTATGTCTTTTGAAGACTGGAAAATCAGGATGGAGATTTTCCTGGCTGCTTATAATGATAACATGTACACATGTATCATAAAAGGTCCATTCAAATTCACCAAGACTATCATAGTTGATGAAGCTGAACTAGTGGTGGAAAAGGATTTAACAGAGATGACAGCCGAAGAAATAAAGTTGTTCAATCTGGATAAAGTTGGTCGTTTCATCATGACCAAAGCCCTGGATAATGATCGGTTTGATAAAGTCAAACATTGCAAGACTGCAAAGGAGATGTGGGATAAGGTTCGTGACATGAGCGAAGGAAACGACGCCATCAAAGAGCATCAGCTGAGTGTTGTTCTGGAAAAGCTGGACAACTTCAAGATGAAGTCTGCGGAAACCATTGACCAGATGGACACAAGGTTTACAAGGACATTAAATGAAGTGTTGAAGCTTGGAAAAACCTTTATGGACAAGGAGATAACCGTCAGAGTTCTGAAGGCCCTACCTCCAAAGTTCAACATGAAGGTGACAGCCATGGAAGAGTCAAGAGATCTGGGCAAGATTTCTCTTACAGAGCTGTTCTCCATACTCAAGGCGTACGAGTATAAACTGCCAAGGATGGGTGTTGAAGAAACCTCAACTTCAAGTCCCACATCTGCACTGGTTGCTGCTGAAAATCCCAGAAGGCCAGCTCACAAGAGCAAAGAGCCTAGTGTAGGAAAAATCCTAAGGCTAAAAAGAGCAAAGAGCCTAGTGTAGGAAAACAGGCTAGTAAGCCTAAACAGAAGAGTCCTAGGAAGTCCTCTGACAAGGCTAAAACTAATCAGACTAGTGATAAAACTAAGTCATCTGTTAATGAGCAAGCAACAAGTAAACCAATGAAGCATAAAAACAAGAAAAATCAAAATGCTTGGTATGGAAATGAGTCTTATTATGTGCAACCTGCTGCATATCATCCTATGTATCATGCACCTCAATTTCAAACTTACTATGCACCATATCCTGCTCATCCAATGCATGCATATCCTCCTTATCATGCATCTTACCCTGCTTATGAACATTTTCCCTATAATACTGATCATCAACATGACTTATCTGCTGAATATGATAATGATAAAACTGTTAATGCTCCTGTCAATACTCAAAAGCCTAAGAAGCCTAAAACATCAACATCTTGGGTTGTCAAAGGTGGAACTAATCCTTCAGGACCCTCTCAATAAGGGTACCTAAAACAATTTTATTTTTGGTTTGTAGGTTAGGATTAGGAGTAGGAGTAAAGTAGAGAAGATCTGGTACTTGGACAGTGGTTGTTCAAGGCACATGTGTGGAAGCATACATGAGCTGACTGATGCAGTTGCTGTGGATGGTCCTAAAGTTACTTTTGGGGACAGCAAGGAAGGCAAGATTGTAGCAAGTGGAAAGCTGATCAAAGGCAACATAGAGATATCTGATGTCTCTTAGGTTAAAGGCCTCAAATACAATTTGCTGAGCATAAGTCAATTTTGTGACAAGGGATATTCAGTCATCTTCTCAACAGATAAGTGCTATGTTGAACAAATTGGTACAAAGAAGGTAATTTTATCTGGAAGACGACAAGGGAATGTCTTCACAGTGGACTGGAATTCTGCTGACAAGAATTCAAGTGTCTGTTTGGTGGCATCAACACCAAGTGAAGTCAGTTGGCTGTGGCACAAAAGAATGAATCATGTGAATTTCAAGACCATCAACAGACTAATCAAGAATAATCTGGTAGAAGGAATTCTAAAGACCGTCATGAGCAAAGATAAGCTCTGTGACGCCTGTCAAAAGGGAAAACAAATCAAGTCATCATTCAAAAGCAAGAAGCATCAATCTTCTGGAAGAATATTGGAGCTGCTACATATGGACTTATTTGGACCCATAGATCCAGTCAACAATGGTGGAAAGAAATACTGCCTAGCTGTTGTGGATGATTATTCAAGATATACTTGGGTGATATTCATGAAGAAGAAAAGTGAAACCAAGGAACATCTTACTAATCTGATGGAACTGATCTAGAATGAGAAAAGCATAAAAATATTGAAGATCAGATCAGATAGAGGGACAGAGTTTACAAACTCTACTGTTGAAGAGTATTGTAATATCAAAGGAATACATCACGAGTATTCAGCTGCTAGAACCCCTCAACAAAATGGTATTGCTGAAAGGAGAAACAGAACACTAAAGGAAGCTGTCAGAACCATGATAGCTGAAGCTAAGCTGCCGCAAAGATTTTGGGCAGAAGCAACAAATACAGCATGTTTTACCCAAAACAGATGCATGATCAACAAGCACCAAAACAAGACTCCATATGAAGTTTGGAACAACAGGAAGCCAAACATTCACTATTTTAAGATATTTGGTTGTAAATGCTTTGTTTTAAACAATGGGAAAAATCACCTTACTGCATTTGCAGAAAAGGCTGATGAAACTGTTTTTGTAGGATACTCTACTGTTAGTAAAGCTTATAGAGTCTTTAACAAAAGAACTTTACTTATAGAGGAATCCATTCATGTAGTATTTGATGAACCAAGTCAATCTTCTGAAAAGAATCAAAGTATTAATCAAGATTTGTCTACTGATTTACAGAAGTTGAATGTTGGAAAGAATGAAGAATATGTTCCCATCATACTACCTGATCTCAACCCAGCTGATAACTCAAGTGCTGTTCAAAATCACAGTGCTGATTGTCTAACAGACGAGTTGCAAACAGCTGATAGACCAAAGACTGTTCAACAGACAACAAATGTTCAACAGACTACTACTGGATCTCCAACAGTAGTGTTGCAAGATCAAGACAAAGGACAACGTTATGATTTGCAACCTGATCTCAGGTGGCTCAAAAATCACCCACCAGAGCTGGTGATTGGTGATCCTTTGGTTAAAGTGAAGACAAGGAGAGCTGCTGCAAGTGATGTAATGTTTGCCAGCTTCCTATCTCAAATTGAGCCCAAACTGATTGAAGAAGCTCTTAGTGATTCCAACTGGATTGAAGCTATGCAAGAAGAGCTAAATCAATTTGAAAGGAATGAAGTCTGGTACTTAGTTCCTAGACCAAGTCATCAAAGAGTCATTGGCACTAAATGGGTATTCAGAAATAAAATGAATGAAGATGGTGAAGTCACCAGAAATAAAGCAAGATTAGTGGCCAAAGGTTACTGCCAAGAAGAAGGCATTGACTTTGATGAAACGTTTGCACCAGTAGCAAGATTAGAGGCAATCAGACTCTTTCTTACCTATGCTGCTCACAAGAATTTCACCGTCTATCAGATGGATGTGAAATCAGCTTTTCTCAATGGAGAATTGCAAGAAGAAGTTTACGTTGAACAACCACCTGGTTTTGAAGTCTATCAAGAAGAAGACAAGGTGTATCGTCTGAAGAAAGACCTCTATGGACTGAAACAGGCTCCAAGAGCATGGTATGATACTTTATCTGATTTTCTTTTAATTAAAGGATTTCGCAAAGGTAAAGTTGACAAGACCTTGTTCACTATTGAATGGGAAGAACATATTTTGCTTGTGCAAATTTATGTGGACGATATTATTTTTGGTTCAACTAACCAACAGATGTGTGACAAGTTCTCAAAGCTGATGCAGAACAAGTTTGAAATGAGCATGATGGGAGAACTTAATTATTTTCTTGGTTTGCAAGTTAGACAGTTGCCTGATGGAATATTCATCAGCCAAGCAAAATACACAAAGGATCTGTTCAAGAAAATTGGTATGGAAACTAGCTCTACTGCTAATATTCCAATGTCTACTAGTCTTCGCTTGGATAAAGATGAAGATGGCAAATCAGTAGATATAACCAAGTACAGAGGAATTATTGGGTCACTGTTATATTTAACAGCTAGCAGACCTGATATTATGTACACTGTTGGGGTTTGTGCGAGATTTCAATCAAATCCTAAGGAATCTCACCTCTTAGCTGCCAAAAGGATACTAAAGTATCTTAAAGGTACTGAAGATTTGGGATTGTGGTATCCTAGAGAATCTGGATTTGAGCTTATTGGATATTCAGATTCTGACCTTGCTGGCTGCAAGATTGATAGAAAAAGCACAACAGGTGCCTGTCAGTTCTTAGGTAGTCGCCTGATCTCATGGATGAGTAAGAAACAGACTTCAGTATCCATATCAACTGCTGAAGCTGAATACATAGCTGCTGGAGCTTGCTGTGCACAAATCTTATGGTTGAAGCATCAACTAGAAGATTACAATATCAAAATCAGTGGAATTCCAATCTACTGTGACAATACAAGTGCAATCAGTCTTACTCAGAATACTACAAGTCATTCAAGGACTAAGCATATTGAGATCAAGCATCACTTTATTAGAGATCATGTGGAGAAAGGAAATGTCATGATAGAATATGTGTTTACTGAAAATCAAATTGCTGACATCTTCACAAAACCTCTAAGTGAGACAAGGTTTTCAACTCTAAGAGTTGAACTAGGTTTATTAAAATTGGATGCATAAGCTGAGGGGGAACTCATCAGAAGACTAGAGTTCAACAGCTTACTCATCTTATTTATCTTCAAGGATTAACTCTCAACATACTAGTTAACTTATGAATTCTTAAAGTCAGGGGGAACGTGTAAGACTAGCGGTACTTTTGATTAAAAAGATGAAATTTGTTGATGACAGTTAATTGAAGTTATGTTTTCAACAGAAGATTAAAGTTTTGAAGATTGAAGACTTATTATCTAGCTGGATTGACAAACAGCCGAGGAAGGTTATCAATTATTGGCTTTCACTGATAACAGCTTTGTCATCAGGACAGTAGTCCATCAGATAAGTATTTATTTTACTAATCTGATTACTTGTATAAAAGCTTACTGTTTAAAACATTATTTTCAAAAACGCGCTTTTACAAGTTACATAAGAGCGGCACTTTTCCCGCTCCTCATTTAATGCGATTTGAATTTGAAATGTCGTAACTGACGCCGCACGATCAGCACTGACAAGAAACGGATCTAACGGTTAGCTGGTATCACGGAAACCAAGATACCGTAATTCTATAAATCCAGATCTGATCAGCTGTGTAGCTCTTTACGCACCCTAAATATTCAAAGCACACTTGAGAGAAAATACTTGCAATTTTTTGCAAATTTCTTCTTGTTTCCCTAACTTTCAACAGATTCGAAATGGCCGCTGAAGGTATGTACCTTGTTTATGATTCCTACTATCAATCTGGTACCGATCTGATGAAAGAACTGCTGGAGAAGTTCAAGTCGGCCCTACTGGTTAATTTCATGGAGTACAATGAAGGGGTAATCTGGACTGACCAGGTTTTGGAGTACTACAAAACTGCCACTGTTGATTTCACTACCATGGAAATCAAGGCTACGGTTGGAGGTAAATCCATCATCATTACTCCTGCTGTCCTTCACGAGACCTTTGGTCTTCCTAACAAAGGACGACAGGACGTCACTGTGCTGACGGAGGAAAAGCACCAACAGTTCTGGGCGATCTGCGCCAAAGAAGGGGAGATGTTGTCTGGCAACATCAAGAAGAGACAATTGAAAGACGAGTATCAGCGGATGGCTGATATGGTTTCTAAGTTGATCGAAAACTGCACTTTTTCTCTGGATGCTGTTACCATGAAGAGGTTCAACATCATGACTGCCATTTACTACGGACTAGAAGTCAACTGGTCTGTTGTCATCTGATATGTTTTGGCAAACTTCCTCGAAGTAAAGAAAGGCAAGATTCCTCAAACAAATCACAGAATCACACTCAGTTATCTGCTGTTTAAATTGGGCTGTAATATGACAAATGGAAAGGAGATCCATAAGTCAAAGGCAATGGTGAAGTACTTGCCAGTGTTGAAGAGAAAGGCTGATGAGCCTGATGAGGATGACAATGAGGAACAAAAGGATGTTCCTGCCAAAAGGCCAAGGAGATTGGTCAAAACAGTTGAGTTAGCTGTTGAGACACAAAAGAAGAAGGCTACTGACAAGCCTAAGGAGAAGACTCCTAAGAAAATGAAGAAAGTGGATGATGTTGAAACTACCAAGGTTGCTAACCTAACCACTACTGATGACAGGAATGTGTCTCCTGCATCATCTTCAAGAACACCAACTGCTCAGGTTCCTGATGAGACTGTCTCTCATAGGACCAGGAGTCAACTGAAAGACACTGCTGCTTCAAGAACTATTCAAGGAATAGCAAAGAAGACAGTAAGGAAGCAGATGACTTTTGTTGAGAAGCCTACTGAACTGGAAAACTTAGTAAGGCAAAGTCCTGCATCTGCTGAAAGACCTGTTGGAGCTGATGAGGCTTCTGCTGCTAACCAAACTGATGGGCAACAGATGACTCAAGCTACACCAACAGTTGAAGCTGCTAAACCTCAGGATGATCTAGATGTTATGATCATCCACCCTATTGCTGCTGCACCTATCTCATCTGCTGGTCCAGCCCCTGCCCCAGCTGATAAAGGAAAAAGAAAGATTGTGCTCAAGAGAAAGAAAGTTTCCAAAGCTGATAAGAGGAAAAGGGAAGAAGCTGAACAGAGAAAACAGGATGAAATGGAGGAGAAAAAGGCTCTTGAACTGAGCAAAATTCAGGAAGCAAAGGATGAGGCCAGAAGAAAAATGACTAAGGCAGAAAGAGAAGCTGTTGAGAAGGCAGAACTTGCTATGGTACTTGAAATCAGCAAAACTGATGCCTATGGACCAGTCCATGCTGGAGGTATCAAGATTGATGGAGCTGATGAAGAGCAACCTAAAAAGCCCAAGATGCCTGCTGGTGAAGTTAAGCCCAAAGAGAAATTTGAAGTCAGAAAAGCATTTGACATTGTCTATGCTGATAAGGAGCTCTTTAAAAGGTTTGCGAAAACATTGGCTTACTATGACCAGAAGCTAATGCTGAAGACTCTGTTCACCCAAGAAAAGCCTAGATATATCAGATGGAGAGAAAACAGGATGAACAGATCAATAGCAGATCTTCAAAGTCTGAAGGAGTTAGCTGATGAAGAACAATGGGTTCTAAATTGGCTAAGGACAGACTCCATTCAGAAAGCCTTGGATCCTCACTATGTTAGAGACATCATGCATCAATATGCAAAGGAGTTTGCATTAGAAGAGGCCAAGAAGATCAAGAACATTTTGCCTGCCAAGAGAAGAAAATCTGATAATAGTGAAGAAAGGGCTATTAACATAGCTGCTATGACCGCCTTGAAGAGATGGGCAGAAAGGTCAAGGTATCAACAAGGCTGTTCAAGTGAAATGCCTCAGCTACCTAGCATTCAACATATTATTTTTGGCAAAGAAGTTAAGGAGTATTGTGAAGTGCCCAAAGGTAATAATGCCTTTGTAAATCCTTGGATAATTGTGCGACAGATTCGTCAAACAACTTGTTTCAATGATGATGGCACTATTACAAATCTGTTCTATGATGACGTTACTGATGAGCATAAGAAGACTGATGAACCCTTTGCACTTGAGTGGAATGCTAAGGCTTCTGAAGCTGATCAGGAGACTTAAATGAAAGATGTCCCTGTCCACCAGGAGACTGAAGAAAAGGAAGCTGCTACTTCTGCTTCATCAGGTGATCAGCACTCATCACTGATGGAAGCCTTCCAGATGCTGATGGAAAATTCTATGAAGTAACTGGAAGAGAAGCATAGCCAGCAGCTGACTAAGTTGAAAGAGGAGCTGAAGGAAGAACTGAAAGCAGAGTTGGTAGAGTCCAACAGACATCAAGACTGAAATTGATAGTTTCCCATTGCCTCAAGATAATTCCATGCAGTTAGTGCAAAGCTTTACTGAAATGAACAGAAACGTTGAAGATGTGAAGGCTGATGTAAATCATCTTCATAATGCCTTACAAAGAGTTAAGCACAAAATAGCTGACTTAACTGCAACCTTCATCAGAGTCAGTGAAGAAGAGAAGGCTGTTATTATTGGACTGTTGCAAGAAGTTTCCAACGCTGGAAAGGACTTACACAATGAACTTACAACAATGCAACTAAATATTGACTGCTTCAATGATCAAACTGACAACATCAGCACCACTCTTCATCACTTAACAGCAAGTCATGATGTAGTAAATCAGAACCTGAAGACTTTATGTGCTGCAATGAAGATTCCCATTGTTGCACTCAACTCTGCTGCTAAACCTGAAGATGTCATCAAGTCTGATGATGACAAAAAGGGGGAAGATAAAGGGGAAAAATCAACTAAGGAGACTATTGCTGATGCTGAAGTTGAGAAGACTGAAGACTCTACTGAAAAGACCAAGACTGCTGAGACCAAGACTGCTGAAACAGTTGGAAAGGTACAAGGTGAAGAGAAGTCTGAAGAAGAGACTAAGGACAAAGCCAAAACTGATGAAGTAATGGCTGAAACCAAGGACTCTGCTGAAGATCAAACAGAGCCTTTGACCAAGTACAAGAATACTGAATCAGCCATAAAGGCAATGGAGCTACTGAGGGAGCAGCAACTCAAAGAAAAGATGGATGCTGCCAAAGCAAACATACTTTTAGAAGATGAAGCTGATGAAGATGAAGAAGAAGAAGAAGATGATGAAGAATCATCTTATGAATATGAAGAAGTGTTAGAAGGATCTGATGAAGAAGCTGATAGTTAGAATTTATAAATCCTTTGTAATCAGTTTACTTTATCTATTCTTCAGACATCTCATCTGATAAACTTGTACTTGTAATATTTTCCATATATAAATGAAAGTCAAGTTTATTCCAACACATCTTTTCTATCTCAGAAAATTTTGAGGATTACATTCTTTAGTTTAGGTATTAACAGGTACTTAGCTGAAGTTTTGTCATCATCAAAAAGGGGGAAATTGTTGGATAAGGATGAAGATGAAAGCACTGAAGACAAATTGGTAAGGAAGGTTTTGATGCATTCCAAAACTTCAAAATCTGCTAAGTATGGATTAACTTAGCTGATGTCCCCTTGTGAAGAATTTTTGACTAAGTAAAGAAGACATCAGAAGAGTAAAAAATCAAGGTCCAAAGGCTACTGATCCGCTGAAGGAAAGTTATCTGACTGATGAAGATCAGCCGACTCAAATCAGATTTGTTCAAGTTTGGGATCAGCTTAGTTCGCCATCAGACTTGCACTTTCGTCAGCCAAGTGGAAAGGATCATAAAGCCTTCCCAACGGTAATAAATGCCCCTGGAAGTAATAAATGCTGAAGTACAAGGTTATTAAAGACAAATGATTGAAGAAATGCTTCGCATCAGCTGGGTGCATTTAATGCTGCCTGCAGAAAAGTACTGTTGACAGTACGGACAGACTGCAAAAGAGCCGTTCGCGGATTTTAAGGACCAGTACTCGAGGAATTTGAATCTTGTCTCTCTTCAACGGACATTTTTCAAACCTCAAGTATAAATAGCTGAAAGAGACGAGAAGAAAACAACAACACAAACTCTGAGAAATTTTCGAAGCAGAATTCTTTAAGTCTCAAGAACAGCTCACTCATCAGCTTAGTCATTTGTTGACGAAAAGCGAAGTTGAAGAACAAAGCTAAACACATCTTCTGAGTGAATTTGTAAAACTGAGTGTTGTGAGAAGTAGATATCCATCCGTGTGAGTGATATTACTTCGGAGAGTAGGAGTTTCTGAGTGATTTCCTACTGCGCACTTGTGGCCCTTTCATTTGTTGATTGGCGCAAGCAGAGTATACTGTAAACTTTGTGATTATAGTATAACCCAAGATCTAAGTGACTTGGAAGAGTGGACTAAAGGATATTTACATCCATATAACCACTATAAAAATTACTTGTGTTTTTACTTGCACTTTTACTTGCATATTTTCTGTTGCATAAAAACACTTTAAGTTAACTGTTTGAAAAGTTTTCTAAGAAAAGGAGTTTTGTAAAAACTGGGGAACAAACTTTCAAACTGCTAAGTTTACTTGTGAAAAACACTTTATTAATCCGCTGCAAGTACTCTAAGTATTAAAACTGATTTTGTCAGGATCAACTAAGTAACTATCAGTTTAGTGGTCTACGAAGCTGTTCAAAGATTTGTTCGCGATCAGCCGAGGAACCTACTGTTGATAACAACTTAGTCTGTTTAAATTAACAAAAAGGTTTTAAAGTTAAAATTTGCAAAAAGTTTAGAGGTCTATTCAACCCCTCCCCCCCCTCTAGACCTCATCTGACCACTTGGGACCAACATGTTGTAACACTTACACCCCTAAAGTATACAATGTAACAGTTACTTCTAAAGTATCAAAAGTAACAGTCATCCCCGTGCCATCAATCAACGAATTTAACAATGTCAACATTTTTGAGTAAAACTGTAAAATAAAAAAGACCCCTAAAATTTTAAAGATATTCCGTTTTTACTTTATGTCTCTATATAAGGGTAAAAATGGAATATCATTGAATATATTAGGGCTCTTTTTATTTTAACCGAAAAAATTGACGGTGTTAAATTTTTCACCATTTAATAATGGTTCAGGGAGATGACTGCTACTTTTGATACTTTAGGGATAACTATTACATCTTATATATTTATGGTAAGTGTTTAACCTTCATAATTTAAGCGATAAAATGTATTTGGTCCTTTCGGAAATACCCTCAAAATACAATCTAAGCAAATGAAATATTTCCGAAACTGTTTAAGACATTATTATTAGGCAAAATTGTAGAAAATGTCCCAAATTAATTAGTAATTTTGGATTTTCGTCTCGAACTATATATATTACCTCACCAAATTTCATCCCGTAATTTTAATATTTTTTTGGAATATTGTCTCGAACTAATTACTAATTTTGGTTTTTCATCTCAAACTATATCAACTCGCCGAATTTTATCACGTAATTTACCATTTTGCATGAATTTAGTCTCAATATTAATTTTCTGAATTAATAGAAATGACGTTTCAATCTTGACTTACTTTGTGACGAATTCTGCAATATTGTGTAATTGTTCATACTAAATTTTCCACGTCAGACACATAAGCAATCATATGACATTTTAACGGACACGTGCACTTGCTGCTTGACTTCTTGACTTAGAGCGCAGATGTGATGACCGCTCTCTCTTTCCGGTTTAGCCTACCATGGGAAGGGACGCCCTCTAACACGGTAAATTGAAATGTGTAAACTGGGGTGGGCGACCTGGTAGCACAACTAGTAGTTTGCTTTGAATCCTCCCAGAGCAATCTCGTGAACAATCTTTAACATGCCTCGAGGCAGACGCCTAAGGTTTCCACTTAGAATCTTGACACACAACAGTAAATCCTTAATGGACAGGCCTAGACGACTCTCTAACTCAACTAAAAAGCAAACTGCAATCTTTATCGAAGTCGTATTCGAAAGCCAGGAAACACCTCTTTTTCTTACGACAACGGGATAAAATAAAAGCAGCACAATTTCGTCTCATAATTAAAGTGGGACGACATTTCAAAACAATATTAAATTACAGAACGAAATTCAATAAAATAATATAATTTGAGATGAAAATCCAAAATCGCTTATTAATTTGAAATGTTTTATGTAATTTAGCCTTATTAATAATAATGGAATGACATGTTGCATGCTTATAGGTAATAGGTAATTAATAATTAATAAACAAATGCGTGTATATACTTTTAGATTATCTGGCAATGAGTAAAAGGGGTTGAAAAGTTTGCCGTGATTGGTTGCCAAATCTCCAATTTTTCACACCTACACACCACCACGACATACACACGTGAATCTTGAATATCAATGGGCAAATCACAAGCATTACACGTCGACTTGATGTATTAATGTTAAAATTTGGGTTAGCATCAACATCATGTGATTAGTTATATTTAAGTTCTCTAAGCTTCAAATTACAAACGTGGAGCCCTTTGTTTAGGCTGCACATTATAAGATAATAAGTAAAGTTCGAGTTATTCCAAAATAGTTGAAATTGACCCACCTCCTAAGCGGCTAAGCCCTATAAAAATGGTGTGCAATGGTAGACTTTTTGAGTATGTTTTTGTTTAAGTTTTGGCTCGGTTTTATTTAATTTTGATTTTGAAAAATTAATTTCGGTAATTTTGATGAAACTTTTGAAATCCCATTGAAAATGAGTTTAAAAGTTGGGTTGTAGATTATAAAAAATTTAAAACTCATTTATGAATTAAGTTTAAATGTTGGAGTTTGAGAAAAAAAGTTGATGATAGACATCAAATGAATGATTTTTTACAAACGTGGAGACCTTTAATTAGGCTGCACATTATACGTTAGTTAATAAGTAAAGTTCGATTTATTCCAAAATAGTTGAAATTGACCCAACTCCTAAGCGGCTAAGCCATATAAAAAATGGTGTGGAATTGTAGACTTTTTGAGTATGTTTTGTTTAAGTTTTGGCTTTTGAAATCCCATTGAAAATCAGTTTAGCAGTCGGGTTTTAAATTATAAAAAAATTTGAAACTTCATTTATGAATTAAGTCTAAATGTTTGGGTTTGAGAAACTACGTAGACGAAAGGTGCCAAATGAATGATTTTTATATAAAAAAATGTATATGTGACAAATTATTGTTTCTTATAGGGCTTTTGACACTTTGCACTCTGGAATTATAGGGGTTTGGCACCTTGCACTCTAACTTAAAAGTTTTGGCATTTTGCATTCTGGAAATACAATTTAGTTGGCACTTTGCACCCTAGTTTGTGTTTTAAAGAAAAAATTAATTGATTGAAGAGTATATTAGTTATTTTAGAATATAAAAGTATAGATTTTGACACTTTACACTCTAAAATATAGAATATTGGCACTTTGTACCCAAAAAATATAATTTCTAGCATTTTCAACCCCGACTTAATATGATAATCTAAATTATGTAAATAACATGCAATATAATAATATATTAGATATGTAAAGGTGTATTTTAGATATAAAGTAAATAATATTGAGGATACTTGAAAATAAAATGAAGACAATGTCTTTTTTTTAATCTAAATTTTACAGAGAGAAAATGTTGAAATAAGTAATTAAAGTAAAATAAATTTAGAATAACAAGTTTATGATTGTTGTGCATAGAAATGGCCATTTTATCTCTACATCGCCGACATTCATGAGTCTGTTTTTTTAAGAAAAGTACATTAGGATGCAAAATGTCATACAAATTATATTTTTAGGGTGCAAAATGCCAAAAAAATATAAATTGGGATGGAAAATGCTAATATTTTATAATTTTAAGGTGTCAAATGCCAACCTTATATATTTTAAGGGTGTAAAATATATATTGCCAAGGTGCAAAGTGAAAAAAAAAATGAAAATAACTATTCTACCATTCTATCAAATTTTCTCACTAAAACACACACTAGGGTGTAAAGTGTCATACAAATTATATTTCCAGGGTGCAAAGTGCCAAAACTTTTAAGTCAGGGTGTAAAGTGTCAGAATCCTATAATTTCAGGGTGCAAAATGCCAAAAACCCTTTCTTATATGTTTGATCTTATTTTGTTCGAATATATAAGTTGAAACCTAGGTTATGTAGAACATGTATAACAATTTTATTTTGAATTATTTTGGCTTAGCATCATGAAACCCCAAAGCAAAACCATAACATAATCAATCAAGGAAATTATTATTTAAATTTGGTTTACTCAAACTCAAAATTATATGACAAGTGTAATATAAATGATAATTGATTCGATAAAGGTTAGAGGAGAGTGATCATTCATAAAACAAGTGCAATATACTTGTCATGTTATTGAAACATTAAAATTATTATCTAAATCAAGTTCGACCGAACTCAAAACTACATCGCAAATATAATATACATGCTTTTGAATTCGATGAAACTCAGATGAGAATTACCCATTGGCGGATCCACATAGGGGCAAGGGGGGAATTTTTTTTTTTTTATATATATATATGTATTGTAATTTTTTTTTCAACAAAAAAATTAATATATTAGTCCAATAACCCAAATATAATTTTAAGTCCAATTAATATACCCACTTTAACAATAACTTACTCTTCCAATTGTAAGCTCCAATAATATTGCAATCATTTTCATTTGTCTTCAATTTACATTTGATGGCGTCGATATTGTGGATCACTAATGACTTGTCTCAAGCTTTACAAAGAAAAGATCAAGATATAGTGAATGCTATGAAATTAGTCAAATTAGCTAAAGATCATCTTCAAGAGACAAGAGATGATGGATGGGAAACTTTGTTGGAGGATATTACTTCTTTTTGTTCTAAACATGAAATTGAAGTACCTTCAATGAGTAATGTTTATGTTCCATATGGGAGGCCAAAGCGTAGGATTGAACAAGTGACTATCGAACATCATTACAAAGTTGAGAGATTCAATTCGGTGATAGATAGACAATTGCAAGAGTTGAACAACCGTTTCAATGAAGTAAACACGGAGTTGCTTCTTTGTGTTGCATGCTTAAACCCATCCAATCACTTTGAAGCTTTTGACAAAGGAAAACTTGTTCGTCTTGCTGAATTTTATCCAAATGACTTTTCTTTTCTTGAGCTATCAGCTCTTCCCAATCAACTTGAAAATTATATTAGGGATGTTCGATCAAGTGATGATTTTTCTAGTTTGAAAGGGATTGGTGATCTTGCTAAGAAGATGGTTGCAACTAAAAGACATGTCGCATTCTCGATGGTTTACAAACTTGTGACATTGGCGCTTATTCTACCCGTTGCAACTGCATCAGTGGAGAAAGCTTTTTCGGCTATGACGATAGTAAAGAATCGACTTCGTAACCGAATGAGCGATTAATGGCTAAATGATAGTTTAGTTGTCTTTATAGAGAGAGACATATTTAGTAGTATTTCAAATGATGCTATCATGGATCGGTTTCAAAAGATGAAAAATCGTCGTGGTCAATTATTAAAGTAAGTATGTAGATATTTTGGGTTCTTATGTGAATAATATAAACTTTATGTTTAACTGTTTGATTTTTTTTTTTTTTTTATGTATAAGTTTAGCCCCCTCTGACCCAAATTCCTGGATCCGCCCCTGAAATTACCCTTCACAAAACAAATGCAATATAGTAATCACGTGATTGGGTGATTATGACATAACCTAACCTACATCTTAAAAAAAAAAAAAAAAAAAAAATCGATCAAATCAATACTGGATTGTACTTAAATTTGTGAGTCACAAATCCACGTGCAATAAATTTCATGAATCTGTTACGTGGTCCCCACGCATTTAACAATAATCGTTGACTATCTTCTTTCTACATGGATATTGTCAGTATCATATCTCTATCAAATCCGGAGAGAGGGACACGAACCACAAGCTCACAACATCCAACGTGTAAATATATTAACCGACCATACTTATCATAAAATTACGTGTAAATATATGTCATGTGAAATATGGTCCATATTTAATAAATACACACGCAATGAAGGAAAAATTTATTTTTTATTGACTATATATTAACCGACCATACTTATCATAAAATTACGTTACATTTTCGTTCATTTTAACTTGTTCAAACTTTATTCATATTTCACTAAGATCTAAAACAAAAAAAGGAAAAACCTTCAACACCTCTAACCACTTAATCTAAATGATTTAAATCAATAGAATCAATCTCAATTTATCAAAAGCTATTCATGTTCTAACATGGCTGAAATATTATCTCTGGTCTTATTCAAAACATTATTAATGTTATTTATTCGACTGAAATATTAGGCAAAATTGTAAAAATCGTCACAAACTTTTTAACTTGGCGAATTTTGTCCCGTAATTTAATATTTTTTTGGAATATCGTCCCACCGTTAATTATAAGACGAAAACTGCGCATTTGCCGTTAAATTACCACACAGGCCTGGCCTTGTGCCTAGTCCAACTAGGCAATTGCCTGGGGCCCCATTCAGTTGGGGCCCCCAATCCATATATGCATTAATGCATGTATATATTCTAATCCACCTAGCCCAATCCAAAATGAAAAAATAAAATATTAGCCCAACAAACTACATTCTGCCGATGCGTCACTCCAACTTAAGTTACTTCAATTTTTTTTAATGCAAATAAACATTGGCGGTTCTTATAATAATGCGATTAAAAAAAATCAAGAATTCCAAGGTTCAAGTTGAAACGTCTCTTTTTAAATACGTGTATTTGCTATAAAATAATATTCACTATACATGTAACAGTTGCTTATTTTGAAAGAAGTTTTTCAAAACTAAAATTGATAAAGACATTTTTTACGATCAACTATGTCACAAGAAAGATTAAATGATTTGGCTATTTGATCTATAGAACAAGATATATTAGAGAAACTAGAATATGAAGATACAATAAACAAATTTGCATCTAGTAAAGTAAGAAAAATAAAATTTACATAATTTTTTTTTCAATATAGGGCCCCGATTTTTTACTTCGCCTAGGGCCCCGAAAAGTCTAGGGCCGGCCCTGTTACCGCATGGGTGCTTACATGTCATGACGTGGTAAATTTTAACAAGAATAATTATATAATATTGCAGAATTCGTCCCAAACTAATTACAAGACTGAACCGTCATTTTCATTAAATTAGAAATTTAATATTGAGACTAAATTCATACAAAATGATAAATTATGGGATAAAATTCGGCGAGTTGATATAGTTTGAGACGAAAAATTAAAATTAGTAATTAGTTTGTGACGATATTCAAACAAATATTAAATTGCGGGACGAAATTCGGTGAGGTAATATAGTTTGGGACGAAAATTCAAAATCACCAATTAGTTTGGGACGTTTTCTGCAATTTTACCGAAATATTATGCCTATACATAATTTATTTATTTATTATGAGATTCATATCTTTATTAGATCCTGCCAATCGATTTATTTCACATTTGCTCTATATATTTCGAATTACAAATTTTATTAATCAGATCAAATTTATCGAATAAATAAAATCGGATTCGGACTTTGTAGATTTTATTATTTGCCTCACTCCTCACTGACAACCCTAACCCCAAAATAACATGGCATAATTTAATTTCTCATAAATGAGAAAACTGATACAAATAATTACAAAAATGAAAAAATAATTGCCACTCAAAGCCTTCATTAAACTGTTCACATAACGTCCAGCTGTAAGTCTGACCTTAATAACTTAAAAAACAATTTCCTTTTGTTCACTTTTTAATTTTTTTTTTTATTTATATGAGAATCACTTTTTAAGGAGAAATTGTAGATTTGGTACAATATAAAAGAGCATTTTGTAATCTTGATACCGCTGAATTTAGATATTTGTTGTAATGCCTATATCGCCGTCAATAATTGGACAAAAATGGATGAAATAGGCCAGACGCACCACACGTGAGTATTATCTCGTTTTTATAGTGTGAAAATCATCAAGGGATAGCGTGAAAACATGTGGGAAGAGTTATAATTTTCCTTCAAAAAATGAAATACTTTAATATTTTTTCTTCCAAAAGTTACGGAAACATGGTTATGTGTCCTACAAAATACTATATATCAGCCATGTGCGGTGTACATAGCCAATTTCATCTGTTTTCATCTAATTATTTGATGATGGTATAAACATAGCAAACTAATATTAAATTATGGTATTAAATATGCATTTACGTATCAATTGATACCAAAACTATAAAATGATCTATTATATGGTATCAAATATGCAATTTCGCCATTTTAAATTGTCAAAACCCAACGTGTAAACCATGTTATTATATTGCAAGTTTGAAACCAAACACTTTTTATAGGCCTTTTCACAACCAGAAGACCTCTATAATAACAAACATAAGTTCATCTCACATCAAATTCAAACACTCATTTTTTGTTTACTTTTTATAGACATTCTCCCAAAAAAAAATAAAAAAAAAAAAAATCATCATTTTAAAGATTAAACTCAATTTCACTACAACATTTCCAAACTCAATCCGGATCCATGGAAGATTCCGGAGCCCCGACGAAACCAGCAAAGCAAAAAGAAATTCAGGGGCTCTTATTAAGCCGATACGAAGTCGGTAAACTCCTCGGCCATGGAACATTCGCGAAGGTATACCACGCCAGAAACGTGAAAACCGGAGAAAACGTCGCAATTAAGGTAATCGATAAAGAAAAAATCCTAAAAGTAGGTTTAATTGCACACATTAAACGCGAGATCTCGATTTTTAGAAGAGTTCGTCACCCGAACATCGTCCAATTATTCGAGGTTATGGCGACGAAATCGAAAATATTTTTTATAATGGAATATGTAAAAGGTGGGGAGCTATTTAATAAAGTCGCAAAAGGTAGGCTTAAGGAAGACGTTGCTAAAAAGTATTTCCAGCAATTGATTTCCGCGGTCGCGTTTTGCCACGCGCGTGGAGTTTACCACCGCGATTTGAAACCGGAGAATATTCTTCTAGATGAAGATGGCAATTTAAAGGTTTCGGATTTTGGTTTGAGTGCTATTCCGGATCAAATTAGGCACGACGGCCTTTTCCACACCTTTTGTGGGACCCCTGCTTACGTGGCACCGGAGGTGTTAGCGAGGAAGGGTTACGATGCCGCTAAGGTCGATATTTGGAGCTGCGGGGTTATACTTTTCGTTTTGATGGCGGGGTATATGCCATTTCATGATCAAAATGTAATGGCTATGTATAAGAAGATTTATAAAGGGGAATTTAGGTGTCCTAGGTGGTTTTCCCCTGAATTAATTCAATTGTTAAGTCGCTTGCTTGACACGAATCCTGATACTCGGATCACGATTGTGGAACTCATGAACGATAAGTGGTTTAAAAATGGGTTTAAACACGTGAAATTCTATATCGAGGATGATAAATTATGTAGTGTTAATGATGATGTGAATTATGGTAATGATATTGATGATAATGCTATTGATTCTGTATCGGAGAAGTCATTGTCGTTATCGTTGTCGGAGTCTGAGTCTGAGTTGGAGACCAGAAGTAAGATCACCTGTCTACCTAGGCCAGCTAGCTTGAACGCATTTGATATTATTTCATTTTCTCGTGGTTTTGATTTGTCGGGGTTGTTTGAGGAAGGGGCAGATGGGGGTGCGAGATTTGTTTCAGGGGCACCAGTGTCGAACATCATTTCGAAGTTGGAGGAGATTGCCAAAATTGTGAGTTTTACGGTGAGGAAAAAGGATTGTAGAGTGAGTTTGGAGGGATTTAGGAATGGTGTCGAGGGACCATTGACGATTGGAGTTGAGATATTTGAATTAACACCGTCTTTGAGAGTGGTTGAGGTGAAGAAGAAAGGTGGGAATAAACTAGAATACAAAGAATTTTGTGACCGTGAATTGAAGCCCGGACTTCAAAGCCTTATGCTCGGAAATGTTCCTCATTCATCTTACTTGCCTTCGGACACCGAATAGTGAGGCAAATTATAAGGGGAGAGAGTATGCCTTTCTTTTCCCTAATTTCTCTAACAATTTCTTACCTTGAGATGGTAGTTGTTTGATCTTCCTATTTTTGTACCCTAAATTACCACAATTTGCTAGGTAGATGAAATTTGTATG
Organism: Penstemon eatonii; assembly: GCA_038501285.1. Classification (NCBI taxonomy): domain Eukaryota; kingdom Viridiplantae; phylum Streptophyta; class Magnoliopsida; order Lamiales; family Plantaginaceae; genus Penstemon; species Penstemon eatonii. The sequence continues at coordinate 47,171,439 of CM076714.1, forward strand.
ATTAATTTGTATTTTCTTGTTTATTTCTCATTTTTGTGAAAACTAGATCCTGTTAAAACCCTTGTTGAGGACGAACTAATACACGATTCTATCATTGTTGGCTCTATGATACTAAAATTTTGTCTTTTTGATTCCTATAATAAGTCAATAGAGAAGTTTGATACTACTATGTGAGTCTATTATCAATTGGGCAGGTCTTTGATTAAAATGTGATAGTCCTTAGCCCTTAGCATGGAAAGAATCTATCGCACAATTTTGCTAAATTTTCCGGAGTTTTTACCTAGATCACTAGGTTTTGTACACTTGTCAACAAATCAATATATGTGACATTAAAGTGTGACAGAAGATCCATCCCTTTTTTACCAATGCCATCGACAACATATATGAGAATTCGGTATATCCTGTAAACGAAAGAGAAATAAGAGGATTAGAGAGTAGATAATAGCTATAATATATTAATATTATGTTAAGCATTTTCTACATCATTTTACAGCATATGTATGTGTCTAACCTATTATGGTGTAATATAGCATATGCCATAGACATGAAGTTTAGAGAAATCCAATTGCTTCACATGGCTTCTTGATCTGAAAAATGACCTCATGAAGCATGTTATTTTCAGGTTTACTTGCCAAATATATTTGTTGTTATTAAAGAAGGAAGATTTAAGGGAATACCAATTTGTTTATATAGGTCATTAAAGCGATCTTTTAGGCAAGTTCTTAATCTTAAGATCATGGGTGGGTAAATACCACTTTTGGTCCCTCTTATCATTAACTTTTTATAGAGTGGTCCCTCTTATGTTTTTTTCCCACTTTAGTCCCTACTATGAATTATTTGTTTCACTTTAGTCCCTACTATGAATTATGTGTTTCACTTTAGTCCTTATCAGATGGTTCCGATAACACGTGACATGCATATGAATATTTTTTAGGGCATTTTCGTCCGTTCACTATTGAGACTATTTGAGATATTGTTTAATTGGTGAGCAATTTTGGTGTTTGAAAAAAATTTTAGGAAAAAACTTTAGTTTGGAACGAAATGTACGATTAAGTTGGATTGGAATGAAAGCCTAGTTTGGAAGACATTATATATATATATATATATATATATATATATATATATATATATATATATATATATATATATATATATATATATATATATATATATATATATATATATATATATTTTTAAATAATTAGAAAGACGAAAATATCCCTGTTAGTTTACTTGAAATGATAAAATTACCCTCATGAGCATATCACATGTTATCGGAATCGCCTTGGACCACTTGAAAATGACTAAAGTGAAACAAATAATTCATAGTAGGGACTAAAGTGGGAAAAAAAACATAAAAGGGATCACTCTGTAAAAAGTTAATGATAAGAGGGACCAAAAGTGGTGTTTACCCATTCATGGTATTATACTATTATATAACACGTTAGTCCATGCCAGTGTTTCTCACGTCTTATTTCCCCTTATGTGTACTTTCTTTGGACAAATGCATTTGTAATCGGGTATAGGGGTGTGAACGAGTCGAGTAATACGAACAATATAATTTTTAATCGGACTTGTAATTGTGTTTGAACTTGGTTTATTTCTTAACTGAGAAGACTCTCAAACGATCTTTAATCGAGAGTAGATTGATGTTTTATACAAAGCTAATGTCAATCTACCCCAGTGAATTAGTAATGTTCAATTTCTCTCCTGTAATTTAAAAAAGTGCACGTTAACAACCCTCCACCCTGAAAATCTTTACGAAGCAACTTTTCTCATTTAGTCGGAGAGTGTAACTCACTTTTCGAAACTGAGAGTGGGCATGAATAATAACTTTATACAAGTTCACTCACTTTTCTCATATATTTTTTAATTTTCTAATTTATCAAGTCGACCTCAAATAATAACTTCAAAAATCACTAAACGAAAAATATTGTTCAACCGAATTTGATACATATAACAAATCGAATTCAAATGAACTTGTATCATACGAGATCGAGTTAAATACCAAGTAACCTTGTTTGAATTTGGACCCTACACACAGTGCATTGGTGTAATTATCTATTTATTGGGACTAAAATAACAATGGTTGTGTTTTGGCCTCTGACAAGTTATTGTTGGTATAGTAATTAATCTTTATATTGCAGCTTAAAGCCAACTGTAATTAATTAGGCTGAAAGACAGGAGAACAAAGCTTATGATAGTAGTATTTGGAAAATACTAATTTCTTAATATCAATTAACAAATTGAAATAGCAACAATTTTGAAATTCGAAAGTAGAAAAATAACAACATGGATGTAAATTGAACATTATGAATATTGTTGTGGATAAATTGTCAAAATTTTATGTGAAATTCAAAAGCAAAAAAAGTTAACCTTTATATAGAAATATTCAAGTATGAGTACTATGCAAGCATATATAAAATTTTTGATATGTTTCTATCGAAAATATACCGAAAATATTATTTTTTTAAGTCAATCGATACGAAAAGGCAATATAATGTTTACTTTAACACATTTCTTTGATTTATGAATTTTTCTAAAAATTTCATTATTTGATATTTTGAATTTTTTCTAAAAATTGCAATTTTTTATTTTGAAAAATTAATAATTTTTAACTGACAAAAATATATTCAAAAGGAAACTTTAATTCATGTAGCGAGTTCATATAAGTATTCTCGACTTAGGATCCGATTAAGATCTTTCAAATCAGATCAGATAATTATGAGAGAAATGTCCACCTCTACTTTACTATTCAATCAAGACCATAAAGTCAGAGTGTTACATAGATAATTAAGAGTAGTTACTAATGTCCTTATCATGACAAGAAATTTGAAAGAATTCAAAGATTACGACAAATACATTTTTAGAGATATAATCCACCTAATGTATGACTTAATTCGTGAAGGACTGAAGTCCCTTTCTTTCTAAACCTAAATGCTTGTTGACATAAGTACTATAAGTTCTATAGTGGTTGTGGTGAAGAACACGAATACGGCGACACAAATATGACATTATGAATATGATTATATGAATTTTAAAAAATTTACTGGATATAATAAGATATGGATATTGATCTGAAAGATATTTATTTATATATTTATACATATTAAAATAAGTAAAAAAATATATTTATATATTTACGGGAAAAATAATTATTTAGTAATTTAATACTATTAATTATAAATCATGTTCATTGTTTTAGTAATTTTTTATGTTATAGTATAAAACATGTTCCGTTATAGACGAATTATCTTGTATTGCAGTTGTATATAATATAAAGTGTGGTTCGACGTCTTAAATTATTCTTAGCAATTGTGGTGACTTAGAGAAATTCAGAATATAAAATGTGTTTATGTGTGTCCAATTTTTTTTAATTAGATTTATTAACATGCCACATGGAGTGTTTGATATGTATGCGAGAAGAAATATTTATCCAACACTACATTTTATAAATTTTTAAAAGTATATGTGCATCATAGCATAGTGGTTTCATTGGAGTTGTCCTAGCATAATTCACATACAAGCAATTCTATATTAAAACAGTTAAATATAATTTCAAAATCGAAATATATATCAAGAATTTGTTAACTAGCAACCGCAATGACTGGTCACCACAAGCCTTGTTTAGCAAAACCCAATTCCAATATTTTTGGTTTCAATTGGAAGGTTGTACTCTTTCCATTCTTCAATTTTAATTTCTATTATTTATTTTGGAATGTCCCAAACAAATTCCGTTTTCTTATATTCAAATTATTCTACTAAAAAATACTCTCACATTAGATAACGTATTTCTGATTAAAATTTTAAGATAGTTCTTCCTAAATAGGGGAAAAAAAGTTCTAACCTGAAAATAACTGAATTTCCCACATGGATCAAAGTTTCGTTTCGTAGGTGAGTTTTGGGTATCTAAAAATTAAAAACATTTCGGAAACGTTGCGGAAACGCTAGGAAAAATTACAAAAACCAAGAAACAGACAATAGTTATAAAAAAATACATAAAAATCATGTTCTTATTTCTAAAGCATAATTTAACTTGAAATATAAGTGCAAAATGAATGCAAAAAATTATTAATAATGCCCTTTTCAAATCTTGCAAACCAGCATCACCAAACAAGAATGAGCTTGTTAATAATTAAAAAAGAATTGCATCACAACTAAACAATGAAAAGACAGTGGAATATCCAAGATGAAATCTATAAACTATAATCAAAATAATCGTATCTCAAAAACTAAAAAAAGTTCATATAGAATTAAAACATCACTTAATTAAAGTTCATGATATCAAAGTACTAATAGTTCAAAATTAAAATAAAATTAAAAGATCCAATATTTTGTACGTAACATAAGCAAATTGATTTTCACTTCCACTCTCACTTGCGCATAGATTAAAATTTTGATCGGCGGCTACCATGATCTTCATCTTGAGTAGCATAATCAAAGTATTGTTCTTCAGTGAAATAAATTCCTTATAGGCAGCGGCGGATCCAGGAATTTGGTGTAGTAGGGGCTAAAGTTCGATAATAAATTTAATAATCCAAATATAAAAATGAAAAATTAAATTTAACTAAACAATCAAACTTAAAAATTATATTTCTTTTAGGAGAAAATATATGAGGATATATACAAAGGAGAAGGTGAAGTTTGACAAAAAGAACCTTCATAAGTTACTTTAATTACATATGGTAACCTATTATGACTCCAAAAAAACACAAAATGTATATGTATTTAAATTACACCAATTACATCTATAATTGGCGGCACCACTTTTTTAATTTTTGAAACTGGTCCATAATAGCCAGAGAAGGATCTAGATCAATATTTTTTGGGGGGAAGGAAAATTTGTGTAGTAATATACTATTAAATCAAAAAACTAGCCTAAAACACGTGCTATGCACGAATCGAATACACTAAAAAGGAAAAAAATTTATCTTTAAATAAAAGGAACTAAAGGACATACAATTTTAAACTAATAGTCATGTTGTATAAACTAAAAATTAATAGTTAACGATTGTCATTCATAAAATCAAATATTTAAAGCATTAGTCCGTGATTCGTTTGAGAATTAAAAATTAACACCGTGTTTGTTATGTCTTTTATGAATTTTTTTGACACTTTTGAAGATTCAAACAAATATATATTTTTTGTTTCTAGAGATTATATATCTCTTCTTTAGATTTACGTCACATTTATCTAAAAACACAAACAAAAGAATAATGAACTTCTTTTATTCTTTTTGTTTAAATAGTGCTTATGGAATTTATTTTTGGAAAATCTTTTAATTTGGGAGTAAGTTAAAATTAATTATTAAGCTCACAAAGAGCTACATATATATCTAAATCGAGGTGTAATACTACTACTCATATTTTCGTAGTTGGTATAAAAAATAAAATAGATGTAGATGTAAACTAGGGAAAATAAAACGATAATTAAGATCTAACATTCTTAAAATAGGATATTAGTATATTACAAAAATTAAGATCAACAAAAGTAAAAAGATACAAAAAAAAAAAAAAAACATAGTGATGCTACATGATTTAAAGATATTAATCAACTTTTAGATTTCACATATATGCTATATTTGTGTAAAATGAAAAAGGAAATTCAAATTTTAATTAGCTATATTATTTGTACAATAAATACTAAAATAATGAAGAAACTTAACGTGTGATAATTCAATGAACAAATATAAAAAATTTAAATATGAATCACCTTTCATCATAGTTCGAAAAATATGATGTCCAAGTACAATCACTAATTAATACATATATTTATTAAGGAAATATGAAGACAAATATTATGGCAAAATACTAAGATGTAAGATGCAAATAATCTACACATATGAAGTATTCCATGATAATAAAAATACAATTAAATAAACCCAAAACATAAAAATCTTATATGAAAATCAATAAACAGTAAATATATATGAAATTTAACTAAATAAACATAGAGTAGAAAATATTAAAATATGCGTGTTTTTATCACATAAGATCATAAAATTTTACAAAAAAAAATTATATTATTCCAATAAAAAGAATATACAAACACACACTAAATTAAAATATAAAAACCTTGTAAAACATGATATTATAATAAAAAAATGAGAAAAAAGTATTTGTATAATTTCTTATGGAAGGAACATATTATATATGAAAAAATACATAAAAATTAAAAGTTCAACTGAAATTATTTAAAGTTTAAAACAAATTAATCAGCTCGATTTGTTTATCTCACAAAACCAGAAAGATGAAAATTAAAAAAATAATCCAAAATATAAAAATCTTGTATTAAAATATGCGTGTTTTTATTACATAAGATCATAAAATTTTACAAAAGAAAAAAAATTAAATTATTTCTATAAAAAAATATACAAACACACCCTAAATTAAAATATAAAAACCTTGTACAACGTGATATTATAGTCATAAAAAATGAGAAAAAAGACAGAAAATTGAAAGTTTAAAGCAAATTAGTCAGCTCGATGTGTTTATCTCACAAGACGAAAAGATGAAAACTAAAAAAACCGCAATGACATATTAAATACAATTAAAAAAACCCAAAACATAAAATCTTGTACGAAAATTAGTAAATAATAAATAAATATGAAATTTAACTGAAAATATAAAAGAATACCAAAGTTATTAAAAAAATGCATGTTTTTATCACATTATATCATAAAATTGTACAAAAGAATTATTTCTATAAAAATGATACAAACACAAACTAAAATAAAATATAAAAATCTTGTACAACATGATATTATAATCATAAAAAAATGAGAAAAAAAAGACAGAAAAATCGAAAACTTATCACGTATGATCATAAAACTAAAAATAATTAAAAGTTTAAAGCAAATGTTGGTCCCAAGTGGTCAGATGAGGTCTAGAGGGGGGGGGGGGGTGAATAGACCTCTGAAATTTTTTGACTTAAAATTTTTTCAGTCGTCTGTCAGCAGACTAAGCTTATGAAGAACAGTAAGCTTACTTTGCTGATCGTAAATGAACAGCAGAGTGACCACTTATCTTATAACAACTTAGCTGATTACAGCAAAATCAGTTTTCCAAGAGTTTACTTGCAGCGGATAGAAGTGTTTTTCACAAGTAGACTAAGTCCTTAAAAAGATTTTATCCCCAGTTTAAAAACTTCTTTTAAAATCTTTCAATCAATTCAAAGTGTAAACTTATGCAATTTCAAAATATGCTAGAAAACTTAAATGCAAGAATAACACCAAAAATTTTTATAGTGGTTATATGGATGAAAATCCTTTAGTCCACTATTCCAGATCACTTCGATTCTGGGTTATACTATAAACACACAGTTTACAATATTTCTCCACTTATACCTAGACAACAAATGAAAAGGCTATAAGCTCACAATAGGAAATCACAAAGAAGACCTATCCTCTGAAGTTAAATCACTCACAAAGACGGATTTAAACTTTGTACAACACTCAGCTAAATACAAAATCACTCAGAATGTATTTTTCTATTTTCTTCAACTGGATTTCTGTCAACAGATGACTTCCACTAGACGAGTGAGCTGTTCGAGCTTCTTGAGACTTAGAAATTTTCTGCTTCAAAAACGAAATCTCAGAAATGTTGTTGTGTATCTCTCTCTTCGAAATCAACTCTATTTATACTTGGATTTGAAAATATGACCGTTGAAGCAAATCACACCTCAAATCCATAGCCTTAGCCAAAATTCAGAACAGCTTCTTGCTACAGTACTATTTCTGCTGTACTTTCCTGTAGCTGCATTAAATGCACCATGCTGATCCGAGAATATTCTTCAATCATTTGTCATTTCTACCCTTCTCTTGCAGCATTTATTACTCCAAGTGCATTTATTACCGTTGGACTAATCTCTTGATCTCTTCTACTCTGCTGATCGATGCAACTCTGCTGATAGATACTCTGCTGATCAAATATTGAACTAATCTGATTTGAGTCAGCTGATTACCTACCCTTCTGATTGCTGTTTCAGCGTGAGATCAGTAGTCTTCTGGACTTCGAATCTTGAACTCTTTTGATGTCTTCTTTACTTGTTCAAAATTCTTCTAAGGGACCTAAGCTTTCCATACTTAGCTGATTTTGACGTTTTGGAAATCATCAAAACCTTCCCTTATCTTCTAATCTTCTTTGCACTCCATCTTCATCTTCATCCAATAATTTCCCCCTTTTTGATGATGACAAAACTCCAGCTAAGTACCTATACCTAAACTAAAGTTTTGATCCTCAAAAATTTCTGAGATAGAAATAGTCTATTGGATTTCAAACTTGAATATTTTTATAGATTCTGAAAAGATTACATATTACAAGTTTGGTAGATGAGATGTGCAAAAAGTAAATTACAAAGATTTCAATCATAAGTGACCTCGACTAAACTAGTCTTCTGTTTTGTCTTCTTGCTTGTCCTCTTTTTCTTCTTCAGGTATGGAAGACCCAGCTTCTAACTCTTTGAAGAATTTTTGTTTTAACAGCTCCAACTTCTTTTTCTTGACATCAGGATCTAGCTGTTCTTTAGCTGAGTCCTTAGCAGCAGCTATTTCTTTGTCAGACTTAGCTTTTGCTTCAGCTTAAGTTTCCCCAGCTTTTTCCTCTTCTGTGATCTTCTCATCTGTTGGTCTGCTTGTGCCTTCATTATCTTCATCAGTCTTTTCATTTTCAGCAGATCCCTCCAGTACTTCAGTTCCTTCTAATTCAGCATTTTCTTCTTCATCACAAGGTATCTTATCTTCCCTAAGTACCCTATCTTCCCCCTTTTTGTCATCATCAGCAGGGTTGATTGGATATGTTGGTAAGACTGGGGTGATCTGAAGTGAATCACAAAGAAGTTTGATGTTCTCTTCCATGGCATCCAGTTGAGCTTGTTGTCTAAGCTGATTGGCCTCAAATGCTTCCATTCTGTTGAGAACAACTTCACCTTGGTCACCTAACTGAATTTGAGTTGCCAGCAGCAAATCAGCAGATGCCTTGAAGTCTCTCATCATATTTTCCAGAGTTTCATCCTTAGCTTGGATGGCCACTTCAACTGTTTCTGTAATATCCCTCCAACCAGCAGCTATGCTTTGAGTCATTTTCCTGATTATATCCATATCTTGACAAATGGACTTCACATTTTGAGCAGTATCTTCTATCAGAGAAGTGGGAACATCAGCAACTTTGGTTGGTTGACTTACATCAGCCAACAGATTTGCAGTGATCTTCTCCTCCAGTCCCTTCATAGAACTTGAAATTATCTGTTGAATGAAATCCAACAGATTTGGCTGTACAGAATGAGAAGAAATATCAGTTGGAATAGGAGGTAAGGCAGGAGTTGCCTTTTCAGTAATTTGTTCTGCTGCTTGAATTGTCTCTTCTGTAATCTGATCTGCTGGACCAGAAGCAGTCTCTTCTTCTTTGGTCTTATCAGTTTGACTAGGAGTGCTTTCCTTCTCCTTAGTCTGATCATTTTGCTCAGCAGTAACCTCCTTTTCTTTAATCTGATCAGCTGGATTTGGAGTGATTTCCTCTTCATTTGACTTATCAGCTTGTTCAGACTTGTCCTCCTTTTCTTTATCTTGATCTACCAGATCAGAGGTGCTCTTCTTCTCCTTTTCTTTGTCCTGATCAGCAAGGTCAGAAGTACCCTCTTTTCCTTTGTTTTGATCTGCAGGATCAGAAGTTCCTTCTTTCTCTTTGCCTTGGTCAGCAGGGGGTGCCTGAATCTTCTTAACATTTATAATGGTACGCCTTGTGCCAGCTTCATCCAGAGCAGTCCTGTGAGTAATCCAAGTTAGATCATCAATAGGAACAAAAGGTGAGATAGGATCCTCTGGTAGTTCTTCATATGGCCTAATATTAGGACCATAGACAATCTGCTTCAGATTAGGAAGGGGAATCATAGAGCTTGGTTGCCCCTTCATCTTTCTAGTCTTTCTGGCCCAAGTTTCCATTGTTTGGGAAACTGATCTTACGCGTTTTCATTAGTTCGATCAAGGGTGGATAACGATGCGATAATAACAATATTAAATGGAAAGTAAAGATCAATAGTAATAGTATTCGAATCAACTGAGTACAAATTACAAGTATTTAGGGTCCTACTCGAGCATTATTGGATGCCGTACATGCAAGAGGGCGAAATACATTTAAGCGAATCTATTCTATTGTTCCCAAGTGAGTCCGAGCTGCAATCTCGAAGGAAGAGCACCTGGGAAGTTGTGTCGCCGTCATAAATGCATGGGGTATTTATAGCTGTGCTAATGGGCTTGGGCCTGGGGTTGGCCCAACAGTATCCTTCGATCTCGGATTCTCTTTGTAAGCTCGGAACAATACATTTAGGGGCCTGGCTCGGCTCGTCGTTCCTGGGGGCAAGGATTGGCGTTACTCGATCCACACCGAGCTTGTGAGGACAGGGGATCCAAATTACCCCTCATCAATACTCCCCCACTTCTCGAGCGTAAAGAGGAGCTTGCGCTCGAAGAAGTACAAGTTATATTGCCCGCTGGTATGAGATGTGCCGTTCGGAACATGCTTCGGATATGCCTCGTTAAAAACCTAACTCGGAAAAACCCATTGGGATAAAAACCGAGCTAGGGAAAAAGAGTGCATATAGAAACAACATATATCAGCATGTCGAGATAATAACCTTGTCCTTCTTTGTTTACGTATGTTCTCCCAATTGGTATGTTCCTCGTTGTGAAATACCGCGACGCTTTCTTCATTTCCTTAGCGAATGCTTCCTTTATTTTTCGATCGCAACGTAAAGGACCCATGAGACTCCCAAGGATAATTTGCAAGGAACATATCTCGCAACTTGGAAAATGAAGGATCAAAAGTGCAATTTTCTGAGGGATAACCCTAAGTTTTTACCCAGAGTAAGTTCAACCGTCGCGGTTATTCGGGGACCTGTTTGCAATTTTACCTTTTTAACCCCGTATATATATGTTGATTCGTTGGAAAATTATTTATATATTACATTCTCTCTTGTGCTTGAAGCGTTTGTGTTCGAAACAACATTTGCTATTGTATATTTGTTTCTCAATCCATAATGTCGAGTTCTAGAAGTGCAAGGGGCAAGAATAAGGTCGGAGGAAACCAAGAGTCCGATCCTTTATTAAAGCTCGTAGATGATTACGAAGATGGGGAATTTCGTCAAGGAGGCGAGGATGAGGATCCGAGCGAGGATCTTGAAGAAAACGAGGTTGAGAAACGCAGCATCGGCGAGGGTGCTTTTGTCAGGATTTTCAAACATACGCATGCCTCTAAGGCTGTGACCTCGAATAGGTTAGAACTTCCTGCTAGCGAAACTTCCTGTTACTTTTCGAAGAAGGATCGTGTTTATCTTGAGGTGGAGTTCGGGAAATTTCTTCCCAGAGGGTTTTCGATCGTCATTCCTTCTTATAGTGAACGTGCTACCAATCCTCCGGCTGGCTGTCAAGCCTTCTACGAGGATCAATTTCCTTATGGTTTGCGTATCCCGTTCATTCCCCTTGTCAGAAATATCCTAACTTTCTTTTCACTTTCTCCCGCTCAGCTTCTCCCGCACTCTGTTGCGTATATTGCAGCGTTTAGCGCTCTTATGGAGGCAAAGGGGGAAGAGGCCTCCTTTAGTAATTTCTGGCAAATATTCCGAATGGACCTGTGCAAGGGCCCAAATATGGGGTTTGTGTCCATCCGCCAGCGGTCGAAGCGGCCCTTTCTTACGAGAATAACAACGGAAAAGAGTATAGGTTGGAAGAGGAGATTCTTTTTTGTGAAGGGCCCTGATGTCCCTATATCAGAAAGTAGCTCGAAGATGAGACCCTATCGGTGGGATGGAGTCAATTCTTGGTCATATGGTCCTCGCAAGATTAAAGAGAAACTTAACCACCACCTTTCCGATGAGTTTCTCGAGCAGTTGCGGTCTAATCCTTACCAAACCGATCTCCTTATTCAGGAAGGTGTTTTGCGGTTGGCTAAGTTGAGCCGCTGTGATTATCCTGCTCCAACACTCAAATATTCCCGTCTTGTATCCGATCAATCTTTAGGAGGGTCGTTTCCCCAGTTTGGTGATTCATCATCTTCTGCCGTTCTGCCTCTCGCCTCTCTTTCTTTGGGTATGTTCCTATCTCGAGGCATGATGGATCATTAACTTACATTCATGCGCCCCTCGTATTTCCTTTGCAGGTCAAATCGTTGAGAATCTGCGATTATCTGCAGCCGGTCCGGTTGAAGATAAACCATTTTATTTCGATCCGTTGCCACATACTTCCGAAAATAGAGTGGGTACAAGTAACTTGGGCGGAAACTCAGTTACTATTCCAGTCACAATTCCCGATCTGAGAGGCGTTGGTACCATGAGTTCCTTAAACTCCGCCTCTGCTGGACCTCTTCGAACTTTGTTTTCCCCCGATACTTCTGCTCTTTCATCCGTTGGCTATAGTCAACATTCCTGGAACAGGATTCAGGGTATTCAAGAGTATGAGAAGCTTCTAAGTCGAAAGAGGAATGCTGAGCATCCGGGGCCCTCGAGGAGGGTAAAACCTTTTGGTGTGAATTCTGACTTGGTTCCATGTCGAGAAGGTAGGTCGGAGCCCGACGTGGCGGACTTTATGGATGAGCACCTCCGCGGTAGCAGGGCTGCTGGATACCCTGAAAATGGTAGCGTTCTAACTGACCTGGACTCGAGTGGTGAGAATGAATTTGACAAAGCCGCTAGAGTTTTCATGGCTAGTCGATTCAAGCGGGATATGCTGCTTCATACCGTCAAGGGTGACTTCGAGGTTTTGAGTGATTTTTCTCGAACGTATCATGAGGTGATAATCTGTCTTTTAACTATCTCTTCTTTCTTTAGAGTCCCCTACATTTGCTGATATCATATATTATCTCATAGGTCGGGGATTTGTTTGCTATTCAAACCTATCGTTTAGCGTTGCTGGAGCAGGAGTCGCAGGATGCTCATGATGCGTATGCGCAAATTTTCGTCGATAATCAAACTCTTCGATCTCAATTAGCAAAAAGTCAACAAGAACTATCTCAGATAAAAAAGGAGCTCAAAGAAGCGACTACGAAATGCTCCTCCTCTGTAGAAGAGGATTTGCTGGCATCTGTTAAAGAGAGAAGTGCCCTCGAGGAAGAGCTGAAGAAGGTAAAGGTCGAAGTTGAGCTAGCAAAGCAAGATTCCGAGCGTGCATATGCCCAAGGCCGGGATGAGGCTGTGATTCCGGCCATACGAGAATTCTTGGAATCTCCCGTCTTAGATCCCTTAGTCCAAAAGAGAATGGAAGGGATTCTCCAAACGATCTTCAACAAAGGAGTTCAAGAATTGGTTTCGGCCGGGAGAATTCCGGATAATATGGACGAATATTATCAGCACATGAACCCTTTTAAAAATGCTGAAGGGAAGGATTACAAAGCTTCCTCTTTACCCAAGACGGATATAAGATGGCAGGATCATCGCTTCGCCTCTTTAGTAGAGGAGTATGGCATTCCGATGCCTAACCCTGACTTGCTTGAGTGCCCTAACGACGACTACCCTTCTGCTTCGGGGAAAAAAGAAGATGTTAACATAGAGGACGAATTGGATAGGGAAAATGATCGATCCGTTAACCATACTAATCCGTTAGGCAGCGGCAGTGAAGATGACGTCGGTCCGAATGCTAAGTTCGATCACGCCGGAGGGGGCGATCTATAGTTTCGTAGTTAGGGATCGAATGTATACATGTATGTAACCCACTTTTGTAATCGGATTTGTTTTCCTTTCGGTTTAATTCATGTAATTTGTAAATTCCAATCCCGCCAATATTTAGACATTATCATCCTTTCGTAGTTCAATATTTTCTCGTGATCTATGTTCGATATCTATTTATCCCATATAGAATCTTTCTTGATAGTCGCGTCGATTCCACTATTAACAATTATAGGGTCTAGTGCCTATAAATATCAGAACCTCTTCAAACTTTGTCAGAAAATATTCTTAGAGATCGGAGCTCTTCCTCTATATTTTGTATCCTTCTAATTTCTTATCTCTCTCCCTGTTCATTATGGAAAACATACTAGGCAAAACAATCGACCCCAAACAGTTGTTTGGTGGTTTGAAGAATAAGAATCCGAGTAAAGAGCAAAAAACTGCCAAGGAGGCCAAACCCTCCAAATCTTCTTCTAAGACCTCTGTGTCTTCCCCGAAAGCTCCTAAAGGGGGAGAAAATAAGAAAGAGAAAAGCACTTCCTCAAAGCAAAACAAGGGCAGTTCCAGCAAGTCCATTTTGGACGAAGAGCTCGAGGCTGCGCTCGGGGGCTCTTCCCCGAAAGTTGTCGATTCTTCGAGTGAAGATCCTGTCACAGAAAAGACTACTATTAGAGAAAAGATTCCTGTTCCTTCTTCGAACAAGAGGCCTTATTCCGATGGGGTCACTCCCATTGAGGCTTTACAAAATCTTGCTATTGGTAGCAAATCATCCTCCGATGCTTTCACTGTTCCTCCCGCAGGAGGTCTCAGCAAAAAACCCAAATTAGGAATTGGAGAGGCTTCTGCTGAAGCTTTAAAATTTGATAATCCTCTCGAATGCCGCGTTGACCCCACTCCTCCAAAAGTTACTCCTCCCCTGCCCGAGGAGTCGAAAGATGGATCTCCTTCTAAGGCTGATCCCATGGCTAATTTGCTGCAAGTTAACTTTACTTCTTCCGAACCCCACATGTCCAAGGAAAGAAACATAGAAGAGCTGTTCGAGTCTGGGACGCACTTCCTGTTGACTCGAACAGCACTTCCTGTTTCAGGTGTACCTATTTATTCTTCTTCTCTCCTTTTTTTTTTTTTTTTTTTATATGCTATTAATCCTTTTACAGGCCGGACAAGACTTTATTGAGCTTAAAACGATTGCTGAGCGAAACAAATCAGCGTGCTGCTCTTTCCCTCGAGCTGGAGGAGAAGAAAGCCGAATTCGACCGTATCTTCGCGGAGAAGCTTGCTCTAGAGAGGGAGAAATCTGTTAAAGAAGATGGAGAGGAGATCCACAAGCAGCTGAATGAGGAGCTCGAAAAACTAAAAAGTCTTCACGAGCAGGAGAGACAAGACTTCACGCGTCGAGAAAAGGAGGCTTACGACCGTGGATATGAAGCTGGATGTGAGGCTCGTAATGCCGAGCTTCGGAAGATTTTTTCCGACAATAAGCTTCTCTAGATGTTTTTTATTTATCCGGATTTGCTGTGTGGCTATATTGCTTTTACTCTTGTGTGACCATGAACAATTTCAGACATTTTATCCCCTCTGGTTTGTAATAATCTAATTGCTTCTCGGATTGCATGTTCTTCTGTAATTTGATGTGTTCTTTTCTGTCCATACTTTTAGCCTGCTTTCTTTGTTCGAATTTTAGGTTTCGACCGTTTGGATTCTCGATCTTGATATATTAATCAGATAATCTTCTTTTCCCGCTCAAATTCTCGGGAAGGGTAACAGTCTTTTGATCTCAACCGTTCCCTTTGCTTTCTGCTAACCGTTGGATTTTTGAAAATAGTACCTATAAATGGGGTTCTTCAATTTGTATCCTTATAAAATTATTTGAAAGCAGACTCCTTCGACCATGCTGGTTAAAAGATCTTGTTGCATGGCCCAATATTTTGAATTTCGAGTTAGGACCTATTCTGCAGGTCATAGACTAACTGGTACTTCGACCTCGACTAGGGTATCTGCAGGCGAACACTATTCCGACCTTGGAGACCGGTCAGCTTTATTGCTGACCACCCACGACCCAGGCAGTCCCCACGACCTTCCGTGGTTTAGGAGAAGCTCAAGCATCAAATCTTTTAGGGGTCTCCAGCGGTTTGTTCGGTTCTTCCTTGAGGATGTAAGGGGTGGAGCTTCGAGGGTCGAGGCCCTCAATAAAGTATTCACGTTACACCTAGAAAAAGATGCATTACCCTTCTCCTTTTTGAGGAATCATAAATAAAGACAAAAGCCTGTTGGCTTGACAAGCTCCTCCAATTCGAGTAAGGACATTATCGTCCGCCGAAAATTTCATAGGATTGGGTGGCCATGAAGTCCCTATTTCGCTCGGATATTAGTCTTTGTAGATGTTTGTAGAATTATAAAATGTACTGGCATCAAGAGATTAGCCCGATATATAATAGGAGTTGATATCTTTGTAACTTGTAACTCTTCCATGTATCGAACTTTGGAAATAATAATTTCTCGATTAATTTTATACAATCGTTCTTATCTGCTTAAATAAAGCTCTTTACCGATCTTGGTCCATCTTTGGACGAGTTATTGATAATGGTTCCTTGATCAGTTATAGTCCGACTTTTTCTTTGTGACTTTCTTTGACGATCGGAAATTAAACTATAATTATTTCAAGCATTGTTGAATTTGACTCTTTCTTCATTTATCCACACGGTTCCTGAATTTTCGGGAAGCGGAACGGTCGCTGTATTTATTGCTCGCATTTTGGCCATTAGTTCTGTTCAGCTTTTGTGATTGAGGTTTTACCGTTACGTCCCGTCTTCTTTTAACCAAACAGTCCCTGATTTATCGGGAATCTGAGCGGTCAGAGCGCTTTTAATGTACATATTGCCACCGTTCATCTGAAGAGATCTACACCGTTGATACGGAATTCTTCCCCTATAAATACTTCTGAATTTACCTTCATATTTTTACTTGTCTGTAAACATTTTGTTCGATCAATATGGTTGCATTTTTACCTCCATCAACCATCTTTATTTTCAATTCGGTCTCAGCAATAAAAGCGTTCAAGATTCGGACTCGAACTCTCTTCTTCGATCTCTTCGGCGTCCCTGTACGGGGGAATAATTTCGACCAGGGTATCGACAGGCGAAAAGGATTGCGACTAGGGTACCGGCAGGCGACCTGCTTCTTTGGAGTCATCTCTCTTGAGACGGGTTAGAATTCCGATATCCTGTCGCTCCATTCGGTCGGATAGTGGGTCAACTGCTGGAGGAGTTTTCCTGCTCTCTATCTCCACTTCTTCAAGATGTTTCTTGAAGAATGTTGCCTTCGAGATTGCATGGAGTAATTTCTCTAGGGATTGCTTCCCTGTCTCTTGACCTGCTCCAGCATGGAGCAATTATTGAGGAAGCAATGGATGAAGGGTAGAAGTGTTATCCCAGCCTCGCCTTCCGTCTTCGATTACGAGAACATTCTAGCGTAGGGTTAATTAGTAATAGTGGTTACATTAAATGCAAAGTCTCAGCTTTGCTCGATTTTCCTTATTACTGTAATCATGAACTCTCTTGTAACTGTTTGAAAGATCATGAATGAAAAATTTATTTCCTTTATCATCCTTATTTGTTAACCTGCAGAACAGCTTCCATGTTTTGTTACCGAGCATCAATTTCTTCGCCTAAAAAATATGAACAACGGGTGCTAACCCCCCGCGACTTTAACAAGTATTTAGATAATAAACAACAATCGACAGTCTTCGTCCTTCGATGATCAGATATAAATGATAATTGGCACTCTTCGCCGCTCTTCGACAGTTTAATAATATCTGGATAATAGGCGGTTTTAGCAAATCTCAATTGCTGTAGTCCGAAATAGGACATTGCTGGAACTTTTGGCATCATTAATAATTTGCAGTTAGGGTCTTAGCAGCAGCTTTCACCCATTCAATAATTTCGATCTAAGGGGCATAGCAGAGGCTTTCACCCTTAGTCATTTCAAAGCATTTTTAGCCCGAGGTTCGTAGCAACGGCTTTCACCCATTTAATAATTTCGATCTAAGGGGCATAGCAGAGGCTTTCACCCTTAGTCGTTTCAGAGCATTTTTAGCCCGAGGGTCGTAGCAACGGCTTTCACCCATTCAATAATTTCGATCTAAGGGGCATAGCAGAGGCTTTCACCCTTAGTCGTTTCAGAGCATTTTTAGCCCGAGGGTCGTAGCAACGGCTTTCACCCATTCAATAATTTCGATCTAAGGGGCATAACAGAGACTTTCACCCTTAGTCGTTTCAGAGCATTTTTAGCCCGAGGGTCGTAGTAACGGCTTTCACCCATTCAATAATTTCGATCTAAGGGGCATAGCAGAGGCTTTCACCCTTAGTCGTTTCAGAGCATTTTTAGCCCGAGGGTCGTAGTAACGACTTTCACCCATTCAATAATTTCGATCTAAGGGGCATAGCAGAGGCTTTCACCCTTAGTCGTTTCAGAGCATTTTTAGCCCGAGGGTCGTAGCAACAGCTTTCACCCATTTGATAATATCGATCTAAGGGGCATAGCAACTTCTTTCACCCTTAGTCGTTTCAGAGCATTTTTAGCCCGAGGGTCGTAGCAACGGCTTTCACCCATTTGATAATATCGATCTAAGGGGCATAGCAACGGCTTTCACCCTTAGTCGTTTCAGAGCATTTTTAGCCCGAGGGTCGTCACCCATTCTTATTTTTCGATCCAAGGGGCGTAGCAACGGCTTTCACCCTTGGTCAATCTTCGAGGGTCATAGCAACAGCTTTCACCCTTTTTTAATAGTAGACGAAGATGAGTAGAGATAGAATAATAGATGATCAGAGACCGATAATACCAGGATGTGATGAATAAATATGAATATTGACGAGATTAGTTTCCACTGAATATGTAACTCTGATCGAAATAAGTTTTGAAGAGATGATAATCTCTTGCAATCGTGAGAAAAGATGAATCATAGAGAAACAGCAAATAGTGAATAACATTAGGACTCAATAAATAAATCTTATGCCTTGTTAAGAAAATTCTTCGTTCAAAGGTTCCCAATTTTGTCAAGTCTGATTTTTTCCAAACGGTTCCGCATTTATTGAGAACTGCAAGGGTCGACAAATCTCATCCATTCATTTCGCGAATTATCTGCCGCCGGATTCATTCATCTTTTACTATAAAGGGCTGTCATATTGTTGAGATTTTCTTATTAGTTGAATCAGCATTTTATCTGTCCGATCATGCGAATCAAGATCGTTATTCAATCAATTCAACTTTTTGAGCTCAGACTTCGAACAATTTTTAGAGAGGGACAGTCTTCCATCCGACCCCGCTTAGAATATCGACAGGCAAATATAATTTCTATCTGGAAGGCCAATAAGCCAGAATTATGGAGTCCGCCGCTTGTCGCGCAGGTCTTCAAACGGGGACCTGTTGCTACAATGCATTTGGGAACGCATATTGGGGAAGAAAATGGTGAAGACCATAACTACCCGACAAACCGTGCATCAAACTCTCCATCTTCGGAAAATTGTAAATAAGGTTAAAAGCCTGCGGCTCCAAAGGAGATTCCATTGCTCGGGGATAAGTTATTCCGAATACGCGATAGGAGAAGAGACCGAAAATTTCATAGGATTGTACGGAGTAATAGCGTTCTTATGTAATATATAGGCTTGAACTATGCTCGCTATGCATTTCCCATATCTTGTATTTTCCGAGACAATATACTACAAATACACTTCGACTTCGTTTTGCTGATAACACAAAGCACAGTCAGATAAATTTTCATTTTCAACAACTCCATTTCGATCTTCTAATATTGATAAAGAAATAATCAAATACCACTTGCTTGATCGAGTAATAGACGTAATAGATACATATCTTAGTGAACCTAAAAATAATAAGGAACATGTTGCAATTGATCTTTGGTAGTGTCAAATTTTGTATAGTCGCATAACTTTTCAAGTCGAGAGGTCTGTTTGAATAGACCGATTATAGTTCTTCCAAGTCGAATAGCATTATCTGACTGTAAAATATTTGCATCGATTGAACTTGTGTTTAAATCACCAATCTTCAACGATAACGCTACGAGTATGTCATACCGAACTGGTATTCAGAATGTCAGAATTTTCCTATTCGTCCCTTTAAACCGTGTTTCCTCCAAACCAAACAGGACCCTATTTCTCGGGAAACGTATCGATCAGTCCATTTAATACGGACATCCTAGCCGCTTCTAATCTACTATCTGAGCCGTTGATTTGATATCCCTTACCACTATAAATAGGTCCCTTCATGTATACGACATTCCTCATTCTCTCCTTTATGCTTCCTCCGATCACTATGGGTCGAGATTTAAATTTGATTCATATTTTTTTCCAGATCAAGGAATTTGAGATTAGACTTCGAACCCTGTTTTTCGATCTTAGCTCTTTCGGTACAATCCCTTTCGCTTAGAATATCGACATGCAAAAGAAAAGGCGCCTAGAATACCGGCAGGCAACCTGTTTTCCCAGACATATCCTGTCTGGTGCAGGTTGGGATTCCGGTTTTCTGGCGTAGCATCCGATCGGGTAGCTGGCTATCCTGAGAGGAGTTCTTTAAATCTGAGGCACCAGCTTCCTCGAGGGCTTTCTTGAAG
Organism: Penstemon eatonii; assembly: GCA_038501285.1. NCBI lineage: Eukaryota > Viridiplantae > Streptophyta > Magnoliopsida > Lamiales > Plantaginaceae > Penstemon > Penstemon eatonii. The sequence goes on from CM076714.1 coordinate 47,191,717, forward strand.
TATAGAACCTCCGACTTCCCTTGGGGTGCCTCCGCTGAGATAGTCCCTTGCTGCACCGGCTCGGATTAACTTGTAAATAATGATTGATTATTTCAATCATTGTTTACCGACGAAGACCTAGGATCGGTCTGAAGCCCCGGAGAGGAGCTCCGATCCATCTCTTATCCCGTTCGAAGACGGATGTGAGACACGTGGCTAGTGATTGCCAGGAAGAATCACTGCTGAGTTCTGCATCTGGAGCGATCTTAGGGGATGAAGATCGAGCACGTTACAGGGTAGAATTATTCGTAGAACTTGTAATAGGATAGGAGGGATCGTATTGTACTTCTTGAGCTCGAATTTTATTCGAGGCTTTTCTTTGTAACTTATTTGAAGCATATTAATGATAAAGCTTTTGTTCTCTGATCGAATTTCACCATTTAACATCTTTTATCAGTCGAACGATTGATGATATTTAGCTTCGACTTCGATGCTTTTATGTAATCTGTTGCCGCTGTTCAAATATTCAAATCATCCCAACCGAATCGAGAAAAATAGAGGTAACCGATAAATAATGTATACAAATTATGCAACTGAACTCATAAATAGCTGATTCGCGGAATTTGTTTTTGAAGTTAATAAATACGATGGTCGGAAAAATAAATTCCGACCATCGATAAGCTCTAATTGCATAGATTTCTAAGTCTCCGACGTTAATGATGATCGAAGAAAACGGTTCCCTTGTGGAAAATAAATCCATTGAAGAAATAGATAAGCCGTGCAATCCTAGGATAAAATTAAGCTCGGAAATTCATTGTATAGGTATTATCTTCGACTTTGAATTGGTGAATGGCTGAGTTTCCGACTAGCAAGACTTTCTGCTGATATACGTATTTCTCCTCATAGTAGGCATATTTCGATCTAATACTCGAATAAGGCCCCTCGGTGGGCGCCAATTGATCTTACGCGTTTTCGTTAGTTCGATCAAGGGTGGATAACGATGCGATAATAACAATATTAAATGGAAAGTAAAGATCAATAGTAATAGTATTCGAATCAACTGAGTACAAATTACAAGTATTTAGGGTCCTACTCGAGCATTATTGGATGCCGTACATGCAAGAGGGCGAAATACATTTAAGCGAATCTATTCTATTGTTCCCAAGTGAGTCCGAGCTGCAATCTCGAAGGAAGAGCACCTGGGAAGTTGTGTCGCCGTCATAAATGCATGGGGTATTTATAGCTGTGCTAATGGGCTTGGGCCTGGGGTTGGCCCAACAGTATCCTTCGATCTCGGATTCTCTTTGTAAGCTCGGAACAATACATTTAGGGGCCTGGCTTGGCTCGTCGTTCCTGGGGGCAAGGATTGGCGTTACTCGATCCACACCGAGCTTGTGAGGACAGGGGATCCAAATTACCCCTCATCAGAAACTGCCAGCTTGATTGATCTTTCCTTGAGGTCTTCATCTTCAGTAAACTCCTCAGGAACAGATTCATAAATCTTCTTTGCCTCTGCCTTTACAATGTGACTAATCCTCAGTCTCAATTTGTCCAGAAAGAATTCTGAGTCTAGTGCTTGAGTAATAGAACCTGTCTCAAGCCACTTTAGCACCCAGGCTTCTTCATCAGCAAAGGGCTTCCAACTTGCAATTTGATCTTTGCTCTTTGTCAGACGATAATCTCTCCATCTATTATATTTGATCTTTTCTTTGTTGAACATCGTCAGACGAGTGATCTTTGCATTTTCAGCATCCAACCTTTTGATGAACTCTTCAAAAGCATCAGGGTCATTTCTGACAATCTCCAATGCCAGTTTGACCTCTTCTCTTCTTTTAGGTTGTATAGCTGGAGTAGGCATGATTGGTTTAGGTTTGGTAGGATCTCTCTGTTCACCAATCACAATGCCACCAGTATGCTTTGGACCATGTGAGTCCTTAGTGCTTGCTTCAATAGCAGCAGCCAACTCTGCTGCCTCAACAACATCCCTTTGTTCTTGAGTCATTTTACTGGCCTCTTCTTCCAGTCTTTTGAGCTCAAGGGCCTTAAGGCAATCTTCCTCAGCTTTTTCTTCAGCCTTTCTTTTCCTTTCTGCCTCATCTAATCTTTTCTTTTCAGCAGCAGTAAGGTAGGGAATCACAATCTTACCAGTCCTTCACTTCTTTGCTTCAGGACTTTCCACTGTTTGAAGTGGAGTGGCAGCAACAGGAGTAGGGTGCAGAAGAAGTGCATCCCCTTCATTTGTTGTACTAGTCTGCTGTTCTTCTCTAACTTCAGCAGACAGTGCAACAGATGAGTCTTCAGCATGTTTAGCACCAGGTTCTTCAATAACAGCATGTCTCTCTGCTGATGCTGATGTCTCCCTCACTATTTCAGTTGGTTCTTCAGAGAATGTGACTTTTCTTTTTGCCCTTGACTTGGCAATTTTCCTTGAAGGATTAGCTTGAGGAGGTCCTTTAGCAACACTCCTTGTCCTCATTCTCTTGGCAGGTTGAATAGGGACAGCTTCCTCAGATTCTGTCCTTTCTGGAGATGATCCTGTCTCCATCTTTTCAATCTCTTCAGTAAAGTCATCAATGACTTTCTCAGGGATCACAATTTCAGGCTGTGCTGATCCAGCTTCAACAGTAGAGTTTACTGTTTGATCAGCAGACCTGCTGGTCTGACCAGCCTTCTTGCTCTTCTTGGCAGGTGCCTTAGCAGCTTTAGCAGGAGCTTTTCTCTTAGAAGTGCCCACACTTCTAACTGGTTCATGCAGTTTGAACTCCTTGCCTCCATGAATGGTTTTTCCACTTCCCAAAGGACATCCTAGGCTAAAAAACAGATGACTGAGCAGAATGCCATACTTGACCTTCTTGTCACATAATAGATCAAATACATGAACAGCCCAGTTGATTTTCAAACCATAATATATGCTGATCATAGTGTAATACCTCCTTCTGGGTAAACCATCCAACGAGCTTGTACTGCAGTCCAGTACCTTCGCAATTATATCAGCGAACCTCTGATACTTATCTTTCAATTGAGTCTTCATCAGAGTTCCTGTCATCTCCTCCCCTTCTTTAGCACAAATTGCCCAAAATTCCTCTTCTTTTTCAGACCCAAGGTCTGTCACATCTCCTCCTTCATTCGTCAGCCCATATACTTCACTTAATACAGCAGCAGATATACAAATCTTCTTTCCTCCAACATTTGCAGTCATAGTGGTTCCTTCAGTGTTGAATTTTCTGGTTTTGTAGAAATCATCAACATCTTCAAGGTATACACGCTCCTCATGAGCTTCCAGAATGGGTACCCGAGATGCTTCCTTGATTTTTGTCTTGATTACCCTCATCAGATCAATACCAGACAAGAAGAATTTGTCGTAGCTTAAATATCTTCCTTCAATAACTTCCATTTTGTGATTAAGTGATGAAAATCTGTAGAAAACAGAGAGCTGGAGAACAGATAGCTTAGAGAGTTAGAGAATTTAGGAATTTTTGTGTGCGTAAGACGACTGATCTGTTCAGATCGGATTTTATAGGTTTCCTTAGGTTTTGGTTATCGTGATAAACATGAACCGTAAGATCAATCTGACAGTTTTTAAATCGTGTGGGTGAGAATTGCGGACTTCAAATTTATTATTTTAATGTCAGATGGGCGGGAAACTCTATCGGCACTTATCTGTTACTTATAAAAGCGTGTTTCAAAAGATGCGATTTATAACCATGCTTATATAATGTATCAGATGAGTAGAGTTCAACTTATCTGACAAACGAGTGATTTGTTATCTGATATTACTAGAGAAAGCCAATAGCTAGTAATCTTCCTCTGCTGTTTGTCAATCCAGCAAGATAAATTAATCTTCAATCTTCAAGAATTAAGAACAGATCTTCTGATAACATAACTTCAACTAACTGTCATTAACCAATTTCATCTTTTAATCAGAAGTACCGCTAGTCTTACACGTTCCCCCTGACTTTAAGAATTCATAAGTTAACTAGTCTGTTGAGAGTTAATCCTTGAAAATAATAACGGATGACCATGCTGATGAACTTCAGTCTTCTGATAAGTTCCCCCTCAGCTTATGCATCCAAATTAAGTAGTCCTAGTTCACCTCTTAGAGTTGAAAACCTTACTTCACTTAAAGGTTTAGTGAAAATATCAGCAATCTGATTGTCAGTATGAACATACTCAATCATTACATTGCCTTTTTCCACATGATCTCTAATGAAGTGATACTTGATCTCAATATGCTTAGTCCTTGAATGACTTGTAGTGTTCTGAGTAAGAGTGATTGCACTTGTATTGTCAGAGTAGATTGGAATTCCACTGATCTTGATATTGTAATTTTCCAGTTGATGCTTCAACCAAAGTATCTGTGCACAGCATGCTCCAGCAGCTATATATTCAGCTTCAGCAGTAGATATGGATACTGAAGTCTGTTTCTTACTCATCCATGAGATCAGACGACTACCCAAAAATTGACAAGCACCTGTTGTGCTCTTCCTATCAATTTTGCAGCCAGCAAGGTCTGAATCTGATATCCAATAAGCTCAAATCCAGATTCTCTAGGATACCACAATCCCAAATCTTGAGTGCCCTTAATATATTTCAGAATTCTCTTGGCAGCTAAGAGATGAGATTCCTTAGGATTTGATTGAAATCTCGCACAAACCCCAACTGAGTACAAGATATCAGGTCTGCTTGCTGTTAGATATAATAGTGACCCAATAATGCCTCTGTATTTGGTTATGTCTACTGTTTTGCCATCTTCATCTTTATCCAAGCGAAGACTTGTAGACATTGGAACAGTAGCAGTAGAGCTAGTTTCCATACCAAATTTCTTACACAGATCTCTTGTGTATTTTGCTTGGTTGATGAATATTCCATCAGGCAACTATCTAACTCGCAAACCAAGAAAATAATTTAGTTCACCCATCATGCTCATTTCAAACTTGTTCTGCATGAGCTTGGAGAACTTGTCACACATCTGTTGGTTAGTTGAACCAAAAATAGTATCGTCTACATATATTTTCACAATTAATATATGATTCTCCCATTCAATTGTGAAAATAGAGGGCTTTCTTTAGACGATACACCTTGTCTTCCTGTTGATAAGCTTCAAATCCAGGTGGTTGTTCAACATACACTTCTTCTTGCAATTCTCCATTGAGAAATGCAGACTTCACATCCATCTGATAGACAGTGAAGTTCTTGTAAGCAGCATAGGCAAGAAACAGTCTGATTGCTTCAAGTCTTGCTACTGGTGCAAATGTTTCATCAAAGTCAATTCCTTCTTCTTGACAATAACCCTTGGCCACTAATCTTGCTTTATTTCTGGTAACAATACCATCTTCATTCATCTTATTTCTGAAAACCCATTTAGCGCCAATTACTCTTTGATGACTTGGTCTGGGAACTAAGTACCAGACTTCATTCCTTTCAAATTGATTAAACTCTTCTTGCATAGCTTCAATCCAGAAGGAATCACTAAGAGCTTCTTCAATTTGTTTAGGCTCTATTTGAGATAGAAAAGTGACAAACATAGCATCTTGTGCAGCAGCTCTTCTTGTTTTCACTCTATCCAAGGGATCACCAATCACTAACTCTGGTGGGTGATTCCTGAGCCATCTGAGATCAGGATGCAAATCTGGATGTTGTCCTCTACTTTGATCTTGCAACACTACTGTTGGAGATTCAGTAGTAGTCTGTTGAACATTTGCCGTCTGTTGAATAGTCTCTAGTCTGTCAGCTATTTGCAACTCGTCTGTTAGACAATCAGCACTGTGATTTTGAACAGCACTTGAGTTAGCAGCTGAATTGAGATTAGGTAGTATAATGGGAACATATTCTTCATTCTTTCCAATATCCAACTTCTGTAAATCAGTAGACAGATCTTGATTGGCATTTTGATTCTTTTCAGAAGATTGACTTGGCTCATCAAATACTACATGAATGGATTCTTCTATTAGCAATGTTCTTTTGTTAAAAACTCTATAAGCCTTACTAACAGTAGAGTATCCTACAAAAACAGCTTCATCAGCCTTCTCTGCAAATGCAGTAAGGTGATTTTTCCCATTATTCAGTACAAAACATTTACAACCAAAAATCTTAAAGTAATGAATGTTTGGCTTCCTGTTGTTCCAAACTTCATATGGAGTCTTGTTTTGATTTTTGTTGATCATGCATCTGTTCTGGGTAAAACAGGCTGTATTTGTTGCTTCTGCACAAAATCTTTGTGGCAGTTTAGCTTCAGCTATCATAGTCCTGACAGCTTCTTTCAGTGTTTTGGTTCTCCTTTCAGCAACACGATTTTGTTGAGGGGTTCTAGCAGCTGAATACTCATGATGTATTCCTTTGATGTTACAATACTCTTCAACAGTAGATGATGGGGGCTATTTTGCAACCCTTATAGTGTCCGGATCGACTAAGGATTATGGATTCCGTTCGACCAGACAAACCCATTCAGGAGCATCCGTCGATCCGGTGGGATACGACCTTCTTCAGCGAGCAGGCTACAATTCCGGACTCAAGAAGGACAAATGGGCCGAGTCCTACTAGAATTATGTTTCTTTGTAAAGCTAGGTTAAATTGTGATATAAATACCTAGTTAATCATTGTATTGCACACATTCAAGATTCTAAGCTTACGCCTGCAGAATTACATAATCTAAGATTATTCAATAGAACAGCTTTCGCTTCATTATTATATTATATTATATTCATTGATTGGTCCGACGGCTTATTGTTCCATCTAATTGTTCTTCCTTGAGTTTGATCCATCCGGAATAAACTAACAGAGCCTTTTAATTCGTATTAATGGAGAATCCCTAATATCACCTAATTACTGATATAATCTTACCCGACGAAATTCGGTTAAATCAGTTGGCGCCCACCGTGGGGCTAGGTTAATTATTCGATCGACATATGGCTCGCCCAAGGAAGAGCGCTCGTAACGGAGCAAGAAGTAACACGACCAACCAGCATAATGCGTCTGAGGATCCACAGGGCAATACCAATAATAACGCCCCTGTATCCAACGACAGCCAGCAACAGAATGAGCATTATCAGAATCAGGTGGAACCACAAGGGATCCCTACTGGCACAGTACCGGAAGAACATGCGGCTCCAACGATCCCGGTCCCCCTGTCAGATGCTCAGGAGAAATTACGATAGATCGCTATGTTCCTTAAATCACTCTCCCCAGAGGAATTACTCGTACTCGAACAAATCCCTCGAAACGTTAGAACTACTAGGACAAATCCCACTCAAAGAACGCCGAGGCAAAACGATCAAATCTCTCAATAAGCTGACAGCCCGGCAAGCGAGTGACGCTCGCTACACAGTCCGCAGCAGGGTAATTCAAAACCCTTCGATGACAACGTCCGAAGAAAAGCGGATCGAAGGAAACCACAACGCAATGAATCAAAGGAACAAACCATAACCCCCATCGAGGATGACGCAGGAGAGGCGCCCAAATCGACCAAGAACAATGCAATTCTCGAAAACAAAAATCGAAAAGATGGTACAGGAACGACTCGAGCAATGCTTACGATCCGCTCAAAACCCGTGGACCAGAACCACAGAACTCCAGGAGAGCCTAGCAGCGTGCTCTCCCTTCTGCAGAGAAATAAAAAAGGCACAGTCGACCGGACAGGTTCCAGGTAGACTGCCCAGATACGATGGAACCACTGATCCGGACGACTATATTTTTAGCTTCACAAACATAATGAACTTATATGCTCACTCGGCGGAATTTACCGCTAAATTAATGGTGACCACGTTGGAAGGTCTCGCTTTGGACTGACTCGCCAAGCAACCAGCCAACTCCATATTCAATTTTCGGGAATTATGCAACAAATTGACACAGCAGTTTGCCAGTCAGAAGAGGCAAAAACTTCCCATGAGCAACTTGGGAACTATCCATCTACAAGAGGGAGAATCCCTGAGAAAACTGGTTAGCGAGATTTAATGTAGAATTGCTCAAAATCGATTCCCCAAATATCGATTACATAATCTCTATTCTTTTCGACCTCATGAAGAATAGGCAGTTCGGAAACGCCCTCAACCGAAAACAACCAAGAACGTTCGCCGACATCATGAGCTTGGCGTCTAAATATATGACCCAAGAAGAGATGAATTCCTTTAAAGATAAGAACAAAATTAAAGTTACGACCTCAGGCTCCAAACGGCAAGATAGAATTCCTACCCAAAGATCCATAGACTATGAAAGGACGTTAGGAAAAGGCAACGTTTTTCAGCGGTTGGACTACAATAAAAACGATCAGGACAGACGACCTAACATCTATCAAAGACCTAGAACCGCAGAACCGGCAATCAGGAGCAAGGTTAATCAAGTAGAACACCCAAGATTAACTGTTCCGATAGAAGAAATCCTGCCCGTACTAGAAAGGAATAATTGGATCCCGAAAGCGAAGAAAATTGCTCAACCCAGACCTGGCGCCGAAACTATGAGTTGTACTGCAAATATCACAGGGCACATGGGCACCGCACTGAAGATTGTTTCACCTTAGGAGAGAAATTGAAAAACTAATCGAACAAGGAAAACTAGACGACTATTTAGAACGGGATAACCGCAAAAGAGGAAGAAGTAGGAGCCCTCGGAATAATAATCAAAGGAGGAATTCCCGTCGAAAGTCACCCGAGGATGGCCCTGCACAAGAGTTAAACCATGACCAGATCAATGGTACCATCCATACAATTTCCGAAGGACCAGCCGGCGGGGATAGTCGTAACGCTCGACGAAGGACTGCTAGATCCATAATGGGGGGCTTAAAATACCCAAGGGAAGTATGGACTCTAGGAAGTAAGTCAACGAACAACCAGCTGATCAGTTTTAACGAGGGCGAAGTACCCAAAAATCTAGTTTGGGACACAAAAGAAGATAGCCTCGATTTTCCGATGGTGGTGTTGCTAGAAATAGCGAACTACAACGTCAAAAGGATCCTGATCGATAATGGAAGCTCAGCGAATATCATCTCTAGGGAGGTCCTAGCCCAGATGAACTTGGGGCAAATAACATTCCAAAAGGTAGCTACACCGTTGGTGGGATTTGGAGGATCCGAAATTGTCCCCAGTGGAACAATAACTTTGAGTGTCTCACTCGGAAAGAAACCATATCGAACAGTGAAGCTGGTAAAATATTTTGTAGTAGAAACTCCATTCGCCTACAATGCAATTTTAGGGCGACCTGCCCTCAACCTGTTCCGAGCTGTTGTCTCAACTTACCATCAGAAGATAAAATTTCCGACCGACACAGGTATCGGGGAAATAGTGAATGACCATTGTACGGCATGGGATTGCTACAGCACATCATTAACTTTAAAAAACCCCCCTGAAGCAATTACCCCGAGCAAAAGAAAGCTCGAAGACGATGTTGGTAGAAACGAGGTTGAAATCCCTAGCACTGACCGAATAGATAAAAAGGGAAAGGAGCTGGTGGATTTAGCCTTAAAACCACCAGAACATAAGGATGTCATACTGGTACAAGGGGACTCATAAAAAACAACAAGAATAGGTACTGAATTAAGCAAGGAAGGGGAAGTAATGTTGATCAACTTTCTCAGAAATAATATGGATGTCTTCGCTTGGAGTGCGAACGACATTGAAGGGATTGACCCTCGAGTAATCAACCACTCGCTAAAAATCGACCCTTTAGCAAAACCAGCTAGACAAAAGAAGAGAAATCATGGGCCAGTAAAAGATAAAATCATCAAAGCAGAAGTAGAAAGGCTACTCAAAGCAAAACAAATTCGAGAAATACACTTCTTGGAATGGCTATGTAATGTTGTTCTAGTAGCAAAAGGGGATAAAAAAGATAACAAGTGGAGAATGTGCAACGATTTTACCGACCTTAACAAATTGTGTCCGCGCGATCCGTATCCGCTCCCAAGGATCGACTTATTAGTCGACTCAACCGCTGACTTTGCAATCTTCAGCATGATGGACGCTTTCCAAGGTTTTTATCAAATATACATGAATGAGCAAGACCAAGAGAAAACTGCATTCGTAACCGAGCAAGGAGTATATTGATTCATAGTTATGCCATTTGGGTTAAGGAACGCCGGGGCCACTTACCAAAGGTTAGTAAACCTAATGTTCAAAGAATTAATTGGAGAAATAATGGAAGTCTACGTGGACGACATGCTAGTCAAAAGCATGAATGAAGCGGATCACATAAGACATCTTGATCGATGCTTCCAAATATTGAGGAAATACCGCATGAAGCTAAATCCCGCAAAGTGCACCTTCGGTGTTAAATCGGGAAAATTCTTGGGCTATTTGGTACATCAACAAGGAATTGAGGCCAACCCAGAAAAAAATCGAGCAATAACTGAAATGAAGCCTCCCAAAACCATCTCCCAAGTACAAAGCTTGGTAGGGAAGATCGTAGCGTTGAACAGATTCATATCCAAATCGGCAGACAGAAGTTTGCCTTTCTTCCAAACCCTTCGAAAGGCAAAAAACTTTGTTTGGACCGAAGAATGCGATCGGGCTTTCGACCAGCTAAAAGAATATCTGACAACATCCCCGTTGTTGGCCAAACCGACCGAAGGGGAACCATTATATATCTACATCTCGATCTCCGATGCGGCCGTTAGTTCAGTTCTGGTCAAAATAGAAGGTTTAGAACATAAGCCTATCTATTACTTTAGCAAACTAATACAAGGGGCAGAGAAGAACTACTTGGAGATTGAAAAATCCGCTTTGGCCTTAGTAGTGGCAACACGAAAACTCCGACCTTACTTTTTGACCTACAAAATCATGGTTTTAACAAACCAACCGCTAAGGCAGGTCTTAGCGAAACCAGAAGCCTCCGGAAGACTAATCAAATGGGCAATCGAACTCGGTCAATTCGAAATCGAGTACAAAACAAGAATTGCAATTAAAGCCCAAGTATTAGCTGACTTCCTACTAGAAACTCCGACACAAGCGACAGAACTAACGAACAGCCTTAACGACGATATCTTGATCATAGAAAATCAGACCTGGTTAATGCATGTTGACGGTGCTTCGTGCTGAGAAGGAGGAGGTGCCGGAATCAACTTCACCGGACCAAATAAAGAGGATATAAATTATGCGATAACATTGGACTTCGTTGTAACAAACAATGAAGCAGAATATGAAGCGCTGATCGCAGGAATGGAAATGGCGATCAAGGCCGACATTAACAACCTTAAAGTATTAACCGATTCAGAGTTAGTGCAAAGACAAATAGAAGGCCTATATGAGGCTAAGGAATTTAATATGGTCAAATACCTTGCCAAAGTGAAGAGGTTGGCTGAAAAATTCAAAAGTTTCGGTATACAGAACATTCCACGCTCGGAAAATAAATGGGCCGATCAACTGTCTAGGTTCACTGGATCCCATGACGGAAAAATCGAAAGGGTGATCAACTGGTTAATCTCCAACGCACCAGCAATCGATATCGATGAGACACCAGTCGTCGAAATAATGGAAATCGAAGAAGCTGAAGAAAACTGGATGACTCCAATGATAGACTATCTTCGAGAAGGAAAATTGCCGCTTGACCAAAATGAAGCTCGGAAAATAAAATATCGGGCTCCAAAATATACATTGGTAGAAGGAAAACTTTACCGAAGATCAATATTAGGAATTCTTCTGAAATGTGTCTCCGAATCACAAACCTTCGATATCCTCCGAGAGGTACATGAAGGAGACGCAGGGAATCACAGCGGAGCAAGAGCATTAGCTTTAAAATGCCTCCGAACAGGATATTATTGGCCTACCGTCAACAATGATGCCATTCAGTATGTCCAAAAATGTCATCACTGCCAGGTCCATGCTAATATATGTCATCGACCAGCAGAAAACATGCACCCAATACCGGTATGTTGGCCGTTCGATCAATGGGGAATGGACATTGTGGGACCTTTCCCAACAGCTAGGTCCAAGAAAGCATATGTTCTGGTCGCTGTGGAATAATTCAGCAAATGGATAGAATGCATCGCCCTTGCACGGATCACTCAGTTCCAAGTGATCAACTTCCTGTGGAAATTCATAGTATGTCGATTTGGCATCCCGAGAATTTTAATTTCTGATAATGGAACCCAATTTGCGGGAAAGTAGATAATAGAATGGTGTTCAAAACTAGGAATTCAGCAAAATTTCACTTCGATCGGACATCCTAGAGCGAACGGACAGACTGAGGTAGCTAACCGAGAAATAATAAAATCCTTGGAGAAAAGATTGGGGGCAGCCAAAGGAAAATGGCTAGATGAACTCCCAGGGGTACTATGGGCTAATCGGACCACGGTCAGAACTTCAACCGGGGAAACACCATTCAGTCTAGTATATGGCTCGGAATCTGTTATTCCTGTTGAAACGTTAATTCCAACACCAAGGGTTGAAATGTATAACGACCAGGAAAATGGAAAGATAAGAGAAAATGATATTGATTTAACAGAAGCTCTAAGAGAAAAAACGGTCGTACGTTTGCAAGCCGCCAAATCAAGTATGGAAAAGGCTTACAATCAAAAGGTACGCATACGAACCTTCAAAGAAGGAGAACTGGTTTTGAAAAAGGTAGAAGTATCCAAGCATGTTGGAAAATTACAACAGAACTGGGAAGGACCTTACATTGTCGTCGATGTCAGGAAGAAAGGTTCATACAAGATTGCACACTTGGATGGAACACCCCTACCGAGGACTTGGAATGCGGTCAACCTCCGGAAATACTATGGGAAATGAATCCTAGTAAATTATCCTTCTTTATTTCATTTGTTTTATTTTTTTTTCACATTATTTCTACTGGCTTGATGAGGGATATTTTGGGCTCTGCTTTTTTTTTTTACAATCATGCGAGATCGAATAGTACTTATCTCGCAAGATCGAGTTCGACCCCGATGCCCAAGTACCATAAGTACAGACGGCCCTGGGTCCAAAGTTACTGTTGGGCCGAGCTCTGATCCAAACTTATGGGCCGAGAATTGCATGTCTGCAGAAGGATCACCTAGACCCCGATTTCAGCTATAAATACCCCATGCATTTATGACACCAGACACAACTTCCCACGTGCTTTAGCTTCGAGACTGCTGCTCGGACTCACTTGGGAAATATAATATAGTTTTGGTCATATGTATATCGCTCTCTAGCTTGTACGGCATCCAATAATGCTCGAGTAGGACCCTAAATATTTGTATTTGTACCCAGTTAATTCGAATACAATTACTATTGATCTTTACTTTCCCTTTAATATTGTTATTATAGCTCTACAATCCACCTTTGATCGAACAAACGAAATCGCGTAAGATCAATTGGCGCCCACCGTGGGGCCCTATTCGAGTATTAGATCGAAATATGCCTACTACTAGGAGAAATACATATATCAGGGGAGAACCTTCCCATGCAGTGGGAGCGCAAAATTCAGTCAATAACGAGCCCGATAACCTGTCACGCGCAGCTCAACAACCAGAAATTCCACCAGCGGTTCCTCAGGATAATGTTCCAATCCACACAACCATTGGTGATCTGAGATCCATCATAGGCACAATGTGCAGAGAGTTCCTGAACAGCGGAAGGGCCGATCAGTCACCCGTGGACCAACAAGGAATTCACGGCGGACCTGAGATACCTTCTTCGAACATCCAGAAGGAAAACAGTATACTGCGATCTATATCGCATGCCCCAGCAACGAACCTTCCGCAAGCTATGCCCTCGAAAATCAACGCCCGATCGAAAATCCCACCAAGATCGGTGCATAATTTGGAGGATTCAGTAGTTGGAGAGAGCCACACTGCTGGCGCTGTTGGAAGCGGAAAGCCGCCCTGCAAAAGAATTACTGAATCAGAATTAGAGAGAATAGTCCGTGTTGGATGAAGATGAAGATGAAAGAAGTCAGAATTTAAGGGAAGGTTTTGATGATTTCCAAAACATCATAATCAGCTAAGTATGGAAAGCTTAGTTCCCTTGGAAGAATCTTTGAACAAGTAAAGAAGATATCAGAAGAGTTCAAAGACCAGAAGACTAGTGATCTCTTGCTGAAACAGCAAACAGAAGGGTAGGTCATCAGCCGAGTCAAATCAGATTAGTTCAGTATTTGATCAGCAGAGTACCTATCAGAAGGGTTGCTTCGATCAGCAGAGTGGAAGAGATCATGAGATCAGTTCAACGGTAATAAATGCACTTGGTGTAATAAATGCTGAAAGAGAAGGGTAGTAATGGCAAATGATTGAAGATATCCTCGTATCAGCAGAGTGCATTTAATGCAGCATTAAATGTGATGGACAGAAAGTACTGTACACTGTACGGATTGCTGCAGGGAGCCGTTTCAAAAGAGCTGAAGGATGGATTTGAAGAATTGATTTGCCTTCAACGGTCATATTCTCATCTCCATGTATAAATAGAGCTAAGTTCGAAGAGAGAGACACACAACAACAATCAGAGATTTTGATTTTGAAGCAGAATTTTTCTAAGTCTCAAAAGCTCGAACAGCTCACTCGTCTGGTGGAAGTCATCTGTTGACAGAAACCTAGTTGAAGAAAACAAAAAAACATTATATGAGTGATTTTGTAATAGCTGAGTGTTGTGCGAAGTGAGAATCCATCTTTGTGAGTGATTCTACTTTAGAGGATAGGATTTCTGAGTGATCTCCTATTGTGAGCTTATAGCCTTTTCATTTGTTGTTTAGGTGTAAGTGGAGAAATATTGTAATCTGTGTGATTATAGTATAACCCAGAATCTGAGTGATCTGGAAGAGTGGACTAAAGGATTTTTATCCATATAACCACTATAAAAATTCTTGTGTTATCTTGCACTTAAGCTTTCTTGCATATTTTAAAGTTTGCATATTTAAACACTTTGAATTACTGAAAGATTTTATAAGGAGTTTTAAAACTTGGGATAAAATCTTTTAAGAACTTAGTTTACTTGTGAAAAACACTTTCAAACAATCCGCTGCAAGTATACTCTCTGAAAAACTGTTTTGTTGAAAAACAGCTAAGTATATATATAAGAAGAGTGGTCACTCTGCTGTTCTAGACTTGTTCTTGATCAGCGAAGTAATCTTACTGTTCTTCATTAGCTTAGTCTGCTGACAGAACACTGAAAAGTTTTTAAGTTCAAAAATTTTCAGAGGTCTATTCACCCCCCCCCCCCCCTCTAGACCTCATCTGACCACTTGGGACCAACAAGTGGTATCAGAGCAGGTGGTTCATTTGAATCAGCTGCCTGATCAACGAGCTTGATCCAAGTGTTTTTTCAAAGGTTTTAAAACTTTTCAAAAGAGCATCTTTTTGAAGAATCAAAACTTTTTGAAAAATGGACTGTATCAGCCATGTTCCCCACATTGCTGGTATGTCTTTTGAATACTGGAAAATCAGAATGGAGATTTTCCTTGCTGCTTATAATGACAACATGTACACATGTATCATTAAAGGTCCATTCAGATTCACAAAGACCATAAAAATAAATGAGATAGATACGGTTGTGGAAAAAGACCTTCATGAGATGACTCCAGAGGAAATAAAGCTTTACAATCTAGACAAAGTTGGGAGATTCATCATGACTAAAGCCCTAGATAATGACAGGTTTGACAAGGTCAAACATTGCAAAACTGCAAAGGAGATGTGGGACAAAGTCAGAGATATGAGCGAAGGCAATGATGCAATAAAGGAGCATCAGCTCACTGTTACCTTGGAGAAACTTGACAATTTCAAGATGAAGTCTGGAGAAACCATTGATCAGATGGATACCAGATTCACCAGAACTCTGAATGAAGTTTTAAAGTTGGGAAAGACCTTCACTGACAAAGAAATCACTGTCAGAGTACTAAAGGCCCTACCCCCAAAGTTCAACATGAAAGTTACAGCAGTGGAAGAATCAAGAGATTTGGGAAAGATCTCTCTTACTGAGCTGTTTTCTGTACTCAAGGCATTCGAGTATAAACTGCCTAGAATGGGAATTGAAGAAACCTCAACTTCAGGACCCACAGCTGCCTTAGTTGCTGCTGAAAACACCAGGAGACCAGCAAATAGAAGCCAAGATGTGGACTCATCTGATGAAGCATCACTACTCAACAAAAAGGAGTACACTGCTGGAGATGTAGCATTATTGATGAATAACTTCAAGAAGTTTTACAAGAGAAAGATGAAAAACTAATACAATCATGCTGCTTCTACTTCTAAACCTAACTCTTCTTCTCAAGAAAAGGATGATTATAAAGCAAAACTAATGTGTTATAACTGCAGGAAATTAGGACATTTCATCAGAGACTGTCCATATCCAAAGGCAGAAAAATACACTGAGGAAGAGAAGAGAATCAGAAAGGAAAGAAAGCATCAAAAAGGGAAAGCAATGGTAGCTGAAGCAGAAAAGCTTGCTGCTGTCTACTCATCTGATTCAGATTCAGACTCGTCTGATGAAGAATCTTCTGATGAAGAAAAACCTGCTCTCCTGTGCCTGATGGCAAATGACTCTGATGACTCTGAGGATGAGGTAACTCCTCTTAATGATGAATTATTTAATTCATTTGAACAAATGATGCTTAACAATACTGGTATTGCTGAAGCATATAAAAAGCTTAAGGAAGAGATGATCCTGCTGAAAGAGCAAAATAATTCACTGAAACTTTTAGCTGAAAAGCCAAAGGAATCAGCTGAATATAAACAGCTTGAGCAAGAGCATGAATCTCTGAAAGCTGAATGTGAGGTTTATAAAGGAAAAATCATGGAACTTGAGAAAATTATTGAGTCTCATGATAAGTCAACTGTTGCATCCATGCATACATCTAGTAAACAGGAGACACCTTTAGAAAAGGATAAACTAGAATTGAATCATACTGAAAAATTCATTTCTGCTGACAATAGTAAGGTCATTCTGTATGTTCAAACTTCTAAACCTACCTCATCTGAGAAAGTGGTAAATGAGAAGAAATCTCCTAAGGCTAAAAAGAGCAAAGAACCTAGTGTAGGAAATCAGACTAGTAAGACCAAACAACAGAGTCCTAAGAAGTCTGCTGATAAAGCTAAATTGAATCAATCTGTTGGTAAAACTAAGTCAAAACAAACTGAGCAAGCATCTAGTAAGCCAAAGAAGCATAAAAACAAGAAAAATCAAAATGCTTGGTATGGAAATGAATCATATTATGTGCAACCTGCTGCATATCATCCTATGTATCATGCACCTCAATTTCCAGGTTACTATGCACCTTACCCTGCTCATCCAATGCATGCATACCCTGCTTATCATGCACCTTACCCTGCTTATGAACACTATTCTTGTCATACTGATCATCAACATGACTTATCTGCTAATTATGATAGAAATGAAACTGTTCATGCTCCTGTCAAAACTCAGAAACCTAAGAAACCTAAGACATCAACATCTTGGGTTGTCAAAGGTGAAACTAATCCTTCAGGACCCTCTCAATAAGGGTACCTAAAACAATTTTTATTTTGTTTTGTAGGCTAGGATTAGGAGTAGGAGTAAAGTAGAGAAGATCTGGTACTTGGACAGTGGATGTTCAAGGCACATGTGTGGAAACATACATGAGTTGACTGATGCAGTTGCTGTGGATGGTCCAAGTGTTACATTTGGAGACAGCAAAGAAGGCAAGATTAAAGCTAAAGGAAGATTAATAAAGGGAAACATAGAGATATCTGACGTCTCATATGTTAAAGGCCTAAAGTATAATCTGCTGAGCATAAGTCAATTTTTTGACAAAGGATATTCAGTCATCTTCTCAACAGATAAGTGCTACGTTGAACAGATTGGTACAGAGAAGGTAATTTTATCTGGAAGAAGACAAGGAAATATCTACATAGTCGACTGGGATTCTGTTGACAGGAATTCAAGTGTTTGTCTGGTGGCATCTGCAGCAAGTGAAGTGAGTTGGCTATGGCACAAGAGAATGAATCACTTAAACTTCAAGACCATAAACAGATTAATCAAGAATGATTTGGTAGAAGGGATTCCAAAAGTAGTCATGAGCAAGGACAAGCTCTGTGACGCATGTCAGAAGGGTAAACAAATCAAGTCATCTTTCAAAAGCAAAAGGCATCAATCTTCTGAAAGAATATTGGAGCTACTACATATGGACTTATTTGGACCCATTGATCCAGTCAGCAATGGTGGAAAGAAATACTGCCTAGCTGTTGTGGATGACTTTTCAAGATATACTTGGGTGATATTCATGAAGAAGAAAAGTGAAACCAAGGAACATCTTACCAATCTGATGGAACTGATCCAGAATGAGAAGAGTATCAAAATATTGAAGATCAGATCAGATAGAGGGACAGAGTTTACAAACTCTACTGTTGAAGAGTATTGTAACATCAAATGAATACATCATGAGTATTCAGCTGCTAGAACCCCTCAACAGAATGGTGTTGCTGAGAGGAGAAACAGAACACTAAAGGAAGCTGTCAGAACCATGATAGCTGAAGCTAAACTGCCTCAAAGATTTTGGGCAGAAGCAACAAACACAGCATGCTTTACCCAAAACAGATGTATGATCAACAAAAATCAGAACAAGACTCCATATGAAGTTTGGAACAACAGAAAACCAAACATTCATTACTTTAAGATTTTTGGTTGTAAATGTTTTGTATTGAATAATGGGAAAAATCACCTTACTGCATTTGCAGAAAAGGCTGATGAAGCTGTCTTTGTAGGATACTCATCTGTTAGTAAAGCTTACAGAGTTTTTAACAAAAGAACATTACTAATAGAAGAATCTATCCATGTAGTATTTGATGAGCCAAGTCAATCTTCTGAAAAGAATCAAAGTGTTAATCAAGATCTGTCTACTGATTTACAGAAGTTAGACATTGGAAGAAATGAAGAATATGTTCCCATCATACTACCTAATCTTGATTCAGCTGCTAACTCAAGTGCTGTTCAAAATCACAGTGCTGATTGTCTAACAGACGAGTTGCAAACAGCTGACAGACCAGAGACTGTTCAACAGACTGCAAATGTTCAACAGACTACTACTGAAACTCCAACAGTAGTGTTGCAAGATCACAACAGAGGACAACATGCAGACCTGCAACCTGATCTTAGATGGCTCAGAAATCTCCCACCTGAATTAGTGATTGGTGATCCATTAGATAGAGAGAAAACAAGAAGAGCTGCTGCACAGGATGCTATGTTTGTCACATTTCTATCTCAAATAGAGCCTAAACAAATTGAAGAAGCTCTAAATGATTCCTTCTGGATAGAAGCTATGCAAGAAGAGTTGAATCAATTTGAAAGGAATGAAGTCTGGTACTTAGTTCCTAGACCAAGTCATCAAAGAGTAATTGGCACTAAGTGGGTATTCAGAAATAAGATGAATGAAGATGGTGTTGTCACCAGAAACAAAGCAAGACTAGTGGCCAAGGGTTATTGTCAAGAAGAAGGAATTGACTTTGATGAGACATATGCACCAGTAGCAAGACTTGAAGCAATCAGACTGTTTCTTGCCTATGCTGCTTATAAGAACTTCACTGTCTATCAGATGGATGTGAAGTCTGCTTTTCTCAATGGAGAACTGCAAGAAGAAGTGTATGTTGAGCAACCTCCTGGATTTGAAGTCTATCAAGAAGAGGACAAAGTATATCGTCTGAAGAAAGCCTTATATGGACTGAAACAGGCTCCAAGAGCATGGTATGATACCCTATCTGATTTTCTTTTAATTAAAGGATTTCGAAAAGGTAAGGTAGATAAAACCTTGTTCACAATTGAATGGGAAAATCATATATTACTTGTGCAAATATATGTGGACGATATTATTTTTGGTTCAACTAATCAACAGATGTGTGATAAGTTCTCCAAGCTGATGCAGAATAAGTTTGAAATGAGCATGATGGGTGAACTTAATTATTTTCTTGGATTGCAAGTTAGACAGTTGCCTGATGGAATATTCATCAGCCAAGCAAAATACACAAGAGATCTGTTTAAAAAGTTTGGTATGGAAACTAGCTCTACTGCTACAATTCCTATGTCTACAAGTCTTCGTTTGGATAAAGATGAAGATGGCAAATCAGTGGACATAACCAAATATAGAGGCATTATTGGTTCATTGTTGTATCTAACAGCAAGTAGACCTGACATAATGTACTCAGTTGGAGTCTGTGCAAGATTTCAATCAAACCCCAAAGAATCTCATCTCTTAGCTGCCAAGAGGATATTGAAATACATTAAAGGCACTCAAGAATTGGGATTGTGGTATCCTAGAGAATCTGGATTTGAGCTTATTGGTTATTCAGATTCAGACCTTGCTGGCTGCAAGATTGACAGGAAGAGCACAACAGGTGCCTGTCAGTTCTTAGGTAGTCGTCTGATCTCATGGATGAGTAAGAAACAGACTTCAGTTTCTATATCTACTGCTGAAGCTGAATATATAGCTGCTGGAGCTTGTTGTGCACAGATACTTTGGTTGAAACATCAACTGGAAGACTACAACATCAAGATCAGTGGAATTCCAATCTACTGTGATAATACAAGTGCAATCTCTCTTACTCAGAACACTACAAGTCATTCAAGGACTAAACATATAGAGATCAAGCATCATTTCATTAGAGATCATGTGGAAAAAGGCAATGTTATGATTGAGTATGTTCATACTGATAATCAAATTGCTGATATTTTCACCAAACCTTTAAGTGAAGCAAGGTTCTCAACTCTAAGAGCTGAGTTAGGACTACTAAATTTGGATGCATAAGCTGAGGGGGAACTCTTCAGAAGACTGGAGTTCAACAGCTTAGTCATCAGTTATTTTATTCAAGGATTAACCTTCAACAGACTAGTTAACTTATGAATTCTTAAAGTCAGGGGGAACGTGTAAGACTAGCGGTACTTCTGTTCTAAAAGATGAAATCTGTTAATGACAGTTAGTTGAAGTTAAGTTATCATGAAGATGTGTTCTTAATTCTTGAAGATTGAAGATTATTTTATCTTGCTGGATTGACAAACAGCAGAGGAAGATTACTAGCTATTGGCATTCTCTAGTAATATCAGATAACATATCACTCGTCTGTCAGATAAGTTTAACTCTACTCATCTGATACCTTATATAAGCATGGTCATAAAACGTATTATTAAAAACGCGCTTTTATAAGTAACAGATTAGTGTCGATAGAGTTTCCCGCCCATCTGACATTAAAATAATAAAATTGAAATCCGTCTCTCCTATCCACACGATTAAAAACTGTCAGATTAGATCAACGGTTCTGATAAATCACGAAAACCTAACCAAAAGGAAATCTATAAAATCCGATCTAAAACAGTATTGTCGTCTTACGCACTCAAAATACTCTCAAACTCTCTAATTCTCAAACTCTCTTGTTTCGAAAGCTTACTGTTTTTGTAGATTCTACTCACTAATCTCAGAAATGGACAAGATTATTGACGGAAGATACCTAAACTACAACAAATTTCACTTTTCGGGTACTGATCTGATGCGCTCACTGATGGAGAAAATCAAAGGGGCATCCCTGGTTCCTGTTCTTGAAGCACATGAGGATAGGGTTTACTTAGAAGATGTTTATCACTTCTACAAGACCAGGAAGTTCAACACTGAAGAGACTGTTATGACTGCTGTTATCGGTGGTAAGAAAGTTGCTATCTCTGCTGCTGTGTTGAGTGAAATTTATAAGCTTACGAACAAAGGAGGGGATGTGACAGACCTCGGGTCTGAAAAGGAAGAGGAGTTCTGGGCTATATGTGCTAAGAAAGGAGAAAAGATGACTGGGACTTTGATGAAGACCCAGCTGAAGGATGAATATCAGAGGTTTGCTGATATTATAGCCAAGGTGCTGGACTGCAGCACAAGTTCTTTGGATGGGCTACCAAGGAGAAGATACTACACAATGGTGTGTATCTACTACGGTTTAAAGGTTGACTGGGCTGCTCATGTTTATGAGCTACTGAGTGATAAAATGCTTTCTCATGCCATTTTACTCAGTAATCTGTTTGCATCTTTACAATGCCCCTTAGGACCAGGGAAGACTACTCATGGTAGCAAAGAGTTCAAACTCTACGAACCAGTGAGAAAAATAGTGGAAGAACCTAAGAGAAAAGCCCCTGCCAAATCCAAGAAGGGCCCCTCAAAGAAGAGCAAGAAGGGGGGACAAACAAGCCAAGTTGCTGAGCCAACAGCACAGTCTGCTGTTAAGACTGATTCAGCACTTTCTGAGGATGAAGTTCAAGAAAAAGAAATTGAAGATTTTACTAGGGAGATTGAGCAGATGAGGACTGACTCATCTCCTGAAAGGACGGAGTCTGAGGAAGAAATTCCTCTTCAAAGGTTGAAGAGGATGAGAACAAAGAGTGAGGCAAGGGGACCTCCTACTGCCAAACCCCCTGCCAAAAGGATTGCAAAGTCAAAGGCTAAGAGAAAGGTCACCTTCTCTTAAGAGCCTGTTGCAACTGTTAGAGAAACAACAGCAGAAGCAGAAAGACCTGTAATAATTGAAGAACCTGCTGTCCAAGCTGCTAAGAGTGATACTGCTAAAGCTGAAGTTGTTTCTGAAGTTGGAATGACAACAGAAGACTCTTCTGCTGCACTATCTGCTGAAGTTAGAGAAGCACAGCAGACTAGTACAACACAAGAAGGAGCTACACTGTTGCTGCACCCTACTCCAGTTGCTGCAACCCCCATTCAAGCAGTTGAGAGTCCTGAATCCAGAAGAAAGAGGACTGGCAAGATTTCCACTTACTTAACTGCTGCAGAAAAGAAAAGACAAGATGCTGCTGAAAAGCAGAGGATGGCTGCTGAGAAAGCAGAAGAAGAAAGGCAGAAAAGCTTAGAGCTTAAGAGGCTGGAGGAAGAAGCCAGCAAAATGACTCAAGAGCAGAGGGATGCTGTTGAGGCAGCGGAATTGGCTGCTGCCATTGAAGCAGGCACCAAAGATGCTCATGGTCGTCAGCATAGTGGTGGGATAGTTATTGGTGAACAAAGGGATCCAAACAAACCAATACCAGCTATGCCTGCACCTAAGATAAAGCCAAAGAGGAGAGAAGAAATCAAATTGTCTTTGGAGATTGTCAGGGATGATCCTGCCATCTTTGAAGAATTCCTGAAGAGTCTTGATGCTGAAAATGAAAGAGTCAACCGCCTGACACAGTTCACTAATGAAAAGATCAGATATAACAGGTGGAGGGAATTCAGACTGACAAAGAGTCCAGCTGAAATGACCAAATGGAAAGCCTTTGCTGTTGAGGAAGCATGGGTACTGAAGTGGCTGGAGACAGGTTCTCTAATTCAAGCACTTGATTCAGAATTCTTTCTGGACAAGTTGAGGCTAAAGATAAGTCACTTCGTAAAGGCTGAAGCCAAGAAGATCTATAAATCAATTCCTGAAGACTATGAGGAATCTGAAGACCTCAAGGAAAGATCTATAAAGTTGGCTATTGCTCAAGCAATGGAGCTTTGGGCAAAGAAATCAAGGAAGTTAAAGGGACAACCAAGCTCAATGGTCCCTCTTCCTAACATCAAACACATTGTCTACGGGCCAAACATCAAACCTTATGAAGAGCTACCTGAGGAACCTTCATCTACTTTTATTCCTCTTGATAACTTTACTTGGATTTCCAACAGGTCAGCTGTGGACAATGAAGGATTGATGAGGACAGTTGAGACTGTCAAGAAAATTATATCCCCTGCTGATAAAGAAAAAGCAAAGTCTTCTAATCAACCAAAGCAAAAAGAGGGTACATCAGACCCATCTGATCAGAACAAAGCACAGGGTGATAAGTCTGACGCTGCTGATGATTCAAAGAAAGAAGAAGCAATTCCAGCAGATCAGATCAAGGACAAAGAAGTTGCTGCTGAAGGAGATGATCAAGCTAAGGAGAAGGAAAGCACTCCAAGCCATGCTGGTAGTCCAGCAGATCAGTCTCTTGCATTAATAACCCAACCAACAGAGCAACATATCAAAGAAACACTTCCTGCTACAACAAATATGCCTTCAACTTCTCAAAGCGCTCAGACAAATCTGTTGGACTCCATCCAAGAAATGATCACCAAATCTTTGAAGGACATGAAGGAAGAGTTAGCTGCAGAGGTGTTAGCTGCTGTCAAACAACCTACTCAGAAAGCTACTGTTGTCCCAACCGATCTGATAGAAGACACTGCTCATAATGTTAAATCCATCTGTCAAGATATGGATATACTTAGAAGACGGACTCAGAGCACTACTGAAGGTTGGAAGCAGATTGAACAAACAGTTGAAATGGCTCTCCAAGCAGAAGATGAAGTCATGGGAAATATGATGAAAGACTTCACTGCTTCATCAAATTGGATTTTGGGAACTCAAATTCAATTGGGTGATCAAGGAGAAGATTTGCTCAAGGAAGTCAAAACTGTTAAGGCCAATCAACTCAAACAACAAGCTCAGATCAATGCTATGGAAGAGAACATCAAGCTTCTCTGTGATTCACTTCTAATTACACCAGTTGTGCCACAATATCCAATCAACCCTGCTGATGATGACAAAAAGGGGGAAGAAAGGGTATTTGGACAGAAGAAAGTTGGTCCTTCTCTTGAACAGGAAGAAGATAACCAAGCTGAAGCAACTGAAGTGTTAGAAGAATCTGATGGTGACACTGAAAGAAATATGGGAGAATCAAGCAGACCAACAGATGAGGGAATTACAGAAGAAGAGCAAGCTGAATTTGAAGAATCTGAAGCAAAAGCCAAGTCTGATAAGGAACTAGCTGCTGCCAAAGATTCAGCTGAAGAACAGCTTGACCCTGATGTAAAATATAAAAAGATAGAGCTGCTAAGAAAAAGATTCTTTGAAGAGCTGGAAGCTGAGACTTCTAAGTTATCTGATGAAGAATCTGAAAAAGAGGACAAGGAAGCTGAAGAAGAGAAGAAGGAAGAAGACTAGTTTAGGCCAGATTTCCTTTTTATCTTAAAATTCTTGTAATCTTTTTAAAAGTACTTTGCACTTTTCATTCTTCAAAACTTGTAATCTGTAATCAGTTTAATCATCTATAAAATTGCAAGTTTAAATCCAACATACTATTTCTATCTCAGAAATTTTTGAGGATCAAAACTTTAGTTTAGGTACAGGTACTTAGCTGGAGTTTTGTCATCATCAAAAAGGGGGAAATTGTTGGATGAAGATGAAGATGAAAGAAGTCAGAATTTAAGGGAAGGTTTTGATGATTTCCAAAACATCATAATCAGCTAAGTATGGAAAGCTTAGTTCCCTTGGAAGAATCTTTGAACAAGTAAAGAAGATATCAGAAGAGTTCAAAGACCAGAAGACTAGTGATCTCTTGCTGAAACAGCAAACAGAAGGGTAGGTCATCAGCCGAGTCAAATCAGATTAGTTCAGTATTTGATCAGCAGAGTACCTATCAGAAGGGTTGCTTCGATCAGCAGAGTGGAAGAGATCATGAGATCAGTTCAACGGTAATAAATGCACTTGGTGTAATAAATGCTGAAAGAGAAGGGTAGTAATGGCAAATGATTGAAGATATCCTCGTATCAGCAGAGTGCATTTAATGCAGCATTAAATGTGATGGACAGAAAGTACTGTACACTGTACGGATTGCTGCAGGGAGCCGTTTCTAAAGAGCTGAAGGATGGATTTGAAGAATTGATTTGCCTTCAACGGTCATATTCTCATCTCCATGTATAAATAGAGCTAAGTTCGAAGAGAGAGACACACAACAACAATCAGAGATTTTGATTTTGAAGCAGAATTTTTCTAAGTCTCAAAAGCTCGAACAGCTCACTCGTCTGGTGGAAGTCATCTGTTGACAGAAACCTAGTTGAAGAAAACAAAAAAACATTATCTGAGTGATTTTGTAATAGCTGAGTGTTGTGCGAAGTGAGAATCCATCTTTGTGAGTGATTCTACTTTAGAGGATAGGATTTCTGAGTGATCTCCTATTGTGAGCTTATAGCCTTTTCATTTGTTGTTTAGGTGTAAGTGGAGAAATATTGTAATCTGTGTGATTATAGTATAACCCAGAATCTGAGTGATCTGGAAGAGTGGACTAAAGGATTTTTATCCATATAACCACTATAAAAATTCTTGTGTTATCTTGCACTTAAGCTTTCTTGCATATTTTAAAGTTTGCATATTTAAACACTTTGAATTACTGAAAGATTTTATAAGGAGTTTTAAAACTGGGGATAAAATCTTTTAAGAACTTAGTTTACTTGTGAAAAACACTTTCAAACAATCCGCTGCAAGTATACTCTCTGAAAAACTGTTTTGTTGAAAAACAGCTAAGTATATATATAAGAAGAGTGGTCACTCTGCTGTTCTAGACTTGTTCTTGATCAGCGAAGTAATCTTACTGTTCTTCATCAGCTTAGTCTGCTGATAGAACACTGAAAAGTTTTTAAGTTCAAAAATTTTCAGAGGTCTATTCACCCCCCCCTCTAGACCTCATCTGACCACTTGGGACCAACAGTCCGAGAGAGAGTAGCTAAGGAATTGGAGAAGGAAGATATGATGATAGAGATTCCCCGTAACAATCAGGCCGCCAGACGAGGGGAAAACACTTTGACTAGAGGGAACCTACGAGATAGGGAGGTTTCGAACAGTATCATGCGTTGCTCGCCATTTTGTCGAAAGATACGAGAAGCTCGGAACTCGGAAACGGTGCCAACAAGGCTACCGCGGTATAACGGGACTACCGACCCCGGAGAACACATCAACAGCTTTGTTAATGTAATGAACTTATACGGACATTCAGAGGACTTCTGTTGCAAGATCATGGTTACAACTTTTGAAGGAATTGCTCTCAATTGGTTCGGAAAATTACCGCCAAACTCCATATTTTCTTTCGAAGAATTCTGCGATAAACTAAAACATCAATTCGCTAGCCAGAGGAAGCCAAGGTTACCGGCAAATCACATGGGAACTGTAAAACAAATGGAGGGAGAGACGCTGAGGCAGTGGCTAGCAATGTTTAGTATTGAGCTTTTGAAAGTTGATACCCCGCATATCGAATATTTGTCCTCTCTAATGTTCGAACTGACTAGGAGCACCCAGTTCGGAAACGCCTTATGCAGGAAACAACCAAGATCTTTTGAACGAATAATGGAGATTGCTGAAAAGTATATGATTCAGGAAGAGATGAACAAATTGAAAAATTCGCATGTTATCAAATCTCCCCTCAACAAGAAACAAGATCGGGCCCCTATCACGAAACCTAGTGATTATGGGGGATCGAATAAAGGATCTGTTTGGCAACGAATTAATACTTATAAGCCACATATGCCACCCCAAGGCCCAAATTCATACGGACCTCCTTATGATCGGGCTCGAGCTCCGTGGTCGGGTAAAGTCCAGTTTACTGAACTTAACATCTCAAAGGAAGAAGTACTAACCGTATTGGAAGAAGGGAATTTGATTCCTGAAGCTCAAAGGATCACCCAGGCCAGAGCAGGGGCACCTGGTTATGAACAATACTGTCGATATCACCGAGCTTGGGGGCATAGTACCGAAAACTGTTACCAATTGAAGGTCGAAATAGAAAAATTGATTGCCCAAGGAAAATTAAAAGAATTTGTCAAAAACAGCAACTATAACAGTCGTTATAGATCCCGAAGTCCGCGAAAATTCAATCAGCAAAGGCAAATTCGAAGCCAAGCGGAAGAGCGTCGAATGAAGTGATAAACATGATCGCAGGTGGACCAGCAGGAGGTGATAGCAGAAATGCTAGAAAAAGAACTATGAGGTCGATAAAAGCGGGAGTCTCTGCTAAGAAGGAGATTCTGTCCTTAGAATCTCCTTCCATGGAAAATCAAGTTATAAGCTTCAGTGAGGCCGATCGACCCGCGGATGTTAGTTGGGATACAAGTGAGGATGACCCAGACTTTTCCATGGTATTGACCTTGAGAATTGCTAATTTCGAGGTCAAGAGGGTGTTGGTCGATAACGGAAGCTCGACAAACATTATTTCGTCAGAAGCTCTCACAAGGATGAATCTTTGTCACCCACGTCTAGATAAAGTAACCACTCCTTTGGTCGGATTTGGTGGATCAGAGATTGTTCCGCTTGGAACCATTCTTTTAAGCACGACTCTAGGAAGCAAATCGAGAAATGTAACAAGAATGATTAAATTCCTGGTAGTAGATACATCGTTCGCTTATAATGCCATACTAGGGAGACCAGCCCTAAATATCTTCAAGGCTGTCGTATCTACTTATTATCAAAAGATAAAATTCCCGACCGTGGGAGGAGTGGGAGAGATGAGGAACGACCAATACATGGCGTGGGAATGTTATAATTCATCTTTAAGTATCAAAAAGAAAGTGGAGCCCGAACTCCCAGCTAAGAGGAAGATAACTGATTTAGGGTCTGAATTAAAAACACCAATTCCCGACTGCGAAAAGTTTCAAGGAAAGAAAGGAAAAAATGTCGACATGAGCGTGCAAGCACCCGACCACAAAAAAGTGACTTTAGTTCCAGGATCACCTGAAAAGTTCACTAAAATTGGAACGGAATTAAGCGAAGGCATGGAAACTATGCTCATAGAATTTTTACAGAAAAATGTGGATGTTTTTGCCTGGAGCTCGGATGATATCGTGGGAATCGACCCGCGAGTGATAACACATTCACTAAACATCGATCCGAAAGCAAAACCTGTAAGGCAGAAGAAGCGCAATCATGGTCGCGAAAAGGACAAGATAATTAATGCAGAGGTCGATAGGTTATTAGCAGCAGGACAGATCAGGGAAATCAAGTTCACAGAATGGCTATGTAATGTGGTCCTGGTCTCTAAAGGCGAAAAGGCCGAAAACAAATGGAGGATGTGCAATGACTTTACCGACCTAAACAAATTATGCCTTAGAGACCCTTATCCGCTGCCTCGGATCGATATGCTGGTAAATTCCACCGCAGGGTTTGTATTATTTAGTATGATGGATGCGTTCCAAGGATTTTACCAGATTTTCATGAACGAAAGAGACCAGGATAAAACAACATTCATCACTGAGAGGGGAGTGTACTGTTTCATTGTTATGCCTTTTGGCTTAAGGAATGCAGGTGCAACCTATCAGAGACTAGTTAACACGATGTTCAAAGAACTGATAGGCGAAATAATGGAAGTCTATGTAGACGATATGCTCGTAAAGAGTATGACAGAGAATGATCACATTGACCATCTGGGCAGATGTTTCGAAATCTTGAGAAAGTATGGGATGAAGCTGAACCCAGCAAAGTGCACTTTTGGTGTGCGATCGGGAAAATTCCTCGGATATTTAGTCCATGAAAGAGGAATCGAAGCAAATCCGGAAAAAATTCGAGCAATCACCGACCTCCAGCCACCGCGGAAGCTCTCGGACGTCCAAAGTTTGATTGGAAAAATTATTTCATTGAATAGATTCATCTCCCGATCCGCTGACAAAAGTTTACCATTTTTCAAACTTCTGCGGAAATCTAAGAACTTTGAATGGAGTGCAGAATGTGATAAGGCCTTTGAAGAACTGAAAGCATACCTGACCTCACCACCCATGCTGGCCAAACCATCTGAAGGAGAACCTCTGTATTTATATATAGCAGTATCGGAAGAGGCCATTAGCTCGGTTTTGGTGAAACTTGACAAAACTGAGCATAAACCAGTTTATTATCTAAGTAAATTACTGCAGGGTGCCGAGAAGAACTACATGGAAATCGAAAAATTCGCACTAGCATTGGTGGTAGCTGCCCGAAGGATAAGTCCTTACTTTCAAACATACAAGATCATTGTTCTAACAAATCAACCTTTGAGACAGGTCCTATCAAAACCAGAGGCATCAGGCAGATTGATCAAATGGGCGGTCGAGCTCGGTCAGTTCGAAATCGAGTATCAACCGCGGGTCGCCATAAAAGCCCAAGTACTAGCCGACTTAGTACTCGAATCAACTGGCTTATCGAACATAAAAGAAGGAGCAATCTCCGAGCTGAGTATGGTCGAAGAAGCCAAAAATCAAATCTGGCTGATGCATGTGGACGGATCCTCTACCAAGGATGGAGGTGTAGCAGGAATTCATTTCCAAGGGCCCAATGGTGAAGACTTGAGTTATGCTATAACTTTAGATTTCGTCGTGACCAACAACGAGGCCGAACATGAGGCATTGATCGCAGGGCTGGAGATGGCTCTTAAAGCAAAGGTAAAATCAATTGTTGTCTTAACCGATTCAGAACTTGTTCATAGACAGGTGAAAGGCACGTACGAGGCCAGGGAGTTCAATATGATCAAATACCTGAGCAGAACGAAGAAATTGATCTCTGAATTCGACAAGTTCGATATTCAACCTGTGCCAAGAGAGGAAAATTTGTGGGCAGATATATTATCAAAATTCACAGGTTTGGCTGACGGGAAGAATGAGAGGATAATCACGTGGCTGCTATCGAATACGTCTGCTATCGAACTGGATGCGGCCCCTGCAATCGATATCATGGAGATCGATGAACCAAGCAATTCGTGGAGCAACCCTCTTATTGCCTACCTTAAGGAAGGAAAACTTTCGGAAAATCAAAATGAGGCTCGGAGGATCAAATATAGAGCGCCATCGTTTACTCTGATCAGTGATCAACTCTATAAACGATCCTCCTCAGGAATTCTATTAAAATGTGTCCCTGAAATGCACTACAATGCTATTTTAAAAGAAGTTCATGAGGGGGAGGCGGGAAACCATTGCGGTGCTAGGGCCTTAGCGCTTAAATGCTCGAGGTCTGGATATTATTGGCCTACTCTTTTCTCTGATTCTGTTGATTATGTGAAAAAATGCCACCATTGTCAAATCCATTCGAACTTGATTCATCAACCGGCTGAGCATATGCATTCTATTCCTATCTGCTGGCCTTTTGATAAATGGGGCATTGACATTGTTGGGCCTTTTCCAACAGCAAGAGCTCGAAAAAATTATGTATTGGTTGCAGTTGAATATTTCAGCAAATGGGTGGAATGTGTTGCTCTGACGAAGATCACTCAGTTCCAAGTTATTAATTTCCTATGGAAAAATATCATCTGCAGATTTGGAATTCCTAGGATCTTAATATCAGACAACGGAACGCAGTTCGCCGGAAAAAGGATCACGGAATGGTGCGAAAAGTTCGGAATACAGCAGAATTTCGAGTCTGTAGGGCATCCCCAAGCTAATGGGCAAACGGAGGTCGCAAACAGGGAAATCGTTCGATCCTTGGAAAAACGCCTATCTGAGGCAAAAGGAAAATGGCTTGATGAACTTCCAGGGGTTTTATGGGCCAATAGAACTACTGTTAAAGCTGCAACGGGAGAAACTCCGTTTAGTCTGGTTTATGGGTCAGAGGCCGTTATCCCAGTAGAGAACCTAGTACCTTCCCCCAGGGTCGAATTTTATGATCCCGAAAAAAACCAATCTCTAAGGGAAGTGGAAGTTGATCACGCGGATAGTCAAAGGGACCGTGCAAAGTTGAAAATCCAGTCCGCAAAGTCTAGCATGGAAAAGTCTTATAATCGTAATGTTCGAATCCGAACATTCAAGGTAGGGGATCTAGTGCTAAAGAAAGTGGAGGTATCGAGGCACGTTGGAAAACTCCAACCTAATTGGGAAGGCCCTTTTGTGGTCGTTGAAGTGGGAAGAAAAGGTTCTTACAAAATTGCTCATCCTGACGGAGAGGTACTACCTCGGGCATGGAACGCTGTTAATCTGAGAAAATATTATGGAGGATAGTTGACTTCAAGACCACTGTTATTTAGTCATCTTGCTCTGTTCTCTTTGTTTCTAGTGATTTAGTAAATTACGTGTTCAATGAAGGTTTATTTCGACTAAGGTGTTCGAAGAATATTTATTCCGACTAAGTATTTATTCAATGAAAGTTTATTTCGCCTAAATTCTTATTTATTCGTCATATTCTGGATGTTCTCGATCTATATTCGTCTATTATCAATCTTTATTTTTCTCTATCAATTATTAAGGGTGAAAGCTGTTGCTACGACCCTCGAAAATCGACCCTTGGATCGAAAAAAAATAAAAATGGGTGACGACCCTCGAGCTAAAAATGCTCTGATACGACTAAGGGTGAAAGCCGTTGCTATGCCCCTTAGATCGAAAATATTGAATGGGTGAAAGCCTCTGCTATGACCCTCGAGCTAAAAATGCTCTGATACGACTAAGGGTGAAAGCCGTTGTTATGCCCCTTAGATCGAAAATATTGAATGGGTGAAAGCCTCTGCTATGACCCTCGAGCTAAAAATGCTCTGATACGACTAAGGGTGAAAGCCGTTGCTATGCCCCTTAGATCGAAAATATTGAATGGGTGAAAGCCTCTGCTATGACCCTCGAGCTAAAAATGCTCTGATACGACTAAGGGTGAAAGCCGTTGCTATGCCCCTTAGATCGAAAATATTGAATGGGTGAAAGCCTCTGCTATGACCCTCGAGCTAAAAATGCTCTGATACGACTAAGGGTGAAAGCCGTTCCCTATGCCCCTTAGATCGAAAATATTGAATGGGTGAAAGCCTCTGCTATGACCCTCGAGCTAAAAATGCTCTGATACGACTAAGGGTGAAAGCCGGTGCTATGCCCCTTAGATCGAAAATATTGAATGGGTGAAAGCCTCTGCTATGACCCTCGAGCTAAAAACGCTCTGAAATGACCAAGGGTGAAAACCGTCGCTATGCCCCTTAAGTCAAGGGTATATTCATAATCGATCTAAATCCTATCATATTATTTCTCCACAACGACTATTGCTCCGAGAAGAACCTAAACTATGAGAAATATCTCGCGAATGTTGCAATTACGGAGAACAAATTCAAAGATCGACAACAATATAAAAGAAAATTTTCATTCATAAACTTTCAGATAAATTACATGTGAACTCTTGGTTACATTCAAGAAATTGAGCTAATCGGAATATTTTAAATCTAGTTCAACCCTACTACAAATGGTTATTCCTATGGATGCCCGAAGAAGGAAAGTGAGGCTGGTACACTTCTACCCTTCATCCAA
The DNA here is from genome assembly GCA_038501285.1 of Penstemon eatonii. Lineage (NCBI taxonomy): Eukaryota > Viridiplantae > Streptophyta > Magnoliopsida > Lamiales > Plantaginaceae > Penstemon > Penstemon eatonii. The sequence continues at coordinate 47,224,585 of CM076714.1, forward strand.
TGCTTCCTTGCAAATAAGCCCATGAAGGACCAAATAAAAAAAAAAAAAAACAGGGAAGCAACTCCAGTTGGAGGCGCTTCTAGCAAATTCGAAGACCACATCCTTCAAGAAGCCGCCTCGAAGACGTGGAGATCGAGCGTAGAATAACCCCTCCAGCAGTAGACCCACTATCCCGACTGAATGGAGGACAGAGTACAGGAAGTCGAGCCCGCCTCAAAGACTTGGAATCAGAGAGAGCAGGTCGCCTGCCGGTACCCTAGTCGTAATTATTTTCGCCTGTCGATACCCTAGCCGAGAGATTTTCGTATGGGAATTCCAAAAAAGTTTGGAAAGAAGGTTCTGATAAAATTCTCGAACGCTTCAATTACTGACATTGAATGGAACATGGAGCCGATCAACAAAGGTAAAAACACATCCATATCGATCGAATGAAACGTTTACAGAGGAGTAAGAGATGAAGATAATTTAGGAAGCTATATATAGGGAAAAGAATTCCGTAACAACGGTGTAGATCTCTTGGACTGAACGGCCACGATACGAGCATTAAAAGCTCTGACCGTTACACTCCCCGAGAAATGAGGGACGATATATAAAAAAAAAAAAAAAAAAAGAAGAGAGAGAGAACAACATTCCAGCAATATTATCATTACAACAAATATATCGTTACAACAAGTATGGTGTTACAACAAAGAAAAATCTTAGCAAACTCATGATACAAAGGAAAACCACAGTATTACTGAACGAAATTATTTTCAAAAAGGACTTTTCGAACTTCAGCACTACGATCAGCATACCCGCGGATATAAGCTTCCCTCTCACGAAGCTCGGAGTTTCTTTTCTCACGTTCGGAGATATCTTTGAGTCTCTCCAATTCCAAGCTTAACTTATCCTGAGACAATCTTTCCTTGAAAAATCTATTAGCTTCCAGGGCGCGTTCCAGCTCAGTCTTTTTCCTGATTAGCTCGAGCGAAATAGAAGCCCGTTGTTCGATCTCATGTTTGGCCAACTGATCTTACGTGATTTCGTATGCGTGATCGATATGTGTAATAATTAAACAAGTACTCAACAATGATATAGAGATCAACAATATTGTATTCAAATGGTTCGACTACAATGCTATATGAGTACAAATGTATAGAGTCCTATCCGAGCCCTATTGGATGCCGTACAAGCTAGAGGGCGAAATACAAGTGATGCTAGGCCGATATTCCCAAGCGGTCCCGAGCAGTAGCTTCGAGGAGGGAGCACCTGGAAAATCGTGTCTGGTGTCATAAATGCATGGGGTATTTATAGCTGAAATCGGGGTCTAGGTGATCTATCCGCAGATATACAATTCTCGGCCCATAAGTTTGGATCAGAGCTTGGCCCAACAGTAACATTGGATCCAGCGCCGACTGTATTTGTGGTATTCGGGCATCGGGGTCGAACTTGATCTTCCGAGATGAGTACTGTTCGATTTCGCATGATTGTAAAGAAAAGCTGAGCCCAAAATATCCCTCATCAATACTCCCCCACTTCTCGAGCGTAAAGTGAAGCTTAAGCTCGAAGAAGTATACATGGCCCAGGACGATTAGGGGGATGAACCAATCTCGGCATAGGCTTTGGGTATGCCTCATTAAAAACCTGACTCGGAAAAACCCTTTTGGGATAAAAAACGGGTCAGGGAAAAAGAGTGCATACTTAAGAAACCATGTAATGATGCCGTATCCGACATCGTCCTTGTCGTTCGTTGTTGGAATAGGAGTTTGTGATTTGATTATTCCATTGCCATTCTATTTGATCTCCTTATCCCGAGGGCTGGTGTGAAAATATGGAGATAATATCCCTCTAATGCATAGCTAGTTATGCGGGTCTTCAAATTAGGAATTCCGGAAAGTATGGGGGCCGCGGGTGTAATTTTTTGAAAATATGATCATAAGTTTACCTAGAGGGAGCCCAACCGTCGCGGTTACTCGGGGACCGGTTTGCAATTTCCCATTTTGTCCCCGTATATATAGTTAGACGGTGGGTCGCTGTTCATCAAAGATTCTGAGGAGAAAACTTTAGATCGGAGCAGACAAATCGATAAGTAAGTTCTAACAATATTTTTCGAGCAATCTTATCTACTCATTATGTCGAGTTCAGTAGATTTGAAGGGAAAATCCCCTTTAGAGGAAAACGAGGCCGATAATCGAGAAGTGAAAAAGATTGTAGGAGCTCGATCATCTGAGATCGAGAATTCACAAAGCTCGAGTTCCGCCTCCGATTCCAGCGGGGAGGGGCGGGAATCGAATTCTGAAACGGAAAATAGCGAAGATGAAAATTCGAGCGAAGCGACAGTCTCTGATAAGGAAGATGTAGAGGATGGGGATCTTCCCTTGGGGAAAAACGAGCAAAAGAAATATAGATTGAACCGTAATGTTGTGGTTACAATCTTTGACTGGGAAGAACCTTCGACCAGCGCCGGTCTAAACATGACTGAGGAGAGGGCCGATGAGATCGTCTGTTCCTATAAGGAGAAAGATTTGAATCAATTGCAGGAAGAATTCGGCCAATATCTAGGCGCCGGTTTCTCAATTGTGCTTCCTACTTCTGATCAACGGGTTACCAACCCTCCCGCGGGCTGTCAAGCCTTTTATTCCAAACATTTCCATTATGGCCTACGCATCCCCTTCCCTCCTCTGATAGAAAATATTCTGGATGCTTTCGAGTTGACTCCTTGCCAAATTTTACCAAACTCAATCGGTCTAATTATAGCCTTTTGCGTGCTGATGAAAGCCAAAGGGAAAAAGGCGGTCTTTCAGAATTTTTGGCGGATATTCCAGATGAGTGCTTCCACGTCTTCGAACGCGGGTTATGTATATTTTTCTCAGAGGCCAAAGATTTCGATCTTATCAGCCAACGTCAGCAGTAATTTGAAAGGATGGAAGCACGAGTTCTTTTTTGTTCGAGGACCAGAGTCTCCGCCTTCTGAAGATAATCCCGAGCCTACTCCATTCGATTGGCCTGGAGCAAAGACATGGATATACGGTAAACGCCGTCTCGTGGGAAGTATGAAGAATGAGATAACAGATAAATTTCTGCAATCTCTTCGAGCTGACCCTCATCAGACCGCGTTGATGACTCAGGAGGCGGTCTTGCGATTGGCCGAACTCAGTAGTTGCACTTTTCCTGCCGATCCGATCGAATATGGGAAGGCTCGGATCGACCCCGCTAACCCCCCTTCCTCGTTAGCTGATATTGTTGATAAATTCCGTACATCAATAGCTGGTCAACATGTTGCTTCCTTTTCAAAGGGCAATAAAGGTCGGCCTCGTCCTCAGATATTAACATCTTCTCGGAAAGCGAAAAATTCCAAGGCCCAGGTTGGGATCACTCCAACCTCAAATGCCTTAGTGATTATTCCCCCCATTACTGAAGTAGGAACCTCTCACCCCCGGGTCGAGGCGGAGGGGATTCCTAACTTCCAAGCTTCCGGCGTCCTTCGGTCCGTTTTTTCAACTGGCACTTCTAACCCGAATGACGCGGGGTATAGTAACTATACTTTGATGGAGAATCGTGCCAGGGAGATTTTGCGGGCCAGGTCGGCCCACAAAAGAAGTAGTGACGCCCCTGAGTCCTCCAGGAGAGTTAAGCCTTTCGGTCGAGAACCGGATTCGGTTCCTTGTCGGACTGGCCACTCCGAACCGGATCTGGCTTTCTTCATCGAGGATCATCTGCGAGGGCCCAGGTCGGCTGGATATCCCGAGAGTGGGACCATTGAATCTGACTTAGGTCCTGAGGGCGAGCATACGGTGGATAAATCTCTTCGGATGTTCTTGGCTGGGAGGTTCAAGGATGATACTATCCAAACTTTTGTTAAGCAGGATTTTGAGATAGTAGGTGATTACGCCCATGCTCACCAAAGGGTATTGTCCATTCTGAAAGTTTCTAGCCTTTTCCTTATAATTCTATTCTGTGTTTTACATATCTTTTTCTTTGTAGGCCGGAGACCTGTTTACTCAAACGGCTCTTCGACTGGCCGTATTGAGCGAAGAATCTCAGGCGGTACAGAAAGCCCTATGCAATGTTCTGAAGGATGAAGCCGTGAAGACCAGCCAGCTAGAGGATGCCAAAATTAAGTTGTCTGAGGTCGAGATAGAACTCGAGAAGACTAAGAAAGAGTTGGAGGCGAAGAGAATCCTAGAGGGTGAAGTGGAGAAATAAAGCTGGAGCTCGAGCAAGCTAAAATGTCCGCCGAACAGTTTTATGAGCGAGGTCGAGCCGAAGCCAGGCTTCCCGCCATAAGGGAGTTCCTGGAGTCTCCGATCCTTGATGCCTTAGTTCGCTTGCGGTCAGGTGAAATTAACCAAGCCTTCTACTATAAAGGAGCTCAGCACCTCCTTACAGCCGCCAAGATCGAAGGCGCCCTTGACGACTACCTTTCTAACATGAATCCTCATAAGAATATCTTCGGTAAAGATTATAAAGCGTCTTCCCTTCCTCCCAAGCTCGAGGATCTGGCCGCTCATGAATTCGCTCCTTTTCTTGAGGAATTTGGGGTGCCGATGCCAAACCCTGATACGCTCGAAGCCCAATATGAGAGTGAAGATGTGGATATTGAAGGGGATTCTCGTGATCAGGGGGAGCAAGGCATCTCTTCCTCCGATTTGAGTAAGTCTGCGGCCGATGCACAAAGTAACGATGGAGAAGGGAGTAGCTCGAGTGAAGATGTTTCTGATGGCTCGGAAAATAGTTCTAGCGAAACAGAGGAAGATGACAAGTCGGACCATGGTTCCGGTATGAAAGAATCTAACCAGTAACGATTACTATGTAATAGAATTTACTCAGCGAACCAATGTACTTGTATATTTGTAATCTTTTGCTCTTTGCCTATTTAGTGGGTGCTCGAATTTGAACTTCTTTCTTTTGATGCTATTTTTAGGATATTGTCTATTTGAATTTTCTGTTAAATTTTATGACGTCATTCATGCGTACTCAGCTGCGTCATTGGATCATTCTTGGGAGTAGTGATTTACCAATTATTGCAATTCGCATGATGTCGCTTCCTTTATAAATACCAAGGTCACTTTGTGTTGCTTTCGCACTGACATTGCCCACAGTGTTCGGAGCTTCCCTAAAAATTATTTCGGTTGGATTTTTACCCGGAAACCGAGAGATGAATAAAAATTCGAGCGCTTTCGTGATTTCTTCCACGCCTTTCTCCGGGCCAAGTGTCGGTAAAAAAGTAAGGAAAAGAAACCGATCATCAACTACATCCATTAGTTCTAATCAACAAAACTTCCATGAGGGAAATAAATATTCGACCGTTGCCGTTTCTTCATGTTTGAAAACTAGGGGATCCAATAAGAGAATTAAAAAGGTTTCCTTCGCGGAGGATGTAATTGGGCGCGTTCCTTTCCAATCCGTTCCTTCGTTGGTTAGCAGATCTCTGTCTAAAAGGGATATAGCTCCTTTTGACAAAGTGTCATGTGAGAAATCTGACTTGACCCTTCTTCGGGCCGATGCTTCTATCTCCGAGGCGGTCTTCTCGACTGGAGAATATTCCTCGTTCCTGTTTTATTCTGGGCTGGAATCCCTTGCCCAAGTAATTCTTTCTAACTTCTTTATCATGACTCTCTAATTTCTTTATCCCTGCCATAACCTATTTTCTTATAAGTTCAGGCTGGCAAGGTCTTTTCTAGGCTTTATGCGTTGACCAAACATGAGATCGAACAACGGGCTTCTATTTCGCTCGAGCTGATCGGGAAAAAGATTGAGCTGGAACGTGCATTGGAAGCTAATAGATTTTTCAAGGAGAGATTGTCTCAGGATAAGTTAGGTTCGGAATTAGAGAGACTCAAAGATATCTACGAACGTGAGAAGAGAAACTCTGAGCTTCGTGAGAAGGAAGCTTACATCCGCGGGTACACTGATCGTAGTGCTGAAGTTCGAAAAATCCTTTTCGAAAACAATTTCGTTCAGTAACATTGTGGCCTTCCTTTGTATTATGAGCTTGCTCACCTTCTTTGTTGTAACGATTTTCCTTTCTTGTTGTAGTATAACCCTTGTTGTAATGATAATATTTGTTGGAATGATATTCTCTGTCTCTTTCTATTTTTTTTTTTTTTTTTAAGGTCCCTCATTTCTCGGGAAGTGAAAAGGTCAGAGCTTTTAATGTTCGTATCGTGGCCATTCAGCCCAAGAGATCTATACCGTTGATGCTGAATTCTCTCCCCTATATATAGTTCTAAAATTACCCTTATTCTTTACTTGTCTGTAAACGTCTCGTTCGATTGACATGGTTGTGTTTTTACTTCCGTCGATCAATTCCATATTCCATTCGATGTCAGTAATTATAGCATTCGAGATTTTATTTCGAACCTTCTTTTCCTATTTCTTCGGAATTCCCCTATGATAAATTTTCGGCTAGGGTATCGACAGGTGAAAAGAATCACGACTAGGGTACCGGCAGGCGACCTGCTCTCTCTGATTCCAAATCTTCGAGGAGGTCTCGACTTCCTATACCCTGTCCTCTATCCAGTTGGGATAGTGGGTCTACTGCTGGAGGGGTTTTCCTGCTCTCGATCTCCATGTCTTCGAGGCGGCTTCTTGGAAGATGTGGTCTTCGAATTTACTAAAAGCGCTTCCAACTGGAGTTGCTTCCCTGTTTTTCGATTTGGTCCTTCATGGGCTTATTTGAAAGGAAGCATTGAATGAAGAATAGAAGTGTACCAGCCTCACTTTCCTTCTTCGGGCATTTACAGGAATTATTTGTAATAGGGTTGAACTAGATGTAAAATATTCCGATTAGCTCAATTTCCTGAATGTAATCAATAGTTCACATGTAATTTATCTGAAGGTTTTTGAATGAAAATTTTCTTTTATTGTTGTCGATCTTTGAATTTGTTCTCCGTAATTTGCAATATTCGCGAGATAATTTTTGAGATTCATAGTTGACTCGAAGTTCGATCCTTACAACTTTTGAATCTTGTGCGAGATGTTTCTCATAGTTTAGGTTCTTCTTGGAACAATAGTAACGGCTTGGCTTAAGGGGTATAGCGACGGTGATGAGGGGTAATTTAGATTCCTTGCCTCTATGGGCCCGATGCTGTTCGAATGACACTAGATACTATCCCCAGAGAGCAAGAAGTTGGTCCACGGCATAGTATTAACTGTTCCGAGCTCATTTCAGAACCCAAGATTGAAGGGTACTGTTGGGCCGAGCCCAGGCCCAAGCCCGTCAGATCAGCTATAAATACCCCATGCATTTATGACACCAGACACGATTTTCCAGGTGCTCCCTCCTCGAAGCTACTGCTCGGAACCGCTTGGGAATATAGGCTTAGAATTATATGTATTTCGCCCTCTAGCTTGTACGGCATCCAATAATGCTCGAATAGGACCCTTGAATACTTGTATTTGTACTCAGTCAATTCGAATACAACTACTTTGGTCTTTACTTTCCTTTATTTATTATTATTATTGCATTACATCCCACCCTTAATCGAACAAGCGAATTCACGTAAGATCAATTGGCGCCCACCGTGGGGCCTTATTCGAGTATTAGACCGAAATATGCCTACCACGAGGGGAAATCTATATGTTAGCTAAAAACCTTACTAAGTTTGAAACTCTGTTATTCGAGGCGGTCCTCCGACTATTAGGGCGTTCATCAATTCGAGATCGAAGATAAAGCCTATACAATAAACTTCCGAGCTTAATATTAGCGATTTTTATTCGGGGATTGCACAGCTTATCTAATTCTTCCCGATGGGTTTATTTTCCACGAACGATCCATTTTCTAGTGTAAAAGTAAATAAGAAGTTCCAGCAAGGTAGCCCACAACAAATTAACATAGAATTAGTCCGGTCGACTCGATCAGAGCTTATCGATGATCGGAATTTATTTTTCCGATCATCATATTTGTTGCTTTCAAAACAAATTCCTCAAATCAGCTATTTATGAGTTCAATCGCGTAATCTGTATACATTATTTATCGGTTACCTCTATTTGGGATGAGATGAATATTTGAACAACGGCTACGAATTATTTGATCGTCAAAGTTGAAGCTAAAAAATCAGCAATTGTTCGACTGATAAAAGAAGTTAAATGGAGAAATTCGATCAGAGAACGTAAGCTCTATCATTAATATTCTTCAAATAAGTTACAAAGAAAAGCCTCGAATCAATTCCGAGCTCAAAAGATACAGTACAATCACTCCTACACTATTACAAGTTCTGCGAGTAAGTCTATCCTGATACATATTCGGTCATCGTCCCTATTAGATCGCTCCAGATGCAGAACTCAGCAGTGATTCTTCATGATCATCACTAGCCACGTGTCGCACATCCGTCTTCGTACGGGATGAAAGCCGGATCAAAACTCTTCTCCGGGGATTCAGACCGACCTTAGGTCTTCATCTGTAAATAATGATTGAAATCCTCAATCATTATTTACAGGTTAATCCGAACAGGTGCAGCAGAGGGTTATCTCAGCAGAGGCAGCTCAAGGAAGCTCGAAGGAACTATACTTCAAGAAAGCCCTCGAGGAAGCTGATGCCTCAGATTTAAAGAGCTCCTCTCAGAATAACCAGCTGCCCGATCGGATACTACGCCAAGAGACCAGAGGTCTAACCTGCACCAGAAATGATATGTCTGGGAAAACAGGTTGCCTGCCGGTATTCTAGGCGCAAGTTCTTTTGCCTGTCGATGTTCTAAGCGAAGAGGGGTACACCAAAAAGACCAGAGTCGAAGAATAAGGTTCGAATTCTTATCTCAAATTTCTGTATTTTGGAAGCAATACGAATCGAAAGCAAGATTCGACCCATATCTGTCGGACAAAGCATAATGGAGAAAATGAAGAGTATCGGATAAACCAAAGGAGAACTATTTATAGCAGCAAAGTTTTTGAACCAATGGTCCAGATAATAAATCACCGACGGTTGGGATGTAAGTAATAAATGAACTGACCATTACATTTCCCGAGAAATAGGGTCCTGTTTGGTTAGAAGGAAACACGGTTTAACAGGCCGTATAGGAAAATTTATAACACCAGACCGATATAGGCATAGTTATAGCATTATTGATGAAGATCGGCAATTTAGGTTCAAGATCAGTTCATTCAAATGTTTTTACAGTCATTATTCGACCTGGAAGAATCATGATCGGTTCGAACAGAACTCTCGACCAAGAAAATCATGCGACTATGGAAATCCGGCAGTGCCAAGGCTTGATGGCAACATTTTCCTTATTAATATTAGGTCCACTATAATATTTATTGCTCGATCAAGCAAGCGGTGTTTGAGTATTTCTTTATCGATATTAGAGGATTGATGTGGAAGTATTGAAGATAAGAATCTATTTAATTATGATTATTCTATCAACAAAACATGGAAGAAGTGTATTTAAATTATCTCGGAAAATACAAGATGGGCAAAATACATGTTGAGCATAACTCAAGCCTATATATTATATAAAAACGCTATCACTTTCTACAATCCTATGAAATTTTCGGTCTCTTCTCTTATTGCTCTTTCGGAATAATTTGGCTCCGACCGTGGGAATTTCCCTAGGACCCGCAGGCTTTTAACTTTATTTACGATCTTCCGAGGATAAAAGGACGAGCACATGGCTTATCGAGTGACTATATTCTGGATAGTTCGCTCCCTGCTATGTCTTCCTAAATGCATTGTAGCAACAGGTCCCTAATCAAAGACCTGCGCGACAGCCTGTGGACTTCCTGAATCTGGCATATTGGCTTTCAAGATGGAAATTGTATTTGCCTGACGATATTCTAAGCGAGGTCGGGTTAGAAGACTGTCATTCTTAAAGATTGTTCGAAGTCTGAGCTCAAATAATCGAATGGATGGAGTAACAATTTTGATTAGCATGGTCGGACAGATAAAATGCTGATACAGCGAATAAGAAAATCTCAATGGCATCATGCCCTTTTTATAAATAAAAGATGAAGGAATCCGGCGGCAGATAATTCGCGAAATGAATGGATGAGATTTGTCGACCCTTGCAGTTCTCGATAAATGAGGAATCATTTAGAAAAAAAATCAAACATGACAAGATTGGGAACTTATAGACAAAGAGTTTTCTCGACAAGGCATAAAATTTATTTATTAAGCCCTAAGGTTATTTATTATTGGCTGTTTCTCTATGATTCAACTTTTCTCATGATTGCAGAAGACTATTATCTCGTCAAAATTTATTTCGATCAGAATTATATATTCAAGGGGAACTAATCTCATCAATATTTATATTCATTCATATCTTTTATATTATCGACCTCGGTTCATCTATTGTTCAATATCTTCTTGTCTCCATCTACTATTAAAAACGGGTGAAAGCCTCTGCTATGACCCTCGAGCTAAAAAATGCTCTCATACGACTAAGGGTGAAAGCCATTGCTATGCCCCTTAGATCGAAATTATTAAATGGGTGAAAGCCTCTGCTATGACCCTCGAGCTAAAAAATGCTCTCATACGACTAAGGGTGAAAGCCGTTGCTATGCCCCTTAGATCGAAATTATTAAATGGGTGAAAGCCTCTGCTAGGACCCAAGGGCTAAAAATGCTCTAAAATGACTAAGGGTGAAAACCGTTGCTATGCCCCTTAGATCGAAATTATTAAATGGGTGAAAGCCTCTGCTAGGACCCAAGGGCTAAAAATGCTCTAAAATGACTAAGGGTGAAAGCCGTTGCTATGCCCCTTAGATCGAAATTATTAAATGGGTGAAAGCCTCTGCTAGGACCCAAGGGCTAAAAATGCTCTAAAATGACTAAGGGTGAAAGCCGTTGCTATGCCCCTTAGATCGAAATTATTAAATGGGTGAAAGCCTCTGCTAGGACCCAAGGGCTAAAAATGCTCTAAAATGACTAAGGGTGAAAGCCGTTGCTATGCCCCTTAGATCGAAATTATTAAAAGGGTGAAAGCCTCTGCTAGGACCCTCGAGCTAAAAATGCTCTGAAAACGCCTAAGGGTGAAAGCCTCTGCTATGCCCCTTAGATCGAAATTATTAAAAGGGGGAAAGCCGTTGCTATGCCCCTTAGATCGAAATTATTAAATGGGTGAAAGCCTTTGCTATGACCCTGGGGCTAAAAATGCTCTAAAACAACTAAAGGTGAAAGCCTTTGCTACGCCTCTTAGATCGAAATTACCAAATGGTTGAAACCCTTGGCTACGATCCAAGGTGTAAATTATCAATCCAGAGATTCCAATATACGTCCTATTTCGAACTACAGCAATCACAATCCGCCAAGAGGGCCTATCATTATTATTCTAGTATTATCAAATTTTGATCGGTCTACAAAGATCAACTGTTACTTATATCTGAATATCAGAGAAAGAAGAATGTCAATTATTCTTTATTATCGGTACACTTATTAAAATCATTCGAAAATGATATTTGATGATCATATTTTTGGGACGAAGAAGTCGGTGCTCGGTAACAATATACGGAAACAGTTCTGCAGTAAGGGTAAGGGAGAAAATAAGTATTCTTATTCATGATCTTTCGAACGATTACAAAAAATTTCGTGATTACAATAATAAAGAAAATCGAGCTAAGCTGAAAATCTACATTCAGCATGATCCTATTACAAATTAACCATACCCTAAAACACTTTCAAAGGAGGAAGGCGGAGCTAGGATAACACTACTACCCTTCATCCTTCGCTTCCTCAATGGTCGTCCCATGTCGGACCGGATCGAGAAACAGGGAAGCAATCTCTAGAAAGATTATTCCACGCAATCTCGGAGGTAACATTCTTCAAAGAACCTCTTGAAGAAGTGGATATTGAGTGCGGGAAAACTTCCCCAGCAGTCGACCCACTATCCGACTGGGTGGATTGACAGGATACAAGAATTCTAACCAGTCTCAAATGGATGGCATCAGAGAGAGCTGGTCGCCTGTCGGTACCCCAGTCGCAATCCTTTTCGCCTGTCGATACCCTGGTCGAAATTATTCCCCATACAGGGACGCCGAAGAGATCAAAGAAGAGAGTTCGAGTCCGAATCTCGAACGCTTTTATTGCTGAGACCGAATCGAAAATAAAGATGGTTGATGGAGGTAAAAATGCAACCATATTGATCGAACGAAATATTTACAGACAAGTAAAAATATGAAGGTAAATTTATAAGTATTTATAGGGGGAAGAATTCCGTATCAACGGTGTAGATCTCTTCAGATGAACGGTGGCAATATGTATATTAAAAGCGCTCTGACCGCTCAGATTCCGATAAATCAGGGACTGTTTTCAAAAGCTGAACAGAACTAGTGGCCAAAATGCGAGCAATAAATACAGCGACCGTTCCACTTCCCGAAAATTCAGGAACCGTGCGGATAAATGAAGAAACGGTAAATTCAACAATGCTCGAAATAATTATAGTTTAATTCCCGATCGTTAAAGAAAGTCACAAAGAAAAAGTCGGACTATAACTGATCAAGGAACCATTATCAAGAACTCGTCCGAAGATGGACCAAGATCGGTAAAGAGCTTTATTTAAGCAGATAAGAACGAATGTAAGAAATTAATCGAGAAATTATTATTTCCAGAGTTCGATACAATGAAGAATTACAAGTAAGAAAGTTATCAACTCCTATTACATTTTGTAATTCTACGAACACCTACAAAGGCTAATCTCTGTATCCGAGCGAGATAGGGACTTCATAGCCACCCAATCCTATGAAATTTTCGGCGGATGATAATGTCCTTACTCGAATTGGAGGAGCCTGTCAAGCCGACAGGCTTTTGTATTTATTTATGATTCCTCAAAAAGGAGAAGGGTAAGACATCTTTTTCTAGGTGTAACGTGAATACTTTATTGAGGGCCTCGACCCTCGAAGCTCCACCCCTTACATCCTTGGGGAAGAACCGAACAAACCGCTGGAGACCCCTAAAAGATTTGATGCTTGGACTTCTCCTAAACCACGGGGGGTCGTGGGTGGTCAGCAATAAAGCTGACCGATCTCCAAGGTCGGAATGATGTTCGCCTGCAGATACCCTAGTCGAGGTCGAAGTACCAGTTAGTCTATGACCCGCGGAATAGGTCCTAACTCGAAATCCAAAATATTGGGCCATACAACAAGATCTTTTAACCAGCATGGTCGAAGGAGTCTGCTTTAAAAATAATTTTATAAGGATACGAATTGAACCCTATTTATAAGTACTATTCTCAAAATCCAACGGCTAGCAGAAAACGAAAGGAACGGTCAAGATCGAAAGACTGTTGCGCTTCCCGAGAATTTCACCAGGAAGAGAAAGTGATATATTCTGGAAATCGAACAGAAGCAATATACCAAGATCGAAAAACGAAGATTACGAGCATAAGACCAAACGAAGAAAGCAAACAAAACCACGGACAGAAGAGAGTACATTAAATTATGAACAAACTTGTAATCCGAGAGATTATTACAAACCATAGGGGATAAAAATGTCTAAAATTATTCATGATCACATGAGTAAAAACAATATAGCCATACTACAAGCCCGATCTAGAGAAGTTTGTTGTCGGAGAAAATCTTTCGAAGCTCGACATTCCGAGCCTCATATCCAGCTTCATATCCACGGTCATAAGCCTCCTTTTCTAGACGCGTGAATTCTTGCCACTCCTGCTCATGAAGACTTTTCAGTTTGTCAAGCTCCTCATTCAGCTGCTTGTGGATCTCCTCTCCTTTTTCTTTAACAGACTTCTCCTTCTCTAGAGCAAGCTTCTCCGCGAAGACACGGTCGAATTCGGCTTTCTTCTCCTCCAGCTCGAGGGAAATAGCGGCACGATGATTGGTCTCCCGCTCAGCAAACGTTTTAAGCTCAATAAAATCTTGCCCGACCTGTCAAAACGAATTGATCTAGTAAAATATATATATATATATATATATATATATATATATATATATATACCTGAAACAGGAAATGCTGCCCAGACTCAAACAACTCTTCTATGTTTCTCTCCTTGGACATGTTTCTCTCCTTGGGCATGTTAGTTTCTGAAGAAGTAAAGTTAGCTTGCAACAGACTATCCATGGGATCAGCCTTAAGAGGAGACCCAATTTTCGACCCTTCAGGCGCGGAAGAAGTAATTTTTGGAGGAATGGAGTCAACAAGGGGTTTGGGAGGATTATCAATTTCTAAGGATTCAGCAGAAACCCCTCCACCAATCGTTAACTTGGGTTTTTTGCTGAGATTCCCTGCGGGAGGAACGGTCGAAACATCGGAAGATGACTTGCTACCAATAGCAAGATTTTGCAATGCCTCAACAGGAGTAACCACGTCAGAATAAGGCCTTTTATTCGAAGAAGGAACATAAATATTTTCTCTCACAAGATCTTCGTTCGAAGAATCGACAACTTTCGGGGGAGAAACCCCAGGCGCAGCCTCGAGTTCTTCGTCCAAAATGGACTTGCTAGAACTGCCTTTATTTTGTTTTGAAGAAGTACTTTTCTCTTTCTTGTTGTCTTCCCCTATAGGAGCTTTCGGGGAAGACACTGAGGTCTTAGAACAAGGCCTTTTATTCGAAGAAGGAACATAAATATTTTCTCTCACAAGATCTTCGTTCGAAGAATCGACAACTTTCGGGGGAGAAACCCCAGGCGCAGCCTCGAGTTCTTCGTCCAAAATGGACTTGCTAGAACTGCCTTTATTTTGTTTTGAAGAAGTACTTTTCTCTTTCTTGTTGTCTTCCCCTATAGGAGCTTTCGGGGAAGACACTGAGGTCTTAGAAGAAGATTTGGAGGTTTTGGCCTCCTTGGCAATCTTCTGCTCTTTGCTCGGATTCTTATTCTTCGAACCGCCAAATAACGATTTAGAGTTGATAGCTTTCCCTAGTACATTTTCCATGGTAAGTGGATTTGGGGTCGATAATTCGGATTCTTACTCTTTGAAGGATTCGAAGAAGGCGGAAAATATGGCAAGAGCTCCGATCTCTATAAGCAAAGATGTCGTATGGATAATGAAAAGAAATCCTAATATTCATAGACACTACGCCTTGCGATTACGATAGTGGATCGACGCAACTTTTAAAGAAAAATCCCGTAGGTAATGGGTGATGTCCGAGCATAGAGAGTTATCGAACCTTAAAAATTTAATATGGTTATTAGTAAGATTGGAATTTACAAGTTACACGAATCAGATAAAAGAAGAAAACAGATCCGTTTACAAAAATGAGTTACATGGGTGATCTTCGATTAATTCCTGACTACAAAACTATGAATCGCCCTTTTCATCACGTTCGACTCCGGCAACTTGCTAGATAGAAAATCAGGCGGTATATGTTAGAAATGGAGAAGTTACTCGATTTGATCTTGAGTTCGATCGTCTTCTCTATTCGGTACGTCGCCCATGTCGACATCTCCGCCTTTTCCCCCCGGCACAGGAGGATCGTCGGAGGAATACTCGAGCACGTCGGGGTTAGGCATCGGAATGCCATACTCCTCGACTAAGGGCGCAAAGCGATGATCCTGCCAATTAGCATCCATCTTGGGTAGAGAGGAAGCTTTGTAATCCTTCCCTTCAGCGTTCTTGAAAGGGTTCATATACTTATAGTACTCATCCATATCATCCGGGATTTTCTTGGCCGCGACCAATTGTTGAACCCCTTTATAGAAGATCGTCTGAAGAATTTCTCCCATTTTCCTTTGAACTAAAGGATTTAAGGCAGGGGATTCCAAAAATTCTCGTATGGCAGGAATCTCAGCTTCTTCCCGGCCCTGAGCATATGCACGCTCGGAATCTTGCTTTGCCAGCTCGAGTTCTATCTTTACCTTCTTCAACTCTTCCTCAAGGGCACTTCTCTCTTTAACGGATGCCAGCAAGTCCTCCTCTACAGACGAGGAACATTTCATAGTTGCCTCGTTGAGCTCCTTCTTTACTTGGGATAATTCTCGCTGAGTTTCTGCCAGTTGAGATCGAAGAACTTGGTTGTCAGAAAAAATTTGTGCATATGCATCATGAGCGTCCTGCGATTCCTGCTCCAATAGCGCCAAACGATAGGTTTGGAGGGCGAACAAATCCCCGACCTATAAGACATCCTCGGATATCAGCAAGGGTTAGGAACTCTAGAATGGGATAAATGAGAGACAGATTTTCACCTCATGATATGTTCGGGAAAAATCGCTCAAAACTTCGAAATCGCCTTTGACATAATGGAGCAACATATCCCTCTTAAACCGACCAGCCATAAAGATTCTAGCGGCTTTGTCGAATTCGTACTCCCCATTCGCATCCAGATCGGTCAGAATGGTACCATCTTCAGGGTATCCAGCAGTTCTGCCACTTCGAAAATGCTCATCCATAAAATCCGCCACATCAGGCTCCGACCTACCTTCTCGACAAGGGACAGAAGCAGAACTCACGCCAAAGGGTTTTATCCTCCTCGAGGGTCCTGGGTGTTCAGCGTTTCTTTTCTGGCCCAGAAGCTTCTCGTATTCCTGAATACCCTGAATCCGATTCCAGGAATGTTGACTGTAGCCGACAGACGAAAGAGCAGAAGTATCAGGGGAGAACAAGGTTCGAAGAGGTCCGGCCGTGGCAGAATTCAGGGAACTCATAGTGCCAACCCCTCTTAAACCAGGAATCAAAGATGGTATGACAACTGAATTCCCACCAAAATTGCTTATGTCCGTTTTTCTTTCGGAGGCACAATGTAACGGATCGAAATAAAATCGCTTATCTTACCTGCAAGGATAATATGAATCGGGCACGAGTTTAAACAAGGAGAATTGTTTAATAAAACCTAAAAGTAAGCTGAAGATAAGAAGCATACCCAAAGAGAGAGGAGCAAGGGTCGGAGTGCTAGAGGTTCGCAGAAGGGATCCTTCGGAAGATTGGCTAGGGTATTTAATCGCAGGAGTAGGATAATTACAAGGGCTCAACCCGGCCAATCGCAAAATGCCTTCCTGAATCAGGAATCTAGTCTGGTAAGGGTTAGACTGCAACTGCTCCAGCAGTTCATCAGAAAGACGATGGCTGAGCTTCTCTTTGATTCTGCGAAGAACCGTATGTCCAGGTATTTGCACCATCCCATCGATACGGTCTTGTTTTCGAACTACCTTCAGACATTGGAAGATCAGGACCCTTCACAAAAAGAATCTCTTCTTCCAACCTATACTCTTATCCGTTGTTATTTTCGTAAGAAAAGGCCGTTTCGACCGCGGGCGGATGGACACGAACCCCAAATTCGAATCCTTACATGGGTCCATTCGGAATACCTGCCAAAAATTGCTAAAAGAGGCCTCTTCCCCTTTTGCCTCCATAAGAGCGCTAAACGCTGCTAAATACGCTACAGAATGCGGGAGAAGCTGAGCAGGGGAAAGCGAAAAGAAGTTCAAGACATTTCTAACAAGGGGAATAATCGGGATACGCAAACCATAAGAAAATTGATCCTCGTAAAAGGCTTGACAGCCAGCCGGGGAATCGGTAGCACGTTCGGTGTAAGAGGGAATGACGATTGAAAACCCTTTAGGAAGAAATTTCCCGAACTCCGCCTCGAGGAAAGAGAGATCCTTCTTCGAAAAACAGCAGGAAGTCTGGCTGGCAGGAAGCTCTGACTTGTTCGAGATGGTGGCGGTATAGGGTTGTGTATGTTTGAAAATCCTGACAAAAGCACCCTCGCCGATGCTGCGTTTCTCGACCTCATTTTCTTCGAGATCCTCATTCGGATCCTCATCCTCGCGTCCTTGACAAAACTCCCCATCCTCATAATCATCAACAAGCTTCAGCAAAGGATCGGACTCTGGGTTTTCCCCGACCTTATTCTTGCCCCTTACACTTCTAGAGCTCGACATTATGGATTGAGAAACAAATATACAAAAGGCAAATGCTGTTTCGATCTCAAACGCTTCGAGCTCAAGAGAGGACGTAATATGTAAATAATTTTTCAACGAGTCAACATATATATACGGGGTTAAAAAGGTAAAATTGCAAACAGGTCCCCGAGTAACCGCGACGGTTGAACTTACCCTGGGTAAAAACTCAGGGTTATTCCTCACAGAATAGCACTTTGATCCTTCATTTTCTAAGATTACGGAATAAGTCCTTTGCAAATTTCTCCTTAGAATCTCGTGGTCCTCTTTGTTATGATCGGATAATCTGGGAAGCATTCATTAAGAGATCGAACAACACATCGCGGAACCATAAAGGATATAACAATTCCAAGATCCTCCGACAAGGTTATCTTCACAATGCGCCGGCACATGTCTTCTTATATATGCACTCTTTTTCCCTAGCTCGGTT
Source organism: Penstemon eatonii (assembly GCA_038501285.1). Classification (NCBI taxonomy): domain Eukaryota; kingdom Viridiplantae; phylum Streptophyta; class Magnoliopsida; order Lamiales; family Plantaginaceae; genus Penstemon; species Penstemon eatonii. Next base: position 47,242,780 of record CM076714.1, read on the forward strand.
TTTATCCCAACGGGTTTTTCCGGGCTAGGTTTTTAACGAGGCATATCCTAAAGACATTATGAATGGCTCATCTCATAATAGTGTGGGACGCAACTTGTACTTCTTCGAGCGCAAGCTCCACCTCACGCTCGAGAAGTGGGGGAGTATTGATGAGGGGTAATTTAGATTCCTTGCCTCTATGGGCCCGATGCTGTTCGAATGACACTAGATACTATCCCCAGAGAGCAAGAAGTTGGTCCACGGCATAGTATTAACTGTTCCGAGCTCATTTCAGAACCCAAGATCGAAGGGTACTGTTGGGCCGAGCCCAGGCCCAAGCCCATCAGATCAGCTATAAATACCCCATGCATTTATGACACCAGACACGATTTTCCAGGTGCTCCCTCCTCGAAGCTACTGCTCGGAACCGCTTGGGAATATAGGCTTAGAATTATATGTATTTCGCCCTCTAGCTTGTACGGCATCCAATAATGCTCGAATAGGACCCTTGAATACTTGTATTTGTACTCAGTCAATTCGAATACAACTACTTTGGTCTTTACTTTCCTTTATTTATTATTATTATTGCATTACATCCCACCCTTAATCGAACAAGCGAATTCACGTAAGATCAGACGGTTTTTTAGATGAGGTTTTCACCCATTCAACCTTTTCGATCTAAGGGGCATAGCAGAGGCTTTCACCCTTAGTCGTTTTCAGAGCATTTTTAGCTCGAGGGTCATAGCAGAGGCTTTCACCCATTCAACATTTTCGATCTAAGGGGCATAGCAGAGGCTTTCACCCCTAGTCGTTTTCAGAGCATTTTTAGCTCGAGGGTCATAGCAGAGGCTTTCACCCATTCAACATTTTCGATCTAAGGGGCATAGCAGAGGCTTTCACCCCTAGTCGTTTTCAGAGCATTTTTAGCTCGAGGGTCATAGCAGAGGCTTTCACCCATTCAACATTTTCGATCTAAGGGGCATAGCAGAGGCTTTCACCCTTAGTCGTTTTCAGAGCATTTTTAGCTCGAGGGTCATAGCAGAGGCTTTCACCCATTCAACATTTTCGATCTAAGGGGCATAGCAGAGGCTTTCACCCTTAGTCGTTTTCAGAGCATTTTTAGCTCGAGGGTCATAGCAGAGGCTTTCACCCATTCAACATTTTCGATCTAAGGGGCATAGCAGAGGCTTTCACCCTTAGTCGTTTTCAGAGCATTTTTAGCTCGAGGGTCATAGCAGAGGCTTTCACCCATTCAACATTTTCGATCTAAGGGGCATAGCAGAGGCTTTCACCCTTAGTCGTTTTCAGAGCATTTTTAGCTCGAGGGTCATAGCTAAGGCTTTCACCCATTAATAAATAGAGATCGATAATATAGATCAAGAATATCCAAAATATGACGAATAAATAAGAATTTAAGCGAAATAAACTTTCATCGAATAAATACTCAGTCTGAATAAACATTCCTCGAATAAGTCAATCGAGATAAATCTTCATTGAATGTGTAATCCACTAAATCAATAGTCAAAGAAAATAGAACAAGATAACTAAAAAGTAGAAGCCTCGAATGTAACTATTTTCCATAATATTTTCTTAAGTTAACCGCATTCCATGCTCGAGGTAGTATCTCTCCGTTAAGATGAGCAATCTTGTAAGAACCTTTTCTCCCAACTTCCACGATCACAAAGGGGCCCTCCCAATTGGGCTGTAGTTTTCCGACGTGCTTCGATACTTCCACTTTTTTTAGCACCAGATCTCCCACCTTGAAATATCGAATTCTCACATTTCGATTATAGGACTTTTCCATGTTGGCCTTGGTGGCTTGAATTTTCAATTTCGCGCGGTCCCTTCGACCATCCGCGTGATCGACTTTCATTTGCCTCAGAGATTGGTTTTCTTCAGGATCATAAAATTCGACCCTGGGAGAAGGTATAAGATTCTCTACTGGGATAACAGCCTCCGACCCATAAACCAAACTGAATGGGGTTTCTCCGGTTGCCGCTTTAACTGTTGTTCTATTGGCCCATAATACTCCTGGCAATTCATCCAGCCATTTTCCCTTTGCGTCCGATAAGCGCTTCTCCAGAGATCGAACAATTTCCCGATTTACTACTTCAGTTTGTCCATTAGCCTGAGGGTGGCCAACAGACGCGAAATTCTGTTGTATTCCGAACTTATCACACCAATCCGTGATCCTTTTTCCTGCAAACTGTGTTCCGTTATCTGATATCAAAACCCTGGGGATTCCGAACCTTCAGACTATATTTTTCCATAAAAAATTGATAACTTGAAACTGGGTGATCTTGGTCAAGGCAACACATTCGACCCATTTGCTGAAATATTCAACCGCCACTAGTACATAATTTTTTCTGGCTCGTGCGGTTGGGAAAGGTCCAACAATATCAATGCCCCATTTGTCAAAGGGCCAACAAATAGGAATTGAATGCATATGCTCGGCCGGTTGGTGAATCAAGTTTGAATGAATTTGACAGTGATGGCATTTTTTCACATAATCGACAGAATCAGAAAAAAGAGTTGGCCAATAATATCTAGACCTCGAGCATTTAAGAGCTAATGCTCGAGCGCCACAATGATTTCCCGCTTCCCCTTCATGAACTTCTCTTAAGATGGCATTGTAGTATGATTCGTGGATACATTTCAGTAGAATTCCCGAAGAGGACCGCTTATAGAGTTGATTGTCCATCAGAGTGAATGACGGCGCTCTATATTTGATTCTCCGAGCCTCATTTGCATTTTCCGGAAGTTTTCCATCCTTAAGATAGGCGATAAGAGGGTCGCTCCATGAGTTGCTTGGCTCTTCAATTTCCATAACGTCGGTGGCAGGGGCTGCATCTAACTCGATGGCTGACATATTTGATAGCAACCAAGTGATCGTTCTTTCCGTTTTTCCGTCGGCCAGCCCTGTGAACTTTGATAGTATGTCTGCCCAGAGATTTTCCTCTCTTGGTATAGGTTGAATGTCAAACTTATCGAACTCTGAGATTAACCTTTTCGTTTTGTTTAGATATTTAATCATGTTGAACTCTCTGGCTTTGTAAGTGCCTTTTACCTGCCTGTGAACAAGTTCTGAATCTGTTAGCACAACAATCGATTTTACCTTTGCCTTAATGGCCATCTCTAATCCAGCTATCAACGCTTCATATTCGGCCTCATTGTTGGTGACTACAAAATCCAAAGTTATCGCGTAACTCAGGTCTTCAGCATTGGGCCCTTGGAAGTGAATCCCAGCTCCACCTCCTTCTTTGGTCGAAGATCCATCCACATGCATCAGCCAGACTTGATCGTTTGCTTCTTCCACCATACCTAATTCCGAGGTCGTTCCTTCTTTCATGTTTGATATGTTGGTTGATTCGAGCACGAAATCAGCTAGCACCTGTGCTTTCACGGCGACACGTGGTTGATATTCGATTTCGAATTGGCTGAGCTCGACCGCCCACTTTATTAACCTGCCCGAAGCTTCTGGCTTGGACAGAACCTGTCTCAAAGGTTGGTTAGTCAAGACAATGATCTTGTATGTTTGAAAGTAGGGCCTTAACCTTCGGGCAGCCACAATTAGGGCAAGTGCGAATTTTTCAATCTCCATATAGTTCTTCTCAGCACCCTGCAACAATTTACTCAAATAGTAAACTGGTTTATGTTCAGCTTTATCAAGTTTGACCAGAACCAAGCTAATGGCCTCTTCTGACACAGCTATGTACAAATATAGGGGTTTCCCTTCAGATGGTTTTGCTAGCATTGGTGTTGAGGTCAAGTATGCTTTCAGTTCTTCGAAAGCCTTATCGCATTCAGCATTCCACTCAAAGTTCTTAGATTTACGCAAGAGTTTGAAGAAAGGTAAGCTCTTGTCAGCAGATCTAGAGATAAATCTGTTTAACGAAATAATTTTCCCGATCAAACTTTGAACGTCCGAGAGTTTTCTTGGTGGATGGAGATCAGTGATTGCTCGGATTTTTTCAGGGTTCGCTTCGATTCCCCTCTCATGGACTAAATACCCGAGGAATTTTCCTGATCGGACCCCAAATGTGCACTTTGCTGGATTTAACTTCATCCCATACTTCCTCGGAATTTTGAAACACCTATCAAGATGGTCAATATGATCCTCTTCGGACATGCTTTTTACGAGCATGTCATCTACGTATACTTCCATGATTTCTCCTATCAACTCTTTGAACATCATGTTGACCAATCTCTGATATGTTGCGCCGGCGTTCCTTAAACCGAAGGGCATAACGATGAAGCAGTACACCCCTCGCTCAGTGATAAACGCCGTTTTGTCCTGATCTTTTTCATTCATGAAAATCTGATAAAATCCTTGAAAGGCATCCATCATGCTAAATAACACAAATCCCGCAGTGGAATCTACGAGCATGTCAATTCGAGGTAAGGGGTAAGGGTCCCTTGGACATAACTTATTCAAATCGGTAAAATCATTACACATCCTCCATTTGTTCTCAATCTTTTCGCCCTTCGAGACCAAGACCACATTGCATAGCCACTCCGTGAATTTTATCTCCTTGATTTGCCCTGCTGCTAGCAATCTATCGACCTCCGCGTTAATTATCTTGTCTTTTTCGCGACCATGATTGCGCTTCTTCTGTCTTACTGGTCTGGCCTTTGGGTTGATATTTAAGGAATGCGTTATCACACGCGGGTCAAATTCCTACTATGTCGTCCGAACTCCAGGCGAAAACATCCACATTTTCCTGCAAGAATCCGATGAGCTTTGCTTCCATGCCGTTACTCAGTTCCGTTCCTATTTTTGTGAATTTCTCTGGAGATCCAGGGACCAAATTCACCTTTTTGTGGTCAGGTGCTTGCACACTCATGTCAACGATTCTTCCTTTCTTTCCATCTAGTCTTTCATAATTGGGAACCGGAGTTCCGGAGTTAGAGACCAATTCATTTATCTTTCTTTTTCCAGGGAGCTCGGGCTCCACTTTCTCCTTGATAGTTAAGGACGAACTATAACATTCCCAAGCCATGTACTGATCGTTTCTCATTTCTCCTACTCCACCCTCGGTTGGGAACTTTATCTTTTGATGGTATGTAGATACGACAGCCTTAAAAATATTCAGAGCAGGTCTTCCCTAGATAGCATTGAAAGCAAACGGCGTGTCTACCACTAGGAACTTGATCATTCTCGTGACGTTCTTAGGTTTGAGCCCTAGAGTAGTACTCAAGAGTATGGTCCCGAGCGGAGTGATTTCCGATCCCCCGAAACCGACCAAAGGGGTGGTTACCTTATCCAAATGTGGATGACGAAGGTTCATTCTTGTAAGAGCTTCCGACGAAATTATGTTTGCCGAGCTCCCATTATCAACCAGCACTCTTTTGACCTCGAAATTAGCAATTTTTAGAGTCAACACCATGGAAAAGTCTGGATTGTCTTCATTCGTATCCCAACTAACGTCCGCGGGTCGATCTGCCTCGCTAAAGCTGATAACTTGGTTTTCCATCGATGGAAACTCTAAAGATAGAACTTCCTTTTTTGTGGATACTCCTGCCCTGATTGACCTTAAAGTCCTCTTTCTGGCATTCCTACTATCTCCTCCCGCCGGTCCGCCAGCAATCATATTTATCACGCCGTTCGACTGTTCTTCTACCTGGCTTCGGATTTGCCTTTGCCGAGCGTTAAATTTTTTCGGACTACGGGATCTGTAACAATTGTTATAGTTGCCATTTTTAACAAATTCTTTGAGTTTCCCTTGGGTGATTAATTTTTCTATCTCGACCTTCAATTGATAACAATTTTCCGTACTATGTCCTCGAGCTCGATGATATCGACAGTACTGGTCATATCCAGGCGCACGCGGCCTTGCCTGCGTGATCCTCTGGGCTTCCGGAATTAAATTCCCTTCTTCCAACACGGTCAGCACTTCTTCTTTTGAACCGTTAAGCTCTGTAAATTGAATTTTACCCGATCTCGGAGCTCGATTTCGATCATAAGGAGGTCCGTATGAATTCGGACCTTGGGGCGGCATATGCGGCTTAAAAGTGTTGATTCGCTGCCAAACGGATCCTTTGTTCGATCCTCCATAATCACCTGGTTTAGGGATCGGTGCCCGATCTTGTTTCTTGTTGAGATGAAATTTATCTACGTGTGAACTTTTTAATTTGTTCATCTCTTCCTGTATCATATACTTTTCAGCAATTTCCATTATCCGTTCGAAGGATTTTGGTTGCTTTCTACATAATGCATTTCCAAATTGGGTGCTCCTAGTCAGCTCAAACATTAGGGAGGACAGATACTCGATCTGCGGAGTATCCACCTTCAAGAGCTCGATACTAAATCTTGCCAGCCATTGCCTCAACGTCTCTCCTTCCAGTTGTTTCACAGTGCCCAGGTGATTCGCCGGCAATCTTGGCTTCCTTTGGCTAGAGAATTGATGTTTCAGCTTATCGCAGAATTCTTCAAAAGAAAATATGGAGTTCGGAGGTAACTTCCCGAACCAATCAAGAGCAATCCCTTCAAAAGTGGTGACCATAATCTTGCAACAGAAATCCTCCGAGTGTCCGTACAAGTTCATCACATTGACAAAGCTGTTAATGTGTTCTCCGGGGTCGGTAGTCCCGTTATACCGTGGGAGCCTAGTTGGCACCGTCTCTGTGTTTCGAGCTTCGCGTATCTCTCGATAAAAGGGTGAGCAGCGCATGATATTATTCGAGACCTCCCTCTCTCGTAGGTTTCCTCTAATCAGAGCATTCCCCGCTTGCCTGGCAGCCTGATTAGTGAAGGGAATTTCTATCATAGTATCTTGCTCTTCCAATTTTTTAGTCACCCTTTCCTGTACTATTTTCTCCAATTCTGATTCGGTAATTCTCTTGTATGTTGGTTTGTTTCTTATCATGTCGCGGGCGGTGTGACTTTCCCCCATAACAGAATCCTCCATATCGTGCACTCGTGCAGGTGGGTTTTCAGATCGGGCATTGACTTTCGAGGGTGCAGCCCGACGTGGATGCGTCGATGGGGCATGCGACATATCGTTTTCCTTCTGTAAGTTCGATGAAGGTATCTCTGGTCTTCCCTGAACTCCTGGTTGGTCGACAGGTGATTGATCTGCCCTTCCGCTATTCATGAATTCCCTGCACATTGTGCCTATTATAGATCTTAAATCACCAATGGTCGTGTGTATTGGAATGTTATCCTGCGGAATCGCTGGCGGCACCTCTGGTTGTTGTTGAGCGGCGCGCGATAGATTATCAGGTTCATTGTTGACAGAATTTTGTGCTCCTGCTGCTTGGGAAGGCTCTCCTCTTACGTACGTATTTCTCCTCGTAGTAGGCATATTTCGATCTAAGACTCGAATAAGGCCCCTCGGTGGGCGCCAATTGATCTTACGTGATTTCGTATGCGTGATCGATATGTGTAATAATTAAACAAGTACTCAACAATGATATAGAGATCAACAATATTGTATTCAAATGGTTCGACTACAATGCTATATGAGTACAAATGTATAGAGTCCTATCCGAGCCCTATTGGATGCCGTACAAGCTAGAGGGCGAAATACAAGTGATGCTAGGCCGATATTCCCAAGCGGTCCCGAGCAGTAGCTTCGAGGAGGGAGCACCTGGAAAATCGTGTCTGGTGTCATAAATGCATGGGGTATTTATAGCTAAAATCGGGGTCTAGGTGATCTATCCGCAGATATACAATTCTCGGCCCATAAGTTTGGATCAGAGCTTGGCCCAACAGTAACATTGGATCCAGCGCCAACTGTATTTGTGGTATTCGGGCATCGGGGTCGAACTTGATCTTCCGAGATGAGTACTGTTCGATTTCGCATGATTGTAAAGAAAAGCTGAGCCCAAAATATCCCTCATCACCAACGCATAAAGCCTAGAAAAATCTTTGCCAGCCTGAATTTATAAAAGATACGTCATGGTAGAAATAAAGAAATTAGAAAATCATGGTAAAGAGGTTAGGAAGAGTTACCTGGGCAAGGGATTCCAACCCAGACTGAAACAGGAACGAGGAATATTTTCCAGTCGAGAGAACCGCCTCGAAGATAGAGAGATTGGCCCGAAGAAGGGTCGGGTCGGATTTCTCATGTAACACTGTATCAAAAGGAGCTATGTTTCTCTTAAATGAAGAGACACCAGAAGGAAACAACGAATCAGAAGATTCTCCGACCAATGAAGGTACAGATTGGAAACGAGTGCGCCCAATTACATCCTCCACAAAAGAAACCTTCTTAATTTTCTTGTTTGAGCCCTTGGATTTCAAGCACGAAGAAAGGGCAATAGTCGAAGATTTATTTCCTTCATAAGAGTTTAGCTGATCGGAACTAATGGACTTGATTGGTGTTCGACTTCTTTTCCTTATATTTATGCCGTCACTTGATTTAGAGAAAGACGCGAAAGAAATCACGAAAGCGTTCGAATTTTTATTCATCTCTTGATTTCCAGGAAAAGATTCAACCGAAATAATTTTCTAAAGCTCCGATCACTGTGAGCAATGTTATTGTGAGACCAATGTAAAACGGTCTTGGTATTTATAAGAGACACGACATCAGGCGGATTGCAATAATTGATGAGTCGCTACTCCCAAGAAAGATTCGATGACGCAACTGAGTATGCAAGAATGACGTTATAAAATTCAACAAGATGGTAAAACAGGTAAAAGGTTAAGCATGGCATTAAGAAAAAATTAAAACCGAGCATCCGCTAAACAGGAAAAAGCACGAGTCTATAAAATGAATTTACAATTACAATGGTTCATCGAGCCCTATTACACAGTAATCATTACTGGCTGGATTCCTTCACGCCAGAACTGGGAAAATTACAACAGAACTGGTTTTGAAAAAGGTAGAAGTATCCAAGCATGTTGGAAAATTACAACAGAACTGGGAAGGACCATACATTGTCGTCGATGTCGGGAAGAAAGGTTCATACAAGATTGCACACTTGGATGGAACACCCCTACCGAGGACTTGGAATGCGGTCAACCTCCGGAAATACTATGGGAAATGAATCCTAGTAAATTATCCTTCTTTATTTCCTTTGTTTTATTTTTTTTTCACATTATTTCTACTGGCTTGATGAGGGATATTTTGGGCTCTGCTTTTTTTTTACAATCATGCGAGATCGAACAGTACTTATCTCGCAAGATCGAGTTCGACCCCGATGCCCAAGTACCATAAGTACAGACGGCCCTGGGTCCAAAGTTACTGTTGGGCCGAGCTCTGATCCATACTTATGGGCCGAGAATTGCATGTCTGCAGAAGGATCACCTAGACCCCGATTTCAGCTATAAATACCCCATGCATTTATGACACCAGACACAACTTCCCAGGTGCTTTAGCTTCGAGACTGCTGCTCGGACTCACTTGGGAAATATAATATAGTTTTGGTCATATGTATATCGCTCTCTAGCTTGTACGGCATCCAATAATGCTCGAGTAGGACCCTAAATATTTGTATTTGTACCCAGTTAATTCGAATACAATTACTATTGATATTTACTTTCCCTTTAATATTGTTATTATAGCTCTACAATCCACCTTTGATCGAACAAACGAAATCGCGTAAGATCAATTGGCGCCCACCGTGGGGCCCTATTCGAGTATTAGATCGAAATATGCCTACTACTAGGAGAAATACATATATCAGGGGAGAACCTTCCCATGCAGTGGGAGCGCAAAATTCAGTCAATAACGAGCCCGATAACCTTTCACGCGCAGCTCAACAACCAGAAATTCCACCAGTGGTTCCTCAGGATAATGTTCCAATCCACTAGGGGTGGGATCGGTACGGGTTTTCGGGAATTCGGGAATTTCGGGATTGGTATTCGGGTTTCGGGATTCAAATTTTCCTTCCCAAAACCCGTTCCGAGTAATCCACTACCCGGTATTTCGGGTTCCCGAAAAAAATCGGGAAATCGGGATCGGGTTCGGGAAACCCGGTAGGGGTGAAATTTTTAATTTTTTAGTTTTTTACTTTTTTTAATGGACTTTCCATGGCCCAAAATAAATGAAAAAAAAAGTTTAAATTGGCCCATAAATCATGTGTTTTTCAAGAAAAAAAAGTTTAGATTGGCCCAAAAATCTTTACTACTAAAATAATCAAGTGAAAAAATCTTTACTACCAAAATAATCAAGTGAAAAAATTATACACTCCATCCCCATTCAAATGTGCTGAAAGCCCGAAACCAACTTAGCCAAAAATTAAATGCAGATGGAAACAATTACTACATATAAATCGATTACTCAGTTGCTTTCTTAACAGATTTCACACTGATTAGTAAACTAATCAATCGTCCAAAGCAATAAACATAGGAACAATATATATATATATATATGCATGTCTTTCATTTACTGCCCTTCTTCTGTTCTTCATGACTGATAATGGAGAGAAAACGTTAGTTATAATATAAAACGTGGTACTGGGTGTGGGTGGAGATGAACAAAAGAAAAAAACCGGAGTGTAATTGGGAATTGGGTTATTGGGTAGGAATTGGTACTAAACTATATATATAACCGGGTTCCCGATCGGGTAGGACCTCCTACCAGAAACCCGTCCCGATTTATAATAATCAGGAAATCGGGTTTCCCAAAACCCGGAAAACCCATAAATTTTGATTTTTTTGGTAAAAACCCGATCGGTACGGTTCGGGTTCCCAATTCCCGATACCAAATGCCCACCCCTACAATCCACACAACCATTGGTGATCTGAGATCCATCATAGGCACAATGTGCAGAGAGTTCCTGAACAGCGGAAGGGCCGATCAGTCACCCGTGGACCAACCAAGAATTCACGGCGGACATGAGATACCTTCTTCGAACATCCAGAAGGAAAACAGTATACTGCGATCTATATCGCATGCCCCAGCAACGAACCTTCCGCAAGCTATGCCCTCGAAAATCAACGCCCGATCGAAAATCCCACCAAGATCGGTGCATAATTTGGAGGATTCAGTAGTTGGAGAGAGCCACACTGCTGGCGCTGTTGGAAGCGGAAAACCGCCCTGCAAAAGAATTACTGAATCAGAATTAGAGAGAATAGTCCGAGAGAGAGTAGCTAAGGAATTGGAGAAGGAAGATATGATGATAGAGATTCCCCGTAACAATCCGGCCGCCAGACGAGGGGAAAACACTTTGACTAGAGGGAACCTACGAGATAGGGAGGTTTCGAACAGTATCATGCGCTGCTCGCCATTTTGTCGAGAGATACGAGAAGCTCAGAACTCGGAAACGGTGCCAACAAGGCTACCGCGGTATAACGGGACTACCGACCCCGGAGAACACATCAACAGCTTTGTTAATGTAATGAACTTATACGGACATTCAGAGGACTTCTGTTGCAAGATCATGGTTACAACTTTTGAAGGAATTGCTCTCGATTGGTTCGGAAAATTACCGCCAAACTCCATATTTTCTTTCGAAGAATTCTGCGATAAACTAAAACATCAATTCGCTAGCCAGAGGAAGCCAAGGTTACCGGCAAATCACCTGGGAACTGTAAAACAAATGGAGGGAGAGACGCTGAGGCAGTGGCTAGCAAGGTTTAGTATTGAGCTTTTGAAAGTTGATACCCCGCAGATCGAATATTTGTCCTCTCTAATGTTCGAACTGACTAGGAGCACCCAGTTCGGAAACGCCTTATGCAGGAAACAACCAAGATCTTTTGAACGAATAATGGAGATTGCTGAAAAGTATATGATTCAGGAAGAGATGAACAAATTGAAAAATTCGCATGTTATCAAATCTCCCCTCAACAAGAAACAAGATCGGGCCCCTATCCCGAAACCTAGTGTTTATGGGGGATCGAATAAAGGATCTGTTTGGCAACGAATTAATACTTATAAGCCACATATGCCACCCCAAGGCCCAAATTCATACGGACCTCCTTATGATCGGGCTCGAGCTCCGTGGTCGGGTAAAGTCCAGTTTACTGAACTTAACATCTCAAAGGAAGAAGTACTAACCTTATTGGAAGAAGGGAATTTGATTCCTGAAGCTCAAAGGATCACCCAGGCCAGAGCAGGGGCACCTGGTTATGAACAATACTGTCGATATCACCGAGCTCGGGGGCATAGTACCGAAACCTGTTACCAATTGAAGGTCGAAATAGAAAAATTGATTGCCCAAGGAAAATTAAAAGAATTTGTCAAAAACAGCAACTATAACAGTCGTTATAGATCCCGAAGTCCGCGAAAATTTAACAATCAGCAAAGGCAAATTCGAAGCCAAGCGGAAGAGCGGTCGAATGAAGTGATAAACATGATCGCAGGTGGACCAACAGGAGGTGATAGCAGAAATGCTAGAAAAAGAACTATGAGGTCGATAAAAGCGGGAGTCTCTGCTAAGAAGGAGATTCTGTCCATAGAATCTCCATCCATGGAAAATCAAGTTATAAGCTTCAGTGAGGCCGATCGACCCGCGGATGTTAGTTGGGATACAAGTGAGGATGACCCAGACTTTTCCATGGTATTGACCTTGAGAATTGCTAATTTCGAGGTCAAGAGGGTGTTGGTCGATAACGAAAGCTCGGCAAACATTATTTCGTCAGAAGCTCTCACAAGGATGAATCTTTGTCACCCACGTCTAGATAAAGTAACCACTCCTTTGGTCGGATTTGGTGGATCAGAGATTGTTCCGCTTGGAACCATTCTTTTAAGCACGACTCTAGGAAGCAAACCGAGAAATGTAACAAGAATGATTAAATTCCTGGTAGTAGATACATCGTTCGCTTATAATGCCATACTAGGGAGACCAGTCCTAAATATCTTCAAGGCTGTCGTATCTACTTATCATCAAAAGATAAAATTCCCGACCGTGGGAGGAGTGGGAGAGATGAGGAACGACCAATACATGGCGTGGGAATGTTATAATTCATCTTTAAGTATCAAAAAGAAAGTGGAGCCCGAACTCCCAGCTAAGAGGAAGATAACTGATTTAGGGTCTGAATTAAAAACACCAATTCCCGACTGCGAAAAGTTTCAAGGAAAGAAAGGAAAAAATGTCGACATGAGCGTGCAAGCACCCGACCACAAAAAAGTGATTAAGCGAAGTTCACTAAAAATCTATTAGCTTCCAGGGCCCGTTCCAGCTCAGTCTTTTTCCTGATCAGCTCGAGCGAAATAGAAGCCCATTGTTCGATCTCATGTTTGGCCAACGCATAAAGCCTAGAAAAATCTTTGCCAGCCTGAATTTATAAAAGATACGTCATGGTAGAAATAAAGAAATTAGAAAATCATGGTAAAGAGGTTAGGAAGAGTTACCTGGGCAAGGGATTCCAACCCAGACTGAAACAGGAACGAGGAATATTCTCCAGTCGAGAGAACCGCCTCGAAGATAGAGAGATTGGCCCGAAGAAGGGTCGGGTCGGATTTCTCATGTAACACTGTATCAAAAGGAGCTATGTTTCTCTTAAATGAAGAGACACCAGAAGGAAACAACGAATCAGAAGATTCTCCGACCAATGAAGGTACGGATTGGAAACGAGTGCGCCCAATTACATCCTCCACAAAAGAAACCTTCTTAATTTTCTTGTTTGAGCCCTTGGATTTCAAGCACGAAGAAAGGGCAATAGTCGAAGATTTATTTCCTTCATAAGAGTTTAGCTGATCGGAACTAATGGACTTAATTGGTGTTCGACTTCTTTTCCTTATATTTATGCCATCACTTGATTTAGAGAAAGACGCGAAAGAAATCACGAAAGCGTTCGAATTTTTATTCATCTCTTGATTTCCAGTAAAAGATTCAACCGAAATAATTTTCTAAAGCTCCGATCACTGTGAGCAATGTTATTGTGAAACCAATGTAAAACAGTCTTGGTATTTATAAGAGACACGACATCAGGCGGATTGCAATAATTGATGAGTCGCTACTCCCAAGAAAGATTCGATGACGCAACTGAGTATGCAAGAATGACGTTATAAAATTCAACAAGATGGTAAAACAGGTAAAAGGTTAAGCATGGCATTAAGAAAAAATTAAAACCGAGCATCCGCTAAACAGGAAAAAGCACGAGTCTATAAAATGAATTTACAATTACAATGGTTCATCGAGCCCTATTACACAGTAATCATTACTGGCTGGATTCCTTCACGCCAGAACCATGGTCCGATTGCTCTTGTTCCTTCTTCTCACTAGAATCGCTTTTCGAGCTGCCAGAATCATCACTACTCGAGTTGCTCTCTTCTCCGTCATTACTTTGCACATCAGCCGCAGACTTACTCGAACCAGAAGAAGGAGTGCCTTGTTCCCCCTGATCGCGGGAATCCCCTTCAATATCCACATTTTCATCCTCAGACTGGGCTTCGAGCGCATCAGGATTTGGCATCGGTACTCCAAATTCCTCAAGAAAAGGAGCGAACTCATGAACGGTCAAGTTCTCGAGCTTGGGAGGAAGGGAAGAACTTTATAATCTTTCCCGAATTTTTTTTATAAGGATCCATGTAAGGAAGGTAGTCGTCAAGGGCGCCTTCGACCTTCGCAGCAGTAAGGAGGTGCTGAGCTCCTTTATAGTAGAAGGCTTGATTAATTTCACCTGACCGTAAGCGAATTAAGGCATCAAGAAAAGGCGACCCTAAAAACTCCCTTATGGCGGGAAGCCTGGCCTCAGCTCGACCTCGCTCATAAGATTGCTCGGCGGACATTCTGGCTTGCTCGAGCTCCAGCTTTAATTTCTCCACTTCACCCTCTAGGGTTCTCTTCGCCTCCAGCTCCTTCTTAGTCTCCTCAAGTTCTATTTCGATCTCAGATAACCTAGTTTTGGCATCCTCTAGCTGACTGGTCTTTGCAGCTTCACCCTGCAGAACATTGTATAGGGCATTTTGTGCTGCCTGAGATTCTTCGCTCAGTACGGCCACTCGAAGAGCATTTTGGGTGAACAGGTCTCCGGCCTGCGAAGGAAAAGATATGTAAAACACAATACAAGAATCATAAGAAAAAGGTTAAAACCTTCAGAAATAGCTAGTACCCTTTGATGAGCATGAGCGTAATCGCCTACTATCTCAAAATCTTTCTTAACAAAAGATTGGATAGTGTCATCTTTGAATCTCCCGGCCAGGAACATCCGAAGAGATTTATCCACCATGTGCTCGCCCTCGGGGCCTAAGTCAGATTCAACAGTCCCACCCTCCGGGTATCCAGCCGCCCTCGGTCCTTGCAAATGATCCTCGATGAAATCGGCCAGATCTGGCTCGGAATGGCCAGCCCGACATACTATAGGATTTGGTCCTCGACTATAGGGTTTGACTCTCCTGGAGGACTCAGGAACATCGCTACTTCTTTTGCGAGCCACTCTGGTCTGCAAAATCTCTCTGGTACGATTCTCCAAGAGAGTATAGTTACTGTACCCCTCATCGCTCGGATTGGAAGAAATGGTCGGAAAAACAGACCGAAGGATACCG
This sequence comes from Penstemon eatonii, assembly GCA_038501285.1. Classification (NCBI taxonomy): domain Eukaryota; kingdom Viridiplantae; phylum Streptophyta; class Magnoliopsida; order Lamiales; family Plantaginaceae; genus Penstemon; species Penstemon eatonii. The sequence goes on from CM076714.1 coordinate 47,258,136, forward strand.
GAAGCTTGGAGATTAGAAGTCTCCTCCAGTTCAGCCCTAGACCGAGAGGTTCCTATTTCGGCAATCCGAGGAATTACCAGTAAGGCATTAGAAGTTGCAATGGCCCCAACCCCGGCCTTAGATCCAGTCGCATTCCGAGAGGTTTTTGATGTTTGAGGACGAGGCCGACCTTTGTTACCCTTTGAAAAGGAAGCAACATGTCGACCAGCTATTGATGTTCGGAATTTATCAACGATCTCGGCTAACGTGGAAGGAGCGTTAGCAGGATCTATCCGGGCTTTCCCGTAATCAATTGCATCGGCTGGAAAAGAGCAACTACTAAGCCCGGCCAATCGCAAGACCGCCTCCTGTGTCATCAACGCTGTCTGATGAGGGTCAGCACGGAGAGATTGCAGAAATTCATCTGATATCTCACTTTTCATACTTCCCACAAGACGGCGTTTACCATATATCCAAGTTTTTGCCCCAGGCCAATTATACAGAGTAGGCTCGGGATTGTCTTCAGAAGGCGGAGAATCTGGCCCTCGAATAAAGAAGAATTCGTGCTTCCATCCTTTCAAATTGCTGCTGACGTTGGCTGATAAGATCGAAGTCTTTGGTCTCTGAGAAAAATATACATAACCCGCGTTCGAAGACGTGGAAGCACTCATCTGGAATATCCGCCAAAAGTTCTGAAAGACTGCCTTTCTCCCTTTGGCCTTCATCAGCACGCAAAAGGCTATAATTAGACCGATTGAGTTTGGTAAAATTTGGCAAGGAGTCAACTCGAAAGCCTCCAGAATGCTTTCAACCAGAGGAGGGAAGGGGATGCGTAGGCCATAGTGGAAATGTTTGGAATAGAAGGCTTGACAGCCCGCGGGAGGGTCGGTAACCCGTTGATCAGAAGTAGGAAGCACAATCGAGAAATCGGCGCCTAGATCTTTTTCCTGCAACTGGTCCAGATCTTTTTCCTTATAGGAACAGACGATCTCATCTGCCCTCTCCTCAGTCATGTTTAGACCTGCGCTGGTCGAGGGCTCTTCCCAGTCAAAGATCGTGACCACAACATTACGGTTCAATCTATATTTCTTCTGCTCATTTTTCCCCAAGGGAAGGTCCCCGTCCTCTACGTCTTCCTCGTCAGAGACTGTCGCTTCGCCCGAATTTTCATCTTCGCTGTCTTCCGGTTCAGAATTCGATTCCCGCCCCTCCCCGCTGGAATTAGAGGCGGAACTCGAATTTTGCGGATTCTCGGTCTCAGATGATCGAGCTTCTACAACTTCTTTCTCTTTTCGATTATCGGCCTTATTTTCCTCTAAAGGAGATTTTCCCTTCAAATCTACTGAACTCGACATAATGAGTAGATGAAGATTGCTCGAAAAATATTGCTAGAACTCACTTATCGATCTGTCTGCTCCGATCTAGAGTTTTCTCCTCAGAATCTTTAATGAACAGCGACCCTCCATCTAACTATATATACGGGGACAAAATGGGAAATTGCAAACCGGTCCCCGAGTAACCGCGACGGTTGAACTCCCTCAAGGTAAACTTAAAATCATATTTTCGAAAAATTACGCCTGCGGCCCCAATACTTTCCGGAATTCCTAAATTGAAGACCCACATAACGAGCGATGCATTAAAGAGATGTTATCTCCGTATTTTCACACCAGCCCTTGGGATAAGGAGATTAAATAGAATGGCGATGAAATAACCAAATCGCAAACTCCTATTCCAATAACAAACGACAAGGACGATGTCGGGTACGGCATCATTACATGGTTTCTTAAGTGTGCACTCTTTTTCCCTGACCCGTTTTTTATCCCAAAAGGGTTTTTCCGAGTCAGGTTTTTAATGAGGCATACCCGAAGCTTATGCCGAGATTGGTCCATCCCCCTAATCGTCCTGGGTTATGTATACTTCTTCGAGCTTAAGCTTCACTTTACGCTCGAGAAGTGGGGGAGTATTGATGAGGGGTATTTTGGGCTCTGCTTTTTTTTTACAATCATGCGAGATCGAACAGTACTTATCTCGCAAGATCGAGTTCGACCCCGATGCCCAAGTACCATAAGTACAGACGGCCCTGGGTCCAAAGTTACTGTTGGGCCGAGCTCTGATCCAAACTTATGGGCCGAGAATTGCATGTCTGCAGAAGGATCACCTAGACCCCGATTTCAGCTATAAATACTCCATGCATTTATGACACCAGACACAACTTCCCAGGTGCTTTAGCTTCGAGACTGCTGCTCGGACTCACTTGGGAAATATAATATAGTTTAGGTCATATGTATATCGCTCTCTAGCTTGTACGGCATCCAATAATGCTCGAGTAGGACCCTAAATATTTGTATTTGTACCCAGTTAATTCGAATACAATTACTATTGATCTTTACTTTCCCTTTAATATTGTTATTATAGCTCTACAATCCACCTTTGATCGAACAAACGAAATCGCGTAAGATCATGGCTGTAATAAAAGGCTTTGGCCATGGAATTATTATCAAAAGAATTCTAATATAAAACAAGAAATTTATTTGAGTAAAAGCATTAACGAAGAGTTGAGCAAGAATCGATCAAATTCAATGGACGCTCGTCAGAATTCTACAATCAACTTTGTTTAAATCAACATAGTAGTCATGAAATGCAACGAGTTGAGTATACATTGATCCGCTCAATAAACACTCCTCGATTATTTTTCGACGACTAAAAAGACTTTTGGTATAAAAACCTAAGTCTCAATGAAACGAGTTGAGTATATATTGATCCGCTCAATAAACACTCCTCGATTAGTTTTTTAACGACTAAAAAGACTTCTGGTATAAAAACCTATGTCTCAATGAAACGAGTTGAGTATACATTGATCCGCTCAATAAACACTCCGCGGTTAAGTTTTCAACGATTAATAGACTTCTGGTATTAAAAACCTAAGTCTAAACAAAAAAGAGTTGAGTATACATTGATCCGCTCAATAAACACTCCTCGATTAAGTCTTCAACGATTAATAGACTTCTGGTATTAAAAACCTAAGTCTAAACAAAAAAGAGTTGAGTATACATTGATCCGCTCAATAAACACTCCTCGGTTAAGTTTTCAACGATTAAATAGACTTCTGGTATTAAAAACCCTAATTCTAAATGAAAAGAGTTGAGTATACATTGATCCGCTCAATAAACACTCCTCGATTAAGTTTTCAACGATTATATAGACTTCTGGTATTAAAAAAACCCTAAGTCTAAATGAAAGGAGTTGAGTAAACATTGATCCGCTCAATAAACACTCCTCGATTAAGTCTTCAACAATTAAAAAGGCTTCTGGTATTAAAAACCTAAGTCTGAAAGAAAAGAGTTGAGTATAAATTGATCTGTTCGATAAATGCTCCTCGATGACAATCATAAATAAGATTAAGGCGAATTCAACAACAGGAAGAATGCAAGGAGTAAAAATAAAGTTTTATTCATCTATGAATATGTAAAAAATTACAGGCAACAGCTGAAGATCAAATTACAAAAGTCTATATACGATTTACACATCATTACATTTGTTCAGATAAAACGATCCTATACTATAGATCGGTGATCTTCACGACAATGTCCACGGAAACATCAATCTCCTCCCTAGAGCCTCGATAGTTGTAACTGACCACCTAAGAAGCATGCTGCTCAGGATGGTCAACTTCTTTGGTTCGATGGCCGGGCTCTGAAGATCAAATCTTCTTCCAGATGAAATGAGCATTACCAGCCAGATAACCATCAATACTCATTCACCCACAATAGAGATACTGCTTTTACATTAGGGTTGAAATTTACTCTAAAGCAGCATCTCTTCAGGACCGTCGAAGAAGAAAAGATTTACCAGCACACCCCGATGGTCTATCAATCCGGAGGTAACATCCAAACACGGCGGTGCCTGGTAAGTATGAACCCTCCATGTGCAAACAGAAACCACGGACCTCAAACCCGTATATACAAAGTTCGAGGCCTCATGGGACCTGTTAGTACAAGGTAGGGCTGCCATGGGACCCGTCAGTACAAGGCAGATGAAATTTAATTTATTCTGATATGAATCACGATAATGTGACTTTTTGAATATTATGGGATCAGAAGGCAAAGTAAAGTTCAAGAAAACTGATACCTCCATTCTTTTTGAGAGTTACAATTGAAATATGGAAACCGCCTCCCTATTTATAGGGATAGATCTATTTAATCCTACGGCTGGATGGAGATCAAGGGACAGAAATGAGATCTTTTGACTTCCCGTAATAAATGCAAGTAAGTTGGAACGGCGCCTCCCTGATCGACTCAACAAATCGATGATAAAAGAGGAACAAGATCGAAGCGATCAATGCACAATAAAGCAGATCTAAAAGAGCTTCAGACCAGGAAAGTTTTACACACTCATATATGCTAGTCGCTCGGTAAGAGCTTAAAATCCTCAACAAAAGCATGCAAACTTTACACCATTATAAAAGATACTGGATCGCCTAGAGGCATAAGACCTAACCCTACAGCATATAAGGGTCGTCTTTGCCTCATATATTATATAAATAATTATTACCTAACCATGTTTAGACCTCAGTTGGAATCCAAGAAATCTGACATGGAAATCAGGAGAATAGTCGTCATTACTCAAGATTACAATAAAGTCACTGCCTAACATTCCAAAGAATTGCTGAAGGGGGTCTGAACAAGCTAGATCTGGCTAATAATTCTATATTTTCCAATTCCTCCCATATCAAACGTCGACAAAATGATATATCGATACACTGGGTGCTTTATTCGAAGAACGAGGAACACACGGTCACTACAAAAAAAAAAAAAAAAAAAAAAAAAACATGGATTTCTAAGAAGATATATAGAATGATATCTTCTCCGCAAACTTAAACCTATGACGGGAAAAACAGAGTTCAACAGAAGGAATAATAGCCTCCTTATATAAGATATACAAAACAAAAGGACAAATTTAGAAGGTGTTGATCGAACGTCGACTAGAACGCTGAGCGTTCCTTAAACAGTGATTCAATCAATTATCGACACGAGCGGCCTATTGTCCACATTTTAATGCCTAAACGTGACTATGGAAATAACCCAAGGGGCCATACTCGGTCGATCATCATTCTTAATTTAAACAATTTGATGTACATAACAAAGTTATATCATTCAGTTACTTAAACACTGATCAAGCAAGATTAAGCTACATTTTTTAGCATTGGATATTCTCTCAGAAGATCAATATCAGATAAGTAAGCTAATCTCTCCTGATTATGTCGAGAACGTATATTGATTCATAGTGACAAAATGTGCGTAACAAAAGATTATCATCTTCATTAAATTTATTCTGCCTGTACAAAAATTCAGCACAAAAAGCCACACAGAAAGTTGGGCACAACAACAAAAAAAAGAAAAAAAAAAGAAAAAAAAAAAGAGAGAAATTCCAAATAACAACCAGGTCAGAAACAGATCATTGAGAAGGATTGCTATCACCAGGCCGCCTAGCAGAAGCACTCCTCAGAGGAGTCAAGTTACCTGCAAACGCCATCAATTCCTCCTGACGCTTTAGATAACCGGCTTCATAACCTTCTTCATAGGCCTGCCGACGAGACACCTCCGCCAAGGCAGCAGCCTGAACCAAATCATTTTTCTCCTTCTCAAGGACAACTTTCTCCTCTAATTTTTGAAGATCATCTTTGGCAAGCCGCAGTTGCAGGGTCAGCCCTGCGGCCTTCGCTGTCTCCGACTCCAAACGATGTTGATAGGCATTTTTACCGATCCACAGATCGTCATTTTGCACACCCAGCTGAAGTGCAAAATACTTAGCCTGAAAAAGAAAAAGTGCTTACATAACAAGGCAATCCAAATAAAAGCGGAAAAAAGGATCAAAATATATTTACATGCTCACATATCTTCACCAGCGACTGAACAAGGCGAATATTGGAGGTACCCTCGAGTTTCTTCAACTCGCCAGGCAAAACAGTGCTCATGCCCAGGTCCCAGAACAAAGCATCGGGCTCAACAGAGTCAAGAAGGACAAATGGGCCGAGTCCTACTAGAATTATGTTTCTTTGTAAAGCTAGGTTAAATTGTGATATAAATACCTAGTTAATCATTGTATTGCACACATTCAAGATTCTAAGCTTACGCCTGCAGAATTACATAATCTAAGATTATTCAATAGAACAGCTTTTGCTTCATTATTATATTATATTATATTCATTGATTGGTCTGACGGCTTATTGTTCCATCTAATTGTTCTTCCTTGAGTTTGATCCATCCAGAATAAAGTAACAGAGCCTTTTAATTCGTATTAATGGAGAATCCCTAATACCACCTAATTACTGATATAATCTTACCCGACGAAATTCGGTTAAATCAGTAGAGTTTGTAAACTCTGTCCCTCTATCTGATCTGATCTTTAATATTTTTGTACATTTCTCATTTTGGATTAGTTCCATCAGATTAGTAAGATGTTCCTGGTTTCACTTTTCTTTTTCATGAATATCACCCAAGTATATCTTGAATAGTCATCCACAACAGCTAGGCAGTATTTCTTTCCACCATTGCTGACTGGATCAATGGGTCCAAATAAGTCCATGTGTAGCAGCTCCAAGATTCTTTCAGAAGATTAATGCTTCTTGCTTTTAAATGATGACTTAATTTGTTTCCCTTTCTGACAGGCGTCACAGAGCTTATCTTTGCTCATGACTATTTTAGGAATCCTTTCTACCAGATCATTCTTTATCAATCTATTGATGGTCTTGAAGTTTATATGATTCATTCTTTTGTGCCATAGCCAGCTAACTTCACTTGGTGTAGATGCTACCAAACAAATGCTTGAATTCTTGTCAGCAGAATTCCAGTCGACTATGTAGATATTCCCTTGTCGTCTTCCAGATAAAATTACCTTCTTTGTACCAATTTGTTCAACATAGCACTTATCTGTTGAGAAGATGACTGAATATCCTTTGTCACAAAATTGACTTATGCTCAGCAGGTTGTACTTAAGCCCTTTAACATGTGAGACGTCAGATATCTCTATGTTTCCTTTGATTAATCTTCCTTTAGCTACAATCTTGCCTTCTTTGCTGTCTCCAAAAGTAACCTTTGGACCATCCACAGCAACTGCATCAGTCAGCTCATGTATACTTCCACACATGTGCCTTGAACAACCACTGTCCATGTACCAGATCTTCTCTACTTTACTCCTACTCCTAATCCTAACCTACAAAACAAAAATAAAATTGTTTTAGGTACCCTTATTGAGAGGGTCCTGAAGGATTAGTTCCACCTTTGACAACCCAAGATGTTGATGTCTTAGGCTTCTTAGGCTTCTGAGCTTTGACAGGAGCATGAACAATTTCATTTTTATCATAGTTAGCAGATAAGTCATGTTGATGATCAGTATGATAAGAATAATGTTCATAAGCAGGGTAAGGTGCATGATAAGCAGGATATTCATACATTGGATGAGCAGGATATGGTGCATAGTAACTAGGAAATTGAGGTGCATGATACATAGGAGGATATGCAGCAGGTTGCACATAATATGACTCATTTCCATACCAAGCGTTTTGATTTTTCTTATTCTTATGCTTCTTTGGTTTACTAGAGGCTTGCTCATTAACAGACGACTTAGTTTTACCACTAGTCTGATTCGGTTTAGCTTTATCAGCAGACTTCCTAGGACTCTGCTGTTTGGTCTTACTAGTCTGTTTACCTATACTAGGCTCTTTGCTCTTTTTAGCCTTAGGAGATTTCTTCTCCTTTAACACTTTCTCAGGTGAAGCAGGTTTAGTAGTTTGAACATACAAAATGACCTTACTATTGTCAGCAGATATAAATTTTTCAGCATGATTCAATTTTAGCTTATCCTGTTCTAAAGGCATCTTCTGTTTACTAGACATATGAGTGGATGCAACAGATGATTTCTCATGAGACTCAATAACTTTTTCAAGTTCCATGATTTTACCCTTCTAAACTTCACATTCAGCTTTCAGAGATTCATGTTCTTGCTCAAGCTGTTTATATTCAACTGATTCTCTTGGCTTTTCAGCTGTGAGTTTCAGTGAACTATTTTGCTCTTTTAGCAATATCATCTCTTCCTTAAGCATTTTATATGCTTCAACAATACCAGTATTGTTAAGCATCATTTGTTCAAATGAATTAAATAATTCATTATCAAGAGGAGTTACGATCCTCAGAGTCATCAGATTCCTTTGCCATTAGGCAGAGGAGAGCAGGTTTTTCTTCATTAGAAGATTCTTCATCAGACGTGTCTGAATCTGAATCAGATGAGTAGACAGTAGTCAGCTTTTCTGCTTCAGCCATCATTGCCTTGCCTCTCTGATGCTTTCTTTCTTTTCTGATTCTCTTCTCTTCCTCAGTGTATTTTTCTGCTTTTGGATATGGACAGTCTTTGATGAAGTGTCCCAATTTCCTGCAGTTATAACACATTAGTTTGGCTTTATAATCATCCTTATCTTGAGAAGAAAAGTTAGGTTTAGAAGTAGAAGCATTGTTGTATTTGTTCTTCATTTTTCTTTTGTAGAACTTCTTGAAATTGTTTATCAGCAATGCAACATCTCCAGCAGTGTACTCCTTTTTGTTGAGTAATGTGGCTTCATCAGATGAGTCCACTTCTTTACTTTTCTGTGCCGGTCTTCTATGATTTTAGCAGCAACCAGGGCAGCTGTGGGTCCTGAAGTTGAGGTTTCTTCAATTCCCATTCTAGGCAGTTTATACTCATACGCCTTGAGTACTGAAACAGCTCTGTAAGAGAGATTTTTCCCAAATCTCTTGATTCTTCCATTGCTGTTACCTTCATGTTGAATTTTGGAGGTAAAGCCTTCAACACTCTGATGGTTATATCCTTGTCCGTGAAGGTTTTTCCAAGCTTTAAAACTTCATTTAGTGTTCTGGTGAACCTGGTATCCATCTGATCAATGGTCTCTCCAGATTTCATCTTGAAGTTATCCAGCTTTTCCAGAGCAACACTCAGCTGATGCTCTTAATGGCGTCGTTTCCTTCACTCATGTCTCTGACTTTATCCCACATCTCCTTTGCAGTTTTGCAATGTTTGACTTTGTCAAACCGATCATTATCCAGGGCTTTAGTCATGATGAATCTTCCGACCTTATCCAGATTGAAAAGCTTTATTTCTTTTGGAGTCATCTCATGAAGATCTTTTTCCACCACGGTATCAACTTCGTTGATCTTTATAGTCTTGGTGAATCTGAATGGACCTTTTATGATACATGTGTACATGTTATCATTAAAAGCAGCTAGGAAAATCTCCATTCTGATTTTCCAGTCTTCAAACGACATACCAGCAATGTGGGGAACATGGGTGATACAGTCCATTTTTCAAAAAGTTTTTGTTTTTCAAAAGGATGCTCTTTTGAAAAGTTTTAAAAACCATTGAAAAACACTTGGATCAAGCTCGTTGATCAGGCAGCTGATTCTAATGAACCACCTGCTCTGATACAAATTGTTTGTCCCAAGTGGTCAAATGAGGTCTAGAGAGAGGGGGGGGGGGGGTGAATAGACCTCTGAAAATTTTTGACTTAAAAACTTTTCAGTCGTCTGTCAGCAGACTAAGCTTATGAAGAACAGTAAGCTTACTTTGCTGATCGTAAATGAACAGCAGAGTGACCACTTATCTTATAACAACTTAACTGATTACAGGAAAATCAGTTTTCCAAGAGTTTACTTGCAGCGGATAGAAGTGTTTTTCACAAGTAGACTAAGTCCTTAAAAAGATTTTATCCCCAGTTTAAAAACTCCTTTTAAAATCTTTCAATCAATTCAAAGTGTAAACTTATGCAATTTCAAAATATGCTAGAAAACTTAAATGCAAGAATAACCCCAAGAATTTTTATAGTGGTTATATGGATGAAAATCCTTTAGTCCACTCTTCCAGATCACTTAGATTCTGGGTTATACTATAAACACACAATTTACAATATTTCTCCACTTATACCTAGACAACAAATGAAAAGGCTATAAGCTCACAATAGGAAATCACAAAGAAGACCTATCCTCAGAAGTTAAATCACTCACAAAGACGGATTTAAACTTCGCACAACACTCAGCTAAATACAAAATCACTCAGAATGTATTTTTCTATTTTCTTCAACTGGGTTTCTGTCAACAGATGACTTCCACTAGACGAGTGAGCTGTTCGAGCTTCTTGAGACTTAGAAATTTTCTGCTTCAAAATTGAAATCTCAGAAATGTTGTTGTGTATCTCTCTCTTCGAAATCAGCTCTATTTATACTTGAATTTGAAAATATGACCGTTGAAGCAAATTACACCTCAAATCCATAGCCTTATCCCAAATTCAGAACGGCTTCCTGCTACAGTACTATTTCTGCTGTACTTTCCTGTAGCTGCATTAAATGCACCATGCTGATCCGAGAATATTCTTCAATCATTTGTCATTACTACCCTTCTCTTGCAGCATTTATTACTCCAAGTGCATTTATTACCGTTGGACTAATCTCTTGATCTCTTCTACTCTGCTGATTGATGCAACTCTGCTGATAGATACTCTGCTGATCAAATACTGAATTAATCTGATTTGAGTCAGCTGATTACCTACCCTTCTGATTGCTGTTTCAGCGTGAGATCAGTAGTCTTCTGGGCTTCGAATCTTGAACTCTTCTGATGTCTTCTTTACTTGTTCAAAATTCTTCTAAGGGACCTAAGCTTTCCATACTTAGCTGATTTTGACGTTTTGGAAATCATCAAAACCTTCCCTTATCTTCTAATCTTCTTTGCACTCCATCTTCATCTTCATCCAACAGCAAATTAGTCCGCTCGATGTGTTTTTCTCACAAGACGAAAAGATGAAAACTAAAAAAACCGCAATGAAATATTTAAATATAATTAAAAAAACCCAAAACATAAAATCTTGTACGAAAATTAGTAAATAATAAATAAATATGAAGTTTAACCGAAAATATAAAAGAATACAAAAGATATTAAAAAAATGCATGTTTTTATCACATTATATCATAAAATTGTACAAAAGAAAAAAAAAATTATTTCTATAAAAATGATACAAACACAAACTAAAATAAAATATAAAAACCTTGTACAACATGATATTATATATCATAAAAAAATGAGAAAAAAGACAGAAAAATCGAAAGCTTATCACGTATGATCATAAAACTAAAAAAAATTAAATTATTTCTAGAACAAAAAAATAAAATACAAATAAACACGAAATTAAAATATAAAACCTTGTATAATCGTAAGAAATAAAAAGAAGAACAGAAAAATCGAAAGCTTCAAAGCGTCTCAAGTCATAGTTATGAAGAAGAAAATTAAAACCATGACTTTCATGGAAGAACCAAAGAGAATATGATATCCAATATTCAAGAAAAGATGAATATAAAAGGAACATTCTTATGAAAGATAATTGTAGCTTACTTAGGGGAGAAATTTTAGGAATTAATAAAGTTTTCTCTTATTTTTTAGGTGAAACTATATATGGGAGTATGTAATTGCATTATTAGTACTAATTGACATGAATTATGCAGATTATCGATATTATTACCTAAATGATGATATGTACAATATAAATTCATATAATAATTTCAACCAATCAAAAGTTTTTCACAATATAAAATAATTCCAAATTCTAAAAAAATAGAATTTTAGTCAAAACACTCAATTGAAGTAAACACCCACCCTTCAAATATATATACATATTAGATAAGAAGAAGAAACCGTATAATAAATTAAAGATTGATTTCTCTTGATTTTTATTGAGAAAGAATAAAATTAAAAATATTATTAAGAAAGAATAAAAATCAAAGAATTACTAGTAAGAAAGAAAATGAAATTAAAAGAATAATTGTTGAGAAAGAAAAATAAATTAAAAGAATTATTGTTAAGAAAGAAAAAGACTATGAAAAAGTTAAAAAAATTGGCAATCCTAGGTGTTGAACTCTACAAACCAATGAGCCAAAGGGAATTTTTGTGAAGAAAACTAATATAAATTATAATTAAATGAATAATGGTTAAAAAAGAGTACATACTTCAAAAAGATAGAATTGTGCAGCAACATGGTTTCGAACTCGGGACTCCAGCAACATGGTTTCAAACTCGGGACTCCGTACAAAACATTATGTCAACCATGCCACTTCAAAAAGATAGAATTGTGCAGCAACATGGTTTCGAACTCGGGACTCCGTAAAAAACATTATGTCACCCATCCCACTGAACCAAGTAGATTATTCAGTTAATAATACTATTACAACAAATATATTGTAGCTTTGAGTGGGGGCTATAGACCCCACTAGCCCTTATGTAGATCCGCCCCTATTTGTTGGCTAGCTTTACATTGACTCAAGTTGGTAAACTTTCCACCATTTTCATTGGCACAACTGTTTTTACCATTAATATTATGTGGTCTGTTCAAATCAATCATATAATCAAATTCATCACTCCTAGGAGTAGTTTCACTATCAACAATCTCTTTTTCTTTCCTTTTTCTCACAAGCAAATCAAACTCATCTTCTTCATCAGTTACATCAACAACATTGATAACTATTAATACCTTGTTTCTAGAATAAAAAATCGACAACCATTCATACCTTGTTTAAAAAATAAAAAATTGATAACAATTCATACCTTGTTTGCTTGAAGCACAATCGATGAGTTGTAATGTTTGCTGGATTTGTTCTTAATGTTGGGATTCGGTAAGATAAACAGCCCTAGGCACAGCGGAATATAAAAGTTTTAGGACCTCTTACGGAATCTTGCCAGGATATTCTCTAGTTGTATATATATGAATATAAATAAAACGATAGTATAAGTTTACACGTTATACCTATCTCCTTGCAAATCCAAGTTGGCAGTCAGCAAAAACGAACTCTGATTTTTGCTCCAGCAAAATCGATCCAAGCCTTTTGAGTAGCGCCCCACGTGTTGCGCCTCTACGAGTTGATACACCACAATATCACGAAAATAATATATCTCGATCGACTAGAACACAAGATATATTAAGATCTAGGAATTAGGAACGACTTAGGAACAAAATCGAAAAACGAAAAATTCTTCCAAAGGAAGAACAGGGTTCGGTCGATTTATGCTTGGGAGAGGGAGAGAAAATTTTGCTCTTGCTCAATTTTTGCTTGTGGAGTTGTGTGAAAAATAACTACAAGAAAGCTACTTATAGTTATCTCTCTAACCTAGTCCTATTAGGACTAGGTCTTCTCTCTCCTACATGGGCCATGGCCCTCTTTAATTAGAAGACCAAGTCTTTTAATTAATTCATGGCCCAGTTAATTAATTTGACCAGGCTTTATTTAATCTCCCAATTAAATAGCCCAATTAATTAACTCAATCTCCCATTTAATTAAATCAGACTCTAAGTCTATTTAATTAAAATCTTTTCTAATTAATTAAATCCAACTTAATTAATTAATCCACAAATTAAATTCCAATTTAATTTATGATCCTGATACAATTCCAATTGGATCCCATTTTGTTCCAATTGGGTCGACCCAGTCGACCCACCCATTATAATCGACCCAGTCGATTATTCACCCAGTCGACCCAGTGGACTCGGTCGTTCTTATTTCCTCGCTTTCGCTTCATGTGTATTGTGTATGCCCCCGTAGGTTCACCACATAATTGGCCGTGGGTTATAATTAAATATTATTTAATTATTCGAGTACGACTTACTCTAAATCAATCGAACACTCTGTCGATTGATCATTCCAAAATTAGCACCCCTGCCAATTTGGAAATTCTCCCACACTCCACGGTCGATGTCCAGCCACAAGCCCATGGAGCCCAATCACTGGTGAATTAATTCAGTGAACCTTTTATCATTTACAATTTCCATATACGACATAATCTCTCCATCGATCAATCTCCCAATCGAGATTAAGGGTATGGTCTTTAATCGGATTCCCTTTTAATTCGTCTTGACTTTATGCATTCTGATCTCGAAATAAATTCTCTTTGACTTATTCTTTATGAGCTACTTACATAAAGTCGTCAGATACCTTGGCCAAGGATTTTACCAGAATTAATTTATCACAGAAATCCATAGGAGAATTTCTCAACCTATCAAGTCGGGTCAATGGATCCTTTGTTGATGATATGAACCTGCATACGAGTTCCTCTATACCCAATATGAGTCCACAGAGACTTTCTGGCGATCCCCAGTCAGTCGGAACTCATATCAAAGCATAGACGTTCTCGTACCAGATAAACCCTATCACCTCAAGTTGTTGGGGATCGTTCCTCATATACTATTGCAGATTGGAATAATTTCAACCCCGATATGCGACTACCGCTTCTATGGTGAGTTATTTCCTAATTGGGGTATTCAGTGCGCTTGCCATCCCAGCAAACCACCCACTTATGTGTATCGACTATCCCAGTCACGCTCGTGGACCCCAGCGTCCTCCAGTTCATCGGAGTATACACAATAGTGACAGTCTAACCGAATCCAATGATGTCCTATCTCGATTGGATTCTACGACTCTTGAATATGTTTTAGATCACGGCCTTGGAGATCAGTCCACGGGTTGTCCCATAGCCCTGTGATCTAAGGATTTCTATCCTTATGCGTAGATAATTATTACATAAGATAAAGATGACCATTTAATAAAGTGCATTTATTAATCGAAATTGAATAGTTCCGCATTTATTACAATAAATACTAGCCATACAGCTGGCTTGCAGGACACTATTTCTATCAATCTCCCACTTGTCCTAAAGCCAGTCTTTTATGTTCTTGAGTCCCATCTTTTGCAGATGTTTCTCAAATGCCTTTTGAGGCAGAGGCTTCGTTAGCGGGTCCGCCGTATTATCTTATGAGTCGACACGTTCCATCTTAATGTCTCCTCTACCAATGATATCTCTTATCACATGGTATCGTCTTTGTACGTGCTTGGATTTTTGATGAGATCTCGGCTCCTTTGCTTGCGCTATTGCCCCATTATTATCGCAGAAGATAGTAATGGGCTCAGCGATGCTAGGTATCACATCCAATTCCTGGATGAAGTTCCTCATCCAAACACCTTCCTTTGCTGCGTCACTCGCGGCAATGTATTCTGCTTCGGTGGTTAAATCCGCGGTTGTTTCTTGCTTGGAGCTCTTCTAGCTAACCGCACAACCATTGAGGCAGAACACGTATCCTGATGTCGACTTGAAGTCGTCTACATCATATTGGAAGCTCGAGTCTATATAGCCTTCAAATTTCAAATATCCTCCACCGTATACCAAGAACAATTCCTTAGTCCTTCTCAGGTACTTCAGAATTGCCTTTACGGCTATCCAGTGCTGCTCACCTGGATCAGACTGGTAGCGGCTTGTAACGCTTAGAGCGTATGCTACGTTTGGTCTAGTACGTAACATACCATACATTATGCTTCCTATCGCGGATGCATATGGTACTCGAGACATATTGCTTCTCTCTTCAGGCATCTTTGGGGCCATAGACTTAGAGAGTGCAATCCCATGTCTCATTGGAAGCAATCCTCTCTTGGATTCTTCCATTTTAAATCTTTTCAAGATTTTATCTATGTACTGGGATTGGGAGAGGCCCAGCAGTCCTCTTGATCTATCTCGGTAGATCCTTATACCTAGTACAAAGGATGCTTCTCCCATATCCTTCATTGAGAATTGTGTAGATAACCATGCTTTAGTTTCGGACAACGCTTTCACATTGTTTCCAATGAGAAGAATGTCGTCAACGTAAAGCACCCAAAGTTCAACTGTACTCCCACTGATCTTCTTGTACACGCAAGGTTCGAACATGTTTTTGATGAATCCAAAAGTTTGGATTGTCTCATTGAAACGAATGTTCCAACTTCGGGAAGCTTGCTTCAGTCCATAAATGGACCTCTGGAGTTTGCACACTTTGTGTTTAGCTCCTTTGGATGCATATCCTTTTGGTTGCTCCATGTAGATCTCCTTGTCAATGTCCCCATTGAGAAAGGCAGTCTTCACATCCATCTGCCATATCTCGTAGTTATATCACGTAGCTATGGCCAGCAAGATCCGAATGGATTTAGGCATTGCGACGGGCGAGAAGGTCTCCTCAAAGTCAATTCCAGGTCTTTGAGTATATCCTTTTGCCACTAGTCACGCCTTGTAGGTAATCACCTCTCCGTTCACTCCAAGATTTCGCTTATAAATCCACTTGCAACCCACAGTGGTCACTCCCACTGGTGGATCTACCAAGGCCCAGATCTTGTTAGAGTGCATGGAGTCCAATTCGGATTCCATGGCTTCGCGCCACTTTCCCGAGTCTATGTCAAACATAGCCTCTTCGTAAGTCCTTGGGTTTGTTAGAGACTGTCCAGTCTCATGCAGCAGACCGTAGTACCTCTCGGGTTCTCTACGTTGTCTTTCTGACCTACGAAGTATCGGTGTACTTTCTGGTGCACTTTCATGCTCATGTTCTCCCACTGCCTGTGGCGATGGGTCAGCTTGATCAACCTGTTGGATAAGGATGAAGATGAAGCCACTAAAGGAAGTTTGATAAGGGAGGTTTTGATGCATTACAAAACTTCGTATTTGGCTAAGTATGGAGTAACTTAGCTGATAAACTTATCAAGGAATTTTGACTAAGTAAAGAAGACATCAGAAGAGTCAAAGTTTCAAGGTCCAAGACTTTTGATCTGCTGAAGAAAAGTTATCAGATTGGTGAAGATCAGCCGACTCAAATCAGATTTGTTCAAGTTTGAGATCAGCCTTGTTCGCCATCAGACGCGTACTTTCATCAGCCAAGTGAAGAAGATCATAAAGTATTCTCAACGGTAATAAATGCCCCTTGGAGTAATTAATGCTGAAGTACAAGGTTATTAAAGACAAATGATTGAAGAAATGCTTCTCATCAGCTGGGTGCATTTAATGCTGACTGCAGAATAGTACTGTTCACAGTACGGACAGACTGCAAAAGAGCCGTTCGCGGATTTTAAGGACCAGTACTCGAGGAATTTGAATCTTGTCTCTCTTCAACGGACACTTTTCAATCCTCAAGTATAAATAGCTGGAAGAGACGAAGAAGAAAAAAAAAAAGCAACACAATCTCTGAGAAACTTTCGAAGCAGAATTCTCTAAGTCTCAAGAACAGCTCACTCATCAGCTTAGTCATTTGTTGACAAAAGCAGAGTTGAAGAATCAAGCCAAATACATCTTCTGAGTGAATTTGTAAACATTGAGTGTTGTGAGAAGTAGATATCCATCTAAGTGAGTGATATTACTTCAGAGAAGTAGGATTTCTTTGTGATTTCTTACTGCGAACTTACGGCCTGTTCATTTGTTGTAAGGCGTAAGCAGAGTATACTGATTACTATGTGTTTTTAGTATAACCCAAGATCTTTGTGACTTGGAAGAGTGGACTAAAGGATATTCAAATCCATATAACCACTATAAAAATTATTTGTGTTTTTATCTGCATTTTACTTGCATATTTTCAGCTGCATAAAACACATTAAGTTAACTGTTTGAAAAAGGATCTAAAAAGAGATTTTACAAATCTGGGGAAGCATTTTTCAAACTGCTAAGATTACTTGTGAAAAACACTTTGAAAATCCGCTGCAAGTACTCTAAATATTAAAACTGATTTTAACAAAATCAGCTAAGTAACAATCAGACGAGTGGTCAACAAGGCTGTTCAAAGATTTGTTCGCGAACAGAATTGTAACTAACTAATCTGAACAGCTTAGTCTGCTCAGTTAGAGTAAAAGTTTTAAAGTTAAATTTGAAGAAATTTTTTAAAGAGGTTTATTCACCCCCCCTCTAAACCTCTTCTGACCACTTGGGACCAACAAGTGGTATCAGAGCAGGTGGTTCATTAGAATCAGCTGCCTGATCAACGAGCTTGATCCAAGTGTTTTTCAAAGGTTTTCAAAACTTTTCAAAAGAGGATCTTTTTGAAAAATCAAAACTTTTTGAAAAATGGATTGTATCAGCCATGTTCCCCACATTGCTGGTATGTCTTTTGAAGACTGGAAGATTAGAATGGAAATCTTTCTAGCTGCTTATAATGACAACATGTACACATGTATCATTAAAGGTCCATTCAGATTCACAAAGACCATAAAGATAAATGAGGTTGACACGGTTGTGGAAAAAGACCTTCATGAGATGACTCCAGAAGAAATAAAGCTTTACAATCTAGACAAAGTTGGGAGATTCATCATGACTAAAGCCCTGGACAATGATCGGTTTGACAAGGTCAAACATTGCAAGACTGCAAAGGAAATGTGGGACAAAGTCAGAGACATGAGCGAAGGCAATGATGCAATAAAGGAGCATCAGCTCACAGTTGCTTTGGAGAAACTTGACAACTTCAAGATGAAGTCTGGAGAAACCATTGACCAAATGGATACCAGATTCACCAGAACTCTGAATGAAGTTTTAAAGTTGGGAAAGACCTTCACTGACAAAGAGATTACTGTCAGAGTACTAAAGGCCCTACCCCCAAAGTTCAACATGAAGGTGACAGCCATGGAAGAATCAAGAGATTTGGGAAAGATCTCTCTTACAGAACTGTTCTCCGTACTCAAGGCATTCGAGTATAAACTGCCTAGAATGGGAATTGAAGAAACCTCAACTTCAGGACCCACAGCTGCCCTAGTTGCTGCTGAAAATCAAAGAAGACCAGCTCAGAAAAGCAAAGAAGTGGACTCATCTGATGAAGCCACTCTACTCAACAAGAAGGAGTACACTGCTGGAGACGTTGCATTGCTGATAAACAACTTTAAGAAGTTCTACAAGAGAAAATTGAAGAACAAATATAACAATGCTTCTACTTCTAAACCTAACTTTTCTTCTCAAGATAAAGATGATTATAAAGCAAAACTAATGTGTTACAACTGCAGGAAATTGGGACACTTCATCAAAGACTGCCCATATCAAAAAGCAGAAAAGTACACTGAAGAAGAAAAGAAAATGAGAAGAGAAAGAAAACATCAGAAAGGCAAGGCTATGATAGCAGAAGCAGAAAAGCTGGCTGCTGTCTATTCATCTGATTCAGATTCAGACACGTGTGATGAAGAATCTTCTGATGAAGGAAATCCTGCTATCCTATGCCTGATGGCAAAGGAATCTGATGACTCTGAGGATGAGGTAACTCCTCTTGACAATGAATTATTTAATTCATTTGAACAAATGATGCTTAACAATACTGGTATTGCTGAAGCATATAAAAAGCTTAAGGAAGAGATGATATTGCTAAAAGAGCAAAATAGTTTACTGAAACTCTTAGCTGAAAAGCCAAAGGAATCAGCTGAATATAAACAGCTTGAGCAAGAACATGAATCTCTGAAAGCTGAATGTGAAGTTTTTAAAGGAAAAATCATGGAACTTGAAAAAGTTATTGAGTCTCATGAAAATCATCTGTTGCATCCACGCATACATCTAGTAAACAGAAGATACCTTTAGGACAGGATAAGTTTGAACTGAATCATACTGAAAAATTTGTATCAGCCGACAACAGAAAGGTCATTCTTTATGTTCAGACAACTAAACCTGCTTCACCTGAGAAAGTAGTAAAGGAGAAGAAATCTCCTAAGGCTAAAAAGAGCAAAGAGCCTAGTATAGGAAATCAGACTAGTAAGACCAAACAGCAGAGTCCTGAGAAGTCTGCTGATAAAGCTAAAGTCAATAAGACTAGTGGTAAAACTAAGTCGTCTATCAATGAGCAAGCTACTAGTAAGCCAAAGAAGCATAAAAATAAGAAAAATCTAAATGCTTGGTATGGAAATGAGTCATATTATGTGCAACCTGCTGCATATCATCCTATGTATCATGCACCTCAATTTCCAGGTTACTATGCACCTTACCCTGCTCATCCAATGCATGCATACCCTGCTTATCATGCACCTTATCCTGCTTATGAACATTATTCTTATCATACTGATAATCAACACGACTTATCTGATAACTATGATAAAAATGAAGCTGTTCATACTCCTGTCAAAACTCAAAAGCCTAAGAAGCCTAAGACATCAACATCTTAGGTTGTCAAAGGTGGAACTAATCCTTCAGGACCCTCTCAATAAGGGTACCTAAAACAACTTTATTCTTATTTTGTAGGTTAGGATTAGGAGTAGGAGTAAAGTAGAGAAGATTTGGTACTTGGACAGTGGATGTTCAAGACACATGTGTGGAAACATACATGAGCTGACTGATGCAGTTGTTGTGGATGGCCCAAGTGTTACATTTGGAGACAGCAAAGAAGGCAAGATTGTAGCTAAAGGAAGAATAATCAAAGGAAACATTGAGATAGCTGACGTCTCATATGTTAAAGGCCTAAAGTACAACCTGCTGAGCATAAGCCAATTTTGTGACAAAGGATATTCAGTCATCTTCTCAACAGATAAGTGTTATGTGGAACAGATTGGTACAAAGAAGGTAATCTTATCTGGAAGACGACAAGGAAATATCTATATAGTCGACTGGAATTCTGCTGATAAGAATTCAAGCGTTTGTTTGGTGGCTTCTACACCAAGTGAAGTTAGTTGGCTATGGGACAAGAGGATGAATCATTTAAACTTCAAGACCATTAACAGATTAATCAAGAATGATCTGGTTGAAGGGATTCCAAAGGCAGTCATGAGCAAAGACAAGCTCTGTGACGCATGTCAGAAGGGTAAACAAATCAAGTCATCATTCAAAGAAAAGAAGCACCAATCTTCTGGAAGAATATTGGAGCTACTGCATATGGACTTATTTGGACCCATTGATCCAGTCAGCAATGGTGGAAAGAAATACTGCCTAGCTGTTGTGGATGACTATTCAAGATATACTTGGGTGATTTTCATGAAGAAGAAAATTGAAACCAAGGAACATCTTACCAATCTGATGGAACTGATCCAGAATGAGAAAAGCATAAAGATATTGAAAATCAGATCAGATAGAGGGACAGAGTTCACAAACTCTACTGTTGAAGAGTATTGTAATATCAAGGGAATACATCATGAGTATTCAGCTGCTAAAACCCCTCAACAGAATGGTGTTGCTGAAAGGAGAAACAGAACACTAAAAGAAGCTGTCAGGACCATGATAGCTGAAGCTAAGCTGCCACAAAGATTTTGGGCAGAAGCAACAAATACAGCCTGCTTTACCCAAAACAGATGCATGATCAACAAAAATCAGAACAAGACTCCATATGAAGTTTGGAACAACAGAAAATCAAACATTCATTATTTTAAAATTTTTGGCTGTAAATGCTTTGTATTAAACAATGGTAAAAATCACCTTACTGTTTTTGCAGAAAAGGCTGATGAAGCTGTTTTTGTAGGATACTCTACTGTTAGTAAGGCTTATAGAGTTTTTAACAAAAGAACATTACTAGTAGAAGAATCCATTCATGTAGTATTTGATGAACCAAACCAATCTTCTGAAAAGAATCAAAGCACTAATCAAGATCTATCTACTGATTTACAGAAGTTAAGTGTTGGAAGGAATGAAGAATATGTTCCCATCATACTACCTGATCTCAACCCAGTTGATAACTCAAGTGCTGTTCAAAATCAGATCTCTGATTGTCTAACAGACGAGTTACAACCAGCTGAAAGACCAGAGACTGTTCAACAGACTGCAAATGTTCAACAGACTACTACTGCAACTCCAACAGTAGTGTTGCAAGATCATAACAGAGGACAACATTCAGACCTGCAACCTGATCTAAGATGGCTCAGAAATCACCCACCAGAGTTAGTGATTGGTGACCCTTTAGATAGAGTGAAAACAAGAAGAGCTGCTGCACAAGATGCTATGTTTGCTAGTTTTCTATCTCAAATTGAGCCTAAACAAATTAAAGAAGCTCTAAATGATTCCTTCTGGATAGAAGCTATGCAAGAAGAGTTGAATCAATTTGAAAGGAATGAAGTCTGGTACTTAGTTCCTAGACCAAGTCATCAAAGAGTAATTGGCACTAAATGGGTATTCAGAAATAAGATGAATGAAGATGGTATTGTTACCAGAAACAAAGCAAGATTAGTGGCCAAAGGTTATTGTCAGGAAGAAGGAATTGACTTTGATGAAACCTTTGCACCAGTAGCAAGACTTGAAGCAATCAGACTGTTTCTAGCCTATGCTGCTTACAAGAATTTCACAGTCTATCAGATGGATGTGAAATCAGCATTTCTCAATGGAGAATTGCAAGAAGAAGTGTACGTTGAACAACCTCCAGGATTTGAAGTCTATCAAGAGGAAGATAAAGTATATCGTCTGAAGAAAGCCCTCTATGGACTGAAACAGGCCCCAAGAGCATGGTATGACACCCTATCTGATTTTCTTTTAATTAAAGGATTTCATAAAGGTAAGGTAGATAAAACCTTGTTCACTATTGAATGGGAAAGTCATATATTGATTGTGCAAATATATGTGGACGATATTATTTTTGGTTCAACTAACCAACAGATGTGTGACAAGTTCTCTATGCTGATGCAGAATAAGTTTGAAATGAGCATGATGGGAGAACTTAATTATTTTCTTGGTTTACAAGTTAAACAGCTGCCTGATGGAATCTTTATAAATCAAGCTAAATACACAAGAGATCTGTTCAAGAAATTTGGTATGGAAACTAGCTCTACTGCTAATATTCCAATGTCTACAAGTCTTCGTTTGGATAAAGATGAAGATGGCAAATCAGTAGACATAACCAAATATAGAGGCATTATTGGTTCACTGTTGTATCTAACAGCAAGTAGACCTGATATAATGTACTCAGTTGGAGTCTGTGCAAGATTCCAATCAAACCCCAAAGAATCTCATCTCTTAGCTGCCAAGAGGATATTGAAATATGTTAAAGGCACTCAAGAATTGGGATTGTGGTATCCTAGAGAATCTGGATTTGAGCTTATTGGTTATTCAGATTCAGACCTTGCTGGCTGCAAGATTGACAGAAAAAGCACAACAGGTGCCTGTCAGTTCTTAGGTAGTCGTCTGATCTCATGGATGAGTAAGAAACAGACTTCAGTTTCTATATCTACTGCTGAAGCTGAATATATAGCTGCTGGAGCATGCTGTGCACAGATACTTTGGTTGAAGCATCAACTAGAAGATTACAACATCAAAATCAGTGGAATTCCAATCTACTGTGACAATACAAGTGCAATCTCACTTACTCAGAATACTACAAGTCATTCAAGTACTAAGCATATTGAGATCAAGCATCACTTCATTAGAGATCATGTGGAAAAAGGCAATGTTGTGATTGAGTATGTTCATACTGACAATCAAATTGCTGACATTTTCACTAAACCTTTAAGTGAAGTAAGGTTTTCAACCTTAAGAGCTGAGCTAGGATTACTTAATTTGGATGCATAAGCTGAGGGGGAACTTATCAGAAGACTTAAGTTCAATAGCTTAATCATCATTGTTATCTTCGAGGATTAACTTTCAACAGACTAGTTAACTTATGAATTCTTAAACTCAGGGGGAACGTGTAAGACTAGCGGTACTTCTGAATTAAAGATGAAATTTGTTAATGTCAGTTAGTTGAAGTTATGTTTTCAACAGAAGACTCAACTATCGAAGAATGAAGTTATATTATCTGGCTGGATTGACAAACAGCCAAGGAAGGTTATCAGCTATTGGCATTCTCTGATAACAGCATTGTCATCAGGACAGTAGTCCATCAGATAAGTATTTACTTTACTCATCTGATTACTTGAATAAAAGCGGAACTATTTAAAACGTCTCATTCAAAAACACGCTTTTATAAGTAACTGAAGGGCGGTACATATTCCCGCTCCTCATTAAATATCTTTTTAATTTGAAAGGTCGTAACTGACGCCGCACGATCAGCACTGACAAGAAAACGGATCTAACGGTTGGCTGGTATCACGGAATCCAAGATACCCTAACTCTATAAATCCAAATCTGATCAGCCGTGTAGTTCTTTACGAACCCTAAATATTCAAAAGCACTTGTGAGAAAAATTACTTGCAATTTTCTGCAAAATTCTTCCTATTTTCCTAACTTTCAACAGACTTGCAATGGCCGCTGAAGGAATGTTCCTAGTTTATGAATCCTACTACCAATCTGGTACGGATTTGATGAAGGAGCTATTGGAAAAGTTTAAAACTGCACAATTGGTGAATTTCATGGAGTACCACGAAGGCATAATCTGGACTGACCAGGTTATAGAGTATTACAACACGGCATCTGCTGATTACAATTCCATGGAAATCAATGCAACAGTCGGTGACAAATATGTGGTCATCACACCTGCTGTTCTTCACGAGACGTTTGGTCTCCCAAACAGAGGAAGACACGATGTTACCGTGCTGACTAAAGATAAGCACCAACAGTTCTGGGCGATCTGCGCCAAGGAAGGAGAAATGTTGACTGGCAACATTAGGAAGAAACAGCTGAAGGACGAATATCAGAGGATGGCTGATATGGTCTCTAAGCTGATAGAGAACTGTACTTTTTCTCTAGATGTTGTTACCATGAAGAGGTTCAGCATCATGACTGCTATCTATTATGGGCTAGAAGTCAACTGGTCCATCATCATTTGGTACATCCTCGCTGATTTCCTTGAAGTGAAGAAAGGAAAAGGCCCCTACACTAACCACAGAATCACACTCAGTTATCTGCTGTCAAAACTGGGTTATGTTATGTTGAATGAAAAGGAGATCCACAAGTCCAAGGCAATGTCCAAGTACTTGCCTGTTATGAAGAGAAAGGCTGGTGAGCCTGAGGAGGATGATGATGAGGAACCAAAGGAGGTTCCTGCCAAAAGGCAACGGAGGTTAATCAAAACAGCTGACATGGCTGTTGAGACAAGAAAGAAGAAGGCTGCTGATAAGCCTAAGGAAAAGACCTCAAAGAAAATGGAGTCAGTGACTGCTGCTGATCAGGTCACAAAGATCATTGATCAAGTTACTACTGATGTCAGGACTGCTTCACCTGCATCACCCTCAAGAACTCCATCTGCTGAAAGACCTGCTGAAAATGTCTCCTACAGGACAAGGAGCCAATTAAGGGATTCAGCTGCATCAAGTCTGCTAGAAAGCAGATGACTTTTATTGAAAAACCTACTGAACTGGAAGATGTGGTTAGAGAAAGCCCTGAAGCTGCTGAAAGGCCAGTTGTAACAGATGAGGCTGCTGCTGCCAACAAAGCTGATGAGCAACAGTCAAATCAAGTTACACAAACAGCTGAGGTCACCAAACCTCAAGATGATCCGGATGTCATGATCATCCATCCTATTGCTGCTGCACCAATTTCATCTGCTGAACCAGCTCCTGCTCCAATTGATAAAGGCAAAAGGAAAATAGTGCTGAGGAAAAAGAAAATTTCCAAAGCTGACAAGAAAGCAAGGGAGGAAGCTGAACAAAGGAAACAAGAAGAGTTGGAAGAAAAGAAGGCACTTGAGCTAAGCAAAGCTCAAGAAGCTAAGGATGAAGCCAGGAGAAAAATGTCTGAGGCAGAGAGAAAAGCTGCTGAAGATGCTGAAATGGCTATGGTGATCGAAATGAGCAAAGTTGATGCCTATGCACCTATCCATGGAGGAGGTATCAAAATGGGAGAAGGCAAAGATGGAAATAAAGAGAAAAAGCTCAAAATGCTGATAGAATAGTACCCGGCAAGCCAATCTAAATTAGCTTGTTTGAGGACTATCTTCTTATGGTTTATAATTAATACGCCCGTTTATTCATAGTACGTGAATTAAACAATGGCCAACTTCATCTCTCGCGAACCTATCTAAGCGATTGGATGAAATCCTGAGTTCACAATAGACTATGGGACTATACACTTCAGTACTGAGTGCACTTATCATGAAACAGTCTCAAAGGTCGTGATCTCGAAAACGTTCCAAGTCATAGATTCATATCGAGACGGGGTATCGAATGAATCGTCAAGACTTGTACGATTATGCATGAGTCACATGGAGTGAATTTGTTGTAGTTTCATGAACAAGGCATTTGAGGCCAGTGCATATGACTAGGTGGTTCGATAGAGGATCGAATGCATCGAACGACCCGAACAGAGAAACCCATTGTGGAAGCGCATGTCGCATATCGGTGATGGGATGTTTCTCAAGGATTATAATAGTGTACGATTTAGTCCTTAGACTTGAAGTGCTAGGGCGAATTCGGTGCATGAAAGTGCGTACTTTGATTTAGGTATAGGCCACTTAGCTTGGTCATAACATGCCTAAGTTGGGTGCGTACGGAAGTGTACGCGAGTGGTTAGTACTAAGAAAGGATCCATCGACTCATCCTGATAAGGTGGGAGAATTTCCTGTACGTTCTTCGATAATAGTTCCGAGAAACCCGTGGCCACGGTCAGTGACGAATTTGGAAGGGGCTTCCAAATTTAGCAGTCACACTGGAATTACTATCCTGAATTAGAAAGTACAGAATCGAGATAATTAGAGGTGCCGATCAATTCACACACCCTAGGTCTCGGTCGGGAAATCAGTCATGGAAGGACCGTATGTACATGGCAGTTATAATAGGTGAGGTTCACAAATATCAATTCACCTGAAGTTGGGCTTCATGGGCTTGTGGCTAGACATCGACCATGAAGTGTAGGTACTCCTGAATTAATAAGGAAATTAATTCTGGAGTGGTCAATTAAAGATAGTTTAAAGTTGATCGGAGCATTTAATTGCTCGTTAATTAAATCACGAGAGTCGTGGGCCTACTGCCAATTGATGGTGAACCCAGAGGGTCACACACAATACAATTGGACAGTGACAGTCATTAAGGGAAATGTGAATGATTTAAAGTTGTTAAATCAAAGTTATTGAATTAAAGCATTAATTCAAGTAAGAGATTATTAATTAGATATTTAATTAATTAATGTTCAATTAATTAATTAAGGGTTATCTGATTAATTATGAAATTAATTAAAGTAGTTAATTAATTAAGTTGGAAGAATAAATTAATTGGTAATTTTCGGATTAGCCAATTAAATAAAGGGGTCGATTTGTGATTATCACAAATTAAGTGATAAGGGGCGATTTTTTTGAAGATAAGGAAAAGGAAGTTTTTAATCTTGGAAGATAAGCAAGAAGAGATATATCAAATCTTAGATTCCTAATTAGATAAGGAAGAAAAGATTTGATAGACAAGGAAGAAGATATCTTATAGGAGTAGGACTCTTCTCCTATAAATACTTCTTCTCCTCTCTTCATTTAAAAAAAGGGAGACTGAAAACTTTTGAGAGAAAACTCTGCAAAACTTTTGAGAGAAAGTTATAGCCGATTTTTGAGAGAAAAATCTGATTTTCGAAAATAAGTTTTAGAAATTGCATATGCGCCCCAAACTATTTCGCCCCGAACCCTAGTCGCCCATCCTAGCTCGGCCGAACCTAACCTGGCCGATCCAAGCTTGGCCGAACCAAATCCAGCCGCATAAGCCCTGCGTGTTTGGTCTTCTTCCAGTTGATCTCCAAACCCGAACCTAGATCAAAGTCCTGATCAAGTTCAGAAGTACCTTTGTTGACAAACTTTCAAGTTCCAGTTCTTAGCCTACGACTTGGAAGTGTTGCTACAATCCAGTTGGTGTGGATACATTCTGGAGGTGAGACGCTTGGATCACTATATTGTGAATCGAACATGAAGCCTGGAGGTAACCACCACCGAGCTGTGGTGAGGTAATTTCGATTAACCCCCTATGTTTTATTTATGCTTGCGTTCGTTTCTTGCTTTTCGTATACATAATATGGAGACTTTATTTATGGGACTGTGGGTGTGTCTTGAAAAATTTTAAATTCCGCACTCTGTTGTATTGACAATCGAGGCACAAACCCAACAGTGGTATCAGAGCCAGGTCCATACTTATTATACGTAAAAGCCTGAACATAATGTGTTTATCGTATATGTTTGATTATGTGTATGAAAACACTTTAGAATTATGTTCTGTCGATTGATTCATACTTGTTATGACTGGATCTATAATTGGGTAAAACTGCTTTTTCAGATCTATGGCGTTTTTATAGTTTTTCGAAAAATCAGGACTATTTTGCAATAATCGCAAATCTTGAAAATTAGGGCTGAAAATTAATTTTCTGTTTCTGGAAATTTTAGAAATTTATGGGCTGATTATGAAATTCTGATCGCACGGGTTTTTGGACCATTTTGCAATTTTCGAAAATTTATGGGCTATTTTGTAATTTCCGAAATTTCAGGGGTCAGTTTGCAATTCGAAATATTTTCTGGATTCAAAATTTTTATTTTCTGGTCCTTCTGTCCGAAAACTGTTTTGGGGGTGTTTTGTAACTTTTCAAAAGTTTTGGGGTTAAAAGTGCAATTTCCGAAAGTACAGGGGCCGAACTGCAATTTTTCAAAAGTTGAAAATCCGGATCTGTTTTAAAGCAGAAAACCTGTTTTGTTTATCCGAGAATTTTTCTTGTCATAATTAGTAGTGACTAAAAGTAAGAAATCAATAGGAAGTTAGTTTTAAAAGGTAGTTTTAAAATTAAGAAAGAAAGTAAAAGATGTTTACATGTTTCTTGCTCAACGTGAACTGTTTACGTGGTTTTCGATCGCGCCGAGCCTTGACCTTAGGGTAGATGTGATTGGTTTAATTTAATGTTTGGTTTTATTGGGCCTGCGAGCCTGTTATTGTTTTGGGCCACTTTGAGCCTTTGTAATAGAATAGGGCTTTACTGCTTTCATAGTCTAGGATGGAGGCCCGTTTACAAGCAAGGTGGAAGCCCATGAAGAATTGAAGGCCGCGTATGCGTGGTACATTGTGTAATAGCATAGGCCTGTTTGAACCCCTTTAGATTGACCAATAGGGCCAACATCACTGGCTCGATGATGGCCTGCATAGGAGGCTCCCGATCGAAAACATATTGTGGTAGCATGAATGTTAGGCTTGTATGGCTTTTATTTATTTGTCGATTTATGATTGCTTGTGTGTATGCGCGCTAGTATCTAGATCGTAATAAAAGATAAAGCATAATTGAAACGGTGAGATCTCGAGGAGAGTTTCTTCAAACTTTCAAAACCGAAAATCCCCTCTCGAATAAATATTAAGTCATATTGGGTAAACTATAAAATGAAGTTTTATAGATCCAAGCCTTCCATTAATAGGGACTAGTGTGAGTTGTCTACTTATCGATAAAGGTGATCCAGAGTCTGGCACCCGAGTCGAAGAAAGGGGCAATACACGAAATTCCTCGATTCCTATTTTTAACTAAATACGACAAGGGTAGGGATTGGTCGGGATGTGAATATCGACCGATAACTAGTTACGGGGAGTTCACGACCGGGCCCGTTGCTTATCACGATTAATGGGTTAGACTTAAACGCGTAGTAACATTTATGATGTAGCAGTGCTAGATAAATGCGAAAAACGAGGCAAAATAGCTTGAAGGTTGTGTGGTAGACACAATTGGTAATATGTATACCTACCTAGGGAATTAATTGTATGGCCACGAGTCGTGGGTACAATTAATTGCTGCTGGGACGTCAAGACCTACTAGGAAATAGAAGTTCCCGAAACTAGAAGGGGTCACAGTTTCGATAAAATAGTGGGAGAACTTTTTCGATAAAAAGTCCAAATTTCGTTAATTATAAGTATTAATGTTAAACCTGTCTGCTTATATGTTGTCTATTTTTGTTAGCCATTCACCATCCACTGTCCCATTCAAACAAGTTGTGTTACGTTTTCAAACCGAACAAACTTTGGGGAACATTATGAGCTATTCACTCTATGAGACAAACATGGATGAGTTTGACAATGTTAGAGAATATTGTTCTTACTTAGCCAAGATGTTCAAACGACTCAGAAAGTTTGGAACTCGAATATCTAAAGAAGATGAGATAACCATTACTCTCAATGGCTTGTCTGAAGACTTCGATCATTTCTTGCAACATTGTGATATTCCGTTTGATGGAATTGAAACAAAACACTTGCATGAGTTGTTAGACAAATATGAGGATGTCCATCTACTTGGATATGGTCTATATGAGTGGGGCTGCCATATATGTGACTACGAAGAACAAATGAAGGATTATGCTGGAAAGAAATTCCTGAACAGAATTAACAATGGTATGACTTTTAAGTTATACACCTGTTAAATTCTTTATGATGTAAGACATCTGATAAAACTTTCATGTCTGTAAAAGTGTTTGCAGGTGATGATGGTGTTCCCTCTCGACCTAAAAGGAAGAAATTCCTTAAAAGGAGGATGCAATCAATGCATAGAGAGATAAGGGAGAATCGCTTCAGGGATTGGGTCAAGGACTATCTAGACCTAGAACTTTGCATAAAGAGATATTAGTTTTTCGTATTAGCATAAGTCTTTAGTTTTAGTTTGTCTTTGAGATTTTATTTCAAATTTTTGTACAAGACATTATTGCTTTACCATTGAGAATGGAATTTATTTAATTAAAGCTATTTAACTTTGTACAAATATTGATGCTTTAAAGCATAGAAATAAATACAATGATAAACAAATCAAAACTACGAAAAACTATATGCTGAATCGAAAAACGTGGCAAAATAATCGTCCACGATTGAAATGTTCTTTTTGGACATTCTTCCTGAAGATAGATACGAAAGGGAAGCTTTTATCTATTGTTCTTGAAATAAGGAACTTGGATAAATTCATAACTTTCAAATCTTGAAGGAATGATAACCGAAATTAATGGAATATTTAGCATTCCAAACAATTCAACCGAATGGATTCAATCCATTAGGACAAACGTGGAAGAACTAAAAGCACTAGTTCAAGAAGAACGTTACTTCAAATATACTTACGATTTCTTAATCGTCAAAGTATATGTGTCATAATTGAAGTACAATTCTGAGACTATTGAAGCAATTCAACAGACGTCTTGGAAATGAAGCAACTAAATGCATTATGACGAAAGCACTTTTGATCTAATCAAGCTTGCTGAAACATAAGCAATTAATTCCACGATTATCTAAAACGAGAATAGAATTCTCATGAAGCAAATCAAGAAGGGGGTCGAACCTAGTTCGATTCACAACTATGATCTTGCTAAACTTCCTTCATTCACATTAAGGGGATAGCCTCTCCTGACTCTTCAAGAAACTTGGTGTAGTGCCTTCCGAAGAAAGTTCTTACACTACCAAATCATTTATGAAATGAGAGAATACCCATGTATGAGAAATTCGATGGTATATCCGATTCATACAAATATTTGTGGGGTATCCAAAGAAATCCATTGGATACCTGTTCTATGACAACGAGAAACGAAAGTATCTCGTGAGTAGCTTATTCCTATGTTGACGAATCTTTTGTCAAAGGAAATAAGGGAATGTCATAAAACTTGATGAAGTCCAAAAGACATTGGAAACATCCCCACAAATAGTGGGAGTAAACCCCGAAACCCAATGAAACGATTTTTTGCACAAATTCTTAGTAATCTAATCAAATTCGTAAGGAACTCACAATTCCATTTTACGAAATTGAGTGATTAGATATTTAATCCAAGATTACAAAGAAAAATATGTTTAGACATAAATCAAGGGATATGGCATGAAGCCATAAGATTCAAAGTGATAAGTTTGACTCGCTAAATGGCGATAGGTGATTATTCAAAAGTCCTTTAAAAGATCTATGAAAATACCTTCTCTCCATTTAAAACGTCAAAACCCATTTTGAAACTATTAGCCATAGAAAGGTGGTTGTTGACTACCGAGATATGACTATTGGAAATGGATTCTGCATCTCACGATTGATGAGATGATCTCTATTCAAATCCAAAGGTCAATCTATGACTTTTTCCGAATTGGAACATGCAACTTGATAAGTCAATCAAGAATGTTGAATTGTCAAAAGGCATATGGATTCCATTTGTGCAAAAGGATCAGTGGGAGTACAGTTGAGTTCGAAAAGTAACAAGAAAATGTTCTATACATCAAGATTGATATAAGAATATCAGAGAAGCACAGACGAAAGCGTGTTAATCACTCAATTCTCCATGAATAGATTTGGAATTGCATCTCACGTACTGGCGATACGTATCTAAAGTAGATAAAGAAAAGTAGATGTTGAAATTCACAAATCTAAGTACAAAGACTATATGGAAAATCCAAGAAAGGATCAATTCCATAGAGATATGAATTTCTCTGTCTTATTTAATGTGAATGCCCTGCATTTAATAAGTAAAGAAGAAATTGTCTCAAGAAGCCTCATGCTTAAGCGTTTGGATTGCATGTAGCATGCAAAGTCTTGTACATGACCTGACTCATCAAAAGCTCTGATATTTCACGAGCTACTGATAAGTCAAACTCCAGTCAAGGACACTGGACTACCATAAAGCAATCCTCGAAGATAATTAAAGGATATGTTGCTGGTCTATGGTAATAGTGGAGAATTGAAACTCGAAGGATTTATTAATTCGAGATTTTCAAAGTCAAAAGTGGATGATTTATTCTGTTTCGATGGAGCAGAGGTATATTGGAAGAAATTCCAATAGTATACCATTGCCAACTCAATCAGAATAAAAGCACCATTGTGATGCTGCACACACACAAAAGGTGTTTAGATGAGAAAACATTCATCCATTGGATGAATTACCTAGCATGACGAAAGCTTGTTATAATCCTAACCGATTTAAACAAAGCTATTGCTCAATGAAAGAAAATCGAGATCTCATCAAGAATCTAAACACAAAACCAAATGATTGAAAAAATCATAGGTAGTTGAGACGAGTAAAAGTACTACGTCATCTCAACAAGACAACTTAACAGATCCACTAATGAAGCTCTTTCACAAATGGTTCGAGGGACATCTTGGTATAGATGGGTCTTAGAAATGTTGTGATTGGCTTTAGGGCAAGTGGGAGATTGATAGAATAGTACCCGGCAAGCCAATCTAAATTAGCTTGTTTGAGGACTATCTTCTTATGGTTTATAATTAATACGCCCGTTTATTCATAGTACGTGAATTAAACAATGGCCAACTTCATCTCTCGCGAACCTATCTAAGCGATTGGATGAAATCCTGAGTTCACAATAGACTATGGGACTATACACTTCAGTACTGAGTGCACTTATCATGAAACAGTCTCAAAGGTCGTGATCTCGAAAACGTTCCAAGTCATAGATTCATATCGAGACGGGGTATCGAATGAATCGTCAAGACTTGTACGATTATGCATGATTCACATGGAGTGAATTTGTTGTAGTTTCATGAACAAGGCATTTGAGGCCAGTGCATATGACTAGGTGGTTCGATAGAGGATCGAATGCATCGAACGACCCGAACAGAGAAACCCATTGTGGAAGCGCATGTCGCATATCGGTGATGGGATGTTTCTCAAGGATTATAATAGTGTACGATTTAGTCCTTAGACTTGAAGTGCTAGGGCGAATTCGGTGCATGAAAGTGCGTACTTTGATTTAGGTATAGGCCACTTAGCTTGGTCATAACATGCCTAAGTTGGGTGCGTACGGAAGTGTACGCGAGTGGTTAGTACTAAGAAAGGATCCATCGACTCACCCTGATAAGGTGGGAGAATTTCCTGTACGTTCTTCGATAATAGTTCCGAGAAACCCGTGGCCACGGTCAGTGACGAATTTGGAAGGGGCTTCCAAATTTAGCAGTCACACTGGAATCACTATCCTGAATTAGAAAGTACAGAATCGAGATAATTAGAGGTGCCGATCAATTCACACACCCTAGGTCTCGGTCGGGAAATCAGTCATGGAAGGACCGTATGTACATGGCAGTTATAATAGGTGAGGTTCACAAATATCAATTCACCTGAAGTTGGGCTTCATGGGCTTGTGGCTAGACATCGACCATGAAGTGTAGGTACTCCTGAATTAATAAGGAAATTAATTCTGGAGTGGTCAATTAAAGATAGTTTAAAGTTGATCGGAGCATTTAATTGCTCGTTAATTAAATCACGAGAGTCGTGGGCCTACTGCCAATTGATGGTGAACCCAGAGGGTCACACACAATACAATTGGACAGTGACAGTCATTAAGGGAAATGTGAATGATTTAAAGTTGTTAAATCAAAGTTATTGAATTAAAGCATTAATTCAAGTAAGAGATTATTAATTAGATATTTAATTAATTAATGTTCAATTAATTAATTAAGGGTTATCTGATTAATTATGAAATTAATTAAAGTAGTTAATTAATTAAGTTGGAAGAATAAATTAATTGGTAATTTTCGGATTAGCCAATTAAATAAAGGGGTCGATTTGTGATTATCACAAATTAAGTGATAAGGGGCGATTTTTAGAGATAAGGAAAAGGAAGTTTTTAAGCTTGGGAGATAAGCAAGAAGAGATATATCAAATCTTAGAATTCTTGTTAGATAAGGAAGAAGAGATTTGATGAACAAGGAAAAGATATCTTATAGGAGTAGGACTCTTCTCCTATAAATACCTTCTTCCATTCTCTTCATTAATACACAAGAGAAAACTCTGCGAAATTTTTGAGAAAAACAAAGTAGCCGATTTTTGAGAGAAGAAAAATCTGATTTTCGAAACAAGTTTTAAAAATTGCAAAATTGCCCCAAAAAATTTCACCCGAACCCTAGTCGCCCATCCTAGCTCGGCCGAACCTAACCTGGCCGATCCAAGCTTGGCCGAACCAAATCCAGCCGCATAAGCCCTGCGTGTTTGGTCTTCCTCCAATTGATCTCCAAACCCGAACCTAGATCAAAGTCCTGATCAAGTTCAGAAGTACCTTTGTTGACAAACTTTCAAGTTCCAGTTCTTAGCCTACGACTTGGAAGTGTTGCTACAATCCAGTTGGTGTGGATACATTCTGGAGGTGAGACGCTTGGATCACTATATTGTGAATCGAACATGAAGCCTGGAGGTAACCACCACCGAGCTGTGGTGAGGTAATTTCGATTAACCCCCTATGTTTTATTTATGCTTGCGTTCGTTTCTTGCTTTTCGTATACATAATATGGAGACTTTATTTATGGGACTGTGGGTGTGTCTTGAAAAATTTTAAATTCCGCACTCTGTTGTATTGACAATCGAGGCACAAACCCAACAAATGCCTGCTGCCAAGATCAAGTCAAAGGACAAATTTGAAGTTAGAAGAGCCTTTGAGATAATGTATGCTGATAAGGAGATCTTCAAGAAGTTTGAGAAGTCCTTGGCATACTATGATCAAAAGCTCATGCTGAAGACTCTGTTCAATCAGGAGAAACCTAGATACATCAGTTGGAGAGACAACAGGTTGAACAAGTCAATAGCAGAACTCCAAAATCTGAAGGAGTTAGCTGATGAAGAACAATGGGTTCTAAATTGGTTAAAAACAAACTCCATTCAGAAGACCTTGGATCCCAGCTATGTCAGAAATGTCATGCATAACTATGCAAAAGACTTTGCATTGGAGGAGGCCAAGAAGATCAAAAGCACCTTGCCTGATAAGAAGAGAAAATCTGAAGATGCTGAAGAAAGGGCAATCAAATTTGCTGTTATGACCGCCTTGAAGAGATGGGCAAAAAGGTCAACATATCAGCAGGGATGCTCAAGTGACTTGCCACTGCTGCCAAGTATTCAGGAAATAGTTTTTGGCAAGGAAGTAAAGGAATACAGTGAAGTGCCAAAGGGAAACAATGCTCCTGTTAACCCTTGGATCATTGTGAGGCAGATCCGACAGACAACCTGCTTCAATGATGATGGCACAATCACTAACATGTTTTACGATGATGTCACTGATAAAAAGAATGAAGCTGACAAGTCCTTAGCTATTGAATGGCAAGCTAAGACTTCTGAAGATCATCAGATGACAGATATGGAAGAAGTCCCTGTTCAACAGGCGACTGATGAGAAGGAAGCTGATGCTGCTGCTTCTGCTTCATCAGGTGATGAACACTCATCACTGATGGAAGCTTTCCAAATATTGATGGAAAATTATATAAAGGAATTGGAAGAGAAGCATAGTAAGCAGCTGATGAAGGTCAAGGAGGAGCTGAAGAATGAACTTAAAATAGAGTTGGCAGAGTCCAACAGACTTCAGCTGGAAACTGTTCAAGGATCAACAGCAGAGATCATCAAGAAATAAATTGACAGTATTCCTATTCCTCAAGACAATTCATTGCAGTTAGTGCACAACTTAAGAGATCTGAACAAGAATGTTGAAGATGTGAAGGGTGATGTGAACCACCTTCATACTGCATTAAAAACAGCTGAGCACAAGATTGCTGATCTAACTGCAACCTTCATTCAAGTCAGTAAAGAAGAGAAGGAAATCAACTTAGGGATGTTGCAAGAAGTATCAAAAGCTTCACAGGAAGTTTAAAATGAAATTGCAACTATAAACCTTAACATTGACTACTTCAACGATCAGACTAGATGATATTGTCAATCAAAATCTGAAGGCTCTATGTGCTGAAATGAGGATTCCAACAGTTGCTCTCAACCCTACTGTTGTACCTTCTAATGTCATCAAATCTGATGATGACAAAAAGGGGGAAGATAAAAGGGAAGAACCAGCTAAGGAAACTGCTGATGCAACTGATGAAGCCAAGGAGACTGAAGACACTGCTGCCAAGACTGAGAAACTTGGAAAGGCAGAAAAAGAAGAAAAGACTGAAAAAGAAACTACCTAATACAAGAACACTGAATCGGCCAAGAGGGCAATGGAGCTAATCAAAGAACAGCAACTCAAAGAGAAGATGGAAGCTGCCAAAGCAATCTTGGATGAGGAAGCTGATGATGAAGAAGATGACGAAGAGTCATCTTATGAATATGAAGAAGTGCTTGAAGGATCAGATGAAGAAGCTGACAGTTAAAAATTGTAAAATCATTGTAATCAGTTTACTTTTATCTATTCTTCAGAATTCTCATCTGATGAACTTGTACTTGTAATTCTTTTTCAATATCAATAAAAAGTCAAGTTCAATCCAACATACTATTTTCTATCTCAGAAAATTTTTGAGGATTACATTCCTTAGTTTAGGTATTTAACAGGTACTTAGCTGAAGTTTTGTCATCATCAAAAAGGGGGAAATTGTTGGATAAGGATGAAGATGAAGGCACTAAAGGAAGTTTGATAAGGGAGGTTTTGATGCATTCCAAAACTTCGTATTTGGCTAAGTATGGAGTAACTTAGCTGATAAACTTATCAAGGAATTTTGACTAAGTAAAGAAGACATCAGAAGAGTCAAAGTTTCAAGGTCCAAGACTTTTGATCTGCTGAAGAAAAGTTATCAGACTGGTGAAGATCAGCCGACTCAAATCAGATTTGTTCAAGTTTGAGATCAGCCTTGT
The DNA here is from genome assembly GCA_038501285.1 of Penstemon eatonii. Lineage (NCBI taxonomy): Eukaryota > Viridiplantae > Streptophyta > Magnoliopsida > Lamiales > Plantaginaceae > Penstemon > Penstemon eatonii. Next base: position 47,295,282 of record CM076714.1, read on the forward strand.
TCGCCATCAGACGCGTACTTTCATCAGCCAAGTGAAGAAGATCATAAAGTATTCCCAACGGTAATAAATGCCCCTTGGAGTAATTAATGCTGAAGTACAAGGTTATTAAAGACAAATGATTGAAGAAATGCTTCTCATCAGCTGGGTGCATTTAATGCTGCCTGCAGAATAGTACTGTTCACAGTACGGACAGACTGCAAAAGAGCCGTTCGCGGATTTTAAGGACCAGTACTCGAGGAATTTGAATCTTGTCTCTCTTCAACGGACACTTTTCAATCCTCAAGTATAAATAGCTGGAAGAGACGAAGAAGAAAAAAAAAAAGCAACACAATCTCTGAGAAACTTTCGAAGCAGAATTCTCTAAGTCTCAAGAACATCTCACTCATCAGCTTAGTCATTTGTTGACAAAATCAGAGTTGAAGAATCAAGCCAAATACATCTTCTGAGTGAATTTGTAAACATTGAGTGTTGTGAGAAGTAGATATCCATCTAAGTGAGTGATATTACATCAGAGAAGTAGGATTTCTTTGTGATTTCTTACTGCGAACTTACGGCCTGTTCATTTGTTGTAAGGCGTAAGCAGAGTATACTGATTACTGTGTGTTTTTAGTATAACCCAAGATCTTTGTGACTTGGAAGAGTGGACTAAAGGATATTCAAATCCATATAACCACTATAAAAATTGTTTGTGTTTTTATCTGCATTTTACTTGCATATTTTCAGCTGCATAAAACACATTAAGTTAACTGTTTGAAAAAGGATCTAAAAAGAGATTTTACAAATCTGGGGAAGCATTTTTCAAACTGCTAAGATTACTTGTGAAAAACACTTTGAAAATCCGCTGCAAGTACTCTAAGTATTAAAACTGATTTTAACAAAATCAGCTAAGTAACAATCAGACGAGTGGTCAACAAGGCTGTTCAAAGATTTGTTCGCGAACAGAATTGTAACTAACTAATCTGAACAGCTTAGTCTGCTCAGTTAGAGTAAAAGTTTTAAAGTTAAATTTGAAGAAATTTTTTAAAGAGGTTTATTCACCCCCCCCCCCCCTCTAAACCTCTTCTGACCACTTGGGACCAACACAACCTCTTCGGCCTTTTCAGCTTCAGTGACCTCATCCAGTTCTACGTTGTTTTTTTTCTTGTCCACCAAGAAATCCTTCTCCAAGAAGTGTGCGTTCCTTGAGACAAACATAGATTGTCTTGTAGGATCGTAGAACTCGTATCCTATTGAGTTTTCTGGATACCCCACGAATTTGCACAAAGTGGATTTAGTTTCCAATTTATCTCCCACTAGCTTTTTCACGTATGTGGGAGATCCCCATATGCGCATGAATGCGTATGAGGGTGCCTTGCCAAACCATAATTCGTATGGTGTCTTATCTACGGATTTAGAAGGTACCATGTTCAGTATCTTCGTTGCCGTGAGGAGGGCATGTCCCCAAAATGAAAGAGGAAGGTCAGTGGCACTCATCATGGATCGAACCATGTCCATCAAGCTTCGATTCCTTCTCTGCTACTCCATTTAATTGAGGTGTTGCAGGAGGAGTCCACTGCGATAGTATTCCATGCTCAACGAGATAATTTAGAAATTCGTTACTAAGAAATTCTCCACCTCGGTCAGAACGAAGAGCCTTTATCGTATGACCAAGTTGATTCTCTACTTCCATCTTGAATTCTTTGAATCGCTCAAAGGCTTCAGACTTGTGTTTCAACAAGAACACATAACCATAACGACTATAGTCGTCAGTGAAAGTGATGAAGTAGTCATAGCCACCTCGGGCGCTTTTTCTTAGTGGTCCATATACGTCAGTATGTATTAAGTCCAATGTTTGCTTGGCTCGCTCAGGGTTTCCTTTAAATGGCAACTTAGCCATTTTACCCTTTAGACATGGTTCACATGTTGGCATTTCATCAAATCGATTGATTTCAATCGCGCCAGAAGATGCTAACTTTTAAATCCTTGACTTAGATATATGTCCAAGTCGAGCGTGCCATAATTGGGCAGATATTTCATTATCTTGTTTCCTTTTATTTTGTTGTACGTGCATAACTAACTTAGGTGGCTCAATGGTATATAGTCCATCTTTCGATGTACCAGTGAAAAACAAATTATCATTCATGAATAATGAAAATGAACCTTTATTAATTGTAAAATTAAAACCTTCATTATCCAAAACAGGAATGGAAATAATGTTTTTCACTAAACCATGTACATAAAGAACGTTCCTAAGGACTAATTTATTACCACCTAAATCTAACTCCACTACGCCAATGGCCTCGGCAGCAACTATAGATCCATTGCCAAATCTCAGGATCCAATCCCCTGGCCTAAGTGGCCTTGTTGCTCCCATCACCTGTAAATCATTACACAGATGAGAACCACAAGCGGTGTCTAGCACCCAAAATGCACAGTTAATTGATAAATTAACTTCAACAAGGAATATACCTTTCGAGCTCTCCAAGAACTCTTTGCAGTTCCTCTTCCAGTGTCCAGGTTTCTTGCAGTAGAAACATTTCTGTTCACCAGACGAAGCTTTACGCTTCTTTCCTTTCCCTATAGGCCCAGATGGAGCTTTGCCTTTGCTTGAAGAAGCATTTCCTTTCCCCTTCCCTTTCTTTGTCCTTTTGGACTTGGATTGGGTCGAGGTAGCAACCATCACTGGCTTCTCTTTTTTCATGGAAGCCTCGGCAGTGGCGAGCATATTAGCCAACTCGTGAAGTTCAACATCCATCTTGTGCATGTTGTAGTTCACCACGAATTGCTCGAATGATCTTGGCAACGACTGGAGGATTATATCCTGGCAGTAGGTCTTGTCCATCTTTACGTCAAGATGACCAAGCTTTTCAATAAGCCCAATCATCTTGATGCAGTGAGATCGAACATCAGCACCTTCATCCATCCTCGTTTGTTTCAAAGTCTTGGCAGTTTCATACCGCTCATATCTACTTTGCACCCCAAATAGACCATTCAGGTGCGTGTAGATTTCAAAAGAAGGCTTCATATGCTCGTGCTGCTTTTGAAGCTCATTCGACATGGATGCCAACATGAGACAACGTGACTGTAAGTTGTCGTCAAGCCACATATCCACGCCTTCTTTCTCAGTATCATCGGCATCCTTAGCAAGTTCGGGAGGGGGCCCATCAAAGATAAAACCTCGCTTTTCAGAAGCGAGAATGATCTTAAGGTTCCTGACCTAGTCATGGAAGTTGGGTCCAGTCAATTTTTTTTGTTCAAGTATGATGAAAATGTGATTCTTAGACATTATATCTACAAAACGACGATAGAAGAAATAAATACGCAAAAGATTAATTTAAAATGCACAATTTACAAACATGGTTTTTATTTGTAAATTACTCCCACTATTTTAATCAAAATCTTATGCCCCCACATAAGTTTCGGGAATTTAACGGGCTTAAGGCCCAAATGCAATCTCCTAGTACCCACGACTCGTTGGCTATACTATTTGATTCACTTGGTGGTCGATTACGTCGACGGTTAACCATCGCAGCTAACCTAAGTTCATTTAGCTTCGTATTTCGATATGGACCCACGACTCGTGAGACATCCATATTTACTAGCGTCAAATCATGTCCAATACTCGTGGAGAGAAATAGTTCAATCCTAGACGCCCCACGACTCGTGAGACAGCGCCTAAAACCTTGCTATCCCCTCCCTTGGCACTTTCTCGTGCATCGAGACAATAGACATATTATCTTCCTATAGCTCGACCCACGACTCGTGAGACATCGAGATATATTCGTATAATATGCCTACGACCTAGTAATTGGATAGGCTCGGACCATAGACTCCATTCATATGTGCCCGTTATTCGATTTAATATTCTAATTGAATTTTAATGTTCAATTGGAGGTTTTAAGTTTTCTTGTGCGAGGTCTAATCAGATTATGCTTATCTTGTTTACGTGATCTATTCTAAGCATGCATAACATACATCAAAGAATATAAGTAAACATACATCACCTAGCAAGATATGATTGATCGATTTGTCCATCCTATGTGATTCATCACGAGCCAAGTGATGAATCAATTGGTCAGTCTAGGGTGGAAATTAAATGTCCTAACTATTACAATTTTCAAACCCATACATCATGGGTCTTCTTGTAATATCCAGCTTGATTGGGCCTCCATGTCCTCCAAGAAAATGGGCCTCCATGTGGATCTCCAAGTCTTCATGAGGTCTTCTCGGCTCCAAGCCTAATCTAATTCCAACTTATTAAAATAAATGGCCCTATTCTATTACATTCGTTTGCGCAAGCAAGGGCACCAATCAGGCCCATTTAATTACAACCCATAAATTAAATAAACCAAAAACTACACAGGGCTTAAGGGCAAAAGCGACCAATCCACATATTCACTCAAGAACATGCATAAATTCACATAAGGGCAAAAATGTAAATTTACCGGCTCCATTAATTTTAATTCGCAAAAATTCATCCAAGTTAATTAATTTTGAATTAACAATTAATCTCTAAGATTAATTAGCTCTTACTTGAGCTCTAAGTAATCTACAAACTTATCTTGATTAAATTGGTTAATTAAGGTAATCTAAATCTCTAAGATTCTTACCTTATCCAAAACTCTAAGTTTCCCAAAGTTCCCAAATCTCTAAGATTTTCAAGATAATCCTATTTTGTCTAGATTAGTTTAATTAAGGCAATGTTCACATCTAACAAGATAACTACCTTATCCAAAAACTCCAAGTTTCCTAATCTCCCAAAATTCTAAATTTTCAGAATTTTTCAAAATAGGCAGAATTAGAATCCAACTCAAAAACGACCAGTCGAGACCAATCAGGACTGCCATGTTGGACAGCCCACGCGCGACCATTAGGTCGGCGCGTGAGCTGCCTGCGGCAGCAGCCGTTGCATGCGGCTGCGTGCGGCAACAAGCAGCCGCGCAAAACAGCGCGCGAACAGTAGCCCGAAGGCTGCTGCCGCGCGCAGCGTGTGCGGCCAGCGTACTGCCACATGAATCAAACATATGATTTAAATCACAGAATTTGCAAATTCATATATATACAAAGCCTAGAGTTGGCTCTGATACCACTGTTGGGATTCGGTAAGATAAACAGCCATAGGCACAGCGGAATATAAAAATTTTAGGACCTCTTACGGAATCTTGCCAGGATATTCTCTAGTTGTATATATATGAATATAAATAAAACGATAGTATAAGTTTACACGTTATACCTATCTCCTTGCAAATCCAAGTTGGCAGTCAGCAAAAACGAACTCTGATTTCTGCTCCAGCAAAATCGATCCAAGCCTTTGGAGTACCGCCCCACGTGTGGCGCCTCTACGAGTTGATACACCACAATATCACGAAAATAATATATCTCGATCGACTAGAACACAAGATATATTAAGATCTAGGAATTAGGAACGACTTAGGAACAAAATCGAAAAACGAAAAATTCTTCCAAAGGAAGAACAGGGTTCAGTCGATTTATGCTTGGGAGAGGGAGAGAAAATTTTGCTCTTGCTCAATTTTTGCTTATGGAGTTGTGTGAAAAATAACTAAAAGAAAGCTACTTATAGTTATCTCTCTAACCTAGTCCTATTAGGAATAGGTCTTCTCTCTCCTACATGGGCCATGACCCTCTTTAATTAGAAGACCAAGTCTTTTAATTTATTCATGGCCAGTTAATTAATTTGACCAGGCTTTATTTAATCTCCCAATTAAATAGCCCAATTAATTAACTCAATCTCCTATTTAATTAAATCAGACTCTAAGTCTATTTAATTAAAATCTTTTCTAATTAATTAAATTCAACTTAATTAATTAATCCACAAATTAAATTCCAATTTAATTTATGATCCTGATCCAATTCCAATTGGATTCCAATTGGGTCGACCCAGTCGACCCACCCATTATAATCGACCCAGTCGATCCAGTCGACTCGGTCGTTCTTATTTCCTCGTTTTCGCTTCATGTGTATTGTGTATGCCCCCGTAGGTTCACCACATAATTGGTCGTGGGTTATAATTAAATATTATTTAGTTATTCGAGTAAGACATACTCTAAATCAATCGAACACTCTGTCGATTGATCATTCCAAAATTAGCACCCCTGCCAATTTGGGAATTCTCCCACACTCCACGGTCGATGTCCAGCCACAAGCCCATGGAGCCCAATCACTGGTGAATTAATTCAATGAACCTTTTATCATTTACAATTTCCATGTACGACATAATCTCTCCATCAATCATTCTCCCAGTCGAGACTTAAGGGTATGGTCTTTCATCGGATTCCCTTTTAATTCGTCTTGACCTTATGCATTCTGATCTCGAAATAAATTCTCTTTGACTTAATCTTTATGAGCTACTTACATAAAGTCGTCAGATACCTTGGCCATGGATTTTACTAGAATTAATTTCTCACAGAAATCCATAGGAGAATTTCCCAACCTATCAAGTCGGGTCAATGGATCCTTTGTTGATGATATGAACCTGCATACGAGTTCTGTTGGTATAAATTAGAGAAGGTTTTGAAGATGACAAAAAGGTCATAATAGTTTTGAAGATCAAAAGGATAAGTCATCAACTAAGAACAGCTTAGTGAAACCTATCTCAAGGTCTCGAAGCTACGTGACCGATTCAGCCGAGTGGGATATCAGATCAGTGAAGATCAGATTGGTTATCATCAGCCGATTCAAGATAGATATGTTCACTCTTGAATCAGCCGAGTAGCCATCAGCTTAGTACTCCCATCAGCCAAATGAAGACGGTCAGCAAGCTGTCCAACGGTAACTTGCTGAGTGCATTAAATGCGACTGACAGAAAGTACAGCAGACTGTACTGTAGCAGTGCAGGGAGCCGTTCCAGAAAATGGGGACCAGAACTCGAGGACTGCAGATTTATGTCTCATCTTCAACGAGCAGAAATTCAAATTCGAGAGTATAAATAGAAGACTAACTGAAGATCTAAGAAGTACTTGCACAATTCAAGATCACATCTATAGAGCAAGATCCATCAGTTGAGTCGTCTGATCACAAGCCTAGTCATTTGTTGACGAAGCTTTTCGTTGAAGAACAGAGAACTTGCATTGTCTGTCTGAGTGACTTTCAACTGAGAAAAGAAAGGAGTGTATATCCATCTGTGTGAAGTGATATAGCTTCTTGGTGTAGGTTTTCTTTGTGAGCTCCTATACTGAAAATAGCGTGAGGAATGTAGATCCATCTATGTGAGTGATCTACCTTCGGAGAGTAGGATTTCTGTGTGATTTCTTACTGCGCACTTATGGCATGTTCATTTGTTGTTCGGCGCAAAGCAGAGTATATTGTAAACTGTGTGTTTATAGTATAACCCAAGATCTGTGTGACTTGGAAGAGTGGACTAAAGGATTTTTATCCATATAACCACTATAAAAATATCGGTGTTTTACATTTGCATTCTTTTCTTGCATATCTCAAAAAGAGCATTCAACCGTTAAAAATGTTTTGAAAAGAATTTTGTAAAACTGGGGTAAAACTTTGAAAGATAAACTTGTTTGAAAAACATACTTGATATATCCGCTGCATACAAGTTTTGAAACTCTAAGTATATCTGAATCAGCTTAGTGAAATCAGATGAGTGGTCAACTCTGCTGTTCAAAGCTTTGTGCGCGATCAGCTTAGTAAACTTACGAATCAGATCAGCTTAGTCTGCTGACAGAAAAAGTTAGAGAAAAAGTTTTAAAGTTTATGAGATCTATTCACCCCCTCCTCTTGATCTCATTGTCCACTTTTGGGACCAACAAGTGGTATCAGAGCAGGTGGTTCATTAGAATCAGCGGCCTGATCAAACGAACTTGATCCAAGGTGTGTTTTTCAAATTTTTCAAAAAGTGAGCATATTTTGAAAATCAAAAACTTTTTGGAAAATGGATGTCATAAGCCATGTTCCTCACATTGGCCTTATGGACTTTGAAAGCTGGAAAATCAGAATGGAAATTCTTCTTGCCGCTTACGACGACAACATGCTTACCTGTTTTACAAAATGACCATTCAGATTTCAGAAGACTGTGAAGGTTGCTGGCCAACCAGATCAGATAGTTGACAAAGAGCTGGATGAGCTGACTCCCAAAGAAGTCAAGTTAGTAAACCTTGACAAAAAGCCTAAGCTCATCATGTTCAAAGCTATAGACGAAGAAAGATTCCAGAAGATCAAGCATTTCAAAACTGCCAAAGAGATTTGGGATAAAGTCTGTGAGCTAAGCGAAGGAAACGACGCTATCAAAGGACACAAGCTCAGTGTGGCTCTTGAGGAGTTTGAAAATTTCAAGATGAAGTCTGGTGAAACGATTGATCAGATGGATACCAGATTTACCAAAGCTCTGAATGAAGTTCTAAGGTTTGGTAAAGAATTCGAACAAGGAGATCACCGCAAAGGTTCTCAAGGCCTTGCCACCTAAATTCAACATTAAGGTGACAGCCATGGAAGAATCAAGGGATTTAGGGAAGAATTCCCTTTCCGAACTGTTATCATCCCTCAAAGCATATGAGTATCAAATGCCAAGAATGGGATTAGAAGTGTCAACCAGTTCAGACCCTACTGCTTCTCTAATGGCGTCAGACAAGTCAAGAAAATCAGCAGACAAGTCAAAACAGAAGACTCTGCTGAGTTCAGAAAAAGTCTACGCTGCTGACAACGTTACCCGGCTGTTGAATGATTTTAAGAAGTTATACAAGAAGAAAATGAAATTAAAATATAAAAATGCTACTTCATCTTCTTCTAATCATTTTCAGGAAAACAGGGATTCCTCCAAAGCAAAACTTAGAGACTACAATGAAGAGGAATATGGACTCTTGATCAAAGATCATTCTCACTCATCATCTGAAAAGTTTGTTGAAAAGGAAAAGTGTGTCAAAAAGGAGCGTAAGCTTAGTAAGAGCAAATCAAAGTTAGCTGATGCAGCAAAGCTAATAAACTCCGACATATCTTATTCAGACAACCAGTCATCTGATAAAGAATTTGAAGAAGTACCTGAAACACTGTGCTTAACTGTCATAGAATCTGATGATTCTGAAACTGAGGTAACTTCTACTATTAATTAAATGCACTATTGGAATTGTTGAATAAATGCTATATTACAAATTCAAATATTGTTTGTGCATTTGCCAAGTTTAATGAAGAGCTGACTCTGCTAAAAGAAGCAAATCAGATTACTGAAACTTTAGGTTGAAAAACCTCAAAAATCAGCTGACTACCCAAAAGAGCTTGAGCATGAGAATGAAACTCTAAAAGCTGGGTATGCAATTTATTTTGAAGATATAAATGAACTTAAAAGAAGAAACTGCATCATTCTTTAAACAAAAAGAAATCAGAGGCTTAAAAGAAGAAGTCTACTGATGCTCAACAGGTTAGAACACCTAGTAAGCTACCTAAGACGAATCAGACTACTAAAATCCATCAACCGAATAGGCTGTTGATAGGATTAAAATTTAAATGTCAAGTCTGCTTAATCTAAGGAGAGTTATTAAATAACTAAGGTAAGAAATTGAGGCAAAATTGAATTATCTGGCAAAAATTTGAATCACATTATGATAATTATTATGACATGCACTATGCTTCTTCATATTATCATGTTGATCATGTTCACTGTGCTGACTGCCATCCTCATTTCAATATGCATGTTTATCACACATTTCATGCATCTTACCTTGCTTATGAGCTTTGTTTTAATCATGACCAGAAAGTGGTATCATAATGACAAGTGGTATCATCATGATAAAACATAAGTCACTAGATCATCACATGTTAAATGTTATACTAACCATGCTGGACCCAATAAACAAGGGGTACCAAAAATAGTCATCTGTTTTACAGGTGAAGTGCATGTGAGATGACAAAGATGAGTTGACTGCCTTGCAAATTTCACCAAGTTCAACAAGTGGTCTCACCAGCAAGCATGTACCAACAATTGTGTTATCAAATAAGTGGTATCAACAAAGTGGTATAATTAAAGTGGTAGACTCTACATTTGGAGATTTCAAGGAACGCAAGAGTGTTGAAAAGTTGAAGATTATCAAAGAATAACAAGTGGTATTAAAGACGAACAACTGATCGCAAAAAAGCAGTATCACCAACAAGTGTGGTATCAGTCAACCATGTGACAAAGAAAGTGGTTTGTTGATTTTGAATTCATAAGTTGAGGGGGAACTTATCAGAAGACCAACCCAGAACAACTTACTGGAATTCAACGACTGAGTATCTTGAAGAGAAACTCTCATCAGACTACTTGACCACGGATTCTTGAACTTAGGGGGAACGTGTACGACTAGCGGTACTCCTAAATAAAGATGAAGTTTTCAATAAGTCAAAATGAAGCTATCAGAAGACTGCTTCTTATCAGCCGACTGGAACTCAACAGCCAAGTGTTATTCAAGAATGTACTACATCAAGTGGTATCAGCAAGTATTATCACATTAACAAGTGATATCAGCTGACTAATTTGATTTACATTTATACAAGTAGTATCAGACTACAAGTAGCATCAGACTACAAGTGGAATCAGACCACAAATACCAACAAGTGGTATCAATTCTTGAAGTTAGGGGGAATTTTCTAAGCTGGAGGGATAAACAGCAACGAAGACTAGCTAAATCAGCCTAGTACTCACCTAATTGTCTTCAATATACTAAGTTTACAATCCTATAAAGAGAAAAAGGGGAAGAAGAGATGCAACTCAAGTATTATTGTTGATGACAAAAAGGGGGGACATAAAGGATGCAACTAAGAACCCTTTAAACAGTAGATCAGAAAAGGAAAAATAACCAACTATTGGTATTTTTTTTAAAATTGTATCAGATCAATAAATTTCCATCTCAAGGTATGAAGACCAAATCTGAAGACTTAGAAGACGTTCTTAGTTGAAGGTTTTGTCATCATCAAAAAGGGGGAAATTGTTGGTATAAATTAGAGAAGGTTTTGAAGATGACAAAAAGGCCATAATGGTTTTGAAGATCAAAAGGATAAGTCATCAACTAAGAACAGCTTACTGAAACCTATCTCAAGGTCTGGAAGCTACGTGACCGAATCAGCCGAGTGGGATATCAGATCAGTGAAGATCAGATTGGTTATCATCAGTCGATTCAAGATAGATATGTTCACTCTTGAATCAGCCGAGTAGCCATCACCTTAGTACTCCCATCAGCCAAGTGAAGACGGTCAGCAAGCTGTCCAACGGTAACCTGCTGAGTGCATTAAATGCGACTGACAGAAAGTACAGCAGACTGTACTATAGCAGTGCAGGGAGCCGTTCCAGAAAATGGGGACCAGAACTCGAGGACTGCAGATTTCTGTCTCATCTTCAACGGGCAGAAATTCAAATTCGAGAGTATAAATAGAAAACTAACTGAAGATCTAAGAAGTACTTGCACAATTCAAGATCACATCTATAGAGCAAGATCCATCAGTTGAGTCGTCTGATCACAAGCCCAGTCATTTGTTGACGAAGCTTTTCGTTGAAGAACAGAGAACTTGCGTTGTCTGTCTGAGTGACTTTCAACTGAGAAAAGAAAGGAGTGTATATCCATCTGTGTGAAGTGATATAGCTTCTTAGTGTAGGTTTTCTTTGTGAGCTCCTATACTGAAAATAGCGTGAGGAGTGTAGATCCATCTGTGTGAGTGATCTTGCTTCGGAGAGTAGGATTTTTGTGTGATTTCTTACTGCGCACTTGTGGCCTGTTCATTTGTTGTTCGGCGCAAGCAGAGTATATTGTAAACTGTGTGTTTATAGTATAACCCAAGATCTGTGTGACTTGGAAGAGTGGACTAAAGGATTTTTATCCATATAACCACTATAAAAATATCGGTGTTTTACATCTGCATTCTTTTCTTGCATATCTCAAAAAAGCATTCAACCGTTAAAAATGTTTAGAAAAGAATTTTGTAAAACTGGGGTAAAACTTTGAAAGATAAACTTGTTTGAAAAACATACTTGATATATCCGCTGCATACAAGTTTTGAAACTCTAAGTATATCTGAATCAGCTTAGTGAAATCAGATGAGTGGTCAACTCTGCTGTTCAAAGCTTTGTGCGCGATCAGCTTAGTAAACTTACGAATCAGATCAGCTTAGTCTGCTGACAGAAAAAGTTAGAGAAAAAGTTTTAAAGTTTATGAGATCTATTCACCCCCTCCTCTAGATCTCATTGTCCACTTTTGGGACCAACAAGTGGTATCAGAGCAGGTGGTTCATTAGAATCAGCGGCCTGATCAAACGAACTTGATCCAAGGTGTGTTTTTCAAATTTTTCAAAAAGTGAGCATATTTTGAAAATCAAAAACTTTTGGGAAAATGGATGTCATAAGCCATGTTCCTCACATTGGCCTTATGTACTTTGAAAGCTGGAAAATCAGAATGGAAATACTTCTTGCCGCTTACGACGACAACATGCTTACCTGTTTTACAAAAGGACCATTCAGATTTCAGAAGACTGTGAAGGTTGCTGGCCAACCAGATCAGATAGTTGACAAAGTGCTGGATGAGCTGACTCCCAAAGAAGTCAAGTTAGTAAACCTTGACAAAAAGGCTAAGCTCATCATGTTCAAAGCTGTAGACGAAGAAAGATTCCAGAAGATCAAGCATTTCAAAACTTCCAAAGAGATGTGGGATAAAGTCTGCGAGCTAAGCGAAGGAAACGACGCTATCAAAGGACACAAGCTCAGTGTGGCTCTTGAGGAGTATGAAAATTTCAAGATGAAGTCTGGTGAAACGATTGATCAGATGGATACCAGATTTACTAAAGCTCTGAATGAAGTTCTAAGGTTTGGTAAAGAATTTTCGAACAAGGAAATCACCGCAAAGGTTCTCAAGGCCTTGCCACCTAAATTCAACATGAAGGTGACAGCCATGGAAGAATCAAGGGATTTAGGGAAGATTTCCCTTTCCGAACTGTTCTCATCCCTCAAAGCATATGAGTATCAAATGCCAAGAATGGGATTAGAAGTGTCAACCAGTTCAGACCCTACTGCTTCTCTATTGGCGTCAGACAAGTCAAGAAAATCAGCAGACAAGTCAAAACAGAAGACTCTGCTGAGTTCAAAAAAAGTCTACGCTGCTGACGACGTTACCCTGCTGCTGAATGATTTTGAGAAGTTCTACAAGAAGAAAATGAAATTAAAATATAAAAATGCTACTTCATCTTCTTCTAATCATTTTCAGGAAAACAGGGATTCCTCCAAAGCAAAACTTATAGACTACAATGAAGAGGAATATGGACTCTTGATCAAAGATCATTCTCACTCATCATCTGAAAAATTTGCTGAAAAGGAAAAGTGTGCCAAAAAGGAGCGTATGCTTAGTAAGAGCAAATCAAAGTTAGCTGATGCAGCAAAGCTAATAAACTCCGGCATATCTTATTCAGACAACCAGTCATCTGATAAAGAATTTGAAGAAGTACCTGAAACACTGTGCTTAACTGTCATAGAATCTGATGATTCTGAAACTGAGGTAACTTCTACTATTAATTAAATGCACTATTTGAATTGTTGAATAAATGCTATATTACAAATTAAAATATTGTTTGTGCATTTGCCAAGCTTAATGAAGATCTGACTCTGCTAAAAGAAGCAAATCAGATTACTGAAACTTTGGGTTGAAAAACCTCAAGAATCAGCTGACTACCCAAAAGAGCTTGAGCATGAGAATGAAACTCTAAAAGCTGAGTATGCAATTTATTTTGAAGATATAAATGAACTTAAAAGAAGAAATTGCATCATTCTCTAAACAAAAAGAAATCAGAGGCTTAAAAGAAGAAGTCTACTGATGCTCAACAGGTTAGAACACCTAGTAAGCTACCTAAGACGAATCAGACTACTAAAATCCATCAACCGAATAGGCTGCTGATAGGATTAAAATTTAAATGTCAAGTCTGCTTAATCTAAGGAGAGTTATTAAATAACTCAGGTAAGAAATTGAGGCAAAAATGAATTATCTAGCAAGAATTTGAATCACATTATGATAATTATTATGACATGCACTATGCTTCTTCATATTATCATGTTGATCATGTTCACTGTGCTGATTGTCATCCTCATTTCAATATGCATGTTTATCACACATTTCATGCATCTTACCTTGCTTATGAGCTTTGTTTTAATCATGACCAGAAAGTGGTATCATCATGATAAAACATAAGTCACTAGATCATCACATGTTAAAGGTTATACTAACCATGCTGGACCCAATAAACAAGGGGTACCAAAAATAGTCATCTGTTTTACAGGTGAAGTGCATGTGAGATGACAAAGATGAGTTAACTGCCTTGTAAATTTCACCAAGTTCAACAAGTGGTCTCACCAGCAAGCATGTACCAACAAGTGTGTTATCAAATAAGTGGTATCAACAAAGTGGTATAATTAAAGTGGTAGACTCTACATTTGGAGATTTCAAGGAACGCAAGAGTGTTGAAAAGTTGAAGATTATCAAAGAATAACAAGTGGTATTAAAGACCAACAACTGATCGCAACAAGCAGTGTCACCAACAAGTGTGGTATCAGTCAACCATGTGACAAAGAAAGTGGTTTGTTGATTTTGAATTCATAAGTTGAGGGGGAACTTATCAGAAGACCAACGCAGAACAGCTTACTGGAATTCAACGGCTGAGTGTCTTGAAGAGAAACTCTCATCAGACTACTTGACCACGGATTCTTGAACTTAGGGGGAACGTGTACGACTAGCGGTACTCCTAAATAAAGATGAAGTTTTCAATAAGTCAAAATGAAGCTATCAGAAGACTGCTTCTTATCAGCCGACTGGAACTCAACAGCCAAGTGTTATTCAAGAATGTACTACATCAAGTGGTATCAGCAAGTATTATCACATCAACAAGTGATATCAGCTGACTAATTTGATTTACATTTATACAAGTAGTATCAGACTACAAGTAGCATCAGACTACAAGTGGAATCAGACCACAAATACCAACAAGTGGTATCAATTCTTGAAGTTCGGGGGAATTTTCTAAGCTGGAGTGATAAACAGCAACGAAGACTACCTAAATCAGCCTAGTACTCACCTAATTGTCTTCAATATACTAAGTTTACAATCTTATAAAGAGAAAAAGGGGAAGAAGAGATGCAACTCAAGTATTATTGTTGATGACAAAAAGGGGGAACATAAAGGATGCAACTAAGAACCCTTTAAACAGAAGATCAGAAAAGGAAAAATAACAAACTATTGGTATTTTTTTTAAAGTTGTATCAGATCAATAAATTTCCATCTCAAGGTATGAAGACCAAATCTGAAGACTTAGAAGACGTTCTTAGTTGAAGGTTTTGTCATCATCAAAAAGTGGGAAATTGTTGGTATAAATTAGAGAATGTTTTGAAGATGACAAAAAGGCCATAATGGTTTTGAAGATCAAAAGGATAAGTCATCAACTAAGAACAGCTTAGTGAAACCTATCTCAAGGTCTGGAAGCTACGTGACCGAATCAGCCGAGTGGGATATCAGATCAGTGAAGATCAGATTGGTTATCATCAGCCAATTCAAGATAGATATGTTCACTCTTGAATCAGCCGAGTAGCCATCAGCTTAGTACTCCCATCAGCCAAGTGAAGACGGTCAGCAAGCTGTCCAACGGTAACCTGCTGAGTGCATTAAATGCGACTGACAGAAAGTACAGCAGACCGTACTGTAGCAGTGCAGGGAGCCGTTCCAGAAAATGGGGACCAGAACTCGAGGACTGCAGATTTCTGTCTCATCTTAAACGGGCAGAAATTCAAATTCGAGAGTATAA
Source organism: Penstemon eatonii (assembly GCA_038501285.1). Classification (NCBI taxonomy): domain Eukaryota; kingdom Viridiplantae; phylum Streptophyta; class Magnoliopsida; order Lamiales; family Plantaginaceae; genus Penstemon; species Penstemon eatonii. The sequence continues at coordinate 47,311,026 of CM076714.1, forward strand.
ATAGAAGACTAACTGAAGATCTAAGAAGGACTTGCACAATTCAAGATCACATCTATAGAGCAAGATCCATCAGTTGAGTCGTCTGATCACAAGCCCAGTCATTTTGTTGACGAAGCTTTTCGTTGAAGAACAGAGAACTTGCGTTGTCTGTCTGAGTGACTTTCAACTGAGAAAAGAAAGGAGTGTATATCCATCTGTGTGAAGTGATATAGCTTCTTAGTGTAGGTTTTCTTTGTGAGCTCCTATACTGAAAATAGCGTGAGGAGTGTAGATCCATCTGTGTTAGTGATCTAGCTTCAGAGAGTAGGATTTTTGTGTGATTTCTTACTGCGCACTTGTGGCCTGTTCATTTGTTGTTCGGCGCAAGCAGAGTATATTGTAAACCGTGTGTTTATAGTATAACCCAAGATCTGTGTGACTTGGAAGAGTGGACTAAAGAATTTTTATCCATATAACCACTATAAAAATATCGGTGTTTTACATCTGCATTCTTTTCTTGCATATCTCAAAAAGAGCATTTAACCGTTAAAAATGTTTTGAAAAGAATTTTGTAAAACTGGGGTAAAACTTTGAAAGATAAACTTGTTTGAAAAACATACTTGATATATCCGCTGCATACAAGTTTTGAAACTCTAAGTATATCTGAATCATCTTAGTGAAATCAGATGAGTGGTCAACTCTGCTGTTCAAAGCTTTGTGCGCGATCAACTTAGTAAACCTACGAATCAGATCAGCTTAGTCTGCTGACAGAAAAAGTTAGAGAAAAAGATTTAAAGTTTATGAGACCTATTCAACCCCCCCCCCCTCTAGATCTCATTGACCACTTTTGGGACCAACAAGTTCCTCTATACCCAATATGAGTCCACAGAGTCTTTCTAGCGATCCCCAGTCAGTCGGAATTCATATCAAAGCATAGACGTTCTCGTACCAGATAAACCCTATCACCTCAAGTTGTTTGGGATTGTTCCTCGTATACTATTGCAAATTGGAATAACTTCAACCCCGATATGCGACTACCGCTTCCATGGTGAGTTATTTCCTAATTGGGGTATTCAGTGCGCTTGCCATCCCAGCAAGCCACCCACTTATGTGTATCGACAATCCCAGTCACGCTCGTGGACCCCAGCGTCCTCCTGTTCATCTGAGTATACACAATAGTGAGAGTCTAACCGAATCCAACGATGTCCTATCTCGATTGGATTCTACGACTCTTGAATATGTTTTAGATCACGGCCTTGGAGATCAGTCCACGGGTTGTCCCATAGCCCTGTGATCTAAGGACTTCTATCCTTATGCGTAGATAATTATTACATAAGATAAAGATGACCATTTAATAAAGTGCATTTATTAATCGAAATTGAATAGTTCCGCATTTATTACAATAAATACTAGACATGCAGCTGGCTTGCAGGACACTATTTCTATCACTTAACTGGAAGACAACTCATGTATTAGGGTTGGACTTTTAATTGAATATTTGGAAGGCATAATTTCGAAAAATTGTAGGCAAGGCAATATTTTGGGATATATTTTCCTTCTTTCAAGAGATTTCTTCCGAAATTTTGGATTTAAAAGAATTTTGGAACGTTTTTTTGGAAGGAGGCAACAACTATTTTCGGAAATTGAAAGAAACTTTGCAAGTTTCCATTGTTTCGTTGGATAACTCAGAAAAATTGTGGGTTTCCTTCGAAACTCTGTAATTTCAAAAATTCATCGCGGAATTGTTTGGATTCCGTGAAAAACCGAAAAACATTGGATTTTTCCTTGGAAAAATCCGAAATTTTGATCCATGATTTCTCATGCTCCACATGCATTGAGATCCTGGCCAACTAAAATTCAATTGAACTTAAATTTTTTTTAGTTTCCCAAGGGTTTAATCCCTTTCGAGGTGGGTTGAGCACATTAAATGGGTATCTCTCCCAACAGAAATTCGAACCAAAGTCCACTACTTTATAGTAACAAGTCTCTTTTACTAAACCAATCACCTGTTTGTTTTGAACTTAAATTATTAGTCACAAATAAGCACTTATAATAGACAGAATGCAGTTGTGTTTCTCAAAAAATAAAAATGTAGACAGAAGCCCCTGCTAAGTAATCCTTCAGTTTAGGAAATAGCTAAATGCAAATATGCTCTATCTGCTTTCCCTAGTTACCTCCGTTTTATTGTTAATAAGTATTAACAAAGAACCCCCGTGTTATATTTAATTAGCCAAAAACCCATCTGAAATTTCTTCATAACTCAATCGGGAATTCTTGTCAATTTTTTAAGAGAACAAGAGAATTATTGTCAATATTTAATGTTAATAGGGGGGATTATTGTTATTTTTTTAAGGTGAATAAGAGTCGATTTCGTAATTTTTTTTGGGTGAGGATATATTTGTCATTTTTCATACAAAATATGTATTCCGGTTTGGGTGGAGAATTTTTGCCCATTAAAAGCAATGTTATTAAAACCGGACCGGCCGGACCGCGAACCGGAGGCTGGTCCGGTCCGGTTTATCCCCTAGAACCACTTACTACAAAATCTAGTTTGAACCGGGTTGAACCGGTTCATCCCGGTTTTGAATTTCCTTTTTTTTTTAAAAAAATTTTTTTAATGTTAAAAATTCTTGTAAAAGTTGGGATTTGAACACCTAACCTTTAAAGTGAAACATTACTTTCTTACCGTTTGAGTTACATCACTTTTGCTAAACTTTTAGTACAAATTAAAATTTATAAATTATAGAAACTTGTAGCCAAATTTATTTATAAATTAGATAATTAACTCAAATAAATATTTTACACATTATGAATGAAAATTAATGCTCAAATAATAAATTTTAATAATTTATTCTATAAAATATTTATTTTCAATAGTTTTTTTAGGATAAAGAGTAAATCGATATAATATGCAAGTTTAACGTTGAATATTAGACTTTTATACATAACCATATTTTAAAATTTATGATTAAAAATATAAAATTTGTTATATTATACTAAAATTAAATCATATAATATTTATCTAACTTATATCATAACGGTAATATGGTACTAATTTGTATGCTCATATAAATGATTATATTTCTTTATAAAAATTTAAATGTGAAAGTTAAAAATACAACAAACTATAATGTTTAAATTTTACGCACATTACATATACTTTAAAATTAAATATATTTATTATATTATTATGACGTCATCCGGTCCGATCAGTGGTCCGACAGGTTCGACCAGTAAAACTAGTAACCAGTCGGCTCACTGGTTTACTGTCCGGTCCGATTCTGAAAACATTGATTAAAAGATAACACAATGTATTTTTCTGATAATAAAGATAACGGAGGATTTTTGCTAATTAGGCTAAACATACGGGATATCTTTATATTACACTCAAAATGACTAAAATGTCAATAATTCTACACAGAATTATCAGTTCCTCTTTACAAACTTCTCCCCAGAATCCCACGTCGAGAAATTTTCATCAAAATATCAATTAACCTCGTAAAAAAAGGAAAAATATTTTAGAAAACATAAATAAATGGATCGGCATAAGCAATGTTCAATCAATTCATAAAGAATTTACATTTCATGTATAAAGTAAATAATATCCCAATGGTTATCGGATTTGTTTATATGTAATTATTTTATTTTCTTCTTTAGTTAGATTACCTTAATTAATTTCTTTAGGAGTCGTCTGTATAATTACAATAATTGTATTCTAGTTATTTTTGGAATTTTAAGCTTCTATATTCAAAATAATGATTTGTAACAATTAAATTGATTCTGTAACCTTAATGCCATAATTTTCCTTTATTACCATTATGTGGCTATTCAAAATTATTTGACCTTAGATGTTTCATTCACATTATAAATAGAGGGTAGATGTCTTAGGAAGGGTGAGTTTGGCCCAGCGGTGGGAGCTCTTAAAAGCACTTCTAGACATTCATTGTGATTTTTGAAGTGTTTGGCCCCAATTATAGAAATTGCTTTTAGTCAATCGTGATTTTAATGGCGTTTGGCCCTCACTATCATAATCAATTTTGGAATTTTCAGAAGCTAAAAACCAACTTATTTTAGAAGTAACTAAAGTGTTACTTTTGCAAAAGCAATTATCCAAAAGTAATTATTTTATAATTGAATTTTTGTCAAAATCCATTTTAGTAAAATTAATTCTCCTACAATTACTTGGGCACTTTAGACAAAGTTTGGTTCATCGTTTTATCGTAAACGTGCTTACGAGAAGACTCCGATGAGGCCAAAGGTTTTATCTTTGGGAATCGATCAACCAACAATACCTGCACGAGGGGAGGTAATCGTTTTCTTAGATTGTTGTGAAATTTGGTTTATTTTTGTTGGTCCCAAGTGATCAGATGAGGTCTAGAGGGGGGGGGGGGGAGTGAATAGACCTCTGAAATTTTTTAATCAAATTTTAACTTTAAAACTGTTGCTTAAACTGTTGGGTTTGTGCCTCGATTGTCAATACAACAGAGTGCGGAATTTAAAATTTTTCAAGACACACCCACAGTCCCATAAATAAAGTCTCCATATTATGTATACGAAAAGCAAGAAACGAACGCAAGCATAAATAAAACATAGGGGGTTAATCGAAATTACCTCACCACAGCTCGGTGGTGGTTACCTCCAGGCTTCATGTTCGATTCACAATATAGTGATCCAAGCGTCTCACCTCCAGAATGTATCCACACCAACTGGATTGTAGCAACACTTCCAAGTCGTAGGCTAAGAACTGGAACTTGAAAGTTTGTCAACAAAGGTACTTCTGAACTTGATCAGGACTTTGATCTAGGTTCGGGTTTGGAGATCAATTGGAGGAAGACCAAACACGCAGGGCTTATGCGGCTGGATTTGGTTCGGCCAAGCTTGGATCGGCCAGGTTAGGTTCGGCCGAGCTAGGATGGGCGACTAGGGTTCGGGTGAAATTGTTTGGGGCGATTTTGCAATTTTTAAAACTTGTTTCGAAAATCAGATTTTTCTTCTCTCAAAAATCGGCTACTTTGTTTTTCTCAAAAATTTCGCAGAGTTTTCTCTTGTGTATTAATGAAGAGAATGGAAGAAGGTATTTATAGGAGAAGAGTCCTACTCCTATAAGATATCTTTTCCTTGTTCATCAAATCTCTTCTTCCTTATCTAACAAGGATTCTAAGATTTGATATATCTCTTCTTGCTTATCTCCCAAGCTTAAAAACTTCCTTTTCCTTATCTCTAAAAATCGCCCCTTATCACTTAATTTGTGATAATCACAAATCGACCCCTTTATTTAATTGGCTAATCCGAAAATTACCAATTAATTTATTCTTCCAACTTAATTAATTAACTACTTTAATTAATTTCATAATTAATCAGATAACCCTTAATTAATTAATTGAACATTAATTAATTAAATATCTAATTAATAATCTCTTACTTGAATTAATGCTTTAATTCAATAACTTTGATTTAACAACTTTAAATCATTCACATTTCCCTTAATGACTGTCACTGTCCAATTGTATTGTGTGTGACCCTCTGGGTTCACCATCAATTGGCAGTAGGCCCACGACTCTCGTGATTTAATTAACGAGCAATTAAATGCTCCGATCAACTTTAAACTATCTTTAATTGACCACTCCAGAATTAATTTCCTTATTAATTCAGGAGTACCTACACTTCATGGTCGATGTCTAGCCACAAGCCCATGAAGCCCAACTTCAGGTGAATTGATATTTGTGAACCTCACCTATTATAACTGCCATGTACATACGGTCCTTCCATGACTGATTTCCCGACCGAGACCTAGGGTGTGTGAATTGATCGGCACCTCTAATTATCTCGATTCTGTACTTTCTAATTCAGGATAGTGATTCCAGTGTGACTGCTAAATTTGGAAGCCCCTTCCAAATTCGTCACTGACCGTGGCCACGGGTTTCTCGGAACTATTATCGAAGAACGTACAGGAAATTCTCCCACCTTATCAGGGTGAGTCGATGGATCCTTTCTTAGTACTAACCACTCGCGTACACTTCCGTACGCACCCAACTTAGGCATGTTATGACCAAGCTAAGTGGCCTATACCTAAATCAAAGTACGCACTTTCATGCACCGAATTCGCCCTAGCACTTCAAGTCTAAGGACTAAATCGTACACTATTATAATCCTTGAGAAACATCCCATCACCGATATGCGACATGCGCTTCCACAATGGGTTTCTCTGTTCGGGTCGTTCGATGCATTCGATCCTCTATCGAACCACCTAGTCATATGCACTGGCCTCAAATGCCTTGTTCATGAAACTACAACAAATTCACTCCATGTGAATCATGCATAATCGTACAAGTCTTGACGATTCATTCGATATCCCGTCTCGATATGAATCTATGACTTGGAACGTTTTCGAGATCACGACCTTTGAGACTGTTTCATGATAAGTGCACTCAGTACTGAAGTGTATAGTCCCATAGTCTATTGTGAACTCAGGATTTCATCCAATCGCTTAGATAGGTTCGCGAGAGATGAAGTTGGCCATTGTTTAATTCACGTACTATGAATAAACGGGCGTATTAATTATAAACCATAAGAAGATAGTCCTCAAACAAGCTAATTTAGATTGGCTTGCCGGGCACTATTCCATCAATCTCCCACTTGCCCTAAAGCCAATCACAACATTTCTAAGACCCATCTATACCAAGATGTCCCTCGAACCATTTGTGAAAGAGCTTCATTAGTGGATCTGTTAAGTTGTCTTGTTGAGATGACGTAGTACTTTTACTCGTCTCAACTACTATGATTTTTTCAATCATTTGGTTTTGTGTTTAGATTCTTGATGAGATCTCGATTTTCTTTCATTGAGCAATAGCTTTGTTTAAATCGGTTAGGATTATAACAAGCTTTCGTCATGCTAGGTAATTCATCCAATGGATGAATGTTTTCTCATCTAAACACCTTTTGTGTGTGTGCAGCATCACAATGGTGCTTTTATTCTGATTGAGTTGGCAATGGTATACTATTGGAATTTCTTCCAATATACCTCTGCTCCATCGAAACAGAATAAATCATCCACCTTTGACTTTGAAAATCTCGAATTAATAAATCCTTCGAGTTTCAATTCTCCACTATTACCATAGACCAGCAACATATCCTTTAATTATCTTCGAGGATTGCTTTATGGTAGTCCAGTGTCCTTGACTGGAGTTTGACTTATCAGTAGCTCGTGAAATATCAGAGCTTTTGATGAGTCAGGTCATGTACAAGACTTTGCATGCTACATGCAATCCAAACGCTTAAGCATAAGGCTTCTTGAGACAATTTCTTCTTTACTTATTAAATGCAGGGCATTCACATTAAATAAGACAGAGAAATTCATATCTCTATGGAATTGATCCTTTCTTGGATTTTCCATATAGTCTTTGTACTTAGATTTGTGAATTTCAACATCTACTTTTCTTTATCTACTTTAGATACGTATCGCCAGTACGTGAGATGCAATTCCAAATCTATTCATGGAGAATTGTGTGATTAACACGCTTTCGTCTGTGCTTCTCTGATATTCTTATATCAATCTTGATGTATAGAACATCTTCTTGTTACTTTTCGAACTCAACTGTACTCCCACTGATCCTTTTGCACAAATGGAATCCATATGCCTTTTGACAATTCAACATTCTTGATTGACTTATCAAGTTGCATGTTCCAATTCGGAAAAAGTCATAGATTGACCTTTGGATTTGAATAGAGATCATCTCATCAATCGTGAGATGCAGAATCCATTTCCAATAGTCATATCTTGGTAGTCTACAACCACCTTTCTATGGCTAATAGTTTCAAAATGGGTTTTGACGTTTTAAATGGAGAGAAGGTATTTTCATAGATCTTTTAAAAGGACTTTTGAATAATCACCTATCGCCATTTAGCGAGTCAAACTTATCATTTTGAATCTTATGGCTTCATGCCATATCCCTTGATTTATGTCTAAACATATTTTTCTTTGTAATCTTGGATTAAATATCTAATCACTCAATTTCGTAAAATGGAATTGTGAGTTCCTTACGAATTTGATTAGATTACTAAGAATTTGTGCAAAAATCGGTTCATTGGGTTTCGGGGTTTACTCCCACTATTTGTGGGGATGGGTCCAATGTCTTTTGGACTTCATCAAGTTTTATGACATTCCCTTATTTCCTTTGACCAAAAAATTCGTCAACATAGGAATAAGCTACTCACGAGATACTTTCGTTTCTCCTTGTCATAGAACAGGTATCCAATGGATTTCTTTGGATACCCCACAAATATTTGTATGAATCGGATCTACCATCGAATTTCTCATACATGGGTATTCTCTCATTTCATAAATGATTTGGTAGTGTAAGAACTTTCTTCGGAAGGCACTACACCAAGTTTCTTGAAGAGTCAGGAGAGGCTATCCCCTTAATGTGAATGAAGGAAGTTTAGCAAGATCATAGTTGTGAATCGAACTAGGTTCGACCCCCTTCTTGATTTGCTTCATGAGAATTCTATTCTCGTTTTAGATAATCGTGGAATTAATTGCTTATGTTTCAGCAAGCTTGATTAGATCAAAAGTGCTTTCGTCATAATGCATTTAGTTGCTTCATTTCCAAGACGTCTGTTGAATTGCTTCAATAGTCTCAGAATTGTACTTCAATTATGACACATATACTTTGACGATTAAGAAATCGTAAGTATATTTGAAGTAACGTTCTTCTTGAACTAGTGCTTTTAGTTCTTCCACGTTTGTCCTAATGGATTGAATCCATTCGGTTGAATTGTTTGGAATGCTAAATATTCCATTAATTTCGGTTATCATTCCTTCAAGATTTGAAAGTTATGAATTTATCCAAGTTCCTTATTTCAAGAACAATAGATAAAAGCTTCCCTTTCGTATCTATCTTCAGGAAGAATGTCCAAAAAGAACATTTCAATCGTGGACGATTATTTTGCCACGTTTTTCGATTCAGCATATAGTTTTTCGTAGTTTTGATTTGTTTATCATTGTATTTATTTCTATGCTTTAAAGCATCAATATTTGTACAAAGTTAAATAGCTTTAATTAAATAAATTCCATTCTCAATGGTAAAGCAATAATGTCTTGTACAAAAATTTGAAATAAAATCTCAAAGACAAACTAAAACTAAAGACTTATGCTAATACGAAAAACTAATATCGCTTTATGCAAAGTTCTAGGTCTAGATAGTCCTTGACCCAATCCCTGAAGTGATTCTCCCTTATCTCTCTATGCATTGATTGCATCCTCCTTTTAAGGAATTTCTTCCTTTTAGGTCGAGAGGGAACACCATCATCACCTGCAAACACTTTTACAGACATGAAAGTTTTATCAGATGTCTTACATCATAAAGAATTTAACAGGTGTATAACTTAAAAGTCATACCATTGTTAATTCTGTTCAGGAATTTCTTTCCAGCATAATCCTTCATTTGTTCTTCATAGTCACACATATGGCAGCCCCACTCATATAGACCATATCCAAGTAGATGGACATCCTCATATTTGTCTAACAACTCATGCAAGTGTTTTGTTTCAATTCCATCAAACGGAATATCACAATGTTGCAAGAAATGATCGAAGTCTTCAGACAAGCCATTGAGAGTAATGGTTATCTCATCTTCTTTAGATATTCGAGTTCCAAACTTTCTGAGTCGTTTGAACATCTTGGCTAAGTAAGAACAATATTCTCTAACATTGTCAAACTCATCCATGTTTGTCTCATAGAGTGAATAGCTCATAAAGTTCCCCAAAGTTTGTTCGGTTTGAAAACGTAACACAACTCGTTTGAATGGGACAGTGGATGGTGAATGGCTAACAAAAATAGACAACATATAAGCAGACAGGTTTAACATTAATACTTATAATTAACGAAATTTGGATTTTTTATCGAAAAAGTTCTCCCACTATTTTATCGAAACTGTGACCCCTTCTAGTTTCGGGAAATTCTATTTCCTAGTAGGTCTTGACGTCCCAGCAGCAATTAATTGTACCCACGACTCGTGGCCATACAATTAATTCCCTAGGTAGGTATACATATTACCAATTGTGTCTACCACACAACCTTCAAGCTATTTTGCCTCGTTTTTCGCATTTATCTAGCACTGCTACATCATAAATGTTACTACGCGTTTAAGTCTAACCCATTAATCGTGATAAGCAACGGGCCCGGTCGTGAACTCCCCGTAACTAGTTATCGGTCGATATTCACATCCCGACCAATCCCTACCCTTGTCGTATTTAGTTAAAAATAGGAATCGAGGAATTTCGTGTATTGCCCCTTTCTTCGACTCGGGTGCCAGACTCTGGATCACCTTTATCGATAAGTAGACAACTCACACTAGTCCCTATTAATGGAAGGCTTGGATCTATAAAACTTCATTTTATAGTTTACCCAATATGACTTAATATTTATTCGAGAGGGGATTTTCGGTTTTGAAAGTTTGAAGAAACTCTCCTCGAGATCTCACCGTTTCAATTATGCTTTATCTTTTATTACGATCTAGATACTAGCGCGCATACACACAAGCAATCATAAATCGACAAATAAATAAAAGCCATACAAGCCTAACATTCATGCTACCACAATATGTTTTCGATCGGGAGCCTCCTATGCAGGCCATCATCGAGCCAGTGATGTTGGTCCTATTGGTCAATCTAAAGGGGTTCAAACAGGCCTATGCTATTACACAATGTACCACGCATACGCGGCCTTAAATTCTTTATGGGCTCCCACCTTGCTTGTAAACGGGCCTCCATCCTAGACTAGGAAAGCAGTAAAGCCCTATTCTATTACAAAGGCTCAAAGTGGCCCAAAACAATAACAGGCTCGCAGGCCCAATAAAACCAAACATTAAATTAAACCAATCACATCTACCCTAAGGTCAAGGCTCGGCGCGATCGAAAAACCACGTAAACAGTTCACGTTGAGCAAGAAACATGTAAACATCTTTTACTTTCTTTCTTAATTTTAAAACTACCTTTTAAAACTAACTTCCTATTGATTTCTTACTTTAGTCACTACTAATTATGACAAGAAAAATTCTCGGATAAACAAAACAAGTTTTCTGCTTTAAAACAGATCCGGATTTTCAACTTTTGAAAAATTGCAGTTCGGCCCCTATACTTTCAGAAATTGCACTTTTAACCCCAAAACTTTTGAAAAGTTACAAAACACCCCCAAAACAGTTTTCGGACAGAAGGACCAGAAAATAAAAATTTTGAATCCAGAAAATATTTTGAATTTGCAAACTGACCCCTGAACTTTCGGAAATTACAAATCAGCCCATAAATTTTCGAAAATTGCAAAATGGTCCAAAAACCCGTGCGATCAGAATTTCATAATCAGCCCATAAATTTCTAAAATTTCCAGAAACAGAAAATTAATTTTCAGCCCTAATTTTCAAGATTTGCGATTATTGCAAAATAGTCCTGATTTTTCGAAAAACTATAAAAACGCCACAGATCTGAAAAAGCAGTTTTACCCAATTATAGATCCAGTCATAACAAGTAAGAATCAATCGACAGAACATAATTCTAAAGTGTTTTCATACACATAATCAAACATATACGATAAACACATTATGTTCAGGCTTTTACGTATAATAAGTATGGAGTTGGCTATGATACCACTGTTGGGTTTGTGCCTCGATTGTCAATACAACAGAGTGCAGAATTTAAAATTTTTCAAGACACACCCACAGTCCCATAAATAAAGTCTCCATATTATGTATACGAAAAGCAAGAAACGAACGCAAGCATAAATAAAACATAGGGGGTTAATCGAAATTACCTCACCACAGCTCGGTGGTGGTTACCTCCAGGCTTCATGTTCGATTCACAATATAGTGATCCAAGCGTCTCACCTCCAGAATGTATCCACACCAACTGGATTGTAGCAACACTTCCAAGTCGTAGGCTAAGAACTGGAACTTGAAAGTTTGTCAACAAAGGTACTTCTGAACTTGATCAGGACTTTGATCTAGGTTCGGGTTTGGAGATCAATTGGAGGAAGACCAAACACGTAGGGCTTATGCGGCTGGATTTGGTTCGGCCAAGCTTGGATCGGCCAGGTTAGGTTCGGCCGAGCTAGGATGGGCGACTAGGGTTCGGGTGAAATTGTTTGGGGCGATTTTGCAATTTTTAAAACTTGTTTCGAAAATCAGATTTTTCTTCTCTCAAAAATCGGCTACTTTGTTTTTCTCAAAAATTTCGCAGAGTTTTCTCTTGTGTATTAATGAAGAGAATGGAAGAAGGTATTTATAGGAGAAGAGTCCTACTCCTATAAGATATCTTTTCCTTGTTCATCAAATCTCTTCTTCCTTATCTAACAAGAATTCTAAGATTTGATATATCTCTTCTTGCTTATCTCCCAAGCTTAAAAACTTCCTTTTCCTTATCTCTAAAAATCGCCCCTTATCACTTAATTTGTGATAATCACAAATCGACCCCTTTATTTAATTGGCTAATCCGAAAATTACCAATTAATTTATTCTTCCAACTTAATTAATTAACTACTTTAATTAATTTCATAATTAATCAGATAACCCTTAATTAATTAATTGAACATTAATTAATTAAATATCTAATTAATAATCTCTTACTTGAATTAATGCTTTAATTCAATAACTTTGATTTAACAACTTTAAATCATTCACATTTCCCTTAATGACTGTCACTGTCCAATTGTATTGTGTGTGACCCTCTGGGTTCACCATCAATTGGCAGTAGGCCCACGACTCTCGTGATTTAATTAACGAGCAATTAAATGCTCCGATCAACTTTAAACTATCTTTAATTGACCACTCCAGAATTAATTTCCTTATTAATTCAGGAGTACCTACACTTCATGGTCGATGTCTAGCCACAAGCCCATGAAGCCCAACTTCAGGTGAATTGATATTTGTGAACCTCACCTATTATAACTGCCATGTACATACGGTCCTTCCATGACTGATTTCCCGACCGAGACCTAGGGTGTGTGAATTGATCGGCACCTCTAATTATCTCGATTCTGTACTTTCTAATTCAGGATAGTGATTCCAGTGTGACTGCTAAATTTGGAAGCCCCTTCCAAATTCGTCACTGACCGTGGCCACGGGTTTCTCGGAACTATTATCGAAGAACGTACAGGAAATTCTCCCACCTTATCAGGGTGAGTCGATGGATCCTTTCTTAGTACTAACCACTCGCGTACACTTCCGTACGCACCCAACTTAGGCATGTTATGACCAAGCTAAGTGGCCTATACCTAAATCAAAGTACGCACTTTCATGCACCGAATTCGCCCTAGCACTTCAAGTCTAAGGACTAAATCGTACACTATTATAATCCTTGAGAAACATCCCATCACCGATATGCGACATGCGCTTCCACAATGGGTTTCTCTGTTCGGGTCGTTCGATGCATTCGATCCTCTATCGAACCACCTAGTCATATGCACTGGCCTCAAATGCCTTGTTCATGAAACTACAACAAATTCACTCCATGTGAATCATGCATAATCGTACAAGTCTTGACGATTCATTCGATATCCCGTCTCGATATGAATCTATGACTTGGAACGTTTTCGAGATCACGACCTTTGAGACTGTTTCATGATAAGTGCACTCAGTACTGAAGTGTATAGTCCCATAGTCTATTGTGAACTCAGGATTTCATCCAATCGCTTAGATAGGTTCGCGAGAGATGAAGTTGGCCATTGTTTAATTCACGTACTATGAATAAACGGGCGTATTAATTATAAACCATAAGAAGATAGTCCTCAAACAAGCTAATTTAGATTGGCTTGCCGGGCACTATTCCATCATAAACGTGAATAGACAAAACTGTTACATAACAGTAAGTTTACAAGGCTGATCGTGACCAAATCTTTGAACAGCTTTGCTGACCACTAATCTGATAGTTACTTAGCTGATTTTGATTAAAATCAGTTTTAATACCAGAATACTTGCAGCAGATTTTTAAAGTGTTTTTCACAAGTATACTTAGGGGCCATTTGATAGGGTGTATGGGATTAAGGTGGATTAGATTGAAGCCGGATTGAAGGCCATATTAAAAATATGTTTGGTAGACTTGATTGAATGCTTCCATGTTAATTGTGAATTGATATAAATTTTAATTTGTGATTTATTTATGTATAATATGTTTCCATTTTAGAGATTTGAGAATAATTTATGATATGTTAAAAGGAAAATATGCAAATTTTAGGTTATTAGTGATATTTTATCTTATACATATTCATCCGGATTAACTAATCCACCCATGAGTGGGTGGATTATAATCTAGTCTTAATACCGGGTCGTAAGGATTTAATCCATTTGACCCGGTATTAGAGCAATGCCACCAAACGATGTATTAGCCCATATTAACTCATATAATATGACCTAATACCCCCTATTAGGTCCTACCAAACGGCCCCTTAGTAGTTTGAAAATTTTATCCCCAATTTTGATAAAATTCCTTTTAAAAACTTTTCAAACAGTTATCAAAGTATTTTATGCAATTTTAAAGATATGCAAGAAAACTTATGCAAAAATCAAACACCAGAATTTTTATAGTGGTTATATGGATTTTAAATCCTTTAGTCCACTCTTCCAAGTCACACACAGATATTGGGTTATACTATAATCACAAAGTTTACAGTATACTCTGCTTTTGCTTTACAACAAATGATAAGCCACAAGTTCGCAGCAGGAAATCATAAAAAAACTCCTACTCTCAGAAGTAATATCACTCACAAAGATGGATATCTACTCCTCACAACACTCTCTATTACAGATTCACTCAGAAAATGTATATTCTTTTGAACTTCAACGGCTTCTGTCAACTAATGACTTCAACAGACGAGTGAGTTGTTCTTGAGCTTTGAGACTTAGAAAATATTTTGCTTCGAAATCAATCTCTCAGTTGTTGTGTTATTATTTTCTTCGTCTTCTTCAGCTATTTATAGTCACTCTTTGAATTATGTCAGTTGAAGAGAGGCACAATTCAAATTTCTTGATTTCTGGTTCTTAATTTTCGCGAACGGCTCTCTGCACAGTGACAGTACTGCAGACTAGGGCTGAGCACGGTTCGGTAAACCGATCGAACCGAACCGAAACCGAAATTTCGGTCCGGACCGTTTACCGAACCGAAATTTTGGTTCGGTTAACGGTTCTCGGCCGAGAACCGATCCTTGGGAGCGGTCGGTTCTTGGTAATACCGGTCGGTTTACCGAACCGAACCGATTGGACCGATTTTTTTTTTTTTTTTTTTTTTTGAAAATTAGTGTTTTTCAATTACAATTTTGGAGATATATAAGTTTTAAGTTTGAATGGTTTGTATAAACTTAATATTATTTTTCAAAAATAATTTACCTCTTTGTATTTGATTAAGATTATTTTATGTTTGAGACTTTTATGTTTGAATGGTTTGTATGAACTTTGGTGATATATTGAATGTTACGCAATAAATAGAAGGGGGGGCTTTTTTGTATGGTTTGTGTCTTGTAAGATATTTTTTTTTTGTATATAGTGCAATAAATTGAATTTTTGATTTTTTAAAAATAAATAAAAATTAAATTTTCGGTTTTTTTGGACCGAACCGGAACCGAACCGAACCGTTCGGTTTTTTACCGAACCGAACCGAAATTTTTGGTTCGGCAAACGGTCCGCGGTCTGAAATTTACCGAACCGAAAAAATACCGAAGTTCGGTCCGGTTCGGTTCGGTTTTTACCGAATGCTCAGCCCTACTGCAGACAGTACTTTCTGTCAGGCAGCATTAAATGCACCGAGCTGATACGAGTCTTTTCTTCAATCATTTGCCATCAATAACCTCGGACTTCAGCATTTATTACTCCAATGGCATTTATTACCGTTGGGACGACTTCTTGATCTTTCCACTTGGCTGATGAAAATGCAAGTCCGATGATGAACAGAGCTGATCCCAAACTTGAATAAATCTGATTTGAGTCGGCTTATCTTCACCAGTCTAATTTCTTTCCTTCAGCAGATCAGTAGTCTTCTGGACCTTGAATATTTGACCCGTTTGATATGTCTTCTTACTTGGTCTAAATACTTCTAAGGGATTACAACTAAGTTGTCTTTACTTAGCTGATATAAAGTTTTGGAAATCATCAAAACCTCCCTTAACTAACTAAATTCAGTGCACTCCATCTTCATTTTTATCCAACAATTTCCCCCTTTTTGATGATGACAAAACTTCAGCTTGATACCTGTTTACCTATACTAAAGTTTTGATCCTCAAAGTTTTCTGAGATAGAAAAAATGTTGTAAGCAGAACTTGAACTTTTATTGATAATATGAATTTTATTACAAGTACAATTCTGTTCAGATAAGATGTCTGTCAGAAAATAAAGAAAAACTTATTACATAAGAAAATAAAGGCTCAGATTATTCCTCAGAAAGTTCCTTGGATGCAGCCTTGTCTTCATCAGTCTTGGCTTTTTCCTTGGGTTCTTCAGCAGATTCCTCTTTGCCATCAGCCGTTCCAACTGCATCAGACTTATTGGTTTCAGCAGCAGCATCCGACTCCTTTACAGCTTCCTCAGCTTTTTCTTCAAGTACTTGGCTGGTTTCAGCAACAACTTGAAGAGTTGGCTCTTTCCTTTTCTCTTCCCCCTTTTTGTCATCATCAGGGTTGATAGGAGGGTTGAGTGCAACAGGCTGAATCTTCAGAGCAGCACATAAGACCTTGATGTTCTGATTCACCAGATCATGACTTGCAGTGAGATGATTGAGAGAGGTGGTGATGATGTTGTTCTGATCATTCAAGCAATCAACGTTGAGTTGCATAGTTGCAAGTTCTTCATGAATAACATCTCCAGCTATAAGGACATCTTTCAACAATGCCATATTTGCAGCTTTCTCCTCTTTGCTGACTTTGATGAAGGTTTCTATTAGTTGAGCAATGTTGTCTTCTCCTCTTTTCAGAGCAGCATGAAGATGATCCACATCCGCCTTAACATCTTCAACGTTTCTGTTCATATCCAGCAAGATTCTTTTAAAGGCGCTGTCATCAGGCAGTGGGAAATTATCAACAGCATCTTGTACAATTCTTGCAGTGGCATTCTGCATTTGCTCAAATTGCAGCCTGTTGGATTCTTCTATGGCTTGCTGCATCTTCTCCAGCTGTACTCTGTTCATTTCTTCCATTTCTTTTAAATTGTTCTCAAGTAATAGTTGGAAGGCTTCCATCAGTGATGAGTGTATATCAGCTGATGAAACAGAAGGATTAGCAGTCTGGTCATCTTCTGTTTCCTGGTGGACAGGCGTATCTTGTAACTCAGTCTCTTTATCAGCAGTTGACTCCTTAGCTTTCCACTCAATTGCTAAGGGCTCGTCATCAGTACAGGGCTGATCAGTGACATCCTCAAATATTTTATCAATGATCTTGCCATCATCAGCGAAGACTGTTGTCTGACCAATTGTCTTACAACAGAAAGGCGAATGGGAGCTGGCATCTTCACTTTAGGCGCTTCATGATAGTCTTTCAATTCTTTGCCAAAAGTAATCTGTTGAACGCCAGGCATGGAAGACAGATCACTTGGCGAGCCTTGCTCATATCTTGATTTTGCAGACCAGTTCTGCAAGGCTGTCATAACCGCAATTTGCACAGCTCCTTCCACTGGATCATCAGACTTTCTTCTCTTAGCTGGCAAAGTGTTAGAGATAATTTTGGCTTCTTGAGTGGCAAACTCTTGTGCATACTTGTGCATCCTATCTCTAACAAAATCAGGATCCAAAGCCTTAGTGATGAAAGAGGTTTGCAACCAACTTGGAACCCATTTGTCTTCATCAGCAAACTCTCCCCAGCTTTGGATCTCTGCCACTGATCTGTTCACTCCGTACTCTCTCCATTTGATATAACTTTTCTTCTCTTGAGTGAACAGAGTCTTCAGCATCAGTTTCTTATCAAAATCGACCAATGTCTTCTCAAATCTGTTCAAGATAGAAGAATTTGAGTTTATGATTTCAAAAGATCTTCTAACCTCAAACTTCTTCTTTTCTTTCACCATGCCAGCATGCATCTTCTTTTTGGCCTGTAAAGATTCACCAATCTTTACTCCCCCTGCAACTTCAGGGCCATGAGCATCCTTTTGACTGAGCTCTATGACAGCAGTTAACTCCGCATTTTCAGCAGCTTTGCGTTCTGCTTCAGATAGCTTTCTTCTTTGCTCCTCCTTTTCAGCCTGAATTTTGCTGAGTTCAATAACCTTATGTTCCTCCTGTTCATCCCTTTTTCTCTGCTCTGCTTCTTCCCTCTTCTTCTTATCAGCAGCAGAGATCTTCTTCTTTTTGATGATGATTTTTCTCTTCCCTTTGCTTTTATCAGCAGGGGCAGGTTCAGGAACAGGTCCAGCAGATGCAAGGGGTGCATCTCCTATAGGATTGATGATCTGCACTTCAGGATCATCAAGGGGTTGAGCAACCTCAGCTGTTGCTGCTGTTGAAGTAGTCTATTCTTCAGCAGCTTTCTCATCAGCAGACTTCTCTTCAACAACAACAGGCCTCCCTGCTGATGGAGGGCTTTCTCTAACCAATGTTGACAGTTCAGTAGGAGAATCAATGAAAGTCATTATCTTCCTGATTGTCTTATTTGCTCTTTCTCCTGGAACAAGTTTGGAAACACCTGTATCTCTGAGTTGACTCCTTGTTCTGCGAGCAACGTTCTCATCAGGTTCAGCAGAAACGGTTCTTGAATGGGAGGCAGGAGACATGTTTCTTATCTATGCAGTTGTTTGATCTATGATCTGATCAGCAACCTCCTTCTCACCAGGCTCTTCCGTTCTGGCTTCAACAGCTGGCTGGGCTAGTTGAACAGAAGCCTTTATCTTTTTCTTGGGAGCCTCTTCCTTAGGCTCAATAGCCTTTTTCTTTTTCTCAACAGCAGGCTGGGCTGTTTTCCTCTACTTTTTGGCAGGTACCTTTTCCTTAGGTTCCTCCACTACTTCTTCTTCTTCTTCAGTCTTCCTCTTCTTTCCTCCTCTAACAGCTTAGTAGCTGGTCATTGCCTTAGAACTGTGGATTTCCTTTCCATTGGTCATCCCACATCCCAAATTGTGAAACAAGTAACCCAAGGCTCTCCTGTGGTTGTACTGCTTCTTCTGATGGAAGTTGGCCAGAATATACCAGATCACTACTGACCAGTTGACCTCATTCCCGTAGTAGACAGCAACCATGATGCAGTACCTCTTCATGGTGATAGCATCAAAAGAAAAAGTGCATTTCTCTATCAGCTTGGACACCAAGTCAGCCATACGCTGAAACTCATCCTTCAGCTGGTTCTTCTTCAGGTTTCCAGACATCACCTCATTTTTATTCGCACAAATAGCCCAAAACTCATGGAGTTTGTCTTCTGTTAAGGTGGTAACATCTTTTAGGCCTTGATTTGAGAGACCAAACTGCTCGTGCAGCAGAGCAAGGGTTATGACTGGAGTTCCTGACTGATGATAAGCATCGTACACAAGGTACATGCCTTCAGCTTTGGCTTCTTGGGCAGGATTCATCTTTGATTCTGGAGAATGTTAGTGAAGACAAAGAATTTTGCAGAAGGTAGAAGACAGAATTTTCTCACAAGTGCTTTTGAATATTCTGTGTGCGTAAAGAACAACGAGTCTGACCAGATATGAATTTATAGAGTTTAGGGTTTTTTTAGTTCCATGATACATGCTAATTGTTAGATACGTTTCTGTCAGTTCCGATCGTGCGGGCGTCAATTACGCGATTCAAAATTCAAAAAGCATTTAATGACATGCGGGAATGCGAACCGCCTTATCATATTTGTAAAAATGCATTTTTAAATAAAACGTTTTTAATATGCACAACTTTTACTTAACTGATCAGACGACTAACTAAAATACTTATCTGATGGGACTACCGTCCCGACGACTGATTCTTATCAGTGAAAGCCAATAACTGATAACCTTCCTCGGCTGTTTGTCAATCCAGCTAGATAATTAATCTTCAATCTTCAAGACTTTAATCTTCTGATGAAAACATAACTTCAACTAACTTTGATCAACAAATTTCATCTTTTAATCAAAAGTATCGCTAGTCTTACACGTTCCCCCTGACTTTAAGAATCCATAAGTTAACTAGTCTGTTGAGAGTTAATCCTTGAAGATAATACGATGTGTAAGCTGATGAACTTCAGTCTTCTGATGAGTTCCCCCTCAGCTAATGCATCCAATTTTAGTAGACCTAGTTCATCTCTTAGAGTTGAAAACCTTGTCTCGCTTAGAGGTTTTGTGAAGATGTCAGCAATCTGATTTTCAGTGAAAACATATTCTATCATGACATTTCCTTTGCTTCAGCTATCATGGTTCTGGTAGCTTCTTTCCGAGTTCTGTTTCTCCTTTCAGCAACTCCGTTCTGTTGAGGGGTTCTGGCAGCAGAGTACTCATGGCTGATTCCTCTGGCATTACAATACTCTTCAACAGTAGAGTTTGTAAATTCAGTCCCTCTATCTGATCTGGTCTTTAGTATTTTCATACTCTTTTTGTTCTGAATCTTCTCCACCAGATTTGTAAGATGCTCCTTGGTCTCACTTTTCTTCTTCATGAAAATCACCCAAGTGTATCTTGAATAGTCATCCACAACAGCTAGGCAGTATTTCTTTCCACCATTGCTGATTGGATCAATGGGTCCAAATAAGTCCATATGTACCAGCTCCAAGATCCTTCCAGATGATTGGTGCTTCTTACTTTTGAATTATGACTTGATTTGTTTACCCTTCTGACATGCGTCACAAAGCTTATCTTCGCTCATGATTGTCTTCGGAATTCCTTCTACCAAATCATTCTTGATAAGTATGTTGATGGTCTTGAAATTCACATGATTCATTCTTTTGTGCCACAGCCAACTGATTTCACTTGGTGTTGATGCCACCAAACAAACACTTGAATTCTTGTCAACAGAATTCCAGTCCACTGTGTATACATTCCCTTGTCGTCTTCCAGATAAAATAACCTTCTTTGTACTAATCTGTTCAACGTAGCACTTATCTGTTGAGAAGATGACTGAATATCCTTTGTCACAAAATTGACTTATGCTCAACAAATTGTATTCGAGGCCTTTAACATAAAAGACGTCAGATATCTCAATGTTGCCTTTGGCCAGCTTTTCACTTGCTACAATCTTGCCTTCCTTGCTGTCTCCAAACGTCACATTTGGACCATCCACAGCAACAGCATCAATCAGTACATGTATGTTTCCACACATGTGTCTTGAACAGCCACTGTCCATGTACCAAGTCTTCTCTACTTTACTCCTACTCCTAATCCTAACCTACAAAACAAAATAAAAATGTTTTAGGTACCCTTATTGAGAGGGTCCTGAAGGATTAGTTCCACCTTTGACAACCCAAGATGTTGATGTCATAGGCTTCTTAAGTTTCTGAGTTTCAACAGGAGCATGAACAGTTTTGCCTTTATCACGTTTATCAGATTTGCTATGTTGTTGATAATGAGCATGATAAGGATAATGTTCATAAGCAGAATAAGATGCATGATAAGCAGGATATGCATGCATTGGATGAGCAGGATATGGTGCATAGTAAGTTGGAAATTGAGGTGCATGATACATAGGAGGCTATGCAGTAGGTTCCATGTAATAAGACTAATTTCCATACCAAGCATTTTGATTTTTCTTGTTTTTATGCTTCTTTGGTTTACTAGATGTTTTCTCATTAACATACGACTTAGTTTTATCACTAGTCTGATTGGTTTTAGCCTTATCAGAAGACTTTCTAGGACTCTTCTGTTTGGACTTACCAGTCTGTTTTCCTACACTAAGCTCTTTGCTCTTTTTAGCCTTAGGAGTTTTCGTTTCCTTTAACACTTTCTCAGGTGAAGCAGGTTTAGTAGTCTGAACATACAAAATGACCTTACTGTTGTCAGCTGAGATAAACTTTTCAGTATGGTTCAGTTCTAACTTATCATGATCTAAAGGTGTCTTCTGTTTACTAGACATATTAGTGGATGCAACAGATGACTTTTCATGAGACTCAATTATTTTCTCAAGTTCCATGACTTTTCCTTTAAGAACTTCGCATTCAGCTTTCAGAGATTCATTTTCTTGCTCAAGCTGTTTATATTCATCTGATTCTTTTGGCTTTTCAGCCTTGAGTTTCAGTGAACTATTTTGCTCCCTTAGCATATCATCTCTTCCTTAAGCTTTGTAAATGCTTCAGCAATACTGGTATTATTAAGCATCATTTTTTCAAATGAATTAAATAATTCATTATCTAGAGGAGTTACCTCTTCATCCTCAGAGCTATCAGATTCCTTAGCCATCAAGCAGAGAAGAGTAGGGCTCTCTTCATCAGAGGACTCTTCATCAGACGTGTCTGAATCAGAATCTGATGAGTAGATAGCAGCTAGCTTTTCCGCTTCTGCCACCAGCACCTTGCCTTTCTGATGCTTTCTTTCCTTTCTGATTCTCTTTTCTTCTTCTGTATACTTCTCAGCTTTAGGATATGGGCAGTCTCTGATGAAATGACCCAATTTCCTATAGTTATAGCACATCATTTTAGATTTATAAGAATCTTTGTCATGAGAAGTAGAAGTAGGGTTAGAAGTAGAAGTATTGTTGTATTTGTTCTTCATTTTTCTTTTATAGAACTTCTTGAAGTTGTTCATCAGCAATGAAACGTCTCCAGCAGTGTAATCCTTTTTGTTGAGTATTGTGGCTTCATCAGATGAGTCCACATCTTTACTTTTGTAGGCTGGTCTTCTGGGATTTTCAGCGGCAACTAGGGCAGCTGTGGGACTTGAAGTTGAGGTTTCTTCAACACCCATTCTAGGCAGTTTATACTCATATGCCTTGAGTACTGAGAATAGCTCGGTGAGGGAGATTTTTTCCTAAATCTCTTGACTCTTCCATGGTTGTCACCTTCATGTTGAACTTTGAAGGTAGAGCTTCAGCACTCTGATGGTTATCACCTTATCGATGAAGGTTTTCCCAAGCTTCAGAACTTCATTCAGCGTCCTTGTAAACCTTGTATCCATCTGATCAATGGTTCATCTTGAAGTTGTCCAGCTTTTTCAGAGCAACACTTAGCTGATGCTCTTTGATGGCGTCATTTCCTTCGCTCATATCACGGACCTTATCCCACATTTCTTTGGCAGTTTTGCAATGCTTGACTTTGTCAAATCTGTCGTTGTCAAAGGCCTTGGTCATGATGAATCGCCCAACTTTGTCTAGATTAAATAGCTTTATTTCTTTGGCTGTCATCTCGTGTAAATCTTTTTCCACCGTTATATTGACTTCATCAACTTTGATGGTCTTGGTGAATTTGAATGGACCTTTGATGATACATGTGTACATGTTATCATTGTAGGCAGCTAAGAGATCTCCATTATGATCTTCCAGTCTTCGAAGCTCATACCAGCTATGTGGGGAACATGGCTGATACAATCCATTTTTCAAAAATTTTAATTTTTCAAAAAGATGCTCTTTTGAAAAGTTTGAAAACCTTTTAAAAACACTTGGATCAAGCTCGTTGATCAGGCAGCTGATTCTAATGAACCACCCGCTATGATACCACTTGTTGGTCCCAAGTGGCCAGATGAGGTCTAGAGGGGGGGGAGTGAATAGACCTCTGAAAATTTTTAATCAAATTTTAACTTTAAAACTGTTGCTTAAACATGAATAGACTAACCTGTTACAGAACAGTAAGTTTACAAGGCTGATCGCGAACAAATCTTTGAACAACTTTGCTGACCACTAATCTGATGGTTACGTAGCTGATTTTGATTAAAATCAGTTTTAATACCAGAATACTTGCAGCTGATTTCTAAAGTGTTTTTCACAAGTGTACTTAGTAGTTTGAAAATTTATCCCCAGTTTTGATAAAATTCCTTTTAAAAACTTTTCAAACAGTTATCAAAGTTTTTTATGCAATTTTAAAGATATGCAAGAAAACTTATGCAAAAATCAAACACCAGAATTTTTATAGTGGTTATATGGATTTAAATCCTTTAGTCCACTCGTCCAAGTCACACAGATCTTGGGTTATACTATAATCACAAAGTTTACAGTATACTCTGCTTGTGCTTTACAACAAATGATAAGCCACAAGTTCGCAGCAGGAAATCACAAAGAAACTCCTACTCTCAGAAGTAATATCACACACAAAGATGGATATCTACTCCTCACAACACTCTCTTTTACAGATTCACTCAGAAAATGTATATTCTTTTGAACTTCAACGGCTTCTGTCAACTAATGACTTCAGCAGACGAGTGAGTTGTTCTTAAGCTTTGAGACTTAGAAAATATTTTGCTTCGAAATCAATCTCTCAGTTGTTGTGTTATTATTTTCTTCGTCTTCTTTAGCTATTTATAGTCACTCTTTGAATTATATCAGTTGAAGAGAGGACAATTCAAATTTCTTGATTTCTGGTTCTTAATTTCCGCGAACGGCTCTCTGCACAGTGACAGTACTGCAGACAGTACTTTCTGTCAGGCAGCATTAAATGCACCGAGCTGATACGAGTATTTTCTTCAATCATTTGCCATTAATAACCTCGGACTTCAGCATTTATTACTCCAGTGGCATTTATTACCGTTGGGACGACTTCTTGATCTTTCCATTTGGCTGATGAAAATGCAAGTCCGATGATGAACAGAGCTGATCCCAAACTTGAACAAATCTGATTTGAGTCGGCTTATCTTCACCAGTCTGATTTCTTTCCTTCAGCAGATCAGTAGTCTTCTGGACCTTGAATATTTGACCCGTTTGATATGTCTTCTTACTTGGTCAAAATATTTCTAAGGGATTACAACTAAGTTGTCTTTACTTAGCTGATATAAAGTTTTGGAAATCATCAAAACCTCCCTTAACTAACTAAATTCAGTGCACTCCATCTTCATCTTTATCCAACAATTTTCCCCTTTTTGATGATGACAAAACTTCAGCTTGATACCTGTTTACCTATACTAAAGTTTTGATCCTCAAAGTTTTCTGAGATAGAAAAAATGTTGGAAGCAGAACTTGAACTTTTATTGATAATATGAATTTTATTACAAGTACAATTCTGTTCAGATAAGATGTCTGTCAGAAAATAAAGAAAAACTGATTACATAAGATTTATCTAATTCTAGTAATCAGCTTCTTCACTTCCTTTAACTTCTTCATAGTACTCATATGAAGACTCTTCATCATCATCTTCTTCATCAGCTTCTTCATCATCTAAGAGCAGATTGGACTTGGCAGCTTCCATTTTTCCTTTAATATCTTGCTCTTTAAGTTCTTTATCTACCTCCTCCATCTTCCTCTTGATTCTTTCTTCATCTTTGTACTTGGCGAAAGGCTCAGATTGTTCCTCAGAAGGTTCCTTGGATGCAGCCTTGTCTTCATCAGTCTTGGCTTTTTCCTTGGGTTCTTCAGCATATTCCTCTTTGCCATCAGCCGTTCCAACTGCATCAGATTTATTGTTTTCAGCAGCAGCATCAGACTCCTTTACAGCTTCCTCAGCTTTTTCTTCAAGTACTTGGCTGGTTTCAGCAACAGCTTGAAGAGTTGGCTCTTCCCTTTTCTCTTCCCCCTTTTTGTCATCATCAGGGTTGATAAGAGGGTTGAGTGTAACAGGCTGAATCTTCAGAGCAGCACATAAGGCCTTGATGTTCTGATTCACCAGATCATGACTTGCAGTTGGATGATTGAGAGAGGTGGTGATGATGTTGTTCTGATCATTCAAGCATTCAACGTTGAGTTGCATAGTTGCAGGTTCTTCATGAATAACATCCCGGCTATATGGTCATCTTTCAACAATGCCATATTTGCAGCTTTCTCCTCTTCGCTGACTTTGATGAAGGTTTCTGTTAGTTGAGCAATGTTGTCTTCTTCTATTTTCAGAACAGCATGAAGATGATCCACATCCGCCTTAACATCTTCAACGTTTCTGTTCATGTCCAGCACACTTCTTTTAAAGGCACTGTCATCGGGCAGTGGGAAATTATCAACAGCATCTTCTACAATTCTTGTAGTGGCTTTCTGCATTTGCTCAAATTGCAGCCTGTTGGATTCTTCTAAGGCTTGCTGCATCTTCTCCAGCTGTACTCTGTTCATTTCTTCCATTTCTTTTAAATTGTTCTCAAGTAATAGTTGGAAGGCTTCCATCAGTGATGAGTGTATATCAGCTGATGAAACAGAAGGATTAGCAGTCTGGTCATCTTCTGTTTCCTGGTGGACAGGCGTATCTTGTAACTCAGTCTCTTTATCAGCAGTTGACTCCTTAGCTTTCCACCCAATTGCTAAGGGCTCGTCATCAGTACAGGGCTGATCAGTGACATCCTCAAATATTTTATCAATGATCTTGCCATCATCAGCGAAGACTGTTGTCTGACCAATTGTCTTACAACAGAAAGGCGAATGGGAGCTGGCCTTAGTGATGGAAGAGGTTTGCAACCAACTTAGAACCCATTTTTCTTCATCAGCAAACTCTCCCCAGCTTTGGATCTCTTCCATTGATCTGTTCACTCTGTACTCTCTCCATTTGATATACCTTTTCTTTTCTTGAGTGAACAGAGTCTTCAGCATCAGTTTCATATCAAAATCGGCCAATGCATTCTCAAATCTGTTCAAGAAAGAAGAATTTGAGTTTGTGATTTCAAAAGATCTTCTAACCTCAAACTTCTTCTTTTCTTTCACCATGCCAGCAAGCATCTTCTTTTTGGCCTGTAAAGATTCAGCAATCTTTACTCCCCCTGCAACTTTAGGGCCATGAGCATCCTTTTTACTGAGCTCTATGACAGCAGTTAACTCAGTATCTTCAGCAGCTTTGCGTTCTGCTTCAGATAACTTTCTTCTCTGCTCCTCCTTTTCAGCCTGAATTTTGCTGAGTTCAATAACCTTCTGTTCCACCTATTCATCCCTTCTTCTGATGGAAGTTGGCCAGAATATACCAGATCAC
Source organism: Penstemon eatonii (assembly GCA_038501285.1). Lineage (NCBI taxonomy): Eukaryota > Viridiplantae > Streptophyta > Magnoliopsida > Lamiales > Plantaginaceae > Penstemon > Penstemon eatonii. The sequence continues at coordinate 47,337,934 of CM076714.1, forward strand.
TACTGACCAGTTGACCTCAATCCCATAATAGCCAGCAACCATGATGCAGTACCTCTTCATGGTGATAGCATCAAGAGAAAAAGTGCAGTTCTCTATCAGCTTGGACACCAAGTCAGCCATACGCTAAAACTCATCATTCAGCTGGTTCTTCTTCAGGTTTCCAGACATCACCTCATTTTTCTTCGCACAGATAGCCCAAAACTCATGGAGTTTGTCTTCTGTTAAGGTGGTAACATCTTGTCGGCCTTGATTTGAGAGACCAAACTGCTCGTGCAGCAGAGCAAGGGTTATGACGATTGGATTTTCTCCAACAGTGGCCTTGATCTCATTCTTGTCAAAGTCCACAGCTTTTTCAGTATTGTAGAACTCCATAACCTGGTCCTTCCAAACCATTTCCTCGTGCGATTCCATAAACTTGACCAGATTAGCAGCTTTAAATTTTTCTAGGGTCTAGAGTTAAACTTCACCAATGTTATGCTACTAATGTTAATTAACTCCCTAATTTTAACTAGTGATTCTTATTCGCTATCCTAGGGTTCACGGCTATCCTTAAATGTCTTCCAAATCACCTAAGAACCTATGCAATTAACTTACTATTCTTATTCTTAAGTTAGTATGCATGAATCATATGACCTAATTTGGATATGGGCGTGATGGGTATATTCCTATACTAACAAACAACCCACTACCTAAATTTCTCTTCTATTCCTAATATTCTCTTCCCAGATTCAATCAAGAAAAGTAAACAATCAAATAGGTGGCCAGTCAATTTGACAGTAAATTAGCACAAAATTAGATAAACGAATATTGATAATCAAAATCGAAAATCACTAAATTAAAACTAGAAAATAAAATAAAACATTATTCGCATAACATGAATTCGTAAAAATCCTAGACTAAATGAAATTAGTTCATGCTAAAAATAACGAATTAAACAATAAAAGAATTCATAATCTTCTCTAATAAAGGAATAACGAAAATTAGCCAAATGTGTGATGTGTGCTTGTTCTCTCTGATCTCGCCTGTCTTCTTTTTCTCTAATCTGGTGTGTGATTTTTTCTGTTTTTTCCCGTTTTTATTTCATTCTTTAGACTCCTCCGTGTATTAGGACTCTATTCAATCTTCAAAATTCTCAAATGGGCCTCCAGCCCATTAACTAAAAGAGTTTCTGCTGCATATTACTACAATTTCATCAAAATTGGACTTTAATTGCAATTTCAGCCCCTGAATTCCTGCCTTTGTACCCTTTGACACCTTTAATATTTGAAATTGCTCATTCTCAATTGATTACAAACTTTGTTTGCTAATTTCATCTCCTACAAGAGAATAAATCGAATTATTATCAAAAATCAAGGATTATTCTCAAAACTTGATTAAATTCGTGAATCGACTCTAAAAAGTGAAATATGCAATAAACTCCCAAACGACTCCCAATTATTCAAGAAAAACACTCATTTAAGCCTAAAAAGTCCACGCGATAACTCTATTTTCATAGAGTTATCACATCCCCAAACTTAAATTGTTGGTCGTCATCGAGTAATGACACTAATTTCAACATAAATCTAACCAACTTCAAACATTTATCATCATGCATTCAAAGTTAACTCCACACCAATATTTTCAAAATGTTATGCACTTTATCATGTGATTCCTGTGTGTGTGTGTATACATAATACGAGAATGTCGAAGTCACCTAGATCACAATAGCTTCGAAATCATTGAGCCTAATTGCATGAATTCCTTGCTTGCCAAACAAATTCTCTATTTTCTTGGGTTACATACCAATCACTAAGTCCTAGCAAAGCTTTTAGTCGAAGTTATTGACTCCTTTAAATTCGAACTTTCACTTAGCAAATTTTTTTTTGTTTTGTTTTTTTGTTTTTAAACACTTTTGTAATTTTTAGCACCACTCACACTCATAACTCGTTCTAAAGAAGCTATCAAAATAGAGGAGTGCCGAATAGTTAAATCAAAGCACCCATATATCGTTCATCTTATCGCAGTCAAGTTAGAGGAGTGCAAGTATAAATCTCAAGCGATGAGGTTTTTCAGGTCTCATACAAGTGAGGTTGTTTTCTTTGGATTTACTTTATTGTTCTTCAATCATTTGCTTCATTTGGTTCTTGTTAAGGTTATCCTTTCCCCCAAACTTAGGCAAAACTATTACTTACACATTTAGCACTTTAACCCTCGAATCTAGAGACTAGGTAGGCAAGGAAAGATTTCTTACGCTCTATTCTAACTATAATTTTCTAACGTCATCCGAAATTCTCGATTATGTATTCGTGCTTCAAATGTGCAGGCAAAACATTCAAAAACACATAAAATTTCAAAAAAAAAATCGTTAAAGTTTACCTAGCATGCATGATGTAAATGCAACCCCCCCAAACTTAAAACAAATAGTGTCCTCACTGTGACATAAACAAACGAGTTGAAACATGCCAGACTAACCAAACAGGAAATACGAGAATATGCACATGCAGACAGTAATAAAACCACCAACAAAATAGAACAGAGATTAGTAAAAAGAATACGTCCCTATGAGGCGGTGTCTGGTGGTCTCCTACATGTCTTGCCATCTTAAGCATCATTCTCGGGACCCGACTCAGCATCATCAGTAATATCAGTGGGGCCCATCTCTAAATCATTCATAGTTGGGAAAGGTGGCATTGGTGGCATCTGGACACCTCGGCTCTGCAACTCGGCTGCTTGGATTGCCTCATTCCGCTGAAAGCCGGTTTGTATGTAAGCAAATAAAAAGTTAAGTTGCTTCTCCATGGCGTCAAGCCGCTGTGGCATTGTTCTCGCTTTTGGGATGGGTACCGAGGAGGATGTCGCTCCCTGGTTTGAAATAGTTCTCGCACTCTTGGGATTCCAATATGATATGCCCAATATCTTACACCAGGTTTGATCATCGAATGCATTTTTCAATTTCACCAGTCCAGCACCGTCACCTCTCTGTACCACGGCTTGAATGCAAAGACGAAAGATAAGGGAGGGGAACCAAAATGTTTGGGCTCCTTCCTTTGTTGTATTTCGTATAATGCCTTCGTAGAGTAAGTCTCCGATGTCAACTGTGTGTTCTTTCATGAGGGAGTAGATTAGGCGGGCTTTGCCTTCCGAGAGTTTTGTGTAATGTGTCGTGGGCATAAGGCGGGAAGCAATGAAGGCGAACCAAATTTTAGCCGTAGGAGTGAGCGATGCCTTGAAAATTTTCCCCGTCGCCCGTAAGATTGTGCCTGAGAGACAAATGAACTCCACTATGTCGTTCATATCGATTGCATCCGCGAGGCAAGTTGTGTATTGGTCAATGGCATAAGTCGGAAACTCGTAAAGAGTATTGATGGACGCCTTATCGAACTTGACTATTCTTTCCCGAACTTTGGCCTCCTTGGGGTCCGGAGTTTTGGAAATATTTGCATAGAATTCGCGTACGATCTCGCCCTCAATATCCGTCGGGTGTTTAATGAAATCCATCCATCCCCATTTTTGAAATAACCGAAAAAATTTGGGGAAACTCTCGGGGGTACATTCTACACCCCTCTCCGTGATAAATGACCTCGTGACCTCATGTTCGTCAAAAAATTTCTTTTGAACATTCGGGTTAACAAACCTACTGCTATCAAACTCATCCGTCCGCCCTTGTTTATCCCTAGCACCACTAAGCTTTTTCATTGATGTGGTTGTTAGTGCTAATTTGTTCACAGGGGGTTTGTTTTGGACCGTTCGACTTCGTGGTGCCATTTGGTATAATGTAAGCAACACAAGCACTCCACCGAAACAATTACTCCACAAAAAATATCAATCCACAATTATTCCACCGAAACTAAAATATAATCAAGCTCAACTAATCCACACAATCTAGCAACAACCAAGTATCCACACTACGTTCAATAACCCGTTCCTCCACAATTCATAAATAATCACACACCAACACCCAAGAATAGCAAAACAAACCCTCAAACTATCAATCGAAATCGAATTCAAGAATCGAACTAAGAAAGACAAAAATCAATGTTGTTACCGATGTATGGCAGTTAAGAGAGGCCCAATGGGGTGGAGGAGCGGCGGCGGCGTGGCTGGGCTCCTTGTTGGTACGGCAGCGTTAGGGTTTTGGTAGTTGTTTGAGTGGTGCTTGGTCGTGGCTGGATTAGGCGCGGCGGGTTAGGCTGAGTTAGGGTTTCAGGTCGCGGCGGTGCGGTTGGATTGGGGCTGGACGTGGCGGTTCACGTGGAGAGGGGAGTGGCGGCGGGGGTTAGATCTGAGTTAGAGAAAGGGCGGCAGCGGTAGAAGGAGAGAAAGAGCTGGTCGCGGCAGTGGTCGCGGCTGATGTGCGACGGAAAAAAGGAGGATGAAGGCGGCTGGGTTGGGCTAGGTTTCGGTCGCGGCTTCGGGAGAGGAGATCAGTCGCAGTTCGGCTAGGTTGCAACGGGAAAGGGTGCAGCGGTTTCGGTTGATTGGTGCGGCGGCGGCTAAGTTAGGGTTACGGGAATGGTTTGCTAAATTTGGAGAATAGGGATGGAGGAGATAAGGTATTTTTTTTTTGAGGCCATGGCTCGATCCAATTTGAGCCATGGCCTTCCGATTCTGGAAATTTATGCCTTTTTGCACTTGAAATTGAGCCATGGCCTTATTCAAGTTGTGCCATGGCTTAAAGCTGCTGGAATTTGTTCACTTTATTGGTCAAGAATTGAGCCATGGCCTTATTCAAGTTGTGACATGTCTTCAAGCTTCTGGAAATTTTTTGCACTCTTTTTGGTCAATTTAAGCCATGGCCTGGCTCAAATTGTGCCATGGCTTCAAGCTTCTAGAATTGATTCTCCTTTCTTGTTCATAATTGAGCCATGGCCTGACTCAAATTGTGCCATGGCTTGATTATTCATCTTCTCCAAAGCGCCCCAGTCCATGAAATATTCATCTCCTCGTTACCTTGCACTGCGATACGCCTGCAAAATCCGACAAAACACCACAGATCACACTAAAACAAAAACAAAACGAAACAAACAAAACGCAAAAACAAAAACAAATAAAAGCTTGGGTTGCCTCCCAAGAAGCTATTAGTTTTCATCGGGAATACACCTCCTTATCATTTGATCCCCACATTTCTTAAATAAGTATGGTTCATCCCAAATGAAGTTCTTCACATAATTTAGAAATCTCTTCTTTTGCTGGAAATTAATGTCGGGAGGAAGTAGGCAACTTACTAGATAGTTGACATATTCGGCATACCATGGAAGTGTGGGTTGATTTACCGCAAACAATTGTTCGTCTGGAAAGACTTCACATATCAGCACAGAGCCTGACTCTTTTTTCCTCCCTCCAATCTTGACAAGTGATCAGCCACTTGATTCTCGGTTCCTTTCCTATCTTTTATCTCGAGATCAAACTCTTGCAACAAGACTACCCATCGAATTAACCTTGGCTTAGCATCCTTCTTCTCAATCAAATATCAGATTGCGGAGTGTTCTGTATATACTATCACCTTTGTTCCTACCAGATACGCTCGGAACTTGTCAAAAGCAAACATTTCTGCCAACAATTCTTTCTCAGTCACGGTGTAATTCACTTGAGCATCAGTGAGAGTTTTGCTTGCGTAGTATATTGAAGGAAAGATCTTATTCCTTTTCTGTCCCAGAACAGCTCCAAGTGTGACATCGCTTGCGTCACACATCACTTAAAATGGAAGATTCCAATCGGGAGCGACTATTATTGGGGTTGTCACCAACTTGTCCTTCAACGTCTGGAAAGCCTGCAGACACAAATCATCAAAAATAAACTTAGCATCTTTTCAAGCAAATTACATAAAGGTTTAGAGATTTTAGAGAAATACTTAATAAGACGTCGATAGAATTCGGCATGTCCCAGGAAACTACGAATTCCTTTGACTGACGTAGGCGGAGGGAGTTTCTCTATCGTCTCTATCTTTGCTCTGTCCACTTCAATGCCTTTGTTGGATACTTTGTGTCCCAGAACTATTCTTTCTTGTACCATGAAGTGACACTTTTCCCAGTTTAGCACTAAGTTAGTTTCTTCGCACTTGGGCAAAACTTTGGCTAAGTTATCAAGACATTCATCATACGAATCCCCAAACACAGAAAAGACATCCATGAAGACTTCGAGAAATTTCTCTATCATGTCCATGAAGATTGCCATCATGCAACGTTGAAACGTGGCGGGTGCATTGCATAATCCAAAAGGCATCCGTCTAAAAGCAAATGTGCCCTAGGGGCAAGTGAAAGTAGTCTTTTCTTGATCCGCTGGTGTGACGAAAATCTGATTGTATCCCGAAAATCTGTCTAGAAAACAAAAGTAAGCCCTTCCTGCTAATCTATCTAACATTTGATCTATGAATGGTAGCGTGAAGTGGTCTTTTCTTGTAGCTTTGTTCAATTTTTGGTAATCCATACACATGCGCCATCCCGTGACAGTTCTTGACGGTATTAATTCATTGTTTTGATTTTTAACTACTGTCATACCACCTTTCTTGGGGACACACTGAACTGGGCTAACCCATCTACTGTCTGAAATAGGGAAGATAATTCCTGAATCCAACCACTTGATGATTTCCTTTTTTACTACCCTTTTCATGATTGGATTTAGTCTTCTATGATGTTCGACTGATCCCTTGTTCTCATCATCGAGTATGATCTTATGCATGTAAAATGTAGGACTAATCCCCTTAATGTCTGCAATAGTCCACCCAATGGCTCGTATATGATTTCGAAGAACTCTCAGTAATTTCTCTTTTTGGGTTTATGAGAGATATGCAGAGATGATTACTGGCAGTGTAGATGATTCCCCCAAATATTCATATTGCAGATGTGCTGGCAGTGGCTTCAAGTCCAGCGAGGGTGGTTCTTCGATTGATGGTCTATGAGGCTTGCAAGTGGGTAGTTCCAACCCTTCAATCTTGTTCACTGGGTTATTGACTAGCGAATTTGCTTGTAAGAATGCCACGCTTTGTACAATTTCTCTATTATCTATCTCCTCAGGATTCAACATTAAGGCTGCTTCCAACGGGTCTCGGTACATAGATGTCTCAAAGGTCTTAGCAACAAATGATTCGATCATGCATACTGATGAACATTTTTCCTCGTCGTCGGGATGTTTCATGGCTTGGAACACGTCGAATGTAATCTTCTCATCCTGCACCCTTATGGTTAATTCACCTTTCTGTACGTCAATTAATGCTCTTCCAGTGGCTAAGAATGGCCTACCCAAAATGATGGGTACATTCGAATCTGCTTCATAGTCTAACACAATAAAATCAACAGGGAAGATAAACTTATCTACTTTTACCAGAACATCCTCAATTTTTCCTTCGGGGTATGTAATGGAACGATCTGCTATTTGAAGAGTTAACGTAGTTGGCCTTGCTTCCCCAATTCCCAATTTTTGAAAGACGGATTTGGGCATGAGATTGATGTTGGCCCCTAAATCGCATAGTGCTTGTCCCACGTACTTATCGCCAATGTTACATGGAATGGTAAAACTGCCAGGATCCTTGAGTTTAGGCAGGAGCTTATTGTGCAAAATTGCACTGCATTCTTCGGTGAGAGCTACAATTTTGAATTCTCCTAATCTTTTCATTCGTGACAGTACATCCTTCACGAATTTGACGTAATTTGGCATCTACTCGAATGCTTCAACTAATGTAATGTTGATATGAAGTTGTTTCAGGATATCAAGGAATTTTCTGAATTAATCATTCTTCCTTTGTTGTTGAAATCTTTGAGGAAATGGTGGTGGAGGTTTGAGTGCCGGTAGATTAGTTACATCTTTCTTCTCGCCCTTCTTTTCCACCTCCTTTTCTTCTTTTAGTTCAGAGTCCTCAGTTTTATTTTGAGCTTCCTTAGGATCCTTAACTCGAGCTTGTGTTCTGATGGGCTCTTCGAGTTCTCTACCATTCCTCAGAGTGATTGCTTTGAAGTGTTCGTTATGGTTGGTCCTGGGGTTTTCAGTGTTACATGGGAGCGAACCTGGAGGTCGGTGCTGCCTATCTTGAGCTAATTGAGCCATTTGGGTTTCTAGGTTCCGAATGGATGCATTTGTTGCAGTTGTTTGGGTTTCTAAATCTCGAATAGATGCATTTGTCTGGTTGAAGAGTGTAGTTGTATGGTTTATGAACTGCTTCAGCTTTTCTTCTAATGATGGCTTGTTATCCACGGGTGGTTGTTTTTGTTGATTTTGAGAGCCTGGTGGATTATGTTGTTGCTGAGTTGTGGCATGGTTTGATCCCTGTCCAGCGTTCTGATTATTGCTCCATGAAAAATTGGGATGGTTTCGCCACCCAGGATTATAGCTGTTAGAGTAGGGATTATAACCTTGGTTGTTTCGATTATTTCCTACGTAACATGCTGTTTCGGGACTTGAAGGACAGTTTTCATACGGATGCTCTCCCCCACAAATGATACAGTAAATCTCTGGGTTATGGATCATATTTACTTGTTGAGCTTGAAATGAGTTAGCTCCAGATTTACTTATCATGAACCTATCCACCTTCTTGGTTAATGCGTCTAACTGTGCTTGCACTGATGTCACTGGATCCACCTCAAATTTTCCAGGTGCAAGTTTTACTGATGAGCGTTCCGATGCCCATTGGTAATTGTTGTATGTCATTCTCTCTTACACATCGTAGGCATCTGTATATGTATTTCCCAAAAAATGTCCCTCCTGCTGCTGCATCAAGAATTGTCCTGATTTGTCCCCCTTTTCCAGTGTAGAATATATTTATCAGTTGCCAACCAGGAATTCCATGTTGTGGACACTGTGTCATTAGCCCCTTGAACCTTTCCCATGCATCATAGAGTGACTCTCCCTCTATTTGTTGGAATGAGTGAATTTCCATTCGAACTTTCGCACTCTTGGTGGGTGGAAAATATTTTCTAAGGAATTTTTCAGTCAAATCAGTCCAAGATATGATGGAATTAGGTGGCACTGAGTTTAGCCAGACTCGAGCTCGATCCCTTAAGGAAAAGGAGAAAAGTTTCATTCGTACTTGATCAGATGTAACCCCATTCAATTTGAATGAATCGCAAATTTCCATAAAGCTCTTCAAATGGGCGTGAGGATCTTCCATAACCAACCCCAAAAATATAGCAGAGGAATTGATCCGATTTAGCATTACCGGTTTCACTTCAAATTGATCTGCTTCAATCTCTGGTCTGACAATGCTTGAATCTAGAACACCCAAGATTGGTGTTATGTATTCATTAATGGGTCTTTCTATTTCGGCAGGAATGTGTGGACCCATTTGCTGATTTACTAACTGTTGATTCACCTGATTTCATTCTGTGGATTCTCCATTAGATCAGCTTTTCCTTGGTTCTTGTTTAGCGCTCTTCGTTGTCTGAAAGTCCTCTCGATCTCTAGATCAAAAGCTACTAATTCAGCTTTTTTATCACTGCGCATAAACTAGGTATGAGTACCTACAAAGAAAAATTTGAACTACAAATATAAATCGAATTAAAACAAAAATAAAAAGTTGAAACTTGGTAAATTATCAATTGTCAAAGTCCCCGGCAACGGCGCCCAAAACTTGTTGCGGATTTTACACACGCAAATAAACGTAAGTGCACGTATCGCAAAAGTAATAAAGAGTAAGTTGAGTGTCGAACCCACGAGGACTTGAAACTAAAATTGTACCAAATTCCCTACTTTAATTATTATTCTAATTCAACTAAGATAAAATATTGTTGGTTTGTTGATTAACTAACTACTAAAACTAGAAAAATAACTAATCTAAGATGATGATTAAAGTGCTTAAGAAGACAATCAATGAGACAATGGTCTAGAGTTAAACTTCACCAATGTTATGCTACTAATGTTAATTAAATCCCTAATTTTAACTAGTGATTCTTATTCGCTATCTTAGGGTTCACAGCTATCCTTAAGTGTCTTCCGAATCACCTAAGAACCTATAAAATTAACTTCCTATTCTTATTCCTAAGTTAGTAGAATTAATAACATGCATGAATAATATGACATAATTTGGATATGGGCGTGTTGGGTATATTCCTATACTAACAAACAACCCACTACCTAAATTCCTCTTCTATTCTTAATATTCCCTTCCCAGGTTCAATCAAGAAAAGTAAACAATCAAATAGGTGGCCAATCAATTTGACGGTAAATTAGCACAAAATTAGATAAACGAATATTGATAAATCAAAATCAAAAATCACTAAATTAAAACTATAAAAGAAAATAAAACATTATTCGCATAACATGGATCCGTAAAAACCCTAGACTAAACGAAATTAGTTCATACTAAAATTAACGAAATAAACAATAAAAGAGTTCATAATCTTCTCTAATAAAGGAATAACGAAAATTAGCCAAAGGTGTTATGTGTGCTTGTTCTCTCTTATCTCGCCTGTCTTCTTTTTCTCTAATCTGGTATGTGATATTTTCTGCTCTTTTCCCCTTTTTATTTCTTTCTTTAGGCTCCTCCGTGTATTAGGATTCTATTCAATCTTCAAAATTCTCAAATGGGCCGCCAGCCCATTAACTAAAAGAGTTTATGCCGCCTATTACTACAATTTCATCAAAATTGGACTTTAATTGCAATTTCAGCCCCTGAATTCCTGCCTTTGTACCCTTTGACACCTTTAATATTTGAAATTGCTCATTCTCAATTGATTACAAACTTTGTTGGCTCATTTCATCTCCTACAAGAGAATAAATCGAATTAGTATCAGAAATCAAGGATTATTCTCAAAACCTGATTAAATTCGTGAATCGACTCTAAAAAGTGAAATATGCAATAAACTCCCAAACGACTCCCAATTATTCAAGAAAAATACTCATTTAAGCCTAAAAAGTCCACGCGATAACTCTATTTTCATAGAGTTATCATACCTCAGCGTGCATGGATTAATACTCTTGCTCCCTTTTGCCATAATTATCTCCCTGCCTATTTCTAACATCATGACAAAAAAGAATTCTTCCAATAGAGGTAAAGTTAATGGATCCAATCCCTTTTTTTCTCCATTATTCTAATCATCTCGGAATGGTGCTTGTTTCTAAACCCCTCGATGAGGATAATTATTCAACTTGGTGTAGTGCCATAAAAATATCCTTAAACGCCAAATCAAAACTAGGTTTTATTGATGGAACTACTACAACTCCTGATCCTAAAACTCAACCAACCAACTTTCTTAGTGGAAACAATGCGATGATATGATCCTATCTTGGATCCTCAATTCATTCACACCAGATCTTGCAGATATTGTTATTTTTTCGACCTCCGCTGAAGCGGTATGGGAAGACCTTCGGGATAGTTTTTTTCAGAGCAACGCCCCTCGTATTTCTCAAATTGAAAGGATCATAGCATGTCTCACACAAGATCAAATGGTTGTCGCTGCTTACTACGTACACAAGACTTAAATTATTGTGGGATGAATTGGGCACCTATAATGACATTGTTTGCTCTTGTGGGTCGGATCATAAGAGATGCCGACTTATGAAATTTCTCATGGGGCTTAATGAGTCCTATAATGCAATTCGAGGACAAATTTTGTTAAGGAATCCCCTACCTAATGTTGCAAAGGCTTACTCATCCATCATACAAAAAGAGAAGCAACAAAACTTGGCTGTTTCACGAGATATAGCTGAAACCCCCATGGCTATTCGAAGGGATGAATTAGTGGCTCTAGTTGTTCAACATGGAAAAGGTTTGTCTTCTCATTCCAACACTTCTGATCGTAAACCTTTGCATTTCTCTTATTGTGATCGTGACCACGATGTGAGAGGTATATGTTGGAAATTGAATGGATATCCACATGGACATCTAAAAAATGCATTGAACAAAAGTATACTCTCTTTTTCTAGAAATTCGATTACTTCTACTAAACCTTTTGAATTAATTCAGCTTGACATTTGGGGCCCTTATAATGGAGGAGAGTTCTTTTCATTGAGGGATATATTTTGTCTATACTCCCCAACAAAATGGGGTTGTAGATAGGGCCAAAAATCAAACCAAGCTATTCGATACTTGATAGAGCTCGTTGATAAAAGCTCATTTGAGCTCAGTTCATCACACTAATCAAACAAGCGTGAACATCATTTTCCATTCAATCACTTTTAATGCTTGGCTCGTGCTCGACTCCATAATCTAAAAATTGATAAAGTACATGTAAAATATCAAGCTACTCGATACTCGGTTCGAGCTCGTTCGATAAAAACTTGTTTGAGCTCGACTCATAGAACAATCAAATCAAGCTCCAACACAAAATTTCAAGCTCGATAAAATTCAAACCGAGTTTGAACATTGTATTGTTTGACACAACTCGGCTTGATTACTCCCCTAGTTGTAGAGTGCAAACATCGCCACATTCTTGACACAGCTAGAGCTCTCCGCTTTAAAGAGCATCTCCCTTTAAAGTTTTTGGTTGAATGTGTATTCACTGCCGTCCATATAATTTACCGTTTGCCCACACCACTTCTCTCTCATCAAACTCATTTGGAGAGTCTTTATGGGAAACGACCCTCTTATTCTCAGTTTAGTTTTTGGGTGTCTTGCTTATGCTATTAATGTACACATCAAACACAAATTTGCCCCTCGAGCCAGTCGTGTTTTTCTTGGTTACCTGGTTGGCCAAAAAGCACACAAAGTCTATGACCATGAAACTCATAAAATATTCACTAGTCGTGACGTTGTTTCTCATGAACTGTGTTTCCCTATGAGTCTGTTCCACCAACAACCACCAAATCAGCACATGTTATTCCCTTTTCCATGTTCGATCCTTTTTCTTTAGAACCTCTTTAAAACAATCACCAGAACTAGCCACTCCACTAGCACCTCCATAATTACCTTCGGATCATGTGCATCCTATTCCCACTAATACTTCTCTTGCACCAATCTTGTGTCGTTCCAATCAGCCTCATGTTCCTTCTCGTGCTCTTCGTGATTATGTTTGCAATCAAGTGACGTCTCCCAAACAGTTGTCGTCTTTTTAACTAGGTCTACAAAAGGGTACGTGTTATCCTCTTTACAATTTCATCTCTTATCATCATTACTCACCACAACATCGCTCTTTTGTTAATATTATCAGTTAGGATATTGAGCTCAATTCTTATCACGAAGCCGCTTCTAATGCAATCTGAATTGATTGCATTAGAAACCATTGACATTTGGTTTCTCACTTCTCTTCCTCCTGGAAAAAAGCCAATTGGTTATCGTTGGGTTTATAAAATAAAACGTAAATCAGATGGTAGTATTGAGCATTACAAAGCTAGCTTGGCTGCCAAATGATATACCTAGTTGGAAGGTATTGATTATAAATGACACATTTTCTCCTACTGCTAAAATGATTATCGTTCGATTTTTATTAGCTTTAGCAGCTGCTCAGAATTGGTCTCACCACCAACTTTATGTGAACAATGCTTTTCTTCATGGTGATCTCCATGAAGAAATTTACATGTCCCCACCACCTGGTCTTCGGGGGACAGGGGGAGAATCTAGTGTGTTGCCTCAACAAATCCTTATATGGCTTAAAGCAAGCTTCATGTTAGTTAACTAGGGGTGTACGCAGTGCAGTCTAGTGAGATTTTACGTTAGCCCAAATTAAATCCAAGATTTTGTGGTCTTTTAATACTCTTGCCCAAACCCAACCCAAAAAAAATTGAGATTGCACTTTGCGGTCCATTCTGGTTGGGGCGGTTCGGGGCAGAATTCTCGGTCTTTACTTGCTAACTTTAATGTATTTTTATTTATAAATTAAATTGAAAAATTAATTATCTCCATATATTTATTTGTTATACTTTAAATTTTGAATGGATTTCATAAAATTAATATAAAAGCTAAGATAATCAAATATAAACTAACAAAAAATATAATGAAGATAATCTATGAATAAATTTAATAAATTCACATAAATATAAAATGAAGATAAACAAATATCAACTAACAAATAATTATTTTCGATTTTATTGTATAGTTTTTTTGCATAATTTTATTTTCAATTTTTCCCCATTTTTCGGTTGCTAATGTTTGACTTTTCATGTGATAATACATTGTGGAGAGCAAATAAATTTTTAGTGGGATATATTCGCTTTCAAATTTGGAAGTTAGAAATAAATTAAAGTATATGTACGTAAACTTATCATATAGCAATAGATAAGTAAATTCACAATGAATATGATTTTACATATATATTTTGATTGTGTGCGGTTTATGCAGTTTTTTAAAGTAGGAAACCAAATTCGATTGCAGTTTGCGGTCGTTTTTTTTTAAAACCCCGAGAGCAACCCATTCAACCTTCAACCCGATAACTGCAGTCGGCTTGGGTTGGATCAATCGGTTGGGGTAGTTTGACGATTTCGTTGAACACCTCTAACGTCAGTGCTTTTCCAAGTTTTCTACAGCTATCCAAGATGCTGGATTTGTTCAATCTAAACCGATTACTCATTGTTCACATGTCCAAAAGGCAAATCTTTTACAGCTTTATTAATTTATGTCAATGACATTCTCATTTGGGGTAATGATTTCAGAGCCATCTCTACTCTCAAATGTTTTCTGCATAGTCGTTTTCTGATTCAAGATTTGTGTGATTTAAAGTATTTTTGGGGTATTGAGGTATACCATTCAAAGAAAGGTATTTCTATCTCTCAAAGGAAATACACATTAGAGATTCTGAAAGATGGAGATCTTTTGAGTGCTAAACCAATTCACTTCCCCATGGAACAAAAAGTAAAACTATCTGTTACAGGTGAATTACTTAAAGAGACTTGTAGTGGGTCTAATCAGGGCCGACTTTGGGCCTAGGCAACTTAGGCAATTGCCTAGTGTCCAAAGCTTTTGGGCCCCCCTGCATATTTTACCGTTATATAGCCCAATAATATTTGATCCATGAAAAATAAAATTTATTACAATAGATTTTAAGAGCCCATATATCTACTCAATAGTTCTAACATTTTGGGCCTTAAATTCGGCCTATAAAACTGTTGAAACTCTAAAAAAATGATATTGAGAGATGAATTCATCACGCCTGATGACTTGGTAATTAAAAAGAAAAACTGAAGAATTCCAAGAGTCAAGGTAATTACTCATCAACGTCTATATTATTTATGATAATTATGTTTAACTATTTCTTCTCTAATAAATTATGTGTCTTCTTCTCTAATAAATTATGTATCTTCTTCTCTAATTTTTCAATACCTCTCAATCTCTGACACCCTATTCTCCTTTATTTACTAAAGTTTCAATAATTCACCACAATTACAAGTTTTCTATTTCTCTAATTCTAAAAATCAAAGAAAATTGAGATTGCAACTTTTCAAGGATATTGTTCTCTTTCTCCCAACAAAATAGTTAATATAAGGTATGTATAGTATGTTTATAGCTTATTTAATTTTAGATTCACTTTCTTTTGATTTATCAAGAATGATAATAAATAATCTCATAGACCTGCTTTTAGTAATAGTAATTAATCAATTGATTTTAGTATTAGAAAAAATAAATTGATTTAATAAATTGTGATTAGTATATACAGGGTATAGCTTATACAATATTTAGTTAATTTATTTCTTGTAATATATTTTTACTAATCAATTTTGATTTTTCGATTATGCAGGATAAAACTCAATTCTTAAGAGATTTTTGAAGCGTTAATCCTTCTATTGGTTGTTGAATTACTACTAATTTCCAGGTTATATTGTTTCTTCTCGACGTAATTATCTTTTATTTACTATTCTTTTTATTGGTTTTTGAATTTATTATGTCTAGTAGAAAACGTATAATCCATAGGAAAAGACAAATTGATGAGACCCAAAATAATGATGTTCCCGAGGAATCTTTTGGAGTTGAGTATTTCTTATATATTATAGGCCAAGCTATTTCTTCTATTAAAATTAGATTTGAACAATTTAGAAATTACGCAAATATATTTGGATTTTTATTAGATGTTACAACTTTAAAGTCTTTAGATGACAAAACATTGAAAAAACATTGTATCAATCTTGAAAATTCATTTAAAACATAACTCAATTTCAGACATAGATGGTGCCGATTTATATTATTAACTAAAAGTTTTATCAAAAGTTATGCTTTCTGATATAGATAAGTCGATTGATATTCTTAATCATATAAAAGTGTTTGATTCGTATCCATATACATGTATTTGCTATAGAATAATATGAAAGAAGTTTTTCAAAACTTAAATTGGTAAAAAATTATTTACGATCAACCATGTCACAAGAAAGACTAAGTGAGTTATCCATTTTATCTATAGAAAAAGATATATTGGAAAAACTAGAATATGATGATTTAATAAATAATTTTGCAACGGCTAAAGCAAGAAAAATAAATTTTACATAAAATAGGCCCCATTTTTAATTTTCGCCTAGGGCCCCAAATAATCTTGAGCGGCCTTGCGTCTGATTTATTTGACGATAACCCGACCAAACATTACTTTTGTGTGTTGCATTATTTGAAAAGTAATCCGTACAAGGATTGTTCTTTTCTTCCCAAAATGATCTATCTTTGCGAGCATTCTCTGATTCGGATTTGGTTGGTTGTCCAATATCTCATAAATCCACCACAGGATATTGTGTATTTTTTGGTTCATCTCTTATTTCTTGGCGGACGAAAAGGCAGAAAATTGTCTCTCTCATCTGCCGAAGCAGAATACAAAGCAATGACAGGAACATGTTGTGTGTTATCTTGGTTGCGCTCATTGTTAGAGGATATACGAATATTGCATCCAAAACCAACTTTATTATATTTTGACAATAATGTTGCCCTACACATAGCATTCAATTCTGTCTTTCACGAGAGAACAAGACACATAGAGATGGATTGTCATTTAATTTTGGATAAAATACAAGACACTTCAGTTATAACCAAACATGATGCTTCAGTAAATCAGCTCGCTGATATGTTCACAAAGCCATTGGAAAAAGAAACTTTCTCAACCATGATACGCAAGTTAGGAGTTCTTGAAATCCACTCTCCAACTTGAGGGGGACTATTATAAAGTCAATAATTTCCCAATGATTATGGGATTTGTATATATGTAATTATTTATTTTCCTTCTTTAGTTAGATTGCTTTAGCTGCTTTAGGAGTCTCCTGTAAAAGTACAATCATTGTATTATAGTTGTAATCAGTTCAATGAGAATATATTTTCCCTTCTTTAGGCCATCTTCAATAGTATGCGAGGGGGCCACTTGGTGCCATCTGCTTGTTCCAATTTCTTTTTTTTTTCTTTTTTTTTTTTTTTTTGCATATCGAATGGACAAATCTTTTATTTGTAAAATATAGTAAGAATTAAAAGTAGTCTTTATCTAGTTATTCTTATTCTTAAAATAATCAACCAAATTAAATTATTTTAAATTTTAGTTAATTTTATAATTTTTAAATTATTTATAAGAAAACCATAATAAAACCAATTTTTTAAAAACAATATAACCTAAATGATAAACTTTTTATATTTAATTTTTTTCATATAATAGATTTTTAAATTAATTTTAAAATGGATTTTTTTATATAAATTAAACTTAGAATGGAACAAATTGATTTTCAAATTTTGTGTATGATTTAATAAATTTATTTTAAATTAAATCTTAAAGGAATTAGTTATAATTTATATATTTTTAATTTGTATTATAATTTAGAAAAAATTTACAAATTAATCAAATTATAAATTTATTTGGAGATTCATCAAATTTCAGCGATAATGATTTTGATCCAAGGAACTTCTATAAAAACGTTGTTAAGCCTATGTCGTATTAGTATTGGTGTGATTGTGTAATTTTCTTTAAATTAAGTTGTGTTTTTTTTGTTGTTATTTGTAACTCTATTTTATTATTATTAATTTTCATTTATGGATTTTATTATTATTATTATTATTACTACTATTATAATTATTATGGTGAGAGTGGTGGTGAAAAATAAAAACATATACATGCCCTTGGTTATTAAAGTCAACTACTGAGGGGGAGGATGAGGGGAAAGGAGAGTGGGAGGGAAGAAGGGGATAAGAACTTAAGATGGCCTTACATTTCATTGACCAATTTTTTGCATGTATGCATTCCCATCATAAATACAGCACAAAAATCAAAAAAAGAAAAAAGAAAAAGGAAAAAAAAAAACCACCAAGACCTAAGACTCAAAGTTCAGAAAAACCAAATAAGAAAACCAATCCTACAAATTAATCAATATTGCTAACATGCATCAATCTAGAACTAATTAAACACAATGAATGAAAAACTAAATAAGAAAACCAATCCTACAAATTAATCAATATTCCTAACATGCATCAATCTAGAACTAATTAAACACAATGAGAATTAATTGAAATCCTTACTAATTTTGTCATTATGTATTTATTATTATTATTATTATTATTATTATTATTATTACTATTACTATTATTATTAATATTATATATTATGAGACTGGTAGTGAAAAAGAAAAACATAGATATGTCCCTAACTCTGGGGACGATTACGAAGGGGGAGGGGATGGGGATTGGAGCATTTCTGCCCCAATGACTGAAGATAGTCTTACATTTCATAGACCAATTTTCTGCATATATGCATTCCCAACATAAATACGGCAAAAAAAAAAAACCCCACCAAGAATGAAAAAATAAATAAGAAAACCAACCCTACAAATTAATCAATATTCCTCAACATGCATCAACCTAGAACTAATTAAACACAATGGGAATTAATTAAAATCCTTACTAACCAATCTAATAACTAATTAACATGTTCTTGATCTTGTCGACCCTGCTGCTGCAATGCTGAGTCTTTCCCACACCCTTGCCAACTCCAAACTATATCCTTAAGCGAAGGCCTCAATTCTTGATCACAAAATTTCTGGTACTCCATAGTGTCGCCCGCGGTTTTCTTCACCTCGACCACATGCAACGAGGGTGTCACCTCAAATATCTCGGCATCGATCCCCAACTGCCCTTTTCTACCACCTTTGCTTCCTTGCATTTTTACTAACCCATCCTTTTTCTTGATCTTGAAACTCTCCATCACCGCTAGTTCCTCAAGCTTCGACACCACAATCGAGGGTGACATTTGGGTCGTAAACCACACCTCCCCTTTAAAATTACACCGATCTTTTTCAAACAATCCGGATAGGTCAAATCCCGGGGAAAGAGATATGATATCGAATGCATTCAAACAATGTGGTTTAGAGTTTACTTGAACATTAGCGCCGGAAGCCTCAATATCTGAATCATCTGCAGAAAGAATGCTTCGTGGAGAATCCCCGTCTTTGTCAAGATCGTCAATTAGTTCGAAGGATTCAATCCGTTTGAACCCTTTTTTAACCCATGAATTTTCCATGAGCTTGGAAACGGTTATTCTTGAGGATGGATGAGGATCGAGGATTCTCGAAAGAAGCTTTTTTACCTCAGGAGGAAACCAATGAGGACACTTGAAGTCTCCTTTGCTTATCTTCCTATACATTTCCATGATGTTTGAATCATGGAACGGAAGATAACCCGCCAAGAGAACAAAGAGGATAACCCCACACGACCATATATCGGCCTTCTCTCCATCGTACCCTCGTTTATGTATAACCTCCGGTGCCACATAAGCAGGAGTCCCGCACGTGGTATGTAGAAGCCCGTCTTGCCTTTTGGATTCAAACAACGCGCTTAATCCAAAATCCGATACCTTAAGATTCCCAAATTCATCGAGGAGGAGATTTTCCGGCTTCAGATCACGGTGGTACACGCCACGGCTATGGCAGAAATCGACGGCTGCAATTAATTGTTGAAAATACTTTCGAGCAGCGTCTTCTTTGAGCCTCCCTTTAGCCACCTTGCTGAAAAGCTCACCCCCTTTTACGTATTCCATAGCGAAATAGATCTTGTATTTGCTGGCCATGACCTCGTAGAGCTGCACCACGTTTGGGTGCTTTACAAGCCGCATTATGGAGATTTCGCGCTTGATTTGATCCATCAAGCCTACTTTCACGATCTTTTCTTTGTCGATGACTTTGATGGCCACGCTTTGTCCCGTTTTCAGGTTTCTCGCATGGTAGACCTTTGCGAATGTCCCTTGGCCGAGCAATTTACCGATCTCGTACCTTTGCATCAAGATATTGCCTTTTTTCTCCATTCTTGATCCACCCCTTTTTTATGAAATGTTTTGGTTTATAATGAATTGATAGGCCTCAATTGTGTTCTGATCTTGCCATCTTAAATTGAGATTCAGAAAATTTTAAGGCAAGGTTGAAGAAATTTCAGAAAATGAAAGCCAAAGGATGAAGGGATTTTATGCGGCAATGGTGTTCCATCTTAAAAGCCAAAAGCTAAGGTAGGATCAAAGTATATGCTTTAACAAATTATTTGTATGAGCTATCTATAGTAAATATATGTGGGGTTGTAAATATTAAGAAACAATTTTATTCGAATATGGTTTGAATATGATTCTATTATCTAGAAATGGTATATCCTATGGAACATCTTATCCAATTAAAAAAATTATAATACAAAAAATTTGAGTATATATAGAGTTGAGGTGATTATATCCGTTAATTTTATCAATAATACTTTATGGTCGATCTAACAAAATAAACTAATTAATATTTTCATAAGTCAATGCTCATCGATCTGCCAACAATGTTTTTCTTATATATATACGAGTGAAATGCAAAAACACGCCCTATATTTTGTTTTATAAGCAAATAAATTCGAGATTATTTTTATTATCAAAAAATCACTTATGCTATTTTTTATTAAAGGAAAATTCCCCTCACAAGTCGAAGTACATATTTTGCAGAAAAAATGATAATTATACCCACACCAAAAAATACAAAAACACCCATATTCACCTAATTTTTTACAAAATCACCATGTTAACTTTGAAAATTGGTGATAACCTCATATTCACTTAGAAAAATTGAAGATAACCTCCATATAGATTTATGAAAGAATTTCGAATGATATTTTTTGCTTATAGATAAAAAACTAAAAGAGATTTTTTTGAATACGGCAAAGCATAAAGGAAATTTTACCATTTAGCTTTAGATATTACCAACACATTTGTTTTCTCTTTAGATATGATAATTACATCGAATTAGGTTAATAAACACTACAATGAAAAAATTAATGACAAAATATTAACTAACAAAGTCAAACATTGGGTAGGAAAAAATATGAACATTGAAAATGTAGTGAGCATTATAAGAAAACTCGAAACCTGTTGCACTTGCACCTTTAGTCCTAGCAGAATGTGAGCGACAGGCCACCAAAGTTAGCACAAAATTTTCAGCACAAATATCGAGTTAATGCCAATTCAACACTTGTGAATTGCATAATGTTCAATTTATTTTCCTGTAATTAAATATAACACTTTACCACCTTTAAAAAATTTAAAGTAATTTACCTCCTTTAACTGGAGAGTATAACTTATTTATCGATATTGAGAGTGGATATGATAAGTATTTTCTAACACAAGGGATAAATTGTCATATTATTATAACACATGGGGTTAAACTCCCGCATATAAAAATATTAGGAAAATGTGTAAAACTTTTATAAGATTAAAAAAGGTTAAATTGCTCGTTTTTAAATTACAGAAAGATAAATTGAATATTATAAATATCACAAAAGGATAGATAGTCGTTAACTCCAAAATATTCGCCGAATCTTTTGTAGAGTATGTGATATCCATCCTCTTTCATTGTATTCCTTCTGTAAAGTATCATTAAAAAAAATTGCCTAGTATTATTCATGCCATTATTTGTTAAATTGTTTTCCTTCAATTGTGAATTATTATCTTTTCTATGGTACCACAAAAAATAGGGGTGATCAATTCAATAGATTTTGAACTGGACATGACCATTATAATCTGGGAAATTCTATTCCAAATCAGGTTGGACCGAACCCAAAACATTACGTACATTACTTTGTTTGGTAGTTAGTTGAGTTCGACCAAATTAGATTTTGACAAGAGTTTTCCTTAAAACTTTTGAAAAGTTAGGAAAAAAAACATAGATTTTTTTTATTTCTTGTTGATTAAAGACGGTAGCTACCCTATTACATTAAATCCTATAGTAGCAAAGGTACAACAAATTGAGGAGCATCCTCCCAAACAATCTTAGCTTCCCATATCTTGTGGTCATTCTTAGCAAGAGCATCCGCACACATGTTCCTGCTTCTCTTCTTTGTGGACAATTTGACAATTCCATGGCATCCGGACAAGCTTCCGACAATCTGTGATAATATTCCCAAGGGGGTGGTTCTCAACATCCGCAGGTTTAATCAAATTCATCACAACCTTCGAATCCGTTTCAAGAACTAAGCATGGGATTCGTCGTTCCCAAGTTAATCTAAGGCCTTCCCTGACCGCGTAGTGATGCAAACATCTCCCAGTTTCCTCGAGAGACCCACAATCCAACTCCCTGTCTCGTCACGAAGTAGTCCACCTGCAGCCGCCTTCCTCTCGGAACTTGGAACACTCCCATATGTATTAAGTTTGTACCACCCTGCTTGAGGTTTGCTTCATCTTCCCTGAACCCGCGTTTTCGGTTGATTAAACTTCCCTGAACCCGCGTTTTCAGTATGTGTTTTTGATTAGGGAGGTTCAGAGGTATTATTTGAAGAGTTTATCACTTAAAATGCAAAAAATTAAAGTAAGCATTATCAGTCGGCTTCTGATGATACATTGTCCATTGTCCTTTATCCAGATATAAAACATGTATTAGTACCTCATATGTAGGCCTGTCAATTGGTCGGATTCGGATCATATCGAGGTCGATCCAGCTCCGAATCCGATTTTAGTTTATGTTAACCGGATCCGCCCCATTGACAGCCCTACTCATATGTCATCAAACATAAAGTGAACTTAAACTAGCTTCCTTAGCTATTTTATTTGAGTTTGTCCCATCTAATAAATAACTAATAAGAAGTCATGAAATACGACATCAAGCCACTCTGCAAGATTACATAAAATTAAAACGAAGCAAATAGAACTGATCCAATTATATTCATGAAGATTCCAAACAGACCCTAATTGATTAGTGAAATCTATGTTGCATATATATAGAAACAGGGAATCATTTAAGGATAAATCTTGTGTTCAAAATAGTACTCAACATGGTTATATATACAAGTACGCATACTAAGAGTGAAATGCAAAAACAAATCATGTGTTATGTCTAACCATCAAAAAACCCATGTGTTATTTTTACTAGCAAAAAAAAAACCTTCCAAGCTGAAATGACAATTATACCCCCATCAAATGGTGCAAAAACACCCCTCTTAACCTAAACAATTATTAATATCCCACCACCACCCCGTTACACTTTGAAAATTGACAATTACCCCCTTGTTCACTTCAAAAGTTGACAAAAACCTCCCTATAATTTATGAAGGAATTTCAAATGGGTTTATTTCCTAATAAAAAGAACACAGGGGGGTTTTAGCTATTTAAAATAACACATTTTTTTTTGTTGATAGTTAGAACAGCACAAGGTAGTTGGTTGCTGTGAATCGAAGTATTAAATCATGTGTATATGTTCTGCACTTCTGCACAAACTTGAATCAATTTCATGCTTTAAGATCTTCACTTTTAATTTCTTATACTGTTAGGTCATAGGTCCAAAAGCATAGTTCAAAAACGGCGTTCCGGTGCTATTCCGGCGCTTCATAGCTCAGCAAAACGGCGCTCATCCGCTTTTCCCAAACCCTAAAAGTAACGGCGAGGCGAGGCTCGCCCTGAATCGTGCTATATCGAGCGCTTCAATCGCTTTTAACAACAGTGAAAAGCATAGTTCAAAAAGGCAACAGAAGTAAGTTGCCATTTCAATTAGTAATATGAAGAAAGTCGAACATTTACCTAAAACCAAGATGGTTAAAGACAACTTCCGCAAAGCACCGGAACCATCCAAAATGTACAAGGAGAGACAAAACAAGACAATTCTTGTCAATCAAAAGTTAGCTACATTTACCTGATTCCAAAAAGATAATGAATGGCTAAATGCATCTGATTCTCCTTTTATAATAAGTCAATCCTCATCATATCCGGAATACCTGCTACTATTCCCACCACGCTTCTTACTCCGTTTCTTATCCTTATCTTTTCTTGCTCCCTTCCCTTCACTTGCTCCATACCCTTTGCTGCTACAACTCTTTTGTCTATTTCTTCTATCAGCACCCTTCACCTTATGCTCGCTCTTGTGCCTCTCAGTCTTGTCGGTCGCAAAATGTTCGGGAGGTATATGAGGTTGATCGTAAACATCCGGTGACCATGTAACACGATACTCCATATCTGGCTTGCCTTCTTTCGCTCGACTCCCTTTCAAAGCAGAGACGAGATTTAAAGCAGTTGTTGGCGTAGTACTTGGTTCTTGTCCGGGTGGTTCCTTCTTTAGACAATTCGTTTGCGCCAATAAAGGTTCTTCTAATTCCTCTTCTTCCTCACAGGGCTCGTTTACGTAGCCCATTTGCACCAATAGTGCTTCTTCTGATAAACCTTCTTCATCTTCATCTTCATCTTCATCTTCATCCCCAAACTCGTCAATGTAATATTCCTCTATAATATCACCAACGGGAACATCAACATTTAGCTTCTCCGTTAGGCCATTGCTTAGCTCGTCTATCGAAACTCGATCCCGCAAGGAGTTATTACTATTACATCTACCTACTGAGTTTCCATCTTCAGAACTTGATGTACCACAAAAAGAGCTACCGTCCATTGATTATCAACAACAGGATGACTAAAGTCTTTGCAGTTTATAATAATCAAGCTGTAATAATAGCAAAATTGCATATAAGAGTCAATATTATATCAGAAAAAACACAATATAACATTCCAATACATATTGACATACAACTGCAGACTCATTTCGATATTAAATTTAGAAAGAAAAAACTTGAAACACTAAGCGATGAAAATCATGCATATTTGGAGAAACTAACCAATAATATGAAAAAATCGTGTAGATATTAAGAAGCGGCGAATTAAAAATAATCCAGTGCATATACAAGTTAATATTATATGAGGAAAAACTATTGAAAAATGAAATTGACATACAATTGAAGTATTAAACCGTCAATCTAAGCATTGCAGACCTAATTTCATAATAAATTACACAAATCAGAAAGAAAAATCATGAAATCAATAAGCGATAAAAAAAAAAAGCATAAATAGTTGGAGAAATTAACCAATACTGCACAAAATCATGTAGATAATAAACGCGAAATGAAAATCTATCGGAATTACTTGATAAATAAATCTCTAATGCTAAGATCAAGACGATTTTGACTGAGGTCAACGGCTCTGTTGTGTTCTTCATGATGACGTTTTATTTGATACTTTTAAATATTCTTTTTTTAATCGCATTTTTGTGGGCCTTCAAACCAACATCAAAAAGATGAAGAACATAATTTGGAGCGTTGTGGACCGTGTTGGGCAGTCCAATCTCGCGGCAGGTGAACAAAAATATTTATAAATATTGTTTAAGATTTAATAAAATTATATTTTAAATTAAAAATGTAATTTTTTAGTTTTAATTTTGAATTTTAAATTTTTTTATGAAAGTAAAATTTAGTCAACATATATAAATATTTAAAATTTGAATTTTCATATTTAAATTTAATTTAACAACAGTATTGTATAAACATGGGTAGTTTATATTTCAAAATATTAATTGTACAATTGGGACGAAACATAGAAATACGATTTTACCTATTATTATTATTATTAAATTTTATTATAATGATATTATAATTATTATTTATTGCGTAAGATATTATTATTATTATTAGTTTTCAAAAAGAAAAATTTATTAATATTAATATTGTTGTTGTTGATAATAAAAGGTGATAGTGAGAAAGTATTTGTTATTTAATTAATTGGTGTTGAAACTCTTGGCAGTTGGAGACGGTGTCAGGGGGGTGTAAGATTATCCTGAGGTGGAGATAGACATCCCCGAGGCGCGACCCCTCATAGGGATAAAGATGGCCTAGGTTCAAACTTCAAACCACCGTTAAAATCATTAATGTTTGAATTATATATTGTATTTGATGGGGGCTATTTCGCACCCTATATACTACTCGGATCGAATGAAGAAGATAAGATTGATTCGACCAATTCAAACAGATCGGGATCATCTTACCGACCCGGCCAAGTGCAGCTCGCTTCGATATAAGATTATACTCCGGACTCAAAAAGGATATTTGGGCCGAGTCCTTTTAGGACTATGTTTCCTTGTAACACTAGGTTTAACATTATATAAATACCTAGTTAATCATTGTATTAAACAACTACGAAATTCCTGAACTCTAATAATACAGGATTAAACACTGCTTACAACAGCACAACTTAATAATATTCAATATTATTACTGAGCTTTTTACCTTCATATCGGTGTGTTTCTTAGCTTTGTTTTGTGGTTCTACTTCTTGTTCTTGAATATTGCTTTTCTTTGTAACCGATCCATCCGGAATAAAGTAACAGAGCCCTAAATAATATATATAAATATCGAAAACCCCCGATATCACAAATTCACTGATAATTGAATAACCTAACGAAATCCGGTTAAATCAGTATTTGAAGACATACTTTCTATACACTTTCTAGCGTTGGATTGGTTCGCAAAACAACCTGCCAACTCCATATTCAGTTTCCGGGAATTATGCAATAAATTGACGCAGCAGTTTGCCAGTCAGAAGAGGCAAAAACTCCCGATGAGCTACCTAGGAACCATACATCAACAAGAAGGAGAATCCCTAAGAAACTGGTTGGCCAGATTCAACGTAGAACTACTCAAAATCGATTCTCCAAATATTGATTACATAATTTCTATCCTCTTCGATCTCACTAAAAACAGGCAGTTCGGAAATGCCCTCAGTCGAAAACAACCAAGAACGTTCGCAGACATCATGAGCTTGGCGTCTAAGTATATGACCCAAGAAGAGATGAATTCCTTTAAGGATAAAAACAAAAATAAATTCACAGCTTCAGGCTCCAAGCGGCATGATAAGATTCCTACTCAAAGACCCTTAGACTATGAGCGATCTTCCAGGAGAGGTAACGTTTTCCAGCGACTGGAATACAGCAAAGCCGATCAAGAAAGACAACCTAATTACTACCAAAAACCAAGAAACCCTGAGCAACCAATCAGAAGCAGGGTGAATCAAGTAGAACACCCAAGGTTAAATGCTCCAATGGAAGAAATATTGGAAGTCCTAGAAAGAAATAACTGGATTCCCGAGGCAAGGAAAATCGCTCAGCCCAGACCAGGGTCTAGAAACTATGATCAATACTGTAAGTACCACAGGGCACATGGGCATCTAACGGAAAATTGTTTTCACCTTAAGAGAGAAGTCGAAAAACTGATCGAGCAGGGAAAACTAGACGAATACATAGACCGAGATAATCGCAAAAGGGAAAGAAGTAGAAGCCCTCGAAACGGTAATCGAAGGAGAAGTTCTCATCGAAGGTCGCCTGAACGTCGACCTACTCAGGAGTTAAATCAGGACCAGATCAATGGGACTATCCATACAATATCCGGGGGACCCGCGGGTGGAGATAGTCGTAACGCACGACGAAGGACAGCCCGATCCATAATTCGAAATTCTAAATATCCAAAAGAAATATGGACTCTGGAAAACAGGCCGACAAATCACCAGCCGATCAGCTTTAACGAAGGCGAAGTACCTAAAAACATCATTTGGGACACAAAAGAGGATAACCCCGATTTTCCTATGGTAGTATCATTAGAGATAGCAAATTATAATGTAAGAAGAATCCTAATCGATAATGGAAGCTCAGCAAATATCATCTCCCGGGAGGTTTTAGCCCAAATGAACTTGGGACAAATAAACCTACAAAAAGTAGCTACGCCGTTAGTAGGCTTTGGAGGGTCCGAGATTATCCCCAGCGGAACAATATCTTTAAGTGTGTCACTTGGAAAGAAACCACTTAGGACAGTGAAGTTAGTAAAATTCCTAGTAGTGGAAACACCCTTCGCTTATAACGCTATATTAGGGCGACCAGCCCTTAACCTTTTCCGAGCTGTAGTCTCTACCTATCATCAGAAGATAAAGTTTCCGACCGATATGGGCATCGGAGAAATAACAAACGACCACTGTATGGCGTGGAATTGCTACAGCACATCGTTAACTTTGAAAGAACACCCTAAGTCAATTACTCCGAGCAAGAGAAAGATCGAAGACGATCTCATTAGAAATGAGGTTGAAATTCCTATTACTGATCGGTTAGATAAAAAGGGGAAAGAACCGCTAGACTTATCCTTGAAACCCCCAGAACATAAAGATATAATTCTAGTAAAAGGCGACTCGTCCAAAACGACAAGAATAGGTACAGAATTGAGCAAAGAAGGAGAAATAATGTTAATCGAATTCCTAAGAAATAATGTTGACGTCTTCGCCTGGAGCGCGAATGAGATTGAAGGAATTGATCCTCGGATAATCAAGCATACCCTAAAAATCGACCCTTCGGCGAAACCCGCCAGACA
Source organism: Penstemon eatonii (assembly GCA_038501285.1). Classification (NCBI taxonomy): domain Eukaryota; kingdom Viridiplantae; phylum Streptophyta; class Magnoliopsida; order Lamiales; family Plantaginaceae; genus Penstemon; species Penstemon eatonii. The sequence goes on from CM076714.1 coordinate 47,366,386, forward strand.
GAAGAAAAGAAATCATGGACCAGTAAAAGATAAAATTATCAAAGCCGAAGTAGAGAGACTGCTCGAAGCAAAACAAATCCGAGAAATACATTTCTCGGAATGGCTATGTAATGTTGTACTAGTAGCAAAAGGGGATAAAAAGGACAACAAATGGAGAATGTGTAATGATTTCACCGACCTTAACAAGTTATGTCCACGCGACCCATACCCTCTCCCAAGGATTGACTTATTGGTCGACTCGACTGCTGGCTTCGCGATATTCAGCATGATGGACGCCTTCCAAGGGTTTTACCAAATATACATGGACGAGCGGGATCAAGAGAAGACCGCGTTCATAACCGAACAGGGAGTATACTGTTTTATTGTAATGCCATTCGGATTGAGGAATGCCGGCGCTACTTACCAAAGGTTAGTAAACCTAATGTTCAGGGAATTAATCGGAGAAATAATGGAAGCCTATGTAGACGACATGTTAGTCAAAAGTATGAATGAAGCAGATCACATAAAACATCTAGATCGATGTTTCCAAATCTTAAGAAAATACCGTATGAAGTTGAACCCTGCAAAATGCACCTTCGGTGTTAAGTCAGGAAAATTTTTAGGATACTTGGTACACCAGCGAGGTATAGAAGCCAACCCAGAAAAAATTCGAGCCATAACTGAAATGAAACCTCCCAAGACCATCTCTCAAGTACAAAGCTTAGTTGGGAAAATCGTAGCATTGAATAGATTCATATCAAAATCTGCGGACAGAAGCTTGCCCTTTTTCCAAACACTTCGAAAAGCGAAAAAATTCGCTTGGACCGAAGAATGTGAACGAGCCTTCGAACAACTCAAAGAATATTTGACAACGCCTCCGATGTTAGCTAAACCGACGGAAGGGGAACCGTTGTACATCTACATCTCCATCTCCGATACGGCCATTAGTTCAGTACTAATTAAGATAGAGGGCTCCGAGCATAAGCCCGTCTATTATCTCAGCAAATTATTACAAGGGGCGGAGAAGAATTACTTGGAAATAGAAAAATTCACGCTGGCCTTAGTAGTGACCGCACGAAAACTCCGACCCTACTTCTTAACTTACAAAATCATCGTTTTGACGAATCAGCCGCTAAGGCAAGTTCTAGCAAAACCAGAAGCCTCCGGAAGATTGATCAAATGGGCCATCGAACTCAGCCAGTTCGAAGTAGACTACAAACCAAGGATTGCCATCAAGGCCCAAGTGTTGGCCGATTTTATATTAGAAACACCAACACAGGCTACTGAATCATCGAGCAGCCTCAACGACGATGTCTTGATCATAGAAGATCAAACTTGGTTAATGCATGTCGATGGTGCTTCATGCCGAGAAGGAGGAGGCGCCGGAATCAACTTCACCGGACCGAATAAGGAAGATTTGAATTACGCGATAACATTGGACTTCGTTGTAACAAACAACGAAGCTGAATATGAAGCGTTAATCGCAGGAATGGAAATGGCGATCAAAGCTAACATAAAAAGGCTTAAAGTGTTAACCGACTCAGAGTTAGTACAAAGACAAATAAGAGGCCTATACGAAGCTAAGGAATTCAATATGGTAAAATACCTCGCCAAAGTAAAAACACTAGCTGAGAAGTTTGAAAATTTCGACATACAGAACATCCCACGTTCGGAAAACAAATGGGCCGATCAACTATCTAAGTTCACAGGATCCCACGACGGAAAGACCGAACGGGTGATCAATTGGTTGATATCTTCTACACCGGCAGTCGATATCGATGAAACACCGGCAGTCGATATAATGGAAATAGATGAAGTCGAAGAAAATTGGATGACCCCAATGATAGACTATCTTCGAGAAGGAAAACTACCATTTGATCAGAATGCAGCTCGGAAAATAAAATATCGAGCCCCAAAGTATACGCTTGTAGAAGGAAAACTCTACCGAAGGTCAGTATCAGGAATTCTCCTGAAATGCATCCCTGAATCACAAACCGCCGATATACTGCGAGAAATACATGAAGGAGACGCAGGAAATCACAGCGGATCAAGGGCATTGGCCTTAAAATGTCTCAGGACTGGTTACTATTGGCCTACCATCAATAAAGATGCCACTCTATATGTCCAAGAATGTCATCACTGCCAGATCCATGCTAACATATGTCATCGACCAGCAGAAAACATGCATCCAATTCCAGTATGTTGGCCCTTCGATCAATGGGGAATGGACATTGTGGGGCCTTTCCCAGCGGCCAGATCCAAAAAAGCTTACGTCCTGGTCGCTGTAGAATATTTCAGCAAATGGATAGAATGCATTGCACTCGCACGAATAACTCAATTCCAAGTGATCAACTTCCTATGGAAGTTCATAGTTTGCCGATTTGGCATCCCGAGGATCCTAATTTCAGATAATGGAACCCAATTCGCGGGAAAACAAGTAATAGAATGGTGTTCGAAACTGGGAATTCAACAAAATTTCACTTCGGTCGGACATCCAAGAGCGAACGGACAAACCGAAGTAGCGAACCGAGAAATAATAAAATCTTTGGAAAAAAGATTAGGTTCGGCCAAAGGAAAATGGCTCGATGAACTTCCAGGAGTGCTATGGGCTAATCGAACTACAGTAAGAAGCTCAACCAGGGAAACCCCATTCAGCTTGGTGTATGGGTCGGAGGCTGTTATTCCTGTTGAAACCTTAATCCCAACGCCAAGAATAGAGATGTTCGACGATCAAGAAAATGAAAAGGCGAGAGAAAATGACATTGATTTAACAGAAGCTTTAAGAGATAAAGCTGCTGTACGCCTACAAGTCACTAAAGCAAATATGGAGAAAGCATACAATCAAAAAGTACGCATCCGAACCTTCAAAGAAGGAGACTTGGTCTTGAAAAAGGTAGAAGTATCCAAGCATGTGGGAAAGTTACAACAAAATTGGGATGGACCTTACATCGTCATTGGCGTAGGAAAGAAAGGTTCATACAAAATTGCACACTTGGATGGAACAGCCTTACCAAGAACCTGGAATGCGGTCAACCTTAGGAAATACTATGGTAAATAAATTTTAGCAGATTATACTGCATTCTTTTATTTTACTTTATCAAGTTTTAATCCTTGTAACAAAGGCCTTAGCCTACAAGTTCAATTAGTAAAGAGTTTTAGCGTTCTATATACATCGATTATTTCGGTTAACGCTCCTCGGAATTGCACTATCATATTGATGAAAATTGAGAACGAACCGAGTCGAGTATACATTGATCCGCTCAATAAACACTCCTCGATATATCTTCAACGATCGAAAAGACTTTTTGGGTTAAAAACCTAAGTCTAATTAAAAAGAGTCGAGTAAACATCGATCCGCTCGATAAAAACTCCTCGATAAATTCAAAAACGAGTCGAGTATACATTGATCCGCTCAATACAAACTCCTCGCCCATACTTACAACAAGAAAAAGACTTTTTGGTATTAAAAACCTAAGTCTAAATTATAAACGAGTCGAGTAAACATCGATCCGCTCGATAAACACTCCTCGAACTATTTACAACGACTTTTTGGTATTAAAAACCTAAGTCTAAATTATAAACGAGTCGAGTAAACATCGATCCGCTCGATAAACACTCCTCGAACTATTTACAACGAGAAAAAGACTTTTTGGTACTAAAAACCTAAGTCTAAATTATAAACGAGTCGAGTAAACATCGATCCGCTCGATAAACACTCCTCGCCCATATTTACAACAAGAAAAAGACTTTTTGGTATTAAAAACCTAAGTCTAAATTATAAACGAGTCGAGTAAACATCGATCCGCTCGATAAACACTCCTCGAACTATTTACAACGACTTTTTGGTATTAAAAACCTAAGTCTAAATTATAAACGAGTCGAGTAAACATCGATCCGCTCGATAAACACTCCTCGAACTATTTACAACGAGAAAAAGACTTTTTGGTACTAAAAACCTAAGTCTAAATTATAAACGAGTCGAGTAAACATCGATCCGCTCGATAAACACTCCTCGCCCATATTTACAACAAGAAAAAGACTTTGTGGTATTTAAAACCTAAGTCTAAATTATAAACGAGTCGAGTAAACATCGATCCGCTCGATAAACACTCCTCGAACTATTTACAAACGAGAAAAAGACTTTGTGGTATTAAAACCTAAGTCTAAATAAAACGAGTAAAGTAAACATCGATCCGCTCGATAAAAACTCCTCGATATCCATTCAACGATAAAAGACTTTTTGGTATTAAAAACCTAAGTCTAGATAAAACGAGTTGAGTAAACATCGATAAGCTCGATAAAAACTCCTCGATATGTTTTCAATGATTAAAGGACTTTTGGTTTAAAAACCTAAGTATAATTACAAACGAGTCGAGTATACATTGATCCGCTCAATAAAAACTCCTCGATATATTCCTAACGATCTAAAAAAGATCCGTTGATACTCCTAAAGTTTTGAAAGATAAATCAAGTATGAATTCATCTGCTCGGAAAATACTCCTCGTAAATAGAATTTTCAACGACAAAGAAGATGCAAGAAATAAAGTAATATTTTATTCATCAAATCAATTACATACAAATATACTACGTTACAAAGATCTGCTTGCTACCTAAAGATCGTTACAATGATCTACTTAAATTGATCCTATGGGATCGACTATCTTCACGACAATGTCCACGGAAACACCAATCTCCTCCCTAGTACCTCATCGATTATAATATGCGACCTAAGAAGCATGCTGCTCACGATGGTCGACTTCTTTAGTTCGGTGGCCAGGCTCTGAAGATCAAATGTTCTTCCAGATGAAATGAACATTACCAGCCAGATAACTAGCAATGCTCACTCACCCGTAAGAAGATACTGCTTTTACTTTATCTATAAAACATTTTACTCTCGAGCAGCATCTCTTCGGGACCGTCGTGAAACGGTAAGTTTACCAGCCACCCCGGCGGTCTATCACTCCGGAGGTAACATCCAAGAGCGAGGGTGACTGGCAAGTATGAACCCCCCATGTGCAAACGGAAACCACGGACCTCTAATTGATGAAGACTAAAGCTGAGGCCTCATGGGACCCGTTAGTACAAGGAAGGGCTGACATGGGACCCGTCAGTACAAGGTATATGAACACCAAGTTATTACAGAGTAAATCACGATAATGTGACTTTTTGAATATTATGGGATCTGAGGGCAGAATGAAATCCAAAGAAGTTGAGATCTCCATTCTCTTTGGGAAATTGCAAAGGAAGAATGCAAACCACCACCCTATTTATAGGGATAGACTCAAACAATCCAACGGCTGAAAAAGCATTTGATCAACGGACACAGATGCGACCCCTTGACTCCCCGCAATAAATGCAAGTAAGTTGGAACGGCACAATCTAATCGCCCCAACTAGTCGATAACAAAAGAGGCAATAGATCGATATGATCAAATCTAAAAAAGCTTTGGATTAGACATTCCGGCACAATCATACTTCATGATCGATGGCTTAAAACCCTAGAATCCACGAACGAAGCCATACAAGCTTTAAGATCGCAACGAAAAAGACAGTTGCTCGATAAAAGAGAAAAGACCAAACCCTTCACCATACGAGGGACGTCACTGCCTCATACATCATTTGAGTGACCATTAACTACCTCATATCAGAACTCTTTCGGAGTCCAAGATATCTGACATAGAAATCAGGAGAATAGCTCTCTTTGTTTGAAAATGCAAGGACGTCACTGCCTAACATACCAAAGAATTGCTTAAGGAGGTCTGAACAGGCCAGATCTGGCCAAGACTTCTACATTTTCCAATTCCTCCCATATCAAGGATACGATATACTGGCTAAAAGAACGAATGGTTAGAAGATAATGATGGAATATATGGATTTGTGAAAGACATTGAAAGGAAATTTTTTCTCTGACGAAAAGAAAAAGCAGAGTTCAACAGGAGGAACAATAGCCTCCTTATATAAGGTATGTGTCATAAAAGGACAAATTTACAAAGAATGGATCGAACATCGACCAAAATGCTTAAGACTACTATCGATACGACTGAGCCAATTGTTTACATATGGACGAAAAACATGTTAGAAGACATCCTTCAAGGAATCATGCCGGGATTAATCAACAAAAGATTCGATTTGCAGAGCAAACATTATACCATTAGGTTACTTAAAAAGTGACCGTGCAAGTTTAAAGCTACCTTATTCTACATCCTTGGTATACTACGGAAGGATCAATATCAGCTAAGTTTGTCAAACCTATAACTGGTTATTTCATGATGTTATATTTACGTATGACAGGAAATCATACTTACCAAAGGATACAAACAGAATAAAATTGATCAGGACAATGATCTGCCTACAAAAAAGTCATAATTTCCAAATTTCTACTCCTCCCATTACAAAAATTTCAGCCCAAACAAATGCACAAAAGCTGGGCAGTTAAAAAAAAAAAAAAAAAAAAAAAACATTATACCAAGGACTGCCAGGTCGAACAAAGATCACTGAGAAGAACGGTCAGGAGGTCGACTACTAGAAACAGTCCGCCGAGGAGTCAAGTTGCCAGCAAACGCCATCAACTCCTCTTGACGCTTTAAATAACCGGCGTCATATCCTTCCTCATAGGACCGCCGTTGAGACTCCTCTGCAAGGGCAGCAGCCTGAACTAAGTCACCTTTCTCCTTTTCAAGAACAACTTTATCGGCCTCCAATTTTTGGAGATCATCTTTGGCAAGTTGCAGCTGCAACTCCAAACCCCTGACTTTAGCCTTTTCTGACTCCAACTGACCTTGAAGAACTCTCCGACTATTCCACAGTTCGTCATTTTGCACACCCAGCTGGAGTGCAAAATACTTGCCCTAAAAAGCAGAAAGAGTAAGAAAAACCGCCATACAACAAGGCATTCAAAACAAAGAACAGGAAAAATATTCGAGATATGCTTACCTGCTCACATATCTTCACCAGAGATTGAACAAGGCGAACATTGGAGGTACCTTCGAGCTTCCTCAACTCGCCGGGCAAAATAGTACTCATGCCTAAGTCCCAGGACAAAGCATCAGGTTCAACAGAACCAGGCAGTTCACTAGTCAAAGGGACACCATCGGAACGTGGAGTTTCCGACAAAAGAATGTCATTAACCTGCACAAGCACACAGCGATCATCTAATGGACGAGGGGATTCCCTCTCGTTGGGGCTAACTGAGGTTTCCTTGCCCGAAGCAGAAATTACGGTTCGACGACCAGACCTGGAACCGGTCCCACCTCCGGAAGGTCCTCCCGATTCAAAGGATGTAGTCATTACAGTGGTATCATGAAACAAAAATTCAGGACAATCTTGCAAAATAGATTGCGTTACGGAAGGATTAACAGAAAAACCATCGCCAACTTGCCCTTCACTGGCAATCAGGGCAGTAGAAGCAGACAAAGGAAGGGAAATAGCAAAATCCCCTCCGTGAAAAACGTGCTCAAAGGAAGAAGCATTGGAACTAACAGCTATATTATAAGCCGGTTCTTCGTTGGACATATCCCCAAAAGGTAATCGACCAGGGGAAGGCATGTTTCCTTCCTGAGTGGAAGCAGAAAAAATTGGTTCTGAAAACGACGAATTTACCACGGAGAAAGGTTCAGAAGCAATAACAGGAGTATCGATCTCCGACCTAATTGATTGGGACAAACGAGGAGGCTCCATCGACGGCCCATCTCTTCGAGATCTTTTGGATCTACTATCCCGAGCGCCCTCACGGGATGGTCGCTTCGAAGTATTACCAAAAAGGTTACTCATGATCGGATTATGGAAAAATACAACTTAATATCGAGAAAGTTTATCGACTAGCTGAAGAAAGAGTATTCTGTTAAGTGAGGAGTATAGCAGTAAAAAACAAGTCAAGTTTTTACCTTTCGTATTTATACTACACGAAAGGACGCGACAGACCTAAAGAAAGGGCGCGAAACGGGAAAAATGACCTTGGAGCAAACGCTGGAATTTGAAAAGACACACACATAATGATTACGGCAAATTAAATGACTTGTCTGAATTATTACGGCGAATGTGAAAAGACACGACTGTCTGAATACGAAACGTTTAGCGTACAGAGTAAGGAAAGCTAAAATTACAATTAAAACCTACGAGTAAATAATTACAAAGATTATTTCGAAAATAAATCACTATTTCAAGAAGCCTGATCGCTATCCGGAATCTTCTGTTCGCTACCGACGTCCTCAGACATGCATACGTCGTTTTCTTCTTCTTCTTCATCTTCTGGATCGATAAAAGTGTCATCGAGCTCATCGTTAACATCAGAAGGAGGAATCGGCAATGGATTTCTAAATTCTTCGACAAGGTGAGCCAGGGGAAAACCTTGATATACGACATCTGGAACCTCGGAAGAAGAATAAAGTTTGCCATAGCGATTCAATCGAATATGCGCCGCCTTAAAGTACTCCTTTCGACGGTCGTCAATCATCTCTAAGGCGACCAGCTGATGAATCGCCTTCTTAAAAGTATTCTCAAGAAGAGGACCGACCATCCGATACACCAACGCCATATGAACGGGAGAATTAAGGAACTCACGAACGACTCTTTCATCAGGATTCCTACCATATCGATCCCTAAGTCCACTAAGTGGGACATCCTTTTCGTACTCCTCTAAAGAAGTTTCAAGGTTTGATACTTGAGATTCAAGCTCACTAATTCGAGTCGTGCTCTGTAACTGCAATTCCTCTAACTTTCTAGCCATTTGATTGGCCTGCTCTTGAGCACGAGAAACCTCCATCACCCTGTCTATCATTTCTTGATCTTCAGTCCCGGTAGCACGAGTCTCTATGAGGGGAACGGAAGAAGATATTGAGGGACCAACCTCTGAACCGGAGGATTTATGAAGTAAAGCTTTATACTTCTCTTCCAGAAACTCGTACTGTTGTTTCCAAAGTGCATTTTCATAGGCGTATGACGCGAGACAAGTTTTGGTCTGAAGAACAAAGAGAACAAGAAAAAGAGATGGATTTAGTAAATTAAGAAGAACCCTTAAAATTATCTGTCAATATGATTTAAGGAAAAAGATATCACCTTCTCAGCATAAAGAGAAGCTCGCTGGAATTTCTCCAAAGGATCCTTATGAAGAAGCTTATTAAGATCGCGAGTAAAAACGCCAGACAAAAGAACACGGGTCGCCTTATCGACCGCGTTCTCACTATCATCATGGATAAGAGAATCCTTCTCGGAATAACCAGCGGCCCTCCTTCCCTCTAAATGATCCTCGATCATTTCGACCAGAGTAGGTTTTGGGTGTTTATCTCCGAGTAAAGAAAGGTCGTCACCAGAGCGTCCATAATAACTCCTTTTTCTACCAACCGGATTATTAGTAGGATGAGGCATTGACCAGCTGCGACATCCTCGAATACCCAAAGAGGATCTAAGATGAAGAGGAGGATAACCAGATCCCGTGCCCTGACGGATAGGGGACTCACGAGAAGAATCCGGAGATTCCTCTCTATTCTCCTCAGATTCATGACCCAACTCCAGCTTCCTTTTTCGCGACGCTCTCTGCTCGATGGGGGCATTCTCTGCGGATTTGGAAGATTTCGACAGCACCATTTTTCCCTTCGAAGAATGTCGAGAGTTTTCTACCATATGGGCTGAAAAAGAAACAAAATAAAAGTTAGTTTCTCCGTATAAAAAGTATAGTCACAGCACTAAGATACAATAAAGTACTAACCAAGAGGATCGGATGATGAACTGATGAGAAAGTTATGAACACTTAACCCCGCCTTACGAAGGAAAGCCTCCCCGATCAGAAGAGCGCTTTGATATTTGTTTGCACGCATTTCGGGGATCTCAGTGATAAACTGTACATCGTCAGGAATAAGTTCACCAGTCGGTAAGCGACCTCCAGGAATCCAACTGGAACCATGATCCCATGAAAAAGGCATGGTCGAACCATCCGCCAAACAAATATTAGACGGAGGACGAACAAAGAAGAAATGAGATTTCCATGAAGGATTACTAGAAACAGGGGCGTCAAAGATTGCTTGACTAGGCCGCTGACTAGCGAAGAAATATCCGCGATTTGAAGGACTGGAAATATTGAAGCGGAAAAGTTGCGTAAAATTACGAAAAGAAGGTTTAAACCCCTTCGCAATCATCAAAACGGAAAAACAAACCATAAAAGCAACGGAATTTGGAACCAGCTGTGTCAAGCACACACTGAAAGTTTTCAAAACTTCGAGAAAGAGGGGAGACAAAGGAAGGCGCAATCCGCTATTGAAGTGAGCCGTATAAAAGGCTCGACATCCCTCCGGGGGAGATGTGACCCTATCAGTGGAGGAAGGAAGAATTATCTCAGAACCTTCCGGAAAATATTTGGTATAATTATTCACAACCTCCGGGAATGTTTCCGCCGTATATGCGCAAGCTACCTCCTCAATTGGCTCAGAAATCTGAGGAACAGTACCTTTGCCCTTTTTGGCTCGGGCAGCTACATCCGCATCAGAAAGGATTCGTACCTTGAAAGTATCTTCTACAGGGACGACGAAGTCGGATACTGGAGTTTGTTCGCCCAAAGGATTAGGATGCAACTCCTCATCGTTATCAGGGGCGACGATCTCTCTAGAAGAAGAAGAAGATCTTCTTACAAAAGCCATATGTTCTGGTTCCCCGAAGATGAAGATCGATAAAAGAAAAATTTTATGAGATGAACGACTAGTCAGGAAAATGATTATGAGTTATAAGGAGGTGTAAAGGAAAAATGGCGAATTCGAAGGTCACCTATTTATAATAATATGGGAAAAGACGTTTCGAATTCATTGCAGCTAATCATGTTCCCGCCAAAAACGAAAGGATATGAAAAGCCTCCTGAATAGACGCGTGGCGGTTCGTAATCGGACAGAGAAAACGACTATCTATGATATGAAGCACTCTTTTCCTTACTTAAGATTTTTTCCCACAGGGTTTTTTCTTGAGAAAGGTTTTTAACGAGGCTGCATCCATAGAAAACAAACAGTCGTGAAGATTTATCTACTTCTACGAGCTTCTATTATCTATACGCTCGAAGAAGTGAGGGAGTACTGATGGGGGCTATTTCGCACCCTATATACTACTCGGATCGAATGAAGAAGATAAGATTGATTCGACCAATTCAAACAGATCGGGATCATCTTACCGACCCGGCCAAGTGCAGCTCGCTTCGATATAAGATTATACTCCGGACTCAAAAAGGATATTTGGGCCGAGTCCTTTTAGGACTATGTTTCCTTGTAACACTAGGTTTAACATTATATAAATACCTAGTTAATCATTGTATTAAACAACTACGAAATTCCTGAACTCTAATAATACAGGATTTAACACTGCTTACAACAGCACAACTTAATAATATTCAATATTATTACTGAGCTTTTTACCTTCATATCGGTGTGTTTCTTAGCTTTGTTTTGTGGTTCTACTTCTTGTTCTTGAATATTGCTTTTCTTTGTAACCGATCCATCCGGAATAAAGTAACAGAGCCCTAAATAATATATATAAATATCGAAAACCCCCGATATCACAAATTCACTGATAATTGAATAACCTAACGAAATCCGGTTAAATCAGTATTTGAAGACATACTTTCTATACACATCTTCGCATTCTTTAATTCCTCGGCAAATGTCCCCTTCGGGGCTGACAAGATGGGCAAGGACCCAATGGGCGGCCATGACCCGTCCTGACCCAACCCATTAATTTTCATTTTTATTGGATTGGATTGAGCTTTACATATAGAGGGTCTTTATTGGATTTGAAGATGGGTCACTAATGGGTCATAAAAAATTCTAAAAGCCAAAGACGATATATAGACAAAAAGGAATTTCTTGTTCTTCTATTTCTTACAAAGTAACATTTTATCTAATTATAGGGATGAAACAATTTTCAACTGGGTGTGAATTACTTTTAACTTTTTTAACCTAACATTATGGGTGATTCCACTGCTGTTGAAATTAATAGAACTGCTACTGTTGAGACTATTGCCAATTTACTAATTATGAGTATTCTTTTTTTTTTTTTTTTAAACTGTGTTGAGATTTTACTAAAAGTGCATAAATAAGAATCTCAAAAAAGAAAATTTACACTAGAAAGAATCTTTACTAAGAAAACAATTTATACAGACTTTTTTTTAAAAAAAAAATGGCAGGCTGATCCGTGACCCAACCCATTTGGGACCCGTTTACACAGACCCTGTTATGGCCCGAGCCATTTTTGACCCGCCCAGCCTGATGGACCCGCCAGTGGCACTTCCTGTGAGCATTAAAAAATTTAAGCACAAAAACTAAATATTTCTTATGAAAAAAGTTATAAGTAACTTTTATTTAAATGGGATAAATAAAAAAATTGAAAAGTTAAATAGTTAAATTAATTAAAACAGTAAGGACAAAAATTGGAATACCAAAAAATTACTACACCTTGACATGGATTCTCTTAATAAAAGTATATATAATAAATTAATTATTTAAATTTGCGGATTCAAATTTTAATAGGGTGTGATATTTTGTTGGATAGATATAACTCTAAGGTTATAAGTAACTTTTATTTAAATGGGATAAATTTTCAATGAATCGAGTATCATTGTCATCGAACCAAACTAATCAAACAAATATTAATCGATCAATATCCCTTTAGTTTTCATATAATATCATATCTTTAAGTTCAATTCACCTATATGAATTTATATTTATTGCCTCTATTTTCTTTTTTCCAAATTTCTCACATCCAAAATACATCAAAATCACTCCTCAGTTTTCAAACCGAACTCACCATTTAATTAACATTATTTTGCACATAAATATTCTAAAAAATATACATTCGAGTCATGCTTCAAATCAAGATAATATTTAAAATATACAATCAGAATATTTTTTCACCCAGACCAAATCAGACCAAGCCAAAATACACCCAAACAGACAATACCTGTACATTACACGCTTTGTCGCATGTAATAAAACCGATGTTTACCATTTAATACCTTTAGTTTTTTTTTTTTTTAAAGCAATAATATTCATTCATGAGTCAGTTCGGCGTTTACAATATCGTGAATAAAAGCAGGAAGAACAGTCAAAGAATACGTTTCTATGCTAGATAATTTAGCTACCTCAAGCGCCGCTCTATTTCCTTCACGCCAAATATGCCGAGCCTCAAAAGAATCAAATGAGCCTATTGATAACTTAATGTCTTCAATAATAGTTCCAAAATCCGCATAAGACTTGGATTCACTTCCAATTGCTGTGATAATTACTTGTGAGTCTCCTTCAATTATTACTTTTCTCCATTGATGTTCCTAGGCCAATTCTACTGCCATTAATGCAGCTTTCGCTTCCGCAGCCTATGGATCAAGAGGTTGTTTAATGCACATCGACTTCCATCCAATACATTCACCCTCATATGATCGAGCAATACATTCACTTAATTTTGTTTAATGATTATAATGATAATGAGTGAGGTTTTTTTTTTTTTTAAAAAAAAATAACTCAGGTGACCAAACTTACACTACACTAATCTTGAATCTTTAAAACCCTTGCCCTAGAACCCTGAAGAATATAAATCGCGAGATATGCCTCCACCGAGAGTTGATCAGAAAGAGAATATATAAATCATTTGCATTCATAAACTTTTTCCCCTATGTTTTGTAAAGATTTCTAAATTATTTTTTAACATTTTGCTAGTTGAGTCAACAAATATGGGATTTAGTGTGTGCAAGCTTTACATAAAGTTATTATCAAACTCAAATGAGTTTCAACTTACAAATAATCCAACTCTTCAACATAAACTTTTACATACATTTGCAATCACCAAGTACATACATGTTTGCACATTACTCATGTACATGTTTGCACATTACTCATAACTCGTGTTGTCTCAAGGTAAAAGAAAATTTAAAAGAATAAAAAATATAAAAGAATAAAGAATATAACATAAATAAATAAATAAATAAATCAAGCTGCCTCTGCAGATAAAATCTCAAGTTCAGCCCACCAAAGAGGAGAAAGCCTTGGAGTTGCAGCTTCAGGCGATATATCGAGGACTTGTCTCAGTTTCTGAATAACTTCCTTCATTGTAGATCGTTTTCGTGTATCTTGTTGAATGCAACCTTGGATTACTTCACACACAATGTCAAGCTCGTTATCCTTGAACGATTTCAGAGTCGGATCAATCAAGTAGCTAATGGTTTTCTTATCATTCAAGTACTGCGCAGCCTAACAAAAATTCAAGAAATCTTGATTTAAAACTTTCGACTAACACATATAGGATTAATGGAAGTAGGCCTGTCAAATAATGATATGGTCTGGACCCGGTCCCAGGTCGGGTACCCGGTCTTTTTTTCACGCTTTTTCTATACCTAATTTCTTACCATGTTTTGGTTTATGTCAAAATTATTTTTTCAAAATTCACACAATGGAGAACATGATTGAGTATTTGAATTATAACTAGTACTATGGTCTAACCCCCAAATGAAAAGAGTTGGGCCGGGTCCGGGCTCGGGTCTAACATTAGATCTTTAGATAGGGTTTTGACAAGGTTCGGTCGGGTCGGGTCAAATTAATGTAAGGGTCTGGATCCAGATGCAATCCAAGACCCGGTCTTATTTACCTAAATGAACGGGTCTGGGCCGGGTCCGGATCGGATACCCGAACATTTTTTTTTCTTCTGAAACCCAATTTCTTAACATGTTTTGGTTTGTCAAACATAATTTTCAAAATTCACACAACGAAGAACATGATTGAATTAACTAGTATTATGGTCTAACTCCAAACCACACCCCCCCCCCCCCAACAAAAAAAAAAAAAGAAAAAAGAGTTGGGTTGGGTCAGGTCGGGTTGGGTCCCGGACCAAACTCGACCATTGACAGGCCTAAATGGAAGCATTGAGAAAATAAAATAAATACCCAGTTTATGAGATGCCCTTGCTCTTCTGTATGAGTGTGCTTTCCGGAAATTATTTCGAGCAACATGATTCCAAAACTGTGAACATTCGTGTCCACATCTGCAAGTGGTGGCAATTCAGAATGCTCAGACTCGTTTCCGCCTAAGTGTTTCGACTTGACTATGAGTTCTTCCCAGAAACCAGTATCCGCAATCTACAAAAATTAAAAATATCATCATTACAACGAAATTTCATTATTATTTATGAATAATATTAAGAAAAAAGCTTACTTTGGCAGCATAATCATCTGTCAAAAATATTTCTTTGGAAGTCAAGTTGAAATGTGCCACTGGTGGATTGAGATCATGCATGTAATGAAGGCAATATGCAGTCCCCATTATTATTCTCATTCTCGCTTTCCAGTCGAGGTGTTCGACTTCTTTCACTAAAGAAACGAAGAATTTTTTTGAACCTTTTGTTTCTATCTATTAGTAAAATAAAAAGAAAAAATACATGATATATTCAGAACAAATTGTACCATGCAAATGCTCGAAAAGAGTGCCGTTTGGAGCATACTCGAAAACCATCATTCTAGTGAAAGGTTCATCCTCCTCGCAGTACCCAATAAGATTAACGAAATTCTTGTGGTTTACTCTTGATAAGCTATCAATCTATGGTAGTGGCAAAAGCAAAAATGTATTAGAGATTACAATAGTTTATAGAGTGAAATGCAAAAACACTCCCTATGCGTTGCCTAATTATCAAAAAAAAAATCCATATGTTACTTTCATTATCAAAAACCCCCATGTGCTTATTTTTTAAGGGTGATTTACGATCGGACCACCTGAGGTTTAGTCGTCTTACAAGAAACCCTCCTGACATTTCAGAAATTACAAGGAGACCCCCTTTGGTTTAACAACCCTTACAACTTTAAAAATCCTTACAAGGACACCACCTACAGCTTTTGAAAATGTTTACAAAAAAACCCTATAAGGGGTGTTCTTGTAATTTTTGGAACCATAGGGTTTTTTTTCGTAATTACGGTAAACCTTAGGGGGTCCGAGTGTAAATTACCCTATTTTTTATTATCAAAAAAACCCTCCCAAGCCGAAATGACAATTATACCCCCACCTAAGGATGCAAAAGCACCCCTCTTAACCTAAAAGATTATCAACAACCCCCTGTTAACTTTGAAAAGTGGCAATAACCCCCCTGTTCACTTAAAAATTGGACAAATTGCCCTGTGATTTATGAAGAAATTTGAAATGGTTTTTTTTTTTCCGCTAATTGAAAAATAACACATGGGAGGTTCTGATAGTTTGGCAACTTACAAGGGGTGATTTTGCATTTAGCTCAAAGTTTATATATAATAAAACTTTTAATGCATGAAAAGAGTCAGTTTATGAACCTTCTTTCTGAATGCCAGTTCTGAACGTTTCGACCAGTCTTTTAAAGAACCTATAGCAGTTGAAGCAACAGCAATCTCGACTCCACTAGATAGAGTTCCTTTGTACATAGTAGCCACACCATCATGCGTGCTAATAATATTACTGAAATCCTCACATGCAGTTTCTAACTCCGCTCTATTCAGCTTAGGGACTCCTATAAATGAAGAGCGTACGTGAAAATATAGGCAAAAATGCATTTTTAATCTTTTAAACTTTTACTAGTTGACAATTTTAGGACAGTCTATTATTCGGTAAGCAATTTCGCTCTTTCAAGTTTTTAGTGTTTGCAATTTTAGAACATTTTGACTGCTATTTTGGTCATTAACTTTTTAGTAGTTGCAATTTTAGGACATTTGACAACAATTCGGTCCGTAGCTCTCGAAATTCAAAAAGTTAAAGGACCAAAATTGCGGCTAAATATCCTAAAATTGCTAAGACTAAAAAGTTCAAGGACAAAAATTGCAGCCAACTGTCCTAGAATTGCAAACAATGAAAAGTTAAAGGAATGAAATTGCTTAACTAAAAAAGAAAATGTCCCAAAATCACTACACATTAAAATTGAAGGACTGAAAATGCATTTTTACTTAAAATTTGAAGTTGTAGAAAGCATGCATACCTGTAACAAAAGCTTTTTGCAATTGGCCACTCAATCCAGTTTTCCATGGACTGATAGTTTTTACCGCCCTGCTTCGGAAAACAAGAAACATGACTGTAGTAACAATGAGCAGAATAACTGCACTTGATATTCCAATAACAAGATTTACAGAATTCCCAGATTTTCTATTATTTGAAGACTGTTCATCACTCGGTTGAATCACAGCCCCAGGATTATGCTCTTGCGTTGGAGTAGGTGGTGGTAAAGGAGCAGGAGATAATTTCTTCCCATTTGGGACAGCAAGAAATGAACCACTACTTCTAGTCGGAAGAGTATTGACAGTTTCCGGTGGGGGCGGGCCCCCGAAATTCGGAGGGATGGCTTCTAAGTTACTGGAGTTCTCTTCCTCTAATATGCGGCGCATATTATTTACGTGGTTGTCTACATCGTCGATCACACCTGGCTCAGACGATTCTGGAAAAAGAAACGATGTGTTTGTTAAAGGCATATCAACGAGGCTTCATAAAAATTAAGAAAGAAAAAGGGAGAATTATTTAAACTACCCCTAAAGTTTAGTGTAATTACACCGATCACTCTCAATGTTTGGAAAATTACTCAAACTACCCCTGAGGTATTGGATTCATTTCCCAGATTACGATCTAAGGAACCACAACCCTCAAGGGTGGCAAACCGATTTCACTTATTGTTTCACTAATGACAACCATTTTTTTCACCAACTTAATCCACTTTCACCTTTTATTTCACCAACTCAACCCATTTTTTAACATCAAATTCCTTCCTTAGGTGTTACACAAGGAGTATTCGTGGAATTCAATATTTTTTTGATGAAATTAAGGTTGTAAGTGGGTAACTGTAATGAATCCAATACCTCAAGGGTAGTTTGAGTAATTTCCCAAACATGGAGGATTGTTTATGTACTTACATTAAACCTCAGGTGTAGTTTGAGTAATTCTCCCAAAGATAAAACAAAACCTTGTGGCTCACCTGTTAAATTGGCACACCTATTATCATCATGATTTTGTGCTTCATTTCCAAATTTGAACCTTACAAAAGGCAATAAAGTTTCATAAATAAAAATACAGTTTGTAGAAAAATGACTCATTAGGAGAAATAGAAACATATTATGACTGCTTACAGAGGAAATATATTGAGGTAACGAATTATGATCCCTTTAATTGGCATTTCTAGTGAATCTGATTTCTTCGATTGTGTAAGAACATTCTGCCCGATGCTGCTCAAAACATGCATATTATTCAACGAAATGTAGCAAAATTTAATATATATATAAACACAGTATTAATCTCGTAACAAAGCAAAGTCGTGAATATCTCACCAGTGTCCGAATTTTCTATTCGTGCAACCAATTCCAGAAGTTGTACTTGTAAGAATCTCATCAAACTGTAAATCAGTTAGCAAACTAAGCTTTCCAATCTCCACAGGAATGCTCCCTTCTAGTCTATTATTACAAAGCAACCTAGAACAATATATAAATATTAGGTAAAATTATTACATTAGCAACATTAACGTACAATGATGTCGGGAGTTAATACGTACAAGCGTTTCAGAGAATGCAATCCTTCAAATTCTGAAGGAACGGTTCCAGTCAAGTTATTATCCCTCAAGTCCAACACTTCCAATGTCGTAAGTTGTCCAAATTGTGGAGGTATGGTGCCAGAGAGATGGTTCTTGGATAGGTCACTAATGAAAATCCAGAAATTTAACTATGTAAATGGATTCTTTAAAGTACTCATTTGGATTATATTTATTATACATGACCTATGTAACACAAATAACACAACATAAAAAAGGGGAAAAAAACAAATAGAAAGTTTCGAAACCTTAAGGATTTTTTTGGGTAATTTACAATTGGACCTCTTGAGGTTCTTACAAGGAATTCCCTGATGTTTCAGAAATTACAAGAGACCCCCTCATGTTTATATTATGTATCAAAACACCCCTTACAACTTCAACAATCCTTACAAGAACACCCCATACAACTTCTCAAAATGTTAACAAAAAACCCCATGTAAGGGGTGCCCTTGTAATTTTTGGAACCACAGGAGATTTTCTGTAATTAAGGTAAATCTCAGGTGTTTGAGGGTAAATCACCCTTTTTTTAAGAAGAAATCCTAAGGACTCATGGAGTAAAAAAGGTAGAATCTGCGTCAAACATATGTAAATATGACCTCAGATCCTGCAATTGAATGTTTACTATGTACCCGCATAGTTTCAAAAAATTAACATAATGAGAGTTATCATAAGTGTTTTCTGGATGTGGTAATTAATCCATGAATTGCAAAAATTATATAAAAGATGTACAACAAAATCGATACTTACAGATATCTTAGATGAGTGAGATTTCCAAGTTCTGGTGTCAATGTTCCCTCCAAATCTTGTCCATTGAGATCACTATACAAGACAAAAAAATTATAAATTAAGAACGAATAATTCTTCATCAACGCTCGTAAATTTCATCAACACTTAGGTGTGGTAAAATCAAATAAAATCCATAAGACTTACATCACATGCACTTTATTGTCCAGACAATCAACGCCTGACCACTTGCACGGGTCACAGTCATTAGCATTCCAATTTACTAAAGCTCCAAACGGGTCATAGTCTACCTTTGCTTTGAATTTCAACAATGCCAATCCTGAAATATTTCAGTGTTTATACAATCAACAACGTAAGAAGTAGATATTTGGAGACCAAAATAATTTCACTATTAATAAAAGTAGGGTGATTTACACTAAGACCCCCTGAAAACCCCTTGTGGTTCCACAAATTACAAGGACACTCCTTACAGGGGTTTTTTTTCTTGTAAGGATTGTTGAAGTTGTAAGGGTGTTTGGGTACATAGTCTAAACCAGAAAAGGTCTTCTTGTAATTTCTGAAACGTCAGGGGTTCCTTGTAAGACAACTAAACCCCAGGGAGTCCGGTCGTAAATCACCCTTAAAAGTATTACCTTCAGAATTGATGGACCAGCATCCGTGAATTTCCAAAACGAGAACTAAACACGCGAAACAAGTCAATTGCATTCCATAAGTGATCCATCTACCCCCCATTTGAGGCAGTTGTTATCACTGCCAATAGCCACGACTTTGTACGAACTAATACACAAAATCGCCAGCTTTTTTAATTGCAGAATAACCCTCCGAGCAATATAAAATTACTCGGGCAACGTCAACAATTTCTTCAGCTCACCAAATCAAGAAAACTGTACATAAAACACATAAACTAGTAGCTTTTGCCCAAACTACTTAACAAATACAAATGTATACAATAGCCCTCTTTAACTCATTCACCAAAGTTGGGTCTCTCATATTCAATCTATTTCTAATTTAAGCTCCAAAGCCTCTTTTTTTCACTGCATAATCTTGCCAATGGGGTATCTCCAAGATTCGATCTTTAGCTGAAAATGCAAATTATTTTACAAAATTCACAATCTTGGTTCTTGAATGAGGACAAAAAAAAACTTAGGCACAAATGTATTTTCAGTCCTCTAACTTTTAGTGAGTAGCGATTTTGGACAGTTTCTTTCGTAGGTAAGCCATTTTGATCCTTCAACTTTTCACTGTTTGCAATTCTAAGACAGTTGACCGCGACTTTCGGAAGCAACTGACTGAAATTACTATCAAATGTCCTAAAACTGCAACTACAAAAAAGTTAAAGGGCAAAAAATGCTGCCAAATGTCCTAAAATTGCATACATTGGACCAAAATTGCTCACCCAATAAAAAAACTGTACCAAAATTGCCAAATAGTAACTAAAAATACATGTTTCCACAAATCCTTATAGAAAATCATATTTAAAAAAAAAAAGAAAAAAAAAATTGTTCTACAAGAATAACCGTTGGAAGAAGCAATCAAATTAAGGAAAAGGCAAAGGGGCATAAAATGTAAATACTCACCGCAGGAGAAAGGATAAAAGGGCAGTCAATTATGATACAATAAATTCTTTAGCTGCCTGATTAATCCTAGGGTAAAATGTTAGAAAATCCAGAGGGTGGAAAAGGCTGTTCTTGTTGATTGATAGTATAGGGAAAAAGATGATGGATATGAAATTAAACAAATTATTAGGTTAAACGTAATACTTTTACAGAAGAATATTTTTCTTGACTGCCCTTTTGAAGATGATCTCAGAGGTTGAAACTCTCTTCGACCATCTTTCTCTGAAAGAGGAGAAAGGGCAAAAGGAAAAAAAAACTTTCTCTCTCTTCTTTTCTCTCTCTAAAAAAAGAAGTTCGTTTTATTTCACCTCCTCTCACACCAGTCAACCCTTCCCCCAACAAACTACTTGTTTTTTTAATTTTTTTTTTTTTTTAACTCAGTGTTCAATATTGCATTTTTTTTTATTATTTATTATAGTATATAATTTTTTTTTTTGACCAAATATAATTTACTCTATTTTCTACAGCATATAGTATAACGTTTTTTCGATATTTATGGGACGAAAGTGATTTTTTTTACCATACATTTGGGTTACATGTAGGTTTGATATAGGCATATTAAATCGTATAATTCATATCATAATTTAACATATAACTGAAAATTATATATATTATGATAAATTATTTGAATGAAATTGTACGTACGTGTGGATCATTAACTTGTCAGTTCAGAGGGAAGAATCATGTTTTTATTGTATATAGAATTGCATAATTTTAATAATGTAAGGAATAAATAACATAGAAGAGCATCTCCGATATACAGCATTAAAAAACAAGATCAAATCACTTTTTAAAGCATGCTATAGTGTTTTGATACTTGCATAAAAGTTTTTTAATCTAGCAATAAGCATAAAATATGGGGCATCATTTTAAATTAATTTATCTAAATTAAGTTAAATTCAAATTAAATTAAAAGTAAAAAAAATTAACAAATGTTAAATAATCGTGCCTTGCATTAAATTATTTAGATAAAAATACTGACAAAAATTTTATCTACATGTCAGTGTCTGATTCAATGTTGAGATAATTGATAATGATTTACATCTACAATTTTTTTTAATCAACGTGTCAACTTGTGATTCAACATTAAATATCTTATGAGGATTTTTATCAATAAAATTTTATATCAGGTGTCAATTTGTGATTAAAGATTGAGATATATGATGAGAATTTTTATCGATAAGATTTTTTTTATCGGAAATTAACTTTATATGATTTTTTTCTCGTGATATTTTGGCTTCATTTTGATAGTTAAGGCACTATATTTAACTTTGATTCCCATTGTTGGAGTTGCTCTAAGAACATAAAATATGAAGTTACCGTGACTTTTACCTTCAAATATCAAGTTAAAGTTAAGACCACATGCAACACACGTATTTTTTTAAATAATTAACGGTAGTATGAAATGTTCAACTATGTGTTAATTATGGTATATAATGTGAAATTCAATCTAGGTCGATACCATTGATGCAATCCATCATGCATGTTGTATGATATCAAAAAATCTGGAGAGAACCTGCTTTTGCATATTTTTTAACGCAGTTCTGTTAGAGCACCTCCAACAACTCATTTTTTAGCTCTTCCAACCTCTAAAATTGAATTTATAGTCAATCAAGCTAAAAAATCTTCCTCCAGCAGTAACCTCTAAAAATAGAGGTCTATGTATATTGGAAGATTGGACTTGTAAATATAAATGTCCTTGTATAAATATACAAGGAATCCACATCAGCAAATTAATTCTCTCCAACAAACTTCCCTGCCAAAATCCCCAACCACCTCCCCTGCCAAAATCCCCAACGGCTAGTACTCCATTGAAGTGTAATTAAATTTTAGACTAGAGTAAAAATTCAATAAATAGATGATTATTTTTTCTCTACAACACACCAAAGTAAAAACTAAATCTGAGATTGAAAGGAGAAAGGTAAAAATAATTACTTTTTTTTTCTAGCTCAATGAGAGGGCGGTGAGAGGCAATTATTTCTTGTGAATTCACCGGAGATGGTGGATTTTCACCGGAGGTGGAACCGCCTGGTGGTGATGAAACCGAGAAAGAGAGGGGTAGGGAATGGTTTTAATTTTGGGGTACAAGGAAGGGGAGAAGAATTTATTCTTTTTCTTGACTAGAATCGGAGAAGAAGGATGCGGAGATGGAGTTGTAGATATTAGATCTAGAGAGAAGGAGGAGATGGGAAAAGAGGAAAACTGAATCGGGCGTGATAAGTAGAGAGGAGGAGGAGTTGTAGTTTATTATTTCTTTTTTAATTAGAATTTTAAAGTATCTTTTCCTTAATTAAAGTTACTTAATTAAAGTTAGTTTTATATCTTAATTAAAGATGAATAGGGAACGTACTTAATTGTGAAGATTTTTTAAAAATTAGATTTAGTAAAATGCTTTCTGAAATTTAATGCTTTATTTTTTAATTATAATTGTTTTATACAATTTTGATGTTTAATTATATTTTCTACTTATGTGTAGATGAATTTCGAACAAAGAGGTTATTTTACTAGTATGCTTCACGATGGCGAAGAGTTTGTGGCACAAACTCAATCCGAGGATTATACTAACCTAGGATTCGAGCCATCAAGTGTGCCGAAAGAAAGCGAAAAACAAAAGGGCAAACGCACAAATTTTTTTTCAAGGGATGAGGATCTCGCTCTCATAAATGCATACATCACCACGTCCAAGGATTCGATCATTGGAAATAGCCAAAAAGGTACTGTATTTTGGGTGAGAGTGTCTAATCGCTTTCACGCAGAAGGCAAATATGATCGATCTAAAGATTCTCTTTCGAACCGTTGGGGCAATATCAATACATTTGTGAGTGGATTGATTGGATGCTATGAACAAGTTCAACAATTACAACAAAGCGGCACAACTGAGGCGGGTAAGGTATAACACTAAACTATTTTTTTTTATTTTAATTTATCTATGTTTTATTTATTAGATTTACAAATATGCAAAGCGTGTTTAATTTGATTTATATAATAATTACTATTATTGTTGGTCCCAAGTGGTCAGAAGAGGTTTAGAGGGGGGGGGGGGTGAATAAACCTCTTTAAAATTTTCTTCCAATTTTAACTTTAAAACTTTTCTTTAACAGTGAACAGACTAAGCTGATCAGAGTAGTAATTTACAATTCTGTTCGCGAACAAATCTTTGAACAGGTTTGTTGACCACTCGTCTGATAGTTACTTAGCTGATTTTGTTAAAATCAGTCTTAATACTTAGAGTACTTGCAGCGGATTTATAAAGTGTTTTTCACAAGTATTCCTAGTAGTTTGAAAAATGCTTCCCCAGTTTTATAAACTCCTTTAAATTTCTTTTTCAAACAGTTAAGTAAAGTGTTTTATGCAAACTTGAAATATGCAAGTAAAGTGCGAATAAAAACACAAGTAATTTTTATAGTGGTTATATGGATTTGAATATCCTTTAATCCACTCGTCCAAGTCACAAAGATCTTGGGTTATACTAGAAACACAAAGTAACCAGTACACTCTGCTTACGCCGATCAACAAATGAACAGGCCGTAAGTGCGCAGTAAGAAATCACAAAGAAATCCTACTCTCTGAAGTAATATCACTCACTTAGATGGATATCTACTTCTCACAACACTCTGTTTTACAAATTCACTCAGAAGATGTATTTAGCTTTGTTCTTCAACTTTGCTTTTCGTCAACAAATGACTAAGCTGATGAGTGAGCTGTTCTTGAGACTTAAGAGTTCTACTTCAAAAATTCTCTCAGAAAGTGTGTTGCTTGCCTTCTCTTCGTCTCTTTCAGCTATTTATACTTGAGGTTTGAAAAATATCCGTTGAAGAGAGACAAGATTCAAATTCCTCGAGTACTGGTCCTTAAAATCCGCGAACGGCTCTTTTGCAGTCTGTCCGTACTGTAAACAGTACTATTCTGCAGGCAGCATTAAATGCACCCAGCTGATGCGAAGCATTTCTTCAATCATTTGTCTTTAATAACCTTGTACTTCAGCATTTATTACTTCCAGGGGCATTTATTACCGTTGGGAAGACTTTATGATCCTTTCCACTTGGCTGACGAAAGTGCAAGTCTGATGGCGAACTAAGCTGATCTCAAATTTGAACAAATCTGATTTGAGTCGGCTGATCTTCATCAGTCTGATGACCTTCTTTCAGCAGATCAGAAGTCTTGGACCTTGAAAATTTTGACTCTTCTGATGTCTTCTTATACTTAGTCAAAATTCCTTCCAAATGGATCATCAGCTAAGTTACTCCATACTTAGCCAATTATTTGAAGTTTTGGAATGCATCAAAACCTCCCTTATCAAATTTCCTTTAGTGCCTTCATCTTCATCCTTATCCAACAATTTCCCCCTTTTTGATGATGACAAAACTTCAGCTAAGTACCTGTTACAACTTAAGCTAAAGAATGTAATCCTCAATATTTTCTGAGATAGAAAAAGTATATTGGATTGAACTTGTCTTTTTATTGATAAGAAAAGAATTACAAGTACAAGTTCTTCAGATGAGATGTCTGAAAGATAGATAAAAGTAAACTGATTACAAGGATTTTATGATATCTAACTATCAGCTCCTTCATCTGATCCTTCAAGCACTTTGTTGGATGAAGATGAAGATTGAAGTGCAAAGAAGACAAGTAATTAAGGCAAGGTTTTGATGATTTCCAAAACATCATAATCAGCTAAGTATGGAAAGCTTAGTTCCCTTAGAAGAATTTTGAACAAGTAAAGAAGACATCAGAAGAGTTCAAAGTTCAAAGCCCAGAAGACTAGTGATCTCATGCTGAAACAGCGAACAGAAGGGTAGGCCATCAGCAGACTCAAATTAGATTGGTTCAGAATTTGATCAGCAGAGTACCTATCAGATGGGTTGCTTCGATCAGCAGAGTAGAAGAGATCAAGAGATTAGTCCAACGGTAATAAATGCACTTGGAGTAATAAATGCTGTAAGAGAAGGGTAGTAATGACAAATGATTGAAGAAAACCTCGTATCAGCAGAGTGCATTTAATGCAGCTACAGGAAAGTACAGCAGAAAAGGTACTGTAGCAGGTAGCCGTTCTGATTTCGGGCTAAGGCTATGGATTTGAAGATTTGATTTGCTTCAACGGTCTTATTTTCAAATTCAAGTATAAAAGGAGCTGATTTAAATGAGCGAGACACACAACAACAATCTGAGATTATACTTTGAAGCAGAAATCATCTAAGTCTCAAGAAGCTCAAACAGCTCACTCGTCTGGTGGAAGTCATCTGTTGACAGAAACCCAGTTGAAGAAAACAGAAAAATACAATCTGAGTGTTTTGTATTAGCTGAGTGTTGTGCGAAGTGAGAATCCGTCTTTGTGAGTGATTCTACTTTAGAGGATAGGTTTTCTTTGTGAATTCCTATTGTGAGCTTATAGCCTTTTCATTTGTTGTCTAGGTATAAGTGGAGACATATTGTAATCTGTGTGATTATAGTATAACCCAGAATCTAAGTGATCTGGAAGAGTGGACTAAAGGATTTTTATCCATATAACCACTATAAAAATTCTTTGTGTTGATTTGCATTTAAGTTTTTCTTTGCATATTTTAAAACTGCATAAACGCTTTGAATTAATTGAAAGGTTTTAAAGGAGTTTTTGAAACTGGGGATAAAATCTTTTCAAAGAACTTAAGTTACTTGTGAAAAACACTTTAAACATCCGCTGCAAGTTAATTCTTAAGAAAACAACTCTGTTGAAAAACAGCTAAGTACTTATAAGAAGAGTGGTCACTCTGCTGTTCTAGACTTGTTCTTGATCAGCGAAGTTATCTCACTGTTCTTCGTCAGCTTAGTCTGCTGACAGAAGAGTGAAAAGTTTTTAAGTTAAAATTTTTCAGAGGTCTATTCACCCCCCCTCTAGACCTCATCTGACCACTTGGGACCAACACACTTCTTCATATTCATAAGAAGACTCTTCTTCGTCTTCTTCTTCTTCTTCACCAGCTTCATCATCCAGATTCATGTTTGCTTTGGCAGCCTCCATTTTCTCTTTAAGTTGCTGCTCCCTTAAAAGCTCCATAGCCTTCCTGGCTGATTCTGTATTCTTGTACTTGGTCAATCTGATTTATCAGCAGCAGAGTCTTTGGATTCAACCATTACTTCATCAGTTTTGGCTTTTTCTTTAGTCTCTTCTTCAGATTTTCCTTCGCCTTGTACCTTTCCAGAATCAATCTTATCAGCTTCCTTAGCTGATTCTTCCCTTTTATTTTCCCCCTTTTTGTCATCATCAGAACTGATAACATTAGAAGGTACAACAGCAGGGTTGAGAGCAACTGTTGGAATCTTCATTTCAGCACATAAAGCCTTCAGATTTTGATTTACAACATCATGACTTGCTGTAAGATGATGAATATCAGTGCTGATGACGTCAGTCTGATCATTGAAGTAGTCAATGTTAAGGTTTATAGTTGCAATTTCATTTTGGAGTTCCTGTTAAGCTTTTGCTACTTCTTGCAACATCCCTAAGTTGACTGCCTTCTCTTCTTCACTGACTTTGATGAATGTTGCAGTTAAATCAGCTATCTTGTGTTCAGCTCTTTGTAGGGCAGTATGAAGGTGATTTATGATGTGTGAGCTTTCGTTAGGATGGTTCTTCCTAGTCGAACGCGACTCACCAATATGAGGATCAGCAGATCAGCTATGCTAGTCCTCGATTTGTATAGGGGATCCTAACCTGAAAACAAAGACAACTACGTCAGGTTAATGCCGGTGGTTACCCGGCGATAACCCTCCGATGCTTAAGTAAGTTTCGAGATGAGTCGGGAAGTCGGAGCGTATTTAATGCTTAGAAGTGCGTACCTTTAATCGTATTTATGAGGGGTATTTATAGTGTTCTAAATGGGTCATCGGGTCGAATCACGATTGGACATAACGGTTCGAATATGGATCCTTAGCAATAGATTCGATCCGATTAGAAATGGATCACACATAAGAGGATGTCGGCCACCGTGTCGAATAAGTCGAAAGATCGATGTCGATGCCGACGTCATGCTTATTTGATTATAAACGATGTGAAATCGAGGGGAAGGTCCTCGATATTAATCGACTGATCGATGAGTGTTTATAATGACGAAGACTTGGTACATCAAGAGTCCCCCAAGTTCTAGAGTTTGAGCGTAAGTTGAACTCTGGAAATTTGAATTAGTGTTTGTTTGAATTTTTAAATTCTGCTAGTATGGGGGGGGAGTTCCCCAAGTTCGAGAGTTCGACTGCAAATCGAAGTCTGGGACTTAAAGTATCGGAGCAGAATTTCCCGCCATAGCGTTGCCATTTTCGCGCCTTCGCAGATTTAGGGTTTAATCCGGCGGGTAATTTGAATTTTAGGGGTAGAAGATTAAGCGTCGCGTCTTTTCAGGGGGGATTGTGCAAATTCGCTGAAACTGTAGTTCTTTGCGCCTATATAAAGGTTTGTCGCTTCTCCTGTTCTTTTACACTACGGTAAAAAATACATTTGTGACGTCGGAGCTCTGTACGCGAATAAAGGAGATCTTCATCGATTTTAGTTCCAAGATACTCAGAAAATGTCGGGCAGCGAAGCATCGACTCCAGAGAGTGTTCATGTGGAGGATGTGGTCAGGGATGTTTTTGGCGAGGAAGCCAATCGACCAGAAGGTCACGAGGGTGGTATATCGGGAAGTGGTGGGCAGGCTGATGACGATGATGAAGAGGAAGAGGAAAAGAGGCTGGTATACCATGAGATTCAAGCCGGGGACTATAGAAGGCCGTTGTCGGACTGGCTATCGTCGTTTTCGATTGGGAAGGGTTGGGTGGTATCGACGCCGAATAAAGTGCAGCGGATGCACGACCCCCCGAAGAATACCATAGCCATTCATGAGGCGTCGATGGAGTGTGGATTTCGAGTACCGATCGCTACGGAACTAGCGTCGATTCTCAATCAATTGGGTGTCGTGCTTGCCCAGATCGTTCCGAATGGCATGTCGATGATTCTGGGATTTATCGTCGTCATGAAAGCTTTTAGGCAAGAGCCGTCGTTCGGAAACTTTTGGTGTTTATTCACGGTGAAGGAGTCGCCGAAGTCAGGCGAGGGTTTCTATCAGGTTAGGTCGAGGGGGAATAGAAATAGTTTTCTTACCAACGCCAAGAGTTCTCATGGGAAGGGATGGAAATCTCGTTTTGTGTTTCTTAGACCTCCAAAGGGGCAAAAACTGAATATCACATCGTCTTGGCGTAAAGGCCCTATCGATGTACAGAGACCTCCACCACCTACCCTGTCGCCTCAATTTTTGGAAAATTTGCTTAAGTATTGCCTTAATGTGAAAGTTCTTACTCAAGAGTCGCATCTGCGTTCATGTGGGTTGTCTGCATCGAAGAGGAGGGGTGATGATCCTGCCCTAGAGGATCTTCTCAGGAGGGCCGTACTTGTGCCCAAAGGGAAGAAGAGGGAAACTCTAGACGCCGAGAATCGACGCAAATGGCCACATGGTTTTAGCGCCATGGCTGGACCCAGTTCAGAGAGACTAGCTAAGAGCGTCGGCGATCATGAAGCTCGACGTGTCGAGATTAAGCGAGGGAAAAGGTCACGAGTGGAAGATGAAACAGAGATAAAGACAAAAGATGATCCCCTCGTTCCGATAGCGGATGATAGCGACAAGAGTTCAGATGATGATGAGTTCGATCTTAGTTGGTCGATTTCACAATGGGTGGACTCCGAACGTCAGTATCCCGCCGGTTTGGGCCCCAGTGATTCGGTTCTTCAACGGGGTTCTAAGGATGCCGGCTTCAAAAGTTTTATGCACAGCGTCTTCAGTCGCGACCAGAGGTGGTTATCGAGGAAGTCTCTGCAGAAGAACCTACATACCTCAGGGCGAGCAATATCTGCTGTAAGTTTCATTTCTCGACATAACCCTTTTTATGTCTGATAATGAATCAATAACCTGAGGTTCATTGATCTTTTTTTTTTTTTTTTTTTTTTTTTTGTAGGTAATACAATATCTATTTCAAGGGTATCTCCAGGCTGATCTCGCGCAACAAGAAGTGGAGAAGCTTAAAGCTGATCATGAAGTCGCGATAAAAGAACGAGAGCAGCAACTCGAGGAGGCGGTTAAACAGCTCAGTATCGCCACTCGAGAAGTTGAACGTGTTCGAGATGGGTATCCTCCAGAAGCTAGGATTGTTTCTCCAAGCCAGCGTTTGGCTATTGTGAAGGAGTTTCTTGCGTCTCCTGTGTATGAACACCTCGCCGACGCTAGAATGGGAGACGCTCTGGTCGAGATGCACGAGAAAACTATCAAACAATGTCAGCATAGAGGTTTCCTTACTGCAAACTTTGATCCTTCTATGATAGGGGCGGGGCTCGACGAGGAATGTCAACCTCCTGTGCTGATTGGTATAGATGAAGAAGTCGAAGCTGCTCGAGCACACGAGTTCGGATGTTTGATTTCATCAGATTAGTTGTAGATAGGTAGGAGTTTTGTAGGGGTAAGTTTATATTAAGAATAGTCTAAATGTATTGATGAACCGCCAATGTATTTTTGTTGATCGATCAGTATATATTCTTCTATCTACTTGTTCCCGATCGTTGTTGAACTGAATCGTCGAGCTTGAGTATTGTAAATGGGCTAATATTTGGGCCAACTTTCTTACTTCGAAAGGAATGTTATTGGGCCGAAACAGGTGAATCGGTCCATTTTTTATTTGAACCGCCATGTCTGTTCAAAATATTTCGTCATTGGGCGCGCTCTTTGGGATTTTCGTCTATATATAGGGCGTTAAGAGCTTAACTGTTCACACTTATTAAAAACATATTGGGAGGGTAATCGTCGGAGCTCTGTCGATCAGCAACTGCCAGTCATCTTTAGTCGGTGCGCTCCTTCCCTTTTAGGTATTTCTAACTCTTTTTCTTAATTATGTCTGGTGGGTCTAAGTCTCTAGGAAACGAATCCGTCGGGGAAGGGGAAGGCGCGTCGATAGGCTCTGTTAGGCGTTCGAAGGAGGAAGTTATGATTCCTTCAAGGTCTAAGTCGGAACGGCATCGAACCAAGGAATTATTTAGTGCCATATCGGCATGTCGTATACGCATGTCGGACCAGACGTTAGTGTCGAAATATCAATTTCCTTCGGGTTGGGGTATTAGA
The DNA here is from genome assembly GCA_038501285.1 of Penstemon eatonii. Taxonomy (NCBI): domain Eukaryota; kingdom Viridiplantae; phylum Streptophyta; class Magnoliopsida; order Lamiales; family Plantaginaceae; genus Penstemon; species Penstemon eatonii. The sequence continues at coordinate 47,397,364 of CM076714.1, forward strand.
ATGCCGTCTTCGGATGACAGAATGAACGAGCCTCCGAGCGGTTATAGGGCTTTCCACATCGATAGTTTGGAGAACGGTCTTCGTTTTCCTTTAGCTAATGAATTCATCGATATAGTAAATAGTCTGGGGTTATGTCCTACTCAATTGGTCCCTAATGCTATAGGATATATTGTTGCGTTTTGTATAGTTATGAAAGCAGTCGGTCAACCTGCATCTTTTGCCAATTTTTGTGGTCTTTTTGATGTTCGCCCTTCTCCTCAGTCCAACGAAGGTTTTTACTTCGTTCGGTCGAAACCCAAAGTTAGGTTTCTTAGTGATCTAAAATCGTCGTACGGAAAAGGTTGGAAGAATAGGTTTATCTTTGTTCACGGTCCCGAGAACTACGTATGGAGGACGACGCGTGAATGGAGGTCGGGTGGTATTCTGTTGAAGAATATTCCCGAACCGTCCTGGGGGCCCGACTTTCTCTCTCAATTGTCAGAATCGACATATGACACCAACGCGCTTCTGCGGGAGCCTATATTGAGTCTAGGAGGAATGTCGATGGCTCCCTTACCTGTCGATTGTCCTACCTTAGGTAGTTTGAATTATTCTTTTCATTTCTTTAAATATTATATTGATATATTCTTTTAATATATCTGTCTGTGCAGAAAACAGCGTCGTCCCTATGGCTAATCGAGCTCTTAGATCCATATGGAAATCTCAGAATATCGTGAAGCCACCTGTGCCTCCTTCCCCGACTGCCGCTACCGACAAGACCTCGAAACCTCTTGGCCATTCGAGCACTGTTCCTCTGCAAACAATTCATCGAGCAGAGGAAGAAGGAGGTAGTAATAAGGGAAAACGGCCGGTTTCTGCTGAAGTCGATCAGACAGAGATTCCTACTTCAAAGAGGTCTAAGCTGGATGATGCACCTACTCCTACAAGCAGTGAGATTCCAGCTGCTGCCGAAGGCAATCTCGAATCAATTCTCGAGGATCACCAAAGAGAGTTCGGATCGAGGACGGCTGGTTTCCCGATGATGAACCCAGCGATCTTGGATTCTTCCATCACCCCCCAGGCATGGGCGAAATTTTTGTCGACAGTGTCTTACGAGGATCATGCTACGCTGTTGAAGAAGGATGACGGGGATATTCTACGCTTACAGGCGTCCCTCCTTCTATCGGTATCCTTCTTTCGATACATAAGTTCGAGTTCTACATGTCTTTATTTTACAAAATGACTTATAAAACTTTGATTTTGCAGTTAGGCCAAACCATCTATTCCTCGGCCGCTCGTCGTGATAGCCTGAGGAAACGTTATGAGAAGAGTAAAGGTTCCAGCTCTCATTTGAAGAAAAAGGTTGGTCATCTTGAGGAGAAGAGGAAGGAGGTCGAAGAAAAGGTAGCCGTTCTGGAGAAAGAGGGGACAACTAAAGATAGTCGTATTGCCGAGCTGGAGGCACAACTCGAGCAAAAAGATCAAGAGTTTGCCATGAAGCTGAAGGAAGAGTCCGCCAACAGCTTCGAGTTGGGTCGACAAGAAGAGTTGAGGAGTCGTAGTGAAGCGACTGCTGCCGAGAGGAAGGCTATCGTTACTGAATTCTTCAACAGCGTCGTTTACGAGGAACTTGTCGAACGTCAATCGGGAGTCGATTTGACGAAGGTCTTTGAGAAGGGCTGGAAGCAGTGCAGGGCGCTTGGCTTTCTGAACGATCGTTTTGACGAGACTCAGCTTAGCGCTACTTCGGACGAAAACGGTGTTCCGCTGGATTTGGGTTTCTTGATGGAGGACAACCCCAAGAGTGCACCAGAGGATCATGAATTTGGATTCTTACTCGAGCTGCAAGCGGCAAAGCTGAGAGCTGAGAGTGCCGACCAAGAAGGTGAAGTCCCCAAGTCTGCGTCCTCTGATCACGTCGATCTCCTCAATTTTTAGACCCATCATGATTGTTAACGACATTTGTTTTGGCCTTGAGTTTGAAAAGAGAAAAAACTTTTATTTCCTCTAAAGCTCGATTTGTTGGTTATCGAGTTGCGCGTGGGCGGTGTGTTTTGTTGTTTATATATTGTTTTTTGAGAGAATTTCACTTTTGATACCATAACTCAACCTACTTTAGGGATTTGATACCACAATTTTTTTCCCGACACATTTGATACCATAACTCAAATCAACTCGACACATTTGATACTTCCGTCAAATTGGAAACAGAATTGTCACGTGATTGTCACGTGGCCGTTAAAACTTTGCACATTTGATACCATAACTTATGTTGACTGATAATTTTACCCCATAACATTTCAGGTTACCAAAAAAGCCCCACATCTCCAAATTTAGTGACGATTTTAGTCCACATTGTTGAAAAATTTCCAAATTGACTCGAATAAGACCACGTGCTGACCAATTTAGAACTTTACGCATTTGATAACATTACTTATGTAGACTGATAATTTTACCCCATAACATTTCAGGTTACCAAAAAAGCCCCACATCTCCAAATTTAGTGACGATTTTAGTCCACATTGTTGCCAAATTTTCAAATTGACTCGAATAAGACCACATGCTGACCAATTTAGAAAATTTTACTTATTTTATTTAAATAACTAATTTAATTTATAAACAATATTAATAAATTAAATAATACATTAACATACCAAAATTAAGAAAATATATTCTTTTTAAATATTAAATTTATATAATAGAATTAATATATTTAATATTTATTAAAATAATAAATTATATAATTTAAAACTATTTAATATTTATTAAAATATTAAATAATAAATAATTTTAATTTTAAAAAAAAAATCCCCACTCCACCCACCACCTCCCCAGCCTTCCCCCCTACCCCTCGATTCCCAGGCCGCCAGCGGCCTGGGTCTTCTGTCCCAGGCCACCGCCGGCCTAGGTTCTTTGATCCCAGGCCGGCGGTGGCCTGGGACAGAAGACCCAGGCCGGCAGCGGCCTGGGAATCTGGGGGTAGGGAGAGGGGTGGGTTGGGTTGGGTGGGGTGGGGTGGGGATTTTTTTATTAAATTATAATTATTTATTATTTAATATTTTAATAAATATTAAATAGTTTTTAATTATATAATTAATTATTTTAATAAATATTAAATAGATTAATTCGATTATGTAAATTTTATTTTTAAAAAGAATATGTTTTCTTAATTTTGGTGATAGTTATGTTAATGTATTATTTAATTTATTAATATTGTTTATAAATTAAATTAGTTATTTAAATAAAATAAGTAAAATTTTTTAAATTGGTCAGCACATGGTCTTATTCGAGTCAATTTGGAAATTCGGCAACAATGTGGACTAAAATCGTCACTAAATTTGGAGATGTAGGGCTTTTTTGGTAACCTGAAATGTTATGGGGTAAAATTATCAGTTAACATAAGTAATGGTATCAAATGTGTAAAGTTCTAAATTGGTCAGCACGTGGTCTTATTCGAGTCAATTTGGAAATTTTGCAACAATGTGGACTAAAATCGTCACTAAATTTAGAGATGTGGGGCTTTTTTGGTAACCTGAAATGTTATGGGGTAAAATTATCAGTCAACATAAGTTATGGTATCAAATGTGCAAAGTTTTAACGGCCACGTGACAATCACGTGACAATTCCGTTTGCAATTTGACGGAAGTATCAAATGTATCAAGTTGTTTGAGTTATGGTATCAAATGTGTCGGGAGAATAAGTTGTGGTATCAAATCCCTAAAGTAGGTTGAGTTATGGTATCAAAAGTGAAATTCTCTCATTGTTTTTTAAGAAATGTCGAATATTTCCTTTATTCTTAATCAATTGGCTACAATCCATTTATCTTCATTTTGCTCGCAAATGATAAATTCTGACGTGTGTATGCTAATTGGCTTTTTGCCAATCGAGTATGTTCCATGAAGATTTATTTCTTATCTTGTCACATAGTCGGATCGGGTTGATTTAATCTCCATCTCATGTAATTTGGTCGACGTCGCTGGTTCGTTCCCTACTTAATTATACTGGGTAGTTGAGGCGGTTTGCGCATTAAATGGGAACAATCTCAGCCGTTGATCGTGGTGTTTCCTTGACCGTTGGATATAGTCCGCGTTAGTTACCTTGGGTAGCGTAACAGTCGGCTACTTAAATGCGTTCCATCCTGACCGTTGATCCCGATTGATCTGGGCCGTTGGATTGGATGGACCAATCTTATAAATAGGTAAAGGGATGTCCTGTATTCTTCACCTTCAAAGCATACCAACATGTTCCTTTTTAAGTATTATCCGACGGAAACCTCCATCGATAGTTCGATCTTTGAGGATAAATCATCGAAAGGTCTCTTATCCCATTTTGGGACCTTTCATCCTGTTCGACCTCCAGACCGATATAAAAGATGTTGATATTCTTTTCGATTGGGTGGTATCGGTAAAGGGAGTACTCCAATGGGTAGGCCTCGTTGTTCGAATGGGTGGCATCGGTAACGACAACGAGGTCTGCCCGGAGGCATCTCGGAATCCTCATTGGCTCGGCACTTTGCAACATATGTCGGGTCCTTGGTGATTTCGAGGTGCCTCCTCTTACTGGGAGGACAGGGGTGAGGAAGAAGGTATGGCAGCCGATCAGATGGTGGAGGACTTAAAGCGCAAAAATATTGAGCGACTTTTTCCTCTTCTGTCACTTGGTCGAAGCAGAGAGACCCATCACCCATGGTCAGGTCATTGACTGAGATGGTGTGTGTCTGTCTGGTAAGCATGCTGCCATTAAAAGGATCCTCCTGTCCTTCGCTGACGCCGAGGAAGAATCGTCCCCCCAAGGCCTCGATCAATGAGAGAAAAAGCTATAGGCGGAAAACCTCCATATTTAAGCCTATAGCTAATCCGAAGTCGGTCGTCCTCGGCGGTTCTCGGTCGCCGAATTTGTAGGAAAAACTCGGGATTTCTTCAACTTGGTCGACCTAGCCAATGTAATAGTCTGTACTAGGTTTCTTTATATATTTGTATCCTCGACTTTAGTCGATTCCCTTTGTATATTTGTATCCACGTCGATATATAAAAAATATTCATTGATACTCTAATTTTTATTTCTGAATGTGTTTGTCGATATGGAATCCACGATCCAAGCCCTTATTATAATCGAGATGTTTTTTACCACAATCGAGATACGTTTATACTTAGCTTATTTACAGCTTTTTGCTCCGCAATTTCGTTTTTCCAATGCAGTCATCGATCTCGATTCCACATCTCCAAAGGTCTATCAATTCAATTTATGATCGATTCATTTACCATAATCGAGATACGTTTATACTTAGCTTATTTACAGCTTTTTGCTCCGCAATTTCGGTTATAACTGATGTACATTTGGTGATTTTGACGATTCGGAGATTTCCTCTCGATGCCTCAACGGCTATCGAGGTACGTTTGGAGATTTGGAGATTTCCTCTCGATGCCTCAACGGCTATCGAGGTGCGTTTGGAGACTTGGAGATTTCCTCTCGATGCCTCAACGGCTATCGAGGTACGTTTGGAGATTTGGAGATTTCCTCTCGATGCCTCAACGGCTATCGAGGTACGTTTGGAGACTTAGAGATTTCCTCTCGATGCCTCAACGGCTATCGAGGTGCGTTTGGAGACTTGGAGATTTCCTCTCGATGCCTCAACGGCTATCTAGGTACGTTTGGAGATTTGGAGATTTCCTCTCGATGCCTCAACGGCTATCGAGGTACGTTTGGAGATGTGGAGATTTCCTCTCGATGCCTCAACGGCTATCGAGGTACGTTTGGAGATTTGGAGATTTCCTCTCGATGCCTCAACGGCTATCGAGGTACGTTTGGAGATGTGGAGATTTCCTCTCGATGCCTCAACGGCTATCGAGGTACGTTTGGAGATTTGGAGATTTCCTCTCGATGCCTCAACGGCTATCGAGGTACGTTTGGAGATGTGGAGATTTCCTCTCGATGCCTCAACGGCTATCGATCTATACGTTAGTCTTAGCAAGTAACAAAAGAGCTTTTCATTAGATTTTAAAAATAAACGAAAGGAAATTAGAAGAACAGTTGGAAATATAGACAAACTAAAGAAAATTTCTTAGGCGTAGAATTTTCTGAGGTTTCTCCCGTTCCAAGTTCTCTTCACGGATTCTCCTCCCATTGTGCTTAATCGATATGCGCCTTTTCTGCCAGCTTCGATTATCTTGAATGGCCCTTCCCAATTGCAATCGAGCTTACCCTTTTGCTTGGACATGTCTACTCGTTTTAGGACGAGGTCTCCTACCTGAAAAGATTTTAATCTTACATTTTTATCGTAAGCCTTTGCCATGGTAGTTTTGTATGCTTGGATACGGGTGGAGGCTCTTTCTCGTTTTGCTTCCACCTGATCGAGTTCGAAATTTCTCTTGTCCGTATTATCCGATTCATTGTACATAGCAGTTCTTGGCGACGTGACTTCCAGTTCAGCAGGAGCAACAGCTTCAGAGCCATACACGAGACTAAAAGGAGTTTCTCCAGTTGCAGCTCTTTCCTTCGTTCGATTGGCCCAAACGACCCAAGGTAATTCATCGAGCCAAGCACCCCCTGCTTCCGATAATCTTTTCTTCAAGAGCTTTACGATTTCTCGATTCGTAACCTCAGTTTGTCCGTTTGTTTGCGGGCAACCTACTGACGTAAAACGCAGATCGATTTTGTGTTTCGAACACCAATCCACTACTCTTTTCCCCACAAACTAGGGTCCATTATCTGAGATGATTACTCTAGGTATGCCAAACCTACAGACGATCGACCAGTAGAAGCTGATTATTTGGGTCTGAGAGATTTGCTTTAGTGGCACCACTTCTACCCATTTACTAAAATATTCCACTCCTACTAGTAAATAACGCTTCTGGCCTCGCGCCATCGGAAGCGGTCCAACCAAGTCCACACCCCACTGATCGAAAGGCCAAGCAATCGATATCGCCTCCATCTTTTGTGCTGGTTGATTCGGCATGGTGGATTGATATTGGCACTTGGCACACCTTTTAGCATAATTGTTGGCGTCTTTGACCAAGGAAGGCCAATAGTACCCCAGACGCGATATTCGAACTGCTAGCGCTCTTCCTCCCGAATGACTTCCACAAGATCCTTCATGGACTTCCTTTAGTATTAAGTCGATCTGGGGAGAGCCTACGCATTTGTGCAATACTCCCGTGACAGATCGTCGATACAATTCGTTTCCAATGACTGCATAACGAGGTGCCCTATACTTGAGTCTTCTCGCTTCTGTGTTGTTTGAGGGGAGTGTTCCGTTTACTAGATAATCCAGTATCGGAGCTTTCCAACTGCCGCGGTCGTCATCGAGATTGAGTACATCCGTACTAGAGGGATTCTTTTTGGTATCGATGGCGGGTTTATCTGAAATCAACAGTGTTACCTTCCGAGTTTTAATTCCTTCTATTAGATTTCCGAACTTGGAGAGAGCATCAGCCCTCGTATTCTCTGTTCTCCTTATATATTCGAGTTGGAAAGCATCGAGCCGTGATACCTGCTTGTTGACCAAGGCTAAATATCTAATCATTGAATCTTCCTTGGTTTCGAAAAGACCCTTAAATTGCTTTTCTACGAGCTGTGAGTCGGTGTACGCAATTAAGTTTTTTATTCCTGTTTCTACTGCCATTTTTAATCCTGCCAGCAGGGCCTCATATTCTGCTTCGTTGTTGGATACTAGGAAGTCTAATTTTAAAGCAAATTCAAGCTCTTCCCCGTTTGGGCCTTGAAAGTAAATTCCTGCGCCACCCTCTGTCGACGTAGAGGATCCATCAACATGCAGCATCCATTGCTCCTCTTTTTCTTCTGTCGTTACTGTACTTTCTAGTACGAAGTCAGCTAATATCTGCCCTTTGACTGATGTCCTTGGCAAGTAATCGATGTCATACTCTCCTAGTTCGACCGCCCATTTGATTAGCCTTCCGGACGCGTTAGGCTTTGAAAGTGTCTGCCTTAGCGGTTGGTTGGTGAGGACGATAACTTTGTGCGACTGGAAATAGGGTCTTAATTTCCGCGCAGTAGTTACGATAGAGAGAGCGAACTTTTCGATCTCGGAGTAGTTTCTTTCGGGGCCTTGCAAGACACGACTCACATAATAAATCGGGTTGTTTTCTTTTGCTTCCATCCTGACAAGAGCTGAGCTGATCGCTTGTTCGGAAACTGCGATATAGAGGTATAGATCTTCACTATCTTTTGGTTTGGCCAAAAGGGGAGGTGACATAAGATAGGATTTGAGTTCTTCGAATGCCTGGTCGCATTCTTTCGACCACTCGAACTTCTTTGCATTCCTCATTATTTTGAAAAAAGGGAGGCTCTTATCTGCCGAACGAGATATAAATCGATTGAGAGCTGTGATTTTTCCAACTAGCCTTTGCACTTCATTCAAGTTCCGAGGTGCCTTTAAATCGATTACTGCTTGTATCTTTTCCGGGTTTGCTTCAATACCTCTCTCGTTTACTAAGTACCCAAGGAATTTTCCTGACCTGACCCCGAAAGTACATTTGGCTGGGTTGAGCTTCATTCCATATTTCCTCATTATGTCGAAAGCCTCTTTAATGTGTTCCAGATGATCTTTCTCACTTAGGCTTTTAACCAGCATGTCATCGACGTATACTTCCATCGATTTTCCCAATAGGCCTTCGAACATCTTATTCACTAGCCTTTGATAAGTGGCTCCTGCGTTCCTCAATCCGAAGGGCATCACCTTGAAGAAATACACACCCATTTCGGTGATAAAAGCTGTCTTGTCTCGATCTTCTAGTGCCATAAAAATTTGGTAAAATCCCTGAAATGCATCCATCATACTCAAAATTGCACAGCCAGCAGTGGAATCGACCAGGGAGTCGATTCTCGGGAGCGGATACGGATCTCTAGGACATAGTTTGTTAAGATATGTGAAGTCATTACACATTCTCCACTTTCCTCCTCCCTTGGAAACTAGGACGACATTGCACAACCACTCCGTGAATTGTATCTCAGCTATGTAGTCAGCATCTAGAAGTTTCTTCACTTCCTCTTTTATAATCCGGTTTCTCTCTGGACCAAAATTTCATTTCTTTTGTCTTGCTGGTCGAGACGACGGATCGATATTGAGTCTATGAACGATAATCTTCGGATCTATTCCTTGGAGGTCAGTGGTTGACCAAGCGAAGACGTCCACATTTTCCCTCAAAAATTCGATCAGCTGAGTTTCGAGCCCCTCAGATAGTTGAGTGCCCATCCTCGTTGTTTTCGATGATTCCCCTGGTACCAATTCGATCGACTTATGTCCTTCGGAAGGTTCAATTCTTTCGAATTTTCTCTTTTTGGGATTTATTTCCTTCTGCATCTCGCTGCTTTCACCAAAACACGTTTTCTTTACCTCGTCCACGTCGACTGGCGCCGACGGACTATTCTGCTGCTCTGCTGGCGACTTTTCGTTACTGAAAAGAGAGTTTTCTTTTTTATGCTGTTTGTCTAAAGATACCGTGTAACAGTCCCAGCCTTCCTTCAGATTTCCTCGAACTTCTCCTATCCCTGGAGTGGTCGGAAATTTCATCTTTTGGTGGTAAGTCGAAATAACTGCCTGGAAACTATTTAAAGCCGGTCTTCCCAATATGACATTGTAGGCACAAGGCGCGTCGACAATCAAGAATTTAATCATTCTGGTTTTCGAATTTCCTTCATCTCCCAAGGAAAGAGACAAAGTGAGTGTACCCTTGAGAATAACTTGAGCGCCCCCGAAACCCACAAGTGGGGTAGCTACTGCATCTAGAGGAGTTGGGCCTAGATCCATTCGTTCTAAAGCATCTTGGAAGAGGATATTTGCCGAACTACCTGAATCTATTAAGATTCTCTTAACGGTAGCTCCCGCAATTTGTGCTGTGATTACCATAGGGCAATCTGGTACATCCTGGTTGTTGAATGATATGAAATCGGGTTGTAGATCAGACTCATCGAATCCAATCATTTTGTTCTGCTGGGTTGGTCTTATCGAGAACACTTCCCTTCTTTCATTTTGGGCTCTATCCCTTATAACTCGGGACACTACCCTTCTTGAATTTTTACTATCTCCACCCGCCGGGCCTCCTGAGATCATATTAACTATTGTTCCAGGTTGTGCTCTTCTCGGCTGGTCTTCTCTATCCTTCGAGTGTTGCTCTCTTCTGGCTGGGGATCTCGATCGTGACCGGTTGTCTCTCTGTCGATTTCTAGGTTGCTCATTCCTTGACGTCTTTACATACCCAGTAAGGTGTCCTTCTGCTATCAATCTCTCAATCTCGTCTCTGAGTTGATAGCAGTCATCAGTATCGTGTCCTCTCTGTCGATGAAATCGACAATACTTTTTTGAAGTCGGGTAGTCCTTAATCGGAGCTGGTTTTCTCAACAGGTTGTGGTCCTGGATAGCGAATAATATTTCGGATCTTAGCTTCTTGAGGTGAGTGTAATTATCGTAATATTCTTTGTTCGACCTCCCCACTCCTTGTCTTCCTGGGTTGTGGTTATTTCTCTCTTCTCTATAAACCTTTCTGTTTCTACCTTCATAGGATCGATTGGGTTGCGGCCCCTCAATTGGTCTATCGGGGATAACCGACTGCTGTCCCTCTTCATGCTTCGTGATCCCAAAGAAGGTTCCTCTCAATTTATTCATCTCTTCTTCATTCATATATTGATTTGCCATTTCCATCAATTTCTCATACGTAGCGGGGTTTTCCCTTACTATTGCACTGGCGAAACCTCGATTTAAAGTGCTTTGGAAAAGAACGGTAATTAAAAAATCAACTCTTGGCATTTCGACCTTAAGGAGCTCGTTGTTAAATCTTCCCATGAAACTTCTGAAAGTCTCCCCAGGGTTATGTATAATTGAATATAAGTGGTTTGCAGGGGGCCTGACCGCCCTCTTACTACCAAACTGACTCATAAACTTGTCACAGAGTTGGTCGTAGTCGAAGATAGATTTCTCCTCCAACCTTCCGAACCAGGATTGAGCCATTCCGGCTAGCGTGGTGGAGAATGCCTTTGCTGCTACATTATCGGAAATGCCATGAAGCTGCATTTGAAGATTAAATGAGGCCAGGTGTTCTTCGGGATCTTCCGTTCCAAAGTAACGAGGTAGCTGAGTAGGAAATCTCTTGTCGAGGGGCAACCTTTCAAAGAATATTTCATCACAAAAAGGTGACTTCCTTAATCGAGAGTTCGATATCGGATGTTCATTCTTCCTTTCTTGTTTGTCTAACTTTTGGTGCAACGATCTTACTTCTGAGGCCAATTTATTGACTTCTCTGACCGATTGCTCCTGCAAGTCCTCTTCTCCTTCATGCCTGAGCTGATATTCATCAGCTCGACTGATTGCTTCGTTTGCCTCGAATCCTGCTCGTGCACCAAAAGCGGCAGCACGTGGGGGTCGTCGGGTATGAACGGCAGTTTCTTTGATCTCTGCGAGCCACTCCTTTTTGGCTTCCTCGAGAATGGCTTTTAGATCGTCTTTCGTAAGTTGTATTATCGGGGGAGCCGGTGGTCTTGAAGCCCCGGCCTCAACATGAGGTGCTGGATCAGGGTCACGCGTCATTAAATTATCTCCTTGACCCTCTCCATTTTGATCGCGATTTCCCTCTTTTTCTCGTGCTTGGATTGTTTTCGATCTTGTAGTCATTTTTCACGTTTTCAAAGTTAAGTTCCCACAGACGGCGCCAATTGATGTGTGAGCTTTCGTTAGGATGGTTCTTCCTAGTCGAACGCGACTCACCAATATGAGGATCAGCAGGTCAGCTATGCTAGTCCTCGATTTGTATAGGGGATCCTAACCTGAAAACAAAGACAACTACGTCAGGTTAATGCCGGTGGTTACCCGGCGATAACCCTCCGATGCTTAAGTAAGTTTCGAGATGAGTCGGGAAGTCGGAGCGTATTTAATGCTTAGAAGTGCGTACCTTTAATCGTATTTATGAGGGGTATTTATAGTGTTCTAAATGGGTCATCGGGTCGAATCACGATTGGACATAACGGTTCGAATATGGATCCTTAGCAATAGATTCGATCCGATTAGAAATGGATCACACATAAGAGGATGTCGGCCACCGTGTCGAATAAGTCGAAAGATCGATGTCGATGCCGACGTCATGCTTATTTGATTATAAACGATGTGAAATCGAGGGGAAGGTCCTCGATATTAATCGACTGATCGATGAGTGTTTATAATGACGAAGACTTGGTACATCAATTTACATCAGCCTTCACATCTTCCACATTTCTGTTCATTGCATTTAAGCTGTTCACTAACTGCAAAGAGTTGTCTTGAGGAATAGGAAAACTATCAACTTCTCTCTTTATGATCTTCTCTGTTGACTGATGCATAGATTCCAGCTGAAGTTTGTTGGACTCTGCCAACTCTGCTTTAAGTTCATTCTTCAGCTCCTCTTTGACCTTCATCAGCTGCTGATTATGCTTCTCTTCCAGTTCCTTTACTGAATTCTCCATCAGCATCTGGAAAGCTTCCATCAGTGATGAGTGTTCATCACCTGATGAAGCAGAAGCAGCAGCTTCTTTTTCTTCAGTCTCTTGTTGAACAGGGACATCTTCCATAACAGTCTCCTGATGATCTTCAGAAGTCTTAGCTTGCCACTCAATAGCTAAGGACTTATCAGCTTCTTTGCGTTCATCAGTGACATCATCATAGAACAGGTTAGTGATGGTGCCATCATCATTGAAGCATGTTGTCTGTCTAATCTGCCTCACAATGATCCAAGGGTTAACAGGGGCATTGTTTCCCTTAGGCACTTCACTGTACTCCTTTACTTCCTTGCCAAAGATTATTTGCTGAATACTTGGCAGCTGGGGCAAGTCACTTGAGCAGCCCTGTTGATATCTTGACCTTTTTGCCCATCTCTTCAAGGCGGTCATAACAGCAAAGTTGATTGCCCTTTCTTCAGCATTTTCAGACTTTCTTCTTTTATCAGGCAAGGTGCTTTTGATCTTTTTGGCCTCCTCCAATGCAAAGTCTTTTGCATATTTATGCATGACATCTCTGACATAACTGGGATCCAGGGCCTTCTGAATTGAGTATGTTTTTAGCCAGTTCAGAACCCATTGTTCTTCATCAGCTAACTCCTTCAGATTTTGAAGTTCTGCAATTGACTTGTTCATTCTGTTGTCTCTCCAAGTGATGTATCTTGGTTTCTCCTGATTGAACAGAGTCTTCAGCATAAGCTTCTGATCATAGTATGCCAAGGACTTCTCAAACTTCTTGAAGAGCTCTTTATCAGCATATACAATGTCAAAGGATTTTCTGACTTCAAATTTGTCCTTTGACTTGACTTTTGCAGCAGACATTTTGAGCTTTTTCTCTTCATTTCCATCTTTGCCTTCTCCAATTTTGATGCCTCCCCCATGGACAGGTCCATAAGCATCAATTTTGCTCATCTCCAATACCATTGCTATTTCAGCTTCTTCAGCAGCTTTTCTTTCTGCTTCAGACATCTTTCTCCTTGCTTCATCCTTAGCAGCTTGAGCCTTGCTTAGCTCAAGTGCCTTCTTCTCTTCCAATTCATCTTGTTTCCTCTGTTCAGCCTCTTCTCTTGCTTTCTTGTTAGCTTTAGAGATTTTCTTTCTCTTAAGCACTATCTTTCTCTTGCCTTTATCAGCTGGAGCAGGGGCTGGACCAGCAGATGAGATTGGTGCAGCAGCAATAGGATGGATGATCATCACATCTGGATCATCCTGAGATTGAGCAGCCTCAACAGTTAGTGCAGTTTGAGTAGTCTTTTGCTTATCAGCTTTGTCAGCTGCAGAGTCCTCAACAGCTCCAATTGGTCTTTCAGCAGACACTGGACTTTGTCTTACTAAGTTTTCTAACTTAGTAGGTTCTTCAACAAAAGTCATCTGCTTCCTTGCAGTTTTCTTGGTTCTTCCTTCAATATATCTAGAAGCAGCAGTGTCTCTTTGTTGACTCCTTGTCCTGTGAGAGACATTCTCAGTAGGCATTTCAGCAGATGGAGTCCTGGAAGGTGATGCAGGTGAAGCAGTCCTGACATCAGCAGTGACTTGATCAATAATCTTCGTTGTCTGATCAGCAGCAGTCACTGACTCCATTTTCTTTGGAGCCTTCTTTGTCTTAGTCTCAACAGCCAAGTCAGTTGTTTTGACTAGTCTTCTTTGTCTCTTGGCAGGAACCTCCTTTGGTTCCTCATCTTCAGCTTCTTCAGGCTCACCAGCCTTCCTCTTCTGAACAGACAAGTACTTGGTCATTGCCTTAGATTTGTGGATCTCTTTTCCATTTGTCATGTCACAGCCCAGCTTGAACAGCAGGTAACTGAGCGTGATCCTGTGGTTGGTGTGAGGACCTTTTCCTTTCTTCACATCAAGGAAATCAGCCAAGATGTACCAAATTATTATGGACCAGTTGACTTCTAGCCCATAGTAGATAGCAGCCATGATGCTGAACCTCTTCATGGTAACAGCATCCAGTGAGAAAGTGCAGTTTTCAATCAGCTTGGACACCATATCAGCCATCCGCTGATATTCATCTCTCAGTTGTTTCTTCCTTATGTTGCCAGACAACACTTCTCCCTCTTTGGCGCAGATCGCCCAGAATTTTTGGTGCTTGTCTTCTGTCAGTACAGTGACGTCATGTCGTCCGCTGTTAGGAAGCCCAAACGTCTCGTGAAGAACAGCAGGGGTAATAGTGATAGATTTACCTCCCACTGTAGCCTTAATCTCCAGTGCGTTGTAATCAGCTTTTGCTGTATTGTAGTACTCCATCACTTGATCAGTCCAGATCACTCCCTCAATGTACTCCATGAAGTTCACCAACGAAGCAGATTTGAACTTCTCTAGTAGTTCCTTCATCAATTTCGTACCAGATTGGTAGTATGATTCGTAAACGAGGAACATACCTTCAGCGGCCATTGCAAATCTGTTGAAAGTTAGAGAAATAGGAAGAATTTTGCAGAAAAATTTCAAGTATTTTTCTCTCAAGTATGCTTTGAATGTTTAGGGTGCGTAAAGAACTACACGGCTGATCAGATCTGGATTTATAGAGTTAGGGTATTTCGGTTTCCGTGATACCAGCTAACCGTTAGATCCGTTTCTTGTCAGTGCTGGTCGTGCGGCGTCAGTTACGACCTTTCAAATTCAAATTGCATTAAATGAGGAGCGGGAATTTATACCGCTCTTCTATCACTTGTAAAAGCGTGTTTTGAAATAAAACGTTTTAAACAGTAAGCTTTTACATAAGCGATCAGATTAGTAAAATAAATACTTATCTGATGGACTATTGTCCTGATGACATAGTTGTTATCAGTGAAAACCAATAGCTGATAACCTTCCTCAGCTGTTTGTCAATCCAGCTAGATAAATTAATCTTCAATCTTCAAGACTTTAATCTTCTGTTGAAACCATAACTTCAACTAACTGTCATCAACATATTTCATCTTTTAATCAGAAGTACCGCTAGTCTTACACGTTCCCCCTGACTTTAAGAATTCATAAGTTAACTAGTCTGTTGAAAGTTAATCCTTGAAGATAAATAAGATGAGTAAGCTGTTGAACTCTAGTCTTCTGATGAGTTCCCCCTCATCTTATGCATCCAATATTAATAAACCTAGTTCAGCTCTTAGAGTTGAAAACCTTGTCTCACTTAAAGGTTTTGTGAAGATGTCAGCAATCTGATTTTCAGTAAACACATATTCTATCATGACATTTCCTTTCTCCACATGATCTCTAACAAAGTGATGCTTGATCTCAATATGCTTAGTCCTTGAATGACTTGTAGTATTCTGAGTAAGTGAGATTGCACTAGTATTGTCACAGTAGATTGGTATTCCACTGATTTTGATGTTATAGTCTTCCAGTTGATGTTTCAACCATAAGATTTGTGCACAGCAAGCTCCAGCAGCTATGTACTCAGCTTCAGCAGTTGATATGGATACTGAAGTTTGTTTCTTACTCATCCATGAGATCAGACGACTGCCTAAAAATTGACAAGCACCAGTTGTGCTTTTTCTTTCAATCTTGCAGCCAGCAAGGTCAGAATCTGAATATCCAATAAGTTCAAATCCAGATTCCCTAGGGTACCACAATCCCAATTCTTGAGTGCCCTTAATATATTTCAATATTCTCTTGGCAGCTAAGAGATGAGATTCCTTAGGATTTAATTGAAATCTCGCACAAACCCCAACAGAGTACATGATATCAGGTCTGCTGGCTGTTAGATACAACAGTGACCCAATAATGCCTCTGTACTTGGTTATGTCCACTGATTTGCCATCTTCATCTTTATCCAAACGAAGACTTGTAGACATTGGAATAGTAGCAGTAGAGCTAGTTTCCATACCAAATTTCGTGAACAGATCTTTTGTGTATTTTGCTTGGCTGATGAATATTCCATCAGGCAACTGTCTAACTTGCAAACCAAGAAAATAATTAAGTTCTCCCATCATGCTCATTTCAAACTTGTTCTGCATCAGCTTTGAGAACTTATCACACATCTGTTGGTTAGTTGAACCAAAAATAATATCGTCCACATAAATTTGCACAAGCAAAATATGTTCTTCCCATTCAATAGTGAACAAGGTCTTGTCAACTTTACCTTTGCGAAATCCTTTAATTAAAAGAAAATCAGATAAGGTATCATACCATGCTCTTGGAGCCTGTTTCAGTCCATAGAGGGCTTTCTTCAGACAATATACCTTGTCTCCTTCTTGATATGCTTCAAATCCAGGTGGTTGTTCAACGTAAACTTCTTCTTGCAATTCTCCATTGAGAAAAGCTGATTTCACATCCATCTGATAGACGGTGAAATTCTTGTGAGCAGCATAGGCAAGAAAGAGTCTGATTGCCTCTAATCTTGCTATTGGTGCAAACGTTTCATCAAAGTTAATGCCTTCTTCTTGGCAGTAACCCTTGGCCACTAGTCTTGCTTTGTTTCTGGTGACTTCACCATCTTCATTCATTTTATTCCTGAATACCCACTTAGTGCCAATGACTCTTTGATGACTTGGTCTAGGAACTAAGTACCAGACTTCATTCCTTTCAAATTGATTTAGCTCTTCTTGCATAGCTTCAATCCAGTTTGAATCACTAAGAGCTTCTTCAACTTGTTTGGGCTCAATTTGAGATAGAAAGCTGACAAACATTGCATCACTTGCAGCAGCTCTCCTTGTCTTCACTTTATCCAAAGGATCACCAATCACCAGCTCTGGTGGGTGATTCTTGAGCCATCTTAGATCAGGTTGCAAATCATAATGTTGTCCTTTGTTTTGATCTTGCAACACTACTATTGGAGTTCCAGTAGTAGTCTGTTGAACTTCTCTTGTCTGTTGAACAGTCTCTGGTCTATCAGATGTTTGCAACTCGTCTGTTAGACAATCAGCTCTGTGATTTTGAACAGCACTTGAGTTATCAGCTGGGTTGAGATCAGGTAGTATGATGGGAACATATTCTTCATTCCTTCCAACATTCAACTTCTGTAAATCAGTAGACAGATCTTGATTAACATTTTGATTCTTTTCAGAAGATTGACTAGGCTCATCAAATACTACATGAATGGATTCTTCTATTAGTAATGTTCTTTTGTTAAAGACTCTATAAGCTTTACTAACAGTAGAGTATCCTACAAAAACAGCTTCATCAACCTTTTCTGCAAATGCAGTAAGGTGATTTTTACCATTATTTAAAACATAGCATTTACAACCAAATATCTTAAAGTAATGAATGTTTGGCTTCCTGTTGTTCCAAACTTCATATGGAGTCTTGTTTTGGTGCTTGTTGATCATGCATCTGTTTCGAGTAAAACATGCTGTGTTTGTTGCTTCTGCCCAAAATCTTTGTGGCAGCTTAGCTTCAGCTATCATGGTTCTGACAGCTTCTTTAGTGTTCTGTTTCTCCTTTCAGCAACACCATTTTGTTGAGGGGTTCTAGCAGCTGAATACTCATGATGTATTCCTTTGATATTACAATACTCTTCAACAGTAGAGTTTGTAAACTCTGTCCCTCTATCTGATCTGATCTGATCTTCAATATTTTTATGCTTTTCTCATTCTGGATCAGTTCCATCAGATTAGTAAGATGTTCCTTGGTTTCACTTTTCTTCTTCATGAATATTACCCAAGTATATCTTGAATAGTCATCCACAACAGCTAGGCAGTATTTCATTCCACCATTGCTGACAGGATCAATGGGTCCAAATAAGTCCATGTGTAGCAGCTCCAATATTCTTCCAGAAGATTTATGCTTCTTGCTTTTGAACGATGACTTGATTTGTTTACCCTTCTGACAGGCGTCACAAAGCTTATCCTTGCTCATGACTGTTTTAGGAATCCCTTCTACCAAATCATTCTTTATCAATCTGTTGATGGTCTTGAAGTTTAAATGATTCATCCTCTTGTGCCACAGCCAACTGACTTCACTTGGTGTTGATGCCACCAAACAAACGTTTGAATTCTTGTCAGCAGAATTTCAGTCGACTATGTAGACATTCCCTTGTCGTCTTCCAGATAAAATTACCTTCTTTGTACCAATCTGTTCAACATAGCACTTATCTGTTGAGAAGATGACTGAATATCCTTTGTCACAAAATTGACTTATGCTCAGCAGATTATATTTAAGGCCTTTAACATATGAGACGTCAGATATCTCTATGTTCCCTCTGATCAGTTTTCCTTTAGCTTTAATCTTGCCTTCTTTGATGTCCCCAAAGGTAACCTTCGGACCATCCACAGCAACTGCATCAGTCAGCTCATGTATGTTTCCACACATGTGTCTTGAACAGCCACTGTCCAAGTACCAGATTCTCTCTACTTTACTTCTACTCCTAATCCTAACCTACAAAACAAAATAAAATTGTTTTAGGTACCCTTATTGAGAGGGTCCTGAAGGATTAGTTCCACCTTTGACAACCCAAGATGTTGATGTCTTAGGCTTCTTAGGTTTCTGAGTTTCAACAGGAGTATGAACAGCTTTGCCTTTACCACGTTCATCAGATTTGTCATATTGTTGATGATCAGCATGATAAGGATAATGTTCAAATGCAGAGTAAGATGCATGATATGGAGGATATGCATGCATTGGATGAGCAGGGTAAGGTGCATAGTAAGTTGGAAATTGAGGTGCATGATACATAGGATGATATGCAGCAGGTTGGACATAATAAGACTCATTTCCATACCAAGCATTTTGATTTTTCTTGTTTTTATGCTTCTTTGGTTTACTAGACGCTTGCTCATTAACAGACGACTTAGTTTTATCACTAGTCTGATTAGTTTTAGCCTTGTCAGAGGACTTCCTAGGACTCTTCTGTTTAGGCTTACTAGTCTGTTTTCCTACACTAGGCTCTTTGCTCTTTTTAGCCTTAGGAGTTTTCGTCTCCTTTAATACTTTCTCAGGTGAAGCAGGTCTAGCAGTTTGAACATACAGAATGACCTTACTATTGTCAGCAGATATAAATTTCTCAGTATGGTTCAATTCTTGCTTATCCTGTTCTAAAGGTGTCTTCTGTTTACTAGACATATGAGTGGATTCAACAGATGACTTCTCATGAGACTCAATGACTTTCTCAAGCTCAATGATTTTACCCTTATAGACTTCACATTTAGCTTTCAGAGATTCATGTTCTTGCTCGAGCTGTTTATATTCAGCTGATTCTCTTGGCTCTTCAGCTTTAAGTTTCAGTGAACTGTTTTGCTCTTTTAGCAATATCATCTCTTCCTTAAGCTTTTTATATGCTTCAGCAATAGTAGTATTGTTAAGCATCATTTGTTCAAATGAACTAAATAGTTCATTTTCAAGAGGAGTTACCTCACTATCCTCAGAGTCATCAGATTCCTTAGCCATCAGGCAGAGAAGAGCAGGGCTCTCTTCATCAGAAGACTCTTCATCAGAAGTGTCTGAATCTGAATCAGATGAGTAGACGGCAGTTGGCTTTTCTGCTTCTGCTACCATCGCCTTTGCTTTCTGATGCTTTCTTTCTTTTCTGATTCTCTTTTCTTCTTCCGTATACTTCTCAGCTTTAGGATATGGGCAGTCTCTGATGAAATGACCCAGTTTTCTGCAATTATAACACATCATTTTGGATTTATAAGAATCCTTATCCTGAGAAGAAGAAGTAGGGTTAGAAGTAGAAGCATTGTTATATTTGTTCTTCATTTTTCGTCTGTAGAACTTTTTGAAGTTGTTCATCAGCAATGCAACGTCTCCAGCAGTGTACTCTATTTTGTTGAGTAGTGTGGCTTCATCAGATGAGTCCACATCTTTGCTTTTGTGAGCTGGCCTTCTTGGATTTTCAGCAGCAACCAGTGCAGCTGTGGGACTTGAAGTTGAGGTTTCTTCAACACCCATTCTTGGCAGTTTATACTCATACGCCTTGAGTACGGAGAACAGCTCTGTAAGAGAAATCTTCCCCAGATCTCTTGATTCTTCCATGGCTGTCACCTTCATGTTGAACTTGGGAGGCAGGGCCTTCAGAACTCTGACGGTGATCTCCTTGTCAGTGAAGGTCTTTCCCAGCTTTAGAACTTCATTGAGGGTTCTGGTGAATCAAGTGTCTATCTGATCAATAGTTTCTCCAGATTTCATCTTGAAGTTATCCAGCTTCTTCAAGGCAACACTGAGCTGATGCTCTTTGATGGCGTCGTTTCCTTCGCTCATGTCACGAACCTTATCCCACATCCCCTTTGCGGTTTTGCAATGTTTGACTTTGTCAAACCGATCATTGTCCAGGGCTTTGGTCATGATGAAACGGCCAACTTTATCCAGATTGAACAGCTTTATTTCTTCGGCTGTCATCTCTGTTAGATCTTTTTCCACCACTAGTTCAGCTTCATCAACTATGATAGTCTCGGTGAATTTGAATGGACCTTTAATGATACATGTGTACATGTTATCATTATAAGCAGCAAGGAAAATCTCCATTCTGATTTTCCAATCTTCAAACGACATACCAGCAATGTGGGGAACATGGCTGATACAGTCCATTTTTCAAAAAGTTTTAATTTTTCAAAAAGATGCTCTTTTGAAAAGTTATGAAAACCTTTGAAAAACACTTGGATCAAGCTCGTTGATCAGACAGTTGATTCTAATGAACCACCCGCTCTGATACCACTTGTTGGTCCCAAGTGGTCAGAAGAGGTTTAGGGGGGGGGGGGTGAATAAACCTCTTTAAAATTTTCTTCCAATTTTAACTTTAAAACTTTTCTTTAACTGTGAACAGACTAAGCTGATCAGAGTAGTAAGTTACAATTCTGTTCGCGAACAAATCTTTGAACAGGTTTGTTGACCACTCGTCTGATAGTTACTTAGCTGATTTTGTTAAAATCAGTCTTAATACTTAGAGTACTTGCAGCGGATTTATAAAGTGTTTTTCACAAGTATTCCTAGTAGTTTGAAAAATGCTTCCCCAGTTTTATAAACTCCTTTAAATTTCTTTTTCAAACAGTTAAGTAAAGTGTTTTATGCAAACTTGAAATATGCAAGTAAAGTGCGAATAAAAACACAAGTAATTTTTATAGTGGTTATATGGATTTGAATATCCTTTAATCCACTCGTCCAAGTCACAAAGATCTTGGGTTATACTAGAAACACAAAGTAATCAGTACATTCTGCTTACGCCGATCAACAAATGAACAGGCCGTAAGTGCGCAGTAAGAAATCACAAAGAAATCCTACTCTCTGAAGTAATATCACTCACTTAGATGGATATCTACTTCTCACAACATTCTGTTTTACAAATTCACTCAGAAGATGTATTTAGCTTTGTTCTTCAACTTTGCTTTTCGTCAACAAATGACTAAGCTGATGAGTGAACTGTTCTTGAGACTTAAGAGTTTTGCTTCGAAAATTCTCTCAGAAAGTGTGTTGCTTGCCTTCTCTTCGTCTCTTTCAGCTATTTATACTTGAGGTTTGAAAAATGTCCGTTGAAGATAGACAAGATTCAAATTCCTCGAGTACTGGTCCTTAAAATCCGCGAACGGCTCTTTTGCAGTCTGTCCGTACTGTCAATAGTACTATTCTGCAGGCAGCATTTAATGCAGCATTAAATGCACCCAGCTGATGCGAAGCATTTCTTCAATCATTTGTCTTTAATAACCTTGTACTTCAGCATTTATTACTTCCAGGGGCATTTATTACCGTTGGAAAGACTTTATGATCCTTTCCACTTGGCTGACGAAAGTGCAAGTCTGATGGCGAACTAAGCTGATCTCAAATTTGAACAAATCTGATTTGAGTCGGCTGATCTTCATCAGTCTGATGACCTTCTTTCAGCAGATCAGAAGTCTTAGACCTTGAAAATTTTGACTCTTCTGATGTCTTCTTATACTTAGTCAAAATTCCTTCCAAAGGGATCATCAGCTAAGTTACTCCATACTTAGCCAATTATTTGAAGTTTTGGAATGCATCAAAACCTCCCTTATCAAATTTCCTTTAGTGCCTTCATCTTCATTCTTATCCAACAATTATGTCATTGCCGATAGCATAAATGCTAATTACTTTGGACCACATTTTATTGGTTATATATAAAATTGTTGGTTATAGCATAAATTTTATGTTTCACTATAATTTTGCCGATAGCATAAATGCTCACTGTTATTATATACCATACTTTTTATTTATCTATTAATTTATTGAAAGAAATGTTGGAATGCATTACGTGCATATTATATAAGCAGAAGGCAAATATGTTGGAATGTATTACGTGCATAAATGCTAAACTATATAATAATTCCTATTATGTCATATTATTATATACCATATTATATACCATATTTTTTATTTATCTATTAATTTAATCTGTAATTTATCTATTATATATAATATACCATATTTTTATTTTTTCAGATATTACGTGCCAAAGAAATGTATAACCACAAATACAATAAACCATTTACTTTGGATCATTGTTGGAATGTATTGAAATTTGAATTGCGATGGATTAGTCAATCATCAACTGCCAATAAGAAATCAAAAATGAATTTTGGATCTAGTCCTGCGTCATCTTCTCCTATAACTGAGGATAGCACTATCAACCTTGAAGAAGACACTACGATAGAGCTTGAAAGACCGATTGGTAGAAAAGCTGCAAAGGCAAAGGAAAAGAACAAGGGTAAAGAACAATTTTCGGACTCTCAACGCTCATTCTCGATTTTACAAGATTATAAAAAAGAATTTTGTGAAGCCGAACGTGTTAAACAAGAAAAGTGGGAGCAAATGGTCAACAACCAACAAGAGCTTATAAGGTTGAGCAAGGAAAAACTTGAAGCCGACAAAGAAAAGGTAGCATTGGAGAAAAAAATGAGGGACGACCAAATAATGATGACGGACACCACTCGAATGGATGAACGAACCGCAATATATTTTAATAATTTGAAGGAAGAAATTCTTAGAAAAATGATGTAGCTTATTTTATTTTAGTTCTAGAATGATGTCATGTATTTTATTTTAGATTTCATGAATATTATTATTAAGTTCATAGATATAACTTTATTTAATTGGAATACACCAAGATGCTTCATTTATTAAATAAAAATGTTCATTGATAAAGTGGATAACAATTAATATAAAAAAAACATACAACTTAAAAATAACTTTAAACTTCAAACATAATTAAAAGCAAATACATATAGATGTTTCTTGAGTCGAGCTAAAAGTTCTATTCATCCCCATATATCTGCCAACTGTGCTCAATAAGATCCTGTTTGAGCTGAGAATGATTACCTTTATCTCTGATACGGTTATGTACTTGAAGAAACTCAATAAACTCATTTGTGTGGTCACGTGATATATGTATTTCTGTAGGTGTCTCCGAGGAATCATAATCAAATGTGAGATTGGTATCCCTTTCATCTTCCACGATCATATTGTGCATTGTGATACATGCGTACATTATACTCTTTATAGTTGCCAAATCCCAAATACGTACTGGTCCACGTACAATTTGAAAACGTGATTGAAGAACTCCAAATGCTCGTTCCACATCTTTTCTTGCTGCTTCTTGTTTTTGGGCAAAAATTTTTTGCTTATTTCCTTGTGGACATGGGATCGTTTTGACAAAAGTTGCCCATTGTGGATATATTCCATCAGCTAAATAATATCCCATTGTATACTCATGCCCATTGATAGAATAGTTAGCAGGAGACGCACGCCCATCAGCTAATTCACGAAAAATAGGAGATCGATCTAGCATGTTGATGTCATTTAGTGCTCCTGGTAACCCAAAGAATGAATGCCATATCCAAACCACTGCTTCTAGAATAATTGTTGGCTTATGGATATGTCCGGTAAAAGTACCATGCCATGCAGTAGGATGATTCTTCCAGGTCCAGTGTATACAATCGATGCTTCCTAACATCCCAGGGAAGCCACGTCGCTTATTTACCGCTAACAACCGACTTACGTCTTCGTTGTTTGGTGCCCTTCTATATTGCTCACCGAAAACTGCATTAACCGCATTGCAAAACCTTCGGAGACTCTCTAGGGCCGTGCTTTCTCCAATAAGTACATAATCATCCACAACATCAGCTGAACAGCCATAAGCAATCATCCTCATCGCAGCCGTACACTTCTGGTAGCATGACAATCCAAGAGTTCCCGCGGCATTCCTTTTTTGTTTAAAGTAGTTATCATGAGCTTCAACAGCAGTCTGAATACGGAGGTATAAATCGCGCCTCATTCGAAACCTCCTGCAAAATAAACGTGCAGGATACCTAGGGCGTTCAGCGAAATAGTCCTTCCAAAGTGTCTCATGTCCTTCTTCTCTGTTACGTGGTATCACTTCACGACCAAGAGTCGACCCACGCCGACGCGATTGTCGTTGCCTTGCCCTTTCTTCTTCTTCTTGTTCTTCTAAAATCACAGCTTCAAGAAAAGGAATATTGTTTGGTGAATCAAACATATCTTCCTTTCCACCAAAAAAAGAATCATTCAAATCTAATGGATCCATTGTATATAGAGATTTCAATTTTTTTTAGAGAGAACTTATGATAAATCTGATGAAACGAGAGAGCAAATGACTACTATTTTATAGAGATGTATAAATATAGCCGTTGGAAATAGAGCCGTTGGGAATATAGCCCTTGGAATAGAGCCGTTGGGAATATAGCCCTTGGAATAGAGCCGTTGGGAATATAGCCGTTGAGGATATAATCGTTAATAAAAAAACTAAAATTATTTGTTTGAGTTAAATATTTGTTTGAATTAAATATTTTATTAAATAATTATTTAAAGCCATTTATTTCAAAAAAATGTTTTTATTAATTTATTATATTTAAATAAGAAACATTAAAACATGTATTTATTATTTATATTTTACGTGAAAATGTAATAAAATATTATTTATAATGTTATTTATAATTTAATATTGAAAGAAGAATAAAATATAATAATTCTGAAATTTTAGATGATGACTGCTGGAGTGAATAGCTAAAACTGAGTAGCTAAAACACTGTTCAACATGTATAATTTGATATAGATGACTATTTATACAAGGCATTGCTGGAGATGACCATTTATAAGCTAAACAATTGGTGTTTGCAAATTTTTGAAATAGACGACGAAGTAGTGTTTGCAATTACGTAAAATCAGATTTTGTGGTAGTAAATTTTTAGTCAAAGACAAAATTACCCTCGATTTATATATGTTGTATAACTTTCTAAGCTTATGCCTTATCAAAGCGTTTTTTACGCTAATAAAATTAACACTAAAAATCAATTGAAAGGAGATTTTGTTTTTCATCTTTACAATTAATTATATATCATTAAATTGATATTTTAGTTGGAAAAAAAATCACGGTCACAAAATCACCATTCAGTAACAATTGTCATAAATCATATTCAATTCACATATTAAACACTTCCAAGCTTTCTGGAAGCCAAAAAGTTGCTTCTGGCTTTCCAGAAGTAGTTGCAAACACCTCCTAACTGCCTCTGGTAAGCCAGAAGTAACTTTTGGCTTCCAGAAACTGTTTGGAAGTGTTTGCTGGTTTAAAGATTGTGTCTGCTTCTGCGTAAAATAAGCAGCTAAATGGGGTTTGGGAGAAGCAGTCCATGACATGCTTATCTGTTGGTGGCATTTTCAGAAGCAGTTTTTGAACATATTTATCCTTCAAATAAAATTGATATTCCAGTTATACACCTTAATTTATTCACACAAAAATAAACTAAAATTCAAATCTTATCATATTATTGATTAATTTAGGTGATTCAAAAAAATAATTAATTAATTGAACTAAATCTTTGTTTATTTATTAAATTAAGATGGCTCATAGCATTTTTTTATTATCTTAATATGTTTTGTTATAGTTATATGTTTTTCATTTTGATGTTAAACACGAATTCATTATGTGGATATGATTTACTACAACTGTTATTGAATTTAAAATTTTGTGACTATGATTTTTTTTTGGTACAACTAAAACATCAATTTAATATTATCTAATTAATTGTAAAATAGCTAAGTTGCACGGATACTCCAAAATTATACACCGTGCAGTATTGTATGCGTACTGGATACTCGGATACTCAGATACTCGTACGATACTTGTGAAATACTCCATCGTGGCGTTTTCAATAATAAGAAAATAAAAACTAAAAGAGATACTATATCAGATACACAGGAAAGCATATCGGAAACACCCAGAATACTTAAGAGCGTGTATTTCTACAAATAATTTCAAGATTATGTATATTATCAAAGTGATCTACATAAAACACTTAAAATTTTGTAATGGGCCAAAGATTTTGCATAAGATATTAATACTATAATTTTACTTGAACACTTATATATATAAGAAGGAGATAACATTATTCATTTTAAAATATAATAAAAAGTGAACTTAATATATACTACATAATTTTTATTATAAATTTTTAAAACAATGGTTTCTTATTATGATATATTTTTAAATATACATACACATATTTTGGCCGTATCATATTCTATAAATTTTAAAAATATGTATCGCCGTATTCGTATCGTATTCGTTCGTATCACCGTATCCGTATTCGTGCAACATAGTAAAATAGTAATTGATGTTTTGAAAAAAATATTCCTTTCAATTGATTTTTTATGTTAATTTTATTAGTCTAAAAAAAGTTCTGAGAAGGTATACATTTATAAAGTTATACAAGAAATGTGTAAGAAATAGAGGGTAATTTTATTTTTAACTCAAGACTATAACAATGACAAAATTTGATTTTATGTAATTGCAAACACTACTCCATTGCTTATTTCGAAAAGTTGCAAACACCAACTGCTTATTTTTTAACGAAACTGCTTGGAAAAATAAGCAAAAGTTGGTGCTTCTCCCAACAAATAAACTCTGTAAACACCTCTAAAATGTAACTGAGATATTCAAGGTGATCTAGATTATTTTAAGATTTTTTTTTACCTTTCTTTGTGTAAAGTCTCAAGTGACTTGAGTGGTAAAAATTATTAATTTTTAACCGCCGACTCGTGTTTTTTTGGAACTAGAAAATTACTCATATGTTGTAAGTATTTAGTCAGTTTCATGGATAAATTTAATGAATTATAGTAAAATTAAATTTATTATGTCTTTAAATAGCACGTATTAGTGACTAATACTTAATTTATCTTTTAAGAATTTTCTTTTTTATTAAAATCATTATTTTATTAAAAATGATGGCTCTAACTTATTGTAATAAAATAGAAAATGATGACTAATTTAGTTAAGAGATCTTGTAAATTTGTTCCAAAATATGATCATAAGAAAATTATCTAGTTCATTCCGTAATAGTAGTTTTCATTTTAAGAGTATTTTTTATTTGTTTTAAGGGTTACACTTCATTGAACATGTTTACATTTATATTAAACCAATACAAAGTTGTTAAAGAAGGTATTAAAATATTTTTCATTACAACAAAATACGACAATTAATATCATTTGTTTTGTATTTTTTAAATAGGATAAGTTTATATCATCACGAATTTGTAATATGAATGTGACATTAAATTTTATTAAACAAAGACAATTATGTTGATCAATATACTAAGTGCCAATTTGGATGAGTGGAGTTTGGACTGGATGGATTTGAAACAATGAAATTCTATTTTTGATCATATGGATTTGAGTACATATAGGGGTGCTAGTGTTTGACCACTAAAAAAAATGGCAAGATAATTTTATATCGATGAAGGAATCAACCATGTGGAGGAAAAGAGGGCAGGGATTCTCTACAATGACATTGTAGACCAATTGAAAGGGAAGTAGCTCCTCAGCCCTTGCATACTACGATTATTCTTATCCGTGCTTCGTGGAAGTCTCACCTATCAAGTAAGTATGACCAAGATAGTTTATCAATGTGGGAAGCATTAGCACCTTAGCTCAGTACTCACAGAAGTACATCTACCGGTATATGTCAATTATAGGGACAAGGGAGGATTTAAGAAAATTTTCCCAACTCACATGCTTCCCAAAGCAAGACTCGGGAGCAACATCACTCGTTACTCTTTAGTTTTTTGTTGAGGTATATCTTGTAGAGGTACTCAAATTTCAAATAGGATCATTGATCGATTTCGTCGTAAACCTAATTGGTTACTTCCAATTACTATAAATAGAGATTCAATCATCTCAGGCGGTCTTTGAATGTGTCGGAAACCCTTGAAGTAAGATCTGGCGTGAAATCCAGAGATACATTGAAAGCTAAAAGGGCGGGGGACGCCTTAGCCCTTAGAATCAAATTTTAAACCGAAGTGGCGCTACTGATAGAATAGTGTCCTGCAAGCCAACTGTTTTGGCTGCATTTAATTGAAAGGACCATTCGATTGGATTAATAAATGCATTTATATATATGGTCAACTTTATCTTATGTAATAATTATCTACGCATAAGGATAGAAGTCCTTAGATCACAGGGCTATGGGACAACCCGTGGACTGATCTCCAAGGCCGTGATCTAGAATATATTCAAGAGTCGTAGAATCTAATAGAGATAGGACATCATTGGATTCGGTTAGACTCTCACTATTGTGTATACTCCGATGAACTGGAGAACGCTGGGGTCCACGAGCGTGACTGGGATAGTCGATACACATAAGTGGGTGGCTTGCTGGGATGGCAAGTGCACTGAATATCCCAATTAGGAAATAACTCACCATGGAAGCGGTAGTCGCATATCGGGGTTGAAGTTATTCCAATTTACAATAGTATACGAGGAACGATCCCTAACTACTTGAGATGATAGGGTTTATCTGGTGCGAGAACGTCTATGCTTTGATTTGAGTCCCGACTGACTGGAGATCGCCAGAAAGTCTCCGTGGATTCATATTGGGTATAGAGGAACTCGTATGCAGATTCATATCATCAACAAAGGATCCATTGACCCGACTTGATAGGTTGGGAAATTCTCCTATGGATTTCTGTGAGAAATTAATTCTGGTAAAATCCTCGGCCGAGGTATCTGACGGCTTTATGTAAGTAGCTCATAAAGGTTAAGTCAAAGAGAATTATTTCGAGACCAGAATGCATAAGGTCAAGACAAAAGAAAAGGGAAACCGATGAAAGACCATACCCTTAAGTCTCGACTGGGAGATTGATCGATGGAGAGATTATGTCGTATATGGAAATTGTAAATGATAAAAGGTTCACTGAATTAATTCACCAGTGATTGGGCTCCATGGGCTTGTGGCTGGACATCGACCGTGGAGTGTGGGAGAATTCCCAAATTGGCAGGGGTGCTAATTTTGGAATGATCAATCGACAGAGTGTTCAATTGATTTAGAGTAAGTCTTACTCGAATAATTAAATAATATTTAATTATAACCCACGGCCAATTATGTGGTGAACATACGGGGGCATACACAATACACATGAAGCGAAAGCGAGGAAATAAGAACGGCCGAGTCGACTGGGTCGACTGGGTGAATAATCGACTGGGTCGATTATTATGGGTGGGTCGACTGGGTCGACCCAATTGGAACAAATTTGGATCCAATTGGAATTGGATCAGGATCATAAATTAAATTGGAATTTAATTTGTGGATTAATTAATTAAGTTGGATTTAATTAATTAGAAGAAATTTTAATTAAATGGACTTAGAGTCTGATTTAATTAAATGGGAGATTAAGTTAATTAATTAGGCTATTTAATTGGGAGATTAAATAAAGCCTGGTCAAATTAATTAACTGGGCCATGAATTAATTAGAAGACTTGGTCTTTTAATTAAAGAGGGCCATGGCCCATGTAGGAGAGAAGAGCCCTAGTCCTAATAGGACTAGGTTAGGGAGATAACTATAAGTAGCTATCTTGTAGTTATTTTTCACACAACACCACAAGCAAAAATTGAGCAAGAGCAAAATTCTCTCTCCCTCTCCCCACTAGTCGACCGAACCCTGTTCTTCCCTGTGGAAGAATTTTTAGTTTTTGACTTTGTTCCAAAATCGTTCCTAATTCCTAGATCTTAATATATCTTGTGTTCTAGTCGATCAAGATATATTATTTTCGTGATATTGTGGTGTATCAACTCGTAGAGGCGCAACACGTGGGGCGCTCCTGAAAAGGCCTGGGTCGATTTTGCTGGTGCAGAGATCAGAGTTCGTTTTTGCTAGCCGAGGATTTGCAAGGAGATAGGTATAACGTGCAAACTTATACTATCGTTTATTTAATATTCATATATATACAACTAGAGTAGTATCCTGGCAAGATTCCGTAAGAGGTCCTAAAAATTTTTATATTCCGCTGTGCCTAGGGCTGTTTTTCTTACTGAATCCCAACAGTGGTATCAGAGCCAACTCTAGGCTTTGTATATATATGAATTTGCAAATTCTGTGTTTTTAAATCATATGTTTGATTTATATGGCTAGTTCTTTAACTTTGCATGTTTTAGAACATAGATCTATTAACTTGGAGTTAATGTAAAATTTTGATTCAAAATTTTATCGTGTTAATTTTTATTTTTGGATTGGGATTTAATTAACTGGGTTTGTTGAATTAAATCTGTAAGTAATCGAAGAAACAAAAAAAAAATTTTGGATCCAACCGCGGTGGCACGCGGCGGTGCGTGGCAGCGCACCGCGGCTGGGCGGCCTTCGCGTGCGAGCAGCACACTGGCTGCGCGTGCGGCACACGATAGCAGCCCACGGGCTGTCTGTCGCATGCTGTCACGCACGGCCGTGCGCCGCCGTGCACTGCTACGCGCAGCTGCGGCTGCCACAGACAGCCCACGCGCGAACTTTGTGGTCGCGTGTGTTGGCCACGTGGCAGTCCTCGATTGGTCACGTATTGGCTGATTTTTGGTTGGACTCCAATTCTGCCTATTTTGATAAATCTGAAAATCTTGGAGATTTGGTTGATATGGAATCTTGGTGAATCTTGGATTGATCTTAGAGATCTAATTAACAAGGAAACTTAGAGTTTCATTTGTGATAAGACATTTAATTATAATTAATGTCTTCTAGTTAATTACCAAGATTAAAGATCTTAGAGATCTTATTAAACAAGGAAACTTAGAGTTTCAATTGTGATAAGAGATTTAATTAAAATTAATCTCTTCTAGTAAGTTACCAAGATTAAAGATCTTAGAGATCTTATTAAATTAGGAAACTTGGAGTTTTGGATAAGGTATAAATCTTGGAAGATTTGGACACTACCTTAGTTAACTAATCTATTCAAAATAGGATTATCTTGAGAATCTTGGAGATTTGTAAAATTGGGAAACTTAGAGTTTTGGATAAGATAGTAATCTTGGAAGATTTGTAACTATCTTAATTAACCAACTTTATCAAGATAAGAGTTGTAGATAACTTAGAACTTAAGTAAGAGTTAATTAATCTTAGAGATTAATTGTTAATTCAAAATTAAATTAACTTGGATAATTTTTGTGAATTAAAATTAAAGGAGCCGGTAAATTTACATTTATGCCCTTATGTGAATTTATGCATGTTCTTGAGTGAATATGTGGATTGGCCGATTTTGCCCTTAAGCCCTGTGTAGTTTTGGTTTATTTATTTTATGGGTTGTAATTAAATGGGCCTGATTGGTGCCCTTGCTTGTGCAAACAAATGTAATAGAATAGGGCCATTTAAATTTTATAAGCTAGGCTTAGATTAGGCTTAGAGCCGAGAAGACCTCATGAAGACTTGGAGATCCACATGGAGGCCCATTACCTTGGAGGACATGGAGGCCCAATTCATTACATGGAGGCCCAATCAAGGTGGATATTACAAGAAGGCCCATGATGTATGGGTTTGAAAATTGTAATAGTTAGGACATTTAATTTCCACCCTAGACTGACCAATTGGTCCATCATGTGGCTCGTGATGGATCGCATAGGATGGGCAATCGACCAATCATATGTGCAATGCTAGGTGATATATGTTTACTATTATTCTTTGATGTATGTCTTGCATGCTTAGAATAGATCACGTAAACAAGATAAAGCATAATCTGATGAGACCTCGCACGAAGAAAACTTAAAACCTCCAATTGAACTTAAAAACTCAATTAGAATATTAAATCGAATAACGGGCGCATATGAATGGTGTCTATGGTCCGAGCCTATCCAATTACTAGGTCTTAGGCATATTGTACGAATATATCTCGATGTCTCACGAGTCGTGGGTCGAGCTATAGGAAGATGATATGTCAATTGCCTCGATGCACAGTTTAGTGCCAAGGGAGGGGATAGCAAGGTTCTAAGCGCTGTCTCACGAGTCGTGGGGCGTCTAGGATTGAACTATTTCTCTTCACAAGTATTGGAAATGATTTAACGCGAGTAAGTATGGATGTCTCACGAGTCGTGGGTCCATAACGAAAACCGAGGCTGAATGAACTCAAGGGTTAGCTGGGATGGTTAACCGGCGGCGTGATCGCCCACCAAGTGGATCGATTGGTATGGCCAACGAGTCGTGGGTACTAAGCGATTGCATTTGGGCCTTGAGCCCATTAGGAAATTTTTATTTCCCGAACCTTATGTGGGGGCATAAGTATTCGACAAAAATAGTGGGAGTAATTTACAAATGAAAACCATGTTTGTAAATTATGCATTGATATTAATCTGCCGCGTATTTATCGTCATGTTTATGATAGTTTATCATAAGTTAAGTATCCATGAATATTTACCATCATACTTGAATCAAATAAATTAACTGAACCCAAAGGAATTTTGAATGACTTCGAAACTTGAGAAATTATTCTCGAGTCCAAGCAAGGACTAATCTCCTTACAAAGATTTCATTGTTTTTCCTTTCGAAGTTACACTTCGACTGGAATGGTGATAGGTTTCACCAAGCTGCCTTTTTCGAAGTTACTCTTCAAATAAGAAAGGTGATATGTTTCACCAGTGGGTTGAGGATGGTTCTCAAGCTCAAATTTTCTTGAAGGCAAACATGAAATCTCCCATAAATGGGAAGTAACATCTTGTTAAAAGGCCTCAAAAGGCTCGAGAGATGGAAGAAGAGGAATGAATCCTCTCTGAAGGGAAATAACCTTGGAGGTTTTTCTGTAAGGATGATAAGTTGTAAAGTCAATCAAAATGGTTCTTCCATGGATTAAGATCAAGGGAAAGAGGGAATTGAACCTATTCATCCCATAAGGGATGATTGAATTTTATTGAACTTAACCTTATCGTTAAAGTAATGCATAAGGGTGTTGGATGCCCGATGAAGCACTCATTGATGCATTCAATGCATCTAAAGCCATGAATTATTTAGATCATTAGAATTTGCTTATACCATCCCTCGTCTTAAGGGATGTGATAGTTCCATAATGGTTGGAACTGATTGCGCTATAAGATTTATACGCAAAAGGTGTACATAAGCAAATGAGTATGGATACTCATATATCGACTAAATATAATATGCGTAGTCAATAAAATATAAATAATCAAGATTTCACACACTTGAGTCGTTGTAAAAACCGAAAGGTGATACACGAATACTGAAACATATTTCCGAATTAAAGATTCAAAGACTGAGCTTGACTGGGTCGAGCTTGACTGGGATGCTGTACATAGTAACCGACTTTCGAATCTTGCTTAATGGAAATTAGATTTAGTAGTTGGTTGCTAGGCAACCAAGAGGGATAAACGACTGGAATGGATTTAATCCATTTAAAAGTGTGTAGAAACACTAAAGCATTAGTGGGAGATAAGGCATCTCTGGTACCCTCGTGGGTAAAAGTACGTTGTGATGTACAAATCCAAATTACTTTTGGAATAAAAGAAGAGAGCCTAATCAATGAAAGCATGTAAGAGATTTGGATCAATTCAAAATCGAACATGCACGAATTGATTATTTAATAGAGAATTAGATTCTCGAAATGTAAGACTCGCTCAAAACATTGTCAGTTGTTGAGCATTTTGGACATGTAAATGTCCATTAAGAAATCTTACATGAAATTCCTTATTCAAACAAATGAAACTTGATCGAGAAAATCGAAGATACTGAGCTAAGTATCTCTGAAGCCAGATCCAAAACATATCACGTGATATGAGTTTTGGTATTGTACCTTCACATGCATTCATGCGCATATGGGGTCTCCCGCTTGTGTGAATAAGCTGGTGGGAGATAAGTTCGACGTAAAGTCCATCTTATGCAATTCGTGGGGTATCCAGAAAACTCTATAGGATACAAGTTCTACGATCCTACAAGATAAACTACGTTTGTCTCAAGGAACGCACACTTCTTGGAGAAGGATTTCTTGCTAGGCAAGAAGGAACACAACGTAGAACTAGATGAGGTCACTGAAGCTGAAAAGACCAAAGAGGTCGATCAAGCTGACCCATCACCACAGGCAGTGGGAGAACAAGAGCATGAAAGTTCATCAGAGAGTACACCGATACTTCGTAGGTCAGAAAGACAACGTAGAGAACCCAAGAGGTACTACGGTCTGCTGCGTGAGACTAGACAGTCTCTAACCGACCCAAGGACTTACGAAGAGGCTATGCTAGGCATAGACTCGGGAAAGTGGCGTGAAGCCATGGAATTCGAATTGGACTCCATGCACTCGAACAAGGTCTGGGCCTTGGTAGATCCACCAGTGGGAGTAGCTCCCGTGGGTTGCAAGTGGATCTATAAGCGAAAGCTTGGAGTGAACGGAGAGGTAATAACCTACAAGGCGCGACTAGTGGCCAAAGGATACACTCAAAGGCCAAGCATCGACTTTGAGGAGACCTTCTCGCCTGTCGCAGTGCCTAAATCCATTCGAATCTTGCTGGCCATAACTGCGTGGTATAACTACGAGATATGGCAGATGGATGTAAAGACTGCCTTTCTCAATGGGGACATTGATAAGGAGATCTACATGGAGCAACCAAAAGGATATACATCCAAAGGAGATGAACACAAGGTGTGCAAACTCCAGAGGTCCATTTATGGACTGAAGCAAGCTTCCCGAAGTTGGAACATTCGTTTCGATGAGACAATCCAAACTTTTGGATTCATCAAAAACATGTTCGAACCTTGCGTGTACAAGAAGATCAGTGGGAGTACAGTTGAATTTTTGGTGCTTTACGTTGACGACATTCTTCTCATTGGAAACAATGTGAAAGCGTTGTCTGAAACTAAAGCATGGTTGTCTACACAATTCTCAATGAAGGATATGGGAGAAGCATCCTTTGTACTAGGTATAAGGATCTACCGAGATAGATCAAAAGGACTGCTGGGCCTCTCCCAATTCCAGTACATAGATAAAATCTTGAAAAGATTTAGTATGGAAGAATCCAAGAGAGGATTGCTTCCAATGAGACATGGAATTGCGCTCTCTAAGTCTATGGCCCCGAAGACGCATGAAGAGAGAAGCAATATGTCTCGAGTACCATATGCATCCACGATAGGAAGCATAAAGTATGGTATGTTATGTACGAGACCAGACGTAGCATACGCTTTAAGCGTTACAAGTCGCTACCAGTCTGATCCAGGTGAGCAGCACTGGATAGCCGTAAAGACAATTCTGAAGTACCTGAGAAAGACTAAGGAATTGTTCTTGGTATACGGTGGAAGAGAATTGAAATTGGAAGGCTATACTGATTCTAGCTTCCAATGTAATGTAGACGACTTCAAGTCGACATCTGGATACGTGTTCTGCCTCAATAGTGGTGCGGTTAGCTGGAAGAGCTCCAAGCAAGACACTACCGCAGATTCAACCACCGAAGAAGAACGCATTGCCGCGAGTGAAGCAGCAAAGGAAGGTGTTTGGATGAAAAACTTCATCCAGGAATTGGATGTGATACCTAGCATTGTCGAGCCATTACTATCTTTTGTGATAATAATGGAGCTATCTCGCAAGCGAAGGAGTCGAGATCTCATCAGAATCCAAGCACGAACTAAGACGATACCATTTGATATTTATATCATTGGTAGAGGAGACATAAAGATGGAACGTGTCACCTCAAGGGATAATACGACGGACCCGCTATCTAAGCCATTGCCTCAAAGGCATCCGAAAATATCTGTCTAAGATGGGAATCAGAAGTGTGAAAAGTTGGCTTTAGTACAAGTGGGAGATTGATAGAATAGTGTCCTGCAAGCCAACTGTTTTGGCTGCATTTAATTGAAAGGACCATTCGATTGGATTAATAAATGCATTTATATATATGGTCAACTTTATCTTATGTAATAATTATCTACGCATAAGGATAGAAGTCCTTAGATCACAGGGCTATGGGACAACCCGTGGACTGATCTCCAAGGCCGTGATCTAGAATATATTCAAGAGTCGTAGAATCTAATAGAGATAGGACATCATTGGATTCGGTTAGACTCTCACTATTGTGTATACTCCGATGAACTGGAGAACGCTGGGGTCCACGAGCGTGACTGGGATAGTCGATACACATAAGTGGGTGGCTTGCTGGGATGGCAAGTGCACTGAATATCCCAATTAGGAAATAACTCACCATGGAAGCGGTAGTCGCATATCGGGGTTGAAGTTATTCCAATTTACAATAGTATACGAGGAACGATCCCTAACTACTTGAGATGATAGGGTTTATCTGGTGCGAGAACGTCTATGCTTTGATTTGAGTCCCGACTGACTGGAGATCGCCAGAAAGTCTCCGTGGATTCATATTGGGTATAGAGGAACTCGTATGCAGATTCATATCATCAACAAAGGATCCATTGACCCGACTTGATAGGTTGGGAAATTCTCCTATGGATTTCTGTGAGAAATTAATTCTGGTAAAATCCTCGGCCGAGGTATCTGACGGCTTTATGTAAGTAGCTCATAAAGGTTAAGTCAAACAGAATTATTTCGAGACCAGAATGCATAAGGTCAAGACAAAAGAAAAGGGAAACCGATGAAAGACCATACCCTTAAGTCTCGACTGGGAGATTGATCGATGGAGAGATTATGTCGTATATGAAAATTGTAAATGATAAAAGGTTCACTGAATTAATTCACCAGTGATTGGGCTCCATGGGCTTGTGGCTGGACATCGACCGTGGAGTGTGGGAGAATTCCCAAATTGGCAGGGGTGCTAATTTTGGAATGATCAATCGACAGAGTGTTCAATTGATTTAGAGTAAGTCTTACTCGAATAATTAAATAATATTTAATTATAACCCACGGCCAATTATGTGGTGAACCTACGGGGGCATACACAATACACATGAAGCGAAAGCGAGGAAATAAGAACGGCCGAGTCGACTGGGTCGACTGGGTGAATAATCGACTGGGTCGATTATTATGGGTGGGTCGACTGGGTCGACCCAATTGGAACAAATTGGGATCCAATTGGAATTGGATCAGGATCATAAATTAAATTGGAATTTAATTTGTGGATTAATTAATTAAGTTGGATTTAATTAATTAGAAGAAATTTTAATTAAATGGACTTAGAGTCTGATTTAATTAAATGGGAGATTAAGTTAATTAATTAGGCTATTTAATTGGGAGATTAAATAAAGCCTGGTCAAATTAATTAACTGGGCCATGAATTAATTAGAAGACTTGGTCTTTTAATTAAAGAGGGCCATGACCCATGTAGGAGAGAAGAGCCCTAGTCCTAATAGGACTAGGTTAGGGAGATAACTATAAGTAGCTATCTTGTAGTTATTTTTCACACAACACCACAAGCAAAAATTGAGCAAGAGCAAAATTCTCTCTCCCTCTCCCCACTAGTCGACCGAACCCTGTTCTTCCCTGTGGAAGAATTTTTAGTTTTCGACTTTGTTCCAAAATCGTTCCTAATTCCTAGATCTTAATATATCTTGTGTTCTAGTCGATCAAGATATATTATTTTCGTGATATTGTGGTGTATCAACTCGTAGAGGCGCAACACGTGGGGCGCTCCTGAAAAGGCCTGGGTCGATTTTGCTGGTGCAGAGATCAGAGTTCGTTTTTGCTA
Source organism: Penstemon eatonii (assembly GCA_038501285.1). Classification (NCBI taxonomy): domain Eukaryota; kingdom Viridiplantae; phylum Streptophyta; class Magnoliopsida; order Lamiales; family Plantaginaceae; genus Penstemon; species Penstemon eatonii. The sequence continues at coordinate 47,435,600 of CM076714.1, forward strand.
GCCGAGGATTTGCAAGGAGATAGGTATAACGTGCAAACTTATACTATCGTTTATTTAATATTCATATATATACAACTAGAGTAGTATCCTGGCAAGATTCCGTAAGAGGTCCTAAAAATTTTTATATTCCGCTGTGCCTAGGGCTGTTTTTCTTACTGAATCCCAACAGCTACTAGATGCATTTTAAGTAGATTTTGAATTCTTTCCTTTGCCCTGTCATTTGAGCTCGATTTCATCCGAGTTTTAACGTTTTCACCATTTTTCATTAATTTCATATTTTTTCACTGATTTCATCTTTGTTCCACTAAAAGAATTTCCTGAAAAGTCGAGGTTATGCATGTATTAATATTATTGGATATTATTTATATAGTTTGCTTCTCTATCCAAATAAAAACTATGTACTTATCAATGTCATAAGTATTTTTGGGTCTTTCATTAGTAAGGTTGTTGGTTAACATTGGAGAAGGTTTTGAAGATGACAAAAAGGCCATAATGGTTTTGAAGATTAAAAGGTTAAAAGAATTGTCATCAACTAAGAACTGAAAAACTTAGTGAAACCTATCTCACGGTCTGGAAGCTATGTGACCGAATCAGCCGAGTGGGATATCAGATCAGTGAAGATCAGATTGGTTATCATCAGCCGAGTCAAGATAGATGTGTTCATTCTTGAATCAGCAGAGTAGCCATCAGCCAAGTGATCATCAGTAGAGTGATCATCAGCAGAGTACTCCCATCAGCGAAGTGAAGACGGTCAGTAAGCTACCCAACGGTAACATGCTGAGTGCATTAAATGCGACTGACATTAAGCAGATATCCGTACAGCAGAGTGTACAGAGCAACAGTTGCAGGAAGCCGTTCCAGAAATTGGGTACCAATACTCGAGGACTGTAGATTTATGTCTCCTCTTCAACGGGCAGAAATTCAAATCCACGAAGTATAAATAGAAGACAAACTGAAGATCGAAAGAGGTAACTTGCACAAATCAAGATCGTATCCTTAGAGCAAGATCCATCAGTTGAGTCGTCTGATCACAAGCGAAGTCATTTGTTGACAGAGCTAAACTCGTTCAAGAACAGAGCTCAAAACTCTTGTTTGTCTGAGTGACATTCAACTGTAAAGAGAAGAAGTTTATATCCATCTTTGTGAGTGATATAACTTCGTAGTATAGGTCTTCTGAGTGATTTCCTATACTGAGAGTTGCGAGGAGCTGTTATCCATCTTTGTGAAGTGATAACACTCTGTAGAATAGGTTTTCTTTGTGATCTCCTATTGCTAACTTACGGCCAGTTCATTTGTTGTTCGGCGTAAGCAGAGTATATTGTAATCTTTGTGATTATAGTATAACCCAAGATCTTCGTGACTTGGAAGAGTGGACTAAATGATTTTTATCCATATAACCACTATAAAAATTATGTGTGTTTGATTCATAGTTTCTTTAGCTTGCTTACTTTCAAAAGAGCTCAAACATACGAACTGAACAAAAAGATTTTAAAAGGAGTTGTAAAAACTGGTGATAAAATCTTTTGAGTGAGAAAACTTAAAGAGGAACAGATTGGTTGAAAAACACTTGATAAATCTGCTGCCAACTAGTTTCTAAAACTTTGATATTTCATCTGAATCAGCTGAGTGAAATCAGATGAGTGGTCAACTCTGCTGCTCAAAGCTTCGTGTGCGAACAGCTTAGTAGTCTTGCGAATTCTAGATCAGCTTAGTCTGCTGACATAAAACGTTAGAGAAAAAGTTTTAAAGTTTTATGAGATCTATTCACCCCCCTCTAGATCCAATTGACCACTTTTGGGACCAACAAAGGTTCTATTTTAAATTATAGAATGATATTTAAGATAATTTGATTTTAATTTTTTGTTATCGAATGAGTGTTTATGACTAATATTGTACTAAATGTTTAAATGATACAAACAACATTTTGTTTACTTAAAAATATATTGATGTTAGATTATGTTGGATGAGGATGAAGATGAAAAAGTTAAAGGAAGACTTAAGCTCAATCTGTGAAAGAAAAGTTACAAACATTGTTTAATTTGCAGTTGACCTTCTTGTTCTAACTCTATCCAGTGGATTACCAATCACAAGATCAAGTGGTTGATCTCTGAGCTATCTTAGATCAGGCTGCAAATCTGGATGAGGACAGTGGATTACCAATCACAAGATCAGGTGGTTGATCTCTGAGCCATCTTTGATCAGGCTGCAAATCTGGATGTTGTCCTCTTGATAGATCTTGCAACACTATTGTTGGAGTCTCAGTAGTAGTCTGTTGGACAGTCTCTGATATCTCAGGTGATTGCAACTTGTCTATTAGACTATCAGTCGCCTGATTTTGAACAGCATTTGAGTTATCAGCTTGGTTAAGATCAGGTAGTATGATGGGTACATATTCTTCTTTTCTTTCTACATTCAATTTCTGAAGATCAATTATTAAGTTTGGATTAGTACTTTGATTCTTTTCAGAACATTGAGTAGGTTCATCAAATATTACATAAATAGATTCTTTTACAAGTAAAGTTCTCTTATTAAGCACTCTATATCTACTAAAACAACTTCATCGTATATCCTTTTCTGCAAAAGAAGTTAGGTGATTTTTCCTATTATTTAAGACAAAACATTTACAACCAAATATGCGAAGATAATGAATATTTGGCTTTTTTGTTGTTCCACAACTCATATTGTATTTTGTTCATATTTTTGTTGATCATGCATCGATTTTGGGTATAACATATTGTGTTTGTAGCTTCTGCCCAAAATCTTTGAGGCAGTTTTGCTTTAGCTATCATTGTCTTGGTAGCTTCTTTCAGAGTTCCGTTTATCCTCTCAACAACTCTATTTTGTTGTGGGGTCTTGGCAGCAGAGTATTCATGACCGACTTCTCTGGAATTAGAGTACTCTTCAATAATAGAGTTAGTAAATTCAATGCCCCTATCTGATCATCCTCAAGATTTTCAAGCTCTTTTCATTATTAATCAGCTCCATCAAATTAGTAAGATGTTCCTTGGCTTCACTCTTCTTTTTCATTAAAACCACTCTTGAAAAATCCCACAACTTCCACCATTATTAATGAGGTCAATGAGTCCAAACAAATCCATGTGAAGTAGCTCCAAATTTCTGTTGGAAGATTGGTACTTCTTGCTTTTAAAAGATGACATGATTTATTTACCCTTTCTGACAGGCCTCACATAGTTTGTCTTTGCTCATTCTTGTTTTGGGTAGTCCTTCAACAAAATTGTTCTTGATTAATCTGTTGATGGTTTTGAAGTTTACATGATTCATTCTTTTGTACCATAGCTAACTAGTTAACTTCTCTTGGTGTAGAGGCCACCAAACAAACACTTGAGTTTTTATCAATGGAACTCCAGTCGACTATGTAGATATTTCCTTGTCTTCTTCCATATAATATTATTTTCGTTGTTCCAATTTGCTCCACATAGCACTTATCTGATGAAAAGATGACAGAAAATCATTTATCACAAAATTGATTTATGCTTAGCAAATTGTACTTTAGGCCTTTGACATATGAGATATCATATATCTCAAAGTTCTCTTTGATAAGCTTTCCACTTGCTACAACATGTATGCTCGTTCTTTTAAGGACTAAGTTATATGATATCAAGGACTTGTAAGCACATAGGCATTATCATAATAATTCAACGTGTATAGTTTGTCCTAACAGTCGAGTTTTTCCATTGTATCATACGTCGGATGCTCGTTCTTTTAAGGACTAAGTTACAGTTATGCCTCAACCTATTAGCACATTCGGACTGACACACAAGTAGCACATAGCACTCACCTGTGCAGCTTACAATTCTCGAGATAATGCAGAAAAGTAGCATATTCGGTTCCTATACACGTTTATGCAACTATCTAGAATCTAATTATGATACAAAGATTTTAAAGTGACTAATGCTTTAGTTGAGCACACAATTGAATCGTGGTCGATCAACATCGAAGCCACAATGGAACTTTGACACTTAAGTCCGATATGATTCATTCGAGAAGTGTGGTAAACATAGCCACGAAAAGAGTTAACTTGAACTTAACCGTTCAAATGGAGCTTTAAGGATTTAATTAAAAATTCAAGTTAAGTTATTACTTTCAAGTAAATTTATATTCCTCAAGTATTTAAACAATATAAATTATTTTAAATTCAGAATTTAGGTTTATTTGAAATTATTTTCTTTTACAAAAATTATTATTAATTTTATTTTAAAAATAAAATTAATCATTTATCATCTTTATGTTATTTAAATTAATTATTTAAATCCATTTCAAAAAATTATTATAATTTATTGAGTCCCCTTTTGAACATAAATTTTAATTTGAAATTATCATTTTCAAAGATTTGTATTTATTATAAATTTTATAAAAATAATTTATTATTTATTTTCAGAAAATTAATATTCAAAATTAATTGAAATAGATATTTTATTTTCGGAAGAATTTTATCATTTATTTTTCAGAAAATATTTGCTTAAAATTATTTATTTTTGAATTTTTTAATCTTTTATTTTATTTAAAATTAGTTAAATTCCTCTACCTTAATTTTTAATTATCTTTTAAGACCTCTTTTTATCTGTCTTGAAAATTATTTAAATTCAGAAAACAGTTATTATTTATTTTCATGAAAGATTCCATTTATTTCATTTTAGAATCTATAATGTTTATTTATTAATTCCTTCTCCATAAACAAGTTTGTTATATTTTGGAAAGGATTTGTTACCTCTAGAATAAAATCTTTGTACAAAATTTATCATTACTATCTTCAAAAAAAATTTGTGAAATAAATTTCTTTTTTTTATTATTATATTTAATATTTTCAAAATAATCTTTTAAAAATAATTAACCGAATTATTTTTATAATTTTTGGGATTTATTTATATAGTTATATTTTCAGAAATGAACATTTAAATATGATTACTAAAATGATTTTTAGATATTAACAATTTATTAATTTGTCATCTTATTTTACTATTCAAATTTAAAATAATTTACTATTATTAATTAAATAAGTAATATATATATATTTTTAAATGGATCTATAGCCCGCAAAATAGCAGGTGAAAATGGGGCTGAATAATATACAGCAAGCCCTTAATTGGCCTGTTGCATATTATGCAGCAAGCCCAAAAGATGGGCCTGCTTTATAATACTCAGCAAAGCTCATGGCTTGCTGCTTTTGCATAAGCACCAAGCCGGTGGTGGCTGGCGGTCGTTTGCCTGCCGGCGGTAGGGGTGGCTCAGACCACCCCTTTTTAAGTTCTAGTCCCCAAAGTTTTTAAATATACATAAATCACCCAAAAATTTAAAAAACATTACTTTCTTGTAATATCCTAGACAAGATTAATTTTTTTTCAATAAATCAAACTAAAGGTTCAAAAGCACACTTTAATAAACATAATCCAAACCAAATCATCAACTTCTTATCATCAAAAAGAGAGTTCATCATTTTCTCTTGCAAAATCTCAAAATCCCAAACTTTAAATCCTCTACTAAAGTCTAAAATCTAGGAAAAATCAGTGCTATTCAACTAATTAGAATTAAAAGCTAGGATTTTAGGACTCTTCTTTTGTAAAACCATTTTAAACAACAAAAAGGAACTTTGAATAGATCGTTACCCAACTTGAAGAATCAAATAATAGCACTCTCTTCTCCATATATAAACTCGATGGACGGCAACAAGTCTTCGGAGGTTGCATTGGCGATTGGGTGGCGACGGTGATGACCATGGTGGTTGCCGGCGATAGTGTTCCGATGGTGGAGGCGACAGCACGACAGCGGTAGAGAGAAATAATTGCAGATTTTTTTTGTCAAATTTTCGGATATAATTGTATTGCATCCGTCTGAATTTTTGAAAAGTTGTAATTTGGCCTAACATACAAAATTTATGTACACATTAGTCCAAAATAATGATAAAATATATAACCTCAAGACTTTAAAAAAATATTTTTCCATTTTCTAAGTTATTTTTAAGTCGGTAATGATACATAAAATACTTAATTCACGCAATTAAGCATAAGAAAATATTTTAATTTAACTAAAACATAGTGGAACATAAAATTTGGTTTAAAAAAATCCAACAAATTCAATTAAAGGGTGCGAAATTTCCGGGGCGTTATATGAGTCCTAACATATACATGGCAATAATATTCCCAAAACAGCTAGCTAATCAATCAACAGTGACTCTTAATTGAGGACAATTATAAATTATAACATTATCTAATCTCAAAGCTAATAATTAGATAAATCAAACTCGACAAAATAAATAATAATCCTTTTTTATATATGTATCTTATTGGGAGTTAAAACTACCCCAATTTGTGATGGTGTGCAGTCAAATTTACAAGCCATATTAACGATTCGAGTAATGTAGACCACACATTGTTCCATGTTATTTTAAATTTTGTATGAAGTTTGAAATTATGTTTGAGTCTGATTTAATTATTAAATGAAATTGAGTTTAAATAAGCTTTTAATAAACGAACTTGAGTTGTTTTATATTTTTATATATATTTTGTCAATTTTTAATATCAAGCCAAGTTTGAACTGAGATTCAAAAGTTATCAAACGAAAATTGATGTTCAAACTTATTTGATTGCGTTGACGAATTACACTCAAACAAACTTTCAACGAACAAACTCGAGTCAAATATCAAGTAAGTTAGTTGAATTTTTAGTTATAGTTAACCACATTATATGTGAAGGCAAACAGAGAATGCACGTGTGCCACACGTGGCTTCCATTTGGACTAGGGAACCTCAGGAAGTGCCACGCTATCATGATATAGCAGAAAATCTTTTAATCGATTCTTGGTTCGCAGGTTCAACGTATTTTGTTATTTACACTTGTCAATCTCCAGTTTTATAGAATAGAATCACGTATAGAAATGTTGAATTTGTTTAGTTTTTTGGGATTTTTGCACGTAACCCCACAATTATTTTCAATTTCGCACATACCCCCTGAAACTTCTTAAATGAGCCCATGCCCCCTGATTTTGTATAGAAATGTATGAAATTGATTTATGTGAATCATGCGTTTTGTGTATGGGACAATAATGAATAAGTAATATTGATCTTTGATTCGCTCAATTTCAGTTTTGTGTATGAGAAAATAATAAATTAGTTATATTGATTTTAATTCACTCAATTTCAAAATAATGGGGAAGAAATTGATATAACCTAATTGACATGACCCAGTTTCTTTTATCACCTTCAATTGCGGTTTAACAAAACAAGTGGGTAAGAGGGAATCTAATGGTGAGGATAATATTACCTTTTTGCCCCTTAAAATTGGGTGCGTCTTGCACGTGCTTCAGTTTCGGTGAAAAATTTGGCCTGAATTTAAATTAGGGGATAAGTGCACAACTTACTTAAAACCAGGGAGCATGAGCTCATTAATGGAGTTTCAAGGGGAATGTGCGAAAATATAAAAAAACTAGGGGTTACATGCTAAAATCCCTAATTTTAAATTAATTGTAATTAATATAGGTTTGAACTTTGAACTATAAAATTTTAGCTTTAATCTACAAATTAATGATGCAATCTTCAACTTTTTTTTCTCTCTCACTTGTTATTATTAAGCAAGTTAATTATTTTATTCTTTAATCGAGATTCTTCGATAAAAACTCAATCATTTCAGCTCGGGTTATCATATAAATCAAATAAACTTAAACTACTTTTTATGCTTGAAGCACGACTCGATGTCGACCCGATACGCTAAAAATTGACAATAATATAAATAAAATTATCAAGCTACTTGATACTCGTCTCAACCTCCTTCTATGAAAAGCATGGATAAAAAATTTCTTTTATTTCAATTGAAAACTTCGAAAAGTTTCAGTTTTTTAATCAATGGAAATGAAAAATAAGATGTAATTCCGTTTTTTATTTACAACTTTTTCTAGTGTTATCCAAAAAGTTTACGAAAAATTCTCGAAATCAATATTTAGTTGGCCAAAACATACACTAAAAAACAAAGCTTTGATCCATGATGAAAACACAATTTATTTAACAATCAAACCAGTCTCAAATAAAATTTCTAATACAATACAAAATTTAAGTCGAACTTAAATAATGTAATATTTTGACTTTATTCGACTCGTTTACACCAGTGAAAATCATACCCAACTACTAAAAATCATTTTGCGCATCGACAAGCACACACTATTTTTAATCATTACAAGTTTTTAAATAATAAAACTAGTGCCTGAACTTAGGTAACTAATTCGCGAAGCAAGTGCGAGAGCGGAGCACGAACAAGAATGTGAGATGTGGGAAATTTCACTTGTGGTCAAAGCGTATTTAGAGCACGTAATAGTTAAAATATAATATTAAATATAAAATTATAATACTATGTTTTACATGTGAGATGGTAGAAAAGGTTATTAATTTAATGAATATAATTAATACAAATTTAAAGTAATGTCAATTAATACATAAAAACTGCACTTAGATAAAAACTGAACAAGAACAACTTTTTTAAATTTATCAACTTCAAACCGATAAATCGGAGAAGTGATGCTAAATGATGAAAATAATACACATTTCAATTTGATGTTAATGTTAAGCAAAATGAATATTTTAAACAGGGAATAAGTAATTGTCAGTCTATCTGAGAAATCTTATGGCCTAAACTTTATTCCACTATTCCACATTATATTTTTTTAAAGTGCTAATATATGATGTCATCATTGGCAATTTTAATTGGCACATGTAACATTTAAATTGGCATTTTTTCTTTTATATAAACCATGGTGCAAGTTTTAAGATAGGAAAATGTCAATATAACAGTAGTATTATGTACAAGTACAACCCATGTACAACTCAATTTAAATGGCTGGATAAATTTTGTTTTCTGAAAATTGGACAACTTGTTTAACAGGTTAGTACATGTTTTTTGCAATTTTCACCCCTACAGAGTTCGCGAATTTTGTAGAACTAAATTTGTGCTCTTAGTGTGAATTCCGAATCGCACCAATTCACTTTTTCAGAGTTCGACAGCTCTAGACGTGCAAATTTAATTACTTAGCAATGTTATTATAATTAGACCGGACCGATCGATCAAACCGCAAACTGAAGGCCTGTTCAGTCCGGACACACCCATAAAACTGGAGACTCCAAAAACTAGTGTGAACCGGTGGGCCAGTTTCGCAATTTGGGCTACTCCCCTTTTTGTTAACATTCTAAACTACAAATTTATAAATTGAAGATTACTTGTAACCTAATTTACTATAGATAAGTTTTTGATAAATTGATAATTAATTTTTATACAAACCTCATAGCGAATAACGAGACCGAATAATTAGTACTCCAAGGATTGTTCTACAATTAGGTTTAGATGGAAACCTTGACCCATTGTTTATATAAAAACAAAAATCTCGGGATAATGAAGACGACACAAATGATAATGAATAAATCGCTTGATAAGTCTATGGATAAACACCACAATTCTTCTTGATAAGTTCACGAGGACACCACAAACGATGTTGACTAAATCGTTTCATAAATTCGAACGCCACAAGAATGCTTGATAAGTTCGTGAGGACGCCAATCAAGATAAGCACAAAAATTAAAGCTTCTATAAATACTGAAAACACCACTTCCCATCCGACTTGCAGGTGTTAAGCATCTCTTGTAAAATATGAGCAAAATCAAATCCTTCTAGAGCCCAAACCTCCATTTTTTCAACTCGTTGTCCCCCTTGTTTTGCCCTTCCCAAAAGTGGTTGTTGTGTAAATCTTTCACCATATCATAAAATAACTAGAAATAGCGATAAAAATAATTTTGATTTGCTTGTTCCTGAAAATATTTTATCCTTTAGACATCGTAGAAAATTAATAATTTCTTTTCCCTTTCCTATTTTTTTATTTTTAAAAGCCTGTCGAATAAATCCCAAATCTCAATGATAGTGAATTTGACCACAAACAATGATAGATGAATCGTTTGATAAGTCATTGAATGCCACAAGAATTTTACTCTTTGATAAGGTCATGAAGACAAATTCTTCAAAGAAGGTGGAGAATACTCACACAAAATATTGAAGACTAAATCTTAATTTTATTAAAGCAAAAATGTCCTTTAAATAGGACTAGATTACATTGATATACCAAATATTCGATCAATGACTTGACATATTCCACGTCGTATAAATAAATCAATATCAAGATTAAAACTCTATCTTAGTCTGTATACAATAAAACTTGTTCTATTCGACATCCAATCCAGGTTAATCTGTTCCATTCGACATCCAGGTTCAGATTAATCTGTTCTATTCGACATCAAATCCTAATTAAATACATTCTGTTCGATACATACCAGAGTTGGTCCTAGCTAAATTGTTGTGATTCGATATATGTCAATTCTGATCATAATGATGTACACACTAAACAAACCCTTCGACTTCAAAATACCATTTGATCCGACCCGGAAAGATCCGACCCGAAAGATCCGACCCAAAATATCCAATTTGGAAAACTATAAATAGGAGGCATTTATGGTTTTCCAAAGGTAAGTAATTCAACAACGACTAATATACTTCTGCTATTCTGATCATCAACTGTACTGACTTTATCATCGGAGGGTTTACGCCGGATCAACCAACCGGCAACACCTAACGAGTTCCTTTGAACGCATGATTAGGATCCTAAAGAGGAGTTCCGTTTGATCTAACCAACAGAAACTCCTTGCTGAAGAACAGATATCAACATCTACGTGGCAAGATATAATTGGACCACGTATTCAGACGAAATATCCCTTCATCAGTTGGCGCCGTCTGTGGGAACCACTAATCGGTGTTCGAGGAGGACTGACAACGAGATCAAAAGCAGCAATGGCAGAAACCGCAGCACGCGAGCCTGAACAACAAGGAAACAATATCGAAGATGATCAAGTTAGCATTCATGAGGAGGAGTGTGAAGGTGCTGGACCTTTACGTCCAGCGGAATTTTTTTTCAAATTTACTCGAGAATAGCTGCAAGAACTGATCACCACAGCGCATAAAGAATGGCTGAGCAAATCAAAGCTGCTCGACGTCGAAGGTCGAAGGCCTAAATCTCCGGAACATCACTCGGGAAGAGCAAAAAATGATCAAGCAATTTCAGAGGAAGTAAATAGCAGACTAAAAGAGCAAGAATATCGACCAACTGAACGAAACAAAGCAAGACCAGTGGAATTATCCGTCGAAGTAAATAAACTTGCATCTGAAGTCAAATGTTTGACAAAAAAGTTAGAAAACCAAGAAAAAAGAGTCGAAGATGAAGCTCATGTCATTCGAACAAACAAGAGGTCCCCATTTTGTGATGAAATATACTTTGAAAGATTACTGTCAACACAAAGAATGCCAACAGGATTGCCTAGATATGATGGAAAAGGAGACCCTGAAGAACATATCATACAATTCACACACATTGTGCAATTACATGATCTTTCGGACAACTTAGCAGCTAAATTATTTACTACAACTTTGTCTGATGTCGCCCAAAGATGGTTTGGACGATTGGAAGGAGGTTCGATCAGTTCGATCGACCAGTTATATGATAAATTTGTTCATCAGTTTGCAAGTGGAAAATCAATCAAACCACCCGCCAATCATCTATATTCAATCATCCAACAGAATGGAGAAAGTTTCAGAGCATTCATGCAAAGATTCAACACTGAACTTCTGAAAGTCGAAATGCCAATAATCAATTTTCTCATAACCGTGTTATTTCAAAATGCTAAAAACAGAGATTTTTCCAATACCATTGTGAGGGAAAATCCAGAAACTTACGAGAAACTGATGGATACCGCGAGTCAATGTATGACACAAGAAGAAATGAATATCATGAGAGGGAACTTCTTTGGCATTGACAGAGCGAATGAACATCAATCACAACAACAGAGTTTTGACAGACGAACATATTTTAAAATGACGGACAGAAGATTCGATCAAAGGAATCAACGGAGGGTAAGATCACCGAACAAAAGGTCGAACATTTTCACTCCTCTGACTAGTAACCAATCTCAGATTCTGATGGCAATTCAGGATCGAAATATGTTAAGAAAACCGTATCCATTGAAAAATCAGCCCCAATCGAACAGATATTGTCGATTCCACAAACAAAACGGACATGGCACGAATGACTGCTTTCAGCTAATAGATGAAATCGAAAGATTAATATCTGAAGGACAATTAGCAGATTATGTGAAGAGAGACGGTGCAGGATCCCATGCAGTGAAAGTTTCTAGCTATAGAAATGATCGACAAAGATCAAAATCACCAGATAAAAAAGTAAGGGAGCAAAACAATCAAGGACAACCTTCTCGAGTTGTGATAAATATGATATCTGGTGGACCGGCAGATGGAGACAGCAAAAACTCGAGAAGAAAGGTTTCAAGATCATTACAAACCATGCAGTTCGATAAAAGAAATAAAGTATACTCTATCAATTCCATCTCGAATTGGAAGAGTAAAATTACTTTCGATGATTCTGATCTGCATGTCAATTATTTGTTGTATAAAGATCATGATGTCCCGGACTGGCCTATGGTTATAACATCTGAAATCGGGAATTGCACAGTAAAAAGAATCCTTATTGATTCAGGGAGCTCAGCTAACATTCTGTTCCTCGACGCGCTTACCCAAATGGAATTAGGAGTAAGTTCATTACAACCTATCAACACACCTTTATCTGGTTTCGGAGGAGGAGAAGTTACGCCGTTAGGAACGTTAACCCTATCTACCACTCTAGGTAGTGAAGATAACTGCAGAACAAGTATGATCAAATACTTGGTAGTAGACTCGCCATGTGCATACAATGTTATCCTGGGAAGACCAGCCCTGAACGTTTTTCAAGCAGTTCTGTCTACTTATCATCAAAAAATGAAGTTCCCCACCAAGCTAGGTATTGGAGAAGTGGTTGGAGACTCCAAAGAAGCCTGGGATTGCTACATTGTTTCGGTGGATAACAAAAAAGTCACACAGCACCGAGTGATCTCCATCGAAGAAGCTGGAGACCTACAATTAACCAAGAAATTAAAGAAGGGAAAATATGCTATTAAATCACCCCCTGTCGAAGAACCCTCTTCAAGAAAACGAAAATTCGAGTCTCCAAGAGTTGAACCAGGCGAAGGTTTTAAAGAAATCAAACTCGTCCCGAGAGAATCAAGCAAAACAACCAGAATAGGAACACAACTGAGCGAAGGGTTGGAAGTCCTTTTAATACAGTTTCTGCGAAAGAATATTGATGTATTTGCTTGGTCAACCAGTGATTTACAAGGCATAGATCCAAGTATAATAGTTCACAGATTAAACATAGATCCTTCAGCCCGACCGGCTAGACAAAAAAAGTGAAATTTCGGTCCTGAACGAAATAAGATTATCGAAGAGGAGGTAGACAAACTTTTGAAGGCAAGATATGTGGTCGAAATACAATTTACGGAATGGCTATGTAATGTAGTTTTGGTTCCGAAGAAAGAAGGAAAATGGAGAATGTGCAATGACTTTACAGATCTAAACAAACTTTGTCCAAGAGATCCATATCCACTACCCAGATTTGATACTCTAGTTGATTCGACCGCTGGTTGCGCAATATTGAGTATGATGGACGTATTTCAAGGTCTCTATCAAATTTTCATGGCTTTGGAGGATCAAGAAAAAACTGCTTTCGTCACTGAGAAAGGCGTATAATGCTTCAAAGTGATGCCCTTGGTCTAAAAAATGCAGGTGCAACCTATCATAGATTGGTGAATAAAATGTTCGAGCCACTGATAGGGAAGTCAATGGAAGTTTATGTCGATGATATGCTAGTAAAAAACTTAGAAGAAACTGATCATTTGGCTCATATCAAACAAGCATTCGACATAATGAGAAAATATGGGATGAAATTAAATCCATCAAAGTGTACCTTTGGGGTACGAGCAGGAAAATTCTTAGGCTATTTGGAAAAAATTCAAGCTGTCATAGAGATGAAACCACCAAAAACAGTCAAAGAAGTACAAATACTTGTTGGAAGAATAACTGCTTTAAATCGATTTATATCGCGATCAGCTGACAAAAGTCTACCTTTCTTCAAGATACTGAAAAATGTGAAGAAATTCAATTGGACCGAAGAATGTGACCTAGCATTCGACCAGCTAAAGTTGTACTTGACCTCATCACCATTACTGGCAAAACCTATCGCGAACGAAGTGTTGTATCTCTACGTGGCCGTGTCAGATCAAGCTATCAGTTCAGTATTAGTAAGATCAGAAGGAAAGGAGCATCAACCTATATACTATGTTAGCAGAGTGCTGCAGGAACCTGAGAAAAATTATATGGAGATTGAAAAATTTGCGCTCGCCCTCATGACGACAGCACAAAAACTCAGACCTTATTTTCAATACCACAAAATAATCTTCCTGACAAGCCAACCATTGAGACAAGTTTTATCAAAACCTAATGCATCCGGAGACTTATAAAGTGGGCTGTTGAATTAGGAGAATATGATATCGAATTTCAACCAAAAACAGCTGTGAAGGCTCAAATACTGGCATATTTCATATTAGAAAACTCATCATCTGAACCAATGACTCCAACGGAAACTTGGATGTTACATATCGATGGATCCTCGACTACAAGTGGGGAAGGAGCTGGAATTTACTTCCAAGGACCAGATGATATTGAGTTAGAATTCTCTTTGAAGTTGGCCTTCCTCGTTACCAATAACGAGGCAGAATATGAAGCACTGATATCTGGTCTGAAAATGGCATTTGAGACTGGCGGAAAATGGCATTTGAGACTGGCATAAAATGTTTGGTAGTTTATACTGACTCACGGCTAGTAGAAAAACAATTCAAAGGATTGTTCGAAGCCAAGGAAAAATCTATGATCAAATACTTAGCCATGGCGCATGAATTAGCTGCAAGATTCGATAGCTTTCAAATCGAATACATTCCGAGAGAAGAGAATACTCGGGCAGATGCACTTTCAAAGTTTGGAAATCTAATCGAAAGCATCAAACAAAGAAAGATCACCCTGATGTGGTCTACTAAATCATCAATCGAAGTCGAAGCCGAGGAAATTACGAACATTGAAAAAGCAGAGCAAAATTGGAAGACCGAATTCATCAACTATCTGAGAAATGGAACTTTACCTGAGGACCTAAATGCAGCCAGACGTTTAAAATATCGAGCACCTCGATATACACTTCTAAATGGAGACTTGTACAGAAGATCATTTTTCGGTCCTTCGGTAAAATGTTTGGCCCCGACGCAGGCCAAAATTGTTTTGAAAGAAGTACATGAATGTTCATGAGGAAGTCACTCAGGAGGTAGATCGTTGGCCTTAAGAATATCAAGACAAGGGTATTACTGGCCAGAGCTGACTCGTGAAGCAAATAAGTATGCACAAAAATGTGTTGGGATATTCTATCATGGGGCTCGATTGTCAATACAACAAAGTGCGAAATTTAAAATTTTTCGAGGTCCCTAATAGTCCCATAAATCTTTCCCCACAGTTAATTATACGAAAAGGTTGAATCAAACAATTAAATAAACACAGGGGGTTAATCGCAATTTACCTCACCACGATTTTGTGGTGGTTTCCTCCAGGTGTTTGGTTCGATCCATAGCTTGAGTGATCCATGTGTCTCACCTCCAAAGTTTAGTCCACACCAACTGGATTGTAGTGACACCTACAAGCCTTAGGCTACGAACTGGATCTCGTAGGTTTGTCAGCAAAGGATTTCAGATCTGGATCTGGACTTAAGATCTTGATCAGGATTAGGAGATACAGATGGAAGAATCGAATCACAGGACTTGTGTGATTCTAACAGGGTTCGACCAGGACAGATCTGGTCGAGTTTGGGTTCGGCCAAGGTTGATCTTGGGCGACTAGGGTTTGGGGCGAAAGTAAAGGGGGCGATTTGCAATTAAATATTCTTGTGAAAAATCTGATTTTCCTCACTTGTGTAATCGATTTTTCTCTCTCAATTTTCAGCAAAAGTTTTGTTCTCTCAAAAGGTTTTTAGGTTTGTGTATCTTGTGCAAGTCTATTATGAAGAGAAGAGGGAAGAGTATTTATAAGAGAAGAATCCTTCTCTTGATAAATATCTTCTTCCCTTATCTATCAAATCTCCAAATCTTTCATTCCTTATCAATTTGGGAATGTGAGATTTGATAGATCTCTTCTTGCTTGTCCTTCAAGAATCAAAACTCCTTTTCCTTTAATTTTCAAAATCGCCCCTACCCCTATTTCAAGATAATTGCAAAATCAACCCATAATTATCCAATACTAAAATTGGTTAATTTATTCTTTCAATTAATTAACTACTTTAATTAAATTCATAATTAATCAGATAACTCTAATTAATTAATTGAACATTAATCAATTAGATATCTAATCAATATTCTCCTATTGAATTAATACCATAATTCAATTACTTTGATTTAACAACTTTAAATCATTTGCTTTCCTTTAAGACAGTCACCGTCCAATTGTATTGTGTGTGACCCTCTGGGTTCACCATCAACTGGCAGCAGGCCCACGACTTTCGTGATTTGATTAACGAGCAATTAAATGCTCCGATCAATTAAACAACTTTTAATTGACGCACTCCAGAATTAATTTCCTTATTAATTCAGGAGTACCCACACTTCATGGTCGATGTCTAGCCACAAGCCCATGAAGCCCAATCAAAGGTGAATTGATAATTGTGAACCTCACCTCTTATAATTGCCATGTACATACGGTCCTTCCACAATGATTTCCCGATCGAGACCTAGGGTGTGTGAATTGATCGGCACCTCTAATTATCTCGATTCTGTACTTTCTAATTCTGGATAATAATTCCGGTGTGACTGCTTAATTTGGAAACCCCTTTCCAAATTCGTCACCAACCATGGCCATGGATTTCTAGGAACATATTATCGAAGAACGTACAGGAAATTCTCTCACCTTATCAGGGTGAGTCGATAGATCCTTTCTTAGTACTAACCACTCGCGTACAGTTGTGTACGCACCCAACTTAGGCACTTTGTGGCCAGGCTACGTGACCAGTACCTAAATCTAAGTACGCAGACTCGTGCACCGAATTCGCCCTAGCACCTCAAGTCCAAGGACTAAATCGTACACTATTATAAGCCTTGAGAAACATCCCATCACCGATATGCGTCATGCACTTCCACAATGGGTTTCTCTGTTCGGGTCGTTCGATGCGTTCAATCCTCCATTGAACCACCTACTCATATGCACTGGCCTCAAATGCCTTGCTCATGAAACGCTACAAATTCACTCCATGTGAATCATGCATACTTGTACAAGTCTTGGTGATTCCTACGATACCCCGTCTCGTTCGGAATCTATGACTTGGAACGGTTTTAAGATTACGACCTTTGAGACTGTTTCATGATTGCACTCAGTACTGAAGTGAATCGTCCCATAGTCTATTGTGACCTTAGGATTTCATCCAATCGCTTAGATAGGTTCGCGAGAGATGAAGTTGGCCATTGTTCAATTTCACGTACTATGAATGAACGGGCGTATTAATTATAAACCATAAGAAAATAGTACTTCAACAAGCTAATTAATATTGGCTTGATGGGCACTATCCTATCAAAATGTGATAAATGTCAATTTCATGCTAATATCCCTCATCAACCTGCTCAAAATTTGCATGGCCATTCGATCAATGGAGAGTCGACTTAGTCGGACCACTTCCTATGGCTAAAGGACAAATCAAATATCTGCTCGTTGGAGTCGAATATTTCAGTAAATGGATCGAGGTTGAACCACTTGCTACCATCTCTCAGACTCAGATCATCAATTTTTATTGGAAGAATATTGTATGTCGATTTGGTTTGCCAAGAACTATTATATCTAATAATGCAGCATAGTTTGTGGGAGCTAGAGTCGTTGCATGGTGTACCAAGAATGGAATAAAACAAAGATTTACCTCAGTAGGATGTCCACAAACAAAATGGTCAAACGGAAGTTACTAATAAAGATATTATTCAACTATTAAAGAAAAGACTCGAAAAAGCAAGTGGAGCATGGCTAGATGAATTACCTTGGGTAATTTGGGCTAATTGAACCAAGGAGAGAACATTCTACAGGAGAAACTCTGTTCAGTCTGGTATATGGTTCAGATGATGTGGTTCCAACTGAAATACAAATACCACAACAAGAGTCGAATTATATGGAGAAAAGGCCAACGAGGAACGAAGAAAATACGAAGTAGACAATGCCGAAGCTAGAAGAGAAAAAGCTTTAACTAAAATACAAGCGTATAAATCCACAATGGCTAAAGCTTACAACAAAAATGTGCGTTTGAAGACATTTCAAGTCGGGGATCTAGTCTTGAAGAAAAGCGAAGTATCCAAGGACACTGGAAAACTCGACCCTAAATGGGAAGGACCTTAAAAAGTCATCGAAGTTGGAAGAAAATGAGCGTATAAATTAGAATATCTGAATGGAAAGCCCGTACCAAGAACATGGAATGGAAGAAACTTAAGAAAATACTATACTTAGGGTTTTCTTTTAAGATAAGATGGTCACTTACGACCAGTTCTTATGTTTTGTACTTATGATCATTACATTGATCAATATTTTGTAAATTTGTACTGTTACGAAGTACAATCAATGAAAATGAATTATCTTTTCTGCAAAAAATTGTAGTATTGGCTCTGATGACACAATTGATAACTTTCAAAGCATCAATCGTTTTCGACAGCTTTCAAAGCATCGAATCCTTACACTATAAAAGTGATAAGTGACAATTGATAGCTTTCAAAGCATCAATCATTTTCGACAGCTTTCAAAACATCGAATCCTTACACTATAAAAGTGATAAGTGACAATTGATAGCTTTCAAAGCATCAATCATTTTCGACAGCTTTCAAAACATCGAATACTTACACTATAAAAGTGATAAGTAAAACAATTGATAGCTTTCAAAGCATCCATCATTTTCGACAGCTTTCAAAGCATCAAATTATTACGCTATAAAAGTGATAAGAAAAACAAGTTGATCGCTTTCAAAGCATCAATCATTTTTTGTAAAAAAAGTGATAAGTAAAACAATATTGTTATACTAGGAATTTATTATAAAATCGACATATCAACTTATTATTTGTTCAAATCAAAATTGGTCTATATTCGACATACCTACCAGTTTAAAAAAATCTTCGATTACTTTATTCTTTGTTCGACATACCTGTCATTTCACTATGCCTTCGACCTACAAATTTATAAATAATCCCTTTATGCTCAAGGAGTAGGTCGAACAAAGGTGAGAAACAAAAGACAATCAAAAATCGAAATAATCCAAACCAGCAATAGATAGATTAATATAGCATAGATGTTTACAGATACTTAAAAAGTATTCAGCAAAAGAACGAAAAGACTTCAAAAGGTGCATATTACAAAATAAGTTCATTCTATAAAGGCATCGAGAGGCCGGGCACAATCGACACAGGGAGCCGTCCGTTCGAGGCACTAATTTAGAACATCTAGCCACTCCATCAAAAAAGCGCAATATCATTCAACAGTATGAGAATCATTCCCCACCAATGCGGAAACATCAAGATGATCAAACGTATCAGTGTTCAGGGTAGCTTCATTACCAATGCCTTCATCAATCATATTATCAATTTGTTCACCTGTAAGGACCTCTTGCTGCACAACTCAATCCTGCTCAGTTCGATCACCTTGAACTTGCTCTGTTCGACAACAGCATTGTCGGTTATTTCTTGGGAACTTCCTGAGCCCATTGCTTCGAGAAAAATAGGATAAAAAATATCATCTTCGAGGGTTGGACCAACTTCGACATTGTCAGTAATTGGAAACGGTTCGCAGTCATCGTCTTTTTCCGGGTCCAGGGCTCCTGCGTCAAAACGCTCATTCAGAAGCCGAGCTTTCTGCATTGTTTCCAACTTTTCTCAAAAACGGAAAGCAATTCGACACCTGCTTTCATATCTGATATAGCATCATAAGTAGGAGAACGCCAAAACTCTCGAGCAATATCTAGTTTTTGCTCGATATTTGGCACAGTCATTCAACCTCTTCCATAGCTTTGATTAGACTCAACCTTCAATCGTTCGATTTCGATGTTCTGATCCTCAACCTTTTTCTCTAGCCCTTCGACATCAGCATTTAGAGCAATAAGTTTCTCTATGGCATCAATCAACTGGTTATCTTTCCTTTGAAGTTCGGTTTCAGCATCCTTCTGCTTCTTTTCGGCATCCTTCGAACTCTCAGAAAGGGCTTTCATCAAGTTTTGTTGCTCTTTCATCTTCTTTTTCATCTTATCGATATCCTTAAAGGCACGCTCGGCAAGCTCATAACCTTGATACATTACATTGCATGCCTGCAAAATCAACAAGAAATGTCAAATAAATACATATCAAGATCCATATATATCGACTAAGTAAAAACAAAATTTTGACCAGAAACTTACAGAAATGAGGTCATGAGATCCCTTCTTCAAGTTCATTTTAATCTTCTTTTTGCTCATCTTAATCTGACCCTGCTTAAAAATCACGGATTGAAATACTTTCCAAACCTTTTCTTCATCTTCTTGTTCTAAAATTGAAGAGTCGAGAGAAAATCCTCCTGCACTAGGTTGCTCATAATTCATTATGCTTTCAATATCCTCATCAGAAGAAACCTCGAGAACAGACTCTTTTCCAGGGGGTCGAGCCACAACTTCATTTTCTTCTCTGGGGCTCTTACTACCTCGAGCAGCTTCAGGAGTCGAAGAACCTGTTTATTTCGACCTAGTACTTCTTTGAGGTCCGGTAGCTTGTGAGTGTCGAATAAGTTGATGTGTCGAACCATCTGTTATACTGCGAACATGAATGCTAGGATGGTTCGATGAGACATTTGGTGGTCGGTTTGGTTGATTTGAATGACCACTCTGATTTTGACTTTGGGAGGGACGAGGTGCTGGGTTTGACCCTCTTCCCCGAGCCAATTCGAACATCCTTTTTGTTCGTTGAGACATAGTAGCAAAAACTGCTTGCTCTGCACAGAATACACATCGAATTAGTTAAAAAAGGAAAACCTTACAATAAATCAAAATAATTTATATTCACTACCTAAAGTGGGATAGCTTCTTCGAGCCTTCGAGTTCGACATTCCCCCTAATCGAAGAACAGGTTCTCGAAGTAACTTCTTAGGATTAAATTTAGTTGCTCTTGACTGATTCAGAAACTCAGAACCCCGTGAAGGATTTGCTACATTATCAATTCTAATAGGCCCCGTACGCCACTCTCTTCGAACATTCCAAATATAACCTTGAGGAGGAGCAATGTAGACAAATCGATGTTTCCATTCCTTTCCATAGCCAGATTGAATTTGATTCAAAAAACTTTTCTTGTTCCTCACTTTAATGTAATAAAATCCAACATTTGACTTCGGAGACTCAGTAACAACAAAAAGATTGTTAAAATTTGCAAAGGAAGGGGGTTGACCTAGAGTTTTCATTATTAAACAAAAGGCAATGATGTAACCCATGCCATTAGGAACTATTTGAATCGGAGATAAGTATAATTGATTTAGAATATCAGCCACTTCAGTAGGTATAGGAAATCGAAGACCAAGTTCGAGGTGATGAATATTGATAGCTCTACAATTATCGGGTGGGGTATTCATTCGATCACTATCTAATGGTTCAATCACCAACCAACCACTAGGAAAAGAATAAGTCTGTGCTAAAGAAGAAATTGGACCTCTAAAAAAAGCAGGAATAATTTGATCATATTGATCTACTGTTTTATAACGAGCAGATGGCCCAGCCTCTTCGACTTCACCCCCCTCGACTTGCCCTAATTCGACTTCCCCTTCGAAATTCCCCAATTCAACATCACTTTCATCAATTTGCCCTAATTCGACATCGGCAACAGATTCCAAATTTTCAAAACTCGGACCAGAATTACCAAATAATACAGAATGAACTCTAATACTATCTATTTCATCATCGCTAGTTATATCAATATAATCAGTAGAAGAAGAAGAAACAACAGGGGAATCATCTGAATCAAGCTCTGTACTAGCCGCACTACTAGAGGAATTTAAAGATGTTCTTAATCGATGTATGAAGAATAGAGAAAAAATTACCCGGAAGGAAGGAGTATTCGACCACTTCGACCTAATATCTGCCGCTTTTCTTCGACCACTTTGACCTAACAGCCCTCACTTTCTTCGACCTAAAAACCCTCACTTCTTCGACCTAATTTTCCTCCAAAGTAATTTTGTGTTGTGAGGTTAAAATGACAAAGGGGGCCTTATATAGAGAGATGAGAAAGGTAAATTGTAGAATTAACCCATCGGTTATGAAATGGTTCGACTTCCTGTAACGCCCCCAAAATTTCGAACGCTTTCAATTGGATTTTAATCCAAATTTAAGTGCTACATTTTATTTTCAAAGTTAAGCATTAATTTGAACTAAAATATACAAATTAATTAAATATTGTGATCTTATGAACTTTGAAAAAATTAAAAATATAAAAGTTACTTTAATATAAGATCAAGACCTTCTTGAAAATTTCGGGCTTGGATGCACAAAAAAATTTGTTTTTGTGGACAAAAATGTAAGATTTCAAAACTTCGGGGGGCAAAGTGTAAATTTGCCTCAAGTTCCAGATTTTTTGTAGGAGAGTAATCATTTTCTCTCTTTGCACACTCCTAGGGTTGTCAAGCATGCCCTTGGGTAGATAAACTCATCCACCTAAGTTGACATGCATTGGTGGAAAATATGAAGTAATAACACTCCTTTATTATCATATTATATGTATATGTGTATACATATTAAAAAAATCTGATTTTATAACCTAATAAATATCCTCCTCAAACCCACATTATCTTCTTTACAACTTAAAAATACTTAGAGAGAAAATAAGAGAGAGAAAAGAGACAAAACATTTAGAAGAGAGTTTTCGGGTATACTCAACCCAGTCTCGGATTTTCGATCATTCCTCCTTTGTCCACCGTTGGATCATGCCCAAATTTTGCGTGGAGGTTCTACACACATGGATCTACATATTGACCGTTCAGATCGTCGTTTGGAACTCCCAAAGTGAATCGACAGCCATTGGAAAATGGTGAAAAGTAAGGATTTGAGGGCCTTTTTATGAACCACCACCGGAGCCGCCACCACTGCCAGCGGAGCTGCCATCACCACCTTCGTAGTTCTGGAAATAAAGAGAGTTTCACCCCTTTCGTTGATTTGGGTAAAAAGACATCTATGCATGTGTTCTTTAGTTTTTGTGATATTACTTTATTCTCTTTAAAATATATGTTGAAGAAGTTTAGTTTGTCCTTATGATAAGTTGTTGAGTTCATATGTAATATTTAGTGTGACTTGCTTTGGTTTTGTTTAGATATTTCTTATATGTTTTGATCTTGATTTCTTTTTGTAAGAAAGTTGATGTTTTTATTTTTCTCAAAACTTTGGGGGTATTTTTGAAAATTTTAAAAGTTGAAAGGTTAAGGGCTGCAATTTTTATTGGGAGTAAGATGGACTGAAAATATAAGTTTTTGTTTGATATTTGGTTAGGTTTACTTGAAAAGCATTTGTTTTAAAGTTTGCTTCGATATTTTGCAAAAATGGGAGTTTTTAAAACATTTGGGGTTATTTTTGTAAATCTGAAAATAAGGGGCTAAATGCGCTGTTTCGTCGCTGTTTTTACATGGTTCTTTTATAAACTCTTGATTAGTTGATTTGAAGTAGTGGTCTATTCACTTTAGTTATAAGATTGAAAATTTATAATTTTTTCCGAAGAAATTTTATAATCAAAGAAATTTTTGTTTCTCATTGTTAGTTGGTGAAAAGTTAATAAAACTTATTTTTAATCTCAGTTTTATAGTGAAAAATATGCTTAATTATTTTTACATATTGCTTAGATGCTTGGATCTTGAATTATTTTTCAAGAAAGTTGATTTTATTAAGTTTTTGAAAACTATGAGGGTATCTTTAAAAAGTTTTAAACTTGTGGGGTTTTTAAAGATTTGATTTTTGAAGTAACAAGATACTTAATATTTTTATTTGATTTTCGATATGAGTATAGTTAAAAATATTTTAAATTAAAGTTGTTGCAATTCTTTTGGAAAAATGGATGTTTATAAAAGTTTAGGGGCTGTTTTGTAAATCTGGAAAATAAAGGGAAAAGTTTGCTGTTTTGGCGCTGTTGTATTTAAGTTGTATTTTGAGTTTTGAAAATAATAACTTTTAATTGGAGTTTGATGTCATAAGTTCTAAGCAATTTTGTGCGATGTGTTAGTAGGAAATCATTGTGTAGGATTTTCATTAGTTATGTTTTAGTAAGGTTATTAGATAATTCTAAGTCGTATACGTACTTGCTCAGGTTTCGGATACGCTTCATTTGTGGAGTTTTAGTCGCTATACTAAGCGACAAAGGTGAGCGCTGTGTGTTTATTTTGTATGTCGGTCCGATGTGCTAGTAGATCGAGTCCAAACATGCACTTAGGCTCTTAATAATCAAAACATGAATTTTATTCTAACTTTTCTTGTATGTCGTCACGAATAGGTTGACTTATTAGGTCAACATTACTCGCATGAAATCACTTAGTATTTCAACAGGATTATCCAAATACATGCTACATCCGAATCTACTAGTTGCGAATACATTTTACTAAACTATCATGATACCCAAAATTTCATTTGATAAGTTATTCAATGTTGATAATATGTTAATATGTTTGATATGTTATGTTCCGTTTGTTTCCGACTATATGTTTCCGTTTGTTTCCGATTTTTTGTGGGCCCCCTTTTGATTGGTATATGGACCCGATGCCAACCTGGCCGGCAAGGGCCGGTAGGATTGTCACGGTTACCCGTAGGCCTGGCCTTACAACCCAAGTGGGGAGGAACACTTGAGGAGTAAGGACGAACTCCGGCAAAGACATGTCGATGCATTTCAGATAGTAAGGTCGCTCCTTACTTGGTGAGTTTGGATGGACATCAGAATGAGGATGGAGGGTAAGTGGAAGACGGCATCAACAATTATGAGTTATGTGAATTCCGTGTTTCTTCCATCTTGAATATATGTTTATTAGCTTGATAACATGATTATGTTATATAATATGTTGCATTCACACATCACCATGCAAATTCGCACATAGCCTCACTAAGTTGGAAGATCAAGTTATGCGTTCTATGTTTCACTCTTTTCAGTTTCAGGCATTATGGAAATAATAGTCGGGTTGCGGTTTGGTCATCACGGTTGCGGTCCCACCCTAGTATTCAGGAGAGTAGTATTATTTTGTGGTCGATTTATGTTTTTTTTTTATTTTGTTTAAAACCTAGCTTAGAATGTTTGATTCGTTAAAGTTGATTTATATTTTCATAAAAGCGAAAAGATTTTCTTAAATTGCTATTTATCTCTCTCCGTGGATTTTGTTCAAATCTTTTGATATGTTGTTTTCCGTTAAAACTTAGTAATTTAAATTTTTCTTATTTCACTTTAAACCGCTTCCGCTGTTAAACTTTTAATTTATCGTTTCCTTTAAAAAAAAAAGAGTTTCGATATTCTAACACGTTTTCAAAATAATAATAATTTTTCGACCGTTATCCGACGGACCCGCGCAGCCGAGCCGTCACACTTCCAAACCATTATTTTTTCGATACAAAATATTTAACCTTAAAAAATATCGAAAATTACATTTTTAACCCAGATGAAAAAATTATTCGTATATACGAATAGAACAGGCTATATATATATATATAGGGAGATCGAATAGGCTATATATATCGAATATACTATAATATTTGACATCGAATAAATATGCCTATATATATATATCGAACAGTATATACAGATAAATTAGGTAACTAATCTTTCACTTTGTATTATTCGATGTTGATGAATGCTTCGACATTGAATGTATATCCAAATTGTAGTTCTTCCATATACATCAATATTCAATATATATCATTCGATATATATTCCAAATAGTTTATCATTTATTTTCATTATTTACTTCACAAATTCGATATTATCATATCGAATTCATGAACTTGAGGGACTAATGATATACCACACATAAATAAAAACTTTTATATTTTTCACAAAATTCAAGACTTTGATATTTTAAATATCAAAATACTTGAACTTGGGGGACTATTGATATACCAAATATTCGATCAATGACTTGGCATATTCCACGTCATATAAATAAATCAATATCAGGATTAAAACTCTATCTTAGTCTGTATACAATGAAACTGGTTCTATGCGACATCCAATCCAGGTTAATCTGTTCCATTCGACATCCAGGTTCAGATTAATCTGTTTTATTCAACATTCAGACCAGACTAATCTATTCTATTCGACATCAAATCCTAATTAAATACGTTATGTTCGATACATACCAGAGTTGGTCCTAACTAAATTGTTGTGATTCGATATATGTCAATTCTGATCATAATTCGATGTACACACTAAACAAACCCTTCGACTTCAAAATACCATTTGATCCGACCCGAAAGATACAACCTGAAATATCCAATTTGGAAAACTATAAATAGGAGGCATTTATGGTTTTCCAAAGGTAAGTAATTCAACAACGACTAATATACTTCTGCTATTCTGATCATCAACTGTACTGACTTTATTATCGAAGGGTTTACGCCGGATCAACCAACCGGCAACACCTAACGAGTTCCTTTGAACGCAGGATTAGGATCCTAAAGAAGAGTTCCGTTTGATCTGACCAACAGAAACTCCTTGCTGAAGAACGGATATCAACATCTACGTGGAAAGATATAATTGGACCACGTATTCAGACGAAATATCCCTTCATCATACATCTTAAAAATAACTAGGAAACAATAAAATAGTAAACTACCCCAATTCTACAAAAAAAAAAAAAAACAGATCCTACTAAAGAATAAACTAACTCCTACTAAAACAAGGTAACTAAATTAAAAACTCCTACATATCAATTAATTATTGGGCTAGATATCTCTTCTTTAATATTGATGAGCAAGAAAACCTTCTGAACTTGACAACTTGTCTTCAATTAGTTATTCAACCATTGTCATAACTTGTCTTCCAAGTCTTCCATGAATAATACATTTTTTTTTGCTCTTCATGGTCATATCATTCTCCCCCCTTTCAAAAATATTTGTCATTAAATTTTTGCCACCTTGGAGATCTAGCATGTAAATAATGCAAAACTTCTTCGGGATAATGAAGACGACACAAATGATAATGAATAAATCGCTTGATAAGTCTATGGATAAACACCACAATTCTTTTTGATAAGTTCATGAGGACACCACAAACGATATTGACCGAATCATTTGATAAGTTGGAACGCCACAAAAATGCTTGATAAGTTCGTTAGGACGCCACAAACGACGATGGATGAATCGTTTGATAAGTCATTGAACGCCACAATAATTTTACTCCTTGATAAGATCAGGAAGAAGAATTCTTCAAATATGGTGGAGAATACTCACAAGAAATAATTGAAGGCTAAATCTTGTCTTTCATTAAATAAAAATGTCCCTCAAATAGGATTAGATTAGATCTTGAAAAGAACTAGGAAACAATAAAATAAAAAACTAACCCGATTTTAAAAAGGAAATTAACTACTACGAAGACAAGGAAACTAAATTAAAAACTCTTGTATGTCAATTAATTATTGAGGTAGATCTTCTTCAATCTTGATGAACAAGTAATCCTTCTTGACCCGACAATGTCTTCAATTAATTATTCTATCATTTTCATGAATTATCTTCCAATTCTTCCACGAATTTTCACTTCGTGTATCGTTCTCTTCAAGGTCACATCAAACTTCAAACTAACATCTTATACATAATCAATCGAAATCGAAATAATAGTTTTTAATTTTAGGACATATTTTTTGTATTTATTTTTCGTCTTTGAACAATATGTCTTGAGTATCAGATGAATTTTTTTTTATTTCTTTTCTCGAACTATATTTTTAGGATAAAAAATTGCAAAATTTGAAAGTCACATCGATATATTATGTAAATTTTATTTTTGAATATATGACATTAAACTCAATATATACTAATCATATTCTAAAATGATCAATATACTATCTTTTAATTTATTTAACTTACACTTTTATATTTTTAAATGAATATAATCATTATAAATTTATATGGCCGGGCTTATTAGTTAGTATCATATTTACATTCAGTGGCGGAGCTTGGATTTTTTTTCACCCGAGTCACTATAAAACTTAAAAACATATTAGAATCTAAAATATTAATAGAAAATAAATATTAAAAAGAAACAACTACTACATAACAACCAAATTTCTTTATATATATTACAATTGTTCAAGTTGATCTATCATGATAAAAAATTGCTTCACGATTAAATCATTCTAAACAATATCAAATACATATTATGCTATAATAGTAACTATAGTCCTTTATCTTTTCATATTTCACATCCTACTCCTTAGTCGATCAGTTTTTAATATACTTTATAGCAGAAAATGTCCTCTTCAATATAGATGAAGATGAGTGAGAAATGGTTATAAAATTGGAATAATTCTTAATATTAAAAAAGTGTCTTTTATTACATTTCAAATTGCAAAATAAAAGAAATTATTGGTATTTGAGTTAACATCCTTGACTTGCTAGATTTATCTTACTCTAATAAACATGGAGTATTGGACCCTTTCATGTAAAGAGAGGTCCATCACAAAGAAAGTAACAAAGTACACTTTAGTTGTAGATATAAATAAAAAATTACTTATACATATTATAGTTATGATCAAATTTGAGGGGGGTCCATGCACCCGCTACCTTTAGTGTGGCTCCGCCGGTGTTTACATTACAGTTATGATAAACATAAACTAGATAAATATTATATGTTTTTAATTTATACATATCTAATTGTTTGTATATGTTTAATCAATCGTGAGATATTGCTAATTTATATTTTATAATTAACATATTAATTATATCATTATTATATCATACCAATTTAACCATTATCATCAGTGACAAGTCATCTCACGGATTCATTGTTCAGTAAGGTTCTACTTAAATACGAAATTTAGACCAAGCTTAAATAATACTCCCTCCGTCCCATTTTAATTGTCGTTTTAGGTGTTTTCACACATATTAAGGCACCTACTTTATTGCCTCAATTTTAGGAAAAAAACAAATGATATTCCTAAAATACCCTTACATTATCTCTCTTCCTTTTTCTCTTATTCTCTCTATCTTTCTCTTTCTATCTCTCTTGGAGTAATAAAAAGCAAAGGGCAATATGGAAAAATATGTCATTAATAGTGCATTGAAACTCTAAAGTGACAGATAATTTGGGACAAAAAAAATTCTCTAAAACGACAATTAAAATGGGACGGAGGGAGTATATTGTTTGATTGTATAATATAATTTAGACCACCTACTAATAAAAAAAGACCTTTTGCCCCATCAATGAGCACACAATATTTTGTAAAGACCCATCAATGAGCACACGATATTTTTTAATCTTTACAAGTGTTAAAATAATAAAACAATGCATGAACCTACCAATGATGCGAAAGGAAAAGGCTTAGCAAAGAAGAAATCAAATTTATCTCTATAAGTGGTCCTCATTTTGCCACGTCGGCAGCAACCAACCAATGAGGTGAAGGATAAAGATTAATCAAATCTTGCCGACTTAGTTGAATACAGCCAAAAAACCAATTAGACTTTACTAAATTTAGCACCTCACTTTCCTCATAAAAAGGGGCACACTTTTCTTTCATTGAAACAGAAATAAGTTGAAACACAAAAAATGGCACCAAACGACCAAAAATCCACCGGCAACCACCACCGCCTCCACGTCATCACCCCAAAGCAGTGTGGCTCCACCTTGAGCCAAACCATCGACGCGCCGCTCCCGCTAGTTTGGTCATTGGTTCGGAAATTCGACAACCCACAAGCTTACAAGCAGTTTGTGAGGAGCTGCGATTTGAGCTCCGGCGACGGCGGCGCCGGAAGTGTGAGGGAGCTGACGGTTGTTTCCGGGCTTCCGGCGGGGAGTAGCACGGAGAGGCTGGATAGGCTGGACGATGATTCGCATGTGATGGTGGTTAGTATAATTGGTGGAGATCATAAGCTTGTGAATTATCAGTCCACAATTAGTTTACATAGGGCGAAGAAAGGCGGAAGGACGGTGGTGATGGAATCTTATGTGGTGGATATTCCGGCGGATAGCTGTGAGGAGGACACGTGTATTTTTACGGATACTATAATTGGGTGTAATCTTAAATCCTTGGCTAATATCACAGAGAACATGGCATCTCGAGAAGTTCCATGAAAAGGAGAGTAATTTTTCTCAACAATGTCATTTTCCTGTACATATTTTGTTGAATGAAAATTATTGTCCTGTAGATGTTTAGATGTTTTCTTTTTTTTTTCCCAAGTGATTAATCCCTTTTGAGGCGCGTCGGTCATATAATATGGGAACCTCTTCCAACAGGGATTCGAACCCGAGTCCGCTACTTTGTAGTGATTAGTCTTTTTCGCTAGACCAATCATTTGTTGGTAGATGTTTAGATGTTTGATTGTCAAGAAAATTTAATAAAATAATATTTTTGATAAATATCTTTGTTCGATTATGAACATTTTAAATTGTATAATATATTAAAAGTGATTGCAAAGTAAAAATTATCAAACTAATCTCTGGAATATATAAATACAAACTAAGTTGTGGAATCAAGTTAAAATTAACATTAATGAAAGAGACAAATTAAAATAGTTTAAAATAAATTATAAAAAACATGTTTTTTTTTTTTTAATAAAACAATAATCACATGTTACATTATTATTAGAATTCACTATATGGATTGGGTTAAGTTCACTCACATTTTATCAATTATTTTAGTGAGCATGGGGGTTATTGCCACTTTTCAATGTTAAACAGGGGGTCGATGATAAATTTTAGGTAAATATAAGTGTTTTCGCATCCTTTGGTGAGGGTAAAATTGTTATTATTATTTGAGAGTATTTTTTTGTTAATAATAAACAAGCACAAGGACGAATTCAGAAATTTTATCTGGGGGGAGGCTAGATACAAAAAAAATCCAACTCGAACTTATAATAATAAATAAGCACAAGCATGACCGAATTCAAGGATTTTATCCCGGGGCCTAAAGTAGATATGAAAAATTTAATCAAACATTCAAACTTATTCTTCACTTACGAGTAAATATATGAAGAAATTCAAAAATGAGTTGAAGTTTGAACAAAATGACCCCATAAATTATTACTTTAATTACATATAATATCTCATTATCTATTTGCTATATGTGACGAAATGTGAAGACATATTTGTCACATTTTACTTTGATAAGTAGTCAAACTAAAAGGGATGCTTTTCCATTTCACTCCATAATTTTTCTGGTAATTGATAGATAAAAAAAGTCTACATAAAATATGACTTATGGGTGAGAGAAGAGGCATTAAACCTAGATTGCATGGATACGGATACGGCGATACGTTATAATACGATACAAATATGGCGATATGAATTTTTAATTTATAGGATTCGATACGGCAAAGATATACATATAAAATAAAATAATTTTATATTATGCATAACAACATAACTAATTTGATTCTTCTATTATACCACAAAAGAAGTAGATCATAATTAAAATATATATTGTCTACTAGTTTAATTTCGGGTTGGACAACATCACATAAAAGTTATACACTAAAATTGTCCATGACCATTCAAAATACGAAAAAGTTATATCAAAAATTGAAAAAGTTAGAAAAAAACCCGAATTGATTTGAAATTTTCAACTAAACATCACGAGGATGGACACCCGTATCCAAGACCATTCAAAATACACGGTTTTTTATTTAACTTTTAATTTATTAATTTTTACCCATAACTTTGAAAAACTAACAAAAACACCCCATGCGTATCCAAAACGTGTCCAAAACCTGCAGGATACTCCAAAAAAACTTACTGTACCCGTATCAAAATTATTTTTTATTTAATTTAATTACAATACTCCAGATGGCGTACTGTACGCGTATCTGTATCCTCGGAGTACTATACTGCACGGAGCCATTTTTCGGAGTATCCGTGCAACCTAGCATTAAACTTATTAATTTTTCTAATCGCTTATTAACTCAGTTCCATTATCAAGTTAGATTTAACAATAATTCTCTAAAAAAAAAATTAAGAAGGCAAAACTTCTAAAATAAACTCAAAGTTTTCGTGTAAAACAAAACCAATGGAATATTCTGAAAACAAAGATTTGAAAACCACGGTCCCGTGTCAATATAAAAGTTGTGCCAATTAATACCAATGATTTTTTGTGTGGTCTCTACGTTTTTCTTTAATTAATAGATTACTTTTCTTAATTGTTGGAATTTGATATAAATCTCATAATTTGAACAATTTATATTTGTGAAAGAAGAATAATGAGCAGAAAAATAGAGAGAAAAGTTTGTAAAAGAAATCTGTAAATTATCTTAAGTGTCTTACACAGGGTTTGAACACCCATATATATACATACATAAGGCGGCTAGCTACAGTCAAAGTGCTACTCACTTAAATATATAAAACGTTAACAACAAAAACAGAGATAAGAAAAAATAATATATACAAAACACGTAAATATATTTAGTCCAAATCCCTAATTCTCAATTAGAATCTGAACTCAATTTCTTCAATCCTGCAGCTCGTCTTCTTCAACCTTCCAGCATGAGAATTTCAATTATTTTCAACACTCCCCCCTCAAGATGGAGCATGGATGTCTATCAAAGCCATCTTGGATGTCAATGCCAAAAACCGAGGTAAAGCTAAGGCTTTTGTTAAAACATCTGCGATTTGGTTGTCACTAGTTATTGGCATGAGTTTAATCTGTTTTTTATTCACCAATTCTCGAATGAAGTGACAATCTATATCTATGTGTTTCGTTCTCTCATGAAACACCGGTTTATTTGCTATATGCATGGCGGATTGATTGTCACAAAATAGGACTGTAGATGACTGAATTGATATCTGGAAATCTTTTAAAATCTGCTTTATCCAAATAATCTCACTTGAGGCACTAGCTAAGGACCTATATTCCGCTTCTGCAGAAGATTAAGAGCTGCTTCTTTGATTTCCATGACACTAGAGAATCTCCCAAGAACATACAAAATCCACTAGTAGACCTTCTAGTATCCATACAGCTTGCCCAATCTGCATCCGCATAAGACTTAATGATTAATGAAGAATTTGATGAATAAAACAAACCCTTACCTGGATTAGATTTTAGGTATCTAAGAACATGATGAACAACTTGAAGATGTGGAATTCTAGGTTTAGACACAAACTGACTTAGTTTGTGAACAGCGTATGTTGTTTCATAATGTAAAATCTCACCATCTTCAGAATTTAATTTGATGTTAGGATCCATTGGGAGTGTAAGTGGCTTTGCTCCCAAATAACCTGTTTCATCCAATAATTGCAAGGTATACTGTCTTTGATTTAGACATATACCTTTAGAAGATCTAGCAATCTCAAGACCTAAAAAATACTTTAGAGTACCCATATCCTTAAGTTTAAACTTCGTGTTTAAAAATGTTTTTAATCTGGAAATTTCATGAACATTAGGTCCTGTAAGAACAATGTCATCTACATAAAGAAGTAATGCAATAAAATTTTCATCCTTGCCAATGGTAAATAAGGAATAATCAGATTTTGACTATAAAAAACCATACTCTAATAAAGATTCAACAAACTTAGTGTTCCACTGCCTAGAGGCCTGTTTTAAACCATATAAGGACTTTTGTAGTTTGCAAACCAGTTTACTGTTGCCAATTTGTTTCTGAAAACCTAGAGGTAGGTCCATATATATCTCTTCATCTAAGTCCCCATATAAAAAAGCATTATTAATATCTACTTGATACAATCCCCACCCTTTTGAAGCTGCTATGGCTAATAAAATCTTAACAGTGACCAATTTTGCCACCGGGGAAAATGTGTCATTATAGTCTATTCCTTCCTTTTGTGTATAACCTTTAGCAACTAGCCTAGCTTTATATCTATCCACAGATCCATCAGGTTTTCTTTTTATTTTATATACACATTTGCACCCAATAGAAGACTTTCCTTGTGGTAAAGGAACAATTTTCCACGTTTTAGTTTCTTGGAGAGCATTTATTTCATCTTGCATAGCTGCTCTCCATTTTGGATTACAAACAGCTTGATAGTAATAACTGGGTTCAATCTCAGAAGAAATATTTAATATAAAAGACCTGTAAGCATCAGATAACTTGTTATATTGAATAAAGTTGCAAAGAGGATACATGGTCTGTGAGGATGTGGGAATGGTGACATTATTTAACAAATCACAATGATACTCAGAAAGATAGCCTGGTGGCTTGCTTGGTCTGTTTGACCTTCTTAAAGAAACAGGGTTAATAGAAGTATTATCACTGCCATTAGTGACAGATTGATCAGGATCAATAGAATCATCAATAGTTGGATTATAATCTAAATCATCATTATTCTGGTTAAAACAATCAGGATTATCTTCATAAGAAGTATTGTAATCTGGATAAGTATTGTTTTGATGGAAATGATCAGAATAAGAATAATTGTAATCATCAATGCTTTTATCTAAAGGAAAAACATTTTTATTTAAGAAATCATCTGTTGTAGGTGACTTAAATAAAATGGTATGAAAAGGAAAAACACCCTCATGAAGAATACATCTCTAGAAATAAAAATCTCTTTAGTTATAAGATCAAAAAGTTTGTACCCCTTAATACCAAAAGGATATCCTCCAAAAACACATATTCTTCCTCTTGGATCAAATATAGTTCTCCCTTGTTTTAAGGTCGAAGCAAAAGCTAAACACCCAAAAGTTTTAAAACTATTATAATCTACCTTTTTATTAAAAAGCTTCTGATAAGGGGATTTAAAAGAAAGAACTTTAGATGGAACTCTATTTATTAAAAAGACAGCAGTAGATATGCACTCAGACCACAAAGAAATAGGAACTTTTGATTCAAGATAGAGTGCCCTAGCAACAGTTAATAAATGTTGATGTTTTCTTTCAACAATGGAATTTTGTTGAGGTGTCTCAACACAGGAATATTGGTGAATAATGCCCAGTTCTTGAAACAATTCTTTAAAACTCAATTCAGGAGCATTATCACTTCTAAAAGTTTTTATGTTACAGTTAAATTGGTTTTTCACCATAGCCAAAAAGTTTGGAAGAAGTGTGGTAATAACAGATTTTTTTGTTAAAATTAAAACATATCCAACTAAATCTAGAAAAGTCATCATTTAATGTGGCAAAATACCTATGTCCAGTCTGAGATAAAGTATGAAAAGGCCCCCATATATCACAATGGAGTAATTCAAAAATTTATTAGAACTAGTAGTAGAAACAGGAAATGCAAGTCTTTTATGTTTGGCCAATGGACAAATTAGACAGGGATCATTTTTATTACAAGTACTGAAATTATCTAGTCCTATATCATCCTTAAGCCAAGTCATGGTCTTGAATGGTAAGTGTCCTAATATTCTATGCCATGTGACTATAGAAACTTTATTGCAGTAAGCATGTGAGCTGGTCTTGGTAGTGTAGTTGTCCAAAACATATAGGCCTTGATGCATCCTACCCTTTCCAATCATCCTCCCTTGGGTGTCCTGAATTATAAAGGAGGAAGGTTCGAAATTAATAACTAGATTAGTAGATTTCAGTAGTTCACTGACTGATATTAAATTGAATTTAAAGTCTGGTATGTAGAAGACATTCCTAAGAGTAAATTTAGGACTGATTATAATATCCCCTAATTCAAAAACAGTATAGCTAGAGTTATCAGGCAAAAGAACTTTAACACCATCAACTGAAGTAAAAGAAGAAAAAAAGGTTCTGTTGTTGCAAATGTGTTTTGATGCTCCAGAATCAATAATCCAATTATTATAAAAATAATGGAAATCAAAATTATAGGTATTAGAACAAATACCTGTTACACATGTGATGTGTGCTGTTTCTGAATTTTGTGAATTTGAAGGTTGTGAATTGAAGTTTAGTTGACCGGAGAAAAGATTCATCAACTGTTGACATTGTTCTGCATTCAAACTTTGTAGTAAAGGAGTTATATGATGAGAGAGCAAAAGACAAAAACACCCCCTATACTTTGTCTAACTCCCAAAAACCCCCCTGTGCTATTTTAACTCCCAAAAAACCCCCTATGATTTCAAATAAGTGCCAAATACACCCCAAAAAAAGAGAGTGTGTTTCAAACGCCAAAGTTGCAAGTATTTGTTCACATTTTGCTTTTGATATGACAATTTTACCCCTGACATCGAAAGACAAAAACACACTTATGCTTTGTTTAACTCCCAAAAAACCCCCTATGTGTCATTTTAAATCCCCAAAACCCCCCTGTGTTTGATTTTATATACCACACTTGACCCAAGTAGTATATACTTATTTTTTCAAAAAGAATAAATAAATTGAAAAAAAACAAACACATAAGGGTAATCTTGTCATTCCACCGAAAGTCAAAAATAAAATTATAAGTATATACTACTTGGGTCGAGTGTGGTATTTAAAATCAAACACAGGGGTTTTTTTGGGAGTTAAAATAACACAGGGGGGGTTTTTGGGAATTAGACAAAGCATAGGGGGTATTTTTGTCTTTTGCTCTATGATGAGATAAAGTAGAAGTAGACTGATTGTCTCCAGGGGTGTAAACTCCAGAATTTTGTGAATTTTGAGAACTATGATCATCAAAAACTTGGTTAATGTTATTTTGTGAAAAAGATTGTTGTTTGGATTTAGGTTGGAATCCAACTGGATAGCCATGTAGTTTGTAACATTTGTCCATAATGTGTCCTTGAATATTGCAGTGACTGCAAATTGGCTTTTCCTTTTTCTTGAAAGTGGGGTTAAAAACAGGATTGTTGGTAGGGTTAGAAGGTATGTTGGCAGAGGGTTGTTTGAACTGGTTGTAAGGTCTTTTAGTCTGATTTTGAGTAGTAAAAGTTTTGGCAGAAAAAGCCATAGAACTGGATAAGTCTTGATGTTGTTTTTGGCCAATTACTTTTTGTCTTTCTGCCTGAGTAGCTAAAGCAAAAACTCTACTTATAGGAGGAAGATGTTCCATTATTAAAACATGTTCCCTTAAGTTGTCAAAAGAAGAGTTTAACCCCTGTAGAAAAGCCATCACATACTCTTCTTGATTGTGATTATGAACCCTTTGAGCATTCTCACAAGTGGTACAAGGAAACATAGCAGGCCTGTAGGTATGAAATTCATCCCATATAGACTTCAATCTTGTAAAGTAGAGATTGACAAACTGATTTTCTTGAGAGAGTGTAGCAAGGTCCCTCCTCAATTGGAAAACACATGGTCCATTACTTTGTTGAAATCTGACTTTAAGATCATCCCAAATGTCTTTAGCAATATTAGTGTAGATTACACTTGAATGAATTTCTGGAGAAATTGAATTTAAAATCCAAGAAACAAAAATGTCATTGTTTCTTGACCAAGCATCTTGTAGAATAGGGTCATTGGGACCAGGATCTGTGAGTGTGCCATTGATAAAGCCTAATTTGTGTTTGACATTTAGGGAAAGAGACATGGAACGCGCCCATGCTGTGTAATTGTCCCCAGTGAGCCTGTTCTGGACCAGAAGAATGCCCGGACCGTCAGATGGGTGGAGGAAGAAAGGACTAGATGGATCTTCCATTGGTAGTCTGGTGCGGGAACTCCCAGATGTAGATGAAGTCACGGCTGGAGTGGAGTCAGACATTATGAAGGCAAAAACTTCAAGAAATAGAGGCTGATATCAAGATTTGATGATTGAAGGTGGAATTTCAAGAAGAGAAGAGTAGTTGGCAGAAAAACTCCAAGGAAGTATGAAGGCAGAACTTCAAGAATGGAGGAATGAAGATGGAACTTCAAAAAGGGAAGTGTAAATGGCAAAACTTCCAAAAAAAAGGGGAACTGAAGACAAAACTTCAGGGAGGAGAAAACTCTCAATAACAGAGTAAAAAAATGAAAATCAAGCGGAAACAAAGAATATACTTACTGATACCATGTTAGAATTTGATATAAATCTCATACTTTGAACAATTTATATTTGTGAAAGAAGAATAATGAGCAGAAAAATAGAGAGAAAAGTTTGTAAAAGAAATCTGTAAATTATCTCAAGTGTCTTACACAGGGTTTGAACACTCATATATATACATACATAAGGCGGCTAGCTACAGTAAAAGTGCTACTCACTTAAATAAAACGTTAACAACAAAAACAGAGATAAGAGAAAAAAATATATACAAAACACTTAAGTATATTTAGTCCAAATCCCTAATTCCCAATTAGAATCTGAACTCAATTTCTTCAATTCTGCAACTCGTCTTCTTCAACCTTCCAGCATGAGAATTTCAATTATCTTCAACATTAATAACATTGTTTTAAGCCAATAATTTATACCACATATAAAACCTTGAAGTTAATCGAAGAAATTTAATACAATATATTTAATCTACATTTAATATTGTAGGATAAAATTAACTATGTTTAGTTCTAAATAAACACTGAATAAACTTTAATCTGAAATAATTGAACATATTTGAAGAAATTACGTAATGAAATGACAAATTATACAAAAGAATAATGAAAAAACAAATTTGCAAAGAAAAAAACAAAAAATTACCAAACTATTAATTTTTGCCCATAAGAAATAAATTGAACTTCAAAGATTGAGAAAATCAAAAGCATTTGAAAATACTTCATAATATGACATTGACAAAAGAGCATCAAAATACAGTCATTTAACAAAAGTTTCGGTTACCAACAAGCTTTTTGGTGGTGATCTCCACCGGCCAATGGCATGGTCTTGACTTTCCTCCGGAAAATTGCCAGGCTTTCCACCTTGAATCTTTGGCCACCGAGATTTATTCCCTTTATCGCCTTATGTTGGTCCCAAGTGGTCAGATGAGGTCTAGAGGGGGGGGGGGGGTGAATAGACCTCTGAAAATTTTTGAACTTAAAAACTTTTCAGTCTTCTGTCAGCAGACTAAGCTGATGAAGAACAGTAAGCAGACTAATCTGTTCGTAAACAAATCTTGAACAGCAGACTGACCACTCTTCTTACAAATACTTAGCTGTTTTTCAGCAAAACAGTTTTCCAAAGAGTATACTTGCAGCGGATTATTTGAAAGTGTTTTTCACAAGTAAACTAAGTTCTAGAAAGATTTTATCCCCAGTTTAAAACTCCTTATAAAATCTTTTGATTGATTCACAGTGTTTAAAATGCAACCTTTAAAATATGCAGGAAAACTTTAAATGCAAGATAACACAAAGAATTTTTATAGTGGTTATATGGATAGAAATCCTTTAGTCCACTCTTCCAGATCACTTAGATTCTGGGTTATACTATAATCACTTAGATTACAATATTTCTCCACTTACACTTAGACAACTAATGAAAAGGCTGTAAGCTCACAATAGGAATTCACAAAGAAAACCTATCCTCTAAAGTAGAATCACTCACAAAGACGGATCCTAACTTCGCACAACACTCAGCTATTACAAAATCACTCAGATAATGTTTTTCTGTTTTCTTCAACTGGGTTTCTGTTAACAGATGACTTCCACCAGACGAGTGAGCTGTTCGAGCTTTTGAGACTTAAAGAAATTCTGCTTCAAAGTTTCGATCTCTGATTGTTGTTGTGTGTTTTGCTCGATTGAAATTCAGCTCTATTTATACATGGAGATGAAAATATGACCGTTGAAGGCAAGTCACAAATCAAATCCATTCTTCAGCTCTTTTGAAACGGCTCTCTGCAGCAAACCGTACAGTGTACAGTACTTTTCTGTCCATCACATTAAATGCTGCATTAAATGCACTCTGCTGATCCGAGGATATCTTCAATCATTTGCCATTACTACCCTTCTCTTTCAGCATTTATTACACTAGGTGCATTTATTACCGTTGAACTAATCTCATGATCTCTTCTACTCTGCTGATCGAAGCAACCCATCTGATAGGCACTCTGCTGATCAAATACTGAACTAATCTGATTTGACTCGGCTGATGACCTACCCTTCTGTTTGCTGTTTCAGCAAGAGATCACTAGTCTTCTGGTCTTTGAACTCTTCTGATATCTGCTTTGCTTGTTCAAAGATCTTTCTAAGGGAACTGAGCTTTCCACACTTAGCTGATTATGATGTTTTGGAATCATCAAAACCTTCCCTTAAATTTTGACTTCTTTCATCTTCATCTTCATCTTCATCCAACACCTTATTCTAGGATTCTTGTTCTTGGTGGGGATGCACGAGATGATGCCAACATATGCCATGTTCCAGTACAGTTCGATGTCGTTCCGCTCGAGGCAGGCTTATGCAGGCCTTTTTAAAATGAGATCCCTTGAGGGTCATGTCATATTCGGTGAGACGAACATTACACTTCCTACAGGTTGGGCTGCCTGCTTCATATACATCGAGAACAAACATACGTGAAAAATTCCCCTAGAGTTCTGTACATCGCCTTTGGTTGTGCCCGTTGGGGGCTTCCCATTTGGTAACGCATTCATCAAGAAGTATGTAAGGATTGGATTATATCGTCTCAACTTGTTGTTGCGTCATGTCATTTTTTCCGCATGCCGTCTTGAGGGGAATGAGGACAAAATTGTTACCCAGAAAGTGTAAGATGCTCAACTGAAGCTCATTTGATTGTAATGCTTGCACCTTATGTTTCGGTAGGAGATGCCTCCACAATTGACAATGTTAGTCTTGCTCGGGATCCAACGAACCTATTGAGGAGAACAAGCCCGAGCCTATCAATGTTCCTTACTTTCCGATCAATGTGAACGAGCCTCCATTTGTCTCTATTGTGGCGAGTGTCAAGAGAATGCGGCACAAGGGGCCAAGGTGAGAGAGTTGAATCTTTAAGGCGTTCTCGGTCCGCATTGGGGGTCCTTTTGACAACCCTATGGGTGACATACCACATTGAGCAGACGAGGCCAAGGCTGGGGATGAGGAGTCTAGACTTTATTTTAGCGAGGTGACATGGTTGGACACATATCATCAAAGATCTTCACATTTTTTATTGCAAAGGGTTTGCCCCGAGTAGCGCCTTTTGCTAGGAGATAGTCCACGAGACGGACAAAGCTCGCATTCGTGCCAATACCATTGAGAGAACTCAAAATGAGTTTGCTTACCTGTCTTTCGTGGTAAGATCTTCTCGCTTATTATTATTTACTTATTTAATCGTTTACATCTTCTCACTTGTGTTGGTTTTCTATTTACAACGTGACCCTTATGGATACCGTTAGCAGCTGTTGCGATGTCGGGGGCATCAACCGACGAGCAAATGGAAGCTGCAAATGCTTGCGCGATAGAGTTGGAGAAGAATTTTTACTAGTTGCGAGGCCAGGTCCTCGAGGGGTTAACTTCTATTTCCATCAGTGTCAAGGAATGGCAGTGACGCTACCAGGATCTCCAAGCCGACATTCAAAAGATTCACAGCCAGATGGAAATTCTCAATTCTCGTGAAGGAGTTGATAGGCTCCAAAAAGAGAATGCCCGGTCTTTGTTGGGCACCCAAACTAAGTGTGCGGGTGACAGCAATTGTCCTGTGGCATCCAAACTGAGTGTGCGGATGGAGACCCAAACTAAGTGTGCGGATGGAGCCACAATCGAATATCGTGGGCGCTTGCGTGAATGCACTATAAGGGAAGGGTATGCGCATTCCCTAACACCAATTGGTTTTGGGGCAAGTGGTAGCGCCCGAGGTCCTACAAGTGGTATCAGAGCCAAGGTCACGTGTTCGATTCCCAGCAGGAGCAATTGCTGAGGGGGAGATTGTTGGGCACCCAAACTAAGTGTGCGAGTGACAGCAATTGTCCTTTGGCATCCAAACTGAGTGTGCGGATGGAGACCCAAACTAAGTGTGCGGGTGGAGCCACAATCGAATATCGTGGGCGCTTGCGTGAATGCACTATAAGGGAAGGGTATGCGCATTCCCTAACACCAATTGGTTTTGGGGCAAGTGGTAGCGCCCGATGTCCTACAGTCTTAGACAATGTTGTACATTGTCCAGATGAGCATTCTACAATGAGGCAAAAATATTTAGATGGACCAGTTCTTACCAAGCCCTTACTATGAAAAAAGCTTACTACTTTGTTCAACGGTCGATGGACCGGGTGATCACTTAATGCATGAGGAAGGACAACATCCGAGATGTGTTCAATTATTCTGAGTTGTGCCCTCGCAAGGACGTGAACAAAGAATCATATCACCTCTTCGTCTGGTGCCGACATCAGGGTTGGTTATTAGTTCAAAATCCTTGTGAAAGAGGTTTTTGAAAAAGGTCTTTTGCTAGTTTCCTAGTAAAAAAAAGTCCTGGCCCCTGGAGGAGTGAACCTCTTAGTTGGCCGCAAAGCGCCTCATACCTATCCTCCTCCTGATTCTTAGACCAATTCAAAAGTATCCGAGTCCCCTCCCACTTAGTTGTAGCAATTGTTTTTTTTTTTTTTTTTGTTATTGAGAAAATCGCACTTTCATTTGAACTCTTTTCTGATTAGTTTTTTGGCCAAATGGTTACGGGTGGAAAGTGCAACATAAAAATTCAGTGTATAAAGTGCAACACAAAAGTTCATGGCGAAAAATACAACAAGGGTGTAAGTTAAGGAGAAAAATGCAACTTGATTATAAGTCCATAGAAAAAGCATAATTTTTTAGTGAAAGTATTATTTTACTTCTTTAATTAAAATAAATTTGCCTTTTTATTTTTCAACAGAGAATTGCCAAACCAGAAACTCAACGATTTCATATTGCCATTTTATTTTTACAAATTTTAACAACTTCAAACTTCATTTCAAGAATGTAATGTAAAATTTGCAAGATGAACCTTAACATGAAAGTAGTTTATGCTTGATTTTATACACATCCCTCAATATGTAATCTAAATTATATATTTTTTGGTGTTTGTTTTACAATATCTGTTGGATGAAGCTGAGGAAGTTTTAGAAAGGTTTTGATGAATTTCAAAAGTCATCAGTTAAGTAATGGAAGATTAGTAAGTTTTGAAGATTCAATCAGACAATTACTAATCAAAGGATTGATTTTCGGTCAGGAAGACAAGTGATCTTAAGTTGAGTACGAAATCAGACTGGTGGATATCAGCAGAGTCAAGTCAGATAAGTTCAATTTGATGCAGTAGAGTGTATTCAATCAACTAAGTGGAAGTGATAAGATGTAAATCAAACAGTAATAAATGCTATCCAAGTAGGGTATTTATGACAAATGATTGGAGGAGTTAATTCAAATTACCTCATATAAGCTTGGTGCGTTTAATCGGACTGACTGTTCCGTACAATAGAGTTGTAGTGAACAGTTGCAAAGAGCCGTTTAAGGATTTGACTGGAACTCGGGGAAGATCTGAATTTTTGTCTCTCTTCAATGGACATATTTCATTTTGCCGAGTATAAATAAATCTACAATTAAAGAGTTAGAGACAACAACAGAACAATAGAAGAGAGAAATACACGAGCAAATTCTCTAAGTCTCAACTCAAGAATTGATCATCAACTTAGTCATCTGTTGACGAAGCAAAGTTGAAGAAAGATTTAAACATTTATAAAATATGAGTGATTTTGTAAGATTGAGTGTTGTGAGAAGTAAATATCAATCTTTGTGAGTGATATTACTTTGTAGAATATGTTTTCTTTGTGATTTTCTATCTTTAGCTTGTTGCTTGAGTGTTCTAGTGGAGCCTAAATCTTTGTGATTTAAAAGAGTAGATTAAGGGTATTCAACCTGCCGGACGACATACAAGTTCATGAGTTATTTACTAACTTGCATTTGCAATGCATATAAGTAAGGTAAAACTTTTAAAAGGAAAATCTGTAAAGAGGAATTTATAAAACTGGGTATATAACATTTAAGTTAAACTTGTTAGAAAAACATACACTTTCATATCCACGCATCTAAGATTAAAATTCTAAAATTGTCTGATAAGATAAGCGAATCAGACGAGTGGTCTATCTTAGGCTGATATGCTGATTGCTAAATCAACTAAGTAATCTCATACAATAGATAAGCTTAATCTATTTAAGCAAAGTCATAGAATTTCTTTTGAGGGTATAGAAGTCTATTCAACCCCCATTATAGACCTCATTAGACCATTGAGACCAACAATATCTAAAGATTTGATGGTATTGACATGGTCTAGCAATTATTCAACCAAGAATTACAATCCCCGGATGTAATCTGGAAGGTTCTGTTTTATATAGTATTTGTTAATTTTGTACTAAGGAATCTATGTTTTTTGTATTATATATCATATTACAATTATTTTGAACTTTGAATTATAATTGGTTGCACAAAAAATGAGTATTGCTTCCTAAATTTACATCAATGTTGCAATTTTCACCCTAAACTTTTGTCTTGTACTTTTCTCCCTGATCATTTTGGCTGGAAAAATGGTCGAAAAAGAGTTCGGGGGAAAATGCAACTTGATTATAAGTTTAGGGGAAGCCCGATTTTCTC
Organism: Penstemon eatonii; assembly: GCA_038501285.1. NCBI lineage: Eukaryota > Viridiplantae > Streptophyta > Magnoliopsida > Lamiales > Plantaginaceae > Penstemon > Penstemon eatonii. The sequence continues at coordinate 47,480,080 of CM076714.1, forward strand.
AACCGAAAAAGTTCTTGAGAAAGAGTTAGAGGGGGGGGGGGGGGAGCGAATGTAAGTTCAGGGTGGACAGTGCAAAAAATTAATGTTGAAAAGAAAAGTGCAACTTGATTGTAAACACAGAGGGGGAAGTGCATTTTTCTATTCTTCTTGGTTTTAGATGCTAAATACATCAACACATTATCATAATTAAACAAAATCTATTAAACAATACATCATTATTAAATGAAAATCAATCCAATATCTTTCAACGATAATAATAATAAATTAAAGAAAAAAAACTCACATTAATGAAAATCTAACCTAAAACCTCTAAGTCTTGGAGCCTTAGCCTTACCACTACGCTATCTCGTTATTTGCTATAGTAACTTTTAATTGACTTTGAAATATAATTGGTGTGATATATAGTTCCTTTTTTCAATTTAACTACTAAGAGTTTATTTTTGAAACATGCAGTACTAATAACCAATGAAGGAAAAATATTTTTAATACCAAACTTTTGTCCATATTAAGCATTTGATGTCAAGTTTTCTGAAAAAATATATTTGATTCCATGATTTAGGCCATTTTGACATATTTTATTTTACCGTGATTTTTTTAATAGTAAGTGGCACGTGTTTTGCTCGTGCAGGCATACAGGGTGTATAATTTAATTTTTGGTACCAAATTTTCACCTACTTTATACATTTGGTACCAAACATTCGAAAAAGACACATTTAATATCAAAATTAAAGGACGTGTGACACATTTGTTTTGACCATCAATTTGTTGGAAGGGAACGACCATGTGGCCTTTAAGTCACCAAAATTGCACGCTTTTTGCACGTGTGCTCGGGCAGAGAGTATTTGAGCCTAATCTTAATTTTGTCATCACTCCTTCGTAACAACTTCTTCATAACAAGGTCAAATTTCTTGTTCTTTATATGGACGGAAAACTCTTAACGAGATCTTTCTAACGGTATAAGTTTTTCATGAAACGCAATAGATAATTAAATTAACAAAGTTTCAGTCGTTTTACAATTTTATTCATTAAGATAGAACCAAAAGTTTATTAATTTTTTGAACATTTTGATGTTATATAAAAAATAAGCTTATTTTCAATGCCAAGCAATGCTGGTTAACCTTAGTTTATTAAATGGAGCTCGAATTAAGGTTCAAATTTACGAAAAATATTATTTAAATTTACTTGATAGTTAAACGAATCGGGCTAACTTTCAGCGTGAGCCGAGTATCTTGATATTTGTACTTGTGTTTTGTCATGTTTTGTCTCACTTCAAAAGTTAAGGTAGTTGGGGCAAGTGGTAATGACTTGCGACCCCCAGATGCGAGACTCAAGTTCAAATCCTACTGGAGACACCGCACTGGGGAGGACATATACCCTTTGCATTATTCGGTCCGATATGTATATACACAGTCTAGTAGATAAAAAAAAATATGATAAACTAGTTTATACAAGTATATGAAATAATGTCGAGTCAAGTATCGAGTAACTTGTCTAGTAAAGATAATGTGAAAGAGTAAAAGAAAAGGAAAATAAAAGAAAAGAGTTTGGAGTTCGCAGCAATAATATAATATAAGTTGAAATAAACCTAAATCAGTTACAGTTTAATTCATGAATAATTAAAAAATTCAACATTTCTTTATTTGATTCCAACTTCTCAAAAAAAAAAAAAAAAAAAAAAAATCTGATTACATATAATTATTGATTTTTTTTTTTTTTACCAATAATATTAAATAACAAAATATGTAAAACTCTTGCGAAGTTTAGAAACGAATTAAATGTTTCCAGGTAAATTTTGATAGCGTGGCACTTCATGAGGTTCCCTAGTTCAAATGGTAGCCACGTACGTTCTCTTTATTTATCATGCATGACATAGGGCATGTTTGTTTGGTGTTTAGAAAAGTAGTTTGAGAGAGCCGTAAATGTTTGTAAAATAATTTCGAATCGCTTAATATTGTTTATTTGAATTTTGAGAAATAAAGTAGATATAGATTTTTTTTTTTTGAAAGAGTGAGGTTGTAGGCGTAAGATGTATAAGACTTTATAATAAACCATGTTTGTTATGTGAGATAAATTGTGTAAGAGATAAGTTATTTTATGTCAAATTAGAGTAGAATTTGTATAGCTTTGTTTAGAGATAAGAAAATTATTGTTTGTTTGACTTTTGAGATAGTAGTTTGAGATAATTGAGACATGAAGAATTTATTTGAAAAAAAAAATTTATTTATTTGACATTTTCTTAACACGAATTTTTTTTTTCGAAATCACCAGACAAACAGGGCCCATATAGTTTTTTCAAAAAACAAATACAGCTTTGGGGAAATGTTGAGATCTTCTGTTGCTCGTACCAAGAAAAATGATGACTTTTGGAATAAATAAACAGCATGACGTGTCTCTTAAAAACAAAACAGCACTACGTGACAATGTCCAAACTCGGCATGTTTGTTATTAAAGTGTTTGTTTAATAATGTGAGGGAAAAATTGTAAAAAAAGTTAAACTAATTAGTGATTTTAGATTTTCGTCTCAAGTTATATCACTTTCGTCTCAAGTTATATCACTTTGTCAAATTAGTCCCAAGTTATAATTAGTGATTTTTTTAGATTTTCGAATACCGTTCCACTTGCCACATGAATGCTTACCTGTCATGACGTGACAAATTTTATCTTGAACAATTATATCAGATTGCAGAATTCGTTCCAAACTAATTATAAATTTTAATTTTTCATCCCAAACTATATAAATAAGCCGACTTCCGTCCCGTAATTGAAATGACATGGGAAAAAATTTGTTCCAAACTAATTATTAATATTTATTATATATTAATACAAAAAAAATGCACAAAATTTTCTTAATGAACGGAGATAGAATTTTTTTCTCAAAAGAGCAAATGAATTTAAAAAATCAATACTTCTTTTTCTTAAAAAAAGTTAATGGCAATTTACTTCCATGTAATATTCATAACATTCAATTTATCTTAAATCGCTTCTTTTCAAATTATAAAAGATAAATTGAATATAATGAATATCATAGGGGATAAATTATCATTAGTCCCTTAGAAATGTAAAAGATGATGTCGTCATTTTCATAAAATTAGAAATTTAATAATGGACTAAATTCATGTCAAATGACAAATTGTGAGACGAAATTTGGCGAATTAATATAGTTTGGAACGAATTCTGCAATCTTATATAATTGTTTACGACAAAATTTGTCACGTCATGACATGTAAGTATCCATGTGGCAAGTGGGACGATATTCCAAAAAAAATATAAAACTACGAGATTAAATTGGCTAAGTAATATAGCTTGGGACAAAAATCCAAAATCATTAACTAATTTGGGACTTTTTTGCAATTTTTCCTAATGTGAGACATGAGATATATATGCTTCTAAGTTATTGTACATCATATATTATATGGTTAATTCATTTTGTGATAAAATTAAATTTTACAACTATGACTAGTTACATGAATATAAATAAGCATCCCGATTCCATTTTAACTAAAATTATTAGAGATTAACTACTTGGGCTTCCTTATTAGTAATGGAAGGAAAAACATTTGAATCCAAACTTTTATTCGGTTTATGCATTTGATATCAAGCTTTCTGAAAAAATATATTTGGTAGCATGATTTAAACTTTATTGGCACATTTCATTTGATCGTCAATTTTTTAACAGAATTATTCACGTGCATGGCACGTATCCGTTAAGTGGCACGGGTTTGCACGTGTAGGCTCGGGTAGGAGTTAAAATTTCATTTTTGATTCTAGAATTTTACCTACTTTATACATTTGGCATCAAACCTTCGAAAAGACACATTTAATAATAAAATTGAAGGTCGTTTGACACATATGCTATGGCCATGAATTTGTTGGACGGGAATGACCGCGTGGCCGCTAAGTCACCAAAATTGCACACTTTTTGCACTTAATGTGCTCGGACAGAGAGTATTTGAACATAATCTTAATTTTGAAATAACTCCTTCTTTACAAGGTCAAATTTCGTGTTCTTCATATGGATGGAAACGAGAGTTTTCTAACGGTATAAGTTCTTCATGAAACACAATTGATAATTTCAAAAAATTAACAAAGTTTCAGTCGTTTTCCAATTTCATTCATTAAGATTGAACCAAAAATTGTGTTTCATGAAGGGCAGCGGCCACTCCAGATGGAGAAGGGGCGGCGGTCAGCCCTCTTGGAGAGAGGGGCGGTTTTTCTTGTCTTAGGGCTAGGTTTTTTGTGATCTTGAGCTCCTTATATAGATAAGGAGTTTTGACCTAGATATGACCTAATCCAAGTAGGAAACTTAAAGCCCATTTACTTACGGCCTTTATTTGTTGACTAATGGATCTAGATCACCTTTTCATTGATTAAATCCATTTAATTAATTCAGCTCATTTAATTAATAAATCCAATTTAATCAATTAAATTTATTCCTCTCTTATTAATTAACTCTTTAATTAATTAGTTTTCTTCTTCAAGAATTAATACTTTAATTCTTCAATGTTTTTTTTTATCTCTTTAAATCAAACATTCCTTATATGATTTGTTGCAGTCCAATTGTATTGTGTGTGACCCTCTAGGTTCACCATCAATTGGCCGCGGGCCCACGACTTTTGTGATTTAACTTGCGAAATTGCTCCGATTAATTGAACACCTTCAACTAACCACTCAAGAATTGAATGAGGAAATATATGCGTAGAGAACACCTTCAACTAACAGCTGCCCTTCCCCTCAATGGAGAATTGAATGAGAAAATATATATGGAGCAACCAGAGGGTTTCGTTGTTAAAGGCAAAGAGAACAAAGTATGTAAACTTGTTCGATCTCTTTATGGCCTTAAACAAGCTCCTAAACAATGGCACGAAAAATTTGATAGTGTCATAATTAATAATGGTTTTCAAATCAATGAATGCGACAAGTGTGTCTATATTAAACATTTTGGACAAGCAACTGTCATAATATGTTTATATGTAGACGACATGTTAATACTTGGGACTAATATGGAAGTTAATTAAATCCACAAAGAAAATATTAACAAAACACTTCCATATGAAGACTTCGGTGAAGCGGATGTTATTTTGGGAATTAAGATAACAAGATCACCGGATGGGATTAAATTATCTCAGTCACATTACGTGGATAAAGTGCTTGAGAGATTTAAAACTTTGGAATTAAGGGAACAAATAACCCGTTTATTCCATCTCTTGTTTTACACAAAAATAAAGGTGATAGTGTATCACAAAATGAGTTTGTTCGTATCATTGGATGTCTCATGTATATCATGAATTGCACGAGGCCAGACATCGCTTACTCAGTCAATAAATCGAGTAGGTACATGAGCAATCCAAGTAAAGATCATTGGGACGCTCTGAAGAGAGTGCTTGGATACTTAAGGAATACATCAAAATATGCATTACACTACGAAAAATATCCAGCTGTCCTTGAGGGATATAGTGATGCAAATTGGATTTCTGATTCAGAGGAATCTAAATCCACAAGCGGATATGTATTCACTTTGGGAGAAGCTGGTATTTCTTGGAAATCTTCCAAACAAACTTGTATAGCTCGATCTACTATGGAATCGGAGTTTATAGCCTTGGATAAAGTTGGAGAAGAAGTTGAGTGGCTTCATAACATTTTGGAAATATTCCACTATGGTCGAAACATGTGTCGGCTATATGTATTCATTTTGATAATCAGGCGGCATTACATAGAGCTCATAACTTTATGTATAATGTTAAATCACAACTTATTCGTCATCGACATAATACCGTAAGACATTTACTCTCAAATGGAATAATTTCCATTGACTTTGTGAAGTCAAAAGATAACATCGCGGATCCGTTTACTAAAGGTTTATCTGGTGAGAGAGTAGAATGTGCGTCGAAGGGAATGGAATTAAAAGCCTAAAATATAACTAAGTTACCTTGTACGAAAACCTAACTTGGCGACTGGAGATTCCACGGACCAAGTTCAATAGGACAAACCAGTCTTGGTTAACTTAAAAAGTGGAGCACTTTAAAGTCCAACTCTAACTCATTCCTATGATGCAAAAAGTGCAACCTACAATGTTTAATTAGGTTAAGCTTTTGCTTTTAATGACGTCTATATCTTGTCAAGAACTAGTGGAGTATAGTAGGATACTTTAGATAGATGCGATCACCTACGTAAGTGTGAGCTGGGTCGGCTCGTTGAAAATTCTTATAATCCTGGAATCCTCTAAAGCACTCGCAGAACCCAAGAATGTTCAGGGCCAAAACGAACACAACCGAGAACTCTTGACAAATCAGTCTAGTGCAGTGTTAAGTTTATTTTCTTGGTTTACACAAGCAACTGACAATTCAAGATAAAATATTTCACTGATTGGCTAAGTAAATCCGATAAACTCTAACCAGGGAAGGTTCAAGATAAAATATTTCACCTATCTCGATGCAGTAGTATTCCTAAAGGATATTTAACTTTGATATGTCTCGTGCGACGAGATATGAAGAATATTTTCATTCATTTGTGGGGCATTGCTGGTTTTTATGGGTATTAATCCAATTGGATTGAGCCCAATTGGTGTTAAGCCCATAAAATAGAAATGAATGAAAGTTATAAAGAAAAATGTCTTCATCCCACATGGAGGAAATTGAAAGAGTTTTTGGCATTTATAATGCAAAAAAATGGATAAGGGTAGGGCCCCTTGGGAGTACCAAAATTTTCTGAGGGGAGAAGAAGTGCATGGCAATGGTTTCCCACAAGCGCGCGCACCGCCGTCGTCTGTCCGACCGATCGGCCGTCTCAACTCGGCACGACACGGTCCGGTTCGGTTCGGGTTTGGATTTGGATTGAGATTGAGATTAGGCTTGGGCTTGGGCTTCAACATAATATTATCTTTTTGGACAAAATTTAATTAATGTTTTGGCCCAAAACTTAAAGGCCTCAATTAATAAATCCATAAAAAGTAAATCCGCGTGGCAGATCTGGATGACCTGAATAAGATCCGCGCGGCTAACCCATTTATTTTAAAAGTCCGCGCGCCAATTTTGAATGGGTTGTACCGGTTCGGTTTGACTTGAACCAGTTGCACCCATTCGAACCGAACCAATGCTATAGGTTTAATCCGAACTCTCACGTCCTTCCAGCAAAACCTTTTCTGCTACTATAAATAGAGGGAGAATTTGGCCAATTCTCTCATCCCGTTTTCTAGCAATCAAAATCCTACTATTTCTTTCTCTATTCTTCTCTCTTAATAATTGTTCAAATATTCTATTTGTTAAAGTTCGTCTTTGACTTGTTCTTTGTGCAAAGAAACAAGTATCCAAATGTTGTATCTTGGGAGACTACTGGGACGAACTGTTGCACCTAGAGATGTGCAAACGGTAAAATCGTACCGAATTTCGGTATCCTGGTCGGTTCGGTAATTTTAGATCGTGTAACGTTTGCCAAACCAAAAATTTCGGTACGGTTCGGTAAAATACTGATCGGTACGATTCGGTACAAAAAAATACCGAAAATTTAAGGAGTTGTTTTGTGCTTCTTTGTCCAATTTTTTTTTTTTTTTGATAAGTCTCAAACTCCATTTCCTGCTGGGGGGGAGGGGGGGAACATACAAGTCCTATAATTCTGACCAATCCTAGCACATTTATAACAAAAGACACCCAATTTTTTACTTGAAATCAACCCAAGTCCCCTGTTTCAGCCAAAACCCACTGACTAATGGCTTTCTAATATCCAAAATCACTCTTAATCTAATAAATATTCACAAACATGGCTTCTTAATGGTCAGGTCCAAAGAGGGGTTGGGTTCTGAACTATACCTTTGGGCCGAGAGAGATGGTGGCGGAGGGTCAGGGGTGTGCGGCAGCGGTGGGTGGTGCGGCAGACGGCGGGTGGTACGGCAGGGGTGTGCGATAGCGGCGGGAGACTTGGTTGAAAATTGAATTGAAACGTTAGGTTAGATAGTGACTTATAGATGAATAACTATTTTCCTAAATTGGTCTTTCCTAACTTGACAGAGAGAAGGGAAATAAGGAATATAATTTAAAAAAAAAAAATCGGTTTACCGGTTCGATTCGGTAAACCGGTCGGTATTACCGAAAACCGAAAGGTAACCTGGTTCGATAATTGGGCACGTACCGTTTACCGAACTGAAATTTCGATTCGATAAACGGTACGTACCAAAATTTTGGTTCCGGTTCGGTATGATCGATTTACCGAATCGTGCACAGCCTTAGTTGCACCTTTCATTGGTAACCAAAACTTTTTGATGTATTTTGATGCTCGTTGGTAACCGAAACTTTTGTTAAATGACTGTATTTTTTATGCTCTTTTGTCAATGTCATATTATGAAGTATTTTCAAATGCTTTTGATTTTCTCAATCTTTGCAGTTCAATATATTTCTTATGGGCAAGAATTAATAGGTTGGCCAATTTTTGTTTTCTTCTTTGCAAATTTGTTTATTTATTTTTCTTTTGTACAATTCGTCATTTCTTTACGTAATTTCTTCGAATATGTTCAATTATTTCAGATTAAAGTTTATTCAGTGTTTATTTAAAACTAAACATAGTTAATTAATTTTATTTAACAATATTAAATATAGATTATATTGTATTAAATTTATTCGATTAATTTCTAGGTTTTATTTATGGTATAAATTATTGGCTCAAAACAATGTTCTTAAGAAAGTAATCTATTAATTAAAGAAAGGCGAACAATATTGTCATAGTAACAATTGTTGCTCCAGCAAAATTTTAAAATTTTCCAAAATACCCTTTAATGTTCACAGTCAAAATTAATTACTTAGTCCTCCGTGTATGGAATATGTTTTCTTCATATAGTTTTTCCTTTTTTTTCTTTTATTATTTCTTACAGCATGTATATTCAACATTAATCTAGTTTGATTGGATTGTAATTTGTAACATCTTTTATGCAGTTGACTTTAATAATGATGTTATTTCTTTTTCAAAGATTACAAGTTCTCCATTTCTTTTCTTTTTTCCAGTATATACAGTGAGCTTAATAAAAAATTGCATCTTTTAATATGAATTTCGATCTTAATTTTGAGATCGAAATCTTGATGCAGAGACGGCTGGAAATATCTCTGGGAGGAAAAAATGTCACTCAAAAACTACAAATTTTTTTTTTTTATCAAAATCTTAATTGCATAGAGAAAGAAGAACCAATATAATTTTAATTTTATGGTCTAGTTAGTTTTTTTCTCAGAAAAGAAATAAAATAAAATTGTGGTCTGGTTTGGGAAAATGGGGAAGGAGATCCCGTAACTGGGAGGAATAAGCTTATCAACAGAGAAAGAATAAATTGTGGGGTTTTTTTCACTTTGTACCCCCGTAACATAGGAAATAGGCACTTTGCACCCTTGAAACTTAGATTTAGCACTTTGCACTCTCTTTAATTTTCAAGCAAAAATTCAAGGGCAAAATAGGTAATTCAATTATAAATCTTTGGCATTTTGCACCCCTAAAACTTGAGAAATTGGCACTTTGCACCCCCAAAATAAAATTAGCGCTTATCACCCTCGAAATAAAAAAAAAAGCTCAACCCCTCCTTTTCTCCGGCAAAGTCGACCATCGGGGTGAGAAAGATCTTAGATAAAGTTGAACTTACCAATTTTTACTCATTCAATTGTTGTGCATAACACATTTAATTTGTACAAGCTATAATTCATGGTTGTTAATTTGTTATATGATATAATCATTCCAAATTCATGGTATTTAATTTGTATATATGTATATAAATGTAGGTTGTTCAATTGGATCGAAAACTTACCTATTTTGTCTTAGATTTTTTTCACCCCAATGGTCAGCTTTGGCAGAAAAAATGAGGGGTTTGAGTTTTTTTTTGGTCTTAAATGTTAATTATGTGTTCCGGGGTGCAAAGTGTCCATTTATTGTGTTTTTGGGGTGCAAGTTACTAATTTGTTCTTAATTCGAGGGTGATAAGTGCTAATTTTATTTTGGGGGTGCAAAGTGCCATTTCTCAAGTTTTGGGGGTACAAAATGCAAAGATTTATAATTGAATTACTATTTTGCCCTTGAGTTTTTGCTTGAAAATTAAAGAGGATGCAAAGTGCTGTATTTTTCATATTTTGAGGGTGAAAAGTGCTAAATCTAAGTTTCCAAGGTATAAAGTGCCTATTTCTCATATTTTGAGGGTGCAAAGTATAAAAAACTCTAAATTGTGTAAAGAAAGCAAAATACTGGTTAGACTAATTACTGGCTAATTAATGAGCATAATTATTAAGGGGCATTTTAGATATTTTTGAAATTTTGCTTTGGCAACAATAGTTACTTTACCAATATTTGCTAGCATTAAAGAAAAACGTAAATAGTACACATAAAATCATTGGTATTAATTGGCACATAATTTCCTAATTGGCACAACTTCTGTACTGACACATGACCGTGGTTTTCAAATCTTTGTTGGGACGGGCGGGCCAGGCGGGGCGGTGCGGTGGGTCGGTGGAGAACTCTTCTCCAATGGACAGGGGCGGTCGAGCGGGACAGCTGGAGGGGGGGAACGGGCTTGGTGCAGGGCTCGGTGCGCCTAGCCTTGGGTTCGCGTGGGCTGGGCGGAGAAGATCCTCTTTAAAACAGGTGGCACCTGAGTGGTTCTTTTTTTTTTAAAAAAAATTGTTATATAGTATGATTTATATAGTATGATTAATTTGTTACTTTAAATAATTATGTATACTTATAGATATACTATACCATAATTAATGTGTTACTTTAAATAATTATGATATACTTATAGATATACTACATCATAATTAATGTGTTACTTTAAATAATTATGATATACTTATAGATATAGTATATAGTATGATTAATTATTTAAAGTAATTTTTAATAAAATTAAAATTTCCTCCTAATTAAATTAAATTGGTAGAATTGAATTATTTAATAAAACGTGTTAGTATATTTATTGTACATATTTAATAAATATATGTAGTCACCAATTTTTAATTTGATTATTTAATATAATAAAATTAATTTTTTGAGAATTAAAATCATTAATAATTTATTAGAATTGTAAATAAATTTATTTATGGACAAATGATTTATAAATAAATAGCCCATTTTATTTTAATATCTTTTTATTGTAATTAAAAATTTAATCATTTAACTATAATATTGATGGTGACAATAATTTTTTCAAGATACGAAATTAGTTAAAAATAAAATTAAACACTCATACAAATAATTTAGATTAATACTTAATCTAAATTAAATATTTATATACATACTAAAATAGACAAGAAAAGTAAATTCAAACAATTACATTCATTGTTAACCGTATTTTGCGTAAGTATAGGTGAGAGTGAGCAAGTGTTGAAAAGCCCTGCCATTGGAGACGACCAACCAAGACTCGGGGTAGGGGAAAGGGGCCTGGCTGGGGGCTAGCTCTCTCCATTGGAGATGGCGTGACTCTCACCCATTGAGAGTCACCAAAGTTGTTTGAAAAAAATTTGGACAAATGGAAATTTACTACTTCACCCCTTAATTGAATTAAAATCTCCCCTCTCCCATTTCTCTCCATTTCGGTTTTCTCAAATTCCTCTACCTAAATAATTAAATACTTATTCACTTAAATATTTTTTCTTTATACTAAAATTTATAAAATTTAACATAAGATTTTATGAAAATAAAATAATTAATCCTATGTATTCATTAACTGAAATTCAATATTTTACTGAAAATATGAAAAATAAAAAAATACCCAAAATCCCAACTTGTGACCAAAAACATCCAATTTCACTAATAATCGATTTACGAATGGGTTAATACTACAACGAGATTAAGTTCTCCGTTTGGGGTCGTTTATGACCAAAAACATCAAATTTTAATAATTATCGATTTATGAAGGGATTAATGATACTACAAGATTAAGTTCTCCGCTTTGGGTCATTTGTGACTAAAAAATCAAATTTCACTAATTATCGATTTACAGAGGGGTAAATGATACTACGAGATTGAGTTCTCCGTATGGAGTCATTTGTGAACAAAAACGTCAAATTTCACTAATTGTCGATTTACGGAGGAGATGATGATACTACGAGGTCTAATTCTCCGATTGGGGCCACTCATGACAAAAAAAATAAAATTTAACTAATTATCGATTTACGGAGAGGTTAATAATACTACGAGATTAAGTTCATTAATATAATATTCGATTTTCTATCAAACCCAAGTACAAGAATATTAAAAAGAATAATATATTTGTTAATAAAATATAAAAATATATTTTCCATATAATTTAAATATTTTTCTACCATAATTGCATATCCTTAAATATTTTAATGTCACTGTATATTTTCTAAAAATCAGTTAAAATATTTTTTTATATAATTAAATATAAGAAAAATGAATTTCAGAATGAAAAAAAAAACACTGTTCATCTTCTTCGCCTTCACCGGTGGAAGCCATTGTTGAAGGTACCAAAGGTATTAACTAAAAAATATAAGAAAAACGAATTTTAGAAGGAAAAAAAAGATATTGTTCATCTTCTTCGCTTCACCGATGGAAGCCATTGTTGAAGGTACCAAAGGTATTAACTCAAAATTCCCTGTTTCTTTACTTAAATCAGTCCCCAAAATCGTGTCCTCTTGCTAAAGCTCAAGAAATCGAAATCTAGAAATGAGATTCTTTAAAAAATTGAGAAAAATTAACAAGTTTCAACCAAATCAAATCGACCAACATAGGGCCGTTCTAGTCGCACGCACGAGAACAGCGGTGAAGGTTGCCGCTCACGTCGCCACCAGAAGTGGGGGAGTGGTGGGATTTGGTGATGGGTGGGGAAGGTGGAACTCAGGTTTTCCATTCAAGAAAAAAAATGACGGGTAAAATCGAAAAAATATAGAAGTGCAAGGGGCATTTTAGTCAGATTGTTGTGTACGTTCTTTTTGGCTGGATACATACACATGTACACACCATACACCATTTTTAGGCAAAAAAACTGCTGACTCTTGAATGTGAAAGAATCACAATATAATGTCCCATCTTGGGAACTTTTGTTTTCAGAATATTCCACTTGTTTTGTCTTACACGAAAACTTTGAGTTTATTTTGGGTTTTTTGCACTTTGCACCCCCGAAATATGGAAAATAGGCACTTTGCACCCCCGAAACTTAGATTTAGCACTTTGCACCCTCGAAATATGAAAAATGAAGCACTTTGCACCCTTTTATATTTTCAAACAAAAATTCAAGGGCAAAATAGGTAATTCAATAGTATGTTGCAACCTCAAAACTTGAGAATTTCGCACTTTGTACCCCAAAAATAAAATTAGCACTTAACACCCTCTAATTAAGAACAAATCAGCAACTTTCACCCCCGAAACACAATAAATGGGCACTTTGCACTCCAAAACACAAAATTAACACTTAACACCACCAAATTTAAAAAATCCAAAAACATCGTTTTTTTTGTCAAAGTTGACTATCGGAGTGAATAAAATCTAAGGCGAAATAGGTAATTTTTGCAAAATACAATTATAAATACTCGAATACTCATTTCTCTCTCCATCTTTTTCTTTTCAACAATATAACCATAAGTAACTAAATAAAGTACAAGTAAACTTCTCGAAGACCCATTGTCTACTTCAACATATCAAAGACCCATAAATAATTATCTATTTTGCCTTAAAAAAAATTCACCTTAATCGTCAACTTTGCCAGAAAAAACGAGAGGTTTGGATTTTTTTTTTTTAATTTGAGGGTGTTAAGTGTTAATTTTGTATTTTGGGGTGCAAAGTGCCCATTTATTGTGTTTCGGGGGTGCAATTTGTTAATCTGTTCTTAATTAGGGAGTGTTAAGTGCTAATTTTATTTTGGGGGGCAAAGTGCCAAATATTTACAATAGAATTACCTATTTTGCCCTTGAGTTTTTGCTTGAAAATAAAAGAGGGTGCAAAGTGCTGTATTTTTTATATTTCGAGGGTGCAAAGTGCTAAATCTAAGTTTCGGGGGTGCAAAGTGCCTATTTCCCATATTTTGGGGGTGCAAAGTGCAAAAAACCCGTTTATTTTAGAAGTTTTGCCTTCTTATTTTATTGTTAAATCTAACTTGATAATGGAACTGAGTTAAATAAGTGATTAGAAAAATTAATAAGTTTAATTTCTCTTCTCTCACCCATACGTCATATTTTATTTAGAAATTTTATGGAGTAAAATGCAAAAAATCCCTTTTAGTTTGACTACCTATCAAAGTAAAATGTGAGAAATATATTTTCACATTTCATTACATATAACTAATTCATAAGAGATATCATATGTAATTAATTTAATTTATGGGATCATTTTTGTCAAACTTTATCTCATTTTTTTAATCTATTCATATATTTTTTCATGAATGAAATATAAGTTTGAGTGTATGATTGAATTTTTTTATCTACTTTAGCCTTCCCTTCCCCCCAATAAGATTCTTGAATTCGCCCCTGCTTGTGCTTATTTAGTATTTTAAAATTAAGTGTTTGATTGAATTTTGTTTAATCTAGCCTCCCCCCTCCCCCAATTTGATAATTTTTACTTTGCAATCACTTTTAATATATTATACAATTTAAAATATTCATAATCAAAAAATATTTGTCAAAAATAGTATATTTCTAAGTAGAAAGAGCACAATACAAAAAGCCAAAACAAAATCAACAGTTGTTTGGTCTAGTGAAAGGAATTAGTCACTACAAAGTCGCGGACTCAGGTTCGAATCCCTGTTAGGAGAGGTTCCCACTTTATGTACCCGACGCTCTCAAAAGGAATTAAACCCCTGGAAAAGCAAAAAAAAAAAAAAAAAAAAAGGCCAAAACAAAAAACTCATGAAACTTCTCGAGACGCCATTTTCTCCGTGATATTAGCTAAGGATTTAAGATTACACCCAATTATAGTATCCGTAAAAATACACGTGTCCTCCTCACAGCTATCCGCGGGAATATCCACCACATAAGATTCCGTCACCACCGTCTTTCCACCTTTCTCCGCCCTATGTAAACTAGTTGTGGACTTATAATTCACAAGCTTATGATCTCCACCAATTATACTAACCACCATCACATGCGAATCATCGTCCAGCCTATCCAGCCTCTCCGTGCTACACCCCGCCGGAAGCCCGGAAACCACCGTCAGCTCCCTCACACTTCCGACGCCTCCGTCGCCGGAGCTCAAACCGCAGCTCCTCACAAACTTCTTGTAAGCTTGTGGGTTGTCGAATTTCCGAACCAATGACCAAACTAGCGGGAGCGGCGCATTGATGGTTTGGCTCACGGTGGAGCGACACTGCTTTGGGGAGATGACCTGGAGGCGGTGGTGGTGGGAGGAAGTTTTTTGGTGGTTTGGTGCCATATTTTTTCTGTTTCATTGAAAGAGAAAGTGTGCCCCTTTTTATGAGGAAAACTCGGCTAAATTTAGTAAAGTCGGCAAGATTTGATTAATCTTTATCCTTTACCTCATTGGTTGGTTTCCTGCTGACGTGGCGAAACGAGGACCACTTATGGAGATAAATTTGATTTCTTCTTTGCTAAACCTTTTCCTTATGCCTCATTGGTTCATGCCTAGGTAACAATGGGCCTGTTTGTTTGGAGTTTCCCAAAAAAAATTCGTGTTTGGGAAATGTCAAACAAACATGTTTTCTATTTTCTGAAATGAATTTTTCATCTTTTAATTTCTCAAATCACTCTCTGAAAATCCAAACAAACAACAATTTTCTTATCTCTAAACAAAACCTATATAAACTCTACTCTGATTTGACATAAAGTAACCTATCTCTTACACAATTTATTTCACAACAAATGATTTCACATAATGTCTTACACATCTTACACCTACACCCTAACTCTTCCAAAAAAAAATTTATATCTACTTTATTTCTCAAACCTCTCTCTCAAAACCCAAACAAACAACATTACGCAAATCGAGATTATTTCATAAACATCCACTACTCTCCCAAACTACTTTCCCAAACACCAAACAAACATGCCCAATGTTTTTAGACCCTTAATTATGACAATGATATGATAATGATAAAATTATTATGTTAATTATGAAACATATATTAGCAATATCCTATAATTAATTAAATATATAAAAAAGATTAAATATATTTAAATTAAAAACATATAATATTTATCTAGTTTATGTTTATAACGATAATGTTAATATGATACTAATTAATAAGTTCATATAAATTATATTCATTTAAAAATATTTAAGTGGAAGTTAAAAATATAAAAAACTAATATATTAATAAATTTAGAATATGATTAGTATATATTAATTTTGAAGAATCATTATATAAACCCGTTTTTTAGCAGCTTTCTCAAATAAAATTAAGATGTCTTCATCGTTAACTCATCTTTGTCCTTTCAACATCATAATCATAAGGTATTAGTGTTTTTTTTATTTAAATTAAGTGTATATCAAAGTATCTTTTGACATTCAATAGATCAGTGTTTTTTACTAAAAAATAATCATATGGAAGACATCTCCAACAATTGTAGTTCCAATCAAATTTATCACTCGGTATGTTTGGGAAATTAATATATTTTCATAATTTTTTTATTGAATTTGAGATTGTTGTTGGACTCAACAGAAATTTTAAATAAATCGAACTTAAATGCATTGTCATCGTGTCGAGCATATGTGGACTCAAATATAATATAGGAGTACGTAGTTTTTAAAATTATAGAACCAATGTTGAAATGTGAGATAGAACATATATAATAGCAAAATCAAAATTTAGGGGTAGGGACACATATAAGAATTAAAATTAAAGAAATTGTGGAGATCAAAATTGATGTTGGGTAAAAATGATCAAAGGATGTCTTCAGGATTACTTCGTTCCTTGATCTTTCTCTACACTATAAACACTGACTTGCACGGGACGATCTTGAAGAGAACTATGAGCTTCTGTTCTTTTCTCTCCTCGAAAAATCTGTCACTTTATGTTGGTTGATAAGCTATATATATAGGAAATTTTGGAATAGGTGAAGAGTTTCCCTTCATATCTTCAAGGAACGAGGTATAAACTAGATCTGTTTATATATTCTTATTTTATATTAGTTTAAATATATACAGGATTTTATCCTGGCAAGATTCCCAAGGGGAGCCTAAAAGTTTTATATTTCCGCTGCCTGAGGCTCGTTTTCCCGTAAGAATCCCAACAGTGGTATCAGAGCCAAATCCGGCTCTATATTTAAACTAATGAGCAAACTCTGTGAATTAAAATCAGATGTTTGTTTTTAGTTGTTGATTTGATTAACATGCATGTTAGATCTGTAGATTAGATTTGTTGGATAGATCTGTAGTTTTTAACTGGTTTGTTAAAACTGTAATTTTAGATTCGTTATTGTTATCATTTTTTTAATTTTGGATTAAATTAATTAAAACTGTTGATTTTAATTAATTAAGGAATCAAGAATTTGTTATATAAAAACGTATTGGGAACCGAAATTTGAAAATTGCACAGCAGTTGCACGATGACTGCACAACGATTGCACGGCAGACGCACAACGACTGCACGGCAGATGCACGACAGTTGCACGGGAGATGCACGACGGTTGCACAGTGACTGGACGACAGATGCCAAGCGATTGCACAGCTATTGCACGGCAGATGTACGACAGTTGCACGTAAACTGCATGCGCGCGATAGTGAAAAATTAGGGTTTCGGGAATTTTCATTTTTGGATAATCTTGGACAAAATCTTGGAGATTTGGTTGTTATGGGACCTTGGTGAATCTTGGATTAATCTTAGAGATCTAATTAACTAGGAAATTTAGAGTTTCATTTAAGATAAGACATTTAATTAAAATTAATGTCTTCTAGTTAATTACCAAGATTAAAGATCTTAGAGATCTTATTAAACAAGGAAACTTAGAGTTTCATTTGTGATAAGACATTTAATTTAAATTAATGTCTTCTAGTGAGTAACAAAATTAAAGATCTTAGAGATCTTATTAAACAAGGAAACTTAGAGTTTCATTTGTGATAAGACATTTAATTAAAATTAATGTCTTCTAGCAAGTTACCTTGATTATAGATCTTAGAGATCTTATTAAACAAGGAAACTTAGAGTTTCATGATAAGGATAGATAACTAAATTGGATTTTATTTCTATCTTTAATTAACTTGCAAGATTAGATTCCTTGAAGCTCAAGCAAGAACATAATAGTCATTTTTAATATTGGACAATTCAAAATTAATTATATGGATAGTATTTCGAATTAAAATTTAAAAGGCCGGTAAATTTACATTATTGCCCTTATGTGAATTTATGCATGTTCTTGCTTGAATATGTGGATTGATCGAATTACCCTTAAGCCCTATGTAGTTTATTGTTGGTTTTTCATTATGGGTTGTAATTAAATGGGCCTGATTGGTGCCCTTCTTTGTTGAATTCAAATGTAATAGAATAGGGTCTTAAGTTAGACTTAGATTAGACTTGGAGCCCGAAAGACCTCATGGAGACTCTGGAGATCAACATGGAGGCCCATTACGTTGGAGGATACGGAGGCCCAATTCTGAAAGATGGTGGACATTACAAGT
Organism: Penstemon eatonii; assembly: GCA_038501285.1. Lineage (NCBI taxonomy): Eukaryota > Viridiplantae > Streptophyta > Magnoliopsida > Lamiales > Plantaginaceae > Penstemon > Penstemon eatonii. The sequence continues at coordinate 47,498,617 of CM076714.1, forward strand.
GAAGGTCCATGTATGCATGAGAATTATTTTGTAATAGATTAGGCCATTTATTTTCACCCTAGACTGACCAATTGGTCCATCACGTGGCTCGTGATGGATCACATAGGATGGGCAGTCGATCAATCGTATGTGCAATGCTAGGTGATGAATGTTTACTGTTACGTAATTATTCTTTATTCTTTGATGTATGAGATGCCTCGATGCACAATTTAGTGCCAAGGGAGGGGATAGCAAGGTTCTAGGCGCTGTCTCACGAGTCGTGGGGCATCCAGGATTGAACTATTTCTCTTCACGAGTATTGGGCATGATTTAACGCGAGTAAGTATGGATGTCTCTCGAGTCGTGGGTCCATATAAAAGAAGAGGCTAAATGAACTCAAGGGTTAGCTGCGATGGTTAACCAGCGACATGTTCGCCCACCAAGTGGATCAATTGGTATGGCCAATGAGTCGTGGATACTGAGCGATTGCATTTGGGCCTTGAGCCCATTAGGAAATTCTTATTTCCCAAAGCTTATGTGGGGGCATAAGTATTCGATAAAAATAGTGGGAGTAATTTACAAATGAAAACCATGTTTGTAAATTATGCATTGATATTAATCTGCCGCGTATTTATTTCCTTTTATTGTCGTGTTTATGATAGTTTTTCATAAGTGATATATCCTAGAATATTTATCATCATACTTGAATCAAATAAATAGACCGAACCCAAATGAATTTTGAATGACTTCAAAACATGAGAATTATTCTCGAATCCAAGCAAGGACTCATCTCCTTACAAAGATTTCATTGGTTATTCTTTCGAAGTTTCGCTTCGACTGGAATGGTGATAGGTTTCACCAAGCTGCCTTTTTCGATGTTATTCTTCAAATAAGAAAGGTGATAAGTTTCACCAATGGGTTGAGGATGGTTCTCAAGCCCAAATTTTCTTGAAGGCAAACATGGAATCTCCCTTAAATGGGAAGTAACATCTTGTTAAAAGGCCTCAAAAGGCTCGAGAGATGGAAGAAGAGGAATGTATCCTCTCTGAAGGAAAATAATCTTAGAGGTTTTTTCTATAAGGATGATAAGTTGAAAAGTCAATCAAAATGGTTCTTCCATTGATTGAGATCAAGGGAAAGAGAGAAATAATGAATTGAACACACTCATCCCGTAAGGGATGATTAAATTTTATTGAATTTAACCTTATGGTTAAGTAATGCATAAGGGTGTTGGACGCCCGATGAAGTACTCATTGATGCATTGAATGCATCTAAAGCCATGAATTATTTAGATAGTTAGAATTTGCTTATAACCCTTGTCTTAAAGGATGTGATAGTTCCATAATGGTTGGAACTGATTGCGCTATAAGACTTATACGCAAAAGGTATGCATAAGCAAATGGGTGTGAATACTCATGTAACGTCTAAATATAATATGCATAGTCAATAAAATATAAATAATCAAGACTCCACACACTTGAGTCATTGTATAATTGAAAGGAGATACACGAGCACTAAAACAAATTTCCAAATTAAAGATTCAAAAGATTGAGCTCGACTAGGTCGAGCTTGACTGGGAAACTAGAAATAGTAATCGACTTTTGAATCTTGCTTAAAAGGAAATTAAATTTAGTAGTTCGTTGCTAGGCAACCAAGAGAAATAAACAATTGCAATGGATTTAATCCATTTAAAAGTGTGTAGAAACACTAAAGCATTAGTGGCAGATAAGGCATCTATTATACCCTCATGGGTAAAAGTACGTTGTAAAGTACAATTCTGAATTATTTTTGGAATAAAGAAGAGAGCCTAATTAATGAAGCATGTAAGAGATTTGGATCGATTCAAAATCAAACATGCATTGGCAAATACGCCATTGATTATTTAATAGAGAATCAGATTCTCGAAATGCAAGACCCGCTCGAAGCATTGTCAGTTGTCGAGCATTCCGGGCATGTAAATGTCCATTAAGAAATCTTACATGAAATTCCTTATTCAATCAAATAAAACTTGATCAAGAAAATCGAAGATACTGAGCTAAGTATCTATGAAGCCAGTTCCAAAACATATCAAGTGATATGGGTTTTGGTATTGTACCTTCATATGCATTCATGCACATATGGGTTCTCCCGCTTATGTGAATAAGCTAGTGGGAGATAAGCTGGAAATAAAATCCATCTTATGCAATTCGTGGTGTATCCAAAATCTCAATAGGATACGAGTTCTATGTTCCTCTAAGATAGATAACCTTTGTCTCAAGGAAAACTAACTTCTTGGAGAAGGATTTCTTGTTGGACAAGAAAGAAAACAACATAGAACAAGACGAGGTTCATGAAATCGACCCATCTCCACAGGCAGTGGGAGAACCTGGGCATGAAAATGAACCAACTAGTACACATGAACTTCGAAGGTCTGAAAGACAACGTAGGGAGCGCGAGAGGTACTACAGTCTGCTGCATGAAATTGGACAGTCTGAGACTAATCCAATGACCTACGAAGAAGCTATGCAAGACATAGATTTGGGAAGGTGGCACAAAGCCATGGAACCTGAAATGGACTCCATGTACTCTAACAAGCTTTGTACCTTAGAGGATCCACCAGTGGGAGTAGCTCCCTTGGGTTGCAAGTGGATCTATAAGCGAAAGCTTGGAGTAAACGAAGAGTTTATTACCTATAAGGCACGACTAGTCGCAAAATGATACACTCAAATGTTGAGTATTGACTTTGATGAAATTTTGCATGTAGCGATGCCCAAATCCATTCAGATATTGTTGGCCATAGCTGCATAGCATTAGCTACGATATATGGCAGTAGGATGTAAAGATCGTTTTTCAATGAAGACATTGATAAGGAGATCTACATGATGCAACCAAAAATTATATACATCCAAGGGAGATGAGCACAAAGTGTTCAAACTCCTAAGGTCCAATATAGACTTAAGCAAGCTTCCCGAAGCTGAAACATACGTTTTGATGATATAATCCAAACCTTTGGATTCGTCGAAAATGTGTTCGAGCAGTGTGTGTACAAGAAAATTAGTGGGAGTACAGTTAAATTTTTATGCTTTATGTTGATAACATTCTGCTCATTGGACATGATGCAAAATTGTTATCCGAAACGAAAACATGGTTTTCTACCCAATTCTCAATGAAGGATTTGGGAGAAGCATCCTTTGTACTGGGTACAAGGATCTACATGGATAGATCAAAAGGACCGTTGGGCCTCTCCCAAATTAAAGTACATAGATAAAATACTGAAGACATTCAGTAGGGAAGAATCCAAGAGAGGATTGCTTCCGATGAGACATGGCATTCCTCTCTCTGAGTCTATGGTCCCAAAGACCTCTGAGGAGAGAAGCAAGATGTCTAAGATACCACATGCCTCTGTGATAGGAAGCATAATATGGTATGTTATGTACAAGACCAGACATAGCGTACGCTCTGAGCATAAATGGCCGCTATTTGTCTGACCCAGAAGAGCAGCACTGGGTAGCCGTAAAGTCTATTCTGAAGTACCTGAAAAGGACTAAAGAATTGTTCTTGGTATACGGCGAGGGTGAATTAAAATTGGAAGGCTATACTAATTCTAGCTTCCAATGTGATGTAGATGGTTTCGAGTCAACATCTGGATATTTCTGCCTCAATGGTGGTGTGGTGAGTTGGATACTACAGCAAATTCGACCACCGAGGCATAAAACATTGTAGCATGTGAAGCTGCAAAGAAATGTGACTGGATGAAAAACTTAATCCAAGAATTGGACGTCGAACCTAGCATTGTCGAGCCATTACTATATTCTGTGATAATAATGGAGCTATCTCGCCAGCGAAGGAGTCGAGATCTCATAAAAAATCCAAGCACGAACTAAGACGATACCATTTGATATGTTATATCATTGGTAGAGGAGACATAAAGATGGAACATGTCACCTCAAAGGATAATACGGTGGACCCGCTAACTAATCCATTGCCTCAAAAGGCATTCGAGAAACATCTATAAAAGATGGGAATCAGACGTATGAAGAGTTGACTTTAGTACAAGTGGGAGATTGATGGAATAGTGTCCTGCAAGCCAACTGATTTGGATGCATTTAATTAGTAATAACTAAAAGAATTATTTAATTTGATTAATAAATGCATTTCTTAATATGGTCATCTTCATCTTATGAATAATTATCTAACATAAGGATGGAAGTCCTTAGATCACAGGGCTATGGGACAACCCGTGGACTGATCTCCAAGGCCGTGATCTAAAATTAATTCAAGGGTCGTAGAATTCATTTAAGATGGGACATCAATGGATTTGGTCAGACCCTCACGAGTGTGTATACCCCGATGAACTGGAGAATGCTGGGGTCCACGACCATGACTGAGATAGACGATACACACGAGTGGGTGGCTTGCTGGGATGGCAAGCGCACTGAATACCCAACCTAGGAAATAACTCACCGTGAAAGCGGTAGTCACATATCGGGGATGAAGTTATTCCTATTTACAATAGTGTATGAGGAACAATCCTTATTACTTGAGGTGATAGGGTTTATCTGGTGCACAAACGTCTATGCTTTGATATGAGTCCCGACTGACAGGAGTCTGCCAGAAGGTCTCTGTGGATTCATGTTGGGTATAGAGGAACGTGTATGCAGGTTCATATCATCAACAGAGGATCCGTTGACCCGACTTGATAGGTTGGGAGCTTCTCCTATGAATCTCTGTGAGAAACGTATTCCGGTAAATCATTGGCCAAGGTATCTGACGATTTTATGAAAGTAGCTCATAAAGGTTAAGTCAAAGGGAATAGTTTCGAGACCAGAATACATAAAGTCGAGACAAGTAAGGAAACCGATGAAAGTCCATAACCTTAGTCTTGACTAGGAGACCAACTAATGGAAGGATTAAGTCGTACATGGTAATTGTAAAGGTTAAATGTTCACTGAATTAATTCACCAGTGATTGGGCTCCACGGAATTGTGGCCAGACATCGACTGTGGAGTGTGGGAAAATAACCAAATTTGCAGGGGTGCTAATTTTGGAATGGTTAATCGACAGAGTGTTCGATTGATTTAGAGTATATGTTTACTTTAATAATTAAATGCACATTTAGTTATAACCCGCAGCCAATTATGTGGTGGACCTACGGGGACATACACAATACACATGGAGCGAAAACAAGTGAAATGAAGAAAGGTGGGATCGAATGGGTCGACCAATGCGGGCGGGAGATTGTCCAACTAGAATGGATCATCCTATGAATTAAATTGGATTTTATTTATGGAAGTGGATTTAATTAAATGGACTTGGAGTCCAAATTAATTAAATGTGAATTAATTAAATGGGCCAATTAATTTGGAGATTAATTGGATCCCATATTTAATTAATAGACTAGGCCCTTGAATTAATTGCAAGATTGCTCTTGCAAATTAATCAAGGCCTAGCCCAATTAAAATAGAAGTCTTAGTCTTGTTGTACAAGTATTATGAGTCTTCTAGTGTGAACAGGGTTTGAAAGATGTCTAAGGAATCTAGGATTCCTAGTATTTATAAATAAGACTAATTAGTCTTGGAAACTAAGTTACACTTTTTAGTCATCTACTCAAAAGTGAAAACAAGGAAAAACCTTAGCCACTCCTAAGCCAAAAATCGCCCACCCTGTGCAAGAAGTCAATCGACTTCTCTTATCTTCAGTTTCTTGTCTGATTTATCTGTGTTCTAGCCGATCAGATCAATTAGAGTATTCGTGTAATTGTGGTGTACTGAACCGTAGAGACGCAACACATGGGGCGTTTTTCAAAAGTTGTAGGTCCACTTTATGGAGAAACAAATGGGGCAATTTTTCTATCAAAGTTTTGTACTGATCCATATATACAGAGTTGCTTAGGAAGTGCAAGGAACGAGGTATAAACTAGATCTGTTTAGATGTTCTTATTTTGTATTAGTTTAAATATATACCGAATTGTATCCTGGCAAGATTTTCAAGGGGAGCCTAAAAGTTTTAGGGCCTGTTTGTTTGACGTTTCCCAAAAAATTTTCGTGTTTGGGAAATGCCAAACAAACATGTTTTCTATTTTCTAAAATAAAATTTTCATCTCTCAATTTTCTCAAACTACTTTCTCAAAACCCAATCAAACAACAATTTTCTTATCTCTAAACAAAACCTATACAAACTCTACACTAATTTGACATAAAGTAACCTATCTCTTACACAATTTATCTCACAACAAACATGATTTGACATAAAGTTTTACATATCTTACACCTACAACCTAATTCATCCAAAATAAACCTACATCTACTTTATTTCTCAAACCACTCTCCCAAAACCCAAACAAACAATATTACGCAAATCGAGATTATTTCACAAACCTCCGCTACTCTCCCAAACTACTTTCCCAAACACCAAACAAATAGGCCCTTATATTTCCGCTGCCTGAGGCTCGTTTTCCCGTAAGAATCCCAACACCTTGTGCTTCGGTCAGACATTCTTCGCTTTGGTCGATCAAGTATTGCTTGTTTCGGACGTGATTTCCTTGTTGGTAATGCGAGATTCAAGTAATTTGGATTTGGAGATTTCAAGTAATTTTTTGTCTAAGCGTGATCATGTCACTTTTTGAGGTTTTGTATTTTATTTATCTCATTTGGAGGCGTAATGCTCTTAAAGAGTTACATTGACTTGGCGAGGATATTTCCTTTAACCTTGAGAAATTTTTACTTTATTTTTCTCGTTAGGAGGCGCGGTGTATCTGTTGATGCCTTCAAAGAGTTACTTTGACTCTGAGGCGAGGATTTTTCCGCTAGCCTTATATATATACATATATACACACATAAAGAGCTACATAGATTCTAAGGCGAGGATTTTGCTGTAAGCCTTGAGAGTTTTTTTATTTTTATTTCCTCGTTTGGAGATAGACAGAGTCATCTTAAGAAATTAAAACATGTATCCTCGCGCGAAAAATGAAATCAACAATGCTACTATTGAACTTTTATTGATCGGTACATGGTAATGAAAACTCTGAAAAATTATAGTGGAAGCCTAGCAACAATGCTACACGATTTCTTTAATTCTTCAATTGCTTTTATCCATAGACACTCTAGCTTGGTTTATTTGCTTTCGATCTCATCTTCTGTTGGATGAATGTTGGTCCCAAGTGGTCAGATGAGGTCTAAAATGGGAGGGGGGGGATGAATAGACCTCTGAAAATTTTTGACTTTAAAAACTTTTCAAGTCTTCTTTCAGCAGACTAAGCTGATCGAGAATTGTAAGCAGACTAAGCTGATCGGGCACAAAGCTTGAACATCATATGACTTAGCTAATTTCAGTAAAAATCAAGTTTTCAATCAGATTACTTGCAACGGATATTTTAAAGTATTTTTTACAAGTAAACTTAGTCAATTAAAGATTTTATCCCCAGTTTAAAACTCCTTTAAAATCTTTAAATAAATCAAGTGTTTGAATGCTCTTAAAATTATGCAAGAAAAGTAATGCAAATGTAAACACTAGAATTTTTATAGTGGTTATATGGATAAAAATCCTTTAGTCCACTCTTCCAAGTCACGAAGATCTTGGGTTATACTATAAACACTTAGTTTACAATATACTCTGCTTACGCTCTACAACAAATGATGAGCCGTAAGTTCACATCAGGAAATCACAAAGAAACTCTTACTCTTTGAAGTAATATCACTCACTTAGATGGATATCTACTTCTCACAACACTCTTCTAATACAAATTCACTCAGAAAGATGTATTCTGTTTGCTTCAACTTAGCTTCTATCAACAAATGACTTCAGCAGACGAGTGAGCTATTCTTGAGTTTTTGAGACTTAGAAAAATTCTGTTTCGCGAATGAAATATCAGATTGTTGTGTTGTCTCTAACTCTTGAATCCAGCTCTATTTATACTTGTCTTTGAAATCTATCCGTTGAAGATGAGACAAATTTCAAAACTACAAGTACTGGTCCCCCTTTTTCTGTAACGGATCTCTGCAACTGTTGCACTGTACACTCTGCTGTACTTTTCTGCCAGTCGCATTAAATGCACCCTGCTGATCCGAGAATGTTTTCAATCATTTGCCATTAATACCCTTCTCCAGCATCATTTATTACTCCAAGTGCATTTATTATCGTTGGGCAGACTTCTTGATCTCTTCCACTCTGCTGATCGAAATGACCCGTCTGATAGATACCCTGCTGATCAAAACTTGAACTAATCTGATTTGAGTCAGTTGAAAAACTACCAGTCTGATTTCGGACTTCAGCAATAGATCAGTAGTCTTCTGGACCTTGAACTTGTGACCCTTCTGATAGTCTTCTTACTTGATCAAAATTCTTCTAAGGGATCTAAGCATTCCTTACTTAGCTGATTTTGATGTTTTGGAAATCATCAAAACCTCCATCAAATTCTTGCACTCTGTCTTCATCTTCATCCAACAATGAAGATGAATATAATAAAGTGAATGGAGGTTTCGATGATTTTCAAATGTCATCAGCTAAGTAATGGAAGCTTAGCAAACCTCAGAAAATATTTAACCAAAGAAGACAAGCAAAATCAGAAGGATTAAATATATGGTCCAGAAGACTACTGATCTTATGCTGACTTCGGAACCAGACTGGTGATTTTCAGCAGACTCAAATCAGATGAGTTCGATTTGAAATCAGCAGAGTGCTCATCAGAAGGGTAGATTCAATCAGTAGAGTGGAAGTGATCAGAAAGTCTCTCCAACGGTAATAAATGCACCTAGAGTAATAAATGTTGTAAGAGCATGGTACTAAAGACAAATGATTGAAGAAACCTCGGATCAGCAGAGTGCAATTATTGCGACTAACAGATTGTACAACAGAGTGTACAGTGCAACAGTTGCAGAGAGCCGTTCCAGAAAAAGGGGGACCAATACTCGGGAAGCATTGAAATTTGTCTTTTCCTCAATAGGCAAATTCAAATCTCCAAGTATAAATAGTTCAAGATTCAAGAGTTAGAGACAAGCAACACATTCTGAGAGCAAAATCGACGAACAAATTCTTCTCTGTCTCAAACTAAAGAATAGAACACTTATCAGCTTAGTCATCTGTTGACAAAAGTCGATTTGAAGATCAAAGCTAATACACAAATCTGAGTGATTCTGTAAAAAAAGAGTGTTGCGAGAAGTGTAGATCCATCTAAGTGAGTGATCTATCTTCAAAGGGTAGGTCTTCATTGTGATTTCTTACTACGAACTTGTGGCTTTTCATTTGTTGATTAGCGCAAACATTGTATACTGTAAACTAAGTGATTATAGTAAAACCCAGGATCTTTGTGACTTGGAAGAGTAGACTAAAAGACAATATGTCTATATAACCACTATAAAATTCTGTTTGTTTGTTTACTTGCATATTTTCATAAGTCTTCAAACATACGAACTGAACAAAAGATTTTCAAAGGAGTTTAAAAACTGGGAATAAAATCTTTTGATTAAGAAAACGACTTGTTGGAAAATACTTGAAAAATCCGCTGCAAACAAGTATTTAAAACTCTGATTATATTTTTAACAGATAAGTTAAATCATACGAGTGGTCACCTTTTCTGATTAAGCTAAGTGCACAATCGGTGAAGTAGTCTCACGAGTTTTCGATCAACTTACTATGCTAATAAGAAAATTTAGATAAAATTTTTAAAGTTTTCAGAGGTCTATTCACCCCCCCTCTAGAACTCATCTGACCACTTGGGACCAACAAGTGGTATCAGAGCAGGTGGTTCATCCGAATCATTTGCCTGATCAACGAGCTTCATCCTAATGTGTTTTCCAAAGGTTTTAAAAAGTTTTCAAAAGAACATATTTTTGATAAACAAAACATTTTGAAAAATGGATATCAGCCATGTTCACCATATTGGCGGTATGAGTTTCGAGGACTGGAAGATCCGCATGGAAATTTTCCTTGTTGCTTACAATGACAACATGTATGCATGCATTACTAAAGGTCCTTTCGGAATCACCAAGATCATCAAAGTAAATGACCAAAAGATGGTGGTTGATAAAGAGCTGGAAGATGTGACAACTGAGGAAATCAGGCTAAACAATCTTGATAAAGTTGGCAGATTCATCATGACAGGAGCCCTAGACAATGACAGCTTTGACAAGGTCAAACACTGTAAAACAACGAAAGAAATGTGGGACAAAGTTCGCGACATGAGCGAAGGAAATGATGCAATAAAGGAGCACAACTTAAGCATAGCTCTTGAGAAGTTGGAAAACTTCAAGATGAAGTCCGGAGAAATCATTGACCAGATGGATATAAGGTTTACATGGATGTTAAACGAAGTGTTAAAGTTGGAAATTCCTTCACTGATAAGGAGATCACAGTAAAAGTCTTGAGGCGCTACCTCCCAAGTTCAACATGAAGTCACAGCCATGGAAGAGTCAAGGGATCTGGAGAAGATCTCTCTTACAGAGTTGTTTTCAGTACTCAAGGCATACGAGTATAAACTGCCAAGGATGGGTATAGAAGAAACCTCAACTTCATGTCCCACAGTTGCACTGGTTGCTTTTAAAAAACCAAGAAGATCAGCTAGCAAAAACAAAGAAATGGACTCATCTGATGAGACCATGCTACTCAACAAAAAGGAATGCACTGCTGGTGACATTGCGTTGTTACTAAATGGATTCAAGAAGTTCTATATGAGAAAAATGAAGAACAAATACAACAATGCTCCTACTTCGGACCCTATCTCATTCTCATGATAATAAGGATAATTAGAAATCCAAAGTAACGTGCTATAACTGCAGGAAATTGGGACATTTCATCAAGGACAGCCCATATCCTAAAGCCGAGAAGTATACTGAGGAGGAAAATAAAATCAGAAAAGAAAAGAGACTCAACAAAAGCAAGGTGATGTTCGATGAAGCTGAAAAGATAACAACCATCTGCTCTTCTTATTCAGATTCAGAGACATCAGAAGATGACTCTACTGAAGATGAGACACCTGCAATACTATGTCTAATGGCCAAAGAATCAGATGACTCTGATAATGAGGTAACCTTTTCTGAAAATGAAAATGAGTCGTTTAGTTCATTTGAGCAAATGATGATAAATAGCTTTAGTGCTAAAAGAGCAAAATACTTCACTGAAACATAAGGTTGAAAAACCACAAGAATCATATATATATAAAAAGCTTGAGCAAGAGAATGAATCTCGGAAAGCCGAATTTTAAGTTTATAAGGATAAAATCATGGAACTTGAGAACGTCATAGAGTCTTATGATAAGTCTTCTGTTGCATTAGATCACATGAAAAGTAAACAGAAACTGCCTTTAGAAAAGGAAAAGCTAGAACTGAACCATACTGGAAAATTCATATCTGCTGACAATATTAAGGTCATTCTGTATGTTCAAACTGCTAAGCCTACTTCACTTGAAAATGGGAAAAGGGAGAAGAAATCTCCTAAGGCTAAAAAGGGTAGAGAGCCAAAAAATGAGAAATAAACTGGTAAAACAAAACAGCAAAGTCCTAAGAAGTTTGCTGATAAGAGTACAACCAATCAGACTAGTAAAACTAAGTCGTCTGTTAATGAGCAAGCAAAGAGTAAATCAAAGAAGCATAAGAATCATAAAAATGAAAATGCTTGGTACGGAAATGAGTCTCATTATTGCAGCCTGCTTATGCATCATTCTATCATGCACTTCAGTTTCCATCTTACTATGGTGCATACCCTGCTAATCATCATGTGCATACTTATCCTGCTTATCATACACCTGCTCATCATCATGTGCATGTTTATTCTGCTTATCATGCACCTGCTCATCATCTTGTGCATGTTTATCCTGCTTATCATGCACCTTACCTTACTTATGAGCATTATTAACATCATAATGATTATCATAATAATATGCCTACTGAAAATTATGATGCTTCCAGAGTAACTCATGCTCCTGCAAAATCTACAAAGCCTAAGAAGCCGAAGACTTCTAAATCTTGGGTTGTCAAAGATGGCACTAATCCTTCAAGACCCTCTCAGTAAAGGGTACCTAAAACAATTTTATTTTGTTTTGTAGGTTAGGATTAGGATTAGGAGTAAAGTAGAGAAGAAATTGTACTTGGACAGTGGATGTTCAAGGCACATGTGTGGAGACATACATGAACTGACTGATGTTGCTGCCATAGACGGTCCAACAGTTACATTTGGAGACAAGAAAGAAGGCAAGATTGTGGCGTGTAGAAAGCTTTTCAAAGGCAACATAGAGATTTCTGACGTTTCTTATGTTAAAGGCCTGAAGTACAATCTGCTGAGCATAAGTCAATTTTGTGGCAAAGGATTTTCTGTTATTTTCCCATCAGATAAGTTCTATGTAGAGCAAGTTGACTGGAATTTTGTGGACAAGAATTCAAACATTTGTTTGGTGGCTTCTATACCAAGTGAATTAAGTTGGCTATAGCACAAAAGAATGAATCAAGTGAATTTCAAGACCATCATCAACAAATTAATCAAGAACAATCTGGTGCAAGGAATTCCAAAAACAGTCATGAGTAAAGTCAAACTATGTGATGCATGTTAGAAGGGAAAACAAATCAAGTCTTCATTCAAAAGCAAGAAGCACCAATCTTCAACCAGAATTTTGGAGCTACTTCACATGGATTTGTTTGGACCCATTGATCTTATCAGCAATGGTGGAAAGAAATACTTCCTAGCTGTTGTGGATGATTTTTCAAGATAAACTTGGGTTGTCTTCATGAAAAAGAAGAGTGAGACCAAGAAACATCTTACCAATCTGATGGAGCTGATCCAAAATGAGAAGGGCTTGAAGATATTATATATCAGATCAGATAGGGATACTGAATTTACAAACTCTACTGTTAAAGAGTATTGCAATTCCAGAGGAATCAACCATGACTACTATGCTGCCAGAACCCCTCAACATAATGGAGTTCCTGAAAGGAGAAACAAAACTCTGAAAGAAGCTACAAGAACAATGATTGTTGAAGCAAAACTGCCTAAAATATTCTAGGCATAAGCTACAAATACAACATGCTACACCCAGAACAGATACATGATCAACAAAAGTCAAAACAAGACACCTTATGAAGTCTGGAAACAACAGAAAGCCTAATATACATTATATTCAGATTTTTGGTTGTAAATGTTATGTTTTGAATAATGAGAAAAATCACCTTACTGCATTTGCAGATAAGGCTGATGAAGCTGTTTTTGTAGGATATTATACTGTTAGTAAAGCCTATAGAGTTTTTAACAAAAGGACTTTACTCGTAGAAGAATCAATTATTGTAGTATTTGATGAACCAAATCAAAGTACTAATTCAGATATGTCTACTGATTTTCAGGAATTGACTTTGGAAAGAAAATAAGAATATGTTCCCATCATACTACCTTATTTGAACACAGTTGATAACTCAAGTGTTGTTCAAAATCAGTCTACTGATAGTCTAACAGATGAGTTGCAAACAGCTGACAGATCAGAAACTGTTCAACAGACTACTACTGGAACTCCAGCAGTAGTGTTGCAGGATCAGTCAAGAGGACAACATCCTGATTTGCAACCTGATCTCAGATGACTCAGAGATCACCCACCTGACTTAGTGATTGGTGATCCATTTGATAGAGTAAAGACAAGAAGAGCAACTGCAAATGAGTCAATGTTTATAAGTTTTATCGCACAGATTGAGCCTAAACAAATTGATGATGCTCTTAGTGACTCTCACTAGATTGAAGCAATGCAAGAAGAGCTAAATCAATTTGGAAGATTTGAAGTCTGGTACTTAGTTCCCAGACCCACTCATCAAAGAGTCATTGACACTAAATGGGTCTTCAGAAACAAGATAAATGAAGACGGTATTGTTACCAGAAATAAAGCAAGAGTAGTTGCCAATGGTTACTGCCAAGAAGAAGGCATATACTTTGAATAAACATTTGCACCTGTAGCAAGTCTTGAAGCAATCAGATTATTCCTATCTTATGTTGCTCACAAGAACTTCACTGTTTAAAAGATGGATGTGAAGTCTGCTTTTCTCAATGGAGAATTGCAAAAAGAATTTTATGTTGAAACACCTCTGGATTTGAAACATATGAAGAAGGAGATAAAGTATATCGTCTGAAGAAAGCTCTCTATGGACTAAAGAAAGCTACAAGAGCATGGTATGATACTTTATCTGATTTTTTTTAATTAAGGGATTTCAAAAAGGTAAAGTAGACAAGACCTTGTTCACTATTGAATGGGATAATCACATATTATAAGTGCAAATATATGTGGACGATATTATTTTTGGTTCAACTAACCAATAGATGTGTGAAAAGTTCTCTTAGTTGATGCAAAACAAGTTTGAAATGAGCTGATGGGAGAACTTAACTACTTTCTTGGATTACAAGTGAAACAGCCTACCTGATGGTATCTTCAGAAAACAAACAAAGTATACAAAAGATCTGTTCAAGAAATTTGATATGGAAACTACCTCATCTGTAGCTATTTCAATGTCTACTGGACTTCGCCTGGATAAAGATGAAGATGACAAATCAGTGGACATTATCAAATATAAAGGCATAATTGGGTCTCGGTTTTATCTGACATCAATCAGACCTGATATTATGTACTCTGTTGGGATTTGTACGAGATTTCAATCAAAGTCTAAGGAATCTCGTCTCTTAGCTGCCAAAAAGATTCTCAGATATCTTAAAGGCACTCAAGAATTGGGATTGTGGTATCATAGGGAATCAGTATTTGAACTTATTGGTTATTCAGATTTTGACCTTGCTGGATGCAAAATTGATAGGAAGAGTACTACAGGTACTTGTCAATTTTTAGGTAGTCGTATGATCTCATGGATGAGTAGGGAACAAACTTCAGTATCCATACCTACTGCTGAAGCTGAATACATCGCTGCTAGAGCATGTTGTGCACAAATACTTTGGTTGAAACATCACCTAAAAGACTACAATATCAAGATCAGTGGAATACCAATCTACTCTGACAATATAAGTGCAATCTCACTTACTCAGAATACTACAAGTTATTCAAGGACAAAGCATGTTGAGGTCAAACATCACTTTATAAGAGATCATGTGGAAAAAGGAAATGTCATTATTGTGTATGTTCATCAGACAGTCAGATTGTTGACATCTTCACTAAACCACCAAGTGATGCAAGGTTTTCTACTCTAAGAGTGGAACTTGGCTTATTAAATTTGGATTCTTACGCTGAGGGGCAACTTATCAGAAGACTAAAGTTCATCAGCTGACTAATCTAATTTTAATAAGAAGAGTTCTTCAAGATTAACTTTCCACAGACTAGTTGACTGATAGATTCTTGAACTCAGGGGGAACTTGTAGGACTAACGGTATCCCTGAATAAAGATGAAATCCTCAATGACAGTTAGTTAAAGTTATGTTATCAGAAGATATGTTCTTTAATCTTGAAGATCAGAAGATTAATTATTTTTTCTGGATTGACAAACAACAGAGGAAGATCATTAACTATTGGCTTTCACTAGTGATAAGCTGTATCAGACAAGTCGACTGTCAGATAAGTTAGCTTTACTCATCTGATATATTATATAAGTGTGATACTATAAACGTTATACTTTTTAAAAACACGCTTTTATAAGTAATACACTAGTAACGCTTGGCATTCCCGCCCTGTCTGACATTAAATATAAAATTTGAAATTTGTGCTCACACGATCAAAACACACAGATAGGATCTAACAGTTGGCGGAAAACATGGAAACCGAAAACTCCCCAACTCTATAAATCTAGATCTGATCATCAGACTAACATTTATGCACCTTAAATATTCAAATCTTGAAAGAAGTTACTAATCCTTCTGTTTTCTCAAAAGCACACATAGTCTTCTACTCACATCTCATTTTCGAAGTTGAAATGGCAGGAGCTGAGGGAAGATATCTGAACTACGATGTGTACCATGCCACTGTTTCTGATGAAAGAAATTATGGTGAAATCAAAGAATTGTCCCTGGTTGATGTGTTGGAGGCACATGAACCTATGGTGTATGCTGGGGATGTAGCTGAGTTCTAAGCTCACTATGATTTCTACTGTCTCAGGGAAGAAAATTTGTATCTCCCCTGCTGTGCTTAGTGAAGGATGAGATGTTACAACTCCGAGAAGGGCTAAGGAGGATGAATTTTGGCTTCTGTGTGCCAAAATTGGAGAGAGGTTAACTGGGTCTATTAAGAAGACTCAATTGAAGGATGAGTATCAGAGGTTTGCTGATATCATCGCGAAGATTATGGAGTGCTCCACTAGTGCTCTGGACGGATTACCCAAGAGACGATGTCATACTTTGATATGTATCTACTACAACATGGAGGTGAACTGGGATGTTCATCAGACTAGCCTGCTGGGCTGAAAAGACCAAAGTTGCAGAACAGGCTTCTCAACCTGCTGAACAAGCAGTAAACCTTGCTGTTGAAGCCAGATCAGCTGAGATTGTGCAAGCTGATAAAATTGTTGCTGAAGTTGCAAAGGGGATAGATGCTATGTCTACTAACGAATATCCTGAAAGAACGGTGTCTGAAGAACCAATTCTAGTTGAGAATATGGCAAAGAGGACAAGATTTTCAGTAAAGAAGCTCCTTCTTTAACTCATACCAAAGCAACGGCAAGGAAAAAGCTGACTTTAGGAGGACAGAGAGTAACCTTCTCAGCTATTCGAGAAGATCTTCCTTCTGCAAAAAGACCTGCTGAATTAGCTAAGGAAGCTGATGGAAACAATCAGACAACAGCAGAGGCTTCTGTTCCTCCAACAGAACAGTCAACTGCTACATCAGTTGAGGTAACTAAACCTCAAACAAAACAACAGTGAATAGTTCCTGAACTTGTTGCTATAGTTGAAACACCAATAGCTAGAAAGAAGAGAACCGGTAAGGCTAAGATCACAAGAAAAAGAGAGAAGAAGCTAAACAGAGAAAAAGGGATGAGGCTGATCAACAAAAGGCCTTAGAAGCTAGCAAAGCTGAAGCTGAAGTCAAACAGATGGCTGAAGCAGACTTAGCTGCTAAGGAAGAAGCAGAGTTAGCTAAAGCCTTATAAGCAAGCAAAACAGATGCCCATGGTCCAAGACATGGTGGTGGTATAGTGATTGGAGAACCGAGCAAGGATAGGTTCGTTATGCCTAGACCCATGATTGCTAAGAAAAAGCGAAAGGAAGTGAAACATGCTCTGGAGATAGTCAGAGTAATCCAGACGTGTTTGCTCGCTTTGAAGCTGAACTTGAAAGGTATAACACTCTACTGATGAGTCAGAGTACTCTCCTTGCTGAAAAGATAAGGTACAACAGATGGAGAGAGTATCGTATGATGAAGTCAAATGATGAAATAATGGCATGGAAGGAGTTTGCTAATGAAGAAAGTTGGGTTTTGGAGTGGGTGCAAACTACCTCCATTAAGCAAGCTTTGGATTCTGACTACTTCTACGACATGGTTCACAACCGGTTAGACAAACAGATGATGTGGGGATAGAGCTGTCAAGTTGGCTTTATGTGTAACCTTGGATAAGTGGGCTAAAAAATCAAGATTTAGTGTTGGAAGCACTAGTGATCTGCCACCTCTACCAAGTCTGTAGCACATTGTCTTTGGGTCGTCCATCAGAAAATTTGAAGATCTGCCACAACAGACTACCTCATCTCTTGTCCCTGCTGATTTTATTCATCAGAAGACTGTGGTATCTGCTGATGGAAATGATATTATTGTTATCACAAATGATGAGCCTGGAAAGACCATGACTGATGCTAACTTCTCATCAGTAGAGTTATATGTTGAAGATCATCAAATCCCACCGAATGAGATGCCAAAACAGAAGGAGCCTCTAGCAATAGAGTGGAAAGCTCCTGAAGAGCAGAAAATAACAAGTCCTACCAAAGCTACTACAGACCTTCCATCAACAGTTCTGGTTCCATGAAGAGCCTGATTGAAGATGCCATGAAGAAAATGGAGGACATGAACAAGGACTTGCTGAAGCAATTTGAAAAAGCAACTGCTAAAATTGTTCAAATGTTATGGAAAGCATCCCACACCCTACCGATCACACCATGCTGCTGAAGGAAGGCAATCTTGCCATAAACAATCAAATAGAAGATGTTAAGGCTGATGTAAATCAGTTACAAGCCACTCTTCAAAGGCATGAGATGGGTTGGACAAGTGTTGGTCAAGCTTTTCATGAAGCTACTGAAGCTGAAGCTATAAAGAATACCAGCCTGCTTCAGAACTTCTCTGTAGGCTGCTTAGATCACTTCAGAAGTCGCTACTCTGCAAGCAAATGTAGACTGTTTGAATGATCAAGCTACAGTTTTGAAGAACAACCAACAACATCAAACACTTCGACTTCACGCCATGGATCAGAACATCAGGATGTTGTGCAATGCTGTCAACATCACTGTAATGGTCCGAGTCCCCGTGTTTGGATCCCGAAGTGGGTCGATCCCGAATCCGGACACGTGAACAGTACAACAAGGAATTTTAAAACTAGAACCCAAAATAAGAAATTAGACTTACAACACAGGCTGCGACAAGTAGTGACGACCAAACAATAATTGATAATAAATACATAAGTTATAGGATATATACAACAAAAGTGTTCAAGGTTTAGTTTAAAGTATCCTAGATATATACATATAATAAAAGACTTCAATACAAATAGTATCCGAGATTGAGAAAAATTTTAGGTGATCTAATCATGACACGTACTACCGACTCCTGTGAAACTTGTAACTGAAAATTTCGAACATAGAACAAGTAAGTTGATTGATCAACTTAGTGAGGCTGGGTGCTCAAGTACATATAATGAATGATGCAAGTAAATTTAAACTGTACATATATAATATAACCAATGAAATTTAGATATTAATAGAGTAAACGACATAATCATTTATAATAATTGCATGTACCCCATTTACTGAATGCCGACTCCTCTTACCCTCCACGCATATAAATCAAACACACCAGTAAGGAGCGACCTTACACAGACAGATGCATTGACAGTGTCTTTGCTCAGAAATTTGACTTCACGGACCAAGTATATCTCCATATTTGGCTCGTGAGTGGGGATTGCAGGTAAGATCAGGGCAACCTCGTAGACCCCGTCTACCAAGATTGTCGCAGATCTACCGTCAACCAATTAATTTGGCCCACATAAAAACAGATATGACAAACAAACATAATAATTTCTATAACCATGCGAGGTAATATGTATTCATTTCGATCTTAAATGCATGAATTCATCTCTTATTCAAACTCACAACATACTTATGATTAAAAATTTATTCTAGTGAACCAACTTAATTCAGAATATACAATATATAAATACAATTGACTCGGACCACAAAATTCACGTTCCATCAGTCACCTGTTTTGTCTTAATTAAGTTTCGAAAAGTTGGAATAAGGGGCACCTCCAGAACCTGTTCAAATACACGTATGTAAACTTAGACAAATATGCACCATTAACTTGAAACTTGAACCATAAAGTCTTACAAACCAAAACATTTACAATCACTCAAGTTATAATTTGTTTCTCATATAAAAATATATATCTTTAAAAGTATCAACACATAAAATTTTGTCGAAATAACGAAGGGGGTGGAAATATCAACTGACCCAAAGTTTTGGTCGAGAATATCCCTTGACCTAAAGGGGCCAGGTTGTTGAACATAGGCAGCAAGCTTAAAGCTTGTTTCCTATGAGTAGCAAAGCCATAAAGGCAAATGGCTTTGCTGCACATGCAACAAGCTAAAAGTCTTGCTGCTATGTGCGGCAATTTTCCTGCACATATGCAGCCAAGCTTTTTAGCTTGCTGCAAGGCAATTCAGCTACACACGCAGTGAGTCATGCCCAAAAATTAATTTTTTGGTTGCAAGAAGAGAGAAAATCCTCACTTTTCTTTTAAAATTTTTGAGATATCTATAATTTCATATATCAAAACAAATTCTCAAACTCATAGCAAAACAACACTTAAAAACTCAAAAGCATGTGTTCTAAGCTTTCAAAGTTCAATTCCTTCATTTCTCCAACAAGACTACAATTAGGAACAAAAAGCCAACAATTAACTAATTGTTTGAAGTAAAATCAACCCAATTCAGGGATTTTAAAACAAAAGAGGGATTAATTTTTTAATGTTAAACTAAATCACAAGAATCCCAAATTTTTCTTCAACTTCCAATAATTTTCACAATTTAAGGAAAATAATATAATTTTATAAAAAATAACCCACAAATCTGAACTAAGCAAGAAATTTAAGCAATTGAATATCATATAAACCAAGATTGAGACGAAAAATCTTAACAATATAAAGAAATAAGTCTTTTAAGAGAGTTTTACCTAACACCTTGAAAATAGAGAGAGATGAAGCTTCTCACAAACCCCCCTTCACAAATCTCTCTCTGACCCATGGTGGCGCAGCGGCGGCAAGGTGGTGGTACTTTTTCCCCTCACTCAAACCCTATGTTTCCCGAATCTCAGAGTTTTATGTTAAATTGAAGTGAGATGTGTTATGTATTATATGAGTTAAGTATAAATATAAGATGGATTGGTCAAACCCCATCTTTTCCCTTCTTGCATGACCACCAGGTGGAGGAGAAATCTTCCCAACAATGGCCATATGTCTTATGGTGCAGAAGATGTTAATCTACTCTAGGTCAAATTGCAAAATTACCCCCTTTGGTTAATTTAATTATATAAATATACCATATCTTATAATAATGGTCCAATTAAAGTTTTGGCTAAGTAAAATTCAAATAAAAGGATAAAATGTTTATTATATATATATATACCCAATCTCATGAAATTTTAAATACAAGAATATTTTAATCACACAAAAGTCACATATTTACACAAAATTATACCAAAATCCTTCGGGGTTTACAATCACTCATGTTCAAGTGGAAGAACTCAACCCTGCTAATGATGACAAAAATGGGGAAGAGGGATCTGCAAACAAGAAAAATGTTGAACTACTACTACTGAAGTTACTGAACAAGTGGGGTCTGTTGAAAAGCCTGCTGATGTAACTGGGAACAAGGACACTGTTGATGTTGAAGGAGCTAGAACAAATGAAGAGCCTAGGGATGTAGCCAAATTTGACAAAGAGATAGCTGCCTCCAAAGACTCTGTTGAAGAACAGTTGGACCCATTTAGAAAAGCCAAGAGACTAGAGGACGTTAAACGAAAAATTGAAGCTGCCTCAAAGAACTTGGTTCAAATATTTTCTAGTGGTGAAGAAGAAGAAGAAGTTGAAGGCAAAGAAGAAGAAGAAGAAGAGGAAGAAGAATAAGAACAAGAAGACTAGACTAGATCATTTCTCTAGGCTAGATTACTAAATAGTATCAAGTTACTTCATCTATGTAAACTTGCAGTGTAATATATATTTCAAAATCAGATAAATAAAAGAACAAGTTTCCAAATTAATTTCTATCTCAATTTTTTTGAAATGTGGACTTAACTTTAGTTTAGGTACATGTACTTAGCTGAAATTTTGTCATCCTCAAAAAGGGGGCAATTGTTGGATGAAGATGAAGATAATAATGTGAAGGGAGGTTTTGATGATTTCCACATGTCATCAGCTAAGTAATGGAAGCTTAGCAAACCTCAGAAAATATTTAACCAAAGAAGACAAGCAAAATCAGAAGGGTTAAATATATGGTCCAGAAGACTACTGATCTTACTGACTTCGGAATCAAACTGGTGATTTTCAGCAGACTCAAATCAGATGAGTTCGATTTGAAATCAGCAGATTGCTCATCAGAAGGGTAGATTCGATCAGCAGAGTGGAAGTGATCAAAAAGTCTATCCAACGGTAATAAATGCACTTGGAGTAATAAATGTTGTAAGAGAAGGATATTAAATACAGATGATTAAAGAGAAACCTCGGATCAGCAGAGTGCAATTATTGCGACTAACATATTGTACAACAGAGCTTACAGTGCAACAGTTGCAGAGAGCCGTTCCAGAAAAAAGGGGGACCAGTAC
Organism: Penstemon eatonii; assembly: GCA_038501285.1. Classification (NCBI taxonomy): domain Eukaryota; kingdom Viridiplantae; phylum Streptophyta; class Magnoliopsida; order Lamiales; family Plantaginaceae; genus Penstemon; species Penstemon eatonii. The sequence goes on from CM076714.1 coordinate 47,520,541, forward strand.
TCGGGAAGCATTGAAATCTGTCTTTTCTTCAACGGGCAGATTCAAATCTCCAAGTATAAATAGTTCAAGATTCAAGAGTTAGAGACAAGCAACACATTTTGAGAGCAAAATCAACGAGCAAATTCTTCTAAGTCTCAAACTCAAGTACAAAACACTTATCAGCTTAGTCATCTGTTGACAAAAGTCGATTTGAAGATCAAAGCTAATACACAAATCTGAGTGATTCTTTAAAAAAAGAGTGTTGTGAGAAGTGTAGATCCATCTAAGTGAGTGATCTAACTTCATAGAGTAGTTCTTCTTTGTGTTTACTTACTACGAACTTGTGGTTTTTCATTTGTTGATTAGCGCAATCTTTGTATACTGTAAATTAAGTGATTATAGTATAACCCAAGATTTTTGTGACTTGACAGAGTGGACTAAAGACATTCTTGTCTATATAACCACTATAAAAATTTTGTGTGTTTGTTGACTTGCATTTTACTTGCATATTTTCATAAGTCTTCTAACATACGAACTGAACAAAAGATTTTTAAAGGAGTTTAAAAACAGGGGATAAAATCTTTTGATTAAGAAAACAACTTGTTGAAAAACACTTGAATTATCCGTTGCAAACAAGTATCTAAAACTCTGATTATATTTGAAATAGATAAGTTAAATCAGACGAGTGGTCAACTCTGCTGATAAGAAAAGTTAGAGAAAAATTTTAAAGTTTTCAGAGATCTACTCACTCTCTCCCACCCCCTAAACCTCATCTGACCACTTGGGTTTTAATCTGGAACATCGCTCATCATTTATTCAGTTTCCTATTTCTCAGTGGTATAGTTCGGTCCAAACTTAGCTATCTTCAATTCTTCAAAATGTTAGCATAACATTCCGTAACCATCATCAGCAGTGATAGTTTCGTTATATTCCTCCACTTGGTGAATATGGTGATTGGCATATAGTGAAGGTCCCATAAACGTTCTTGTTGACGAGAGCTTTCTTATATTAGTCGATTCTCCTCCAACTGTCCCTCCTGATATTACGTTTATTTTGCCGACATTTTAAAAGTTATCGTCTTGTCCGGCCAGTATTGTGCTATTTCAATTTGGTCTCTGTCCACCAGTTCTCTCTAGGGATGAATTTCTTCTCTGGGATGGGTTTTTTCCAGGAGCAACCTCCCTTCTTCTTCTCACAAATTAGCCTCTTTATCACATCTTTCAGAGGGTAGCAATCTTCAGTATCGTGCCCTCGAGCTCGCCCATACTGCAGGAGAGAATGAACTTCTTTTCAATGGTATCATGATAGGTAGTTCTCTCTCATTTTCTCTTATTCTTTGTGCATGTTGTTTTATCCTCCACACTCTTTTGTTTCGGTACTTTGCAAAGGAGATTTTTCTCTTTCCATCCTAAGACGAGATAGCCTTAGCGCCTCCTCTGCTCCTGGGGCTCTATTAGTGGCTTTCTTATTTAAGGGTTGCCTTGTATTCGGTTCCTCTTGTCACCTCTGCTCATCTTTATCGGGCCTTGAGGATGCGCCTGGGACTTCGTGCAAGGACCATAGTGGATCGCGCATTCGTTATTTCTCAGCCACGTATCGTGCAACCGCACTTGCTACTACTGTTGCTGCCATCTTATCAAGCATTTCTTTGGCCATTTGTATGGTAGATGCTAGGGGTGGCACATGTGGTGGTGCTTCGGGTTAAGGCATTTGAGTATGTGCGCTTCATGTGCCTCTCTCTCCAGTTGCGCTTCTTCAACTATGTGGACCGCGACGTGCACCTCATCCACTAGGTTGATTGCGTCATGTACCTCTTTCAAGGAATGTATCGCCTTATGCGCCTATCAGCGGATGGATACCCTTATGTGTCTCCTCCACCATGTGGATAGATGCTATGGGTGGCACATATGGTGGTGCTTCAGGTTAAGGCATTTGAGTATGTGCGCTTCATGTGCCTCTCTCTCCAGTTGCGCTTCTTCAACTAGGTGGATTGCGACGTGCGCCTCCTCCACTAGGTTGATTGCGTCATGTACCTCTTTCAAGGAATGTATCGCCTTATGCGCCTATCAGCGGATGGATACCCTTATGTGTCTCCTCCACCATGTGGATCGCGTCATGCGCCTCCTTCAGCGGATGGATCACCTTGTGCGTCTCCTTCAGCGAATGAATCGCCTTATGCGTCTCCTCCACTAGGTAGATCGCGTCATGCGCCTCCTTCAGGGGATGGATTGCCTTATGCGTCTCCTTCAGCAAATGAATCGCCTTAGCGTCTCCTCCACCAGGTAGATCATCCGACTCTTCTATGTTTTCCCATTGGTTCTCTTCATTCTCATTCCCCATCTCGACGTGCAAATCAAGCAAAAATATTCCACAAATGGCGCCAAATGATGTTGGGGTATAAATGATCAAAGGACGTCTTCAGGATTACTTCGTTCCTTGATCCTTCTCCACACTACAAACACTGACTTGCACGGGACGATCTTGAAGAGAACTATGAGTTTCTGTTCTTTTCTCTCCCCGAAAAACCTTTCACTTTATGTTGGTTGATGAGCTATATATATAGGAGATTTTGGGATAGGTGAAGAGTTTCCTTTCATAAATGTCAAGGAATTGAATAGGGACAAAACGGTCAGTTTATTCATGTGACATAAATGTAATTCTTATATAATTTATTTATTGATTATTTTAATATTTAGAAATTTGGTAAATAAAAACACCCTTAGAACATAATTTACCACCATAAAAAATTGTAAAAAATTTACACAATCCAAAATTGTACCTGTCAAAATTGCAAAAAACATGTAATAACCTATTAAACAAGTTGCCCAAACAATTTCCCGAAAACAAAAGTTATCCAGCCATTTAATGTGAGTTGTACATGGGTTGTACATAATACTACTGTTATATTGACATTTTTCTATCTTAAAACTTGCACCATGATTTAAACAAAAGAAAAAAACCAATTAAAATGTTACATGTGCCAATTAAAATTGCCAATAATGACATCATATATTAGCACTTTAAAAATAATATAATATGGAATAGTGGAATAAAATTTAGGCTATAACTTTTCTCTAGATAGAATTGCACTTATGGTATCATAAAAATCGAGGCTGACACATTTTGTACCATAATTTAAGAAATCAATCACTTTTGGTACCACCGTTAAATATGGACGTTCACTAATGACGTGGCAGTTAAGTTTTATTGTAAATTGATAACATTACTTATGTTGGCTAAAAAGTATACCCCTAACATTTCAGATTGTCAAAATAACCCCACATTTTTCAATTTACTGATAAAATTAGTCCAGATTGTTGCTCAATATCAAAATTGACTCGAATAAAATACGTGCAGACCAATTTAGAGATTTTAGTTATTATATTTATATTTTATTTAACTAATTTAGTTTTATAAATAATATTAACAGACCAAATAATACTTTAATATAAATCCGACAAAATATTAATTAAATATAAATTTATATAATAATATTACTATATTTTATATTTATTAAAAATTGAATTATATATTATTAATAAAATAAATATAATTTTAAAAAAATTATTAAAAAATACCCATCCCTACCCCAGGCTGCGGTGGCCTGGGTTCATCAATCCCAGGCCACCGATGGCTTAGGATGGGGTGGGGTTTAGGTTTATTTAGGGGGTGGGGGTAGTGATGGGGTTTAGTTTTTTTTTTTTTTTTAATTATAATTATTTTATTAATGATATATAACTTTATTTTTTAATAAATATGAAATATATTAATATTATTATATAAATCTTAGATTTAATTACTATTTTTTCGGATTTATATTAAATTGATATTTGATCTGTTAATTTTATTTATAAAATTAGATTAGTTAAATAAATATGTAAAAAGAATAAGTAAAATCTCTAAGGTCCGCACGTGTCTTATTCGAGGCAATTTTGAAATCGGGCAACAACGTCCATTAAAATTATCGGTAAATTTGTAGATATGGTGTTATTTTGACAACCAGAAATGTTAGGGGTATAATTGTCAGTTAACCTGAATAATGGTATCAATTCTGCAATAAAACTTAAATGTCACGTCATCTGATAACGTCCATTTTTAACGAAGGTACCAAAAGTGATTGATTTCTCAAATTGTGGTATCAATTGTATCGGCCACGATTTTTATGGTACAACAAGTGAGAATCGGTATATAATTTGGAACCACAAATACAATTTTCACATTCTCTCTATTAGACTGACATTTACTTATTCCCTGTTTAAAATTATCGTTCTGCTTAACATTATAATCAAATTGTAATGTGTATTATTTCTATCAATTAGTATCACTTCTCCAATTTATCGGTTTGAAGTTGATAAATTTAAATATATTGTTCATGTTCAGGTTTTATCTAAGTGCACTTTTTCTGTATTAATTGACATTACTTTAAATTTGTATTAATTATATTCAGCAAATTAATAACCTTTTCTACCATCTCACATGTAGTAAAATATAGTACGGGCTTTCTATCAGCAGTTCAAGATTGATAGAACTATTGGTAGTTCATCACTCACAAACTGTCATGTGGCAACCAAGAGACTTGTAACTGGATGAAAAATTCTACTAGGCCAATTGAAAGTTCATAATTTTACCCTTAAAGAGAAATTAAACCCCATCACACCCTTCTCCACTCATATCCCAGGCCGGCGGCGGAGGACTGGGATTGTCTTCCCAGGCCGACGACGGCGGCCTGGGATTGACGAACCCAGGCCACCATGACCTGGGTTAACTTGCAGAACCCAGGCCATGTTGGCATGGGTTCGTCCATCCCAGGCCCCGCCGCGGCTTGAGACGGAAGATCCCAGGCCACCGTCGGCGGCAGCCTAAGTTTGGGATGGGAGTTACGAGGAAGGGGTGAGTTAAGGTTAGGGTTAGGGTTTAATTTTTTTAATTATAATTATTAATTAATAATATATAACTTTATTATTTTAATAAATATTAAATACATTAACACATTATATAAAAATAAATTTAGTTAAATAAATGTGTAATATAATAAGTAAAATCTTCAAATCGATTAATTCATCAAAGTCAACATTGTTGATCTTACGATAATATATAACTAGGTTAATCATAATCCTAATAAATAGATGACTCGATTAATTGATCAAAGTCAACACTGTTGACATTAAGGTAATGTACACTAGGTTAATCGTAATGCAAATCAACAAATAACTCAATTAATTGACCAAAATCAACAATTTGATTAATATTTTAATAAATATTAAATAAATTAATCTAATATCTTAATATAAATTATTAACATTACCAAAATATCAATGTTGACTTTGATTAATTATTCGAGTCGTTTGTGGATTTTAATTATGATTAACATAATTATACACTACCCTAATGTCAAAAATGTTAATTTTGATTAATTAATCGAGTCATTTGTCTATTTGAATTACGTGTAGTTTGTATATACATCACCATAAGGTCAATAATGTTAACTAACATATAATAGTTGTTTAGTTTATTCATTATATCGTGATAATAATTTATGCTTTTAATATTAAATATTAAAAAAATATGAATTTGTTAAAATTATAAATTAACCCCAAGTTTCCCAATTATTTTTTGAATTGAATTCAATTTATATTTCAATGATTTGTGAGAATTTATTTCATCTTAACCTAACAAAATGTGTAATTTTGTTATGATTTCATTATAGTATCAAAATCGATAATATGCACATTTTGAGCTAATTGATACTAATTATTGATTCATAACCTTAATTATGTTGGTTAATGTCAAAATTTGAATACTATCATATTGTAAACACATTTTGCGGATCAATTTGAAGATTTTACTTGTTATATATACATATTTATTTAACTATTTTGATTTTATAAATAATATTAACAATCAAATAATACTTTAAAATTCAAAAAAATGTATTTTTTTCAAATCAAAAATTTATATAATGTATTAATTTATTTAATATTATTAAAATAATAAAGTTATATATTATTAATATAATAAATAATTATAATTAAAAATAACTAAACCCTAAACCACCCCGCCCCGTAACCCCCACCCCTCAACCCCATATCCCAGGCTGCCGTCGGCCTGGGATCGTCGTTCCAGGCAAACGGCGGGGCCTGGGACGGACAAACCCAGGCCACCACAACCCAAGCCGTGCTGGTCTGGGTTCGTCCGTCCTAGGCAGCCGCGGCCTGGGACGAGTCACCCAGGCCGCCGCTGGCCTGGGACGACGATCCTAGGTCAGCGGCGGCTTGGGATATAGCGGTGGCGGTGGGGTTGGGGTTGGCATTGGGGGGTTGGGGTTAGGTTGAGAGGGGGGAGTGGGAGTTTAGTTTTTTTTTTCTTTTTAATAAGCCAAAGGTATTATGGTAAAGCAACTAAATCAACCCAAAAATATGACATGCTAATGTCACCTTTGATTCAGGTAAAAAAAATTAAAATAATATAAATGAGTGGTGTAGGTTGAACTACCGATAGTTCTGATCAACATGAACTATCGGTAGACATGTCCAACATAGTACTATAATTTTATATTTAGTATTATATTTTAACAATTATGCGCTCTAAAGACGCTTTGACCACAAGTGAAATTTTCCACATCTCACGTTCCCGTTCGTGCTCTCGCTCTCGCTCTTGCTCCGCGAATTAGCTACCTAGGTTCATGCAATAGTTTTATTATTAAAAAACTTGTAATGATAAAAAATAGTGTGTGCTCGTTGATGAGCAAAATGATTTTTTTAGTAGTTGGGTATAACTTTCATTGGTGCAAACGAATCGAATAAAGTCAAAACATTACATTATTTAAGTTTGATTTGAATTTTGTATTGTATTAAAAAAATTATTTGAGACTGGTTTAATTGTTAAATGAATTCTGTTTTCATCATGGATCAAAATTTTGTTTTTAGTGCATGTTTTGGCCAACTAAATATTTATTTCGAGAATTTTTCGGAAACATTTTGGATAACACTAGAAAAAGTTGTATTTTTTTACTAAATTAAGAAAAATAAAAAACGGAATTACATCTTATTTTCATTTCCATTGATTAAAAAATGAAAACTTTTCGAAGTTTTTGATTGAATCAAAAGAAATTTTTGATTCATACTATTGGTCCCAAATGATCAGATGATGTCTAGATGGGGGTGAAAAGACCTATGTTTTTCCTTTAAAAAATTTCTGAAACATTTTGTATCATCACAGTAAGCTGATCTGGACTTATGAGACTACTTTGCTGATTGCGCACAAAGCTTGTTCATAGAATTCGACCACTCGTCTGATTTTACTAATCTGTTCTCAACACAAACCAGAGTTTGAAACTTGTTGCAGCGGATATAATTCAAGTGTTTTTCAAACAAGTTTTATAGTTACTTAAAAAATTTTATCCCGAGTTTTTAAACATTCCTTTTAAAATCTTAAGTCTTTTGAATGATTGGTTACTTGTGAAAATAAGCTAGACATGAAAGTAAACCAACACATAATTTTTTATAGTGGTTATATAGACAAGAATGTCTTTTAGTCCACTCTTCTAAATCACGAAGATTTATACTATGAGTACTTAATAAATAGTACACTCTACTTGTGCTTTTACAACAAATGACTAAGCCACAAGCTCGCGATGGAAATCACAAAGAAAACCTACACTATGAAGTTATATCACTCACAAAGATGGATATACACGTCTAACAACTCTCAAAGCTACATAAATCATTAAGATTTATAAGTGTTTGCTTGTTTCTTCAACTCGGCTTTGTCAACAAATGACTCGACTAATAGTATTTTGTTCTTGAGTTTTTGAGACTTAGAAGGATTTTGCTAGATTGAATTTTCTCAAGTGTTGTGATCGTTTCTAACTCTTTGAACCACAAACTATATATAATCGTGAATTTGAATTATGCCCGTTGAAGTAAGACAAAACTCAGCTCTTCTCGAGTATTGGTCTCCATTTTTTAAACGGCTCCCTACAACTGTTCATTGTACAACTATGATGTACTTCTTGTCAGTCGCATTTAATGCACTTTGCTGATCCGAGGTTTCTCTTCAATCATTTGTCATAAGTACCCTTCTCTTACAACATTTAATACTCAAGGTGCATTTATTACCGTTGGAGAGACTTTCTGATCATTTATACTCTGTTGATCGAATTCACTCTTCTGATGAACACTCTGCCGATTCAAATTGAACTCATCTGATTTGACTCTGCTGAAATCCACCAATTTGATTCTGAACTCAGGATCAGATCAGTAGTCTTCTGGACCGAAACTTAACCCTTCTAATTTGTATTTGTCTTCTCTGTTAAATATCTTCAGAGGTTAACTAAGCTTCCATTACTTAGCTGATGATTTTTGGAAATCATCAAAACCTCCATTCACTTGTTCATCTTCATCCAACAATTTCCCCCCTTTTGATGATGACAAAATAGTACATGTAATTAACCTAAATTTAAGTCTTCACACAAAATTTCTGAGATAGAAATTGAGTTGGAAATAGTAATATTTTATTGATATAAGCATTTGTTACAGATTACAAAAGATTACATAGATGAAAAATTACAAAATTTTCGGTACAGTGATGAAATAAGTAAGTTGATCTGGTCTTCTGATTCTTCATCTTCTTCTTCTTCTTCTTCTTCATCACTCTCACCATAAGAGAAGTCTAGAGCTAGTTTCTTGGCTTTAAAGGTTGTGTCTTCTTTTTCAGCAACCTCGATTCTTGCTCTTATCTCCTCTATTTTCTTTGACTTTCGGTATGGATCAAGCTGTTCTTCAGCAAAATCCTTAAAAGCAGCAAGTTCTTTATCATCTTTTGCTACGTCGTTGGGTTCTTATTCATTTATTCCAGCTTCTTCAACATCAGTAGGCTTATTAATGGCTTCTTCAGAACCTACTACTTCAGTATTGTACACTGTAGCTTCAACATTCCTTTTGTTAGCTAATTCTTTTTCCCCTTTTTTGTCATCATTTGAGATCTTCAACTTGAACATGAGTGATGTTGACTGTGTTGCACAGCATCCTGGTGTGTTGATCCATAGCAGATAGTTGATGTCCTTGGTTTTGTTGCTGAGATGCAAATCCTTCAGTCTTGTGCAAAGTTATGTCATAAGCTCACCAATCTGAATTTGTGACTGAAGTATCAAATCAGCACTTCTGCATAATCCTTTCAACATGTTTTCAGTTTTCTCCTATTGAGCTTCCATAACATTCGCAACAACCAAATTTATCTCCTTCCAACTTTTGAACATCTTCTTTTATGGATTGAACTCCAAACTTTATGTTGTTCAGCTCTTCTTGGATCAGAGGGATAGGATCAACAGGCTTGGGCAGACTAGCAATAGTACCCTGAATCAAGGTTGAGGCCATCTCCTCAAATTTCCTCATTGGTTCCTTGTTTCTGTCATACATTTCCTTTAAGTTAGACTCAATCAAGACCTTCATGGAATCCAACAGTGTTGATTGAAATTCATTTGTAGCTCTTGCAGGATTTCCTCTTTTATTTTCACAAGATGGTAATCTCCATCTGTTATATCTGATTTTCTCAGTTAGAATAGTACTCTTGTTATGCAACAGTTTATATACCTTTCTTTTTCGGCTTCGATGTGAGAGAAGACTTCTGGATCACTTTAAATAATTTCCAGTGCGTGTTTCACCTCCTTTCGTTTTCTCTTTGCAATCGTAGTCTAGGCATAACAAATCTATCTTTTCTAGGTTCCTCTATCACGATTCCACCATTGTGTCTAGAGTCATGAGCATCAGTCTTGCTTGCTTCAAGGGCCTTGGCCAAATCTTCCCTTTCTTTGGCAGCTAACTCAGATTCTGTCATCTGCTTGACAGCAGCTTCAACTTTGCTAGCCTCAAATGCAGCCTTGAGCTCAGCTTCATCTTTCTTCTTATGCTAAGCCTCTTCTCTCCTTTTAATGTGGTATCGAGATACTTTAGCCTTACCAGTTCCTTTCTTTCAGGTAGCGGTTGTCTCAGGGACCGTTGCTGTTTGATCTTGGGTGACCTCTGCTGATGGTGCAGTGGGCTTATCTGCTAGACGTGCATATATCCCCGTTGTTATCTGATTAACGTTATCAGCTTCCTAAGTTGATTCTGCTGGTCTCTTAGCAAAAGGAGGGTCTTCTCTAACTGTTGAGAAAGTGACATTTTGACCTCCTAACGTTAACTTTTTCTGTGCAGTTGCCTTAGTATGACCCAGCGTAGGTAGGAATGCATGAATCTTCACAGAACTTCTTGTTCTTTTAGAAACATTTTCCAATGCTGGCTCATCAGATATGGTTCTTTAAGGAGATTCTTCTATCGCCATCTCATCTATCGCCTTGGCAACTTCAGAAATTATTACATCAGCACTTAAGGTTTCAGCTGATCTGGCTTCAACAACAGGGTTTGTTGTTTGATCAACAGGCTTTGAAACCTTAGCTTCAACCTTGCTTTTCTTAGTCTCAGCAGCAGGCTTAGCAATTATTTCAGTAGTTTTTCTCTCCTGCTGCTTTATCTCCTGTGTCATTTCTGGTTTGGCCTCAACTTTTCTGGCTCATACACCTTGAGCTCTTTCAATTTATGCACCACTTTTCCAGCTCCCAGTGTGCACCTAAGTGCCATCAATAGGTGACTAAGCAGAATGACATGCCCAGTCTTCTTCATATACAATATCTTGAACATTTGAACGGCCAAGTTCACCTTCAACCCATACTAAATGCATATCATAGTATAATAGCGTCTCTTTGGCAATCCGTGTAGGGCAATAGTTGAGCATTCCAGAATTTTAGCAATGATATCAGCCAGTTTCTGATATTGTTGGTCCCAAGTGGTCAGAAGAGGTTTAGAGGGGGGGGTGAATAAACCTATTTAAAAATTTTCTTCGAATTTTACTCTAAAACTTTCACTCAACTGAACAGACTAAGCTGATCAGATTAGTTAGTTACAATTCTGTTCGCGAACAAATCTTTGAACAGTCTTGTTGACCACTCGTCTGATTATTACTTAGCTGATTTTGTTAAAATCAGTTTTAATACTTAGAGTACTTGCAGCGGATTTTCAAAGTGTTTTTCACAAGTAATCTTAGCAGTTTGAAAAATGTTTCCCCAGTTTTGTAAACTCCTTTTGAATTCTTTTTCAAACAGTTAACTTAATGTGTTTTTTATGTAATCAGCAAATATGCAAGTTTAAAAAGCAATGTAAAAACACAAGTAATTTTTATAGTGGTTATATGGATAAAAATCCTTTAGTCCACTCTTCCAGATCACTTAGATTCTGGGTTATACTATAATCACACAGATTACAATATTTCTCCACTTATACCTAAACAACTAATGAAAAGGCTATAAGCTCGCAATAGAAGATCACTAAGAAATTCTACTCTCTGAAGTTTGATCACTCACAACGATGGATCACAACTCCGCACAACACTCTTGTTTACAAAATCACTCAGAAGATGTATTTTTCTTGATTCTTCAACTCTGCTTTCGTCAACAAATGACTCAGCTGATGAGTGAGCTGTTCTTGAGACTTAAAGAATTTTGCTTCGAAAATTTCTCAAAGATTGTGTTGCTTCTTTCTTCTTCGTCTCTTTCAGCTATTTATACTTGAGGATTGAAAAGTGTCCGTTGAAGAGAGACAGGATTCAAATTCCTCGAGTACTGGTCCTTAAAATCAGCGAACGGCTCTTTTGCAGTCTGTCCGTACTGTAAACAGTACTATTCTGCAGGCAGCATTAAATGCACTCGGCTGATGCGAAGCAATTCTTCAATCATTTGTCTTTAATAACCTTGTACTTCAGCATTTATTACACCAAGGGGCATTTATTACCGTTGGGAAGACTTTATGATCCTTTCCACTTGGCTGATGAAAATACAAGTCTGATGGTGAACTCGGCTGATCTCAAACTTGAACAAATCTGATTTGAGTCGGCTGATCTTCATCAGTCTGATATTTTTCCTTCAGCAGATCAGAAGTCTTGGACCTTGAAACTTTGACTCTTCTGATGTCTTCTTTCCTTAGTCAAAATTCCTTCCAAATGGATCATCAGCTAAGTTACTCCATACTTAGCCAATCTTGAAGTTTTGGAATGCATCAAAACCTCCCTTCTAAATTTGTCTTCAGTGCCTTCATCTTCATCCTTATCCAACAATTTCCCCCTTTTTGATGATGACAAAACTTCAGCTAAGTACCTGTCAAATACCTAAGCTAAAGATTGTAATCCTCAAAATTTTCTGAGATAGAAAAAGTATATTGGATTGAACTTGACTTTTTATTGATTTTGAAAAAGCATTACATGTACAAGTTCATCAGATGAGATTTCTGAAGAATAGATAAAAGTAAACTGATTACAAGGATTTTACAATTTCTAACTATCAGCTTCTTCATCTGATCCTTCAAGCACTTCCTCATATTCATAAGATGATTCTTCGTCATCTTCTTCATCATCAGCTTCTTCTTCCAAGATTGCTTTGGCAGCTTCCATCTTCTCCTTAAGTTGTTGTTCTTTAATAAGCTCCATTGCTTTCCTGGCAGATTCAGTATTCTTGTACTTGGTAGTTTCTTTTTCAATCTTTTCTGCTTCTTCTACCTTTCCAAGCTTTTCAGTCTTGTCAGCTTTTTCTTCAGTTTCCTTGGCTTCAGCAGCATTTTCCTTAGCTGGTTCTTCCTTCTCTTCCCCCTTTTTGTCATCATCAGATCTGATGACATCAGAAGGTGCAACAGAAGGGTTGAGAGCAACTGTTGGAATCTTCATACCAGCACACAAAGCCTTGATATTCTGATTGACAACATCATGACTTGCTGTTAGATGATGAATGTCAGTGCTGATGACGTCAGTCTGATCATTGAAGTAGTCAATGTTAAGGTTGATAGTTGCAATTTCATTCTGAACGTCCTGTGAAGCCTTTGCCACTTCTTGCAACATCCCTAGATTGATTTCCTTCTCTTCCTTACTGACTTGAATGAAGGTTTCAGTCAGATCAGCAATCTTGTGCTCAGCTGTTTTTAAAGCAGTATGAAGGTGGTTGACATCACCCTTCACATCTTCTACGTTCTTGTTCAACTCTCTCAAACTGTGCACTAACTGCAGTGAATTGTCTTGAGGGATAGGAATACTGTCAATTTCTCTTTTGATGATCTCTTCTGTTGATCCTTGAACAGTTTCCAGCTGAAGTTTGTTGGTTTCTGCCAACTCTGCTTTGAGTTCAACCTTCAGCTCCTCCTTAACCTTCATTAGATGTTGCTTGTGCTTATCTTCCAGTTCCTTTAGTTGGTTTTCCATAAGCATCTGGATTGCTTCCATCAGTGATGAATGTTGATCAGCTGATGAAGCAGAAGCATCAGCATCAGCTTCCTTCTCTTCAGTCGCCTGTTGAACAGGGACTTCTTCCATATCCGTCATCTGATGATCTTCAGAAGTCTTAGCTTGCAGCTCAATAGCTAAGGACTTATCAGCTTCCTTGTGTTCATCAGTGACATCATCGTAAAATAAGTTAGTGACGGTGCCATCATCATTGAAGCAAGTTGTTTGTCTGATTTGCCTCACAATGATCCAGGGGTTAACAGGAGCATTGTTGCCCTTTGGCACTTCACTGAACTCTTTAACTTCCTTGCCAAAAATTATCTGCTGAATACTTGGCAGTAGTGGCAATTCACTTGAACAGCCTTGCTGGTATTTTGACCTTTTTACCCATCTCTTCAGGGAGGTCATAACAGCAAATTTAATTGCCCTTTCTTCAGCATCTTCAGACTTTTTCTTCTTATCAGGCAAGGTGCTTTTGATCTTCTTGGCCTCCTCCAATGCAAAGCCTTTTGCATAACTATGCATGACATCTCTTACATAGCTGGGATCAAGGGCCTTTTGAATGGAGTTTGTTTTCAGCCAGTTTAGAACCCAACGTTCTTCATCAGCCAACTCCTTCATACTTTGAAGTTCTGTTATTGACTTGTTCAGCCTGTTATCCCTCCAACTGATATATCTTGGTTTCTCCTGGTTGAACATAGTCTTCAACATGAGCTTTTGATCATAGTATGCCAAGGACTTCTCAAACTTCTTGAACAGCTCCTTATCAGCATACACTATTTCAAAGGCTTTTCGAACTTCAAACTTTTCCTTTGACTTGGTTTTGGGGGCAGGCAGTAGTATCTTTTTCTTGTCTTCTCCATCTTTGCCTTCTCCAATCTTGATGCCACCGCCATGGACAGGTCCATAGGCATCAACTTTGCTCATTTCCAAAACCATTTCCATTTCAGCATCCTCAGCAGCTTTCCTTTCTTCTTCAGACATGCGCCTTCTGGCTTCATCCTTTGCTTCTTGAGCTTTGCTTAGCTCAAGTGCCTTCTTTTCCTCAGCTTCATCCTGCTTTCTTTGTTCAGCTTCTTCTCTTGCCTTCTTGTCTGCTTTAGAGATTTTCTTTCTCTTAAGCACTATCTTCCTCTTTCCTTTATCAATGGGAAAAGGAGCTGGACCAGCAGATGATAGGGGAGCAGCAGCAATAGGATAAATGATTTGGATATCTGGATCTTCTTGAGGTTGAGTAACCTCAGCTGTTGTTGTGACTTGGCTTGGCTGTTGCTCATCAGCTTTGTCAGTCGCAACAGTCTCAACTGTTTCAGCAGGCCTTTCAGCAGCTTCAGGGTCTTCCCTAGCTACATTTCCTAAATCCGTTGGTTCTTCTATGAAAGTCATCTGCTTTCTAGTAGACTTCTTAGTTCTTCTTTCACGGTATGTAGAAGCAGCTGTATCTCTCTGTTGGCTTCTTGTTCTTTGAGAGATACCTTCAGCAGGCCTCTCTGCTGATGGAGTTCTTGATGGTGATGCAGGGGATCCAGTCCTTACATCAGCAATTATACTTTCAACGATTTTAGTGGCTTCAGTAGCAGAAGTCACTTTCTCCATCTGATTGGTTTCTTTCTTCTTAGGCTCATCAACAGCCTTCTTCTTTTTAGTCTCAACAGCTAAGCTGGCTGTTTTGACTAACTTCTTTTGCCTTTTGGCAGGAACCTCTTTTGGTTCCTCAACATCAGCTTCTTCAGGCTCTCCAGCCTTCCTCTTTTGAACAGGCATGTACTTGGACAATGCCTTGGATTTGTGGATCTCTTTCCCATTCTTCGTGTCACAGCCCAGTTTTGACAGCAAATAACTGAGTGTGATTCTGTGGTTGGTGGAGGGGCCTTTTCCTTTATTCTCATCAAGGAAATCAGGCAATATATACCAAATTATGATTGACCAGTTGACCTCCAGTCCATAGTAGATGGCAGCCATGATGCTGAACCTCTTCATGGTAACAGCATCCAGTGAGAAGGTGCAGTTCTCAATCAGCTTAGACACCATATCAGCCATCCGCTGATATTCATCTCTCAGTTGTCTCTTCCTTATGTTTCCAGACATCACTTCTCCTTCTTTGGCGCAGATCGCCCAGAATTGTTGGTGCTTATCTTCCGTCAGTATAGTGACGTCATGTCGTCCACTGTTAGGAAGCCCAAACGTCTCGTGCAAAACAGCAGGAGTAATAGTGATAGATTTACCTCCCACTGTAGCCTTAATCTCCAGTGCGTTGTAGTCAACTTTCGATGTGTTGTAGTACTCCATCACTTGATCAGTCCAGATCACTCCCTCATTATATTCCATAAAATTCACCAAGTTCGCAGATTTGAACTTCTCCAGAAGTTCTTTCATCAGTTTCGTACCAGATTGGTAGTAGGAATCATATACGAGAAACATACCTTCAGCGGCCATTGTTAATCTGTTGAAGGTTAGGAAAACAGAGAGAAATATGCAGAGAAATGCAAGTAAATTTTCTCACAAGTACTTTTGAATGTTTGAGGTGCGTAAAGAACGACTCGACTGATCAGATGGGGATTTTATAGAGTTGGGATATGTCGGTTTCCGTGATATCTGCCAACCGTTAGATCCGTTTTTCTGTCAGTGCTGATTGTGCGGCGTCAGTTACGACGTTTCAAATTCAAAAGATATTTAATGAAGAGCGGGAATATGTACCGCCTGACAGTTACTTATAAAAGCGTGTTTTAAGTAGAACGTTTTAAATATTTCGCTTTTATTTAAGTAATCAGATGAGTATAATAGACACTTATCTGATGTACTACTGTCCTGATGACATAGTTGTTATCAGAGAATGCCAATAGCTGATAACCTTCCTCAGCTGTTTGTCAATCCAGCTAGATAAAATAACTTGAATCTTCGATAGTTGAGTCTTCTGATGAAAACATAACTTCAACTAACAGTCATTAACAAATTTCATCTTTAATTCAGAAGTACCGCTAGTCTTACACGTTCCTCCTGAGTTTAAGAATTCATAAGTTAACTAGTCTGTTGAGAGTTAATCCTTGAAGATAATAACGAATAACTAAGCTGTTGAACTTCAGTCTTCTGATGAGTTCCCCCTCAGCTTATGCTTCCAAATTAAGTAGTCCTAGCTCAGCTCTTAGAGTTGAAAACCTTACTTCACTTAAAGGTTTAGTGAAAATGTCAGCAATCTGATTATCAGTATGAACATACTCAATCATTACATTGCCTTTTTCCACATGATCTCTAATGAAGTGATGCTTGATCTCAATGTGCTTAGTCCTTGAATGACTTGTAGTATTCTGAGTAAGAGAGATTGCACTTGTATTATCACAGTAGATTGGAATTCCACTGATCTTGATGTTGTAGTCTTCTAGTTGATGTTTCAACCAAAGTATTTGTGCACAGCCAGCTCCAGCAGCTATATATTCAGCTTCAGCAGTAGATATAGAAACTGAAGTCTGTTTCTTACTCATCCATGAGATCAGACGACTACCTAAGAACTGACAGGCACCTGTTGTGCTCTTTCTGTCAATCTTGCAGCCAGCAAGGTCTGAATCTGAATAACCAATAAGTTCAAATCCAGATTCTCTAGGATACCACAATCCCAATTCTTGAGTGCCTTTAATGTATTTCAATATCCTCTTGGCAGCTAAGAGATGAGATTCTTTGGGGTTTGATTGAAACCTTGCACAGACTCCAACTGAGTACATTATATCAGGTCTACTTGCTGTTAGATACAACAATGAACCAATAATGCCTCTATATTTGGTTATGTCCACTGATTTGCCATCTTCATCTTTATCTAAACGAAGACTTGTAGACATGGGAATGGTAGCAGTTGAGCTAGTTTTCATACCAAATTTCTTGAACAGATCTCTTGTGTACTTTGCTTGGCTGATGAATATTCCATCAGGCAACTGTCTAACTTGCAGACCAAGAAAGTAGTTAAGTTCACCCATCATGCTCATTTCAAACTTATTCTGCATCAGCTTGGAGAACTTATCACACATCTGTTGGTTAGTTGAACCAAAAATAATATCATCCACATATATTTGCACAAGTAATATATGATTTTCCCATTCAATTGTAAACAAGGTTTTATCTACCTTACCTTTACGAAATCCTTTAATTAAAAGAAAATCAGATAGGGTATCATACCATGCTCTTGGAGCCTGTTTCAGTCCATAGAGGGCTTTCTTCAGACGATATACCTTGTCCTCTTCTTGATAGACTTCAAATCCAGGAGGTTGTTCAACATATACCTCTTCTTGCAATTCTCCATTGAGAAAAGCAGACTTCACATCCATCTGATAGACAGTGAAGTTCTTGTAAGCAGCATAGGCTAGAAACAGTCTGATTGCTTCAAGTCTTGCTACTGGTGCAAAAGTCTCATCAAAGTCAATTCCTTCTTCTTGACAATAACCTTTGGCCACTAATCTTGCTTTGTTTCTGGTAACAATACCATCTTCATTCATCTTATTTCTGAAAACCCATTTAGTGCCAATAACTCTTTGATGACTTGGTCTAGGAACTAAGTACCAGACTTCATTCCTTTCAAATTGATTCAACTCTTCTTGCATAGCTTCAATCCAGAAGGAATCATTTAGAGCTTCTTCAATTTGTTTAGGCTCTATTTGAGATAGAAATGTGACAAACATAGCATCTTGTGCAGCAGCTCTTCTTGTTTTCACTCTATCTAAAGGATCACCAATCACTAACTCAGGTGGGTGATTCTTGAGCCATCTGAGATCAGGTTGCAAATCAGGGTGTTGTCCTCTGTCTTGATCTTGCAACACTACTGTTGGAGTTCCAGTAGTAGTCTGTTGAACATTTGCAGTTTGTTGAACAGTCTCTGGTCTGTCAGCTGTTTGTAACTCGTCTGTTAGACAATCAACACTGTGATTTTGAACAGCACTTGAGTTAGCAGCTGAACTGAGATTAGGTAGTATGATGGGAACATATTCTTCATTTCTTCCAATGTCTAACTTCTGTAAATCAGTAGACAGATCTTGGTTAACACTTTGATTCTTTTCAGAAGATTGACTTGGCTCATCAAATACTACATGGATAGATTCTTCTATTAGTAATGTTCTTTTGTTAAAGACTCTGTAAGCTTTACTAACAGTAGAGTATCCTACAAAAACAGCTTCATCAGCCTTTTCTGCAAATGCAGCAAGGTGATTTTTCCCATTATTCAATACAAAACATTTACAACCAAAAATCTTAAAGTAATGAATGTTTGGTTTTCTGTTGTTCCAAACTTCATATGGAGTCTTGTTCTGATTTTTGTTGATCATACATCTGTTTTGGGTAAAGCATGCTGTATTTGTTGCTTCTGCCCAAAATCTTTGAGGCAGTTTAGCTTCAGCTATCATGGTTCTGACAGCTTCCTTTAGTGTTCTGTTTCTCCTTTCAGCAACACCATTCTGTTGAGGGGTTCTAGCAGCTGAATACTCATGATGTATTCCTTTGATATTACAATACTCTTCAACAGTAGAGTTTGTAAACTCTGTCCCTCTATCTGATCTAATCTTCAATATTTTTATACTCTTTTCATTCTGGATCAGTTCCATCAGATTGGTAAGATGTTCCTTGGTTTCACTTTTCTTCTTCATGAAAATCACCCAAGTATATCTTGAATAGTCATCCACAACAGCTAGGCAGTATTTCTTTCCACCATTGCTGACTGGATCAATGGGTCCAAATAAGTCCATATGTAGCAGCTCCAATATTCTTTCAGAAGATTGATGCTTCTTGCTTTTGAAAGATGACTTGATTTGTTGACCCTTCTGACATGGGTCACAGAGCTTGTCTTTGCTCATGACTGCTTTTGGAATCCCTTCTACCAAATCATTCTTGATTAATCTGTTTATGGTCTTGAAATTTAGATGATTCATTCTCTTGTGCCATAGCCAACTAACTTCACTTGGTGCAGATGCCACCAAACAAACACTTGAATTCTTGTCAGCAGAATTCCAGTCGACTATATAGATATTTCCTTGTCGTCTTCCAGATAAAATTACCTTCTTTGTACCAATCTGTTCAACATAGCACTTATCTGTTGAGAAGATGACTGAATATCCTTTGTCACAAAATTGACTTATGCTCAGCAGATTATATTTGAGGCCTTTAACATATGAGACGTCAGATATCTCAATGTTTCCCTTGATTAGTCTTCCTTTAGCTTTAATCTTGCCTTCTTTACTGTCTCCAAAAGTAACTTTTGGACCATCCACAGCAACTGCATCAGTCAGCTCATGTATGTTTCCACACATGTGTCTTGAACATCCACTGTCCAAGTACCAAATCTTCTCTACTTTACTCCTACTCCTAATCCTAACCTACAAAACAAAAGTAAAATTGTTTTAGGTACCCTTATTGAGAGGGTCCTGAAGGATTAGTTCCACCTTTGACAACCCAAGATGTTGAAGTCTTAGGCTTCTTAGGCTTCTGAGTTTTAACAGGAGCATGAACAGTTTCATTTTTATCATAAGTATCAGATAAGTCATGTTGATGATCAGTATGATAAGAATAATGTTCATAAGCAGGGTAAGTGCATGATATGCAGGATATGCATGCATTGGATGAGCAGGGTAAGGTGCATAGTAACTTGGAAATTTAGGTGCATGATACATAGGATGATATGCAGCAGGTTGCACATAATATGACTCATTTCCATACCAAGCATTTTGATTTTTCTTGTTTTTATGCTTCTTTGGTTTACTAGATGCTTGCTCAATAGATTTTGACTTAGTTTTACCACTAGTCTGTTTGACTTTAGCTTTATCAGCAGACTTCTTAGGACTCTGCTGTTTGGTCTTACTAGTCTGATTTCCTACACTAGGCTCTTTGCTCTTTTTAGCCTTAGGAGATTTCTTCTCCTTTGACACATTCTCAGTTGAGGTAGGTCTAGCAGTTTGAACATACAGAATGACCTTACTATTGTCAGCTGATATGAATTTTTCAGTATGATTCAACTCTTGCTTATCCTGTTCTAAAGGCATCTTCTGTTTACTAGATGTATGCGTGGATGCAACAGATGATTTTTCATGAGACTCAATAATCTTTTCAAGTTCCATGATTTTTCCTTTATAAACCTCACACTCAGCTTTCAGAGATTCATGCTCTTGCTCAAGCTGTTTATATTCAGCTGATTCTCTTTGCTTTTCAGCTGTGAGTTTCAGTGAACTATTTTGCTCTTTTAGCAATATCATCTCTTCCTTAAGCTTAACAAATTCTCCAGCAATGGTAGTATTATTCAACATCATTTGCTCTAGAGAATTAAATAGTTCATTATCTTGAGGAGTTACCTCATCCTCAGAGTCATCAGATTCCTTTGCCATCAGGCAGATGAGAGCAGGTTTTTCTTCATCAGACGATTCTTCATCAGACGTGTCTGAATCTGAATCAGATGAGTAGACAGCATCAAGCTTTTCTGCTTCAGCCATCATTGCCTTGCCTCTCTGATGCTTTCTTTCTTTTCTCATTTTCTTCTCCTCTTCAGTGTACTTTTCTGCTTTTGGATATGGGCAGTCTTTGATGAAGTGTCCCAATTTCCTGCAGTTGTAACACATTAGTTTTGCTTTATAATCATCTTTTTCTTGAGAAGAAAAGTTAGGTTTAGAAGTAGAAGCATTGTTGTATTTGTTCTTCATTTTTCTTTTTGTAGAACTTTTTGAAGTTGTTCATCAACAGTGCAACATCTCCAGCAGTGTACTCCTTTTTGTTGAGTATTGTGGCTTCATCAGATGAGTCCACTTCTATATTTCTTTGAGCTGGTCTTCTTTGATTTTCAGCAGCAACCAGTGCAGCTGTGGGTCCTGAAGTTGAGGTTTCTTCAATTCCCATTCTTGGCAGTTTATACTCATAAGCCTTGAGTACGGAGAACAGCTCTGTAAGAGAAATCTTGCCCAGATCTCTTGATTCTTCCATTGCTGTCACCTTCATGTTGAACTTGGAAGGTAGAGCCTTCAGTACTCTGACGCTTATCTCTTTGTCAGTGAAGGTCTTTCCCAGCTTTAGAACTTCATTCAGTGTTCTGGTGAATCTGGTATCCATCTGATCAATGGTTTCTCCAGATTTCATCTTGAAGTTATCCAGCTTCTCCAAGGCAACACTGAGCTGATGCTCTTTTATTGCATCATTGCCTTCGCTCATGTCTCTGACTTTGTCCCACATCTCCTTTGCAGTTTTGCAATGTTTGACCTTGTCAAACCGATCATTATCCAGGGCTTTAGTCATGATGAATCTCCCAACTTTGTCTAGATTGTAAAGCTTTATTTCTTCTGGAGTCATCTCATGAAGGTCTTTCTCCACAACCGTATCAACTTCATTAATTTTTATGGTCTTTGTGAATCTGAATGGACCTTTAATGATACATGTGTACATGTTATCATTATAAGCAGCAAGGAAAATCTCCATTATGATTTTCCAGTCCTCAAAGGACATACCAGCAATGTGGGGAACATGGCTGATACAATCCATTTTTCAAAAAGTTTTGATTTTTCAAAAAGATGCTCTTTTGAAAAGTTTTGAAAACCCTTTGAAAAACACTTGGATCAAGCTCGTTGATCAGGCAGCTGATTCTAATGAACCACCCGCTCTGATACCACTTGTTGGTCCCAAGTGATCAGAAGAGGTTTAGAGGGGGGGGGGTGAATAAACCTCTTTAAAAATTTTCTTCGAATTTTACTCTAAAACTTTCACTCAACTGAACAGACTAAGCTGATCAGATTAGTTAGTTACAATTCTGTTCGCGAACAAATCTTTGAACAGTCTTGTTGACCACTCGTCTGATTATTACTTAGCTGATTTTGTTAAAATCAGTTTTAATACTTAGAGTACTTGCAGCGGATTTTCAAAGTGTTTTTCACAAGTAATCTTAGCAGTTTGAAAAATGTTTCCCCAGTTTTGTAAACTCCTTTTGAATTCTTTTTCAAACAGTTAACTTAATGTGTTTTTTATGTAATCAGCAAATATGCAAGTTTAAAAAGCAATGTAAAAACACAAGTAATTTTTATAGTGGTTATATGGATAAAAATCCTTTAGTCCACTCTTCCAGATCACTTAGATTCTGGGTTATACTATAATCACATAGATTACAATATTTCTCCACTTATACCTAAACAACTAATGAAAAGGCTATAAGCTCGCAATAGAAGATCACTAAGAAATTCTACTCTCTGAAGTTTGATCACTCACAAAGATGGATCACAACTCCGCACAACACTCTTGTTTACAAAATCACTCAGAAGATGTATTTTTCTTGATTCTTCAACTCTGCTTTCGTCAACAAATGACTCAGCTGATGAGTGAGCTGTTCTTGAGATTTAAAGAATTTTGCTTCGAAAATTTCTCAGAGATTGTGTTGCTTCTTTCTTCTTCGTCTCTTTCAGCTATTTATACTTGAGGATTGAAAAGTGT
Source organism: Penstemon eatonii (assembly GCA_038501285.1). Lineage (NCBI taxonomy): Eukaryota > Viridiplantae > Streptophyta > Magnoliopsida > Lamiales > Plantaginaceae > Penstemon > Penstemon eatonii. Next base: position 47,543,245 of record CM076714.1, read on the forward strand.
CCGTTGAAGAGAGACAGGATTCAAATTCCTCGAGTACTGGTCCTTAAAATCCGCGAACGGCTCTTTTGCAGTCTGTCCGTACTGTAAACAGTACTATTCTGCAGGCAGCATTAAATGCACTCGGCTGATGCGAAGCAATTCTTCAATCATTTGTCTTTAATAACCTTGTACTTCAGCATTTATTACACCAAGGGGCATTTATTACCGTTGGGAAGACTTTATGATCCTTTCCACTTGGCTGATGAAAATACAAGTCTGATGGTGAACTCGGCTGATCTCAAACTTGAACAAATCTGATTTGAGTCGGCTGATCTTCATCAGTCTGATATTTTTCCTTCAGCAGATCAGAAGTCTTGGACCTTGAAACTTTGACTCTTCTGATGTCTTCTTTCCTTAGTCAAAATTCCTTCCAAAGGGATCATCAGCTAAGTTACTCCATACTTAGCCAATCTTGAAGTTTTGGAATGCATCAAAACCTCCCTTCTAAATTTGTCTTCAGTGCCTTCATCTTCATCCTTATCCAACAGATATTCATCCTTCAGTTGGGTCTTTTTTATGGAGTCAGTTAGCTTTTCTCCACTCTTGGCAGCTAAGTACCAAAATTCTTCCTCTTTGGATTTCCCCAACTTCTTCCCAGCAAAATTTGACACCATAGTCAAGCTGTCAAGATCTATTTCACATTTTTATAGAACTCAGCAACATCTCTTGGAAATACCATTGTTTTGTGTGCTTCCATCACAGCAACTAACGAAGTAGCCTTCAGTTTCTCCATTATTTCTTTCATTACTTTTGTACCAGTGGCGTGGTACACTTTTAGATATCTTCCTTCAACTCCAGCCATTGTAGCTAAGATTGAGAGATAAGGAAGAGATTGCTTTTGTACTATCCAGATCTGGATAGTCTGCCGATCAGATCTGGATAAGGAAGAGATTGCTTTTGTACTAACTTAAAACACACTTTTATAAGTAACACACTTTTAAATACACTTTTAGTAACTTGTTGTCAGAATAGGCGGGAATACCAAACGTTACTAGTTTGTTACTTATAAAAGTGTGTTTTAAGTTTTATCGTCTTTAGTACAACACTTATATAAAGTATCAGATGAGTAAGTTTAACTTATCTGACAGATGACTTGTCTAATATAATGTATCACTAGAAAATGTCAATAGCTAGTGATCTTCCTCTGCTGTTTGTCAATCCAGCAAGTAAAAATAATCTTCAGGTCTTCAAGAAGTAAGAACAAATCTTCTGAAAACATAACTTCAACTAACTGTCATTGAAGATTTCATCTTTAATCAGGGATACCGCTAGTCTTACACGTTCCCCCTGAGTTCAAGAATTTATCAATCAACTAGTCTGTTGAGAGTTAGTCTTGAAGAACACTTCTTGTTAATATCATATTAGTCAGTTGATGAACCATGGTCTTCTGATAGGTTCCCCCCGGCTTACGAATCAAAACTTAATAAGCCTACTTCCACTCTTAGAGTAGAAAATTTTGCATCACTCAATGATTTGGTGAAAATGTCAGCGATCTGATTGTCACTATGAACATACTCAATAATAACATTTCCTTTTTCCACATGATCTCTTATGAAGTGATGTTTGACCTCAATATACTTAGTCCTTGAGTGACTTGTAGTATTCTGAGTAAGTGAGATTGCACTTGTATTGTCACAGTAGATGTGTATTCCACTGATTTTTATATTGTAGTCTTCTAGTTGATGTTTCAACTAAGGTATATGTGCACAACGTGCTCCAGCAACAATGTATTCAGCTTCCGCAGTAGATATGGATATTGAAGTTTGTTTCTTACTCATCCATGAGATCGGACACCTACCATAAAATTGACAAGTACCTGTAGTACTCTTCATATCAATTTTGCAGCCAGGAAGGACAGAATCTGAATATGCGATAAGTATAAATCCTGATTTCCTTGAGTATTACAATCCCAATTCTTGTGTGCCTTTAAGATATCTCAAATTCTTTTGGCAGCTAAGAGGTGAGATTCCTTTGGATTTGATTGAAATCTCGCACAAACCCCAACAAAGTACATAATATCAGGCCTGTTTGCTGTTAGATATAACCGAGACCCAAGTATGCCTCTAGATTTGGTGATGTCCACTAATATACATCTTTATCCTTATTTAGGCGAAGTCCAGTAGACATTGGAATAGCAACAGATGATCTAGTTTTCATACCAAATTTCTTGAACAGATCTTTTGTGCTCGTTGCTTGATTAATAAAGATACAATCAGGTAGTTGTTTCACTTGCAATCCAAGAAAATAATTAAGTTCTTCTATCATGCTCATTTCAAACTTGTTCTGCATCATCTTATAGAACTTTTCACACATCTTGTTGAACCAAAAATAATATCATAATATGATTATCCCATTCAATAGTGAACAATGTCTTGTCTACTTTACCTTTTCGAAATCCTTTAATTAAAAGATAATCAAATAAAGTAACATACCATGCTCTTGGAGCTTGCTTTAGTCCGTAGAGAGCTTTCTTCAGACTATATACTTTATCTCCTTCTTGGTAAACTTCAAATCCAGGAGGTTGTTCAACATACACTTCCTCTTGCAGTTCTCCATTGAGAAAAACAAACTTCACATCCATTTGATAAACAATGAAGTTCTTGTGAGCATCATAGGCTAAGAATAGTCTGTTTGCTTCAAGTCTAGCAATAGGTGCAAATGTCTCACCAAAGTCTATGCCTTCTTCTTGGCAGTAACCTTTGGCAACTAGTCTTACTTTGTTTCTGGTAACTATGCAATCTTTCATTCATCTTATTTCGTGCCAATGACTATTTGATGAGTAGGTCTAGGTACTAAGTAACATACATCATTTTTGTTAAATTGAGTCAACTCTTCTTGCATTGCTTCAATCCAGTGAGAATCACTAATAGCTTAATCAATTAATTGGGCTCAATTTGTGAGAGAAAACTTACATACATTGTTTCATTTGTCGTTGCTCTTCTTGTATTTACTCTATCTAGTGGATCACCAATCACAATATCAGGTGGGTGATCTCTGAGTCATCTGAGATCAGGTTGCTAATAATGATGTTGTCCTCTTGATTGATCTTGCAACACTACTGTTGGAGTTTCAGTAGTAGTCTGTTGAATAGTCTCTGGTCTGTCAGTTGTTTGCAACTCGTCTGTTAGACAATCAGTAGACTGATTTTGATTAGCGCTTGAGTTATCAGCTGGTTTGAGATCAGGTAGTATGATGGGTACATATTATTCTTTTCTTTCCACAGTCAGTTTCTGAAAATCATTAGATATATCTGAATTAGTACTTTGATTCTTTTCAAAAGATTGATTAGACTCATCAAATACTACATGAATTGATTATTTTACAAGCAAAGTCATTTTGTTAAATACTATATAGGGTTTACTAACAGTAGAGTAACCTACAAAAACAGCTTCATTAGTCTTTTCAACAAAAACAGTAAGGTGATTTTTCCCATTATTCAAAACAAAACTTTTACAGTAAAATATCCTAAGATGTAGTATTTCCAATTATTCAAAACAGAACTTCATCAGCCAGCTCACTTCACTTGGTGTAGAAGCCACCAAACAAATATTTAAATTTATATCCACAGAATTACAGTCAACTATATAGATGTTTCCTTGTCTTATGCTCAACATATTGTATTTGAGGCCTTTGACATAAGAAACGGCAGAAATCTTTATGTTGCATTTGATAAGCTTTCCACACGCCACAATATTGCCTTCTGTAATTTTTGGACCGTCTATGGCAGCAGCATTAATCAGTTCATGTATGTCTCCAACATATGTGCCTTGAACATCCACTGTCCAAGTACCATTTCTTCTCTACTTTACTCCTGCTCCTAATCCTAACTTACAAAACAAAATAAAATTGTTTTAGGTGCCCTTTATTGAGAGGGTCCTGAAGGATTAGTGCCACCTTTGACAACCCAAGATTTAGAAGTCTTAGGCTTCTTAGGATTTGTAGATTTTGCATGAGCATGAGTTACTCTGGAAGCATCATAATTTTCAGCAGGCATATTATTATGATAATCAATATGATGTGAGTAATGCTCATAAGTAGGGTAAGGTGCATGATAAGCAGGGTAAGCATGCACAAGATGATGAGCAGGGTATGCAGCATAGTAAGATGAAAACTGAGGTGCATGATAGAATGATGTATAGGCAGGTTCCACATAATGAGACTCATTTCCATACCAAGCATTTTCATTTTTATGATTCTTTGGTTTACTTTTTATTTGCTCATTAACAGACGACTTAGTTTTACTAGTCTGATTGGTTTCACTCTTACCAGCAGACTTCTTAGGACTCTGCTATTTTATTTTACCAGTCTATTTTTCATTTTTAGGATCTTTACCCTTTTTAGTCTTAGGAGATTTCTTCTCTTTTTTCCCAGTTTCAAGTGAAGTAGGCTTAGCAGTCTGAACATACAAAATGACCTTATTATTGTCAGCAGATATGAAGTTTTCAGTATGGTTAAGTTCTAGCTTTTCCTTTTCTAAAGATAGTTTACGTTTACTAAGCATGTGATATGATGCAACAGAAGACTTATCATGAGACTCTATTATTTTTTCAAATTCCATGATTTTTCCTTCATAAACTTCATATTCAGCTTTCAGAGACTCGTTTTCTTTCTCAAGATTTTTATACTCAGCTGATTCTCGCGGTTTTTCAACCTTAAGTTTCAGTGATGTATTTTGCTCTTTAACCATAGTCAGCTCTTCCTTAAGCCTTGCAAATGCAATAACAACGCTCATGTTTTTTATCATCATTTGCTCAAATAAATTAAACAGCTCATTTTCATTTTCAGAAAAGGTTACCTCATTATCAGAGTCATCTGATTCTTTGACCATCAGACAGAGTAGTGCATGTGTCTCATCTCCAGTAGAGTCATCTTCTGATGTCTCTGAATCAGAAGAGTAGATGGTTGCTATCTTTTCAGCTTCAACCAACAACGCTTTACTTTTGTTGTGTCTCTTCTCTTTTCTGATTTTCTTTACTTCCTCTGTATACTTTTCAGCTTTAGGATATGGGCAGTCCTTGATGAAATGTCCCAATTTCCTGCAATTACAGCACATTAGTTTGGATTTATAGTTATCCTTACTATCATGAGAATGAGAGGTAGGGTTAGAAGTAGAAACATTGTTGAATTTGTTCTTCGTTTTTCTTTTGTAGAATTTCTTGAATCCATTAATAACAATGACGCAGCGCCGGCAGTGTACTCCTATTTATTGAGCAGCATGGTGTCATCGAATTAGTCCAAGTCCTTTGCTTTTCCGGCGGATCTTCTTGGTTTATTTGCAGCAACCAGGGTAGCAGTAGGACTAGAAGTTGAGGTTTCTTTTATAGCCATCATTGATAGTTTATACTCGTATGCCTTGAGTACAGAAATTAGCTCCGTCAAAGAGATCTTTCTCAAATCCCTTGTTTCTTCCATGGATGTGATCTTCATGTTGAACTTGAGAGGTAGCGCATTTAAGACTTTCACAGTGATCTCTTTATCAGTAAAGGTCTTTCCCAACTTTAACACTTCATTGAGGGTACTTGTAAACCTTGTATCCATCTGGTCAATAGTTTCTCCGGACTTCAATTTGATGTTTTCCAACTTCTCAAGAGCTATACTCAAGTTATTCTCTTTTATTGCATCATTTCCTTCACTAATGTCGTGAACCTCGTCTCACATTTCTTTAGTTATTTTGCATTGTTTGACCTTAGCCAAAACCTGTCATTGTCTAGGACTCTGGTCATGATGAATCTTCCAACCTTGTCAAGATTATTTAGCTTTATTTATTAGGCTGTTATATCTTCAAGTACTTTGTCAACTACCATCTCTTAGTCATTGACTTTGATTATGTTGGTGATTTTGAAAGGACCTTTTGTAATGCACATGTACATAGTATCATTATAAAGCAGCAAGAAAAAAATTCATGTTGAATTTTCAATCCTCAAAACTTATACCGCCAATGTAGGGTACATGGCTAATACAATCCATTTTCAAAAGGTTTTAACTTTCAAAAATATGCTCTTTTGAAAACTTTTGAAAAGACATTCTTGGATCAAGCTCGTTGACCAGGCAAATGATTCAAAAGAACCACCTGATATGGTACCACTTGTTAGTCTCAAGTGGTTAGATGAGGTCTAGAGGGGCGAAGGTGAATATACCTCTTATTTTCCTTTAAAAAAATTCTCAAACTTTTCGTATCAGCACAGTAAGCTGATCTGGACTTATGAGATTACTTTGCTGATCGCGCACAAAGCTTGTTCAGCGAAGTCGACCACTCGTCTGATTTTACTAATCTGTTTTCAAAACAAATCAGAGTTTGATTGTTGCATCGGATAAAGTCAAGTGTTTTTTTCAAACGAATTTTATAGTTACTTAAAAAATTTATCCCCAGTTTTTGAAAACTCCTTTTAAAATCTTAAGTCTTTTGAATGATTGGGTACTTATGAAAATATGCAAGAAATGAAAGTAAACCAACACGCAGAATTTTTATAGTGGTTATATAGACAAGAATGTCATTTAGTCAACACTTCTAAATCACAAAGATTTAGGTTATACTATGAACACTCAGTAAATAGTACACTCTACTTGTGCTTTTACAATGAATGACTAAACCACAAGCTCGCTATAGGAAATCACAAAGAAAACCTATATTATGAAGTTATATCACTCACAAAGATGGATATACACTTCTCACAATTCTCAAAGCTACAGTAATCACTAAGATTTATAAGTGTTTGCTTGTTTTTTCAACTCGGCTTTGTCAACAGATGACTCGGTTATCTGATTTAACCCTGCTGAAATCCACTAGTCTATTTCCGAACTCAACCTCAGATCAGTAGTCTTCTGTACCAAAATTTAACCCTTCTGATTTGTACTTGTTGTTGGTCCCAAGTGGTCAGTTGAGGTCTAGAAAGGGGAGGGGGTGAATAGACCTCTGAAAATTTTACAACTTTAAAATTTAAACTTCAACTTTTCAAATGAGCAGACTAAACTAATCAAGTTAGGAGAAGTTACTAGGTTGTTCGCGCACACAGCTTTGAGCAGCAGAGTAGACAACTTCAGTTGATTCACTTAGCTGATTTTAATTAAAAAAAAGTTTCAAGATGAGTTACTTGCAGCGGATTTGTAAAGTGTTTTTCTCAAGTAATCAAAACTTGGTTTCAAAGTTTTATCCCCAGTTTTACAAAATTCTTTTCAAACAGTTTTAACGAAAGTATGCTTATTTTGAAATATGCAAGAAAAAGATGCAGAATGTAAAACACCGAACAATATACTCTGCTTACGCCGAACAACAAATGAACTGGCCGTAAGTTCACAATAGGAGATCACAAAGAAAACCTATCCTCCGAAGTAATATCACTCACAAAGATGGATATCTACTCCTCACAATACTTTTTTTTTACAAGAATCACTCAGATTTCTTCTTTTCTTCAACTTTTGCTTTTGTCAACAAATGACTAAGCTGATGGGTGAGATGTTCTTGAGTTCTTTTGAGACTTTAAAAGATTTTGCTTCTGAATGCTCTCAAAAGTGATTTGTCTTGTATTGTGTCCTCTGAACTCTTCGAACAAGCTTCCCTTTATACTTGAGATTTGAAATCTGTTCGTTGAAGGATAACAGAAGTCTTCATCTCGAGCATTGGTCCCTATCTCTTAGGAACGGCTACCTGCGACTGTGTACTGTCATATCCACTGTACTCCTTTGTCAATCTCATTAAATGCACTCCACTGATACGATGTTCTTCTTCAATCATTTGCCATAAATACCCTTTCTCTTCAGCATTAATTTCTCTAAGTGCATTTATAACCGTTGAGGTGACTTGTCTGATCACATCCACTCAGCTGTCCGAAGTCTCTCGTCTGATGAACACTCGGCTGATCCCAAACTGAACAAATCTGTTGAGTCGGCTGAATCTCACCAATCTGATTTCCTTCTACAGCAATAGACCAGTCGTCTCCTCGACCATAAGTCTTGATCCTTCTGATTTGTCTTTTATGTTTGATCAAAACTTCTTCACAAGGGATTTACAAACCTTCCATTACTTAGCTGATCTTGATGTTTTGGAAATCATCAAAACCTCCCTTCAATATTGTTGCGTTCCAAATACTAGTACGCAAACCACGCAAGTATACGGTCGTCTACAAGTAATAAAGTGATAAGGAGTGTCGAACTCACGAGGAATTGTTCAATTAATTACCAACTAACGTCTTGTTACTTCGACTTAGATTTGTAAGTTGAGTTTGGTGAGGTGATGGTGGTTTTGATACTACAACTAAATGAGGTGATTAAGAAACTAACACTTGACTTAATATATGTAAAGGCTTCTACGATTTTACGTTACCTAGTTCAATTCAAGACAAACGACTCAACAATTGACAACCACACTCATGTTTGTTATTCAAGATTTCATAAAATATTCATACGTATCTTCCGAATAGCGTACGAACCTACCAAAGTAGACTAATCCAATTTATGTCTAAAAGGATTAAGCCTAAGTGATGCATTAATTCCAAACCTTATTAGAACATGAAATGACCTAGGTATATTCCTATCCTAAAATCAAATCACAACCTAGTTTTACAATCTAATCTTTAATCCACTATGCCTAGCAATTAGAGATCAATTCATTTCATCCTATGGTTGATCAAACCACAAGTTGACAAAAGCTCAAACTAGTTTAACAAACACTTGTATACAAGCATAGCAACAACCATTAACTCATCATTTAATCAAGAATCAAGAACCAAACATAGGATCAATAAAAACATAGAATAAAGGAGATTAGCTACTCATAACATTAAATAAATCATTCATTACATTAATGAAAGCCATAAATGTAAATGAACAAAACAAGAAAGATAGAGTTAGAGCAGGCTTAGGTGATGAGGTCTTCAACAACCTCTCCCTCAATGCCTTTTTATCTTCTTTGGGGAGTCCAAGTGAGAGTTCGTCTTTCAAAAGTGCCAACCAAAGCTTTTTCTCCAAGGGAGGCAAGAGAGAAATGTAAAGTGTAATATGGTATCAAGTTGTGTTGAGTGATTCCACCTTTAAGCCTCTAACCTAGAGAAACAACAAGTTCCTCATGCCTAAGTTACCCTCCAAACTATGGCAACTAAGGCCAAAAAGTCCCCATAAAAGGTTTGAATTACAAGTGGGATCAAAGGGGGAAAATACTAGAAACCCCCTGCCTTTCCCGCAGCAGAAATCTGCTGGTATCAGGGACCTCGCCGCGGCGAGCACTGACCTCGCCGCGGCGAGATTTAGGCCGTAGGTTTCCTGCAGATTTTCTGCTCTGCCGCACTTCCTTCTGAGCAGCATATCTTGTGATTCCGAACTCCATTGCGGATCCGTAAAGTCCTTAGCGTAGCTAACTCACTCATCTATGACATATCCAAAATTCAGCTCATTTGGATCATCTATGAAATATTTATGCATGTTCTAGTGAGCAGCTATCTACATTCTTGTACAATTTGCTTCGGGTTCTATTTCCTTTGAAGCTCAAGCTTGACTCGCGGGGTGGGAAGAGCGACTCGCATCATTGATACGTACGCAACTCCAAGTCTCTCTAAGATGTAAATACCTACAAACCACGGAGAAAACGATCAAAGCGAGAACAAAAACACAAAAACGAACAAAGGCCGAACAATGGGGCCAAAAGCACAAAAGAAACGAAAACACGAAAAGACACACAAAAACTCGGATCAAAACAAGATGTTTTGGGCTTAAAGAGATAGGTAATAACGGCGTTTTAATGGCGTTATCAAATATTTGTCTTCGCCTTCATCTTTATCCAACACTTGTCTTTTCGGTTAAGTATCTTCAAATATTAACTAAGCTTCCATTATTTAGCTGATGACTTTTAGAAATCATCAAAATCTACCTTCACTTCTTCATCTTCATCCAACACATGGTTTTCATAGAAGAAGTTCGAGATGAATCTTGATAATTTTACTTGTGTTTTTGTCAACTTTTATCGTATCGGGTCGACACCGAGTCATGCTTCAAGCATAAAAATTTGTTTAAGTTTATTTGATTTATATGATAACCCAGGCAGTGGATCTTTTGTACAACATTAGTGTACCACCAATATAAAATTGACACATATTAATTTCAATTAGTAAACATCACATGGGATTATTTTCAATTAGTGGTACACAAATGATCGAGCTTTTATCGAACGATCTCTTTTAAAGGATGGAATAATTAACTTGCCTAATAATAACACGTGAGAGAGAGAGAAAATTATGTAATCCAAAAAGTTGGAGTTTGCATCATTAATTTGTAGATTAAAGCTGAAATTTTATAGTTCAAAGTTCAAACCCTAAATTAATTACAATTAATTTAAAACTAGGAATTTTTGCATGTTACCCCCAGTTTTTTTGTATTTTCGCACATTCCCCTTGAAATGCCTTTAATGAGCCCATTTCCCCTGCTTTTAGTAAGTTGTGCACTTAACCCCTAATCTAAACTCCGGCCAAATTTTCCATAGGAATGGAAGCACGTGCAAGGTACACCCAATTTAAGGGGCAGAAAGGTACCGTAATATTATCCTCACCGTTAGTTTCCTCCTTATCCACTTTTCGGTTAAACCGCAATTGAAGGTGATGAAAGAAACTGAGTCATGTCAATTAGATTATATCAATTTCTTCCTCATTTTTCTGAAATTGAGTGAATTAAGATCAATATTACTAATTCATTATTGTCTCATAAACCAAACTGAAATTGAGTGGATTAAAATTTAAAATCAATAATACTTATTCATTATTACCTCATACACAAAACGCATGCTTCACATAAATCAATTTCATCATCTCTTACTTTATTATTCCTTATTTATTTATGTCCGATTAACTATTCCTTTATTTCAATGCTCACACCTTTTTCATAAGATAACTCTATACATTTACGTACACTTTGTTTTTCAATAGAAGAAATGTTGTAATTATATGGATGGATATCTAATTATATGGTTGGAATCCATAGATAGATTGTTATATATAAAATGGGGAAAATAATATTTCAAATAAGATAATGTGTATGTGGGCTTGTCCCACATTGTTCTAAGACTAATTGACTAATTGACAAATTATAAAAGCCTTTGTGAGGAAGTTGAAGAGTTGAAAACTTTTCACTTGTCCCACATTGACTTTATATGTTTGTGTGTACTAGTATATATGAACTTAAGTGTTTAGACTTGGTATAAGTCTTTACAAAGAGGGTCATATTAATACACCACACAAGCCCTGTCGTCCGCCCGACCTGACTCGGCTCGTCTTGGGTCTTATCTGATCTTATTTGGGCGAATTGTCTCATCTCGGATTTATCTTTTTAGAGGAATTTTGAATTAAAATATAAAATTAATTTAAAATTTAAAATTTGAATAAATCAGCTTGATATTCAATTGTGTAACGTTTCAGTTATGGAAATTGAATTCGTTTTATATTAATTGGGCCGTTTTATTCAGATTTAATGGGAAGTTTTAATTGCTAAAGGCTCCCCCAACAGCTATATATATGAGTGGTTTTTCTTCCGAAAAACACACCAACTAAAACATAATTCTCTCTGTTCTATCTCCGAAAAACCTTTCTGGAAAAAGATATCTGGGTTATCTTCTGAGTGTTCTTCGAGGTGAAATTTCTGATACTGTGCAGTGGAGTAATTCCTATAGCCAAATTATCCTGGAAGAAGTGTTCGTGATTCCCAATTGCACCGAAGGTGGGTCGATAATTTCTTCAAACCAAGCAGACTTATTTCTGCGATTTGGTTGGATCAATTTTGTTACTATACATAATTGTGAGATAAGTTTGTTTAAATTTATTTGTTCGGTTATATAACTAATTGTATTTTCATTTACTGTCCAAATTGATTTGTTTGTATTAGTTTCGTTTTGTGTTCATATTTTGATAATCTTAAAACTGATATTTTCCAACAATGAAAAATGAACTTGTTTTTTTCCACTCAAAATTTGACTGTTGTGAGATTTTAGGGTTAAAGAAGGAAATAAGGGTAAGAGTAATATTACATTTTTGTCTTTTTAAATTGGGTTTCGGTGGAAAAATTGGCTCGAATTTAGACTAGGGGGTAAGTGCACAACTTACTTAAAACTAGGGGGCATGGGCTCATTTAAGAAGTTTAGGGGGGTGTGCGAAAACTGAAAAAAGATTGTAGCGTGACGTGCAAAAATCCAAAAAATCTAAACAAATTCAACATTTCTATACGTGATTCTATTCTATAAAACTTGAGATTGACAAGTGGCAAATAACAAAATATGTAGAAGACCTGCTAACGAAGAAATTGATTAATAGATTTCCTGGTATATCATGATAGCGTGGCACTTCATGAGGTTCCCTAGTCCAAATGGAAGCCACGTGTGGCATACGTGTGTTCTCTGTTTGCCTTCAATATAATGTGGTTAACTATGGTTAGAAGTCAAACTAAATAATTCGATATTTTACTCGAGTTCGTTTGTTGAAAGCTTGTTTGAGTGTGATTCGTCACAAAAATCAAATAAGTTTGAATATTAATTTTCGTTTGATAACTTTTGAATCTCAGTTCAAGCTTGGTTTGATATTAAAAATTGACAAAATACATATAAAAATATAAAACAACTCAAGTTCGCTTATTAAAATTAGATTCAAACACAATTTCAAACTCTATACAAAATTTAAAATAACCTTGAACAATGTGTCACATTACTCGAATCCTTAATATGGCTTGTAAATTTGAATGCACGCCATCACAAATTGGGTTAGTTTTAACTCCCAATAAGATACCTATATATAAAAAGATTATTAATTATTTTGTCGGGTTTGATTTATCTAATTATTAGCTTTAAGATTAGAGAATGTTATAATTTATAATTGTGATCAATTAAGAGTGTTTTACCAATCAACTTTGAGTGATTTATATTGAAATGGGTCCCACATTGATGAAATATATAGTTGATTGTAAGAAAGTCCGAATAAATATCTTTTGGTTTCAAACAATTGGAGAGTTTAATATATAATTCCCAATTTCCCACATTAATGAAATATCTAGTTGAGGGTAAGAAAGTCCGAATAAATATCTTTTTGTCTTAAACTTGTGTTATACGGATACAATAATAGATACAATACATTTATGGAAATTTTCAAAATTTATGAAATATAATATGGCAAAGATTTATGTGTGTATATTTAAAAAATAAAAATAACTGTGTAAAAAATTATGATAAATGTTATGAAATGTAAACTTATAAAGTTCACTTTTTATTTCATCTTAAAACGAACAAATGTTCAGGTAAAGCTATAGTATTAACATCATGTGCAAAGTCTTTGGTCTTTGGCCATTCGAAATGTTTCAAGTGTTTGATGAAGAAAACTTTTTTTTTTAGTGAATTCACGAAGATCGCTTTGATAATATACATAACTTTAAATTATTTGTCGAAATGCATGCCCTTAAGAGCATGTTCGATATGCCCTATAGTGTATCCGATACAACAGGGACGGATCCAGGAATTGAGTGTTGGGGGACCGAACTTAACTACCGGCAATTTTATTGATTGTGATATTAAAGTTCCCTTGGTTACTAAAATCCAAAAAAAAAAATACTATAAAATGGATTGTCAATTAGAACTATATTGAATTCAAATTTTTTTTTTTAATTCGGGGTACTTTATGAGAATTGTTTGATATGGTATATAGGATAAAAGTGGACTAACCTTTGACACGCGATTTGATATTGCAATTTAAGGTTCAATTTTTTCAACATTATTTATTTTACACAATTCATTAATATATTTGATTTACTCATAGTTTTGAGTTTGCACCCTCCATGGTATAAAAACTATAAGAAAATATAAGAAATAAGAAATAATTAAGCTAGTACCATTGCATTAGTATATTGTTTACATTTTATAAAATAAATAATCTATTATAAAGTGTCACGTTTATTTTCTAATTGGACCATTCAATTAATATACTAATATGTTGTTTGAGTAACTAATTAACATATATAAACAAATTCCAAAAGTCTTCCCCCCCAAAAAAAATATAGCTAAATTTGTCCCTGCAATACAATATCCTTATTATATTTTATATTTAAAAATGTCACAATAAAGTATCTAATACATATCGAACGAGTATCTGAATATCTGATATTACACATTATATAATTGTAAACTATCCGTGCAACCTATTCTTAAATAACGATTAGTTTAAAATGAAATAAGTACGGTCAATTATGCAACCTCGTTTGCAGAAATTTCTCATTTTTTTTATACATATTTCTTTCTAAACGATGCCTTTGCTTCATTCAATGTGAGTTCGGTACTTGTGCAAATAACAAGGCTTCAAGACGGGTCCAATATATTATTGCCATAAAGGACATTTTGAGTGTAAGCCTCAGACTTTGCCAAGGAATTCATTATATATTAATATAATCCACGTGAGAAATTTTTAGTGTCAATATTTTATCTTCACGTGTAAACATATTGAATATGTGGACGAATGAAGTTTAATACACAATATATTTAGGTTTGGCACATCGTTAAAACAATTAAGTGGCCTACATTGTTTGAGATTCTGATACCATCTTAAAATAATTGATCATAACTCAATCTTATATATTATTTTAAAAAGTGAAGATTGTCCAATAAAACTTAATCTTGTTTCCAATTTACGTCGAACATTTTTAGTCTCAATATTAACCACTGGTTTGGGACGATGAATTTAGTACGAGATTTGGTTTAATTTAGCAACGGTAAAATTGCAAAAATCGTCCCAAATTAATCATTGATTTTGAATTTTCGTCCCAAATTATTCAACTTGGCGAATTACGTCCCGTATTTTAATATTTTTTTGGAATATCGTCTCACCGTTAATTATAAGACGAAAATTGCGCATTTGTTGTTAATTTACTACATGGCTGCTTACGTGTGAAGATGTGGTAAATTTTAACATGAATAATTATATAATATTGCAGAATTCGTCTCAAACTAATTACAAGATTGAACCATCATTTTCATTAAATTAGAAATTAAATATTGGGACTAAATTCATACAAAATAGTAAATTATGGGACGAAATTCGGTGATTGATATAGTTTGAGACGAAAAATCAAAATTAGTAATTAGTTTAGAACAATATTTCAAACAAATACTAAATTGCGGGACAAAATTCGGTGATATAATATATTTGAAATGAAAATTCAAAATCACTAAATAATTTGGGACGTTTTGTACTAGGACTTCAAAAATTTAACTAGTACCAGTTCTGCTGATGCAAAAATCTACAGGTCCCACATCTCTAACTGCTTCGGGGAAAGGAAAAGTGTGACTCTTTTTTATGGGGTAATAAAGGGTGCTAAATTTAGTAAGTCTGATTAGAATTTTTGGTTTCATTCAATTAAAAGTCGGAAAGATTTGATTCTTTATAGTTTACCTCATTGGTTGGCCCTGTTGACGTGGCGAAGTGAGAACCACTAATAGAAAGACATTTGATTTCTTTATTGCTAAACCTTTTCCCTTTGCCTCATTGGTTAATTGGTTCAGTGGTTTTTTATTATTTGAAACTTGTAATTATTAAAAAATACTTTGCGCTTGTTTATGCGCAGAACATTTGCTTTTTAAATATTTTATATAAACAGGTCTAGAAGCTTATTTATGAATGTTGTGGTCTAGATTTTACGAACTCATTCAACAATTAATAGATTTAGTTAACCCAGTAAAATTAAAAACTAAAGTTAACCAAAACAATTATTAGTCAAGTATGAGTCTAATTTTTTTTTTAGAATCTAAATTTTCATAAAATTTTAAATTTCAGCTAGATCCTAAAATTTTCAACTTATTCTGATATCCAGGATTAGTTTAGCTTAAGTTTGGACACTTAGATTATAAAAAAAAAAATCGAAAGATTCCCTTAGTTGGTATGAATGGAGAACACCTATTGGAAGAATTTATTAATTAACCAACAGTTAAGTAAATCCATCAGTTGAATTAATTGAGTTAGATGGTTTTAATAGTAACAAAAAAGTAGAGCTAAAGTCATCATCCAAGTCTTATAAAAAGCTAAGTTATGAAAGCTTTAGTATTTATATATTCAAACAGACGGGTATTGAGAAAGCTAAGTATCATTTGAAGAAATTAATCAGCGTGGTTTGTCTGATTAATTTATGATGTAATCTACCCGCTAAGTTCAAGTAAAGACGGCCAAGTGAATATTTCACTGGAAGAGCTTAATACAACAACTAAGTCAAGATGGTTAGTATAGTCGTGTACGCGGATGGTTAGTATTAGTATGGGATCTACACACTCATTGTAATGGATGAGAGAATTTTCTGTACGTTCTTCGATAATATATTCCAAGAAATCAATGGCCATGGTCAGTGATGGATTTGGAAAGGGGTTTCCTAATTTAGCAGTCATACTAGAATTATTATCTAGAATTAGAAAGTACATAATCGAGATAATTAGAGGTCCCGATCAATTCACACACCATAGGTCTCGATCGGAAAATTAAGTCGATAGAAGGACCATATGTACATGACAGTTATAAGAGGTGAGGTTCACAAGATCAATTCACCTTAAGTTGGGCCTCATGGGCTTGTGACTAGACATCGACCATGAGGTGTAGGTACTCCTGAATTAAGAAGGAGATTAATTATGGAGTGGTCAATTAAAAGTGTTTAATTGATCGGAGCTATAATTGCTCATAATTAAATCATGAAGGGTTCGTGGGCCTGCTGCCAATTGATGGTGAACCTAGAGGGTCACACACAATACAGTTGGACAGTGACAGTCCTAAAAGAAATGTTTGATATAAGGAGTTAAATCAATAAATGAATTAATTCAATTGGAAGACAAATTAATTAGATTGTCTGATTAATTAATGACTAAGAGAGAAATTAATCAGATTAATTGGGCCAATTTAATTAAAGTGTTAATTAAATTGAAGTACAAGACATGAGCCATTTTAATTAAAGAGCCCATAAGAAGTATTGCACATTAAGGCATCTAAAGGGGCTTATAAATAGGAGTCTTAAGAAGACTCAAACCCTTGTCTTCGCGTTTGCTACACTGACCCTAGCCGCCCCTACAGTGCCCCCCCCCCTCTCTCTCTCTCTCTCTCTCTCTCTCTCTCTCTCTCTCTCTCTCTCTCTCTTTTGCTCTTCCTCTCCATCTAGATCTGGATCTAGATCTCCTTCCTCCATTGACAAATCATCAAGCTCTAGTTCTTAGCATTTGACTTGGAGGTGTTGCTACAATCCAACTGGTGTGGATACACTCTAGAGGCAAGAAATTTGGATTGCTTCTGTGGATCGAACAAATAAGACCGGAGGTTACCACCACTGAACCTGTGGTAAGGTAAATTGCGACCCCCTCTTGTTTTAATTATTGTTTTGATCAACATATTCGCATAATCAATGTGGAAATCGATTTATGGGCTTATGGGTACCTCGAAAAAAAATTTAAATTCTGCACTTTCGTTGTTCTGACAACCGAAGTATCCCAACAGTTTCGTCGCTTGAAAAGTGACATATGACAAATGCATTAAAAAAGAGTATGAAAACAGATAGACAATGGTCTTTATATATATTTCGATTGTGAAGTACAAATTATTATATATTTTAAGCTTGTCGATACAATATTGGATACTGTGCTAATTCTCCTATCCCTATCAATATAAAAAGTAAGAGAATACTAAGTTCGAGAAGCAAGGTTTGACTCGTATCCTTGCCTTGAAAAGCGTGTTGCGTCATTAAATGTATTGGGTATTTATATATGTACTGTTATGCCAGGTAGGCCCTTCTGTATTGGATAACTCCCTAGGCCCAGGGGCTCGAGTGAGGCCCATTATGTGAGAGCGTAATGTGGCCCAAGGGATGGAGATCGGACATCGAACAGTGGATTGATGGATTGATCATGTGGATCATGTTTGGAAAGAACCCTAGATCGAGATTTGTACTTTATGAAATATCCCTCATCATAAGAGGATATATCATAAGAGAATCATACGGAAGGATGCTGCAAGAACAAGAAGTTTTGTTCAGAAGACTGCTGATGCAGTAAGTGAATTTGCTCACACTAAGTCAACTGCAAAAGAGATTGATTTTAAAAGGTCAACAAGTTACTCTTTCTATAACAGTCAGAGAATGAAGACCCTACTTCTGCTGAAAGACCAGTTAAATCAGAAAAGGCATATGATACTGTTGAAGTGACAGAAGAGGTGGTGATACCTTAAGAAGAAATGGTTGAGTATGTTGCTCATAATGTTGATGTCAAGGAGCAAGTTGTTGCCAAAGAGAACTAGAAAAGCAAAGTTGCCCTCTGCTGCTAAGTTAAACAAGATAGAGGAGGCAATGCTTAAGAAACAAGAGGAATCTGACCTCAAAGTTACGATTGAAGCACGTAAATCTGAAGCCATTCCACATAAATTATCTTAGGCTGAAATTATAGCTAAGGAGATTTAAGATTTGGCTAAGGCCCATGAGTTAAGTCAAACTGAAGCTCATTAGGACAAAGTTTTTTTACCTCATTCAAAGCTCATCAAAAAGAAAATGAAGGAAACATGCATTTGAAATAGTCAAGAGTTACCCTGTTGTTTTTGAAAAGTTTGAAAGAGAATTGGAAAGGTTTAATTCAAGATGGCAAGCTCAGAGTACGTTCCTCATAGAAAGATAAGATATAACAGATGGAGAAAATACAGGTTGCATATGTCTAAGGAGGAAATCAATGTATGGAATGAGTTCACTACTGAAGAGAATTGGAACTTGAGCTGGTTGGGAACAAGAGAAAAAGAGCTATGGATTCAGACTTTTTCCATGACGGACTGCATCATCACATGAAAACCCTTGTGAAAAAATGAAGCCAATGCATTAAGGGTTACTTTTCCCAAGAAACCTAGAAGAGGTGATAACTTGGAGAAGAGAGCTATTAATTTAGATATTTGTGTTACGTAGGATAAATGGATAGAAAGACCCAGATATGAGCAGGGAAGTTCAAGTGATCTGCTACAATTTCCCTTTACAACACATTGCCTTTGGTACAGCAATCTATTACATTTTAGTAATCAAACTGCTTGAGGAAGACTAAATCTCCTATTGTTCCTGATTTGGTCATACATTATAAATCTATTATTTGTGATGATGGTATAGATGTTATTGTTTCCACTTTAAGTGAGAACTTGCAGGAAATGAAGAAAGACTCATCTCATAAAATCAACCTTATTGATGCACCACTGTCAAAAGATGAACTATTTGCTTTCCAAGAGAAGTTATGAATTAAATGGAAAGATATGTCAAAGTTGCTCCGAGGAAAAAGAGACAAGTGATGATCCTCCTCAAGTTGAAAAGATTGGTAGTCAGTCTAGTCTACTGATTGGAAGTTAATGAAGAAATTCATGGAAGATTATGTGAGAAGGTACAAGAGACCAATCAGTCTACTGAAAGTAACCTGAAAGAAATGAAGGCCTTAGAAGAGAGGAACAAGTCTTACCTGCAAAAATTTGACGAGATAGATTCAAGACTTGTTGAATGCATGGAGAAGTTTGCCAACCTTGCTGGTAGCACAAGACTTTTGATGAAAGATGAGTAGACTAATATAAAGGGAGAAGTCAGCGAAATGAAGTATGTTGTCAATCAGTTTGCTGATAGAATTCATTCAAATGAGAAGGGCTGAGCAAACATCTCAAAGGTTGTTGTTGATTCTATGGATATAGAGCAACATAAAGCAACTATCTTGCATGAAGAATTTTGATGTGAAGTGAACAAAACTTTGGAAGGAGTTATTGGCTTAAGTGAAGAAGTCAGTATACTTCATCATAATTTGCATGTTGTTTGGAAGCAAATAAAGAACATCTCTACAACTCAAACTCACCATGGAAATAAGTTAACTCCAATGGATCAAAACGCCAAACGACTATGTGAAACCTCGAGCATAAAACCTAAATTAGCTGAGAAACTTGACCCTGTTTGTAGGACCTCAGGCGCTACCACTTGCCCCAAAACCAATTGGTGTTAGGGAATGCGCATACCCTTCCCTTATAGTGCATTCACGCAAGCGCCCACGATATTTGATTGTGGCTCCACCCGCACACTTAGTTTGGGTCTCCATCCGCACACTCAGTTTGGATGCCACAGGACAATTGCTGTCACCCGCACACTTAGTTTGGGTGCCCAACAATCTCCCCCTCAGCAATTGCTCCTGCTGGGAATCGAACACGTGACCTTGGCTCTGATACCACTTGTAGGACCTCAGGTGCTACCACTTGCCCCAAAACCAATTGGTGTTAGGGAATGCGCATACCCTTCCCTTATAGTGCATTCACGCAAGCGCCCACGATATTCGATTGTGGCTCCACCCGCACACTTAGTTTGGGTCTCCATCCGCACACTCAGTTTGGATGCCACAGGACAATTGCTGTCACCCGCACACTTAGTTTGAGTGCCCAACACTGTTGATGATGACAAAAAAGGGAAAAAGTTACCTAATGATTATATTGAAGATATTCTAAGGAAGATGCTAAGGAAGAAACAATGAAGGTCACTGATGAAGAAGTTGAGGTTGATGATACTGAAAAATCCAGAGATGCAGCAGAAAAAGATAAACAATTGTTGCTTCTAAAGATTCAGCTAATGAGCAGTTTGATCCATTCAAGACGCAAAGAACTAGAGAAGAGTTAGATACTAAGATTGAAGTTGCTGCTAAAGAAAATGTTCCAAATAATAACAAAAAGATTAGCTCTGGATATCTCTAGTAAAGGTGAAGATGACGAAGACGAAGAAGACGAAAATGATGAAGAATAGAAAGCTTATTTTCTTTTTACTTTGTATATTTTGTAAATCTTTTATAAAATTCCATTTATTTAATATGATGTATTGTAAGGTTTAATATCAATAAATGAATATCACAGGTTTTTATCCAACCTAATTTATATCTCAGAAAGTTTTTGTAAAGACTAAATTGAAGATAGGTTGTGTAATTATCTGAAGTTTTGTCTTCATAAAAATAGGAAAAATTGTTAGATGAAGTTGAAAAATTTAGAGGAAGGTTTTGATGATAACAAAATTGAAAAGTGTCATCAGCTAAGTAATGGAAGCTTAGTAAACCTTTGAGGATTCAATCTGAAAATACGAGTAGATATCAGATTAGTTGAATATTGAATTACGGTATGGAAGACAATTGATCAATAAGCTAAGTGAGGATCTAATATAAGTGAAGATCATATAGGTAGATTTCAGCAGATTTAAATAAGATTAGTTCGATTTTGATTCAGCAGAGTGGCTATCAGCATAGTGATTCCATAAGCTAAGTTAGAAGGGTCAGAAGTCATTCTAACAGAAAAAATTACACTTGGTATAATAAATGTTATCTTAGAAGGGTATTAATGGTAAATGATTGGAGATATAAATTCATATTACCTCGGATCAGCAAAGTGCATTAAATACGACTGACAGGAAAGTACATTCCGTAAAGTAGAATGTACAGTGACCAGTTGCAAGCGCCGTTTAGAATTTTGACCATTACTCAAGGGTGATTTGCAATTTTGTCTCACTTCAACAGGCATAATTCAAATTCGCGAGTATAGACAGATCAAGATTCAAGAGTGAAGACAACACAACACAAGAGATAACTCTGCTAGCAAAATTCTCCAGGTCTAACCCAAGAAGCAAGATCATCAGCCTAGTCATATGTTGACAAAGCTTTCGTTGAAGATCGAGTTTGAACACTTTTAAATTTGAGTGATTTTCAACTAAGTGTTGTGAGAAGTGTATATACAATCTTTGTGAAGAGATATAACTTCGTAGTTAGGTTTTCTGAGTGATTTCCTAAACACAACTAAGTGTTCTATCTTGATGCTTATCATTTGTTGTAAAAGCACAAGTTATTATATTGGTACTGAGTGTTCTAGTATAATCTAAATTTTCATGATTTAGAAGAGCGGATTAGAAGGTTTCTTGCATGCCGAACCATTATAAAAATTCATGTGTTTACTTGCTTACTTATCGCATTGCACATTTTTTATAAGCTAAATAAACCGTAAAAGAAGTATTTTTTTAAACTGATGAATTTTATTAAATGGGCTAAAACTTCGAAGTAGAAACTTGTTTGAAAAATATACTTGCATAATCCGCTACAACAACATTTTGTAACTCTTAAGTTACTTTAGAAGACAAGTAAAATTAGTGAAGTGGTCTACCCTACTGATAAGCTTAGTACCAAAACTGCTTAGTAATCTTACCTTGTTAATAAGCTTATTCTGCCGAGTTACAGAAAAAGTTTTAAAAGGTAAAGAGGTCTATTCACACACACACACACACACACCTTTCTAGACCTCATCATTAGAACTTGAGACCAACAGATGAAGCTGAAGAATTTGGAGGAAGGTTTTGATGTTAACAAAAGTGAAAAGTTTCATCCGCTAAGTAATATGAGCTTAGTAAACATTTGAATATTCAATCTAAAAAGAAGAGTAAAATTAAATTTGTAAAAAATTGAATTACGTCTGGAAGACAAGCGATCATATAAGCATAGTGGGAATCTTAGATTAGTGAAGATCAGATTGGTGGATTTTAGCATAGTCAAATCAGATTAGTTCAACTTTGATTTAGCAGAGTGACCATCATCATAGTAAATTCCATGAGCTAATTAAGAAGGGTTAGAAATCATTCCAAAGGTTGCACTTAGCTTAATAAATGTTATCTTAGAAGGGCACTAATGGCAAATGATTGTAGATATAATTCAAATTACATCGGATCAGCATGGTGCATTAAATGTGACTAACAGAAAAATACGTTCCGTACAGCAGAGTGTACAGTGATTAGTTGCAAGTCGCCGTTCAGAATATGACCATGACCCAAGGATGAGTTTGCATTGTCTCACTTCAACTGGCAAAATTCAAATCCACGAGTATAAAGAGATCATGATTTAATAGTGAAGACAACACAGCACAAGAGAGAAATCTGCAAGCAAAATTCTCTAAGTCCAAACTCACAAAGCAAGATCATCGGTCTAGTCATCTGTTAACAAAGCTTTCGTTGAAGATCAAGTTTAAACACTTTCAAATCTGAGTGATATTAAATTGAGTGTTGTGAGAAGTGTATATCCAATCTGTGTGAAGAGATATGACTTTGTGGTTAGGTTTTCGGAGTGATTTTCTAAACAAAATTGAGTATTGCTTCTTGTTGCTTGTCATTTGTTATAAAAGCACAAGTTCTTGTACTAATATTGAGTGTTCTAGTATAACCTAAATAATTGTGACTTAGAAGAGTGGATTAGAAGTTTTCTCGCCTCAAACAACAATACAAATTCATGTGTTCACTTTCTTACTTATTGCATTACATATTCTCATTAGATAAGTAAAAACGTAAAAGAATATTTCTTTAAACTGGGGAATTTTATCAAATTGGTTGAAAACTTTGAAGTAGAAACTTGTTTGAAAAACACACTTGCATAATCCGCTGCAACAACTTTTTTTAAACTCTAAGTTACTTGAGGAGACAAGGAAAATTAGTGAAGTGGTCTACCCTGCTGATCAACTTAGTTCCGAAATAGCTTAGCAGTCTTACATTGTTGATAAGTTACTCTTCTTAAGCCGAGTTACGGAAAAAGTTTTAAAACATAAAGAGATCTATTCCCCCCCCCCCCTCTCTAGACCTCATCATGACCACTTGGGACCAATATATATTGAGAAACCTAAGTATCATACTCAAAGGTTTGAAGAAATTAATCAGTGTGGTTTGTATAAATAATTGATGAACTAATCTACCAGCTAGGTTCAAGTGAAAAATCAACAAGAAGAGCTTGGTACAACAATTAAGTCAAGTAGTTCAGTATCGAACAACCAAGTGACTTTATCAGATGACTGACTTAAGAGCTAATTCATTTGTGACAACAGACGGCATAACATTGGACAACAAAGTGCATTAATGCATCTGACACATCCGTACACGAACAGAGTCTGAGACAGTGCACAGTCATCTGTCTGCATTTATATCTATTTGAAGTTGGTAGAAGGAATAAGGACATTCTTGGAATTTTGGGATCTTTCAACGGTCGCAACTTCATTCACCCTTATAAATAAACTCATATTTGAAGTGAAGAAACAACTTTTGCAAAATCAAAATCAAGCTCAATTTGAGCGCAAACCACTAAGTTCTTCAATGTGATATGCTTAGTACGTTGGGAAAAAACTTAGTGTTTTTGGTAGCAACTTTGTGTTGCGTTGCTTGTTTATTTCTGAGAGATTTAAACAGATTGTAGGTGTTTAGTTTCTGAGTGATCTAAATATCCTGGTTGAGTGTTGTGAGTATTTCTGAGTGATTCGTGATGTTTTTATTGAGTGTAAAAGTTCTACTTGGGCTTATAAGTTGTAAAAGTCAAGTGTTGTATTATGTTGAGTCCCAACTGGTAAAGGGAGGGGGTAGACATTTTTAAACTTTTCTTTGTTACTCAAAATATTACTTATGTAAGCAATTTACTCAGTTGCTCTTTAAACAGACTAGAGGTGACTCTGCTAGTGGAATTTAGCTTATAGATTAATATCCACTTGATTGTTCTTGGTTCAGCAAAGTGTATTTGTAAAATCAGAGCTTTTGAGCTTTTTTGGCAGCGGAATAAACAAAGTTGTAAATGAAACGTTGTTAAGAACCAATATTTTGATTTTTTGTAAATCTATCTAAGTCTCTTAAATCAAACATTTACTCTGTTCATGAGATATGCAAGTGTAAATGCAGAAGATTAAATGACACAAGATTTATAGTGGTTCAAGGGTGGTGTAACCTCTAGTCCAATCGTCTTCCTTAACACGATGGAAGAATATGCACTAATCTCTTAGACTAATACAACACTTAGCGTTTACAACTTCTACGCTCAAATAAAACTTTTAGGGCTTGTTAGATCTAGTTTGGTCCAATGTGGTCTCAGTCAGATTGGGCCAAACCTTATTTGGTGATGGGCCTTGACAGATTTCAGCACAAATCTTGGTTTCAGCCAAGCCTCCAAACCAACCCTAATAGTTTTCATTTATCTCATAAGTAAATTCAGAAAAAAACATTTAGATTCCAGAGAGTAGTTATTGATCTTTGGGCCGCAAATGTAAACATCAGGTAGGCTGTCGGTTGTGGCCCTTCACTTCTCCAAGCAAATAACGCTAGTATACTTCATTTTCTATCATTTTAGCAAAGAATAAAGGAATAGTCAAATTATTCTTTCAAAGTTGTCTTTAAATATTATTATTATCGTAATAAATAAATTTTTATTCCAACATGGTGTAGTCGGACTAGGGCTGGGTAAATGGGACCGGGTTTTGGGTACCCTTCCGTCCCAATCGGGTTTTCCCATTTGGGACGAAAGAAAATGGGTTTCGTCGGGATTTGGGACACCCGAACTCCCGGTTAATGAAAATCGGGACAGGTTTCGGGTGTTGGCCCTTACCCGATCGGGGAACCCTTCCCGATTACCCTATACATAATAAATATATTTTACCCAGCCCAATATAGAAAAAAATTCAATAAACCCACTTAAAAAATAAAAGCCCTAGCCCGATTACCCTATACATAATAAATCTATTTTGCCCAGCCCAATATAGAAAAAATTAAATAATCCCACTTAAAAAACAAAAAGCCCTAGCCGCCTAAACAATTCATCAATTAGTCTTCAATTAGTCTTCAGACTTTTCAATTGAAATCTTTCAATTTCTTCCAGATTTCTGCTCGTCATTACAGTCTCCGACAACGACTCAAGTCTCCAACTATCTTCTCCTACACGTTGAGTTTCTCATCACTCTAAGCTTCATTTTTATTATTATAATTGATATACCCATGCTTAATTTTTTTTCTTTATTTGGCACAAGTACATTACAGTATGTTTATCATAAGCTTCTCCATTTTTAGAATAATTTTTAATGATTTTTCATACAAAACCCATTTATATTTTTTACTTATTTCTTCACATGAATGTGTTCTTATTTTATCCAACCCGTCCCACGTTTCCACATTCCTGCTTCTTTGCACATGTTCTGTTACTTTGTAATTTTTTGCTATTGAATCTTAATAACATTAATTAATTGTGCACATTTTTAAGGTTTTGATTGCTCTTTTCAAAAAAAAAAAAAGGTTTTGATTGCTAATTTGAGAAAATCTTCTTAAAAAATGTTATCATAACATAGCTAGCATGTCCAAGTTACTAAATCACATTAATAAAAAAGTGCAGAAATTTTATATACTTTCTCTTTTACTTGATGTTTTTCTTTTTTGGCTTAACAAGACTTATTCATCTTTGTGTTTTTATAATAAATTGTTGTAGGTTAACGTCAAAGGAGGATTATTAGCATGGACTCCCATTCCAAATCGGACTAGAAGCGTGCCAGAGAGGTTGATAGTCAATCACAAATAAATAAAAATTCGAACTTGAAGCGGCCTAGAGAGGTTACTCCTAATCAACCACCACTAAATGAAAATGTAATGGACGGTGAGAATGTGGGTGAGCGCAGGATTGATAATGAGATTGAAAAATAAAATGAGGTTAAGGAAGGTGATGTTAAGAATGCTAATGAAAATAAGGATAATGTTGCACCTAAGCCTCCTAAGCCGAGAAAGAAAGGAGAGAAACGGACAGAATATTGGCAACATTACGAATCATTTCTATGCAAAGTAGATAAGATACAAAAAGACAAGTGCCTTTATTGTGAAAAGGTAATTAGAGCCGATGGGAATCAACATGGAACCAAAGGCATTAAACAACATTACTATGCTTGCAAAAAAAAGGCACATGAAGTTGAAACAAACCAAAATCGTTTGCAATTTAATTTATCTCGTTCGGGACAAAAGGGAAGCCTTGTGAATTAGCAATTTGACCAAAAAGGGTGTAGATGCATTATGTCGTTTTATAATTGTTGATGAGATGTCATTTAGGATTGTGGAGTAACCGGGGTTTAAGTACTTAATGTTTGTTTATGTCCTATGTTTTCAATTCCAACACGAAAGACTATAACCAAGGACATTTTTAATTTGTACTTAACTAAAAAGTCAAAGTTGAAGATTTTCTTAAAAACCCATTCCCAAAGAGTTTCTATCCTACCGACACATGGACATCTATTCAAAAAGTGAAGTATATGTGTCTTACCGTGCACTTCATTGATGAAGAATGGAATTTGCAAAAAAAGATTTTGAACTTTTGTCCTGTTTCTAGTCATAAGGGCGAACAATTGGGTAAAGCTATAGTAAAATGCTTAAAAGATTGGGGAATTGATAGAAAAGTCTTTACCATAACCGTAGATAATGCTTCCTCAAATGACGGTGTTGTTGCTTACTTGAGGGATAGATTTGTTGATAGAGATGATGCTAACATTTTAGGTGGGAAGTATATGCACATGAGGTGTATTGCTCATATACTTAATTTGGTCGTGCAAGATGGTTTGAAGGGCAAAAATGAGAGTATGGCTATTACTCGCATTAGAGGGGCAGTGAGGTATGTGAGGAGTTCCCCTCGCTAGATACCAAAAGTTAAATGATTGTGTAGAACTTGAAAGTTTAGCATCGAAAAAAATGTTGTGTCTTGATGTACCAACTAGATGGAACTCCACCTACTTGATGTTAGAGGCTGCAATTTCCCTTAAGAAAGTTTTTCATGCATATGAAAATGAAGAACACTCTTTTAGGCTTGATATTGATGATGGGACGCCTAATAGATATGATTGGGATAGGGCAAATCTTTTGTTGAAGTTTTTGAGTCATTTTTATAATCTCACACTTAAAATCTCGGGCTCATTATATGTTACGACTAATCTTGTTTTCAAAGAAATAAGTTCAATTGATATGCTTCTTACTATGTAGTTAGATAGTGATGATTTTGAACTTAGTGAAATGGCTAGAAAAATGAAAGAGAAGTATGACAAATATTGGGGGTCATTTGAAAAAATGAATAAAATTATAAACTATGAAGTGATTCTTGATCCGCGTCGCAAATGGGCTTACTTAGATTTTTTGTTTGAGAAAAAGTATCCCAAATCTTCAACAAATGCAAATGAGGAAGCAAAATGTAATGAAATGAAAGAGAACGTTTTGAAAGGTTTTATAAAGTTGTTTGATGAATATAAGAGACTTTATGGGGGTAATGTTCCATCAAGTAGTGAGAGTTCAACTCAAGTTTCAAGTGGGAATGGCAAAGAAAATGAAATTTATGATTTGGATGATGAGTTTGAGAGGTTGAGGAAAGGAAAAAATAAACTTGAGAAGTCGGAGTTGGATAAATATTTGAACGAGGATTGTGAAAATGGGGGAATGAGGTTTGATATCTTGGGATGGTGGAAAGTAGGGGCTCATAGGTTTTCGAGTTTATCCAAGATGGCTCGTGATATTTTGGCGGTTCCGGTCTCTATGGTTGCTTTGGAAGCCGCCTTTAGCACCGGAGGGTGTATTCTTGATTTTAGGAGTTCTTTGTCTCCTAAAATAGCTCAATCCCTTATTTGTGCTCAAGATTGGTTCCATATGGAATCGAAGCCAATATTTGTGGAGGAGGACTTGTACGAACTTGAAAAAATTGAGAAAGGTAATTTATTTTTCTAATATTTGTTCACAAGTTATCTCATGCATATTTTTTAAATAATATTATGCTATTTATGCTTATAATTTTTGTTTTATTCTTATAGAGTTAGTTGCACTTGGAGCCGATTGTACAATCCTTGATCAACTTTGAAGATGTAGCTTGATTTGGAGTTGGAAATTTAAATTTTCTAACTTTATTGATTTGGGATTTGTTTTAGACTAATAGACTTTATTAATACTTTTGGGATATGTTTGATTTTGTACACTTTACTTTGATAATTTGGATTGCTAAATTTTATTATAATGTTATTTGGAGTTGTCACTTGATTTCATTGTGTTGTGATGATATGTTTTTCTTTTTTTGAAATGATTGTGATTATATGTTTGAATTGGTTTCATGGTTTGTTGTACAATAGACTAGTAAACAAAAGTCATGTTTCCTTTATTCCGGTTACATATTTTAATGGTAAGCTCCAAAGAAAAGTTTTTTTTTTGCACTATTTATGTAGATGTAGGTAAGATTCTCGAGACACCCGAACCCGTCCCGAAATCCCGAAATTAAATCGGGTACCCGAAACTCACGAGACCTTGGTTGAGCTACCGGGTTTCGGGACTTAAATTTGAGATCCCGAAATACCCGAATTCCCGAAAACCCGTCCCGATCCCACCCCTAAGTCGGACTGAATCAAATTAATTGATAAAATATATTTGTAAAAAAATATTAATTTGACCACTTTTTGTGTGGCGTTAATTAATCATATTATACATGACATATTGTAGTAATTTTGTTAAACAACATATTACAACCCACTCAATTCAATCAAACAAAATTTTCTTCCAAAAATAAGAAAAAGAAAACAAATTTAAGTTATAACTGCAGTATTGCATCTTTAGATATTTTTTTAAAATCCATGTCATGTATGTGTGTTGGCATGTATTGCAAAAAATTACGGTTGACAGCAAACGGTATTACATCCATCACTTATCATAAATCTATTCAATTCAAATTTACCAAATAACAAAAATATATAGACTATCAAGACCAATATATATTAAATTAAAGAAACATTAATGTCAATCCATAAAATGTTGTTTGGTTTTATTAATGTTGTGCTATTCAATTAACTATTTTGTAATATAATGCACTATGTGAATGAAGTTTACGATTTTGCATTCAAACAATTGTTAATAAAATATTTTATTGTATTTTTTATATTATATTCGATTATATGTTAGTTGCAAAATAACGTCGTGTATGATATTATATATATCTTATAATTTACAAAATAACACAATTATTACTTATTTTATTTAAATAAATAATATTTATTATCTTCTAAATTAATATCACGATCATATCTAAATTACAATCAATTCTCAATCATTATAATATAATAACTCATTTTCTCAATCATTATACAATAAAATATTATTTTAAATCCTATAAAGCTATTGATTTGACAATTACTATCTACATTTTTTCTTCAAACCCCAACAACTAAACCACCATCCAAATCAAATCTCAAATTATCAAAACCCACTAACTATTATTTAATAATATTTTATCATCTCAAAAGTAATTTTGTGAATCAAGTTTCAACGGTTTCGTCGAAACCTCTGAAATCACTTTTCCAAACCGAACCCAGACCAATCAAACTACTTCCATATTAACCCTTACTCTTAGAAAAATCACAAGATTCAAACCCAATGAGTTTAATCTCTTCTTAGCGATATGCTATAGCTAATTTCTCTTAGAAACTAACTCTCAAATACAATCTTTTTGTATGTTAAAAACTTTGGGTTTTTCTTGAACGAATAAGTTGCTCTTCTTTGAATATCTTAGTGGTTTCTCTCAATTTGTTCTTGAATGATTTTCTTCTAATAAATTATAGATAGTAAGAGTGCAAAAGTTCTTCATTCAAATTGATTTCTATTTATAAGAGAGGCTGAGATTGAGGCCGTTGAATCTTTCCTCAATTCTAGGAATACCTTTATCCTTTTTCACCAATTTCAAACAATTATATTTGTAGGCTTTGCACATTTACTTGTACGACTTGGCAGGTGCATTTAATGAACTTTGTTGTCCGAGGTATTCAGTTGTCTTCTTCAACATTTGAATTGACCTGGTTGGTCCTCTGATGTAGACACTTTGTTGATTGTCCTCCGTTTGAGTTATCTACTGACTTAGCTCCTATGCTAGTCAGTTGTTTAGTACATAGCTGATCAAGATCACTCGGTTGTTTGTCTTGGCAAAAGTATTGGCATGTTTATGAAGTATTTAGTATGTTGGCGTCTTTTGACTTAGTTTTCTTCACTTTGAACATCGTCGTTGATGAATGTTTTCCCTGTTAATCAATCAAAATCAAGTTGATTAGCTTATTCAAACTTTCTTTGAATACGATACTTGATATTTTCTCAGTATTCAGTTGTCTGAATCTTCTCAACTTAGCTGTTTTATTTCTAAGCTATTTTTACTAGGTTTCTAAATCTAACTTAGATTTTCTTACATAGCTTTTGTTATCATGAAAACCTATAAATTAACTCAGCTGTTAATTATTTAGATGTTAGCCCTTGAGCTAATAAATTTTTCAACCTATTAGTCTAGGTGATGAATGAAATTGTCTTCCAATGTGTTTAGGAAGAAGAATGGATTAAAGAGATTAAAGGGATTACACCACCCTTAACCACTATAAATTATGTGCTTGTGGTTTGAAAAAGAAATTCGAGACATTTAGAAGTAGAGTCACCTCTCCAACTATCTTTCCATTAGGCAGTGTTTTGGTGGCCCAAACACTTATTTGCATTCACATTTCATAAGAAAATATTGGTCATATGTTAGTCTTCTGATTTAAAGAAATTAAAATAATTTTCAAAGGGGATAAGATATTTTGTTCATAAAATATTGTTAGATAAAACATTGAATTAAAACTCTATTTATTCCGCTGAACATTACTCAAAAGCGCTGATTTTACTGAGAGTTTTAACTTTGTTGAACCAAGAACAGCTAAGTACTTTACTAAGCTATATGCTATGTGCTAACAGCTAAGTGAGTTACTAATCTATTTGAAGAAGCCGAGTGAATTACATTACATAAGAATATTTTGAGTAACGGAAAATTCTTGTATAGATCTGGTCTATGAGATTTTCATAGACCTTGTTGATGAGTGTGTTATCGATAGGATGATTGTTCCTAGTCGGTATCCACGTTCGGGTTACACGACTCGTCAATGTGAGGATCGGCAGGTCAATCAAGCTTCTCCTCGATTTGTATAAGGGATCCTAACCTGTAATCAAAGACAACTACATCAGGTTAATGCCGGTGGTTACCCGGCGATAACCCTCCGATGCTTAAGTAAGTATCGAGATAAAGTGGGAGATCGGTCTGTATTTAAGGCTTAGAATGTGCGTACCTTTTTATCTCATTAATGAGGGCTATTTATAGTTTTTTAGATGGATCGCCGGGTCGAATCATGATTGGACATCTTGATTCGAATACGGATCCTCAGCCACTGGTTCGATCCGATTGTAAGTGGGTCAAGTTTTTAATAGAACGTCGGCTAACATGTCAGATAAGACGAAGAGATCGAGGTCGATGCCGACATCAGATAAGTTTGTTTATAATCGATGTGATCTCGAGGGACGAGGTTCTCGATATGAATCTACTGATCCATAATTGTTTATAATGACGAAGACTTGGTACATCAAGAGTCCCCCAAGTTCTAGAGTTTGAGTGTAAGTCGAACTCTGGAAATTTGAATTAGTGTGAGTTTGAATTATTTTTTTTTAAATTCTGCTAGTATCGTTGGGAGTCCCCCAAGTTCGAGGGTTCGATCGTAAGTCGAAGTCTGGGACTTAAAATGTCGGAGCAGAATTTCCCGCCATGGTGTCTATGGTTTCGCGCCTTTGAAGATTTAGGGTTTAATTTGGCGGGTAATTCCCATATTTTGGGTGGAAGATGAAACGTCGCGTCTTTTCGGGGGGGATCGTGCAAATTTCATGAAGCGGTAGTTTGTGCGCCTATATATAGGTCGGTTGTTCTACCTGTGCTTTTATACTACGGTAAAAAATATTCGTGACGTCGGAGCTTTGTACGCATATAAGAGGAAGTTTCGTCGATTTCTTTGTTAATATACTCCAGAATGTCGGACAGCGAAGTATCAAGTTCGGAGAATACTCATGTGGAGGACGTCGTAGAGTCAGTCTTTGGTGGGGGAGGAAATCAACCGGAAGTCAACGAGGGGGGCATACCTGTAGGTGGGGGTCAGGCTAATGACGATGAAGATGATAAGAGTTTTCAAACCGAGCTGGCGTATCACGAGTTTCAAGCCGGTGATTATAAAAGACCGTTGTCGACCTGGCTGTCATCCTTCTCGATTGCAGAAGGTTGGACTTTATCGGCTCTGAGTAAGGTACAGCGAATGCACGAACCTCCGAAGAAGTCATTAGCAATACACGAGGCGTCGATGGAATGTGGATTTCGAGTACCCATTGCTCCTGAGCTGGCTTCGATTCTTAATCATTTGGGTGTCGTACCTACCCAAATAGTCCCGAATGGCATGTCGATGATTCTGGGATTTATTGTTTTTATGAAAGCTGTTAGACAAGAGCCGTCGTTCGGTAACTTCTGGTGTTTATTCAAGGTGAGTGAGTCTCCGAAGTCAGGCGAGGGCTTTTACCAGGTCAAGTCCAGGGGGAATAAGAATAGCTTTCTCACCAATGCTAAAAGTTCTCATGGGAAGGGATGGAAAGCTCGATTCGCGTTTCTTAGACCACCCAAGGGGCAAAAATTAAATATCACGTCGTCTTGGCGTATCGGGCCTATCGATGTAAAAAGGCCTCCACCGACGACTTTGTCGTCGCAATTTCTCGAGAATCTGCGTAGATTCTGCCTCGACGTGAAGGTTCTTATCCGAGAACCGTGTCTTCGAACATGCGGGTTATCTGCGTTCGGAAAAAGGGCCGATGATCCTGCCTTAGAGGATCTTCTCAGAGGCGCTATGCTGGCGCCCAAAGGTAAGAAAAAGGAAGCTTTAGAGGCGGAGATTCTGCGGAGGTGGCCACAGGGTTTTAGCGCGATGGCTGGACCTAGTACCGAGAGGCAGGTTAAGAGCGTTGGAGATGTCGAGGCTCGTCGAGCCGAAGTTCGACAAGGAAAGAGGCTTCGAGTCGAAGAGCCTATGGAAATGGAAAAGGGAAGTGAGCCCGTCGTTCCGGTTGCGGACGATAGTGATGACAGCTCTGATGATGATAAGTTGGATCTTAGTTGGCCGGTATCCCGATGGATCAACTCCGAGCTCCAGCATCCCGGAGGTTTGGGCTCAGGGGACTCGGTTTTGCAAAGAGGTTCGAAGGATACCGGCTTCAGAAGTTTTATTAATAGCGTTTTTAGTCGTGATCAGAGGTGGTTGTCGAAGAAGTCGTTGCAGAAGAATTTACATAGTTTAGGCCGAGTAGTCTCTGCGGTAAGTATTGTTTTTGATATCATCTTCTTTATTATTGATAAGGAAACGTATAAAAGAGGTTTATTTGTCATGTCGTTTTCGCAGGTGATACAATATCTGTTCCAAGGCTACCTCCAGGCCGACCTCGCGCAACAAGAACTGGAGAGGATTAAGGCCGAGCATGATCTCGCGATAAAAGAGCGAGAGCAACAACTCGTTGAGGCTATAAAACAGCTCAGTATCGCCACTCGAGAAGTCGAACATCTTCGAGCTGGGTATCCTCCAGAAGCTAGGGTGGTTTCCTCCGCCCAACGTCTAGCGATTGTGAAGGAGTTCCTTGCATCTCCTGTTTATGAATACATTGCAGATGCTAGGATGGGAAACTCCCTGGTCGAAATGCATGAGAAGACCATCAAACAGTGTCAATACAAGGGTTTTCTCACTGCGAATTTCGATCCTTCAGCTATAGGGGCATCGCTCGACGAGCAGTGTCGACCCCCAGTGCTTGTCGGTATGGATGAGGAAGACGAAGCTGCTCGAGCGCATGAGTTCAGATGTTTGATTTCGTCCGATCAATCGTAGCTAGGTTGTAATTTTTTAGACGGAAGGTTATAACGAGAACATTTTGATTGTATGATAAATTGTCGATATATCTTTCTGATAAATATATAATTTTCTATGTGTTTCTAATCGAGTTATCGACTTTGAGTATTGTAAATGGGCTAAAATTTGGGCCAACTTACTTACTTCGAAAAGAGTGTAATTGGGCCGAAATTTGGAAACCGTTTTTTTTCAAATTGAATGCCACATCCATTCAAATAATTTGCCATTGGGCGCACTCTTTGGGATTTTTGTCTATATATAGAGTGTTAAGAGCTCAACTGTTCACACTTACAAAAACGTCTTGGGCGATATTATTGTCGGAGCAGTGGTCGATCAGCGTTAGCCAACAACCTCTTAGTCGGAGTATCCTTTCCTTCTTAGGTATTTCTAACTCTTTCTCTTATTTATGTCTGGTGGGTCGAAGTCGATAGGAAATGAGTCTGTCGGGGAAGGGCAAGGTATGTCGGTAGATTCCTTAAGGCGTCCGGAGAAGGAAGTTATGATTCCTTCAGGGTCGAGTTCGGATCGTCATCGAACAAAAGAATTATTCAGTGCCATATCGGCGTGTCGTTTACGTATGTCGAATGAGTCATTATTATCAAAATATCAATTCCCTTCTGGTTGGGGTATTAGAATGCCATCCTCGGATGATAGAATGAACGAGCCTCCGAGTGGTTATAGAACTTTCCATATCGATAGCTTGGAAAACGGTCTTCGTTTTCCTTTAGCGAGTGAATTCATCGATATAGTGAACGGTCTCGGATTATGCTCGACTCAATTGGTCCCTAACGCTGTAGGGTATATCACTGCATTTTGTATAGTAATGAAAGCAGTTGGTCAACCTGCGTCTTTTGCTAATTTTTGTGGTCTCTTCGATGTCCGCCCTTCTCCTCAATCCAACGAAGGCTTTTACTTTGTACGGTCTAAACCCAAAGTTAGGTTTCTTAGCGATCTAAAGTCGTCGCACGGGAAAAGTTGGAAAAATAGGTTTATTTTCGTTCACGCCCCGAGAACTACGTATGGAGGACGACACGTGAGTGGAGGTCGGGTGGCATTTTTTTGATGAATATTCCAGAACCTTCATGGGGGCCCGACTTTCCTTCGCAGTTGTCGGAATCGACTTACGACACCAATGTTCTTTTGCGAGAGCCTATTTTGAGTCTAGGAGGAATGTCGATGGCTCATTTACCTGTTGATTGTCCTATCTTAGGTAGTTTGTTCATACTTGTGCTTCTTTGAATAATATATTGATGTATTCTTTTAATATATTTGTTCATGCAGAAGCAAGTGTAGTTCCAATGGCGAATCGAGCTTTGAGAGCGATATGGAAGTCCCAGAATATCGGGAAGCAACCTGTGTCGTCGTCTCCAACTCCTGCGGCCGACAAGGTCTCAAAACCCCTTGGCCACTCAAGTAACGTACCTCCGTAGCCAAGCCATCGAATGGAGGGAGATTCTGACAGCGATAAGGGAAAAAGGCCGGCCTCGGCTGAGGTCGATCAGACCGAGGTACCAAGTTCGAAGAAAGCAAAGCTGGATGATCGAGCGACTCCAACAAGTAGCGAGATTCCCGCCTGCTGGAAGCAACCTCGAGTCCATCCTCGAGGATCATAAAAGAAAGTTTGGAGCGAGGGTGGCCGGTACCTCGATGATGAATCCTGCAATCTTGGATTCTTCGATTTCTTCCCCGGCCTGGGAGAAGTTCTTGTCGACAGTGTCCTTTGAGGACCACGCTACGCTGTTGAAGAAAGAAGATGGGGATATCCTGCGTCTACAGGCCTCCCTCCTGCTCTCGGTATTCTTCGTTCGATGTTCACTTATGTTCTCCTTTCTTTAGTTTACTAAAAATGTATCTATTTTGTATCTTGTAGTTGAGCCAGACTATCTATTCTTCTGCCGCTCGACAAGATAGTCTGAAAAAGCGTCTCGATAAGAGTCAGAGTTCTTACTCTCATTCGAGGAAGAAGGTCGGGCAGCTGGAGGGGAAGATAAAGGAGGTCGAGGGAAAAAGAGCTGTTCTGGAGAATGAGGTGATGACTAAGGATAGTCGTATTGCCGAGTTGGAGGCAAAGCTTGAGCAGAAGGATCAGGAGTTCGCCACGAAGCTGAAGGAGCAGGTTGCCGAGAGTTTTGAATCGGGTCGACAAGAAGGGCTGAGGACTCGTGGTGAAGCAACTGCCGCTGAGAGGAAGGCTATTGTTACCGAGTTCTTCAACAGCATTGTTTATGAGGAGCTTGTCGAGCGCCAATCAGGAACCGATTTGTTGAAGATGTTCGAGAAAGGCTGGAAGCAATGTCGGGCGCTCGGCTTTCTGAACGATCGATTTGACGAGACGAAGCTAAGCGCTACCTTTGATGAAAATGGTGCTGCTGTTGATCTGGATTTCTTGATAGACGAAGGTTCCAAGGAAGCTCCCGAAACATGAATTTGGATTCCTGCTCGAGCTTCAAGCGGCAAAGCTCAACACCGAGAGTGGTGGCCCAGGAGGTGAACTCCCCAAGTCGACTTCTTCCGATCATCTTGATCTTCTCAATTTTCAGACCCATAATGACTGTCGACGGCATTTGTTTTGGCCCTGAGTATGAAAAGAAAACTTTTATTTCCTCTAAAGCTCGGTTTATTGGGTATCGAGTTGCGTGTGGGCGGCGTGTTTTGTTATTTATATGTTATTTTCTGAGAACGCTAAATATTTCCTTCGTTAAGAATCGATTGCGCTTTATCGCCAACTTGCTTATATGTCGTATGTTTAATTTATACATGTTAGTTGGTCATGTGGTCCTAAAATTGAAACCTTGGATCGGGTAAATCTATCTATAAATACTTGTTTTCAGAGTAAGTTCGATGAACATTGCCCCATATTTCGTCGTGTAGTCGTATTAATTCGTTCAAATTTCCATATAACTCGATGCATGTACTGATCTGTTCGACGTCATCGGGTCCAGTTCGTATTCACCAATCGATCTATTTAAAGCGTGGGGTAGTTGAGGCGGTTGGTGCATTTAATGGATGTAATCTCAGCCGTTGATCGTGATGTTCATTTAACCGTTGGATGAAGTCCGCGTTAGTTACCTCGGGTAGCGTAACGGTCGGCTACTTAAATGCATTCAATCTGGACCGTCAAACCTGATAATTCTGGGCTGTTGGATTGGATGGGCCAGTCCTATAAATAAGTAGGGGAATTGCCACCGTACTTCATACCAAAATTGCACAACATGTTCCACTTTAAGAAACATCCGAGAGAAACACTTCTCGATAGTAAGTTCCCCGATATCAAATTATCGAAGGGTCCCTTTTCTTCCTTTGGGACCTTTCATCCTACTCGACCTCCAGATCGAGAAAATAAAAAATGTTGATACTATTTTCGATTGGGTGGTATCGGTAAAGGGAATACTTCCATGGGTAGGCCTCGTTGTTCGAATGGGTGGCATCGGTAACGACAACGAGGTTTACCCGGGGGCATCTCGGAATCCTCATTGGCTCGGCACTCTGCAACATATGCTGGGTCCTCGATGATTTCGAGGTGCTTTCGAGAACTCGGAGGGCAGGGGTGAGGTAGAAGGTATGGCAGCCGATCAGATGGTGGAGGAGCTAAAGCGCCAAAAGTTTGGGCGACTTTTTCCTCTCCTGTCACTTGGTCGAAGCGGATTGACCCATCAGCCATGGTCGATTTATTGACTGAGATGGTGTGTCTCTCTGGTAAGCATGCTGCAATTAAAAAGATCCTCATGTCCTTCGCTGACGCCGAGGATGAATCGTCCCCTCAAGGCCTCGATCAGTGAGAGATAAAGCTATAGGCGGAAAACCTCCATATTTAAGCCTATAGCTACCCTGAAGTCGGGCGTCATCAGCGGTCCTTAGTTGCCGAATTTGTCGGAAAACTCGGGATTTCCTCAACTTACTCTATTTGTCATTGTAATAGTTTGTAATAGGTTTTCGATAGCTGCAGTAGTCGACTCGACTTGTACATTTGTATCCATTTCGATATAACGAATAAAATAATCTTTCTACTTATTCGACTTGTTTTCTTTATGCCGAATTTCGAATTCTATTTCCGAATGTAGTCGTTTGATCTCAAATTCTATTTCCGAATGTAGTCGTCGATTTATTGATATTTAGCTTTTTCATACCTCTCGAGATGTCGATGTTGATACTTAGCTTATTCGTAGCTTTCATTATAATCGAGATACGTTAATTATAATCAAGAAAACTTCATTATAATCGAGATACGTTAATACTTAGCTTATTCGTAGCTTTCGTTCGGTGATTTCGACGATTTGGAGATTTCATCCCGATGCCTCAGCGGCTATCGAGGAATGTTTGGCGATTTCGACGATTTGGAGATTTCATCCCGATGCCTCAGCGGCTATCGAGGAACGTTTGGCGATTTCGATGATTTGGAGATTTCATCCCGATGCCTCAGCGGCTATCGAGGAACGTTTGGCGATTTCGACGATTTGGAGATTTCATCCCGATGCCTCAGCGGCTATCGAGGAACGTTTGGCGATTTCGACGATTTGGAGATTTCATCCCGATGCCTCAGCGGCTATCGAGGAACGTTTGGCGATTTCGACGATTTGGAGATTTCATCCCGATACCTCAGCGGCTATCGATCTATATGATAGCATTAGAAATTGACAAAAGAACTTGGCATTAGATTCAAAAATAAAGGAAAGATTGTCACTTTCGAGGAAATTACAAAACAGCTGGAAATATAGACAAACTAAAGAAAATTTCTTAAGTATAGAATTTTCTGAGGTTTCTCCCGTTCCAGGTCCTCTTTACAGGTTCTCCTTCCATTGTGTTTAATCGATAAGCCCCCTTTTTTCCGACTTCGATCACTTTGAAAGGACCTTCCCAGTTGCAGTCAAGTTTCGCTTTCTTCTTCGAGACATCAACTCGTTTCAGCACGAGGTCTTCTACCTGAAAAAATTTTAATCTTACATTTTTATCATATGCCCTCGCCATTGTGGTTTTGTAGGCTTGTATTCTTGTGGAGGCCCTTTCTATTTTTGACTCCAATTGATCGAGCTCGAAGTTCCTTTTGTCAGCGTTGTTCGATTGATCGTAAAGATCGACTCTTGGAGATGGTACTTCTAACTCTGTTGGGGCCACTGCTTCGGAACTGTACACTAGACTAAAAGGTGTTTCTCATGTTGCCGTTTTCTCCTTTGTTCGATTGGCCCAAACGACCCATGGCAATTCATCGAGCCAGGCACCTCCAGCTTCCGACAACCTCTTCTTTAATCATCCTATTTCTTTCTGGGCCAAAGTTTCTCTTCTTCTGCCTGGCAGGACGAGACGAAGGATCGATATTGAGCCTATGGACTATGATCTTTGGGTCGATTCCTTGTAGGTCGGTGGTCGACCAAGCAAAGACGTCCACATTTTCCCTTAAGAATTCGATCAACTGAGTCTCCAGCCCTTCGGAGAGTTGAGTTCCTACTCTGGTGGTTTTCGATGGTTCTCCGGGTACTAACTCAATCGATTTGTGCCCCTCCAACGGTTCGATTCTTTCGAACTTTCTTTTCTTGGAATTTACTTCTTCTTGTTTTTCTTTCTTCTCCTCCGTCATATCTAGGTTGATTAATTTATCGGTATCGACAGGGGCAACTGGCTCGATTCTCTCTTCCGTGCCTAACTCAGGGGCTTCAGAGCGAAGTTCCTTATTCTTCGTCCCTTGATCGAGGGAAATTGTGTAGCAATCCCATCCTTCCTTTAGGTTTCCCATTACTTCACCGACTCCGTGAGTCGTCGTAAATTTTATTTTTTGGTGATAAGTGGAGATGACAACTTGAAAAGCGTTCAGAGCGGGTCTTCCTAGTATAACATTATAAGCACACTGCGCATCGACTACCAAGAATTTTATCATTCGGATTTTCGAGTTGCCTGCCTCTCCCAAGGTGAGCGACAGGGTTAAGGTACCCCTAGGAATGACCTGGGCTCCTCCAAAGCCGATAAGTGGCGTTACTACGATTCCCAAGGGAGTTGGACCGAGGTCCATTCTCTCCAACGCGTCCAAGAAAAGGATATTTGCCGAGCTCCCCGAGTCTATCAAGATTCTTTTGACGGTAGCTCCAGCAATTTGGGCCGTGATTACCATCGGGCAATCCGGTATGTCCTGGCCGTTGAACGACACATAATCCCTTTGACGATCAGAGTCATCGAATCCTACCATTTGATTTTGCGTCGTGGGTCGTATCGAGAATACCTCCTTTCGATCACTCAAACTCCCCTCTCGGAGTGCTCGAGAGACAACCCTCCTTGAGTTTTTACTGTCTCCTCCAGCTGGTCCTCCCAATATCATATTGACAATGGTTCCAGGCTGGGCTCTTCTGGGCTGCTCTTCCCTGGTGTCCTGATTATGATCCCTCCTTGGGGGAGATCTAGATCTCGACCGATTATTATGTGGTCGGTTTGCAACATGGTCATTACTTGGGATTTTCACGTAGCCAGTTAAGTGACCTTCTGCTATTAATCTTTCTATTTCATCTCTCAACTGATAACAATCGTCTGTATCGTGCCCTCTTTGTCTATGAAAACGACAATATCTTCTCGAGCTAGGGTTGTCCCTAATAGCAACAGGCTTTCTCAACAAGTTTTTGTCTTGTATGGCGAATAAGATTTCTGACCTGAGTTTTTTCAATGGAGTATAGTTGTCGTGGTACTCCTTATTCGATCTTCCTACTCCCTGTATTCCTGGATTAAAGTTTCTTTCTTCTCCGTACCCTCTTCTGTTTCTTCTTTCATTATATCGATTGTTCGGAATTCTTTCCAGAGGTCGATCCGCGACGATGACTGGCTGCTTATCTTCGGATTTTGCCAATCCGAAGAAGGTTCCTCTTAGCTTGTTCATCTCCTCCTCATTCATGTACTGATTGGCCATCTCCATTAATTTCTCATATGTCGTCGGATTTTCTCTGACTATGGCACTGGCGAAGCCTCGGTTCAAGGTGCTTTGAAACAAGACAGTAATTAGGAAGTCCACCCTAGGCATCTCGACTTTTAAGAGCTCGTTATTAAATCTCCCCATAAAACTTCTAAAACTCTCGTCAGGTTTGTGTATGATAGAGTATAGGTGATTGGCGGGGTCTAACTGCTCTTTTGCTACCGAACTGGCTCATAAATTTGTCGCAAAGTTGATCGTAATCAAAGATGGATTTCTCTTCTAATCTTCCAAACCATGACTGCGCCATTCCAGATAGCATTGTCGAGAAGGCTTTAGCCGCCACATTGTCCGAGATACCGTGGAGCTGCATCTGGAGGTTGAACGAGGCTAGG
This sequence comes from Penstemon eatonii, assembly GCA_038501285.1. Classification (NCBI taxonomy): domain Eukaryota; kingdom Viridiplantae; phylum Streptophyta; class Magnoliopsida; order Lamiales; family Plantaginaceae; genus Penstemon; species Penstemon eatonii. The sequence goes on from CM076714.1 coordinate 47,585,106, forward strand.
TGTTCGTCAGGGTCTTCGGTTCCAAAGTAACGAGGTAGTTGAGTGGGTAGTCTTTTGTCGAGTGGTAATCTTTCGAAGAAGATTTCGTCACAAAAGGGTGATTTTCTCAATTGGGAATTCGACACCGGGAGCTCGTTTCTCTTTTCTTGTCTGTCTAACTTCTGATGAAGTGACCTAACTTCAGAGGCGAGTTTGTTGACCTCCCTAACCGATTGTTCTTCGTGATCCTGCCTCCCCAAGCGTCTAGCTTGACGCTTATCAGCCCAATTGTCGGCTTGGTCCACCTCGACTTCATTTTCGACGTGACGAACGACAGCGCGCGGTAGTCTTTGGGGAGGATTATGATTTTCTCTAGCGGCTTCCACGAGCCACTCTTTCTTGGCATCATCCAAGAGTGCCTTCAAATCATCTTTGGTGAGTTGCACAATTGGTGGGACCGGGGGTCTGGAAGGTCCCCCTTCATCATTGTGTATCTGCTCAGGGTTTCGAGGGAACAAGTTGTCACCCTGACCTTCCCCGTTTTGATCTCGATTTGCTTCTCGCTCTCGAACTAGAGCTGCTTTTGATCTAGTAGTCATCTTTTACGATTCAGAGTTAATGTTTCCCACAGACGGCGCCAATTGATGAGTGTATTATCGATAGGATGATTGTTCCTAGTCGGTATCCACGTTCGGGTTACACGACTCGTCAATGTGAGGATCGGCAGGGCAATCAAGCTTCTCCTCGATTTGTATAAGGGATCCTAACCTGTAATCAAAGACAACTACGTCAGGTTAATGCCGGTGGTTACCCGGCGATAACCCTCCGATGCTTAAGTAAGAATCGAGATAAAGTGGGAGATCGGTCTGTATTTAATGCTTAGAATGTGCGTACCCTTTTTATCTCATTAATGAGGGCTATTTATAGTTTTTTAGATGGATCGTCGGGTCGAATCATGATTGGACATCTTGATTCGAATACGGATCCTCAGCCACTGGTTCGATCCGATTGTAAGTGGGTCAAGTTTTTAATAGAACGTCGGCTAACATGTCGGATAAGACGAAGAGATCGAGGTCGATGCCGACATCAGATAAGTTTGTTTATAATCGATGTGATCTCGAGGGACGAGGTTCTCGATATGAATATATTGATCCATAATTGTTTATAATGACGAAGACTTGGTACATCACTTGTGGTGGTAAATAAGCCACATCATACATTTTGATGATGTCATGCTCTCAAAATATATGATGTGGCTTATTTACCACCACAAGGTCTATAAAAATCTCATAGACCAGGTCTATGCAAGAATATTCCTTCATTATATGTGATGGATCGTTTTTCCACATGGATATAATCGAAAGTGAACCAAGAACCATTGGTTGGTTTGGTTGTCCACTTAATAAGTAGACAATTCATGCGAGATATTTTTGTATGAATACTCCATTTTCACGTGTGGATGAGTTGATATGTAGGTTAAATAAATTTAAAACGTGATATTTTTAGGTTGGGCCTGTCATGGAAGGAGATGACTCATATTAATTTGAGATTATGATATCATCTTAAATTTCTTCACATGTATTGAAACTAAGTACACTTAAAATTTTTGAACCTAACTCATACTCAAAAATTAGCTCAAGAGGTAAAAATTATCCAAAATCTTAATCTTGTTATCCAATCTACGTGAGATAGTTTTTTTTTTTTTTTTTTGGTAAATACAATGTGGGATTTGGTTTAATTTTGCATCATTAGCCTTAAAAAAAATGAAAAACAAAGGAATTTATTCACATGGATGTAGTGCGTGTTTTGGTGTTTTTGGAACCTCAAAAGCAGTTGCTTAAAGTAAAAGTAAAAATATAAGTATTTTTATTCAAAAGCAGAAAATATTTGCAAATATGTAAAAAAATCAGCTTTAAAGAAACAATAGCAAAAATACCTACTTGCAAACACTATCAAAATGTTTAAGCACAAAAGAAGCAAAAATATACTTTTAAAAGCATTTACGTAACAACTTTTTTTACCTCTTATCTTAAAATGTAAAGGGTAAGAATGTCTTTTACAATTTTAGGTCAAACTGTTCTATTTCATTAATTTTTTTAATTTAGAACTTACTAAACATAAGAATTTGATTTTCAGGTCTACATATTCCGATTTAAAAGCAGTATATGAAATAGTAATTCTAGTATCTTGCGTAGTCGCAACAAAAAAATTCTGCTGCAAAGTAGACTTCTTACCGTCACTAAATAGTCCACACTAAAAGTAAGTCCAGATAACGGCATACACAGCAACACTTATGGGGAGGTTGGAGATGGCCCTAGGGCCACCCCATCCAAGGGGTTGTAAATGGACAACCCAAGGCGATGCGTTTGCGCGTCCCTTACCAACATGGCACTAGGTGGTGTCACTTAACACCGCTGGTACCCTTACATTTATTTTTTTATTTTATTATATATTAAAAAAAATTAACTAAAAATTTAACACCTTATTTAATTTAATTAACTAGAAATAAAAAATACATTTAATTATAAAAATTGTGTAAAATTTAATAACAATTTATTTTAAATTACAAATATAACATTATTAATTTAATTTTAAATATATAAACTTATCTATGAAAGTAAAATTTAAGAACATTATAATATAGTAAAATTCTTACCCATTATTAATTTTAAATTTATATATTTGTCTACAAAAGTAAAATTTATTTAAGAAAATTTAAAATTTAATTTGGAATATTTAAAGTTTATTTAATCTCTAATATAGTATAAATGTTAAATGTACAATTGGTACAAAATGTAAAAATATGATATTTACATTTAATATTGGTACACATACATTGATACATATAAAAACTTATATAAATAAATAAAATTATATATTATGTAGATACTAACTTATAAGAATTTATTATTATTACTATTACTATTATTATTATTATTATTATTATTATTATTATTATTATTATTATTATTATTATAGGTGAGAGTGAGAAAGTTTTTTTTTTTAATCAATTGGAAGAGTTAGCGCTGATGTTTGAAGACTATGCTCAGTAGGGTGCAGATTTACCTGGGTGGAGATTGACACCCCTAGGAAAGCCCAATGGGTTAGAAATGCTCCTACATATTCAATTTTTCCAAATCAAAATTCTCAGCTAAATAAATATGGCAACAAAAAGAAGCGGTAACAAAGATCTCAATATAAAGCATCAAAACCAAAGTCTTAATCTTCTACAAGTTCCTTCTCTACCTCCTAATATTGCATTTTCGGGGAGTAGCCCAAACTGTACAAGCTTCTTCCAAAGCATACGGCTTTCTGGATGTAAATGCTGATATCTCATCCATTCCTTGAGCTTGAGCTGGGGGCTTAGGGCCACCGGCCGGTTTAGCCATTATAATCAGTAATTGAAATAAAATCCAACTTTGAGAAGAGAAATCAATTTGTTACTGATTGAGTATAAATCTGAAAATAGCACACTGATAGAAATCAATATTGTTATGGAGGTTATAAAAAAATTATGATAAATGACCAATAAATAGTAGCTGATTACCTGATCTACTCGCAGTATGGTACAAGCAGCATCTGCAGCATACTTCAAGGCAAAGAATCTAAGCAATACAGCAAAAACGAGTCAAAACAACAATGCCAAGTAGTATAGGGCCTGTTTGTTTGGCGTTTCCCAAAAAAAATTTGTATTTAAGAAATGCCAAACAAACATGTTTTCTATTTTCTGAAATAAATTTTTCATCTCTCAATTTTCTCAAACTACTTTCTCAAAACCCAAACAAATAACAATTTTCTTATCTCTAAACAAAAACTCTATTTTGATTTGACATAAAGTAACCTATCTCTTACACAATTTATCTCACAACAAACATGATTTGACATAAAGTCTTACACATCTTACACCTATAACCTAATTCTTCCAAAAAAAACCTACATTTACTTTATTTATCAAACAACTCTCCCAAAACTCAAACAAACAACATTACGCAAATCGAAATTATTTCACAAACCTCCACTACTCTCCCAAACTACTTTCCCAACACCAACCAAACAAGCCCATAGTATCTAAAGGATATAATAGCTGTCTATTCAATAATATACTGCCTCTGTCCCAAATTATCTGTCGTTTTAGAGAAAAAAAATTGTCCCAAATTATTTGTCACTTTAAGATTTCAATACACTATTAATTGCATATTTTAGGTATGTAAGAGAAAAAGTAAGAGAGAGAGTGTAAAACTTGAATAACGTGTAGATAGCTAATTGTGGGATAAATAAAGAATAAGGTTATTTTAGGTATATAATTTATCGTTTCCCTAGAACTGAGGCTATTTAGTACCTTAATATGTGTGAAAACATGTAAAATGACATAATTTGGGACAGAGGGAGTGGTATCTAAAGGATGGTTACAAGAATAAATCGTCATTCACCAACTATAAGGGATGGTTTCACAAATTCAGACAAACTGTGAGGTTGATGAAATTAACCCATTATTTTGTGAAGTAGTGCAATTTTAACTATAGTTGGTGAAGAAAACATCATCAAGCATAAATTATTGCGACAATTTCGCCATATAAAAGTTAAGTCCAATTTCCTGTGGTAAATTGAACATTTCTACTTCTACTAAAGATGAGACTTTTGGGTTTGATCATACCCACAACACCATGGAAACTAAAATACATAAACTATTATGATATACTTACGAGAAGCAACTTACTTGGTGATGTGGAGATCCCATATATTTAAGGTTGAGACATCCTTGCAGACACCTTCCTCCAGATCGAGGCCCACTTTGGTGTTGCCAGATGCATGTTCAGCATATAAAGATGCTATGATTTCTATTGCACTGAGCCCAGCATTCTCGGCCAAAGTTTTAGGTATCATTTCAAAACTTTCTGCAAATTTTGAAATTGCGTATTGATCCAATCTGGAAAATGACGGGTTTATCTTAGTGAGAATATGTGAATGGGGGTTAACAGAAAGTGCAATTGATCCTATACAACTCTACATAGTTTTACAAATTCATACATTAACATAGCAGATCAGTGTATAAAGAAACGATTAATGAGAAACAACCACTATATTTCCTGTTTGGTGCTGATAAGTATACCAGATTCAAATAGATCATCAGGCAGCACTTAAAAGAACAGTTACTGGGCTTCTCCAAATAAGAAACAGGCAAGAATAAATAATTTTACCATGCACAAATAAATAAAGTTAAATATTATTTATTACCTAATCGAGCATAAATAGTATATTGAGTAAACAGCCAATATTGGTACTTTGTTTGCAGAACCAAACTAGCCGAGACAAGACAGCAGCATGTGATTGAGCTAGCCGCCAACACTGCCTGATGATACATTTATTAATCATATAGATGTTTAACTTGTATTTTAAGCGAAAATGGTTTCATATTTTGTCTATTTTTGGTGATCGAATCAACCTAAATAGAGATGACATTACGTGGTCCAGTCTACTGAAGAGTAATGAATCAATATACAATTTCGAACAACCATGATTAGAGCTAAATCAAGATATATCAGACAATTACCCCGTTTCTTTGAAAGAAAATTCTTTCAGCCTTTTAGCTAATTCAATTTCAGTAGCTGCAGCTCCAGGAATAATCCGACTATCCCTGCACATTGCCTGATAGATTAGAATAGAAAAACAGAATATATAAGTGTCCATGCTATGACGTAGCATATAGAAAAACACAATACACTGGCAGAAATTTCATGAGCATCAGGGTGAATAAAACATGCCTTGTATGTGTTCACACCATCATCAACTGCCCTTTCAAGGTCATCCAAAATGCTGTCAGTGCTTCGTCGCAGCACAACAGTGGACACAGAATTCCCACCTTGTTCATTTCTAACAATTGTGACCTATTAGACATCAGGTAAATTAAATGTTTAGGGGCTGGAGCTATACAGTCTACACAGAGAATAAACAACCTAAGTGTAAAGCAAATTGTCTATCATACCCTAGCCCCGCCTATTTCTTCAACTGAAACAGAATCAACATATCCAAGGTCATCGGGACTTGGTAGATTGAGCTTCAACTGTCACCGTATAAAAATAGATTAGCTAAACAAACTAATATGCATATTTAACCAATTTAAATGTTGGGTGTTTGGGATATAAATGGCTAAGAAAATAAATTTAGCAAGACAAAGTAGACTTCTTATTTCATCAAGATAATAGGGCTACAATATTTTGAGGCTTTTTGCTCTAAGCCTTCATACAAGAGAGTAATTTTTCTTCTCTAAAATAACTTGCTAATTGAGTGGTTTTTTTTAGCTATACTACTCTCTATATTGAATTCTACACACTACATACATATATATATAGGCATATGTTCTACCTTTCTACTCTTCACTAGAACAAACTAGATTAATGTTGAATACATGAACTTAATTCAAACATAGTGGCTAACCATGATGACTAATGCTTCTAATTCAAACTTGGTGGCTAGATATGCATGACTAAGCTCATGAGAGTTCTTCAATGTTAAGCAACTTGATCTTATTGGTTGGCATTGATGACTTGAATGTTATTCTAGATAAGTCTCAAGAGTTGCAAAGTTTGACTAAAAATTATCCAAGTTTGAGTTCTTGATGGTTAAGGAACTTCAAGGAATTATGAATTAATTTTAACACCCCCTCTTAATTCATAATTCGAACACCATTTCGGAATTGCTCCAACTTCTCTGAATTGACTGCTTTTGTAAAGCTATCTGCAAGTTGATCTTTAGTGTTCACAAACTCCAATTGAATTTCTTGATCTTGAACGAGACTTCTAATGTAGTGGTGTCGAAGTTCGATATGCTTTGTTCTGGCATGAAAAACTGGATTCTTTGTCATCTCTATACTGGACATATTGTCACAAAATATTGTTGTAGGAGTATCTTGTCTTTGTTCAATGTCTGTCAGAAGTCTTCTAATCCAAACAGCTTCACGAGCTGCGTCAGTGGCACCAATATATTCGGCTTCTGCTGATGAGAGTGACACGGTCTTTTGCTTCTTTGATGCCCATGATATGATTTTCGAACCCAAACAAAATACATATCCAGCTGTACTTTTTCGATCTTCAATTGATCCGGCCCAATCACTGTCAGTGTATCCGATAAGTCTGTTTTCTTTTTCTTTGACATATTTGATGCCAAAATTTCTCGTACCTTGAAGGTAGCGTAGAATTCTTTTTGCTGATGCATAATGCAATTTACTCGGGTCATGCATAAACCGCGAGATTAAGCTTACCGGATAGACAATGTCAGGTCTGGTATGCGTGAGATAGATTAGAGAGCCTACTAAGCTTCTGTACATCTTTGTATCAACTTTTGCAGCACCATCATTTAGCGTCAACTTTTCATTTAGTGCCAATGGAGTAGATATGGGTTTGCAATTAATCATCTGGAACTTCTTCAATAAACTTTCAAGATATTTTTCCTGAGAGATAAATATTTCCCCTTTGGATTGACGAACTTGAATTCCAAGGAAATATTTCATTAGTCCCAAATCAGTCATCTCGTATTCTTTCATCATTGCCTTTTTGAATTCTTCTACCATCAATGGATTTGTACCTGTGTATATCAAATCATCTACGTAAAGACAGATAATGAGAAAATCTTTTTCACCTTCTTTCTTCACATATAATGACGGTTCACTTTGACTTCTTTGAAATCCATTTTTCTGAAAGTAATTATCAATCTTGTTGTTCCAGGCTCTTGGTGCTTGTTTTAGCCCATATAGTGCCTTTCGGAGGCGATAAACTTTATCTTCTTTGCCTTGGACAACATAACCTTCAGGTTGTTCGACATAAACTTCTTCATTCAAATCTCCATTGAGAAATGCTGATTTGACATCTAATTGATAAACTGGAAGTTCCATTTGAGCAGCTATTGCTAGGACAATTCTTATTGTCTCCATTCGAGCAACTGGCGCAAACGTTTCATTGAAATCAATTCCTGGTTGTTGAGAATATCCTTTTGCTACTAGACGTGCTTTGTGCTTTTGAATTGAACCATCTTCTTTGTACTTCGTTTTGTAGACCCACTTTAGTCCAATTATACTTTTATTCTCGGGTAGATCCACTAGTTCCCAGGTTTTGTTCTTTTCGATGCTTGCTATTTCTTAATCCATAGCATTTGTCCAGATTTCTTCTTTCACAGCTTCTTCAAAAGTTTGTGGCTCACAAGCAAAAAATGCCAAGTCACATGATTCATAAATTTCTCTTAAACTTCGTACCTTACGTACTGGACTTTCTGATTCTGGATAGAATTCCTCGGATGCTCCTGGAGAACTTGAAATTGGGCTTGAAATTGGACTCGAGCTTGGACTTGTCAGATCATTTTGATTTAATGATGAGTTAGGTAGATTCACATTATTTGTAGTTGTACGTTCTCCCCAATTCCATGATTGTTTCTCATTGAAGATAACATCTCGAGATATAATAAGCTTATTTGTGTTTGGGTTTAGTAAACGATATCCCTTGGATTCGTCACTATAACCGACAAAAATAAGTTTTTCTCCTTTATCATCAAACTTTTCTCGCTTTTCATTAGGAATATGAGAATAAGCTAAACAACCAAAAACTCTTAAGTTGTTTACCTGTGGCTTTCTTCGATGCCATGCTTCATAGGGAGTCTTGTTTGGAACTGCCTTTGTTGGTGAACGATTTAAAATATAGACTGCTGTAAGTACAGCTTCTGCCCAAAAACTTTTTGGAAGTCCTTTTTCAGCCATCATGCTTCTTGCCATTTCAACTATCGTGCGGTTTTTTCGCTATGCAACTCCATTTTGTTGTGGAGTATATCGCACTGTTAGTTGTCTCTGGATCCATTTTTCTTTGCAATAGTTTAAGAAGGCTTTTCCAATAAATTCTCCTCCTCGGTCTGTTATGAGAATCTTTATTTTTCTGCCACTTTGATTTTCCACATTTGCTTTGAACTCCAGAAATTTTGAAAATGCTTCTGATTTTTGCTTCAAAATATAAACCCACATCATTCTGCTATAATCATCCACAAACAATAGAAAATATCTATTGTTGTTAAGAGATGGAGTTTGAGTTGGGCCACAAATATCTGCATGTACTAGTTCAAGAGGAGCTTTGGCTCTATAGGATGTCTTTGGAAATGGCAGGCGATGCATTTTTCCATAAATACATCCTTCGCATGTTGTGTCTCGATCTGTAATATTTGGAAGACCAAAAACCATATTTTTTCTTTTTAAGAGATTGAGACCTTTGAAATTCAAATGTCCATACCTCAGATGCCATAGCTTATGATCTTCTACTGTTGTGCTCTGGAGAATAATTTTCTCGATCAATGGCAGATTAAGAGGAAATACATTATTTGAGCTCTTCTTAATATTTGCCATTGTGAGATTCTTCTGCTTATCAATAATGACACAATGATCATTATTAAACTCCACCTTATAATTCTTCTTGAGTAGTTGACCCACACTCAATAGATTTTGTGTCAAATTTGGAACGTAAAAAACATCTTTGATAAAATTTGTTTGTCCTTTCTTTGTCTGGACTGCTATTGTTCCTTTCCCAGCGATTTTATGTTCCTTTCCATCTCCAAGTTTTACTTCAGATGAATAAGTCTCATCAAGCTCCACAAACATTTTCTTATTTCCACACACATGATTACTGCAACCGCTATCAACGTACCATGTATTCTCAAGTAGTTGTTGAGAATTCAAGCATGAATAAAATACCTGATTGGTATCTTTTTCTTTAGTATAGTTAGCCTCATTTTTCTCACCATCATCTCTATGCCAACAATCTCTTTCTGAATGATTGGCGTTTTTACATCTTTTACATTTGTAGCGGCAATCCTTTGTGTCGTGGTTATTTTTTCTGCATATTCGGCAAAATAAATCCGAATTTTGATTTGCATTTCTTTGGTTAGAGAAACCTCCTCTTCCTAGACCTCGTCCTCGAAAGTTTTGATTTCTTCCACGACCTCTGCCTCTTGATACTCTGGATGTGGAGGCCATATTCTTTTTTTCTGATTGGCCATCTCCTTTTTTATTTTTCTGGTCTGGCAGATTAAGCTTTACTTGAAAAGCTTGTTCCAAACTATGGTTTGAAAATCTGCTCATTCTTTTCTCATGAGCTTCTAAAGATCCCATGAGTTCGTCTAAAGAAAGTTTTGATAAATCTTTAGACTCTTCAATCGCAGCAACTATGTGCTCAAATTTTGCAGGTAAGCTTCGCAAGACTTTTTCTACAATTCTTTTATCTTCGGCAGAATCACCATAGCCTCTAATTTGATTAACAATTGTAGAAACTCTAGAAAAGAATTCTTGCATAGTCTCGCTATCTTTCATGAGTAGATTATTAAATTCTCGCCATAAATTTTGCAGTTTCATGGAGATAATTTTTTCATATCCACCAAATTGTTTTTTCAAAATATCCCATGCATCTTTTGAAAATTTAACACCCGTAATACGCGGAAGTATAGATCGACTCAGCCCTTGGTGCATAAATGACAAGGCTCTTGCATCTTTGGTCTTGTTCTCTTTATGCTCCTTCTTTTTGGCTCCAGTCAACGTAGCTTCTTCCTCCGGAGTATATATTTCATACCCCTCTTCTACGATATCCCAAAGGTCATGGGACTGGAATAACGTTTTCATAAGAACGCTCCATAACTCGTAGTCTTGACCAACAAAGATCGGAACACCTTGTTGGGAATATGTGAAGGCAAGCTCATTGCTATTGCTTGGATTCATTTTTTCAATCTATGTGGTGGGTTATCAGACCAAGGGTGGCTCTGATACCAAAATTTGTTGGGTGTTTGGGATATAAATGGCTAAGAAAATAAATTTAGCAAGACAAAGTAGACTTCTTATTTCATCAAGATAATAGGGCTACAATATTTTGAGGCTTTTTGCTCTAAGCCTTCATACAAGAGAGTAATTTTTCTTCTCTAAAATAACTTGCTAATTGAGTGGTTTTTTTTAGCTATACTACTCTCTATATTGAATTCTACACACTACATACATATATATATAGGCATATGTTCTACCTTTCTACTCTTCACTAGAACAAACTAGATTAATGTTGAATACATGAACTTAATTCAAACATAGTGGCTAACCATGATGACTAATGCTTCTAATTCAAACTTGGTGGCTAGATATGCATGACTAAGCTCATGAGAGTTCTTCAATGTTAAGCAACTTGATCTTATTGGTTGGCATTGATGACTTGAATGTTATTCTAGATAAGTCTCAAGAGTTGCAAAGTTTGACTAAAAATTATCCAAGTTTGAGTTCTTGATGGTTAAGGAACTTCAAGGAATTATGAATTAATTTTAACATTAATAAGGCATACTTACAAGAGCAACTGCACCAGTGGTGCGGCAAAATCGGCGTAGTTCAAATTTGGAACTGATTTTTAACACCATGAGCCTACAAAACCAATTGTTGCATAACTTTTAATTAACCACAGGTCGGACAAGAATATGCATGCATGTCTTCTTAATAATAAGCAAATTCATGCATGTCTTCTTATTAATAAGCAAATATCCATGAAACCAGAATGAGCATATAAAAATTTAAATTGGTTTAAGATAAGATGAACCGAAAAAAGTAGGCATATATTCCAAAACAAGTAGCTCCCATAGGCATGGTAGATATGGAACATCAGAAATCAACAAGTTTAAGAGCAGTGTTGCAAATTTTTAAGTAATGATCGACCATTCTCAACTCTAATATACTTAGAAAACTCAACAAGGAAAATGATCATAGGTGAAAAGATATTTACTTGTAACGCTCAAAAAAGTGCAATGCCATTTCCCCAACAGCTCCTCCACTGACAATGACCCTTGCACCTGAATCTGCAACAGCCTTGATAAGCTCCTCAACCTTAGCTTCTTCAGTTTTCGCATAATTCTCAATCTGCAAAAATGCAAGGATACAGATAAGAAATGTGTATTAATTTTGCAAGTTTAACCATAGTTCGAATACAAGTGATTAGCATGAAGTAGTATATCTTAGCATTCAAGTAAGCCAATGCAAGAAGATCAATTATGTAGTCATTGCTCCACATAATTTTTATCATACCAACTCCATTCGCGATTAGTTTTCACGTTTTCTTCTTGGATATATATTATTACATCTCCCTCCCTTAAATTGGCAACACAACACACTTACTGACATTGGATTCTCTGCCATTAGTTTGGGTGTAAAAGTCAGCATGAAACTTAGATCACTCACCATGTACAAATATAATACGTGAGATCATCTAAATAGATTGATGAAGTGTCAATGCAAAAGATATTAAATATATATATTCAAGTTAATCAGACAGTAGGCGCCGATTTGGATTGCACTTCAACCTTTTTCAAGATTAAGGATTCTAGCTTAACATATAAATGCGTAGTGATCTGGTAGTGAGTGGGGGCATGAGCCGAAGCACCAAAAAAGTGACCATTTTCAAAACAAACAGGGATAATATTCCAAGTTCTAAGACATAACAAGAAAATTGACAATAAATACGCATAATAGAATATTTTATCTATAAGTTAACAACGTTACAAGAAATTTAAACAACATATTTCCAGGATCAAATACACAACAAGAAATCAAAATCTCTAGCTCCATTCAGTGTTTTCTGCATTTTCAACTTCAATTTCAACTTAAATGCAATCAATGTAGACAATGAATCACTAAATAAAGTAAACAAAACAAGCACAATAGTTATATATCCGAATGATGTTATATAAAACTATGCATGATTAATTAAATTAGAATCATGAGAATCAGATTATTGATTAGCATGCTGTGATATAGAATGTGTAGCAGATATCTAAGAGGTTATATGTAAGATACTAGAATTCTTTTGTATTACCTGCTCAGCATTATGAATAAGAACTGTTCCTTTTTGTTTCTGTTGCAGTTGTATCAACACCACCAACAAAAACAGCAACCTGAAGCATCAACTAATAATGGATCAGATACAAAATTTATGAATCAACCCAGAGCAATCAAGCAATTTGGAGAAAATAATCCGCAAAATATTAGCACTCCAGAATTTTACAAGAATACAAAACACAACCAGAGCAACTACTAGAGCAGGCTAGTCAAATACACATTTTTGCATACATAATAAGTCCACTGTCATGATTTATCTATGCTCACTCTTGAAGCCAACCCCTGCCAACCAAATCCGTTACAGTGTACTTGCTTTCGCTGCTGTTCAGGCTTTTTCTCTAGATTAAAAAATATATATATTAAAGGGATGAACGGCATTCTAGAAGCAACCTAAGACAGCAGGTATTTTGATAGGGTTATACCAGTCCATTCCAGTAAGATGATTTTTAGGAAGCATTAAGCAGCCATATCAAACAAAAATAGCAGTAGCAACACTTGAAGAGGAATTTGATATATCACAATGATCATAAAATAATATATTGTATAGAAACACCACAGAACTCCAGAATATCAGATAAGATAAGAAGAGAACGAGACAGCAACATGTCAACGGAATTAATTAGCAGATTTTATGCTTTAATTAGCAGTTACATATTTGATTAGCAGATTTTACGCTTTTCAGATTTGATTAGATATTAAATTTTTTATTCTTTCATTTATTTAGTATATTTTAGAGGCTGAATATCAGCATATTCTTTATGTATAAATAGTGGTTACTCTCCTCCAAGAGGAAGACACATTTTTCTGAATAAAATCTCTCTAAAGTAACATGGTATAAGAGCCAAGGTTCTATACCCTCACGTTTCTCTAGTTTCTAAGTTCTAGTGCAGTCCCTAGTTCTTGTTGAGTCTCTTGTTCTTGTGTATTTTATTTCTCGGCATCATGTCTACAGACATGTATGATTCCATCTTGATTCATTTTAATAGCAAAAACTACTCGGCTTGGGCATTCCACTTCAAGATATTTGTCAAAGGCGGGCCATGTTGATGGCAGCAAACCTGCTCCCGACAAAGACAAAGAGAAGGATGAGCACGCCAAGTGGGAGGTCAAGGATGCTCAAATCATGGCATGGATTCTCGGATCTGTTGAATCGAGCATCATTTTAAACCTTCAGCCCTTCAAAATTGCAGCTGAAATGTAGAATTATTTGAAGAAACTCTACAGCCAACAAAACACTGCTCGGAGATTTCAGCTTGAACATGAATTAGCCACTCTCCAACAGGGCAGTCTCTCTATTTCTAATTTTTATTCTAGTTTCATGAATCTTTGGGCTGAATATTCTGATATAGTCTATGCTAGCTTACCTCCTGAAGGTCTTGCTTCTGTTCAAGCTGTACATGAAATTACTAAAAGGGATCAATTTCTTATGAAACTTGGATCTGAATTTGAAGCCACCAGGTCTAATCTTATGAATCGAGAACCTGTCCCCTCCCTTGATACATGCCTCAATGCTTTGTTTCGTGAGGAGCAGCGCCTTCTCACCCAAGCCACCATGGAGCAGCAAAAGTCTACCTACGTTCCTGTAGCTTATGCAACTCAAGGTAAGCCAAGAGGTAGAGATTTGACCAGTATTCAGTGCTTTAGCTGGAAGGGATTTGGGCATTATGCTTCAAACTGTCCAAAAAAATTCTGCAATTACAGTAAGAAGGATGGCCACATCATCAAGGAATGTTCTACCCGACCCCCTAAGAAATCTGAAACAACATATACTGCCTCAATTGGTTCTTCAAGTGCTCCTTCTCCTACTGCTGTTCAACCTGTAACCCCTGAAATGATTCAACAAATGATCATTTCAGCATTCTCAGCTTTGGGACTTTCGTGTAAACCACTTTCTACATCATCCCCTTAGTACTTTGATTCCGGAGCTTCCCATCATATAACGAACAATGTTGATCTTCTTACAAATGTAAAGAAGTATTCTGGAAATCTTAAGATTTATACAGCTGATGGGAACCCATTACCTATCACGGCGACCGGTGATATTTCTCCTTCTTTAACCAATGTTTTTGTTTCCCCTGATCTTGCCACAAATCTTGTTTCTATCAGTCAGCTGGTTGATAAAGATTGTAAAATTGAATTTTCTAAATCTGGTTGTATTGTGCAGGATCAACAATCAGGGAAGATGATTGCAAGGGGGCCTAAAGTAGGACGTCTCTTTCCACTCCAATTTCCTTTGTCTTCACGTTATTCTTTGCCATTTATCACATGTAATTCTGCTCATGTTGATTACCGAGCATGGCATAAACGACTCGGACATCCAAACTTTAATGTATTACATACTTTGTTAAATTCTGGTTTACTTGGGAATAAAGAATCACCATCTCTTAGTGTTGTTCAGTTTGATTGCAATTCTTGTAGGCTTGGCAAAAGCAAAACTCTACCATTTCCTACTCATACACCAAATGTAGTCCAACTTTTTGATATAATACATAGTGATGTGTGGGGTATGTCACCTGTTACTTCTCATGCTAATTACAAGTATTTTGTAACCTTTATAGATGACTATAGTCGTTTCACATGGATTTATTTCTTGCACTCTAAAGCTGAAGTATTTTCTATGTTTAAGCTTTTCCATGCACACATTCAGACCCAATTTTCTGCAAATATCAAGATCCTTCGCTCTGACAATGGGGGTGAATACATGTCTAAATTATTTCAGGAGTTCCTACAAACTAATGGGATAGAATCTCAACGGTCTTGTCCTTCAACCCCACAACAAAATGGTGTGGCTGAGAGAAAGAATCGTCATCTCCTTGATGTTGTTCGCACCCTTCTTCTAGAGTCATATGTACCCTCTCGATTCTGGTGTGAAGCTTTGTCTATTGTTGTCCACCTAATCAACAGATTGCCGTCTCCCTCGTTGAACCATGTCTCCCCTTTCACTCGGTTATTTGGACGTACTCCAAATTATTCTAACCTACGTACCTTTGGTTGTGTCTGTTTTGTACACCTCCCGGCACATGAACGCACAAAACTAACAGCTCAATCAGTTCAATGTGCATTTCTCGGATATTCTGTACATCAAAAAGGTTTCCTTTGTTATGATCCCAATTTGCGTCGCATTCGAGTTTCTAGAAATGTGATTTTTTTTAAAACCAATATTTTTTTGCCAAACACCATGATTCTGTTTCTCCATCATATTCTGTTTTGCCATTGTTTACTAACTCTTCTGCAGAACATGTATTTTCTAAGCCTCTCTTGGTGTATCAGCGACGCACTTCCAAAGAGACTTCCGAACCTCCCGGGCCCCCTCCAACTCATTCCTTGGCTGCTGATCCAGATCATGTTCCAACAACTGAACCTGCTCCCCTTAGACGCAGTAATCGGGTTCATAAACCACCAGATAAGTACGGTTTCAGCCCTCCTTTATCTTTCACCGCCACTTTATCCTCTATTCCTATTCCATCATCATATAAACAGGCAATGGAGCATGAGTGTTGGCGGCAAGCTATTGAAACAGAATTTCTTGCACTAGAAGAAAATCAAACATGGGATGTTGTTCCATGTCCACCATCTGGGAAACCCCTTGGAAGTAAGTTGGTGTTTTCCGTTAAACTTCGTTCAGACGGGTCTATAGATCGTTACAAAGCTCGATTGGTGGTTCTTGGCATTAAGCAGGAGTATGGCCTAGATTATGACGAGACCTTTGCACCTGTAGCCAAAATGACAACCGTACGAATCATGCTTGCTCTTGCTGCATCTCAGTCATGGTCTTTACATCAAATGGATGTTAAGAACGCGTTCTTACATGGTGACCTCAAGGAGGACATTTACATGAAACTTCCCCATGGTATGCCTACTTCGCCATCTAATGCAGTTTGTAAACTAAAACGTTCTCTATATGGCTTGAAACAGGCACCGCGAGTATGGTTTGAAAAGTTCCGATCTACACTCCTTGGTTTTTCATTCACTCAAAGTCAGTATGACTCATCACTTTTCCTTCAAAGAACATCTAAGGGCTTAGTTGTACTACTTGTTTATGTGGACGACATCGTTATCACTGGTTCTGATATGGAGGCCATCTCTAAAATTCAAAACTTGCTAGATTCTACTTTTCACATGAAAAATCTTGGGCAACTCACCTACTTCTTGGGGTTAGAGGTGCATCATCGGCCTCAAGGTATTTTTTTAAATCAACAAAAATACACTCATGATTTGGTTCAATTGGCTGGCATAACGGACACTGCATCTATTGACACTCCTATGGAAATTAATGTGAAGTATAGACGTGATGAAGGGGAACTTCTTGAGGCCATCTCCAATAGGTATGGACTCCCCTTCCCCTTCAGACTCCTCTTTTTATAGTCATCTTCAGTGACTCAATCTTCACATTCTATTTAATTTCAATTTTCAAACTTCCCCACTCTCACTTAATTTTTTCAATCTTCACATTCTATTTAATTCCAATTCTCATTCAATTAATAATAATAATAATAGTTCAATCTTCACATTCTATTTAATTTCAATTCTCATTCATTTAATAATAATAATAATAATAAAGTCAATAGTAACTTAAATATTGGTATTAATAATAAGTAATTTAACATTGTCATTAATAAAAACTAATTTAGCATTGACATTAATAATAAATAATATTTAATAATAACAATACAATAGCATTAGAATAATTAATAAATCATATATGAAAATTCATCGCCGGTGCCACCATTATTGTACATAAAATTAAATATTGTACATAAAATTACAATATTACAAGTTAAAAAAGTACAAAATGTACAAGTAAGAAAAATATTTAAATGTTAATAGATAATTTATGTTATTATTTAATAAATAAATAAAAAATATATGGCCAGCCCAATAGTTTAAATATAAAAAATAAAAAATAAATAAATAAATAAAAGTATATGGGCTGGGAGTTTCCCAGCCCAATTAAGCAAAGGTGTGACCCACCCCACATATTGGGCGGTGGTTATCCACCGCCCACATCCCCCTTAATTGTGATCCATTTACCCATTAAACATCAATTTTTCCCCCCTCCTCAAAGATTCACCTTCCCACTTCACCAATGGAGATGCTCTGAGGATCCTACTTTATATAGAAAGTTGGTTGGTAGCCTCATATATTTGACAATCACACGACCAGACATCTCATATGATGTCCACACAGTAAGCAAATTCATGCAAACTCCTCGACATCTCCATCTTTCCGCCGTACGAAGCATAATTAAATACATTCTAGGTACACCCACTCGTGGCTTATTCTTCCCAAATGGTTCTTCGCTTAAGCTACAAGCATATACTGATGCTGATTGGGCAAGCTGCCCAGACACTAGGAAATCTACTACAGGATGGTGTATGTTTCTCGGAGATGCTCTTATCTCTTGGAAATGCAAGAAACAAGACTCCATCTCTAAGTCATCCACTGAGGCAGAATACCGGGCGATATCTGCTGCATGCTCCGAAATAATTTGGTTACGTGGTCTTCTTACAGAGCTTGGTATCTCACAAGATCAGCCTACTCCACTCTATGCCGACAACACTAGTGCGATTCAAATAGCTGCCAACCCTGTCTACCACGAACGCACGAAGCACATTGAGGTTGATTGTCACTTCATCCGAGATGCCTATGATCACCAGATTATCATGCTCCCACATTTATCTACCACTCTACAGATTGCAGATATCTTTACCAAATCCATGACACGCCAGCGCCATAATTTCCTAGTTAGCAAATTGATGCTTGTAGATTTACCAACATCAATTTGAGGGGGGATGTCAAAGGAATTAATTAGCAGATTTTATGCTTTAATTAGCAGTTACATATTTGATTAGCAGATTTTACACTTTTCAGATTTGATTAGATATTAAATTTTTTATTCTTTCATTTATTTAGGATATTTTAGAGGCTGAATATCAGCATATACTTTATGTATAAATAGTGGTTACTCTCCTCCAAGAGGAAGACACATTTTTCTGAATAAAATCTCTCTAAATTAACACAACAAATAATCAGAAAATAGACATGAATACATGTAAGTTAGCACTCACCTTGGCCTTCTCCATTCTCTTTATAGTCCCAACAGCATCATTCTTCAATACTATACCTCGAACTATAACTGAATCATGCAAACCTCCACCCAAGAGTTTCGCAACTCGTACATTATCAACATTGAGGTTAGCTGGATTCTTGGGGCAAGTTTGTATACAGGCCTGCGAAGAAAACACTTTCGTCAATCAGAAACCAACACCAAAAGGTACATCTAAAATCATTTAACAATAATACAGGAGGGCGTGTATACATACCTCAGCAATGAGTGGACACAATGTATCCTCTTGCCCAAATTGTTTGCTGGCTACTGCAGCCCTCATTCGTAGAGTAATTTCGTCTTTGTCCCTCATATTCATATTATCGGAACCATACCAATTCCTCTAATATCTCAATTGTCTGCCCGTTAAATGTTCAATGTTAAAAGATGACCGACCGACAGTGTTCAAGTTCACAATAAAAGAGATTGACTATTGAAATGTCAAAGAAACCTTATTAATTGCCTTTGTGTATCCAATGATAATCTCACTAGGGTGGAGTCCCATCCTAATTAGTTCCTCAGCATTTTATAGAAGTTCTCCAGCAAATGAAACAGTCAAATTTGCTCCATCCCCAATTTCCTCTTGCTATGCTTTCCCAGCCAAACCGCAGGATGCTGAACCTCCAGCTCATTTACTATAGTTGCTGCATCATTTGTGACAAAGAGCTTGTCCAAATGGTTAATAACCATCTAATTCATACCTGAGAATCAAAATAACAAAATAGGTAATGTATTTATAAAAAAAACAAGCAATATAATAGAAGTTGAGAATAAAAATAACTCCTCCAGTTTACAAACACCAAATCAAACCCCTAATTCGAGGTTCATCTCTTGAGTTAGGAATGCAAAAACAAAGAATAACAAGAATGGCTAGAATGACTTCTACATGAAAAGCCCTAAAAATCCAAAACTGACAAGATCCATAATTGAAATTAAAATTAGGGAAGAAAAGAAAGAAACACGAACCATTGGGGCCGAGTGAAGTGCGAGTAATGGTGGAGAGTTGCTTGCATGCATCGATGTTCTTCAGCACCGCCTCGTCCAGCCCTGATAAATGCCGGTGCCCCTCTTTAAGCATAGATTGTATTCCATATGGCTGCATCGAAAACCCTACCATTTTCGCCGAGATTCAAAGAAGAAAATGAAGAAGTTGTAGAAATGGTGGAAGGACAAATTAAGGGCTTACGAGCAAGTGAAAAGAAAATGTTTTGAATATTAATTTACGTATTTCGGAAAGGAAAATGATTATGTAACATCCCATGAAAATTCTTGTCCAAGCCTGGTTTGGCCAAACTCATCCAACCACGAAACAAGTGTATTGCACTTGCTTTGTGATTGGTCACTTTCCTAGAAGTTACATTCAATCTCAAAGCAAGTGTATTACACTTGTCATGTAGTTAGTTTGGGTTCGGCCAAACCCGGTCTGAGAAATTCTTACCTACCTTCACGGCCCTTTGTACAGCCCTTATTTAATGTTTTCATACTTAATTGTGTTACATATTTCCTGTTTAACAGGTTCCTTCTTCAAATAATTTTTTTAATCTACTAATAACCCACTCAATTTTCAAAAAATTTGTATAGTGGAAATCTTTTGCAACTTTTACCACTAAATTTAGATTTTGTCATGATGTGACATTCTATAATTTAAAAATCTTAAAATACATTAAAAAAATATCTCAACTTTAAAAAATAACAAAACAACACCTAAATTATACGATATTACTCATATAAAAAATAATTCATTACTTTTCAAATGTTAATTTATCATTTATCAATATTTGAATATAAACTATCTTGAAAATTCCAATAAAAATATACAATCATAATTTAAAAGTATTTGCAATGCCTATAATTTAGGGTTTATGACATAATATTTAATTTAGGGTTTGATTTAGGGTTTTAGGGTTTAGGGTTTTAGGGTCTAGGGTTTAAGGTTTAAGGTTTAGGGTTGGGTTTATTTTATAAATAGGATTTATTTTTATTTGATGATTAGTTTTGGGTTTATTTTGCAATTTTATTTTACAATTTATTTTTGAAAAAGAAATAAGCCACAACCGGCTGTATATATGTACAGCCGGTCGTGGGCTGTTATGCTAGCAATATCCTTTCGGAAAGCCCTAGAAAAACCACAATGCACTAGGGCTGAGCTTGATTTTCGGTATTTTGGTTCAGTAATCGGTTCCAGGCTCAGAACCGAAACATGTATGCTTTCGGTTTTTGGTAAAACCTGTCAGTTTATCGAACCGAACCGGTTTTACCAATTTTTTTTTTTTTATTTTCACTTGTCAATTTCAGCTATTTTCAGCCCTAGTCAAGTTGATTTGTGATAAAATTAAAAGCCCTAACCTTCCTTTTCCTTCCCAAAAACCGAACCCATCCACGCCGTTTGCCCACTGTCGTCCCTCTCGTTCCTCCTAGGGACGAATCCAAGAATGAAGTCTTGGGGGGGCCGAATTTCACTACTTTTATTTTTCTTATAGTGATTTTCAAATTTACTTCTTTACATAACTCTAGAATTTCTTTGTTTTTTCAATCGTTAAATTTTATGAAGATAATTTTGCTATGGGATAAATCATAATGATGGATTAACCTTCAACAAACAATTTTATATATTAGGATTTAGGTTACAGATTCATAACATTCTTCGTTTGATAAAATGCATCAATCATGGTTGATTTTCTTATAATCTCAAGTTTATATAATTAATAACTCACCATTTATTGTATAACAAATAAACTAGCTTGTAGCAATTCATTATTACATTTTTTCTAATTTGGGCAATAAACATCCACTATCGGTCATAGCAATAGCTTTCACCTGAGGGTCTTAGCAACAGCTTTCACCCTTTTCTTTTATCGGTCATAGCAATAGCTTTCATCTGAGGGTCTTAGCAACAGCTTTCACCCTTTTCGTTTTTATCGGTCATAGCAATAGCTTTCACCTTAAGGGTCTTAGCAATAACTTTCACCCTTTTCTTTTATCGGTCATAGCAATAACTTTCACCTGAGGGTCTTAGCAACAGCTTTCACCCTTTTCTTTTATCGGTCATAGCAATAGCTTTCACCTGAGGGTCTTAGCAACAGCTTTCATCCTTTTCTTTTATTTTCGATCTAAGGGGCATAGCAACGAATTTCACCCTTAGTCGATTTCGAGGGTCATAACAACAGCTTTCACCCGTTGTTTAATACTTGATTGACGCGTACTGAGATTGGCCATATTCTTAAAATACTTTTCCAAATAAAAATGATAATATCTTTGGCGGAACAAGACTTTCATTGAATAGATAATCCTCTACGACCCGAGATAAAAGAGTCAGAGCGGGATAATAAGACAGTAGATAGGCTAGAAACCAGTAAATAGTCTTCATCGTTCATAATAACGCATTTCCGAGCTGTGTGCTCCTTGTCTATTTGAACTTAGAGAAGATAAATACTCGATTTCCTGGGTATCAAAACCTTTGTTCGACTGCTCCCAATCGATCAAACTGGTGTTTTAATTCGTCACATTTTTGTCGAAAGAAAATATAAAGTTTGGCGGTGATCATGATTCCGCAGCAGAAATCCCACGAATAATCATATAAACTCATTATATTGATAAAACCAGTGATATGCTCCCCGGGGTCGGTAGTCCCGTTATACCGTAGTAACCTTGTTAGAACGTCGTACGATGTTATTTTCGATCTCTGATCGGCGACAGCCGTATGGTCGGAACATTGTCCTGGGGAACGATTGGTGGAACTGCTGGATGTTGAGCCGCTCAAGATAGATTATCGGGCTCATTGTCAATTGAGTTTTGTGCTCCGATTGCGTGAGGAGGCTCTCCTCGAATATATATATTTCTCCTTTTAGTAGGCATTTTTCGATCTAACACCCAAATAGAGCCCCTCGGTGGGCGCCAATTGATCTTACATGGTTTCGTATATGATCAAAAAGGTGAAGAAAATAACTAAGGACACAATTAAACGAACTAAAGATCAGTAATATATATGTTCCGAACGTGCGAGTACAGATTATAAATGATGAGGGTCCTATTTGAGCATTATAGGATGCCGTACAAGCTAGAGGAATAATACATAATAAGTGACCTAGGCTAACTTTCCAAGATGGCACCGAGCAGCAGCTTCGACTAGAGAGCAACTGGGAAAGCGTGTCCGTCCCCCCTGCTTCATAAATGCTCGTGGTATTTATAGTTGAATTGGGGACCTTCCTAGTCCACCCGTAGGAGTATATTTCTCGGCCCACAGCCCTGGGCCAGAGGTCGGCCCAACAATATTATTCGACTATGAGCTCTCTCTGATGGATCGGATTGGATGAATTGTGACCTGAGCTCGATTTTATGCCTTTAGGGTCGGGTTTCACAATCTTCGATCTTGCCTGGGCTCCTAAAAGTAGAGTCCAAAATATCCCTCATCAGGGGCCCTAGGCGAATTTCAAATTTGGGGCCCTATGTTATAAAAAATATATGATCAATTTATTTTTTAAAGGCAAAAATCTTAATTAAATATTGACATATTATTTTCTCTAACATATTATTTTTTAGATAGATAGTTAAATCTAACATTTTAATTTTTTAGATAGTTAATTAAATAACAAACTTATTTAACTTTTAAAATATTCAACCGTGAATTTTTTTGTGTAATTTTTAATATTAAAAATATTATTTTAGCCGAAGTATATTTTACAAGTATATGTACATCCTTAACTCTATTTCATTCTTTTACAAATATCATAATTGATTGTTTGACTTTACTTAATTTCGTGACATTCTTAACTCTATTAATATATATTATCATGTATAGAAAAAATCATACATCATATATAAAACTAAGAAAAAGATACACATATATATAAAAATACGGATGGGGCTAGACCAATTTTATTGAGGGTGAAATTCTGTTGGATAAAGATGAAGATGGAGTGCTCTGAATTTTATTTAGTTAAGGGAGGTTTTGATGATTTCCAAAACTTCAAATCAGCTAAGGAAAGACAACTTAGTTGTAATCCCTTAGAAGAATTTTGACCAAGTAAGAAGACATATCCGACGGGTCAAATATTCAAGGTCCAGAAGACTACTGATCTGCTGAAGAGAAGAAATCAGACTGGTGTAAATCAGCCGACTCAAATCAGATTTGTTCAAGTTTGGGATCAGCTCTGTTCATCATCAGATTTGTACTATCATCAAGCAAGTGGAAAGATCAAGAAGTCGTCCCAACGGTAATAAATGCCACTGAAGTAATAAATGCTGAAGTCTAAGGTTATTAATGACAAATGATTGAAGAAAAGACTCGTATCAGCTCGGTGCATTTAATGCTGCCTGACAGAAAGTACAATTCGCAGTACTGTCACTGTACAGAGAGCAGTTCGAGGAAATTAAGGACCAGAAATCAAGAAATTTGAATTGTGTCTCTCTTCAACGGACATAATTCAAAGAGTGACTATAAATAGCTGAAGAGACGAAGAAAGAAGAGAACACAACTTCTGAGAGATTGAATTCAAAGCAAAATATTTTCTAAGTCTCAAAGCTCAAGAACAACTCACTCGTCAGCTGAATGTCATTTGTTGACAGAAGCCGTTGAAGTTCAAGAAAACATTTTCTGAGTGAATCTGTAAGAGAGAAAAGTTGTGAGAAGTATATATCCATCTTAGTGAGTGATATTACTTCGGAGAGTAGGAGTATCTTTGTGATTTCCTATTGCGAACTTGTGGCTGATCATTTGTTGTGAAGCACAAGCAGAGTGTACTAATTACTTTGTGTTCTTAGTATAACCCAAGATCTGTGTGACTTGGAAGAGTGGAATAAAGGATATTTAAATCCATATAACCACTATAAAAATTCTTGTGTTTTTTTTCTTTGCTTTTACTTGCATATTTTCAGATCTGCATAAAACACTTGATTAACTGTTTGAAAATGGTTTAAAGGAGTTTTTTTAAAACTTGGGATTAAATTTTTCAAACTACTAAGTATACTTGTGAAAGACACTTTATAAATCCGCTGCAAGTATTTTGGTATTAAAACTGATTTTGACAAAAATCAGCTAAGTAACCATCAGATTAGTGGTCAGCAAAGCTGTTCAAAGATTTGTTCGCGATCAGCCTTGTAAACTTACTGTTCATTATTAGCTTAGTCTGTTTAAATTTGAGCAACAGTTTTAGAGTTAAAATTTGATTAAAATTTTCAGAGGTCTATTCACCCCCCCCCCCTCTAGACCTCATCTGACCACTTGAGACCAACAAGTGGTATCAGAGTAGGTGGTTCATAAGAATCAGCTGCCTGATCAACGAGCTTGATCCGAGTGTTTTTCAAAGTTTTTTCAAACTTTTCAAAAGAGCATCTTTTTGAAAAATTAAAATTTTTGAAAAATGGATTGTATCAGCCATGTTCCCCACATAGCTGGTATGAGCTTCGAAGACTGGAAGATCAGAATGGAGATCTTCTTAGCTGCCTACAATGATAACATGTACACATGTATCATCAAAGGTCCATTCAAATTCACCAAGACTATTAAGGTTGATGAAGTCGATGTAGTAGTGGAGAATGACTTAATAGAGATGACAGCTGAAGAAATCAAGCTATACAACCTGGATAAAGTTGGCCGTTTCATCATGACCAAGGCCCTTGACAACGACAGATTTGACAAAGTCAAGCACTGCAAGACTGCCAAAGAAATGTGGGTTAACGTCCGTGACATGAGCGAAGGAAACGACGCCATTAAAGAGCATCAGCTGAGTGTTGCTCTGGAAAAGCTGAACAACTTCAAGATGAAGTCTGCGGAAACCATTGATCAGATGGATACAAGGTTTACAAGGACGCTGAATGAAGTTCTGAAGCTTGGAAAAACCTTCACTAATAAGGAGATAACCGTCAAAGTGCTGAAGGCTCTACCTCCAAAGTTCAACATGAAGGTGACAGCTATGGAAGAGTCAAGAGATTTAGGAAAAATCTCCCTTACCGAGCTGTTCTCAGTACTCAAGGCATATGAGTATAAACTTCCAAAAATGGGTGTTGAAGAAACCTCTACTTCAAGTCCCACAGCTGCCGTAGTTGCTGCTAAAAATCCTAGAAGGCCATCCTATAAAAGCAAAGATGTGGACTAATCTGATGAAGCCACTCTACTCAACAAAAAATAGTACACTGATGGAGACGTTGCATTCCTGATGACTAATTTCAAGAAGTTTTACAAACGAAAAATGAAGAACAAATGCAACAATGCTTCTACTTCTAACCCTACTTCTTCTTCTCAAGATAAAGATTCTTATAAATCTAAAATGATGTGCTATAACTGCAGGAAATTGGGTCATTTCATCAAAGACTGCCCATATCCTAAAGCTGAAAAGTACACTGAAGAAGAAAAGAGAATCAGAAAGGAAAGAAAGCATCAGAAAGGCAAGGTGCTGGTGGCAGAAACGGAAAAGCTAGCTGCTATCTACTCATCATATTTGGATTCAGACACTTCTGATGAAGAGTCCTCTGATGAAGAGAGTCCTGCTTTTCTTTGCCTGATGGCTAAGGAATCTGATATGTCTGAGGATGATGAGGTAACTCCTCTTGATAATGAATTATCTAATTAATTTAAACAAATGATCCTTAACAATACTACTATTGCTGAAGCATTTAGTAAGCTTAAGGAAGAGATGATATTGCTAAGAGAGCAAAATAGTTCACTGAAACTCAAGGCTGAAAAGCCAAAAGAATCAGATGAATACAAACAGCTTGAGCAAGAAAATGAATCTCTGAAAGCTGAATGTGAAGTCCTTAAAGGAAAAATCATGGAACTTGAAAAGTTAATTGAGTCTCATGAAAAGTCAACTGTTGCATCCACTCTTATCACTAGTAAACAGAAGACATCTTTAGATCAGGATAAGTTAGAACTGAACCATACTGAAAAATTTGTATCAGCTGACAATAGTAAGGTCATTTTGTATGTTCAGACTACTAAACCTGCTTCACCTGAGAAAGTGTTAAAGGAGACGAAAACTCCTAAGGCTAAAAAGAGCAAAGAGCCTAGTGTAGGAAAACAGACTGGTAAGTCCAAACAGAAGAGTCCTAGGAAGTCTTCTGATAAGACTAAAACCAATCAAACTAGTGATAAAACTAAGTCGTCTGTTAATGAGCAAGCATCTAGTAAACCAAAGAAGCATAAAAACAAGAAAAATCAAAATGTTTGGTATGGAAATGAGTCTTACTATGTACAACCTGCTGCATATCCTCCTATGTATCATGCACCTCAATTTCCAACTTACTATGCACCATATCCTGCTCATCTAATGCATGCATATCCTGCTTATCATGCATCTTATTCTGCTTATGAACGTTATCCTTATCATGCTGATTATCAACAACATGACATTTCTGATAAACGTGATAAAGGCAAATCTGTTCATACTCCTGCTGAACATCAGAAGCCTAAGAAGCCCAAAACTTCAACATCTTGGGTTGTCAAAGGTGGAACTAATCCTTCAGGACCCTCTCAATAAGGGTACCTAAAACAATTTTATTTTGTTTTGTAGGTTAGGATTAGGAGTAAAGTAGAGAAGATTTGGTACTTGGACAGTGGCTGTTCAAGACACATGTGTGGAAGCATACATGAGTTGACTGATGTTGTTGCTGTGGATGGTCCAAAAATTCACTTTTGGAGAAAGCAAGGAAGGCAAGATTGTAGCAAGTGAAAAGCTGATCAAATGCAACATTGAGATATCTGACGTCTCTTATGTTAAAGGCCTCAAATACAATTTGCTGAGCATAAGTCAATTTTGTGACAAAGGATATTCGGTCATCTTCTCAACAGATAAGTGCTACGTTGAACAGATTGGAACAAAGAAGGTCATTTTATCTGGAAGACGACAAGGGAATGTCCACACAGTGGACTGGAATTCTGTTGACAAGAATTCAAGTGTTTGTTTGGTGGCATCAACACCAAGTGAAGTCAGTTGGCTGTGGCTCAAAAGAATGAATCATGTGAATTTAAGACCATCAACAGACTTATCAAGAATGATTTGGTAGAAGGAATTCCAAAGACAGT
The DNA here is from genome assembly GCA_038501285.1 of Penstemon eatonii. Lineage (NCBI taxonomy): Eukaryota > Viridiplantae > Streptophyta > Magnoliopsida > Lamiales > Plantaginaceae > Penstemon > Penstemon eatonii. The sequence continues at coordinate 47,613,093 of CM076714.1, forward strand.
CATGAGCAAAGACAAGCTTTGTGACGCATGCTAGAAGGGTAAACAAATCAAGTCATCATTCAAAAGCAAGAAGCACCAATCATCTGGAAGGATTTTGGAGCTGCTACATATGGACTTATTTGGACCCATTGATCCAATCAGCAACGGTGGAAAGAAATACTGCCTAGTTGTCGTGGATGATTTTTCAAGATACACTTGGGTGATCTTCATGAAGAAGAAAAGTGAAACCAAGGAGCATCTTACAAATCTGATGGAGCAAATTCAGAACAAAAAGAGTATGAAAATACTGAAGATCAGATCAGATAGAGGGACTGAATTTACAAACTCTACTGTTGAAGAGTATTGTAATGCCAGAGGAATCAGCCATGAATACTCTGCTGCCAGAACCCCTCAACCAAACGGAGTTGCTGAAAGGAGAAACAGAACTCTGAAAGAAGCTACCAGAACGATGATAGCTGAAGCTAAGCTGCCTCAAAGATTTTGGGCAGAAGCAACAAATACAGCATGCTTTACCCAAAACAGATGCCTGATCAACAAGCACCAAAACAAACTCCATATGAAGTTTGGAACAACAGGAAGCCAAACATTCATTACTTTAGAATTTTTGGTTGTAAATACTTTGTTTTAAATAATGGGAAAAATAACCTTACTGCTTTTGCAGAGAAGGCTGATGAAGCAGTATTTGTAGGATATTCTACTGTTAGTAAAGCTTATAGAGTCTTTAACAAAAGAACTTTACTTGTAGAAGAATCCATTCATGTAGTATTTGATAAACCTAATCAATCTTCTGAAAAGAATCAAAGTACTGATCAGAATCTGTCTACTGATTTTAAGAAATTGAGTGTTGAAAAGAATGAAGAATATGTTCCCATCATACTACCTGATCTCAACTCAGCTGATAACTCAAGTGCTGTTCAAAATCACAGTGCTGATTGTCTAACAGAAGAGTTGCAAACAGCTGACAGACCAGCGACTGTTCAATAGACAACTGCTGTTCAACAGACAACTACTGGAACTCCAACAGCAGTGTTGCAAGATCAAAACAGATGACAACATTATGATTTGCAACCTGATCTTAGATGGCTCAAGAATCACCCACCAGAGTTGTTGATTGGTGATCCTTTGGATAGAGTAAAGACAAGGAGAGTTGCTGCAAGTGAAGCAATGTTTGTCAGCTTTCTATCTCAAATTGAGCCCAAACAGATTGAAGAAGCTCTTAATGATTCAAACTGGATTGAAGATATGCAAGAAGAGCTAAATCAATTTGAAAGGAATGAAGTTTGGTACTTAGTTCCTAGACCAAATCATCAAAGAGTAATTGGCACTAAATGAGTATTCAGGAATAAAATGAATGAAGATGGTGTGGTCACCAGAAATAAAGCAAGATTAGTTGCCAAAGGATATTGTCAAGAAGAAGGTATTGACTTTGATGAAACTTTTGCACCAGTAGCAAGACTAGAGGCAATCAGGCTCTTTCTTGCTTATGCTGCTCATAAGAATTTCACAGTCTATCAAATGGATGTGAAATCAGCTTTTCTCAATGGAGAATTGCAAGAAGAAGTTTATGTTGAACAACCACCTGGATTTGAAGCATATCAAGAAGAAGACAAGGTGTACCGTCTGAAGAAAGCCCTCTATGGACTGAAACAGGCTCCAAGAGCATGGTATGATACCCTATCTGATTTTCTTTTAATTAAAGGATTTCGCAAAGGTAAGGTAGACAAGACCTTGTTCACTATTGAATGGAAAAATCATATATTGCTTGTGCAAATATATGTGGACGATATCATTTTTGGTTCAACAAATCAACAGATGTGTGATAAGTTCTCAAGGCTGATGCAGAACAAGTTTGAAATGAGCATGATGGGAGAACTTAACTATTTTCTTGGCTTGCAAGTAAGACAGTTGCCTGGTGGAATTTTCATCAGTCAAGCAAAATACATAAAGGATCTGTTCAAGAAATTTGGTATGTAAACTTGCTCTACTGCTAATATTCCAATGTCTACTAGTCTTCGTTTGGATAAAGATGAAGATGGCAAATCAGTAGACATAACCAAGTACAGAGGAATTATTGGGTCACTGTTATACTTAACAACTAGCAGACCTGATATCATGTACTCTGTTGGGGTTTGTGCGAGATATCAATCAAATTCTAAGGAATCTCATCTCTTAGCTGCCAAAAGGATTCTCAAATATCTTAAAGGCACTGAAGAATTGGGATTATGGTACCTTAGGGATTCTTGATTTGAACTGATTGGATATTCAGATTCTGACCTTGCTGGCTGCAAGATTGACAGGAAAAGCACAACAGGTGCCTGTCAGTTCTTAGGTAGTCGTCTGATCTCTTGGATGAGTATGAAACAGACTTCAGTATCCATATCTACTGCTGAAGCCGAATACATAGCTGCTGGATCTTGCTGTGCACAGATATTATGGTTGAAGCATCAACTAGAAGATTACAACATAAAAATCAGTGGAATACCTATCTACTGTGATAATACAAGTCATTCAAGGACTAAGCATGTTGAGATCAAACATCATTTCATCAGAGATCATGTGGAGAAAGGAAATGTCATGATAGAATATGTGTTTACTGAAAATCAGATAGCTGACATCTTCACAAAATCTCTAAGTGAGACAAGGTTTTCAACTCTATGAGCTGAACTAGGTCTACTAAAGTTAGGTGCATAAGCTGAGGGGGAACTCATCAGAAGACTGAAGTTCATCAGCTTACACATCATATTATCTTCAAGGGTAAACTCTCAACAGACTAGTTAACTTATGGATTCTTAAAGTCAGGGGGAACGTGTAAGACTAGCGGTACTTCTGATTAAAAGATGAAATCTGTTGATGAAAGTTAGTTGAAGTTATGTTTTCATCAGAAGACTAAAGTCTTGAAGATTGTGTTGGGATTCGGTAAGATAAACAGCCCTAGGCACAGCGGAATATAAACTTTTAGGACCTCTTAAGGAATCTTGCCAGGATATTCTCTAGTTGTATATATATGAATATAACTAAAACGATAGTATAAGTTTTCACGTTATACCTATCTCCTTGCAAATCCTCGGCTAGCAAAACGAGCTCTGAATTCTTATCCAGCAGAAATCGATCCAAGCTTCTCAGGAGCGCCCCACGTGTTGCGCCTCTACGAGTTGATACACCACAATTACACGAAAATAATAAATCTTGATCAGCTAGAACACAAGATATATTATGATCTAGGATATAGGAACGATTTTGGAACAAGAATCGAAAACGAAAATTCTTCCAAAAGAAGAACAGGGTTCGGTCGACTATATGCTTGGGAGAGGGAGAGAAATTTTTTGCTCTTGCTTGATTTTGCATATGGTGTTATGTGAAAAATAACTACAAGATAGCTACTTATAGTTATCTCCCTAACCTAGTCCTATTAGGACTAGGGCTCTTCTCTCCTACATGGGCCATGGCCCTCTTTAATTTAGAAGACCAAATCTTCTAATTAATTCATGGCCCAGTTAATTAATTTGACCAGGCTTTATTTAATCTCCCAATTAAATAGCCCAATTAATTAACTTAATCTCCCATTTAATTAAATCAGACTCTAAGCCCATTTAATTAAAATCCCTTCTAATTAATTAAATCCAACTTAATTAATTAATCCACAAATTAAATTCCAATTTAATTTATGATCCTGATCCAATTCCAATTGGATCCCATTTGTTCCAATTGGGTAGACCCAGTCGACCCACCCATAATAATCGACCCAGTCGATTATTCACCTAGTCGACCCAGTCGACTCGGTCGTCCTTATTTCCTCGCTTTCGCTTCATGTGTATTGTGTATGACCCCATAGGTTCACCACATAATTGGTCGTAGGTTATAATTAAATATTATTTAATTATTCGAGTAAGACTTACTCTAAATCAATCGAACACTCTGTCGATTGATCATTCCAAAATTAGCACCCCTGTCAATTTGGGAATTCTCCCACACTCCACAGTCGATGTCCAGCCACAAGCCCATGGAGCCCAATCACTGGTGAATTAATTCAGTGAACCTTTTATCATTTATAATTTCCATATACGACATAATCTCTCCATCGATCAATCTCCCAGTCGAGACTTAAGGGCATGGTCTTTCATCGGATTCCCTTTTCTTTTGTCTTGACCTTATGTACTCTGATCTCGAAATAAATTCTCTTTGACTTAATCTTTATGAGCTACTTACATAAAGTTGTCAGATACCTTGGCCAAGGATTTACCAGAATTAATTTCTCACAGAAATCCATAGGAGAATTTCCCAACCTATCAAGTCGGGTCAATGGATCCTTTGTTGATGATATGAATCTGCATACGAGTTCCTCTATACCCAATGTGAGTCCACAGAGACTTTCTGGCGATCCCCAGTCAGTCGGAACTCATATCAAAGCATAGACGTTCTCGCACCAGATAAACCCTATCACCTCAAGTAGTTAGGGATCGTTCCTCGTATACTATTATAAATTTGGAATAACTTCAACCCCGATGTGCGACTACCGCTTCCATGGTGAGTTATTTCCTAATTGGGGTATTCAGTGCGCTTGCCATCCCAGCAAGCCACCCACTTATGTGTGTCGACCGTCCCAGTCACGCTCGTGGACCCCAGCGTTCTCAAGTTCATCGGAGTACACACAATAGTGAGAGTCTAACCGAATCCAATGATGTCCTATCTCAATTGGATTCTACGACTCTTGAATATGTTCTAGATCACGGCCTTGGAGATCAGTCCACGGGTTGTCCCATAGCCCTGTGATCTAAGGACTTCTATCCTTATGCTTAGATAATTATTACATAAGATAGAGTTGACCATTTAATAAAGTGCATTTATTAATCGAAATTGAATAGTTCCGCATTTATTACAATAAATACTAGCCATACAGCTGGCTTGCAGGACACTATTTCTATCAGATTGAAGATTAATTATCTAGCTGGATTGACAAACAGCTGATGAAGGTTATCAGTTATTGGCTTTCACTAATAACAATCAGTCATCAGGACGGTAGTCCCATCAGTAAGTAATTTAGTTTACTCGTCTGATCAGTAAAGTAAAAGTTGTGCGTATTAAAAACGTTTTATTTGAAAATGCGCTTTTACAAGTATGATAAGGCGGTTCGCATTCCCGCCTGTCATTAAATGCTTTTTGAATTTGAAAATGCGTAACTAACGCCGCACGATCAGGACTGACAAGAAATGATTCTAACGGTTGGCTGGTATCACGGAAACCGAAATACCCTTACTCTATAAATCCAGATCTGATCAGACTTGTCGTTCTTTACGCACCTAAATATACTTAGAGCATTTGTGAGAAAAATTCTTTGCATTCTATCTTCTGCAAAATTCTTTGTCTTTACAAACCTTCCACAGAATCAACATGAATTCTGCTCAAGAAGCCAAAGCTGAGGGCTTGTACCTTGTGTACGATGCTTATCATCAGTCTGGAACTCCAGTTATGAAGGAAATTCTGGAGAAATTTAAAGCTGCCAATCTGGTCAAATTTATGTAATCACACGAAGAAATTGTTTGGAAGGACCAGGTTATGGAGTTCTACAATACTGAAAAGGCTGTGGACTTTGACAAGAAGGAGATCAAGGCCACTGTTGGAGGAACCCCAATCGTCATAACCCCTGCTCTGCTGCACGAGCAATTTGGTCTCTCAAACCAAGGCCGTCAGGATGTTACCACTTTGACTGAAGACAAACTCCATGAGTTTTGGGCTATTTGTGCAAAGAAGAATGAGGTAATGTCTGGAAATCTGAAGAAGAACCAGCTGAAGGATGAGTTTCAGCGTATGGCTGATTTGGTGTCCAAGCTGATAGAGAACTGCACTTTTTCTCTTGATGCTATCACCATGAAGAGATATTGCATCATAGTTGCTGTCTACTATGGAATTGAGGTCAACTGGTCAGTAGTGATCTGGTACATTCTGGCAAACTTCCATCAGATGAAGCAATCCAACCACAGGATAACTTTGAGTTACCTGTTTCACCAATTGGGAAAGAAATCCACAGTTCCAAGGCAATGAACAGCTACCAAGCTGTTAGAGGAGGAAGGAAAAGAAAGACTGAAGAAGAAGAAGAAGAAGCAGTGGAGGGACCTAAGGAAAAGGTTCCTGCCAAAAAGCAGAGAAAAACAACTCAGCCTGCTGTTGAGAAAAAGACAAAGGCTGCTGAACCTAAGGAAGAGGTTCCAAAGAAAAAGTCTAAGACTACTGTTCAAACAGCTCAGCCAGCTGTTGAAGCCAGAACAGAACAGCCTGGTGAGAAGGAGGTTGCTGATCAGATCATAGATCAGACAACTGCAGAGATAAGAAACATGTCTCCTGCATCCCCTTCAAGAATCGTTCCTGCTGAACTTGATGAGAACATTGCTTGCAGAAAAAGGAGTCAACTAAGGGATACACGTGCTTCCAAACCTGTTCAAGGAGGAAGAGCAAAGAAGACAATCAGGAAGAAGATGACGTTCATTGATTCTCCAATTGAGCTGTCAACTTTGGTTAGAGAAAGTCCTCCATCAGCAGAGAGGCCTACTGGTGTTGAAGAAAAATTTGCTGATGAGAAAGCTGCCGCAGAACAGCCTACTTCAACAACACCAACAGCTGAGGTTGCTCAACCTCAAGATGATCCAAATGTGATGATCATCAACCCTATAGCAGCTGCACCCATTGCATCTGTTGGTCCTGCTCCTAAATCTGCCCAAGCTGACAAAGGAAAAAGAAAAATTCTTATCAAAAGGAAGAAAATTTCTGCTGCTGATAAGAAGAAGAGAGAGGAAGCTGAGCAGAGAAAGAGAGACGAACAGAAGGAGAAAAGGATGAACAGAGAAGAAGTATGTATGTAGCAGAACAAAAGGCTGCTGAAGATGTTGAAGTTGCTGCTGTCCTTGAGCTGAGCAAGAAGGATGCTCATGGCCCTGAACATGCTGGAAGTGTAAAGATTGGTGAATCTTTACAAGCCAAAAAGAGGATGCCTGCTGGCATTGTGAAGGAAAAGAAGAAGTTTGAGATTAAAAGAGCCTTTGATATTATTAACTCAGACTCTTCTGTTTTCAACAGATTTGAGAAGGCATTGGCCTATTTTGACAAGAAGATGATGCTCAAGACCTTGTTCACTCATGAAAAACAAAGATACATCAAATGGAGAGACTACAGAGTGAACAGATCTGTTGAGGAGGTTCAAATCTGGAAAGAGTTTGCTGATGAAGAAAAGTGGGTTCTGAATTGGCTGCAAACCTCTTCCATCACCAAAGCCTTGGATCCTGATTTTGTTAGAGACATGATGCATAAGTATGCACAAGAGTTTGCTGCTGAGGAAGCAAAGATCATCTCTAACACTTTGCCAGCCAAGATAAGAAAGACTGATAATCAAGTGAAGAGAGCTGTGCAAATCGCCACTATGAAAGCCTTGGAGACCTGGGCTGAAAGATCAAGATATGAGCAAGGGTCGCCAAGTGATCTGTCTTCTATGCCTGGCGTTTAACAGATCACGTTTGGCAAAGAATTGAAAGACTATCATGAAGTGCCTAAAGTAAAGAGTCAAGCTCCAAATCTGTGGCCTGTTGTGAGACAGATTCGTCAAACAACAATCTTTACTGATGATGGCAAAATCATTGATAAGATCTTTGAGGATGTCACTGATCAGCCCCGCACAGATAAAGAACACTTAGCAATTGAGTGGAAAGCTAAGGAGTCTTATGCTGATCAAGAGACCGAGTTGAAAGATGCCCCTGTCCACCAGGAAGCTGAAGATGAACAGACTGCTGATCCTTCTGCTTCATCAGCTGATATGCACTCATCACTGATGGAAGCTTTCCAGATGCGGTTAGAGAATAACTTAAAGGAAATGGAAGCAAGGAACAGACAACAGCTGGAAGTGATGCAGCAAGCCTTGGAGAAATCCAACAGACTACAATTAGAGCAAATGCAGAAAGCCACTGCAAAAATTGTCAAAGATGCTGTTGATAATTTCCCACTGCCTGATGACAGTGCACTGAAGAGAAGTGTGCTGGATATGAACAGAAATGTTGAAGACATTAAGGCAGATGTAGATCATCTTCACACTGCTCTGAAAAGAGCTGAAAAAAACATTGCTGATCTCACTAACTCTTTCATCAATGTTAGTGAACAAGAGAATGCAGTAAATGTTGCACTGTTGCAAGAAGTTGGCAAAGCTGAAGTTGTTATTCAAGAAGAACTTGCCACAATGCAAATCAATATTGACTGCTTGAATGATCAGAATGACATCATCACAACTTCTCTCAATCATCTAACTACCAGTCATGATGTAGCAAATCAGAACATCAAGGCTTTATGTGCAGAAATGAAGATTCAGTCTGTTGCACTCAACCCTACTATCAAACCTGCTAGTGTCACCAGTCCTGATGATGACAAAAAGGGATAAGAGAAAAGGGAAGAGGAGCCAACTCTTCAGGCTGCTGATGAAAGTCAGAAACTTGAAGAAAGAGCTGAGGAAGCTGCTGCTATTGAAACCGAGAAGACTGATGCTGCTGAAGAAACTGGAAAGGTTGAAGGCAAAGAAGAAGCTGCTGAAGAACCCAAGGAAAAAGTCAAGACTGGTGAGGAAAAGGCTACATCCAAGGATTCTGATGGAGAAAAATCAAAGCCCTATACCAAGCACAATGATGAGGAAAGAATCAAAGAGAAGATGGAAGCTGCTAAGTCTATTCTATTCTTAGATGATGAAGCTGGTGAAGAAGGTGAAGAAGAAGATGATGATGATGAAGAGTCTTCATATGAATAATATGAAGAACTTGAAGGAAGTGAAGAAGCTGATGACTAGAATTAGATAAATCTTATGTAATCAGTTTTTTCTTTATCTTCTGTCAGACATCTTATCTGAATAAAATTGTACTTGTAATGAATTTCTTTATCAATAAAAAATTCAGTTCTGGTTCCAACACTTTTTCTATCTCAGAAAATTTTGAAGATCAAAACTTTAGTATAGGTTAACAGGGACCAAGCTGAAGTTTTGTCATCATCAAAAAGGGGAAAATTGTTAGATAAAGATGAAGATGGAGTGCTCTGAATTTTATTTAGTTAAGAGAGGTTTTGATGATTTCCAAAACTTCAAATAAGCTAAGTAAAGACAACTTAGTTGTAATCCCTTAGAAGAATTTTGACCAAGTAAGAAGACATATCAGACGGGTCATATATTCAAGGTCCAGAAGACTACTGATCTGCTGAAGAGAAGAAATCAGACTGGTGTAAATCAGCCGACTCAAATCAAATTTGTTCAAGTTTTGGATCAGCTCTGTTCATCATCAGATTTGTACTATCATCAGCCAAGTGGAAAGATCAAGAAGTCGTCCCAACGGTAATAAGTGCCACTGAAGTAATAAATGCTGAAGTCTAAGGTTATTAATGACAAATGATTGAAGAAAAGACTCGTATCAGCTCGGTGCATTTAATGCTGCCTGACAGAAAGTACAGTTCGCAGTACTGTGACTGTGCAGAGAGCCGTTCGCGGAAATTAAGGACCAGAAATCAAGAAATTTGAATTGCGTCTCTCTTCAACGGACATAATTCAAAGAGTGACTATAAATAGCTGAAGAGACGAAGAAAGAAGAGAACAGAACTTCTAAGAGATTGAATTCAAAGCAAAATATTTTCTAAGTCTCAAAGCTCAAGAACAGCTCACTCGTCTGCTGAAAGTCATTTGTTGACAGAAGCCGTTGAAGTTCAAGAAAACATTTTCTGAGTGAATCTGTAAGAGAGAAAAGTTGTGAGAAATAGATATCCATCTTAGTGAGTGATATTACTTCGGAGAGTAGGAGTATATTTGTGATTTCCTATTGCGAACTTGTGGCTGATCATTTGTTGTGAAGCACAAGCAGAGTGTACTAATTACTTTGTGTTCTTAATATAACCCAAGATCTGTGTGACTTGGAAGAGTGGACTAAAGGATATTTAAATCCATATAACCACTATAAAAATTCTTGTGTTTTTTTTTCTTTGCTTTTACTTGCATATTTTCAGATCTGCATAAAACACTTGATTAACTGTTTGAAAAAGGTTTAAAGTAGTTTTTATAAAACTGGGGATTAAATTTTTCAAACTACTAAGTATACTTGTGAAAAACACTTAATAAATCCGATGTAAGTATTCTGGTATTAAAAATGATTTTGACAAAAATCAGCTAAGTAACCATCAGATTAGTCAGCAAAGCTGTTCAAAGATTTGTTCGCGATCAGCCTTGTAAACTTACTTTTCTGTATCAGCTTAGTCTGTTTAAGTTTGAGCAACAGTTTTAAAGTTAAAATTTGATTAAAATTTTCAGAGGTCTATTCCCCCTCCCCCCCCCCCCCCCTCTCCCCTCTAGACCTCATCTGACCACTTGACCAACAAATTATATTTTGCAATGTACTAAGTGAGAAAGTAATAAGCAGAAAAATCATATTATAACGAAACAAAACGTATTCTTTTTATAATAATTAAGAAAGAATTTTTTTTAAAGTACTTATTAAGAAAAAAAATTGACAAGTAATCATTAACTAAGAAAAAGGATTAAAAAAATAATTACTACGAAATGAAAATAAAAAAGACGAACATTATTAAAAAAAAGAAAAAGTTAAATAACATAAAACAATCACAATATAAGAAAAAAAACTCAATATTGGGGTTTGAACCCTGGACCTCCCACTCATCAAGAGAAAGTCTTACCAAGTGAACAAAAATACATGATATATACATAAAATTAAAAATATTTAATTTATTAATTTTCCTAAAAGCCTAAATATAAATTTTGGGGCCCTCCGAACCGAGACCCAAACGCCGGCCCAAGTTGCCTAGCACCTGGGCCAGCCCTGATTGCGGGTACTAAAAAAGATATAGGATTTAATTTATTTGCCGAAAAAATAAAGTATCATAATAAGCACGAACATGTAAAAGTTCAAGAACCTATAAAAAATTTGTCTTGACATCCTTCTTAGAAAAAAAGAAATATCTTATTTTTTGTATTTTGCAGCTTAAATTATAATCAAATTACAAAGAAATTCAACTACTAAACACTAGCGGAAATCGAACCCAAAACTTTTTGATCATGGGCCTTAGCTTTGACTCTACGCTACAACCTCATTAGTGCACATTACACTTTTGAATCACATATTATTTGCAAATTAATTACATGCTGTGGAATTACAAAATGATGTATTTTTTGAGTGCAAAATAAGATTAATTAAACTAGTTTTGTTTAGATCAAGAAACTATTAATTTTAATGTGGCAAAATGGTTATAAGTTGAACAGTAAAGAGATTTTGTGTTTTTGTCTTAAGTGAAAGATTATTACGATAAAACAGCCTAATATATTACATTATATCATATAATTAATGTTATTAATAATTCTAAACATGAAACACTAACATGTAATATTCTAACATAGAATATATAATTGATTATATAGCCGTACTTCTGTTTTAAGATTTTTTTACCACACCAATATATTGGTTGATTGGTTTAGTAGAAAGGACTAATCATTGCAATGTATTGAACCCAAGTTCGAATACTTGTTGTAAGAGATTTTCACTTAATGTGTTTGAACCCAAGTTCGAATACTTGTTGTAAGAGATTTTCACTTAATGTGTTTGACCGCCTTGAAAAGAGTTAAGTCAAGTCTAATACCTAAATACATTTGAGAAACATAAAAATAAAATATTTTATCATGATAAAATTTACTATTCATAATTTTTAAAATTAATTTTAGTTCTAAAAAAAATTATTAAGCGTAACACTCCAATCTCACATTGGTTATGTGCGAATTGTTTGAATAGTTTATAAGAATTGGTCTATTTCTACTAGTCAACATGAAATTAAACATTCTGAGCTAACGAATTAGAGTTCAACAATGTTGCTATAGCATGGATCAAGGTCGTTACATTAAGAATCGAAGGAATACAACAATTATTTAAGTCATCTTAATTATAAATTGTGGCACTTGGACATAGTACATACCCCCATCATGCATAAAATACCAAAAAAAAAACCCTTTCATTTAAGAAAATGAAAAGAAAAAAAAAAAGAACGGGAAACCTTAGTCGCCCAGCCCTACTCCCCACCCCATTCCCACCCTGACCAAACCCTAACCCCGCCTCACCATGACGGCCTGTGATCATCAATTCTAGGTCCGCAACGACCTGGGGAGAAGTTCACAGGTCGTCGCTGCCCTGGAACTAAATTTTATCTTATTTCCAGAGCAGTGGGAACTTCACCCCAGGTCATCGCCGGCCTGGGAAAGGAGGGAGGGTTTCACGACGGGGATGGGGTGGATGGGTAAGGATTTTTTATTTTTTATTAATTAAAATTTTATTTTATTAAAAACAAAATAAATATTTTTATATTTTTATTATAATTATAAAATATAAATGTTTAATATATTTTGAAGAATTATAATGTAAATTTACGAATAATTTTCAAAAAAATAATGTTGCAACATTTAAGTTCTTTAATTATTTTTTACATCACACCAATAAAACTTGAGTTTAGTTCTTGGTAGAAAATAAGTTTCTTGCAATTTTGAATCTCGAATCGTATTGATATATTTGCAATATTTTTTCTAGAGCATTATTGGCTATTATAAAATTTTATAAAAGATATTTGCGAAAAATACTATAATAGTCAAATATTTTCTCTAATTTCCACATATTTAACAATAATCAAGTTCGTTTCAAGTAACATAAATAACATAGTAATACAAAATTATAAAAATAATATGTTAATCGTAATTAATTGACAAAATTTAACATTGTTGACCTTAAGAAAATGTATAATTAAGTTAATCGAAATAATTGGCTCAATTAGTTGACCAAAGTCAACATTATTGACCTCATGATAATGTATAATTAAGTTAATCGTAATCAAAATCAATATTTGACTCGATCAACATTATTGACGGATTTTGATTTCAAATAACCTAATTGCTAGAAGAATTTATTAACTTAAGAACAACTAAGTGATCTTATCAGTTGGGTTAATTAAGTAAGAGTTAAGGTTTTGATGATAACAAAAACATGTAATCAACTAAGTAATGGAAACTTAGTAATTAAACCTTTGAAGATTGGATATTTGGTTTAAGGAAGATTATTAAATAATAGAAGTATTCAAGAAATGAAGATTCAATCTTATGAGAAGAGTGAAAATCAGATTTGTGAAGACTTAATTACGGTATGTAAGCTAAGTGGCCAGAATGAGCTGAGTGATCATGAGCAGAGTGGGTCACTAAGGGCAAACCCAATGCTAGGGGCTAGGGGTCGATCTCCGGAGCTCCCCAGCTGCCCCTGCCCCTGCCTCCACCCCCTGCTTATACAAATCCAACATTGGGGCTTCCCACTTTATTTAATCTCAATTTAATTATTCCCCACTCTCGCCATTATAATAATTATATAATAACAATACTAATAATAACAACAAATATAATAATAAAAATAATAATATAAATTATTAATAATAATAAAAACATTCATTAAATTACCGGAGTACAACACGAAAATACATCATCGAATTAAAAAGTCCTACCACGCAACAAAGGAAAATAAAATAAAATAAATATATTAAATTTCCGCATTGCAATTTATTAAATTTTACGTTGGTGATTTAACATGATAAATATATTTGTTAAAAATTTCAACACAAAAATATGCTTATAAAAATGTTATAAATGAAGCATGAATTTGAATTTTTTTTGTCGAAGTGTTTAATTTATATTTTCAAAGTAATTGAAGAATTATATTGTTCGTATATATATAACCACCTATATTCTAATTAAATAATTTAATTGTAATTTTATTTTTTAAAATGAAATTAAAATTTTAATTCAATAGATTAAGATGTCATAAAAAATATGAACAATAAAAGTTAAAACAAAAAATTTTTAACTAAAAATTATATCACAAATTACATAAATATACTACACTATTAAATAATAATACACACATTAAAAACTAAACTAAAAACAAAACTAATCAATTAAAAAAAAAAAATCTGGGGACACCACTTAGCGTCCCCTGATTGCTGCCTGGGCGCAGCTGGCAGGCGCTTAAACGCGCCTGCCAAGGCACCACCCCAACCCCCCTACTAGCCCCACCCCCCCCCCACCCCCCCTCCATTTATTATTAGTACCCCAGCCTATTCCCCAAGTTGGACCACCCCCATTGGGTTTGCCCTAAGCTCCTCAACGGTAACAAGCTTAGTGCATTTAATGCAACTGTCAGATCCGTACAACAGTATACAGTGTGTCAATCTGCAAAAGTAGTCGTTCAAATTATGACCGCTGCTCAAGAACTCAAATGTAATTTTGCCAACCCTTCAACAGACAAGATTTCAAAACCAAGAATATAAGTTGATGTTAAACTGAAGATTCAAGAGAGACTTGCACAATTCAATATCATCTCTTTAGAGCAAGAATCCGTTAGTTGAGTCATCTGATCATAAGAAGAATCATTTGTTGAAGAAGCTTATTGTTGAAGAACAAGCTTAAACTCTTGCATATTTGAGTGATATTCAACTGAGTATTGTGAGAAGTAGATATCCATCTTTGTGAGTGACATTACTTCGTAGATTAGGTTTTCTGAGTGATCTCCTATTGCGAATTTGTTGCTTAATCATTTGTTGTAAAAGCACAAGTGTAGGTATTAGGTACTTAATCTTTGTGATTTATAATAATGGATTAAGATGATTTGTTACTGTTGAACCACTATAAAATTCCTTGTGTTATGTAATTTACTTGTCTTGCATTGCATATTTCCTAAGCTAAGTAAGTATTGTAAAATAAGATTCTTTTAAATTGAAGAATATCTAACTTGGGGTAAAAATTTCTATGTGCTTTAAAAGTTTAATTGAGTTGAAAACATTATTTGAAAAATACATATACATTATCCGCTGCATCATTGTTTTGAAACTCTGAATATTTAAGTTTGATAAGCTAACTCAGTCGAGTAGTATATTATGTTGATAAGCTTAGTGCAAAATCAGCTTAGTCATCATACTATACTAATAAGCGAACTCTACTTATAGAAGAAAATGAGAAAAGTTTTTAAAATGTACAAAAGTATATTCAACCCTTCTAGAACTCATTAGACCACTTTGGACTAACACTAATTACAGTACTATATTGATAATTGACTCGATTAATTGACAATAGTCAGACAATAGAGTAATGTATAATTAGGTTAATCGAAATCGACAATTGACTAGATTAATTGACGATAGTCAACATGATTGACCTCGTGATAATGTATGATTAGGTTAGTCATAATCGATATTGACTTGGTTAATTGACAAAAGTCAGACATTAGGGTAATGTATAATTAGGTTAATCGAAATCAATAATTGGCTCGATTATTGACCAACGTCAACATTATTGATCAAATGGTAATGTAAAATTAAGTTAATCGTAATCGGAATCAGTAAGGGCCAAGAAGCGTGGGCTTGTAACTAAGCGGGACATTAAATTTTTGGAATATTGTTGGAGGACTCTAGCCTCAATAGGCTATGCTGACTCCGAAATTGGTGTGCCCCCAGCTCACTATGGGCTGGAAAGCTTCAATTTGCATATCAGAGACATGGTTACAACAAAGAGAAAGATGCATAGTCTGGTGCACCTCCTTGATGAATCCACCAATAAACCATCACTTTTTTAAAAAAAATTGTAAAATTGGTCCCGTAGCTATTGCTTAGTGGCAAAAAAGTCCTGTAACTTTCGGGCTGACAATTTATAACTAGAACATTTTGATAGTTTTAGTCCTATTCGAGCCTAATTTGGAATTTTTCGTCACCGTGTCCTCCATGTCACCCAATTCTTCCACGTGAAAAATTAAAACTGATTTTTGATGTGCAAAAATTAAAAATTGGTCCTAAAAGTATTGGCTGGCCAAAAAAGTCTTAACTTTTCGGCTGACAATTTAATTTGTAACTAATTTTTTTTGGGCAATTTTAGTCCTTTTTTATCCAAAATAAACTTTTTTTTTCACTTTGTCCGTCAAATTACCCGTCTTTTTTTTTATGTGAATAAATTAAATCATACTTAACATGCATTCAAACTGAATGTGCTTAATCACAAATATTAGATGTGTTCAATATTTCTAGTCTTAGTTAGCATGCTTAATTATCTTAATAAATTTTTATTTTTTTATACTACAAACAAGTTAGATAACCTAAATAAGTATAATAATGTTAAATTTTATAACTTCACGAATATATGACACCATAAGTTAATGACTACTTGTAAATTTGAAATAAGCAACTTAAAAATGTTGAAAACCCCATGTGTAATATAAATTAGAGAATTATAATAATTTGCCCCTCAAATTTATGCATATCTACTAATTGCATACGTATTTACACATAAATTAGAGAATTATAACAACTTGCCTCTCAAATTTATGCATATCTACTAATTGCATACGTATTTACACATAAATTAGAGAATTATAACAACTTGCCTCTCAAATTTATGCATATCTACTAATTGCATACGTATTGGGCTCTATGTATTGGATTGTTTAACTTTTGAGAAATGGACTGTAGGGAGTGACGAGTGAAAATGATAACCCACATCGACCCCCAAGAAAATTTTGGGTATTAAAGTCAAAATAAATTAGGCAAAATAGACTCTTCTTAGAAGGTTCCAGAAACTAAGATGAAAAGAGAAGATCTTAATTGTGAAAAAAGTGGGAAAGGAGAAAGGTGTGAAGTGAACTTGAGATAAAATAATTTTATATTATGTATAATAACATAACTAATTTAATTCTTTTATTATATTACAAAAGTTAATTATCATATTCAAGATATATATTTTCTATTAGTTTCATTTTGAGTTGGACAATATCCATAAAAGTTATACACTAAAACTGTTCAAGACCATTTCAAATACACAGTAGTTATATATTAAAAGTTGAGAAAGTTAGACAAAACCCGTATTGATTTATAATTTTCAACTTAAACATTGTAAGTATTGATACCAGTATCCAAGACAATCCAAAATACACGTTTTTTTTAACTTTTAATTTATTATTTTTAACCCATTACTTTAAAAAACTAACAAAAACTCGATGTGCGTATCCAAAACATATTTAAAATGTGCACATACTCCATAAAACGTAATGATATCCGTAACTGAATTATTTTTTATTTAATTTAATCAGGATATTCCAAATGACATTGGTATCCCCGAAGTACTGGATACTGCACGTGGCCATTTTTCAGAGTATCCGTTCAACCTAAATCATCATGCATAAATCATTTTAATGCAGACTGTACATACTAATGTCGTTCTATACGCTATATATAGACTATTCAATCTGCAACCACATAAATAAGTGCTACCTAATTCATTTTTTATTTTATTTTTTCTTTAGGAAAAGAACTCATACTGGGAATCACATGTGTCAATTCTCCCTTTTTTTTTCTTGAGTTACATTAAAATATTGATGGTTAAATTTTAATTGACTAAATTACGGATCATGCAAATAGAGTTAATTTTAGGTGATATTCATAATATTTAATTTATCTTCATGTAATTTGGAGAAGAGCAATATATTTTTCTGTGAAAATTTTAAAAGAGCAATTTACTTCATTCAGTTGGATAGTGTAATTCATTTGTCGAAATTGAGAGCACACATGAAAAGTATTTGTAATATAGGAAGGGGGTAAATTGTCATATTTATCATAACACAGAGATATATTGTCACATTTATCATAATAAAGGAGGATAAACTTTCACATTATCAATATATAAGGGTAAAGTGTTACATATAAAAATATCATGAAAACGATATGAAATTTGTATAAAATTACAAGGGGATAATATGCTTATTTTTAAATTACATTAAGGTAGATTGGAAATTATGAATATTGAAGGGAATAAATTACCATTTAACTCTATCAAAATATTGTACACTCAATTTATTTAGCGAAGTTTAACATGTATGGAGCAGGCCACAAGGTCTATAAAATTTTTACTAGGCTCAACAGTGATTAAGGCTGGGCCAAATTATCACATGGGAGATAAATTGTTGGGCCTTTTTGTATTGAAATTTAAATTTCAAAATTGGTTTAACAGCACATAATTTACTTACGACAATATTAAAAATTTATGTTGTAATTTAATGCTACTTGCAAGTTTAGAAATTACAAATAAAAGAAATCGGGGCATTAAAGTGATCATGTTATAATATCCCACATAGGAGAAAGTTAATATAAATGAACATGTTATAATTAAGTTAATGATACTTATCATTGCCGAGCCAAGTAGCGTGGGCTTATAACCAAGTGGGGCATTAAAGTGTTGGAATATTGTTCAAGGATTATAGGACCAATAGGCTATGTGGTGTGCTCCCAGTTCACTATGAACTGGAAAGCCATTAAATCTTTAATCTAAATCAATGGTACACCTCCTTGTTGAATCCATCAATAAACCAACAGTTTTTTTTTTGAATAATTGTAAAATTGGTCCCGTAATTATTGTTTGTCGGCAAAAAAATCCTATAACTTTCGGGTTGACAATTTATAACTAAAGTATGTTGACAATTTTAGTGCCTAATTTGGAAATTTTCGCCACCGTTCCTCCAACTCACCCAACCCTTCCACGTGAAAAATTAAAGTCTATTGCTGAAGTGCAAAAATTATAAAATTGGTCCCGTAACTATTCTTAGCCGGCAAAAAAGTCATGTAACTTTTCGGGCTGACAATTAAGTTTTGCAACTAAAATATTTTTGGGGTTCTTTTTTAACCTTCAACCGACATTTCAAATTCATACTTTCATGGTGGCGATTTTTCTTCTTCGGTCCTTCAAGCTTTTCTCGACGTATATAAAAGTAAGTCTAGTGTATATTTTGCTCATACCTTGTATGATATTGTATTAAAATGGAATGTGGTTAACCCTTTTCATAACATCTACAAGGGTTAAGCTTAAAATCTATTTGTCACCTTAGGCCATCTCCAATGGAGATGGCCGGGGTGGGGGTGCATGCGGGCGAAAAAGCAGTCTTCAGTGGGCGAGGCTCGGAGGCGGGGTGGGTGAGCCTCGCCCGCATCAGATTAGTTGGAGAAGAAGACGGGTGCGTGATTTCACGCGCCCCTCTTTGAGTCAGGGGACGCCAAGTGGAGTCCCCTGACTGGTCCCTTATTTTCTTTTTAAATTTCTTTATAAATTGTTTTTTTAATTTTTTTTAAAAAAGAAAAATTAGTTATTTAAATAAATAATTAATAAAATATTTATTAAAAATAAATTCTTTATATTTATTGTAGTGACCAATTTTTAATTGAATCATTTAATATAATAAATTAAAATTTTTTAAATTAAAATTATTAATAATTTATTGAAATTGTAATTAAATTTATTTATGGACAAATCACTAATAAATAAATTCAACATTTTATTTTAATTTCTTTTATTATAATTAAAAATTTAATCATATAATTACAATATTGGTGGTGACTATATATTTTTAAAAATATCGAATTTGTTTGAAAATATAATTAACACTTAGACAATTAATTTAAATTAATACTTAAATAATAAAATATTTAAATACATACTAAAATAACCAAGATAAGTAAATTCAAACAATTACATTCATTATCAGCCGTATTTTGTATACAAGTGGGTTATTAAGTCTTTCTCAAGTCTACGGTTGATTTCTTTACTCTCTTTAATTTTAATATTTTAAAAATTAATAATAATTTAATTATATAAATAAAATAATTATTAATAGTATTAATATTAATATTAAAAACAAATTCAAAACTAAAATTATATGTGAGAGTGGGCAAGGGAAGAAAATAGAACAAATTCCATTCCGATCCGGAGCTCTGCCATTGAAGACGACCAGGCAGGGTTCAGGATGGGGACAGGGGCAGGTCTAGGGCAAGGGAAAAAAATAGAATTAAAACAAATAGAATTATTAATATATGCTGCATTTTTAAATGTGAATTTTCTACTTGCTTGATGATTCTCCCGTATGACTATTTCTTTCCTCAAAGTTGTTCTGGCATTTGTGAATCTTCTCGCAATTTCTTCGATTTTGCCTTCTCTAATTGTTTCAGTGAAGAACTTAAAGCTTCCTGGAACAGATCCAACCTATTCATGTGCTCCTGCATTTCTTTTCTTGCAGTTGTAAAAGTTCTGATTCTGAAACTCTTTCCAAACTAAGTGTCATCATCATGAAGTATAATATGTCCACTATATTTGTTAAAGGAAAGTATAATAAATAAGAAAAGTTAAACCTTCTCCACTGATAAAGTTTCTTATATCCCACGTGGAAGAAAGTTAACATAAATAAGCATGTTATAATTAAGTTAATAATACTTATTAATTATCGAGCCTAGTAGTGTGGGCTTGTAATCAAGCGTGGCATTAAATTGTTGGAATATTGTTGGAGGATTCTAGGCCCAATAGACTATGCTGACTTTCCTTTACTTCGAAATTGGTGTGCCCCCAGTTCACTATGGGCTAGGAAGCTATTAACTCTTCAATTTGAATATCACATTGGGCCAGTATCGGATGATCCAATACACCATGCATTGACATGGTTACAACATAGAGAAAGATGCATAGTCTGGTGCACCTCCTTGATGAATCCACCAATAAACCATCACTTTTTTAAAAAAAAAAATTGTAAAATTGGTCCCGTAGCTATTGCTTAGTGGCAAAAAAGTCCTGTGACTTTCGGGCTGGCAATTTATAACTTAAATATTATGATAGTTTTAGTCCTATTCGAGCCTAATTTGGAATTTTTCGTCACTGTGTCCTCCATGTCACCCAATTCTTCCACATGAAAAATTAAAATTGACTGGTTGATGTGCAACAATTACAAAATTGGTCCTAAAAGTATTGTTGGCTGGCCAAAAAAGTCTTAACTTTACGGGCTAACAATTTAATTTGTAACTAATTTTTTTATTTTGGCAATTTTAGTCCCTTTTTTATCCAATTTTTTTTTTCACTTTGTCAATAAAATTACCCGCCTTTTTTTTATGTGAATAAATTAAATCACACTTTTAATTTCAACAAGGATGTTATAATTTTGGAGTAAAGGAAATAAATTGCTTATTTAAAATATTATTTCACAGGGTAATATAGTGGTCTTTCAAATCACAAGGATAATAAAATTAATGCATTTCACATGGGCTAAATTCATATTAATCTGAATCAATGGTGCACCTTCTTGTTGAATTCATCAATAAACCAACATTTTTTTCTGGATAATTGTAAAATTGGTCCCGTAATTATTGTTTGTTGGCAAAAAAATCCTGCAACTTTCAGGTTGACAATTTATAACTAACATATTTTAGCAATTTTAGTCTTATTCGGGCCTAATTTGGAATTTTTCGCCACCGTTACTCCATGTCACCCAACCCTTCCACATGAAAATTTAAAATGGATTACTGAAATGCAAAAGTTACAAAATTGATCCCGTGACTATTTTTAGCTGACAAAAAAGTCTTGTAGCTTTTTAGACTAACAATTTAGTCTTGTTTTGATCCAAATTATTCTTTTTTTTTTTTTTTTCACTTTGTCCGCCAAATCACCCGTCTGCTTTTAAATGAATAAATTAAACCATACTCAATACACACTTTATCTGGATGTGTTTAATAACAAATATTATATGTGTTCAATCTTTCTAGTCTTAGTTAGCATGCTTAATGAATTTTTATTTTTTTATACCACAAACAGGTTAGGTAATCTGAATAAGTATAATAATGTTAATTTTTATAATTTCACGAATATATGATATCATAAGTTAATGACTGCCTGTAAATTTAAAATAAGCAACTTAAAAATGTTGAAAAACCATGGGTAATGTAAATTAGAGAATTATAACAATTTGCCCCTTAAATTTATGCATATCAACAAATTGCATATGTTTCATCAGAAAATAAACAAAAATACAGAACTTGCACAGGAGGGAAGTATAGTTCACTAGGAAAAATATTTTTGAAATGTTGCTAGAAAGCTGTTAGGTTTTCTTAAATAAATTGCTTTCTAGTTTTTGAAATTTTATTTGACATAGTTATATGTATTTTTTTTTTTTTTGGGTAAATGCACGATACTATTCTGTGTTATGCGAAACCAATATAAAACTACTGAAATATTCTTATTATGTACCTTTTTTTCTGGGGTAAATGTATGATACTTGCATGAAACTACCATTAATTGTAGGACATATGGACTTTATGGGGGACGAATATTCCCCATAAATTTTAAGCACTTATGGTTTAGATCCAAATTAAATTTTCTCTTCTTGAGTATTTTCCAATAATTATTGAAATTCCAATTACAAACTCCAACTGGTTATAGATCACAAATGATTAGTTATCCGCAATTCTATTAGATTCGACCATTAGGATTATCAATTGAGTCGGATTTATCCAAACCTCGATAATTTGATCTGATTAAATTTGAAGTTAATTTAAATATTTGTGAGTCGAGGTAAATTTAAGTTATTATATAAAATCCAATCAATTTATAAATCGAGCTTGAGATTAATAATGCTCAACCAGAATATAACTCATATATATAATTATTTTAAATACTATTATTAATAAAAATTAATATTGAAATTATATAGTGTACTAATAATTATTTTTAAAATAAGAAAAACTTTATAAATAATTTACTACTCAAATAAATCAACTATTACGTCGTAAACTCATTGGCCAAGCATATGTCATCTACGAGAAATTATTTAGTACAACCGCTGCACCATATCATCAAGTACACGTGGTACATCCCACCAATATACTTGGGATATGTGGATTAATAATTCACATCACCCATGTTCTGGCAATGTGAACACAATTTTCTGAATTCCTATTTTTTTGAAATATGGCTAGAATATGGGATGATGTGAATTATCAATCCACATGTCCCAAGTGTATTGGTGGGCTGCACCATATGTACTTGATGACGTGGTGCAATGGTTGTACTAAATAATCTCTCGTCATCTACATGCCAAAGGAGCAGATAGTTAATAAAAAAGGAGGGGGGAAAAAGTAAACATAAGTGTTAAGACTTAAACAAACTTTATTTAATGTTTTATATCATTGGATTACCATTTTTAAGTAGGGTGTTGAACAAAATCGTCAAACTGCCCCAACCCAAATGTGAAAATAGTTGTCTAATTTGGGTTGGAACTTGGAAGGTGCCTTTTGAAATGTATAAATTAATTTTTTTGTATGAAAAGTGTTATTTTCTCTTTTTCCAAAAGTACTATCATTTTACATAATGTAATGATTTGACAATAATAATTCTCAATCTCTACTTTTAAGATGCCTAAAAATTCTTTTTTCAACTCTTGCATAAAACTCCGTGTGAAAACTCAAGAGAGCAAATATAAAATGAATGAATGGAGTAATAAATAGAGCAATATCTAATATGAACATCCGATTGAATCAGTATAGGTTTATAACTAATCTATTTATATCGGAATAAATTCTAGTTCGATTTTATTAAGCTCTAAAACATCTGAGTCCATCGAGTCTAGTCGAATTTGACGAATCTCAGATCCAACATTTCCCTTATAATGTGTTGATTTCGTTGCTATTCAACAAGAGTTTCCATTCAAGATGAGACCTATATATAACTAATTTCATAGGCATTGCAAAGACCAAGAACCTATTTGGTAAGGTTTTAGTTTCACCTGATTTTGGTTTCGGAAAAATTGTTTGCACGATTTCACTTAAACTTTTGAAATTCCATTTAAATTGAGTTTGAATGTCAGATTTTAAGTTTTGAAAAAATTGAAATTCCATTTAAATTGTGTTTGGATATTGAAGTTTTGAGAGATAAAAGTAGATAGTAGTTGTTAAATCAATATCTTTATAAAAAAAAAGTGATACTTGTTATTAACCTATTCAGACTGATCATAAAAGAATAAGATTTATGAAAAAGAAAATAAACACCATTGATGAACTATTGATCTACAAGGGTTCGATCATGGGCTATTTATAGAGAAAATACACTAACTACTCTACAACTCATAAAAACGCTATAACAAATAACCATTTAACAGGAATTTAAATCTCTTAATCTTCTTCATTTGACCACACTTGTTGTTGCTCTTATCCTTCTATTACGTGTTACATCTTTTGAGATTTATTATATTAATTTGAATATATAAGTTCAAATATGGGTTTCGCAAAACTTGTACTCATATTTCATTTAGAAAGCTTTTGAGTCAGTTTCGCGAAATCGCGAGAACAAGATAAAACCTAAACAAATGAGATATCGATCTAAATGACCATGATCTTTGAACTTAGAGCTTTTTTTTTTTTCCCTAGACGACGTAGATTTGTATGAATAGAGAGAACGCTAGCTAGAAAATGAGGTTGCACTAAATTCCTTATATAAATCTGCTAGCAACTTGTTTTCACTTGACATAGAGTTGCATAGATAAAAATTTTGACACATTTCCATCAAAAACACTTAAAATGTTTCTATTTTTAAGTCAATCGATAAAAATATTGAGAAGTTTTTACTTCAAAATTTTTCTTTAATATGCAGTTTTTTCATGCGTTTCTCTTAAATTTTAAACTTTTTTGTGAAAGTTACTCAATTTAATTTTTAGTATTTAAATAATTAAAATATATCACGAAAATGAAACTTTAATCAATAAAGATGATAGTTGTGAATAAGCAAAGTTCATGATTTTTTCCAGGTCTACAAATCTGTGAAATGTGTTTAGTCTATGCAATACGTATAAAAATGGCTACAATCCAAAATTTATGAGTATAATTTTGACCTCGTAGCAATTTTGGAAATAATCACCAAATTATATGAATAAATTAACAATTTTTCTTTAAAAGACCTATTTCAATATTTTGAAATCTCACAATGAGACAAGGAAAGTAGCACTTATTAAAAAGACCATCTTACCCCAACACATGTGTTGTGACTTGGAAAAGTTCAAATCACATAGAAATTGTGACGATTATTTTGGTAGCTGAAAATTATTTATCAATCAGTTGAAATATGTTTAATGCTATATTTTATATTATTTTTTAAATGCAAATATTTTAGGTAAGCTAATAAATAAGAAAAGTTAAACCTTCTCCACTGTTGGAGTTTTAGTTCTCAAGTATTTGTTGGTATGATAAAGTTTCTTATATCCCACATAGAAGAAAGTTAACATTAATAAGCATGTTATAATTAAGTTAATGATACTCACTAATTGCCGAGCCAAGTAGCGTGGGCTTGTAACCAAGCGGGGCATTAAATTGTTGGAATATTGTTGGAGGATTCTAGGCCCAATAGGCTATGCTGACTTTCCTTTACTCCGAAATTGGTGTGCCCCCGGTTCACTATGGGCTGGAAAGCTATTAACTTCAATTTGAATATCAGATTGGGTCAGTATCGGAGGGTCCAATGCACCATGCATTGACATGGTTACAACAGAGAGAAAGGTGCATAGTCTGGTGCACCTCCTTGATGAATCCACCAATAAACCATCACTTTTTAAAAAAAAAAAATTGTAAAATTGGTCCTGTAGCTATTGCTTAGTGGCTTAAAAAAAAAATTGTAAAATTGGTCCTGTAGCTATTGCTTAGTGGCAAAAAAGTCCTGTAACTATCGTGCTGGCAATTTATAACTGAAATATTTTGATAGTTTTAGTCCTATTCGAGCGTCGTCACCGTGTCCTCCATGTCACCCAATTCTTCCACGTGAAAAATTAAAATTGATTGTTGATTTACAAAAATTACAAAATTGGTCCAAAAAGAATTGTTGGCTGGCAAAAAAGTCGTTAACTTTTCGGGCTGACAATTTAATTTGTAAATAAATTTTTTTTGGCAATTTTAGTCCCTTTATTATCCAAAATATATTTTTTTTTACTTTGTCCGCCAAATCATCCACCTTTTTATGTGAGTAAATTAAATCGTACTTAATATACACTCAAACTGAATGTGCTTAATCAGAAATTTTAGATGTATTCAATATTTCTAGTCTTAGTTAGCATGCTTAATTATCTTAATAAATTTTTATTTTTTTATACCACAAACAGGTTAGATAACCCAAATTAGTATAATAATGTTAAATTTTATAACTTTACGAATATATGATACCATAAGTTAATGACTTCTTGTAAATTTAAAATAAGCAACTTAAAATTGTTGAAAAACCATGGGTAAAATATAAATTAGAGAATTATAACAATTTGCCCCTCAAATTTATGCATATCTACTAATTGCATACGTATTTACACATAAATTAGAGAAGAGAATTATAACAACTTGCCCCTCAAATTTATGCATATCTACTAATTGCATACGTATTGGGCTCTACGTATTGGATTGTTTAATTTTTGAGAAATTTTCTGCAAATGAATCCAAGAGAAATGGACTTTAGGGACTGACGAGTGAAAATGTTAACCCACGTCGACCCCCAAGAAAATATTGGGAATTAAAGTCAAAATTAATTAGACAAAATAATTTTTCAAAACCACAAAACTCAACATCCGAAACCTAATCAAATGAAATTTCAAAATTTTTAGTGAAATCACCCAAACCATTTATTTTAAATCGAGACCCGCGAAACCTATGCAAAATCGGAGAGTCTTGATTTATATCTTGAAATAGTCACTTAAACCCTTTTTCAATATATATGTTTTTTCTCGATATTATAAATGGCGCACACAAAGATATTATTCAAACATAATTATGCATTTTCATCTGATTTAAAAGTAATCTATACAAAAATCTATTATTGATTTAACCAATATCAGATCTTAGATAAATTTGACTATACATCTTTACATTAGTCGTCTTATTTATATTTGGGTACTTGTAATTGGTTAGTAATCAAATCTATAAGTCAAATGAATAAATTCTTTATGGGATTGACTTCGAGCTACCAAAATTAGTATGAAATTTATCGATCAAAAAAGAAAAAAAATTGTAATATTGAATCTGTATACGCTTATAAATTATTCAATTAAAATTCTAATTTTTTTTTACCAAAAAATAAATTATTAATTGTGAAGATGGGCTTATGATTTACATATGTCGAAAGGCCTTGAGTGGCGCATTTTAAGGCCTTTGTGTGTATCTAGAAGGGGATTATTATTTTATATACGGTTTAAAAAACATGGGCTCTCGTTTGATTAAAGTGAACAATGTTGTCCTTAGTGTAATGTATATCGATAATTGATCAAGTGAATATTATTGACCTTAAAACAATGTATAATTATGTTAATCGTAATCGATAGTAGTTTAATTAACTGATCAAAGTCTACAATGTTGACCATATGCAAATGTATAATTAGGCTAATCGTAACGGAAATCGATAATTGGTTTGATTAATTGACCAAAGTCAATATTGTTGAATATATGGTCATGTATAATTAGGTTAATCGTAATCGAAATGGACAATTGGCTCGATTAGATAATGATAGTCAACATTGTTGACCTTAGGGTAATGTATAATTAAGTTAATCATAATCGAAATGAATAACAGACTCGATTTATTAACCGAAATCAACATTGTTTACTATTTTAGTAGTATATTTTATATATAAAATTCGATAAGAAGGATAATTTTTTTTTTCAAATTATAAAAGTGAAAAAACAAATATGAAGAAGTTCCACCATTTTGCTATTTAGTTAACTACATAATCCCTCCAATAGTTGATCTCCAAGTCGAAATTTAAGGGCTTGGACTTTTCATCAGTTTCCTTTCTTCGTCTCGACCTTATGTATCATAATCTCGAAACTATTCCCTTTGACTTAATCTTATGAGTTACTTTCATAAAGTCGTCAGGTACCTCGACCGAGGGTTTTTATCGGAATTGGTTTCTCACGTAGATTCATAGGAGAAATTTTTAACCTATCAAGTCAGGTCAATGGATCCTCTGTACCTGCACACGAGTTCCCCTATACCCAATGTGAATCCACAGAGACATTCTGGTAATCTCCAGTCGATCGTAACTCACATAAAAGCATAGACGTTCTCGCACCAGATACATCCGATCACTTAAGTAATAAGTATCGTACCTCGTACAATATTGCAAATAGGAATACCTTCGACCCCGATTTGAGACTGCTTCCATGGTGAGTCATTTCCTAGTTGGGGTATTCAGTGCAGTTGTTGCAAGCGACCCACTTCTGTGTATCGACTGTCCCAGTCACGCTCGTGGATCCCAACGTCCTCTAGTTCATCGGAGTATACACATCAGTGAGAGTCTAAGCAAATTCAATGATGTCCTGTCCCAAATGGATTATACGACTCTTGAAATTGTTCTAGATCACGACCTTGGAGATAAGTCCACGGGTTGTCCCATAGCCCTGTGATCTGAGGACTTTTATCCTTATCTTTAGATAATTATTACATAAGATAAAGTTGATCAATATGAATAAGGTTGCATTTATTAATCTGAATTGAATAATTTCTTATTTATTACAATAAATAACAGTCATCAAACTCATATGCAAACTGGGTCGGATCCATTCCAAACGCAATCATCGCACTTTTCTCCTCTGAACCATTGGAGTCCCACCACCAGGTTCCATCAGATTCACCTTCAAGCATGGGGACTCCAAGTGAAGAAACGTCATCAGGGAGACCAATGGAAACTAAAAAATCAAAAAAAGGCAAGGCCAAGGCCTCTTCTAATTTTGTCTATTTAGATTCTTATTCTTAAAGCATTCGAGATGCAAACAAAACACATCGCACGATGGATGATGGACATGCTAGAAGGCACACTAAGTTAATGGCGATGAAGAAGGAGGAGAATGATTTGAAATTTTTGACAATGGATACATCTACTTTCACTCCATAGACAAAAGTTTTATTTAAGCATTCAAGGAAACATATTCAACAAAAACAACTTCGAAAAGACTTATTTGGAGGAGGGTCGTCCAATCCAGGAAACAAAGATTTTGATTATTTTTCACTACAAGAAAAGCAGGTTTTTCCGACGAAAATTTCCGACGGACAAAAAATCCGTCGGATATTAAGTGATATTTCCGACGGACAAAAAATCCGTCGGAAATTAAGTGATATTTCCGACGGCATTTCCGACGGACAACCAAATCCGTTAGAAAATGTACTTTCTCTAAGAAAGTTTATAGAAAATTATTTCCGACGGGTATATTCCGTCGGAAATTCCATTAAAAATAATTCAAAAAAATATTATATTCTTTCCGACGGCCTATATCCGTCGGAAATGTCAATTATTAAATTAAAAATTAAATTATATATTTTCCGACGGAACATATCCGACGGAAAATATTTTAAAAAAAAAAAGAAAAAAGAAACGAGCAAATTTCCGATGGAAAATAGTCGTCCGAGATTTCATTTAATAAATTCAAAATTAAATTATATATTTTCCGACGGAACATATCCGTCGGAAAATATTTAAAAAAAAGTAAAAACGACACGGACAAATTTCCGACGGAAAATAGCCGTCGGAAACTTTATTTAATTAATTCAAAATTAAATTATATATTTTCCGACGGAACATATCCGTCGGAAAATATTAAAAAAAAAAAGAAAAAAGAAAAGAACAAGTTTTCGACGGAAGATAGCCGTCGGAAATTTCATTTAATAAATTCAAAATTAAATTATAAATTTTCCGACGGAACATATCCGTCAAAAAATATTAAAAAAAAAAAAGAAAAAAGTAACGCACAAATATTGATAGAAATAGTGTCCTGCAAGCCAGCTGTATGGCGAGCATTTATTGTAATAAATGAGGAACTATTCAATTTCGATTAATAAATGCACTTTGTTAAATGGTCAACTTTATCTTATGTAATAATTATCTACGCATAAGGATAGAAGTCCTTAGATCACAGGGCTATGGGACAACCCGTGGACTGATCTCCAAGGCCGTGATCTAGAACATATTAAAGAGTCGTAGAATCCAATTGAGATAGGACATCATTGGATTCGGTTAGACTCTCACTATTGTGTGTACTCCGATGAACTGGAGAACGCTGGGGTCCATGAGCGTGACTGGGATGGTCGACACACATAAGTGGGTGGCTTGCTTGGATGGCAAGCGCACTGAATACCCCAATTAGGAAATAACTCACCATGGAAACGGTAGTCGCATATCGGGGTTGAAGTTATTCCAAATTTATAATAGTATACGAGGAACGATCCCTAACTACTTGAGGTGATAGGGTTTATCTGGTGCGAGAACGTCTATGCTTTGATGTGAGTTCCAACTGACTGGGGATCGCCAGAAAGTCTCTGTGGACTCACATTGGGTATAGAGGAACTCGTATGCAGATTCATATCATCAACAAAGGATCCATTGACCCGACTTGATAGGTTGGAAAATTCTCCTATGGATTTCTGTGAGAAATTAATTCTGGTAAATCCTTGGCCAAGGTATCTGACAACTTTATGTAAGTAGCTCATAAAGATTAAGTCAAAGAGAATTTATTTCGAGATCAGAGTACATAAGGTCAAGACAAAAGAAAAAGGGAATCCGATGAAAGACCATGCCCTTAAGTCTCGACTGGGAGATTGATCGATGGAGAGATTATGTCGTATATGGAAATTATAAATGATAAAAGGTTCACTGAATTAATTCACCAGTGATTGGGCTCCATGGGCTTGTGGCTGGACATCGACCGTGGAGTGTGGGAGAATTCCCAAATTGGCAGGGGTGCTAATTTTGGAATGATCAATCGACAGAGTGTTCGATTGATTTAGAGTAAGTCTTACTCGAATAATTAAATAATATTTAATTATAACCCTCGGCCAATTATGTGGTGAACCTACGGGGGCATACACAATACACTTGAAGCGAAAGCGAGGAAATAAGAACGACCGAGTCGACTGGGTCGACTGGGTGAATAATCGACTGGGTCGATTATTATGGGTGGGTCAACCCAGTCGACCCAATTGGAACAAATGGGATCCAATTGGAATTAGATCAGGATCATAAATTAAATTGGAATTAATTTGTGGATTAATTAATTACGTTGGATTTAATTAATTAGAAGGGATTTTAATTAAATGGACTTAGAGTCTGATTTAATTAAATGGGAGATTAAGTTAATTAATTGGGCAATTTAATTGGGAGATTAAATAAAACCTGGTCAAATTAATTAACTGGGCCATGAATTAATTAGGAGACTTGGTCTTCTAATTAAAGAGGGTCATGGCCCATGTAGGAGAGAAGAGCCCTAGTCCTAAAAGGACTAGGTTAGGGAGATAACTATAAGTAGCTATCTTGTAGTTATTTTTCACACAACACCATATGCAAAATTAAGCAAGAGAAAAATTTTCTCTCCCTCTCCCAAGCATATAATCGACCGAACCCTGTTCTTCTTTTGGAAGAATTTCGTTTTCGATTCTTGTTCCAAAATCGTTCCTATATCCTAGATCTTAATATATCTTGAGTTCTAGCTGATCAAGATTTATTATTTTCGTGTAATTGTGGTGTATAAACCCGTAAAGGCGCAACACGTGGGGCGCTACTGCAGAGCTTGGATCGATTTGGTTGAGGAGAAATTCAGAGTTCGTTTTTGCTAGCCGAGGATTTTCAAGGAGATAGGTATAACGTGTAAACTTATACTATCGTTTTATTTATGTTCATATATATACACCTAGAGTAGTATCCTGGCAAGATTCCGTAAGAGGTCCTAAAATTTTTATATTCCGCTGTGCCTAGGGCTGTTTATGTTACCGAATCCCAACAGTGGTATCAGAGCCAGGTTTAGGCTTTGTATATATATATGAATTTGCAAATTCTGTGTTTATTAAATCATATGTTTGATTTATGTGGCTAGTTCTTTAACTTTGCATGTTATAGGACGTATGTTGGTTAACTTAGATTTAATGTTTAATTTTGGATTCGAAATTTTTTATCATGTTAGTTTTTTATTTTTGAATTGGGATTTAATTAGACTGGATCTGTTAAATTAAATCATATGGGTAATCGGAACAAACAAAAAAAAAATAATTTTTTGAGTTCAACCGCGGTGGCACGCGGCGGTGCGCAGCAGCGCACCGCGGCTAGGCGGCCACCGCGAGCTGCCGCAAGCAGCAGCGCGTAAACGGCGCGCTGTCTGCGCGTGCAGCACACGACAGCTGCCTACGGGCAGTTTGCCGCGTGCTGGCAACGCGCAGCAGCACGCTGCTGCATGCTGTTACACGCGGCAGCAGCCGCTGCGTGCGGCTCACGCACGGCCTCCGTGGTCACGTGTGTGCTGCCACGTGGCGGTGTCCTATTCATCACTTCTTGGCTGAATTTTGGTTGATCTCAAACGCGCCTATTTTGGAAGATTAGGAAACTTAGAGTTTTTGGATAAGGTAGTTATTTAGTTAGACCTGAACACTACCTTAATTAAACTAATCTAATCAAAATAGGATTATCTTGAAAATCTTGGAGATTGGGAAAATTTGGGAAACTTGGAGTTTTGGATAAGGTAAGAATCTTAGAGATTTAGATTACCTTAATTAACCAATTTAATCAAGATAAGGTTTGTAGATTACTTAGAGCTCAAGTAAGAGCTAATTAATCTTAGAGGTTAATTGTTAATTCAAAATTAATTAACTTAGATGAATTTTTGCGAATTAAAATTAATGGAGCCGATAAATTTACATTTATGCCCTTATGTGAATTTATGCATGTTCTTGAGTGAATGTGTGGATTGATCGATTTTGCCCTTAAGCCCTATGTAGTTTTTGGTTTATTTATTTTTGGGTTGTAATTAAATGGGCCTGATTGGTGCCCTTGCTTGCGCAAACAAATGTAATAGAATAGGACCATTTAAATTATGTAAGCTAGGCTTAGATTAGGCTTGGAGCCAAGAAGACCTCATGAAGACTTGGAGATCCACATGGAGGCCCATTTACCTTGGAGGACATGGAGGCCCAATTTGATAGGATAGTGCCCAGCAAGCCAACAAATATAAGCTTGTTTAGGTACTTCCTTTAGAAGCAATCTTATGATTCATAAGATAATACGCCCGTTTATTCATAGTACGTGAATTAAACAATGGCCAACTTCATCTCTCGCGAACGTATCTAAGCGATTGGATGAAACCCTGAGATCACTCATGACTACGGGATTATTCACTTCAGTATTGGGTGCGATTAATCATGAAACAGTCTCAAAGGTCGTGATCTCAAAAATGTTCCAAGTCATAGATTCATATCGAGACGGGGTATCGAATGAATCGTCAAGACTTGTAGGATTATGCATGATTCACATAAAGTGAATTTGTTGTCGTTTCATGAACAAGGCATTGAATGCTAGTGCATATGACTAGGTGGTTCGATAGGGGATCGAACGCATCGAACGACCCGAACAGAGAGACCCATCGTGGAAGTGCGTTAAGCATATCGGTAATGGGATGTCTCTCAAGACTTATAATAGTGTACGATTTAGTCCTTTGACTTGAGGTACTAGGGCGGATTCGGTACACGGGAATACGTACTTTGATTTAGGAGCCGATCACATAGCTTGGTCATTGTGCGACTACTTTGGGTACGTATGAACGTGTGCGCGGATAGTTAGTACTAATATAGGATCTATCGACTCATCCTGATAAGATGAGAGAATTTCCTGTACGTTCTTAGATAATAAATCCGAGGAATCTACGGCCGTAATCGGTGACGGATTTGGAAAGGGGTTTCCAAATTTAGCAGTCATACTGGAATTATTATCCTGAATTAGAAAGTACAGAATTGAGATGATTAGAGGTGCCGACCAATTCACACACCCTAGGTCTCAATCGGGAAATTAGTTGATAGAAGGACCGTATGTACATGGCATTTATAAGAGGCGAAGGTTCACGAAATCAATTCACCTGAAGTTGGGCCTCATGGGCTTGTGGCTAGACATCGACCATGAGGTGTGGGTACTCCTGAATTAATAAGGAAATTAATTCTGGAGTGGTCAATTAAAGTGGTTAATTGATCGGAGCAATTAATTGCTCACTAATTAAATCACGAAAGTCGTGAGCCTGCTGCCAATTGATGGTGAACCTAGAGGGTCACACACAATACAGTTGGACAGTGACAGTCTGAAAGGAATCAATTGATTTAAGGAATTAAATCAATATATGAATTAAAGTATTAATTCATGAAGAAGAATAATTAATTAGAAGTAACTAATTAATTAATCGAGAATTAAAGTGTTAATTCGAAGTGGAAAATCATTAATTAGAAGTAACTAATTAATGAATCAATTGGAATTTCTAATTGATTAAATCCTCAATTAAAGTGTTAATTGGAAATGATTAATTAATTAATAGTGGATTAATTAATTAAAGCATATGGGCCAATTATTGTTAAGATAAAATGATCTAGGATTGATTATTCTTACATGGGCCGATTTTGCTAAGGGTGACTTGAATTAATTTAAGATTGATGAAGCATGTAGGCATGGTTAAATTAATTAATTGATCTCTTGATCAATTAATTTAGTCATGGCCGAACCATGCTAAGTAAATTAATTGATCTTATGATTAATTAGTCAAAGGGGGGCGATTTTGATGGAAATAGGTTAGGGAAGATTTTCTTGTGAAGAGATATAGCATATCTTGTGAAGAGATATGGCATATCTTGTTTCCTTAGGAGATAAGGAATAAGAGATATATTTTATATCTAGAAGGACTCTTCTAAATATAAGAGATATATCATAATCTCTTCAAGAAAGCAAGAAAATCTCAACAAACTAACAACCCCATTAAATAGGGAGAGAGAGATCGAAAATATAGAGAGACCTAATCGAAATTTTCAGCCAACTAATTGAGAAGGAAAAATCGATTTCTCTCCCTGTTTAGTTTTCTCCAAAAATCGCCCCACCCCTGTGGAGGATTTTTCTCCAAGCTTCTTCCCGGATCTGAATCCAATTCCTGACGAGACGATTCCTTAATCCTAGTTCTGAGCCTGGGGATTTCGCGAAGTCACTCAAATCCAACTGGTGTGGACTATCTCTAGAGGCACAACACTTGGGGTGCTCTAGTGAACAACCGAAGACCGGAGGAAACCACCACCTTGCCTGTGGTTAGGACTGTCAATTGAGCCGGGCCTACCCGAAGCCCGATGGCTCGGCCCGATTAAATATGACCCGAACCCGAATAATTGTGAGCCGGGCCGATTTTGAGCCATTATATTAAACCCGATTAATTTATGAGCCGAGTTTGAGCCTAATATGGCTCAGCCCGAATAAAGCCCGACCGAATATTACTGCTAATTATTTATATCAAAATTATTAATGTACCAAATATCAAAATCAATTGTATATAATTGTACAAGCCAAATGAAAAACATAAAAGAAAAAAAGAAGGAAAAAGATAAAATAAAGTAATCAAGAATCATTGGGAATTTGGAAGTCTTGGAACACTAAAACTCTACTTACCTAGAGTAAAAAAAATGCATATCAATAATTTTATTTCAAGGAAGATGAAACGTTTTTAACTAATAAAAAATACAATTGAATCACTCATCAAAAAAAATTTCATTATCTTGAGTCTTCTCAAAAGTCTAATTACATTGTTCATTCACCAAAGGCATTATTTTCAAGATATGGCGACTGAGGTATTATACTAAATTCTTGATTTTTTATCTTTTTTGTTGGCTTTGACCTTTGAGCATGTTGTTCGTGAATCCCATTCCGGATATATATATATATATATATATATTTAGATAGATCATCTTGTTGTAAGTTTGCTAATTTGTTGACTTGGCCTTAATGCTTTAATGGTAATTAAAAGCAACACATTGAGATCTAGATTTTGATGGACTACTTTGACTCTTGGCTAATGTTTTGTTCATATCTTGACAAGAAAGCATACTCCCATACAGTAGACAACACTATAGTTTTTTATAGCTTGATAATTTCTGTTTGTAGTTTTCAATATTATTTGTAGCTTGATAATTTTTGTTTGTAAGTTACATTAAGTAGATGGACTTTTTTTGTGATTGAAAGAGACATAAACAACTATATTGTAATATTCAATTTTATTATTTAGTTAAGAAATTGATTTATTTTTACATGTGTAGTTATATCTTCGGGTTCGTCCTTAAATATTTGAGATTTGTCACACAGTCGCACTAGTTAATAATTACTATGTGGGTAGAGTTTAATTTTTAGAGTATTCTTGCCACTCTAAGAAATCTTCAAGAATTCATGTATTTGAGGAAATTAACACTTCCTAAATAAGGAGAGTATTTTGTTTAGAATAATTCCAACTCTTATTGTGCTATTAGTCTATTAGTAAATTTTAAAGTATAAAACTTGTTGACTTTTTTTTCTTAATCTAACAATTATATATTAGGAGTAATTTTTTTAAGCAAAAGTTCATGTTTCTTAATGTATGTTAAAGTTAATATTTTCATTCGTAACATTTGTACAAAAATTATCTTACAGGTACCAAATGCAAAAGATGAAGATGTTGTGGAGGTAGATGTTTTGGATAATGATAATAAAAGAAAGAGAGTAGTGAAATTAAGATCTGAAGTTTGGAATCATTTCACAAAAGTTGAGAAAAAGGATGGAGCAAAAGAAGTTAAAGAACAATGCAAGTGCAATTATTGCAAAAAGATTTTCTCTTGCCCAAGCAAAGGTGGAACGACACATTTACTTCGACATATCACTGATTTAAAATGTCCAGTTTATAGAAAAATAAAAGCCAATAAGAATGCGGACAAGTCTCAAACTCTTCTCAATTTTCAAAATGAAAATCAAGCTGAAGATGGAAAACTAGTATCTTGGAAATTCGATCAAGTAAGAAGTCGACGTGATCTCGCTGAACTTATTATCGTTCGGGAGCTTCCATTTAGCTTTGTTGATGACCCAACTTTTAGGAATTTTGTTAATAACTTATGCCCAAAATTCAAGTTTGTTTCAAGAAATACCATAAAGAGCGATTGCATGAAAATTTATATGGCTGAGAAAAAAAAGATGAAGGAGCATATAGAAAACTTAAGTCCAAGGGTTTGTCTCACAACAGACACATGGACGTCCAAGACAGAGCTGCCATTTATGGCACTAACAGCTCACTTTATTGATGATTCATGGAAGCTACACAAGATGATAATCAATTTTGTCATTGTCCCAACTAAAGCTAGCGGAGAAAATTTAGCAGACATCATCACCAATTGTTTATCGGAGTGGAATCTAGAAAAAGTGTGTACAATTACCATGGATAATCATTCTGCTAATGATGTTGTTGCTGAGATTCTTTCAGATCAGTATTCATCGAGAGGCTTATTATTGCTTGGGGGTCGTCATCTTCAGGTAAGGTGTTGGTGTCATGTTCTTAATTTGATTGTACAAGATGGAATCGACGAAATTAAAGATTCAATTTATAGAGTTAGAAAAGCAGTCAAGTATGTGAAAGCATCTCCAAAAAGAAAGCTTGAGTTTCTCAGGTACGCTGATCAAGAGCGCATATCACGAGGTAAAATGTTAGTCCTTGATTTATGTACGAGATGGAATTCAACATATATGATGCTAGGATCTGCCTTGCATTTCAAAAAGGCTTATGATCGCATGCGATCACGAGACTTGCAATTCAAAGATCCACCATTAGCAGAAGATTGGGAGAAAGCTGCCGTGATTCACAAGTTTTTAGAGACCTTCAACACCGTGACAAAAATATTTTCTGGAAGTGGCTATTGCACAGCAAATTTATTTTTTCGGGAGGTTTATCGGATATTATTATTGTTGCGTGAGACCTCAAAGGATCTCAACACATTGCTTGGAAAAATGGCATTTAATATGCTTTTAAAGTTTGAGAAGTATTGGGTGGAAAAAGAACCAAATTTGTTGCTCTCGATTGCACTTGTTCTTGACCCTAGATACAAAATAAAGTATCTTGAGTTTTGCTACAGAAAAATATATGACAATATAGTAGCAAGAACGTTCACAAATCAGATTAGAAATGAGCTTAAAAACTTATTTGATGACTATGCTTGTCAATTTTCAAATCCCATGGAAGAGACTTCCAAAACGTCCAAGGATGTTGCGCAAGTTGGTAATATATCTGATGTAGACATGATGGCTGAGTTTTACAAATTTGCTGAACAAGAAGATACAGTTAATGATAAGACAGAGTTAGAATTTTACTTGGAGGACAAGTTACATCCTAGCCAGAATGTTCAAGAAGATAGTTTTAATATTTTAGATTGGTGGAAGCTAAACTCTTCAAAGTATCCAATCATGGCTAGAATGGCACGTGACATACTTGCAATTCCGGTATCTTCTGTTGCTTCGGAGAGTGCATTTAGTACTGGAGGAAGGATTCTGAATAAGTTTCGAAGTTCACTGCTCCCTACTACAGTTGAAGCGCTAATTTGTTCTCAGGACTGGATTCGTGGGGGAGAAATACAAGTTGACTATGATGATGAATTTGATGAGGACTTTTCTGGTAAGTAATAAGTATATCTAAACTAATAAGTTATATATAAGCTTTTGAATTCATATCATTGTCAGATTAATCAATTCATTATTTGGATGATTTTAACTTTGTTTTATTGTTTTTGCAGCCCTTAAAGTTTCTTAATCATTTTGCAGTTGATATTGTCTAAAAAGAAACTTATTGCTAGGTATAGTATGCTTAAATTCCCTGTATCGTATAACTTTATTGTTTTGAAAGCTAACTTGATTGTTATATATTTGCAGGTTTTTGCTTAGGAGCTTATTATATGAGGCAATAAAAAGAGATTACTTTTTATGTAATATGGGTATTGGTCGAAAAAATTGATTTTGATGAGTATATTATAACATATGTAACTTGATCTTTAATTTTAAATGTTATTTAATGTTTAATATTATGAAGAACAAGTGTGAAATTTACATATTCTTTTTTGGTTTCCCAAGGGTTTATTCCCTTTCGAGGCGCGTCGGGCACATAATGTGGGAACCTCTCCCAACAGGGATTCGAACCTGAGTCCGCTACTTTGTAGTGACTAGTCCCTTCCACTAGACCAATCACCTGTTGGTAAATTTACATATTCTTGTGTATTAAGTAAGAGTGGCTTATTTATATTAGTGTGTAATTCTTTTATTCTTTTATTTATGGAGTAACATTCGCTAGTATTAATAAACCCGATATAAGCCCGATATAAACCCGAAGCCCGAAATGTTATATGAGCTGAGTTTGAGCCGAAACAATTAAAAAAATTATGAGCCGAGCTTGAGCCTATAACTATGAAGCCCGATGGTATTTGAGTTTGAGCTATTTAAAGCTCGGCTCACAAGGCCCGATTGACAGTCCTACCTGTGGTGAGGTAAAATGGCTTTTACCACCTATTTAATTTTAGTATATGCATGCTTTAATTAAATTCAACCTTTATTCATATGTGCTAATAAGAAACCCTGGGATTTGGTGTATGATAAAATTTTAAATTCCGCACTGTTGTAGTTGACAAATTATACCCAAAAAAAACCCAACAGTGGTATCAGAGCCAGGTTATTATGCACATATGAAAAAGGCCTGAACACTTCAAATTTTCGTGAATATGTTTATTTGTCGTGTTCTATGCATGGATCTTGCTGATTATGATTAATTATGTGTTCGGGTAAATAGCATAATTCTTATTTGGGCCAGATCTGCAATTTGCGAAATTTACAGGACTAAAATTGCAATTTACGATTTTTTATAAAATCTGGACAGAATCTGAAATTTTACTTTTCTGGAAATTTTGGGCTGAAATTGAAATTCTGTTTTTCTAAGCGATAGGGGTCTGTTTTGCAATTTCCGTAAGTTGTGGGGCTGTTTTGCAATTTATGAAAACTTCAGGGGCTGTTTTGCGATAAATAAAAGTTTCTGGAAATAAAAATAATTATTTCTATTTTCTGGGCCAATTTGCAAGTTCTGGAATTTTTGGGGTTAATTTGTAAATTCCGAAAGTTTTGGGGTCAAAACGTAATTTTCGAAAATTGAAGGACCAAACTGTAATTTTCAAAAATTTGAAATTTCCAGAATCTGAATTATGTTTAAAAGGTGTTTTATTATCCGAAGGATTAATTTTTCATAATTAGTAGTGGACTAAAGTAAGAACCATGAGATATTTTAAAAGGGGTTTTAAAATAGAAGTTGTGATTTAATTTTAAAAGGGGTTTTAAAATAAAATCAAAGTGTCATTTTAAAAGGGGGTTTTAAAATGATAAGTAAGAGATTGTTTTAGAAAAGGGGTTTTTTTAAAACTAGAATCTAAAGTTATTTTAAAAGGTAGTTTTAAAATAATATAAGAAATAAGAAAATTATAATTTTGCTTGTTTCTTGCTCAACGTGAAATTGTTTACGTGGTTTTCGATCGCGCCGAGCCTTGACCTTTAGGTTAGATGTGATTGGTTGTTTTAATCTTATTGGTTTTATTGGGCCTGCGAGCCTTAAGTTTTTGGGCCACTTTGAGCCATTGTAATAGATAGGGCTTTACTGTTTTATTAGTTTAGGATGGAGGCTCGTTACAAGCAAGGTGGGAGCCCAAGAAGACTAAAGGCCATGTATGCATGGTAAAATGTGTAATAGAGTAGGTATCTGTGAAACCTAATAGATTGACCAATAGGACCATCGTCTTTGGCTCGATGGTGGTCCGCATAGGAGGCTCCCGATCGAAAACATACTGTGGTAGCATGCATGCTAGGTTGAATGTTTTATTTTATTTGTTGATTTATTTTTGGCTTGCGCGCTAGAATTTAGATCACTAAATAAATAATAAAGCATAATTAATGCGGTGAGATCTCGAGGAGAGTTACCTCAAACTTCCTAAAACCGAAAATCCCCTCTCGAATTAAAATATTAAGTCATATTGGGTAAACTATAAAATGATGTTTTATAGATCCAAGCCTTCCATCAATAGGGACTAGTGTATGTTGTCTACTTATCGATAGAGGTGATCCAGAGTCTGGCACCCGAGTCGAAGAAAGGGACAATACACGAAATTCCTTGATTCTTGCTTTTAACTAAACAAGACAAGGGTGGGGACTTGTCGGGATGTGAAAATCGACCGATAACCAGTTACGGGGATTTCATGACCGGGCCTGTTGCTCATCAAGATTGACTGGGTTAGACTTAAACGAGTAGTAACATCTATGATGTAGCAGTGCTAGATAGGTGCGAAAATCGAGGCAAAATAGCTTGAAGGTTGTGGAGTAACACAATTGGTAAAAGTATACCTACCTAGGGAGTTAATTGTATGACCGCGAGTCGTGGGTGCAATTAATGTCTGCTGGGACGTCAAGACCTACTAGGAAATAGAATTTCCCGAACAATGCAAGGGGTTATTGTTTCGATAAAATAGTGGGAGAACTTTTTCGATAGAAAGACCAATCTTCGTTAATTATAAGTATTATCTTAAATCTGTCTGCTTATTGTTGTCTGTTATTTATATTTAGCCATGCCAAAATTCACTGCCAATTGCGAACAAACTATATTGCAAATCTGGATATCATCACTCCACGATGAAGGCATGACTGGGTACAAAAATATTAATAAATATTGCACTTACCTGATCAAGAGGCTAAAACGAATCAATGAGCTTGGAGCTATATTGACTCTAGATGATAGATGGTAATCATCACAAATGGCCTGCCTGAATCATTCTCTCATTTTATCGATCATTGTGAAGTTCCACACAAAGGAATTAAGACCGATGATTTGCATAAGTTGTTAGACAAATATGAGAAAGCCCTCGAAAGAGGACAAGGATTGATCGAAGGAAAGAATTGTCCCTTATGTAAGAAAAATGAGGAACTGAGTAACATGACTGATGAGGAATTCCGAAACATACTTGACCAAGGTATAACCTAAGTTATTTCCTTTTTGATGAAAAACCATCTTAAGATTTTCTTTTGATGTAAATCATCTAACATTTCTGGTTTCTGTAAAAGTGTTTACAGAGGATGACTGGAACGTGCTGCAAGTGACCAAGTCTGGGTTTCAATTGCACATGAGGGAAACATACTTCAAGGAATGGGTCAAGGAGCATCTGGATTTTTCTTATTAGCATATGTTTTTCTCAAATTCTGGATTTAGGCATTAGTTAGAGTTTTGTCTATTTATTTCGAACTTTGTACGAAACTTCTTAGCTTTACCATTATGAATGGAGTTATTTTAATTAAAGCTTTTAATTCGTACATAATTGCTTTACCGTTGTAAATAAAGCAAAGAAATATAGAGTATTGATAAAACTTAAATTATGCTAAATCAAGAAAAGAAAAACAAAATTAGATAATTGTCCACATTCGATCATAATTCCTAAAAGAAGGAATCAATGGATTGTTTTCATCATGGCTCTTGAAATATAGAAGATTGATGAATTCAAAACATGCGAGTCCTGTCTGAAAAGGAAAAATAATCGATTAACAAGGTATTTTAAATACCAAGTGTTTAAATGGATAAAACCGTTAATGCACATGTGGATCACTAAAGCATTAGTGCGAGTAATTAAATTGCTTCATAAAGTATCCTGATAGCATTTAGGATACGAGTACTTTGGAATGTACAAGTTTTTGGAAAGGTTGAAGGGTTCAAAGTGTTTCATAAAGGCACTAAGTAAAGTGCAAGTATGGAAATGTTGAAAGGATTCAAAGGATTCCAAAACCGAAGCAATTAAGGGCATTAAAGTATGACCATTCGATTTAATCGAAGTGATTAATACATAAGCCCTAAATTACTCAAATGATCTAAATGAAGAATAGAATTCTTGAATAGCAAGTTAAATCTAATAAAAGGAATCGAACTATGAAAGACTAGATTCATTCCTTAAATTAGTATTGCTAAAACTACTCAATCAATTCTGGGGGTCAACCCCATGACTCTAGAAGGATACTTTGACTAGTAACCTTTTTAAGTCAATTCCTACGAAAACCGTACTAACACAAGTATGGTATATCATCCATGAATGATAAAATTGGATAGTGGATTC
The DNA here is from genome assembly GCA_038501285.1 of Penstemon eatonii. Lineage (NCBI taxonomy): Eukaryota > Viridiplantae > Streptophyta > Magnoliopsida > Lamiales > Plantaginaceae > Penstemon > Penstemon eatonii. The sequence goes on from CM076714.1 coordinate 47,655,949, forward strand.
AATTGAGAAAATTTGTAGGGTATCCAACGAAATCCATTGGATACCTGTTCCATGATCCTAAAGAACGAAAGTAGTCCGTTGCTAAGGATTCCCAATTCTTATAGGGTGGTTCCCTCGCTAATAGAAATGGGATATTACCATGGAACTTGATGAAGTCCTAGACTTGGACACATCCCTACAAATAGTGGGAGTGTATTTTCAAACCTACTGAACCAAAATTTTGTACACCAAATTTCGAAGATTCGATCAAATTCGAAAAGGAACTAGTACGTTCACGAATATGATCGATTGGATAGTGATCCAAGAACTTTCGAAATATCTATGCATAACATAGATTCGGGCACATAGCTTAAACGCCATGTGATCTAAGTAGATTGTGAATAATCTATTTGGAGACAACGAATCATAGAAGCTTCGTGTGACTGCGAAGAATATCCATTGGATTTAAATCCAAAGGAAAAATCTATGACTTTGGACCAGTATCTCGAAGCTAGAACATGCAACTAGATGAGATAGTCAAAGTGGTTGACTTTATCAAAATTGCATGTAAATCTCGATGTACAAAAGAATCAGTGGGAGCTTTTGCATTGTTCGTAATATAAACACTAAAGTTGACATAGATGTTGTAAGAGTGTTAAACGCAGACGAAAGCGTGTTCATTCACGAAATTCTTCATTGAAAGATTTAAGGGATACATCTCACGTATTGGCAGTACGTATCTATTGTGATAGATTAGAGAAGATGTTTGAAATCCCAAATCTTAGTACATGGACAAAAACTGAATAAAATCAGTATGGAAAGTCATAGTGAGGACAGTTTCCATAGAAATATAAAATCTCTCTCAAAGTCAATGAGCCCTACATTTGATGAGTAAAGAGGATAATATCTCTGAACACCCTTCCATATAAAAGGTGGCATAGTATATGCAACGTCATGTACAAGACCAGACTAAACACATGCTATGAGTTTCATAAGCTGATGTTAGTCAAACACCAGTAAGGAGTATTGGTATACCGAAAGGAAGCATTCCTTAAAGAACTCTAGGAGTTCTGAGGATATATTGCTGGTCAACGGTAATAATGAAGAATTGGAACTCGAAGGATTTAGTGATTAGAGTTTCCCGTCTGAAGTGAATCTAATGTTCTGGTTTTATGGGGCAACGATGATTTGAAAGGGTTCAAAAGGACAATCGATGCCGGGATAACCACTAAAACAGAATATTTCGCAGTATTGAATACAGCGAAGGAAAGTGTTTGGACGAAAACTTCTTCCAACAAATTGGAAGTAGTACCTAGCATTGCGAAGCCTATAGTTATCTTCAATGATAACTTAAGGCAATTGCTTTAGCAAAGGAATCGAGATCTTACCCATGATCTAAACACAAGTATACCATATGATCTGGCAAATCATAGGTAGAACGAGACGTGGGGTAAACCACGTCAAGAGACAACATAGCAGATCCACTAATTAAGTCATAATCACAAAAGGGTTCGACGGACATCTGGAGTGAGATGGGCCTTAGAAACGTATGTGGTTGGATTTAGGGCAAGTGGGAGATTGATAGGATAGTGCCCAGCAAGCCAACAAATATAAGCTTGTTTAGGTACTTCCTTTAGAAGCAATCTTATGATTCATAAGATAATACGCCCGTTTATTCATAGTACGTGAATTAAACAATGGCCAACTTCATCTCTCGCGAACGTATCTAAGCGATTGGATGAAACCCTGAGATCACTCATGACTACGGGATTATTCACTTCAGTATTGGGTGCGATTAATCATGAAACAGTCTCAAAGGTTGTGATCTCAAAAATGTTCCAAGTCATAGATTCATATCGAGACGGGGTATCGAATGAATCGTCAAGACTTGTAGGATTATGCATGATTCACATAAAGTGAATTTGTTGTCGTTTCATGAACAAGGCATTGAATGCTAGTGCATATGACTAGGTGGTTCGATAGGGGATCGAACGCATCGAACGACCCGAACAGAGAGACCCATCGTGGAAGTGCGTTAAGCATATCGGTAATGGGATGTCTCTCAAGACTTATAATAGTGTACGATTTAGTCCTTTGACTTGAGGTACTAGGGCGGATTCGGTACACGGGAATACGTACTTTGATTTAGGAGCCGATCACATAGCTTGGTCATTGTGCGACTACTTTGGGTACGTATGAACGTGTGCGCGGATAGTTAGTACTAATATAGGATCTATCGACTCATCCTGATAAGATGAGAGAATTTCCTGTACGTTCTTAGATAATAAATCCGAGGAATCTACGGCCGTAATCGGTGACGGATTTGGAAAGGGGTTTCCAAATTTAGCAGTCATACTGGAATTATTATCCTGAATTAGAAAGTACAGAATTGAGATGATTAGAGGTGCCGACCAATTCACACACCCTAGGTCTCAATCGGGAAATTAGTTGATAGAAGGACCGTATGTACATGGCATTTATAAGAGGCGAAGGTTCACGAAATCAATTCACCTGAAGTTGGGCCTCATGGGCTTGTGGCTAGACATCGACCATGAGGTGTGGGTACTCCTGAATTAATAAGGAAATTAATTCTGGAGTGGTCAATTAAAGTGGTTAATTGATCGGAGCAATTAATTGCTCACTAATTAAATCACGAAAGTCGTGAGCCTGCTGCCAATTGATGGTGAACCTAGAGGGTCACACACAATACAGTTGGACAGTGACAGTCTGAAAGGAATCAATTGATTTAAGGAATTAAATCAATATATGAATTAAAGTATTAATTCATGAAGAAGAATAATTAATTAGAAGTAACTAATTAATTAATCGAGAATTAAAGTGTTAATTCGAAGTGGAAAATCATTAATTAGAAGTAACTAATTAATGAATCAATTGGAATTTCTAATTGATTAAATCCTCAATTAAAGTGTTAATTGGAAATGATTAATTAATTAATAGTGGATTAATTAATTAAAGCATATGGGCCAATTATTGTTAAGATAAAATGATCTAGGATTGATTATTCTTACATGGGCCGATTTTGCTAAGGGTGACTTGAATTAATTTAAGATTGATGAAGCATGTAGGCATGGTTAAATTAATTAATTGATCTCTTGATCAATTAATTTAGTCATGGCCGAACCATGCTAAGTAAATTAATTGATCTTATGATTAATTAGTCAAAGGGGGGCGATTTTGATGGAAATAGGTTAGGGAAGATTTTCTTGTGAAGAGATATAGCATATCTTGTGAAGAGATATGTCATATCTTGTTTCCTTAGGAGATAAGGAATAAGAGATATATTTTATATCTAGAAGGACTCTTCTAAATATAAGAGATATATCATAATCTCTTCAAGAAAGCAAGAAAATCTCAACAAACTAACAACCCCATTAAATAGGGAGAGAGAGATCGAAAATATAGAGAGACCTAATCGAAATTTTCAGCCAACTAATTGAGAAGGAAAAATCGATTTCTCTCCCTGTTTAGTTTTCTCCAAAAATCGCCCCACCCCTGTGAAGGATTTTTCTCCAAGCTTCTTCCCGGATCTGAATCCAATTCCTGACGAGACGATTCCTTAATCCTAGTTCTGAGCCTGGGGATTTCGCGAAGTCACTCAAATCCAACTGGTGTGGACTATCTCTAGAGGCACAACACTTGGGGTGCTCTAGTGAACAACCGAAGACCGGAGGAAACCACCACCTTGCCTGTGGTGAGGTAAAATGGCTTTTACCACCTATTTAATTTTAGTATATGCATGCTTTAATTAAATTCAACCTTTATTCATATGTTCCAATAAGAAACCCTGGGATTTGGTGTATGATAAAATTTTAAATTCCGCACTGTTGTAGTTGACAAATTATACCCAATAAAAACCCAACACAATTCATTACATGGAGGCCCAATCAAGCTGGATATTACAAGAAGGCCCATAATGTATAGGTTTGAAAATTGTAATAGTTAGGACATTTAATTTCCACCCTAGACTGACCAATTGATTCATCACTTGGCTCGTGATGAATCGCATAGGATGGGCAATCGATCAATCATATCCTGCTAGGTGATGTATGTTTACTATTATTCTTTGATGTATGTTATGCATGCTTAGAATAGATCACGTAAACAAGATAAGCATAATCTGATGAGACCTCGCACAAGAAAACTTAAAACCTCCAATTGAACTTAAAATTCAATTAGAATATTAAATCGAACTTAAGGGCGCATATGAATAGTCTCTATGGTCCGAGCCTATCCAATTACTAGGTCTTAGGCATATTGTACGAATATATCTCGATGTCTCACGAGTCGTGGGTCGAGCTATAGGAGGATAATATGTCTATTGCCTCGATGCACGAGTTTAGTGCCAAGGGAGGGGATAGCAAGGTTTTAGGCGCTGTCTCACGAGTCGTGGGGCGTCTAGGATTGAACTATTTCTCTCCACGAGTATTGGACATGATTTAACGCTAGTAAGTATGGATGTCTCACGAGTCGTGGGTCGATATCGAAAAACGAGGCTAAATGAACTTAAGGGTTAGCTGCGATGGTTAACCGTCGACGTAATCGACCACCAAGTGAATCAAATAGTATGGCCAACGAGTCGTGGGTACTAGGAGATTGCATTTGGGCCTTAAGCTCGCTAGGATATTTTAAAATTCCCGAAACTTATATGGGGGCATAAGATTTTGATTAAAATAGTGGGAGTAATTTACAAATAAAAACCATGTTTGTAAATTGTGCATTTTAAATTAATCTTTCGCGTATTTATTTCTTCTCTCGTCATTTTGTAGATATAATGTCTAAGAATCCGATTTCCATCATACTTGAACAAAACAAATTAACTGGACCCAACTTCCATGACTGGGTCAGGAACCTTAAGATCATTCTCGCTTCTGAAAAGCGAGGTTTTGTCCTTGATGGGCCCCTTCCTGAACTTGCTAAGGATGCCGATGATACTGAGAAAGAAGCCGTGGATTTATGGCTTGACGATGACTTGCAGTCACGTTGTCTCATGTTGGCATCCATGACGAATGAGCTTCAAAAGCAGCACGAGCATATAAAGTCTTCTTTTGAAATCTACACGCACCTGAATGGTCTATTTGGGGTGCAAAGTAGATATGAGCGGTATGAAACTGCTAAGACTTTGCAACAAACGAGGATGGCTGAAGGTGCTGATGTTCGATCTCACTGCATCAAGATGATTGGGCTTATTGAAAAGCTTGGTCATCTTGACGTAAAGATGGACAAGACCTACTGCCAGGATATAATCCTCCAGTCGTTGCCAAGATCATTCGAGCAATTCGTAGTGAACTACAACATGCACAAGATGGATGTTGAACTTCACGAGTTGGCTAATATGCTCGCCACTGCCGAGGCTTCCATGAAAAGAGAGAAGCCAGTGATGGTTGCTACCTCGACCCAATCCAAGTCCAAAAGGACAAAGAAAGGGAAGGGGAAAGGAAATGCTTCTTCAAGCAAAGGTAAAGCACCATCTGGGCCCATAGGGAAGGGAAAGAAGCGTAAAGCTTCGTCTGGTGAACATAAATGTTTCTACTGCAAGAAACCTGGACACTGGAAGAGGAACTGCAAAGAGTTCTTGGAGAGTTCGAAAGGTATATTCCTTGTTGAAGTTAATTTATCAATTAACTGTGCATCATGGGTGCTAGACACTGCTTGTGGTTCTCATCATTGTAATGATTTACAGGTGATGGGAGCAACAAGGCCACTTAGGCCAGGGGATTGGATCCTGAGATTTGGCAATGGAGCTAGAGCTGCTGCCGAGGCCATTGGCGAAGTGGAGTTAGATTTAGGTGGTAATAAGCTAGTCCTTAGGAACGTTCTTTATGTACCTGGTTTGGTGAAAAATATTATTTCTATTCTTGTTTTGGATAATGAAGGTTTTAATTTTACTATTAATAAAGGTTCCTTTTCGTTATTCATGAATGATTATATGTTTTTCACTGGTACATTAAAAGATGGACTATATACCATTGAACCACCTAATTTAGTGATGCATGTGCAACAAAACAAAAGGAAACAAGATAATGAAATATCTGCCCAATTATGGCACGCTCGACTTGGACATATTTCTAAGTCAAGGATTCAAAAGTTAGCATCTTCTGGTGCGATTGAAATCAATCGCATTGATGAAATGCCAACATGTGAACCATGTCTAAAGGGTAAAATGGCTAAGTTGCCATTTAAGGGAAACCCTGAGCGAGCCAAGCAAACATTGGACTTAATACATACTGACGTATGTGGACCACTAAGAAAAAGCGCCCGAGGTGGCTATGACTACTTCATCACTTTCACTGACGACTTTAGTCGTTATGGATATGTGTTCTTGTTGAAACCCAAGTCTGAAGCCTTTGAGCGATTCAAAGAATTCAAGATGGAAGTAGAGAATCAACTTGGTCATACGATAAAGGCTCTTCGTTCTGACCGAGGTGGAGAATTTCTTATTAACGAATTTCTGAATTATCTTGTAGAGCATGGAATATTATCGCAGTGGACTCCTCCTGCAACACCCCAGTTAAATGGAGTGGTAGAGAGAAGGAATCGTACTTTGATGGACATGGTTCGATCCATGATGAGTGCTACTGACCTTCCTCTTTCATTTTGGGGACATGCCCTCCTCACGGCAATGAAGATACTGAACATGGTACCTTCCAAATCCGTAGAAAAGACACCATACGAATTATGGTTTGGCAAGGCACCCTCATACGCATTCATGCGCATATGGGGATCTTCCGCTTACGTTAAAAAGCTAGTGGGAGATAAATTGGAAACTAAATCCACTTTGTGCAAATTTGTGGGGTATCCGGAAAACTCAATAGGATACGAGTTCTACGATCCTACAAGACAAACTACGTTTGTCTCGAGGAACGCTCACTTCTTGGAGAAGGATTTCTTGGTTGACAAGAAGGAAAATAACGTAGAACTGGATGAGGTCACTGAAGCTGAAAAGGCCGAAGAGATCGATCAAGCTGACCCATCGCCACAGGCAGTGGGAGAACATGAGCATGAAAGTGCACCAGAAAGTACACCGATTCTTCGTAGGTCAGAAAGACAACGTAGAGAACCCGAGAGGTACTACGGTCTGCTGCATGAGACTGGACAGTCTCTAACCGACCCAAGGACTTACGAAGAGGCTATGCTAGACATAGACTCGGGAAAGTGGCGCGAAGCCATGGAATCCGAATTGGACTCCATGCACTCAAACAAGGTCTGGGCCTTGGTAGATCCACCAGTGGGAGTAACTCCCGTGGGTTGCAAGTGGATCTAGAAGCGAAAGCTTGGAGTGAACGGAGAGGTAATAACCTACAAGGCGCGACTAGTGGCAAAAGGATACACTCAAAGACCTGGAATTGACTTTGAGGAGACCTTCTCGCCCGTCGCAATGCCTAAATCCATTCGAATCTTGCTGGCCATAGCTGCGTGGTATAACTAAGAGATATGGCAGATGGATGTAAAGACTGCCTTTCTCAATGGGGACATTGATAAGGAGATCTACATGGAGCAACCAAAAGGATATGCATCCAAAGGAGATGAACACAAGGTGTGCAAACTCCAGAGGTCCATTTATGGACTGAAGCAAGCTTCCCGAAGTTGGAACATTCGTTTCGATGAGACAATCCAAACTTTTGGATTCATCAAAAACATGTTCGAACCTTGCGTGTACAAGAAGATCAGTGGGAGTACAGTTGAATTTTTGGTGCTTTACGTTGACGACATTCTTCTCATTGGAAACAATGTGAAAGCTCTGTCCGAAACTAAAGCATGGTTATCTACACAATTCTCAATGAAGGATATGGGAGAAGCATCCTTTGTACTAGGTATAAGGATCTACCGAGATAGATCAAAAGGACTGCTGGGCCTCTCCCAATCCCAGTACATAGATAAAATCTTGAAAAGATTTAATATGGAAGAATCCAAGAGAGGATTGCTTCCAATGAGACATGAGATTGCACTCTCTAAGTCTATGGCCCCAAAGACGCCTGAAGAGAGAAACAATATGTCTCGAGTACCGTATGCATCCGCGATAGGAAGCATAATGTATGGTATGTTATGTACGAGACCAGACGTAGCGTACGCTCTAAGCGTTACAAGTCGCTACCAGTCTGATCCAGGTGAGCAGCACTGGATAGCCGTAAAGGCAATTCTGAAGTACCTGAAAAGGACTAAGGAATTGTTCTTGGTATACGGTGGAGGAGAATTGAAATTGGAAGGCTATACAGACTCGAGCTTCCAATGTGATGTAGACGACTTCAAGTCGACATCAGGATACGCATTCTGCCTCAATGGTGGTGCGGTTAGCTGGAAGAGCTCCAAGCAAGAAACAACCGCGGATTCAACCACCGAAGCAGAATACATTGCTGCAAGTGATGCAGCAAAGGAAGGTGTTTGGAAGAGGAACTTCATCCAGGAATTGGATGTGATACCTAGTATCGCTGAGCCCATTACTATCTTCTGTGATAACAATGGGGCTATAGCGCAAGCAAAGGAGCCGAGATCTCATCAGAAATCCAAGCACGTACAAAGACGATACCACATGATAAGAGATATCATTGGTAGAGGAGACATTAAGATGGAACGTGTCGACTCAGAAGATAATACGGCGGACCCGCTAACGAAGCCTCTGCCTCAAAAGGCATTTGAGAAACATCTGCACAAGATGGGACTCAAGAACATAAAAGACTGGCTTTAGGACAAGTGGGAGATTGATAGAAATAGTGTCCTGCAAGCCAGCTGTATGGCGAACATTTATTGTAATAAATGAGGAACTATTCAATTTCGATTAATAAATGCACTTTATTAAATGGTCAACTTTATCTTATGTAATAATTATCTACGCATAAGGATAGAAGTCCTTAGATCACAGGGCTATGGGACAACTCGTGGACTGATCTCCAAGGCTGTGATCTAGAACATATTAAAGAGTCGTAGAATCCAATTGAGATAGGACATCATTGGATTCGGTTAGACTCTCACTATTGTGTGTACTCCGATGAACTGGAGAATGCTGGGGTCCACGAGCGTGACTGGGATGGTCGACACACATAAGTGGGTGGCTTGCTGGGATAGCAAGCGCACTTAATACCCCAATTAGGAAATAACTCACCATGGAAGCGGTAGTCGCATATCGGGGTTGAAGTTATTCCAAATTTATAATAGTATACGAGGAACGATCCCTAACTACTTGAGGTGATAGGGTTTATCTGGTGCGAGAACGTCTATGCTTTGATGTGAGTTCCGACTGACTGGGGATCGCCAGAAAGTCTCTGTGGACTCACATTGGGTATAGAGGAACTCGTATGCAGATTCATATCATCAACAAAGGATCCATTGACCCGACTTGATAGGTTGGGAAATTCTCCTATGGATTTCTGTGAGAAATTAATTCTGGTAAATCCTTGGCCAAGGTATCTGACAACTTTATGTAAGTAGCTCATAAAGATTAAGTCAAAGAGAATTTATTTCGAGATCAGAGTACATAAGGTCAAGACAAAAGAAAAAGGGAATCCGATGAAAGACCATGCCCTTAAGTCTCGACTGGGAGATTGATCGATGGAGAGATTATGTCGTATATGGAAATTATAAATGATAAAAGGTTCACTAAATTAATTCACCAGTGATTGGGCTCCATGGGCTTGTGGCTGGACATCGACCGTGGAGTGTGGGAGAATTCCCAAATTGGCAGGGGTGCTAATTTTGGAATGATCAATCGACAGAGTGTTCGATTGATTTAGAGTAAGTCTTACTCGAATAATTAAATAATATTTAATTATAACCCACGGCCAATTATGTGGTGAACCTACGGGGGCATACACAATACACATGAAGCGAAAGCGAGGAAATAAGAACGACGGAGTCGACTGGGTCGACTGGGTGAATAATCGACTGGGTCGATTATTATGGGTGGGTCGACTGGGTCGACCCAATTGGAACAAATGGGATCCAATTGGAATTGGATCAGGATCATAAATTAAATTGGAATTTAATTTGTGGATTAATTAATTAAGTTGGATTTAATTAATTAGAAGGGATTTTAATTAAATGGACTTAGAGTCTGATTTAATTAAATGGGAGATTAAGTTAATTAATTGGGCTATTTAATTGGGAGATTAAATAAAGCCTGGTCAAATTAATTAACTGAGCCATGAATTAATTAGGAGACTTGGTCTTCTAATTAAAGAGGGCCATGGCCCATGTAGGAGAGAAGAGCCCTAGTCCTAAAAGGACTAGGTTAGGGAGATAACTATAAGTAGCTATCTTGTAGTTATTTTTCACACAACACCATATGCAAAATTAAGCAAGAGCAAAATTAAGCAAGAGCAAAATTTTCTCTCCCTCTCCCAAGCATATAATCGACCGAACCCTGTTCTTCTTTTGGAAGAATTTTCGTTTTCGATTCTTGTTCCAAAATCGTTCCTATATCCTAGATCTTAATATATCTTGTGTTCTAGCTGATCAAGATTTATTATTTTCGTGTAATTGTGGTGTATCAACCAGTAAAGGCGCAACACGTGGGGCGCTACTGCAGAGCTTGGAACGATTTGGTTGAGGAGAAATTCAGAGTTCGTTTTTGCTAGCCGAGGATTTTCAAGGAGATAGGTATAACGTGTAAACTTATACTATCGTTTTATTTATGTTCATATATATACACCTAGAGTAGTATCCTGGCAAGATTCCGTAAGAGGTCCTAAAATTTTTATATTCCACTGTGCCTAGGGCTGTTTATCTTACCGAATCCCAACAAATATTCGACGGATTATTACCGTTGGAAAAAAAAAAAGAAAAAACAAAATGTTTCTGACCGAAGCTTGCGGTCGGAAAATATGTAACATATATATATATATATATATATATATATATATATATATATCATTCAATTTGAGCATCGATCGATCTAATTACGAATAACCTCAATGTACATAACCCCGAGGTCAATAGTGTTGACCTTAGTCAATTAGAACTTCAATTTGAGAATCGATCGATCTAATTACGAATAACCTCAATGTACATAACCCCGAGGTCAATAGTGTTGACTTTGGTCAATTAGACATTCAATTCGAGAATCAGTCGATCTAATTCCGAATAACCTCAATGTACATAACCCCGAGGTCAATAGTGTTGACTTTGGTCAATTAGACATTCAATTCGAGAATCGGTCGATCTAGTTACGAATAACCTCAACGTACATAAACCCGAGGTCAATAGTGTTGACGTTGGTCAATTAGACCTTCAATTCGTGAATCGATCGATCTAATTACGAAAAAACCTCAATGTACATAACCCCGAGGTCAATAGTGTTGAATTTGGTCAATTAGATCTTCAATTCGAGAATCGGTCGATCTAATTACGAATAACCACAATGTACATAACCCCGAGGTCAATAATGTTGACTTTGGTCAATTAGACCTTGAATTCGTGAATCGATCGATCTAATTACGAATAACCTCAATATACATAACCCCAAGGTCAATAATATTGACTTTGGTCAATTAGACCTTCAATTCGTGAATGGATCGATCTAATTACGAATAACCTCAATGTACATAACCATAAGGTCAATAGTGTTGACTTTGGTCAATTAATATTACAAATCGTGAATCGATATCAATTTGATTTTTAATAACCTCAATGTACATAGCCCGGCCCTAAGGTCAACAATTAATGTTGACTTTGGTCAATTAACGTTTCGAATCGAGAATCGATCGATCTGATTTCGAATAAACTCAGTATACATAACGAAATTGAATAATATAAAACAATTTTAATTGTAAAAGTTTAATCAAGCTATGGTATTTTAAAATTGATGAATAATAAATTTGAATTAATTTGAAAAAAAAAAATTGAAATTTCCGACGGGCATACCCGTCGGAAATTCCGTCGGAAAACTGCGCGACTAAAACCCTAGCCGCGCATCTTTCCTTTCATTTATTTCATTTCTCCTTCTCTTCTCTCCTCCGCCGCGGCTGCAAACCCCACCGCCACCACCCATCCTCCCACTCCCCCCCTCTCTCTCTCTCTCTCTCAACCCACCGCGTTTTTCCTCTCTCTCCCACCCACCCACCCCGTGGCCTGCCACAACCCAACCGGTTCCGAGCCCGTACGCCGTACGCCGCCACTCCTCCGCTTCCCTCCGGCCATCTTCTCCACTCCCCACCGACACCTCTCTACAATATAAGGTGAGATTTGTTTAATTTATTTTCTGAAAATTTATAATTAATGTTGGTAAAAATTTAGCCAAATCTGGTTCAATTACATTATTTGCTCAAATTTTATGCTTGAGTTTAGATTTATATATATTTGTCAATCCACTCTTTAGGTATATAATTCAATTCTCGGTTCGCGGCTGAATTAATTTATTCATTCTGTGTTTTTCCTTTGTCGAGCCACAAGTGTGGTTTTGTTTGTCTGTGTTTTTCTTTTGTTCATTCTAGAGTTGCAATTTGTTACTAGAGTCAAAGTTAATGGGTAATTTGTCTTACTGAAAAGATTCACTATTTTCATGTCAAATTACTTGTACATTATAAATGTGGTCTTTGATGCTTAATTAAATCTTCAATTGGAGATATGAATCATCTTGTTTAGACACCTAATCTAATTAGTAAAAAGACATGGCCACCGCATTTTTCCTCTCTCTCCCACCCAACCACCGCGCGGCCTGCCCCTCCGTCGTCGTTGGATCTCCCCTGCCCCTGCTCCATCGTCGCCGGACCTCCAAATCCCCTGCCCCTGCTCCGTCGTCGCAGCCCATGTCCTTCCTGAAACCACCGCAACCCAACCGGTTCCTAGCTCGTACACCGCAGCTCGATCCCTATGTAAGTGTTGCCATACTCACTTTCTCCTCTCAATTTAAGTTGGTTTAATGGATCTACTTCATGTGTTGCTGAAAATTATTTTATGTTTTTGCTATGTATAATTATTTCTATGTATAATTATTGTGTTCAATTAAATTAAGCTAATTTTGACTCATTGTTAACTATATATAGTTTTCCCATTTTTTGGTTTGATGCGATTTGGTTAATGTTAATGTGTTCTTAAAGTAGTTGTGGTGCATTAGATATATAGGTGTTAAATTATTTCTTATAGTAATTATGGTGCATTAGATATATTGTATATAGTAGTTATGGTGCATTAGATATATTATATCACTACTTTAACGGTATTACGAGAAATATTAATTCTCTTTCAATTTATTCTTGTTCATTGCAAAACTTAATTGTATATGAAATCAGTTGATGTAAGTATAAAAGATCATTTTGACTTCTACGTAAGTGCCAAATGTATAACATGAAACTAGCTCCTAAATGTTTGTTTATTTCCTGTTAAGTTACTCCCTTTTTCTTTTTATAGCTTCTGGAGACGATGGTCAAGAACTGTGGTGATTATGTGCATTTCCAAATCGCATAAAAGATAGCTAGTACATACTAAGGTACTTCTCTACTTTATTGCATAAAAAAATTGGGATGAAATGGTTGTTCTGAGCTAGCATTGATTCAAAACGTACATTTTGAAAAGATTGATGTAAATGTGTTAACTCTCAAAGTGGATATTTGTAAGCTAAGATATCAACTCCTTGATGTTTAATCCACTTGTTTGGATAATTTGACTCCGTGTGATCTTTTGCAATCATTTTGAGCTCTTTTAATGCATTATGAGTAATTGGATCTTGAATTTGTATCTACCGACATTATGCTCTTAAAATTATGTGTAAAATTTCATTGTTATTGTATCATATACTCCTTCAATAGTATATTTACTTGAATTTGTAATTTTGAGCCTATTTATTACATTTTTGTCTATCTTGTGTTTGCGCCTGTTGTATTATGGAATTTTGTTGACGATTGAGATTAATTTGATTTTGTAAGATATTTTATGATTTTCGACGTAGTTATTGATTTATTTTGCTAATTTTTATGCGTGATTTGTTGATACTTTTGTGGGATTTGTTGATTTTTGTATGGTATTTGGTGATTTAATTGATATAGGTTTAAATCAGGGAAAATAAATAAATTCATAAATAAAATTATTATTTTTTGCATATTATTTTTTTATTTTATTTTTGTAAATTTCCGACGGGAACAACCCGTCGGAAATTTTTTTTAAAATTTTTTATTCAAATTTCCGACGGGTTGACCCGTCGGAAATTTACAAAAAAAAATAAAAAAGAAAAAATTTCCGACGGAACATCCCGTCGGAAATTAAAGTCAAACAATTGACCGATAGTAGTTTCCGACGGAACTAGCCGTCGAAAATCCAGTCGGAAGTTGTCCGTCGGAAAATTTCCGACGAACTTTCCAACGACCTTGATCCATCGGAAATTTCCCGTCGGAAAATTTACGACGAGCATATTTTCGACGACCTTTTCGACGGGTATTTTCCGTCGGAAAATGTTGATTTTCGACGGAATTTTCGAAAAATCCGTCGGAAATTCCGTCGAAAAAACCTGCTTTTCTTGTAGTGTTTCCAATGCCAAATCATTGTTGTCTCCATTGTCGCATTGTTGCATTTTGATTAGTTTCCATTGTTGCATTTTCCATCCTCGATGTAATACTATTATGCTTATTTTATTATTATTGTCTCTACGTTTATTATGCTTAATCTCACCTATTACAATAATAATGATAATAATAATAATAATAATAATAATAATAATAACAATTATTATTATAACTTATTGTTTTAATTCATTTTTAAAATTAAGTTTAATGATATTATAATTATTATTCATTGTGTGAGTTATATTATTATTATAAATAATAATAGGTGAGAGTGGTGATTTTTTTCTCCAATTAATTGGTTTTATTCCTCCTGGCGGATGGAGACTGTGCCTAGGAAATTGTAGACTTATCTGGGGATAGAAGTGGACAATCCTGGGCTGTGAAAGTCCTATGGATTGGAGATGGCCTTACATGTCAAGGATATATGAACATGCCTAATAATGAAAGACTAAAACATAATGGATGCTCAAATTGCTTTGAGAACAACATTCTTCTGGTGGAATTCCACATCCAATTTTGATTCATATGACTAAATATAAATCAAGAAACATATACTCTGTGACATTATGCAATCAAACATGACATGATTTTACAGAAAATATCATTAGTTTTTTTTTTTTTTTTTTTTTTTTTGAGATGGTGAATACATTGTTACATCAAACACTATATCGAATCGAAACTATTCCAATGATAAGAAAGTTATAAACTAGGAGAAGACTAGTATGAAACTAGAGAAAATACCCACATTCGTGAGAGTTGAACACATGACCTCCTGGTCATGGAGCCTCATCCTTAACCACTTGATTAAGGCCTCATCGACATATTCATTAGTTGATGACCTAAAGTTTGGGTATTTCTTGTAGGTAGCAAGACCACATAAATTAAAAACGCTCATTCAAGTGGGAACAAATTAAAAGGTGAAAAATCTTATATATATATATATATATATATATGAGAATGGTCTTTGACCCATTTTGACTGAAATTCTTTTTTTTGGTGTTTTTGAATTTTTTTTATTGTCTTCAAAATTGTGATTGGTTGGTATAATATTGCCAACTCGATTTTTTTTTTTATTATAATGTAACTAGAATCATGCCTTAATATTAGGTATGCGTTAATGGAGGTAACAATTTCCACCTTTAAAATATACATACAAGAATGGAAGTTTTCAAATTTGAATCTTCTTTTTATTTTACGAGTCTTACCTAATTTAATGACAATAAATCAATGTAAATATTATCTCCCTTCTAATCAGGAAAATAACAATTAAAATATGAATGTATTTTGTCTACTCCACATAAATGTTGGCAGTTACATATTTCATAACATAATTACGCCCATAATTATCTCTTTTTACATATTTATCTCCATCATAATCTAATTGTTTCTTTCATTTTACATATTTATCTCCACCATAATATAAACCATATTCCATCTTTCTCTACACCTCCATTGTAATTTTTGTCGATTCTTTCATTTTTTCTAACAATTTCTCTTCCAATAATATAAACCATATTCCATCTTTAAGCCCAATTGTATACTTTTTATATTGTTGTCCATTATTTTTAATGAATTCTCATTTAGTTTTGTGTTGTTAGTGGCTCAATTGAGGTCCTTGATGATGGATATATACATATTGATATATAAGGATGCATGTATTGTTTCATTTTGATCCTAACTTAATTCTTTTTATTGATAGTGCATATACTATTCCTAAAAATAAAAGTTTCCAGTCCTATTAATGTATGCAGGTGATCTCCTTCTAAGTTATGCAAGTATGGGTTAAGTTTTGTTTTATGGTTCAAGGCGGCTAAGTTAATTCATTTTTCCTAACAATTTTTTTATCATGTTTAATTTTTTGTTAATCTCTTTTGTTGGCGACATTACTAAGCCTAATTGTATGCTTTTTATAATATATGTAATTATGTTTTAATGTGTTATCCATTATATTTTATGAATTCTTATTTAGTTTTGCGTTGTTAGTTGGGGAGGTCTTAAGTTAGTACATGTTGTGTTAGGTACACATAAGGAACCCCTCTCTTTGTCATTGGATTAAAAATGAAAAATGAGATTTCAATCTCAGCCTTTAAAAAATTGAACCCGTTACCTATTAAGTAGGTGATTGAGTTAGACAAATTTTTTAATTTTTTAAATTAATCAAAATTAAGTTACACTTTTACCTATCCACTACCTTTTCAACTACACAATTACCTTTCTAGTTAAAAAAAAAATCATTTTTATCTTCTTTATTTTATATCGTTTAACACTACTAGAAATAGGTGTGTTTGATTTTGTTTGGTTTTTGGTTTCGATTAAATTTGACAAACTAGAATTTTTTTTCCTATCGTTTCAAGCTTTAATTTGATGTATACTATATGTTATTTGGTTGTGTATTAAAAGAGAATTTTGTGGTCGAATTTTCGTAGGTATTTGAACACGTAATTTAGATCTTTCCAATACTTCTATTAATTAATCTTTTCGTCATTCTTTGGGTTTTTAATTTGTTTTTTTTTTTCGAATTATTGTGATGTTGTAGGAAGGGTAAGAAAAAATTTAGTACGGCGATTCTGGAGAGGAAAAAGGCGGCGAATCGACTTGTAGTGGATGAGGCTATCAACGATGATAATTCCGTGGTGTCTCTTCATCCTGAAACTATGGAGAAGCTCCAGCTTTTTCGTGGCGACACTATCTTAATCAAGGTATAAATTTATGATTTCTTTTTCTTTTTTAGCCTTTAGGTTCTCAATCGACTTATTTATTTTGAATTGAATCAGAACGTTAGTGTTTTGTTAATTGACTTAAATCAAGATTAGTTGGATTCGGTTAGGTTATGATTAGTTTTTGAATCAAAACTGCACCTGTTCTTTCTTTGAGTTGATGATCTTATTTGAGTCTTAGAAGAAAGTACGAAGATGTACATGTTGTACTTGTGTCGAAGAGAATACTTGCTGGTATGTGTTCGCATGGTACTTTGAAGCTCTAGCTATGGCGGCTTTTTGTCAAAATTGAGCATTGTTATCTTGTTTCTTGTTCAATTAAATTTCATAAAAAAGTTCCAAATAGATATTATTTGCAATCCTTGTGATAATTTTGTATTAATTAGGGCTTATATCAAGCTTTCATAATAAAGAGCTAAATTCAATTTTATTCTTCATTGTGGATTGAATCTATTAGCAGATTAGAATGGAGTTGATGCTAAAAACTTAAATTAGTTCAATGATCTATGTGTGACAGTTCTCTCTCTCTTTGTCATGCTATTTTTTTTCCTGCAGACATTGTCTTGTACCTTTGTGAGAAAGAACATATTGAAGGTGGCACGTTCTTTCAGCTTTTAGAGGATTTGACAGAATTATCTACAATGAGAAACTGTAAAGATGTATTTGGTTACATAGAGGGTAAACAAGACATTCTTGGGAAGGTAGATGATATCGTGCTTCTTGAAATGCATCTATGCTGTTTATTAGATGTATATGCAGTACATAAAAACAAGTATTTGAAACTTCTTTCTTGGATATCTTTTCAAAATGACAATTTTTTGGTTTTTTCATGTTCTACATATTCAGAGCTTTTCTCCAGAGGGAAACTTGTGATGCTCAGGACATGCAATCAACTTCTTTGTCGTCTATCAAAGGTTTGAATCACTAGAGTGTTCGTTTCTTCTAGTATGTACTGTGGTTCAATTGGATTGCCATGTACTTAATTCCATTAGTCCCCTTTCCTCTCACCAATTCAATAATCTGGATGGGTTTTTATAAAGTTTGAAATTATGTAACATTTCCCTTCAGCTGAGAACCGCCAGGATGATTTTGGACTTCTGTTACTGGTGGTTCCATTGAGACATTTTACTTTCACATATTTCCCAACTTTCTGCAATTCTGTTGCACAGCTGAAATAATGACCTTTTAGAGGGAAAGAAAAGTTTAAGATATAAATGAATAAACTGCTCCAGTGGAGCACTAGAGCTGTACTCTTTCCTGATGATTTTTTTCTTTATGGCAGTTGAGAGAATCAGCGTAGCGCCTGCCTGTGTTGTGCAATAAAATTCATATGTATTTTTTTAAACTAACTGATTTGATAGGAAATGGGATTGAATTTGGATTTATATTGTTGCTCTCTTTGCCCTTCAAAAATAAGGACAATGTTGCAAAAAGACATCTCTTCCTAGTTATAAATCCTAGTCTCATGTAACCCCATCAGTTTCTGCAAGATTTTATGGAAATTAGAACATTCCAGTTGAATAGCATCAAATCAAAAAAATTCTGTCATTTATGCTTTTCAATGATCTAAAATAGGATTTGCAGATCCACTTACCATCAAATCCCACGTACTATGCTGCTAGCGAGATAATCAGGAATATGACTTTTTAAATTTTGAATACTTATCTATGTATATTATATCACATTGCGGGCGAACGATGTGGTATTATGTGGACGAAGTATAATGTTTCTTGCTCATTTTTTCCATTGTCAGAACGCTCAGGTAATAATTTCTGTTAATAAAGAGCTCAGTTATCTTCTAATTAACCAACATTTTACAATGCCCTAATGCATATTTCTCGCAGCTGTCAATATCAAAGGAGTTTTCAATACGTCAAATGAAACAAAATACGAGAAAGAAGCCCCAGACGGTAATTTTAATTTGCTATATTTCATGCTCAATTCCTTCCACTGTACTGCTCATATCATTTCCCAAGTTCAGTTAGTTTAATTTCTAACTCTATTTAATTAATCTCTTTGCTTTCAGGTAGTTCCATTGATTTCAACTTTTACAAAACTTTTTGGAGTTTACAGGCCAGTAGAAGAGGAGAATCTGCTTGCATCAACAATTTATTTTAACTTGTGAACTTTCTGAGAAAGCATATTAGATATTAGTAATTTACATCTTGTTTTTCCGACCGGTTTGGCAATATTTCTTTGGTTTATCATTATTTTTCTTTAGTATGAAGATGCTTTGCAAGGCTAACTGATAACTGATGCTTGTGGTTGTCTTCTCTAGAAATGATTTCCATGCATATTCTCAATTTATACACTTTCTGGTTGAAGGGGTAAATTGCTTCATTAAATTTTTTATAGAGGTAAATTGTGTCTTTTTTTTTTCAAATTTTAGATAGGTAAATTGAACATTATGCATTTCATAGGGGGTAAATTGCCATTAACTTTTGAGAAAAATTGGGTTTGGTACCGAATTTGCAATAAAAACCTATCCTACGATACCAAATTTACATTTTTGTATCCAATAGTACCAAAATTATAAGTAAGTCTATCTTATGATACCAACAATGTAATTTTGTCAAATAATTGTACGTTAATTTAACATTATTGTATAACTATTCAAAGTGGAATTTAGTTCAATTGCTTCTACTTTCTTTTTTAATTATGCCTTAGAGCGAGTTAAAGTCATGCTCAAATCAACATAGATTTATTACTTCTTAACTTAACTATTCAAGAACTGGTCTGAAAACCTATATATTGTCCAAAATTTAAATTGATTTTTACAATAAGTAAGTTCAGACAAGAATTTAATGAATCTAACTCTATTTAAATCTTGATCACATTGCACTCAAATAAATATATGTGCGTGAGAACCACGTTCAAGAATCGCTAGTTAATAAAATTATTGCAGGACAATTAATAAGATAGTTAACAAAAAATATAATGAATCTAGAAAACTTCATAATTATAAAATTCATAATGTTAAAAAAAATTAAAAAAAAAAAATAGTTCTCTGATAATAATGCCAAATTATGAGAAAACTCTAAAAAAAATCACAGTTATAAAGTATATAACTCCATAAGTATTAGCTTCAATTGTTTATGCGATCGACACATCCGGGTCCGTGACATCTTCAAATTTTGTATGAATGTAATCATCACCAAGGTCCGCGTACATTTTCACAAGATTGTTCAAATCATTATCATCGTTCAGGGGTATAAATTCAGATTTCAGTGGTATCTTCCCGAGTAATGGTGGTGGATTTTCATAATCGAACACAAACAGTTGTAGCGCAAAGGCTGCTCCCAAAACACTATCTAACTTTAGTCCGACACTATCTTGAGATATATATGTAGATAATGTTTTGTACTGTACAAGGAAATGAATACTCCTTCTGCATAGATTTGAACAATAGGTCAATACATATTTTGCAATTCATCTAAGGGTTTAAAAATATTATAGATTTGAATTCATACTACTCACCCTGGTTTAGCTTTATTTTCTTACAGTTGTACAATTTTGCCGCGATCCTTTTGCGAGCTATAATTGATTCTACCTAAGATATTGCTATGAGCATT
The DNA here is from genome assembly GCA_038501285.1 of Penstemon eatonii. Lineage (NCBI taxonomy): Eukaryota > Viridiplantae > Streptophyta > Magnoliopsida > Lamiales > Plantaginaceae > Penstemon > Penstemon eatonii. The sequence continues at coordinate 47,676,724 of CM076714.1, forward strand.
ATTAGTATGAAGAAAAATATTTAGCATTTGTGTATGCTTATAAATGGTTATGGCTCCTTACCTCGGTGGTTTCCGAAATCCCTCCCAAGAACAGACCCATTCCATGTTTTTAACAATACCAGCGTTATTAACTTTTTTATGACTCTTTCTAACATCAAACCCCATTTTTCGACCATATTCGATATAAAATGTATCTGCCTCTTCAGAGCAGGTAAAAATCAACTGCCAAATGAACTCGTTATCTAGCATATCCAAGTCATTTTCAGATTCAACAACAGAATTGTGCTTAAAACTCCTAAAATTTTCACTTTCAGAGGATATATCATTCAAAGTCACTTCATCCTCGAAAAGGGGATCATCGTAATTCATGGGTTGCTGAAAATTTAAGTATGTAAGGTGATTAATCATAACCACATTCAGTTGCCATAACATAAATCAAAATCACATATTTCTAAACGTAATAACCAAATACTAAAAAAAAAAAAAATAGACTAACCCAACTCCGATATAGTAATAGTCAATCAAAAGTTACATTTATTCATGCCTTTCACAAACCATAGCTTCAAGTCATAAAAATATAAGAACAACTTCAACTTTGTCATTAAGACATTACTTCATCAGCATTTTTCAATATTTTGAATCATAAATATCATTTTTATGCCCATTAATGAATTTGACTAATATTAATCTTCTGAAGGGTAATTCCCACAACTCTAATGCGAAGAGAGGCATACATGACAATTGAGACTAATTAATACTTAGTCTGATTCATGACTACCTAAACATTCCCCTTCATCTTAAAGATAGTGGAAATGTGACTTTATAAGGTATTTATGGCATTTGATAATTGATATACTGCTTTGAATTCTATGCACTGTTTAATCTTCAACTTCATGTTTGAAATTCTAAAATAGTTATATTCTTTTTTCACATTTTCAACTCCTAAAGACAAAATATTTAAATCAGACGTATTTTCAAATCCTGCAATAGCTCTACTCTACTGATTCAAAAACTCAACTATTACAAACATATGAATGAATGTTCACATAAACTTTAGGACACCGTTTTGTACCAAACGTTGAAAAAGTAGACTAAATATTCCTTCATATGATATCAAAGTGTTTTCGGTGGAAATTTGTCGAAATCTTAATTCAAGAAATCAAGTATCAACTATGCTAGTGTATATCAAAAATAGCCTGGAAAGTCTTTATATATTGATACCCCTAAACTAAAAATGGAAACCCATAAAATCCTAACAAGCCCAACGGTTTCATTCATGGTCCCCCGCCGTTTCCAAAGAATCTATGTTTGAATTAGAACAAATTAAAGGAAACTAATTTGGGAACTAGCTAGGCACAAATAGTAAACAAAACCAGCAATCAATAACTAAATTTTCCAAGAAACATGCTAATATATGTCAACATAACATACATAGAAAAGAAAAAGAAAAAGTAACAAAGAACAAATACCTTCTTTTTCCAATTAAGCGGTGTTGAGAGTTCAATGGAGTCCATGTCATCAACGCTCTATTTTTTAAGACCTCTGCAGAATTTTTCAAAAATCCCAAGCCTTTAAGTTGAGCACAAACCTAGAGAACAGGCCCAGAGTTTTAAAAATTCGATTTGAGGATGGAATTTGATGAATTGGAAAAAACGTACACAGCACAAAGAAGAGGAAAAGAACAGTTTGCTATTTTGAATTTGACGAATTTGATGAATTTGATTTGAGGATGGAATTTGATGAAATTTGATGAATTTGAGTTTTAAGAATTCGATTTGAGGATGGAATTTGATGAATTGCAAAAAAACGTACACAACACAAAGAAGAAGAAAAGAGCAGTTTGCTATTTTGAATTTGAGGAATCGATCTATTTTAGGAGAAATTATGTAGTACAACCGCTGCACCACGTCATCAAGTACACGTGGTGCAGCCCACCAATACACATGGGACATGTGGATTATTAATCCACATCACCCCATGTTCTGGCCATGTTCCAAAAAAATAGGGGTTCAGAAAGTTGTGTTCACACTGCCAGAACATGGGGTGATGTGGATTAATAATCCACATGCCCCGTGTGTATTGGTGGGCTGCACCACGTGTACTTGATGACGTGGTGCAGCGGTTGTACTACATAATTTCTCCTATTTTAGGGCATTTGTTAATTTTGAATTTTCTTTTTATTATTTTATCTTTATTTTAGTATAATCAGTCAAACAGGTAGACTTGAACATTAAAGCCACATGTCACATATTTAGGGGGTTCCTTATGTATTCTCAACTCAATGGGTTCCTAATTTAAGACTAAACCTTGTTAGTTGCTCGAGTAAGGATATTCTTGATGATGAATATATACATATTGGTAAGGATGCATGTATTGTTTCTCTTGCATCCTAACTTCATTCTTTTCATTAATAGTGCATATAAAATTCTAAGAAAATAATAATTTCCTATAAAGCTTGCAGGTGATCATGTAGCTATGAGTTAAGTTTTGTTTTATTGTTCTAGGCACTAAGGTAATTACATTAATTTTTTTTATCGGCTCTTTCATTTTTCCTAACATTTTCTCTCCCAGGTTTAATTTAAGCCTCACTATATGCTTTTTATATGTTCTCATTCTCTATATATACATTTAAACTGGAAATGTGTTTTATGTTGATTTAATTATTTATTAGAATAACTAGGTCGAGCAAATTGTAAATGACCTTAAAAAATTAATGTATTTCTTATGAATAATTATATTCATATGGGGTTTCAATCATGATTAAAGTTTGGTGATATGTTTGGATCAGTTTAATAGTATAAATTTTTTGATAGTTTTATCAAATAATTCTTCGATTGACCTAATATTTGAACACTTATTATATATTGAATTGTAATGCATTAGAAGAGATCTCTATAAACATTTTTTTTTAAATTTTGTATCCTCTTACAATGCTTATTTTTCTTTTTCTTTTTTGTAGAAAAAATTACAAAATAAGAGAAGTCTAAATTTTTTTTGAGCATTTTTTAATAATTATTTTTAGTTAAATTTGTTAATTATATTGGTTTTCTACAAATTTAGTTTTTTCTTAAAGATTTTTTTTATTTGTTTGATTTTATTTTATTTTCATTAATTGAAGATAAAACAAAAGATTCAATATCTTCAAATACAATGAAATGTGTGTTTCATTCTCTTTTTACATGCGTGTTAACCCAAGGAAAATAACTTTAACGATATCAAAAAAGTAGAAGAGAACAAAGAAGAAGAAGAAGAAAAGGAGAAGAAGTGGAAGGTGGATTAATCAACAAGTTGCCCATAAATATTGTTAACAAATGTTTGATTCCAATATGTATATTCTAAATTTTCATTTAGTTAGAATTGTCTATTTTGTATCTATTGAGATATGATGAATTATACATTCATCTTAAGCTATTTGGTTGAGGTCGTCATACCAACTTTTATCATTGTTGATATTAGATGAAACTTAATGATATGCTTAAATGGTATAACTCACTTTTGCCAATCAGAACGCGATAGGGGTATAGACTTGAAGTAAATTTTTTTTTTTTAATTTAGGATATAAATATAATTTCATTCGTATGTTAGAGCACATTATTTGTGGAGAAAATGCACAAAATAATTTCCTTAATGTTACCAATCACAAGAAAAAATATGATACCAACATGCGTTTTTGGGAAACTTGGAGATACCAATTCACGAGAAAAAATATGGCTCCTATATATTAATTGCACTTTCTTTATTACTGTTGAAGCTAATGATATAATATACTAAATAATTTTCATATAAAATATGAAAAATATCATCTAAAATCAATATATCACTTATCCTACTAGAATCTTATAGTGGTGTTTTATTAATAAAATTATTATAGTTTAAAATATATTAAAAAAAAAAAGAAAAAAAAATACTTGGTAATTTGGGAGAAATTCTCTCCATCTTTGGGGGGGGGGGGGGTGTTGGTTGGTTACCGTGATGGATGGGTAGGGGTGGGAAAGAGTGTGGGAAGAAGATATGTTTTTTGTGGAAGTTAGGGTGTTTTAGTAATTTGTTATTTTAAATTAAAAAAATTAAATTTCAGTTTCACTAAACGTGAGTGAGAATCACTCTCATATGCTTTGGATGAAATTAGATAATATATTCAACATTTCTAAAACACAAGGGGATCGGGCAAGTTTCATATAACATAAGTGGGTTACCGTGATGGATGGGTAGGGGTGGGAGTGCGGGAAGAAGATTTTTTTTTTGGAAGTTAGATTGTTTTAGTAATTTGTTAATTTAATTAAAAAAAATTAAATTTACTAAACGTGAGTGAGAATCACTCTCATATGCTTTGGACGAAATTAGATTATATTCAACATTTCTAAAACACAAGGGGATTGGGACAAGTTTCATATAACATAAGTGGGTAACGTGTTTTATCTCCCCAATTAAAGTAACTAACTAAATAAAAAAATAAGGCTTATGATTTTGTGCATAGCACGGAATTAAGCTAGTATTCATTAATTGATTACATGATTTTTTTGTCCTGCTTAATGTTCTTAATTTTCTTCAGTCCTTCGTAAATTCATATCCTTTATAAATTTATATACATGAGCATTACATGTAGAAAACAAGAAATATTAACGTGTGCGTGATCGAAAGAGGAAAGGGATCTAAAGGTGGTACTAAAGTATGGAGTATAATAAGGTTGGGTTGTCTCAAAAAAAAAAGAAATAATAAGGTTGGGTGTGTTAATCACTTAATCCTACTACAAAAAATAAGGGTTGGTCCAAGGATTTTGGGGGGGCCTAAGGGAAATAAAAAATCGGGGCCTTTAAGTAATAATTTTTTTACATAAAATTAATTTTTCTTGCTTTTTTAAAAACAAAAGTATTTATTAAATCTTCATATTATAATTCTTCCAACATATTTTCTTCTATAGATAAAATAGCCAAGTCACATAATTTTTCTTGTGTCATTGTCATACGTAAAAATGTTTTTCTTAATTTTAATTTAGCAAAACTTATTTCAACCGATGCAACTGTTACATGTATATTGAATATAATTCTATAACAAATATATGTATTTGGATAATAACTAGTCAAATCTGTATGATTAAATATATCAACTGTTTACTCTATCACTTTTAATTCATAATATTAATGGAACCATCAATTCATGTTTTAAAGCATTTTCAAGATTATTACAACATCCTTTCAATGTTTTATCATATAAAGCTTTTAAAGCTTTAACATTTAATAAAATATCGAAATTATTTTAATTCATGTTCCCAGTTCTTTTTTTAATATTGAGATGCCTCTCTCCTGTAAATATCCATACATATTTTATTTATTTATTTATTTTTAATTTGTGTACTCAATACTATGTGGATATGGGCTTTGGGCCCAATTAAAAAAATTAACCAGGAAATGGGCCTTGGACAATTAACCAACTAATATAGCATAACCATGTTTATTTTATTTTGTTCTTATTTGTTAATTAATTATTTCTTATTACATTGATCACTATTTGGTTAACTTTTCTTAATTGTTCATTGTTAAGTTAAGAATTACACCCAAAATTAGTTAAACACGTAATCATTCTACTATTCTAGCCACAATAAATAGAGTTAATAGCATTTTTATCCTCTTATGGGCCAAATTTTACATTTTGGTCCTTCTTAAATTTTTTGTAGCAGATTCATCCCTCTTATCAATGTAGTATCACATTTGTTCCTCTTAAATTTTTTATAGCAATTTCATCCCTCTTATCAATGTTGTGTATCATATTCGTTCCTCTTAATTTAAAGATACATCAACGTTCGTTCCATTTTAGAATATATTTTGGATTTAAGTGATGTAATTTGTATTTAAAAGAGAATATGTGTTACATTATATTGATATAATAGACGAATATGTTACACTGCATTAATAAGAGGAACGAATCTACTACAAAAAATTTAAAAGGAACGAAAGTGCAAAAATTAATTCATAAGAGAACCAAAAATGCAATTTACTCCAATAAATAAACATAATAGGACAAGTCGAGTTGCTTTAGCGTTAAATACTATGAGTTATAAAAGTATAAATAGAGGGGATTATGCGATTTGGGATTCTTTTGATTTCCATTTGGAGTGACACAAACGTAGAAAAGGAGTTAATTTCACTTACTTTTCCAGATTCAGATGCCATTCTAAGATTTACGTCCGCGGATCTTCTGGTAAGGGCACATTTTCTAATCGATTATTCTCCTCTTTAATTGTTGATTGAAGACAAGGTTTTCAATGTCCTAGCGTTTGATTTTATTTTTGTTTCCTAATTCTCGTTTATTGTATGAAATCAATGATGAATTGCTGTTTGATAAATACTTAGAATTAAAATTCAATTGCAATTGATGAATTTTCCAGATAGTTGGAAAGATAGCTAATGTTTTTCGTAATCGGAGTGTTTGTCATGGTAAATTTACATTATTATTATTATGTATATGTACAGATTGGTTTTGGTTTCAAGTAGTGATTATTTTAGTTTATTTTTTCATAGATGAACGACAATGACTTTAATTTCTTACTTTTTATTGGTTAGATCTATTGGCTAACATAATGTCAATGAGATTTGAGAAATACTGGAACAGATTTGATTTTTTTGCCCTAACTGCTGCTCATGTATGAAGATAAAATGTACCAATCCTTGAATGGATTCCAAATTACATTAATTTTTTTTACCCTCCATTTTTCGTAAGCAAAAAAAACCCTCTTTCCTGGGGCCTGCTAATTTGTAAATTAGTCAAGAACAGTTTTGGATGTATAAAGACAGTAACTGGATCTGTTTCTTAGTCTGAGTTTGCTCAGTTTGTCCAGCCTTATAAGGTTGCAGTTTCTTTTCTCATATCCAGGTCGTAGGTGAAGCTGTTTATGAGGGGGAAAGTTGTTTTGGGCTATGACTCTCATCTATGTTACAAGTTATCAAACATGATATTGTTTCTTGAATCTGAGAAGATATGGAGGAGAGAAAGGACGATGTGGGGCTGGTGGACCCACCAGCTCCTAACATCCAATGGTGGCCATCAAGTCTTATTGAGAAACTGCGGTCGATTTCTCTGGTTTCGGATGAAACCTCAAGTTCTAAAGAATTAAGAAGTCAGCATGAGTTGGGGAGTTTAGCGTGTGAAAGAGCGTCACAGACTCTATGGGACACTGGAATGCTTGCTGAACCAATTCCTGATGGTTTCTACTTTGTCACTCCAGTAAGTCGCGTCTACTTTGTTCTTAGCTATCAACTCTAACTTCTACATTTTACTTCAGAGATGAATCTATTAACTACGTAGGGGCTATACAAGGGAAGGTTTGTTGACTTAAATTGATTTATCCTTACTATTTTGTTTGCTAGACTATTATTTGATTCTATTTGCAGGAAAATCTGGCACCAAATTGGTGCTGCCATATAACTCTATCTGTGTCATGAGCAAGCCAATTAAGCAGCGTCCGGAATTATTTCTGCGTCGTAACTAGAATCCTTGAATCCTGATTTATTTTCCATTCTTATTTTAATATAGAAACTAAAAGAACTTTTTTTAGAAGTGTATAAATAAAAAAAAAAAATCCAGGAAACCTTACACAGACTTCCAAAACTCTAGTGGATATCTTTTACTTTTCTCATTTCCAGGGCCACTTTATCATTCCAGCACTTTAAAGTTTAACCTTAGCATGTGGAATATATAATACAACATTATAATCTATCAAGTCAATCTAATCTCTTCTAATCTCATTATCTTCCCAAACAAACATCTCCTTATGTGTATTCTGCTGGACCAAAAGGCTATTGTAATCTAATTCCTTTGGTCGTAATATGATTATGAAGATGCAGTCTGCATTGCTCCTATTTTTCAATCATACAACTGATTAACGTTCATCCGTTTCTCATAGTAAATATAATGTAATCTGTTTATTGCCGTGAACTTCAACTTGTGGACAATGTACAATATATTATTTCCTTGTTCAGAATACACAGTATAATTTTTTTTCCTTTCAGTAGTTTCCAGCTTTAGTAGATATAAGCACCAGTAAATATATGTTCATTTGTTTGGTTGAATTATGTGACCCTGCTCCACATTCTTCAGATTATGACGTGGTTTCATTTGAATTGATGGATTTGAATTTAAAGAAAGGATTTCGAATGACTTCTAGCATTTGGTCGATTTTAATTTCATAGTTTTGGTCAAACTAATAACACAGATGGTTTACTTTACAAAATGAAAATATCCAAATAGGTGCTCTGGATTTGTTATTTTGAGATTTGGAATATTTAGCTCAATATCCTTCACTCCAAATAATGGCAAACAAATTTGCCATATTAAATCCCTCAATTCAAATGAAGGCCGATAAATTAAAGAAAAAAAAAAAACTCTTGTGAATATCTGAGGCAGCTCTAGAGGAACAGGTCTTCTCTCCACTATTACTGTTTGTTGCAAGTTTCAGAACCGTTTAAGCTGACCATGCTTAAACTATTGACTTGATTAGTTTCAGAAGTGTATCGAAATGTGTTAGTTTCTCAGGAATGCTGTTTATGTATCCAAATTGCCACTTATAAAAGGCTGTCAGGACTGACTACTACGTTAGTATACATTTAATAATGAAGTTCTTTTAGAATCACTTTTTCTACTGTAATATTTCTGTTGTATTTATACACTATATATCTGCATAGCATTGCTAGAAGTCAGTATACTTTTCCTCTAAAAGTATTTTTTGGAACTTAGAGTCTTAATTACTAGGAATCTGTAGTCATCATATCATAATCTCATTTAGAAGTAACTACAACAGGAGCTTTTATGTTAGCATCACACCCTTAATTATACTTTTAAATTGCATTTTGGTTGCATGTGAATTTCTCACAATTTTTCAGACTGAAAAGTGAACCTTGGAATTTTTTCGTCTTTTGACATAGAATGATCTCTGATGTTTCGTAATGTTCAAATTTGTACTTAGATAATAAATTATTTATCTTTTCAACCAGGTAATTTTTATCACATTAATTAAATCAAACACATCAACTACTGGTCGCATATCCTGTTGCAGTGTTGCTTATATAGCTTCATATTTTGTAGGAAAGAAGATTTAAGGAGCTTTTTGATACAATTCCCTCTTTGGATGAGCTTCACACTCTGGATGTAGAGGGGCTCAGGCCCAATGTTATTCTTGTTGATACACGTAAAGATAAGAAGCTATCCATGTTGAAGCAGCTTGCTGTCACTTTGATGAAGGGACTGAGTTCAAATCCTGCAGCCATGGTCAAGAAGATAGCTGGATTGGTGAGATATATAATATACATACTTCTTTTCCCTATTTTAAAAATAGAAGGGGTGATGAGCTTGATCTCTATGTAAAGTGATTCCTACCTAGTCCACTAGTCTACCGTTCATGCATAGATTTATAAAGACCTATGTGTCGATAATTTTGGATATGCTAACCATGTTGATTGTTGTTGTTGTTAGGTGCCACACAGGATGCTTACTCAAATCCTTAAAAAGAAAATTCTGAATGTTAACAGATCTATGCTACCTAAGTTATATAGTTATAGCATGATTAATTGAAAATGAAAAAACTAGGCATAAGTTGGTATTAGTGATGCTAGAATGAAATCAACTGCTAATGAGTCAAATGATGATTAATTTAAAAAGGTAAACCTATGTGATATGTGACAAGAAAGAAACAGGGCCTGGGGTCCGTCGATGCGTCTTGTTAGTTTTTATCCTTTTAAATTGTTTATTACCTTGTTTCCTTGATTAGAGAGATATATAAACTTTGCACTAGTAATTATACGTGTGTGTGCGCACGTGCGCACATGCCTGTGTACAATTAAATTAACACTTTATGATACTCTCATTTTGTTTTTATAAAAGGGATTTTTTTTAGTAGGTGTAAGGAAACAGAAGTTATATTGATCATGTCAATTTATTTATTTAATTTTTTTTTTTTTTTTGTGAAACTTATATAGATCATGTCAATTGTTCATACTTTTCCACCCATCTTCAGTTCTTCACCTCCATCTTCAAGTTTTCTTGTGACGGACTCTTAAATTTATCAGCAGACATGATTGCTTGTGGATTTATGCTAGAAGTTGAAGATATAGAATAAGCAGCTTCAAAAGGCTTAATAAGTCATATCTCGTAGACTAAGTCTATATCTTTGTGACATAACATGTTTCTGTTTTCCATTTCTTGTCACCGTCTATAGGTTAGCGATTTCTTCAAAAGGCCAAAATTGGAATCGGATCATGTAAAAGGCGCTCTTGAAGAAGTCTCTCATGCATTGCATAATCAAGGTATCCATATGCTGGGTCAAGTAAAACATGGTTCTTGCCATTCCCGGGCTATCTTATTCAAAGTTCTTGCTGACTCAATTGGCCTTGAAAGTAGACTTATGGTGGTAAAGATTTATTATCCTAAACAACATGTTCAGTTTTTCTCATCGTATATTTTGCTATAGTAGCTAAATATACAAGCTGTTAATGAAAATTGATGTTGTTTCTAAGGTGGGAAATTTTATGTTGCGTCCTTTTACTTCCCCTTTCAGGGATTACCTAGAGAAGGAGTAATGGAGCGAACTGATTCATATAAGCACATGTCCGCCATAGTTTCTTTGAATTCAGTAGAACTTTTAGTTGATCTTGTGCGTATCCCTGGCAAGTTGATACCATGCTCAGATAAGGCAATCTTTCTCTCTCATCTCTCTGCAGGGGAGAGTGATTCTGCAGAAAACGATTCATATGATTCACCCATTGAATCAAACAGTCCTCTGTGTGGTGGCATTGCTCATCAAATTGAAGTTGAAGGGTAATAACCTTTCTTGTGTTTAGTTTACCCTGAACTTAATCAAATAGAAGTTGAAGTGCTTAAGATATGTTTCTTGTATCGAATTCTCTGCTTCCAGTGTAACATAGGATTACTCATGGTTTACGAATGTTGGGTTCACCTTTACCATGGTACAAGAGCAGTCTCATTTTCATAATTCTCATTATGGAACAAAAACTAGAGAAATTAAATTGTTATTATAAAGTGTACTTTGAAATTAAAATATGTATTAAAATGTCTCTAGTTCAAAATATAGGTTCATCTCAAAAAAAGTTTAAAATATAGGTAACTTGTGTTTATGGGAAACTAATTATCCTTGTGCAAAGTCTAACTTACCAGAAATTGTTCTTATCTAGATTATCACACAGTGAACCAAATCTGGCTAATTCATTTTGGCGGCGTAGCCGGAAGAAAGTCATAGCTGAAGAAAGGACAGCTAGTTCAAGGTTTTGTAATTTCTCATATCTTAGCAGCCTTTAATATTTTTTCATATGCAAATAGAAATTATGCTCAAGACGGGAAACAGTTTCAGTTCAAGATGGATATATTTCTCAATCCTGGAATTACTTTGATTATGGTTTATATCAACGCCAATCTCATCTCCTATCTTAAAATATGCCAATTAGTTTGTTTTCGGGTAATAACGACACATTGTAGAGTGCATTATTTAAGATGAAGTAATTTTGTTTTCAGCTTTATATTTATGCAAGCCACTGATGCTGCCAGTATTTCAAATTCAGATTGTATTAACTGCTTCAGATTCCTCCATCTGTTGTATATTAATGTTTGAAGTTCAAAATGTCTTGCTTCTTCATAGTCCACCATCTTTTGTTTATTTATTTATTTTTTTGCATGATCGCGCTAATGTATGATACTATTGCTAATTCTTGTGTTTGCCATTCAACTTTTCCTATTTTTTTCATACATTCTTAGATTTTTAATTCACTTCCGTTGGACTTTTGATCTTTTTTTCAGTCCGGAGCATCCCTTCTTTCGTGGACATGGGAGATCTTTGCTTGGTGGTCGTAGGCATTCCTTCCGAGAGTATACCAATGATGTTAATGCGTCAAGGTTTTGCTTTCTTTTATAGTAATCTTCACCGCTTATACATGACATGCTAGTTTAACAGTTAAAAAAATGATGCTATGTGCATTCCGTTCAAAGTTTCCCATTTAGGAAACCACTTAAGAAAAGTTTGTATTCTTCAACTGATTTGCATTTTTTTCCAATACTTGCATGTATTCTGTGTGATCTGCCACTTATTTTAAATTTTATAAATGTCAAGAAGCCAAGCCAATTATGTTGGAACCTTTGTTATCTTTATGGAAGTACCGTTTCCTATAAGCGACAAGAGCCTAAAAGAACTGTTAAACTGGTTAAACATGGTCTTGTGTTTCGAATACCATTAGTCCATGGTAACCTGGTAAAGATAATATCTGCCTTTGTCTTTGAAACTGTGAAGTATCAATGAGATAAAAGTGATAAGTATGCATTAGTTATTTTGCCTTTAAAACCTTTCTGAAATTTCACATCTTTAAAGTTTAGAATTCAGTTGACATTTTCTGCTTCCATTGTTCCTTGGACTGCTCACTTACCCCCCCCCCCCCCCTCTCTGTGTGTGTTAATGTGTCAGCTAATGTGGTTTGTGATGTAATTGCCACTCATGCGATTAAAGTCCAAAATTACAGGTCTGCCGGTGCATCTCCTATACAAGCCCGTAGGAGAAGACGACGCTGTATTAGCATGATTCCTGAGATTGGTGATGATATTGTAAGGTGGTTCACTTTTTAGAATTATATTATACTTGTAAAAAGTCGTTACTCTTGTGGTAATGGAATTTCTTTTATTAGTTCATCCTCAAAGTTTTTCGGGATTTACATTTTTATTTCATATGTCTGACAATGACATGATTGATGTGATATGTTCATCTTTTCGTCTAGTGCATAAACCTGGCTTTTTAAGCATTGACTTTAGAAGATATAGACCGCTACTTTAAATAAACTTCAACAAGAAACACATGCTCGAACTTCCAGTTTCTTCTCTCATTCTTGGCTTGGGCATTGCATTGTACTTCTTTTGTGTTTCTGTAAGATGGCAATCTTTTGTGATACCTTATGAATGAAGGTCATATTACATTGTACAAGCATTATTTGTGCTGTAAGTGCTGTGAGCTTATAGTTTGGGCTACACAACATCTCCTATTTCGTACATGATTGGTAGTATAGAAATGCCTTTCGGATAGACATGTAATTTTTTTGAATTTTAGTTAATTTTTGCTGTGACTTTAAATTTAGGGCTGTTCGAGAAATAAATGGAACCATGAAGCGTAATCATCTGCCCACGGAACATGTAAATACAAATACTAGTTGTTCTACAAGCGGAAGGGATGACAGCTCAGATCTTCAAGAAAGTGTATGCTCTTCTCTTTGTTTCTCCTGAAACTATGAAGTGAATCCGGGAAATAATCTAATTGTTTTATGGTCCAGTAAATCGAAGCAATTTTTCTGTGATCACTAAGATTCACTTTATTTTTAGTCACAAACCAATATTTTGTTATGTCATATACAAGTAATATTCCTTCATGTTAAATATTTGGAATTTGGAACATTGTCTAGCACAAGCCAATATTTTCTCATATTTACAAGTCAAAAAAATTCATTAAGTATTGCAATGTGATTCTAGACATGATTTTAGTTAATCGAGAATATGCAAAAATATTGAACACTCAAATATTTAAGGTTGTTTGATCAACCTCAAGGCGTCAAAGTTATTTGCATTAACTGTCATATACATTGATCACTAAGATTCACTTTTAGTCACAAACCAATATTTAATGTCATATGCAACTAATATTCCTTCATGTTAAATTATTTGGAATTTGGAACATTGTCTAGCACAAGCCAATATTTTCTCATATTTACAAGTCAAAAAATTTCCGTTCACATTAAGTATTGCAATGTGATTCTAGACATGATATTAGTTAATCGCGATTAATATGCAAAAATATTGAACACTCAAATATTCATGGTTGTTTGATCAACCTCAAGGCGTCAAAGTTATTTGCATTAACTGTTGCCATTTTCCCATTCCAAAATGCGCTGGATTCCTTGAGAATGTTGTCGATTTTTTGTGCTAAAGAAATAGCCATTATTGCTTTATCAAGTTTCCTTTTGTTTAGCAATAAATGATATCTCATTTTTATATTTTAGAAAACCCTTGCATTTTGCATGAGAATACGTGTCTTAACGTTCTTGTCCTGGAACCTCTCTATTGCTAGATGTTGGTTTTCATCATTTTCCTTTTCCAGGTGTCCAGATTCAGTCCAGATGACCATGATGGGTTATACGGTCAGAAACCTTTGACATATAATTTCCATTTGAAACAAATTAGTTCTCACAGGGCAATGTCATTGCCATCATCTCCTCAACGTTTTGCCAATCAAGCTTCTCTTATGAGTCCTGATACGATATCAACGTTTAATAAAGTGCTTGAATCATCGAAGATCCCGAACAAGCCATTGTTAGCCTTCCAAGAATGGAACATTGATTTTTCTGAGATAGCCATCGGACCTCGTGTAGGAATTGGTATGTTGTTTTCTGATTGTTTCTTGATTAGGAAAGAATAATTTCCTCTTGAATTTCTTTTTAAGAATGTTTTACATTGTCAAACAGTTTCTTTTGTATTAGGTCACTTATATGATGTTTAAAGTTTAATCAATCAAAATTCTTTGGTTTTTTTTTTTTATTTTTTTTTAATATTATATACATTTCTTCACATTAAATAATCCCAGAGTTGCCAGAATTTTGTGGAGCCATCTCTTTTCTCTCCAATTTGGTTTGTCGAAAGTAGGTTAATAGACTTGTTTTATATAGACAGTTTTAAAAGTTTCACTTCTATGCATCCATAAAGGTGCATAAATATATTTCTTAATATTTTTCGATCCTATAATATTATTTATGTAACTTCTAATTGTTATTTTGATAATTTATGTAACTTCCAATCAGAATTTCAATCATATTTACCATTTGAAGTCACAACATTTACTCACAGATCCCGAATTACCGTATCATTTAATATGCAATCGGAAGAAACATTCCCTGATTATTTGTAGAAAATCGATAGTCTTTTACTAGATTGTTGAAACTTTCTTGAAATGCAGCATCTCATGTAGGGTCTATAAATGTTGATATTTTATTTTAATCTTGTTGAGGAGTTGTCCAAATTATTGAGACTAACTTGCAATTTCTTCTACACTACAGTCTGAAGCTGACAAATAGTTTTGTTATCAATATCGAATCTGACTTAGCCATAGTGTAAATTTATATTTTTAGAGGTTTTTATGATGAAATTTTGCTCTTACACTCCAAATGGTTTATAACATGAATACCCTTGTTAGTTGTATATTAACTTCACCAACTTGTATGTCTTTTGTCACGATAAGTGTAGTTTCCTTGCATGAATACATTACACTTTCTGAAAGATTAGGTGGCAAATCAATGTTTTCTGAAATTCTTGGTTTTGAAACTATCCATCCTTGTTTGAATTGCTTTCTTATTTATTACTTGCATTAGGCTTCTTTGGGGAAGTTTTCCGTGGCAATTGGAATGGAATAGAGGTTGGGATTAAAGTATTCTTGGAACAGGATCCGACTGAAGAGAATATTGAAGATTTTTGCAACGAAATATCTCTCTTGAGGTAATGTATATCTGGTCCTCTGATGTTTCTATTTAGTCTTGAAAATAAATCCTTGATGAGGAGAAAGTGACATGGTCTTTATTACCTAACCGTTTCTTTTCCTTCCTGCAGCCGTATCCGCCACCCAAATGGTAATATTCCTACCTTAAACTGTACAATTTTTTTATTTGTCATCTGCTGGAAATTATAGGTTAGTAAAAAAGACATGACTTTTACACATGCAGTTATTTTATTCCTTGGTGCCTGCACGGAGCCTCCTCGCTTGTCCCTTGTCACTGAATATATGGAGATGGGTTCACTGTATTATCTGATCCATGCAAGTGGACTGAAAAAGAAACTTAGCTTGCAAAGGAGACTCAAAATGCTTTGTGATATATGCAGGTGCATTTGGCATTCTAAAATACTACGGTTAATGTTAATTCTTTTCTGTTTGGTTTTAGAACTTTAGCACCTCTATAAAATAACCATGTTTCTCTCATAAATAGCAAAATTATGAATAGCATAATAAAATGCTCCTGTGCATGCATTATGTCCAGGGTTGTCTGTAAGGTTTCATGTTTACTTCAGTTTTCGGCTGACAAGTATTTTAGTGAATTTTGCAGAATGAGATCTAATAAGTGGATATAGAATTTGATCTAAGAGATGCTGTAATAGAACTGAATAATCTATATTTTCTATTATTCAATCATAAGAAATCCTAGGAATATATATACAAATACAATAGATCTATTTATGGAACTATGCTATAAGTTAGCCTACTAATTACACTACTAATTAGCCTACAGAATATATTGTATATTCTGTAATACTCCCCCTCAAGCTGGAGCATAGATATTAATCATGTCCAGCTTGTTACAAAGATATTTAACGCGAGTCCCATTTAAAGCCTTTGTTAAAATATCTGCAACTTGCTCTCCAGTCTTCACATAACCAGTAGATATAAGATTTTCTTGAATTTTCTCACGAATGAAATGACAATTGACCTCAATGTGTTTAGTTCTCTCATGGTATACTGGGTCTGAGGCAATATGAAGAGCTGCCTGGTTGTCACACCAGAGTTTTGCTGGTACTAAGTACTTCAATCCAACCTCATCTAAAAGATGATGTATCCACAAAATTTCACATGTGGCTTGTGCCATGGATCTGTACTCTGATTCTGCACTGGAACGGGATACAACATTCTGTTTCTTGCTTCTCCAAGACACAAGGTTTCCACCAACAAAGACGCAATAACCCGTAGTGGACCTCCTATTAACTTTAGATCCAGCCCAATCCGCATCTGCAAAACACTCAATGTGAGTGTGTCTGTGATTGCTATACATTATGCCAAGGCCAGGAGCTCCTTTTAAGTAACACATGATTTGCTCCACTGCTGCCCAATGTTTAATTGTTGGTGCTGACATAAATTGGCTAACAGTACTAACTGCATAAGCAATATCTGGACGTGTTACAGTGAGATAGTTTAATTTCCCAACTAATCTTCTGTATCTTTCCGGATTATCAAAGGGATCACCATCATCTTTTGTAAGATGAACATTTGGATCCATTGGTGTGCTGCATGGCTTTGCTCCCATCTTTCCGGTTTCTGCCAGTAGATCAAGTACGTACTTTCTCTGAGACAAGAGGATCCCTTTCTTGCTTCTAATTACCTCTACTCCCAGAAAATATTTTAATTGGCCCAAGTCTTTTGTGTGAAACTTGGTATGTAGGAATGTCTTGAGAGAGGAGATTCCTACACAATCTTCTCCTGTAATGAGAATGTCATCAACATAAACAATAAGAAGAAGAATCCCGGCCGCTGAATGTCTATAGAAGACTGAGTGATCACACTTGCTCTTCTTCAGCCCAAACTCCAGAACTACCTCGCTAAATTTTCCAAACAAAGCACGGGGACTTTGTTTTAAACCATACAAAGATTTCTTCAAACGACAGACTTTACCATACTCCCCCTGAGCAACAAACCCAGGTGGTTGCTCCATAAACACCTCTTCTCGGAGATCACCATGAAGAAACGCATTTTTTATGTCCAACTGGTGTAAAGGCCAATCTTGAGAGGCAGCGATGGATATAAATAATCGAACAGATGTGAGTTTGGCAACCGGAGAGAAAGTATTAGAGTAGTTCACCCCATAAATTTGAGCATATCCTTTAGCAACAAGTCTGGCTTTCAATCTTGCAACAGAACCATCAAGATTTACCTTGACTGTAAATACCCACTTGCATCCCACTGCTTTCTTGCCTTTAGGCAAATCTACCAACTCCCATGTGTGATTTTCATCTAAAGCGTGTAATTCCTCAAGCATCGCATTATGCCATCCATGATGACTCAAAGCTTCTTTAACTGTTTTGGGTACTATGACCGAGTCTAAAGAGGCAATAAAAGAACTAGATGCAGAAGACAAGTCATAGGAAACAAAATTAGCTATGGGATAAAGAGATGTAGGAAGAGTGCACTGACGTTTACCTTTCCGAAGACCTATAGGAAGGTGAAGATCATTAGGAGGAAGAGGATCAGACGACAAAGTAGCTGGTGCAGGACATGTATCAATGGTCTTTGGACGTCTGGAGTAAACTTTAAGAGTAGGCGGCTGTACTGGAGCAAAGGATTGTTCAGTGGAAGTGTCAGGAGATGCAACAGAATTACCGACATTCGACTGCTGATTAGGATGCGTAACTTGGTAAATAAGCCACTCATCATCGTCCTCCCCCTTACTTGTAGGAATAGAAGGTGAGGAGAAAAATGATATCGTCTCTGAAAATACTACATCAGTAGAGACTAGGTACCTATTCAAATCAGGAGAGAAGCACCAATACCCCTTTTGAAGACGAGAATATCCCAAGAAAGCACACTTTAAAGCTTTGTGATCTAATTTGGTAACAGTTGATCTTACATCTCTAACATAGCAGGTGCTTCCAAAGACCCGTGGCTCTATCGGAAACAGAGACTTACCCGGAAACAAAACATTATACGGAATGTCACCATTAAGTACCGTGGATGGCATTCGATTAATCAAGAAGCAAGCTGTAGAAACAGCATCAACCCAAAAATGTTTAGGAACCTTCATCTGGAATAAGATAGCTCGAGCCGTCTCCAACAAATGTCTATTTTTTCTTTCAGCAATTCCGTTTTGAGCAGGTGTATCAACGCAAGATGATTGGTGAAGAATTCCATGCTGAGTCATGTACGTCTGGAAGGAGGATGACATGTATTCTTTAGCATTATCACTCCTCAATATATGTACCGAAACATCAAATTGAGTCTTGATTTCAGCACAAAAAGCATTGAAATGGGAAAACACTTCTGAACGATTTCTCATAAAATAAATCCAAGTCATCCGTGAGAAGTCATCAACAAAGGTGACAAAATATCGATATCCAGTTTTGGACTTAATAGGACAAGGTCCCCAAATATCAGAATGCACTAACTCAAAGGCAGATGCAACTCGTTTATTAATTCTAGGACTTAACGAGCTACGGTGATGTTTTGCAAAGTGACACGATTCACAATCCAACGAAGATACGTTATGAAATTGAGGACACAACTTCTTCAATCCAGGCAGAAAAGGATGACCCAACCGACAATGTGCTTCAAACGGAGACATAACACTAGAATATGCGATAGGCCGAGGCACCCATGCATCAAGAACATAAAGACCATCAGATACATGTCCCTTACCAATAATTTGCTTCGTCACAAGATCTTGAAGAAGACAATGATCAGGAAAAAATGTGATATAGCAATTAAGATCTTTGGTAAGTCTGCTTACAGAAATCAAATTAAACGCAAGATTAGGTAAACTTAAGACAAATGACAAGGTAATGGAAGAAGTTGGTTTTACAGTCCCAGATCCCACAACATTATAGGTTGACCCATCAGCTATGGTAACAGGAGAAGGAGCTTTATGTGATCGGAAAGTCGAGAAGGTATTTGAATTACCTGTCATGTGATCTGTGGCACCGGAATCAATCACCCATTTGTTTGAAGAGGAGATAAGACAAGTTTTACCCGATTCGGCAAGAGCCGTAATTGAGGTCAATTCTTTAAGTGATTCCTGATACTGACAGAATTTAGCAAACTCATCAGCTGAAATCATGATTGTCTTCTCGGTGGATGAACTAGAAGCACCATAAACAACATTTGCAGTCCGAGTCTGCCGATTGCGATTCTGTAATTTCTTACAATATCGTTTAATGTGGCCTGCTTTACGACAGTAATAGCAAACAATACTACTACGGGAATTAACTTTATTATATGTCATTTCAACTAGCAAAAGAACTGTCCACAACCAAAATGACAAAAAGATGCACCAACAACTTTAGCACAACCAAACAAAAAATAATCTTCCACAATCAAAACAACCACTAACCAGTACCCAATATACCACCAATTCAGCCAAAATGGAGAAGTCCGATATGCAACAACTGAATCCCTCAAATCACCAACAATCCAGCCAAAATGGATTGCAATGTCAGGCCAAAAAAAAATACCTGACCACTAACTGACAGCAACAACTCACCGGAAACACCAAGCGACCCCGAACAAAGTGATCGGAAACCGAACAGACCATTCACGCGCCCTCACGCGCCGGCGCGTGAGACTGCCACAGAAACTAAGATCCGCGCGTGAGACTCAGGCGCGCCGCACCTCGCCGCCAGAGAAGACGTGTCCGGCCGGAAATACTGTTCCTCCCCCTTCTGTGGTGAAGGTGAGATAAACTGATCACTTGGACAGTGATCAAAGATGAACAGTAACAAAACCCTAGGTTTTGAAAAAAATTGGAATAAAAGGCTTTGATACCATGTAATAGAACTGAATAATCTATATTTTCTATTATTCAATCATAAGAAATCCTAGGAATATATATACAAATACAATAGATCTATTTATGGAACTATGCTATAAGTTAGCCTCTTAATTACACTACTAATTAGCCTACAGAATATATTGTATATTCTGTAATAGATGCAAAGGCTTCAACCCCTGAATCAGACTTAAGCAGTGTTTCTAAAAAGTCTTAAATTGCTTCAGTTGGTTATACTTTGTTGCACTCATTTATAATGTCTAGAAGTTTACTTTAACAAGATAATGAGACTGAATGATACTACTTAAGCATTGTTCATGATGAGATTATTGCCCAAAGAAGGTGAAGTAATGCTATTATTGAATAGCTGCATGAGTTCCAAATCTTGGTAGTGATCTAAGCTGTACCCTTCAAGGATTTTAATCTCATTTTGTTGAATTTTCTCTTCATTCATGGAACATAAACTAACAGTGAAGTATCGGGTATTAAATATTTTGTTTTTTAAATAAATTTAAAGAATATTTTACTAGTAAACTTTAGGTTCTTGAGTGGCCATGTAGGTCCTAAACTATATTAAATGATAACATAACTATTGAATTTCGGCTTTTATGGACCGGAGACCAGACATAAACAGCTGGATTTGGGCAACATGCAAACAGAAGAGAATTTGTTTGCGAAGACGAATTCATGGTGTCAAAATAAGATTTTTCTCTCTTCTCTTTTCTATTGATTTTGATTTATCCATTGATTATGTAGGGGCCTAATGTGCATACATCGTATGAAAATCGCTCATCGAGATCTGAAAAGTGCAAATTGCCTAGTTAACAAGCATTGGACGGTTAAGATATGTGATTTTGGGCTTTCCCGGTTACTGACAACCACGCCCATGAATGGTTCTTCTTCAGCTGGAACACCAGAATGGATGGCACCAGAACTTATTCGCAATGAGCCCTTCACAGAAAAATGCGATATTTTTAGCCTTGGTGTCATAATATGGGAACTCTGCACACTCAAAAGACCATGGGAAGGAATACCAGCAGTACAAGTAAGTCTCATTTACGCCCTATTATAAATTTTGGAACGGCAAGAATAGTAAATAATGGGCTAAATTTAAAAAATAGTCTTGTAATTATACTAAACACACATTTAATCCTTTAGCTTTCACCAAATTTCAGTTTTAGTCGAATGCATAACAAAACTTTTGCAAGTTAGAAGAAGAAATCTGTAATTGCATGACGGAAAATGAAACTTACTCGAGGACAAAATTTGTTATACATAGGACTAAAGCTGAAATTGGGTGAAAGTTAAAGAACTAAGGCCACATCTCTAGCGTTACCCCTCCACCCTTCACCTCAGACTTTCCCTCCCCTCAGACTCTCTTTCCCCTCTCCAGTCCTCTTTTCATAGTCATCTACTTTTTCCCGTTTCAGTTAATTCTAATTTTCATATAATAATAATAATAAAAATAAAAACATTCGCATTAATAATAAGAAATTACAGTACTCTATGAAATTTAACGTTGGCATCAATTGTCGGTTTTCAATTTAAGTATTTAAGATAAAACTTAGATAATAATTAATGGAAACACATATTGTGTTTAGTAACAATATATTCATTAGTGGGTTTTTCTAGTTTAATACTAGTATTTTTTGGAATTTATTTGAATGAAATTTCTAATTTTACAATATTGATGTATTGATGTAATTATCACTTATCAAAAAATAATATATTCATTATCTCTTAAAGACTTGAAATATTAGTTTATAAAATTATTAATTGAAATCAAGTTCCCAACTATTTATTGAATTGAGCCTAATTTATATTTAAACTAAACCTAACAAAAAGTTTCGACCAATGTATAATTTTTTAAAATATCAAAATTTAACTTATTTGCTAAATGAACCTTGGATAATTGCACAAAAGCCCTCTTCTTCATCCCTACAAGGAACGGCTAGATTCCCAAAGAGAGTAGAGGAAGGTGATTGAGTATTAATTTGTTCATAACCGAAATCCTATGAAGCACGGATACTTCAAAAATTTATTAAATGCCGTGTCAGATACTTTTCGGATACTTGTGGGATACGTATTAGACACTCCACGTGGCATGTCGGTAAATATAATTAAAAAGGAAAGTTGGACACACGTATCGGATACTTATTTAGACATATCCAACACATTTTATATTATGAATTTTGCTAAGTCACCATAATTGGTAAAAACAATGTAAGGCGTCAAATCTTTGTATTATATACAACTTCAATACAAGATAATTTGTCAATAACGGGACATGTTTTATATAACATAATAAACATAATAAAACAATGAACATTATGTATAATTAGTTGTATTAAATTACTAAATAATTATTTTTTCTAAAAATAATGCAATTTAGTACTTATGAAACTTAACTTGATCTATTTCATTATGTATGAATATATACATATACTATTTTACTTATTTCAATATGCATAAATATATAAATTTATAATTTTTACATTCGTATCCATGTTGTATCGTATCTAGTAAATATTTAAAAATCCGCATCGCCGTATCCGTGTCGTGTCGTATTCGTATCAACGTATCTGTATCTATGCAACATAGCCGAAATCAAATCCTGCCGGTGAGATGAAAATCCAGCCACCCACTGCCCCACCCCTTCCCCCTCCTCGGTGAAGAATACCCAAAAAGTCCCACCTCTCCACCGACTCCCCCTCCCCCTTTGTCGGTGGGGATGGCCTAAATGTGTGATTAGTATAGTTGCAGGACTACTATTGAAAATATCCCAAAGTTAGAGGACTATTTTGAAAATTTGCGAAAAATAATGATGTGATGTGAATTTATGTTTGTATGAAAAATAGGTAGTGTACGCTGTTGGCAACGATGGACAGAGGCTAGAAAACCCTGAACCTGAAGGTCGTCTGGGCAAGATAATAGCAGGTCTGTTAAAAGCTGATGAAGTTTACGACCTAAAAATCTTCTGTTCCATTTGAGGATTCACGTTTTGATTTTTTTTTTTTTTGGTAGATTGTTGGGCTGAACCAGATGAACGACCTAGTTGTGACAAGGTTTTATCGCGCCTGCAAGATTGCCTACAAGATAGTGAATACTTACAGACTACAGGGCTGATATGATGATTTTCTCCATACATAATCTTTGCTTGTTTTGTGATGCATCTATAATGAGAAGGTATGGGGTGGTGAAATCAGAAATATCTTTGTAGAAGTGATGTTTTAAAACTTGTAAGGTCTTTCAAATGTCATATATTTTAAAAACTTAGACCTAATAAGGATCAATTACTAATAAATGAGATTTGATGGATTTGATTTAATTTGCAAACTGTATTTTTTTAATAGATAGAAGACAAAGTTGTATTGATTTGATGTATAGCCTTTTTTGAGAGCTAGAGCAAAGAGGAATTAGAGAAATTAGGTGCTGGTTTGCTAAATTGAATGACTTTATAGTTGAGAAAATTGTTGTAGATTGAAGTAGTAATATTGTTGTGGATGGTGGATATAGTGAATATATATATCATGGAAATCTAAAGAAATAAAGATCTATTTAGGTAGGATTTGGTTCGGTTTTGCTTCGTTTTGAATTAAATAAAAGGTTTTGATGATTTTGGTGAAATTTTAAAACCCCATTTGAATTATGTTTAGATGTTGAGTTTTGTGGTTTAGAAGAAAATGGATTTTTGGCGTTTTGCACCTTGGAATTATAAGGTTTTGACACTTTGCACCCTGATATAAAAGTTTGACATTTTGCACCTTGAAAATATAATTTTATTCGGCATTTTGCACCATAGTGTGGATTTTATTGAGAAAATTCATTGGTAGAAGGTTAGAATAGTTATTGTCAAATTTTTTTACCTTGAAAATATAGATTTTGCACCCTTAAAATATAGAATGTTGGCATTTATCATCCTAAAATTATAAAATATTAGTATTTTTCAACCCAATTAAATTTGTTTGGCACTCTGCACCCTAAAAATATAATTTGTATGGCATTTTGCACCATATTGTATTTTTCTTAAAAAGAAAAACTCATGAATATTATCGATGTAGAGATAAAATGTTCATTTCTATGCACAACAATCATAAACTTGTTATTATAAATTATTTTACTTTTTAATTACTTATTTTAACATTTTTTTCAGTAAAATTTAGATTAAAAAAAAGACATTGTCTTCAATTTGTTTTCAAGTACCCTTTAGATTATTTATTTTATATCTAAAATACACGTTTACATATCTAAATATTATTATATTGCATAAAATGTACATTATTTAGATTATCATATTAAGTCGGGATTGAAAATGTCAGAAATTATATTTTTTGTATGAAAAGTGCCAATATTCTATATTTCAGAGTGAAAGTGTTAAATCTATACTTTTAAGGTGCAACGTGCCAAAAATATTCGAAAATAATTATTATATCCTTCAATCAATGAATTTTTTCCTTCAAAACACACACTAGGGTGCAAATTGCCAACAAAATTGTATTTTCATGGTGCAAAGTACCAAAATTTTAAGTTAGAATGCAAAGTACTAAAACCCTATAATTTCAGGATGCAAGTGCCAAAAGCCCGAAGAAAACCAATCCCATTTGAAATAAGTTCGATTATTTGGGTTTAGAAAGAAAAAAATAGATATGTGTTAAATCAATATTTTTTATAAAGTAAAAATATGTGTTAAATATCAAATCATTATATTTTAAATTTCATTTGAAATGATTTTCACTCAGTCACGTGAAACCGCTAAATAGGCTGAATCAAAACCTAACTTATACAGGCTCAAAAAATTTGTAGATTTGCAAAGCGAAGTTCACATAAAATGATTATTCCGTCGTACTAGAGTCCTTGACACAACACAACATTTTGAAAATTCATGGGCCTGTTTGTTTGGCGTTTTTCAAAAAAATTTCGTGTTTGGGAAATGCCAAACAAACATGTTTTTTATTTTCTTAAATAAATTTCTCATCTCTCAATTTTCTCAAACTTCTCTCTCAAAACCCAGACAAGGGTTTTTTGCACTTTGCACCCCCAAAACTGAGAAATGGGCACTTTGCACCCTCAAAACATAGATTTAGCACTTTGCACCCTCAAAATATGAAAAATGCAGCACTTTGCACCAACTTTTATTTTCAAGCAAAAACTCAATGGCAAAATAGGTAATTCTATTGTAAATCTTTGGCACTTTGCACCCCCAAAATAAAATTAGCACTTAACACTCCCTAATTAAGAACAAATCAACAACTTGCACCCCCAAAACACAATAATTGGACACTTTGCACCCCAAAACACAAAATTAATACTTAACACCCTCAAATAAAAAAAAAAAAAAAAACTCAAACCCCTCGTTTTTTTTGGCAAAGTTGACCATTGGGGTGAAAAAATTTAGGCAAAACAGGTAACTATTTGTGGGTATTTGATAATTTGAAGTAGACAATGGATCTTCGAGAAGTTTTACTTGTACTTTATTTAGTTATTTATGGTTATATCGTTGAAAAGGAAGATGTAGAGAGAAATGAGTATTCGAGTATTTATAATTGTATTTTGCAAAATTTAAGGATAAAAATGAATTACCTATTTTGCGTTAGATTTTTTTCATTCCGATAGTCAACTTTGACCAAAAAAATGAGGGGTTTGAGTTTTTTTTTTTTTTTTTAATTTGAGGGTGTTAAGTGTTAATTTTGTATTAAGGGGTGCAAAGTGCCATTTATTGTATTTCGGGTGTGGAAGTTGCTGATTTATTCTTAATTAGAGGATGTTAAGTGCAAATTTTATTTTGGGGGTAGAAAGTGCGAAATTCTCAAGTTTTGAGGGTGCAAAGTGCCAATACTATTGAATTACCTATTTTGCCCTAGAGTTTTGCTAGAAAATAAAAGAGGGTGGAAAGTGCTGCATTTTTCATATTTCGATAGTGCAAAGTGCTAAATCTAAGTTTTGGGGGTGCAAAGTGCCTATTTCCCATGTTTCGAGGGTGCAAAGTGCAAAAAAACCCCAGACAAACAACAATTTTATTATCTCCAAACAAAATTTATACAAACTCTACTATAATTTGACAAAAAAGTAACCTATCTACTACACAATTTATCTCACAACAAACATGATTTAACATAAGAGTCTCACACATCTTACACCTACAACTCAACTCTTTCAAAAAAAACTTACACCTACTTTATTTCTCAAACAACTCTTTTAAAACCCAAACAAACAACATTACGTAAATCGAGATTATTTCACAAATCTCCACTATTCTCCCAAACTACTTTCTCAAACACCAAACAAACATATAATTTCAGTTGAGTCAAAATTTATTTAGCAAAAATTAAATTGGTAAAATTGCAAAAAAAAAGTCCTAAATTAATTAGTGATTTTCAATCTTCGTGCCAAGCTATTTCACTTAGTCAAATCCATTTCGTAATTTTATATTCTTTTGGAATATCGTCCCACTTGCTACATGGTTGCTTACGTGTCTAGACGTGAAAGTTCTTAGCATGAACTAGTTATACAAAATTGCATAATTTATCCCAAACTAATTATAAATTTTGGTTTTTTCGTCCCAAACTATATTAATTCGTCGAATTTCATCTCACAATTTGTCATTTTGCATGAATTTAGTCCATTATTAAATATCTAATTTAATGTAAATGACGATTAATGTTTTACATTTTAAAGGGACTAATGACAATTTTATCTCCTGTGATATTCAAAATGTTCAATTTATCCCCTATAATTTGAATATGAGCTATTTACCTCCTTGTAAAAATTAAAAAAAAAGGAGTATTTTATCCCCTTGAACCAGATAGTGTAACTCAATTTCATAAATTGAGAGTGGGCATACAAAGTGTTTTATAACATAAGGGGTAAATTGCTAGATTTATTATAATACGGAAGGTAAAAAACCACATTTATCACCACACAGGGGGGTAAATTGCTACATTATCATAACACAGGGAGATGCATTGAACATTGTGAATATTTCATGGAAGTAAATTGCCATTAATTTTTTTAAAGAGAAAATAGTATGGATTTTTAAAATTCCCGTGGACTTTTGAGAAAAAATTCTTTCTGAATTCATTAGAAAAAAATTATGCATTATTTTGTATTAATAAATAATAAATATTTATGATAAGTTTGGAACGAATTCTTTTTTCCCATGTCATTTCAATTACGGGATGGAAGTCGGCGTGTTGATATAGTTTAGTACGACAAATTAAATATTGTAATTAGTTTGGAACGACACATAAGTATCCATGTGACAAGTGGGACAATATTCCAAAAGAATATAAAATTACGAGACGAATTTGACTAAGTGATATAACTTGAGACGAAAATTCAAACTCACTAATTAGTTTGAGAGTTTTTGGCAATTTTGCCAATTAAATTAGTATATTGCACTTGTGACTTAAATATTATGGATTTAGTGAATATGGTTAGAGCAAAGTAACTAAATATTGAGGATTTTTCGAAAATTTTCTAACACGATTCGAATACACTAGGAAAAATTGTAGAAAAAAAACTATTAAATTAAGAAAAATAAAAGAATTTCACTAATAAATAATTTCAAAATTACATTTTATTTTATTCTCAAAAAAAAAAAAAATTACATTTTATTTTTATTTTCATTAATTCAAATTCGAAGACTTTTCGATGTTTTCCATGTACTTCCATTACAAGATTTGATGTTTCCATACATTCCAATGTGTTGGGTCTTTGTTATTCAAAATCTAAGTCTCCAACTTTAATCTTCACCACTATACTTAATAGCGTGCAATCTTTCAGTGTTTAAATTTCACATAAAGAGACCCCCTACTCTGTTTCTTTATACAATTTCAACAAGAACAAAAATAAACAGCAAATCTTCTCGATTTTAAGGTGCCCTTGGGTCCGTTCCATGCTGCCAGACATAAACAAGCTCGTCCCACCCGGTACTCGCCATTAGACCATCAACATGTACACTCATGTCCACACCTACTGCAAACTCCGTATGATGATCGTACCTTCCAATAAGTGAATCCTCGACCATATAATCCCACAAACAGACAGTCATGTCGTAAGAACATGATGCCAACACACTCAATTTGTGAGGAGAAAACTTCACCTTCCTCACTGCATAACCGTGTCCATTAAGCACGGCTATTGGCACTCTGTAATTCCTCACATCCCAAACTTTAATTGATTTATCAACGGATGCTGTTGCAATTATGCAGTCGTCGTACTTGTTCCAGTCACACGAGAGGATTTCGAATTCGTGAGCCGGAAGAATCATTGTAGACCCTGGAAAATAAATTCTTACTTATCAAACTTTTATGGATATAACAACACTTAAAATGGTGTACTTCCATGCATAGATCAAAGTTTCGTTTCCAGTATATGTTTCGCTCAATTAAATTTAAGAAACTTTTCGAGAGTTCTTCGAAAACGTTTCGGAAACACTAGCAAAAATTGTAACTTTTTTTTTACTAAATTATGATAAATAAGAGAGTCCCAAGACAAGCAAAATAGCTTCGGAATAAAATCTTATTCTCGTTCCCATAAATCCAGAAACGAAATTTTTTCTATGTTTACTACAGAAACAAAGGTAATTTTGATCCATGATTGAAACTTTTCCACACATTTAGGAATTTCTTCGGAGACATTTGTTTAGTATTCTTTTATTCTTAAAGATGATGGTTCAAAATTTCCATAATTTACGTCGAAAACATCAAAAAGTTTTCGATCAATGGAAACAAAACTAAGGTGTAATTCCAAAACTGTTTATTTGCCTTTGGGATTTTCTCTCTATTTCAATTTAGTAACTTTTCCTAGCATCTCTGAAACGTTTGCAAAAGCTTTTCAAAAGGTTCCTAATATTTAGGTGTCCAAAACAGACAGGAAACAAAACTTTGATTCATGAAAGGTCTCAAAAAAGAAACTTTTTACATGTTTCCATCATCGTTCGATGAAAACATGTGGCAATTTTGATTCATGCTGTTAAGTGAATGATTTGTTTGATATGATTATAAGAATCCAACACTTCAATCTTTTGATGATAAATTCATGGGCAAATTTTAAAAATAGTCCTCTATCTTTGGGTAATTTCCAATAATAGTCCTGTAACTATACTGCACTCAAATTTAGTCCTTTTAACTTTCACCCAATTTCAATTTTATCATATGCATAACAAATTTCGTCCTTTAACTTTCAACAAGTTTCAAATTTCGTACTACATTTACAAATTTCGTACTACATTCTAACTTTCAACAAGTTTCAGATTTCGTACTACATTTACAAATTTCGTCCTCTTAACTTTAGGAAGTTTTATTTTTCGTCCTACAATTACAAACTTTTTCTATGATATAGGATCAAATTTGTAATTGTGAGATGGAATTTGAAACTTACTGAAAGTTAAAAGGACGAAATTTGTAATGAATATTACAAGACTATTTTTAAAGGATTCCTAAGTTATAGTACCATTTTTGAAAATTTACCTTAATTCATGGAAAAAGCTAATAAATTTAAGAATAAACTTTTCATAGACAATGAATCCACTTTAATCAAATTCTCAGAATAGATAAATTACTCCATATATGGAAAAAAAAAAAAACACAAAATTAATCCGAACCTGGTTCGCGCACATCCCAAATGCGAGCAGTACAATCACCGGAAGCTGAAGCGAATACATCGGCGTGCCTAGGATTCCATGCGGCGGAGTACACACAATAAGCGTGCTCCTTAAAAGTCCTCACACTAGTTGGCCTATCCACTGTCCACAACTTCACCGTATCATCCCAAGACGCGCTCAGAAACGAGTCCTTTCGAACCGTATTAAAGTCTACTCCGTGACACTCACGCGCGTGCTCGTGGAGCGAGCGGATAGGGTTTGAGGCCGGCGGCAAGGACAGGTCGTAGATCTTGAGCGAACCGTCGGCGATAGCCGCGACGATTAGTGAATCGTGCGATTCGGACCAACAGAGGTCGTAAACGCCGTCGGCGGTATCGAAGGCGGCGCGTTCGGTGATGATGGGGCCGAGCTGTAGCACGTGGATGCGACCGTTGCCGAGGATGCCGAAATTTTGGGCGGTGGCGACGGCGACCTGGTTCTCGTAGAAAGGACTGAATTTGACGGAATATCCGTTGAAAGGGGTCTTGAAGACCGGCATTTCGCGGCGACGATTGGATTATTGAAATATTTCAATCTATGAAATGAGTTGCAGTCAATTAGGACGAAGAGGATTGTCTGCGTTTACACTCTCTGCAATTCCCTACAGTGCGACGGTAGAGGTGCATGTAACATGCCACTTTTCTGAAGTCGCTCTTTAGTTAACATATTAATTCTAATTTGGGCTTGTGTTGGGTCGGGCTTCAGACATTGGGCTTGGACAGTTGGACTACTTAGCTCACGCTCGGACTTTCTTTGCCAATTAAATCCGTGTTGGACGTAATTACATATTTACATGTAGAATTTGGGCTTGGGATCTTTCTTTTCGGATGTAGGGACCGTAGGCCCAAATCCCAAAGCCCAAAGCCCAAACTAATAAGATCTTTTTGACAATCTAATTTAATGTTTCATGTATTTAGGCTCAAGGAATTAATTGTCTCCTATATCAACTTTTTTTAATTATGTATGTAATGTAAAATAATTTAATAATAAATTTGTACTTGTTTATTTGTTGTCTTCAAATTTTGTAAGAGGTGTTGAATTACTTATTGGAAATTCAATTATGTGAGAAAATCAAATACGTCTACATTGAGAAAATTATTAAGAAATTTGGCATTGATTTTATCCTAGTTTAATTTTATGATAAGATACAATGTTTTGTGCGTTGATAAACTCCAACCCCCTCCCCCCCTCCCCCCTCTCCCCGCTAAACCTTGAATACTGGGTTCGTCCCTGTATGTCTCAGAGCCAACCTTAGACTTTTCGAGACATTAGCCAAAATTTAAAATTGTGGCCCTATATCATAAAATAAAATAAATAATAAAATATCTAAAATTTACTTCCCACATAAATAATCAATTACCAAAATAGATTAGTAAAATAAAATTGAGTTTTTTGTCACTAACTTTTTTTTTTGGTTGCGTGTTAAATCTTTAAAAAGCAAAATTCATATATATATATATATATATATATATATATATATATATATAAACAAAGTCAATTAAAAATTCAAATAAAATTAAAAACTACAAATCCCAAATATAGACATACCATATTGTATAGAAAATAAGAGACTGAATCTCAAATTTGTTTGATAGCATGATGATAGGATAAGAGCAATACATAACTATAATAAAATATTGAAAATTTAAATTTTATAACGATAAACTAAGAAAGAGAATAGAGAGGATAATCTTATTTAATTTGTTGGAGAAGAAGCCAAAAAAAAAAATTTTAAAAAAAAAAATAGACTAAAACCTGAAAAATCTAACTCTGTTTTGAAAAAGCTTAAGGTTATTTCTTAATATATTACGAAAGTCTAGCAACTCCAACTATTTATATTTTATCTTCTCATATAGACGCATTACAATTTAAGTTAAACAAAATTATGAACTACTCAATTAAAGTATTAAATTTGGTAATTAGTAATTGGATTACGATTCTCGACATTGTGATGTAGTTAGGTTAAAATTCCTGTAGAGAGAAATCAAAGGAAAATGCACCACACTATCCTATATTTAGGGCTGTCAATGGGTCGGATTCTGATCGGATCAGGCTCGTCCAGATCCGGCTTCATTTATATCGGATCGAATCCTGTCGGATTCGGATCTTGCTCGGATTATGCTCGGATCTAGATTTTTTGAATTCAACGGATCTTGGTCGCACTACAAAAATCTGCTAAGATAGCGACGGAATTAGCGACGGATTTTGCTCCAAAATCTGTCGCTAATCGATTTAGCGACGGATTTAGAGACGGAACAAAATCTGTAACTAAAACCTTCGTCGCTAAATATTCAGTGACGGAAAATTCAGCGACGGAATTAGAGACAAATTTTGTCAGTTGCTGAATATTTAGCGACGGAATCAAAATCCGTCGCTAAAATTTCCCCTAGCGACGGAAATCATATCCGTCGCTAAATATGCTAACAACGACGGATATAAATTCCATCGCCGAACATACTAACAGCGACGGATTTCACTTCCGTCGCTAGGAGCAACTTTAGCGACAGATGTATTCCGTCGCTGTACAGCAACATATATTCATTCCGTCGCTGGTAGTATGTTTAGCGTCGGATTGAAATCGCTGATTAATTTCAATTTTTTTAAAAATAATAATTATTTTTTTAATAATTATTATTTTTTATTTTTTAATAATTTTTTTTTCATTAATGAATTGTTTTATCGCAATTAATCCAACAATTCACTACCAAAAACATTCCAACAATTCAATACCACACAATTAATCCAACAATTCAATACAGAATGTAACTCAAACTTTAATTTTACTTCAAAGCATCATACAATTTATGTTTTTCAGATCAAATTGTATGACAATTTTGGATGGAAATGCAAGATGTTTGATATCATAGTCAATAAGAAGATGAATGACAGATATCTGAGTTCACATACTGAATGAAAATCCTACTGGTCAATTTCACAAACTAAAAAAGAAATGCAAATATAGGGGAGTAAAGATACAATAGTCAGTTCAAATAATCACTTCATAGTTTCCACCAGTCTCACTCAAAAACACGAACAACACCAGCACTGGAAATTGAGATAAGACTCATTTCTTCTCTAGCACCATAGACCTTTCTCATATAGGTTTAATCTTGAAGTGTAGTGAGATTAGGGAGAACACAAAACATTTTAGATCCCGCAACAACAAA
Source organism: Penstemon eatonii (assembly GCA_038501285.1). Lineage (NCBI taxonomy): Eukaryota > Viridiplantae > Streptophyta > Magnoliopsida > Lamiales > Plantaginaceae > Penstemon > Penstemon eatonii. The sequence goes on from CM076714.1 coordinate 47,709,855, forward strand.
ATACAACCAAGACACATTAATCAAGCAATTTCAATGTAATGCAATGTATAATGATGATAAGCAAGATATTCATTACAAGTTATATTGAAAACTTAACCGGAGTCGATGACAGATATAACGGTCCATAACCAGACAATTCTAATAGAAGAATTTGGAAAGATTCAAATCCAATGAATAGTCCGGAATTTATAAGCCACCCCTCAGATGCAAAGGTAGATAAGAATTGTGTACATAATAGGAAACCAAATTTACATGTAATATGTAGGTTTTATCCATATCAGAACATGTGTTAGATCTCAATTTCTGGTAAATGATGAATACTGGAAACCATGCAATTATGAACCAAAACACATCGTGTGCCACATAGAGTCCATCATGAAGTTAGTTATCAGGATAACTGTTTGAAAAACATAAATTTCGTCAAATATCAAGTACCTTATTATGCCTAACAAATTGAAGTCAATGCTTAGGTAATCTTAACCTCACTTGCTAGTTAAAATAAAGTCAACGCTTAGGTAATCTTAACCTCACTTGCTAGTTAAAGGCATCTAATCAGTATACAGCAAAATGCTTATACAAAACTTGGTCATAAGGGTGATAAAATAACTAGCCCCAACTAAGTTCCTTCTGAGATTGTTATCACAACCAAAATCATGAGAACTCATCTTTAATGTCTGTTTAAATTCTTTTAATTCTATCTCTCTAATCTACTTACTACTCTGTCTCCACCAAAACCTCTAAATAGGTTAATCCTACCTACTTGCTAAAAATCAGCATTTGGTATCCCTCACATTCTTTCACTTCTTTTCCAGCTTTGATGAGGGGTACTTTGGATTCTCCTCCTACCATGACCCATGCTGGGATAAACTAGCTGGAACAGCTCTGATTCCGACCTCGAAGGCATAAAGCCGATCTCAAAGCGACACAAGCCCTGCCTGAACGTAAAGCTTAAGACCCCTGGTCGATAACCTCGGATGGGCCTAACCCAGGCCCAATGCTATGGGCCGAAGAAAACTTCCTTGCTAATGGATCAGCCAGCTCATAGCCCCTACTATAAATACCACCAGCATTTATGACAACGACAAGTTTTCTCATGCACCCCAGGCTCGATGTTTCTGTTCGGACACATATCGGAGACTATATGTAGCATCATTCCTTATATGTATTTAGCCTCTAGCTTGTACGACATCCTATAGCGCTCGAATAGGACCTTTGTAATTTGTACATTCACGATCGGAATATACATATGATAACGCCATGAAAACGTCGTTATTACCTATCTCTTTAAGCCCAAAACATATTATTTTGATCCGAGTTTTTGTGTGTCTTCTCGTGTTTTTGTTTTTTTGTGCTTTTGGCCCCTTTGTTCGTTTTTGTGTTTTTGTTCTCGCTTTGATCGTTTTCTCCGTGGTTTATAGATATTTACATCTTAGAGAGATTCGGAGTTGCGTATCAATGATGCAAGTCGCTCTGCCCACCCCGCGAGTCAAGCTTGAGCTTCAAAGGAAATAGAACCCGAAGCAAATTGTACAAGAATGTAGATAGCTGCTCACTAGAACATGCATAAATATTTCATGGATGATCCAAATCAGCTGAATTTTGGATATGTCATAGATGAGTGAGTTAGCTACACTACGGACTTTACGGATCTGCATTCGGAGTTCGGAATCAAAAGATATCCTGCTCGGAAGGAAGTGCGGCAGAAAGCTCGCGGCCGCGAGATTCAAGCTCGCTGCCGCGAGGTGAGGCAGTCAGGCTACGGCATAAAGCTCACGGCCGCGAGCCCTGGTCTCACGACCGCGAGGCCTGCTCTGTTTTTCAGCGTGTTTAGAGGGTGCTTTTTGTACTTCGCCTTATATCTCCCACTTGTAATTCTAAACTTATTGGGGGACTTTTTGGCCTTAGTTGCCATAGTTTGGAGGGTAACTTAGGCAATGAAAGTTGGTAGTTTTTGCTAGGTTAGAAAGTTAGGAGGAAATCATTCACAATTTTTATCACTTGACTTTCATCTTGCCTCCCTTGGAGAAAAGCTTTGGTTGGCACTTAAGAAAGAAGAACTCTCACTTGGACTCCCCAAAGAAGATAAAAAGGCATTGAGGGAGAAGTTGTTGAAGACCTCATCACCTAAGCTTGCTCTAACTCTATCTTTCTTGTTTTGTTCATTTTACATTTATGGCTTTCATTAATGTAATGAATGATTTATTTAATGTTATGAGTAGCTAATCTCCTTTATTCTATGTTTTTATTGATCCTATGTTTGGTTCTTGATTCTTGATTAAATGATGAGTTAATGGTTGTTGCTATGCTTGTATACAAGTGTTTGTTAAACTTGTTTGAGCTTTTGTCAACTTGTGGTTTGATCAACCATAGGATGAAATGAATTGATCTTTAATTGCTTGGCATAGTGGATTAAAGATTAGATTGAAAAACTAGGTTGTGATTTGATTTTAGGATAGGAATATACCTATGTCATTTCATGTTCTAATAAGATTTGAAATTAATGCATCACTTAGGCTTAATCCTTTTAGACATAATTGGATTACTCTACTTTGGTAGGTTCGTACGCTATTCGGAAGATACATATGAATATTTTATGAAATCTTGAACAACAAGCATGAGTGTAGTTGTCAATTTTTGAGTCGTTTGTCTTGAATAGAACTAGGTGACGTAAAATCGTAGGAGCCTTTACATATTGTTAAGTCAAGTGTTAGTTTCCATAATCACCTTAATTAGTTATAATATCAAAACAACCATCACCTCACCAAACTCAGCTTACAAATCTAAGTAACAAGACATTAGTTGGTAATTAATCGAACAATTCCTCGTGGGTTCGACACTCCTTATCACTTTATTACTTGTAGACGACCGTATACTTGCGTAGTTTGCGTACTAGTATTTGGAACGTAACAAGTTTTTGGCGCCGTTTCCGGGGATTTGTAACGATTGTTTACCAATTTATATTCTTGTATATTTAGCTTGGATTTGCTATTTACGTTGTGATCTTTGTCTTCCTAGGTACGATGGCCTACAATGATTGCTATCCAAGGTCAACCGAGGGACGATCACTTTGTTATTGTATGCATTGCATGGGGGAGAGCACAATCGCCGGTTGCCCAATGAGTCCAACTCATTTTCAATATGAGATTTCATACATGGGTAATCATTATGAGCCGAGTCCCACTTACAATGGCTACAATATCGAATGGGGAGATGGCCCGTATTATCCAAGGAACAATGAGTGGGGAGGTGGACCACACCCGGATATGATGATGATTACCCCATTCATCCAACCGAACTATCATGAATATTCTCAACCTCCGGTAGAAGCACAATTATCTTTGGAAGAAGCATTCACTAAGTTCATGGAGCACACCACCAAATACATGGTTAACAATTATTCTAAATTGGAAGAGGTTTCCAAACAGTTACAAGATGACTCGGGGACATTAAGGGATCTTCAAACACAAATGGAGAAAATCTCACAAGCTTTAAGCATAAGACCCCCAGGAGCTTTGCCGAGTACAATTGAATCAGTTGCTCCTAATGAAAGTTTTAATGAACCGAGTAAAATGTTCGAAACAAATGGGCTTCATACTAGAGAGGAAGAACAAGGTGGATCGAAAGAGCTTGCAAAGGAAGATAAATTTATCATGGATGAAGGGTATGATCAAAAGGTCATCAAATATTCTTATGTGGACTTGGTTATCCCCAAAGAAGACAAGTGGATCCACCCGAGCAAAGCAACATGGATAATTATGTGTAAAGATTACAAGAGATTTGAACCGGGAGATAAAAGTTTTCGATTTGATATGAGGTTCAAATCCGTCCCAAAAGACCGCCGAATGGAAAAATTAAAGTGTGGGACTAATTTAAAAGCAAGGAGGCTGGGGCTCATACTTGATCCCGATAGGATCCTATTCGATTATTGGCCACCCTAAAAGAAAAGAGAAATTTCAAGTCGAGCTCACGACTATAAACAAGCGCTTCTCGGGAGGCAACCTGAGCCTATTGCTTTTCCTTTGTTGGTGTGTGTTTGTGTTTTGTGTTTTGTGTTCGTTTTTGTTTTCTTTTTGCGTTTTATGTTGTAGGTAAATGAGCGCGCATGAAAGATCGAGGATTAACAAGCATAATTCGAGTGAGATCGAGCGAACGAACCATGGATTACGAACGGCGTAAGTTGAGAAGTTGGATTAATTGATCAAGTATAGGAGGAAATTTTTCTGTCCAATCCTCGCCGCCACGAGCTCAAGGCTCGCGGCCGCGGAGTGTTGGCAAAAAGTTTATAAAACTTTCTGCCTCACTCTCGCGGCCGCAAGGTTTGATCTCGCGGCCGCGAGACATCTTTAAAAAAAAATTGAATAAATATAACGGCTCACCAATTCAAACACTCTTCAATATCAATCCCTCCCTCCCATCTCTCACTCACTCTAATCTTTCCAAACTCACACAAAATCGTCTCTCCTTACTCTCAATAAACCAACTCACCAATTCAACTCAAGAAATCCTTTTATTCCCCCACAATCACACCAAAACCGAATTCAACACTCAAGGGTTCAAAAAGTCGACATTCGTCGAGTTCGATTGAATTTGTGCATAAAGAGGTAAGTATGGCTAAACTACCTGAGGGTATTGCTTGATGGTATTGGTGTTGAATTGTTTGGTATTGATAATTTTTTGGGTTGAAGCTCTTTTAAACTTTGAAGAGAATTAGTGAATTGAGGAGTGCACACAAGGTGTTTGATAAATTATGTGTGAGACATTTTTACCCTCTTTCCTAGTTTTCGATTGTGGAGTTGCCGGGGTATTGGTTTATTGAGGTTGTGTAGTTGCAACATAAGTTTGGGGGAAAATTTGCGCATTTGAAATAAAAGGGGAGAGTACGGGAAAGCAATGGAGCGTGCTCTCAATGCAAGAAACCACTGAAGACGGGAGCAACCACGGGAAGCATACATAAAGGGACGTTGGATTTAAATTTACGCAGTCCCGTCGGTTTAAATTGAGCTTACAATGTTTTAATTATATTCTCGTCTTGTGTTGGTTTTGTTATTAACTCTTGAGAGATGTTGGCATGTTTACTCGTTTAAATATATAAAGTTTGCTTTTAGAGCCGTGCTCGCTCGTTTATCGTTTCGTTTCGTTTTGTTTTATTTTGTTTTGCTTGTGTTTTTGTTGTGTTCTTGTTTTTGTCGTGTCGTACCTTATTCCGTCATTCTCAATTCACACAATGGGGACATTGTGCATTTTAAGTTTGGGGGAGTAAGGTCACTTGTTGCGTACTAAGTCGACCCGCCAAATTTTTTTCAAATTCTTATTATTATTTGTACATGCTCTACAAAGTTGAAAGCACATTGGCAATGGCTATGATTATATTTAAAGTGGATAACGAACTTTAGCGATAATAGGATCTAGGACTCCTTTTGCTTAACTTAGAATCCCTTCAATCCTTAGCTTGGAATCTAAATGTAAAAAGAGTATAGATGGCCTAAGTTTGGGGGAGTAAACCCTTTTCGAGAATGAAAAACCTTTGAACACCTAACTTTTAAAAGAAATGAGTAGAGAAGTTGCTAAAATGTACGCACTTCTATGAGAGAAAAGAAAGGCTAAGCCTTCAAAATCATTTTTTATAATTACTCTATCTCATTAATCTAGTGCAAGAGTTGTAATAGAAAAATCTATATGTGTGCACAAAAGAAGAAAATAGAGTGGTGCTAGTAGCCCACAAAAGCAAAATTGCATCAAGTTTGCGATTAGTGCAAGTATCGTATCGCAATATTCTTGTAAAGCACAAAGTGCTATGTTATTATTATAAATCAAATAAAAAGCAAAGAATGGTGAGAAAAGAGTTAGGAGCTAAAATCGTCAATTAACTCAAGAATAGGGACAACACTCTTAAGTTACCTATAACTTAGTCCCGTGAAGTGATTTGAGCATTAAGTTTGTAATCTACGGTGAAGAGAGATTCTTTGTCAAACATTAGAAGTCCTTGCAAATAGAACCGATGATTTTGACCTATCGGGACGTATTCACCTAAAATAAAATCTAGCCGAAGCCATCACACACACATGGAGTTTGTTTAAATAATAATTTGAAAGTGTTAAGTTTTAGCATTTCGATCTTAAGTATGTTTGTTTTGTTCTTGTTTTGTTTTCTTTGCTCGAGGACGAGCAAGTGTTTAAGTTTGAGGGTGTTGATAACGCCATGAAAACGTCGTTATTACCTATCTCTTTAAGCCCAAAACATCTTATTTTGATCCGAGTTTTTGTGTGTCTTCTCGTGTTTTTGTTTTTTTTGTGCTTTTGGCCCCTTTGTTCGGCCTTTGTTCGTTTTTGTGTTTTTGTTCTCGCTTTGATCGTTGTCTCCGTGGTTTGTAGATATTTACATCTTAGAGAGATTCGGAGTTGCGTATCAATGATGCAAGTCGCTCTGCCCACCCCGTGAGTCAAGCTTGAGCTTCAAAAGAAATAGAACCCGAAGCAAATTGTACAAAAATGTAGATAGCTGCTCACTAGAACATGCATAAATATTTCATGGATGATCCAAATCAGCTGAATTTTGGATATGTCATAGATGAGTGAGTTAGCTACGCTACGGACTTTACGGATCTTCATTCGGAGTTTGGAATCAAAAGATATCCTGCTCGGAAGGAAGTGCGGCAGAAAGCTCGCGGCCGCGAGATTCAAGCTCGCTGCCGCGAGGTGAGGCAGTCAGGCTACGGCATAAAGCTCGCGGCCGCGAGCCCTGGTCTCGTGGCCGCGAGGCCTGCTCTGTTTTTCAGCGTGTTTAGAGGGTGCTTTTTGTACTTCGCCTTATATCTCCCACTTGTAATTCTAAACTTATTGGGGGACTTTTTGGCCTTAGTTGCCATAGTTTGGAGGGTAACTTAGGCAATGAAAGTTGGTAGTTTTTGCTAGGTTAGAAAGTTAGGAGGAAATCATTCACAATTTTTATCACTTGACTTTCATCTTGCCTCCCTTGGAGAAAAGCTTTGGTTGGCACTTAAGAAAGAAGAACTCTCACTTGGACTCCCCAAAGAAGATAAAAAAGCATTGAGGGAGAAGTTGTTGAAGACCTCATCACCTAAGCTTGCTCTAACTCTATCTTTCTTGTTTTGTTCATTTACATTTATGGCTTTCATTAATGTAATGAATGATTTATTTAATGTTATGAGTAGCTAATCTCCTTTATTCTATGTTTTTATTGTTCCTATGTTTGGTTCTTGATTCTTGATTAAATGATGAGTTAATGGTTGTTGCTATGCTTGTATACAAGTGTTTGTTAAACTTGTTTGAGCTTTTGTCAACTTGTGGTTTGATCAACCATAGGATGAAATGAATTGATCTTTAATTGCTTGGCATAGTGGATTAAAGATTAGATTGAAAAACTAGGTTGTGATTTGATTTTAGGATAGGAATATACCTAGGTCATTTCATGTTCTAATAAGATTCGAAATTAATGCATCACTTAGGCTTAATCCTTTTAGACATAATTGGATTACTCTACTTTGGTAGGTTCGTACGCTATTCGGAAGATACATATGAATATTTTATGAAATCTTGAACAACAAGCATGAGTGTAGTTGTCAATTGTTGAGTCGTTTGTCTTGAATAGAACTAGGTGACATAAAATCGTAGGAGCCTTTACATATTGTTAAGTCAAGTGTTAGTTTCCATAATCACCTTAATTAGTTATAATATCAAAACCACCATCACCTCACCAAACTCAACTTACAAATCTAAGTAACAAGACATTAGTTGGTAATTAATCGAACAATTCCTCGTGGGTTCGACACTCTTTATCACTTTATTACTTGTAGACGACCGTATACTTGCGTAGTTTGCGTACTAGTATTTGGAACGTAACAAGTTTTTGGCGCCGTTTCCGGGGATTTGTAACGATTGTTTACCAATTTATATTCTTGTATATTTAGCTTGGATTTGCTATTTACGTTGTGATCTTTGTCTTCCTAGGTACGATGGCCTACAATGATTGCTATCCAAGGTCAACCGAGGGACGATCACTTTGTTATTGTATGCATTGCATGGGGGAGAGCACGATCGCCGGTTGCCCAATGAGTCCAACTCACTTTCAATATGAGAATTCATACATGGGTAATCATTATGAGCCGAGTCCCACTTACAATGGCTACAATATCGAATGGGGAGATGGCCCGTATTATCCAAGGAACAATGAGTGGGGAGGTGGACCACACCCGGATATGATGATGATTACCCCATTCATCCAACCGAACTATCATGAATATTCTCAACCTCCGGTAGAAGCACAATCATCTTTGGAAGAAGCATTCACTAAGTTCATGGAGCACACCACCAAATACATGGTTAACAATTATTCTAAATTGGAAGAGGTTTCCAAACAGTTACAAGATGACTCGGTACGAACTTTACGGATCTGCATTCAGAGTTCGGAATCAAAAGATATGCTGCTCGGAAGGAAGTGCGGCAGAAAGCTCGCGGCCGCGAGATTCAAGCTCGCGGCCGCGAGGTGAGGCAGTCAGGCTACGACATAAAGCTCGCGGCCGCGAGGCCTGCTCTGTTTTTCAGCGTGTTTAGAGGGTGCTTTTTGTACTTCGCCTTATATCTCCCACTTGTAATTCTAAACTTACTGGGGGACTTTTTGGCCTTAGTTGCCATAGTTTGGAGGGTAACTTAGGCAATGGAAGTTGGTAGTTTTTGCTAGGTTAGAAGGTTAGGAGGAAATCATTCCCAATTTTTATCACTTGACTTTCATCTTGCCTCCCTTGAAGAAAAACTTTGGTTGGCACTTAAGAAAGAAGAACTCTCACTTGGACTCCCCAAAGAAGATAAAAAGGCATTGAGGAAGAAGTTGTTGAAGACCTCATCACCTAAGCTTGCTTTAACTCTATCTTTCTTGTTTTGTTCATTTACATTTATGGCTTTCATTAATGTAATGAATGATTTATTTAATGTTATGAGTAGCTAATCTCCTTTATTCTATGTTTTTATTGATCCTATGTGATGGGGGCTATTTGGCACCCTTTATAATATTCGGATCGACTAAGAGATATCAGATCGGTTCGACCATACAAGCTCGTTCGGGATCTCCTATCGACCCAGTTGAAGACGACTCCCCTCAGCGAGCGAACTATAATCCGGACTCAAGAGGGACGATTGGGCCGAATCCTATTAGAATTATGTTTCCTTATAAAGCTAGGTTAATTGTGATATAAATACCTAGTTAATCATTGTATTAGACACGCTTTGCATACTCAGCTTAGGCCTGCATACTAAAATAATCTAAGATTATTGAATAGAAAAGCTTTTGCTATACTATTTTATTCATTGATTGTCTTGATTACTAATAGTTCCATCTAATTGTTCTTCCTTGAGATTGATCCATCCTGAATAAAGTAACAAAGCCCTTTAATTCATATTGATTGACTACTCCTAAACACACTCCTTACTGATTTAATCTTACCCGACGAAATTCGGCTTAATTAGTTGGCGCCCACCGTGGGGCTAGGTTAATTATTCGATCGACATATGGCTCGCCCAAGGAAGAGCGCTCGTAATGGGGCAAGAAGTAACACAACCAACCAGCCTAATACATCTGAGGATCCACAGGACAATACCGATAATAACGCCCCTATAACCAACGACAATCAGCAACAGAATGAGCATCATCAGAACCAGGAGGAACCACAAGGGATCCCTACTGGTGCGGTACCGGAAGAACATGCGGCTCCAGCAATCCCGGTTCCCCTGTCGGACGCTCAGGAGAAGTTGCGACAGATTGCTATGCTTTTTAAATCACTCTCCCCAGAGGAATTACTCGTACTCGAACAGGTTCATCGAAACCCTAGAACCACTAGGGCAAATCCCGATCAAAGGACGCCGAGGCAGAACGATCAAATCTCTCAATAAGCTGACAGCCCGGCGAGTGAGCAGTGCTCACTACACAGTCCGCAGCAGGGCAATACAAAACCCTCCAATGACAACGTCCGAAGAAAAGCGGATCGTAGGAGACCGCAACCAGGACACAGCAGATCCAAGGAACATACCATAATCCCCATTGAGGATAACATAGATCACGCAATCCCAAATCGACCACGAACTATGCGAATCTCGGAAAGAGACATCGAAAAGATGGTACATGAACGACTTGAACAACGCTTACGATCCGTTCAAAACCCATGGGCCAGAACTACAGAACTCCAGGAGAGCCTAGCAGCATGCTCTCCCTTCTGCAGAGAAAAAAAAGAAGCTCAGTCAACCGGACAGGTTCCAGGTCGACTACCCAGATATGACGGAACTACTGATCCAGATGACTATATTTTTAGCTTTACGAACATAATGAACTTATATGCTCACTCGGCGGAATTCACCGCTAAGTTAATGGTGACCACGTTAGAAGGACTCACTTTGGATTGGTTCGCCAAGCAACCCGCTAACTCCATATTCAGTTTCCGGGAATTATGCAACAAACTAACACAACAGTTCGCCAGCCAGAAGAGACAAAAACTTCCGATGAGCTATTTAGGAACCATTTATCAACAAGAGGGCGAATCCCTAAGAAACTGGCTGGCAAGGTTTAATGTGGAATTGCTCAAGATCGATTCCCCAAATATCGATTACATAATCTCCATTCTTTTCGACCTCACCAAGAATAGGCAGTTTGGAAATGCCCTCAGCCGGAAGCAACCGAGAACGTTCGCTGAAATCATGAGCTTGGCATCTAAATATATGACCCAGGAGGAGATGAATTCTTTTAAAGATAAGAACAACAACAATAAAGCTACGGCCTTAGGCTCCAAACGGCAAGATAGAATTCCTGCCCAAAGATCCATGGACTATGAAAGATCTTTTAGAAAAGGCAACGTCTTCCAGCGATTAGAATACAATAAAAACGACCAGGACAGACGACCTAACACATATCAAAGACCTAGAACCGCCGAGCCGGCAATCCGGAGCAGGGTTAATCAAGTAGAACACCCAGGGCTAACTGTTCCGATAGAAGAAATCTTGGCTGTACTAGAAAGGAATAATTGGATCCCGGAAGCAAAGAGAATCCCTCAGCCCAGACCAGGTGGACGAAACTATGAGTTATACTGCAAATATCACCGGGCACATGGACATCGCACTGAAGATTGTTTTCACCTCAAAAGAGAAATTGAAAAACTAATCGAACAAGGAAAACTAGATGACTATTTAGAACGGAATAACCGTAAAAGAGGAAGAAGTAGGAGTCCTCGGAATAATAATCAAAGAAGGAATTCCCGTCGAAGGTCCCCTGAAGATGGTCCCCCACAGGAGTTGAACAATGACCAGATTACATCCATACAATTTCAGGAGGACCCGCCGGCGGGGACAGTCGTAATGCTCGACGAAGGACCGCCAGATCCATAATCAGAGGTTTAAAATACTCGAAAGAAGTATGGACTCAAGAAAGCAAATCAACAAACAACCAGCTGATCAGTTTTAACGAGGGCGAGGTACCCAAAAACCTTGTTTGGGACACAAAAGAGGATAGCCCCGACTTCCCGATGGTGGTATCGCTAGAAATAGCACATTACAACGTCAAAAGGATCCTAATTGACAATGGAAGTTCAGCAAATATCATCTCTAAAGAGGTCTTAGCCCAGATGAACTTGAGACAAATAACATTCCAAAGGGTAGCTACGCCTTTAGTAGGATTTGGAGGATCCGAGATTGTCCCTAGTGGCACAATAACTTTAAGTGTCTCACTCGGGAGGAAACCGCATCGGACGGTGAAGCTAGTAAAATTTTTAGTAGTAGAAACTCCCTTTGCCTACAATGCGATCTTAGGGCGACCTGCCCTCAATCTATTCCGAGCTGTTGTTTCAACTTACCATCAGAAGATAAAATTTTCGACTGACACAGGAATCGGAGAAATAGTGAATGATTATTGCATGGCATAGGATTGCTACAACACATCATTAACTTTGAAAAATCGCCATGAATCAATTACCCCAAGCAAGAGAAAGCTAGACGTCGACGCTGACAAAATTGAAGTCGAAATTCCTAGCACCGACCGAATAGATAAGACGGGAAAGGAACCGGTAGACCTAGCTTTGAAACCACCGGAACACAAAGATGTCCTACTGGTGCAGGGGGACCCAACTAAAACAACAAGAATTGGAACTGAATTAAGCAAAGAGGGGGAAATGATGCTGATCAACTTTCTCAGAAACAATGCATATATCTTCGCCTGGAGCGCGAACGACATAGAAGGGATTGACCCCCGAATAATCAGTCACTCGCTTTGACCCCATGGCAAAACATGCTAGACAAAAGAAGAGGAATCATGGGCCGATAAAGGATAAAATAATCAAGGCAGAAGTAGAAAGGCTACTCAAAGCAAAGCAAATTCGAGAAATACACTTCTCGGAATGGCTTTGTAATGTTGTGCTAGTAGCAAAAGGGGATAAAAAGGATAACAAATGGAGAATGTGCAATGATTTCACCGACCTTAATAAATTATGTCTGCGCGATCCATATCCCCTCCCAAGGATCGACTTATTAGTCGACTCAACCGCTGGTTTCACGATTTTCAGCATGATGGATGGTTTCCAAGGTTTCTATCAGATATACATGGATGAGCAAGACCAAGAAAAAACTGCTTTCGTAACAGAGCAGGGGGTGTATTGCTTCATAGTTATGCCATTTGGATTGAGGAACGCCGGGGCCACTTACCAAAGGTTGGTAAATCTGATGTTCAAAGAATTAATGGGAGAAATAATGGAAGTTTACGTAGACGATATGCTGGTCAAGAGCATGAATGAAGCAGATCACGTAAGGCATCTCGATCGATGTTTCCAAATATTGAGAAAGTACAAAATGAAGCTAAATCCTGCAAAATGCACTTTCGGTGTTAAGTCGGGAAAATTTTTGGGATATTTGGTACATCAACGAGGAATCGAGGCCAATCCAGAAAAAATTCGAGCCATAACCGAAATGAAACCTTCTAAAACGATCTCCCAAGTGCAGAGCTTGGTAGGAAAAATCGTGGCGCTAAATAGATTCATATCCAAATCGGCTGACAGAAGTTTGCCTTTCTTCCAAACTCTTCGAAAAGCAAAAAACTTTGTTTGGACCGAAGAATGCGACCAGGCATTTTACTGGCTAAAGGAATATCTAACGACATCCCCGCTATTGGCCAAACCAACCGAAGGAGAACCATTATATATCTACATATCGATCTCTGACGTGGCCATCAGTTCGGTTTTAGTTAAGGTGGATGGCTTAGAACATAAGCCTGTTTATTACTTAAGCAAATTACTACAAGGGGCCGAGAAGAACTACTTGGAAATAGAGAAATTCGCTTTGGCCTTAGTGGTAGCAGCACGAAAACTCCGACCCTATTTTCTAACTTACAAAATTGTGGTCTTAACAAACCAACAACTAAGACAGGTCCTAGCGAAGCCAGAAGCCTCTGGAAGATTGATCAAGTGGGCTATTGAACTCGGTCAGTTCGAAATCGAGTACAAACCAAGAGTTGCGATAAAAGCCCAAGTCTTAGCCGATTTCCTGTTAGAAACTCCAACCCAGGCAACCGAACACACCGAATCAACTAGTCATAACAACGATATCTTGATCGTAGAAAATCAAACCTGGTTAATGCACGTCGACGGTGCTTCATGCCGAGAGGGAGGAGGTGCCGGAATCAACTTTACCGGACCTAGTGAGGATATAAATTATGCAATAACGTTGGACTTCATCGTAACAAACAATGAAGCAGAATATGAAGCGCTGATCGCAGGAATGGAAATGGCGATTAAGGCCAACATAAAAAGCCTTAAGGTATTAACCGATTCAGAGTTAGTATAGAGACAGATAGAAGGTCTATATGAGGCTAAGGAATTTAATATGGTCAAATACCTTGCCAAAGTGAGAAAATTGGCTGAAAAATTCGAATGTTTCGGTATACAAAACATTCCACGCTCGGAAAATAAATGGGCCGATCAACTGTCTAGGTTCACAGGATCCCACGACGAAAAAACTGAAAGGGTGATCCACTGGTTAATCTCCAATGCGCCGGCAATCGATATCGATGAGACACCGGTCGCCGAAATGATGGAAATCGAAGAAGTTGAAGAAAACTGGATGACTCCAATGATAGACTATCTTCAAGAAGGAAAATTGCCGTCTGACCAAAACGAAGCTCGGAAAATAAAATATCGGGCTCCAAAATATACATTGATAGAAGGAAAACTTTACCGAAGATCAGTATCAGGAATTCTCCTGAAATGCGTCTCCGAATCTCAAACCAACGATATCCTCCGGGAGGTACATGAGGGAGATGCAGGGAATCACAGCGGAGCAAGGGCCTTGGCTTTAAAGTGCCTTCGAACAGGTTATTATTGGCCTACCATCAACAATGATGCCGTCCAATATGTCCAAAAATGTCATCATTGCCAAGTCCATGCTAATATATGTCATCAACCAGCCGAAAACATGAACCCAATACCAGTATGTTGGCCGTTCGATCAATGGGGAATGGACATCGTGGGACCTTTCCCAGCGGCTAGATCCAAGAAAGCATATGTTTTGGTCGCCGTTGATTACTTCAGCAAATGGATAGAATGCATCGCCCTTGCCCGAATAACTCAATTCCAAGTGATCAATTTCTTATGGAAATTCATAGTATGTCGATTGGCATCCCGAGAATTCTGATCTCAGATAACGGAACCCAATTTGTGGGAAAACAGGTAATGGAATGGTGTGCAAAGCTAGGAATTCAGCAAAATTTCACTTCAGTTGGGCATCCTAGAGCGAACGGACAGACTGAGGTAGCGAACCGAGAAATAATAAAATCTCTGGAGAAAAGATTAGGGGCAGCCAAAGGAAAATGGCTAGATGAACTCCCAGGGGTACTATGGGCTAATCGAACCACGGTCAGAACCTCAACCGGGGAGACCCCATTCAGTCTAGTATATGGCTCGGAAGCTGTTATTCCAGTTGAAACGCTAATTCCGACACCAAGAATTGAAATGTATGACGACCAGGAAAATGGGAAGACAAGAGAAAATGATATTGATTTATCAGAAGCTTTAAGAAAGCGGCCGTACGTTTGCAAGTCACTAAATCAAATATGGAAAGGGCCTACAATCAAAAAGTACGCGTCCGAACCTTCAAAGAAGGAGACCTGGTCTTGAAAAAGGTAGAGGTATCCAAGCATGTGGGCAAGTTACAACAGAATTGGGATGGACCATACATTGTCATCGGTGTAGGAAAGAATGGTTCATACAAGATTGCACACTTGGATGGAACAACCCTACCAAGAACATGGAATGCAGTCAACCTTAGAAAATACTATGGTAAATAAATCACAATAGATTATGCTGCTTTATTTTCTTTTTAGTAAGTTTTATTCTTTGTAATAAAGGCCTTAGCCTATGGTTCGATTTTTAAAGATTTTAGCAATTTTGAATATCAAAGCAAAGCTCGATTAGAGAAAAATATCAAAACGAGTTGAGTATAAATTGATCCGCTCAATAACGCTCCTCGATCTAACAATACAAAGAGTTGAGTATAAATTGATCCGCTCAATAAACGCTCCTCAATCCACTTTTAACGATTAGACAGGCTTTGGTATAAAAACCTAAGTCTAAATGAAAAGAGTTGAGCATAAATTGATCCGTCAATAAACGCTCCTCGATCTATTTTCAACGATTAAAAAGGCTTTGGTATAAAAACCTAAGTCCAAATGAAAAGAGTTGAGTATAAATTGATCCGCTCAATAAACGCTCCTCGATCAAATTCCGAAGATAAAAAAGGGCTTTGGTATAAAAAACCTAAGTCTAAATAAAAAGAGTTGAGCATAAATTGATCCGCTCAATAAACGCTCATCGATCTATTTTCAACGATTAAAAAGGCTTTGGTATAAAAACCTAAGTCCAAATGAAAAGAGTTGAGTATAAATTGATCCGCTCAATAAACGCTCCTCGATCAAATTCCAAAGATAAAAAAGGGCTTTGGTATAAAAAACCTAAGTCTAAATAAAAAGAGTTGAGTATAAATTGAACCGCTCAATAAACGCTCCTCGATCTATTTTTAACGATTAAAAAAGGATTTGGTATAAAAAACTAAGTCTAAATAAAAAGAGTTGAGTATAAATTGATCCGCTCAATAAACGCTCCTCGATCTATTTTTAACGATTAAAAAAGGCTTTGGTATAAAAACCTAAGTCTAAATAAAAAGAGTTGAGTATAAATTGATCCGCTCAATAAACACTCCTCGATCAATTTTTAACGATAAAAAAGATTTGGGAAAAAATATCTAAGTCTTGAAACGAGTCGAGTATAAATTGATCCTCTCAATAAACGCTCCTCGATCTATATCTAACGATCAAAAAGATTTGGAAAAAAAAATATCTAAGTCTTAAAACGAGTCGAGTATAAATTGATCCGCTCAATAAACGCTCCTCGATCTATATCTAACGATAAAAAAGATTTGGGAAAAAATACCTAAGTCTTAAAACGAGTCGAGTATGAATTGATCCGCTCAATAAACACTCCTCGACCGACAAAAATGGTTTTTGATATAAAACCTAGGTATTAAAAAGAGTTGAGTATAAATTGATCCGCTCAATAAAGGCTCCTCGATCTATACAATAAAAGTAAGTTACAGTTAGAGAGAAATCAACAACAAGAAATATGAGAATAATAACATTAAAAGTATTATTCATCTGAAGTTCTGAGAACAGATCTCAAGTTACATACGAAGAATACAAATAACTTTGTATGATCTACATATCATCACAACTGTTTAGGAAAAATAATCCTATTCTATAGATCTGCGGTCTCCACGACAATGTCCACGGAAACATCAATCTCCCCCCTGGTACCTCGACAATCGGAATTAACCACCTAAGAAGCATGCTGCTCAGGATGGTCGACTTCTTTGGTTCGATGGTCAGGATCAGAAGATCAAATGTTCTTCCAGACGAAATGACCATTACCAGCCAGATGCCCGGTAACAGCCACTCGCCCAGAAGGAGATAATGCTGGTAAGATGGGGTTGAATTTTACTCTAAAGCAGCATCTCTTCAGGACCGTCGCAGGAGAAAAAATTTACCAGCACACCTCGGTGGTCTATCAATCCGGAGGTAACATCCAAACACGGCGGTGCCTGGTAAATATGAACCCTCCATGTGCAAACAGAAACCACGGACCTCAAACCCGTGAAGACAAAGGTTGAGGCCTCATGGGACCCGTCAGTACAAGGTAGGGCTTCCATGGGACCCGTCAGTACAAGACAGAAGAAATTTAAGATATTATGATATGAATCACGATAATGTGACTTTTTGAACATTATGGGATCAGAAGGCAAAGTGAAATTTAAGGAAACTGAGACCTCCATCCTTTTCGAGAGTTAGAATTAAAATATGGAAACCGCCTCCCTATTTATAGGGATAGATCTGATTAATCCTACGGCTGGATGGAGATTTGATCAAGGGACGGAAATGCGACCTTTTGACTTCCCGTAATTAATGCGAGTAAGTTGGAACGGCACCTCTCTGATCGACTCAACGAATCGATGACAAAAGAAAATCCGGATCGAAGCGATCAATGCACAATAAAAGCAGATCTAAAAGAGCTCCAGAATAGAAAAGTTTGCACGCTCACATATGCTAGTCGCTCGATAAATAGCTTGAGATCCTCAACAAAGGCATGCAAGTTTACACCATTATGAAACATTACTGGTTCGCTTAGAAGTGTAAGACCTAACCCTCCAGCATATGAGGGTCGTCACTGCCTCATATATAATATATGGAAAATTAGTAATTAGCTATACAAGAACTCCACTGGAGTCCAAGAAGCCTGACACCGATATTAAGGAAATAATTACCATCGTTCCAGACTGCACTATCGCCGCTGCCTAACATACCAAAGAATTGCTGAAGGAGGTCTGAACAGACTAGATCTAACTAATAAGTCTACATTTTCGAATTCCTCCCATATCAAAAAAAAAAAAATTTTTTTTTTGACATATTTGATACACTGGTTGCTTTATTTGATGAACATGGAACTCACAATCAGTACAGAGAAACATGGATTTTAAGAAGATACCTAGAACGATATCTTTTCACAAGGTTCAGCGAACTTAAACCTATGATAAAAGCAAAGCTCAACAGTGGAAATGACAGCGTCATTAAAAAAGATATCCTTAGCAAAAGGACAAATTTACAAGGGACTGGTCGAACATCGACGAAAACGCTGAGCGTTCCTTAACAATTATTCAATCAACTATCTACATGGATGGCCTGCTGTCCACATTTTTATGTCTAACACGACTTCGGGACAATCATAAGGGACCATGCTTGGTCGATCATCATTCTTATACTTGATTTAAAAGTTTGATTTGCAGAACAAAAGTTATATCATTCAGTTACCTAAAAACTGATCGAGCCAGACTAAGCTACTCTTTCGAACAAAGCATATTCTCCCAGAAGACCAATATCAGATAAGTATGCTAATCTATACTGATTATTTCGAGAAGTTATACTTATTCATAACAGCAAAATATGCATAACGAAAGATACCTACTAGCTAAAATTGATCAAGGAATGAATCTAGTCATAAAAGATTATCATTAGTTCATTCTCCCCATACAAAAATTCAGCCCAAACAACCACACAAAAGGTTAGGGCGCTACCAAAAAAAAAAAAAAAAAAAAAAAGAGAAATTCCAGATAACAGCTGGGTCAAAACAGATCATTGAGAAGGGTTACTTCCACCAGGCCGTCTAGCAGAAGCACTCCTCAGAGGAGTCAAGTTACCTGCAAACGCCATCAATTCCTCCTGACACTTTAGATAACCGGCATCATAACCTTCTTCATAGGCCTGCCGTCGAGACTCCTCTGCTAGGGCAGCAGCCTGAACCAAATCACTTTCTTCTTCTCCAAGATAGACTTCTCTTCTTGTAATTTTTTGAGGTCATCATTGGCAAGCTGCAGCTGGAGGGTCTGCCCTGCGGCCTTCGCCGTCTCTGACTCCAAACGACGTTGATAGGCATCTATACCGATCCACAGATCATCATTTTGCACACCCAGCTGGAGTGCAAAATATTTGGCCTGGAAAAGAAAAGAAAAAGAAAATCCCTTACATAAAAAGGCAATCAAAATAAAAGCTGGAAAAATAATCAAAAATATGTTTACCTGCTCACATATCTTCACCAGCGACTGAACAAGGCGAATATTGGAGGTACCCTCGAGCTTCCTCAACTCGCTAGGCAAAATAGTGCTTATGCCCAGGTCCCAGGACAAAGCATCAGGCTCAACAGAGCCAGGCAGTTCACTACCAAATGGAACACCATCAGGACGTGGAGTCACCGACTGCATAATATCCTTAACTTGCTCGAGAATGCAGTGGTCATCTAACATACGAGGGGATGGCCTCTCGTTAGGACTCACTGAGGTC
Organism: Penstemon eatonii; assembly: GCA_038501285.1. Lineage (NCBI taxonomy): Eukaryota > Viridiplantae > Streptophyta > Magnoliopsida > Lamiales > Plantaginaceae > Penstemon > Penstemon eatonii. The sequence continues at coordinate 47,729,274 of CM076714.1, forward strand.
TCCTTGCCCGAAGCTGAGATAACGGTCCGCCGACCGGACCTTGATCCGGTCTGACCTCCAGAAGGCCCGCCAGATTCAAAAGAAGTTGTCGTCACAGTAGTATCATTAAACAAGTAATCAGGGAAATCTTGAGAAATAGGTTGTGTTGCGGAGGGATTTACAAAGGAACACTCATTAATCACCTCCGAGACAACACCAACTTGGCCTCCACTGACAACCGGGGCAGCAGAAGTAGAAAAAGGAAGGGAATTAACCGAAACATGCTCATACGTGCCATGTTCGAAAGAAGAAGTGCCTGAAGGATAGGGTACGTCGAAAGCTTGCTCCATAAATGACGAATCGCCAAAGGCCACCCGACCAGGGGAAGGCCTCCTTCCTGCCTCACCAGAAGAGGAAAAGTTTTGTTGTGGGAAAGACGAACTGACTACGAAAAAAGGTTCAGAAGGAACAACAAGAGTATCGATCGCCGACCTACTAATGGAAGACGAACGAGGAGGTTCTATCGAGGGCCCCTCTGTTCGAGACTTTTTTGGTCTAATATTCTAGCACCCTCGCGGGAAGGACGCTTTGATGTGTTACCGAAAAGATTACTCATGATCGGAATTTAAAAAAGAAAATTAAATTATCGAGAAAGCTTATCGACCTGCTAACGAAAGAGTATTCTGTTGAGAAATGAGTAAAAGCGGTAAATAGCGAGTAAAGTTTTACCTTTCGTATTTATACTATACGAAAAGACGCAAGAGACTCAAGGAATGGGCGCGTAACACAGAAACTAGCCTAGGAATTGATGCAAGAATTCGAAAAGACATACGCATAATAATTACGGCAAAGTTAATAACTTGTCTAGATTATTACAGAGAAGACGAAAAGACGTAACTGTCAGAAATATTAAAGCGTCAATTTTACAAAGGGATAAAAGAGTAATATTACAATTCCACTTACGATAACAGTTACAAAGGTTATTTCATAGATCAACATATCATACAACTTGGTCGCCATCAGGAATTTCCTGTTCGCCAGCGATGTCTCCTTCATTCGCTGATTCAATATTCTCCTCCTCTTCCTCTGGATCGATAAAATTATTATCGACCTCATCATTGATATCTGAAGGAGGAATCGGCAATGGCTTACCGAACTCTTCAGAATCATTACCCAATTCTAATTTTCTCTTCCGGGACGCCTTTTGTTCGATAGGAACGTTCTCTATGGTTTAGATACTACCATTTTTCCCTCGAAGAACGTCGGGAGTTTTCTACCATAAAGGCTGATAAGGAAACAAAATCGAAATTAGGCTTAGTGCTAAAAGAGTATCACGTTAAAATAAATACTTACCCAATGATTCGGAAGAAGAAGAAACCGGAAAGATATGAGTACTCAATCCCGCCTTGCGAAGAAATACCTCGCCAATAAGAAGAGCATTCTGATATTTGTTGGCGCGCATAGCCTGGATCTCACCAAGGAACTGGGGGTCGTCAGGAATAAGGTCCCCTGTTGGTAGGCGACCACCATAAATCCATTTGGAGTCGTGGTCCCATGAGAAGGGCTCACTCGAGCCATCCGCCAAACGGAGATGAGAAGGCGGGCGAACGAAGAAAAAATGAGACTTCCAGGAAGGATTGCTAGAAACCGGGGAATCAAAGATTGAGCGACTAGTATTTTGGCTAGCAAAAAAGTAACCGCAATTAGAAGAACTAGAAATGTTGAAACGAAACAATTGTATAAAATTGCGAAAAGAGGGTTGGAATCCTTTCGCGATCATCAAAACGGAAAAACAGACCACAAAGGCCACTGAATTTGGGACCAATTGAGTCAAAGATACACTAAATATCCTCAGAATATCAAGAAACACAGCGGACAATGGAAGCCTAAGGCCGTAATTAAAGTGGGCTGTATAAAAAGCTCGGGCAACCCTCTGGTGGAGAAGTAACCCTATCTGAGGGAGAAGGAAGAATGATCTCAGAACCTTCCGAAAAATATTTCGCATAATTATCCACGACCTCGTGAAAAGTTTCCTCGTTGTAAGCACAAGTGAGATCCTCAATTGGTTCAGACATTTGAGGAACAGTACTCTTGCCTTTCTTGGCCCGAGCAGCAACATCCGTATCAGATATGATTTGCACCTTAAAAGTGTCCTCAGTTGGAATGATAAATTCTGATGCTCCGGTCTGCTCATTCGAAGGACTTGGGGGAATCACCTCCTCGACAATAGGAGTGATTCTTTCCCTTGAAGACGAGAAAGATTTTCTCGGAATCGAAGCCATTTTTGTTGAAATCTCGAAGAATACGAATCAATAAAGACAACTTGAGAATGAAATAATCGAGTGAGAAAACGACTGCAGAAATGGGGAAAGTAGAAAGTAAAAATTGACTAAAGGAACAATGACCTATTTATAGAGAGAAATGAAAAGAAACGTTTCGAATTTCTTACGACTGATCGTATTCCCGCCAAAACAGCAAAGAAACGAAACGTTTCCCGAAGAGCCACGTGGCGAATCGGGATCGGAAGAACATGAAACGACTATCTATGAGGAGTTGCACTCTTTTCCTTATTTAGGATTTTTTCCCACAAGGTTTTTTCCTAGATAAGGTTTTTAACGAGGCCCAACTCATAGAAAACACAGTCGTAATCAGCCATTTACTTCTACGAGCTTTTACTACATATACGCTCGAAGAAGTGATGGAGTACTGATGGGGGCTATTTTGCACCCCTTATAATATTCGGATCGACTAAGAGATATCAGATCGGTTCGACCGTACAAGTTCGTTCGGGATCTCCTATCGACCCAGTTGAAGACGACTCCCCTCAGCGAGCGAACTATAATCCGGACTCAAGAGGGACGATTGGGCCGAGTCCTATTAGAATTATGTTTCCTTGTAAAGCTAGGTTAATTGTGATATAAATACCTAGTTAATCATTGTATTAGACACGCTTTGCATACTCAGCTTAGGCCTGCATACTAAAATAATCTAAGATTATTGAACAGAAAAGCTTTTGCTATACTATTTTATTCATTGGTTGTCTTGATTACTAATGGTTCCATCTAATTGTTCTTCCTTGAGATTGATCCATCCTGAATAAAGTAACAGAGCCCTTTAATTCATATTGATTGACTACTCCTAAACACACTCCTTACTGATTTAATCTTACCCGACGAAATTCGGCTTAATCACTATGTTTGGTTCTTGATTCTTGATTAAATGATGAGTTAATGGTTGATGCTATGCTTGTATACAAGTGTTTATTAAACTAGTTTGAGCTTTTGTCAACTTGTGGTTTGATCAACCATAGGATGAAATGAATTGATCTTTAATTGCTAGGCATAGTGGATTAAAGATTAGATTGAAAAACTAGGTTGTGATTTGATTTTAGGATAGGAATATACCTAGGTCATTTCATGTTCTAATAAGGTTTGGAATTAATGCATCACTTAGGCTTAATCCTTTTAGACATAAATTGAATTAGTTTACTTTGGTAGGTTCTTACGCTATTCGGAAGATACATATGAATATTTTATGAAATCTTGAACAACAAGCATGAGTGTAGTTGTCAATTGTTGAGTCGTTTGTCTTGAATTGAATTAGGTGACGTAAAATTGTAGGAGCCTTTACATATTGTTAAGTCAAGTGTTAGTTTCCATAATCACCTTAATTAGTTATAATATAAAAACCACCATCACCTCACCAAACTCAACTTACAAATCTAAGTAACAAGACATTAGTTGGTAATTAATCGAACAATTCCTCGTGGGTTCGACACTCCTTATCACTTTATTACTTGTAGACGATCGTATACTTGCGTAGTTTACGTACTAGTATTTGGAACGTAACAACATATTATTGATCTTCTCCCTTATACTTATTGCATTGTGGCTCGATTACATCACATATAGAATACCTACGAAAACTTGTAAGATCAATTGGCGCCCACCGTGTGTTAGATCGAAAAATGTCTACTACGAGGCGAGATATGTACATTCGAGGAAAGTCTTCTCACGTACCGGGAGTGAAGAATTTAGTCTACAACGATTTCGACTAATCTATCTTGAATGGCTCAACAGCTAGAAACTATTCCAACCATACCCGGGATGATATTCTGATGCAATGTAATATGAAGGAAAATGTACGAATAGAAAGTCGGGATCTGAACCTTTATAGTCGATGACTTACTCTTGAGTAAGATACGGATTTCAAAACATGGAGGGAAAATTGCAACTCGATTTCGCTAGTCTCTATGTTGTAATCGAAATCCAGGAGGAAGGCTCGCGTTAAGTTACTTATAAAAATGGGGAAATCTTTCCCCGAACATGGAATGCAGTCAAAATTAGGAAGTATTACAAAAAATGAAGATCATGTATTTGGCTTCTCGAGTTATCTATCGATCAAAATTCATGGTACGGATCTATTATATCTCCTATTATTAAGAAAATCAACAAGATACTTCTATTTTTGAAATTCTCTCGTCTATTCTATGCATCTCTACAAGCTATATATTAACTTCAGAATAGCACTCGGTCTCTCTTCTTAAATCGATCTAAGGGTGAAAGCTATTGCTATGACCGATTAAAATGAAAAGGGTGAAAGCTGTTGCTACGACCCTCAGGTGAAAGATATTTCTATGACCGATCAAAATAAAAAGGGTGAAAGCTGTTGCTACGACCCTCAGGTGAAAGTTATTGCTATGACCGATCAAAATAAAAAGGGTGAAAGCTGTTGCTACGACCCTCAGGTGAAAGCTATTGCTATGACCGATCAAAATGAAAAGGGTGAAAGCCGTTGCTACGACCCTTAGGTGAAAGCTATTGCTATGACCGATCAAAATAAAAAGGGCGAAAGCTATTGCTACGACCCTCAGGTGAAAGCTATTGCTATGATCGATTAAAATGAAAAGGGTGAAAGCTGTTGCTAAGACCCTCAGGTGAAAGTTATTGCTATGACCGATCAAAATGAAAAGGGTGAAAGCTATTGCTACGACCCTCAGGTGAAAGCTATTGCTACGACCGATTAAAATGAAAATGGTGAAAGCTGTTGCTACGACCCTCAGGTGAAAGCTATTGCTATGACCGATTAAAATGAAAAGGGGTGAAAGCTGCTGCTATGACCCATAGATTGGATTTGCGCTTTTGCTACGACCCTCAGGTGAAAGCTCTTGCATTGATCAATCAAAACGAAAAGGGGTGAAAGCTGTTGCTATGACCCATAGATCGAATTCGCGAGAAAAGAACATCAACAATTGAATCAAACAATCTCGAAGATAAGATAAATGTCGTTGTTCTTTCCAGAATTATCAATTACTCCTGTTATTTATCCAATTAAGCCATCAGAGATATATAAATGATCGAGGAAAAGTTTGCCAGATATTTTGCTCGATCAACTTATACAGAGTTATTTCGATCCATTCAATTGATAACTATTTCAAAGGGAATCGATCCCGTGATCGACAATAGATTGACAGAACCATCGGTATAATGATAATGGATTATACAAGTCTCTAAAGTTGCAACCTATTTCGAAGAATTATCAAATCGCTGAAGGAATTTATTTTTCCGAGCGCAAGATTCTAACAACTCCAGGCTGAATTACATGAGTTAGTTACAATCAATCAAGTTCAATCTTTTCCGATCAAATCGTTTATCTTAAAGGTCGTTTATATATTGTTCGACCAACATACTCAAAGATACATTCAATGAAGTCAAGAAAATATGCAACAAAGATGAGCAGGAAACAAAATCTTTATTCATTCTTCGAACAAATTACAAATGAATTCTTGAATACAATGGAGAAATTCGAGTTTAAAAAGAATAAGTACATTCGCTCCTACCCTAATACAAATTATATATACAGAATCAATTTGTCTCCGATCAAGCCTTGGAGCAGAGAATAATAGAGTAAAAATCTATACCCAGGACCCTAAGCCGAACTAAGGTCTTCATCCGCAAATAATGATGACCACAACACATCCGAGATGGTTGGGCAACATTCGGTCGGAGGTCCAAAGGTTTTTCAGCCGTTGATCATGTAGTCTTCGTAAATTTCCTCCATTCCTCCGAGTGAGCAAAAACATACTTTTTTCCAAGAAATACAATGAAGAAGCTGCTGCTCGGAATTAAGGGAAATACTGAAGGGGGTGACCGACGGGTTAGCTGGATACAGCGTCAGAAGCCCAGACGCCCAACCCGCTTCGAATTGGATGAATCCAAAGAAGCAGGTTGCCTGTCGGTATCCTAAGTGCTGTCTATTTTGCCTGACGATATTCTAAGCAAGAGAAGTTGTACCAAAGGGACTATGATCGAAAAACAGGATCCGAGTCCTAATTTCAAACTATTTTATTTTGGAAGTATCATGGAACATGTTGCTAAAGGAATTCAAAACCCGAGGGGTAGTGATCGGATGAAGCATTCGTGGTGAGTGAAAAATGTGATGGTAAAATGGGAACTATTTATAACAGTGAATGGTTGAAATCAACGGACCGGATGATACATCGCGGACGGCTATGATCACAACGATAAATACGCAAACTGTTCAATTTCCTGAGAAATAGTGTCCTGTTTACTTAGAAGAGGTGGAGTCCTCACAAGCTAACGATCGAGATTTCCAAAACACGGTAAACTTATTAATCGTTCCAAGTTGATAAATTCAAGACAAAAGAAGCTATCCGCCACGATCGAATAACGTTCACGACAGATAACGAAGTTACATCACCTAAAATTAATTTCCAAGGAATCGCTTAAGCAATGTTAAGCGTTCGATTGTTTAATTGATCTGAAAGCCAATGCCCAAATCAAGATATTCTTTCATATTCTATATATAGAGCGTAGTATTCAACAAGTGAACCCATATTTAGGAAATTCAATGCAAGTGTTATAATCATCAGTCTGCGCTCGACGACCAGTATATTCATCGTCGATTTACGAGAGGTCATTAATGTCCGACTTATAAAAGTCCGACCGGAGTACATCCTTCATATGAGTGATATAAAGCATTTATGGACAAGTAAATTTGAGGCGATCAATGAGGAAAATTAGTTTTTCATGATTAACGCTTGAAAGTACAACTTAAAGATCATCGTTCGATTAGCTGATCGGATTATTCAAATCAAACACGACAATCCATAATCAACGATAAGGACGAATATTATTTCAAACAAAGAAGTTATTTACAATTTCGATTTCGTTACAAAGATACAAGACTGCAAGGATACAAGAGAAAGATTTCGATCATATTACAAGCTAAGTGTAATATATTCCGATAACGTTTTGCAAATCTCCGCGAGATATTCAGTCCAATCTTCAATTCCAAGCCAAATGGCTAAACTGGCTCTTCTTTGGGCTTGCCGGATGGAATGTCCTTTGGACCCGCAGGCTTCTGTCTTTTATTTTTGTTGTATCGAAGACGTAGGGGATGGTGTTTCCCTTGTTAGATGACCTCGTCCTCCGCCACCATCCCCGCACGTCTTCCTAAATGCATTGTGGCAATAGGTTTCCCGAAAGGAGACCCATGCCAGAGGAACGATAAAGACTACCGACCATCCTTGAAGAACTTGATGCTCGTACTCCACCAACACTTTCGTGGAAAGAGCAAATTCTCAGGATCCCAGGTGATCAGCAATACCAAGGTATTGTCCTCAACTAACTGACCCCAGGCAAGGATAGGTAGCTCGTTGGTTTTTTCGGATCGGGCTTATTGGCCTTCAAGATCGGAAATAAATTTGCCTGTTGATATTCTAAGCGGATAAAAAACGCTAATGTTATTATCAAAGAAGATTCGGAGTCTAAACTCAAAGAGTTAGATCGAAAGCAGGAGATAGTCGACTATCATGTTCAGAGTGGATTATTGGTTAAGATGGAAAGCAAACAAACAAGGAAGACCCCTTTATAGCAACAGTCGCACCTGATCCGACGACGGAAATTCATTCAGACAGACGATTGAGATTCGATGACCGTTCCATTTCCCGGGAAATTGGGAACGTTTGGCAAGAAAAAATCGTGAGGATTTCGGCCTAATTTAAATAACTATTACAGAGTCGGCAAAACACTATTACTAGACGACCGGAATTCCATCGCAATAACAAGATTCCCAATGAAGGAAATTGCAATCATAGATACTATCATGAAAGAACAACTGAATATCATAGAAAGTCCGAGCATCGGAAAACAATATATCAAGCGAAAAATACGCCGAAGCCAAGTACGAAATTTCAGACATGCAAGACAGATTATTCAAAGTTACAGAATTCGAGAAAACAGGAACTCAAAATTACAAGAAGTAGGGGAGTATATTTAAAGGAGTTTGTTATCAGCAAATATATTCCGGAGCTCGGTATTACGATCATCATACCCACGAGCATAAGCCTCCTGCTCGCGAAGCTCGGACTCCTTCTTCTCCTGCTCGTAGATTCCTTGGAGCGCTTCGAGCTCCTTCCTCAAATTCCGATAAACCTCCTCGCCTTTATCCTTAGCAGTTTTTTCCTTTTCCACAGCCAAGTTCTCCTCGGCCGACTTCTTGGCCTCTAAGGCGCCTTCCAACATGAATTTATTTTTCTCCAGTTCAAGGAAAAGTATAGCGTGTTGTTCGATCTCCCGCTCAGCCAATACCTTAAGCTCGAAAAAGTCTTGACCGGCCTATTGTCAGGCGTAGGGGTCGCTTATTGATATATATATATATATATATATATATATATAAAAGGGAGAGAAGAGGATGTCTATTAATTACCTGAGCAAGAAAATTTGATCCTGATTGAAACAACTATGAAGGACTCTTCCCTTTTGAGCGATCTGCCTCGGAAACGAAAATGTGGGCTTGCGCAAGGCTCGGAACGGGGTTATCAAGTAAATCTTCAGGACGGGAGTGGTCCTCTAACTATCCAAACGGCAAAGCAGTTTTCTCGGGAATAACAGGGATAAAAGGAGGTTCCGGAGGGGTTATGGCCTCCAAGGACTCGGCAAAGGTTTCCTGAGCTTGGATATCTTCACTAGTAACAACAATTGACTTAAGTTTCTTATTTGGCCCTCCGCTCTCGGGAATAGGTGTAAGGGCATCAGGCAGAGGCGTATCTTCGATAGTAAGTTTCTGCAAAGTCTCAGTCGAGGCGCTTTCATCTGGATGGGGCCTTTTATTTGAAGTAAGCTCCGAAATCTTTTGCCTAGCCAGTGCTCGTTTGGAATTATCAAGGGGTTTAGAGGGAGAGCCCTCAGTTTCCCCGTCAGAACCTTCATACGAAAAGATGGGTTCGCTAGATTCGGCCTTAGCAATTCTCTTCTTTTTCTTATTTTTCTTACCAACAAAAATTCGAGAAGAAGGCTCGCAAGCCTTCGGAGAATCCTCGGCAGATTTCTTATCCTTAGTCAACTTTTTATCCTTGGAGGGAGCTTTATTCTTCGAACCGCCTAATAACAGTTTGGGATCGATCGGGGCACCCAGCACTTTATCCATTGATTTAACCGGTTTTCGTCGGGTTAATAGTATCAGTGAATTTATGTTATTGGGGGTTTTGATTATATGTAATTTATGGGGCTCTGTTACTTTATTCAGGATGGATCAATCTCAAGGAAAAGCTATATTGTAAGAACAGAAAGTAAATATTCAATCCAACGCAGAAAATAACACAAACATGAAGAGAAAGCTCTTTCTTTATTGAATAGTAATGAGTCGTGCAGTTTAAGCAGAATTCAATGGCCTATATGTCTTGTAATTCAGAATTCTTAATGTCTCCCCTTTCATACAATCATTAACTAGGTATTTATATCATGCTAAACCTAGTGTTACAAGGAAACATAGTCCTAATAGGACTCGGCCCAAATATCCTTCTCGGGTCCGGAATATAGTCTTCTAGTTCAAGAGAGCTGTACTTGGCCGGGTCGATCAGACGATCCCGAAGTGTCTCATTTGGTCGAACCGATCTCATGTTCGTTACTCGATCCGTACAGTATGTAGGGTGCGAAATAGCCCCCATCAGTACTCCCTCACTTCTTCAAGCGTATAGATAATAGAAGCTCGTAGAAGTAGATAATTATTTACGACTGTTTATTTTTAGGAATGGAGCCTCGTTAAAAACCTTTCTTAAGAAAAAACCCGGTGGGAAAAAATCTTAAGTAAGGAAAAGAGTGCTACATATCATAGATAGTCGTTTTCTCTGTCCGATTACGAATCGCCACGCGTCTATTCTGGAGCCTTTTCATCTCCTTCCGTTTTTGGCGGGAACGTGATTAATTATGATGAGTTCGAAACGTCTTTTCTCATCTTAGTATAAATAGGTGACTTTTGAGTTCGTCATTTTTCCTTTATACTTGCTTATAGTTCATAGTCATTTTCTTGCTTAGTCGTTCATCATATAAAGTTTTCCTTTTATCGACTTATATCCTTCGAGAGTCCGAAAATATGGCTTCTTTGAGAAAATCTTTTTCTTCCTCGAGGGAGAATGTTGCTCAAAATAACGAGGAGGAGTTGCGCTCCAATCATTTGGGCGAACAATCTGTGATTTCTGAATTCGTTGTTCCTATAGAAGATACTTTTAAAGTACAGATCATTTCTGACGCAGAGGTTGCTGCCCGAGCCAAAAAGGGCAAAGGTACTGCTCCTCAAATTTCTGAACCAATTGAGGACCTAGCTTGTGCTTATACGGTGGATACTTTTTCGGAGGTCGTGAACAACTATGCCAAATATTTCCCGGAGGGTTCCGAGATAATTCTTCCTTCCCCTTCTGATAGGGTCACTTTACCACCGGAAGGATGTCGCGCCTTTTTGTTGGGATTCGGTAAGAAAAACAGCCCTAGGCACAGCGGAATATAAAAAATTCCTAGGGCCTCTTAAAGAATCTTGCCAGGATATTCTCTAGTTGCATATATATGAATATAAATAAATGACAGTATAAGTTTTCTCGTTTATACCTGTCTCCTTGCAAATCCTTGTTGGCTAAAACGAACTCTGAACTCTCCTCCACAGAAATCGATCCAAGCTCTGCAGTAGCGCCCCACGTGTTGCGCCTCTACGGATTGATACACCACAATATCACGAAAATTAATATACCTAATCGACTAGAACATAGGCTATATTAATATCTAGGTTTTAGGAACGATTTGGGAACAAAAATCGAAGACGAAAATTCTTCCTAACACTGGAAGGGTTCGACCGATTTGGTGGGAGAGGGAGAGAGAATTTTTGCTCTTTTCAATTTTTCTTGTAGAGTTGTGTGTGAGATATGAGACCTAGTCTCTTATTTATAGATATCTCCCATACCCTAATCCTTCTAGGATTAGGATACTAATTCTCCTACATGGGCCATGGCCTTTTTAATTAGAAGACTAAGTCTTCTAATTAATTCATGGCCCACTTTAATTAATCTTTTAGGACTTTATTTAATCTCCCAATTAAATAGCCCAATTAATTAAATCATCTCCCAATTAATTAATTAAACTTCAAGTCCAATTAATTAATTATTCCATTAATTAATTAAATCCTAATTAATTAATTTACTCATAAATTAAATTCCAATTTAATTTATAATCTTGATCCAATTCCAATTGGATCCAATTTCGTTCCACATGGGTCGACCCAGTCGACCCACCCATTTAATCGACCCAGTCGATTTTGACCCAGTCGACCCAGTCGACTGGTTCGTTCCTACTTCCTCGCTTTCGCTTCATGTGTATTGTGTATGCCCCCGTAGGTTCACCACATAATTGGCCGCGGGTTGTAATTAAATATTATTTAATTACTCGAGCAATTAATACTCTAAATTAATCGAACACTCTGTCGATCAATCATTCCAAAATTAGCACCCCTGCTAATTTGGGAATTCTCCCACACTCCACGGTCGATGTCCAGTCACAAGCCCATGGAGCCCAATCACTGGTGAATTAATTCAGTGAACCTTTTTATCATTTACAATTTCCATATACGACATAATCTCTCCATTGATCAATCTCCCAGTCGAGACTTAAGGGTATGGTCTTTCATCGGATTCCCTTATCTTTTGTCTTGACCTTATGTTCTCTGATCTCGAAATAAATTCTCTCTGACTTGTTCTTTATGAGCTACTTACATAAAGTCGTCAGTTACCTTGGCCAAGGATTTCATCAGAATTAATTTCTCACAGAAGTTCATAGGAGAATTTCTCGACCTATCAAGTCGAGTCAATGGATCCTTTGTTAATGATATGAATCTGCATACGAGTTCCTCTATACCCAACATGAGTCCACAGAGACTTTCTGGCGATCCCCAGTCAGTCGGAACTCACATCAAAGCATAGACGTTCTCGCACCAGATAAACCCTATCATCTCAAGTTGTTAGGGATCGTTCCTCGTATACTATTGTAAATTGAAATAACTTCAACCCCGATATGCGACTACCGCTTCCATGGTGAGTTATTTCCTAATTGGGGTATTCAGTGCGCTTGCCATCCCAGCAAGCCACCCACTTATGTGTATCGACTATCCCAGTCACGCTCGTGGACCCCAGCGTCCTCCAGTTCATCGGAGTATACACAATAGTGAGAGTCTAACCGAATCCAACGATGTCCTATCTCGATTGGATTCTACGACCCTTGAATATATTCTAGATCACGGCCTTAGAGATCAGTCCACGGGTTGTCCCATAGCCCTGTGATCTAAGGACTTCTATCCTTATGCGTAGACAAATATTACATAAGATAAAGTTGACCATAAAAGTGCATTTATTAATCTAAGTTGAATAGTTCCTCATTAATTACAATTAATGCTAGCCATACAGCTGGCTTGCAGGACACTATTTCTATCAATCTCCCACTTGTCCTAAAGCCAGTCTTTTATGTTCTTGAGTCCTATCTTATGCAGATGTTTCTCAAATGCCTTTTGAGGCAGAGGCTTCGTTAGCGGGTCCGCCGTATTATCTTCCGAGTCGACACGTTCCATCTTAATGTCTCCTCTACCAATGATATCTCTTATCACATGGTATCGTCTCTGTACGTGCTTGGATTTCTGATGAGATCTCGGCTCCTTTGCTTGCGCTATTGCCCCATTATTATCGCAGAAGATAGTAATGGGCTCAGCAATGCTAGGTATCACATCCAATTCCTGGATGAAGTTCCTCATCCAAACACCTTCCTTTGCTGCGTCACTCGCGGCAATGTATTCTGCTTCAGTGGTTGAATCCGCGGTTGTTTCCTGCTTGGAGCTCTTCCAGCTAACCGCACCACCATTGAGGCAGAAAACATATCCTGATGTCGACTTGAAGTCGTCTACATCACATTGGAAGCTTGAGTCTGTATAGCCTTCCAATTTCAATTCTCCTCCACCGTATACCAAGAACAATTCCTTAGTCCTTCTCAGGTACTTCAGAATTGCCTTTACGGCTATCCAGTGCTGCTCACCTGGATCAGACTGGTAGCGACTTGTAACGCTTAGAGCGTACGCTACGTCTGGTCTTGTACACAGCATACCATACATTATGCCTCCTATCGCGGATGCATACGGTACTCGAGACATATTGCTTCTCTCCTCTGGCGTCTTTGGGGCCATAGACTTGGAGAGTGCAATTCCATGTCTCATTGGAAGCAATCCTCTCTTGGATTCTTCCATACTAAATCTTTTCAAGATTTTGTCTATGTACTGGGATTGGGAGAGGCCCAGCAGTCCTTTTGATCTATCTCGGTAGATCCTTATACCTAGTACAAAGGATGCTTCTCCCATATCCTTCATTGAGAATTGTGTAGACAACCATGCTTTAGTTTCAGACAATGCTTTTACATTGTTTCCAATGAGAAGAATGTCGTCAACGTAAAGCACCAAAAATTCAACTGTACTCCCACTGATCTTCTTGTACACGCAAGGTTCGAACATGTTCTTGATGAATCCAAAAGTTTGGATTGTCTCATCAAAACGAATGTTCCAACTTCGGGAAGCTTGCTTCAGTCCATAAATGGACCTCTGGAGTTTGCACACCTTGTGTTCATCTCCTTTGGATGCATATCCTTTTGGTTGCTCCATGTAGATCTCCTTATCAATGTCTCCATTGAGAAAGGCAGTCTTTACATCCATCTGCCATATCTCGTAGTTATACCACGCAGCTATGGCCAGCAAGATCCGAATGGATTTGGGCATTGCGACGGGCGAGAAGGTCTCCTCAAAGTCGATACCTGGTCTTTGAGTGTATCCTTTTGCCACTAGTCGCGCCTTGTAGGTAATCACCTCTCCGTTCACTCCAAGCTTTCGCTTATAGATCCACTTGCAACCCACGGGAGCCACTCCCACTGGTGGATCTACCAAGGCCCAGACCTTGTTTGAGTGCATGGAGTCCAGTTCGGATTCCATGGCTTCGCGCCACTTTCCCGAGTCTATGTCTAGCATAGCCTCTTCGTAAGTCCTTGGGTCGGTTAGAGACTGTCCAGTCTCATGCAGCAGACCGTAGTACCTCTCGGGTTCTCTACGTTGTCTTTCTGACCTATGAAGTATCGGTGTACTTTCTGGTGCACCTTCATGCTCTTGTTCTCCCACTGCCTGTGGTGACGGGTCAGCTCGATCGACCTCTAAGGTCTTTTCAGCTTCAGTGACCTCATCTAGTTCTACGTTATTTTCTTTCTTGTCCACCAAGAAATCCTTCTCCAAGAAGTGAGCGTTCCTTGAGACAAACGTTGTTTGTCTTGTAGGATCGTAGAACTCGTATCCTATTGAGTTTTCCGGATACCCCACGAATTTGCACAAAGTGGATTTAGTTTCCAATTTATCTCCCACTAGCCTTTTAACGTAAGCGGGAGATCCCCATATGCGCATGAATGCGTATGAGGGTGCCTTGCCAAACCATAGTTCGTATGGTGTCTTTTCTACGGATTTCGAAGGTACCATATTCAGTATCTTCGTTGCCGTGAGGAGGGCATGTCCCCAAAATGAAAGAGGTAAGTCAGTGGCACTCATCATGGATCGAACCATGTCCATCAAGGTTCGATTCCTTCTCTCTGCTACTCCATTTAACTGGGGTGTTGCAGGAGGAGTCCACTGCGATAGTATTCCATGCTCTACAAGATAATTCAGAAATTCGTTACTAAGAAATTCTCCACCTCGGTCAGAACGAAGAGCCTTTATCGTATGACCAAGTTGATTCTCTACTTCTATCTTGAATTCTTTGAATCGCTCAAAGGCTTCAGACTTGTGTTTCAACAAGAACACATATCCATAACGACTAAAGTCGTCAGTGAAAGTGATGAAGTAGTCATAGCCACCTCGGGCGCTTTTTCTTAGTGGTCCACATACGTCAGTATGTATTAAGTCCAATGTTTGCTTGGCTCGCTCAGGGTTTCCCTTAAACGGCAACTTAGCCATTTTACCCTTTAAACATGGTTCACATGTTGGCATTTCATTAATGCGATTGATTTCAATCGCGCCAGATGATGCTAACTTTTGAATCCTTGACTTAGATATATGTCCAAGTCTAGCGTGCCATAATTGGGCAGATATTTCATTATCTTGTTTCCTTTTGTTTTGTTGTACATGCATCACTAACTTAGGTGGTTCAATGGTATATAGTCCATCTTTTAATGTACCAGTGAAAAACACATTATCATTCATAAATAATGAAAAGGAACCTTTATTAATAGTAAAATTAAAACCTTCATTATCCAAAACAGGAATTGAAATAATGTTTTTCACCAAACCAGGTACATAAAGAACGTTCCTAAGGACTAATTTATTACCACCTAAATCTAACTCCACTTCGCCTATGGCCTCGGCAGCAGCTCTAGCTCCATTGCCAAATCTCAGGATCCAATCCCCTGGCCTAAGTGGCCTTGTTGCTCCCATCACCTGTAAATCATTACAAAGATGAGAACCACAAGCAGTGTCTAGCACCCATGATGCACAGTTAATTGATAAATTAACTTCAACAAGGAATATACCTTTCGAGCTCTCCAAGAACTCTTTGCAGTTCCTCTTCCAGTGTCCAGGTTTCTTGCAGTAGAAACATTTCTGTTCACCAGACGAAGCTTTACGCTTCTTTCCCTTCCCTATGGGCCCAGATGGTGCTTTGCCTTTGCTTGAAGAAGCATTTCCTTTCCCCTTCCCTCTTTTTGTCCTTTTGGACTTGGATTGGGTCGAGGTAGCAACCATCACTGGCTTCTCTCTTTTCATGGAAGCCTCGGCAGTGGCGAGCATATTAGCCAACTCGTGAAGTTCAACATTCATCTTGTGCATGTTGTAGTTCACTACGAATTGCTCGAATGATCTTGGCAATGACTGGAGGATTATATCCTGGCAGTAGGTCTTGTCCATCTTTACGTCAAGATGACTAAGCTTTTCAATAAGCCCAATCATCTTGATGCAGTGAGATCGAACATCAGCACCTTCAGCCATCCGCGTTTGTTGCAAAGCCTTAGCAGTTTCATACCGCTCGTATCTACTTTGCACCCCAAATAAACCATTCAGGTGCGTGTAGATTTCAAAAGAAGACTTCATATGCTCGTGCTGCTTTTGAAGCTCATTCGTCATGGATGCCAACATGAGACAACGTGACTGCAAGTCATCGTCGAGCCATAAATCCACGGCTTCTTTCTCAGTATCATTGGCATCCTTAGCAAGTTCGGGAGGGGGCCCATCAAGGACAAAACCTCGCTTTTCAGAAGCGAGAATGATCTTAAGGTTCCTGACCTAGTCATGGAAGTTTGGTCCAGTCAATTTGTTATGTTCAAGTATGATGGAAATCGGATTCTTAGACATTATATCTACAAAACGACGATAGAAGAAATAAATACGCGAAAGATTAATTTAAAATGCACAATTCACAAACATGGATTTCATTTGCAAATTACTCCCACTATTTTAATCAAAATCTTATGCCCCCACATAAGTTTCGGGAATTTAAAATATCCTAGCGGGCTTAAGGCCCAAATGCAATCTCCTAGTACCCACGACTCGTTGGCCATACTATTTGATTCACTTGGTGGTCGACTATGTCAACGGTTAACCATCGCAGCTAACCCTTAAGTTCATTTAGCCTCGTTTTTCGATATGGACCCACGACTCGTGAGACATCCATATTTACTAGCGTTAAATCATGTCCAATACTCGTGAAGAGAAATAGTTCAATCCTAGACGCCCCACGACTCGTGAGACAGCGTCTAAAACCTTGCTATCCCCTCCCTTGGCACTAAACTCGTGCATCGAGGCAATAGACATATTATCTTCCTATAGCTCGACCCACGACTCGTGAGACATCGAGATATATTCGTACAATATGCCCAAGACCTAGTAATTGGATAGGCTCGGACCATAGATACTATTCATATGCGCCCGTTATTCGATTTAATATTCTAATTGAATTTTAAGTTCAATTGGAGGTTTCTAAGTGTGCGAGGTCTCATCAGATTATGCTTATCTTGTTTACGTTTTCTATCCTAAGCATGCATCTCATACATCAAAGAATAAGTTGCGAAAAAGTAAACATTCATCACCTAGCAAGATATGATTGGTCGATTGCCCATCCTATGCGATCCATCACGAGCCATGTGATGAATCAATTGGTCAGTCTAGGGTGAAAATTAAATGTCCTAACTATTACAATTTTTAAACCCATACATCATGGGCCTTCTTGTAATATCCAGCTTGATTAGGCCTCCATGTAATGAATTGGGCCTCCATGTCCTCCAAGGTAAATGGGCCTCCATGTGGATCTCCAAATCTTCATGAGGTCTTCTCGGCTCCAAGCCTAATCTAAGCCTAGCTTATATAATTTAAATGGTCCTATTCTATTACATTTGTTTGCGCAAGCAAGGGCACCAATCAGGCCCATTTAATTACAACCCAAAATTAAATAAACCAAAAACAACACAGGGCTTAAGGGCAAAATCGACCAATCCACATATTCACTCAAGAACATGCATAAATTCACATAAGGGCAATCATGTAAATTTACCGGCTTCATTAATTTTAATTCGCAAAAATTCATCCAAGTTAATTAATTTTGAATTAACAATTAACCTCTAAGATTAATTAGCTCTTACTTGAGCTCTAAGTAATCTACAATTCTTATCTTGATTAAATTGGTTAATTAAGGTAATCTAAATCTCTAAGATTCTTACCTTATCCAAAACTCTAAGTTTCCCAAAATTCCCAAATCTCCAAGATTCTCAAGATAATCCTATTTTGACTAGATTAGTTAATTAAGGTAGTGTTTAAGTTTAACAAAGTAACTACCTTATCCAAAAACTCCAAGTTTCCTAATCTTCCAAAATTCTCCAAGATTTTCAGGACTTTCAAAATAGGCAGAATTAGAGTCCAACCAGAAATCAACCAGACGAGGCCAATCACGGACTGCCACGTAGGACAGCCCACGCGCGACCACCAAGGCGGCGCGTGAGCTGCCTGCGGCAGCAGCCGCTGCACGCGGCTGCGTGCGGCAGCGAGCAGCCGCGCACAGCAGCGCGTAAACAGCAGCCCGAAGGCTGCTGCTGCGCGCAGCGTGTGCGGCTAGCGTGCTGCCAGCACGCTGCCGTTGGCAGCGGCTTGCGGTGGCCGCCCAGCTGCGGTGCGCTGCCGCGCACCGCCGCGTGCCACCGCGAGTCGGATCCAAAAAAAAAATTTTTTTGTTTCTTCGATTACTTATGATTTAAAAACCCAGTCAATTAAATCTCAATCCAAAAATAAAACTAACGTGATAAAATTTTTCGAATCCAAAATCAAACATTAACTCTAAGTTAATTAAACATACGTCCTATAACATGCAAAGTTAAAGAACTAGCCACATAAATCAAACATATGATTTAATAAACACAGAATTTGCAAATTCATATATATACAAAGCCTAGAGTTGGCTCTGATACCACTGTTGGGATTCGGTAAGAAAAACAGCCCTAGGCACAGCGGAATATAAAAAATTTCTAGGGCCTCTTAAAGAATCTTGCCAGGATATTCTCTAGTTGCATATATATGAATATAAATAAATGACAGTATAAGTTTTCTCGTTTATACCTGTCTCCTTGCAAATCCTTGTTGGCTAAAACGAACTCTGAACTCTCCTCCACAGAAATCGATCCAAGCTCTGCAGTAGCGCCCCACGTGTTGCGCCTCTACGGATTGATACACCACAATATCACGAAAATTAATATACCTAATCGACTAGAACATAGGCTATATTAATATCTAGGTTTTAGGAACGATTTGGGAACAAAAATCGAAGACGAAAATTCTTCCTAACACTGGAAGGGTTCGGCCGATTTGGTGGGAGAGGGAGAGAGAATTTTTGCTCTTTTCAATTTTTCTTGTAGAGTTGTGTGTGAGATATGAGACCTAGTCTCTTATTTATAGATATCTCCCATACCCTAATCCTTCTAGGATTAGGATACTAATTCTCCTACATGGGCCATGGCCCTTTTAATTAGAAGACTAAGTCTTCTAATTAATTCATGGCCCACTTTAATTAATCTTTTAGGACTTTATTTAATCTCCCAATTAAATAGCCCAATTAATTAAATCATCTCCCAATTAATTAATTAAACTTCAAGTCCAATTAATTAATTATTCCATTAATTAATTAAATCCTAATTAATTTCGTTCCACATGGGTCGACCCAGTCGACCCACCCATTTAATCGACCCAGTCGATTTTGACCCAGTCGACCCAGTCGACTGGTTCGTTCCTACTTCCTCGCTTTCGCTTCATGTGTATTGTGTATGCCCCCGTAGGTTCACCACATAATTGGCCGCGGGTTGTAATTAAATATTATTTAATTACTCGAGCAATTAATACTCTAAATTAATCGAACACTCTGTCGATCAATCATTCCAAAATTAGCACCCCTGCTAATTTGGGAATTCTCCCACACTCCACGGTCGATGTCCAGTCACAAGCCCATGGAGCCCAATCACTGGTGAATTAATTCAGTGAACCTTTTTATCATTTACAATTTCCATATACGACATAATCTCTCCATTGATCAATCTCCCAGTCGAGACTTAAGGGTATGGTCTTTCATCGGATTCCCTTATCTTTTGTCTTGACCTTATGTTCTCTGATCTCGAAATAAATTCTCTCTGACTTGTTCTTTATGAGCTACTTACATAAAGTCGTCAGTTACCTTGGCCAAGGATTTCATCAGAATTAATTTCTCACAGAAGTTCATAGGAGAATTTCTCGACCTATCAAGTCGAGTCAATGGATCCTTTGTTAATGATATGAATCTGCATACGAGTTCCTCTATACCCAACATGAGTCCACAGATGGCGATCCCCAGTCAGTCGGAACTCACATCAAAGCATAGACGTTCTCGCACCAGATAAACCCTATCATCTCAAGTTGTTAGGGATCGTTCCTCGTATACTATTGTAAATTGAAATAACTTCAACCCCGATATGCGACTACCGCTTCCATGGTGAGTTATTTCCTAATTGGGGTATTCAGTGCGCTTGCCATCCCAGCAAGCCACCCACTTATGTGTATCGACTATCCCAGTCACGCTCGTGGACCCCAGCATCCTCCAATTCATCGGAGTATACACAATAGTGAGAGTCTAACCGAATCCAACGATGTCCTATCTCGATTGGATTCTACGACCCTTGAATATATTCTAGATCACGGCCTTAGAGATCAGTCCACGGGTTGTCCCATAGCCCTGTGATCTAAGGACTTCTATCCTTATGCGTAGACAAATATTACATAAGATAAAGTTGACCATAAAAGTGCATTTATTAATCTAAGTTGAATAGTTCCTCATTAATTACAATTAATGCTAGCCATACAGCTGGCTTGCAGGACACTATTTCTATCACTTTTATACGGCTCACTTTAATAGCGGCCTCCGTCTTCCGTTATCTCCCCTGTTCCTTGATATCTTGAGAATATTTAGTGTGTCCTTGACATAATTAGTTCCAAATTCCGTGGCTTTCCTGGTTTGCTTTTCTGTCCTGATGATCGCGAAAGGGTTTAAACCTTCATTTCGTAACTTTACACAACTTTTCCGGTTCAACATTTCTAGTTCTTCTAATCGCGGGTATTTCTTCGCCAGTCAGAGACCTAGTCGAGCGATCTTTGATGCCCCTGTTTCTAGCAACCCTTTTTGGAAATCTCACTTTTTCTTTGTTCGCCCCCCACCTCATCTTCGTTCGGCGGATGGTTCGACTATTTCCTTCTCGTGGGATCATGATTTCAAATGGGTATATGGAGGTCGCTTGCCGACTGGTGAATTCGTTCCTGACGATGCTCAGTTTATCGCTGAAATCCCCGATATGCGTGCAAACAAATATCAGAGTGCTCTTCTGATTGGGGAAAGTTTCCTTCGTAAAGCGGGATTGAGTGTTCATACTTTTCCAATCGGTTCATCATTGGAATCACTTACTTTAATTTAGTGTTACGATAATATCTTCTTACATGTAGGGAAACTAACTTTATTTTGTTTCTTGTTCAGCTCATATGGTAGAAAATTCTCGACATTCTTCAAAGGGAAAAATGGTGTTATCCAAATCCTCTAAATCTACAGAGAATAACCCGATCGAGCAGAGAGCTTCTCGAAAGAGAAAGCTGGAGTTGAGCCATGAATCCGAGGAGAATGGAGAGGAGTCTCCAAATTCTTCCCAAGATTCCCCTGTTCGTCAAGGGACTGGGCCTGGTTATCCCCCCCTTCAGCTTAGAACATCCTTGGGAATTCGTGGATGTCGTAGTTGGTCGATGCCTCATCCTAGCGAGAACCCGGTGGGGAGAAAAAGGAGCTATTATGGTCGTTCTGGCAACGATCTTTCTTTAGTTGGCGACAATCATCCGAAACCTACTTTGGTTGAAATGATCGAAGATCATTTAGAGGGGAAGAGAGCCGCTGGTTATTCCGAGAAAGATTCTTTCGTCCATGACGAAAGCGAGAATGCGGTCGATAAGGCGACTCGCGTTCTATTATTCGGGGTTTTTACTCGTGATTTAAACAAACTTTTCCGTAAGGATCCTCTGGAGAAATTTCAGCGAGCTTCTCTTTACGCTGAAAAGGTAAATTCTTTTGAGCTCGCTTTATAAGATATTCTTTATTCCAAAGACATTCTTGCTAACTTATTTCTTGTTTTACCCCTTTGCTTTTTCAGACTAAGACTTGTTTAGCCTCATATGCATACGAAACTGCACTCTGGAAACAACAATGTGAGTTTCTAGATGAGAAAAATAAAGCTCTACTTCGTAAGTTTTCTGGTTCAGAGGTTGGTCCCTCAACCTCTTCTTCCGTTCCTGTCGTAGAGACTTGTGCTACTGAGACAGAGGATCAAGGGATCATAAACAGGATTATGGAGCTTTCCCGTGCTCAAGAGCAAGCCAGTCAAATGGCTAAAAAATTAGAGGAATTCCAATTTCAGAGTACGGCTCGAATTAGTGAGCTAGAATCTCAAGTATCAAGTCTTCAAACTTCTTTGGAGGAGTATGAAAAGGATGTCCCTCTTAGCGGTCTTATGGATCGATATGGTAGGAACCCTGATGAAAGAGTTATCCGCGAATTCCTTAACTCTCCTGTTCATACGGCGTTGGTATATCAGATGGTCGGTCCTCTTCTGGAGAGTACTTTCAAGAAGGCGGTTCATCAGCTGGTTGCCTTAGCGATGATCGACGACCGTCGAAAGGAGTATTTTAAGGCGGCGCACATTCGGTTGAATCGTTATGGCGAAACTTATTCTCCTTCCGAGCTTCCTGATGTCGTATATCAAGGTTTTCCTTTGGCTCACCTTATCGAAGAATTCGGAAAACCATTGCCGATTCCTCCTTCTGATGTTAACGATGAGCTTGATAATACTTTTATCGATCCGGAAGACGAAGAAGAAGAAGAAGAAGAAGATATAGGCACGACTGAGAACGTCGGTAGTGAACAGAGAATTCCGGATAGCGACCAGGCTTCTTGATATAGTGACTTTTGAAATAATCTATGTAATTAATTATCCGTAGGTTGAATTGTAATTTTACTTTTTCATCCTTTTGTATGCTAAGGGTCTCATCTTCTGACAGTTACGTCTTTTCATCTTCGCCGTAATAATTCAGACAAGTCATTAAGTTCGCCGTAATCATTATGCGTGCGTCCTTTCAAATTCTAGTGTTTGTTCCAAGGTCAGTTTTTCTGTTTCGCGCCCTTTCTTTAGGTCTGTAGCGTCTTTTCGTGTAGTATAAATACTAAAGGTAAAAACTTGACTTGTTATTTACCGTTATACTCGTCTCTTCTAATAGAATACTTTTTCTTTGGCTAGTCGATAAACTTCCTCATTTCTTTGCTTTATACTTTTCAACAATTCGATCATGATTAACCTTTTCGGCAATACTTCGAAACGACCTTCTCGTGAGAGCGCTAGGGATAATAGATCTAAAAAATCCCGAAGAGACGGGCCGTCGATGGAGCCTCTTCGTTCGTCCCCAATAATTAGGTCGGTGAATGATACTCGTGTTATCCCTTCCGAACCTTTTTCTGTAGTAAACTCATCGTTTTCAGAACCAACCTTTTCTTCTTCCATTGAAGTAGGAAGTACGCCTTCCCCTGGTCGGGTAGCTTTTGGCGATGTGTCCAATGAGGAACCAACTTATAACATACCTATTACTTCAAGTGCTTCTTCCTTCGAGCACGTTTTTCATGGAGGAGATTTTGCTATTTCCCTTCCTTTATCTGCTTCTACTGCCCCAATCGCCAGCGAAGGGCAAGTTGGTGATGTCTTTTTTGTCAATCCTTCCACAGCACAATCCATTTTGCAGGATTGCCCTGACTACTTATTTCATGATACCACGGTGATGACTACTTCTTTTGAATCTGGGGGACCTTCTGGGAGTCGGTTCGGGTCGAGGTCTGGTCATCGAATCATTATTTCCGCTTCGGGCAAGGAGACCTCCGTTAGCTCCAACGAGAGAGATTCTCCTCGTCTGTTAGATGATCGATGCATCCTTGAGCAAGTTAAGGATATTATGTTGTCAGAGACTCCACGCCCTGACGGTGTCCCTTCTAATAGCGAATTGCCTGGCTCAGTTGAGCCTGATGCTTTGTCTTGGGATCTGGGTTTAAGCACTATCTTGCCTGGTGAGCTGAGGAAACTTGAGGGTACTTCCAATGTACGCCTTGTTCAGTCTCTTGTTAAGATGTGCGAGCAGGTAGACATATCTTTCGATAATTTTCCCTACTTTATTTTGACTTTCATGTTGTGTGAGGGTTTTATCTCACTATTCTTCTTTTTCAGTCCAAATATCTTGCCCTTCAGCTGGGTGTGCAGAACGATAATCTGTGGAATAGTAAGGATGCTTACCGAAAACGGTTGGAGTCGGAGTCGGCGAAGGTCGCAGGGCAGACTCTCCAGCTGCAGCTTGCCAATGATGATTTGAAAAAATTGCAGGAGGAAAGTCTGTCTGGGAGCAAGAGAAAAACGAGTTGGTTCGGGCTGCTGCCCTTGCAGAGGAGTCCCAACGGCGGTCCTATGAGGAAGGATATGACGCTGGTTATATAAAGCGTCAAGAGGAGTTGATGGCGTTTGCTGGCAACTTGACTCCTCGGAGGACTGTTTCTACTAGTCGACCTGCTGACCATTCTTCTCAGTGATCTTTGTTCGACCTGGCAGGCCTTGGGCTGTCTCTTTCTTTTTTTCTTTTTCTTTTTTTTTTCTTTTTTTTTTTTACTGCCCAGCTTTTGTGTATTTGTTCGGGCTGAAAATTTTTGTAATGGGAGAAGTACCAAGTTGGAAATTATGACCTTTTTGTAGGCAGGTCCTTGCCTTGATCGATTTTCTTCTATATATTTACTTTGTTATGCACATTTTGCCTTTATGCATAAATATAATTATCATGAAATAATCAGCATAGATTAGCACACTTATCTGATATTGACCTTTTAGGATAGAGAGAAAGTAGCTTGATCTTGCTTGGTCGCTGTTTAAGTAGACGAATGATATAATGTTTGCGCTGCAAATCAAATCTTTGTTGATCAACCCGGTATCGTCCCTTGGATTATATCCACCAACATGTTTTACGTCAAAATATAGACAATAGGTCATTCATATCGATAATAGTTGTTAAGGAACTCTCAGCATCTTGGTCGATGTTCGATCCATGCCTTGTAAATTTGTCTTTTTGTGATGTAAATCTTATATAAGGGGGCTATTATCCCTTTTGTTGAACTTCACTTTTCTTTTCATCAGGCTAAGAGAAAATATCCCTTTCAGTATCTTCCAAAGCTTTATGTATCCCAGCATTAATTTTGAACTATATGTTCCTCAATTGGTGTATCATTACATCATTTCTTTGATATGGGAGGAATTGGAAAATGTAGGAGTCGTTGGCAGATCTGACCTGTTCAGACCTCCTTCAGCAATTCTTTGGTATGTTAGGCAGTTACTTCTTTGCAGTTTCGAAAAAGGAGGACTATTCTCCTGATTTCTATGTCAGATATCTTGGACTCCAAAGGAGTTTTTGTACGAGTTGGTTAATGGTTACCCTTGTGACGTATGAGGCAGTGACGGCCCTCGCATGGTGGAGGGTTTCATCTTTTATCTTTTATTGAGCAAGTAATCTTTTCACGACGATCTTAGACTTGTAAGCCTTCGTTTGTGGTTTGTCTATTTGTTCCGGAGCTCTTTTAGGTGTCCAAACGATGATCGCTTCGATCCACGTATTTCTGATTATCGAATGGTTGAGTCGACTAAATAGTGTCGTTCCAACTTACTTGCATTTATTACGGGGAGTTAAAGGGTTGCATTTATGTCCCTTGATCAAATACTTTTTCAGCCGTTGGATTCATTAGATCTATCCCTATAAATAGGGTGGTGGCTTGCATTTTTCATTTGCAATATCTCAATAAGAATGGAGATCTCAGTTTCCTTAGATTTTATTTTGCCTTCAGATTCCATAATATTCAAAAAGTCACATTATCGTGATTCACACCATAATACCTTGATGTTCTTCTGTCTTGTACTGACGGGTCCCATGGAAGCCCTACCTTGTACTAACGGGTCCCATGAGGCCTCAAATGTTGTTTTCATAGATTTGAGGTCCGTGGTTTCTGTTTGTACATGGAGGGTTCATACTTGCCACTCACCCCTGCTCTTCGATGTTACCTCCGGAGTGATAGACTACTGGGGTGGGCTGGTAAATATTAATAATTCTCGACCGCCCCGAAGAGATGCTGCTCTAGAGTAAAATGTTTTATTTTAAGTAAAAGCAGTATCTTGTTGTGGGTGAATGAGTATTGCCAGTTATCTGGCTGGTAATGCTCATTTCGTCTGGAAGAACATTTGATCTTCAGAGCCTGGCCATCGAACCAAAAAAGTCGACCATCCTGAGCAGCATGCTTCTTAGGTGGTTGATCATAGTCGACGAGGCACTAGGGAGGAGATTGGTGTTTCCGTGGACATTGTCGTGAAGATCGCCGATCTTATAGGATCATTTCATCTAAATCATTGTAACGATCTTTAAGTAGCATGTAGACCTTTGTAACGTAGGATTTTTGTATGTAACTGATTTGATGAATAAAATATTACTTTTATTCCTTACATCTTCTTTGTCGTTTGATTCTGTCATAATTTTTATTCACGAGGAGTAATTTCCGAGTAGATGGATTCATACTTAATTCATCTTCCAAACTTTAGGAGTATTAGCGGATCTTTTAGATCGTTAGGAATAGATCGAGGAGTGTTTATTGAGCGGATCAATGTTTACTCAACTTGTTACAATTTAGACTTAGGTTTTTATCACCTGAAATCTTTCTGATCGTTGTAAATATATCGAGGAGTTTTTATTGAGCGGATCAATGTATACTCAACTCTGTTTGATTAGACTTAGGTTTTTTAACCAAAAAGCCTTTTAATCGTTGAAAACATATCGAGGAGTGTTTATTGAGCGGATCAATGTATACTCGACTCGTTTTGTTTAGACTTAGGTTTTTAACCCAAAAGCCTTTTAACCGTTGAAAATATATCGAGGAGTGTTTATTGAGCGGATCAATGTATACTCGACTCGTTTTGTTTAGACTTAGGTTTTTAACCCAAAAGCCTTTTAACCGTTGAAAATATATCGAGGAGTGTTTATTGAGCGAATCAATGTATACTCAACTCTGTTTGATTAGACTTAGGTTTTTAACCAAAAAGCCTTTTAATCGTTGAAAATATTTCGAGGAGTGTTTATTGAGCGGATCAATGTATACTCGACTCGTTTGATTAAACTTAGGTTTTTTAACCCAAAAGCCTTTTAATCGTTGAAAACATATCGAGGAGTGTTTATTGAGCGGATCAATGTATACTCGACTCGTTTTGTTTAGACTTAGGTTTTTAACCCAAAGTCTGTTTGAATTGTCGTGAGTAGATCGAGGAGTTTTTATTGAGCGGATCAATGTTTACTCAACTCGTTTTTACTTGGACTTAGGTTTTTAATACCTGAAGTCTTTTTGAATTGTCATGAGTAACGGACGAGGAGTTTTTATTGAGCGGATCAATGTTTACTCAACTCGTTTTTACTTGGACTTAGGTTTTTAATACCTGAAGTCTTTTTGAATTGTCATGAGTAACGGACGAGGAGTTTTTATTGAGCGGATCAATTTATACTCGACTCGTTTTTTTTTATGGTCGGATTGAGGAGTGTTTATTGAGCTGATCAATGTATACTTAACTCCTTTGTTCCAATCTCAACCAATTATGATAGTAGAGTTCAAAGGAGTGTTTTCCGGAACAATCGATTTATAGAAATTGCTAAAATCATTAATAATTGAACTGTAGGCTAAGGCCTTTATTACAAAGACTGAAACTTAATGAAATAAAAATAAAACTAAGCAGTATAATCTGCTAAAATTTATTTACCATAGTATTTTCTAAGGTTGACTGCGTTGCAAGTTCTTGGTAAGGCTGTTCCATCCAAGTGTGCAATTTTGTACGAACCTTTCTTTCCCACTCCAACGACGACATAAGGTCCATCCCAATTTTGTTGTAACTTTCCCACATGCTTGGATACTTCTACCTTTTTCAAGACCAGGTCTCCTTCTTTGAAGGTTCGGACGCGTACTTTTTGATTGTATGCCTTTTCCATATTTGTTTTAGTGGCTTGCAAGCGTACATCGGCTTTTTCTCTTAAGGCTTCTGTTAAGTCGACATCATTTTCTCTTGTCTTTTCGTTTTCCTGACCATCGTACATTTCAATTCTTGGTGTCGGAATTAGAGTTTCAACAGGAATAACAGCTTCCAAACCATATACCAAGCTAAATTGGGTTTCCCCGGTCGAGCTTCTGACTGTGGTTCGATTAGCCCAAAGTACTCCTGGGAGTTCATCAAGCCATTTTCCTTTGGCCGCTCCTAATCTTTTTTCCAAAGATTTTATTATTTCTCGGTTTGTTACTTCGATTTGTCCGTTCGCTCTAGGGTGCCCGACCGAAGTGAAATTTTGTTGGATTCCCAGTTTCGAACACCATTCTATTACCTGTTTTCCCGCGAATTGGGTTCCATTATCAGAAATTAGGATCCTCGGGATGCCAAATCGACAAACTATGAATTTCCATAGGAAGTTGATCACTTGGAATTGAGTTATTCGTGCGAGGGCGATGCATTCTATCCACTTGCTGAAATATTCTACAGCGACCAGGACATAAGCTTTCTTGGATCTAGCCACTGGGAACGGTCCCACGATGTCCATTCCCCATTGATCGAAAGGCCAACATATCGGGATAGGGTGCATGTTTTCTGCTGGTCGATGACATATGTTAGCATGGACTTGGCAGTGATGACATTCTTGGACATACTGAGCGGCGTCTTTGTTGATGGTAGGCCAATAATAACCTGTTCTGAGGCATTTTAAAGCCAATGCCCTTGATCCGCTGTGATTTCCTGCGTCTCCTTCGTGTATTTCCCGTAGTATATTGGTGGTTTGTGATTCAGAGACGCATTTCAGAAGAATTTCTGATACTGATCTTCGGTAGAGTTTTCCTTCTATAAGTGTATACTTTGGAGCTCGATATCTTACCTTCCGAGCATCATTCTGGTCAGACGGTAGCTTTCCTTCTCGAAGATAGTCTATCATTGGGGTCATCCAGTTTTCCTCAGCTTCTTCGATTTCCATTATATCGACTATTGGTGTTTCATCGATATCAATCGCCGGTGTATTAGAAATTAACCAGTTGATCACCCTTTCGGTCTTTCCATCATGGGATCCTGTGAATTTAGATAGTTGATCGGCCCATCTATTTTCCGATCGTGGAATGTTCTGTATGCCGAAACTTTCAAATTTCTCAGCTAGTGTTTTCACTTTAGCGAGGTATTTAACCATATTGAACTCTTTAGCCTCGTATAATCCTTCGATTTGTCTTTGTACTAACTCTGAATCGGTTAATACTTTAAGACTTTTTATATTGGCTTTGATCGCCATTTCCATTCCTGCGATTAACGCTTCATATTCTGCTTCATTGTTGGTTACGAAAAAGTCCAACGTTATCGCATAATTCAGATCTTCTTTATTTGGCCCGGTGAAGTTGATTCCGGCGCCTCCTCCTTCTCGGCATGAAGCACCGTCGACATGCATTAACCAAGTTTGATCTTCTATGATCAAGACATCGTCGTTTAGGTTGCTCGATGATTCAGTTGCCTGTGTCGGTGTTTCTAATAGAAAATCAGCTAACACTTGGGCCTTAATTGCGATTCTTGGTTTGTAATCGATTTCGAACTGGCCGAGTTCGATCGCCCATTTGATTAGTCTTCCGGAGGCTTCTGGCTTTGCTAAGACTTGCCTTAGTGGTTGATTTGTTAAAACCACTATTTTGTAGATTAAAAAGTATGGTCGAAGTTTTCGTGCAGCCATTACCAAGGCCAGGGTGAATTTCTCAATTTCCAAATAATTCTTCTCCGCCCCTTGTAATAATTTGCTTAGATAATAGACAGGCTTATGTTCTGAACCTTCTATCTTTATTAGTACTGAACTAACGGCTGCGTCGGAGATCGATATGTAGATATACAATGGTTCTCCTTCAGTCGGTTTGGCCAACATCGGGGGTGTTATCAAATACTCTTTGAGTTGTTCAAAGGCTCGATCGCATTCTTCGGTCCAAACGAAGTTTTTTGCTTTTCGAAGCGTTTGGAAAAAGGGTAAGCTTCTGTCCGCTGATTTTGATATGAATTTGTTCAATGCTACTATTTTTCCATCCAAGCTTTGCACTTGGGAAATGGTTTTGGGAGGTTTCATTTCAGTTATAGCTCGAATTTTTTCCGGGTTGGCTTCTATTCCTCGTTGGTGTACTAAATAACCCAAAAATTTCCCTGACTTAACACCGAAAGTGCATTTCGCGGGATTTAACTTCATATGGTATTTCCTTAAGATCCGAAAACATCGATCAAGATGTTTTACGTGATCCGCTTCGTTCATGCTTTTGACCAACATGTCGTCTACATAGACTTCCATTAATTCTCCGATTAAGTCTTTGAACATTAGGTTTACTAACCTTTGGTAAGTAGCCCCGGCATTCCTTAAGCCGAATGGCATCACTATAAAGCAATATACTCCCTGCTCGGTTACGAATGCAGTCTTCTCTTGGTCCCGCTCATCCATGTATATTTGATAGAACCCTTGAAAGGCGTCCATCATGCTGAATATTGCGAAACCAGCAGTTGAGTCAACTAATAAGTCGATCCTTGGGAGGGGATACGGGTCGCGTGGGCATAATTTATTAAGGTCGGTAAAATCATTACACATTCTCCATTTGTTGTCCTTTTTATCCCCTTTTGCTACTAGAACAACATTACTTAGCCATTCTGAGAAGTGTATTTCTCGGATTTGTTTTGCTTCAAGTAGTCTTTCTACCTCGGCTTTGATAATTTTATCTTTTACTGGGCCATGATTTCTCTTCTTTTGTCTGGCAGGTTTTGCCAAAGGATCGATTTTTAGTGAATGCTTGATTACTCGAGGATCAATTCCTTCAATGTCATTCGCGCTCCAAGCGAAGACGTCGACATTATCTCTGAGGAAGTTGATTAACATTACTTCCCCTTCCTTGCTCAATTCAGTACCTATTCTTGTCGTTTTGGAAGAGTCTCCCCGTACTAGAACTACATCCTTATGTTCTGGGGGTTTTAAGGCTAAATCTAGCGGTTCTTTTCCCTTTTTGTCTATTCGATCAGTACTGGGGATTTCTACCTTGTTTCTAACAAGATCGTCTTCAAGTTTTCTTTTGCTCGGAGTAATTGATTTGGGATGTTCTTTCAAGGTTAACGAGGTGCTGTAGCAATCCCACGCCATACAGTGATCATTCGTTATTTCTCCGATACCTCCATCGGTCGAAAACTTTATCTTCTGGTGATAAGTAGAGACGACGGCTCGGAACAGGTTGAGAGCTGGTCGTCCCAATATTGCGTTATAAGCGAAGGGTGTTTCTACGACTAGAAATTTCAATAGCTTCACAGTCCGGTGCGGTTTTTTCCCGAGTGACACACTTAAGGTTATTGTCCCGCTGGGGACGATCTCAGACCCTCCAAATCCTACCAACGGCGTAGCTACTTTCTGTAGGTTTATCTGCCCAAGTTCATTTGGGCTAAAACCTCCCGGGAGATGATATTTGCTGAGCTCCCATTATCGATTAGGATTTTTTTGACATTATAATTTGCTATTTCTAGCGATACCACCACCGGGAAATCGGGGTTATCCACTTTTGTGTCCCAAATGATGTTTTTAGGTACTTCGCCTTCGTTAAAGCTGATCGGCTGGTCGATTGACGGCTTGTTTTCCAGAGTCCATATATATTTTGGGTATTTTGAGTTTCCAATTATGGATCTGGCTGTCCTTCGTCGGGCGTTACGACTATCCCCACCTGCGGGTCCCCGAGATATTGTATGGATAGTCCCGTTGATCTGGTCGTGGTTCAACTCCTGTGTGGGACTATGCTGGGGTGACCTTCGATGAGAACTCCTTCTTTGATTATTACCCCGAGGGCTTCTGCTTCTTTCCCTTTTGCGGTTATCTCGCTCTATGTACTCGTCTAGTTTTCCTTGTTCGATTAGTTTTTCAACTTCTCTTTTAAGATTAAAACAATTTTCCGTTCGATGTCCGTGTGCCCTATGGTACTTACAGTATAGGTCGTAGTTTCGAGACCCTGGTCTGGGCTGAGCGATTTTCCTTGCTTCGGGGATCCAGTTATTTCTTTCTAGAACTTCCAATATTTCTTCCATCGGAACATTTATCCTTGGGTGTTCCACTTGATTCACCCTGTCTCTGATTGGTAGTTCGGGGTTTCTTGGTCTTTGGTAGAAATAAGGTTGCCTTTCTTGGTCAGCTTTGTTGTATTCTAATCGCTGGAAAACGTTGCCTTTTCTGAAAGATCGCTCATAATCCGCGGATCTTTGGGCAGGAATCCTCTTGTGCCGTTTGGAGCCTGAAGTTGTGGCTTTGTTCTTGTTTTTATCCTTAAAGGAATTCATCTCTTCTTGGGTCATATATTTAGACGCCAAGCTCATGATGTCGGTAAATGTTCTTGGTTGTTTTCGACTGAGGGCATTTCCGAAATGCCTATTCTTCGTGAGGTCGAAGAGAATAGATATTATGTAATCGATATTAGGGGAATCGATTTTGAGTAACTCCACGTTAAATCTTGCCAACCAGTTTCTCAGGGATTCTCCCTCTTGTTGGTGTATGGTTCCTAGGTAGCTCATCGGGAGTTTTTGCCTCTTCTGACTGGCAAACTGCTGCGTCAATTTGTTGCATAATTCCCGAAAGCTGAATATGGAGTTGGCGGGTTGTTTGGCGAACCAGTCCAATGCGAGTCCTTCGAATGTGGTCACCATTAACTTGGCGGTGAATTCGGTAGAGTGGGCATATAAATTCATTATATTCGTGAAGCTAAAAATATAATCATCCGGGTCAGTGGTTCCATCATATCGGGGTAGTCTACCCGGGACCTGTCCAATGGATTGCGCCTCTTTTATTTCTCTACAGAAGGGAGAACAGGCTGCAAGGCTCTCCTGGAGTTCCGCGGTCCGGGCCCACGGGTTTTGAACAGATCGTAGGCGTTGTTCAAGTCGCTCCTGCACCATCCTTTCAATTTCTCTTTCCGAGAATCGGGTTGTTCGTGGTCGATCTGGGATTGCGTCGTCTACATCATCCTCGATAGGGATTATTGTACGTTCCTTGGACCCACTGCGCCCCGGCTGTGGTTTTCTTTGTCCTGGTTTCCTTCGGGGATGGTTATCGGAGGGTTTAGAATTGCCCTGCCGCGGACTGTGTAGCGAGCGCCGCTCACTTGCTGGGTTGTCGGCTTGTTGAGAGGTTTGTTCGTTTGGCCTTGACGCTCTTGGAGCAGGAGTTGTCCTGGCAGCCCTAACGTTTTGAGGAATTTGATCAAGTACGAGTAACTCTTCTGGAGAGAGTGATTTAAAGAGCATTGCTATTTGTCGCAGTTTCTCCTGAGCGCCCGGGAGAGGAACGGGGATCTCGGGGACTTCCGGTTCTTCCCGTATCGTATCGGGAAGACCTCCTTGGGTTTCGTGCTGACCAGGGTGGGTATACTGCAAATTCTCGTTGGTGTTGGGAACGTTATTATCATTGTTGTCCTGTAGATCTTCAGATGTGTTATGGCCGGTGGTTGTGTTACTTCTTGCTCCAATACGAGCGCTTTTCCTTGGGCGAGCCATGTGTCGATCGAACAATTAACCTAGCCCCACGGTGGGCGCCAACTGATTTAACCGGTTTTCGTCGGGTTAATAGTATCAGTGAATTTATGTTATTGGGGGTTTTGATTATATGTAATTTATGGGGCTCTGTTACTTTATTCAGGATGGATCAATCTCAAGGAAAAGCTATATTGTAAGAACAGAAAGTAAATATTCAATCCAACGCAGAAAATAACACAAACATGAAGAGAAAGCTCTTTCTTTATTGAATAGTAATGAGTCGTGCAGTTTAAGCAGAATTCAATGGCCTATATGCCTTGTAATTCAGAATTCTTAATGTCTCCCCTTTCATACAATCATTAACTAGGTATTTATATCATGCTAAACCTAGTGTTACAAGGAAACATAGTCCTAATAGGACTCGGCCCAAATATCCTTCTCGGGTCCGGAATATAGTCTTCTAGTTGAAGAGAGCTGTACTTGGCTGGGTCGATCAGACGATCCCGAAGTGTCTCATTTGGTCGAACCGATCTCATGTTCGTTACTCGATCCGTACAGCATGTAGGGTGCGAAATAGCCCCCATCATCCATAATGGTCAAAAGAAAGAGTTTAAACTCCGAAAATATATGATAAGCTTGGAACACCGATCTTAATGCTAAGGCCTTACGATAAAATGAATTGGAATAGCACTTGTATTTATAGTGCAGACATCGTCTTACCTTAACAATATATAAACCGTTACATCTCCAGAAAAAACAGGTCTAAGATAGTAGAATTCAGTTATAAGGAATCAAATTTTCTAACATAAAGGAATGAAGTCAACCATGCACATATGAGTTCAAAAGAAAGAAAGAGAAATGTCTTAATTACAAACTACTGAAGGAAATATTAAAGAGAATACTAAGAAACTTCCTACTACAAATTATCAAGGAATGAACTTCTAGCCTTCAGGTTCGGAGCTACCATCATCTCCATCGTGTCCCTCATCGGATTCGCTTTCTCCAGAGCTATCGTCTTCGCTATCCGAACTATCACTGTCTTCATCTTCACTAGTTGAGGATTCGCCTCGATCCTCGGGTTGATCTTCCTCCATATTATTCAGAATTCTCCTAGCCGGAACATCATCGGGATGATCTTTATCCTCTTCAGATTCACCGTCAATATCTACGTACTCATCAAATTAAAGAGGAAGATATTAAAGAAACTTCCTACTAAATATTAAAGAGAATACTAAGAAACTTCCTACTACAAATTATCAAGGAATGAACTTCTAGCCTTCAGGTTCGGAGCTACCATCATCTCCATCGTGTCCCTCATCGGATTCGCTTTCTCCAAAGCTATCGTCTTCGCTATCCGAACTATCACTGTCTTCATCTTCACTAGTTGAGGATTCGCCTCGATACTCGAGTTGATCTTCCTCCATATTATTCGAAATTCTCCTAGCCGGAACATCATCGGGATGATCTTTATCCTCTTTAGATTCACCGTCAATATCTACGTACTCATCAAATTCATTTTCCCTCGAGGCTGAATGGGTGTTGACGACAGCCTACTCGAGGATGTCCGGATTCGGCATCGGAGTAACAAATTCTTCAACATAAGGAGCAAATTCATAGGTTTGCCAGTCACCAACCTCTTGAGGTAAAGATGAAGCTTGGTAATCTTTTCCCTGAGAATTCTTGAACGGATTCATATATAGGAGATAATCACCCATATTATCTGGAATTCTCCTAGCCGCAATAAGCTGTTGAACTCCTTTGTAGAAGATTGTTTGGAGAACCCCTCCTATTCTTTTTCGCACTAAATGATCGAGAACGGGGGACTCCAAGAACTCCTTAATCACCGGATATCTACCTTCTTCTTGTCCTTGATGGTATGAACGCTCGGAGTCCTGTCTGGCTTGTTCCAGCTCCATCTTAACCTTCTTAAGCTCCTCCTCAAGGGCGCTCATCTCCTCAACCACGGACACTATATCTTCCTCAGTCGCACGGGTGCATTTATCCTTCTTGGCATTTTCTAGCTCCTTCCTCAATTTAGATATTTCACGTCGGTTACCAGTTAGCTTTTTATTTGCATAATCTAATTGAGAGCGAAGAAGCTTGTTCTCGTCTTTAGTCCGTGCAAGCGCATCATGAGCTTCCTGTGATTCTTGCTCCAAAAGGGATAGTCGATAGGTCTGAAGAGCAAAATAGTCCCCTGTCTGCATTAAAAAAAAAAAAAGTAAAAAACAAATAAAAGAAAAAGGGGAAGGGCTTGTCAGCAGATATTTCTAGATACAAGAGAATGAAAAGAAAAAGGGGAAGGGCTTGCCAGCAGATATTTC
This sequence comes from Penstemon eatonii, assembly GCA_038501285.1. NCBI lineage: Eukaryota > Viridiplantae > Streptophyta > Magnoliopsida > Lamiales > Plantaginaceae > Penstemon > Penstemon eatonii. The sequence goes on from CM076714.1 coordinate 47,765,107, forward strand.
CAGATACAAGAGAATGAAAACCATTCGAGGGAATAAGACAATGAATTTTTAACAAACCTCTTGATGCATTCGAGAATAGTTGCTTAATATTTCAAAATCACTATTGACAGAATGATAAAGTAGATCCCGTTTAAAGCGCCTGGCCAAGAAGATCCTCATAGATTTGTCAAATTCGTTCTCACCATCCGGATCAAGGTCGGTAGAAATAGTCCCTTCTTCAGGGTATCCGGCGACCCTTCCTCCTTGAAAATGTTCATCCATAAATTCAGCAACATCTGGTTCCGACCTCCCCGCTCGACAAGGCACCGCCTCGAAATTCCTACCAAAAGGTTTAACCCTCCTCGGAGGCTCCTGTTGATCATTATTCCTTTTCCGAGACGCACGATCCTCATATTTCCGGGTGCCCTGAATCCGATTCCAAGAGTACCAACTATATCCGTCGGATGAAGGATCAGAGGTGTCGAGAGAGAATATGCTGCGCAATGGGCCTGACGTGATGGGATTGGATGAACTCGCGCCCCCGATCCCTCTCAATGGAGGAAAAGATGAGGAACTCTCGATCTGATCTTCTATCAAATTGGTTATTCTCATTCCTCAGGTCAAATTATCAATCCTTTCTCGCTGAAGTTGGCTGGAAGCTTCCCGCGAAGCAATAGTCATTATAGTTTCGACGGCGGACGTCCTGAGTCTCTCGATTACCCCACCTGATGTAAGAGGTACTTGGTTTGAAGAAGGAAAAGAATACTTGATCACCGAAGCGGGGTATGTGCAATTACTAAAACCCGCCATCCTCAAAACCCCTTCTTGAACAAGGAGCATGGTTTGGTAAGGGTTGGACTTTAGCTGCTCCAGGAAGCCATCAGAGAGACGAGGTTTAATTTTCTCCCTGATATTACGACGTCCATAGGTCCAGGACTCAACCCCATCCCATTGGTATGGTCTGGTCTTCGAACTCCCATCCGAAACAGGAAGATTGGGTCCCTTAACGAAAACGAATCTCCTTTTCCAACCCTTCGATTTCTTCATGGTTAAGTTCGAGAGGATTGATTGTTTCGACCTTGGTGTGACATACGCGAACCCAGCATTGGAGCCGATCGACATACTCATACCAAATATTTGCCAAAAATTCCGAAAGGAGGCCTCTTCCCCCTTGGCCTCCATAAGGATACTAAATGCAACTATATATGCAATAGAGTTTGGTAGAAGTTGAGAAGGGGAAAGAGAAAAGTTCATTAAAATATTCCTAAGTAACGGGATGAAGGGAATGCACAATCCATAAGAAAATTGCCTGTCGTAAAAAGCCTGGCAACCCGGTGGAGGATTAGTTACACGATCACGATAAGTAGGGATCACGATCGAAAAACCTACGGGCAGAAATTTCCCAAACTCTTCCTCTAGAAAAGCACGATCACTGTTGACAAAAATGCAGGAAACTTCACGGGCAGGAAGATCATTCTTTGGAGGACCATTGACGTTCGAACTTTCGACCGGTCTATATATCCCGATGAAAGCATTTTCACCTATATTACGCTTCTCGATTACGTTCTCCTCGAGATACTGAACCTGCCCAGCTTCTTCTTGCTCGAAATGGATTTCTCCTTCTTCGAACTCGGGGTCCTCCCTTTCAGAAAATCTGAAGTTATCAATAAGCCTCATATCGGGATCAGGGTCCAGCTCTTCTATAACTTTCTCCTTGCCTTTAGGTCTTCTCGAGCTAGACATTATAATAAAATGAACTCGCAAGATCGGATGAAAAAAGACTATTTGTTCGACCGTTATACTCCGACCTGATGATAAAAATACTGAGTAAATACTTCTCTAACAGTTAAAATATATATATAGGGTGAAAAAGATGAATTGCAACCCGGACCCTGGACGGCCGTGACGCTTGAACTTCCTAATGATGATTGCAAATTCATCTTTCCGACAAATTGCGTTTTCGGTCCCCGTACCATATTAATTTAGATTACTACCCACCTGATTGACGAGAATATGTGGAACCACTATAAAATCAAATCTACTTCTTCGAGCTCGGCTTAACTTACCCAAGTATCGCTGAGGAATCGGATGACTACCAGTCGATCACAAGATTCAACTCGGATTTCTCAGTGCACATCGACCATTACTGCAAAGAACAATTTGACACGGATTTCAAAATAATTTGATTCGCGACGGATAGTCATTCTAGAGTTTCCAAGATGAGCACTATTTTTCCCTGGTTCAGTTTTTATCCCAATGGGTTTTTCCAAACTAGGTTTTAAATGAGGCACATCCGAAGCACTAGAGTAATGGCTCGTCCTCGTCACACAGCTGCATTTACTTCTCTGAGCTACAACTTCTCTTACGCTCAAGAAGTGGGGGAGTATTGATGAGGGTACTTTGGATTGTCCTCCTACAATGACCCATGTTGGGATAAACTAGCTGGAACAGCTCTGATTCCGACCTCGAAGGCATAAAGCCGATCTCAAAGCAACACAAGCCCTGCCTGATTGTAAAGCTTAAGACCCCTGGTCGATAACCTCGGATGGGCCTAACCCAGGCCCAATGCTAAGGGCCGAAGAAAACTTCCTTGCTAATGAATCAGCCAGCTCATAGCCCCTAATATAAATACCACCAGCATTTATGACAACGGCACGTTTTCTCATGCACCCCAGGCTCGATGCTTCTGTTCGGACACATGTCGGAGACTATATGTAGCATCATTCCTTATATGTATTTAGCCTCTAGCTTGTACGACATCCTATAGCGCTCGAATAGGACCTTTGTAATTTGTACATTCACGATCGGAATATACATATTATTGATCTTCTCCCTTATACTTATTGCATTGTGGCTCGATTACATCACATATAGAATACCTAGGAAAACTTGTAAGATCAAGCTTATAAACAGCAATTCTAGGCTTTCCAGGACAACTTTCCAATGAAATTGCTTGTATCCTCTTCATAACAATGGGAAAGGAACCAAAGAAGTTCTGCCACTAGCCAATTTATCTTACAGAAATCAGTAACTGAGATATGTAAAGAAACCACTTTTCCCATCCCCACCCTGAAAACTGAAGAAATTCATGAAGCATATATGGGCATGTGTGTAAATTTTACAATATACAATATATTATGTATTTAATTTAATTATATGCACAAGATCGAGCATGTGTATTTATACCTAAAAATGTTTATTTATATGTATAGTTTAATATCTTAATATTAAAGATTTGTAAATGGCATGTATATATATTAAGTGAACTTTTTAAAAAAAAAAATATTAAGTGAGCAAATTAGTTATGAACTAGTCACTCTTTCTCTAGGCCGAATATAATTGGGTATCAGTGGAGTTAGAGTTATAGAATTGCAATTTAGTCTTAAACATGATATCCAACTAATTTTTATTTATTCGATATGTATACTACTTTAATTAATCATAATTTAAAACTCTAATCACTGTCGGTGCCGTGACAAATATTGATCAGTTCAAATAATCCAAGTAATTAATGTGTCAAAAGAAAATAATGTTTTTAATTAATATATGAACACTCCTTTAATTAATTGGTTATAACTTGATATATAAACGGGAGTCTAACTTGTACATGACCACTAACCCCTCCGTAAATCAAAGTTTTGGTGAATTTTTTTTAAATTTTATCAATCGAAGATCCAAATGGGAGACTGACTTGTACATGACCACTAACCCCTCCGTAAATCAAAGTTTAGGGGAAATTATTTAAAAATTTCATCAATCGAAGATCAAAACGGGAGACTAACTTGTTCAGGACCACTAACTACTCTGTAAATCAAAGTTTTGAAAAAATTATTTCAAAATTTTGTCAATCGAAGATCCAAACGGGAAACTAACTTGGCTCGAAAATTCAAAATTGTTGACTATATATGAGCTAAAATTGTTGCTTATATATTGGATATATATATATTGAGGTTTTCGCAATTATATTAGAAACAAATAAAAGTAATTTTTTAATATTTAAACTAAAAAAATGATTCATTTTAGAGACGGATTTAAATTTCCGTCGCTAGCTCTGTGGAAATTCGACGGAAAATAAATTCCGTCGCTGAAAATCCTAAACCAGCGACGGAAACTAAATTTCGTCGCTAATAATTCTGCTATATTTATATCAATTCAGTGACGGAAATACATTTCCGTCGCTGGCTTATAACTTTTAGCGACGGAAATTGAATTCTTTTTTTTCCTTTATCTAATAATTCTAAACCAGCGACGGATATGTATTTCCGTCGCTGATTTTTTTTAATTTTTTATCTAATAATTCTAATCCAGCGACGAAAATTTATTTTCCGTCGCTAAATTTATATCAATTCAGCGACGGAATTTAGCGACGAATAAATAACCCGTCGCTATGTCGGTTCGATTTAGCGACGGAATTAGCAACGGAATTTAGCGACGGAATATTGTTTCCGTCGCTATTTTAGTAAAAATTAGCGACATAATTTCTTTCCGCCACTAAATTCCGTCGCTAAAAACAGTTTTTCTAGTAGTGTCGGATTTGGCCGGATATCGGATATTTTTCGGATCCAATAAATTTGTATATAAAAAGTTAAATTACTATCATTTTCCTAAAACAAGTTTATTATCTTTTCAATTTTATTTAGTTTTAGCTCACATTTTCAAAGTTTCTTTACTATATTCATATTTGTAGAATGAATATATTGGTTTAAATAACACTACAAAAAAAGTTGTCTTCAGAAACGGCTTGATTCCAACGGGAAAAAAAATTGTCGCTATTATTGGCGAATTTATAACTGATTACTAATGGAAACGGTATTCTTTCAAAAATAGCAACAAATTACCAACCAAATTTCGAAAGAAAAGATTTTTGGTTGGAACTTCGTTGTTTAGTTGTCGGTAAAGATGACAGATAGCAACGGAATTGTTCCAACAAAAAATAATTTGTTACAATTATTTTGTCAATAACAAATGTACAACTGAACAACGACGAAAATATAAGAAAACTATGTTTTTCAAAAATATCGACCAATTATCAACGGAATTTGTCACGAAAAATTGTCACTACAAAAGAAGCTGTCTTCAGAAACGACTTGATTCCAACGGGAAAAAAAATTGTCGCTATTAGTGACGAATTTATAATTGATTACTAACGGAAATGGTATCCTTCAAGAATAGCAACAAATTACCAACAAAATTTATTCATGAAAAAAAAAATTGTTTATTCCCAATTCTCTGAATAAGTTTAAAACTAGTGGAATAAAAAAAAATCTCTTGTTTTCTTTGAAAGGGAACATTCAGCCCAAGAAGAATACTTATAACCACTCAAAGCTTGAGATTTTCCTCAAAACTTGGAGCTTTAGTGTCAATTTATAAGCTGTACAACCCATTTGAGTGTTTGGATATTTATCAATCAAGTATCAAATTAATGCTCCATGCCTTCAGCTACCTCACTGCAAATAATTCAAAAAAGGCCACATGCAAAGTAATCAGCTTGAAGTACTATGTGAAGTAGAAAATAATATTAATAAATTTTAAGCAAGAGATAAAAACTTAAGAAATATCATTTGCAAATTGATAGGTGCCCTGGATATAATTAACAATCATCCATTAAATTGCATTCCAGCATGCATTCTAACACCAATAGCATCATACATAACTATCAAACTAATTGAATACAAACAAGGAACAAAAAATCTGCCATCCCATGAAAAATAGCCAAATAACAAGGCATTGCACCAAAAGAAAACACAGTCCCAAAATCTCATTTCCTCTCAACACAAATATTCAAGAAATTTTTAATAGATTTTGCATCAGCCCAAACACAGAAACCCAAAACAAATGCCGGCTTCACTGCTAAAGAAGCCAAAAAAGTACTAAAGGGAGAAAAATATTCAAGAACCAATTTATATTAAGTGTCATAAACTGTTGGAAATTTTAAGAGCATTGACTAAAAACTACATCAAAGAATGCTACTTCCTCCTCCTCAACCGATCAATCATCATAGTCCATAAAATCATCACCACTGCTATGCTCATTTTCTCCACTTTCATGTATATGTTCATGCTCTTCTTCTGATAAAATATCGTCAAATTCTTTTTCGTGCTCTATATCCGCTTCATTCTCATCTACCTCAACAGTTCGACCAAGTTCTGAAGGATCCACCTCTTCTAAATCACCATCGGTATCCAAATGAATTTCTCCATCAACAAAGGATGTTTGTGACAAGATGTTTTCTGGAGTAGATGGAGCAGATGATACCCCTTCCTGGAAAGGACCTTAAAAAATAGACTCAACTTCTTCAGCATCATCTAGTATTAAAACAGCGGTCCTACTCCTAGCTTTGATTTTGCATATCGCCACCCAATCACCTCTATCTTTGTGTTGCGGGTGTTTTGGGTAACCTGTGTAGTAAACGTGGTGAGCTTGTTGAGCCAATATAAAGTGATCGTCTGATTTTAACTTAGACTTTTGATTGACCTCAACAAGTTTAAATTTTGGATGCATTATGATCCCATTTTGTGAAGATGTATCAAACCAATGGCACTTAAATAAAGTCACGTATTCTCCAAAAAAGTCTAGCTCTATAATATCCTCCACCATGCCGTAGTAATCCTTCTCGTCGTCCCCACTTGAGCTTCCCAACACACAAACGCCACTATTCATTGTCATCTTATATTTCCCATAATCTACGGTGTGAAATTTGAATCCGTTTACAAAGTACCCTTTATAACACTTAACTGTACGACGAGGGGGGGGTATGCTATGCACCTGATTTTTGTGTCTACTTCATTTCTATGGACCCGTTGACACGAGAATACATGGTTAATTAACATAATTATAACACTATCGTAATAATCTAACAAGTATATGTAAGTTCACTTACATATTTATTTAACCATCTGCAAAAATGGGCGTCAAGTGATCTCGATAGTTCAACGAGAGACATTGTGGGATCCATCTCCATCATATGTGTATCAAATTTTCTAGGAAAATAAAATGCTCATTATAAATGTAAAATTGAACATATGACATAGTTCACTATATACTAATTGATATAATACACTTACTCACCGAAAGGATTTAATTCCGCACAATTCAACAACACATATCGATGTGCGACATTTATTTCATCTTCAATTAATGCTTTCCGACATATGGGAGGACCCAAAGCTCGACTGGGGTGTGTGAAAATGGAAAGACGTTCTCTCTCATCAACCTGTCCTCCATCATCATTCCGCGGAACACGATTCAATCTTGTTTGTACATTGGGTTTGAAGTACAATGAGCAGAAGTTGGATATTTCCTCGTTCAAGTATGATTTTACTATGGAAGCCTCAACTCTAGCTCGATTGCCAACTTTTTTTTCAAGTGGTGTAGGAATATGAAATTCACACATGTCAAAGAACAATAAATAATTTCAATTATGTAGAAGTTTCTCAAAACTAAATATTCAACATGTTGAACTGAATTACCTCTCAAAAGGATACATTCATCGATACTGCACAGGACCTCCAACCTTGGCTTCATATGCCAAGTGAATCGGCAAATGCTCCATTGAATCAAAGAACCCAGGAGGAAAGATCTTCTCCAAGTTGCATATTATCTCGGCAATATCAGCTTCAAGTTGCTCAACATCTCGCACACGGAGCACGGTCGAGCAAATATCCCTGAAAAAGTGACTTACGTCTGTCAATGCTTCCCACACAAGCTTCAGAAGAAGATTACGAAATGCTATCGGGAGTAATCTTTGCATGAATACATGACAGTCATGACTTTTCAACCCATGAAATTTGCAGTCTTCTTCGCTCACACATCGTGCTATGTTTGACACATACCCGTCGGGAAATTTAAGCTTCCAAACCCAAGCGCACACATCTCTTATTTGATCCTTATTTAGGACATACGAAGCTTTGGGTTTCAATATTCTTCCTTTTTCGTCGGAGACCAAATGTAGATCAGTTCGATCACAGTAAAGCTCCAAATCTTGTCGGGCTTTGGCGTTGTCTTTGGTTTTCCCTTTCACATCCATCACGGTATTGAAAATATTATCAAAAAAGTTTTATTCAATATGCATCACATCCAAAGTATGGCGAATAAGGTTTGTATGCCAATAAGTAAGCTCCCAAAAGATGCTCCTTTTGACCCAGTTATGCGACTCATTGAAGCCATCTATTTCTTGTTTTCCACTCCGGATGCCAAAGGTAATATCTGGGAGTTTATCAACCCTCCTACGTATTTCTTCACCAGATAAGCGAGGTGGAGCTCTGCTCTTCTCCTTGTTACCCTTTTTTAAGTGTTTGTCAAGTTTCCTTAGACGATGTCTTAATGGCAAAAATTGTCTCTGACAATCGAACCAAGAGGCTTTTCTTCCAAATTTAAGGTAGAATGACTTTGTGAGATCCATACAATAAGGACATGCTAACTTTCCATGAGTACTCCATCCAGACAACATGGCGTACACCGGAAAATCACTAATTGTCCACATAAGTGCTGCTCTCATTATAAAGTTCTCTTTCCTGCTCACGTCATATGTTTGAATACCAATCGACCACAACATCTTCAACTCATCGATAAGTGGCCTAAAAAAAACATCTATATTTTTTCCAGGGCTTCTGGGACCGGGTATAACCATACTAAAAAACATATAAGATTTGTTCATGCACATCCACGGCGGCAGATTGTAAACCGTTATGATCACAGGCCAACACGAATAAGGTTTAACAAAATTGTTAAATGGTGAGAATCCATCTGTACACAATCCAATACGAACATTCCGTGGTTCTGAAGCAAATGATTTGTTGGTACGGTCAAAATGCTTCCAAGCCTCTCCGTGAGCTGGATGTGCCATAGTTCCATCTTCACAAGGTTTGGTGTGCCAAGTCATTTGCTCTACACTATGACTCGACATATACAGTCTCTGAAGCCTGGCTGTAAGGGGCAAGTAGTGTAGCACCTTATAAGGAATCTTTTTCTGACTTCCTGGTCTATCTGGCTTGTATCTAGCATGGTGACATACGCCGCACTCTATCATCTCTTTGGTCTCTTTGTAGTACAACATGCAGTTGTTTGGGCATGAATCAATTTTCTCATACTCAAGATCAAGTTTAGTCAATTCTCTCTTGGTTTTGTACAAGTTTTGAGGCAACCGATCACTTTCTGGTAGCATCTCTTTCACCATCGCCGCCATACGATCATAACATAATTCTGACATGTTGAATTCTTTTAAATTGAACATTTGAGACATAGCTGAAAGTTTTGTATGTGTCTTGCAACCCTCATATAATGGCTAGTCTGCAGCATTATGTAAATCGTAAAACTTTTGGGCTTCTCGATTAGGTTGTTGTTCTTCAGATTGTGCACTCCAATTAAATTCAGGACTAGCAGCGTCCATGACCATTGCTTCCATTCTCGATCTTTCCTCGCGTACGGTTCCTAAGGATTCATTTTTCAATGGATCGTCAATCAATGGCTCTCCATGCATTACCACCTATCATAAGTCCGCATGAAACCAAACTTATAGAGGTGATATTGTACATCATCTCGAGACATATGAGACCTGTTTTTACATTCTTTACAAGGACATCTTATTTTGTTATCTTGCACACACTCTTCATGAGAAAGGGCAAAATTCAGGAATCGAATAACCCCCTCAGTATAATTTGCTCCAGCACTCCCCCTTTCCTGGATAATTCTTGCATAGACCTGGTCTATGAGCTTTTCATAGACCTTGTGGTTGTAAATGAACCACATCATACATTTTGAGAGTATGACATCATCAAAATGATGTGGTTCATTTACAACCACAAGGTCTATGAAAAACTCAAAGACCAGGTCTATACAAGAATTTTCCCCCTTTCCTTATGCCGCCACATCCAACTACGATCCGAAGACATAACTTGTGTTCCACTACAAAATCCGATACAAACTTAATGTGAGGGCCATAAAAGCTATTCGGTATAAGTAATTGACAAGATAAAGACATATAGAATTTCATTTCAGGTAAGACTATTGTGGTAATTATTTTGACTGTTTTTCCTCCATGAGAATGCTGAGGTGCATTAATTTTGAGTTGGCAAATGTTACACGTACACACTGCCAAACTAAAATTCACTTAGGAAGGGTTCAGTTTCAATATGGATTTCATCAAGACCTATAGAATTTCATTTGATATGAACATGATAATTATGGTACACAACTTTTGAACATATATTTCTAAGGGATATCAACCAAATTGATAATAATGGAATCATAAAGGAATAGCCATATTGGGTTGTGTTCTAATATAATCTGAAGATTTAGAATATTTACCTGAGTTCGAAATTATCCGCAAGAATTCTGAAAACCGATTTGCAATTAAAACCTTGATCACGATTCTTGTTAAATTAGAAATTTGGGCAGAACTCCGGCTCTCCTTCAATTCAATCGACCCAATTGATGCAAGTTTTCATACCAATAATTTGGGTAACCCAATAGAAATTTTTCCCTTCAATTCAATTAACCCAATTTCTGCTTTCGATGTGATTGGCGCTACTTTAGTAGATAAATCTGGAGTTGGGGTTTCGGTTGTTTGTCATTAGCGGTACTATTAGGGAAAATTGAAGTTTGAGTATTTGCTATTTGGTGTTTGTCATTAGCGCACTTTTCTTTAGATTTACCATTTTTTACTCATCAACTTTATTGGGTTAAATTATTTGTTAAAATATATATTAAAAGAAAACATCAACTCACTCTTTATTGAGTTAATGACGGGAGTTTGACCATTTCTATGCCACAAAGGGTTATTTGCTTCTTTATCATATTTTAGGGGTTCTTTTGCTATTATCTCAAAAGTTTTATTAATTATTGTGTAAAATTTAAAAAAGAATATTTATATTAACCAACTTTGTGCATGTTTTCTCTTCAATTTGATGTTATTGGCGCTAGTTTTAGAGAAATTTGGAGTTGGAGTTTATTTGTGGTTGTAACATTGGGTTTAAATTGACGTATTTTTCATAACACAAATGGTAAATTATCATATGTATCGTAACATACAGGGATAAATTGTCATATTATCATAACATAGAGGTATTAAGTGATATATATAAAATTTCATGGAGACGGTGTGAAACTTTTATAAGACTAATTATATTTTGGGGGTGAAGAAATAAATATACAAGAGTATACCATAATCCATAAATCCAAACTCCTGTGATTAATTAGATGAGATTTCAAATTTAAAATGCTCTCCACTGAATCGGCACCCCCTTTGTTTTCCGAGGAAAATGACCAAGTTCAACGGAGTACCAAGAAAATTAAGACGGCTACTGATTTGTCTGTCGATATGGAGGCTGAGGATTTCCATCTATTGAATAGGGATGAAGAGATGGGTCAAAAGATTTCAAACGCAAATCGCTCTTATATTCAGTCTTTAGTAGGCAATAGAAGAGATCTAGATGCGGTGAACTTTAGTCAAGGTTCCATGAATGATTTGGACATGGTAGAAATTATCAAGCCAACAGAGGATTGCCCTCATCCAATGGTGAGATTGAAGCCTGAATATCTAGATGCTATTCACCGGCCATGGAAAGGAGCCTTGATATTACGTCTACTTGGTCGTTCTATTAGTCTAAATATGTTAGCTGCTAAAATTGACACTCTATGGAAACTGAATGGAGACTACAATCTCATTGAACTCGGACATGGATGTTTTGTATTGAAACTTGGGGACCAAGCATTGACCAATGCAATTTTGACAGAAGGGCCGTGGATGGTGGCGAATCAATACCTCACTGTGAGGAAATGGTTTCCGAACTTTCGTCCTTCAACGGATCGAATCCATACTACTGTGGCCTGGGTTCGAGTTCCCGAACTCGCTTTGGAGTATTATAAAGAAAATATTATCTTCGGTATCGCCTCATGTGTGGGAGAGCCCATTAAAATTGATCACGATACGTATTGGGCGTCCAAGGGCAAGTTTGCTAGATTTTGTTGTCAAATCAATCTCGATAAACCATTGGTTAGTGTTGTGGCAGTCCACGATATTGATACCCTTTTTCCGATTGAATATGAAAACTTACCTTCGATATGTTTCGAGTGTGGAAGGGTAGGTCATAGAAGTAACGAGTGCCCAAATCGGACAAAATCTGCAGCTCCGACGGAAATGGATGTATCTTTGGCTGCTCCGGTGACTGCCAGCGAGAATTTACAGCAGCGTTTAACGAAGGAAAAATTCGGGGATTGGATGTTGGTTAAAAAAGGAAGGTACAATAGAAGCGGGTATCAAGGATCCGGGTATGGAAAAGGAATTTCAAACTTTAATAGATTTGCTAATTTAAGACATGAGGAGGCAGAAGTCGCGGCTGAATTTGGAGAGGATGGAGTTGATGGTGGTTTGGAAGGTAATGAATCTATTATTTATGGTAATGTGATGAGTCCCAAAAATCATGCTGGTAAGAATAGAACTAGGCCTAATATTATAATAGATAGGAATGTGGGCCAGCTTTCAAAACAGCCCATAAGTAATGCTAATGTCCAGACTCAAGTTCTGAAAGGAAATCAAGTTACTAATCAGGATAATTTAAATATGGACCGGCCTAGTGCTTCTAGTGGGCCATTGTCAAATGCACATGGAAATTATTTGAAGTCTAAGACAATTGATCATACTATCTCGGGCCAACACTTAAATAACGACCCAAAATTTGCCATTAATACTCAGTCTGCCCAAACAGAGCTGAAACAGCTACAACTCAAGACATCTTCTACAATTTTCGATACAAAGGTCGCGAAAACTAGGGAATTTCTTACCAGGAAGAATGAAGCACTAAACGTGGGTCAACAGTCGGAGCCGCCCGATGTTCCCTCGCTGGCCGTGGCACCGTGGAGGGACGGAGATCCTCCTGATAAAATTCGCAGCAGAAATAATTTGAGAAATGGAGGCACAACTCTGGATAGTTCTTCGGAATCAAGGTTAGAGGAAAATGATGCGGATACGACCATGGAATATTGCCATGAACCGGCACGGGTTCGACGGTAACCTGGGTATGTTTGTTTGGTGCTTTCTTTTATTTATATTTATTTTTTTTATGATGAAGACTCTTGCTTGGAATTGTCAAGGCTCGGGAAATGAAAATTTTAAGCGTTGCTTTTTCAAAACTGTGAGGAGTACTAAACCAGATATAGTGTTCTTGTTTGAAACAAAAATTTCTGAGGATAGAGCATTGGTTGTTTCTAAAAATTTAGGTTTTTCCGAAGTGTTTTGTGCTCCAATTGTTGGTAGGTCAGGTGGTATTTGGATGCTTTGAGATGCTAATAACGTTTTTGTAGAAATTCTGGCGGCTGACACTCAAGTCATTCATGCTATTGTGGGGTCGAATGCTGAAAATCGATGGCTTTGTTCTGGTATTTATGCTAGCCCGAGTAGCAGGCTTAGAGGAGAGCTTTGGTATTCTTTGCTTGGTTTGAGCTCTGTCGTTAACATTCCATGGATGCTTACCGGGGATTTTAATGATATTACTGGGCCGAGCGAGAAACATGGAGGGGATGAGGTTAATTGGTATCGTTGTAATACTTTTGTGGAGAGAATAGAGGGTTGTTACTTAATGGACTTGGGTTTCTATGGGCCGAACTTCACGTGGTGTGGAACTCGTAATGGCGGTGTACGAGTTTGAGAAAGACTAGACAGGACACTTGCTAATGACTTGTGGAGGGAGAAATTCCCGAATGCCTATGTCCAACACTTACCTCGAATTCACTCTAATCATTGTCCTATTATTACGCACTGCTATGACACAATATTAGAGCCTGAGGTCAAACCTTTTCGGTTCGAGCTCTTTTGGATCTCACACCCGGATTGTAGGAGAGTTGTTGAGAAAATATGGAATGAAGCCCCCACACTACTTGATTCTTTGAAAAACCTACCGGAGACCATGAAATTGTGGAACAAATCGAATTTTGGGAATATTTTCATCAAGAAGAGGAAGTTATTGGGCCGCATTGCTGGTGTTCAGAGAAGCTTAGCTACGGGGGAGAATCCTTTTTTGTTTTGTTTAGAGGAAGATCTGATCACAGAGTTGAACACTGTACTCGCCCAAAAAGAATCTCTTTGGTTTCAGAAATCAAGAATTAAGTGGTTGAAATTCGGGGATCGAAATACAAAGTTTTTTCATTTGTCTACTATTTGTCGACGAAGGCGAAATAAGATATCAGCTTTGAAGATTTCCGATGAGTGGTGCTACAACGCCAATGCTATAAAAGATCATGTTTGGGACTTCTTTGGCAGTTTGTTTAAAGATCCAAACCCGGCGTATGTTCCCACGCTTCAGTGCAGCCCGTTTCAGCGGTGTTTGATTGAGTCTCAGAAAGTAGTTTTGGAAGCTCCTATCTCCTTTGAGGAAGTAACCAGTGTAGTTAAGCTCCTCAGCCCGTATAAAGCTCCGGGACCAGATGGTTGTCAACCTTTCTTTTTTCAGAATTTTTGGACTATTGTGGGTGAGTCCACATACTACTTGGTGAGGGACATATTTTTGCATGGTTATTTGCCGCAAGAGGTGGGAGATGCATTTATTGTACTTATTCCAAAGATCGATACCCCTGTCTGCGTCAAGGACTTTCGCCCAATATCTCTTTGTAATACTAGTTATAAAGTTGTCACCAAATTGATAGCTCAAATACTTAAGGCCTTTATGTCATATTTGGTGAGCCCATTCCAAAGTAGCTTCATCCCGGGACGGGGTACACATGACAATATTCTTATTGTCCAAGAGGTGGTTCACTCTATGAGACGTTCTGGTGGTAGGAAGGGAGATATGATACTTAAAATTGATTTGGAAAAGGCATACGATACTGTTAGATGGTCTTTCTTGGAACAAACGCTCGACTTTTTTCAGTTTCCCCAACATATTGTGCATCTGATTATGGCTTGTGTGCGGAGTTCGAAGCCCAGATTAATATGGAACGGGGAACCTTTAGAGCCATTTTCTCCCCAACGCGGCATGAGGCAAGGTGATCCGTTATCTCCCTATCTATTTGTCTTATGTATGGAGAGACTCGGTTATCTAATTGAGGAAGCTGTTGCTAGTAATTCTTGGACACCGGTTCGTATCTGTAGGGGAGGGTCTTCTATTTCCCACCTCTTCTTTGCCGATGACCTCTTGCTATTTGCGGGTGCTACAAGGAGCAATGCTTTATCTATCAAGCAAGTTCTTGATATCTTTAGCGATGAGTCTGGTCTACGGGTCAACTTGCAAAAATCTAGAATTTTCTTCAATCCAAGGACTCCTATCGGGAATAAGGAGCAGGTTATTAATTTGCTTCAATTTTGTTGCACGGAAGATCTGGGAAAGTATTTACGAGTTCCTATCATTCATGGTCGGACACGGATTTCTAATTTCAGCGGTTTGGTGGAGAAAGTTCAGAGGAGATTATCTGCATGGAAAGCCAAGCACTTGAGTTTAGCAGGACGGGCAACCCTTATCCAAGCAGTGACATCAGCTATTCCGACTTACAATATGCAGACAACTTGGCTTCCAAGCTCGGTGTGCACTGAACTGGATAAATTGAATCGGAGTTTTTTGTGGGCAACTGACTCAAACTGGAGGAAAGTGCACTTGGTTAAATGGGAAAAAGTCTTGAGACCAAAATCACATGGAGGATTAGGCTTGAGGGAAACTAGGAAGGCTAATATTGCTTTGCTTACCAAAGTTGGTTGGCGCATTTTAAACAACCATGAAGCCTTCTGGAGTGAAGTCTATAAAAATAAATACTTGAAAGGGGGTGATCTGTTAGAGTATGGAATAAAGCCCATCGACTCTAGTATTTGGAAAGGGATTGTAAGAAGCATAAAGGCGGTGGAAAATAGTATCAGATGGAGAATTGGTAATGGGGAGCTTATTTCATTTTGGTTTGACTGCTGGCTAAAGGAAGGTGTTCTTTGTGACCTTATTGAAGGCGAGATTAGAAGTGACGAATTGATGTTGGGGATCTCTGATCTTATTAGTAATGGAACATGGAATCTTGAGATAATTAGAACAAACATTCCGGACAACATCAGGACCAGTATTTTGTCAGTACCTGTTCCTTTTGGAAGAGATCGATTGGATTCGCGAGGGTGGTATGGTTCGTCGAATGGTAAGTTCTCTTGCAAATCTGCCTACAATGCCCAAGAAACACTAAGTTCAGGGGAGGATGGGACATCTGCGTGGCTGTGGAAGTTGCGATGTCCTCACCGTTTGAAATTTTTTGTGTGGCTAATTGAACATGGGAGCCTGTTGACGAATGCTCTTCGTTTTGATCGACACTTTGCAGACTCAGATCTCTGCTCTAGAGGTTGCTTGGCTAGAGAAGATATGTATCACTTGTTTTACGACTGCCCTTTTGCTAGGAAAATCTGGGGCAAACTGATTTCCCCTATGGACGTTTCGGCCCTGGCTTCTCTTGGAATAGACAATTGGGTGAAGAAGGCCATTCGACTTAGTCTGAGTAACTTTGTTTTACCTAGAACCCAATGGTGTTGGGTGTTTTTAGCTGCTATTTGGAATATATGGAAGGCTAGGAACTTTCGAGTTTTTGAAGGGAGAGAAGAGGCTACTCAAGCTACTATTTTTAGGGTAAAGCAACTTGCACTCGACATTTAGAGTTCGTATGCTCTTATCCGACAGAGAAGGGCTTCGGGGTACCAGGTTTGGTCGCGCCCTGACAAGGATTGGGTCAAGTTGAACACGGATGGGAGTTGGCTGGCGAGATCGAACTCCGCAGCAATAGGTGGCGTGGTAAGAAATGATGATGGTATGTGGGTTTTTGGTTTTTGCCGAAGTGTAGACTCATGTTCGATTGAGCAGGCAGAGCTTCTGGCCCTTCGGGATGGTTTGAGCGCCGCGTGGGAAAAGAGATATGAGAATTTGGTGATAGAGATAGACTCTGAGGTTATTTATACCCTCTTGCAAAAGACTGATACCCGGGATCACCCGTTGGATTTTATATTAGAGGATTGCAGGATTCTGCTTGCTAAGCCGTGGATTATGTCTCTCCGTCAGATCAGAAGGTCGACTAATTCGGTGGTGGATGCTTTGGCCAAACTTGGCCACACTTCGGGAGAAAGTCTGCTTTGGATGGAAGAACCACCTGATTCTATTAGAGACTTAGTTGAGAAAGATAGGCAGTGATTGTCCTTTTCAGATCAAAAAAAAAAATTTATATTTTGGGGGTTATTTTGCCTCTTGAGTATGTTTTAATGGGTTCTTTTGCTATGTGCTCAAAATTTAATAAATGAATTATCTTGTATTGCAGTTGTATATGTACAAAATGTGGTTCGACGTCTTACATATTCAATAAATATATGACACTCTATCTTATAATATTATGCATCATATCAGAGCCGGTCCTGAGTTTTTTGTGGCCCTAAGCCAACTCTAAAATTGTGGCCCTTAAGTTTTCATGTGCAATTAAATTGTGTTAATAACTAATATAATTTTTTGTAAAAATAAAACTATTAATTAGAAAAATAAGAAATAATTATAATGTGAATAAAATATAATATCGATTTGTAAAAAATGTCGGTAATACGAGACACACTTCTATTTAATAAGAAAATGATAACATATATAAAGACATAAAATCTTAGTAAAATATTACTTAAATATTCTTCTACTAGCATTTTTTATAGCATAATCACTAATTAAACTTGCATAACAAATATTTTTCAATCAACAATATGGCTAACCGATTCGATTTATTTTGTGACAATGGTTTATCAGAAGTAAGACTTAATCAACTATAGCTTCGAAAATATTATCTCTACAACTGCAACTGTAACGAGAATACTTAACAATATTCTATAAGCAATCCATCTATTTGAGAAATCAATATTATATAGTTTGCAAATAATTCAAGTTTTTTAGTTCTTTTGGTAAAATATATCTTAAGACTCTCAACTCAAATAATTAAGTCAATCTCATCTATACCATAAGTTTCTTTCAAATAATATTCAAAGTTTGAAACAATAAATACTTAAAAGCCATCATCAATAAATTTTAACATTATCAAGTCGATTTTTTTTTTTTGATATATTAATATGGATCTCTTGGTCACATGACTCACAACTCCAAAATTTTAAAATTACAATACAAAGATTCATTTTCTTACTTTTTGATTTAGACAATGTCTATCTTAATTAATGGGGTTTATTTAATTGTCAATATGATGGACCTGATTTTTTTAGCTATGCATTTAGACTTTCCATATTAGAATTTTAGCTCCACATACAAAAATAACAAAAATTAAAGGCAATTTGAAGATGCAAGGATTCGAACACTGGCCTCACACACACTCATCAGGAGGTTTACCATCTATGCCAAGAGGAATCTTTGTATAATTACTAAATATGTACATATAAATATATATAAATATATATTAAAATATTTCGTAATTGGAGGCCCTCGTTCATCGGTGGCCCTAAGCGACCGCATGTGCGGCTTACGCTCAGGGCCGGCCCTGCATCATATAGAGTAACTACTATATATTATAAAGGGTTAGTTGCGTCTCTACCCTTAATACATCATAAAGGTCATTTCTCTAATCTCTCAAAAGTTGTATTAAATGAGAAGTAAATGTATAACAAGAAAATAATAATTCCAGATGATATAATGATTTCAAATTCAGAATAATGAAAAACGAAATTCAGAATCTTGGCCTAATCTTCCTATACCAGAAGTAAGTTTAAATTGCAATCAAATACAAATAGACATTAATTAAAAAACTTAGCACCAGCTAAAACATCTCCTAGTTTAACCAAATCTTGATCCAACAATTCATCTTCGTCGGTGCATCAAAATCCAAGTACTCGAAATCTTCAAACGGCAATAGGTTCATCCTGTCAACGTTATCAATTGAATCAGGAGGTTGAGTCATGTCATCATCATATGAATTCAACTCTGCATCACCAATGAAAGAATTAAATTCTGACCTATTGGACTCCCCGAAATCAGTACTAAAATCTGCCAACCATTCGTTTCCAATATCAAATGTGTCCAAGGCAATTGGATCATATGTATTTGGAGCAGCTTGGCGTGTTAGAAATCGTTGACGTAGAAGTTGGTTGTATTGTACAAACTCAAGATCATTCAATCTTCTTTTCTCAAATCTGTTCGTTGAATTTGACTGAATCTGCAAAATATTATAGTTTGCAAAATAATAAGTAAAGCTTATGAAAAAAACTTGATGGCAGCAATAAGCTAAATAAACTATGCATGTGAAAAAATACAACTAGAAAATAACAATTACCTTTGTTGTAACTCCTAATTGTCTCTCATGAATAGATGATGAGCAATTAAGTCCAAGAATACAATATTTTTCAGATTCGGAGTCTCACTGCCAAATGTATCCCACCATTGATCTGTTGAAATAATTACTCTTCAATTAAGAAAAAATATTATAAACCAACAAGAAATTTTAAATATAAAATATTAAGTTTACAGCTCACGTGGTAACTTCTTTGATCTCAATCTTACTGCTGAATCTTTTCCAAAAAGGCCCCTGGAATTTTTGTAAGCTTCAACTTCAGAATATACGCTATCTTGAATTGATGTATCACTGACCATCTTTTCAAGACAAGTACCGAATCCAACTTAAAATTTATCAACTGCATTAGCAGATTTTTCTTTCTCAACATAATACAAACGTGGATTGAGAAAGAATGCAGCTAGATGCAAGGGCTGGTCAAGTTGAACCACCAATTTCTTTTCCACGGCTTCTAAAACTTCTTATATTCGCAAAACTGATGTTTAAAACCTTGGATTCTATCCTTGGCATGTGCCATGGCATCATAAATAAATCCTATAGGAGGTTTCTCGTCAGTAATGACCAATCTTAGAAGATCAATTATAGGTTGTATTGCATTTAAACAAGCTCTAACCTTTACCCATTGATAATCTGCAGAAACTCTTTCAACTATCATATTCGCAGATGAACTCCTAGACAATTTCATTCTATTCCACTCAACTGACGTAAATATTTCTTTCAAAAAATTTCTACTATGATAGAGACTTTCCAGATTCAAAAAATGTGTAACAGGTTGAGAAATACCGAACCTAACCAGCTCTGTGCCACCCATCTTCTTCCTCATTGTGCTAAGAATATATTTATGCCGATACACGAAAGATGTTATACACTTAAATCCAGTTATAACATCCTTAACAATTGTTTCATTAAAAAAATCTTCTAGCATCATATTAGTGTGAAATACGGCACATGGACTCAAAAAAAAGTTTGCAGAATCACCCATCAATCTTGTGGCACAATCCAAATAACTCGAATTAGCCATAACAACTTGAACCACATCATTTTCCCCTAATTCTTTGATTACCTTTTCAAGTTTTTGACATATCATTATGGAGTTGCTCACCTTTTCGGATGTTCTTACGGATTTTATGAAAAAAGTACCTTCAGGATAGTTGATATAATAATGAACCGAACTCCTTTGTTTACAATCATCCACCATAATTGTATATCCATATTTCTTCCTAGATGCTTTAAAAATATCAAAAATCACCTTTGTCTTCTCAGTCTCACTTCATGGAAAGTTGGAGGTTTTAAACCTTGACCAAACTTTCCTATAGCATCTAATGCATCAGCAAAACTTTTCAGTTTAATTGATTCAAACGAGATTCCTGCTTGGTACATCCAACTAGCAAATTTTTGTATAATATCCTTCCTTTTTCCATCTCTCAAACTTGATTTAAAGTCTTCATCCATATTTTGTAATTCAAACACACACTCTTTGTTAAGGAATTTTTTCACCTCTTGATTTTCTTGACCAATGATTTCTTCAGTATTTACAGGATTAGTTCTTTTACGGGATTCCATGTAATTTGAAATTTCACGCTGAATATAGTCTGTTACTTTTTCACATTTTTTGCTGAGCTATTACTACTAAGAAGGTGATGTTTAATTCGAGTAATTCCACCATTGTATTTATTGTTACATAAATCACACTGCACACAATTTTTATCGCTCACACTTGGCCAAAAAGCATATTTCCAAGTCGGATCATTCGATTTGGCTCGACAATACAATTATCCGCATCATTCATATCGGAAGAAATTTTATAATCGACTCTAACAAAAAAAAAACGATTATCAAACACAATACATATTCCCAAAAGTAGCAACTTTATATGCACGCAAATTTTCTAAGGATAGCATCAAGGAGTACTCAAAAGAATAGAAATATTTACCTGGACTCCAAAATTCTCCCACTGCAATTCCCCAAACTGAATTTGCAATTAAAAGCTCACGATTCTCGTCGACTAAGAAAATCTGGGCAGAACTAAACTTCAAAGTTTTTTGCTGGGTAGAGGCTATAACACCTTCAATCCACGGATTTCTCTTCAATTTGATGCTATTACCGCTACTTTTAGAGAAAATTGGAGTTGGGGTTTACAAAGGGTTAATTTCAATATTAGATGAGTTAATTTCGAACCAACTTTAATCGAACCGAATATAAATCGATTTGGAGTAACTTGCAATGTTACAAAGGGTTATTTGACTCTTTATTATGTTTTAGGGGTTCTTTTGCTATTATCTCAAAAGTTTTATCAATCGGTTTGATTTCTATCATAGTTGTAAATTTATGCACATATTCTATATAGTAGGTGTCGATGGTAAGGAAAGAAAGGCCTAATTTATATAAACAATCAATCCTTGAAAATAGCAAAAAGATAATTAAGACATTGTCCATTTATAAACTTGAATATCCTGTAATAAAAATATAAGGAAAAAAATTATATACAAATCAATTTTACCTTCAGTTAGGCAAACTCCCAAAATTAAGAAAATTTTGATTAAGAAACAAACGATTTGTCTCTTAGAAAAACCTAGATCATATTTACAATTCTTCTATAATTCCTACTAGCTCCAGAATAGCCCTCAACATGGTCCAAATTCATAGCAGTTCTAATTACGTGTGATTCTTTCTTATCATCTTCAATTTATTGCAAAGGTATGGCCACTTGCTTGTGATTATGCTTTAAACTTATTTCTTTTATCAAATGAATCCATATATATTACTTATTTATGCATGTTATGGTTGAGATAAATTCATTTTTGAATCGAACTTTTGAATTATGTACATGAACATGAGTTCTTTTTGTAAATTTTGAATTGTTTAATGCAAGTGTTTAAATCTGACATGGCTTTTATTATTTCTTTAATGGGTTCTTTAAATGAAACTTTTTGCATGTTTAAGCTTGTTGGTTTACATTTGATATAGAATTCAGGTAAAATTGTACTACACATGTGTTAAATATAAAGCTAAACGATAAAAGATTAAATGTTGTAAAGAAAAATTAATCAACTATTTTTCACTAATCAATTCATTTTTGCATGTTATTTTCTTGAACAACATTTATAAGATGGCTAAGAAAACGAGGAAGAACCATAGAAAAAGATTTCAATCCCTTGAAGACGACGATGAGATAGAACCCCAAGAGGTCACAAATTTAGGGGGAAATACTCCAATACAAGAAAATGACACGTCTAATGACTCGTCACAGTCTCAAGCAAGAGATAGCGAACAAACAGTTGACACACAAGTCAATATGAATGATTCGGAGAACAGAGTACCGCGGGGACCAAACCATGGGGTGGATGCGCCTTACAACCAAGATGATCGTCTTTCGATTTTTGCCATCAACAATTGGTATAATATTTGTCTCTTATATGAATATAATTTTTCTTTCTCTATTTAATGATTTTGTTCTCTTTGAATCATTGAATAGCTTTCCAGAGACTAAAGTTACGTCAGACATTACTACAACATTGAAGGGCCATTTTAATGGGGTGTGGCCTACGTGGCGCATAGTCCCAAAACACATGAAGGGACTATTGTGGGATTTATTTACCGTAAGTATTGATTTCTCTCTCAAATTCAAAATATAAAATAAATTATTTGATTTTGGTACATAATTTCTTTTTTCAAATGTATGTTGGTTTGTTATTAAGTAGAAAAAACGGAAGTGGGATTCTTCTGATACACATCTTATACGGAGAGTATGGAACAAAACTTGCGGGAGTCGATTTAGGACATGATGTGCGAAGCGCGTAAAAAAGCTATAGAGAAGTCCAAATCGGAAAATCCTATTGAGTGGATGACTGAAAATCCTGGATGGATACGTAAAATTTATTGGAAGCATTTAATTGATCGATATTGGAGTAAAGAAGATTGGCTGAACAAATCGGAGTTAGGAAGAAAAAATCGGATGACACCAAAATATGGTTCTATATCGACACATACCGGTGGATCTATCCCATATGAAGCTCATAGGTTGAAGATGGTAAGTTAGTTATTTATATTACATAGTCGTATAGATATTATATGAAAAATTTATCTAAATTGACAAATTTATTTCAGACTAAAGAACTTAAACGTTTGCCGACAAACACAGAGCTTTACGAGCGTACTCATAGAAAAGATAAAGGAAAAGGTGACTATGTCTGTAACAAAGCCAAAAGAGTAAAGGCAAGTTATCTCATGTTATTTTAGTTATTTAAAGTTACTTAATTTTCAAATATATGCATAAGCTATGAATTTGTTTATTTTGTAAGAGAGTTATGATGCAAGTATTGAGCAAATTTACCCGGACACAAATACACGTTCGGAATTTGATCCGATCATATGGAGCGAGACATCTGGTGGATCTCAAAGAGGAATATTATATGGATTCGGGCCAAATTAGGATGGAGCTAATTCAAGAGGACCAGTGTATGATGCATTTTTAGAGTTTAGCCAACAAATAAGTGGAGGGTGGTGGCTCAGGTCGTAACAGACAAGACCATCTAAATGACACACATTCTAGTGATGAAGACAGTTTTGATGAACTTACGGAAAGCGACGGATATAGGTCGAATGACAAAGGCAAGACTAGTCGTTTTAGTGGCAAGCATAGTCGTGGAGGTCGCAAAAATAATTAATGATATTTGTCTTTTATTTCGTTTTATTTATTTTTTAAGCATTGATGAATTTTTAGTATTTCTAGACCCATTTTGAATTCTCTATTTGGATTAATTATTAATTAGTTGGATATTTATTTTTGAGATATGATGTGTCATGCATATTGATTAGTTGAATTTTTAATTTATACATAAATTGAATTATTTATTTATTGGTTATTTTCTTCCAATTTTATTATTTATTTTAAAGCTGATTATAAAATTTATTCACATAAAATCTCGAACGCCTAGGCTTGACTCAAGTGCCCAGTCGCAAGTAGAACGTCCATGCAAAATCTGATTGCCTGATCGCCCATCTAAGTCGGACGCCCAGACACAGCCTAGGCGCCCAGTCGAAGTCGAACCGACTAGGCGAGGACCAACCTACCAGTCGCCTAGTTTAAGACCTATTGCCTAGGCGAAGCCCGATCGGTCATGCGCCCAGGCATAATTCGATCGCCCGACTGCCCATGCAAAGCCCGAATGCCTGACCAGCCAGGCATATCCCCATCGCCCGGGCGCCCAGGAAAAGCTCAACTCCCGGGCGCTTAGGCTAAGCATGATTGCCTGGGCGCCCATGCAATGCCTGACCGCCCAAACGACTAATCGATGACCAAGTACCAGTCGAAGCCCGACCGCCTAGGAGCCTAGGCAAAGCCCGATTAAACGGGCTAAGTGAGCACAACAAAAAATATTTTGATTCTAATATCGTCGGTATTTTTTCAACCGATCAGTGACAGAATACCAACAAATCTAAGACGATGGAATAGTTCTGATGCTAAAGCTGTCGGAATGCTTCCAACAAAATTAGCAACAAATTACCAACATATTGCAAGCAACAAAATAATTTGGATGCTAGATCCGTCGATATGTTTCCAACCGATTAGTAACAAAACACTAACTGAATTAAGCCGTAGGAAATCTGTTAGTAATATTCTAACAGAATTACCTACAGTTTTTTCCATTTGCAAAGCTATTTGAAGCGGAGTACTTTTCAACGGTATTACCAACAAACAAATTGTTGTCGCTATACAAACGGAAATGATTCCGTCACTCCATTTACCTATGGGGCCTTCACACACGGAATATCCAACGGAAAAAAGTCCGTCGCTACTCTTGAATACCAATGGAAATCGAGGCTTCACCCACAAAAAATTGTGTTACAGAAGACCCATTTTCTTGTAGTGTAAATTTATAAACGAATTATAAATTACTATCTTCTTAAATTGACGTTGAAATATTATTAATGATACATATTTTTATAAATCATTTTGTATATATATCTTTCTTTTTATTTGTTGTCGGATACGGATCTTTAACGGATCGGATTGACCTAAATCCATATTCGCTCCATGAGTTTCGGATTTCAGATCTTTATAATCGGATCAGGTCCATCGAATCTCTAATCGGACAATTATCCTAATAAATCGGACCGAATTCGGACGAATCCGGATTGAAATCTGCCCTATTGACAGCCCTTGCAAAACCTGCATCAAATTATTCTTTGAAACATTTTTTGCAAAAATTTCCTTTGTATTTTAAAAAATTCGGCATAAAACACTCAATTCATCTCCTACCGTCCATTTTTAACTCACGTGTGTTCCACGCGAACGTTGTGCGATTTTTTTTTTAATTTTTTGCTTAATTTTTTTCAAGCAAAACTGCATTATACTTTTGAATATTTGCGCAAAACCCCCTTGTACTTTTGAATGTTTGAGCAAAATTCCCTTGTATATTTGAATGTTTGCACATAACCTTCTTGCATTTTTAATAAATCTAGGGGTAATTTAGGCAGTTCAATTAAAAATTAATGTTGTTAGACCTTCTCCAAGGGAGTTCTTATATTATGAAATAAAAGAGAATTTGTAAGAATTGCACAAAAAATGAACTCCAAGGGAGTCTTTAAAAAATAAGAATGCCAAATTTTTATAAGTTTGGAAGTGAAATTTTAAAGTAAAAGTAGTGTGTTAAAGTTGGATTGGAGAGGTGTGGTGTGATTATTTAAATGTAGAATCTTAAAATATAAACAAGTTGTTGGAGTGTAAAGTAGAAAGTGAGAATGTATAACACTGTTCATCCTTTAAATTTTAAGATAAGAGGTCTGAATTTAAGAGGTCTGTTGGAGATGGTCTTAATTACTCCCTCCATTCCTTTTTACATGTCGTTTAAGGTTGTTTCACAAGGATTAAGAAATTATTTAATGCTCTAGATTTTAGGAAAATAAAAGGGTAGTTGGACAAAATTATCCTTGAGAAACATGAGTAAATATTTTGAAAATTTGGAGATATTAAATATATTTAGGATTTTAATTTTTAATGAAAAAGGGTAAAAATGTCAAACTAGCATTTAAGTCTATCTTGAAATTTTAAAATGACATGTATCGTGGAATTTTTATTTCTCTCAAAAGTGACATGTAAAAAGGAATGGAGGGAGTAGTATCTAACAAAGTTTGGGTGTTTTATGCGGAGTTTTTGAAAGTATAAGAAAATTTAGTGCAAAAAAAATTCATGAGTTTATGCATATTTCGTATAACACATGATAGTATTATGCATTTTCCCGAGAAATTATCATGTAAGGCTCAATATTATTTCAAAGAGATTAATTCACGTTCAAAACCTCAATACCCTCAATTAAAAAAAAAAGAAAAAAAAAGTATTACCCCCTCCGTTTTTTTATTTGTCGTTTTGAAGGATTGCACACGAATTAATAAATGTCTTAAATAGTAATTTTTTTAAAAGAAAAAATCTCAAATTATCCTTTTAATTAAATAATCTTAGCATTAATTAGCAATTTAATTAAATATCCTTTTAATTAAGCATCCCAAAAATCCGAAAATATCCTTTTAATTAAATACCCCAAAGTATTAGTAAGAAAAATAAAATTTGTAAAAGAACATTAATTTTACATTGAAATCTTAAAACGACAAATAAAAGTAAACAATTTTCCTTTTTTCAAACTGACAAATAAAAAATAAAAAAAAGGAGGGAGTAGTATATCACTAGGATGTATTGGATCTCAATTTTTATGAAAAGTTTCAACAAACACCTTTTGTGATTTTCGATCATTAACCAATGTGAATGCATATAAAATAAATGATGAAGACACTACGGGCCTGTTTGTTTGGTGTTTAGGAAAATAATTTGAGTGAGTAGTCGAGGTTTGTGAAATAATCGTCATTTGCGTAATGTTGTTTGTTTGAATTCTGAGATAGTGGTTTGAGAAATAAAGTAGGTGTATATATTTTTGGAAGAGTGTTGGATAAGGATGAAGATGAAGGCACTAAAGACAATTTGTAAAGGGAGGTTTTGATGCATTCCAAAACTTCAAAATCTGCTAAGTATGGATTACCTTAGCTGATGTCCCTTTGAAGAAATTTTGACTAAGTAAAGAAGATATCAGAAGAGTCAAAATTTAAGGTCCAAGACTACTGATCTGCTGAAGGAAAGAAATCAGAACTGATGAAGATCAACCGACTCAAATCAGATTTGTTCAAGTTTGGGATCAGCTTAGTTCGCCATCAGACTTGCACTTTCGTCAGCCAAGTGGAAAGGATCATAAAGTCGTCCCAACGGTAATAAATGCCCCTGGAAGTAATAAATGCTGAAGTACAAGGTTATTAAAGACAAATGATTGAAGAAATGCTTCGCATCAGCTGGGTGCATTTAATGCTGCCTGCAGAAAAGTAATGTTGATAGTACGGACAGCTGCAGAGAGCCGTTCGCGGAAATTAAGGACCAGTACTCGAGGAATTTGAACTCTGTCTTTCTTCAACGGACATTTTTCAAATCTCAAGTATAAATAGCTGAGAGAGACGAAGAGAAGAACAACAACACAATCTCTGAGAAATTTTCGAAGCAGAATTCTTTAAGTCTCAAGAACAGTTCACTCATAAGCTTAGTCATTTGTTGACAGAAGCGAAGTTGAAGACCAACGATAAATTACATCTTCTGAGTGATTTTGTAAACACGAGTGTTGTGCGAAGTGTAGATCCGTCTTAGTGAGTGATCTAACTTCAGAGGATAGGAGTTTCTTTGTGATTTCCTATTGCGAGCTTACGGCCATATTCATTCTTTCAAACTGCTAAGTTTACTTGTGAAAAACACTTTACAAATCCGCTGCAAGTACTCTAAGTATTGAAACTGATTTTAACAAAATCAGCTAAGTAACTATCAGATTAGTGGTCACTGAAGCTGTTCAAAGATTTGTTCGCGATCAGCCAAGTAACTTGCTGTTCGGTAACAGCTTAGTCTGTTCAAGTTAGAACAAAAGTTTTAAAGTTAAAAAGTAAATTAAAAATTTAAGAGGTCTATTCACCCCCCCCCCCCCCCTTTAGACCTCATCTAACCACTTGGGACCAACAAGTGGTATCAGAGCAGGTGGTTCATTAGAATCAGCTGCCTGATCAACGAGCTTGATCCGAGTGTTTTTCAAAGGTTTTTCAAACTTTTCAAAAGAGCATATTTTGAAAAATTAAAATTTTTGAAAAATGGATTGTATCAGCCATGTTCCCCACATAGCTGGTATGAGCTTTGAAGACTGGAAAATCAGAATGGAGATTTTCTTGGCTGCTTACAATGATAACATGTACACATGTATCATCAAAGGTCCATTCAGATTCACCAAGACTATCACGGTTGATGAAGCAGGAATAGTCGTGAAAAAAGATCTAACAGAGATGACAGCAGAAGAAATAAAGCTGTTCAATCTGGATAAAGTTGGCCGTTGCATCATAACCAAGGCCCTTGACAACGATCGTTTTGACAAAGTCAAGCACTGCAAGACTGCCAAAGAGATGTGGGATAAGGTTCGTGACATGAGCGAAGGAAACGATGCCATCAAAGAGCATCAGCTGAGTGTTGCTCTGGAAAAGCTAGACAACTTCAAGATGAAGTCTGCGGAAACCATTGATCAGATGGATACAAAGTTTACAAGGACGCTGAATTGAGTGTTAAAGCTTGGAAAAACCTTCACTGATAAGGAGATAACCGTCAGGGTGCTGAAGGCTCTACTTCCGAAGTTCAACATGAAGGTGACAGCCATGGAAGAGTCAAGAGATCTGGGCAAGATTTCTCTCACCGAGCTGTTCTCAGTACTCAAGGCGTACGAGTATAAACTGCCAAGAATGGGTGTTGAAGAAACCCCTACTTCAAGTCCCACAGCCGCACTTGTTGCTGCTTAAAATCCAACAAGGCCACCTCACAAAAGCAAAGATGTGGACTCATCTGATGAAGCCACACTACTCAACAAAAAGGAGTACACTGCTGGAGACGTTGCATTGCTGATGACCAACTTCAAAAAGTTCTACAGACGAAAAATGAAAAACAAATATAACAATGCTTCTACTTCTAACCCTACTTCTTCCTCTCAGGATAAGGATTCTTATAAATCCAAAATGATGTGCTATAATTGCAGGAAACTGGGTCATTTCATCAGAGATTGCCCATATCCCAAAGCTGAGAAGTATACAGAAGAAAAAAAGAGAATCAGAAAGGAAAGAAAGCATCAGAAAGGAAAGGTGCTGGTAGCAGAAGCAGAAAAGCTAGCTGCTGTCTACTCATCTGATTCAGATTCAGACACTTCTGATGAAGAGTCTTCTGATGAAGAGAGCCCTGCTCTTCTCTGCTGATGGCCAAGGAATCTGATGACTCCGAGGATGATGAGGTAACTCCTCTTGATAATGAATTATTTAATTCATTTGAACAAATGATGCTCAACAATACAAGTATTGTTGATGCTTTTAAAAAGCTTAAGGAAGAGATGATATTGCTAAAAGCGCAAAACAGTTCACTGAAACTTAAAGCTGAAAAGCCAAGAGAATCAGCTGAATACAAACTGCTTGAGCAAGAGAATGAATTTCTGAAAACTGAATGTGAAGTTTATAAAGGTAAAATCATTGAGCTTGAGAAAGTCATTGAGTCTCATGAGAAGTCATCTGTTGCATCCACTCACATGTCTAGTAAACAGAAGACACCTTTAGATCAGGATAAGATAGAACTGAATCATACTGAAAAATTTATATCAGCTGACAATAGTAAGGTCATCTTGTATGTTCAGACTACTAAACCTGCTTCACCTGAGAAAGTATTAAAGGAGACGAAAACTCCTAAGGGCTAAAAAGCGCAAATAGCCTAGTGTAGGAAAACAGACTGGTAAGCCCAAACAGAAGAGTCCTAGGAAGTCTTCTGATAAGGTTAAAACTAATCAGACTTGCGATAAAACTAAGTCATCTGTTAATGAGCAAGCATCAAGTAAACCAAAGAAGCATAAAAACAAGAAAAATCAAAATGCTTGGTATGGAAATGAGTCTTATTATGTGCAACCTGCTGCATATCCTCCTATGTATCATGTACCTCAATTTCCTACTTACTATGCACCATATCCTGCTCATCCAATGCATGCATATCTTCCTTATCATGCATCTTACTCTGCATTTGAACATTATCCTTATCATGCTGATTATCATCAACATAGCAAATCTGACAAACATGATGAAGATGAAACTGTTCATGCTCCTACCAAACAACAGAAACCTAAGAAGCCTAAGATTTCATCATCTTGGGTTGTCAAAGGTGGAACTAATCCTTCAGGACTCTCTCAATAAGGGTACCTAAAACAATTTTATTTTGTTTTGTAGGTTAGGATTAGGAGTAGGAGTAAAGTAGAGAAAATATGGTACTTGGACACTGGCTGTTCAAGACACATGTGTGGAAACATACATGAGCTGACTGATGTTGTTGATGTGGATGGTCCTAAAGTTACTTTTGGGGACAGCAAAGAAGGCAAGATTGTAGAAAATGGAAAGCTGATCAAAGGCAACATTGAGATATCTGACGTCTCTTATGTTAAAGGCCTCAAATACAATTTGCTGAGCATAAGTCAATTTTGTGACAAAGGATATTCAGTCATCTTCTCAACAGATAAGTGTTACGTTGAACAGATTGGTACAAAGAAGGTATTTTTATCTGGAAGACGACAAGGGAATGTCTACACAGTGGACTGAAATTCTGCTGACAAGAATTCAAGTGTTTGTTTGGTGGCATCTACACCAAGTGAAGTCAGTTGGCTGTGGCACAAAAGAATGAATCATGTGAATTTCAAAACCATCAACAGGCTAATCAAGAATAATCTGGTAGAAGGAATTCCAAAGACAGTCATGAGCAAAGATAAGCTTTGTGACGCCTGTCAGAAGGGTAAACAAATCAAGTCATCATTCAAAAGCAAGAAGCATCAATCTTCTGGACGAATATTGGAGCTGCTACACATGGACTTATTTGGACCCATTGATCCTGTTAGCAATTGTGGAAAGAAATACTGCCTAGCTGTTGTGGATGGTTATTCAAGATACACTTGGGTGATTTTCATGAAGAAGAAAAGTGAAACCAAGAAGCATCTTACAATTCTGATGGAAAAGATGCAGAATGAGAAAAGTATGAAAATACTAAAGATCAGATCAGATAGAGGGATTGAATTTACAAACTCTACTGTTGAAGAGTATTGTAATGCCAGAGGAATCAGCCACGAATACTCTGCTGCCAGAACCCCTCAACAGAATGGAGTTGCTGAAAGGAGAAACAGAACTCTAAAAGAAGCTACCAGGACAATAATAGCTGAAGCTAAACTGCCTCAAAGATTTTGGGCAGAAGCAACAAATACAGCATGCTTTACCCAAAACAGATGCATGATCAACAAGCACCAAAACAAGACTCCATATGAAGTTTGGAACAACAGAAAGCCAAACGTTCACTACTTTAAGATATTTGGTTGTAAATGCTTTGTTTTAAATAATGGGAAAAATCACCTTACTGCATTTGCAGAAAAGGCTGATGAAGCAGTATTTGTAGGATACTCTACTGTTAGTAAAGCTTATAGAGTCTTTAACAAAAGAACTTTACTTGTAGAAGAATCCATTCATGTAATATTTGATGAACCAAATCAATCTTCTGAAAAGAATTAAAGTACTAATCAAGATCAGTCTACTGATTTACAGAAGTTGAATGTTGGAAAGAATGAAGAATATGTTCCCATCATACTACCTGATCTCAATCCAGCTGCTAACTCAAGTGCTGTTCAAAATCACAGTGCTGATTGTCTAACAGACGAGTTACCAACAGCTGACAGACCAGAGACTGTTCAACACACAACAAATGTTCAACAGACTACTACTGGATCTCCAACAGTAGTGTTGCAAGATCAAAGCAAAGGACAACATTATGATTTGCAACCTGATCTTAGATGGCTCAAGAATCACCCACCTGAGCTGGTTATTGGTGATCCTTTGGATAAAGTGAAGACAAGGAGAGCTGCTGCAAGTAAAGCAATGTTTGTCAACTTCCTATCTCGAATTGAGCCCAAACAGATTGAAGAAGCTCTTAGTGATTCAAACTGGATTGAAGCTATGCAAGAAGAGCTAAATCAATTTGAAAGGAATGAAGTCTGGTACTTAGTTCCTAGACCAAGTCATCAAAGAGTCATTGGCACTAAATGGGTATTCAGGAATAAAATGAATAAAGATGGTGAAGTCACCAGAAACAAAGCAAGATTAGTGGCCAAGGGTTACTGCCAAGAAGAAGGTATTGACTTTGATGAAACCTTTGCACCAGTAGCAAGATTAGAGGCTATCAGACTCTTTCTTACTAAGGCTGCTCACAAAAATTTCACAGTCTATCAGATGGATGTGAAATCAGTTTTTCTCAATGGAGAATTGCAAGAAGAAGTTTATGTTGAACAACCACCTGGATTTGAAGCCTATCAAGAAGAAGACAAGGTGTATCGTCTGAAGAAAGCCCTCTATGGACTGAAACAGGCTCCAAGAGCATGGTATGATACTCTATCTGATTTTCTCTTAATTAAAGGATTTCGTAAAGGTAAGGTAGACAAGACCTTGTTCACTATTGAATGGGAAGATCATATCTTGCTTGTGCAAATTTATGTGGACGATATTATTTTCGGTTCAACTAATCAACAGATGTGTGATAAGTTCTCAAAGCTGATGCAGAACAAGTTTGAAATGAGCATGATGGGAGAACTTAACTATTTTCTTGGTTTGCAAGTAAGACAGTTGCCTGATGGAATTTTCATCAGCCAAGCAAAATACACAAAGGATCTGTTCAAGAAATTTGGTATGGAAACTAGCTCTTCTGCTAATATTCCAATGTCTACTAGTCTTCGTTTGGATAAAGATGAAGATGGCAAATCAGTGGACATAACCAAGTACAGAGGAATTATTGGGTCACTGTTATACTTAACAGCTAGCAGACCTGATATTATGTACTCTATTGGGGTTTGTGCGAGATTTCAATCAAATCCTAAGGAATCTCACCTCTTAGCTGTCAAAAGGATACTCAAGTATCTTAAAGGTACTGAAGATTTGGGATTGTGGTATCCTAGGGAATCTGGATTTGAACTCATTGGATATTCAGATTCTGACCTTGCTGGCTGCAAGATTGACAGAAAAAGCACAACAGGTGCCTGTCAGTTCTTAGGTAGTCGTCTGATCTCATGGATGAGTAAGAAACAGACTTCAATATCCATATCAACTGCTGAAGCTGAATACATAGCTGCTGGAGCTTGCTGTGCACAAATATTATGGTTGAAGCATCAACTTGAAGATTACAACATAAAAATCAGTGGAATCCCTATCTACTGTGACAATACAAGTGCAATCAGCCTTACTTAGAACACTAAAAGTCATTCAAGGACTAAGCATATTGAGATCAAACATCATTTTATTAGAGATCATGTGGAGAATGGAAATGTCATGATAGAATATGTATTTACTGAAAATCAGATTGCTGACATCTTCACCAAACCTCTAAGTGAGACAAGGTTTTCAACTCTAAGAGCT
This sequence comes from Penstemon eatonii, assembly GCA_038501285.1. Taxonomy (NCBI): domain Eukaryota; kingdom Viridiplantae; phylum Streptophyta; class Magnoliopsida; order Lamiales; family Plantaginaceae; genus Penstemon; species Penstemon eatonii. The sequence goes on from CM076714.1 coordinate 47,798,884, forward strand.
GAACTAGGTTTATTATAATTGGATGCATAAGCTGAGGGGGAACTCAACAGAATACTGAAGTTCAACAGCTTAATCATCAGTTATCTTCAAGGATTAACTCTCAACATACTAGTTAACTTATGAATTCTTAAAGTCAGGGGAAACGTGTAAGACTAGCGGTACTTCTGATTAAAAGATGAAATTTGTTGATGACAGTTAGTTGAAGTTATGTGTTCAAAAGAAGATTAAAGTCTTGAAGATTGAAGATCTATTATCTAGCTGGATTGACAAACAGCTGAGGAAGGTTATCAGTTATTGGCTTTCACTGATAACAACTTTGTCTTCAGGACAGTAGTTCATCAGATAAGTATTTATTTTACTAATCTAATCGCTTATGTAAAAGCTGACTGATAAAAACGCTTTATTTAAGAACACGCTTTTACAAGTGATAAAAGAGCGGTACATATTTCCGCTCCTCATTTAATGCGATTTGAATTTGAAAGGTCGTAACTGACGCCGCACGATCAGCACTGACAAGAAACGGATCTAACGGTTAGCTGGTATCCTGGAAACCGAAATACCCTAACTCTATAAATCCCAATCTGATCAGCCGTGTAGTTCTTTACGCACGCAAAACATTCAAAGAGCACTTGAGAGAAAATACTTGCAATTTTCTGCAAAAATCTTCTTGTTTCTTTAACTTCCAACAGATTCAATGGCTGCTGAAGGTATGTACTTAGTCTATGATTCATATTACCAATCTGGTACCGATCTGATGAAAGAACTGCTGGAGAAGTTCAAGACGGCCTTACTGGTAAACTTCATGGAGTACAATGAAGGAGTAATCTGGACTGACCAGGTTTTGGAGTACTACAAGACCGGATCTGTTGATTTCGCAACTATGGAAATCAAAGCTACAGTTGGTGGTAAATCCATCGTCATTACTCCTGCTATCCTTCACGAGACCTTTGGTCTTCCTAACAGAGGACGACATGACGTCACTGTGCTGACGGAGGACAAGCACCAACAGTTCTGGGCGATCTGCGCCAAAGAAGGGGAGATGTTGTTCGGCAACATCAAGAAGAAACAGTTGAAAGACGAGTATCAGCGGATGGCTGATATGGTTTCTAAGCTGATCGAAAACTACACATTTTCTCTGGATGCTGTTACCATGAAGAGGTTCAGCATTATGGCTGCCATTTACTACGGACTGGAAGTCAACTGATCTGTCGTCATCTGGTATGTTTTGGCAAAGTTCTTCGAAGTGAAGAAAGGCAAGACTCCTCAGACCAATCACAGAATCACGCTCAATTATCTGTTGTTCAAACTGGGTTGTGAAATGTCAAATGGAAAGGAGATTCATAAATCAAAGGCAATGGTGAAGTACTTGCCAGTTTTTAAGAGAAAGGCTGATGAGCCTGATGAGGATGAAGATGAGGAACCAAAGGAGGTTTCTGCCAAAAGGCTGCTGAAAAGCCTAAGGAGAAGGCTCCTAAGAAAGTGGAGACAGTGACTGCTGATGCTGGAGTTGTTAAAATTATTGATCAGGTCACTGCTGATGTCAGGAATACATCCCCTGCATCATCTTCAAGGACACCAACTGCCCAAGCACCTGATGAGACAGTTTCTCACAGGACAAGGAGTCAATTAAGAGACACTGCTGCTTCAAGGCCCATTCAAGGGAGATCAAAGAAGACAGTAAGGAAGCAGATGACATTTATTGAAGAGCCTACTGAGTTGGAAAACTTAGTAAGGCAAAGTCCTCAAAATGCTGAAAGACCTGTTGGAGCCGAAGAAGCTTCTGTTGCTGAATAGACTAATAAGCAACAACTCACTCCAGCACAGCCAACAGTTGAGGTTGCCAAACCTCAGGATGATCCTGATGTAATGATCATCCATCCTATTGCTGCTGCACCTATCTCATCTGCTGGTCCAGCCCCTGCCCCAGCTGATAAAGGAAAAAGAAAAATAATAATCAAAAGGAAGAAAGTCTCTGCAGCTGATAAAAGAAAAAGGGAGGAAGCTGAACAGAGAAAAAGAGATGAGGCTGAAAAGAAGAAGGCTCTTGAACTTAGCAAGATTCAAGAAGCTAAAGATGCAGAAAGGAGAAAGATGTCTGAAGCTGAGAGAAAAGCAGCTGAAGATGCAAAACTTGCTATGGTCATTGAGATCAGCAAGACTGATGCTCATGGACCTGTCCATGGCGGAGGCATAAATATTAATGAGGCTGATGATGAAGACAAACCTAAGAAGCCCAAAATGCCTGCTGGAGAGGTTAAGCCAAAAGAAAATTTTGAAGTAAGAAGAGCATTTGACATTGTCTATGCTGATAAGGAGCTCTTCAAAAGGTTTGAGAAGACCTTGGCTTACTATGACCAGAAGCTTATGCTGAAGACTCTGTTCACCCATGAGAAGCCAAGATACATCAAATGGAGATATAACAGGCTGAACAGATTCATAGCAGAACTTCAGAGTTTAAAGGAGTTAGCTGATGAAGAACAATGGGTTCTAAAATGGCTCAAGACTGACTCCATTCAGAAAGCCTTGGATCCTCATTTTGTCAGGGATGCTATGCATCAGTATGCAAAGGACTTTGCATTAGAGGAGGCCAAGATAATCCAAAACACTTTGCCAGCCAAGAGGAGAAAATCTGATAATGCTGAAGAAAGAGCAATTAACATAGCTGTTATGACCGCCTTGAAGAGATGGGCACAAAGGTCAAGATATCAGCAAGGGTGTTCAAGTGAATTGCCTCAGCTGCCAAGCATTCAGCAGATCATATTTGGCAAAGAGGTTAAGGAGTATTGTGAAGTGCCCAAGGGAAATAATGCTTTTACTAATCCTTGGATTATTGTTAGACAAATACGTCAAACAACTTGTTTCAATGATGATGGCACTATCACAAATCTGGTTTATGATGATGTCACTGATGAGCACAAGAAAGCTGATGAACCCTTAGCAATTGAGTAGAATGCTAAGGCGTCTAAAGCTGATCAGGAGACTAATCTAGAAGATGTACCTGTCCACCAGGAGACTGAAGAAAGGGAAGCTGATACTTCTGCTTCATCAGGTGACTTACATTCATCACTGATGGAAGCCTTCCAGTTATTAATGGAAAATCAAATAAAGGAGCTGGAAGAGAAGAACAACCTGCAGTTGAAGAAGCTAAAGGAAGAGTTGGCAGAGTCCAACAGCTTACAGCTGAAGAAGTTGCATCAAGAATTGGTTGAGACCAATAGGCAACAGCTGGAAAGCTCGAATCTCTTAACTGCAGAAACTATCAAGAAATCCATAGATAGTTTTCCCTTGCCAGAAGATCATTCAACACAGTTACTGCAAAGTTTTGTTGAAGTAAGCAGAAATGTAGAGGATGTGAAGGCTGATGTAAATCATCTTCATACTGCTTTACAGAGAGTTGAACACAAGATTGCTGATTTAAATGCAAACTTCATCAAAATCAGTGACGAAGAAAAGGCTATAAATGTTGGGCTATTGCAGGTGGTTAACGAAGCTGGTGATGTTATCCATGAAGAACTTTCCACAATGCAACTAAACATTGACTGCCTAAATGACAAAAATGACGCCATCAGCACCACTCTTCATCATTTAATTCCAAGTCATGATGTAGCAAATCAGAACATCAAATCTTTATATGCTGCCATGAAGATTCCTACTGTTGCACTTAACCCTGCTGCTGATCCTGAAACTGTCACCAAATCTGATGATGACAAAAAGGGGAAAGATAAAAGGGAGGAACCAACAAAGGAAACTACTGCTGCTGAAGCCAAGAAAACTGATGAAGCTGCTGAAGAGACTAAGGCTGCTGAAGAAGTTGGAAAGGTAGAAGGCAAAGAGAAGTCTGAAGAAGAAGCTAAGGAAAAAGCCAAATCTGATGAAGAAATGGCTGCAACCAGGATTCTGCTGAAGATAAATCAGACCCATTTACCAAGTACAAAAATACTGAATCAGCCAGGAAAGCAATGGAGCTACTGAAGGAGCAGCAACTCAAAGAAAAAATGGAAGCTGCCAGAGCAAATATCCTTCAGGATGAAGAAGCTGATGAAGAGGAAGAAGAAAATGATGAAGAATCATCTTATGAGTATGAAGAAGTGCTGGAAGGATCTGATGAAGAAGCTGATAGTTAGAATATATAAATTCCTTGTAATCAGTTTACTTTATCTATCTTTCAGACGTCTCATCTGATAAACTTGTACTTGTAATATTTTCATCATCAATAAAAGTCAAGTTTATTCCAACATATCTTTTCTATCTCAGAAAATTTTGAGGATTACATTATTTAGTTTAGGTATTAACAGGTACTTAGCTGAAGTTTTGTCATCATCAAAAAGGGGAAAATTGTTGGATAAGGATAAATATGAAGGCACTAATTAAAGACAATTTGTAAATGGAGGTTTTAATGCATTCCAAAACTTCAAAATCTGCTAAGTATGGATTACTTTAGTTGATGTCCCTTTGAAGAAATTTTGACTAAATAAAGAAGATATCAGAAGAGTCAAAATTTAAGGTCCAAGACTACTGATCTGCTGAAGGAAAGAAATCAGACTGATGAAGATCAGCCGACTCAAATCAGATTTGTTTGTTGGATGAAGATGAAGATGAAAGAAGACAAGTAATTAAGGGAAGGTTTTGATGATTTCCAAAACGTCATAATCAGCTAAGTATGGAAAGCTTAGTTCCCTTAGAAGAATATTGAACTGGTAAAAGAAGACATCAGAAGAGTTCAAAGTTCAAAGCTCAGAAGACTAGTGATCTCTTGCTGAATCAGCGAACAGAAGGGTAGATCATCAGCCGAGTCAAATCAGATGAGTTCAGTATTTGATCAGCAGAGTATCTATCAGCAGAGTCGTTTTGATCAGCAGAGTAGAAGAGGTCATGAGATTAGTCCAACGGTAATAAATGCACCTAAGTGTAATAAATGCTGTAAGAGAAGGGTAGTAATGGCAAATGATTGAAGATATCCTCGGATCAGCAGAGTGCATTAAATGCAGCATTAAATGCGATGGACAGAAAGGTACTGTACACAGTACGGAATGCTGCAGGGAGCCGTTTCAAAAAGAGCTGAAGGATGGATTTGAATTGTGACTTGCCTTCAACGGTCATAATTTCATCTCCATGTATAAATAGAGCTGAATTTCAAATCGAGCGAGAATACAACAATAATCAGAGATCGAAATTTTGAAGCAGAATTTCTCTAAGTCTCAAAAGCTCGAACAGCTCACTCGTCTGGTGGAAGTCATCTGTTGACAGAAACCCAGTTGAAGAAATCAGAAAAACATTATCTGAGTGATTTTGTAATAGCTGAGTGTTGTGCGAAGTGAGAATCCATCTGTGTGAGTGATTCTACTTTAGAGGATAGGTTTTCTTTGTGAATTCCTATTGCGAGCTTACAGCCTTCTCATTAGTTGTTTAGGTGTAAGTGGAGAAATATTGTAATCTTTGTGATTATAGTATAACCCAGAATCTGTGTGATCTGGAAGAGTGGACTAAAGGATTTTTATCCATATAACCACTATAAAAATTCTTTGTGTTATCTTGCATTTAAAGTTTTCTTGCATATTTTAAAGTTTGCAGTTTAAACACTTTGAATCAAACAAAAGATTTTATAAGGAGTTTGAAAACTGGGGATAAAATCTTTTTAGAACTTAGTTTACTTGTGAAAAACACTTTTAAACAATCCGCTGCAAGTATACTCTTGAAAAACTGTTTGCTGAAAAACAGCTAAGTCATTGTAAGAAGAGTGGTCAGTCGTCTGTTCAAGATTTGTTCACGATCAGACTAGTCTGCTTACTGTTCTTCATCAGCTTAGTCTGCTGACAGAAGACTGAAAAGTTTTTAAGTTCAAAAATTTTCAGAGGTCTATTCACCCCCCCCCCTCTAGACCTCATCTGACCACTTGGGACCAACAAGTGGTATCAGAGCAGGTGGTTCATTAGAATCAGCTGCCTGATCAACGAGCTTGATCCGAGTGTTTTTCAAAGGTTTTCAAAAACTTTTCAAAAGAGCATCTTTTTGAAAAACAGAAACTTTTTGAAAAATGGATTGTATCAGTCATGTTCCCCACATTGCTGGTATGTCCTTTGAGGATTGGAAAATCAGAATGGAGATTTTCCTTGCTGCCTATAATGACAACATGCACACATGTATCATTAAAGGTCCATTCAGATTCACAAAGACCATAAAGATAAATGAAGTAGATACGGTTGTGGAGAAAGACCTTCATGAGATGACTCCAGAAGAAATAAAGCTTTACAATCTAGATAAAGTTGGGAGATTCATCATGACTAAAGCCCTGGATAATGATCGGTTTGACAAAGTCAAACATTGCAAAACTGCAAAGGAGATGTGGGATAAGGTTCGTGACATGAGCGAAGGCAATGATGCTATTAAAGAGCATCAGCTCAGTGTTGCCTTGGAGAAGCTGGACAACTTCAAGATGAAGTCTGGAGAAACCATTGATCAGATGGATACCAGATTCACCAGAACTCTGAATGAAGTTTTGAAGCTGGGAAAGACTTTCACTGATAAAGAAATCACTGTCAAAGTACTGAAGGCCCTACCTTCCAAGTTCAACATGAAGGTGACAGCAATGGAAGAATCAAGAGATCTGGGCAAGATTTCTCTTACAGAGCTGTTCTCCGTACTCAAGGCTTATGAGTATAAACTGCCAAGGATGGGAATTGAAGAAACCTCAACTTCAGGACCCACAGCTGCACTTGTTGCTGCTGAAAACACCAGAAGACCAGCACAGAAAAGCAAAGAAGTGGACTCATCTGATGAAGCCACTCTACTCAACAAAAAGGAGTACACTGCTGGAGATGTAGCATTATTGATGAACAACTTCAAGAAGTTCTATAAGAGAAAGATGAAAAACAAATACAATCATGCTGCTTCTACTTCTAAACCTAACTTTTCTTCTCAGGATAAAGAAGATTATAAATCAAAACTGATGTGTTACAACTGCAGGAAATTGGGACACTTCATAAGAGACTGCCCATATCCAAAAGCAGAGAAATACACTGAGGAAGAGAAGAAAATGAGAAAAGAAAGAAAGCATCAGAGAGCCAAGGCAATGATGGCTGAAGCAGAAAAGCCAGCTGCCGTCTACTCATCTGATTCAGACTCAGACTCGTCTGATGAAGAATCGTCTGATGAAGAAAAACCTGCTCTCCTGTGCCTGATGGCAAAGGAATCTGATGACTCTGAGGATGAGGTAACTCCTCAAGAAAATGAACTGTTTAATTCTCTAGAGCAAATGATGTTGAATAATACTACTATTGCTGGAGAGTTTGTTAAGCTTAAGGAAGAGATGAACTTGCTAAAAGAGCAAAATAGTTCACTGAAACTTTTAGCTGAAAAGCCAAAAGAATCAGCTGAATATAAACAGCTTGAGCAAGAGCATGAATCTCTGAAAGCTGAATGTGAGGTTTATAAAGGAAAAATCATGGAACTTGAGAAAATCATTGAGTCTCATGATAAGTCTACTGTTGCATCCATGCATACATCTAGTAAACAGGAGACACCTTTAGAAAAGAAAAAATTAGAGTTGAACCATACTGAAAAATTTGTATCAGCTGACAATAGTAAGGTCATTCTGTATGTTCAAACCTCTAGACCTACCTCAACTGAGAAAGTGGTAAAGGAGAAGAAATCTCCTAAGGCTAAAAAGAGCAAAGAGCCTAGTGTAGGAAATCAGACTAGTAAGACCAAACAGCAGAGTCCTAAGAAGTCTGCTGATAAAGCTAAATTGAATCAATCTGTTGGTAAAACTAAGTCAAAATCAAATGAGCAAGCATCTAGTAAACCAAAGAAGCATAAGAATAAGAAAAATCAAAATGCTTGGTATGGAAATGAGTCATATTATGTGCAACCTGCTGCATATCATCCTATGTATCATGCACCTCAGTTTCCTAATTACTATGCACCTTACCCTGCTCATCCAATGCATGCATATCCTGCATATCATGCACCTTACCCTGCTTATGAACACTATTCATATCATACTGATCATCAACATGACTTATCTGATAACTATGATAAAAATGAAACTGTTCATGCTCCTAAAACTCAGAAACCTAAGAAGCCTAAGACTTCAACATCTTGGGTTGTCAAGGGTGGAACTAATCCTTCAGGACCCTCTCAATAAGGGTACCTAAAACAATTTTATTTTTGTTTTGTAGGTTAGGATTAGGAGTAGGAGTAAAGTAGAGAAGATTTGGTACTTGGACAGTGGATGTTCAAGGCACATGTGTGGAAACATACATGAGTTGACTGATGCAGTTGCTGTGGATGGTCCAAAAGTCACTTTTGGAGACAGCAAAGAAGGCAAGATTAAAGCTAAAGGAAGATTAATCAAGGGAAACATAGAGATATCTGACGTCTCCTATGTTAAAGGCCTAAAATATAATCTGCTGAGCATAAGTCAATTTTGTGACAAGGGATATTCAGTCATCTTCTCAACAGATAAGTGCTACGTTGAACAGATTGGTACAAAGAAGGTAATTTTATCTGGAAGACGACAAGGAAATATCTACATAGTTGACTGGAATTCTGTTGACAAGAATTCAAGTATTTGTTTGGTGGCATCTGCACCAAGTGAAGTCAGTTGGCTATGGCACAAGAGGATGAATCACTTAAACTTCAAGACCATAAACAGATTAATCAAGAATGATTTGGTAGAAGGGATTCCAAAAGCAGTCATGAGCAAAGACAAGCTCTGTGACGCCTGTCAGAAGGGTAAACAAATCAAGTCATCTTTCAAAGAAAAGAAGCACCAATCTTCTGGAAGAATATTGGAGCTGTTGCATATGGACTTATTTGGACCCATTGATCCAGTCAGCAATGGTGGAAAGAAATACTGCCTAGCTGTTGTGGATGATTATTCAAGATATACTTGGGTGATTTTCATGAAGAAGAAAAGTGAAACCAAGGAACATCTTACCAATCTGATGGAACTGATCCAGAATGAGAAGAGTATCAAGATATTGAAGATCAGATCAGATAGAGGGACAGAGTTTACAAACTCTACTGTTGAAGAGTATTGTAATATCAAAGGAATACATCATGAGTATTCTGCTGCTAGAACCCCTCAACAGAATGGTGTTGCTGAAAGGAGAAACAGAACACTGAAAGAAGCTGTCAGAACCATGATAGCTGAAGCTAAGCTGCCACAAAGATTTTGGGCAGAAGCAACAAATACAGCATGTTTTACCCAAAACAGATGTATGATCAACAAAAATCAGAACAAGACTCCATATGAAGTTTGGAACAACAGAAAGCCAAACATTCATTACTTTAAGATTTTTGGTTGTAAATGTTTTGTATTGAATAATGGGAAAAATCACCTTACTGCTTTTGCAGAAAAGGCTGATGAAGCTGTTTTTGTAGGATACTCATCTGTTAGTAAGGCTTATAGAGTTTTCAATAAAAGAACATTGCTAATAGAAGAATCTATCCATGTAGTATTTGATGAGCCAAGTCAATCTTCTGAAAAGAATCAAAGTATAAATCAAGATCTGTCTGCTGAGTTACAGAAGTTGGACGTTGGAAGAAATGAAGAATATGTTCCCATCATACTACCTAATCTAAGTTCAGCTGCTAACTCAAGTGCTGTTCATAATCACAGTGCTGATTGTCTAACAGACGAGTTGCTAACAGCTGACAGACCAGAGACTGTTCAACAGACGGCAAATGTTCAACAGACTACTACTGGAACTCCAACAGTAGTGTTGCAAGATCATAACAGAGGACAACATCCTGATCTGCAACCTGATCTCAGATGGCTCAAGAATCACCCTCCTGAATTGGTTATTGGTGATCCTTTAGATAGAGTGAAAACAAGAAGAGCTGCTGCACAAGATGCTATGTTTGTCACATTTCTATCTCAAATAGAGCCTAAACAAATTGAAGAAGCTCTCAATGACTCCTTCTGGATAGAAGCTATGCAAGAAGAGTTGAATCAATTTGAAAGGAATGAAGTCTGGTACTTAGTTCCTAGACCAAGTCATCAAAGAGTAATTGGCACTAAGTGGGTATTCAGAAATAAGATGAATGAAGATGGTGTTGTCACCAGAAACAAAGCAAGACTAGTGGCCAAGGGTTATTGTCAAGAAGAAGGAATTGACTTTGATGAAACTTTTGCACCAGTAGCAAGACTTGAAGCAATCAGACTGTTTCTTGCCTATGCTGCTCACAAGAACTTCACTGTCTATCAGATGGATGTGAAGTCTGCTTTTCTCAATGGAGAATTGCAAGAAGAAGTTTATGTTGAACAACCTCCAGGATTTGAAGTCTATCAAGAAGAGGACAAAGTATATCGTCTGAAGAAAGCCCTTTATGGACTGAAACAAGCTCCAAGAGCATGGTATGATACCCTATCTGATTTTCTTTTAATTAAAGGATTTCGTAAAGGTAAGGTAGATAAAACCTTGTTCACAATTGAATGGGAAAATCATATATTACTTGTGCAAATATATGTGGACGATATTATTTTTGGTTCAACTAACCAACAGATGTGTGATAAGTTCTCCAAGCTGATGCAGAATAAGTTTGAAATGAGCATGATGGGTGAACTTAATTACTTTCTTGGATTGCAAGTTAGACAGTTGCCTGATGGAATATTCATTAGCCAAGCAAAGTACACAAGAGATCTGTTCAAGAAATTTGGTATGGAAACTAGCTCAACAGCTAACATTCCTATGTCTACAAGTCTTCGTTTGGATAAAGATGAAGATGGCAAATCAGTGGACATAACCAAATATAGAGGCATTATTGGCTCATTGTTGTATCTAACAGCAAGCAGACCTGACATAATGTACTCAGTTGGAGTCTGTGCAAGATTTCAATCAAACCCCAAAGAATCTCATCTCTTAGCTGCCAAGAGAATATTGAAGTATGTTAAAGGCACTCAAGAATTGGGATTGTGGTATCCTAGAGAATCTGGATTTGAGCTTATTGGTTATTCAGATTCAGACCTTGCTGGCTGCAAGATTGACAGAAAGAGCACAACAGGTGCCTGTCAGTTCTTAGGCAGTCGTCTGATCTCATGGATGAGTAAGAAGCAAACCTCAGTTTCTATATCTACTGCTGAAGCTGAATATATAGCTGCTGGAGCCTGCTGTGCACAGATACTTTGGTTGAAGCACCAACTAGAAGACTACAACATCAAGATCAGTGGAATACCAATCTACTGTGACAATACAAGTGCAATTTCACTTACTCAGAACACTACAAGTCATTCAAGGACTAAACATATTGAGATTAAACATCATTTCATTAGAGATCATGTGGAAAAAGGCAATGTTTTGATTGAGTATGTTCATACTGATAATCAGATTGCTGATATCTTCACCAAACCTCTAAGTGAAGCAAGGTTCTCAACTCTAAGAGCTGAGTTAGGATTACTTAACCTGGATGAATAAGCTGAGGGGGAACTCATCAGAAGACTGGAGTTCAACAGCTTAGTCATCAGTCATTTATTTCAAGAATTAACTCTCAACAGACTAGTTAACTTATGAATTCTTAAAGACAGGGGGAACGTGTAAGACTAGCGGTACTTCTGTTCTAAAGATGAAATCTGTTAATGACAGTTAGTTGAAGTTATGTTACCAAGAAGATGTGTTCTTAATTCTTGAAGAGTGAAGATTATTTTATCTTGCTGGATTGACAAACAGCAGAGGAAGATTACTAGCTATTGGCATTCTCTAGTAATATCAGATAACAGATCACTCGTCTGTCAGATAAGTTTAACTCTACTCATCTGATACCTTATATGAGCATGGTCATAAAACGCATTATTAGTAACACGCTTTTATAAGTAAACAGATTAGTGTCGATAGAGTTTCCCGCCCATCTGACATTAAAATAATAAAATTGAAATCCGCGACTCTCATCCGCACGATTAAAATCTGTCAGATTAGATCAACGGTTTAGATAAATCACGAAAACCGAATCAAAAGGAAACCTATAAAATCCGATCTGAACAGCATAGTCGTCTTACGCACTCAAAAATTCTCAAACTCTCTATCTCTCAAACCCTCTTGTTGCGAAAGTTCATTATTTTGCAGAATTTACTCACAAATCTCAGAAATGGACAAAGTTATTGAGGGAAGATACTTCAACTACAACAAATTCCATTTCTCTGGCACCGATTTGATGCGCGCTTTACTGGAAAAGATCAAGGAAGCATCTTTGGTCCCAGTCTTGGAAGCACACGAAGATAGGGTTTATCTTGAAGATGTATACCACTTCTATACTTCCAGGGAGTTCAACGATGATGACACCGTTATGACCGCTGTCATAGGTGGTAAGAAAATTGCTGTATCTGCTGCTGTTTTACATGAACTTTATAAGCTGACAGACAAGGGAGGAGATGTGACCGCGTTAGGGTCAGAAAAAGAAGAGGAATTTTGGGAAATTTGTGCTAAGAAGGGAGAGGAGATGACTGGGACTTTAATGAAGACCCAGCTGAAGGATGAATACCAAAGATTTGCTGATATCATAGCAAAGGTTTTGGATTGTGCTACGGGTTCTCTGGATGGTTTACCTAGAAGAAGGCTTCACACTATGATTTGCATCTACTATGGGATGAAAGTGAACTGGGCTGCTCATGTTTATGAGCTGATAAGTGATAAAAGGCATTCTCATGCCATTCTGCTGAGTAACTTGTTTGCCTCTCTACAATGCCCTATGGGTGGAGGAAAGCAAACCCATGGAAGCAAAGAGTTCAAACTTTACGAACCAGTAAGGCAACTGGTGGAAAAACCAAAGAGAAAAGCACCCAAACAGGCTAAGAAGACTCCTTCTAAGAAGAGCAAGAAGGAAGGTCAGACTAGTCAGTCTGCTGAGCCAACAGCACAGTCTGCTGTTGTAGCTGGATCAGCAGAGCCTGAAATTGAAGTCTCTAAGAAGGTGGTAGATGACTTCACTGTTGAAATTGAAAACATGAAGACAGGGTCATCCTCTGAAGGAACTGAGTCTGAAGAGGAAATTCCACTTCAAAGACTGAAGAGACTAAGGACTAGGAGTGAGGCAAGGGGACCTCCTACTGCCAACCCCCCTGCTATCAAGAAGATTCCTAAGTCAAAGGCCAAGAGAAAGGTCACTTTCCCTGAAGAGCCTGCTGTAACTGTGAGGAAAACAACAACTGAGGCAGAAAGGCCATTGCATATTGAAGAACCAGTTGTTGAAACTGCAAAGGCTGCTACTGCTGAACCAGAAAGTGTTCCTACAGTTGAAGGGACAACAGAAGACTCTACTGCTGCACTATCTGCTGATGTAGAAAAGGAACAGCAGATTAGTACACCACAAGAGGGAGAAATTCTGTTGCTGCATCCTACTCCAGTTGCTGCAACACCTATTCAAATAGTTGAAAGTCCTGAAGCTAAAAGAAAAAGAGCCATTAAGGGCAAAGCTTCAACTTGTATAACTGCTGCAGAGAAGAAGAAACTGGATGATGCTGAAAAGCAAAGGATGGCTGCTGAGAAAGCAGAAGAAGATAGGCTGAAAAGCCTAGAATTAAAAAGGCTGGAAGAAGAGGCCAGCAAAATGACCCAAGAGCAGAGAGATGCTTTTGAGGCAGCAGAGTTGGCTGCTGTCATTGAAGCAAGCATGAAGGATGCTCATGGTCATCAGCAAGGTGGTGGGATAGTGATTGGTGAATCAAGGGATCCAAACAAACCAATCCCAGCTATGCCTGCACCTAAGATCAAGGAAAAGAGGAGAGAAGAAATAAGATTATCTTTAGAGATTGTCAGGGAAGATCCTGAGATCTTTGAAGAATTTCTCAGAAGACTTGATGCTGAAAATGAAAGAGTCAATCGTCTGACACTCTTCCACTCTGAAAAGATCAAATACAATAGATGGAGAGAATTCAGATTAACCAAGAGTCCTGCTGAAATGGCCAAGTGGAAAGAATTCAAGGCTACAGAAGACTGGGTGTTGAAATGGCTTGAAACAAATTCACTCATTCAAGCACTTGATTCAGAATTCTTTCTGGACAGGTTAAGGATGAGGATTTGTCATGTGGTCAAAGAAGAAGCCAAGAAGATCTTTGCATCCATTCCTGAGGATTTTGATGACTCTGTAGATCTGAAAGAAAGATCTATCAAGTTGGCTATTGCTCAAGCAATGGAGCTTTGGGCCAAGAAAGCAAGGAAGTTAAGGGGACAGCCAAGCTCAATGGTCCCACTTCCAAACATCAAGCATATTGTCTATGGACCAAACATCAAACCCTATGAGGAGCTGCCAGAGGAATCATCAACTACCTTTATTCCTCTTGACAACTTTACTTGGATTTGTAACAGGTCTGCTGTTGACAATGAAGGTTTGATGAGGACAGTTGAAGCTGTCAAGAAGATTATAGCCCCTGCTGATGGAGAGAAAGAAAAGTCATCTGATCAACCAGAGCAAAAAGAGGGTACTTCAGACCCATCTGATCAGAACAGAAAACAGGGAGACAAGTCTGAGGCTGCTGATAAATCAAAGAAGGAAGAAGAAATTCCAGCAGATCAGTCAAAGGAGAAAGAAGTTGCTGCTGATGGAGATGATCAGGCTAAGGAGATGGAAAGCACTCCAAGCCTTGTTGATAAATCAGCTGATCAGTCTCTTGTCCTAACAACTCAATCATCAGAGCAACTCATCAAAGAAACACCTGCTGCAACAACAGATATACCTTCAACTTCAAATCTGTTGGACTCTATTCATCTAATGTTTACCAAATCCATGAAGGAGATGAAAGAAGAGTTAAAAGCAGAAGTGTTAGCTGCTGTTCATCAACCTATTCAGAAGGTTGCTGCTGCTGTTCCTACTGACTTAATGAAAGATACTGCTCAGAATGTACAATCTATATGTCAGGATATGGATATACTCAGGAGAAGGACACAAAGCACCACTGAAGGTTGGAAGCAGATTGAACAGACTGTTGAATTGGCCCTCCAAGCAGAAGATGAAGTCATGGGCAACATGATGAAAGACTTCACTGCTTCATCAAATTGGATTCTGGGAACTCAAATCCAGTTGGGTGATCAAGGAGAAGACTTGCTCAAGGAAGTCAAGACTGTTAAAGCCAATCAACTTAAACAGCAAGCTCAGATCAATGCTATGGAAGAAAACATCAAGCTTCTATGTGATTCACTTCTAATCACACCAGTTGTGCCACAATATCCATCTGTCCCTGCTGATGATGACAAAAAGGGGGAAGAAAGGATATTTGGACAGCAAAGGGTTGATTTCCAAAGGGAAGGAAATCAAAATGCTGAAGAAACAGAAGTGTTAGAAGAATCTGAAGAGTCTGCTAATAATAGGAATGAAGCAGCAAATGAAGACACAAGCAGATTAGCAGATGAGAAGATCACAGAAGAAGAAGACCAAGCTGATGAGGAAGAATCTGAAGCAAAAGCCAAGTCAGACAAAGAACTAGCTGCTGCCAAAGATTCAGTTGAAGAACAGCTTGATCCTGATGTTAAAAAGAAGAAGCTAGAGCTGTTGATGCAGAAATTGGAAGTTGGAACCTCCAAGTCTGCTGAAGAAAAAAAGAAGACAGAAGACTAGCTTAGCTAGATTTTCTTTAAAAATTCTTGTAATCTTTTAAAGTATTTTGTACTTCTCATCTTTCAACTTGTAAAATGTAATCAGTTCTATATTTATAAAATTGCAAGTTTGACTCCAACATATCATTTCTATCTCAGAAATTTTTGAGGATCAAAACTTTAGTTTAGGTACAGGTACTTAGCTGGAGTTTTGTCATCATCAAAAAGGGGGAAATTGTTGGATGAAGATGAAGATGAAAGAAGACAAGTAATTAAGGGAAGGTTTTGATGATTTCCAAAACGTCATAATCAGCTAAGTATGGAAAGCTTAGTTCCCTTAGAAGAATATTGAACTGGTAAAAGAAGACATCAGAAGAGTTCAAAGTTCAAAGCTCAGAAGACTAGTGATCTCTTGCTGAATCAGCGAACAGAAGGGTAGATCATCAGCCGAGTCAAATCAGATGAGTTCAGTATTTGATCAGCAGAGTATCTATCAGCAGAGTCGTTTTGATCAGCAGAGTAGAAGAGGTCATGAGATTAGTCCAACGGTAATAAATGCACCTAAGTGTAATAAATGCTGTAAGAGAAGGGTAGTAATGGCAAATGATTGAAGATATCCTCGGATCAGCAGAGTGCATTAAATGCAGCATTAAATGCGATGGACAGAAAGGTACTGTACACAGTACGGAATGCTGCAGGGAGCCGTTTCAAAAAGAGCTGAAGGATGGATTTGAATTGTGACTTGCCTTCAACGGTCATAATTTCATCTCCATGTATAAATAGAGCTGAATTTCAAATCGAGCGAGAATACAACAATAATCAGAGATCGAAATTTTGAAGCAGAATTTCTCTAAGTCTCAAAAGCTCGAACAGCTCACTCGTCTGGTGGAAGTCATCTGTTGACAGAAACCCAGTTGAAGAAATCAGAAAAACATTATCTGAGTGATTTTGTAATAGCTGAGTGTTGTGCGAAGTGAGAATCCATCTGTGTGAGTGATTCTACTTTAGAGGATAGGTTTTCTTTGTGAATTCCTATTGCGAGCTTACAGCCTTCTCATTAGTTGTTTAGGTGTAAGTGGAGAAATATTGTAATCTTTGTGATTATAGTATAACCCAGAATCTGTGTGATCTGGAAGAGTGGACTAAAGGATTTTTATCCATATAACCACTATAAAAATTCTTTGTGTTATCTTGCATTTAAAGTTTTCTTGCATATTTTAAAGTTTGCAGTTTAAACACTTTGAATCAAACAAAAGATTTTATAAGGAGTTTGAAAACTGGGGATAAAATCTTTTTAGAACTTAGTTTACTTGTGAAAAACACTTTTAAACAATCCGCTGCAAGTATACTCTTGAAAAACTGTTTGCTGAAAAACAGCTAAGTCATTGTAAGAAGAGTGGTCAGTCGTCTGTTCAAGATTTGTTCACGATCAGACTAGTCTGCTTACTGTTCTTCATCAGCTTAGTCTGCTGACAGAAGACTGAAAAGTTTTTAAGTTCAAAAATTTTCAGAGGTCTATTCACCCCCCCCCCTCTAGACCTCATCTGACCACTTGGGACCAACATTGTTCAAGTTTGGGATCAGCTTAGTTCGCCATCAGACTTGCACTTTCGTCAGCCAAGTGGAAAGGATCATAAAGTCGTCTCAACGGTAATAAATGCCCCTGGAAGTAATAAATGCTGAAGTACAAGGTTATTAAAGACAAATGATTGAAGAAATGCTTCGCATCAGCTGGGTGCATTTAATGCTGCCTGCAGAAAAGTACTGTTGATAGTACGGACATCTGCAGAGAGCCGTTCGCGGAAATTAAGGACCAGTACTCGAGGAATTTGAACTCTGTCTTTCTTCAACGGACATTTTTCAAACCTCAAGTATAAATAGCTGAGAGAGACGAAGAGAAGAACAACAACACAATCTCTGAGAAATTTTCGAAGCAGAATTCTTTAAGTCTCAAGAACAACTCACTCATAAGCTTAGTCATTTGTTGACAGAAGCGAAGTTGAAGACCAACGATAAATTACATCTTCTGAGTGATTTTGTAAACACGAGTGTTGTGCGAAGTGTAGATCCGTCTTAGTGAGTGATCTAACTTCAGAGGATAGGAGTTTCTTTGTGATTTCCTATTGCGAGCTTACGGCCATATTCATTTGTTGTTTTGGCGTAAGTGGAGATATTGTAAACTGTGTGTTTATAGTATAACTCAAGATCTGTGTGACTTGGAAGAGTGGACTAAAGGATTTAAATCCATATAACCACTATAAAAATTACTTGTGTTGTTACTTGCATTTTTACTTGCATATTTTTCAGTTGCATAAAAATACTTTGATTTAACTGTTTGAAAAGTTTTATAAGAAAAGAAGTTTTATAAAACTGGGGAACAAACTTTCAAACTGTTAAGTTTACTTGTGAAAAACACTTTACAAATCCGCTGCAAGTACTCTAAGTATTGAATCTGATTTTAACAAAATCAGCTAAGTAACTATCAGATTAGTGGTCACTGAAGCTGTTCAAAGATTTGTTCGCGATCAGCCAAGTAACTTACTGTTCGGTAACAGCTTAGTCTGTTCAAGTTAGAACAAAAGTTTTAAAGTTAAAAAGTAAATTAAAAATTTAAGAGGTCTATTCACCCCCCCTAGACCTCATCTGACCACTTGGGACCAACAAAGAGTTAGGTTGTAGGTGTAAGATGTGTAAGACTTTATATCAAATCATATTTGTTATGTGAGATAAATTATTTAAGAGATATTTTACTCTATGTCAAATCAGAGAAGAGTATGTATAACTTTTCTGTAGAAATAAAAAAATTGTTGTTTGTTTGTCTTTGAGAGTATAGTTTGAAAAAATTAAAAGGTGAAAAACTTATTTCAGAAAGTAGAAAACATGTTTGTTTGACATTTCTCAAACACAAAATCATTTGAAAAACACCAAACAAACAGACCCTATACGTTATTACGTTGTTCCAATTTCATGGTATGACGTCACGCGTGCCTGAATTTTCGATTTGAATGTATTTTATAAAAATGTTGGAGAAATTAATATCGCCCGAATGAAACAACCAAGGCCACATTATTAATGAAGAAAAAGACGTGGTACACATCTTCCAAAATGATTGATCTCTACTCTATAGCCACCTATAATTATGCCTTATATAATATTTTAACAAACCCAAGCCACCAATACTGTTAAGCATTTTCTATATAATGCAAAATAATCTTAAATATTATATTAATTTACACGAAATTATGTTATGAAATTTTTATTGCGTTAAATCCTTTTGTACTTTCATGAATTTTGTATAAAATATCCAATTTATAAAAAAAATAAGTTATTTTGGATCGACATATTTCAAGAAATTATTTTTAAGATACTTCATGTTTGGCCCCGACAACGTCACGTGAAATATTTTAAAACTGATTTATTGAAATATGAAGATCTGTAACAACTATTTTTTTATATATTGAGTATTTTATGCAGGGTTTCTGAAAGTGAAAAAATGTTTGATACAATAAAAATTCACAGAGTATTTTAGTGCAGAATTTAATCACACAACAAATGTATTTTACTTGGTCTGTTAAAAAAAATTGGTATGTAGTTGAATTTACTTGTTTTAGAATATTCGTAAAATTAGTTGGTGTACTAGATTGGAATCTTCGTGCCATCATTCGCCATGTTAGGGGGATTTTAGGGATATTTTTATGTAAAAGTGTCCTTAAAAAATACTAACATGATAGATTGTGGCCACAAATTGGTCAGCAACAAATTCCAACAAAATGAATAGAATTTTCTGAGGAACTAAGTAAAATTAAAATTGAAAAGTCTGCAGAAGAGCAGAGGGTATGTAGATGATAAAAATGTCAGTAAAATTCCCTTTTTGTTACTTCTCCTGAGTCATGATTGCATAGAATACATCCATATATGGGTATAAATCCAAAACACTTTATTCAATAATTGAAGTTTAAAACTATCAGACAGCCCATGATACCCTTAAATTCCTAACTCTTCATTGACTAAAAGTGACATTTAGTGTGGAATAATTTGGCTCAAACACAATATAAGTCCTTAATCTTGAATTATGTTTTTTTTTTTTTTTAACTCTTCAATGACTAAAAGTGACATTTAGTGTGGAATAATTTGGCTCAAACACAATATAAGTCCTTAATCTTGAATTATGCTTTTTTTTTTTAAAAAAGGAAAAAGAAAACATTTGGGTGAAGGGAAATCATCTAAATTAATTGGAACTATTTAAATTACCCATTTTGAAGACTTACATTGGATTTATAGGTCCGTCGTGAGCATGAATTATAATTTCAATATGTATTCAATGAAAAATATTGAAGTATTTATGTTTTTTAGTCGATCAAAATAAAAATATTGAGTAGTTTCAATTCCATATTCCTTTGTTTTCGGGGTTATTTTTCAGATTTTTTTTAAAAAATAAACTTCGAATATTTCTAGTATTTAACTGACCGAACTTGCTAAAAAATAAAATTTTAGTCCATGATCATGAAAATTGACACAATGTAATTTAATACTTGTTACTAAGTACTAACTCAACCAATCCTCGTTCCCAATATTGTTTTAATGATTTAAAAAAGATAGATCTAATGGACATGGTTTAGATTTGCTAACATTTGGAGGACCCGTAAAAATGGACCCTCTCTTCCATCCTTCACATGTTGCCCACTAACACATCCACATCTCTACCATTAAATGGCCTGGGCCTCACACTTGATTAGACATTACCCAAAATTAACATGGATATTAATTAAATCATTAAAGTTTTAATTAACCAATTAATCAAATTTTTATCTTGCTAGCAACTTTTAATTTCGGACATGGCCCCGGTTTGGTGTATAAATATCAAATCCTTTATCTTTTGGACATCTGTCATGAAGAACCATTTTCTATGTGTCATCATCTTGCTTTTGAATTTCGTTATTTGAGGTTAATTTATCTTCCTTTTGAATTGATTCATATGATTTTTCTCTTTTACATAGATTTTCAAACGTGAAATTCTTGTTAAATAAGATTTGTGTTCGAACGTAGTTATTAAAATCCACAAATTCAATATATTTATCTTGCGATCGAATGTTACTTTTAATAAGTGACATTCGGAAGGCGATTGTCATCCAACGCGACATTTAACAACAATTACATTCATTTTTTACGATTGATCATGATATATAAATGCTTAAATTTATAGATTATATATGATTTAATTAGTGTGGACAAATAGTTTGATACAAAATTAACCTAGTTTAGAATCTCTTTTCGTTACATTGACTTGATGTGGATCAAGTATAGAGCTTTGGCTAGAAATTCATTTATAGTAATTATTAAATAGAACAACAACCAACTTCATATATATAAGTCAAAGCACTTTCACAAGACTAAACCCACTAAGTAAAAGAAATCCATCACCCCTCACTTTCCAATGAAAGCCACCAATCCACACACATGATCTTACTTGGGGAAATTGAAAGATCTCACAAACTCTTCTCAAAAGAAGATCCAATCTCCATCTCCAAAACCCCCCAAGTAATAGAAAAATTAAAAGGGCAATTGTATCCCATCTAAAACTAATTAAAATTTCTTCACATAATTTAGGGAAAATTTGCAAGACACCCCATGTGTTGTGCGAAAATTGCACAAAAAAATCCAGTGAAATATTTATTGCATGGAATCCCTCGTACTATTAAATATTCGGCATAATATCCAACATCTTGCTTTTTCTCTTCCTCCTCTAATCCTCAACACAACTACTCTATAAAAAAAAAAATATATCCGCATCTTGACACGTGTCAAGTAGGATGACATGGCAATACCAATCATGTGAAAACATGTGTCTCCATATGGTTCCAACCTCTCACACCCAACACAAATTATTGATTTTAGTGATGATCTTGGGTGAGGAGGGAGTAGGGATGGGTAGTAAGGACTAAATGATGGATCCAAAAGACAAAGTACAAAATGAGGTCCAATAATTAATTCATTCATTCATTCCATGTATTTCATTCCAAGCAAGTGAGGAAAAATAAAAAAAATAAAAGGAAAAAAGGAAAGGTCCAAAGCATATAATAAACACTACATTTGTCCAAAAAAAATTCAAAAGAATTGATTGATACCCACTGTCACTTTCCTCACTCCCTATCTCTCTTCCTTTTTATTCTTCTTTTTTATCTAATTTTAAATATACATACACAAAGAAAGAAAATCTACAAAAATAAAAAAATGAACTTGAACTTCCCTTTTCTCTTCCTCCTTTCCTTAAATTTTTCACTCTTTTTCCTTTCATAAAAAAGAAAAAAGAAAAAAGAAAAAAACAAGAACAAGAAGAAGAATGAAAAGTACAATCAGATGTTGCATATCTTGCATTCTACCATGCGGTGCACTAGACGTGATTCGGATAGTACATGCTAATGGCCGAGTAGAAGAATTAAGCGGCAAAGTACAAGCCGCCGAAATCATGAAACTCTACCCCAAACACGTCCTTAAGAAACCCTCCACGTCATCGGACGAAGGAAATATTTGTCCTAAAATCGTGGTGGTTCCTCCCGACGCGGAACTCCAACGCGGAAAGATTTATTTTCTGATGCCTCTACCGCCAACGCCGGAGAAAACGCGTTCGAGATCGTACACGAAAAGAAAAAAGAAAGAATCCGAAAATAATGGTAAAAGTGGTGGTGATATTTCCGTGACGAATTTACTTATTTCCGACCGTTATTTGACGGAGATTTTGTCGGAAAAGGTTTCGTCACAAAAGGATCGGCGACGAGGGCGCGTGGGCGTGTGGAGACCCCATTTAGAGAGTATTTCTGAAACGCCGGCGGAATCTTAATCATTCATGGCAAGTGATTTACTTAGTAGTATTTTTATTCACTAGGGTTTTCAAACTTGGATATTTATTTGCTCGAGCCTTTATTTTTTTTTTCATGTTCAATCGGGTTTGGTCGAATTCGAGAGTTCTGATCATCATTCAATACACTTGTTTTATGGTTGAATTGAACTCGTAAGATAATGATAGATGAAAAGATATTTACAATGGGAAATTTGTATTGTTGGTCCTATAATATGATACTTTGTAACATTGGTATTACTGAATACGTGAATGCGTATTTAGTACCACAATCTAAATTTTGGATGCAATATGTTCGGACTATTGTCAAATAAATTTTCTCCAAAAGACGATATTATGGTCACGTGCAGTACACGTGTTCGATTTCGTCCAATTATTTAACGGCGGAATGATCATTGCAACCAATATTTAAATTGTGGTACTAAACGTGCATATACATATCCAGTGGTACCAACGTAACAAAGTGTCCCATTTTACGGTATCAAATATGCAAACTTTCCCATGTCAATGTATTTGTCTTTGTGGTTGCATTAGTTTGGTGAAATCAGGTTTGGACAAGAATTTTCTCGATTTTTGTTTTGTTTGTAAATAAACATTTAAGCAAAGAGAAAAAAAAAGGGGAAGTTTTCATTATGGGGCCGAATTACATTGTATTGTTGTCTACATATGATATGTGCACACATTAGGTTGTTGGATCATAAATATTGTAATTAATTTGGATCAGAGACGGAAAAAAGAGTTTGTTCTTGATCTATGTTACAATGATCCCAATTTGGATTTGGAGAATTGGTGTTGAAATTGATCCCACTTTTATTATTGATGTGTTAATTCTAGTTTTATTTAAAAAATTAAATTGAGGTGAGTTTTATGCTATAATGCCCCCACCCAAAAGTTGGTGCAATAAAAATTGTGACCCCATGATTTCATGGTGGAAAAGAAAAAAACCATTTCCCATGTTTCCTGGTTCTAGCTCCCTCTTCTGCTGGCAGGAATCATAGTGCTCATGTTAAATTGAGTATGGCAATTTATTATGTGATATTTATAATATTTAATCAATATTATTATGATTTGAAAAAAGAATACTGTATTTCATTATTCATTTCACGGGAGGTAAAATTGACATCAGGTCTTCTTAAATTAGTTGTGTACAAAATTCGATTTTCTTTGAGAATTTAGATATATTTATTTTACATGATCATAAACATTTTTGTGCAATTTCAATATTTATACATGAAAATTTAAGTACAAACATAGATTTATGTATATCACCACTTGTTTGTATGGCACTTGCTTAGTAGTTTGGTTATTAGTTATTTGCATTGATCTGTATTTTAACATATAATATAAAATTCATCAAGTTTAGAAATTGACCTACGTACTATTTATCCTAAAATTGAGGAAGTCTTTATCCTTACTCAAAGTCTATTTATACCTAGTAATTATCAATATTATTTTATTTTGATTACGTATACGGGGTGTTAGTCTAGGTATGAATAATTTTTTTTTTTATTTTTTTTTTTGTATATTTCAATAAGATAAACATTAGAAACTTCTTGAGATTTTTTAAATATTCTCAGAAATATTTGATTTTTTTTAAAATAGTGAAACATATTGAAATATAAGAGATTACCCGTCTTTTTTTTTTAAACGAATGAAAATTTCGATTCATGAATTTAAACATCATAACTATTGCTTTTGTGATGAAGATTCAAGAAGTGTGGCTATAAAATATAACTGAAACATGACCTTTGAACACTGAACAAATTCTATTTTTTCAATTGTTTATTAGAAGTTTAATTACTACATCAACAAAATCTTGATCCTACAAAACAATATAGTATGTGCATGCATATATATATAGTTAATTAATTAATAATCAAAGTTATCTTGATCTTGATGGAATAATTGTCCCCACATCATAAAATAATGCACTTGTAGCTAGCTTGCATCTGGCAAGTGGGTTATATCTTTATTTTGGTTATCTAAAAAGTTAATATATATATTATGCCAATGCCAATAGCATCCTAGAAAGGTGATTAACACTTGGAGCAAAGTTTACAACTTTCAGAAGTAATCTTAATCTAATATAATATATATATTTTGAAAAATCACAGATTAGTCCCCTAACCTTTGAATAATTTTCACTAGACCTCCTCTAAGATGCAATAAGTTAGAATTTAACATAATTTTTTTTCCAGCTTTAATGATGTGGCTATGAACATTTTCTCATTTTGCAACTCAACATTTGAACGTTTTCCACTTTGTCATCCAACTTTTCAACGTTTTCGCATTTTGCCACTCAATCTTTATATATCTTCACCCTTTGTCACCTAACCTTTGAATAGATTCCGCCGACGAACAATCAAAGATATAATGATCTGAAATATTTTTAATAGCTTAAAAAATTAAATGAAAAGTCACAAAAGTTAAGGAATAAAGTGAAAAATATTCAAAAGTTAAGGGGACAAAGCGAATTTTTCCTAAATATTTTGATATATATACATCCCGTAAATCCCATCATTATGGACCCTTGAAAAAAGTTGCTAATAGTACTTGTTGGAATAAATATAACATTATATAAATCTAATGCAATTTTTTCATCAATGCAATCAGAAATTCAGAATATATCACCCTGTTAAACTCAACTTTTGCAGGACAATTATAAAGCTAGTTTATGTCACTTAATGCAGCTTTTTGATCCAGTTCAGACAATTATGATAAATATATAAATGGATTTTTAGCATTTTGCATCCTAAAATTATAGGGCTTTGGCACTTTATATAACGACTTAAAATTTTTAGCATTTTACATTCTGAAAATATAATTTATTTGGCATTTTGCACATAAAAATATAGACTATGGCACTCTGCACCTTGAAATATGGAATATTGGTACTTTGCACCCCGAAAATATAAATTTTTTGCTCTTTTCACCCCAATTTAATTTTTTTGGCACTATGCACCTAAAAATATAATTTGTATGATATTTTGCACCTTAATGTGTTTTTCTTTGAAAAAAACTCATGAATGTCTTCAAAAGAGAGATAAAATGATCATTTCTATGCACAACAATCATAAACATGTTATTATTAATTTATTTTAATTTTTAATAATTTATTTTAATATTTTTTCTTAGTAAAATTAGATTAAAAAGAAAGATATTGTCTTCATTTTGTTTTCAAGTATCCTCTAGATTATTTACATTTTATCTAAAAAACACGTTTAACATGTTATTATATTGCATGATATTGTTTCTATAAGACTCACATATACTCGATCCTAAATTCTTTCTATGCAACGTAGTATACAACTCCAAAATTATTTACTATCACCATGTTAAATTTATCAAATTACAAAAAATAAAAATAAAAAGTTCTTTCCTAATCACTAATAGATAGTTATTTGGTTAAAATATAAAATATGCCAAAAATATTAAGTCGAGGTTGAAAATATCGAAAAATTAAACTTTTAGAGTGCAAAGTGCCAACATTCTATATTTTGATGGTGTAACGTGTCAAAAAAATTATACTTGTAGGGTGCAAAGTACATAAAATATTTGAAAATAACAATTATATCTTTCCATAAATGATGTTTTCATTAAACCACACACAAAGATACAAAGTGTCAAATAAATTGTATTTTCAGAGTGCAAAATACCAAAACTTTAAGTCAAAGTGTAAAGTGCCAAATAAACTATATTTTTAAAGTGCAAAGTACCAAAATCCTTATATAAATCGAAGTTTGGAAATGATTTTATAAATTAGGACAATCTCATTAAGGGACCATCAATAATTTTTTCATTATAACACACACAAAGATACAAAGTGTCAAATAAATTGCATTTTCTTAGAACTAAATACCAAAACTTTTAAGTCAGAGTGCAAAATGCCAAATAAACTGTATTTTTTAAAGTGCAAAGTGCTAAAACTTTATAATTAAGATGCAAAGTACTAAAACAACCTTATATAAATCGAAGTTTGGAAATGACGATTTTATAAATTAGGACAATCTCATTAAGGGACCATAAAATTATATATATATATATATATATATATATATATAAGTAAATTATTTAATTAAACAAATTAGCAATAGCCATTCTGTATATTGAAGGCAGCATGCCCAGACTGCAAGCTGTCTTGGTGGGAATTTTCAACAAAAAAACAATTTAATATAATTTGGCACGTATCTTATATTAAACAGATCAATAATTTAGATTTATAAAGTCACCACCAATATTTTAATTAAATGATTAACTTTTTAATTACAATAAAAGAAATTAAAATAAAATGTTGAATTTATTTATTAGTGATTTATTCATAAATAAATTTAATTACAATTCTAATAAATTATTAATAATTTTAATTTAAAAAAATTAATTTTATTATATTAAATAATTCAATTAAAAATTGGTGACTACAATAAATATACAAACAAATTTTATTAAAATCATCAATTCTAAAAGTTTAATTTAATTTAGGAGAAAATTTTAATTTTAATAATTATTTATTTAAATAAGTAATTTTTCTTTTTTAAAAACATTAAAAAAATAATTTATGAAGAAATTAAAAAAAAAAAAAAGAAGGGACCAGTCAGGGGATGCCACTTGGCGTCCCCTGACTTAAAAAGGGGCGTGTGAAATCACGCACCCCTCTTCTTCTCCAACTAATCTGAAACGACCCCGGGCCGCGGTCAGCGAGCCCAAGCCGTGGCCCGCGTTCCCACCCTGGTGCCCACCTCGCCCACCGGAGACTACTTTTCCGCCCACCAAGCTTCCCCTCCCCCCCTCCAATAGGTGACAGATAGATTCTAAGCTTAACCCTTGTAGATGTTAGGAAAAAGGGTTAATCACATACCTTTTTAATACTACATCAGACAATGTATGAGCAAAATATACACTAGACTTACTTTTACTGAAACTGTGAATAAATCATTACCATTGTAATCTATTTTTTATGATAGCAAAATACAAAGACTATTTAATTAACAATTGTAAATAATATCAACTAAACTAAGGTTGTGTTTGCAAACTCCATTGCAAATAAATTATGAGATTTTCTTACCTCGAACTCAATGATTAGTTTTCGAAAAATCAATTTCCGCTTATAAGTTGTTTTAATCTATTCCAATTTATAAGCTTCTCTTGAGGTGTTGTTTATAATGAACTTAACTCACAATCTCCACCTTCAATTTATTTATTAGAGTTTGTAAACATAGTCTAACAAGATTAATATTAAACTAAAAAACTCACACTTCTAATGAGAATTGAATTCACAAGCTCTAAAGATACGGTACATCAATTTCGTCATGAGGACAAGATCTCCTCAACACCTTCAAATATTAGTATCTAAATTAACGGAATAATTATTGTCCAAATAGAGTTAAAGCGTGCACTTATAACATCATTAATTTGATAAAAGTTTTAACATTAGTTAAAAGAAAAACTATACATAACTACATGGTCCATTTTATTTATATAATCTTTTCATTGTTCACTTTTAATAAAATTATGAAACACTCCAACTTATTAAATGTTAATTTGATCGGCGCCTTGATAATTAGCTAAAGTCATTGACATCTTTATGTCCGGCCTTCAAATTTAGAAAGAGTCCTAAAGCAAATGAGTCCATCTTTTTTCCATACTTAAAATCTGAAAAAAGCACACGTTTGGGACAAAATAATTTCCTCTTTCTATCCTCACGTGGGGTTACATTAGCAACTTACTAATAAAAAAAATTAAGAATATAATTACATTCTTTCAAATTTTTAATGATAAAAGTTGAGATTTCGACCATTTGATCGGTATATAATATGTGGTTCATGGCTCAAATAAAAACAAGATGAGTTGGCTATAAATAATTGTTCCGGTGATGTCATTATCCAGTGAGCTTGAATTTTGTTATTAATATACGGCAAAATTGCAGTAAACATCCCAAAT
The DNA here is from genome assembly GCA_038501285.1 of Penstemon eatonii. NCBI lineage: Eukaryota > Viridiplantae > Streptophyta > Magnoliopsida > Lamiales > Plantaginaceae > Penstemon > Penstemon eatonii. The sequence continues at coordinate 47,827,201 of CM076714.1, forward strand.
TAATTAGTGATATCGCTTAGTCAATTTTAACTCATAATTTTATATTCTTTTGGAATATCATTCCATTGAATTGCCATATAGTTGCTTATGTGTCAAGACGTGGTAAATTTTAGCATGAACAATTATACAAGATGTAGAATTCGTCCCAAACTAATTATAAATTTCGATTTCTCGTCCCAAACTATATTAATTCGTTGAATTTCGATATTGATGTCCGCGGCCCGTGCCCGCCTCGTTCCCGCCCCGCCCCGGCCCCCTCTTCCATTGGAGATGACTCTCCAGCCACAGCCCCACCCCCGTCCGAGCCCTTAGCTAGTAGGAAATAAGTTTTCTTTTATTTGTCTCGACTTATTTGCAATAATTTCTTAAAATAGATAATAGAAAATTATAAAAAGTTGTTTTTATATATTGTACAAGCTCAATCGTTTAAATTTTATTTTATTAATTTCAAACATCTAAAATCATAATTTAAATTGAAAATATCATCTTTTAATTATATGTAATTTCATATTAACCGTTCATTATCAGATAAACAATTATAATGTTCTAATTTGATAATATCTTTTATTCATTATAAATTCAATTTAAATTTTCATTACAATATAAGATAAGCAACTTCACATATTTACTTGACTTGTTATCAAATAAAATTTTCGTATATTCTAGGATATTAGTTAAATTACTACAAAATCAATACATATTTCGAAAATTATGATCATCCAGTTTAAGTTATTTATGACGATTCACACTGATAAAATCAAATCAAATCAAATCAAATCAATAAAACCAAGCTACTGGCTCTATGTTCTGTCCGATAGAGCTTCTCATGCTAACAATGCTCTTGGGAGTTAAATGCAAAAATACCCCTTGTAATTTGTCTAACTAACAAAATTTCCCTTTGTATTATTTAACTAACTAAAAAAACTCCTGTGTGTTTTTTTCTTAACAAAAAAAACCTTTTGAAATGCATTCATAAATCATAGGGAGGTTTTTGTTAATTGTTTAAGTTAACAGATTATTGTTAATTTTCAAAGTTAATAGGGGACTATTGATTTTTTTTTTTTTTTTATGTTAAAGGGGTATTTTTGTATCCTTTGATGGGGATATAATTTCATTTCAACTTGGAAGATTTTATTTTGCTAATAAAAAATGAACGTAGGGGCTTTTTGATAGTTGAAATAATACAGGGATTTTTTGTTAGTTAGACGAAATACTAAGGGTATTTTTGTCATTTCACTCAAACTCCTGGCCTAAGCATAAAAAAATAATTTAGACAGTAAATTACATGTTTAGCTCAGCGTACCAATCAAAACCCGAAGTTTTACAACATATGTTGGCAGCTCCATATATATCATATATAATCGTGACATAAAGTTATAATTTATAAATATTTAAAACTAACTTAAATATATAGTGATCTTATAATAAAATTATTTCATCTTTGAAAATATACGATTAATTAGATAATTCTTTTTCAAAAATCTCGCGAAATAGTTGATGATGTTCATAATTTAGGCTCCAGAACATAAGCCAAGCTATCAAATTGAAAGACTTGTTCAAAAAGCATAGATAATGTGAATTTAGCCCATGTGAAATGCATTAATTTAATTATCCTTTGTGATTTTAAAGATCACTTTATTTCCCTGTGAAAATTATATTTTAAATAAGTAATTTATCTTCTTCATTCGAAGGGTGTAACTAACTTGTCGAAATTGAGAGTGGACATGAAAAATATATTTTAACACGAGAGGAGGGGGATAAATTGTCATATTTGTCATAACATATATTTAAATTTTCACATTTATCAAAATACAAGGGGTAAACTATCACATTATTATAACACAAGGAATAAGGTATCACATATAAATTTTTTTAAAGAGGCGGTGTAAAACTTTGTAAAATTAAAGGGGATAAATAGTTTTCTTTTTCAAATCACAAAGCTAGAGATAAATTAAATATTATAAATATTATAGGGGATAAATTGCCATTAACTCTATTCTATTGTATTGATGATGAACGATGTATTAACGGTCTTAAAAAATTTGTATATTGTGGGGCAGTAATTGAAAGGTCCCAACCTAAAGTGGATACATGTGATTCCAGATTGTAGTCACATGTACAACCTAAATATTATGCCTAATTTATGGGATAATTAATTGTTTTTCAGGATTTGGCATGGTCCCTTATTTAAGGTGTGATACTAATAAAATAACAATACTCGTATTATTCTTGTTCGTAAAACGTATATTTTGTGTTTAACATTTTATTAGCAAAATGCTTATGGTGTTATCATTTTACACTGCATCCATTTTAATTTAGCGTTGACTACAAAAGATTTATTGCTATTATTTTGAGAGAATGAGAGAGAGGGGAGGGTCCCATTTTTTAAGTTACCGGGTGGATATCTCCATATTTTTCAAGTGAATAATTGTATATTTGCATGTTATTTTAAAGAATTACATGTAGAGATATATTTGTCATTTTCCTTGCAAAACATGAGTTGAACAAAATGTAGCATTAGAGAGGTGATACAGGAGCATCCAAGACAATCTATCTTTTTATTACTTAGTTATAGATTTTTTTTTTGTTTTTGTGATTTAGTTTCTATAGGAGTCTGGGAGTTATTCAGTTTCCTTAATAATTTTATTTCCTTTCGGTTACCTAGGATTATAGTCTTATAAAAGGAGTTGTAATATTCACTATTTTCATATATTGATTTATTATGCGTTTTTGAAAAAGAAGAGATTTGTTCTCTCAAAGGTTCATGGGTGCCTATTTCTCGTGTTCTTGTAGCAAATTTATCTGATGGAACTTGCCTGTAGAATAATCACTACCTGGCTTCAGTTGGTATCAGAGCTCAAAATTTTTCTTTCCTGGTGGTCGTGAGCATGGTTGTCGTGGGCGGGTTCCAGCTAAGGAGGTCCAACACAGTTATCATGACGTTCATGATTCGAAGATCGAGGTATTACCAAGCAAGTTGCAAATTTACCCAACCTCTGGCAAATACTCGGTTTATTTCTTCCTAGGGCAAAATTCTCATCAGCTTAAATGACTGAGTCATTGTGATGTTGAAGAATCCACACCGTGACAAAGAGTTCACTCCAAGGAAGTAAAAATTGAGGTTGTGCAGAGGCTAGTCAAGGATTTAACCAACATCGGACGACGTGGTGGAAGCAGCTAAGGCATTCACAGGAGGGACATGACAGACCTAAGTACAAGGCTTGATTGATCGTGATCGTTAGTTTGTCCTGTTTTTGTGGATCTTGATGACACTGCTGTGAACTCGAGGACGAGTTCTTTCCAACCTTGAGCGACTGATGCAGGAGTATCCAATACAATCTATCCTTTTCTTAGTTAGTTATTTATGTTCCTTTTTTTTGGTGATTTAGTTTCTATAGGAGTCCATGAGTTATTCAGTTTCCTTAATAGTTTTATTTCCTTTCAGTTACCTAGGATTAGAGTCTTATAAAAGGAGTTGTATAGGAGTCCATGAGTTATTCAGTTTCCTTAATAGTTTTATTTCCTTTCAGTTACCTAGGACTAGAGTCTTATAAAAGGAGTTGAAATATTCACTATTTTCAGTTATTGATGATTATGAGTTTTTGACAAAGAAGAGATTTGTTCTTTCAAAGGTTCATGGGTGCCTATTTCTCGTGTTCTTGTAGCAAATTTATCTGATGGAACTTGCATATAGAATAATCACTATTCTGCCCAACTTCAGTTGGTATCGGAGCTTCAGAATTTTACTTTCCTGGTGGTCGTGAGCATGGTTGTCGTGGGCGGGTTCCAGCTGAGGAGGTCCAACACAGTTATCATGACGTTCAGGATTCGAAGATCGAGGTTTTTCCAAGCAAGTCGCAAATTTAACCAACCTCTGGCTAATACTCGATTTATTTCTTCCTGGGGCAAAATTCTCATCAGCTTAAATGACTGAGTCATTGTGATGTTAAGGAGTCCACACCGTGTTCAAAGAGTTCACTCCAAGGAAGTAAAAATTGAGGTTTTGCAGAGGCTAGTCAAGGATTTAACCAACATCGGACGACGTGGTGGAAGCAGCTAAGGCATTCACAGGAGGGACATGACAGACCTAAGTACAAGGCTTGATTGATCGTGATCGTAAGTTTGTCCTGGTTTTGGGATCTTGATGACACTGCTGTGAACTCGAGGACGAGTTCTTTCCAACCTTGAGCGACTGATGCAGGAGTATCCAATACAATCTATCCTTTTCTTAGTTAGTTATTTAGGTTCCTTTTTTTTTGTGATTTAGTATCTATAGGAGTCCAGGAGTTATTCAGTTTCCTTAATAGTTTTATTTCCTTTCAGTTACCTAGGACTAGAGTCTTATAAAAGGAGTTGAAATCTTCACTATTTTCAGTTATTGATGATTATGAGTTTTTGACAAAGAAAAGCTTTGTTCATGAGTGCCTATTTCTCGTGTTCTTGTAGCAAATTTATCTGATGGAACTTGCCTGCAGAATAATCACTATTCTGCCCGGTTTCAAGAGAGGTGCATGTCTTTGACTTATTAATATATAATATTTTTGCTAATACAAATAAGACATTAATTTTTCTTTCACATAGAAGGTATTTTTGCATTTCACGTTATATAAATATTTGCAAGTGATATATTATTTGAGTATGATTTACATGGTTCAAATAACAAGCTTACGTCTTGGGTTCAAAGTAATAAGTAGCCAACTTCATATGTGTTTCAAATTAGGGTTGTCAGGCCTTGTGAATCGAACCTTAAATGACTCATTCAAATAACACTGGGCTTCATGACTATAAGTTCAAACTCATATATCATCAAACGTCACGGTTATAAGCTTAAACTTAACTCATATAACTTTTCAGACTTCATGTTTATATCGGACTCATATTGAAATTGCTTACACTTACAAATTTTATTTTACAATTACAAAACTAGACATTAAAACTCATACCAATAGTCAATAGACTAGTTTTATTTATGCACAAAAATATAATAACTTCCTACTTGTAATCCATGATATAAAACACATTAAATAAAGTTTGTTAAGTCTCAAAACTCCCGATCTATTTGAACAATTGTGTTAACTTTTTTTTTTTCTTTTCCCTTTTTGTTAACTAGGCCTGCAAATGATATATGCGTGGACAATGAGTTTACAAAGATGTAACTTATATTTGTAAAGTTTTTCTTATTTCAAAATAATAATCAGAACACTATATAACTTTAATATCAATTGTATTTATAATAGTATTTAAAATAATTATATATGCAAAGTTTATTCTGGTTAAGCCTTATTAAAGTAAAACTCGACTTATAAATTGATCGAGTTTTATAAGGACTTAAACTCAACCTGTCTCACAAATACTTTGATCAGATCAAATTGAATCAGACCAAATTATCGAGGTCCGGATAAATCCGACTCAATTGATGGTTCTAGTGCAAATAAATGGTCGATATAACAGAATTGCGGATAACTCGAATCATTTGTGATCTAACAATTGGAGTCGTAGTTGGAATTCCACTAGTGATTGAAAAATACTCAAAAGGGAGAAATTTAATTTGGATTAAAACCATAAGGGCTTAAAATCAGAATATCCGTCCCCCATTAAGCCCATATGTGCTACAATGGTAGGTTTCAGCTCTTATGGTCGTATATATATGGGCATTTCAAATCTGAACCACATAGCCCAAAGTCGACAGCTCTATTTTCAGCTCCTACAAAAAAATCAAAAGAATTGGCTTTATGTTATGAAATATATACAAGTTGTGGATGCCCATTGCAATTTACACTTCAAGTTACATAATGTCAAGACAATACTTTTGCACTTGGTTGCATAAGGAGACAACACATACCCCATTTATGTGTCAAGACAAGATTAAGTGTGGCAAGACATGAAGAAGTGTGGCAAAGCACACATCTATGTGGATATCTCTTGATATATGCAAGTGTTTAACATGTAACATAGCCATATAACACAATTGCATGGAAGACACCTAGAAGACAGGTGTCTAGTGTATAGATGTCTTGAACTTGTATAAATAGATGGGTTTCATTCATCACTTGGTGAGTAGAGATTTGAAGAAAAACCACAACTTGAAATGAAATAAATGAGTTGATGAGTCTTCTCTACATATCACTTTGTTTACTACAATTTGTTCATACTTTCATACTAAGTTTTATAACGCTTTAGTAATTGGTGAGTCAGTGCAAAATAATTTTCTGATTGAACTGGAATTTCATACTAAGAAATCATGGGGAAAATACACGATAGTACTTTATGCTATGTGAAACATATATCAAATTATTCTTTAAATTTTTTTTGCACTAAAATCTTTTATACTTTAAAAAATTATGTATAAATCACGCAATCTATCTCCTTTTGTCCATTTTTGACACAGGTATGTTCCACGTGAATAATGTGCGATTTTTGTTGTTTTTTTAAGGTTTTTGCACTTTGCACCCCCAAAACATGGGAAATAGGCACTTTGCATCCTCAAAATTTGAACAATTCAGCACTTTACATCCTCTTTTATTTTCCTCAAAAAATATAGAGACAAAATAGGTAATTCATTTCGGATATATGGCACTTTGCAACCTGAAATACGAGAAATGGTCATTTTACACCTCCGAAATAAAATTAGCACTTAGCACCTTCGAATTAAGAATAACTCATCAACTTCCATCCTCGAAACACGATAAATGGACACTTTGAACCCCCTAAACACAAAATTAGCACTTAGCACCTCAAATTAAGAAAAACTCAGCAACTACCACCCCTAGTTTTTTTCGGCAAAATTGACCATTGAGGCAAAAACTTAGGGGCAAAATAGGTAATCATTTTCCTTTTTCCTTAAATTTGAAAATAGGATTATGAATACTAAATACTCATTTATCTCTGCATCTTAAAATTTATTTTTGTGATATGATTCAGTCAATTTTAGGTATTAACTTTCTAGAAACTTTTCGAATTCTTTTGGATATTTTGAGGACATTTAAAAAATTGGTAATTAAATAAATATGTTAAAATAAATTTTGCAGAAGAATATTCTAGTATTCATTAACGTATTTTAAGGGAAAAAATGAATTACCTATTTTGCTCCTAGATTTTTTTGACCCCGGTGGTCAATTTTGCCCAAAAAACGAGAATGTGCTAGTTATTGAAATTTGAGGTGCTACGTGCTAATTTTGTGTTTAGGGGTTCAAAGTGTCCATTTCTAGTGTTTTGAAGTGCAAAATTGATGAGTTGTTCTTAATTTGAGGGTGCTAATTCTATTTCGGAGGTGCAACATGCTCATTTCTCATATTTCGGTGGTGCAAAGTGCCAAAGATCCTAAAATAAATTATCTATTTTGTCCCTAGGTTTTTTGAGAAAATAAAAGAGAGTGCAAAGTACTGAATTCTTCATATTTCGGGGATGCAAAGTGCTAAATTTATGTTTTGAGGGTGCAAAGTTCTAAATTTATGATTTGAGGGTGCAAAGTGCCGATTTTCCATGTTTCAGGGGTGTAAAGTGCAAAAACCCCATTTTTTACATATTTTTTCAGCACAAAATTTCCTTGTACTTTTGAATGTTCGTACAAAATTTCCTTATACTTTTGAACATTTGCACAAAATTCCATTGTATTTTAATTATATCTAGGGGTAATTTAGGTAATTTAATTAAAAATTAGCGATGTTAATAACTAACGGAGATTAGATGTTTTATTTGAAAGTACAACAAAGTTTGGTGCAAAAAAAAATTCACATGATAGTTTTCTGCTAGTTTCGCATAGCACAGAGTAGTATCGTGCATTTACCCCCAAAAAAAATACATCACACTATGTTAAATAAAATCTTCTAACAAGTGAAATTTCAAAAATTAAATAGCAATTTCTTTAAGAAAACCTAAACTGCTTTCTAGCAACATTTCAAAAATATTTTCCAAGTGAACTATACAGTGTGTATTAAGAATGGTTTATTTTTTTCATTTAAAAGCGGCAGGTGATTTGGCCAAAGTGAAAACAAATCAATTTGGATCAAAACAATAATAAAATTGCCAAAATATTTTAGTTGCAAAACTTAATTGTCAGTCTGAAAAGTTACAAGACTTTTTTGCCGGCTAAGAATAGTTACGGGACCAATTTTATAATTTTTGCACTTTAGCAATAGACTTTAATTTTTCACGTGGAAGAGTTGGGTGAGATGGAGGAACGGTGGCGAAAATTTCCAAATTAGGCACTAAAATTGTCAACATACTTTAGTTATAAATTGTCAACCCGAAAGTTATAGGATTTTTTTGCCAACAAACAATAATTACGGGACCAATTTTACAATTATCCCAAAAAAAAAGTGTTGGTTTATTGATGGATTCAACAAGGAGGTGTACCATTGATTCAAATTAAAGATTTAATGGCTTTCCAGTTCATAGTGTACTGGGGGCACACCACATAGCCTATTGGTCCTATAATCCTTGAACAATATTCCAACACTTTAATGCCCCACTTGGTTACAAGCCCACGCTACTTGGCTCGGCAATGATAAGTATCATTAACTTAATTATAACATGCTCATTTATATTAACTTTCTCCTATGTGGGATATTATAACATGATCACTTTAAATGTCCCGATTTCTTTTATTTGTAATTTCTAAACTTGCAAGTAGCATTTAATTACAACATAAATCTTTAATATTGTCGTAAGTAAATTATGTGCTGTTAAACCAATTTTGAAATTTAAATTTCAATACAAAAAGGCCCAACAATTTATCTCCTATGTGATGACACTATTAACGGAGAAAGAAGTTATCGGCCCACTTATGGCCATTGCTACCCTTCAGATAATTTGGGCCAGCCTTAATCACATGTCAAACTTCGCTAAATAAATTGAGTGTACAATATTTTGATAGAGTTAAATGGTAATTTATTCCCTTCAATATTCATAATTTCGAATCTACCTTAATGTGATTTAAAAATAAGCATATTATCCCCTTGTAATTTTATACAAATTTCATATCATTTTCATGATAAGTTTATATGTAACACTTTACCCCTTATATATTGATAATGTGAAAGTTTATCCTCCTTTGTTATGATAAATGTGATAATATATCCCTGTGTTATGATAAATATGACAATTTACCCCCTTCCTATGTTACAAAATACTTTTATGTGTGCTCTCAATTTCGACAAATGAATTATACTATTCAATTGAATGAAGTAAATTGCTCTTTTAAAATTTTCACAGGAAAATATATTGTTCTTCTCCAAATTACATGAAGATAAATTAAATATTATGAATATCACCTAAAATTAACTCTATTTGCATGACCCGTAATTTAGTCAATTTAAATTTAACCATCAATATTTTAATGTAACTCAAGAAAAGAAAAAAAAAAAATGGGACAATTGACAAATGTGATTCCCAGTATGAGTTCTTTTCTTAAAGAAAAAATAAAATAAAAAATGAATTAGGTAGCACTTATTTATGTGGTTGCATGTACATAAATCGATTGAGTAGTCTATATATAGCGTATAGAACGACATTAGTATGTACAATCTGCATTAAAATGATTTATGCATGATGATTTAGGTTGCACGGATACTCTGAAAAATGGCCACGTGCAGTATCCAGTACTTCGGGAATACGAAGGTCATTTGGAATATCCTAATTAAATTAAATAAAAAATAATTCAGTTACGGATATCATTACATTTTATGGAGTATGAGCACATTTTGAATATGGTTTGGATACGCACATCGGGTTTTTGTTAGTTTTTTAAAGTAATGGGTTAAAAATAATAAATTAAAAGTTTTAAAAAAACGTGTATTTTGAATTGTCTTAGATACGGGTATCAATACTTACAATGTTTAAGTTGAAAATTATAAATCAATACGGGTTTTGTCTAACTTTCCCAACTTTTATACTGTGTATTTGAAATGGACTTGAACAGTTTTAGTATATAACTTTTATGGATATTGTCCAACTCAAAATGAAACTAGTAGAAAATATATATCTTGAATATGATAATTAATTTTTGTAGTATAATAAAAGAATTAAATTAGTTATGTTATTATGCATAATATAAAATTGTTTTATCTCAAGTTCACTTAACAGCTCTCTCGTTTCCCACTTTTTTCACAATTAAGTTCTTCTCTTTTCATCTTAGTTTCTGGAAGCTTCTAAGAAAAGTTTATTTTGCCTAATTTATTTTGACTTTTATACCCAATATTTTCTTGGGGGTCGATGTGGTTTTACATTTTCACTCGTCAGTCCCAACAGTCCTTTTCTCTTGGATTCATTTGCAGAAAATTTCTCAAAAATTAAAGAATCCAATACATAGAGCCCAATACGTATGCAATTAGTAGATATGCATAAATTTGAGGGGCAAGTTATAATTCTCTAATTTATATGTAAATTAGGGCTGTCAATGGGGCGGATTTCAATCCGGATCCGTCCGAATTCGGTCCGATTTATTAGGATAATTGTCCGATTAGAGATTCGATGGACCTGATCCGATTATAAAGATCTGAAATCCGAAACTCATGGAGCGAATATGGATTTAGGTCGATCCGATCCGTTAAAGATCCGTATCCGACAACAAATAAAAAGAAAGATATATATACAAAATGATTTATAAAAATAAGTATCATTAATAATATTTCAACGTATATTTAAGAAGATAGTAATTTATAATTCGTTTATAAATTTCTTTAAACCAATATATTCATTCTAGCTACAAATATGAATATAGTAAAGAAACTTTGAAAATGTGAGCTAAAATTAAATAAAATTGAAAAGATAATAAACTTGTTTTAGGAAAAAAAATTAATTTAACTTTTTAAATACAAATTTATTGGATCCGAAAAATATCCGATATCCGGCCAAATCCAACCAAGATCCGTTGGATTAAAAAAATCTAGATCCGAGCACTATCCGAGCAAGATCCGAATCCGACAGGATTCGATCCGATATAAATGGAGCCGGATCTGGACAAGCCTGATCCGACCAGAATCCGACCCATTGACAGCCCTAATGTAAATACGTATGCAATTAGTAGACATGCATAAATTTGAGGGGTAAATTGTTATAATTCTCTAATTTATATTACACATGGGGTTTTCAACATTTTTAAGTTGCTTATTTCAAATTTACAAGTAGTCATTAACTTATGGTGTCATATATTCGTGAAGTTATCAAAATTTAACATTATTATACTTATTTAGGTTATCTAACTTGTTTGTGGTATGAAAAAATAAAAACTTATTAAGATAATTAAGCATGCTAACTAAGACTAGAAATATTGAACACATCTAATATTTGTGATTAAGCACATTCACTTTTTGAGTGTATATTAAGTATGATTTAATTTATTCACATAAAAAAAAAGGCGGGTAATTTGACGGACAAAGTGAAGAAAACATTTAATTTTGGATAAAAAAGGGACTAAAATTGCCAAAAAAAAATAGCTACAAATTAAATTGTCAGCGGAAAGTTAAGACTTTTTTTGCCAGCCTACAATACTTTTAGGACCAATTTTGTAATTTTTGCACATCAACAATGAGTTTTAATTTTTCACGTGGAAGAATTGGGTGACATGGAGGACATGGTGACGAAAAATTCCAAATTAGGCTCGAATAGGACTAAAACTATCAAAATATTTTAGTTATAAATTGCAAGCCCGAAAGTTACAGGACTTCTTTGCCAATAAGCAATAGCGGTGAACCAGACTATGCATCTTTCTCTCTATTGTAACCATGTCTCTGATATGCAAATTGAAGCTTTCCAGCCCATAATGAGTTGGGGGCACACCAATTTCGGAGTCAGCATAGCCTATTGAACCTAGAATCCTCCAACAATATTCCAACAATTTAATTCCCCGCTTGGTTACAAGCCCACGCTACTGGGCTCGGCAGTTAGTAAGTATCATTAACTTAATTATAACATGCTTATTTATGTTAACTTTCTTCTATGTGGGATATAAGAAACTTTATCATAACAACGGACACTTGACAACTAAAACTCCAACAGTGGAGAAGGTTTAACTTTTCTTATTTATTAGCTCAGTTTTAAACAAGTTTCCGATACATCAGTTAAATGAAACTCCAAATCAACACGGGGAAACTAATAGAAAATTCTCTTAATTTTAACAAAAATTGCCAAGAACTTTTCTATTGGGTTCTTTAACAAATATAGTGGACATATTATATATACTTCATGATGATGACACTTAGTTTGGAAAAAGTTTCAGAACTGCCAAGAACTTTTACAACTGCAAGGAAAGAAATGCAGGAGCACATCAGGATTCATGAATAGGTTGGATCTGTTCCAGCAGGCTTTAAGTTCTTCACTGAAACAATTAGAGAAGGCAAAATCGAAGAAATTGCGAGAAGATTCACAAATGCCAGAACAACTTTAAGGAAATAAATAGATTAAACTGAGATCTGTATAAAAGAAATAGTCATACGGGGGAATCATTCAAGAAGTAGGAAATTCACATATAAAAATGCAGCATATATTAATAAGGGGTAGAATTGTCAGTCAAATACCTTTTTAATACTACATCAGACGATGTATGAGCAAAATATACACTAGACTTACTTTTACTGAAACTGTGAATAATTGTTCCGGTGATGTCATTATCCAGTGAGCTTGAATTTTGTTATTAATATACGGCAAAATTGAAGAAAACATCTCAAACTAATCAGTGATTTCGGATTATCTTCTCAAACTATATCGCTTAGTCAATTTCAATCCAGAATTTTATATTCTTTTGGAATATCGTTCCACTTAATTGCCACATGGTTGCTTACGTGTCAAGACGTGGTAAATTTTAGCATGAACAATTATACAAGATGTAGAATTCGTCCCAAACTAATTATAAATTTCGATTTTTCGTCCCAAACTATATTAATTCGCTGAATTTCGAGTCCGCGGCCCGTGCCTGCCTCGTTCCCACCCCGCCCCGGCCCCCTCTTCCATTGGAGATGACTCTCCAGCCGCAGCCCCACCCCGTCCGAGCCCTTAGCTAGTAGGAAAAAGTTTTCTTTTATTTGTCACGACTTATTTGCAATAATTTCTTAAAATAGATAATAGAAAATTATAAAAAGTTGTGTTTATATATTGTGCAAGCTCAATCGTTTAAATTTTATTTTATTAATTTCAAACATCTAAAATCATAATTTAAATTGAAAATATCATCTTTTAATTATATGTAATTTCATATTAACCTTTCATTACAATTATAATGTTCTAATTTGATAATATCTTTTATTCATTATAAATTCAATTTAAATTTTCATTACAATATAAGATAAGCAACTTCACATATTTACTTGACTTGTTATAAAATAAAATTTTCGTATATTCTAGGATATTAGTTAAATTACTACAAAATCAATATATATTTTGAAAATTATGATCATCCAGTTTAAGTTATTTATGACGATTCACACTGATAAAATCAAATCAATAAAACCAAGCTACTGGCTCTATGTTCTGTCCGATAGAGCTTCTCATGCTAACAATGCTCTTGGGAGCTAAATGCAAAAACACCCCTTGTAATTTGTCTAACTAACAAAATTTCCCTTTGTATTATTTAACTAACTAAAAAAACTCCTGTGTGTTTTTTTCTTAACAAAAAATCCTTTTGAAATGCATTCATAAATCATAGGGAGGTTTTTGTTAATTGTTTAAGTTAACAGATTATTGTCAATTTTCAAAGTTAATAGGGAATTATTGATTTTTTTTTTTTTTTTTTTTATGTTAAAGGGGTATTTGTGTATCCTTTGATGGGGATATAATTTCATTTCAACTTGGAAGATTTTTTTTTGCTAATAAAAAATGAACATAGGGGCTTTTTGATAGTTGAAATAATACAGGGATTTTTTGTTAGTTAGACGAAACACTAAGGGTATTTTTGTCATTTCACTCAAACTCCTGGCCTAAGCATAAAAAAATAACTTAGACAGTAAATTACGTGTTTAGCTCAGCGTACCAATCAAAACCCGAAGTTTTACAACATATGTTGGCAGCTCCATATATATCATATATAATCGTGACATAAAGTTATAATTTATAAATATTTAAAACTAACTTAAATATATAGTGATCTTATAATAAAATTATTTCATCTTTGAAAATATATGATTAATTAGATAATTCTTTTTCAAAAATCTCGCGAAATAGTTGATGATGTTCATAATTTAGGCTCCAGAACATAAGCCAAGCTATCAAATTGAAAGACTTATTCAAAAAGACTTGTTTATTGATAGATAATGTGAATTTAGCCCATGTGAATTGCATTAATTTAATTATCCTTTGTGATCTTAAAGATCACTTTATTTCCCTGTGAAAATTATATTTTAAATAAGTAATTTACCTTTTTCAGTCGAAGGGTATGTTATATTTCAAAATGACTTGTCGAAATTGAGAGTGGACATGAAAAGTATTTTTTAACACGGGGGAAGGGGGATAAATTGTCATATTTGTCATAGCATATGTTTAAACTTTCACATTTATCAAAATACAAGGGGTAAACTATCACATTATTATAACACAAGGGATAAGGTATCACATATAAATTTTTTAAAGAGGCGGTGTAAAACTTTATAAAATTAAAGGGGGTAAATGGTTTTCTTTTTCAAATCACAAAGAGATAAATTAAATATTATAAATATTATAGGGATAAATTACCATTAATTCTATTCTATGTATTGATGATGAACGATGTATTTAACGGTCTTAAAAAAATTTGTATATTGTTTTTTTTTTTTTTTTTTTTTTACCTAAAGTGGATACATGTGATTCCAGATTGTAGTCACATGTACAACCTAAATATTATGCCTAATTTATGGGATAATTAATTGTTTTACAGGATTTGGCATGGACCCTTATTTAAGGAGTGATACTAATAAAAATACAATACTCGTATTATTCTTGTTCGTAAAACGTATATTTTGTGTTGACATTTTATTAGCAAAATGCTTATGGTGTTATCATTTTACACTGCATCCATTTTAATTTAGAGTTGACTACAAACGATTTATTGCTATTATTTTGAGAGAATGAGAGAGAGGGGAGGGTCCCATTTTTTAAGTTACCGGATGGATATCTCCATATTTTTCAAGTGAATAATTGTATATTTGCATGTTATTTTAAAGAATTTCATGTAGAGATATATTTGTCATTTTCCTTGCAAAGCATGACTTAAACAAAATGTAGCATTAGAGAGGTGATACATGAGCATTCAAGACAATATATCTTTTTATTTTTATTACTTAGTTATAGATTCCTTTTTTTTGGTGATTTAGTTTCTGTAGGAGTCTGGGAGTTATTCAGTTTCCTTAATAATTTTATTTCCTTTCGGTTACCTAGGATTATAGTCTTATAAAAGGAGTTGTAATATTCACTATTTTCAGATATTGATTGATTATGAGTTTTTGAAAAAGAAGAGTTTCTATTTCTCGTGTTCTTGTAACAAATTTATCTGATGGAACTTGCCTGTAGAATAATCACTACCCGGCTTCAGTTGGTATCAGAGCTTCAAAAAATTTCTTTCCTGGTGGTCGTGAGCATGGTTGCCGTGGGCGGGTTCCAGCTAAGGAGGTCCAGCACAGTAATCATGATGTTCAGGATTCGAAGATCGAGGTATTGGCAAGCAAGTCGCAAATTTACCCAACCTCTGGCAAATACTCGGTTTATTTCTTCCCAGGCCAAAATTCTCATCAGCTTAAATGACTGAGTCATTGGACATGACAAACCTAAATACAAGGCTTGATTGATCGTGACTGTTGTGAACTCGAGGACGAGTTCTTTCCAACCTTGAGCGACTTATGCAGGAGTATCCAATACAATCTATCTTTTTATTAGTTAGTTATTTATGTTCCCTTTTTTTTTTTTTTTGGTGATTTAGTTTCTATAGGAGTCCAGAAGTTATTCAGTTTCCTTAATAGTTTTATTTCCTTTTGAGTTACCTAGGATTAGAGTCTTATATAAGGAGTTGAAATCTTCACTATTTTCAGTTATTGATGATTATGAGTTTTTGACAAAGAAGAGATTTGTTCATTCAAAGGTTCATGGGTGCCTATTTCTCGTGTTCTTGTAGTAAATTTATCTGATGGAACTTGCCTATAGAATAATCACTATTCTACCCGGCTTCAGTTGGTATCAGAGCTTCAGAATTTTCCTTTCCTGGTGATCGTGAGCATGGTTGCCGTGGGCGGGTTCTAGCTGAGGAGGTCCAGCACAGTTATCATGGCGTTCAGGATTCAAAGATCGAGGTTTTTCCAAGCAAGTCGCAAATTTACCCAACCTCTGGCTAATACTCAGTTTATTTCTTCCTTGGACAAAATTCTCATCAGCTTAAATGACTAAGTCATTGTGATATTGAGGAGTCCACACCGTGTTCAAAGAGTTCACTCCAAGGAAGTAAAAATTGCGGTTTTGCATAGGCTAGTCAAGGATTTAACCAACATCGGATGACGTGGTGGAAGCAACTAAGGCATTCACAGGAAGGACATGACAGATCTAATTACAAGGCTTGATTTATCGTGATCTTTAGTTTGTCCTGGTTTTGGGATCTTGATGACACTGCTGTGAACTCGAGGACGAGTTCTTTCCAACCTTGAGCGACTAATGCAGGAGTATCCAATACAATCTATCCTTTTGTTAGTTAGTTATTTAGGTTCCTTTTTTTTTGGTGATTTAGTATCTATAGGAGACCAGGAATTATTAAGTTTCCTTAATAGTTTTATTTCCTTTCAGTTACCTAGGACTAGAGTCTTATAAAAGGAGTTGAAATCTTCACTATTTTCAGTTATTGATGATTATGAGTTTTTGATAAAGAAAAGATTTGTTCATGGGTGACTATTTCTCTTGTTCTTGTAGCAAATTTATCTGATGGAACTTGCCTGCAGAATAATTGTTGGATGAAGATGAAGATGAAGTGCAAAGAAGACAAGAAAATAAGGGAAGATTTTGATGATTTCCAAAACGTCAAAATCAGCTAAGTATGGAAAGCTTAGTTCCCTTAGAAGAATTTTGAACAAGTAAAGAAGATATCAGAAGAGTTCAAAGTTCAAAGCCCAGAAGACTACTGATCTCATGCTGAAACATCAATCAGAAGGGTAGATCATCAGCTGACTCAAATCAGATTAGTTCAGTATTTGATCAGCAGAGTATCTATCAGCAGAGTTGCATCGATCAGCAGAGTAGAAGAGATCATGAGATAGTTCAACGGTAATAAATGCACCTGGTGTAATAAATGCTGTAAGAGAAGGGTAGTAATGGCAAATGATTGAAGAATACTCTCGGATCAGCAGAGTGCATTTAATGCTGCTACAGGAAAGTACAACAGAGAAAGGACTGTAGTAGGGAGCCGTTCTGAATTTGGGCTAAGGCTATGGATTTGAATTGTGATTTCCTTCAACGGTCATATTTTCAAATCCAAGTATAAATAGAGCTGATTTCAACGAGCGAGACACACAACAACATTCTGAGATTTTGCAATCGAAGCAGAAATTTTTCTAAGTCTCAAGAAGCTCGAACAGCTCACTCGTCTGGTGGAAGTCATCTGTTGATAGAAACCCAGTTGAAGCCAAATAGAAAATACATTCTGAGTGAATTTGTATTAGCCGAGTGTTGTGCGAAGTTTAAATCCGTCTTTGTGAGTGATTTAACTTCAGAGGGTAGGTTTTCTGAGTGATTTCCTATTGCGAGCTTATAGCATTTTCATTTGTTTTCTAGGTGTAAGTGGAGAAATATTTTAAACTTTGTGTTTATAGTATAACCCAGAATCTAAGTGATCTGGAAGAGTGGACTAAAGGATTTTTATCCATCTAACCACTATAAAAATTATTTGTGTTATTCTTGCATTCAAGTTTTCTTGCATATTTCGAAATTGCATAAGTTTACACTTTGAATTATTAAAAAGATTTTAAAGGAGTTTTAAACTGGGGATAAAATCTTTTAAAGGACTTAGTCTACTTGTGAAAAACACTTTCAAACATCCGCTGCAAGTATACTCTTGACAAAACTGATTTTGCTGAAATCAGCTAAGTTATTATAAGAAGGGTGGTCACTCTGCTGTTCAAGATTTGTTCACGATCAGCACAGTCAGCTTACTGTTCTTCATAAGCTTAGTTTGCTGACAGAAGACTGAAAAGTTTTTAAGTCTAAAAATTTTCAGAGGTCTATTCACCCCCCCTCCCCTCTAGACCTCATCTGACCACTTGGGACCAACAAGTGGTATCAGAGCAGGTGGTTCATTAGAATCAGCTGCCTGATCAACGAGCTTGATCCAAGTGTTTTTCAAAGGTTTTCAAAACTTTTCAAAAGAGCATCTTTTTGAAAAATGGACTGTATCAGCCATGTTCCCCACATTGCTGGTATGTCTTTTGAAGACTGGAAGATCAGAATGGAGATCTTCTTAGCTGCCTACAATGACAACATGTATACATGTATCATAAAATGTCCATTCAGATTCACCAAGACGATAAAGATAAATGAAGTTGATACCGTGGTGGAAAAAGACCTTCATGAGATGACTCCAGAGGAAATAAAGCTATTTAATCTGGAGAAAGTCGGAAGATTTATCATGACTAAAGCCCTGGATAATGATCGGTTTGACAAAGTCAAACATTGCAAGACTGCAAAGGAGATGTGGGATAAAGTTCGTGATATGAGTGAAGGAAATGATCCAATAAAAGAGCATCAGCTTACTGTTGCTTTGGAGAAACTGGATAACTTCAAGATGAAGTCTGGAGAGACCATTGATCAGATGGATACCAGGTTCACCAGAACACTCAATGAAGTTCTAAAGTTAGGAAAGACCTTCACTGACAAGGAGATCACCGTCAGAGTACTGAAGGCCCTGCCTACCAAGTTCAACATGAAAGTAACAGCTATGGAAGAATCAAGAGATCTGGGGAAGATTTCTCTTACAGAGTTGTTCTCTATACTCAAGGCATTCGAGTATAAACTGCCTAGAATGGGAATTGAAGAAACCTCAACTTCAGGACCCACAGCTGCACTAGTTGCTGCTGAAAATCCAAGAAGACCAGCACAAAGAAGTAAAGAAGTGGACTCATCTGATGAAGCCACATTACTCAACAAAAAGGAGTACACAACTGGAGATGTAGCATTGCTGATGAACAATTTCAAGAAGTTCTACAAGAGATAAATGAAGAACAAATACAACAATGCTTCTACTTCCAAACCTAACTCTTCTTCTCAAGATAAAGATTATTATAAAGCAAAACTAATGTGTTATAACTGCAGGAAATTGGGACATTTCATCAGAGACTGTCCTTACCCAAAAGCAGAGAAGTACACTGAAGAAGAGAAGAGAATCAGAAAGGAAAGAAAGCATCAGAGAGGCAAGGCAATGATGGCTGAAGCAGAAAAGCTGACTGCTGTCTACTCATCTGATTCAGACTCAGACATTTCTGATGAAGAGTCTTCTGATGAAGAGAACCCTGCTCTTATCTGTCTGATGACAAAGGAATATGATGACTCTGAGGATGAGGTAACTTCTCTTGATAATGAATTATTCAATTCATTTGAACAAATGATGCTTAACAATACTACTATTGCGGAAGCATACAAAAAGCTTAAGGAAGAGATGATATTACTAAAAGAGCAAAATAATTCACTGAAACTCACAGCTGAAAAGCCAAGAGAATCAGCTGAATATAAACAGCTTGAGCAAGAACATGAATCTCTGAAAGCTGAATGTGAAGTTTATAAGGGTAAAATCATGGAACTTGAAAAAGTTATTGAGTCTCATGAGAAATCATCTGTTGCATCCACTTATGTGTCTAGTAAACAGAAGATGCCTTTAGAACATGATAAGTTAGAATTGAATCATACTGAAAAATTTATATCTGCTGACAATAGTAAGGTCATTCTGTATGTTCAAACTACTAAACCTGCTTCACCTGAGAAAGTGGTAAAGGAGACAAAAACTCCTAAGGCTAAAAAGAGCAAAGAGCCTACTGTAGGTAAACAGACTAGTAAGACCAAACAGCAGAGTCCTAAGAAGTCTGCTGACAAAGCTAAATTGAATCAGACTAGTGGTAAAATTAAGTCGTCTGTTAATGAGCAAGCTAATAGTAAACCAAAGAAGCATAAAAACAAGAAAAATCAAAATGCTTGGTATGGAAATGAGTCTTATTATGTGCAACCTGCTGCATATCCTCCTATGTATCATGCACCTCAATTTCCTACTTACTATGCACCTTACCCTGCTCATCCGATGCATGCATATCCTGCTTATCATGCACCGTACCCTGCTTATGAACATTTTTCTTATCATACTGATCATCAACATGACTTATCTGATAACTATGATGAAAATAAAACTGTTCATGCTCCTGTCAAAACTCAGAAGCCTAAGAAGCCTAAGACATCAACATCTTGGGTTGTCAAAGGTGGAACTAATCCTTCAGGACCCTCTCAATAAGGGTACCTAAAACAATTTTATTTTTGTTTTGTAGGTTAGGATTAGGAGTAGGAGTAAAGTAGAGAATATCTGGTACTTGGACAGTGGTTGTTCAAGGCACATGTGTGAAAGCATACATGAGCTGACTGATGCTGTTGCTGTGGATGGTCCAAAGGTTACTTTTGGAGACAGCAAAGAAGGCAAGATTAAAGCAAAAGGAAGACTGATCAGAGGAAACATAGAGATATCTGACGTCTCATATGTTAAAGGCCTCAAATATATTCTGCTGAGCATAAGTCAATTTTGTGACAAAGGATATTCAGTCATCTTCTCAACAGATAAGTGCTACGTTGAACAGATTGGTACAAAGAAGGTAATTTTATCTGGAAGACGACAAGGAAATGTCTACATAGTCGACTGGAATTCTGCAGACAAGAATTCAAACATTTGTTTGGTGGCATCAACACCAAGTGAAGTTAGCTGGCTATGGCACAAAAGGATGAATCATTTAAACTTCAAGACCATCAACAGATTGATAAAGAATGATTTGGTAGAAGGGATTCCAAAAACAGTCATGAGCAAAGACAAGCTCTGTGACGCATGTCAGAAAGGGAAACAAATCAAGTCATCGTTCAAAAGCAAGAAGCACCAATCTTCTGAAAGAATCTTGGAGCTGCTACACATGGACTTATTTGGACCCATTGATCCAGTCAGCAATGGTGGAAAGAAATACTGCCTAGCTGTTGTGGATGATTTTTCAAGATATACTTGGGTGATATTCATGAAGAAGAAAAGTGAAACCAAGGAACATCTTACTAATCTGATGGAACTAATCCAGAATGAGAAAAGTATAAAAATATTGAAGATCAGATCAGATAGAGGGACAGAGTTCACAAACTCTACTGTTGAAGAGTATTGTAATATCAAAGGAATACATCATGAGTACTCAGCTGCTAGAACCCCTCAACAGAACGGTGTTGCTGAAAGGAGAAACAGAACACTGAAGGAAGCTGTCAGAACAATGATAGCTGAAGCTAAGCTGCCACAAAGATTTTGGGCAGAAGCAACAAATATAGCCTGCTTTACCCAGAACAGATGCATGATCAACAAAAATCAGAACAAGACTCCATATGAAGTTTGGAACAACAGGAAACCAAACATTCATTATTTTAAAAATTTTGGTTGTAAATGCTTTGTGTTAAATAATAGGAAAAATCACCTTATTGCATTTGCAGAGAAGGCTGATGAAGCTGTTTTTGTAGGATATTCTACTGTTAGTAAGGCTTATAAAGTTTTTAACAAAAGAACATTACTAATAGAAGAATACATTCATGTAGTATTTGATGAGCCAAGTCAATCTTCTGAAAAGAATCAAAATATTAATCAAGATCTGTCTACTGATTTACAGAAGTTGAGTGTTGGAAAGAATGAAGAATATGTTCCCATCATACTACCTGATCTCAACTCAGCTGCCAACTCAAGTGCTGTTCAAAATCAGATCACTGATTGTCTAACAGACGAGTTACAAACAGCTGACAGACCAGAGACTGTTCAACAGATGACAAATGTTCAACAGACTACTACTGAAACTCCAACAGTAGTGTTGCAAGATCAAAACAGAGGACAACATCCAGACCTGCAACTTGATCTAAGATGGCTCAGGAATCACCCACCAGAGTTAGTGATTGGTGATCCTTTGGATAGAGTGAAAACAAGAAGAACTGCTGCACAAGATGCTATGTTTGCTAGTTTTCTATCTCAAATAGAGCCTAAACAAATTGAAGAAGCTCTAAATGATTCCTTCTGGATTGAAGCAATGCAAGAAGAGTTGAATCAATTTGAAAGGAACGAAGTATGGTACTTAGTTCCAAGACCAAGTCATCAAAGAGTAATTGACACTAAATGGGTTTTCAGAAATAAGATGAATGAAGATGGTATTGTTACCAGAAATAAAGCAAGATTAGTGGCCAAGGGTTATTGTCAAGAAGAAGGAATTGACTTTGATGTGACATTTGCACCAGTAGCAAGACTTGAAGCAATCAGACTGTTTCTAGCCTATGCTGCTTACAAGAACTTCACTGTCTATCAGATGGATGTGAAGTCTGCATTTCTTAATGGAGAATTGCAAGAAGAAGTGTATGTTGAACAACCACCTGGATTTGAAGCTTATCAACAAGAAGACAAGGTGTATCGTCTGAAGAAAGCCCTCTATGGACTGAAACAGGCTCCAAGAGCATGGTATGATACTTTATCTGATTTTCTTTTAATTAAAGGATTTCGTAAAGGTTAGGTAGACAAGACCTTGTTCACAATTGAATGGGAGAATCATATATTACTTGTGCAAATATATGTGGACGATATTATTTTTGGTTCAACTAACCAAGAGATGTGTGACAAGTTCTCCAAGCTGATGCAAAATAAGTTTGAAATGAGCATGATGGGTGAACTCAATTATTTTCTTGGTTTGCAAGTTAGACAGTTGCCTGATGGAATATTCATCAACCAAGCAAAATACACAAGAGTTTGTTCAAGAAATTTGGTATGAAAACTAGCTCTACTGCTACTGTTCCTATGTCTACTAGTCTTCGTTTGGATAAAGATGAATATGGCAAATCAGTGGACATAACCAAATACAGAGGCATTATTGGGTCACTGTTGTATCTAACAGCTAGCAGACCTGATATCATGTACTCTGTTGGGGTTTGTGCAAGATTTCAATCAAATCCCAAGGAATCTCATCTCTTAGCTGGCAAGAGAATACTGAAATATATTAAGGGCACTCAAGAATTGGGATTGTGGTATCCTAGAGAATCTGGATTTGAGCTTATTGGATATTCAGATTCAGACCTTGCTGGCTGCAAGATTGATAGAAAAAGCACGACAGGTGCTTGTCAATTTTTGGGCAGTCGTCTGATCTCATGGATGAGTAAGAAACAAACTTCAGTATCCATATCTACTGCTGAAGCTGAGTATATAGCTGCTGGAGCTTGCTATGCACAGATACTTTGGTTGAAGCATCAACTAGAAGACTACAATATCAAGATCAGTGGAATTTCAATCTACTGTGACAATACTAGTGCAATATCACTTACTCAGAACACTACAAGTCATTCAAGGACTAAACATATTGAGATCAAGCATCACTTCATTAGAGATCATGTGGAAAAAGAAAATGTAATGATTGAGTATGTTCATACTGACAATCACATTGCTGATATTTTCACTAAACCTTTAAGTGAAGTAAGGTTTTCAACTCTGAGAACTGAACTAGGACTACTAAATTTGGATGGATAAGCTGAGGGGGAACTTATCAGAAGACTGAAGTTCATCAGCACAGTCATCCATTATCATATTCAAGGATTAACTCTCAACAGACTAGTTAACTTATGAATTATTAAAGACAGGGGGAACGTGTAAGACTAGCGGTACTTCTGTTCTAAAGATGAAATTTGTTAATGACAGTTAGTTGAAGTTATGTTATCAAAAGATCTATTCTTAATTCTTGAAGATTGAAGATAAATTTATCTTGCTGGATTGACAAACAGCAGAGGAAGATTACTAGCTATTGGCTTTCTCTAATAATATCAGATAACAGATCACTCGTCTGTCAGATAAATTAAACTCTACTCATCTGATACATTATATAAGCATGGTTATAAATCGTATCTTTAGAAACACGCTTTTATAAGTAACAGATCAGTGACGATTGAGTTTTCCCTCCCATCTGACATTAAAATAATAAAATTGAATCCGCAATCTCACCCGCACGATTTAAAACTTGTCAGATCAATCTTACGGCTTAGACTAATCACGATAACCAAAATAAAAGAAAACGTATAAAATCCGATCTGAACAGAGTATTCGTCTTACGCATACAAATTTTCAAAATTCTCTAACTCTCTAAGCTCTCTGTTTTCTAGCTCTAAATTGATTACAGAATCACATCACTCACTCACTAAAATGGCTATTGCTGGGGGAAGATATCTGAACTATGACAAATTCTTCGCCACCGGTACTGATCTGATGAGGGAGATTTTGAAGAAAATTAAAGAATCATCACTGGTACCCGTCTTAGAAGCTCATGAGGATCGAGTATATCTGGAAGATGTTGAACATTTCTACAAGACCCGAAAATTCAACGATGATGAGACTACTATGACTGCCACAATTGGGGCAAGAAGATTTGTATTTCTGCTGCTGTTCTAAGTGAGGTGTATGGGCTGAAAAACGAAGGAGGTGATGTAACAGACCTTGGGTCTGAGAAGGAGAAGGAATTTTGGTTGGTTTGTGCTAAGAAGGGAGAGGAGATGTCTGGGTCTCTGATGAAGACTCAACTGCAGGACGAGTATCAGAGATTCGTTGATATAATTGCGAAAGTGTTGGATTGTAGCACCAGCTCACTGGATGGGTTACCCAGAAGAAGGTATTACACTATGATCTGCATATTCTATTGCTTGAAAGTTAACTGGGCAGCACACGTTTATGAATTGCTGAGTGACAAGAAAACAAACTATGGCATTCTACTTAGTCATCTGTTCATGACTCTGAGATGTCAAATGGGAAGTGGGAAGACTACCCATCCCAGTAAATAGTTCAAGCTATATGAGCCCGTTAGAAGTGTGGCTACTTCTAAGAGAAAAGGCTCCTACAAAGGTTGTTCAGGCCCCTTCTAAGAAGAGCAAGAAGGCTGGTCAGACCAGTAGGTCTGCTGATCAAACAGTGACCACCACTGTTGAAACTGGATCAGCACACCCTGAAATTGTGATCCCTGAGAAATTAATTGATGATTTTACTGAAGAATTAGAGAAGATGGAGACTGGATCATCTCCTGAAAGGACAGAATCTGATGAAACTATTCCTAAAGTTGCAAAAAGAATGAGGACAAGGAGTTCTGCAAGGGGACCTCCAAGACCTAAACCTTCAGGAAGAATACCAAAATCAAAGGCAAAGAGAAAGGTCATTTTTTCTGAAGAATCACCTGAATCAGTCAGGGAAGTTCCAGCAACAGCTGAAAGGGCAATCATTATTGAAGAGCCTGCTGTTGAGCCTGCTGGAGAATCTGTTGTTGATGTTGGAGTGTCTGCTGAGGAAAGAGTAGAACAGCAGACTAGCACAACAAGTGAGGGAGAAGCTCTTCTCCTGCACCCCACTCCTGTTGCTGCCACTCCAATTCAAGTTGTAGAAAGTCCAGAAGCAAAGAAGCTGAGGACTGGTAAAACTGTGATCCCTTATGTTTCTGCTGCTGAAAAGAGGAGACAAGATGAGGCTGAAAGACAAAGGAAGGCTGCAGAAAAGGCTGAGGAAGATCGCCTTAAGGCCATTGAGCTCAAAAGACTGGAAGAAGAGGCCAATAAGATGACTCAAGAACAGAGGGATGCTGTTGAAGCAGCTGAGTTAGCTGCTGCTATTGAAGCAAGTGCCAAGGACTCTCATGGTCCAAGGCAAGCTGATGGTATAAGGATTGAAGAACCAAGTGATCCCACCAAGCCCAAACGAGTCATGCCAACTCCTGCTATTCAACCTAAGAGAAGATCAGAAGTAAAACTGGCATTGGAGATTGTCAGAGATAATCCTGAAGCATTTGATGAGTTCATTGCTAGGTTGGATGCTGAGAATGCAAAGATCACTCGTTTGACGATGTTCAATAAGGAGAAAGTCCGCTACAACAGATGGAGGGACTATCGTCTGACAAAGAGTAAAGATCAGACTGCAAGTTAGAAAGCCTTCGCTGATGAAGAAGCCTGGGTGCTGAAGTGGCTTGAGACAGGTTCACTGATCCAAGCATTAGACTCAGAATTCTTTTTAGACAAATTGGGATTGAGACTCTGTCATATAGTGAAAGCTGAGGCAAAGAAGATATATGACTCAGTTCCTGAAGAGTATGCTGATGATGAAGACCTAAAGGAACGGTCAATAAGGTTGGCAGTTTCCCAAACTATGGAAACATGGGCCAAGAAGACTAGAAAGATGAAGGGACAACCAAGCTCCATGATTCCCCTTCCTAGTCTGAAGCAAATTGTGTATCGACCTGCTATTAGGCCATATGAAGAACTACCTGACGATCCTGTATCTCCATTTGTTCCCATTGATGACTTAACATGGATCACTCACAGGACTACTTTGGATGAAGCAGGAAAAGTGTACACTGTTACAGAAGTTAAGAAGATCAAAGCACCTCCTGCTGATCAGAATAAAGAGAAAGAAGACTCTTCTGACCAAGCTGATAAAACCAAAGAAACGGAAGACACTTCTAACCCTGCTGATAAGATCAAAGATAAAGAGGAAAATGAGGAAGAGAAGGCTACTGATCAGACTGAGAAGAAGGAAAGCACCCCCAGTCAAGCTGATGAAACCAAAGTAAAGGAGACCACTCCTGGTTCAGCAGATCAGATCACTGAAACAGAACCTCTTGCCTTACCTCCAATTCCATCTGAAGTTGCCTCTACTTCTCAAGACTTGCAGTCTTCTCTGTTGAATTCAATTCAGCAAATGATTTCAAAATCAATGAAGGAGTTAGAAGAGAGGGTGACTGCGAATCTGTTGGCTGCCTTAAGTCAACCAACCCAGAAAGATGCTCCCATTCCTACTGCTTTGATAGAAGACACTGCTCAAAATGTGGCTGATATCAGACAAGATATGGATGTTATTCAAGCCAGAACACAAAGTACAGCTGCTGGTTGGAGGGACATTACTGAAACTGTTGAGATGACCATTAAAGCTGAAGATGAGACCTTGATGAATATGATGGCAGACTTCAAGGCATCTGCTGATATGCTGCTTGCAACTCAGATTCAACTGGGTGACCAAGGAGAAGTTGTACTCAACAGAACGGCTGTTTTTGAGGCAAATCAACTTAAACAGGAAGCTCAGATTACTGCTATGGAAGAAAACATTAGACTTCTCTGTGATTCTCTCCAAATCCCACCAGTCTTACCAAAGTACCAAGTCAACCCTGCTGATGATGACAAAAAGGGGGAAGATAAGGTACCTGGTGAAGAAGAAAAAGTTAGCCAAAAAGAAGATGAAGCTGAAGGTGGTAACTCTTTCTCCAAGACTGCTGAGTTTGATGATACTGAATTACTGGAAGAATCTGCCAAGGAAGAAAGTGAAAATGAAGGAAATAGCAGACCAGTAGATCAGATTGACACAGAAGAAGAAGGTGAAGCTGATGACACTGAAGCTGAAGCAAAAGCGAAGTCTGACAAAGAAATAGCTGCTGCTAAGGACTCAGCTGAAGAACAGCTTGATCCTGATGTCAAATATAAGAAGATGGAGCTACTGAGAAAAAGATTTTTTGAGGAATTGGAAGCTGAATCTTCCAAACCTGCTGAAAAGGAAGAAGAAAACAAGGAAGCTGAAGAAGACAAGACAGAAGACTAGCTTAGTCTAGGTCACTTATGCTTGTAATCCTTGTAATTTTTTTTTTTTTTTGCATATTTTCATCTGAACAAACTTGTAATATGTAATCTTTTCAAATCTATAAAAGTTCAAGTTTGATTCCAACAGACTATTTCTATCTCAGGAATTTTTGAGGATCAAAACTTTAGTTTATGTACAGATACTTAGCTGAAGTTTTGTCATCATCAAAAAGGAGGAAATTGTTGAATCAAGATGAAGATGAAGTGCAAAGAAGACAAGAAAATAAGGGAAGGTTTTGATGATTTCCAAAACGTCAAAATCAGCTAAGTATGGAAAGATTAGTTCCCTTAGAAGAATTTTGAACAAGTAAAGAAGACATCAGAAGAGTTCAAAGTTCAAAGCCCAGAAGACTACTGATCTCATGCTGAAACAGCAATCAGAAGGGTAGATCATCAGCTGACTCAAATCAGATTAGTTCAGTATTTGATCAGTAGAGTATCTATCAGCAGAGTTGCATCGATCAGCAGAGTAGAAGAGATCATGAGATAGTTCAACGGTAATAAATGCACCTGGTGTAATAAATGTTGTAAGAGAAGGGTAGTAATGGCAAATGATTGAAGAATACTCTCGGATCAGTAGAGTGCATTTAATGCTGCTACAGGAAAGTACAGCAGAGAAAGGACTGTAGTAGGGAGCCGTTCTGAATTTGGGCTAAGGCTATGGATTTGAATTTTGATTTCCTTCAACGGTCATATTTTCAAATCCAAGTATAAATAGAGTTGATTTGAACGAGCGAGACACACAACAACATTCTGAGATTTTGCAATCGAAGCAGAAATTTTTCTAAGTCTCAAGAAGCTCGAACAGCTCACTCGTCTGGTGGAAGTCATCTGTTGACAGAAACCCAGTTGAAGCCAAATAGAAAATACATTCTGAGTGAATTTGTATTAGCTGAGTGTTGTGCGAAGTTTAAATCCGTCTATGTGAGTGATTTAACTTCAGAGGATAGGTTTTATGAGTGATTTCCTATTGCGAGCTTATAGCCTTTTCTTTTGTTGTCTAGGTGTAAGTGGAGAAATATTTTAAAATTTGTGTTTATAGTATAACCCAGAATCTAAGTGATCTGGAAGAGTGGACTAAAGGATTTTTATCCATATAACCACTATAAAAATTCTTTGTGTTATTCTTGCATTCAAGTTTTCTTGCATATTTCGAAATTGCATAAGTTTACACTTTGAATTATTAAAAAGATTTTAAAGGAGTTTTAAACTGGGGATAAAATCTTTTAAAGGACTTAGTCTACTTGTGAAAAACACTTTCAAACATCCGCTGCTAGTATACTCTTGACAAAACTGATTTTGCTGAAATCAGCTAAGTTATTATAAGAAGAGTGGTCACTCTGCTGTTCAAGATTTGTTCACGATCAGCACAGTCAGCTTACTGTTCTTCATAAGCTTAGTCTGCTGACAGAAGACTGAAAAGTTTTGAAGTCTAAAAATTTTCAGAGGTCTATTCACCCCCCCCCCCTCTAGACCTCATCTGACCACTTGGGACCAACAATAATCACTATTTTGCTCGGCTTCAAGAAAGGTGCATGTCTTTGACTATCTGTTCTCTTTTGATTTCAATTGTAATTGAACTGTCTAAGAGAGAGTGAAAATAAACGTCTTCCCAATAACTGATTAGTAGAGAGAGGGAGGGGAAGTTATTGCATAGAAGTAGGAGTGGGGAGTTAATTAAAACTCCCCTCAACCAACTGGATCCGGATTCGGTTCGGGTCAGCCCACATGGGCGAACTCGATCCGATACGGCCCAATATTGGATCAGTCCAACATCTCCCACTCGCCCGTGCGGGCTGACCCCGTGCTTTCAGTGATCAATTCAATTTACATCCGAAGTTTCGTATGGGCAAATAGGCCGTGTGACCCGGCGAGTATATGAGCACGTTGCTATATACCTGTTAGGGTGATATAGCTGCTCAAGGAAACAAATTCCAGAAGAGGACTATTCTCGCTATTCCCTAGATATCTTTCGTATTACACCAGTCGACATATCCCTTATCCCTCCAACCTTGGTTATAGGGCATACTCGACTCTTTGGCCAATACTACTCTGTATTCACAATTACATCTCAAAAACAATTAAGTTTAATGTAATTAGCTAGCTGGTGAATGCAAGTAGGGTGTAAGTCGAAGATAATCTTCCTTTCCTACAAGGATCTTCTGATTTCACTTTAGCAGCTTTCCTAGACACGCACCGCATCGCCGTATGATTCATGGCTATTAGTATCGTGCTAAAGTAGCAACACCAATGAGAAACCATAAGAAACTGTCAAAAGTCTTAAGGGCATTAATTTGAGATTCTCTTGAACCTCAAGGTCTCACATAATGAGAAAGCAGGGATACATTTGCTCATTAACCTTTGTGGTCACCTTGCACACGTGGTATGAACACACGTGCTACGATACTTTTCTTCCCGAGCAGAAGCGTATGTTATTTACTTTGCTTATTTACCCGAGTTTTCTTCTTTCGTCGTCCTCGGCTCAACTCCCAAGAAAACTCATATCTGGCTTAAGATAAGTACAATGGATAGTGGGAAATCCATTTCGATTACTTTATATATAGTAACCTCATCTCTGCATATTCCAAAATATCAGAGGCGATATCTCATGTGAACGAGCCAATTTCATCTGATTGAGAAAATCTCATCTCTGCACACTCCCAGTGTCAGAGGCGATTGCTCATGTGAGAAAGTCAATCTCTACTTATCCGACATACTTTTAGTGAAGACATTTTAAAATAGATCTCAAAATAAGTGTATATTCATAAAACATTAGTACATCAATGTTAGTGGCAATAACATTCTTAACAGAATCCAGTACATTAAATTCTACGCAGTCCTAAAGACTTTGTATGACCTATGAAAGCTTATTTAGCTATAGGTTTAGTGAAAGGATCAGCAACCATCTGAT
Source organism: Penstemon eatonii (assembly GCA_038501285.1). Lineage (NCBI taxonomy): Eukaryota > Viridiplantae > Streptophyta > Magnoliopsida > Lamiales > Plantaginaceae > Penstemon > Penstemon eatonii. The sequence continues at coordinate 47,857,937 of CM076714.1, forward strand.
GCGTAGATATGTACTTGACAGTCACCTCTTTCTTCTCAATGATATCTCTTACAAAGTTATATCTTGTGTCAATGTGTTTGGTCAGTCCATGATATTTGGGATCTCTAGTGTAAGCCATAGCCGCTTGACTATCACAATAAATAGTCACAGCTCCTTCAGAGTTACTTACAATCCCCAAATGCAGGAGAAATCTCCGCAACCAAACAGCTTCCTGTACTGCAGCTGAACATGCCACGAATTATGATTCCATGGTTGATAGTGCTACACACTTTTGTTTTTTGCTGCTCCATGATATGGCGCCATCATTCAGTAAGAAAACATATCCGGAAGTGGACTTACGATGATCCAAGTCTCCACCCCACTCAACATCTGTGTAGCCTTTCAGCGATAATCCCTTTCCTTGAAAACAAAGGAAATACTCTGCAGTACCCTTTAGGTATTTGAAAATCCTCTTTACAGCAACCCAGTGTCTTCTTCCGGGATTTGATTGATACCTACTGACCAGACCTACGGCATAACAAATGTCGGGGCGAGTACACATCATAGCATACATCAAGCTCCCTATAGCACTGGAATATGGTACTTTTGACATTTCTTGTTTCTCTGCTAGATTCGTTGGACACATCTCCTGACTCAGGCTGTCGCCTTTCATCACAGGAGTATCTATTGGCTTGCAGTCGTTCATCCTAAATCTTTCTATGATCTTCCTTATATAAGATTCTTGAGAAAGAGCAAGGAGTTTCTTTGAACGATCTCTGTGGATCTTAACACCTAGTATGAAATTTGCTTCACCCATATCTTTCATCTCGAAGTTAGACAATAACCATTCCTTGATGGTGTTTAAGAATCCTTTGTCATTTCCGGCTAACAAAATGTCATCGACATAGAGAGATAGTATTACAAAAAATTTATTGGAACGTTTGACATAGACACAGTGGTCTTCATCCATCATGACGAAGTTATAAGAGATTACAGCCCGGTGAAATCTCAAATACCACTGTCTTGATGACTGCTTAAGACCGTAGATTGATCTTTTCAATTTACACACTTTGTGTTCTTGGCCTTTAAGAATAAATCCTACTGTTTGATCCATGTAGATTTCTTCTTCTAATTCTCCATTATGAAAAGCAGTCTTAACGTCCATTTGATGTAATTCTAAATCTAAGTTAGCTACAATGGACAAAAGGAGGCGAATAGAGGCAAATCTCACTACAGGCGAGAAGGTTTCTTCGTAATCAATACCCTCAAGTTGAGTATATCCTTTAGCTACTAAAGGAGCTTTATATCTATCAATGGTTCCATCTGCCTTATGCTTAATCTTGAGAATCCATTTATTCCCGATAGATTTTCTGCCAGGAGGAAGATCGACCAACTCCCAGACTTGGTTCGATTTCATGGAATCCATTTCTTCTTCCATTCCTTTCTTCCATTCGTCCTTCTGAGGACATGACAGAGCTTCATCAAAAGATTTAGGCTCTTCATCTTCTATAGAGGAAATATTAAAAATATGTTCTTCTACGTCGTAATGACGCCTAGGAATGTTTCCTCTAGAACTTTTCCTAAGTTGTGATTCAGTAATATCGTTCTGGGGTAAATTACTCCCACTTGGATCAAGTGGTCCAGTCGTATCATTTTCCACCAACGATTCGTCTAGCTCAATGCCATTTGCTGAATCCGTTAATTCGAATAGAGGTTCTCGACTTTTGATCTCACCTCTTTTAGGAAATTCGTTCTCAAAGAATGTCGCATCTCGTGAGTCGATTTCAGTGGTGCTACCCTCTTCATTTTCTCCTATGAACACGTAACCCTTAGAGTGTTGAGCATATCTTATAAAGATACATTTCTTTTCTCTGGGGCCAATCTTGCCATATTTGTTCGACGAGTCGAGCACGTAAGCAGCTGATCCCCAAGGTCTAAGGTTACTCAGATCAGGTTTCCTACCTGTCCAAAGTTCATATGGAGTGGTAGCCACTGATTTTGATGGCACTTTGTTCAGTATATAGGCAGCAGTTAACAAAGCATCTCCCCAAAAGGAAATCGGTATGTTAGCTTGCGCCATCATGGACCTAGTCATTTCTAGCAATGTTCTATTCCTCCTCTCAGCAACTCCGTTCTGCTGAGGTGTGTCAGGATTAGTTAATTGCCTAGTTATCCCCTTTTCTTTACAAAAGTCCTTAAATTGACCTGATAGATATTCCCCGCCTCGATCAGTTCTCAAGGATTTGATCGTTCTGTCTAATTGATTTTCTACCTCATTAAGGTAACGTCTAAAACACTCCAGTGCTTCAGACTTATGCGAAATCAAATAGACATACCCAAAGCGAGTGAAGTCATCTATGAAAGTAATGAAATAGGAGGCTCCATGTCTCGCCATAACACTAATCGGACCACAGATGTCTGAATGGACTAATTGCAATGGAAATTCAGCTCTAATAGCCTTACCAAAAGGTTTACGAATAGATTTTCCAGCAAGACAATTTTGACAAGTAGGTAAATCGATTTTAGATATTGGACCCAATAGTCCTTCTCTAGCGAGACGATTCATTCTATCTTGTCCTATGTGACCTAATCTAGTATGCCAAGTATTAACATTCACAATTGAATTACTGGAGGAACAAGCATTCAAAACAGAACTACTATTAACATAAAAGTTAAAATTATGTCTGTTACAATCAAAAACCATAATACCATCTCGAAGATGTCCAGAACCATAGTAAACATTGTCTAAATAAACATGAACAGAATTGCGACAGAAGTTCAAATTAAATCCTAATCCTAGAAGAGCAACAACTGAAACTAAATTCCATCGAATTTCTGGAGCGAATAAGACATCTTGTAGGATTAGGGTTCGTCCACCATGCAAATCAAGTTTGCAAGTACCAATCCCTTTAACCTCCACTCTGGCGTTATTTCCTACATATATCCATCTTGTTCCAACAGGGACTCGACGAAACTCTACCAACGATTCACGGTCTCTAGTCACATGGTCTGTTGCACCTGAGTCAACAATCCACACAGGATATGATTCAGTTAATAAAACAGTACTAGATACATGAACAAAAGACAAAGACGAGTCATGGTGTGCTACCTTATCCTTCTTAGGATTGGTGCACTCTCGAGCAAAGAGCCCGAGTGCTCCACAGTTGAAGCACTTCATTTGTTCTTGTCTTTCTTCTTCTTAGCAAAACGCTTACGTTTACCGCCATGGTTGGGGTTGTTGTTCTTCTCACCAGTCTGCTTCCCAGGGTTGCCTTTCTTCCAGTTCCTCTTATGTTTGAAGCCCGAAGCTTTCTTGGAACTAGTCTCAGCAATGTAAGCACTTGACATGGATTTTGCAACTCCAAGTCGCTCATCCTCAAGTTCAACGTGGCGAGCAGCATCAGCAAAGGTTTTGATGCTATCATTATGATTCAGATTGATTTTCAGATGCTCCCACTTGTCAGGAAGTGACCGGATTAAGGCTTGAACTTGCTGCTCATCAGAGAGGATATGGCCAGCTGACACAAGCTCCCTAATCATATTAGACATCACCCTAATGTGTTGCTTAATGTTATGATTGGGCAACTTCTTATAAGTGTCAAATTTGATTGTCAGCTGCCTCAGACGAGTGATTGTCGTACCCCCATATTTCTCCCTGAGAAGCACCCATATGTCATGAGCAGTAGGGTGTTGCTCACACTCGTAAATCAAATCATCAATCACAGAGCTAACCAGGATTGCACGAGCAGTGGAATTTTTCTTTTTCCACGCCTGGTAAGCCTCTTGATCCCTTCTCTGTTGGACACTATTTCCAACACCTGGGTCATCCAAGATTCGGTTGATGCCATCCAAAGCATCTTGCTCATCGAGCACATACCAAATCTTATGACGCCAGATGTCATAGTTGTCACCGTTCAGTTTGTCACCTTTGTTAAGGTCAGCAATTATTGATTTAGATGCCATAGTCTGTTATGTAAGAGGTGATTAAATGTTAAAACCCTTATACACATATTTTATTTTATACTAAGTCAATTAAGCTCCATTAAGACTTGACACAAGCAATGGATTCGAAAGTCTACGCAATGTTCCCAATCATCATCCATTTACAAGTATCTCATAATTATGGACTTAATATCAAAAGTATAAAAACTAAAGTTCTTGGTGATAGTCATTCTAAAACCTAAGAACTCCCACTGGAAAAGATGATCAAACATGCTAAAGCATAACAATACATATACGATCATAAATATGTAAGCAAACAAAGCATGCATTTTGAATCAAAACAACTAAGATCCAAATAAACATTTATCAAATCCAGTCTCATGTAGAAAACAAACAAACAACATAGAATATCTTTAAATGGAAATGAAATTACAGAAATCATTCAAATCGGAAAAATCGACCCTCTGGTTCGATTGATTGCCAAGACTGAACAAAAGCTTCATTGGCAATAGCTTGAGACAGCCTGTCACAAGGTACTTGCTTCAAGGACCGATGAGTTGATTTCTTCCTCATGTCGGACCTCAAGTTGCGGAGGTTATAGTTCAGACTAAGAAATAAAGTCTTTTCATCCTTTTTCTTGAGATATAATTTCCATCCATTATGCATGTAGTAAATAAAGTTTTCTATAGAGTTATCTCTTCCAATATAGTTTCTCGCCTCTTCCCATACTTTATGAAATTCAACCGGAAGAGATTGCTTGAAGACATCACACCGTTTTTCAAACGGATGAATGTCGTTACCATAAAAGTGAACGCGGCGGTGTAACTTTCTCATTACCCTCCAATGCTCTTTCAAAGAGTGTTTGGGATCCATTCGGTACGACACCAAATTTTCTATGACCCCCGGTAGCTCATGGATTCGTCGCTCAAGGGCTTCTCCCCAAAGTACCCTATATCTGCTATAGATCAAAGGCATACCTGAAGGATGAGGGTAAATATTAAACGTTTGAGGAATTTTAATATTTTCAGTGATTGAAATACATATTGATACTTTCAAGAATATTTTCTTTGCTAAATTTCAAATAAAATACGTGAAAAAACAAATGCTGAAGCGAGAATAAACGAGCTTAATTTTTTTAAAGTATAAAAAATTCAATCTCAGTAGCCACCCATGAAGGACAGTTTAATTTAAATTTTCTGGAAAAAATTTGGAATTTTCTGATGAATAATTTTATTTTCTGTGAATTTCTAAAGATTTAAAACACAATAAATCAAAAATAAATTTTAAAAATTGTTCAAAAAATTATTTTAATTCACAGATAAATCACAAATAAAATTTCAAGTTTACAGAAAAAAATCCGGTCTCAACCGGCGGCCGAAAGAAGCCTCACGCGTCGGCGGTGCTCGTCAAATTTTTATTTTTTATTATATATATATTTTTTTTATAAAACAGCTTCTGCCACGTGGCAGCTTCTGGCTAGACCACGTGGCAAGGAACTGCAACGTGGACACCCACGTCATATGGACACGTCAGTGACACGTGGATGTACACGTGGCAGCGACATGGCAAAACAGGTCTCCGAATCCTACGTGGCGATGACGTGGCAGACACGTGTGCCTGACGTGGACGCCACGTGGATGACCTCATGTGACTGGGCAGTTTAAACTGCCCATGGTTTGTTCCACTCGCGGAGGTGGCGCGTGTACAACACGCGCCGCCATCTGCTCGTTTTCCGGCGTCGTCCTTCTGGCTACCCCCCCATTTTCGTGCCTTCCGAATCCATTGGTGCAATCAGTTTTTTGTTTTGAGCTCTCGACATTGGAGTGTGCGTTACAACCGCTTAGGAAGAGAGTGACGAGTGTATTATGCATTATGTGTTATTAATTAATATCCAGATTATTAAGGTAAGTAGGCAGAGACTTAAAACTCAATTTCCGTATGAAATATTCAGCCAAAAAATAATCTGGACACAGATCCAGAAAGCTTATTTCGATACGAACGTAAGCATATATGGTAGATCACATAATTCCAAGTAACACATCGGGAAAACACATAATACCATTTTAAGAAAACAATTTTTCCAGAACAGAATATAAATCAAAAAATTCTGAAAAAATTCAGATAATTACTACATCATATGAGCATGCCTCAATAAAAGTTTCAGCATAATCCGACAACTATAGCATGCCTCGAAAATTAAAACAGTATAACCATAATTTCACAAATTCGAAAAATCATTAACAAATACAATTTGACAGGAATTACAAGGCACATACAGCATGATTTTCGAATATAATCAGAAATTAAAGAATTTCGAACTCAATCGCAACAATGGCTCTGATACCAATGTTGGTTTTAACAACATACATGCTTCAAATTCATGTATTCAAAGCAAATAAAGTAAAAGGGATCATACTTATAAATTTGAATCGGCAATTGAATCACGAATTTCTTCTTTCTGACTTCTGGCAAATTTTCAATACTCTGGTCGATCTCCAATCACGAACGGAAAGTAGACACGAATCACAGCCTAAGTACCCTAACTTCGATGTTCTTGATTGATCGAATCAATTCTCCCCAAATAATTAATTGTTTTCTCACTAAGTTTATTTCTCTCTGTATTTTTTCTCTGTCTGTTCTCTTTTGATTTCAATTGTAATTGAACTGTCTGAGAGAGAGTGAAAATAAACGTCTTCCCAATAACTGATTAGTAGAGAGAGGGAGGGGAAGTTATTGCATAGAAGTAGGAGTGGGGAGTTAATTAAAACTCCCCTCAACCAACTGGATCCTGATCCGGTTCGGGTCAGCCCACATGGGCGAACTCGATCCGATCCGGCCCAATATTGGATCAGTCCAACAGTCAGGCCTTGTGAATCAAACCTTAAATGACTCATTCAAATAACACTGGGGTTCATGACTATAAGTTCAAACTCATATATCATCAAACTTCACGGTTATAAGCTTAAACTTAACTTATATAACTTTTCAGGCTTCATGTTTATATCGGACTCATATTGAAATTGCTTACACTTACAAATTTTATTTTACAATTACAAAACTAGACATTAAAACTCATACCAATAGACTAGTTTTATTTATGCACAAAAATATAATAACTTCCTACTTGTAATCCATGATATAAAACACATTAAATAAAGTCGACAGCTCTATTTTCAGCTCCTACAAAAAAATCAAAAGAATTGGCTTTAGTAATTGGTGAGTCAGTGCAAAATAATTTTCTGATTGAACTGGAATTTCATACTAAGAAATAACGGGGAAAATACACGATACTACTTTATGCTATGTGAAACATATATCAAACTATTCTCTAAATTTTTTTTGCACTAAACTCTTTTATACTTTAAAAAATTATGTATAAATCACGCAATCTATCTCCTTCTGTCCATTTTTGACACAGGTATGTTCCACGTGAATAATGTGCGATTTTTGTTGTTTTTTAAGGTTTTTGCACTTTGCACCCCCAAAACATGAGAAATAGGCACTTTGCACCCTCAAAATATGAACAATTCAACACTTTACACCATCTTTTATTTTCCTCAAAAAATATAAGGACAAAATAGGTAATTCATTTCGGATATATGGCACTTTGCAATCCTGAAATACGAGAAATGGGCATTTTGCACCTCCAAAATAAAATTAGCACTTAGCGCCTTCGAATTAAGAATAACTCATCAACTTGCATCCTCAAAACACGATAAATGGACACTTTGAACCCCCTAAACACAAAATTAGCACTTAGCACCTAAAATTAAGAAAAACTCAGCAACTACCACCCCTAGTTTTTTTCGGCAAAATTGACCATTGAGGCAAAAACTTAGGGACAAAATAGGTAATCATTTTCTTTTTTCCTTAAATTTGAAAATACGATTATGAATACTAAATATTCATTTATCTCTGCATCTTAAAATTTATTTTTGTGATATGATTCAGTCAATTTTAAGTATTAACTTTCTAGAAACTTTTCGAATTCTTTTGGATATTTTGAGAACATTTAAAAAATTGGTAATTAAATAAATATGTTAAAATAAATTTTGCAGATGAATATTCTAGTATTCATTAACGTATTTTAAGATAAAAAATTAATTACCTATTTTGCTCTTGACCCCAGTGGTCAATTTTGCCCAAAAAACGAGGAGGTGCTAGTTATTGAAATTTAAGGTGCTACGTGCTAATTTTGTGTTCAGGGGTTCAAAGTGTCCATTTCTAGTGTTTTGAAGTGCAAAATTGATGAGTTGTTCTTAATTTGAGGGTGCTAATTCTATTTCGGAGGTGCAACATGCTCATTTCTCATATTTCGGTGGTGCAAAGTGCCAAAGATCCTAAAATAAATTACCTATTTTGTCCCTAGGTTTTTTGAGGAAAATAAAAGAGAGTGCAAAGTACTGAATTCTTCATATTTCGGGGATGCAAAGTGCTAAATTTATGTTTTGAGGGTGCAAATTTCTAAATTTATGATTTGAGGGTGCAAAGTGCCGATTTTCCATTTTTCAGGGGTGTAAAGTGCAAAAAACCCCATTTTTTACATATTTTTTCAGCACAAAACTCCCTTGTACTTTTGAATGTTCGTACAAAATTTCCTTATACTTTTGAACGTTTGCACAAAATCCCATTGTATTTGAATTATATCTAGGGGTAATTTAGGTAATTTAATTAAAAATTAGCGATGTTAATAACTAACGGAGATTAGATGTTTTATTTGAAAGTACAACAAAGTTTGGTGCAAAAAAAATTCACATGATAGTTTTCTGCTAGTTTCGCATAGCACAGAGTAGTATCGTGCATTTACCCCCAAAAAATACATCACACTATGTTAAATAAAATCTTCTAGCAAGTGAAATTTCAAAAATTAAATAGCAATTTTTTTAAGAAAACCTAAACAGCTTTCTAGCAACATTTCAAAAATATTTTCCAAGTGAACTATACAGTGTGTATTAAGAATGGTTTAATTTTTTCATTTAAAAGCGGCAGGTGATTTGGCCAAAGTGAAAACAAATCAATTTGGTTCAAAACAATAATAAAATTGCCAAAATATTTTAGTTGCAAAACTTAATTGTCAACCCGAAAAGTTACAAGATTTTTTTGCCGGCTAAGAATAGTTACGGGACCAATTTTATAATTTTTGCACTTCAGCAATAGACTTTAATTTTTCACGTGGAAGGGTTGGGTGAGATGGAGGAACGGTGGAGAAAATTTTCAAATTAGGCACTAAAATTGTCAACACACTTTAGTTATAAATTGTCAACCCGAAAGTTACAGGATTTTTTTGCCAACAAACAATAATTACGGGACCAATTTTACAATTATCCAAAAACAAAAAGTGTTGGTTTATTGATGGATTCAACAAGGAGGTGTACCATTGATTCAGATTAAAGATTTAATGGCTTTCCAGTTCATAGTGAACTGGGGGCACACCACATAGCCTATTGGTCCTAGAATCCTCGAACAATATTTCAACACTTTAATGCCCCACTTGATTACAAGTCCGCGCTACTTGGCTGGGCAATGATAAGTATCATTAACTTAATTATAACATGGTCAGTTATATTAACTTTCTCCTATGTGGGATATGAGAAACTTAATTATAACATGATCACTTTCATGGCCCGATTTCTTCTATTTGCAATTTCTAAACTTGCAAGTAGCATTTAATTACAACATAAATTTTTAATATTGTCGTAAGTAAATTATGTGCTGTTAAACCAATTTTGAAATTTAAATTTCAATACAAAAAGGCCCAAGAATTTATCTCCTATGTGATAACACTATTGACGGAGAAAGAAGTTATCGGCCCACTTATGGCCATTGCTACCCTTCCCATAATTTGGGCCAGCCCTAATCACTGTTGAGCCTAGTAAAATTTTATAGACCTTGTGGCCTGCTCCATACATGTTAAACTTCGCTTAATAAATTGAGTGTACAATATTTTCATAGAGTTAAATGGTATATTATTCCCTTCAATATTCATAATTTCCAATCTACCTTAATGTGATTTAAAAATAAGCATATTATCCCCTAGTAATTTTATACAAATTTCACACCGTCCTTTTTATATTTTATATGTAACATTTTACCTTTATGTTATGATAATGTGAAAGTTTATTCTCCTTTATTATGATAAATGTGACAATTTAGCCCTATGTTATGATAAAATTATGAAAGACTCAACAACTAGCACCCCTAGTTTTTTTGGACAAAGTTGACCGTTGAGGCAAAACAATAGGGGCAAAATAGGTAATCATTTTCTTTTTTCCTTAAATTTGAAAATATGATTATGAATACTAGATACTCATTTATCTCTGCATCTTAAAATTTATTTTTGTGATATGATTCAGTCAATTTTAGGTATTAACTTTCCAGAAACTTTTCGAATTCTTTTGGATATTTTGAGGACATTTTAAAAATTGGTAATTAAACAAATATGTTAAAACAAATTTTGCAGATGAATATTCTAGTATTCATAAACTTATTTTAAGGAAAAAAAATGAAATATTTATTTTGCTCCTTGATTTTTTTGACCTCGGCGGTCAATTTTGCCCAAAAAAACGAGGAGGTGCTAGTTATTGAAATTTGAGATACTAAGTGCTAATTTTGTGTTTAGGGGTTCAAAGTGTGCATTTCTCGTGTTTCGAAGTGTAAAGTTGATGAGTTGTTCTTAATTTTGAGGGTGCTAATTCTATTTCGGAGGTTCAAAATGCTCATTTCTCATATTTCGAGGGTGCAAAGTGCCAAATATCCTAAAATGAATTACCTCTTTTGTCCCTTGGTTTTTTGAGAAAAATAAAAGAGAGTGCAAAGTGCTGAATTCTTCATATTTTGGGGATGCATAGTGCTAAATTTATATTTTGAGGGTGCAAAGTTCTAAATTTATGATTTGAGAGTGCAAAGTACCTATTTTTCATGTTTCAGGGGTGCAAAGTGCAAAACACCCTATTTTTTTACACATTTTTTCATCACAAAACTCCCTTTTACTTTTGAATGTTCATACAAAATTTCCTTATACTTTTGAACGTTTGCACAAAATCCCATTGTATTTTAATTATATCTAGGGGTACTTTAGGTAATTATATAAAAAATTAACGATGTTAGTAACTAACGGAGATTGAATGTTTTATTTGAAATTACAATAAAGTTTGGTGCAAAAAAAAATTCACAGGGTAGTTTAATGCAAGTATTATGCATTTACCCCAGAAAAAATACATAATAAAAAAAAATCACATGATAGTTTTCTTCTGGTTTCGCATAGTACAATTAAAGTAGTATCGTGCATTTAACCCCAGAAAAAAATACATATAACTATGTTATATCTTAAATAGAATCTTCTAGCAAATTGTTCTTAAAATAAAAAAATATCTTCTAGCAAATAAAATTTCAAAATTAGAAAGCAGTTTCTTTAAGAAAACCTAACAACTTTCTAGCAACATTTCAAAAATATTTTCCAATTGAACTATACTTCTCTCCTTTGCAAGTTCTGTATTTTTGTTTATTTTCTGATTTAACGTATGCAATTTGTTGATATGCATAATTTTATGGGGCAAATTGTTATAATTCTCTAACTAGCTTAATCCCGTGCTATGCACAAAATCATAAGCTTTATTTTTTTATTTAGTTAGTTACTTTAAATGGGGAGATAAAATACGTTACCACTTATGTTATACGAAACTTGCCCAAATCCCCTTGTGTTTTAGAAATATTGAATATAATCTAATTTCTTTTTTTTTGAGAAAGAATATAATCTAATTTCGTCCAAAGCATATGAGAGTGATTCTCACCCACGTTTAGTAAATTTAATTTTTTTTTTAATTTAAATTAACAAATTACTAAAACAATCTAACTTCCAAAAAAAAATTATCTTCTTCCGCACTCTCACCCCTACCCATCCATCACGGTAACCCACTTATGTTATACGAAACTTGCCTGAATCCCCCTGTGTTTTAGAAATGTTGAATATATTATCTAATTTCATCCTAAGCATATGAGAGTGATTCTCACTCACGTTTAGTAAATTTAATTCTGTTTTTTAATTTAAATTAACAAATTACTAAAACAATCTAACTTCCAAAAAAAAATATCTTCTTCCCGCACTCCCACCCCTACCCATCCATCACGGTAACCCACTTATGTTATACGAAACTTGCCCGAATCCTCTTGTGTTTTAGAAATGTTAAATATATTTTCTAATTTCATCCAAAGCACATGAGAGTGATTCTTGCTCACGTTTAGTGAAACTGAAATTTAATTTTTTTAATTTAAAATAACAAATTACTAAAACACCCTAACTTCTAAAAAAAATATATCTTCTTCCTGCACTCTTTCCCACCCCTACCCATCCATCACGGTAACCAACCAACCACCCCTCCCCCCAACCCAAACCAAAGATGGAGAGAATTTCTCCCAAATTACCAAGTATTTTTTTTCTTTTTTTTTTTTAATATATTTTAAACTGTAATAATTTTATTAATAAAACATCACTATAAGATTCTACTAATAATATGTCAAATTTATTTATTTTAATCAATATCAAGTAGGATAAGTGATATATAGATTTTAGATGATATTTTTCATATTTTATATGAAAATTATTTAGTATATTATATCATTAGCTTCAACAATAAAAAAGAAAGTGCAATTAATGTATAGGAGCCATATTTTTTTCTCGTGAATTGGTATCTCCAAGTTTCCCAAAAACACATGTTGGTATCATATTTTTTCTTGTGAATTAGTAACATTAAGGAAATTATTTTGCGCATTTTCTCCACAAATATTGTGCTATAACATACGTATGAAATTATATTTATATCCTAAATTAAAAAAAATTAAAAAAATTACTTCAAGTCTACACCCCTATCGTGTTCTGATATGACAAAAGTGAGTTATACCATTTAAGCATATTATTAAGTTTCATCTAATATCAACTATGATAAAAGTTGGTATGACGACCTCAACCAAATAGCTTAAGATGAATGTATAATTCATCATATTTCAATAGATACAAAATAGACAATTCTAACTACATGAAAATTTAGAATATACATATTGGAATCAAACATTTGTTAACAATATTTATGGGCAACTTGTTGATTAATCCACCTTCCACTTCTTCTCATTTTCTTCTTCTTGTTCTTCTTCTTCTTCTTTGTTCTCTTCTACTTTTTTGGTATCGTTGAAGTTCTTTTCCTTGGGTTAACACGCATGTAAAAAGAGAAAAAGAAAACATAAGAGAAAGTATTTTAGTATTTAAGGAGACTATGTAATTTGATCGCTTAATGACATAAATTACTTTCTCTTATGTTTTCTTTGCACTTTGTCTATTTAAATTAGTTCGACATTCAGATTTATAATGTCCATACCTGTGGCATCTGTAGCATTCAACATTTGACTTCTCTGTTGAATTTGGTCTATAAGATGTTGAGTTGTGGCCTCCTCGTCCTCGTCCCCGTCCTCTTCCTTGAGAATCACGTGGATAATTATCTTGGTTCTGGAATTGTTGTTGGGTGCCACGTTCATAATTTCCTCTACCACCTCTACCACGGCCTCTTCCTCTACCACGACCTCGATCTCCTCTTTGTGCTGAATGGTTTTCTGTTGAGGCCTTTAAAGCTTGTTCCTCTTTCTCCTGTTGGTTAATCTTATGTTCATGAACTAACAAAGAACTTTGTAATTCATCTATTGAAAGTTCATCAATATCATGAGATTCTTCAATGGAACAGACAACAAAGTTAAACTTTGGTAATAGGGAACGAAGAATCTTCTCAACTATGGTCACGTCTTCCGTTTTATCGCCGTGCATCCGCATCTTGTTCACAATTGCCATTGTCCTAGAGAAATAATCTGAAACGGATTCTCCTGACTGCATTCGGAGTGTTTCGAACTCAATACGAAGTGCTTGAAGTTGCTGTCTCTTTGCCCTCGTGGAACCTTGGTACTTCTTTTTCATGGAATCCCAAATATGTTTAGATGTATCCTTGTGAAGAATTGTTTCCAAAATCGACCGGTCAATGGATTGAAAAAGATAATTTTTAGCCTTGAGATCTTTCAGTCGTCGTTCATCTAATTCCTTTTTGTGAGTATCCGTAATTACCGTACCTGCTGCTGGTTCAGTAATTCCCTCAGATACTACATGCCAATATTCTTTAGATCTAAGAAAATTCTCCATTAACATACTCCAATGATCATAGTGACCATCGAAGCGGGGAATTGCTGGTTGAACAAAATTGTCTGTGGCCATTGTTTTGCTGCTGCAAAAAATCAGAAAAAAAATGTAGTGAAGATTGCAACCTCACAAACTCTCAAACTCTCAATCCGTGGACCCTCAAGAAATTTTTTTTTGTTAAAAAAACTCACTGACTCTGGTACCACTATTAGGAAGAAGACAAATTTCTACAAATGCTTTCGAATTATATTCTCCACCACGATCAGTCCGCAAGCTTTTAATTTGGCAACCTGTTTCCTTTTCAACAAGCACTTTAAACTTCTTAAAGGTTTCGAATGCTTCAGATTTTTCTTGCAAGAAATAAGCCCACGACTTTCTGCTATAATCATCAATGAAAATTATGATGTAGCGTTTACCTCCGTTAGATGTAGGGGTTATGGGACCACAAATATCAGAGTGCACCAACTCCAGTACCTTTTTTGCTCTCCAAGATTTGGTTGTTGGAAATGGATCTCGATGTTGCTTGCTTATAACACATTCTTCACATACTTCTTTGGGGGGCTCAATATGTGGAAGACCCAACACCATCTTCTTATGCTGTAAAGTTTTCAAGCCACCAAAGTTCAAATGCCCATATCTAAAATGCCATAACCAGACATCATCCTTCACTTTTGCAGAAAAACATGATTGGGTGGTGTTATGAAGGTATAAAGGGAACAAACGATTAGACGACATATTAATATGAGCAATTAAGCCCAAATGAGAGTCTCGAATTTGACAAACTCCATTTTTTATATTAACCTCGTATCCCTTTTCTTGCAGCTGTCCAGCACTTAGTAAATTGGTCTTCAAAGCTGGAACATAGAATACATTACTAATAGTATGAATAGAGTTGTCTTTGGTCGAGATTTGTACCTTCCCTTTTCCCATGACAGAGACGATAGAGTCATCTCCAAACTTCACCGTATTCTGAAATGATTCATCCAATTCAGAAAAAGCCATTTTGTTCCCACACATGTGATTACTGCAGCCGGTATCCAAATACCATAAATTTGAAGAAATTTTCTCCTTGGGATGACACGCCATCAAAAGAGAAACCTCTTCTTCTTCCTTTGTCTCTGCAAAGTTCGATCTTCCACCATGATTTTTATTCAAATTAGTTCGACATTCAGAACGATAGTGTCCATATCGATTGCATCGGAAGCATTTCACTTGGGACTTGTCACGCCGTTTCTCTTTACCTTGAGAATCACCAGCTTTGTTCTTTTCATTTTTGTGGTCCCCTTGCTTTCCCTTCCATTTGCCTTTCTCATGACCATCTTCTTTTGAAACAATTGCTGCCTTCAATGCTTGTTCCTCCTTGTCTTGTTGGTTTATCTTTTGCTCATGAACCAACAGAGAACCTTGCAACTCATCAATTGATAGGTTGTCAATATCTTTGGATTCTTCGATGGAACAAACAACATAATTGAACTTTGATGTCATCGAGCGTAGTATTTTCTCAATAATGGTAACATCCTCCAGCTTTTCACCATGGATTCGCATCTTATTTGCAATAGCCATCGCCCTTGAGAAATACTCCGTAACTGACTCTCCTGAGTTCATCCGCAACGTTTCGAACTCTGCACGAAGAGTTTGAAGTTGCGCCCTTTTCGCCTTCGCTGTCCCTTGATACTTCTTTTTCATGGAGTCCCATATCTCTTTGGAAGTATTCTTGCAAAGAATAGTTTCAAGTATTGAGCGATCAATAGCTTGAAAAAGATAATTCTTTGCTTTGAGATCCTTCAACCTTAGTGCTTCCAATTCTGCTCGTTGTACATCGGACAAGGCAGTACCAGTTGTCGGCTCTTGCAGGCCATTACTAACAACTGACCAAAATTCTTTGGACCTAAGGAAATTCTCCATCAACATGCTCCAATGATCATAATGACCATCAAAGCGAGGAATAGCAGGTTGGACAAAACCTTCAGAAGCCATTATTGATTGCTGCTGCAAATATGACTTGATTTATATCACTCACTGTTTCACTCTACCCACTTTTCTCTTGTTGTGGCTCTGATACCACTGTTAACAAAAGGCAACAAAAGAAAACATAAGAGAAAGTATTTTAGTATTTAAGGAGACTATGTAATTTGATCGCTTAATGACATAAATTACTTTCTCTTATGTTTTCTTTTGTTGCCTTTTGTTAACATGAAACACACATTTCATTATATTTGAAGATATTGAATCTATTGTTTTATCTTCAATTAATGAAAATAAAGTAAAATCGAACAAATAAAAAATATCTTTAAGAAAAAACTAAATTTGTAGAAAACCAATATAGTTAACAAATTTAACTAAAAATAGTTATTAAAAAATGCTCAAAAAAAATTTAGACTTCTCTTATTTTGTAATTTTTCTACAAAAAAGAAAAAGAAAAATAAGCATTGCAAGAGGATACAAAATTTAAAAAAAAATGTTTATAGAGATCTCTTCTAATGCATTACAATTCAATACAAAATAAGTGTTCAAATATTAGGTCAATCGAAAAATTATTTGATAAAACTATCAAAAAACTTATACTATTAAACTGATCTAAACATATCACCAAACCTTAATCATGATTGAAACCCCATATGAATATAATTATTCATAA
Organism: Penstemon eatonii; assembly: GCA_038501285.1. Lineage (NCBI taxonomy): Eukaryota > Viridiplantae > Streptophyta > Magnoliopsida > Lamiales > Plantaginaceae > Penstemon > Penstemon eatonii. The sequence continues at coordinate 47,874,667 of CM076714.1, forward strand.
GAAAGACATTAATTTTCTAAGGTCATTTACGATTTGCTCGACCTAGTTATTCTAATAAATAATTAAATCAACATAAAACACATTTGCAGTTTAAATGTATAGATAGAGAATGAGAACATATAAAAAGCATATAGTGAGGCTTAAACTAAACTTGGGAGAGAAAATGTTAGGAAAAATGAAAGAGCTGATAAAAAAAATTAATTTAATTACTTTAGTGCCTAGAACGATAAAACAAAACTTAACTCATAGCTACATGATCACCTGCAAGCTTTATAGGAAATTATTATTTTCTTATGTTAAGGGTATTATGGTCAATGTAATGTTAATATTATAATATAATACAAGTAGGTCAGTCACTTTACGTAGACTGGCAAATTCTTCTTCTCTAATCCCTAATGTCTTCTTCTACCTTTCTCTTATATCATTGAACATGGTATCAAGAGCCATAAAGATTCTCTAAAGCCTAAAACCTAATATCAGTAAACCCTAGCCCTCTACCCTAGCCGCCACCACCCCTATCAGCCAACCCTAGCCGCTGCAGACATAAACCCTAGCCGCCACCACCCTTGTCAGCCATCCAACCTGCCGCCGCCACTGCCCTATACTCCGTTCAACAGGTTTATTCAAGTTTTGGTCTCTGTTCAGCCATATTTTGCTCCAATTCTTCTGCCTATTATCATGGGTACCTCTTTTGTTTGCTGCATTCAGTGAGTTCTATGTTTTTCAGCACTTTTATTTTGTCATCGGGGTTTGGTTTGTGCAATAAGTGATGATTATGGGTATTTGATTAGCCTTCCAGTTTTTTTTTTTTGTTTAATTTCTTGGGTTTGTGTTGTTAGTTTATCAGAATGGATTCCAAAATTTTGTCTACTAGTATGGCACAGATTAACAATCGCAAGTTGAATGATAGTAATTATATACAGTGGGCTAAAGTTGTTAGGGTTTTTCTTGGTGGAGTGGGGAAGGCGCATCACTTAACCGATGAACCTCCGGATAAGTCAGATTCCAAAAAGTTAGAAACTTGGGAACAAGATGATCACCAAGTTATGACAGCGTTGTGGAATTGCATGGAACCTCGAATATCTGATATGTGTATTTATTTTGATAGTAGCAAGCAAATTTGGGACCACCTTCATGTCCTCTACACCAGCAATGTCACGAATGTATGATTTGTCATCTGAGTATCTACAAACTCGAATCGATGGGAAAAGTTTTACAGAACACTTTGGAAATTTCACCCGCGACTGTGAGGAGTTGAACAGTCTTTTTCCGCTTTCATCTGATGTAAAAGCAATGCAACAACAACGTGAACAACTCAATGTGCTTCATTTTTTGGCCAGTCTACCGCCTCAACATGAGCCTTTTCGTGCTCAAATTCTTTCTGAGGCCTCAATCCCAAGTCTTAGAGAGGTTTATTCTCGGGGTCTCCGACTTAACATGCACCATACCTCTACCGATAGGACTCAACTTGGTGAGAATTCGGCTTTTACATCGCAGAGTTTGCATAATCCTATTAGTCAGCCTATTGGAGATTTAGCATCTCAACAAGGTCGTGGTGGTCAACATAGTGGTGGTAGAGGATTTAATAGTGGTCGTGGTGGCCGTAATGGGGGTGGTCGGGGCCGTGGTGAGGCCCCATCTTGTGATTATTGTGGGCGCAGAGGCCATACCCGTAGTACTTGCTATGATTTACATGGAAGACCTCCTCGATATGCACCTCGGTATGCTCATGTTGCATCTTCTGAGTCAATTGAGACTAATGCACCTCCGAATAATCCTTTAACACCAAAGATTGTGGCTATTCCAGAGGTTGAGTATTCCAAGTTTCTTCAGTACCAGGCTGCTCAACATGCATCTCTTCCCACGGCTTCTCTTGCTCAACTAGGTAGTCCTATTGTCTGTTATTCACATAACTCTAAATCCACACCTTGGGTCCTCGACTCAGGGCCTCTGATCACATGTCAGGTAGTAGCCATATATTTTCTCATCTTAACTTATCCAATTCATTACCTCGTGTCACATTAGCTGACGGGTCTCAAACCAATGTGAAGGGCATTGGCTTAGTACAACCTACTAGTTCATTATCTTTATCTTCTGTCCTATATATTCCCAATTTTCCATTGAATCTTTTATCTGTAATTAAGTTAACTAAGCAATTGAATTGTTCAGTGACTTTCTTTCCTCATTCTTTTGTGATTCAGGATTTGGAGACGAAGAGAACGATTGGAGAAGGGCATGAGTCACGAGGAATCAACTACTTTACTCCGAACTTATCACCAATTGCATGTCAGGCCTCCCTTACACCACTTGACATTCATTGTCGTCTCGGTCACCCGTCCTTGGATAAATTGAAGCAATTCGTTCCTAGTTTAAGTCATCTTAAGTCATTAGAATGTGAATCATGTCAGTTAGGAAAGCATCATCGAGCTTCCTATAAGTCTAGAGTCAATAAACGTAGTTCTAGTCCTTCTTCGTTAGTACATTCAGATGTTTGGGGTCCTAGTCGTGTAGCATCAAAGTTAGGTTTTCGTTATTTTGTTACTTTTGTTGATGATTTTTCTAGAAATACTTGGTTATACTTGGTTATATTTAATGAAAGATCGTTCAGAATTATTTTCAATTTTTGTTAACTTTTGTGCTGAAGTCAAAGCTCAATTTGGTGTATCTATTCGTATTCTTCGTAGTGATAATGCAAAGGAGTACTTTTCTAATTCGTTTTCCACCTTTATGGCTAATGCGGGAATGATTCACCAATCTTCTTGTTCCTATACTCCTCAACAAAATGGTGTGGCAGAAAGAAAGAATAGGCATTTGTTAGATGTTGCACGCTCCATTGTTGGGATTCGGTAAGATAAACAGCCCTAGGCACAGCGGAATATAAAAATTTTAGGACCTCTTACGGAATCTTGCCAGGATATTCTCTAGTTGTATATATATGAATAAATAAAACGATAGTATAAGTTTGCACGTTATACCTATCTCCTTGCAAATCCAAGTTGGCAGTCAGCAAAATGGACTCTGAATTTCTCCTCAGCCAAATCGACCCAAGCTCTGCAGTAGCGCCCCACGTGTTGCGCCTCTACGGGTTGATACACCACAATTACACGAAAATAATAAATCTTGATCAGCTAGAACACAAGATATATTATGATCTAGGATATAGGAACGATTTTGGAACAAAGTCGAAAACAAAAATTCTTCCTAAAGGAAGACAGGGTTCGGCTATTGCAGTGTGGGAGAGGGAGAGAGTATTTTGCTCTTGCTCAATTTTTTGCTAATTGAGTTGTGTGAAAAATAACTACAAGAAGGCTACTTATAGTTATCTCCCTAACCTAGTCCTATTAGGACTAGGGCTCTTCTCTCCTACATGGGCCATGGCCCTCTTTAATTTAGAAGACCAAGTCTTCTAATTAATTCATGGCCCAGTTAATTAATTTGACCAGGCTTTATTTAATCTCCCAATTAAATAGCCCAATTAATTAACTTAATCTCCAATTTAATTAAATCAGACTCTAAGTCCATTTAATTAAAATCTCTTTTAATTAATTAAATCCAACTTAATTAATTAATCCACAAATTAAATTCCAATTTAATTTATGATCCTGATCCAATTCCAATTGGATCCCATTTTGTTCCAATTGGGTCGACCCAGTCGACCCACCCATAATAATCGACCCAGTCGATTATTCACCCAGTCGACCCAGTCGACTCGGTCGTTCTTATTTCCTCGCTTTCGCTTCATGTGTATTGTATATGCCCCCGTAGGTTCACCATATAATTGGCCGTGGGTTATAATTAAATATTATTTAATTATTCGAGTAAGATTTACTCTAAATCAATCGAACACTCTGTCGATTGATCATTCCAAAATTAGCACCCCTGCCAATTTGGGAATTCTCCCACACTCCACGGTCGATGTCCAGCCACAAGCCCATGGAGCCCAATCACTGGTGAATTAATTCAGTGAACCTTTTATCATTTACAATTTCCATATACGCCAAAATCTCTCCATCGATCAATCTCCCAGTCGAGACTTAAGGGTATGGTCTTTCATCGGATTCCCTTTTCTTTTGTCTTGACCTTATGCATTCTGGTCTCGAAATAATTCTCTTTGACTTAACCTTTATGAGCTACTTACATAAAGCCGTCAAATACCTCGGCCGAGGATTTTACCAGAATTAATTTCTCACAGAAATCCATAGGAGAATTTCCCAACCTATCAAGTCGGGTCAATGGATCCTTTGTTGATGATATGAACTTGCATACGAGTTCCTCTATACCCAACATGAGTCCACACAGACTTTCTGGCGATCCCCAGTCAGTCGGAACTCATATCAAAGCATAGACGTTCTCGCACCAAATAAACCCTATCATCTCAAGTAGTTAGGGATCGTTCCTCGTATACTATTGCAAATTGGAATAACTTCATCCCCGATATGCGACTACCGCTTCCATGGTGAGTTATTTCCTAATTGGGGTATTCAGTGCACTTGCCATCCCAGCAAGACACCCACTTATGTGTATCGACTATCCCAGTCACGCTCGTGGACCCCAGCGTTCTCCAGTTCATCGGAGTATACACAATAGTGAGAGTCTAACCGAATCCAACGATGTCCTATCTCGATTGGATTTTACGACTCTTGAATATGTTCTAGATCATGGCCTTGGAGATCAGTCCACGGGTTGTCCCATAGCCCTGTGATCTAAGGACTTCTATCCTTATGCGTAGATAATTATTACATAAGATAAAGATGACCATATAATAATAAAATGCATTTATTAATTCAATTGAATGTTCCTTTCAATTAAATGCAGCCAAATAGTTGGCTTGCAGGACACTATTCTATCAATCTCCCACTTGTACTAAAGCCAACTTTTCATACTTCTGATTCCCATCTTAGACAGATGTTTTTCGGATGCCTTTGAGGCAATGGCTTAGACAGCGGGTCCGTCGTATTATCCCTTGAGGTGACACGTTCCATCTTTATGTCTTTTCTACCAATGATATAACATATCAAATGGTATCATCTTAGTTCGTGCTTGGATTCTGATGAGATCTCGACTCCTTCGCTTGCGAGATAGCTCCATTATTATCACAGAAGATAGTAATGGCTCGACAATGCTAGGTGTCACATCCAATTCCTGGATGAAGTTTTTCATCCAAACACCTTCCTTTGCTGCTTCACTCGCGGCAATGTATTCTGTCTCGGTGGTTGAAACTGCGGTAGTGTCTTGCTTGGAGCTCTTCGAGCTTACCGCACCACTATTGAGGCAGAACACGTATCCAGATGTCGACTTGAAGTCGTCTACATCACATTGGAAGCTAGAATAAGTATAGCCTTCCAATTTCAATTCTCCTCCACCGTATATCAAGAACAATTCCTTAGTCCTTCTCAGGTACTTCAGAATTGCCTTTACGGCTATCCAGTGCTGCTCACCTGGATCAGACGGGTAGCGACTTGTAACGCTTAAAGCGTACGCTACGTCTGGTCTAGTACATAACATACCATACATTATGCTTTCTAATGCGGATGCATATGGTACTCGAGACATATTGCTTCTCTCTTCAAGCGTCTTTGGGGCCATAGACTTAGAGAGCGCAATTCCATGTCTCATTGGAATCAATCCTCTCTTGGATTCTTCCAAATTAAATCTCTTCAAGATTTTATCTATGTACTGGGATTGGGAGAGGCCCAGCAGTCCTTTTGATCTATCTCGGTAGATCCTTATACCTAGTACAAAAGATGCTTCTCCCAAATCCTTCATTGAGAATTGTGTAGATAACCATGCTTTAGTTTCGGACAACACTTTCACATTCCAATGAGAAGAATGTCATCAACGTAAAGCACCAAAAATTCAACTGTACTCCCACTGATCTTCTTGTACACGCAAGGTTTGAACACGCTTTTGATGAATCCAAAAGTTTGGATTGTTTCATCGAAACGGATGTTCCAACTTCGGGAAGCTTGCTTCAGCCCATAAATGGACCTCTGGAGTTTGCACACCTTGTGCTCATCTCCTTTGGATGCATATCCTTTTGGTTGCTCCATGTAGATCTCCTTGTCAATGTCCCCATTGAGAAAGGCAGTCTTTACATCCATCTGCCATATCTCGTAGTTATACCACGCAGCTATGGCCAGTAAGATTCGAATGGATTTAGGCATTGCGACGGGCGAGAAGGTCTCCTCAAAGTCGATGCTTGGCCTTTGAGTGTATCCTTTTGCCACTAGTCGCGCCTTGTAGGTTATTACCTCTCCGTTCACTCCAAGCTTTCGCTTATAGATCCACTTGCAACCCACGGGAGCTACTCCCACTGGTGGATCTACCAAGGCCCAGACCTTGTTCGAGTGCATGGAGTCCAATTCGAATTCCATGGCTTCACGCCACTTTCCCGAGTCTATGCCTAGCATAGCCTCTTCGTAAGTCCTTGGGTCGGTTAGAGACTGTCTAGTCTCACGCAGCAGACCGTAGTACCTCTTGGGTTCTCTACGTTGTCTTTCTGACTTACGAAGCACCGGTGTACTTTCTGGTGCACTTTCATGCTCATGTTCTCCCACTGCCTGTGGTGATGGGTCGGCTTGATTGACCTCTTCGGCCTTTTCAGATTCAGTGACGTCATCTAGTTCTACGTTGTGTTCCTTCTTGCCTAGCAAGAAATCCTTCTCCAAGAAGTGTGCGTTCCTTTAGACAAACGTAGTTTATCTTGTAGGATCGTAGAACTTGTATCCTATAGAGTTTTCTGGATACCCCACGAATTGCATAAGATGGACTTTACGTCCAACTTATCTCCCACCAGCTTATTCACATAAGCGGGAGACCCCATATGCGCATGAATGCATATGAATGTACAATACCAAAACTCATATCACGTGATATGTTTTTGGAACTGGCTTCAGAGATACTTAGCTCAGTATCTTCGATTTTCTCGATCAAGTTTTATTTGTTTGAATAAGGAATTTCATGTAAGATTTCTTAATGGACATTTACATGTCCAGAATGCTTGACAACATACAATGTCTCGAGCGGGTCTTACATTTCGAGAATCTAATTCTCTATTAAATAATCAATGGTGTACTGCCAATGCATGTTCGATTTTGAATCGATCCAAATCTCTTACATGCTTTCATTGATTAGGCTCTCTTCTTTATTCCAAAAGTAATTTGGAATTGTACATCACAACGTACTTTTACCCATGAGGGTACTAGAGACGCCTTATCTCCCACTAATGTTTTAGTGTTTCTACACACTTTTAAATGGATTAAATCCATTTCAATTGTTTATTCCTATTGGTTGCCTAGCAACCAACTACTAAATCTAATTTTCATTAATCAAGATTCGAAAGTCGGTTACTATGTACAGTATCCCAGTCAAGCTCGACCCAGTCGAGCTCAGTCTTTGAATCTTTTAATTCAGAAATATGTTTCAGTATTCGTGTATCACCTTTCGGTTTTTACAACGACTCAAGTGTGTGAAATCTTGATTATTTATATTTTATTGACTATGCATAATATATTTGGTCGATATATGAGTATCCATACTCATTTGCTTATTTACACCTTTTGCGTATAAATCTTATAGCGCAATCAGTTCCAACCATTATGGAACTATCACATCCCTCAAGACAAGGGATGGTATAAGCAAATTCTAATGATCTAAATAATTCATGGCTTTAGATGCATTGAATGCATCAATGAGTGCTTCATCGGGCATCCAACACCCTTATGCATTACTTTAACCATAATGTTAAGTTCAATAAAATTCAATCATCCCTTATGGGATGAATAGGTTCAATTCCCTCTTTCCCTTGATCTCAATCCATGGAAGAACCATTTTGATTGACTTTACAACTTATCATCCTTACAGAAAAACCTCTAAGGTTATTTCCCTTCAGAGAGGATTCATTCCCCTTCTTCCATCTCTCGAGCCTTTTGAGGCCTTTTAACAAGATGTTACTTCCCATTTATGGGAGATTTCATGTTTGCCTTCAAGAAAATTTGGGCTTGAGAACCATCCTCAACCCTCTGGTGAAACTTATCACCTTTCTTATTTGAAGAGTAACTTCGAAAAAGGCAGCCTGGTGAAACCTATCACCATTCCAGTCGAAGTGTAACTTCGAAAGGAAAACCAATGAAATCATTGTAAGGAGATTAGTCCTTGCTTGGACTCGAGAAGTCATTCAAAATTCATTTGGGTTCAGTCAATTTATTTGATTCAAGTATGATGGTAAAATATTCAAGGATACATCATTTATGAAAAACTATCATAAACATGACGATAAATACGCGACAGATTAATATCAATGCATAATTTACAAACATGGTTTTCATTTGTAAATTACTCCCACTATTTTTGTCGAATACTTATGCCCCCACATAAGGTTCGGGAAATAAAAATTTCCTAATGGGCTCAAGGCCCAAATGCAATCGCTCAGTACCCATGACTCGTTGGCCATACCAATTGATCCACTTGGTGGGCGATCATGTCGTCGGTTAACCATCCCAGCTAACCCTTGAGTTCATTTAGCCTCGGTTTTCGTTATGGACCCACGACTCGTGAGACATCCATACTTACTCGCGTTAAATCATGTCCAATACTCGTGAAGAGAAATAGTTTAATCCTAGACGCCCCACGACTCGTGAGACAGCGCCTAGAACCTTGCTATCCCCTCCCTTGGCACTAAACTGTGCATCGAGGCAATAGACATATCATCTTCCTATAGCTCGACCCACGACTCGTGAGACATCGAGATATATTCGTACAATATGCCTAAGACCTAGTAATTGGATAGGCTCGGACCATAGACACCATTCATATGCGCCCGTTATTCGATTTAATATTCTAATTGAATTTTAAGTTCAATTGGAGGTTTTAAGTTTTTCTTGTGCGAGGTCTCATCAGATTATGCTTTATCTTGTTTACGTTTTTCTATCCTAAGCATGCATCTCATACATCAAAGAATAATTACGAAAAAGTAAACATTCATCACCTAGCATTGCACACACGATTGATCGATTGCCCATCCTATGCGATCCATCACGAGCCACATGATGGACCAATTGGTCAGTATAGGGTGGAAATTAAATGTCCTAACTATTACAATTTTCAAACCCATACATCATGGGCCTTCTTGTACTATCCAGCTTGATTGGGTCTTCATGTAATGAATTGGGCCTCCATGTCCTCCAAGGTTATGGGCCTCCATGTGGATCTCCAAGTCTTCATGAGGTCTTCTCGGCTCCAAGCCTAATCTAAGCCTAGCTTATAAAAATAAAGGCCCTATTCTATTACAATTGTTTGCGCAAGCAAGGGCACCAATCAGGCCCATTTAATTACAATCCATAAAATAAATAAACCAAAACTACACAGGGCTTAGGGGCAAAATCGACCATCCACATATTCACACAAGAACATGCATAAATTCACATAAGGGCATAAATGTAAATTTACCGGCTCCTTTAATTTTAATTCCCAAAAATTATCCAAGTTAATTTAATTTTGAATTAACAATTAATCTCTAAGATTAATTAACTCTTACTTGAGTTCTAAGTAATCTACAAGTTTTATCTTGATAAAGTTGGTTAATTAAGATAGTTACAAATCTTCCAAGATTACTATCTTATCCAAAACTCTAAGTTTCCCAATTTTACAAATCTCCAAGATTCTCAAGATAATACTATTTTGAATAGATTAGTTAACTAAGGTAGTGTCCAAATCCACCAAGATTTCTACCTTATCCAAAACTCCAAGTTTCCTAATTTAATAAGATCTCTAAGATCTTTAATCTTGGTAACTTACTAGAAGAGATTAATTTTAATTAAATCTCTTCTTACAATTGAAACTCTAAGTTTCCTTGTTTAATAAGATCTCTAAGATCTTTAATCTTGGTAACTTACTAGAAGACATTAATTATAATTAAATGTCTTATCTCAAATGAAACTCTAAGTTTCCTTGTTAATTAGATCTCTAAGATCTATCCAAGATTCACCAAGATTCCATAACAACCAAATCTCCAAGATTTTGTTCAAGATTATCCAAAATTCTGCCACGATTTTTTTTTTTTTTTGAACCACCATATCATCGCCGAAGAATGTTCGGCTTCAAGTTGCAATTTACAAAATCAAATTGCAATTCATGATGTTTGCTTCAAAATTTATGTAGCACATGCCAAATTAAAACAACATACATGCTATTACAACTAGTCACGTTAGTAGTGTCTACAAAAGAAAATCAAAAATGTGTGCCGAGCACTAATTCTCACCAAGAGAATAAAGCGCCGATCTGATTACTTTGATTTCTTTTTGTTTTGTTTTAATTTGTGTTTGATTACTTGTTGATTTAATTAGAAACAGATCCAGTTCAATTAAATCCCAATCAAAAATTAAAAACAACATGATAAAATTTTTCGAATCCTAAATTAAACATTAACTCCAAGTTAATTAAACATACGTCCTATAACATGCAAAGTTAAAGAACTAGCCACATAAATCAAACATATGATTTAATAAACACAGAATTTGCAAATTCATATATATACAAAGCCTAGAGTTGGCTCTGATACCACTGTTGGGATTCGGTAAGATAAACAGCCTTAGGTACAGCGGAATATAAAAATTTTAGGACCTCTTACGGAATCTTGCCAGGATATTCTCTAGTTGTATATATATGAATAAATAAAACGATAGTATAAGTTTGCACGTTATGCCTATCTCCTTGCAAATCCAAGTTGGCAGTCAGCAAAACGGACTCTGAATTTCTCCTCAGCCAAATCGACCCAAGCTCTGCAGTAGCACCCCACGTGTTGCGCCTCTACGGGTTGATACACCACAATTACACGAAAATAATAAATCTTGATCAGCTAGAACACAAGATATATTATGATCTAGGATATAGGAACGATTTTGGAACAAAGTCGAAAACAAAAATTCTTCCTAAAGGAAGACAGGGTTCGGCTATTGCAGTGTGGGAGAGGGAGAGAGTATTTTGCTCTTGCTCAATTTTTTGCTAATTGAGTTGTGTGAAAAATAACTACAAGAAGGCTACTTATAGTTATCTCCCTAACCTAGTCCTATTAGGACTAGGGCTCTTCTCTCCTACATGGGCCATGGCCCTCTTTAATTTAGAAGACCAAGTCTTCTAATTAATTCATGGCCCAGTTAATTAATTTGACCAGGCTTTATTTAATCTCCCAATTAAATAACCCAATTAATTAACTTAATCTCCAATTTAATTAAATCAGACTCTAAGTCCATTTAATTAAAATCCCTTTTAATTAATTAAATCCAACTTAATTAATTAATCCACAAATTAAATTCCAATTTAATTTATGATCCTGATCCAATTCCAATTGGATCCCATTTTGTTCCAATTGGGTCGACCCAGTCGACCCACCCATAATAATCGACCCAGTCGATTATTCACCCAGTCGACCCAGTCGACTCGGTCGTTCTTATTTCCTCGCTTTCGCTTCATGTGTATTGTGTATGCCCCTGTAGGTTCACCATATAATTGGCCGTGGGTTATAATTAAATATTATTTAATTATTCGAGTAAGATTTACTCTAAATCAATCGAACACTCTGTCGATTGATCATTCCAAAATTAGCACCCCTGCCAATTTGGGAATTCTCCCACACTCCACGGTCGATGTCCAGCCACAAGCCCATGGAGCCCAATCACTGGTGAATTAATTCAGTGAACCTTTTATCATTTACAATTTCCATATACGCCATAATCTCTCCATCGATCAATCTCCCAGTCGAGACTTAAGGGTATGGTCTTTCATCGGATTCCCTTTTCTTTTGTCTTGACCTTATGCATTCTGGTCTCGAAATAATTCTCTTTGACTTAACTTTTATGAGCTACTTACATAAAGCCGTCAGATACCTCGGCCGAGGATTTTACCAGAATTAATTTCTCACAGAAATCCATAGGAGAATTTCCCAATCTATCAAGTCGGGTCAATGGATCATTTGTTGATGATATGAACTTGCATACGAGTTCCTCTATACCCAACATGAGTCCACAGAGACTTTCTGGCGATCCCCAGTCAGTCGGAACTCATATCAAAGCATAGACGTTCTCGGACCAAATAAACCCTATCATCTCAAGTAGTTAGGGATCGTTCCTCGTATACTATTGCAAATTGGAATAACTTCATCCCCGATATGCGACTACCGCTTCCATGGTGAGTTATTTCCTAATTGGGGTATTCAGTGCACTTGCCATCCCAGCAAGACACCCACTTATGTGTATCGACTATCCCAGTCACGCTCATGGACCCCAGCGTTCTCCAGTTCATCGGAGTATACACAATAGTGAGAGTCTAACCGAACCCAACGATGTCCTATCTCGATTGGATTCTACGACTCTTGAATATGTTCTAGATCACGGCCTTGGAGATCAGTCCACGGGTTGTCCCATAGCCCTGTGATCTAAGGACTTCTATCCTTATGCGTAGATAATTATTACATAAGATAAAGATGACCATATAATAATAAAATGCATTTATTAATCCAATTGAATGGTCCTTTCAATTAAATGCAGCCAAATAGTTGGCTTGCAGGACACTATTCTATCATCCATGTTATTCCATCAACATGTACCTAAAATTTTTTGGAGTGATGCTGCTCTCACTGCATGTTATTTAATAAATAGAATGCTTTCATCTGTCTTGCTTGGTAAATCACCATATTCAGTTCTTTTCCCAAATGAACAATTGTTCCATCTCCTTCCTTGCATATTTGGGTCAGTGTACTTTGTTCATCAATTGGCTCGAGGTGTTGATAAGTTAAGTCCTAGTGCTATCAAATGCGTCTTCTTAGGTTATTCTCGTACTCAAAAAGGTTACAGATGTCACGATCCAGTGTCTAATAAATTTTATACAAGTTCAGATGTAAGCTTTTTCGAGTCTACACCATATTTCTCTCAGTCCTACCCTTATACTGACGTCGAAGAAACTCTTCCCCTTCTGGTTCTCATCCCTTTTTCCTCACCTAATCCCACTTCACAAAATCCACCCATGAACCGTTTATATCGTCCTGACTTGCAGGTATATGTTCGTCATAAATTACAAGAGATTCCTCATGTCTCACAACCTCCTCCCAGCGTTACTCCGTCTACACATCCTGACTCATCTACCTCGGAGATGGATATTCCTATTGCCCTACGCAAAGGTAAAAGAACTTGTACTTCACATCCTATTTCTAACTTTGTGTCTTATGATCAGTTATCACCGTCTTACCTATCTATTGTCGCAACTTTGAACTCTGTATCTATCCCTAAATCTTTTTCTGAAGTCATGTCTCACCTTGGTTGGAAATCTGCTATGGATGAATGTTGGGATTCACTAAGAAAACAGCCCTAGGCACAGCGGAATATAAAAAATTTTAGGGCCTCTTAAAGAATCTTGCCAGGATATTCACTAGTTGTATATATATGAATATAATTAAATGATAGTATAAGTTTTCTCGTTTATACCTATCTCCTTGCAAATCCTTGGCTAGCAAGACGAGCTCTGAATTCTGCCCCGGTAAGATCGACCCACACTTTTTGAGTAGCGCCCCACGTGTTGCGCCTCTACGAGTTGATACACCACAATATCACGAAAATTAATATATCCTAATCAACTGGAACATAGGGTATATTAATATCTAGGTTTTAGAACAACTTTGGAACGAAAAATCGAAAACGAAAAATTCTTCCAAAGTGGAAGTAGGTTCGGCCGATCACAAGAGGGAGAGGGAGAGAATTTTTGCTTTTCTTGTTTTGCTTGTAGAGTTATGTGTGAGATATGAGACCTAGTCTCTTATTTATAGATATCTCTCATATCCTAATCCTTCTAGGTTTAGGATACTAATTCTCCTACATGGGCCATGGCCCTCTTTAATTAGAAGACCAAGTCTTCTAATTAATTCATGGCCCATATTAATTAATCTTTCAGGGCTTTATTTAATTTTCCAATTAAATAGCCCAATTAATTAAATCATCTCCCAATTAATTAATTTAAACTCCAAGTCTAATTAATTAATTATTCCTTTAATTAAATCATAATTAATTAATTTACTCATAAATTAAATTCGAATTTAATTTATAATCTTGATCCAATTCCAATTGAATCCATTTTCGTTCCATATGGGTCGACCCAGTCGACCCACCCATTTAATCGACCCAGTCGATTTTGACTCAGTCGACCCAGTCGACTCGTTCGTTCTTGTTTCCTCGCTTTCGCTTCATGTGTATTGTCTATGCCCCCGTAGGTTCACCACATAATTGGCCGCGGGTTATAATTAAATTTTATTTAATTACTCGAGCAATTAATACTCTAAATTAATCGAACACTCTGTCGATTAATCATTCCAAAATTAGCACCCCTGCTAATTTGAGAATTCTCCCACACTCCACGGTCGATGTCCAGTCACAAGCCCATGGAGCCCAATCACTGGTGAATTAATTCAGTGAACCTTTTATCATTTACAATTTCCATATACGACATAATATCTCCATCGATCAATCTCCCAGTCGAGACTTAAGGGTATGGTCTTTCATCGGATTCCCTTTCATTTCGTCTCGACCTTATGTATTCTGTTCTTGAAATAAATTCTCTTTGACTTAATCTTTATGAGCTACTTACATAAAGTCGTCAGATACCTTGGCCAAGGATTTTACCAGAATTAATTTCTCACAGAAATTCATAGGAGAATTTCCCAACCTATCAAGTCGGGTCAATGGATCCTTTGTTGATGATATGAATCTGCATACGAGTTCCTCTATCAAGTCGGGTCAATGGATCCATCCCAGCAAGCCACCCACTTATGTGTATCGACTATCCCAGTCACGCTCGTGGACCCCAGCGTCCTCCAGTTCATCGGAGTATACACAACAGTGAGAGTCTAACCGAATCCAATGATGTCCTATCTCAATTGGATTCTACGACTCTTGAATTAGTTCTAAATCACGGCCTTGGAGATCAGTCCACGGGTTGTCCCATAGCCCTGTGATCTAAGGACTTCTATCCTTATGCGTAGATAATTATTACATAAGATAAAGATGACCATTTAATAAAGTGCATTTATTAATCGAAATTGAATAGTTCCGCATTTATTACAATAAATCCTAGCCATACAGCTGGCTTGCAGGACACTATTTCTATCAATCTCCCACTTGTCCTAAAGCCAGTCCTTTATGTTCTTGAGTCCCATCTTATGCAGATGTTTCTCAAATGCCTTTTGAGGCAGAGGCTTCGTTAGCGGGTCCGCCGTATTATCTTCTGAGTCGACACGTTCCATCTTCATGTCTCCTCTACCAATGATATCTCTTATCACGTGGTATCGTCTCAGTACGTGCCTGGATTTCTGATGAGATCTCGGCTCCTTTGCTTGCGCTATTGCCCCATTATTATCGCAGAAGATAGTAATGGGCTCAGCAATGCTAGGTATCACATCCAATTCCTGGATGAAGTTCCTCATCCAAACACCTTCCTTTGCTGCGTCACTCGCGGCAATGTATTCTGCTTCGGTGGTTGAATCCGCGGTTGTTTCCTGCTTGGAGCTCTTCCAGCTAACCGCACCACCATTGAGGCAGAAAACGTATCCTGATGTCGACTTGAAGTCGTCTACATCACATTGGAAGCTCGAGTCTGTATAGCCTTCCAATTTCAATTCTCCTCCACCGTATACCAAGAACAATTCCTTAGTCCTTCTCAGGTATTTCAGAATTGCCTTTACGGCTATCCAGTGTTGCTCACCTGGATCAGACTGGTAGCGACTTGTAACGCTCAGGGCGTACGCTACGTCTGGTCTCGTACATAGCATACCATACATTATGCTTCCTATCGCGGATGCATATGGTACTCGAGACATATTGCTTCTCTCTTCAGGCGTCTTTGGGGCCATAGACTTAGAGAGTGCAATCCCATGTCTTATTGGAAACAATCCTCTCTTGGATTCTTCCATACTAAATCTTTTCAAGATTTTGTCTATGTACTGGGATTGGGAGAGGCCCAGCAGTCCTTTTGATCTATGTCGGTAGATCCTTATACCTAGTACAAAGGATGCTTCTCCCATATCCTTCATTGAGAATTGTGTAGATAACCATGCTTTAGTTTCAGACAACGCTTTCACATTGTTTCCAATGGGAAGAATGTCGTCAACGTAAAGCACCAAAAATTCAACTGTACTCCCACTGATCTTCTTGTACACGCAAGGTTCGAACATGTTTTTGATGAATCCAAAAGTTTGGATTGTCTCATCGAAACGAATGTTCCAACTTCGGGAAGCTTGCTTCAGTCCATAAATGGACCTCTGGAGTTTGCACACCTTGTGTTCATCTCCTTTGGATGCATATCCTTTTGGTTGCTCCAGGTAGATCTCCTTATCAATGTCCCCATTGAGAAAGGCAGTCTTTACATCCATCTGCCATATCTCGTAGTTAAACCACGCAGCTATGGCCAGCAAGATCCGAATGGATTTGGGCATTGCGACGGGCGAGAAGGTATCCTCAAAGTCGATACCTGGTCTTTGAGTGTATCCTTTTGCCACTAGTCGCGCCTTGTAGGTTATTACCTCTCCGTTCACTCCAAGCTTTCGCTTATAGATCCACTTGCAACCCACGGGAGTCACTCCCACTGGTGGATCTACCAAGGCCCAGACCTTGTTTGAGTGCATGGAGTCCAATTCGGATTCCATGGCTTCGCGCCACTTTCCCGAGTCTATGTCTAGCATAGCCTCTTCGTAAGTCCTTGGGTCGGTTAGAGACTGTCATGTCTCATGCAGCAGACCGTAATACCTCTCGGGTTCTCTACGTTGTCTTTCTGACCTACGAAGTATTGGTGTACTCTCTGGTGCACTTTCATGCTCATGTTCTCCCACTGCCTGTGGCGATGGGTCAGCTCGATCGACCTCTAAGGCCTTTTCAGCTTCAGTGACCTCATCTAGTTCTACGTTATTTTCTTTCTTGTCCACCAAGAAATCCTTCTCCAAGAAGTGAGCGTTCCTCGAGACAAACGTAGTTTGTCTTGTAGGATCGTAGAACTCGTATCCTATTGAGTTTTCTGGATACCCCACGAATTTGCACAAAGTGGATTTAGTTTCCAATTTATCTCCCACTAGCTTTTTAACATAAGCGGGAGATCCCCATATGCGCATGAATGCGTATGAGGGTGCCTTGCCAAACCATAATTCGTATGGTGTCTTTTCTACGGATTTAGAAGGTACCATGTTTAGTATCTTCGTTGCCGTGAGGAGGGCATGTCCCCAAAATGAAAGAGGAAGGTCAGTGGCACTCATGATGGATCGAACCATGTCCATCAAGGTTCGATTCCTTCTCTCTGCTACTCCATTTAATTGGGGTGTTGCAGGAGGAGTCCACTGTGATAGTATTTCATGCTCTACAAGATAATTTAGAAATTCGTTACTAAGAAATTCTCCGCCTCGGTCAGAACGAAGAGCCTTTATCGTATGACCAAGTTGATTCTCTACTTCAATCTTGAATTCTTTGAATCGCTCAAAGGCTTCAGACTTGTGTTTCAACAAGAACACATATCCATAACGACTATAGTCGTCGGTGAAAGTGATGAAGTAGTCATAGCCACCTCGGGCGCTTTTTCTTAGTGGTCCACATACGTCAGTATGTATCAAGTCCAATGTTTGCTTGGCTCGCTCAGGGTTTCCCTTAAATGGCAACTTAGCCATTTTACCCTTTAAACATGGTTCACATGTTGGCATTTCATCAATGCGATTGATTTCAATCGCTCCAGAAGATGCTAACTTTTGAATCCTTGACTTAGATATATGTCCAAGTCGAGCGTGCCATAATTGGGCAGATATTTTATTATCTTGTTTCCTTTTGTTTTGTTGTACATGCATCACTAACTTAGGTGGTTCAATGGTATATAGTCCATCTTTTAATGTACCAGTGAAAAACATATTATCATTCATGAATAACGAAAAGGAACCTTTATTAATAGTAAAATTAAAACCTTCATTATCCAAAACATGAATATAAATAATGTTTTTCACCAAACCATGTACATAAAGAACGTTCCTAAGGACTAATTTATTACCACCTAAATCTAACTCCACTTCGCCTATGGCCTCGGCAGCAGCTCTAGCTCCATTGCCAAATCTTAGGATCCAATCCCCTGGCCTAAGTGGCCTTGTTGCTCCCATCACCTGTAAATCATTACAAAGATGAGAACCACAAGCAGTGTCTAGCACCCATGATGCACATTTAATTGATAAATTAACTTCAACAAGGAATATACCTTTCGAGCTCTCCAAGAACTCTTTGCAGTTCCTCTTCCAGTGTCCAGGTTTCTTGCAGTAGAAACATTTATGTTCACCAGACGAAGCTTTACGCTTCTTTCCCTTCCCTATGGGCCCAGATGGTGCTTTGCCATTGCTTGAAGAAGCATTTCCTTTCCCTTTCCCTTTCTTTGTCTTCTTGGACTTGGATTGGGTCGAGGTAGCAACCATCACTGGCTTCTCTCTTTTCATGGAAGCCTCGGCAGTGGCGAGCATATTAGCCAACTCGTGAAGTTCAACATCCATCTTGTGCATGTTGTAGTTCACTACGAATTGCTCGAATGATCTTGGCAACGACTGGAGGATTATATCCTGGCAGTAGGTTTTGTCCATCTTTACGTCAAGATGTCCAAGCTTTTCAATAAGCCCAATCATCTTGATGCAGTGAGATCGAACATCAGCACCTTCAGCCATCCTCGTTTGTTGCAAAGTCTTCGCAGTTTCATACCGCTCGTATCTACTTTGCACCCCAAATAGACCATTCAGGTGCGTGTAGATTTCAAAAGAAGACTTCATATGCTCGTGCTGCTTTTGAAGCTCATTCGACATAGATGCCAACATGAGACAACGTGACTGCAAGTCATCGTCAAGCCATAAATCCACGGCTTCTTTCTCAGTATCATCGGCATCCTTAGCAAGTTCGGGAGGGGGCCCATCAAGGACAAAACCTCGCTTTTCAGAAGCGAGAATGATCTTAAGGTTCCTGACCCAGTCATGGAAGTTGGGTCCAGTCAACTTGTTTTGTTCAAGTATGATGGAAATAGGATTCTTAGACATTATATCTACAAAATGACGAGAGAAGAAATAAATACGCGAAAGATTAAAAATGCACAATTTACAAACATGGTTTTTATTTGTAAATTACTCCCACTATTTTAATCAAAATCTTATGCCCCTACATAAGTTTCGGGAATTTAAAATATCCTAGTGGGCTTAAGGCCCAAATGCAATCTCCTAGTACCCACGACTCGTTGGCCATACTATTTGATCCACTTGGTGGTCGATTACGTCGACGGTTAACCATCGCAGCTAACCCTTAAGTTCATTTAGCCTCGTTTTTCGATATGGACCCACGACTCGTGAGACATCCATACTTACTAGCGTTAAATCATGTCCAATACTCGTGAAGAGAAATAGTTCAATCCTAGACACCCCACGACTCGTGAGACAGCGCCTAAAACCTTGCTATCCCCTCCCTTGGCACTTTCTCGTGCATCGAGGCAATAGACATATCACCTTCCTATAGCTCGACCCACGACTCGTGAGACATCGAGATATATTCGTGCAATATGCCTAAGACCTAGTAATTGGATAGGCTCGGACCATAGACACTATTCATATGCGCCCGTTATTCGATTTAATATTCTAATTGAATTTTAAGTTCAATTGGAGGTTTCTAAGTGTGCGAGGTCTCATCAGATTATTCTTATCTTGTTTACGTTTTCTATCCTAAGCATGCATCTCATACATCAAAGAATAATTTGCGAAAAAGTAAACATTCATCACCTAGCAAGATATGATTGGTCGATTGCCCATCCTATGCGATCCATCACGAGCCAAGTGATGAATCAATTGGTCAGTCTAGGGTGAAAATTAAATGTCCTAACTATTACAATTTTCAAACCCATACATCATGGGCCTTCTTGTAATATCCAGCTTGATTGGGCCTCCATGTCCTCCAAGGTAAATGGGCCTCCATGTGGATCTCCAAGTCTTCATGAGGTCTTCTCGGCTCCAAGCCTTATCTAAGCCTAGCTTATAAAAATAAATGGCCTATTCTATTACATTCGTTTGCGCAAGCAAGGGCACCAATCAGGCCCATTTAATTACAACCCATAAAATAAATAAACCAAAACTACACAGGGCTTAAGGGCAAAATCGACCAATCCACATATTCACACAAGAACATGCATAAATTCACATAAGGGCAATAATGTAAATTTACCGGCTTCATTAATTTTAATTCGCAAAAATTCATCCAAGTTAATTAATTTTGAATTAACAATTAACCTCTAAGATTAATTTAGCTCTTACTTGAGCTCTAAGTAATCTACAATTCTTATCTTGATTAAATTGGTTAATTAAGGTAATCTAAATCTCTAAGATTCTTACCTTATCCAAAACTCTAAGTTTCCCAAAATTTCAAACCTCCAAGATTCTCAAGATAATCCTATTTTGACTAGATTAGTTTAATTAAGGTAGTGTTCACATCTAACAAGATAACTACCTTATCCAAAAACTCTAAGTTTCCTAATCTTCCAAAATTCTCCAAGATTTTCAGGACTTTCAAAATAGGCGTGTTTGAGATCAACCAAAATTCAGCCAAGTAGTGACGAATAGGACACCGCCATGTGGTAGCACACACGCGGCCACGGAGGCCGCGCGTGAGCCGCACGCAGCGGCTGCTGCCGCGCGTAACAGCACGCAGCAGCGTGCTGCTGCGCGTTGCAAGCACGCGACAGCCTGCCCGAAGGCAGCAGCCGTGTGCTGCACGCGCAGACAGCGCGTTGTTTACGCGCTGCTGCTCGCGGCAGCTTGCGGTGGCCGCCCAGCCGCGGTGCGCTGCCGCGCACCGCCGCGTGCCACCGCGGTTGAACTCAAAAAAAAAAATTTATTTCGATTACTCACATGATTTAATTTAACATATCCAGTCTAATTAAATCCCAATCCAAAAATAAAACTAACATGATAAAATTTTTCGAATCTAAAATTACCCATTAACTCCAAGTTAAACAATAAACGTCCTATAACATGCAAAGTTAAAGAACTAGCCACATAAATCAAACATATGATTTAATAAACACAGAATTTGCAAATTCATATATATACAAAGCCTAAACCTGGCTCTGATACCACTGTTGGGATTCACTAAGAAAACAGCCCTAGGCACAGCGGAATATAAAAAATTTTAGGGCCTCTTAAAGAATCTTGCCAGGATATTCTCTAGTTGTATATATATGAATATAATTAAATGATAGTATAAGTTTTCTCGTTTATACCTATCTCCTTGCAAATCCTTGGCTAGCAAGACGAGCTCTGAATTCTGCCCCGGTAAGATCGACCCACACCTTTTGAGTAGCGCCCCACGTGTTGTGCCTCTACGAGTTGATACACCACAATATCACGAAAATTAATATATCCTAATCAACTGGAACATAGCGTATATTAATATCTAGGTTTTAGAACAACTTTGGAACGAAAAATTGAAAACGAAAAATTCTTCCAAAGTGGAAGTAGGTTCGGCCGATCACAAGAGGGAGAGGGAGAGAATTTTTGCTTTTCTTGTTTTGCTTGTAGAGTTATGTGTGAGATATGAGACCTAGTCTCTTATTTATAGATATCTCTCATATCCTAATCCTTCTAGGTTTAGGATACTAATTCTCCTACATGGGCCATGGCCCTCTTTAATTAGAAGACCAAGTCTTCTAATTAATTCATGGCCCATATTAATTAATCTTTCAGGGCTTTATTTAATTTCCCAATTAAATAGCCCAATTAATTAAATCATCTCCCAATTAATTAATTTAAACTCCAAGTCTAATTAATTAATTATTCCTTTAATTAAATCATAATTAATTAATTTACTCATAAATTAAATTCCAATTTAATTTATAATCTTGATCCAATTCCAATTGAATCCATTTTCGTTCCATATGGGTCGACCCAGTCGACCCACCCATTTAATCGACCCGGTCGACCCACCCATTTAATCGACCCAGTCGATTTTGACTCAGTCGACCCAGTCGACTCGTTCGTTCTTGTTTCCTCGCTTTCGCTTCATGTGTATTGTGTATGCCCCCGTAGGTTCACCACATAATTGGCCGCGGGTTATAATTAAATTTTATTTAATTACTCGAGCAATTAATACTCTAAATTAATCGAACACTCTGTCGATTAATCATTCCAAAATTAGCACCCCTGCTAATTTGGGAATTCTCCCACACTCCACGGTCGATGTCCAGTCACAAGCCCATGGAGCCCAATCACTGGTGAATTAATTCAGTGAACCTTTTATCATTTACAATTTCCATATACGACATAATCTCTCCATCGATCAATCTCCCAGTCGAGACTTAAGGGTATGGTCTTTCATCGAATTCCCTTTCATTTCGTCTCGACCTTATGTATTCTGTTCTTGAAATAAATTCTCTTTGACTTAATCTTTATGAGCTACTTACATAAAGTCGTCAGATACCTTGGCCAAGGATTTTACCAGAATTAATTTCTCACAGAAATTCATAGGAGAATTTCCCAACCTATCAAGTCGGGTCAATGGATCCTTTGTTGATGATATGAATCTGCATACGAGTTCCTCTATGCCCAACGTGAGTCCTCAGAGACTTTCTGGTGATCCCCAGTCAGTCGGAACTCACATCAAAGCACAGACGTTCTCGCACCAGATAAACCCTATCACCTCAAGTTGTTAGGGATCGTTCCTCGTATACTATTGCAAATTGGAATAACTTCAACCCCGATATGCGACTACCGCTTCCATGGTGAGTTATTTCCTAATTGGGGTATTCAGTGCGCTTGCCATCCCAGCAAGCCACCCACTTATGTGTATCGACTATCCCAGTCACGCTCGTGGACCCCAGCGTCCTCCAGTTCATCGGAGTATACACAATAGTGAGAGTCTAACCGAACCCAACGATGTCCTATCTCGATTGGATTCTACGACTCTTGAATATGTTCTAGATCACGGCCTTGGAGATCAGTCCACGGGTTGTCCCATAGCCCTGTGATCTAAGGACTTCTATCCTTATGCGTAGATAATTATTACATAAGATAAAGATGACCATTTAATAAAGTGCATTTATTAATCGAAATTGAATAGTTCCGCATTTATTACAATAAATCCTAGCCATACAGCTGGCTTGCAGGAAACTATTTCTATCAATGAAGAGATGCGTGCTCTATAACAGAATGGTACTTGGGAACTGGTTTCTCTTCCTGTTGGAAAGTCATGTGTGGGTTGTAAGTGGGTTTACACGGTGAAGGTCAACCCAGATGGTTCTATTGAAAAACTAAAAGCCCGTCTTGTTGCCAAAGGCTATACACAGGTATATGGTTTGGATTATTCTGACACTTTCTCTCATGTTGCCAAAATGGCCTCGATACGATTGTTAATATCTTTGGCTGCCTCATTTTCATGGCCTCTCCACCAACTAGATGTCAAAAATGCTTTTTTGCATGGTGACCTATCTGAGAAAGTATATATGGAGCAAGCTCCAGGGTATGTTGCTCAGGGGGAGTCTGGGTTAGTTTGTTATCTAAAGAAATCCTTGTATGGTTTGAAGCAATCTCCTCGGGCATGGTTTGGTCAATTTAGTAGTGTTATCACCAAATTTGGTATGAAGCAATGCCAAGTAGATCACTCTGTTTTCTACCGACAAACTAATGTTGGTAAAATATATCTTGTGGTTAATGTTGATGATATTGTGATCACAGGGAATGACAGTGGAGGAATAAATTAGTCAAAATTATTTTTACAGTCACACTTCCAAACCATGGACTTTGGACAATTGAGGTATTTCCTTGGGATTGAGGTTGCAAGATCGAATCAGGGGATTTCACTTTGCCAGAGAAAGTATACTCTTGATCTGTTATCTGAAACAGGATTGTTGGGGGCGAAACCCGCTGATTCTCCCAGTGTTTCAAGATCAAAACAAAGGACAACATCATGATCTGCAACCTGATCTAAGATGGCTCAAGAATCACCCACCTGAATTGGTGATTGGTGATCCTCTGGATAAAGTGAGAACAAGAAGAGCTGCTGCAAGTGATGCAATGTACGTCAGCTTTCTATCTCAAATTGAGCCCAAACAGATTGAAGAAGCTCTCAGTGATTCCAACTGGATTGAAGCTATGCAAGAAGAGCTAAATCAATTTGAAAGGAATGAAGTCTGGTACTTAGTTCCTAGACCAAGTCATCAAAGAGTCATTGGCACTAAATGGGTATTTAGGAATAAGATGAATGAAGATGGTGAAGTCACCAGAAACAAAGCAAGATTAGTGGCCAAAGGTTATTGTCAAGAAGAAGGAATTGACTTTGATGAGACGTTTGCACCAGTGGCAAGATTAGAGGCAATCAGACTCTTTCTCGCCTACGCTGCTCACAAGAATTTCACAGTCTATCAGATGGATGTGAAATCAGCTTTTCTCAATGGAGAATTGCAAGAAGAAGTTTATGTTGAACAACCTCCTGGATTTGAAGTCTATCAAGAAGAGGACAAATTATATCGTCTGAAGAAAGCTCTTTATGGACTAAAACAGGCTCCAAGAGCATGGTATGATACCTTATCTGATTTTCTTTTAATTAAAGGATTTCGCAAAGGTAAAGTTGACAAGACCTTGTTCACTATTGAATGGGAGGAACATATTTTGCTTGTGCAAATTTATGTGGACGATATCATTTTCGGTTCAACTAATCAACAGATGTGTGATAAGTTCTCAAAGCTGATGCATAACAAGTTTGAAATGAGCATGATGGGAGAACTTAACTATTTTCTTGGTTTGCAAGTTAGACAGTTGCCTGATGGAATCTTCATCAGCCAAGCAAAATACACAAAAGATCTGTTCAAGAAATTTGGTATGGAAACTAGCTCAACTGCTACCATTCCTATGTCTACAAGTCTTCGTTTGGATAAAGATGAAGATGGCAAACCAGTGGACATAACCAAATATAGAGGCATTATTGGTTCATTGTTGTATCTAACAGCAAGTAGACCTGATATCATGTACTCTGTTGGGGTCTGTGCAAGATTCCAATCAAATCCTAAGGAATCTCATCTCTTAGCTGCCAAGAGAATATTAAAATATATTAAGGGCGCTCAAGAATTGGGATTATGGTACCCTAGGGAATCTGGATTTGAACTCATTGGATATTCAGATTCTGACCTTGCAGGCTGCAAGATTGACAGAAAAAGCACAACAGGTGCCTGTCAGTTCTTAGGTAGTCGTCTGATCTCATGGATGATTAAGAAACAGACTTCAGTATCCATATCAACTGCTGAAGCTGAGTACATAGCTGCTGGAGCTTGCTGTGCACAAATCTTATGGTTGAAGCATCAACTGGAAGATTACAATATCAAAATCAGTGGAATACCAATCTACTGTGACAATACAAGTGCAATCAGCCTTACTCAGAATACTACAAGTCATTCAAGGACTAAGCATATTGAGATCAAACATCATTTTATCAGAGATCATGTGGAGAAAGGAAATGTCATGATAGAATATGTATTTACTGAAAATCAAATTGCTGACATCTTCACAAAACCTCTAAGTGAGTCAAGGTTTTCAACTCTAAGAGCTGAACTGGGTTTATTAAAATTAGATGCATAAGCTGAGGGGGAACTCATCAAAAGACCAGAGTTCAACAGCTTACTCATCAATGTTATCTTCAAGGATTAACTCTCAACAGACTAGTTAACTTATGGATTCTTAAAGTCAGGGGGAACGTGTAAGACTAGCGGTACTTCTGATTAAAAGATGAAATCTGTTAATGTCAGTTAGTTGAAGTTATGTTTTCAACAGAAGATTAAAGTCTTGAAGAACAAAGTTGTATTATCTAGCTGGATTGACAAACAGCTAAGGAAGGTTATCAGCTATTGGCTTTCACTGATAACAGCATTGTCATCAGGACAGTAGTCCATCAGATAAGTATATATTTTACTCATCTGATCACTTAAGTAAAAGCAGAACTATTAAAAAAGTTTTATTTAAAAGCACGCTTTTACAAGTAACAGAAGAGCGGTACTTTTCCCGCTCCTCATTTAATGCGATTTGAATTTGAAAGGTCGTAACTGACGCCGCACGATCAGCACTGACAAGAAACGGATCTAACGGTTGGCTGGTATCACGGAATCCAAGATACCCTAACTCTATAAATCCCAATCTGATCAGCCGTGTACCTCTTTACGAACCCTAAACATTCAAAGCATACTTGAGAGAATTTACTTGCAATTTTCTGCAAAATTCTTCCTGTTTTCCTAACCTTCAACAGATTTACAATGGCCGCTGAAGGTATGTTCCTCGTGTATGATTCCTACTACCAATCAGGGACAAATCTGATGAAAGAACTTCTGGAGAAGTTCAAGTCTGCAAACTTGGTAAATTTCATGGAATATAATGAGGGAGTGATCTGGACTGATCAAGTGATGGAGTACTACAACACAGCGAAAGCTGATTACAACGCGCTGGAGATTAAGGCTACAGTGGGAGGTAAATCTATCACTATTACTCCTGCTGTTCTGCACGAGACGTTTGGACTTCCTAACAGTGGACGACATGACGTCACTGTACTGACGGAAGACAAGCACCAACAATTCTGGGCGATCTGCGCCAAGGAGGGAGAAGTGCTGTCTGGAAACATAAGGAAGAAACAACTGAGAGATGAATATCAGCGGATGGCTGATATGGTGTCTAAGCTGATTGAAAACTGCACATTCTCACTGGATGCTATTACCATGAAGAGGTTCAGCATCATGGCTGCCATCTACTATGGACTGGAGGTCAACTGGCCAATCATAGTTTGGTACATCTTGGCTGATTTCCTTGATGTAAAGAAAGGAAAAGGCCCCTCCACCAACCACAGGATCACGCTCAGTTACCTGCTGTTCAAACTGGGGTGTCCTATGCTGAATGGGAAGGAAATTCACAAGTCCAAAGCCATGAACAAATACTTGCCTGTTTTGAAAAGAAAGGCTGATGAGCCTGAGGATGAAGATGAGGAATCAAAGGAGATTCCTGCCAAAAGGCCAAAAAGATTAGTCAAAACAGCCAGCTTAGCTGTTGAGACTAAAAAGAAGAAGGCTGCTGATGAGCCTAAAAAGAAAGAAATCAAGCAGATGGAGAAAGTGACTTCTGCTACTGAAGCCACTAAAATCATAGAAACTATAATCACTGATGTAAGGACTGGATCCCCTGCATCACCATCACGAACTCCATCAGCTGAAAAACCTGCTGAGAATGTCTCTC
Source organism: Penstemon eatonii (assembly GCA_038501285.1). Taxonomy (NCBI): domain Eukaryota; kingdom Viridiplantae; phylum Streptophyta; class Magnoliopsida; order Lamiales; family Plantaginaceae; genus Penstemon; species Penstemon eatonii. The sequence goes on from CM076714.1 coordinate 47,901,944, forward strand.
ACAGGACAAGAAGCCAAATAAGGGATACTGCTACTTCAAGACCTATTCAGGGTCTGTCAAAGAAGTCAGCAAGGAAGCAGATGACATTCTTACAGAAGGACACTGAATTGGTAGATTTGGTGAGATCAAGTCCTGAGTCTGCTGAAAGACCCCTTGAAACTGTTGACACTTCTGTTGCTGATAAAGCTGATGCGCAATAGTTGACTCAAAGTGCACCAACAGTTGAGGTTGCTCAACCTCAAGAAGATCCAGATGTCCAAATCATCCATCCTATAGCTGCTGCTCCCATCTCTTCTGCTGGTCCAGCTCCTGCTCCAGCTGATAAAGGAAAAAGAAAAATAGTGCATAAAAGAAAGAAGATCTCTAAAGCTGACAAGAGAGCAAGAGAGGAAGCTGAACAGAGAAAGCAAGATGAAGCTGAAGAGAAGAAGGCACTTGAGCTAAGCAAGGCTCAAGCTGCTAAGGATGAGGCAAGGAGAAAAATGTCTGAAGCAGAAAGACAAGCTGCAGAGGCTGCTGAATTAGCAATGGTCATTGAAAAGAGCAAAATTGATGCCTATGGACCTGTCCATGGAGGTGGCATCAAGATAAAAGAAGCTACTGATGCTGATGAAGAAGAGCCTAAGAAGCCAAAGATGCCTGCTGCTGCAGAAAGACCAAAGGAAAAGTTTGAGGTTAAGAAAGCCTTCAAGATCATATATAACAACAAAGAACTTTTCCAGAAGTTTGAAAAATCCTAAGCCTACTACAACCAGAAGTTAATGTTGAAGACCATGTTCACTCAAGAAAAGCCTAGGTATATCAGATGGAGAGACAATAGGCTGAACAGGTCCATCATTGAACTTCAGAATCTGAAGGACTTAGCTGCTGAAGAGGAATGGGTACTAAAGTGGCTAAAGACAGATTATATCCAAAAAGCTTTGGATCCTCATCATGTTAGGGATGCTATGCATCACTATGCCAGGGAATTTGCCCTTGAGGAAGCCAAACTGATTCAGAGTACCTTGCCTGAGAAAAGGAAGAAGACTGATGATGTTGAAGAAAGGGCTATGAAGATTGCTGTTATCACTGCACTGAATAAGTGGGCAGAAAAGTCCAGATATCGGCGAGGGCATTCAAGTGAACTCCCACAACTGCCAAGTATTCAACATGTTATTTTTGGAAGGGAAATGAAAGATTTCAGTGAAGTTCCAGAGGGTAACAACGCTTTTGTCAACCCTTGGATTATTGTGAGGCAAATTCGTCAGACGACCTGCTTCAATGATGATGGCACCATCACTAACCTGTTTTATGATGACGTCACTGATGAACACAAGTCTGCTGACAAGACCTTAGCCATTGAGTGGAAAGCTAAGGCTTCTGAAGATCATCAGGAGACGAAGATGGAAGATGTCCCTGTCCACCAGGCGACTGAAGAAAAAGATGAAGCTGCTGCTTCTGCTTCATCAGGTGATGAACACTCATCACTGATGGAAGCTTTCCAGATGTTGATGGAAAATTCAGTTAAGGAACTGGAAGAGAAGCATCACCAGCAGCTGTTGAAGGTCAAAGAGGAGCTGAAGAGTGAACTCAAGTCAGAGTTGGTAGAATCCAATAGACTTCAGCTGGAAACTGTTCAAGAATCAACAGAGAAGATCATCAAGAAGGAGATTGACAGTTTTCCCATTCCTCAAGACAACTCTTTGCAGTTAGTGCACAGCTTAAGAGACCTGAACAAAAATGTTGAAGATGTGAAGGGTGATGTGAATCACCTTCATACTGCACTAAAGACAGCTGAGCACAAAATAGTAGACTTAACTGCAACCTTCATCAGAGTCAGTGAAGAAGAGAAGGCAGTCAACTTAGGGTTCTTGCAAGAAGTATCACATGCCACACAGGAATTACAAAATGAAATTGCAACTGTAAACCTCAACATTGACTACTTCAATGACAAGACTGACGACATCAGCACAACTATTCATCACCTTACAGAAAGTCATGATGTAGTGAATCAGAATCTGAAGACTTTATGTGCTGAGATGAAAATTCCAACAGTTGCACTCAACCCTGCTGCTAAACCTAAAGAGGTCATCAAGTCTGATGATGACAAAAAGGGGGAAGAGAAAAGGGATGAATCAACCAAGGAAACATCTACTGAAGCCAACAAGACTGATAAAGCTACTGAACTGACCAAACCTGCTGAAGAAGATCTTGGAAAAGAACAAGGCAAAGACAAGTCTGAAGAAGAGACTAAGGAAAAAGCCAAAACTGACGAAGTAATGGCTGAATCCAAAGAATCTGCTGCCGATCAATCAGAGCCTTTAACCAAGTACAAAAACACAGAATCAGCCAGGAAGGCCATGGAAGCTTTGAAGGAACAAAAACTTAAAGAGAAAATGGAAGCTGCCAAAGCAAACATGGACCTAGATGGTGAAGCTGTTGATGAAGAAGAAGATGACGAAGAGTCATCTTATGAGTATGAAGAAGTGCTTGAAGGATCAGATGAAGAAGCTGATAGTTAGAACTTGTAAAATCTTGTAATCAGTTTACTTTTATCTATCTTTCAGACATCTCATCTGAAGAACTTGTACCTGTAATTTTCTTATAAAATCAATAAAAAGTCAAGTTCATTACGACATACTATTTTCTATCTCAGAAAATTTTTGAGGATTACATTCTTTAGTTTAGGTATTCAACAGGTACTTAGCTGAAGTTTTGTCATCATCAAAAAGGGGGAAATTGTTGGATAAGGATGAAGATGAAGACACTGAAGACAATTAGTTAAGGGAGGTTTTGAAGGATTCCAAAACTTCAAAATTGGCTAAGTATGGAGTAACTTAGCTGTTGATCCCTTAGAAGAAATTTTGACTAAGTAATAAAGACATCAGAAGAGTCAAATTTCAAGGTCCAAAAACTTCTGATCTGCTGAAGGAAAGTTATCAGACTGATGAAGATCAGCCGACTCAAATCAGATTTGTTCAAGTTTGAGATCAGCCGAGTTCGCCATCAGACTTGCAATTCCGTCAGCCAAGTGGAAAGGATCATGAAGTGTTCCCAACGGTAATAAATGCCCCTTGGAGTAATAAATGCTGAAGTACAAGGTTATTAAAGACAAATGATTGAAGAAATGCTTCGCATCAGCTGGGTGCATTTAATGCTGCCTGCAGAATAGTACTGCTCACAGTACGGACAGACTGCAAAAGAGCCGTTCGCGGATTTTAAGGACCAGTACTCGAGGAATTTGAATCTTGTCTCTCTTCAACGGACATCTTTCAATCCTCAAGTATAAATAGCTGAAAGAGACGAAGAAAAAAACGAGCAACACATTTTCTGAGAAATTTTCGAAGCAGAATTCTTTAAGTCTCAAGAACAGCTCACTCATCAGCTTAGTCATTTGTTGACAAAAGCCGAGTTGAAGAATCAAGCCAAATACATCTTCTGAGTGAATTTGTAAACACTGAGTGTTGTGAGAAGTAGATATCCATCTTAGTGAGTGATATTACTTCAGAGAGTAGGATTTCTTTGTGATTTCTTACTGCGAACTTACGGCCTGTTCATTTGTTGTAAGGCGTAAGCAGAGTATACTGATTACTGTGTGTTTTTAGTATAACCCAAGATCTTTGTGACTTGGAAGAGTGGACTAAAGGATATTCAAATCCATATAACCACTATAAAAATTGCTTGTGTTTTTATTTGCATTTTACTTGCATATTTTCAGCTGCATAAAACACATAAACTTAACTGTTTGAAAAAGAATTTAAAGGAGTTTATAAAACTGGGGAAACATTTTTCAAACTACTAAGATTACTTGTAAAAAAAACACTTTGAAAAATCCGCTGCAAGTACTCTGAGTATTAAAACTGATTTCAACAAAATCAGCTAAGTAACTATCAGACGAGTGGTCAACAAAGCTGTTCAAAGATTTGTTCGCGAACAGAATTGTAACTTACTACTCTGATCAGCTTAGTCTGTTCAGTTAGAGAAAAAGTTTTAAAGTTAAAATTTGAGAAAATTTTAAAGAGGTTTATTCACCCCCCCCCCCTCTAAACCTCTTCTGACCACTTGGGACCAACATTGGTCATAACAGAAGATGTTGCAAGAGTCTATGCGAAATCGAAGCTTCGTCCAGAGAAAAAAATATTCGACAACAACTTTCTAAAACAATGACCAATAAAAAAAATTAAGAAAATAAAATAATAAAATTTAGAATACGGAAAACAGTTGAATAAACAAAATTAAGGTAGCAATCAAATATAGAAAAAATAAAGATATATCTAAATTTTTTTGCATCAAATCAAGAACAAAGATGTAGAGCGTAATTCAATAATAACAAAACATTAGAAAAATAATAAAATATACAATTAAAAAAAAAGTTGAGTAAACAAAATTAAGGCAGTAACCGAGCATTGGAAAAATAAACAAACATAGAAAAAAAAATTTATAAGCACAGATCGAAAATAAAGAAATAGACTCGAAATGAAAGTATAAACGAGAAAATAACCGAAATGCAACTACGAGACAATGGGTCCGAGAATATTTTGTTCATTAAAATACCGACTAATAGAATAAAAAATATAGAATAAAATGCATAATTAACGGAGTTAATTAAAGAGTATTGAAAAAATAAACAAACATAAAAAAAAATACTTTGTAAGTACAGATCGGGAATAAAGATCAAAATAAAACTCGAAATGAAAGTACAAATGAGCGAATAATTGAACTGCAACCAAGAGAAAATTGATCGGATAATATTGTATTGATTAAAATACCGTCTTATAAAATATAGAATAACACGCCGAATTAACGGAGTTAATTAAACTAAAAATTCATTAATTCCCGGAACAAAATAACATAAATTAAATAATATATAAACAAAACAAAAAGAATATATCGAATAATAAAAATATAAAAATTACAAAAAAAAAATTAAAATAAAATATAAGAGGATATAACAATGAAAAAATTAGGAATAAAGAAGAATAAAATATAGAATACGGAAAACAGTTGAATAAACAAAATTAAGGCAGTAACCGAGTATGGAAAAGATACACAAACGGAAAAAAAATAATTATAAGTACAGATCGAAAAGTAAGATCAAAATTAAACTCGAAATGAAAGTATAAATGAGAGAAGAATCGATTCGCAACCAAGAACAAATAAAACGCAGAATTAACGGAGCAAATAAAAATAGAAACTCATAGATTAAAATACAAACTCCTAAAGCCCCGAAACAAAATAATACTCCCAATAAATTAAACAATATAAACAAACAGGAAAAAATAATATCGTAAAATACCAAATATATAGTGAAAATAAGTCGCGAAGAAAACTCCACACGAACCTAAGAACAGATAAAATAAATATAATAAATACAAGAGGTTATTTTCATCCGATTAAAAATGAAGCCAAATCAACAAGAGAATCGCAAAATTTAAAGGAAACGTACTGAATACAGAGCGAAATCATATTGGAAGAACCCATATAGGGTAGCAAGACAACGCAACCGCCAATGAAAAATATCTAAAGCCTTAAAATAAAATCCAAACCGACTTATATATATATACTATTATATATATACATATTATATTTATTCTTTGTATGCCACGAAGGATGATATGACGCTCACAAATATCTGTCTATTCAATTAGCCAAGCCAAGGAACACCGCGTTGCGATGACTGAAGTGCACGGTCGAGGACAATATGATTATACCGGTCGATAATTAATTATCAAATAGTTGGTCATAACAAAAAATGTTGTAAGAGTCTAAGCGAAATCGAAGCAATAGCAAATAAGTCGCGATGAAAACGGCGCCGTATCGTGAGAAGACCGTTTTAGAAAAAGTAATTTAAATCCGGGTCGTCAATATAAGTAAGCAGGTCGAGAAATAACGAAGAGCAAATAATTCCGGAAAATAAAGAAACGGCGGCGTTTTTCGATTAAATCGATTTAACAAAAATCGAAAGTAAATTATGTTGTACTGTTTCTTGACCGCATCGGCATGTATATGCTAGGTCGAGAGAGATTCCGATTTACAATGCAGCGAATATAGGGAATTGCAAATAATTAGTTGATGGAAAACGGCGCCGTTTCGTAATTATGCGGCTTAAAATTAAATCGCAAAAGCAAACTCGCACGACCAAAATTCCCCCACCGGGCCCACAGCTTGCAAACGGACGGCCAAGAAAGGCTCAAATAAAAAGAGAAAAGAAATTCAACGAAGAGCAAATAATTCCGGAAAATAGAGAAATGGCGGCGTTTTTCGATTCAATCGATTTAACAAAAATCGAAACTAAATTATGTTGTACTGTTTCTTGACCGCTTCGGCTCTTATATGCTATAATATATATATATATATATATATATATATATATATATATATATATATATATTTGTTTTCAAATTTAGGTAGATAGATAAGTTATTTTTTTTTTTGGCTTTAAGATGTTAATTTTTTCTATATTTACACTTTACCCATTCCAAAAAGCATCATAAAAAATTACTTAATTTGATTTATTTAAGTGTTATGTCATGTTAGCAAGCATTAGTTAATTTATTTTTGTGATAAAGTTAGCATAATTATGTTATGAGCATTAAAATCATGTTAGGTAGGTAGAAGTAATACAAATGTGGAGAGCTTGATTATGATGAATTGGAAGAAATGCTTGGGGAAGAGTTAGCTAACGATGAAAACTTACATTCATCTAGAGGTATATATCAAACTCTTTATCTACTCTATTTAGAAGAACTCACCAAAAAATATGAAGAACTTATATTTTATTTAAAATTATTGTGAAGGTAATGAAGTGGATGATATGAATATTATAAATGATCCAATTGATTTGTCGGCGTTTGGTAATTTGACCTCAAGCTCGAGTGACGGTGATATCTCCCATCTCCTAAGACAACAAAGAAATGTTCTTTTTGATGAAAATGATGAAGATTAATGATTTTTATCTTGATTGTAGTTTTTGAAACATTGTTGTATGTCTTATGTGTTTTGAGATCATGATTGGATGTTTGATTGTTTATTTTCCATAACAGAGTAGAGAAAAAAAATATTGGACCGCCCATGCTTCTAGTGTCTTGATAACAATATTGTTTTATGGAAAACTTTCTTTAAACTCCCATCTAGAATTTTGGTTTTGTAAAATTCTCATCAAAAGTTTTCATTTTATAAAATTTTCTATTAGATTTCCTTCAAGATACCCCTTAATTAATTATTTTGTCAAAAATTAAGAGAGTATGTGCTTTACATTCCTATAACCGGATTATATTCATATTTTACTAAGATAATCTCAAAACCTCCGTGTAATATAAATTCGGATGAAATTGATGAACGCTAGTGAAGTTGGTGAAAAAATCAAGTTTGTTTATGTCAATGGAGAAGTTGGTGAACTTAATCTTATCTTCTTTATTCAAATCTTCCACTACTAGAAAGTGGGGCTTTTGCAATAAAAATTTTGCGACATATGGCATTTGTCGCAATTTCTAGTTGATTTGTGACGGAGTTGCAACGAAATTTCTTAGAGTTACAATATTTTTTTTACGACTGGATCTCCAATAATACAATGGCTAAAATTTGAGCCACTGCAAGTTTGTCGCAATACTTTGGCGCCACTTGTTAATTTTTTGGCACCAAAATTGGCGACAATAATTTGTGACAAATGCCTGTCACAATTAACTTGTGGTATGATTTGTCACAAAATTTGACACGATTTCTTTATAAATTTTACATATATATAACTTGCAACACCAAAATCGATCACAAAAAATGTTACAAATTTTTTTTTATCCACAAACGTATTTCCTTCAAAAACAAGATTTAATTTATATTAACTTAATTGGAGCATAATATTGAAAAGTTAAATAAAAAACTATTAATATGTAATTTTTATTTACTTAAACGAGTCATATATCAAAATTCTTTATATCAATTATGATTTACTTTACTACTTATTAGTACATATGAGTAATTAAAATATATCTAAAAAATAAATTTTCAGAAATCATTAGAAAATAATATATATATTTAATTACATGCAAGGTAACAAATTCATAGATCCCTTATAATGAAAACTGATATTGTATGAACTTGTGATTCAGTCATATCAATCCAACTGGTTCCTCGAACTATTTTTTTTTATCTATTATTAAATGAACCAAATAATGTCTTATGATCTTAATTTGAAATAAATTTTACTAAATCTAATGACTAAATAGACCATCATTTTATATTTGATTACAATAATTTAAAGCCAACATTTTACTTAAAAAAATAAATTGAGTATATCAGTCATAAATTTACTCTATTATATGACATAACATCTGATTAATAAAAGTTACCCATGAAATTAACTAGCAATATACAACATATGTGCAGTTTTCTAATAATAACAAAAGCAGAAATAAAGGTTGCAAACCTCAATTGAAACTTGCTCTTTTTGTCTCTGAATTGCAAGACTCATTCAAAAAAATTCATTGTAATTAAAATGATAAATACAATAATAATGTGTGATGAAAGTATAAGAGCTCGGTGGTGTGTCGCCAGAGCACGAGTCGAAGATAACCAGTCGAAAACTCATGAGGTTTCTTATCCGAAGACTCGACTTGGATGGACACTCGAACATCATGATCAACTTGTTAGGGCTGTCAATGAGCTTGGTGGACCATATAGTAATTCTTCAATACTCTTTGAACCCTTTTTATTGATGTTCTTTTTCTTTTTCTTTTGTTGCTTTTATATATTAATGTGTGCAAATTTTTTCATGAAATCACGACCACTTAAATACCTGAGTGTATAGTAAGTGGTCTTGCTGTCACGATCCATTGAGATTCAGTTCTTTGTGGCCTGAAAAAAATTCTTTGTAGAACAATGAAAAAGCTTATATAATCTTTTTGTTGGATTATTTAGTATTTTATTTTATCCACATACTATTCATTTCATTAGCATCCAAATATGTGTCTAATTTTTATAATGTTGTATGTTGATTCTATTTAAAATGAACCAAGGGATAATAATTGTGTGAAACCCTATTTTTTGTTTTTTTGGTAAATGATTTGAAAATATATTTTGTTAGGGGCAACACCAAAAACAATTATGAATTTGATGGGCGGCTGCCAAGGAATAGCTCTATACCAAGTCAAGAGTCATTTACAGGTGTGGAAATGAAGTTGTGTATACTTTATATGATTAATTTATTTTTTCTGTTTTTTAACTATTCTCAGGACAAAGCTTGAGATTTAACAAACCTAAATCATGGTTGCTTGGCAAGGTTTCTAAAAGCACAACATGGAGACCAAACACATCTATGACTGTAAATTTCTTCAGAATCTATTTCATAACTTGTTAATTACAATACCATATTCATGAATGAGGAGCTCTTCTACGAAGGAAAAAAATATGTTGCATGCTCTTCCAAACATCTATTGTCCATAGCTCGTAACGCCTCCTCGTAACTTATACATGTTCTGCAGATGGTAAGATTGATTTTCATGCGCCCAGAGAGTTCCTAGGCCTTGCTGAGCTTTCGGGTGTGGCTTTGCAAATACTAGACATCCGATCACCACCAAAGACGCTCCTATAATTGGATAATATATATGATTGCTACTCTCGTCTTGGTCGTGAAGGCGTGCATGATTTGAGCCACTGATCCAAATATCAAACATGATATGATGGATACGGTGACATAAAGTGCAAAATGATATCTTCGGTCAAGGATATCGTCATATATACTAGTTAAGTTTTGATGACACAATATATAATATGTATTGGCCGGTGATATTGCCATAGCAAAAATTGTTGTTGCAAGAATAGTTTATTTAAATTTCCCAATTTACCCCAACATTAACTGTTCACGGTAGTTATTATTCATTTTTTTTCTTCAAATTTTGAGAAAAATCAGTCATAGATATTTTTATTAAGCGTTCTTGTTTTCATTTTTAGAGGTTGATATTAACCAAATGTAGTGAGTATTTGTCCTATCACTACATGGAATATCTTATTGTAATGCAGATGTCAATGAATCTTGGATTAGTTTAAGGTAATTAGTCCATTTTGTTCTTTTGTTGAGCTAATGTTTGATTCTTTTTCCAAATAATCAAGCACCTGCACTGTTTATGAGAATGCTAAATGAGCTCTTATCAAGTATTCATTTCGAGCTGGACAAAGATGTTGCAAGAGTAATAATGAAGATATCAAATACAGCAACATGACTGGAGTTATGCAAAATTATGAAAATTTGGGAGAAGCTTTATGAAAAGGCACCAGATACTATCAATATGGTATATTTTGTACCAAGATTTGGTACCAAAAAACTGTAAAAAAAAAAAAAAAAAAAAACCAAAGTCACCTAATTTACAACATGAGCAACATCATTAGTAGTAGAGAAGTTTAACGGAGGATATTGTACGTTATAATTCCATGCTCAAAATATTTTTACAGTCAATAATCACATGACATTAACAAAATGATTCCAACTTTATAGATGATAAACCATGTTTAAAATTGTTGCCTATTATGCTCATTGATATATAGTTGCCTTCTATACTCCCTTAAAAGAAAGACTTAACATGTTCATTCTTCCATGATGATTTCCATTGGACATCCGCAAAACGGTTTTAAGAGATTGAGCAGTCATTCATTCTTTATCAACCGAAGCAAAATGCAGAAAAGTAAATCTGTATCTTTAAAACTTGCAACAAGAAAGGATTGTACTAATTATAAAGCTTAACGAAGTCGGCAAACAATATCATTTCTTACTACTTTTCCGTTTGACCCTTCTCCAAATACGATAGCCATCAATTTTACACTTCATTTACTTTGGTTTGGGGGCTTTATAGAAATTTGACTCTCCGCAGTTGTGTAAGGACTTTCCTATTAATGAAAAAGTAATAGTATTCTTCTTACTACTAAGAAAATTCCAGGTTTACTTGTGGCATCAAGATAGTATTCTGAAGCATGCTCATGTAAGGTGTATCGGAAAAAGCAAATTCCAATGTAGACATAGACGGGGGTGCCTATATAAAAGAACAATAAATATCTTCAATCATTTACATTTATACTTCAGTTAACAACTTTTAAGATAATAGAGTACTGCTACGATTGCACTTTAAGTTACCTTCCATCATTCCCTCAGATTGTAGTGCCTCAGATGCAGCAACCTTTGTAGTTTTTCTTTTACGCTTTTCTTTGCGACTTTTTATTCTGGCATTTGTTTCTCCTTTGGGTCTCAAAGATGGGGATTGGGCATTGTTAACTTTTTAGAGGAAGTGTCATTAGGCTCATCAACTGAATCACAACTAGACACATCAAACGACCTTTTATATACGGTTACTTTATGAATCAGATGCTCCATGATTTCTTCGGACAGCTGAATCGTCTTCTCATCAAGTGCAGCCAAGTTCATGGCATAAAATGCCTTGCACATTAATTTATTTAAACGAATTGTTTTTGACTCCTTTGAGTTAGTTTGGATCGGTTCACTGTACATATCGATGGTCATGCCTTCTTTAGCACCCTTTGTCCATCTTCTAACAATATATTGTTGAGGAACTCGGGTAAGATTTGTTTTCACATTGAGAATTCGCAGAATATGACAACACAGTATGTCCATGGCCTCAAACTTTTTGCAACTACACGAAACAGTACAAGTCGAAAAGCTTGAATTGAACTACATGTTTTCTTCGATAGCCTTCATTTTGAAGTGTATAAAAATCAACACTTCCATCACTGAAGTGTTCAACAATATTCTCTGCCGCTGCACTCTCAAATTCTTTATTGAACTTTCCAAAGATCTTGCATGTATACACATCCTCTGCATGATTTAGGATCCCTACTGGTATATGAATGTGAGGCTTTCCTTGATTGCTGCGAAAATCTTCATTTGTCTCAGATTCTTGTTGTTTTTCAACATTTTCCTCATAGTGGTCAACAAATTCTGTAAGTGTGAGTATTTTTGCGAGATACACGATGAAAAACATTGTTCATACTCTCACTTCTTTGTGTTGATTTCATGTTTGCTGAAAAAAAAAAATCAAAAATCATGACTAAAAGTAGGACACCACTTTTTCTTGAGATTATAAAGAATTTTCAACCACTGATTTTCAGAAGTACCCCATTCTTCAATCATATCTTTCCAAGTCAATTGAATTGCATCAGTTTCTTTTTGAACTTCAGGAGATGTCAACTTATCAAATAGTCTAGGAAAATTCATGAAAATTAATTAAAATGTGATGTCAATCAAAGTGGGTTCCATTCATTAAATGTGAGCTTTCAAAGGAAGCTACCTAATTTGACATGTGCAGTTTTTTCATAAATTTGACGGGTTGGGTATTATAGGTCAGGAGATAAATTTGTAACCAAATCCTTATCTCCAGTATTCCTCAAACACAAAGGCTGCAGCCCTCTTCAGTTGCCCTTATCCCTTTCATTCACTAGCCCAATTTTAAGCAAAGCATTGTCAAGTAGAGATAGAAACAATAACAGTATTTCTGTTATGAACGAGAAAAAGGCGGAAGAGAAGGAAGAAGTAGAGGAGGAGTTAGGTTAGGAGATAAATTTGTAAAAAAATCACGGAGATAATTCAGGTCATGTAAATCGCGAATTTGCTTTTACGAATTCGCGAATTTGAGAGAGAATTCCATTTTGACGCTCAGAGCGCAAACTCGAAGTTTGCGTGATGGTCTGGGCCACGAATAAGTTATCTAGGAATTATTTTGCTTATATTTAGAATTTTAACTTTTCAATGTTTGTGGAAATAATCACTATATTACCAACTTGTTTGGTGATAGAATGGATCAAAATTTTCATCTTTTCCATAGAAAATATTGAAAAGTTTTCATTTTTTAGTCAGGCGAAACGAAAACAAGATGTAATTTCGAAACTATTTATTTGCCTTAAACTCTATTATTTTCCTAAATTTAGTTACCTTTTTGTACAATTTTTCCTTAGTGTTTTCGAAACATTTCCGAATAGTCTCGAAAAAATTTCAAAATTTAACTCGCCGAAACATATATTTTTTGATCCATGGGTGATTGTATAAATGATTATACTCCTATTTATACTAGGAACTTACCCTGATGGGTGGTTTAAACTAACTTAATCTAATGGCTAAGATTAAAGCTCTAATATAATTTAGCATTCCTACATTATGTACAAACTTCTACATTTAATGATGTTTTTAGATAGTGAAATGTCTCGACAAATTTCTACACTTGTCCAGAACCTTCTTGAAGCCTCTCGGAAACTTCTTGTCCTCGATTGGTCCAACCTAGCCACTGCTATGGCGGGAAAACGTCCTCGTCCCATCGAGCCACGTCTGGCCCCTATGTTGTGTCATTCCCGTTGGTGTGAGTCGTCCCGTACGTCCCTTTAGGTTTTAGTCAATACATGAAAGTAATTTCATTGAGAAGTTTTTCGGACATGTATACCAATTTCACACACAAAAATACAAATTAATTATTCAAAGTTGGCAATTAACCATTGTTTTAAACCAACAATTCCAACACTTACATCATTAAAACCAAAAACAAGACACATAGAAAGCACACTACAATTATTTAAAAGAACCTTCACTTCTTTTCTCATTAAAACATAGCCAGATTCATCTTAAACTAAAGCAGGATAGAGTTGAAGCAATTTCTTCCAAGATGGCCTATTGCTTATATCGTCCCACCACATACTCACGTGCTTTTGATCCCTAATCATGTACTCCTTCCCCATTCTTTTCACCATCAAGTACTGAATGAAAGGAATGTGGCTAAGATCCGCGAGGCTAAACATGTCCCCGGCCAAGTACTTGCTCTTAGACAACCTATCCTCGTAGATATCCAACACATGCGCGAGTTCTTCTTCGTTTTCTTTGATGGACTTTGGGTCGGGTGTGATGCCAAATTCCGAGGGGAACAAGAGTCGAACTACCAAGTCGTAAGGTGGTTGAAAATTGTGCCCTTCGACTTCTAGCCATTGCTCCACAAGTCCTTTTTCATCTATAGTTTTGCCAAGTAGTTCAGTTCCTTGTGACTTATATTTCTCTGCATAGTACCTAATGATTGCCCTGGATTCTTCACCCAAGGTGAACAAAACATTCATGTAAAAATGGATATATGATATAAAACAAGTGGCCAATTTGCAAATAACTAAAATTAAAATCTAGTAATATTTAATTTTTCTACCATATAATGTGTAGTCTCCATCTTGAATAACAGGAAGAATCCCAAAAGGCTGCAAATATGCAAAATAACACACTTGATTTATATAATACTATTTTCCTTGATAAAAAAATATATTGCACAAAAGAAGAAGGAAAAAAAAAAAAAAAAAGAACACCTGCAATTTGAGATATTCAGGAGTTTTGTTCTCTCCTTTGAAAAGATCAACATCGACAACCTCGAACCCGATCCCTTTCTCGATTAAACAGGCGATCACTCGCTTACCCGAACCGCAGTCAGGACCGTAGACCTTCACCACCATTTTTTTTACTAATTCTTTTTTTTTCCCCTTCACTTTCGATGAAAATAGAGAACTGGCTAATGGGATTTATATACAGCCCATTCACTAATTTCTCTACCTCATTTTTTGTTGTGACTTAACTAAAATTCACCAACTTTTCGACATATGTTTATATGTTTATGTCAGGACAAATTACCATTCAAATATTTGTTGTCTTCCTAACGCAAATTAACTTTTTTTCTTTTTTAATAAACTGTTATTTACTCCCTCCCGTTCTTTTTATTTGGGATTTTGGAAGATTGCACACTAATTAAGAAATGTTATAAATAATCATTTTTTTAAAATAAAAATTTCAAAAATATCCTTTTAATCAAATAATTTTAGCATTAATTAAGTATTGATAAAAAGGGTAATTGATAAAAGAACATTAATTTTACAACGAAATCCAAAAACGACAAATAAAAAATATAAAATTGATAAAAAAACATTAATCTCACAATGAAATCCAAAAACGAAAAATCAAAATAAACAATTTTTTTTCTCAAAGCGACAAATTTTAAAGAAAAACGGACGGAGTACCTAATTAGGTTAGATAAAGAAATGGACTACAAAAAGGAAAGTTTTAATTTTGCTTTATGTTCTAAAATTGGAAAAATATTTCCAAAAAATATATGCATGAATAATTAATGTGACTTCAAATCAGTCATCAGGCAATTAACGCACTAGACTAGTGATATGTGTGTGGTGGTTACCATGGATCAAAATTCGTTTGGAATATATGTTTTGGTTAGTCAAAATTTTTTGACATTTTTCAAAAATAATAAGGAAAAATTAAAAAAAAATTACTAAATTAAGAAAAATAAGAGAGTTCCAGGCAAATGAATAGTTTTGAAATTACATTTTGTTTTCGTTTTGCTTGATTTGATTTTGATATTTTCGACGAAAATGATAGAAATTTTGATCATCGTGGTGACTAATGACTTTATCCTCTCTTTTCTTTTCCTATACGATTCCTTTTGCTTTAAATAAATTGATGGGTTAATTAATTAGCACATAGCCTTCAATGCTCAATTTTATTGCAAATTGGAAATTGTATTTTTAAATTTTGAATCATTTTATTTTGGGGTTTTGTATGTTCGAGCAAGAAGAAGAGTATATTTTTTTTTTTATTACCTATAAAAAAAATGGTGTTTATGTAGCAGAAAACTGGGTAAAAATAATTAATTTATTGAAAGATAGAAATAAGGGGCATTCCGAGAATCATACCACTAGACCAAATGCCCGGAGATGTTACAAAGCGGTGAAAAGTCTTATATATCAGTATTTTATTTTGGTAAAAAAAATTATTTATTTGTGTATGACACTACGTAGACTTGTTTTATAATAGTCAATAAAAAAATATATTGATTGGTTTAATTCAAAACTCTTGATAGATTTTTCATGAGTAAAGTCACTCATATATAGAATTGCAAATAATAAAGGGTGAAGTACACTCACATCCCAGAGATTTAGTCATATTACAAAGAATTTCCTGATATTTCATAAATTACAAAGAGATCTCATGTGATTCAACAAGTCTTACAAGGACACCTCTTAGAATTTATAAAATTATTAAAAAAAAAATTGTAAGGTGGGTCCTTGTAATTTTTGAAAATTAGAAGGAGTTTTTTGTAATTACGTTAAATATCGGAGGGTTTGAGTGTAAATCATTCAATGGCCAACTTTATCTTATGTAATAATTATCTAAGCATTAGGATAGAAGTCCTTAGATCACAGGACTATGAGACAATCCTTGGATCAATATGAGATAGAACATCATTGGATTCGGTTGGACTCTCGCTAATGTGTATACACCAAAACACTAGTAAACATCATAATCAGCTAAGTATGGAAAGCTTAGTTCCCTTAGAAGAATTTTGAACAAGTAAAGAAGACATCAGAAGAGTTCAAAGTTCAAAGCCCAGAAGACTAGTGATCTCATGCTGAAACAGCGAACAGAAGAGTAGACCATCAGCTGACTCAAATCAGATTAGTTCAGAGTTTGATCAGCAGAGTGTTCATCAGATGGGTTGCTTCGATCAGCAGAGTAGAAGAGATCAAGAGATTAGTCCAATGGTAATAAATGCACCTAGTGTAATAAATGCTGTAAGAGAAGGGTAGTAATGGCAAATGATTAGAATTTACTCTCGGATCAGCAGAGTGCATTTAATGCAGCTACAGGAAAGTACAGCAGAGAAAGGACTGTAGCAGGTTACCGTTCTGAATTCGGGCTAAGGCTATGGATTTGAAGATTTGATTTCCTTCAACGGTCTTATTTTCAAATTCAAGTATAAAAGGAGCTGATTTCAACGAGCAACATACACAACAACAATCTGAGATTACGCTTTGAAGCAGAAATTTTCCAAGTCTCAAAAGCTCGAACAGCTCACTCATCTGGTGGAAGTCATCTGTTGACAGAAACCAAGTTGAAGCTCAAATTGAAAATACTTATTGAGTGATTTGTATTAGCTGAGTGTTGTGCGGAGTTGTGATCCATCTTTGTGAGTGATCAAACTTCAGAGAGTAGGATTTCTAAGTGATTTCCTATTGTGAGCTTATAGCCTTTTCATTTGTTGTCTAGGTATAAGTGGAGATATATTGTAAACTGTTGGTCCCAAGTGGTCAGAAGAGGTTTAGAGGGGGGGGTGAATAAACCTCTTTAAAAAATTTCTTCAAATTTAACTTTAAAACTTTTGCTTTAAACTGAACAGACTAAGCTGATCAGATTAGTTAGTTACAATTCTGCTCGCGAACAAATCTTTGAACAGCTTTGTTGACCACTCGTCTGATGGTTACTTAGCTGATTTTGTTAAAATCAGTTTTAGTACTTAGAGTACTTGCAGCGGATTTTAAAAGTGTTTTTCACAAGTAATCTTAGCAGTTTGAAAAATGCTTCCCCAGTTTTATAAACTCCTTTTTAACTCTTTTTCAAACAGTTAACTTAATGTGTTTTATGCAAACAGAAAATATGCAGATTTAAAAGCAATGTAAAAACACAAGTAATTTTTATAGTGGTTATATGGATTTGAATATCCTTTAGTCCACTCTTCCAAGTCACACAGATCTTGGGTTATACTATAATCACAAAGTTTACAGTATACTCTGCTTGCGTCGAACAACAAATGAAACGACCACAAGTTCGCAATAGGAAATCACACAGAAGACCTATTCTCTGAAGTAATATCACTCACTTAGACGGATATCTACTTCTCACAACACTCTTGATTACAAAATCATCAGAAGATGTATTTTTCTTGATTCTTCAACTCTGCTTTTGTCAACAAATGACTCAGCTGATGAGTGAGCTGTTCTTGATACTTAAAGAATTTTGCTTCGGAATTTTCTCTCAGAAAGTGTGTTGCTTGTTTCTTCTTCGTCTCTTTCAGCTATTTATACTTGAGGATTGAAAAATGTCCGTTGAAGAGAGACAAGATTCAAATTCCTCGAGTACTGGTCCTTAAAATCCGCGAACGGCTCTTTTGCAGTCTGTCCGTACTATGAACAGTACTATTCTGCAGGCAGCATTAAATGCACCCAGCTGATGCGAAGCCTTTCTTCAATCATTTGTCTTTAATAGCCTTGTACTTCAGCATTTATTACTCCAAGGGGCATTTATTACCGTTGGGAACACTTCATGATCTTCTTTACTTGGCTGACGAAAGTACACGTCTGATGGCGAACTCGGCTGATCTCAAACTTGAACAAATCTGATTTGAGTCGGCTGATCTTCATCAGTCTGATAACTTTACTTCAGCAGATCAGAAGTCTTGGACCTTGAAATTTTGACTCTTCTGATGTCTTCTTGTACTTAGTCAAAATTCCTTTAAAAGGGATCATCAGCTAAGTTACTCCATACTTAGCCAATCTTGAAGTTTTGGAATGCATCAAAACCTCCCTTCTAAAATTGTCTTCAGTGCCTTCATCTTCATCCTTATCCAACAATTTCCCCCTTTTTGATGATGACAAAACTTCAGCTAAGTACCTGTTAAATACCTAAGCTAAAGAATGTAATCCTCAAAATTTTCTGAGATAGAAAAAGTTTATTGGATTGAACTTGACTTTTCATTAATGTTGAAAAAGAATTACAAGGTACAAGTTCATCAGATGAGATTTCTGAAGAATAGATAGAAGCGAACTGATTACAATGAATTTATAATTTCTAACTATCAGCTTCTTCATCTGATCCTTCAAGCACTTCTTCATATTCATAAGATGACTCTTCGTCATCTTCTTCTTCATCAGCTTCTTCTTCCAAGATTGCTTTGGCAGCTTCCATCTTTTCTTTGAGTTGCTGTTCTTTGATCAGCTCCATTGCTTTCTTGGCAGATTCAGTCTCCTTGTACTTGGTAGTTTCTTTTTCAGTCTTTTCTTCTTCTTCTACCTTTCCAAGTTTTTCAGTCTTGTTAGCAGTGTCTTCAGTCTCCTTGGCTTCAATAGTTGTGTTGGGATTCGGTAAGATAAACAGCCCTAGGCACAGCGGAATATAAAAATTTTAGGACCTCTTACGGAATCTTGCCAGGATATTCTCTAGTTGTATATATATGAATATAAATAAAACGATAGTATAAGTTTTCTCGTTTATACTTATCTCCTTGCAAATCCTCGGCTAGCAAAAAGAGCTCTGAATTCTGCTCCAGCAAAATCGATCCAGGCTTCTCAGGAGCGCCCCACGTGTTGCGCCTCTACGAGTTGATACACCACAATTACACGAAAATAATAAATCTTGATCAGCTAGAACACAAGATATATTATGATCTAGGATATAGGAACGATTTTGGAACAAGAATCGAAAAATGAAAATTCTTCCAAAAGAAGAACAGGGTTCGGTCGATTGCAGTGTGGGAGAGGGAGAGAGAATTTTTGCTCTTGCTCAATTTTTGCATATTGAGTTGTGTGAAAAATAACTACAAGAAGGCTACTTATAGTTATCTCCCTAACCTAGTCCTAATAGGAGTAGGTTTCCTCTCTCCTACATGGGCCATGGCCCTCTTTAATTAGAAGACCAAGTCTTCTAATTAATTCATGGCCCAGTTAATTAATTTGACCAGACTTTATTTAATCTTCCAGTTAAATAGCCCAATTAATTAACTTAATCTCCCATTTAATTAAATCAGACTCTAAGTCCATTTAATTAAAATCCCTTTTAATTAATTAAATCCAACTTAATTAATTAATCCACAAATTAAATTCCAATTTAATTTATGATCCTGATCCAATTCCAATTGGATCCCATTTTGTTCCAATTGGGTCGACCCGGTCGACCCACCCATCATAATCGACCTAGTCGATTATTCACCCAGTCGACCCAGTCGACTCGGTCGTTCTCATTTCCTCGCTTTCGCTTCATGTGTATTGTGTATGCCCCCGTAGGTTCACCACATAATTGGCCGTGGGTTATAATTAAATATTATTTAATTATTCGAGTAAGACTTACTCTAAATCAATCGAACACTCTGTCGATTGATCATTCCAAAATTAGCACCCCTGCCAATTTGGGAATTCTCCCACACTCCACGGTCGATGTCCAGCCACAAGCCCATGGAGCCCAATCACTGGTGAATTAATTCAGTGAACCTTTTATCATTTATAATTTCCATATACGACATAATCTCTCCATCGATCAATCTCCCAGTCGAGACTTAAGGGTATGGTCTTTCATCGGTTTCCCTTTTCTTTTTGTCTTGACCTTATGCATTCTGGTCTCGAAATAATTCTCTTTGACTTAACCTTTATGAGCTACTTACATAAAGCCGTCAGATACCTCGGCCGAGGATTTTACCAGAATTAATTTTTCACAGAAATCCATAGGAGAATTTCCCAACCTATCAAGTCGGGTCAATGGATCCTTTGTTGATGATATGAATCTGCATACGAGTTCCTCTATACCCAATATGAGTCCACAGAGACTTTCTGGTGATCCCCAGTCAGTCGGAACTCATATCAAAGCATAGGCGTTCTCGCACCAGATAAACCCTATCACCTCAAGTAGTTAGGGATCGTTCCTCGTATACTATTATAAATTTGGAATAACTTCAACCCCGATATGCGACTACCGCTTCCATGGTGAGTTATTTCCTAATTGGGGTATTCAGTGCGCTTGTCATCCCAGCAAGCCACCCACTTATGTGTATCGACTATCCCAGTCACGCTCGTGGACCCAAGCGTCCTCCAGTTCATCGGAGTATACACAATAGTGAGAGTCTAACCGAATCCAACGATGTCCTATCTCGATTAGATTCTACGACTCTTGAATATGTTCTAGATCACGGCCTTGGAGATCAGTCCACGGGTTGTCCCATAGCCCTGTGATCTAAGGACTTCTATCCTTATGCGTAGATAATTATTACATAAGATAAAGTTGACCATATATATAAATGCATTTATTAATCCAATCGAATGGTCCTTTCAATTAAATGCAGCCAAAATAGTTGGCTTGCAGGACACTATTCTATCAATCTCCCACTTGTACTAAAGCCAACTTTTCACACCTCTGATTCCCATCTTAGACAGATGTTTTCGGATGCCTTTGAGGCAATGGCTTAGATAGCGGGTCCGTGGTATTATCCCTTGAGGTGACACGTTCCATCTTTATGTCTCCTCTACCAATGATATAAATATATCAAATGGTATCGTCTTAGTACGTGCTTGGATTCTGATGAGATCTCGACTCCTTCGCTTGCGAGATAGCTCCATTATTATCACAGAAGATAGTAATGGCTCGACAATGCTAGGTATCACATCCAATTCCTGGATGAAGTTTTTCATCCAAACACCTTCCTTTGCTGCTTCACTCGCGGCAATGTATTCTGTCTCGGTGGTTGAAACTGCAGTAGTATCTTGCTTGGAGCTCTTCCAGCTTACCGCACCACTATTGAGGCAGAGCACGTATCCAGATGTCGACTTGAAGTCGTCTACATTATATTGGAAGCTAGAATCAGTATAGCCTTCCAATTTCAATTCTCCTCCACCGTATACCAAGAACAATTCCTTAGTCCTTCTCAGGTACTTCAGAATTGCCTTTACGGCTATCCAGTGCTGCTCACCTGGATCAGATTGGTAGTGACTTGTAACGCTTAGAGCGTACGCCACGTCTGGTCTAGTACACATCATACCATGCATTATGCTTCCTATCGTGGATGCATATGGTATTCGAGACATATTGCTTCTCTCTTCAGGCGTCTTTGGGGCCATAGACTTAGAGAGTGCAATCTCGTGTCTCATTGGAAGCAATCCTCTCTTGGATTCTTCCATTTTAAATCTCTTCAAGATTTTGTCTATGTACTAAGATTGGGAGAGGCCCAGCAATCCTTTTGATCTATTTCGGTAGATCCTTGTACCCAGTACAAAGGATGCTTCTCCCAAATCCTTCATTGAGAATTGTGTAGATAACCATGCTTTAGTTTCGGACAACACTTTCACATTCCAATGAGAAGAATGTCATCAACGTAAAGCACCAAAAAATTCAACTGTACTCCCACTGATCTTCTTGTACACGCAAGGTTCGAACATGTTTTTGATGAATCCAAAAGTTTGGATTGTTTCATCGAAACGAATGTTCCAACTTCGGGAAGCTTGCTTCAGTCCATAAATGGACCTCTGGAGTTTGCACACCTTGTGTTCATCTCCTTTGGATGTATATCCTTTTGGTTGCTCCATGTAGATCTCATTGTCAATGTCCACATTGACAAAGGCAGTCTTTACATCCATATGCCATATCTCGTAGTTATACCACGCAGCTATGGCCAGCAAGATTCGAATGGATTTAGGCATTGCGACGGGCGAGAAGGTCTCCTCAAAGTCGATGCTTGGCCTTTGAGTGTATCCTTTTGCCACTAGTCGCGCCTTGTAGGTTATTACCTCTCCGTTCACTCCAAGCTTTCGCTTATAGATCCACTTGCAACCCACGGGAGCTACTCCCACTGGTGGATCTACCAAGGCCCAGACCTTGTTCGAGTGCATGGAGTCCAATTCGAATTCCATGGCTTCACGCCACTTTCCCGAGTCTATGCCTAGCATAGCCTCTTCGTAAGTCCTTGGGTTGGTTAGAGACTGTCTAGTCTCACGCAGCAGACCGTAGTACCTCTCGGGTTCTCTACGTTGTCTTTCTGACTTACGAAGCACCGGTGTACTTTCTGATGTACTTTCATGCTCTTGTTCTTCCACTGCCTGTGGTGATGGGTCAGCTTGATCGACCTCTTTGGTCTTTTCAGCTTCAGTGACCTCATCTAGTTCTACGTTGTGTTCCTTCTTTCCTAGCAAGAAACCCTTCTCCAAGAAGTGTGCGTTCCTTGAGACAAACCTAGTTTATCTTGTAGGATCGTAGAACTTGTATCCTATAGAGTTTTCTGGATACCCCACGAATTGCATAAGATGGACTTTACATCCAACTTATCTCCCACCAGCTTATTCACATAAGCGGGAGACCCCATGTGCGCATGAATGCATATGAAGGTACAATACCAAAACTCATATCACGTGATATGTTTTGGATCTGGCTTCAGAGATACTTAGCTCAGTATCTTCGATTTTCTCGATCAAGTTTTTATTTGGTTTGAATAAGGAATTTCATGTAAGATTTCTTAATGGACATTTATATGTCCAGATTGCTTGACAACATACAACGTTTCAAGCAGGTCTTACATTTCGAGAATCTAATTCTCTATCAAATAATCAATGGCGTACTGCCAATGCATGTTTGATTTTTGAATCGATCCAAATCTCTTACATGCTTTCATTGATTAGGCTCTCTTCTTTTATTCCAAAAATAATTTGGAATTGTACATCACAACGTACCTTTACCCATGAGGGTACTAGAGACGCCTTATCTCCCACTAATGCTTTAGTGTTTCAACACACTTTTAATGGATTAAATCCATTGCAATTGTTTATGCCTCTTGGTTGCCTAGCAACCAACTACTAATTCTAATTTCCATTAAGCAAGATTCGGAAGTCAGTTACTTTGTACAGCATCCCAGTCAAGCTCGACCCAGTCGAGCTCAGTCTTTGAATCTTTTAATTCGGAAATATGTTTTAGTATTCGTGTATCGCCTTTCGGTTTTTACAACGACTCAAGTGTGTGAAATCTTGATTATTTATATTTTATTGACTATGCATATTTTATTTAGTCGATATATGAGTATCCATACTCATTTGCTTATGTACACCTTTTGCGTATAAGTCTTATAGCGCAATCAGTTCCAACCATTATGGAACTATCACATCCCTTAAGACAAGGGATGGTATAAGCAAATTTCAATGATCTAAATAATTCATGGCTTTAGATGCATTGAATGCATCAATGAGTGCTTCATCGGGCATCCAACACCCTTATGCATTACTTTAACCATAAGGTTAAGTTCAATAAAATTTAATCATCCCTCATGGGATGAATAGGTTCAATTCCCTCTTCCCTTGATCTTAATCCATGGAAGAACAATTTTGATTGACTTTTCAACTTATCTTCCTTACAGAAAAACCTCCAAGGTTATTTCCCTTCAGAGAGGATACATTCCTCTTCTTCCATCTCTCGAGCCTTTTGAGGCCTTTTCACAAGATGTTACTTCCCATTCATGGGAGACTTCATGTTTGCCTTCAAGAAAATTTGGGCTTGAGAACCATCCTCAACCCTCTGGTGAAACTTATCACCTTTCTTATTTGAAGATTAACTTCGAAAAAAAAGGCAGCTTGGTGAAACCTATCACCATTCCAGTCGAAGTGTAACTTCGAAAGAAAAACAATGAAATCTTTGTAAGGAGATTAGTCCTTGCTTGGACTCGAGAATAATTTCTCAAGTTTCGAAGTCATTCAAAATTCATTTGGGTTCAGTCAATTTATTTGATTCAAGTATGATGGTAAATATTCATGGATACATAACTTATGATAAACTATCATAAACATGACGATAAATACGCGGCAGATTAATATCAATGCATAATTTACAAACATGGTTTTCATTTGTAAATTACTCCCACTATTTTTATCGAATACTTATGCCCCCACATAAGGTTCGGGAAATAAAAATTTCCTAATGGGCTCAAGGCCCAAATGCAATCGCTCAGTACCCACGACTCGTTGGCCATACCAATCGATCCACTTGGTGGGCGATCACGTCGCCGGTTAACCATCCCAGCTAACCCTTGAGTTCATTCAGCCTCGGTTTTCGTTATGGACCCACGACTCGTGAGACATCCATACTTACTCGCGTTAAATCATGTCCAATACTCGTGAAGAGAAATAGTTCAATCCTAGACGCCCCACGACTCGTGAGACAGCGCCTAGAACCTTGCTATCCCCTCCCTTGGCACCAAACTGTGCATCGAGGCAATAGACATATCATCTTCCTATAGCTCGACCCACGACTCGTGAGACATCGAGATATATTTGTACAATATGCCTAAGACCTAGTAATTGGATAGGCTCGGACCATAGACACCATTCATATGCGCCCGTTAATCGATAGAATATTCTAATTGAGTTTTTAAGTTCAATTGGAGGTTTTAAGTTTTCTTCGTGCGAGGTCTCATCAGATTATGCTTTATCTTGTTTACGTGATCTATTCTAAGCATGCAAGACATACATCAAAGAATAATAGTAAACATATATCACCTAGCATTGCACATATGATTGGTCGATTGCTCATCCTATGCGATCCATCACGAGCCACATGATGGACCAATTGGTCAGTCTAGGGTGGAAATTAAATGTCCTAACTATTACAATTTTCAAACCCATACATCATGGGCCTTCTTGTAATATCCACCTTGATTGGGCCTCCATGTAATGAATTGGGTCTCCATGTCCTCCAAGGTAATGGGCCTCCATGTGGATTTCCAAGTCTTCATGAGGTCTTCTTGGCTCCAAGCCTAATCTAAGCCTAGCTTATAAAAATAAAGGCCCTATTCTATTACAATTGTTTGCGCAAGCAAGGGCACCAATCAGGCCCATTTAATTACAACCCATAAAATAAATAAACCAAAACTACACAGGGCTTAAGGGCAGAATCGACCAATCCACATATTCACTCAAGAACATGCATAAATTCACATAAGGGCATAAATGTAAATTTTCCGGCTCGTTTAATTTTAATTCACAAAAATTATCCAAGTCAATTTAATTTTGAATTAAAAATTAATCTCTAAGATTAATTAGCTCTTACTTGAGCTCTAAGTAATCTTCAAACTTATCTTGATTAAATTGGTTAATTAAGGTAATCTAAATCTCTAAGATTCTTACCTTATCCAAAACTCTAAGTTTCCCAAAGTTTCCAAATCTCCAAGATTTTCAAGATAATCCTATTTTGTCCAGATTAGTTTAATTAAGGTAGTGTTCACATCTAACAAGATAACTACCTTATCCAAAAACTCCAAGTTTCCTAATCTAATAAGATCTCTAAGATCTTAATCTTGGTAACTTGCTAGAAGAGATTAATTTTAATTAAATCTCTTCTTACAATTGAAACTCTAAGTTTCCTTGTTTAATAAGATCTCTAAGATCTTTAATCTTGGTAACTTACTAGAAGACATTAATTATCATTAAATGTCTTATCACAAATGAAACTCTAAGTTTCCTTGTTTAATAAGATCTCTAAGATCTTTCCAAGATTCACCAAGATTCCATAACAATCAAATCTCCAAGATTTTCAGATTTATCAAAATAGGCAGAATTAGAGTCCAACCGAAAGTCAGCCAATATGTGACCAATCGAGGATTGCCACGTGGCCAACACACGCGACCACAAAGTCCGCGCGTGGGCTGTCTGTGGCAGCCGCGGCTGCACGTAGCAGTGCACGGCGGCGCGTGGCTGTGCGTGACAGCATGAGGCAGACAGCCCGTAGGCTGCTGTCGTGTGCCGCACGCGCAGCCTGTGTGCTGCTCGCACGCTGCTGGGGGCAGCAGCTCGCGGTGGCCGCCCAGCCGCGGTGCGTTGCCGCGCACCGCCGCGTGCCACCGCGGTTGGATCCAAATTTTTTTTTTTTTTGTGTTTCGATTACTTTTGATTTAATTAAACAGATCTAATTAATTAAATCCCAATCCAAAATAAAAATTAACTTGATAAAATTTCGAATCAAAATTTTACATTAACTCCAAGTTAACAGATCTACTACGTCCTAAAACATATACAGTCATAGAACTAGCCATACATAAATCAAACATATGATTTAAATCACAGAATTTGCAAATTCATATATATACAAAGCCTAGAGTTGGCTCTGATACCACTGTTGGGATTCGGTAAGATAAACAGCCCTAGGCACAGCGGAATATAAAAATTTTAGGACCTCTTACGGAATCTTGCCAGGATATTCTCTAGTTGTATATATATGAATATAAATAAAACGATAGTATAAGTTTTCTCGTTTATACTTATCTCCTTGCAAATCCTCGGCTAGCAAAAAGAGCTCTGAATTCTGCTCCAGCAAAATCGATCCAGGCTTCTCAGGAGCGCCCCACGTGTTGCGCCTCTACGAGTTGATACACCACAATTACACGAAAATAATAAATCTTGATCAGCTAGAACACAAGATATATTATGATCTAGGATATAGGAACGATTTTGGAACAAGAATCGAAAAATGAAAATTCTTCCAAAAGAAGAACAGGGTTCGGTCGATTGCAGTGTGGGAGAGGGAGAGAGAATTTTTGCTCTTGCTCAATTTTTGCATATTGAGTTGTGTGAAAAATAACTACAAGAAGGCTACTTATAGTTATCTCCCTAACCTAGTCCTAATAGGAGTAGGTTTCCTCTCTCCTACATGGGCCATGGCCCTCTTTAATTAGAAGATCAAGTCTTCTAATTAATTCATGGCCCAGTTAATTAATTTGACCAGGCTTTATTTAATCTTCCAGTTAAATAGCCCAATTAATTAACTTAATCTCCCATTTAATTAAATCAGACTCTAAGTCCATTTAATTAAAATCCCTTTTAATTAATTAAATCCAACTTAATTAATTAATCCACAAATTAAATTCCAATTTAATTTATGATCCTGATCCAATTCCAATTGGATCCCATTTTGTTCCAATTGGGTCGACCCGGTCGACCCACCCATCATAATCGACCTAGTCGATTATTCACCCAGTCGACCCAGTCGACTCGGTCGTTCTCATTTCCTCGCTTTCGCTTCATGTGTATTGTGTATGCCCCCGTAGGTTCACCACATAATTGGCCGTGGGTTATAATTAAATATTATTTAATTATTCGAGTAAGACTTACTCTAAATCAATCGAACACTCTGTCGATTGATCATTCCAAAATTAGCACCCCTGCCAATTTGGGAATTCTCCCACACTCCACGGTCGATGTCCAGCCACAAGCCCATGGAGCCCAATCACTGGTGAATTAATTCAGTGAACCTTTTATCATTTATAATTTCCATATACGACATAATCTCTCCATCGATCAATCTCCCAGTCGAGACTTAAGGGTATGGTCTTTCATCGGTTTCCCTTTTCTTTTTGTCTTGACCTTATGCATTCTGGTCTCGAAATAATTCTCTTTGACTTAACCTTTATGAGCTACTTACATAAAGCCGTCAGATACCTCGGCCGAGGATTTTACCAGAATTAATTTCTCACAGAAATCCATAGGAGAATTTCCCAACCTATCAAGTCGGGTCAATGGATCCTTTGTTGATGATATGAATCTGCATACGAGTTCCTCTATACCCAATATGAGTCCACAGAGACTTTCTGGTGATCCCCAGTCAGTCGGAACTCATATCAAAGCATAGACGTTCTCGCACCAGATAAACCCTATCACCTCAAGTAGTTAGGGATCGTTCCTCGTATACTATTATAAATTTGGAATAACTTCAACCCCGATATGCGACTACCGCTTCCATGGTGAGTTATTTCCTAATTGGGGTATTCAGTGCGCTTGTCATCCCAGCAAGCCACCCACTTATGTGTATCGACTATCCCAGTCACGCTCGTGGACCCAAGCGTCCTCCAGTTCATCGGAGTATACACAATAGTGAGAGTCTAACCGAATCCAACGATGTCCTATCTCGATTAGATTCTACGACTCTTGAATATGTTCTAGATCACGGCCTTGGAGATCAGTCCACGGGTTGTCCCATAGCCCTGTGATCTAAGGACTTCTATCCTTATGCGTAGATAATTATTACATAAGATAAAGTTGACCATATATATAAATGCATTTATTAATCCAATCGAATGGTCCTTTCAATTAAATGCAGCCAAAATAGTTGGCTTGCAGGACACTATTCTATCAAGTTGCAGCAGCAGTTTCCTTAGCTGTTTCTTACCTTTTATCTTCCCCCTTTTTGTCATCATCAATTTTGATGACATTAGAAGGTGCAACAGCAGGGTTGAGGGCAACTGTCGGAATCCTCACTCCAGCACATAGAACTTTTAGATTCTGATTGACAACGTCATGACTTGCTGTAAGATGAAGAATAGTTGTGCTGATGTCGTCAGTTTTGTCATTGAAGTAGTCAATGTTCAGGTTTACAGTTGCAATTTCATCTTGGATTGCCTGTGCAGCATTTGCCATTTCATGCAACATTCCCAAATTGACCTCCTTCTCTTCTTCACTGACTTTAATGAAGGTTGCAGTCAAGTCAGCAATCTTGTGTTCAGCTCTTTGAAGTGCAGCGTGAAGATGATTAACATCACTCTTCACATCCTCTACATTTCTGGTCATATCATTCAAGCTGTTCACTAACTGCAATGAATGATCTTGAGGTATAGGAATACTTGTGATTTCAGTCTTGATGATCTTTTCAGTAGACTGTTGCACAGCTTCCAGTTGAAGTTTGTTTGATTCTGCCAATTCTGTCTTGAGCTCATTCTTCAACTCCTCCTTGACCTTCATCAGCTGTTGATTATGCTTCTCTTCCAGTTCCTTTGCTGAAATTTCCATCAGCATCTGGAAGGCTTCCATCAGTGATGAGTGTTGATCAGCTGATGAAGCAGAAGCATCAGCAGCAGCTTCCTTCTCTTCAGTCGCCTGTTGAACAGGGACTTCTTCCATTTTTGTCTCCTGATGATCTTCAGAGACCTTAGCATTCTTGTGTTCGTCAGTGACATCATCATAGACCAGGTTGGTGATAGTGCCATAATCATTGAATCAAGTAGTTTGTCTGATCTGCCTCACAATGATCCAGGGGTTAACGAATGCATTATTCCCTTTTGGCACCTCATAGAACGGTTGCACTTCCTTGCCAAATATTATTTGCTGAATGCTTGGAAGTAGTGGCAAATCACTTGAACAACCTTGCTGATACTTTGACCTTTTTGCCCATCTCTTCAAGGCGGTCATAACAGCAAATTTAATTGCCCTTTCTTCAGCATCTTCAGATTTCTTCTTCTTATCAGGCAGGGTGCTTTGAATCTTCTTGGCCTCCTCCAATGCAAAGCCTTTTGCATAACTATGCATGACATCTCTTACATAGCTGGGATCTAGGGCCTTTTGAATGGAGTTTGTTTTCAGCCAGGTCAGAACCCATCGTTCTTCATCAGCTAACTCCTTCATATTTTGAAGTTCTGTTATTGACTTATTCAACCTGTTGTCTCTCCAACTGATATACCTTGGTTTCTCCTGGTTGAACAGAGTCCTCAACATGAGCTTTTGATCATAGTATGCCAAGGACTTCTCAAACTTCTTGAAGAGCTCCTTATCAGCATACACTATCTCAAAGGCTTTTCTAACTTCAAATTTGTCCTTTGACTTGACTTTGGGGGCAGGCAGTAATATCTTTTTCTTGTCTTCTTCATCCTTGCTCTCTCCAATCTTGATGCCACCTCCATGGACAGGTCCATAGGCATCAACTTTGCTCAATTCAATCACCATGGCCAGTTCAGCATCTTCAGCAGCTTTTCTTTTTGCCTCAGACATGTGCCTCCTGGCTTCATCCTTAGCTTCTTGAGCTTTGCTTAGCTCAAGTGCTTTCTTTTCCTCAGCTTCATCCAGCTTCCTCTGTTCAGCCTCCTCCCTTGCCTTCTTGTCATCTTTGGAAACTTTCTTTTTCCTTAGCACTATTGTTCTTTTGCCTTTATCAGCAGGGGCTGGTCCAGCAGATGATATAGGATCAGCAGCTATAGGATAGATGATTTGAACATCTGGATCTTCTTGAGGTTGAGCAACCTCAGCTGTTGGTGTGACTTGACTTGGCTGTTGCTCATCAGCTTTGTCAGTCGCAACAGTCTCAACTGTTTCAGCAGGCCTTTCAGCAGCTTCAGGGTCTTCCCTAGCTACATTTTCAAGTTCTGTAGGTTTTTCAATAAAGGTCATCTGCTTTCTAGCAGACTTCTTTGTTCTTCCCTCACGATAGATAGTTGTAGCTGTATCTCTCTGTTGACTTCTTGTTCTTTGAGAGATACCTTCAGCAGGCCTTTCTGCTGATGGAGTTCGTGATGGTGATGCAGGGGATCCAGTCCTTACATCAGCAATTATGTTATCAATAATTTTAGTGGCTTCAGCAGCAGAAGTCACTTTCTCCACCTTCTTAGGAACCTTTTCCTTAGGCTTATCAGCAGCCTTCTTCTTTCTGGACTCAACAGCTAAATCAGCAGTTTTTACCAGTTTCCTTTGCCTTTTGGTAGGAAGCTCTTTTGGTTCCTCATCAGCTTCTTCAGGCTCATCAGCCTTCCTCTTTTGAACAGCCAGGTATTTGTTCATGGCCTTAGATTTGTGAATTTCCTTGCCATTTGCCATAGTGCATCCCAGATGAGACAATAGGTAGCTGAGAGTTATCATGTGGTTTGTGTGAGGTTCTTTTCCTTTCTTTACATCAAGGAACTCAGCAAAGATGTACCAGATGATCATGGACCAGTTGACTTCCAATCCATAATAAATAGCAGTCATGATGCTGAATCTCTTCATTGTAACAGCATCAAGGGAAAAGGTGCAGTTTTCCATCAGTTTTGCCACGATATCAGCCATCCGCTGATACTCGTCCTTCAGCTGTCTCTTCCTGATATTCCCAGACAGTATCTCCCCTTCCTTGGCGCAGATCGCCCAAAACTCTTGGTATTTTGCTTCCGTTAACACAGTGACATCATGACGTCCACTGTTACGAAGCCCAAACTGTTCGTGGAGAACGGCAGGAGTGATGACAACATATTTGTCACCAACTGTAGCAGTAATTTCCAACTTTTCGAAATTAACTTTGGCCGTACTGTAGTATTCCATAACCTGGTCAGTCCAGATTACTCCTTCATGATACTCCAAAAAGTTCACCAAAGTTGCAGATTTGAACTTCTCCAGAAGCTCCTTCATCAGTTGTGTGCCAGTTTGGTAGTAGGAATCATATACTAGGTACATGCCTTCAGCAGCCATTGTAGATCTGTAGAAATTAGAGAGAAAAACGAAGAGATTTTGCAGGAAAATTGCTTAATTCTCACAAGTGCTTTTGAAAATTTAGGGTGCGTAAAGAACGACTCGACTGATCAGATGGGAATTTATAGAGTTAGGGGTATGTCGGTTTCCGTGATATCCGCCAACCGTTAGATCCGTTTTTCTGTCAGTGATGATCGTGCGGCTTCAGTTACGACCTTTCAAATTCAAAAGATATTTTAATGAAGAGCGGGAATATGTACCGCCCGACAGTTTCTTATAAAAGCATGTTTTGAATAAAACGTTTTGAATAGTTCGCTTTTATTTAAGTAATCAGATGAGTATAATAAACACTTATCTGATGGACTACTGTCCTGATGACAATGCTGTTATCAGAGAATGCCAATAGCTGATAACCTTCCTCAGCTGTTTGTCAATCCAGCCAGATAAAATACTTTTGTTCTTCGATAGTTGAGTCCTCTGTTGAAAACATAACTTCAACTAACTGTCATTAACAAATTTCATCTTTAATTCAGAAGTACCGCTAGTCTTACACGTTCCCCCTGAGTTTAAGAATTCATAAGTTAACTAGTCTGTTGAAAGTTAATCCTTGAAGATAATAGTGATGAGTAAGCTGTTGAACTCTAGTCTTCTGATGAGTTCCCCCTCAGCTTATGCATCTAATTTTAATAATCCCAGTTCAGCTCTTAGAGTTGAAAACCTTGTCTCACTTAGAGGTTTTGTGAAGATGTCAGCAATCTGATTTTCAGTAAACACATATTCTATCATGACATTTCCTTTCTCCATGTGATCTCTAATAAAGTGATGTTTGATCTCAATATGTTTTGTCCTTGAATGACTTGTAGTATTCTGAGTAAGACTGATTGCACTTGTATTGTCACAGTAGATTGGTATTCCACTGATTTTGATATTGTAGTCTTCAAGTTGATGCTTCAACCATAAGATTTGTGCACAGCATGCTCCAGCAGCTATATATTCAGCTTCAGCAGTAGATATGGATACTGAAGTCTGTTTCTTACTTATCCATGAGATCAGACGACTACCTAAGAACTGACAAGCACCTGTTGTGCTTTTTCTGTCAATCTTGCAGCCTGCAAGGTCAGAATCTGAATATCCAATAAGCTCAAATCCAGACTCTCTAGGGTACCACAATCTCAATTCTTGAGTGCCCTTAATATATTTCAATATTCTCTTGGCAGCTAAGAGATGAGATTCTTTGGGGTTTGATTGAAATCTTGCACAGACTCCAACAGAGTACATGATATCAGGTCTGCTGGCTGTTAGATATAACAGTGACCCAATAATGCCTCTGTATTTGGTTATGTCCACAGATTTGCCATCTTCATCTTTATCCAAACGAAGACTTGTAGACATTGGAATTGTAGCAGTAGAGCTAGTTTCCATACCAAATTTCTTGAACAGATCCTTTGTGTATTTTGCTTGGCTGATGAAGATTCCATCAGGCAACTGTCTAACTTGCAAACCAAGAAAATAGTTAAGTTCTCCCATCATGCTCATTTCAAACTTGTTCTGCATCAGCTTTGAGAACTTATCACACATCTATTGATTAGTTGAACCAAAAATAATATCGTCCACATAAATTTGCACAAGCAAAATATGTTCTTCCCATTCAATAGTGAACAAGGTCTTGTCAACTTTACCTTTGCGAAATCCTTTAATTAAAAGAAAGTCAGATAAAGTATCATACCATGCTCTTGGAGCCTGTTTCAGTCCATAAAGAGCTTTCTTCAGACGATATACTTTGTCCTCTTCTTGATAAACTTCAAATCCAGGAGGTTGTTCAACATAAACTTCTTCTTGCAATTCTCCATTGAGAAAAGCTGATTTCACATCCATCTGATAGACTGTGAAATTCTTGTGAGCAGCGTAGGCAAGAAAGAGTCTGATTGCCTCTAGTCTTGCTACTGGTGCAAATGTTTCATCAAAGTCAATGCCTTCTTCTTGGCAGTAACCTTTGGCCACTAATCTTGCTTTGTTTCTGGTGACTTCACCATCTTCATTCATTTTATTCCTGAATACCCACTTAGTGCCAATGACTCTTTGATGACTTGGTCTAGGAACTAAGTACCAGACTTCATTCCTTTCAAATTGATTTAGCTCCTCCTGCATAGCTTCAATCCAGTTGGAGTCACTAAGAGCTTCTTCAATCTGTTTAGGCTCAATTTGAGATAGAAAACTAGTAAACATAGCATCTTGTGCAGCAGCTCTTCTTGTTTTCACTCTGTCTAAAGGATCACCAATCACTAATTCTGGTGGGTGATTTCTGAGCCATCTTAGATCAGGTTGCAAATCATAATGTTGTCCTTTGTCTTGATCTTGCAACACTAATGTTGGAGATACAGTAGTAGTTTGTTGAACATTTGTTGTTTGTTGAACAGTCTCTGGTCTATCAGCTGTTTGCAACTCGTCTGTTAGACAATCAGCTCTGTGATTTTGAACAGCACTTGAGTTATCAGCTGAGTTGAGATCAGGTAGTATGATGGGAACATATTCTTCATTCTTTCCAACATTCATCTTCTGTAAATCAGCAGACAGATCTTGGTTAACACTTTGATTCTTTTCAGAAGATTGATTTGGCTCATCAAATACTACATGGATAGATTCTTCTATTAGTAATGTTCTTTTATTGAAAACTCTATAAGCCTTACTAACAGATGAGTATCCTACAAAAACAGCTTCATCAGCCTTTTCTGCAGATGCAGTAAGGTGATTTTTCCCATTATTCAATACAAAACATTTACAACCAAAAATCTTAAAGTAATGAATGTTTGGCTTCCTGTTGTTCCAAACTTCATATGGAGTCTTGTTTTGGTGCTTGTTGATCATGCATCTGTTTTGGGTAAAACGTGCTGTATTTGTTGCTTCTGCCCAAAATCTTTGTGGCAGCTTAGCTTCAGCTATCATGGTTCTGACAGCTTCCTTCAGTGTTCTGTTTCTCCTTTCAGCAACACCATTCTGTTGAGGGGTTCTGGCAGCAGAGTACTCATGATGTATTCCTTTGATATTACAATACTCTTCAACAGTAGAGTTTGTAAACTCTGTCCCCCTATCTGATCTGATCTTCAATATTTTGATACTCTTCTCATTCTGGATCAGTTCCATCAGATTGGTAAGATGTTCCTTGGTTTCACTTTTCTTCTTCATGAAAATCACCCAAGTATATCTTGAATAATCATCCACGACAGCTAGGCAGTATTTCTTTCCACCATTGCTGACTGGATCAATGGGTCCAAATAAGTCCATGTGTAGCAGCTCCAATATTCTTCCAGAAGATTGATGCTTCTTGCTTTTGAACGATGACTTGATTTGTTTACCCTTCTGACAGGCGTCACAGAGCTTATCTTTGCTCATGACTGTTTTAGGAATCCCTTCTACCAAATCATTCTTGATTAATCTGTTGATGGTCTTGAAGTTTAAATGGTTCATTCTTTTGTGCCACAGCCAACTAACTTCACTTGGTGCAGATGCTACCAAACAAACGCTTGAATTCTTGTCAACAGAATCCAGTTGACTATGTAGACATTCCCTTGTCGTCTTCCAGATAAAATTACCTTCTTTGTACCAATCTGTTCAACGTAGCACTTATCTGTTGAGAAGATGACTGAATATCCTTTGTCACAAAATTGACTTATGCTCAGCAGATTATATTTGAGGCCTTTGACATATGAGACGTCAGATATCTCTATGTTTCCTCTGATTAACCTTCCTTTAGCTTTAATCTTGCCTTCTTTGCTGTCCCCAAATGTAACACTTGGACCATCCACAGCAACTGCATCAGTCAGCTCATGTATGTTTCCACACATGTGTCTTGAACATCCACTGTCCAAGTACCAAATCTTCTCTACTTTACTCCTACTCCTAATCCTAACCTACAAAACAAAAATAAAATTGTTTTAGGTACCCTTATTGAGAGGGTCCTGAAGGATTAGTTCCACCTTTGACAACCCAAGATGTTGAAGTCTTAGGCTTCTTAGGTTTCTGAGTTTTCACAGGAGCATGAACAGCTTTATTTTCATCATAATTATCAGATAAGTCATGTTGATGATCAGTATGATAAGAATAATGTTCATAAGCAGGGTAAGGTGCATGATAAGCAGGATATGCATGCATTGGATGAGCAGGGTAAGGTGCATAGTAACTAGGAAATTGAGGTGCATGATACATAGGATGATATGCAGCAGGTTGCACATAATATGACTCATTTCCATACCAAGCATTTTGGTTTTTCTTATTCTTATGCTTCTTTGGTTTACTAACAGCTTGCTCATTAACAGACGACTTAGTTTTCTCACTAGTCTGATTAGTCTTAACCTTATCAGAAGACTTCCTAGGACTCTTCTGTTTGGGTTTACTAGTCTGTTTTCCTACACTAGGCTCTTTGCTCTTTTTAGCCTTAGGAGATTTCTTCTCATTTACCACTTTCTCAGATGAGGTAGGTTTAGAAGTTTGAACATACAGAATGACCTTACTATTGTCAGCAGAAATGAATTTTTCAGTATGATTCAATTCTAGTTTATCATTTTCTAAAGGTGTCTCCTGTTCACTAGATGTACGCATGGATGCAACAGTTGACTTCTCATGAGACTCGATAATTTTCTCAAGTTCCATGATTTTTCCTTTATAGACCTCACATTCAGCTTTCAGAGATTCATGCTCTTGCTCAAGCTGTTTATACTCAGCTGATTCTTTAGGCTTTTCAGCTTTAAGTTTCAGTGAGCTATTTTGCTCTTTTAGCAAGTTCATCTCTTCCTTAAGCTTAACAAATTCTCCAGCAATAGTAGTATTATTCAACATCATTTGCTCTAGAGAATTAAATAGTTCATTTTCTTGAGGAGTTACCTCATCCTCTGAGTCATCAGATTCCTTAGCCATCAGGCAGAGGAGAGCAGGTTTCTCTTCATCAGAAGATTCTTCATCAGACGTGTCTGAATCTGAATCAGATGAGTAGACAGCAGCAAGCTTTTCTGCTTCAGCTACCATTGCTTTCCCTCTTTGATGCTTTCTTTCCTTTCTGATTCTCTTCTCTTCCTCAGTGTATTTTTCTGCTTTTGGATATGGACAGTCTCTAATGAAATGTCCCAATTTCCTGCAGTTATAACACATTAGTTTTGCTTTATAATCATCTTTCTCTTGAGAAGAAGAGTTAGGTTTAGAAGTAGAAGCAGCATGATTGTATTTGTTTTTCATCTTTCTCTTATAGAACTTCTTGAAGTTGTTCATCAATAATGCTACATCTCCAGCAGTATACTCCTTCTTGTTGAGTAGAGATGCTTCATCAGATGAGTCCACATCTTTGCTTTTGTGAGCTGGTCTTCTTGGATTTTCAGCAGCAACAAGTGCAGCTGTGGGACTTGAAGTTGAGGTTTCTTCAACACCCATTCTAGGCAGTTTATACTCATACGCCTTGAGTACGGAGAACAGCTCTGTAAGAGAAATTTTTCCCAAATCTCTTGATTCTTCCATAGCTGTCACCTTCATGTTGAACTTGGGGGGCAGGGCCTTCAGAACTCTGACGGTTATCTCCTTGTCAGTGAAGGTCTTTCCCAGCTTTAGGACTTCATTCAATGTTCTGGTAAACCTGGTATCCATCTGATCAATGGTCTCTCCAGATTTCATCTTGAAGTTGTCCAGCTTTTCCAAAGCAACACTGAGCTGATGCTCTTTGATGGCGTCGTTTCCTTCACTCATGTCACGAACCTTGTCCCACATCTCCTTTGCAGTTTTGCAATGTTTGACCTTGTCAAACCGATCATTATCCAGGGCTTTGGTCATGATGAAACGGCCAACTTTATCCAGATTGAACAGCTTTATTTCTTCGGCTGTCATCTCTGTCAGATCTTTTTCCACCACCAGTTCAGCCTCATCAACTATAATGGTCTTGGTGAATTTGAATGGACCTTAATGATACATGTGTACATGTTGTCATTATAGGCTGCTAGAAAGATTTTCATCCTAATCTTCCAGTCCTCGAAGGACATACCAGCAATGTGGGGAACATGACTCATACAATCCATTTTTCAAAAAGTTTTGATTTTTCAAAAATATGCTCTTTTGAAAAAGTTTGAAAACCTTTGAAAAACACTTGGATCAAGCTCGTTGATCAGGCAGCTGATTCTAATGAACCACCTGCTCTGATACCACTTGTTGGTCCCAAGTGGTCAGAAGAGGTTTAGAGGGGGGGGTGAATAAACCTCTTTAAAAATTTTCTTCAAATTTAACTTTAAAACTTTTGCTTTAAACTGAACAGACTAAGCTGATCAGATTAGTTAGTTACAATTCTGCTCGCGAACAAATCTTTGAACAGCTTTGTTGACCACTCGTCTGATGGTTACTTAGCTGATTTTGTTAAAATCAGTTTTAATACTTAGAGTACTTGCAGCGGATTTTAAAAGTGTTTTTCACAAGTAATCTTAGCAGTTTGAAAAATGCTTCCCCAGTTTTATAAACTCCTTTTTAACTCTTTTTCAAACAGTTAACTTAATGTGTTTTATGCAAACAGAAAATATGCAGATTTAAAAGCAATGTAAAAACACAAGTAATTTTTATAGTGGTTATATGGATTTGAATATCCTTTAGTCCACTCTTCCAAGTCACACAGATCTTGGGTTATACTATAATCACAAAGTTTACAGTATACTCTGCTTGCGTCGAACAACAAATGAAACGACCACAAGTTCGCAATAGGAAATCACACAGAAGACCTATTCTCTGAAGTAATATCACTCACTTAGACGGATATCTACTTCTCACAACACTCTTGATTACAAAATCACTCAGAAGATGTATTTTTCTTGATTCTTCAACTCTGCTTTCGTCAACAAATGACTCAGCTGATGAGTGAGCTGTTCTTGAGACTTAAAGAATTTTGCTTCGGAATTTTCTCTCAGAAAGTGTGTTGCTTGTTTCTTCTTCGTCTCTTTCAGCTATTTATACTTGAGGATTGAAAAATGTCCGTTGAAGAGAGACAAGATTCAAATTCCTCGAGTACTGGTCCTTAAAATCCGCGAACGGCTCTTTTGCAGTCTGTCCGTACTATGAACAGTACTATTCTGCAGGCAGCATTAAATGCAGCATTAAATGCACCCAGCTGATGCGAAGCCTTTCTTCAATCATTTGTCTTTAATAGCCTTGTACTTCAGCATTTATTACTCCAAGGGGCATTTATTACCGTTGGGAACACTTCATGATCTTCTTTACTTGGCTGACGAAAGTACACGTCTGATGGCGAACTCGGCTGATCTCAAACTTGAACAAATCTGATTTGAGTCGGCTGATCTTCATCAGTCTGATAACTTTACTTCAGCAGATCAGAAGTCTTGGACCTTGAAATTTTGACTCTTCTGATGTCTTCTTGTACTTAGTCAAAATTCCTTTAAAAGGGATCATCAGCTAAGTTACTCCATACTTAGCCAATCTTGAAGTTTTGGAATGCATCAAAACCTCCCTTCTAAAATTGTCTTCAGTGCCTTCATCTTCATCCTTATCCAACATAAACTGTGTGTTTATAGTATAACCCAGAATCTAAGTGATCTGGAAGAGTGGACTAAAGGATTTTTATCCATATAACCACTATAAAAATTCTTTGTGTTGATTTGCATTTAAGTTTTTCTTGCATATTTCAAACTTGCATAACTTCACTTTGAATTGATTTAAAAGATTTTAAAGGAGTTTCAAAACTGGGGATAAAATCTTTTGTAAGGACTTAAGTTGCTTGTGAAAAACACTTTTAATTATCCGCTGCAAGTAAACTCTTAAGAAAACTGTTTTTCTGAAAAACAGCTAAGTAATTGTAAGAAGAGTGGTCACTCTGATGTTCAAGATTTGTTCACGATCAGCATAGTCAGCTTACTGTTCTTCATCAGCTTAGTCTGCTGACAGAAGACTGAAAAGTTTTTAAGTTAAAAAATTTTCAGAGGTCTATTCACCCCCCCCCCCCTCTAGACCTCATCTGACCACTTGGGACCAACAGATAAACTGGAGGACGCTGAAATCCACGAGCGTGACTGGGATAGTCGGCACGCAGAAGTGAATGAGCTGTGAAGGAAAGTACACTAAATACCTCAATTAAGAAGTAAGTCACCATGGAAACAGTAAGTCTGAACCCAACCCGATGCGACTCGAACTCAATCCAAACCGACCCCTTTTTTTTTTTTTCATTGCATTAGACTTGGATGAAACTCTAGAATTCAGCTGCTAATACACAACCATCAATTTGGACAAGAATTCAACCCCTTGTATTTGTATAATTTTATACTATTAATTAATCTATGATCAGGGCCGAAGCTAGAGCATTTTATTGAGGGAGGGGGTGGTCGGTAACGAACTTAATCTTTTTTTATGTTTTGTAAGGGCATTTTCAATGGGGGTTTTCGGAGCCCTGGGGCTGTCCCTACCCCAATTTCAAACCCTGCATGGTCGTCTTCAATGGCAGAGTTTCAGAATAGAATTAATTCCATTTTCTTTTCTTGTCCATTCTCATCTCTAATTAAAAATAAAATTAATAAATATAAAATTCGTTCGGGTTGTTCCGGAATTATATTCTACTCCGTTAGTAGATTAAAACAGTATATGGTACGTGCAAATCAGAGTTCGGGTGAATGAGAAATTGATTCTCAAAGATCATCCTTAGAAATAAAGAAAAAAAATAAAAGTAGCTTTATCCCACACTGGAATTAGAAGAAAATATCTTGAGGTTCATATATGTTTTGACAATGTAATTATATAACAATCTAGCTACCAAAAGTCTCTTCCCTCACTCGCAGGGAGGGGGTGCAAATCATGGATCGAAATTCACTTTGGACCTTCAAGACTTATCTGAGCCTGCGACCTGCGGACACGGATTTAGTCCAATTCTCTAGCTTTCGAAACACCCAATTTTTGCATATCTTTTTTTTATTATTAAAACAATTAATTAAAACTTATTAAATGCAAAAAAGTTATCTCCATATTTTTATTAAACAATTCAATCACATTTAATTTAATTAGAACTTAAATGCAAAAAAAAAAATTATTTTATTAAATAATTCAATTAAAAATTTGGTGATTACATAGATTTATTAAATACTAGTAAACATACAATAAATATTCTACAAATTTTACTAAATAATTCAATTTTACAAATTTAATTTAATTTATGAGGAAAAATTAATTTTATTAACTATTTATTTATATAATATATTTTTTCCTATTTAAACTTATTAAATATACACATTTTAATAAAGAAAAAATAAAAACTGCTCCAATCAGGGGGACGCCAAGTGGAGTCCCTTGACTTAAAGAGGGGCACGCTCCAATTGTCCCACTCAGGAATGAGCCGCGCCATTCCCACCCCGCAGCTCGCCCCGACCCCGACGATCTTCATTGAGAATGGCCTAACCTGACAAGAACTAAGCAAGATAAACTAATAAATTATGCATTAAATGGTTATAGTCCAATTATTAATATATAAATAATATAAGTGTCGATAATATAATATCTATAATAAATTAACTTCCACAACATTTATTTTTTAAAATAAAATGGAACATATTAATTTTA
Organism: Penstemon eatonii; assembly: GCA_038501285.1. Lineage (NCBI taxonomy): Eukaryota > Viridiplantae > Streptophyta > Magnoliopsida > Lamiales > Plantaginaceae > Penstemon > Penstemon eatonii. Next base: position 47,943,290 of record CM076714.1, read on the forward strand.
GGACTTGACCGTGGGTTCATATGCATACTCCCAATTTTTGTAAAAGGAATACAAAATCAACTTAAAAGGATTCGAACTCCCTACCTCAAAGAACCTAAAAGGGCACAAAAAAATATTCTACAAAATTGATAAAGGAATACATGGAAAGCTTACGGGATTAAGCTTCGAGACCTCAAAGTACTTGAGAAGAAACAACACCATTAGACCACACAATCACAAACTATCATTTGTAATATACAAAACTAACTGTTTTCGAAGGGAGGGAATTGCATTTTTCATACCAAAATTTTATCATATTTATACATTTCATACTATATATTTCAAAATGACACATTTCATATCAAAATTGGTCAATCTTTTTTCACATTGCATACAATAGTAACAAAGTAAAATTGCTTGTCTAAAAGTTCAAATTTTTATTGTGAATAGGAGTGTCAACGAGTCAAGTAGTATCGAATGATACATTGTTTAAGCTTAGTTTTAATTTTATTAAGTTTAAACTTGGTTTAATTTCTTAACGAGCCGAACTCAAACAAACTTTTATCGAACGAGCACTACTCTAGTGTCAAGTAACTTGATATTTAAATGTGTTTTTACAATTTTTAGGAGTCGAGTTATAAAAATTATCAAACGAGAAATCTTGTTCAAATTTATTTGATTTCTTTGACGAACAGTTCTCAAACGAACTTTTATCGAACGAGCTCGTGTCGCATATTAAATAGCATGGCAAAAATATCGATTTTATTAGAATTTTCAGCACTACTAATTATGACTACTTTCATACTTAAAAACTCAGTAGAAATAATGTTTTTTTCCTTTTGAAATTTTATAGAGTTCCAAAAATATTTGGGTCGAGTTCAATAAAATCCTAATAAAATTATTTCTTAAATCTGAAATCTTGAGCTCACACAAATCCAGTAAACTTAGTATATATCCAATGCATATACGTACATATATACACACATATATATAAAAAAAAATACAACTCCAGTAGGCTCGGATCAGGATGGGCTACTCAGATTTAATTTGGACCCAATCCGGGTAGGTCAGGTCTCCACTACAAATTTCCCACATGCTACAAGATTTAAACTATATGACTACAAAAATTTGTTCCAATTATAGGAGAACTTAACACAACATAAAATGTCTGTAAGCCGGTAAGGTTCTCCTACCTACGAATCTGACGTTTGGACCATTATATATCATCATACGCCTTCATTCTTAGCGTCCTGTAAATACGAGTGAGAAACGGTTTATTGGCCGGGGCAAAATGATCAAATAAATGCTTATCTTGAAATGTAACAAAAATTCGAGAATTAAATGGAACATATGGAGAATAGTTGACATATGGATGCACTTTTACTTATTTGGTAAGCAACTTGGGTTGAGTTAATTAAACTAGTACTTACGGGGAACAGGACGAGAAGTCTCACATTTTTCTATCAACCAAACAATGTGTAAGTCGAAGTAAAAGGAAACATAGAAATGGACCAAAATCGATATCGATTGAGTCCCACTCAAGAAACGGCCCAAACCCAAGTCCGACCCATCTATCCAAACCCAAAGAAATTCACTTCTAACATCAAAACTCAATCCAATTGTTCCAAAGGTTTCATTGAAACCACTAAAAAATATTTCTGAAACCAAAAACAAGGACCGAACCAACACAAATCCATATGGATCCTAAGTTGTGTGAGAATCTAACTACGGAAAACTGCACTATTCTTTACTTTCAGGCTATTTCGTAATTCACTCTCTATGTTTCGTATTTGTACATGCACTTTTAAAGTGTCACATTCCCAACTTTTGGTAGTTTTGCATTTAGAACATTAATTGCTTTTCAAGATTATGCGGCGGTATTTTAATTCTGAAAAGAACAGCAAGCTAGAAAGAATATTAACAAATAAATAAATTTAAATTGCTCAATACCTCAACCATCAATCCGTTTTACATCAGTTGGTTGGTCATGTCGTGGCACCTCTAGAGCTTTGTTCAAAGCATCAAGTTGGATGAAACTCTAGAATTTCAGCTGCTAATACATAACCATCTGTTTGCGTTTGTTTTTCAGCACAGACAGTCTTCTCTGAAGAGGATATTTCTCATTTTTCATCCCCATTTTGTCCAAATAATGTACAATTTTCTTTAGAGTTTCCATAACCTCCTCACTTTCGGGGCCAAAAGATTTGTCCTGAATTTTTAAAATTTTCTTCAGCAACTCTACCAACTCAGTGTCGTCCTTCTCTAGTCGGGACTGAATGGACACCAAACAATCAAGAGCCTCCCCTGTTAAAATCAGTTCATGAAACTAAAAATGTCAAGAAATATAAGGCCATCGATAGAATCTAATTCGAAATTTTATTAACCCAATGGGCAAGCATTAAGAAGTATAATACGGGGGCAACATGCATTTCCAGTCTCAGGATGGAATTTTCAACACTTATAGCCCCGCACTTTAAAAAAACACTTCTGTTTTTTTCTTTTTTGGCACTTATGTCCATTGGACATAGGACAATCTCTGTTGTTTCTCTGAAAGTTGCACAAAACTGTATGTGTTCTGCACTTCCGACCCAACTTGGATGGAAAAAAGGGGATATGACGAATGTGCAAAAAAAAAAATGAAAAGATGGACCAAAAGTGCTATTTGTGATGTTGTCGGACTAAAAGTGCTGAGTGTTGTGTGATGAGAAATGCAGTTTTGCGGTAATCCAGGCTACTCAATTAACAGTAGAGAGTTACTAATGGCTTACCAACTGGTAAAGATTCCTTTCCAAATGCCTTCTCACGTATACGTAAAACTTCTAGAGCAAGTCTTTCCGCTTCCTCGTCACGGTGTAGATTGTACAGAATAACTGCTAAATGTAACATGGGAAACGTAATGGATGGATCATCAGCGGGCATAGTCTCCATTACTATTTGTAAGCTTGTCCTTAGCAACCGCTCAGCTTCAACAAATTTTTTAGAGCGCGAATAAGAGGTTGCAAGATTTACAAGGTGAGGTACTAGGTTGGGATGATCTTTTCCGTTTAATTTCTCAGAAATTAACAAGCATTCTTCTAGCAGGGTTCGACCTTCTTCTCCTCTGAAAGCAACCAAAATTATAGAATTACAAAAAAACAAATCTAGCTTCTAGATTGTGGCAGTAAAGATGTACAAGTTGTCAGTGCATGGCATAATATGTGTAATTGTACCGAACTCCTGAGGGGCAATATGTTTACTCGCTTCACCTTAAGGAATTTATGCCATCCAAGATAATTACATACTTAGCGAATGATTCAATAAATAAAGGGTAAACACCACTTTTGGTCCCTCTTATCATTAACTATTTACAGAGTGGTCCCTCTTATGTTTTTTTTCCCACTTTACTCCCTACTATGAATTATTTGTTTCACTTTAGTCCTTTTCAAGTGGTCCAAGTCGATTCTGATAACATGTGATATGCTCATGAGGGCAATTTTGTCATTTCAAGTAAAATAACAGGGATATTTTCGTCTTTCTAATTATCTAAAAAAAAATTAAATATATAATATCTTCCAAACTAGGCTTTCATTCCAATCCAACTCAATCGTACATTTCGTTCCAAACTAAAGTTTTTTCCTAAAATCTTTTTCAAACACCAAAATTGCTCACCAATTAAACAATATCTCAAATAGTCTCAATAGTGAACGGACGAAAATGCCCTAAAAAATATTCATATGCATGTTACGTGTTATCGGAACCACCTGATAAGGACTAAAGTGAAACACATAATTCATAGTAGGGACTAAAGTGGGAAAAAAAACACAAGAGGGACCACTCTGTAAAAAGTTAATGATAAGAGGGACCAAAAGTGGTATTTACCCATAAATAAAACAAAACAGAAAAATGACAAGTGAAAAGCTTCCCAAGATAAATAGAACTCAATTCATATAATACTGTCTCAAAGGACACTCCTACCTTCCCACTACATGGAGTAATTCAGCCAAATCTATTCGCATCTTCTCCATCACTTTGTCACCCAATGCCACATATTTTGACTCCTCGAGGATCTGAATGGCTTTCTTGTATAGATCAATGGCCTCATTTACCTTTCCTGCAGAAGGCCAAGAAGGGATAAATTAATATAAAAATCAAAACGACCCAATTTAAGATTAAGAAATACTTTAGTAGAATTAGAAATAGAATCATCTTCCAAGAAGACTATGTGGGAAATGTTAAGCAAGGACGGAACATGATAACTCTAGGTTTCAACTCATAGGAATGTATATTAAACCAATGAATGGCTTCATAAGAAAGATTGTTCACCGAATTACTTATTTTGTTTTATTTTGATATGAGCAAATACTATAAAAATTACTATATGAAATAAATAGTCATTTGTTAGTTCACCTTTGGCACATTTCACTTTGGCCAAAGAACACATAGCCATTCCAACTCTTCCATCTTTTTCTCCATATGACCTCATATAGATGTCCAGTACTCTGAGCCAAAATAAGAAAGATGTTTTATCAATCATCAGAAAACCAAAGCTCAATGCAACACAATGTATGCATGATAAAATGTAGTAACCTGGTGAATGGTTTTTCAGCATCTGAAGCTCTTCCCTCTTTCATTAAAAGATCGCCCAGTGCACATAATGGCACCACCAATTCTTCACCTTCCCCAGCCCTGCTATATTCTGATTGTGTAATAACTCGCTGGTATGTTTCTATCGCCTCAGCTGCTTTTCCACTAGTACCCAAAACTTTTGCTAGTCCCAGCAATGGTGTACAAAGTAATGAGCTCTTATTTCCTACAGGGAAAATTAAATATGATAGTTTCATGTAGAGAACACTTCCAGCAAATTTAACATAGTTTTTCTGCCGAATGATGAAAACTAGCAATTCGATATATCCTATTAAGAAACACTAAGAAAAGCAACTTACCATATTTTCCTTCCATAATTTTTAAGGATCTTTTGTAGAAAGAAATGGATGTCTCATACTTTTCCAATTTGGCATACATACTCCCCATATGCATGAGTATCGAATCAAGAAGCATCTCCTCATCCTTTATCCCATTCACAATCTTGTATAACTGAAATTACATTCAACATAGCAACAGGGGAAAACGATAATTATCAGAGTGCATGCAATTACACAAATATGTTGCGAGTGTCCTCAGAAAGAGAGCTGGTTCAGAACATAAGGTGTTGGAACAAGTACACATATCTTTAAACCAATTACATAAATTTTCAGCTGTTAATTTTTAATAAATATTAATTAAGATATAGTACTGCTAATATCATTAGTATAATCCTCCATTGTCCCCTTCTAATAAACGTGATAGAGCCAATTATGGATCATCCTCTGGTATTGTATAAATGGGAATCGTATAACTGTTAAAATTGAGTGACTGTTCATTGGAGAAAATGAAAGTTCAGCACACTTGAGATTTTTCCTGAAAATTGGATGCATGTACATGTTAGAAATTTAACTTCATTCTCGATCCTATGAGAATCTTTGTGATACCCTTTCACTCGCTTCTCTCCAATGGATGGCTGATTTTCCATCTTAATTTTAGGCCTAAGGTTTTTTACTTTTGATGGGAAAGGTTACCTTGGGTATATTTAATTTGTAGTTGATAATTATGCAAATATTGTTTTTTTATGACAGCAGAAGGACCTAACAGTATGATTATGGCACCAAAAAATCAAAACCATTGCATAAGTGCCTACGCATGTTACAAATTAAATTACCATATCCATTACGGATCCAACAGTCCTTGTGTCTCCAAGGGCCATGTAACCCAAGGCTATCACATCCAAAACAGCAGCTTCTTCTATGCCTCGAGAACCTGAATCTACTTGTTCTATAACTGCTACATAATTTGCCTGAAGTAAATTAACTGCATCATCTTCATTTCCCATTTTTATCATAACCTTAACTTCATTAAAGAAATCCTCAAGCTGCCTTTCGAGATCACTAGTACTGCTGGCCGATGGATTCATTGAGTCGTGATCAAATATATTGGACCTGTTAATATATGCACATGCTAGTTAAACTCGGGCATGGAACCCATAAAATAGCTTTTCATTGAGATCACATCTTGGGAGAGAAAAAAATAAAAAAGAACTGCAGCAAACGTGGAAAATATTTAGAACATTACAAGAAAAAGGAGATTTTTCACATTTTCAATCATTTAATGCTTCTTCCATGTAACAACAAGGTTTCCCCCGATAAAGAAATGAAACTAGTTTCATATTTGATGCTAGCATTCTATTATTAGTGGTAGCTTATGTATCAAACATCTACATCATCAACATCGAACAGCTAAAGCACCAAAACAATTAACGCAAACACAAATCAATCAGTATAGTCCATCACCTCTCACCACTATAAGCAACAGTTCTAATTAAGCTTATACCTCTTGGAATTGGTTGGACCCGAAAGACTTGAAGTTACGCGTTGACCATGTACGCCACTGACTTCTAATGAGCAAGCTAGAGGAAAACTCCTAACAAAGCGCCGTCTAGAAACACTGCATTTTCGAAACGGAACACTTATTTTGGCATAACAATACATACACCTTTGTTGCAACTGGAAGTGGTTTAATTGATTATTCAGATCCATTTGACTAATCCTGAAATACAATTCAAACATGAACAAACTCAAAAATCAAATTAATAATAAATATAGAAAGACTAGCTACATGACATACCTTTTTGCCATATGTACAATCTTAAAACCTTTTCCCAATATTAAAACTCTCAATTCATTACATTCTAAGTATACGGTCAAAATATATTCTATTATTTATCGATATTTTCCTCAACTGCGCACAATTTTTCCTCTAATGCAAGCGGAATTTACTGTTTATGTGATTGGCGCACAATTTTTCCTCTAATGCAAGCGGAATTTACTGTTTATGTGATTGGTCATAAACTCGAAGAATTAAGTGTACGAAGCAAAATTAAAAAAAATTACATAAAAGTATCAGTATATTTTAACATTCCTGTATCTATAGGTGTAAGTACAGCTGAGAATTTTACCTGAGAGTTGGAGAAGTTGAGGAAGAAAAGACGGAAGCCATTAAAACAGTAGATAATTAGATATGAGTTAAGCAGTGACCGCTTGATTTAAATTTAATCCATTAATTATTGAATGGGGCTGAGTAGTGGGCTTTGTGGGAAAGTCTCGGCCCAATACACATTTGGGCCTTTTTACTTAAAAGTTTAAAAACAAGGTACAGAAGTTCGGCCCAATATATGTTACTAAAAGTCTTTAATGTAGATAGAAATAAGGGCAGGGGGAAGAGAGTAGTACCGTTCGAGTCGATATCTCGGCACAAACGCCATGAAATGAAATTTGGGCAGGGGCGGCGCGGTCCGGTCTTGCTGGAGCCGAGCGGGTGGGAGGAAGAGGAGGAGCTAGGGCGGCGGGAGAAAGAGAGAGAGAGAGGATGAGAAGATAGGATTTTGAGAGAACCTATATCAATTACATTTTAAAAGAATGATTTTTTTTTGGCTTTTGGCACTTAGCACTCTGGAATTATAGGATTTTTGCACTTTGCACTCTAACTTTAAAGTTTTGGCTCTTTGCACCCTGATAATACAATTTAGTTGGCACTTTGCACCCTAGTGTGTGTTTTGAAGAAAAATTAATTGATTGAAGAGTATAATAGTTATTTTCGAATATTTTTTGCACTTAAACCCTAAAAGTATAGATTTTGACATTTTGTACTCTGAAATATAAAATATTGGCACTTTGCACCAAAAAAATATAACTTCTGGCATTTTCAACCCCGACTTAATATGATACTCTAAATTATGTAAATAACATGCAATATAATAATATGTTAGATATGTAAACGTGTATTTTAGATATAATGTAACTAATCTTGAGGATACTTGAAAATAAAATGAAGACAGTGTCATTTTTTTAATTTAAATTTTCAAGAGAGAAAATGTTAGAATAAGCTATCAAAGTAAAATAAATTTAGAATAACATTTATGATTGTTGTGCATAGAAATGACCATCTTATCTCTACATCACCGACATTCATGAGTCTGTATTTTTTTATGAAAAATACATTAGGGTGCAAAATGTCATACAAATTATATTTAAGGGTGCAAAGTGCCAAAAAATTAAATCGGGCTGAAAAATGCTAATAATTTATAATTTTAGGGTGCAAAATGCATACCTTATATATTTTAAGGGTGCGAAATCTATATTGTCAAGGTGCAAAGTGAAAAAAAAAATTAAAATAACTATTCTACCATTTTATCAATTAATTTTCTCAGTAAAACACACACTATGGTGCAAAGTGCCAAATAAATTATATTTCTAGGGTGCAAAGTGCCAAAACTTTTAAGTCGGGGTGCAAAGTGCCAAAACCCTATAATTTCAGGATGCAAAATGCCAAAAACCCATTTTTTTAAAATTTTTTGTTTACCTTAAAATATTAATTATTTATTATTATTATTATTATTAATATTAACATTTTTTAAATTCATTAAATAAATAACTGAACAAAATTGATGAATTAGAAAAGAATTAATGCTATTAATGGGTTTAAATTGAATCGTTATTTTTTTTGTTGTCCTAGTGTAAATTGAATCACATTGATTAATTTTTTTTTTTTTTGGGAAAGTCCCGATTAACAAGTCTTGTGAGCAGAACTATATTCAAAAACAAAATTACTATACAATAGTAATAAAGTAAAATTGCTTGTCTAAAAGTTCATATTTTTATTATGAATGGGGTATAAACGAGTCGAGTGGTATCAAATGACACATTGTTCAAGTTAGTTCGAATTTTATTGAGTTTGAAATTGAGTTGGAGCTTGGTTTGATTTCTTAATGAGTCGAGCTCATCTTTTTTCGAACGAGCTCGAGTCGAGTATCGAGTAATTTGATAATTTACATGTATTTTTTTTCAATTATTAGCTTATCGAGTCGAGCTTCAAACACTACAAGAAAAGCAGGTTTTTCCGACGGATTTTTCGGAAATCAGCATTTTCCGACGGAAAATACCCGTCGGAAAAATGCTCGTCGGAATTTTCCGACGGACTTTCCGGCGGATCAAGGTCGTTGGAAAGTTCGTCGGAAATTTTCCGACGGACAACTTCCAACGGCATTTCCGACGGATATTGTTGTCGGAAACTAGTTCGGGTCAACTATTTGACCTTACTTTCCGACGGGATATTCCGTCGGAAAGTAATTATTTTTAAAAAAATGTTTATTAATTTCCGACGGAATATCCCGTCGGAAATGTTTATTATTTTTTAAAAATATTATTTATTTATTTCCGACGGAATATTCCGTCGGAAAATTTATTATTTTTTGGAGGGAAAAACACTTTTGGTCCCAAACTTTACCCCAAAAAACACTTTTGGTACCATAAAACGCAAAAAAAACACATTTGGTACCACAATTTTCATGATTTTGACACATTTAGTCATTCCGTTAAATTTTGGACGGAAATTTCGCGCGTGATCGTCACGCTCGGGTCAAGCGCGTCAAGTTCAAATCGGTCACGAGTTTTGCACGTGAGAAATTCGGTCAAAACACTTTTGATCCCAAATTTTACCCCAGAAAACACATTTGGTACCATGATTTGCAGAAAAACAGATTTGGTACCACAATTTACATACTCTTGACACATTTAGTGTCCTTGTTAAATTGATAAAAATCATATATAATGAACAAACAACAGTTTCTCTAAAAATTTTGATATAAATCACAAAATATACTTAAATCATTAAAAATATTCTTAATAAAAGTACCTTGGATACCTGAATTGGTGCCCTTTGACTTGCACTTGTATTCCAATGTTGATACAAGCACCAATCATAAGTTCCATCTTTTCCATCGAAAACATCGAAAAGTTTCCATTTTTGAATCAGGCGAAACGAAAACATGTAATTCCGAAACTATTTATTTGCCTTAAACTCAATTATTTTCCTAAATTTGGTAAAAAAATTTACAAATTTTCCTTAGTGTTTCTGAAATATTTCCGAATAGTCTCGAAAAGTTTTCAATATTTGGCTCTCCGAAACATACATTCGAAATGAGTTTTTGATCCATGGATACAAGTGCAAGTCAAAGTGCACCAATTCAGGTATCCAAGATACTTTTGTTAAGAATATTTTCAAAGATTTAAGTACACTTTGAGATTTTTATCAAATCTTTTAGAGAAATTGTTGTCTGTTCATTATATGTGATTTTTATCAATTTAACGGAGACACTAAATGTGTCAAGAGTATGTAAATTGTGGTACCAAATCTGTTTTTCTGCAAAGCATGGTACCAAATGTGTTTTCTGGGGTAAAGTTTGGGACCAAAAGTGTTTTGACCGATTTGTCACGTGCAAAACTCGTGAACTTAACGGGCGCGTGACGGTCACGCGCGAAATTTCCATCCAAAATTTAACGGAATGACTAAATGTGTCAAAATCATGAAAATTGTGGTACCAGATGTGTTTTTCTGCGTTTTATGGTACCAAAAATGTTTTTTGGGGTAAAGTTTGGGACCAAAAGTGTTTTTCCCTCTTATTTTTTGAAAAAAATTTATTAATTTTCCGACGGACATATTCCGTCGGAAATTTACAATTTTTTAAAAAAAAATTCCGACGGACATATTCCGTCGGAAATTTACAATTTTTTAAAAAAAAATTCCGACGGACTTATTCCGTCGGAAGAATAAAATAATAATTAAAAAAAATATACTCAAAAAATTTATTTCCCCGATTAAAATTCTGTATATTTAAAAAAAATAAATCAGAACACCAAACACAAAAATTAATCAGTTCAAAATCATATAATATTTTACAGAAGTCTCAATCATCGTCACAAAATTAAATATTATGGCTTTGAAATTACTTAACATTATTCATCAATTAGTTGAACTACATGACAAATGAACTATTTTATATTATTAAGGAACAAAAACTATGTTTGATTGATGCTCTAAATAGATAGGCAGAATGAAAAGCTACTTTTTTAGGGGGAAAAAGGCCAAAACGTCAAGTCCTTATAACTGAAGGAAGAAAAAGAGATAAGACAAGAAGAAATTAGGCACCATGGTAAGAATTGCGAGGAATTTAACGACTAAGAATTTTTAGACTGAAAGAAAGGTTTAAATTTCTTCATTTCCTCAATAAAATCCCCTCCATAATCGGTAGAAAAAAGAATACAATGCTTTACACAGATTGAAAGACATTCTATACATAGTGCCACAGTGGTATAACAATACCACATTACAAAACCTTTTAAAATCACTCACAAAGCTAGTTATGGGCACACTTAAACTTATCAAAGCAAGACTTATATCCAAAACTTCTGAAAAAACAAATGAAATAACTACATACTAGCACAAAGTATCTTCTAATTTCCTGCAGTCAGGAAAGCTTTTATTGCTTGCACAATCATTAAAGCAATGTAATAAATGAGAACTAGATGTCTCTCATTAAATAATTATTTAAACTCGGGCACGTGGCCTACTCTTTGTTTTTTCTGGTATCATGGGAACTATCACCCTTATGATTCCCCTTAAATTTGACTGTATTTCATCTTTTCCTCAAAATTTCATATTGTACAACACTTTTCTGTGAAACAATCAAGTCCGAACCAATATTTGATGCGCTCATAGCTTTAAAAAGATCATGACATGAAGATGAATGATGGAGCAGAAAATTCCATACTAAGTAGGAGTGGAGTTATTTAGGTAAAAATTAATATTTCAGGAACACTTAATAATAGCTGGTACAGGTCACACTTAAGTTACCTGAGAAGAAGTAACATTCAATAATATGTAACTCACTATATGACAGGGAAATAGAAGTGAACCCACAAGATAAAATATATATGCATATACATATGGTGGCTACCTGAACAACAGCCTTCTCTCCATCCACTTCCAAGACTTGCCCACGCCGGGTAGTTCCATCTCCTAGGCGAATGTTAACAATTTCCTGGTACTTGGGTGCCTGAAATAGTTTCATATAAACATATAAATGACCTCTTCTCAAGAGCTATACGGGTAATAAAAATGAGACAACAATGTGTAAAACGTAAATACTAAATAAAATAATAAAGCAGAAATAAATCAAAAAGGAGCACATCATTTACCTTGACTTTGTCAAGAATTACTAGAGGTCCAGCAACACCAGAAACAGTTCTATATTCTGCAAAATTTAAGAGCTTTAGAACATTAGCTGCTACAATTGTACATATAAGGTAGGCTATTTACTAAAAATTAAAAAAAAAAATCTCATTATCAATATTAAAAGGACTTCTGAAACTTCTTAATGTTGTTTTTTATCTGTGATTATTATCATCTGCTCTGATCTCCAACAAAAACATACCCATTCCAATCTCCAAGGTTCCCTCCTCCAACTCACCATTCTGTGCCACACCCATAATTAACGTATAAAAAAAAGCACAGAAATTACAAACACGGTAAAAGAAATACTACTTCAACCAATCATAAGTTAGTTGAGCAGTGAAATTCAGATTTAAGTACTTAATTAACAAACACACTTCACCAATCAAAGCAACTTAGTTAATTAATATCGTAAAACTACTTCGACCCGCGAAATTCAGCATATGCAATAAACATCCATATCATAATATATCCAGAAACTGAAACTGAAATTGAGATTCTAAAATTCGATCTGGAAGATACACGTACCTCTTTTTCCCCTTTTAGTTTTCAATCGGAAAAGGAGACGGACAGAGATGCGATGTACAGGGCAAAAAAGAGACTGAGATCTGATGTTTGGGGATATTATAATTCAATTATTGTGTTTTCAATTATATATTAACTGTGGCATATGGTGCATTTAATCTATCATGTGAATTGTGAAAGACATTTAATTATTAATAATAAACAATCCCACAACTCACTAATTCAAACCCTAATTTCCACAATTTCACATTAGCAATTAAAAAGGCAAAATTGAGGAATTAAAGTGAAATTATACCTTAGTAGAATGTTTCAAGAAGGAACCGTGGTGGTGGTGGTGTAGGGCCGTGGCGGAGCTGGAGCCGCGGCGGAGCTGGAGCTGCTGCAGGAGCACGGAGCTGGATCCGGATCCACTTACAGAAAAGAGAGACGGAGACGGGGGCCGAGGTGGAGCTGGAGCCGCGCGTGGCGGAGGTGGAGCTGCTGTCGGATTACTGGATCTGGAGCCGGAGGCACGTAGGAGAGGGAGAAGCTTGGGGCTAGGCGGAGACTGCGGCGTAGGAGAGGGAGAAGCTTGGTAGCTAGGCGGAGACGGCGGCGGGAGTGACAGGCGACGCGGGTCTGGGCAGTTGTGGTGGGAGAGATATGGAGGATGGTGATTGTGGGAGTAGATAAAAGTGAGAACGGCGGGTTCATTTCAATTTCAATTAGGCAGTTCATTTCAAATTTTTTTATTATTTTGTATTTATTTTATTTATCTTAAATCATTAATCATTTTTAACTTTTTAAAATTAACTAATCAAATTAGTGCATAAAATTGTTAAAATTAAAAAATACTCCCCCGTTGCATTATTTTTATTCCATTATCTATAGTATCTGGCAAAATTTTTAATTTTTTAAATGACTTATCATGTAAAATTATTCATATTTCTGGTGTATTAAATCTTTTAAATATTAATATTTATAGCGTCATATGATATAATCAAATTATTAGTGAAATATATTAATTAAATTATTTATTATAATTTCTATAAATTTAGTCGAGTTGACTGGTCAACTGTACGAATGGATTAAAAATGGAACGGAAAAGGTATTTGAGTTAAATCAATCAAAAACGGTTTAACTTGAATCAATCTGATGGGAATTGTTGACTATATGATTATGTACATTAAGGTTATTCGCAATCAAATCGATAAGGGATTTAAATCGATTAATACGGTTTAAATTAATCAAATTATTGCAAAAAAATAGATTAAATTAGAAAAAAATGGTTTAAATCAATGATAATGGGTGGATAACGAGTTAAATAAATCGATAAGGGATTTAAATCGATTAATTTTGTGAAAATATGAGTTAAATTATGAAAAAATGGTTAAATGGATCGAGAATGGTCTAAATTAATCAAATATGGAAAAAAATTAAGGGGAAAAATAATTTAATTTTTTTAATAATTTCCAACAGACCAAACTGCAATTTTTGAAAAGTTAGGGACCAAACTGCAAATATGTATTAAATGCAAGTTCGTAGTGAGTGAACATTTTAATTTTGTGCAACTAACCCTAAACCCTAACCCTAAACCCTAAACCCTAACCCTAAACCCAAAAGGAGAAGTAACACTTATAGTAACATTATATCCTCCGTAAATCATAACTTCGTACATATTGGCCAATTTTTTAAGATTTGGTCAATTTATCACTCAAATGGAGAAGTAACACTTACAGTAACATTATATCCTCTGTAAGCATAACTTCGTACATATTGGCGAATTTTTTAAGATTTGGTCAATTTATCACCCAAATGGAGAAGTAACACTTACAGTAACATTATATCCTCCGTAAATCATAACTTCGTACATATTGGCCAATTTTTTAAGATTTGGTCAATTTATCACCCAAAAGGAGAAGTAACACTTGCAGTAACATTATATCAATCCATTAGTTGCACAAAGTTAAAATGTTCACTCACTACGAACTTGCATTTAACACATATTTTTGCAGTTTGGTCCCTAACTTTTCAAAAATTGCAATTTACCCCCAAAATTTATAATAAATTCATAATTACGATTCAATCCTAGCCGGTGTTTTTTCCATGCATTTTTCGACGGGTTAAGATTCCGTCGGAAATAATTTTTTTTTTCCATTTTTTCATTGTTATACATATTATTGCAAAAAATAGATTAAATTAGAAAAAATGGTTAAAATCTATGAAAATGGGTGGATAACGAGTTAAATAAACCAATAAGGGTTTTAAATCGATTAATTTTGTGAAAATATGAGTTAAATTAGTGAAAAATGGTTAAATAGATCAAGAATGATCTAAATTAATAAAACGGGGAAAAAATAGGACGAAAATAATTTATGTTTTTTAATTATTTCCGACGGAATACTTCTGTCGGAAATAATTAATTTTTCATTTTTTATTTTCAAGAATATTTTCCGACGGCTTTCATCCTTCGGAAAATGATTAATCACTTAATTTATTTTTTTGAATTATTTTCCGACGGATGAAATCCGTCGGAAAATGGTAGTTATTTTTTTAATTATTTCCGACGGAATTATTCCGTCGGAAATAATTAAATTTTCATTTTTTCTTTTCTAGAATGTTTTCCGATGGATTTAATCCGTCGGAAAATAATTCAAAAAAATAAACAAAGGGTGAAATAATTTTTCGACGGATTTAACCCGTCGGAAATTATTAATAATTTTTTTATTTTTAAAAAAATATTCTCCGACGGATTTTATCCGTCGGAAAATATTATTTTTTAAATTGTTAATTAAAATTTAATGCTTTTTCCGATGGTTTTTTACCTCCGTCGGAAAATCCGTCAGAAACTTCCGTCGCATACTTTCCCGTCGGAAAGTCCGTTGGAAGTTTCGACGGATTTTTTCCCGTGGGAAAATTCGTCGGAAATTTCCGACGGATTTTTGTCCGTCGGAAAATTCCCGTCGGAAATTCCTGCTTTTCTTGTAGTGAAAATTATCAAACGAAAAATCTTGTTCAAGCTTGTTTGATTTGTGGATGAACTACGCTCAAATAAACTTTTATCGAACGAGCTCGAGTCAAATATCAAAAAGTTTGGCTAAAATATCAATTTCATTAGGATTTTCAGCACTAATTGTGAATAGTTTCAGACTTAAATAACTTAGTAGCATTTTACTTAAATTAAAAAAAAAATTAAAATTACTAAAATTACGGGTCAAATGTTAAAGTTGAATGTATTTACATTTTTATCTATGTTCTACAATGTTTTTTCTTATAATTATCCATAATTCCTTGTACTTTAATTGTAAAAGCATTATGAAAAAAAATTGGAAAAAAAACATTCATTTGTTATTATATATTTATTTAAGAATACATATACACTAAGAAACTAATTATAAGTTTAATGTAGATTTATAACATTTGACCCCACACTTATACATATACATAGCAAATAAATCTCTCATATGTACCAAACATAACAACGGTATAATTGTCCAACAAAATAGCTACAATAACCTCAAGGATAAAATAGGAAGTTCAATAAAAATTCGGCTATTATGTCATCAAAATGTAAGGTTTTCAAAATGTCAAGGAAAGTTGATGTAATTATGAAATTGGACAGTAATTACTTCAAACCTCATGGAACCCTATAATATTCCCTTGATATAAATTGGGTTTATGCAAAATAGATTTGTGAACAAGAATAATACAAGTCCAATAACTAAATTCGTGTATCCAGGGTTTCGGAGCGCATTTGTGAAATTCGCAAAAAAAGCGCGAATCATTGAAAGTAAGAGCGCGAATTTATACGGAGCGCCGTTTTAATTTTTGTAGAGCGTGTATTATCTTTATAAAGAACATGCTCTACACAATTTAAATTAATGAATTTTGACAAAAAGAATAATTTTTACATAAATTTTGTAAAGTTTAATAATTTATTGGTTTATTTTGTTATTTATAAATACTTCTAACTTGGAAGCTAATCAATTTACAATCATGCAAAAAAATAACACAAATAATATTTGTAACTTTATTAGAGAGTAGAGACTAATAATATAGTGCATCCATACATACCCTAAAATTGATGCATTGGCTTTTTGACAATTGTTTATCCATGTCAAGCTAATTTTTGATTTGCCGACAATCAAAACAAATTAAGTTGTAAATCTTTGTTGGTTATTTTCACGCACTAAAGTGCTATATGTTAAAATTTAATACCACAATAGTTTGGCACTTTTGGGAAAACATAGTGAAGTTTGTAAATGTTTGAACTTTATAATTTTGCAGGTTATTTTTATGCACTAAACTGATAAAGAGCTAAATAGTAGATATCAGTGTCCATGTCAAGCTATTCATTTGAGAAAACATATATCTATATCAATGAAAATACATTTGCGGGTAGATACCACTAATAGTTCTCCTTATCATTAACTTTTTACAGAGTGGTCGCTCTTGTGTTTTTTTTCCCACGTTAGTCCCTACTATGAATTATTTGTTTTAATTTGGTCATTTTCAGGTGGTCCAATGTGATCTAAAGTTCCAAATAGTTTTATTAGGGACTATGATGGATGAAGATGAAGATGAGTGCAAAGAA
This sequence comes from Penstemon eatonii, assembly GCA_038501285.1. NCBI lineage: Eukaryota > Viridiplantae > Streptophyta > Magnoliopsida > Lamiales > Plantaginaceae > Penstemon > Penstemon eatonii. Next base: position 47,960,505 of record CM076714.1, read on the forward strand.
GTTAAGAAGATAAGGGAGGTTTTGATGATTTCCAAAACATCATAACCAACTAAGTAAGGAATGCTTAGAACCCTTAGAAGAATTTTGATCACGTAAGAAGACTATCAGAAGGGTCAAAATTCAATGTCCAGAAGACTACTGATCTTATGCTGAATTCGAAATCAGACGAGTAGGTTATCAGCTGACTCAAATCATATGAGTTCAAGTTTTGATCAGCAGAGTATCTATATGACGGGTCATTTCGGCAGCAGAGTGGAAGAGATCAAGAAGTCTGCCCAACGGTAATAAATACACTTGGTGTAATAAATGCTGCAAGAGAAGGGTATTAATGACAAATGATTGAAGACATTCTCGGATCAGCAGGGTGCATTAAATGCGACTAGCAGAAAAGTACAACAGAGTGTATAGTGCAACAGTTGCAGGGAGCTGTTCCAGAATTTGGGGGACCAGTACTTCGCGATTTGAAATATGTCTTTCTTGAACGGATATATTTTCAAATCCAAGTATAAATAGAGCTGAATTCAAGAGTTAGAGACAACACAACAACTAAGATCATTCCGCGAAGAAAAATCTTCTAAGTCTCAAAAGCTCACGAACATTTCACTCCTCTGCTAAAGTTATTTGTTAACTAAAGCCAAGTTGAAGTTAAAAGATAAATCATTTTCTGAGTGAATCTGTAAGAAGAGTGTTGTGAGAAGTTGTTATCCATCTTTGTGAGTGATAAAGCTTTGTAGTATAGGAATTCTGTGTGATTTCCTGTAACGCACTTGTGGCCAGTTCATTTGTTGTTTGACGCAAGCAGTGTATAAAAGAATTTTTCAGAAAGAGTTTACAAAACTGGGGATAAAATTCTTTGTAAGATTACTTGTGAAAAACACTAATTTAAATCCGCTGCAAGTATTCTGATTGAAAAATTTGATTTTGCTGAAATCAACTAAGTTATCATCAGATGGTCAACTCTGTTGTACAAGCTGTGTGCACGATCAGCCGAGTTAGCTTATATGTCTTAATCAGCTTAGTCTGCTGACAGACGACTTGAAAAGTTTTAAAATCCAAAATTTTCAAAGGTCTATTAACCCCCCCCTCTAGACCTCAATTGACCACTTGGGACCAACAAGTAGTATCAGAGCGGATGGTTCATTTGAATCAACTGTCTGATCAACGAGCTTGATCCAAGTGTTTTTCAAAGGTTTTAAAGTTTTCAAAAGAGCACGTTTTTGAAAAATAAAAACTTTTTGAAAATTGATTGTATCAGCCATGTTTCCTCACATTGACGGTATGAGTTTTGAGGATTGTGGTCTCATCGGGAGAGAAGAAGTCGATTTTCATACCACATAACATTGCTTCTTTCTGGTCGAAATTGTTTTATCCTTTTTATTTTCTTTTACAAGTCATTTAACTTCCAATTAACAGCATATCATTTCCATGTAGAAATTATTGGGCCAAATTTTATGTTTTCTTAATTACATTGATTTTCGCATGCTTGAGCTAAAATATTGTCATTTTCTTCTTTTCGAGATTTTGATAATGGATTATCATAACCAACCCAAGTGGATCCTCACCACTCGACGGGTCATAAAATTCGAACTTCCATAGCTAAACAAATCAGGATTTCATTAAATTTATGATACCTAGCTAAGAGGGGTTGAATTAGGTATATAACTTTTTTTAATGAGTTTTTTTTCCAGAAGATAATTAGTGAAAAGTTCAATAACTTTAAATAAAGGTTAATTGTTCCAATGATTTTAAGATTAAAGTAACGATATGAAGTAAAGTGCAAATAATAAATAGAGTAAGAAAGCAAACACAATTTATAGATGTTCGCGCCCTAACGACCTACTTCCTCTCTTCCAGCACCCCTGGGGAAAATCCACTAATAGATCGTGGCTTGCAGGACAAACCTTCGCCACTCGAGATTACAAGATATCAATTCTTTCTCTCGATACGAGCTTGCTAGGCCTAACCTATCGCTCAACAAAAAAACGTGCTTGCTAGGTTACTACCTATCGCATAAAAACAGTGCTTGCTAGAACACTCAGTCCTATCGCACTACGAGCTTGGAAGTACAAAACAGTAGTGCTCCAAAATGAGCTGATTTTGCAATGGAGTAAACAATAATCTTTTTCTTCTATTACTTAGAGTATATTCAAGATTTCAAGAGCAAGAAGAAAATATATTTTTTTAAAAAGCCTTTTTTGAAAAAACGACTTTAGCAAAATTAAGAGCACTCAAGGACTTCAACTAGGATAAATGATTTTGCAAGTGAAATTTTTGAGAATTAAGTTGTGTGTTGGTCGATGGATTATGGCTCCCTATTTGTAGGTGAGTGGAGTTGGTTCAATAGGGGAAGGATTTTGAAATTCAAAAATTATTGTCACAATTAAAATGATCTTGCAATATTAAAACATGTGACTAACATTTCAATGAATGTGGACAAGGTTTAGTAATTAGATGAAGACAAAATATTTCTAAAAGAATTGATTTTAAATAAATAGGGTAAGATATTTAGCTAGACAAATTAGAGACAAATTATGTCAAAGGATTTGAAAGAAATCATTCCTTTAAAAATGGACTTGATTGAGAATTCAAATTTAATGGAGAGAATTGCATTTTTGGTACACAGCTATAGGCCAATTCCCACTTTTGGTACACAACTTTATGTGTCCAACACATTTGGTACACCTCTTTAACAAAGTTCGACACATTTGGTACAACCGTTAAATAAATTGCGAAATCACCGTTAATTCCGTTAGTTCGACACATTTGGTACACCTCTTTTACAAAATTGACATGTGCGCGGCACATGGCTGCCCAAAAAAAATTAAACTTGATAAACTTTTATAAAAATTATCATATGTATTTATTATATTTATCATATCATATTTATATAATGATAAAAAAATATGTATTTATTATTTATATGACATGTAAAATATAATAAACTATATAATGTCATTTATAGTTTAATACTGGAAGAAGAATAAAATATAATAAACAAGTTTATCAAGTTTTAATTTTTAAAAATTATTTATAAAAATAGTTTATTATTTATAAAAATTATTAAAAAATATGTCTTTATTATTTATATGACATGTAAAATATAATAAACTATATAATGTCATTTATAGTTTAATATTGGAAGAAGAATAAAATATAATGAAAAAGTTTATCAAGTTTCAATTTTTTCTTTCTTTTTTTTTCTTTTTCTGGGCAGCCATGTGTCGCGCGCATGCTAATTTTGTAAAACATGTGTACCAAATGTGTCGAACTAACGGAATTAACGGTGATTTTGTAATTTATTTAACGGTTATACCAAATGTGTCGAACTTTGTTAAAGAGGTGTACCAAATGTGTTGGACACATAAAACTGTGTACAAAAAATGGGAATTGACTTATAGCTGTGTACCAAAAATACAATTCTCTCGTATATCTTACATCTAAAGAAAATGAAGGGTATATAGGGTACTAATAAAGGGTGATGGGATCCATAGCCAAACTCATATATATTATATATTTAATCTATATGTACGTACGCAAGAATTTTCCTTTTAGTTTGATAAGTCAAAATGTGTCCAGACAAAACATGCGATGATTAATTTAGATTGATAACACGGAGAAGATTAGTATATATTATGGTCAAATGTCGACACGTACAAATTGAGATATTGATTGTGGTTATCATTTAAAGAACCCACATCCACATGGTGTTGGAATTTTAAGTTTTTAAAATTCAAAAATAATAATTTGTAACAATCAAATTGATTGTGTAACATAAATGCCATAATTCCCCTTTATTGCCATTATGTGGCTATTCAAAATTATTTGACCTTAGAGGTCTCATGCACACTATAAATAGGGGTTAGTAGTCTTAGGAAATCACACACTTCACTAGCTTAATTTGCATCATAAAAATTATACTATTCTCTACAAATTACTTGGGCACTTTAGACAAAGTTTGGTTCATTGTTTTCTCGTGAACGTGCTTACGGGAAGACTCCGGCGAGGTCAAAGGTTTTATCTTGGGGAATCGATCAGCCGCCAATACCTGCACGAGGGGAGGCAATCGTTTTCTTAGGACAAGCGTCTACTGACGTGACTCCGGATCAGGCTAGTCGTTTTACTTTAAGTTTTACATTATTATTATTGTCTAAATTACTAATTTCATTATACTTGTGATTTGTGATTTGTGATTGTTATAAAAATAAAACAAATTTTCCAACAATCTAAGAAAACGATTTTTTGATAAAGTTTAACATCGGTTAATAAAACTCAAAGTTTACTATATCATAACTTGAAAAGATCTACAATATTTCAAAGTTGTTTTGCTCACTGATAATTTTGTCAGAACACTTTTATAATTTGTTTGATTTTGTTAGAATCAGTAAATTAAACAAATCAAACAATTTCATATTATTTTAAAGGATCTTAATCTCAAAATATTAAAAGTGTAGTAGTGTATACTGAAGCTTTTTAATAATTCATTTCACAAAATATTCTTTACCGTTAAATTTTCAAAGTGCTGAATACTTTGGAACACATATTTAATTTGTTTCATTCTGTTACATTCGGATAAAAAAAAAAAATATATATTAAAACTAAATACTATTACTACTTTATCAGACCAAATAAAAGAAACGGTAACTTGTTCTTTTCGGTCAATACCTGATCATTTATAGTGTTAATTATTGTAAGCATTTAACTCATTCTAGTCAATTGCTTGTTGTTTGATATCATTTGAGACGTTTGTTTCAATTTGAATATTTTATTAGCCTTAATTATTTGCCGTTTCTTATCCACTAGCTACCACTCCAATTTATCTATTAAGGGTGAGTTTGGCCTAGCGGTTGAACCTCATAAAATTACTTTTAGATCTCTATTGTGATTTTTGAAGTGTTTGGTCCAGATTAATAAAATTGCTTTTGATCAATCGTGATTTTCATGGTGCTTGGCCCCAAAGATCATAATCGCTTTTGAGATCTCGAGAAGCAAAAAATCAACTTATTTTAGAAGCTGCTAAAGTGTTACTTTTGCAAAAGCTATTATACAAAAGCAATTATTCTAAAATTAATTTTTATTATAATCAATTATTACTAAAATCAATTTTAGTAAAATTAATTCTCCTATAATTGCTTTTCGAATCGCTAGGCCAAACTCACCCTAAGTATTATCATTCATTGCAGCTCTCTAATTAATATATTGAAACGCTTTATATATTGTTCACTGCTTATTGATTTATATTACTAAGTGATTGTATATTGCTACACTTGCAGTGATCATTTTATAATTCAATCTTTGCTTTATTAATTCTTAGTTTAAAAAAAAAAATATGACTTCAAATGAAGACGCTAGTAGTGTCAAACCTGAAAAATTTAATGGGTTAAATTTTAAGAGATGGCTAAATCAATTAAAATATTGGTTGAATGTTCTTGGATTCATTTCCGCAATTGATGGAAGTGATGCCTCAAAATCTTCATATACTACTGATGAAATCGATTATCATTGTCGTAATCGTATCCTAAGTGCTTTGTCTGAAAGACTATATGATGTTCATGAATCCTCTAAAACTGCTAAAGAACTTTTGGATACCTTAGAGTCTGAATTTGGAATTGATAATGCGGGTATAGAAAGATTTAATGTCTCAACTTTTACGAGATTTGTTATGGTTGATGAAAAATCGATTAATGAACAAATTCATGAATTTCAAGATTTGTTAAGGCCTTTAGAGAAAAATGGGTCAAAGTTTAGTGAAGATTATAAAGTGTCATGTCTTATTGATAAACTTCCACCCTCTTAGTCTAATTTTGGTAGAGGTCTTAGACACCAACAAGGTTCTTTGACTTTGTCACAAGTCCTTAATTCTTTAAGAATTGAAGAACAACATAGAATGAATCTTAAACACGAAGAATTTAAAGCCAAGGCTAATTTAGTGGAGGATAAAACAAGTAAAAATAATTTCAATCCTAAAAATAATAGTAATTTCAAAAATAATAGAAAGAATGGGAGGAAAAACTATAATAATAATAATGCCCAACAAAAGAATTATAATCCTAAGAATGATAAAAGCAAAGAAAAGGGATCAAGACTTTGCTTCGTATGTGGAAGGACCAATCATTTGGCTAAGGACTGTTACTACCGGAAAAAGGAGAAGTTCAATCCTAACTACTACTCTAAGCCTAATTATCAAGGTCAAGTGAATATGTTGGTTGAAGGTGAACCTTCAATCAGGTTAGAATCCTCCCAATCCTTAGTGAATTTTACAAATATTAATAATGATTGGTGGTTAGATTCAGGAGCTAATATACACGTCTGTTTTGAAAAATCAATGTTTAAATCCTATCAGAACTCAAGTGGAGGAAGCGTGACCTTAGGAAATAATTCATTGGCACAAATACTTGGAATAGGGAGTGTTGATCTAAAGATGACTTCGGGAAAGATTCTAACTCTTGAAGAAGTTCGACACGTACCTGAAGTTAGAAGAAATTTAGTTAGTGGCTCATGTTTAGTACAAGTTGGTTATAAACTTGTTTTGGAATCAAATAAAGTTGTAATAACTAAAAATAATACCTTTATTGGGAAAGGTTTTGTAAGTGATGGTTTGTTTAAGTTAAATACATTGAATAATATTATTGAAAGTCCTATAATCCTAAACATAGAGTCTAGCACTTTGTGGCATGAGCGTTTAGGTCATGTAAGTAAAAATAAAATTAAAAGACTCATGAACTTAAACTTGATTCCAAAATCTCAAGTGGATATAAATAAAAAGTGTGAAGTTTGTGTACAAGGAAAGAAACCAACAGGACCTTATCATTCAATTATTAGAAATTTAGATATCCTAGAACTTGTACATAGTGATCATTGTGATTCAAACAGACCTCCCTCTAGAGGTGGAAACAAATACTTTTTAACATTTATAGATGATTATTCTAAGTATTGTTATGTCTATCTTATTAAAACCAAAGATGAAGTATTTAATAAGTTTAAGGTCTATAAAACTGAAGTTGAAAATCAAATAGAAAAGAAAATTAAAATACTCAGATCTGATAGAGGTGGGGAATACACTTCTAATGAATTTAAAATTTTTTGTGAAGATAATGGTATTGTACATGAATTAACACCTCCTTATTCACCTCAATTGAATGGCGTAGCGGAAAGGAAAAATAGAACTTTATTGGATATGGTTAATACAATGTTATTAAATTCTGGAGCACCCGAGAACTTGTGGGGGAAGCTATATTAGCTTCGTGTTTTATTCTTAATCGTGTAACGGTTAGAGATAGTGATAAAACTCCATATGAATTGTGGAAAAAGAGGGCTCCAAATCTTAAAATCCTTAAAGTATGGGGATGTTTAGCAAAAGTAGTTATACCTGAACCTAAAAGAAAGAAAATAGGTCCTAAAACTGTAGATGCAGTGTTTATTGGCTATGCTCAAAATAGTAGTGCAAATAGATTTTTAATAACTAATTCTGAAGTTAGTGACATTGCAAATAACACAATTATTGAGGCTAGGGACGCTACATACTTTGAGGATATTTTTCCTTGTAAAAATAGAGTTGCTAAGAATCCTTCTACGTCGAAAGTAGAATCTACTAGTGTTAGTTTCTACAATAAACAGACTATAGAGAATAGAATGGAAGAACCTATTGAACTTAGAAGAAGTAAGAGAGGTAGAATAGAAAAGAACTTTGGAGATGAATTTATCACATTTCTAGTAGAAGGAGAACCTCAAACTTATAAAGATGCAATATCTTCTATAGATGCACCTTTTTGGAAAGAAGTCATCAATGATGAGTATAATTCAATAATTCAAAATAACACTTGGGTTATAACTGATTTGCCTACTGGTAGTAAACTAATAGGATGTAAGTGGGTGTTTAAAAAGAAATTAAAAGGCGATGGATCTATAGATAAATATAAAGCGAGATTAGTAGCAAAAGGGTTTACACAACAAGAAGGTATAGATTATTTTGATACATACTCACCTATAGCTAGGATCTCAACAATTAGAGCTTTGTTGGCTTTAGCTTCGATAAATAACTTAGTAATCCATCAAATGGATGTAAAGACCGCATTCTTAAATGGCGACTTAGATGAAGAAATATATATGAATCAACCTGAAGGTTTTAAAGTTAAGGGACAAGAACATAAAGTTTGTAAGTTAGTAAAATCATTATATGGACTAAAGCAAGCTCCAAAACAATGGCATGAAAAATTTAATGAAATTATACTTAGTTTTGGATTTAAATCAAATGAACATGATAAGTGTGTATATTGTAAGGAAGAAAATGATCAACATGTGATATTATGTTTATATGTAGATGATATATTAATTTTTGGAACTTCATTAGATTTCATAAATAATGTGAAAAATTATTTATCTAAAAGTTTCGAGATGAAAGACTTGGGTGAAGCTCATATAATCTTAGGTATGAAAGTGAGTAAAATAAATGAATGCATTTTATTAGATCAATCTAGTGCAATTGAAAAGTTTCTGAGGAAATTTAATTACTTTGATTGCAAGATTATATCTACTCCATATGATTCAACTATTAGTTTAAAAAAGAATTTGGGTGAACCTGTGTCACAATTGAAATATTCTCAAATAATCGGATCTCTTTTATACTTTTCTAATAGAACTAGACCTGACATTGCCTATGCTGTTGGGAGATTGAGTAGATACACCCATAATCCTAATAAAGATCACTGGAATGCCTTAGAGAGAATTCTTAAGTATCTCAGAGGAACTTTAAACTATCACTTATGCTACAAAGGTTTTCCAAATGTACTTGAAGGTTACAGTGATGCGAATTGGATCACTGATAGCTCTGAAATTAAATCTACTAGTGGTTTTGTATTCATGTTAGGTGGTGCAGCAGTAACTTGGGGCTCTAAAAAACAAACTGTAATATCTGGAAGTACTATGGAAGCTGAGGTAATAGCTTTAGATACAACTTGTACAACAGCTGAATGGTTAAGAGATTTAATGCTTGATATACCTTTAGTAAAGAAACCATTACCAGCTATTTCTATACACTGTGACTCTAAAGCTGCAATAGATCTTATGAAACAATCTCATTCAAATAAGAAAATGAATAGACACTTACAAGCGAGATGTAAAAGTGTCAAATCCTTACTAAAGAGAAATGTAATATCTCTAGATTTTGTAAAATCAAAGAAAAATTTGGCTGACAATTTGACAAAAGGTTTATACACTAAAGGTGTATTTGAATCATCGAGGGGGATGGGCTTAAGCCCATAAGGGAGTCACCTCCGGGAGCACCCAACCTTTGTGATTGGAGAACCCATGAAGAAGGTTCAATGGGTAGAAACAACCCGTACTGCGTGACTCGTTTAGCACTAATTTATAGGAGTGCATCTCCTTCCCATCCCTATGGTGACAGTGCTGTAAAGTGTGATATTACGGTTGAGTTTTGACCCTTAATGAGATCAAGGCAGAATTCTGCAGGGTATAGGTCACACATACCCTTGGAGGTTTCACCTAAATGAGAGTTGCCATGGGGCCGTGGCTATGGGTCTGGGCTGACCCTAGAGACTCTCATGAGAATCAAGATTAGAGCGCATGGCCGTTAACGCGCTAACCCGCGAACTAAAACTGATGTTGATATTGTGTGTGTAATATATTGAAGTTTGGCCAAGGAACCTAATTCAAAGCGCTTGCGCCATTACGGCTTCCTCAAATGGATATTATTAACACTAAGTGTAGGCTCAAGCTCAGAAGGCTCCTACACCCATTGCACAATATTTTAGTGCCCAATTATTTTTTATATGCATTCTTGAATTTTAAAACCTTGTGGGGGATTGTTGGAATTTTAAGTTTTTAAAATTCAAAAATAATAATTTGTAACAATCAAATTGATTGTGTTACATAAATGCCATAATTCCCCTTTATTGCCATTATGTGGCTATTCAAAATTATTTGACCTTAGAGGTCTCATGCACACTATAAATAGGGGTTAGTAGTCTTAGGAAATCACACACCTCGCTAACTTAATTTGCATCATAAAAATTATACTATTCTCTACAAATTACTTGGGCACTTTAGACAAAGTTTGGTTCATTGTTTTCTCGTGAACGTGCTTACGGGAAGACTCCGGCGAGGCCAAAGGTTTTATCTTGGGGAATCGATCAGCCGCCAATACCTGCACGAGGGGAGGCAATCGTTTTCTTAGGCCAAGCATCTACTGACGTGACTCCGGATCAGGCTAGCCGTTTTACTTTAAGTTTTACATTATTATTATTGTCTAAATTACTAATTTCATTATACTTGTGATTTGTGATTTGTGATTGTTATAAAAATAAAACAAATTTTCCAACACATGGATCATCTTATTCATCTTCCGTGGAAAGTAACCGTCCCCTAGTTGAATGGTGAAAAATTAATTATGTTGCTAGCTAATTGATGAGTTGGATTCAGATATATCTTAATAATTAAGTGGAAGCAATCCACTTCGGACGTTGTTTAATAAGGTATTTTAAGTCTATAGATATCAAAATCGCTATGTCACTACGAAAAAACAAAGCAACATGAAATGGCATTTTAAATACCTTCCAATTCCATGACCCTAAAATTAAAGATGTTTATAAAATCCGATAGAAAATAAAACATGTTCACTGCTTCGATCAATGCCCACCTTTTCTCACCTAGGAAAAGTCCTTATTTATGCATTGTAATTTTCTTGATTAATGTTATACTAGGTTGAGAATTATTATTATAACAATGTTATAGCTAGTTATGTTTTAGAAATTATGCAAATAAGGGAAATAATATATGTTATTTTATGTAAAATGAGAGGCAAAAGATAAATGTATGCATGGACCACAACAATTTTAAATTTTGGTTTCACATTATGAACTTGCCTTATAAATGTATGCAAGGACCACACCAATTTTAAATTTGCACACTGGTTGAAAAATCAATATGAGTGAAACCACTAATTAAGTGTGATATAGATCAATCCCCCGAATGAGATAGTTTAATTTATGTCTACTCGAAATTTTTGTAGGTAATTTAGTGCTTAAAGAAAATTTTCAAAAATGAGATTTGTTTATCACTACAAGAAAAACAGATTTTAGTGACAAAATTTTAAGTGATATTGTTGAAATTGTCACTTTTTGCATATATTTTAGTGACAAAACTATTAATTTTATCAAAATAATGATAGTGACAAGTACAATTGTGACAAAATATATTTTTAAATTGTCACTAATGATTATTAGTGATAAATTTATAGAACTTAAGTTATCACTATTGACAATTAGTGACACACTGTCAGTGTCAACCTAGTGACAATAAATGTTGTCACTCTAATTTAGTGACAACTTTTTAGTTGTCACTTTGGGGTGTCATTAAATGCCAATAGTGACAATATTTTCACATTTCTTGTCACTAATGTATCTATATACATCATTTTAGTGATAATATTTAAATTCTTATCACTTTGTCATTTGCTATTTTGTCACTTAAATTTAAATTTTTTGTAGTGAAAGAAATGTTTGTACCTTGTGAATAGATAAGTATAGCCAAACCTGATGTGAACATAAACTACATTTAAATATTGATTCTCACTCCAAAACTGTAAAACCACGAAAAACACAAGCCAAGATATCCATCCAAACAGGCTAAATCTATACTCCCTCCGTCCCAAATTATATGTCTTTTTAGAGAAAAAAATTTGTTCCAAATTATCTGTCACTTTAGGATTTCAATACACATTAATTACATATTTTAGATACTTTTAGAGAAAAAGTAAGAGAGAGTGTAAAACTTGAATAACGTGTAAATAGCTAATGGTGGGATAAATAAAAAATAAGAATATTTGATGTATATAATTTATTTTTTCCATAAAAGTGAGGCTATGTAGTATACCTTAATATGTGTGAAATCATGTAAAATGACACTTAATTTAGGACGGAGGGAGTATTTCATATAAGCTCTCCACAACATAGGAGAAAAAGAAAGAAGCAGTCTATAATCCATTACAAAACATAAATGCTTACTCCTACTAATATTTCTCGGGTCAAATCTGTATCAATTGGGTTATTTATTTTGATTTAGGTTAATTTGATATAGTTTCATCAAGATGTAACTAGCTAATGAGCTATTTTTCTCGCCCTGCCTGCCTCGTCTCCGCTAAAAAACAGCGAAAGTGTACCACATTTGTGTCACACTATTGCTTTCATATAGTATATATGAACTGATATAAAAATAAATTTGATTTTAATTAAATTAGTGGCTCTGCACCAGGAACCTGGGGAGTCCAATTTTGTGGCCAAAGAACATCTTCTTGAACTTTTTTCCTGTATTCACCAAAACTGAAACTTTTATAGACACCAGGTTCAACCCTACTCTGTATAACCGTGTCGTAAGACGGACAAAAGAAGTATGCAGTCGAAAACCTCTCGTGCAGTGCATTCGCCACCACCCGGTGTTCTACACTTTTGTACACATTGTTGCTCCAAGCCTGCAAAACATAAGGATTGAGTTTTAATGAAATCAATTTTAGGAAAATTTACATTTTGCTCCCCAAAGCTTTTCAAATTCGAACTAAACCTCCTAAGATCTTAAAATTAAAAGGAAAAAATTTAAAATAAGATTTTTAGACTTTTCAAATAGCATTAAAGCGCACTTTGAAAAGGGAGACAAATATATATGTCATGTTGTATTTTTAGTTATTAGGAAAATTAGTTTAAGTATTAATTCTATAGTAGATTCGACTATTTGATCAAAAGTTATAATTGCTCAAATTCCTCTCAAAAGTTACATTTCCTAACAATCTCATATATTGGATCAAAAGTTATAATATGACAAAAGTTTTGTCGTATTATAGTTTGTTCCAGGCCGTGCTTATACTTGGTATCACTTTTGGTGTGTCTTTAAGTGTAGTTTTCCCCTATTGGCTAATTTTGTTCTTGGATAAGAAAATCTACACCAGTTTGTATGATCTAAAATAATTCTTTTAACTGTCTAGCTACTAATACTACTATTTTTTATGTTAACAATAGGGACTTCTTCTAGGTCCTTTTTTAAGGCGATTGGTATATATGTGGAAGAATGAAACTATCATCAAGGTTGGTTGATGTTTATCAGAAAAAGATTGTCTGGATGATTTCTAAATTTACAAGATTTACAAAATTTTACTATTTTTGGTGTTAATTTATTTTTAGAGAAAATTGGACTATAAATTATTTTGCAGTTTTGGTCACATAGAGTAATTTTATCTTTTTTGGTCTTACGGATTATCTGCTTATAATTAAAAGAACGTGATTTGGCATTTTGCATCACCACATCGATATTAAGGGTTGTTGGTTTGATTTAATCTATACATTAGGGGGTCGTTTGGTAGGGTGTATGGGATTAAGGTTGATTAGATTGGAGCCGGATTGAAGGTCATATTAAAATCATGTTTGGTAGATTTGATTGAATACTTCCATGTTAATTCTAAATTGATATAGATTTTAATTTTATTTATGTATAATGTTTTTCCATTTTCAGATATTTGAGAAGAATTTATGATATTTAATGATATGTTAAAAATGAAATATATAAATTTGAGGTTATTAGTGATATTTATCTAATCCATATTTACTCGAATTAACTAACCTATCCACGCCTAGGTGAATTATAATCTAGTCTTAATACCAGGTCGTAAGGATTAATCTATTTGACCCAGAATTATGACAATATCACCAAACATTACATTAACCCATATTAACATATATAATATATATGACCTAATACCCCCTATACGATCCTACCTAACAGCCCCCCTAAATAGATAGATAGATAGATATGACGGGTCAAACAGAGTCGGAAGGGTTGGACTTTTATTAATAAAAGATTCTGTTGCATTATCCAAATTGATCAATGTTGTTTCAGTCTTTCATATCTTTTCGTGATATTATAATAAGGGATGTTGAGAAAAAAAAATTCACAATACATGTCACTTTATAATTTCAAGATAGATATAAATGCTAGTTTGATATTTTTACCCTTATTCATTAAAAATTGGAATCCTAAATATATTTAATATCTTTCAATTTTCAAAATATTCACTCATATTTTTCAATGGTAATTTTGTTCAACTATCCTTTTATTTTCCTAAAATATAGAGCATTAAATGATTCCTTAATCATTCTGAAACAACCTTAAATGACATGTGAGAATACGATATTGGTATTTATAGAGTCACCTAACTTGTTTGATAAATTTTTGGACATGCGTCCTCGTACGACACCATCCATTTTCACTCTGCAAACCCTCTCAAAATCGAAATTACTACATTACCCCTTATATAAATTAGAATCTCCCCTGCAATTAACTAAAATTTATTTGGTAAGATATAAAAATAATTTAAATACTTACTCTGGTAAATATTTTTCTATACTAAAATTTATAAATCTTAACATAACATTTTATGAAAATATTTACAGAAACATTTTATGAAATTAAATAAAATCTTTTAAAAATTAAAGATGTTTTGATTAGGTGGGAGTGTAGAGATCTACCCAGCTTCAGATTCTTGGTTTTGAGATTTCAATAGCTTGAAGCGTTCCGGCGACCTGGGAAGTGGGGGAAGATTAATCTTCTTTAATTTTATTAAGATTATTTTTATTATCAATCAGATTATATAATTCTTAATATGACACTAATAATTTTCTAGATAAAATACGTCATAGACCTAAATTAGTGTTCTAGTTCTTGTCTTGAATAAAATATTGTGCAAAGACAAAAAGGAATACGCGGAGAGCAAGTAATGTTGGTTTCTAACAATCCGTGTACTTAAATATTTCATCAAATATTTCTAACTTAAATCTCAACATATAACAAATAAAGATAATCTAATATATATTAACTCTAATAAAGTTAGATTATATAGCAACGTAAAAACTAGTAAGAAATACTTACTTGGATCGAAATAAATCAAGCAACACTCCAATCAATATACGAAAACTACTATATGAGACTGAGGCTTGCCAAAGCGATTTCCTTAAGACAATATTTTCGAGGCTGCCACGGTGCATGCAGTTTGATTCCCGGCGAACCGAAGCAGATAGAAAATTCGACATATATTTAAAGTAGAAAAGAGAGTATAAAATCTTATTATTGTCTGGAAAATGATTCTTAATTGGCCAGATTAAGTCTCCTATTTATAGGCACATAAATGTCTATTCGCAAGAGACACATCGTTTGGATTGCACTATTTTGGTCCAAAGGGTACCTCTTCAGATCGAACAGACGCAACCCCTTAATTACTCTCAACTAATTTTATTCATATAAATTGTAAAATCCAACAATCTCCCACATGAATAAAATAGTTCTTCGTGTCCCGTATCACAGGACATGTAATGTCGAAGTATTCTTTAGGTATAATAACGCATCAGGATAGGTGAAATATTTCATCTTGAACTTTCCTTAGTTAAAGCTTATCGGATTTACTTAGCCAATCGGTGAAATATTTCATCTTGAACCGTCGGTTGTTTGTGTAAACCAAGACAATAAACTTAACACAATAGTAAACCGATTTGTTTCAAGTTCTCAGTTGTGTTCGTTTTGACCTTGAACATATTCTTGGTTATGCGAGTGCTTTAGAGAATTCCAGCCTATAAAGAAATTCTCAACGAGCCGACCTAGCTCACACTTACATAGGTGACCGCATCTATCAAGAGTATCCTACCATACTCCACTTGTTCTTGAAAAGGTATAGACGTCATTAAAAGCATTTGCTTAACCTTATAAACGCGGTAGTCTTGCACTTATTACATCATAAGAATGTGATAGAGTTATACTCTTGAGTGCTTTCTTTTAAGTTAGCCTAGACTGGTTGTCCTATTGAACCTGGTCCGTGAGATCTCCAGTCGCCAGGTTAGGTTTCCATACAAGGTAACTTAGTCTAATTTAGGCTTTAAGCCCATTCCCCTAGATGCACATACTACTCTCTAGATAAACCTTTAATATCCGAAATCAGGATTATCTCTTGACTTCATAAAGTCCATTCTATTTGAAAGTAGATATCTCTCGGTATTGTATCAACGACAACGAATATGTCATGTCGTGACTTTACCATTATACATAGAGCTTGTTGAGCTCTGCGTATCACCGCTTGATTATCGCATTTTACGTATGACTAACACAATTTTCAGTCATATTAAACATCTTCCAAGAATTTTGTGAAGCCACTCAAATTCTTCACTAGCTTTATCCAATGCTATGCACTCTTATCTCATAGCGGATTGAGTTATATGCGTATGTTTGGAAGATTCTCAGGCAATAGCGGTGCCTCCAGAATTGAATACATATCCGCTTATAAACTTTGATTCCTCTAAATCAAAAGTTTCAAAATATAATGCACATATGTATGTATTCTTTCAAGATTCAAGCATGCATTCTCATTAATACATCCCTACGAATCTTGCTATGATTGCTCATATATCTCCTTAGTTTATTAACCAAAGAGACGATGTCTAGCTTCTTGCATTTTACGATATATGCATGACATCTAATTTTATGAGCATACTCAAATTGTGATATCCCATCACATTTGTTCTCATGTAGCATACAAGATATGAATTAAATAAAATTATGAAATCCCTTAATTCATAATTATTTAACTTAGACATCATTCATGTACTTGAGATAATTTAATGTCATCACATGACCTCATATTCATAATTGATTAAATTGATGTTTTTCATATCATAAGTTAATATTTTCTCGATGAATTTAATATTCTCAATATTAGTCTCAAATATTAACATATCATTTGCACATAAACAAACTCTGATACTCAATTATTGATTTACTTTATGTGGACACACTTGTCATATTTATTAATATGATAGTCAAAATTTGTTAGTGACACTATCACATTTTTCGTGTCATTTTTTAGGAGTTTGTTAAAGGTCAACAAGAAAATACAAAAATTTCACAAACTATATTTTCTTTTCATTTAACAACTAAACTCTCTGGTTACTCCTTATAAATTTTATCATTTAACTCACCATTAAGGATTATAATTTTAATGACCATCGTATATAGCTATTAGAGCTATTAACATTCAAATGGATGTTATCCTAATCGCTTGTGAATATGAGTCAAAGAAGTAAAATTATTTCTTTTATAAGGCAACTTGGCTACTCGTCTAGCCTAGTTTTTATCGATTGACTTAAAAATTCATCTACATCTAATCGGTTCACTCCTCGAGGTCTACCAATTTTATGAATGTAACTCGCTGTCAATCGCTTCTTTCCAATCCACGATATTGGAACGTGACATAATCTATTTATATGTTCGAGGTTAATTCTTCAACATATAAGTTAGAATATCTGGATCAAATAACTTCAAGCTTTTAGCTCATATGTCTCTTCAACTCATCAACAAACTTATGTTGAAGTTAGAGATTGACCTCTTTAGAGATCGATTCATATGTATATTCTCTCAAAATAAAGTAGTTTATAACTAAAAATAATTATAAGCTTCACAAGGTAAACCCTCTAGATCGAAGTCAATTAAATATTTTCGCAAAATATGTTATGACTTTTAAATAACTATTCTAATCTAAAATGATTAGAGCATATTTTTTATTCTCGCATAACAAATAATTTATAATTAACTCTAATTATAAATTGTAGAAAGGTTTATGTAAGTAATAAATAATATTACTTTATCAGTAAACCACACTTACTGAAAATAAATCTGAACCTAAAGAAAGATCAATTTATAAGAAATGATTCTCAAATCCTTCTTACATTCTCAATGATTGTTACATCACGTGACTCGGTTCACATGATTACAATTATGTCAGATTTAATACGAAAAATATGAGCTACTACTATTTATCGCATAAACTAGTAGTAATTAATAATTTTATTTATTTTCCAGTGGTGAAATCAAAATCTGCCTAAGTACCCCCACATTTTGAGATATTTGATTTTTCTTCCCTTCCATAACTCATATGGAATGATATTTAATTTTCTTGTGTGAAACTCGGCTTAATATTTAGACATCTAAGGAGTTTCCCCCCACAAGTTATCATCCAAATTTATAAAATAATATTACCCGCACCTTCTTAGGTTTGATTATTCCGTTTAGCTACATACTCAATTGAATTGGGTTGAGCTAGGTGAATTATTTTTACGAATTAATCTCAATTTAACACAATTAAAATATCGTATTCACCCCCACAATTCGGATATAAGAGTTTTTTTATTTTCTTATTCGATTATCCGAATTTGTATTTTACAAATTCTTCTTTTCGTATTTCGCAAATACATTTATTACCTCGTATTTATAACTCAATAAATAGAGCAATAATATCTATGTGATTAAATACATTTCAAACTCCACGAGTTAGTAATGATTTCAAAATCACACATTTAATTTAAATTAGTTCAAAAGTTTTGAACTCTTACACATTTGTTCACAAACAAATAAATTATAATTTATTTCACAAATAATTTATAATTATTTTTCACAAATAAATTATAATTATTTTGCGAATAAATTACAAATATTATCAATATTTCCTCAATAAAATATTGACATTTATTTCACAAATAAATTATAAATATTTTAACAAATAATTTATAATTATCAATATATTCTCAAATAACATAATTTATAATTATTTCACAAATAAATTATAATTATTTTCACAATTATATTATCAATATTTTCTCAAATAAAATATTGATTTGAAAATAAATCATATTTACTTTGCAAATAAATTATGACCATTTTCAAACTTAAATCATCAATCTCAAATTAAACATTGATTAATACTAATTGATCCCTTATCTCCACATTAAGGATATTAGTAAATTTATATGTTTCTAATATGCCTCACATATATATAAGTCGCACTGATTAAATAATATACACGAGCTATGAATCACATACTCATATACCAACAGGTGATTGGTCTAGTGGAAGGGACTAGTCACTACAAAGTAGCGGACTCGGGTTCGAATCCCTGTTGGGAGAGGTTCCCACTCTATATGCCCGACGCGCCTCGAAAGGGTTTAAACCCTTGGGAAACCAAAAAAAAAAAAAAAGAATCACATACTCATATATGATATTCATACTTCGGTGCTCTTGTCATTAAAACTTTATTAAATCATTACTTAAATGTAATGATCCAATAATACAAGTATAATTTACTTCAATCAATAAAATAAATTAGTGCACCACTAGAATATTTATATAAGAAGTAATTTATTTTAACTTGTATAATATGAAAACGCCACATTTAAATTTCAGAATTGAAATTACTTTTATAAATAAATTTCTTGTGTATAAAATTCACAATTCAAAATAGAAATAACCCTCATTCCGAATTGAATACACGCAATAATTTTCAATCATATAATAATAGTTTTAACTAATAACAAACCAAAAATTGAAATATAAATGGCCTTGAGTCACGAAGATGCTGTGAACGCATCAGTTCAAATTAGGGCTGTTCATTCGGTGAAAACCGAACCGAACCGAACCGAAATTTCGGATATCCGAAATTTCGGTTCTTGATTTTTTAAAACCGAAAACCGAACCGAACTGCCTAATTCGATTTTCGGTTTTAACCGAAATATTTCGGTTTGGTTCGGTTCGGTTTCGGTTTAACCAAAATTTTAAAATATTTGCAATTTTTAAAAAAATATCTAACAAAATACTAGAATATTTATCACAAAAAATATCAAATTCATAAATAACCATTCTAACTCAACCAAAAGTATAAAATATAACCCTAATATAGTAACATATTCAAAGTAAATCTAAAGCATAAATAATTTAAAATTGAAACTTACCATTAACCCACGTGAAGAATCTATGAGCAAACTAGGAAAAAGTGGAGAAGATTTGAGAAAACTAAGAAAGGGGCATGGACTTGGTCGTGGAGAGCTGGAGGCGTGAAAATGTTTTTGAGGAATTTTCAATTTTCACTTTTGATTAGGGTAAAAAATGAAAAGTGGGCTTGCTAGGCATGAAATGAATAATGGGCTGAAACTTGCAAAGTTTAAATGTAAGAGTATAAGACAATAATACTCAGCCCAAAAATTCGGATATCGGTTCGGTTCGGTTAACCGAAAGAAAAAAACCGAACCGAACCGATAACCGAATTTTCTTAAAATTTAGAACCGAAAACCGAACCGAATTTTATTCGGTTCGGTTCGGTTTGCACCGAACTGCTTCGGTTCGGTTTGGTTCGGTCGGTTAACCGAACCGTGAACAGCCCTAGTTCAAATGCAATATAATGAAATCGCATTAATTTTGTAAAACTAAAATTTGAAAATTAACACATTTATTCATTTGCTAAAAACTGAACACACCCGTTCGTCATCAGTATTTTCATCTAGCCTAAATATAATCCTTCCTAGGACGGCAAATTTAGTTAGATAATTAATTTCAAATATTATTTTTAGCAACGTCAAATGGTTATAATTAACCGCTAGTTGCTAAAGAATACACAAAGTGATGCACGACGCTTCGAACAAAGTAAAGAATTCTCAATTCTGTCAGATTGTGTTCTTTGTATGTTTTATGTGCAGTAATCATTAGCCCAAGGCACAATTCTTCAAAATTTATTTTTGGCTTCAAAGATGAAGGTGCTTTATTTATTAACAATCACTTCAAATTTCATACTCGCTTATAATACCAAAAAGATGAAGTAGTCTATGATATTCATCCTTCATTTCCTTTTAACGAGAATATACCCATTCTCATTATTATTCAAAGTAGTTAAATTGATATTCTTCATTTTTGGAAATTAACAACTTCTCAGAAGTTGATTATTATTCCTCTCACAAACTAAACTGTTTCTGAAAATATCAAATTCAACTCTTTCCTCGCAGGAAGGAATTGTCAGATCTTATATATATATATATATATATATATATATATATATATATATATATATATATATATATATATATATATATATAAATTATTTCTCCTTTTCTTTTTCTTTTACAAAGTTTCAAAGGAAAGAATCTCAAACAATCATTGCATGTCTAGAATTCTAGAACTTTGACTGATGGTGCTTCATATTTATCTCCTTTGAGATCAAAACATTATTTATACCAAATAATATAGGTCATTGATTTTGTCTTCTCTTATAACTTAATCAAGTATTCCATGTTTCCTTTTCCAATTCACACTAATTAATATGGTGAAGCTTCTATATAAAATTTTCAGAATAAGATTAAGCCAAAAGTCATAGAAACTAAAGCAGAGTTTGCTTGTTTGACCATTTTAAAATCAAACGTTGCAATTTTTCACATAGACGAGGAAATTTCAGTTTAGCACACTTTCAAATTCACTGTGTGATCTAGATTAGTACAAATACTATGCCGAACAATAAGTTAAATAAAGATAGTTATTGTCTTAAGATTGTTGGTGTCTAACAATCTGTGTACTTAAATATTTCATCAAATATTTCTAACTTAAATCTCAACATATAACAAATAAAGATAATCTAACATATATTAACTCTAATAAAGTTAGATTATATAGCAACGTAAAAGCTAGTAATAAATACTTACTTGGATCGAAATAAATCAAGCAACACTCCAATCAATATACGAAAACTACTATATGAGACTGAGGCTTGCCGAAGCGATTTCCTTAAGACAATATTTTTGAGGCTGCCACGGTGCATGCAGTTTGATTCCCGGTAGTCTCCCAAGATACAACAGTCTGTTGTTCATTATTTGCACAAATAATGAACCCATGGCGACCCGAAGCAGATAGAAAATTCGACATATATTTAAAGTAGAAAAGAGAGTATAAAATCTTATTATTGTCTGGAAAATGATTCTTAATTTGCCAGATTAAGTCTCCTATTTATAGGCACATAAATGTCTATTCGCAAGAGACACATCGTTTGAATTGCACTGTTTTAGTCCAAAGGTTACCTCTTCAGATCGAACAGACGCAACCCCTTAATTACTCTCAACTAATTTTATTCATATAAATTATAAAATCTAACAAGTAAAAGCAAACATGACATGTACACTGAAACATATTTAAATAATTTTGAAGAAATAGCATGCATGAAAATCTTTGTGGGCCTATTACTAATTTAGAACTTTCTTAAGCATAAAAAATAGGAAAAAAGGGAGGATTAAGGGTAAGATTCTGTTAGATTTGAATCAATTTGGACGAATTGGGAGGTAACATAGAAAAGGATTGCCTTTGGATTCTGGCATTATTAAATTATTCAGCTAATATTTAAATTAAGCTGCTAGTGATGCAGACAGTCTATTCTTTCGGAGTTTAAGGAAGCTAAACAATATTCAGATAAAACTAGGAATACAACCATGAATGAATGAAGAAGAAATTTAAAAAAAATGATAACACAAAAATATTTAGTCACTTTTATTGTAGAAGAAATTTAAAGAAATATTTTCTTCCTATTTTTGTGTTATTATTACTAATTAAATGAGTCACTTTTCAATGGTGAAATCAAATCCATGAATGAACGAAGTAATGTTTTACAAAATACTTAGTTTTTTTCTCTAAAGAATTATTACAGGTCTCCATTGATTCAACAATTCGATTATTGGAGTTATCGGGGTATTAATCTAGGATTTCTATTTTTAACCATAGGAATTCTTATATATATATTTAGGGAAATTTACAAGATCCAATCATGAAAATCCTATCTATCTAATGTATAGATTAAATCAAATCAACAACCCTTAATATCGATTTGGTGATGCAAAATGCCAAGTCATTCTTTTAATTATTTGTATATGTTTTGATAATAACAAAAGTCTCATAATACTGCAACAAAAATTAACTTGGCTTGCACCATGTTTGATGGCATTTTGCAGAAAATGCCACAAAATATTAATAGTCATTATTTTGAAAAATGTCACAAACTATAAATATTAGTTTTACTTATTAGTGATATTTTTATATTATAGTGATATTTTATAATGTTATTTTTAACTATAATTGTGACACCGCTAGATTTAGCCACATCGCTACATGTGACATTTTATACATAACAATATTTTTCAATTTGCCGCCTGTAATGGTATGACTTAAAGTTAATTGTTACTATTGTTATAACAAGAAGTAACATTATAAAACAATAATATAAAAATATCACTAAATAGTACTAGTATGATTAACATTTATAATTTCGATGAAGTATAAATTCAGCGAAATCAAAATTAGTTAACAAACATTGAAGATCACTTAACAATCTTCTTGTTGAAATGCATGTGGAGATAAAACAATGATCAGGGAAAAAGGGAGAATTTTTTACTCGACGGTCAAATTGAAATTCTCCCTCGGCTCTAAAATGGAATGCGAACTGCGTTAAACATACCGTTTTTTTAAGATAAGTAAATATTCCATAAAGCTCAAATGAATAAATTGTTGATAAGGGATAAGTACATTATGGTGTTAAATTGGTAACTGGATTTGTCCTAGGATTTCTGGTATGTAGCATTAATAGTAATACTAATAATGGATATAAATATGTAATAGTTGTTAAAATAATAATGGTAATGGGAAGCATAAAGGGTCTATTTGGATGGGTTTTGGCTCGGTTTCGCGTGTTTCAGTTTAATAAAATTGGTTTGGGTGGTCTCGATCAAACCTTTGAGACTTCATTTGGATGAGTTTTGACTCTTCAATTTTGTGGTTTGAATAAATTGAAACCCCACTTGGATTGGGTTTGAATGTTGGGGTTTAGGGAAAAAAGTAGGTGCATGATATGTGTCAAATTAATGTTTTTTTTAGTGAGATTCAGGGAAAAAAATAGGTGGTAGGTGTCAAATCAATGTTTTATAGGTTTGAAGAATTTGAGTGTAAATTTTTGAATAGGTTTTGATGATTTTATGGGTTTGGCGAAAACTCATTTGGAAGGATTTTGGCTCGATCTCGCGAAACCCGCGAGACCGAGCCAAAACCCATCCACACACACCCAAAAAGTTTTAACTTTGACTACAACAAAAAAGGGAGACTTTCGGGATCATTGATATACCCTTACTTTACAGATAGATTGTATTTACCCATAAGCATAAGTACTAATAGTAAATGATGTGAAGAAGTTTATATATAAGCAGTAGTGGTGCTCGATTAATAATCATGCCATTTAGTAGGTTGAATTGGATTTACTATTATTACTAATTGCAATCATTTCTGTTAAAGCTTATATGATGATGTGAAGATGTTTATATAATTATATAAGGAGACTAAAACCAAAACATCAGGAATTGTCAGCCGTCAAGTATGCAGAAACAGACAATTACATGCTACAATAATTCTATCAATTTTTTTTTATAACTCAGGTGTACAAATTTACACTAGACTACTCCTGGATCTTCAGAACCCTTGTCCTAAAACCTTGAATGATGTAAATAGCAGGATGTGCCTCCACCAAGCCACGGGATCCCACCATACTGCTGTACACTCTGCGTACAAAAGGGTCTTTACCACAAATGACCATTAGATGGACTCATAGAAATGCTTCCATCCAAGATCCAAATGGGATTCGAACCTCACCCTTACCGCTGAAGCAAACCTTATGAATTGTTGGTCAGCCAGTTGGAGATATTTGCAAAAAAATAAATATGTTAATTAGATTTAACTATCACATCAGCAGTGCAGATGTATGCATATATTGAATAGAAAGGCTCCACAACAAGGTTATCAAACCGTGTATCGTATCGCGTATCGTTTTTCATTCGTATCGAGATACGTATCGTATATCGTAAGATACATGATACTTTGTTAAAAATATTATAAAATATATTCCCTACATTAAAAAAAATAATTACAGGACATAAACTTAATATTTTAAAGTCAAACAAATCATTTCAAAATAAAACCAAGTTCCAAGTTTCAACTTTGAAGCCATAAAACAAAATCAAACAATAGGATTCACAAAATAAAATCAAAATATATATACTAAGATAAAAAACCAAAGTAATACCTCAAGGCTCAAGCACAAAACCAAGCTAAAATTGAAGGAATCAGTTAGAATCGCACAAACCCATTTGGTATCGTGTTGGAATCGAGCTAATCACATAAGAACCGTCCACAATAACACAAGAACCACACTTTTTTTTCCTTCCAAAAACCCAAATAAAGTGAGATATCTATTACCTAATCAAGATTCTAGGAGTTCCTTGAGTTATTAATCAATGATTTTGATAGATAATTGAAGGAAAACTTGAAGAAGAAATCAATTAAAGAAGAAGGGTTTCAATTGGGAAAGAATCGTAACAATGTCTCCAATTTTCTTTCTTTTTTTTTTTTTTCTGCTGTACTGCTGCTGTTTTAACAGCAGCAATTTTTTTTTTTAAAGTTGGCCCTGACCCGGTTCGGTCGGGTCAGAACCGATCCGACCCGGTTCAGGTGCAAAACTGGTTAAAAACAAGTATTGCACGTATCGCTTTGGACTCGCAATACGTGCGATACCGAATCGTATCGTTCCGATACAAACCGATACATGAGCAAAAACGATACACTAACCGAATCATATCATTTTGGGTCTGTATCGTATCGTATCACACGTATCGTATCGCGATACGTGCGATACTAACTACACTGCTCCACAATAATAACTTCAAAGTCATTTAGAATCTAAAACTGGAGATGCATTTAATATTTATTACATCTATTACTAGGCATTCTTCTTTAAGCCACATATGTTGCTTTATACAAATAAAGGCTTAATTACACTTTGCACCCTATAAATAAGAGTGTTTTTCACTTTGCATCCTACAATTTTTTTTATCCCACTTTGCACTCTACAAACCACAATCTCATTAAATTAATTACTAGTACAAAAATTTGTTAATTCCAGATATTCTATTGACTTAAAAATTAACTAGCTTTAACATTGTTATAATAATAATTCTCAACCTAGTATAACATTAATCAAGAAAATTACAATGCTTATATAAGGACTTTTCCTAGGAAGCTGAGGTGAGAAGGTGGGAATTGATCAATGCAGTGAATATGCTTTATTTTCTATCGAATTTTATAAACATTTTTTAGGGTCATGGAATTGGAAGGTATTCAAATGCCATTTCTTGTTACTTTGTTTTTTCGTGGTCTACGCGTGGACATGTACAAGATCTCTATCGTATCATCATCCAACGCGTATTAGTAACTTTTAAATAAAATAGACTATTTATGTAAGAAATATATTTTGTTAAAATTAAATAAGAAAATGTATAAACGATTTGTCATAAGAAAATTGCTTTAGTCCTACTATATTTTACGAAATCTAAATCTCCCTTTACAATAATCATATACCATGAGAAACTTCAAATTTGTCAAGTAATGTACATTCAGAAAATTTATAAAATATTTGGTAAGATAAATTAGTAGTAACTAGAAGCAAGTCGTACAGCAAATGCCACTCCACTTGGAAGAAAAAGCAAGTGAATTAAAGAGTCGAATATTTATAATCAAAAGTCAACAAGAGTAGGAGGAGCAAATAGAGTCTAGTTAAATGAATATTTGCCTAAATAGCCCATGCGGCATAAGATATAGTAAATTAATATATGGTCCTAAGAGTCGGAAGGGTTGGACTTTTATTTATAAAAGATTGTGTTCCATTATTCAATTGAATAATAAAAGATATTATTGCATTATTCAATTGAATGTTGCTTTAATTCAATCTTTCATATCTTTTCGTGATATTATAATTTTATAATATTTTCTTTTCTTAGTTGAAATGCTTTTAATACAAGTTTAGTTTATTAATTTGTACTAAGCAAAATAAATATCACAATCATTATTAATTTGTTACTCGATTATTCTTGTTTCTCTTTTGGTGGTGTTAATTTCCATGTTATTGTTAAAAGTAATTTTGAAAATATATAACATAGTTTGTTCCAGCCCATGCATATGCTTGGTATCACTTTTGGTGTGTCTTTAAGTGTAGTCTTCCCCTATTGGCTAATCACTGTCTTAATCACGATTTTGTTCTTGGGTAAGAAAATCTACACCAGTTTGTATGATTTAAAATAATTCTTTTAACTTTCTAGCTACTAATACTAGTAATTAGTATTAAGAAGATGTAAAGTCGAGAGAATCTCTAACACGTTGCAGTTTAATTAAGTAATCCTCCTCCCTCGATTAATGTAATAGTGAGTATTATGAGTGCAATAATGAATCAAGTTTTTATTAATGAATTTTTATCCGTATGTTTGTTGAAATACATACTTCAGTAAAAAAATATTCACAGATTAATTATGTCTTCTATCTATAAAATTCATATTCATATATGTTCATGATGATCGTAATTTTCAATTAATAATAAAAAATAACTAGCTACAACATTGTTATAATAATAATAATTCTCAACCTAGTATAACATTAATCAAGAAAATTACAATGCATAAATAAGGACTTTTCCTAGGAATTGAAGCTGAGGTGAGAAGGTGGGAATTGAGTGTGGATTTTATGGCTAAAGTTTTGATGGTTCACAACACATCGACACGCTTGCATGCATTGTTGGCGAATGCATGTGTTTGGAACTAGTATTAATTATGATCCTACCCCAGCATTAACCTTTAAGTTTCCAACATATAATCCAAAGTTTATTAACAATCTTATTACAGTGTAATTTTGTGATTTTAAGCTAAATTTTTAATTAAAAAAGGAGTAGTATTAGCCGATAAATATTTTGGGGTGGAATTAATGATGGTCAATGAACCTTTTGAGAGCCTTTAGTGAAATGATACACTTCACTTACACTAACTTTCAAGAACACGAGCCTGTATCTTTTGCCATAGCCAACCAAATAATTAATTGTAATTCCTAAATCCTAATTTATTAGTATATACTATTATTGGAAAGCCTTAACGGAAATGAATTCCTTCCACTTATTAAGATATAACTGAGTACAACTCATCAATTAGCCATATAATTAATTTTTCCCACTATTCAACTTGGGTTGCTTTCACACGGGAGATGAATAAGATGATCCATGTGGATCAAAATGATAACCACAATCAATATCTAAATTTGTACGTGTCACCTGACCATATATACTAATCTTCTCTGCATGGATCAAAATTTCGGTTCAAATATATTTCGGTCAGTCAAATATTGGAAACTTTTCGTGATTATTTGAAAATATTTCGGAAACACTAAGAAAAATTTGTAAAAAAAATTACTAATTATAGACAAATAAATAATTTCGAAATTACATCTTGTTTTCGTTTCGCCTAATTGAAAAACGGAAACTTTTCGATGTTTTCGATGAAAAAATAAAAATTTCGATCATGCTTCTCCGTATTATCATTCTAAATTAATTCTAATATTATCATAACCACTAGTAATCTAGCTAGCTCAGTAAAAGTGAGCAAATATACCAGACAGCTCCATAAACATCATTAGTAGTTTGAGTTGGTTTTATGGAACCAAATCCATAAAGTCTAGTAGTTACTAATTCAATTTAATCAGTCTATCATATAATATACTAGATAGTAAAGATAAATTTATTAATTCAAAAAACATACTTACATGCATGATAATAAATTAAAATTACATTAGACATAGTAACTAGTAAATATACATACACAACATAATTATTAGTATTTGATTATAATGTACTGTAGTAATAAAAATAGAAAGTAAAGTATTTGTGATGGAAACCTAAACCTAATTATATAATATGTAGTTTTCTATCTCCCATACCCGAGTAAGAAAAAAGATAAGATCAACTGGCGTGTAGTAATCAACACAAGGCCAAGGAGTAGAATCGACCAATGATATAATGTGTTACAAGAACCAATCATAGTGTCCCCTTCAATAATCAATATTGACCCCCAAGAACAAGATGAAGAAGCAGCACCGGTCCAAGTAGAAGAAGGAATTGAATCAGAAGAAGAACAAGAAGACGAAGAAACAGAAGACAAAGTAGATGAAGAATTTAAAACAGAAGAAGAACAAGAAGACGAAGACGAAGACGACATGGATGTTGAAGATGACTGATAAATAATTAGGAATAAACTTATGTGATTGTAATTGATACATGACTGAAATTTAACATGAATTACTTTTTTTTTCATATATGTACTTTTATTTATTATAATTTTGAATACATCTATTTGTTCATTTATGTGACTTTACTTCTTATTACATATCTTAACACATTTTTTCATAAATGTAGATGTCATCTATGGATGGAGGTAGAGGTATACGTAGAGGTACTGGTAGAAGTAGGGGTATCACAAGGACGACCAGTCCGAGCATTGACGTACAGAGGGAGACGAAGCACATTCCTCCGCCCAACATTCCTATATCAGCTCCAGGTGTTGGCACTAGTTCATTTTCTATCAGCTTACCATGCGGACATGATTCTAGTTCTTCTCACCCTCAGTCTGAGGAAGCAGGGCATAGTGTACGTAATACAGAGGCACCATTTGACAGGAGGATATACATATGTCCTACCATTGACAACGAGTGAGTCATTTGAATTTGTGTTAGTTTATTCCCATTACGGAGTTGATGTTTGTTCTCGTATGCAGTTTTGGTCCAGTGGACCATAATCGAGCAGCTGTCAAGAAAATAGGAGAAATTATTAGTGGAAAATATATTGGAACTGCCTCGACCTATACCGAGCTCGAGGAGAATGTTAAGGCGATGTGGTTTGGCGAATTCAAGATACTATTTTAATTAATTTATTATACGTGTTTATCCCTATCTTATGTTCGAATAACATAAACTTGCAGAGATGCTTTCGTTGGAATGCTCAAGATGAAAAAAAAATTAAAGACATATTTAGTAGACGAATCGGAAGAGCATTTTCTCAAAAAATGTATCATGTTCGAAGGAAAGCAACGAAGCCAAATTATATGAATGATGATGCTCATGATGCCTTGAAAGACAATTGGTCGTCAGATGAATTCCTAGAAAAAAGCCGAAAAGCCAAGCAAAATCGAGCGGCAGATACAAGTGGAAGTATAAGTCATTTTAGTGGAGCTAAAAATCGTATGAGACGTGAAGAGGAATTGGTAAGTTGAATGTATTTTTTTTTTTTTTTAATATCACTTGTACACATTAAATGTTTAATCATATTTTGACTTTTCAGTGGATATAATTACATCGTCCACCTCGACAAGACGAAATTTTCTTCGCTCAATATGCAAAAAAGAATGAAAATGGGGAAGTACAACAATGGGCGAATCGAAAGGCAGAGAATGCTTACGTAAGTTACATAATATAAATAATTTTTCTTTCATCTACATACTTTGAGTTATTTTTAAACAAATTTCTTTAATTATTGTAGACTCAATATATGGAGAATATAAGTAGTAGTCAAGCATCGAATTCAGAAGAAGGAAATGAACCATCTTGGCCGCCACTTGAAGATCAGTTGAAGGTATAATTAAATAATCCATCTCCAATTTAACTTGTCTTTTTATATTGTATGTTTGTTAATACTTGAATAATATTGTTTTTAAACTTTCAGATATGGGCGGATATACAAGGTGTGTCTAAGAAGGGAACTGTTTACGGACTTTCATGCCAGGCTTCCCAAGTACTCCCCACACGTTCTGCACGTACTTCGAATACTCCCGCAGCTGATAATGGGCAAATGTCAGAGATATTAACTGAGTTGGCTTCTGTCAAGGGTTCAATGGAGACGCTTAAGGAAAACCATAAAGCCGAAATGGAAATCCAAAGGGAAATGTACCTAAAAGAGATGGAAATGCAAAGAATGATGTTCGCCAACTTCTTAACAGCTCAAAGTCAAGAGGGAACATTCCAAAGTTCGCAACCGATAGTTTCCCAGCATCAGGCGGGCACATCTCAGTCAGGTATGGTATATTCACACTTTCCGGGAATTTTGGCACCAAATACTTTCCCGATGTTCTTCAATATACCCCCTGCAGCTAATCCACAACCATCTCAAGTCCCGTCTCAGTCTCAGCCCCCGGCTCAACAAGGTCATGGAAATGACACTTGTGTTCCCGAAACACAAGATAATTAGTTTTTCTTGTTTGTGATTGTTATGTAGAACTTGGATAGTAATTGGAGTTATTTACTTTAATTTCTGATTGTATTTCGATTTTCTACGTAGTTGAATGTTTGATCATGAACTAATGTATGTTTTGAATATTGAATGTTTTATTAAAATGTTTGACTGTATGTTTTATCAAAATGTTTGATTGTATGTTTTATTAAAATGTTTTTGAATGTTATATATATTTATTATTTGTATAGTTTCCCAGCATCAGGCGGGCACATCTCAGTCAGGTATGGTATATTCACACTTTCCGGGAATTTTGGCACCAAATACTTTCCCGATGTTCTTCAATATACCCCCTGCAACTAATCCACAACCATCTCAAGTCCCGTCTCAGTCTCAGCCCCCGGCTCAACAAGGTCATGGAAATGACACTTGTGTTCCCGAAACACAAGATAATTAGTTTTTCTTGTTTGTGATTGTTATGTAGAACTTGGATAGTAATTGGAGTTATTTACTTTAATTTCTGATTGTATTTCGATTTTCTACGTAGTTGGATGTTTGATCATGAACTAATGTATGTTTTGAATATTGAATGTTTTATTAAAATGTTTGACTGTATGTTTTATTAAAATGTTTGATTGTATGTTTTATTAAAATGTTTTTGAATGTTATATATATTTATTATTTGTAAATGTTTATAATTTAGGTATAATGGCAAAAAAAAAATTTTTGAAAAATTGAAAATTTCTACGGAAGCAAAGTTCCGTCGAAATTCTTTATATTGTGTATATTTCGACGGAATTAATGTCCCTCGAAATATACAAAATTTCGACGGGCATAGTGTCCGTCGAAATATATGAAATTTCGACGGACACTGCATTCCGTCGAAATTTTATAATTTCGACGGACGTTATAAATTTCGACGGAAAATACATTCCGTCTAAATTTCTGTCGAAACACATTCCGTCGAAATTTCTGTCGAAAATATTTCCGTCGAAAAATCCGTCGAAATTTTGATTTCTACGACACTTTTTTCGACAACCATTTTCCGTCGAAATGTCTGTCGAAATTTGTAAATTTCGACGGATTTTATGAAAAATCCGTAGAAATTTCCGTCTAATTTTTGTTGTTTTCTTGTAGTGTGTATTGTAGTAATAAAAATAGAAAGTAAAGTATTTGTGGTGGAAACCTAAACCTAATTATATAATATGTAGTATAATGGGAGGTAGGGGTGGGCATTGGGTTCGGGTAACCCAAACCCGACCCGTCCCATTTTTAAAATACCCGAACGGGACGTGTGTTTTTTGGGTTTGGGTTCCCGAACTTGAATGCCCGTATTTTATTTCGGGAATATGGGACGGGTTTGGAATTGGTCTCGCCAACCTCAAATACCCGAACCCGCCTATATAATATTATTATTATATAATTTATACACCTTAGTCATATAATTAATTAATTTATTAAGTAATTAACATTATCTAATAAATGAAATTTTTTACTTTATCCTAATATTCCTTTAAAGATTTCATTAGTTATTAGTAATCAATATTATGGGTCATTATTTTAGACTTTTCGTTATTTAGAAATTTATATCTTTTGCGTAATTTAAGTGTGGGCTTTGATAAATTATTTTGGTATTAACTATAGATAGTATTTTTCTTATTGAGACTCAATGTTGATCGTATTTTATCATTTGCTCATTATATGATTTCACTTTGTAATAATATTTGGATATATTTGAAATAGTCATTATGATGAATTGATGATATGTTCAATGTAATAATGGTTAAAAGTTATACGATTTAGCAAAAGAAAAATGACGAAATATAATTACATAACGTGGATGAAAAATGGATGAATAAAAATAATATGGGACCCGTAATCCCGTCCCGCAATAATTTGGGTACCCGCTTTCGGGTACCCGCATTATTGCGGGACGGGTTTGAGATGAGAAGTGTCAATCCCGAAATTTATTATACCCATATCTCTAGCCCCGAACCCGTCCCAACCCCGCCCCGTGCCCACCCCTAATGGGAGGAGAAGAGAGTGGTATAGGGAGGGGGGCTTAGTTAGGGATGGAGATGAGGAAGTAGTATAGAATAGAATATACCTTATTGAGCAGAGTCGGAAGGGTTGGACTATTCTATATACATATAAAAGTACGAGTTGGCTTACGGAAATTTCTTCCCTTTTTTGTGAAGATTAATATACCCCTATTTTAAAATCATATTGTAATATTTAATTTTATGGTAAAAAAGTAAATAAAAAAATCCTTGAAGTATAATTTGACAAGAAGTCTATCATACATCAACCTTATAATTATCTTTTGAAGTTTTACAACTCATTAAAATATTAATAATAACAAGAAAAAATTTATTCTATATTTCTACAAAAATTTCTCTGAAAAGTTGTTAAAAAGTTACTTACAAAGGAACCTAAAAATATTAAGAGACTAAAAAAATTTATGTCACATTCATGCTAAATGAATAAAAAAAGGTACTATTTAGTAAAGTAAAAATGTATAATTGACTTAAGCCCAAAAAAGTCAAAAGATAGAAATTGTTAAAATCAACAATTCAATAAAAAACATATGATAAAAATAGTAAAATCAATAGGAAAATTGATCATATAGAAAGAAAAGCTAGTTAAACAAAAAAAAAATGGTGAATTGACAAAAAAAAAGGTTAACCGGAAAAAAAATGGGTAAAACCAGAAGAAAAAAAAATTGAATGACATCGGCTAAACACGATATAATAAAAATTGATCAAATCGATAAAAGAACAAACAAAAAAAATGGTGAATTTATAAAACATCAAGGTTAACCGGCAAAAAAATGGGCAAAACCGGTAAAAAAAAATTAAATGACATCGGCTAAACACGGGATAACAAAAAAATAGATCAAATCAAAAAGAGAAAAAAAATTAGTTAATTGCAAAAAAAAAAAAAAGGTGAAATATGTGAGAAAATATGTTAAATAAGCAAAAGAATAAGTAAAATCAGACTAAAATTGGGTTAAACCGGAGAGAATGAGTAAACTGATTAATAAATATGAAAATCAACTAATGGGTCAACTTGAGAATGGATGGAATAAAATGGATAAATCATAAAAAAATTGTGAACGAATGGGTTAAAATAACAAAAAAGAAATAATAAACTCAATGTAAAAGCATGTAAAATCGATATTTCTTTGAAAGTTTACAAAAAATTATAGTTAATCACGTGCAAAACACGTGCACTTTTCTAATTTGATTAAAAGAAATTAGTTAAGAGAATGAGTGAACTGGTTAACAAATGTGAAAATCAACTAATAGCTTAACTTGAGAATGTGGATCTTTTAAATAAACTGGATAAATCATAAAAAAATTGTGAACGAACGAGTTAAATAACAAAAAAGAAATGATAAACTCAATGTAAAAACAGGTAAAACCGATATTTCTTTGTTAATCACGTGCAAAATACGTGCACTTTTCTAATTTGATTAAAAAAAATTAGTTAAGAGAATGAGTGAACTAATTAGCAAATGTGAAAATCAACTAATGGGTTAATTTGAGAATGGATGAATCGTTTAAATAAACTGATAAACCATAAAAAAAATTGTGAACGAACGGGTTAAAATAACAAAATAGGAATGATAAACGATCAATGTAAAAGCAGGTAAAATTGATATTTCTTTTGTAAGTTTTTAAAAAATTATAACTTATTAAAGAGCCTATAAATGATAACTACTTTAAAGCAATTTAATCAAATAAATTATGTGATATGTCATTTAGACCATAATATGATTAAAAATGATGATATGATTCAACTAACATAAGAAATTAGTTAATCACATGCAAAACACGTGCATTTTTCTAATTTAATCAACAAAAAATTGGTTAATCACGTGCAAAATACGTGCACTTTTCTAATTTGATTAAAACATTTTCTGTTCTAATATATGGATGCAGAGTTTGTGAAGGATTGTTGGAACAAAGATGGATCGTGGTTCAGCTTTCTTCACGGCCATTTCACATACAACAATAGCTGAAAGAAAAATGGTAAATATTTTCGGAAGGTGTCAATACTACTCTAGATTAGTTATGGTTTTCAAAAGTTTCAAGTGATTCTAAACATTTTCTAGCATATAAGAATATCGACAAATCTACTTCTTCTTCTGACAATCTTGCTATTGGTTACTTTCCTGTAATCCTTCATTACAAGGAGGAATTAACTATCTTGAACATTTCACAGATCAAGAATAAGCACTGCTACAAATGACTTTGAAAAGTTTTGATTGGTATTCATTCCAATTTTTTCATTAGGAAGTCAGACTCATAGGTGGATTTCCATGTTATTGTCTGAGAGACAGCAATTATGGAAAACAAAGTGATGCAGCATTCTACTGATTAATGACTATTCATTTACCTTTTTGTTTAGAAAATTCCTTGCATTTTTCTAATTTAATCAACAAAAATTAGTTAATCACGTGCAAAATACGTGCACTTTTCTAATTTGATTAAAAAGAATTTAGTTAATCACGTGCAAAGCACGTGCATTTTTCTAGTATCATAAAAATGTACCATAAAGGAAAACATAATATATCAATCTCACTCGTACACCAAATGCATGAATTGACTTCCATTTGCTTATCAGTTGAGATTGGTGAAAAATCCAGCAAACGAAGCAACACGAGCAGCAAGACAAAACACCAAAAAAGTCATACTTATAATCTGCAGACAAATCCATTTCCTGCTCCATTTCGGAATCATCTCCTGTGCAATATACATTTTCACTGGAAAGTAAACGGTCAAAGGCCAAAACCCAAAAGCTCCAAGAATCCCACCGACGTCGTTGAAGTAAGGCATGAGCATAGATATAATCGCCGTAAGTATCACGAACAACGTTCTCCAAACAAGTCGAAAAAGGTTGAGTTTTAATGGCTTAAATCCGGGAATCGGAATTTGGATTTCTTTCGTAATGATTATGTTGTCAGGGAACCATTCGTTTGCAGTTTTCTCTACGAAGGCAAATAAAAGTTGGCTGTAAACTTGATATGCACCAACTAGATGGATAAACAGTGCGGCGTTGGCTATGTCAAGAAGCCAGTAAGGATTGTATAAGCCGAAACCGGTTAAAAGTTTCCGGGGGGACATGTCTCCAAACGCAGCATAACCAAAACAACCACAAAACATGTAGAAAAATGTTGTTAATGCTACACTGATAAATGTTGCCCTTTTCATTGTCTTTTATTCTGATGGTGGAGATTTTAATGCATCCTGTTATTTAGACAAAATAAATCAGTTTTTATATTAAACATTAAAAATTGAAAATAAAACAAAAAATCAAAAAAAAAATCTACCTGAATTCAATGAGAATGAGTGTGAAAGAATAGGAGGCTATAGCTCCTAGAGCTTGAAAAGTTCTCCATATCTTTTGTGTTTTAGTGACTATACCAATGCTTATTCCAGTAAGACTTCCCTTGATCATTACATTTTCTGTAACAAAAAATTAACTTAAGATCAAGAAACTTAATTTTTGGTTTAGATGTAACAAAATTTTTGATAATAAAATAAAATTGAATATTTTTATGTACATATCTACTACTTTGAAAATTTCAAGGCCTAAACCAATAGTGGAATAAGTCAAGGACATAACTGCAGAAAATATTATTTCCACAACACCAAATGCAATCATATAAGGATTGCTTGAAACTCTACAAGGGCTTTCATGTCCTTTTGTATACAAACAACTTGACCTCTCAAATGCTTTGTTCCATTCAAATGTAAATAAATCAGTAATACACATTTATCCCTTCACTACAAAAACATAATTAAAAAAATATATTATATACTCACATCATGCTTATAGATGCTGCAATTGTATAACCAATAGCAACACCAAAAAGGTTAATGTACTGAATTGCCCCACAAACTTTAACTTGAAAGCCACCTGTAATTCAAAAATAACACAAGGGCCAACTGAATTTTCACAACTTTGTCAAAAAACAAAAAAAAAAAAAAAACTTAGAGCTAACTAAATTTACACTACAACATTTAGAGCTAACCAAAAGAGAAATTAAATTATCTCACTGTGACTCGTCCTGACATTGAATATGCTGTTAGTAGTGTAAGCCAATTTATGACTGCGCCTATAAAATTATTATATTGAAGGGGTTCTATATTTTAATTAACTCATTTCCTATATTTTAATTACAGTGTTGTAAAAACAATTGTACTCCCGATCCACTTCGTTTATAAAATATTAATAATTATTATTTCTCACTCTAATTATTTAGTAAGAAATTTATAAATTAAAGGCAAGACCACAGACTCAGTGTAGCTAGGTTTCAACTCAAATTATAACTTGTTCTTTTATTTTACAGAAAATGAAGAGAAAAGGAAAAAACATAAATGTCTATTCTTTCTTTTGTATAAAGTGCAAAAAATCCTCACTTTTGTATAAATTCAGATTCAGATTTTGTCTCTATCCCTCCTCCTCTCTGAATATTTGCAAATTTCAGAAGAAGAGAAAGAATGGGAATTAATTAGATACGCCTACAAAATAAATTGGTGGAAATCTAAATAATATTAAATCTCCAATTTTGAAGGAAAATAAAACAACCTTTTTCTTTATTATAGGAATAACAGTAGAAGAGAAAAGAGAAAAAAGAAAGGTCAGTCCAGGTCTTGACCCAACTTGAACCCTTTCATTTGAGTAAATAAAATTGTGTCCGATTTAGGTATGGATACGATCGGATTTAGGTATGTGTACGAACGGACCGGGTCCGAATCTAGACCTGGTTATTGATAGGCCTACACGGATATTCCCAATTACTTACTTTTTTTCTTTTGCTTTGGTAAAATCCTTGTTCCTCCCAAATTAAATTGCCCCTCACGTTTGTAAATTAGTAGCCATTAGATGCGGATATCCTTGGACTCATCTTAGCCGTCAAATCATATCACAAAAGCAACAACATCATTTTATCTTGTTTTTTGCACTTTGCACCCCCGAAATATAGAAAATAGGCACTTTACACCCTCGAAACTTAGATTTAGCACTTTACACCCTCAAAATATAAAAAATATAGCACTTTGCACCCTCTTTTATTTACAAGCAAAAACTCAAGGACAAAATAGGTAATACAATTATAAATATTTGGCACTTTGCACCCCCAAAATAAAATTAGAGCTTATCATCATCGAATTAAGAACAAATCAGCACACAATAAATTGACAGTTTGTACCCTGAAACACAAAATTAACACTTAACACCTCAAATTAAAAAAAAAAAAAAAAGAACCTCAAACCCCTCATTTCTCCGGCAGAGTCGACCATCATGGTGAAAAGATCTAAGGCAAAGATGAACTTACCAAGTTTTACTTATTCAATTGTTTTGCATATCACGTTTAATTTGTATAAGCTATAATTCATGGTTGTTAATTTGTTATGTGATATAATCATTCCAAATTCATGGTATTTAATTTGTATATATGTATATAAAGGTAGGTTGTTCAATCGAATCGGAAACTTACCTATTTTGCCTTAGAATTTTTTCACCCCGATGGTTAGCTTTGTCGGAAAAAATGAGGGGTTTGAGTTTTTTTAATTTGAGGGTCTTAAGGCCATCTCCAAAGGAGATGGCCGTTCCCGGTCTCGGGCTCGGGCTCACGTGGAAAACCATTGGAGAAGGCGCGGGCTGACGGGGCGGGTTGGCATGCGGGGTAGCTGGGGCTGATAGAATAGTGTCCTGCAAGCCAACTA
Source organism: Penstemon eatonii (assembly GCA_038501285.1). NCBI lineage: Eukaryota > Viridiplantae > Streptophyta > Magnoliopsida > Lamiales > Plantaginaceae > Penstemon > Penstemon eatonii. The sequence continues at coordinate 47,999,208 of CM076714.1, forward strand.
TTTTGGCTGCATTTAATTGAAAGGACCATTCAGTTGGATTAATAAATGCATTTTATTATATGGTCATCTTTATCTTATGTAATAATTATCTACGCATAAGGATAGAAGTCCTTAGATCACAGGGCTATGGGACAACCCGTGGACTGATCTCCAAGGCCGTGATCTAGAACATATTCAAGAGTCGTAGAATCCAATCGAGATAGGACATCGTTGGATTCGGTTAGACTCTCACTATTGTGTATACTCCGATGAACTGGAGAACGCTGGGGTCCACGAGCGTGACTGGGATAGTCGATACACATAAGTGGGTGGCTTGCTGGGATGGCAAGCGCACTGAATACCCCAATTAGGAAATAACTCACCATGGAAGCGGTAGCGCATATCGGGGTTGAAGTTATTCTAAATTTATAATAGTATACGAGGAACGATCCCTAACTACTTGAGGTGATAGGGTTTATCTGGTGCGAGAACGTCTATGCTTTGATATGAGTCCCGACTGACTGGAGATCGCCAGAAAGTCTCTGTGGATTCATATTGGGTATAGAGGAACTCGTATGCAGATTCATATCATCAACAAAGGATCCATTGACCCGACTTGATAAGTTGGGAAATTCTCCTATGGATTTCTGTGAGAAATTAATTCTGGTAAAATCCTCGGCCGAGGTATCTGACGGCTTTATGTAAGTAGCTCATAAAGGTTAAGTCAAAGAGAATTATTTCGAGACCAGAATGCATAAGGTCAAGACAAAAGAAAAGGGAAACCGATGAAAGACCATACCCTTAAGTCTCGACTGGGAGATTGATCGATGGAGAGATTATGTCGTATATGGAAATTATAAATGATAAAAGGTTCACTGAATTAATTCACCAGTGATTGGGCTCCATGGGCTTGTGGCTGGACATCGACCGTGGAGTGTGGGAGAATTCCCAAATTGGCAGGGGTGCTAATTTTGGAATGATCAATCGACAGAGTGTTCGATTGATTTAGAGTAAATCTTACTCGAATAATTAAATAATATTTAATTATAACCCACGGCCAATTATGTGGTGAACCTACGGGGGCATACACAATACACATGAAGCGAAAGCGAGGAAATAAGAACGACCGAGTCGACTGGGTCGACTGGGTGAATAATCGACTGGGTCGATTATTATGGGTGGGTCGACTGGGTCGACCCAATTGGAACAAAATGGAATCCAATTGGAATTGGATCAGGATCATAAATTAAATTGGAATTTAATTTGTGGATTAATTAATTAAGTTGGATTTAATTAATTAAAAGGGATTTTAATTAAATGGGCTTAGAGTCTGATTTAATTAAATGGGAGATTAAGTTAATTAATTGGACTATTTAATTGGAAGATTAAATAAAGCCTGGTCAAATTAATTAACTGGGCCATGTATTAATTAGAAGACTTGGTCTTCTAATTAAAGAGGGTCATGGCCCATGTAGGAGAGAAGAGCCCTAGTCCTAATAGGACTAGGTTAGGGAGATAACTATAAGTAGCTATCTTGTAGTTATTTTTCACACAACTCAACAAGCAAAAATTGAGCAAGAGCAAAATTTTCTCTCCCTCTCCCACATAGCAATAGCCGAACCCATTCTTCCCTGTGGAAGAATTTTTCGTTTTCGACTTTGTTCCAAGATCGTTCCTAAATCCTAGATCATAATATATCTTGTGTTCTAGCTGATCAAGATTTATTATTTTCGTGTAATTGTGGTGTATCAACTCGTAGAGGCGCAACACGTGGGGCGCTCCTTGAAAAGCCTGGATCGATTTTGCTGGAGCAGAAATCAGAGTTCGTTTTTGCTAGCCGAGGATTTGCAAGGAGATAGGTATAACGTGTGAACTTATACTATATATTCATATATATACAACTAGAGAGTATCCTGGCAAGATTCCGTAAGAGGTCCTAAAATTTTTATATTCCGCTGTGCCTAGGGCTGTTTATCTTACCGAATCCCAACAGTGGTATCAGAGCCAGGTCTAGGCTTTGTATATATATGAATTTGCAAATTCTGTGATTTAAATCATATGTTTGATTTATGTATGGCTAGTTCTTTAACTGTATATGTTATAGGACGTAGATCTGTTTTAACTGGGAGTTAAAAGAAAATTTTGATTCGAAATTTTATCACGTTAATTTTTAATTTTTGGATTTGGATTTAATTAATTGGATCTGTTTTAATTAAATCAAATAGTAATCGAAACAAAAAAAAAAAAAATTGGAATCCAATCGCGGTGGCACGCGGCCACCGTGGGCTGCTGCCCACGGCAGCAAGCGAGCAGCACGCTGGTTGCGCGTGCGGCACACGGCAGCAGCCTACGGGCTGTCTGTCGCATGCTGTCACGCACAGCCGCACGCTGCTGTGCGCTGCCACGCGCAGCCGCGGCTGCCATGGACGGCCCACGCGCTGATTTTGTGGCCACGTGTGTTGGCCACGTGGCAGTCCTCGATTGGTCACGTATTGGCTGATTTTTGGTTGGACTCTAATTCTGCCTATTTTGATAAATCTGAAAATCTTGGAGATTTGGTTGATATGGAATCTTGGTGAATCTTGGATTGATCTTAGAGATCTAATTAACAAGGAAACTTAGAGTTTCATTTGTGATAAGACATTTAATTAGAATTAATGTCTAGTAAGTTACCAAGATTAAAAGATCTTAGAGATCTTATTAAACAAGGAAACTTAGAGTTTCAATTGTGATAAGAGATTTAATTAAAATTAATCTCTTCTAGTAAGTTACCAAGATTAAAGATCTTAGAGATCTTATTAAATTAGGAAACTTGGAGTTTTGGATAAGGTATAAATCTTGGAGGATTTGGACACTACCTTAGTTAACTAATCTAATCAAAATAGGATTATCTTGAGAATCTTGGAGATTTGTAAAATTGGGAAACTTAGAGTTTTGGATAAGATAGTAATCTTGGAAGATTTGTAACTATCTTAATTAACCAACTTTATCAAGATAAGAGTTGTAGATTACTTAGAACTCAAGTAAGAGTTAATTAATCTTAGAGGTTAATTGTTAATTCAAAATTAATTAACTTGGATGAATTTTTGCGAATTAAAATTAATGAAGCCGGTAAATTTACATTTTTGCCCTTATGTGAATTTATGCATGTTCTTAAGTGAATATGTGGATTGGTCGATTTTGCCCTTAAGCCCTGTGAAGTTTTTTGGTTTATTTATTTTATGGGTTGTAATTAAATGGGCCTGATTGGTGCCCTTGCTTGCGCAAACAATTGTAATAGAATAGGGCCTTTATTTTTATAAGCTAGGCTTAGATTAGGCTTGGAGCCAAGAAGACCTCATGAAGACTTGGAGATCCACATGGAGGCCCAATCAAGGTGGATATTACAAGAAGGCCCATGATGTATGGGTTTGAAAATTGTAATAGTTAGGACATTTAATTTCCACCCTAGACTGACCAATTGGTCCATCATGTGGCTCGTGATGGATCGCATAGGATGGGCAATCGACCAATCATATGTGCAATGCTAGGTGATATATGTTTACTATTATTCTTTGATGTATGTCTTGCATACTTAGAATAGATCACGTAAACAAGATAAAGCATAATCTGATGAGACCTCGCACGAAGAAAACTTAAAACCTCCAATTGAACTTAAAAACTCAATTAGAATATTAAATCGTAAAACGGGCGCATAGAATGGTGTTTATGGTCCGAGCCTATCCAATTACTAGGTCTTAGGCATATCGTAAAACCTGCGTTTGCCGCCAAATGGCGGCACCTGATTCGTCCATTTTTTTTATTTTTGTTTTATTTTGTGTTGTATTGATGTGTGTATTAATATATTTATGTTGTGTATTTATATATATTGTTGTGTATTTAGATCTAATTAATGTTGTATTTTATTGTAATTAATGTGTTGTTTTAATTAGTGTTTTATTTTAATTAATGTGTTATTGTAATTAATATTTTATTTTAATTAATGTGTTGTTTTAATTATTGTGTTGTTTTAATTAATGTGTTATTTTAATTAATGTGATAGGTTTTAATTATATATTATATAATATGATTAATTATTTAAAGTAACAAATAAATAAAATTATGATGTTTAAAGACACTCCTATTGTTTAATTAAACACTCATACAAATAATTTTTTTTAAATACAAAATTAATTAAAAATACAAAATAAACACTCATACAAATTAAACTTTTAAATACATTCTAAAATAGACAAGAAAAGTAAATTTAAACACTCAATTTTAACCGTATTTTGCATAAACATGTTCTATTAAGTCTTTTTGAAGTCTACGGTTAGTTGCCTTAGAACGAATTGCTTCATGACGCAGCATATAATTATCCAACGTTTGCCTTCTCGGTGCAACATCTTGAAATTGTACTCCGTGACGGTCATAAATTCTAGCGCGTGCTCTACGAGACGTGCTAACGTCAGTATCATCATCATCCGAGTCATCGTCCTTGTATTCGTCACGTTCATCCTCCGCAATCATGTTGTGGAGTATAATACAAGTTAACATGATATTGCCAAGATCTTGGGTATGCCACCCCCTGCCAGGTTGATTAACGATTGCGAACCGAGCTTGGAGAATTCCGAACGCTCGTTCAACATCTTTGCGGAACGATTCTTGATATCGCGAGAATACTTGTTCAGGATGTGTTCTCGGATTTCTCACCGACTGTATTAGCGTTCCGCACTTCGGATATATACCATCCGCAAGATAGTAAGGCATGTGGTACGTATTTTCGTTCACTTCATACTGAACTTCGGGAACATTACCAGAAGTGAGGTTATCGAATAGAGGTGAACGATCAAGTACTGTAATGTCGTTCAATGCTCCCGGCACTCCAAAAAAGGCGTGCCATATCCACGTATTATGTGATGCAACAACTTCAAGAACAATCGTAGGTTTCCTCGACCTTCCAGAAAAACTTCCTTGCCATGCGGTTGGGCAATTTTTCCACGTCCAATGCATACAGTCGATCGAGCCAATCATCCCCGAAAATCCACGTCGTTTCGATTTCTTAAGTAGACGGTCCAAATCGTCTGCGGTTGGGGCACGAAGGTACTCATCTTTATATAAACGCAAAATTGTTTGACAAAATTCACGGACAATTTCTCATGTGGTACTCTCCCCAACACGAAAGTTCTCATCTTGAAAATCGTAGGATCCTGCGTATGCCAACGTCCGCATGGCAATTGTTGCCTTCAGAATTGGTGAAAACCCTGCTCGATTGGCGGCATCGTATCTTTGACGAAAATATTTATTTTCACGTTCGCAATCCGCAAGGATACGGAGGAAAAGAGGACGCTTCATACGGAAACGGCGCCTGAACGTTTCATCTTAGTACAACGGTCTTTCGATGAAATAATCGTTCATCAGTTGTATGTGTCGTGCTTGGTGGTTCCTGTCTAAAAATTTACGACCAGAAACAGAACCACCATGTACAGGCACAATTTCCGTTGGAGAACTGAAAAGTTCCTCATCATTTTCTTCTTGTCTTTGTGCATCTTCGTTATCTTCTTCTGCAATCCTGTTGTTATAATCTTCCCAAAATTGGTTACGGGAAGAAGATGATTCGTCATAAGCACCATAACTGCCAAAATCATAGTTCGGATTCATCTTGAGAAAGTAAATATTTTATGTAGATTGAATATTTTAGGTAGAGTGAATATTTTATGTATCAGATATTTTTTAAGAATGAATGTGTTCACTACAATGTGAGATTGGATTATTAAATAGGCAAAATGTATCAGATCTCCACCGTTCATTTTCTGCACCAATCTCAACCCTTCTTTTTCTGCACCAATCTCCACCGTTCTTTTTCTGCACCCATCTCAACCGTTCTTTTTCTGCACCAATCTCCATCGTTCTTTATCTGCACCAATCTCCACCGTTCAATTTTTAGAAAATTACATAATACACCCTATATCTTTTCCTATTTAAAAGGAGTTGTGTTTAATTCTGAAAGCACACATCTCTCAATATCTTTCACTCTAACTAAAAAAGAAAGCAAAAAATTTTAAGGCAATGTCAACTAAGTGGACTCAGGCTGAAGATGTAGCCTTGACAAAGGCTTACATCGAGGTATCGGAGGACAACATCGTAGGGGCAGACCAGACTTCGGGCAATTTCTGGGATAAAGTCATCATTTTAATGTATGTCCTTCTTGAAAGTACTGGAGTTCATTACGAACGTAGATCAAAAGACTCACTCGCTAGCAGATGGAAAAAACACATTTGCGCCAAGATGCAAAAATGGAACGAAGCACTTCAAAGAGCCAGAAGGGAGGTGGGAAGTGGCGGCCAAATAATGGAAGAGGTAAATATTACGTTAATTATATGCTAAATAATTATTAATATGTTATATTAACAATTTTTTGTAATTTTTAGCATGATTTGGCATTGCGTTTGTACAAGTCCGATGTGAAGCAAAGTTGGTGCTTCCAGCACACATGGGAAGTTGCATCAGAGTGCATCATGTTCATGTCAACAGCTGGAACGTCTCAAACACCTCCGGTTAACCGATCTCAATCACCGGAAGATTGTTATATTCCAACCCCACCAGAAACCCAATTTGAATCGGAAACACCTTCACTAGGCGACGAAGCAAATCCCGAGCTCCCCACTCGAGTTCAAGATCTGAAAGACCTATTGGTAACAAAAAAGCCAAGAAGGGAAAAGGGAAGGCTTCATCGAGTTCACATCTTTCAGATTTTGAAAGCATAAGATTGGCAGCCATGGAACTGGCCAGAGAAACTACACTTCTGGTAGAGGCTGGACGAGAGAGAAGGCATGCGGAGAATCTTCAACGTCAACGGGAAGAAGAAGCAGCGAGATTGGCAGTCACACAACAGTTACAAGAGGAACGGATTATGTCGATGGACTGCTCATCATACACTCCAGTTACAAAGGCGTATTGGAGTCACAAAAGAAGAGAAATAGCAAGGAAAAATCTTCCAACGAACTTATTTGGAGATGCATCAAATGAAGGATCCGACTGGTTTCCGGTGGGGAATCAGTAAAATGTAAAATTTCGATGTGTTTCCTTTCTTGTATTTCCTGTATTTTCGATTTCTTGTACTTCCTTTGTTGTTTGTTGTATTTCCTTTGTTATTTGTTGTATTTCCTTTCTTGTATTTTCGTCCGTGTTATAAAAATATTTGTTTGCGTATTATGTATTAATTTTAAGTTACTTTAATTAAATTACGAGTACTAATATAATTACTATTATTAATATTAATATTCAAAAATTTAAAACTATAATATTAATAGGTGAGAGTGGGCAAAGGAAAAAAATGGAGTTAATTCCCCCACGGAGCCCCAACCATTGGAGACGACAAGGCAGGGCCCCGGGCTGGCCCTAGGCTAGCCCGGGCTCTGGAGCCCGGGGCTAGCCCTCAACCATTGGAGATGGCTTAAGTGTTAGTTATGTGTTTATGGGTGCAAAGTGTCCATTCATTGTGTTTTGGGGTGCAAGTTGCTAATTTGTTCTTAAATCGAGGGTGATTAGTATTAATATTATTTTGGAGGTACAAAGTGCCAATTTCTCAAGTTTTGGGGATGCAAAGTGCCAAATATTTTTTGTCCTTGAGTTTTTGCCTAAATATAAAAGAGGGTGCAAAGTATTTCATTTTTCATATTTTAAGGGTGCAAAGTGCTAAATCTAAGTTTTAGGGGTACCCAAGAATTTTCCTTGTATACATAATATATATTTAATTTGTATGTATGTACCCAAGAATTTTTCTTTTAGTTTGATAAGTTAAAATGCGACAAAGCTCATTAAAATTTATTGGATTAAAATATTGAACCTTCTTCAAATTCAGTTGAAAGAATATATCTCTACTAATCTTTGAATATTTGTCAACATACGATTAACTGAACATAATTATTTACTTAGGAATCTTTATACATAAATAAGAAGATGAATTTGCAAAGAATAACAACTACTTCCAAACTTAATTTGTAAAAAATAAAATTTGGATAATTTAAAATCGAAACGAGGTACGGAATTCACTAAAAGTGTGAGTATTCTTCTAATATCGTACTAATTTTATTAATTAGAAGTTACATATTCATTGTAATTTGCTTTTATTAGAATATGTTAGTGCAATCAATTAATATTCTAATATAATAAGTTTTGAAATAACTCCCCTAAACAATTACCTACAACCCCTTTTCTATTTAAACATTCATTTACCCTCCATTATATACGTAGTTAGTTTGCGGTTTGATTGAAATGCTTTTTCTTCATTCTAATCATGTTCTAATTAATAAGTATTTTTTAGCTACTTTATTTATTTTCTTCTTCCATAATTATAAGGACAATTTTTTTTTTTGAGATGGTGAATATATTGTTACATCAAACACTATATCGAATCGAAACATTACAATGATATCAAAGTAAATTAATTGCTAGTATTAAACTAGCGAAAAGCTAGTATGAAACTAGAGAAAATACCCACATTCATGGGAGTTGAACCCATGACCTCCTGGTCATGGAGCCTCATCCTTAACCACTAGACTAAGGCCTCATCAGCATTATAAGGACAACTCTACCAAAGTAGATTGAATTTTTCAGGACTATTAGTTTTCTAATTTATTTAATTTTTATAGTTGATTCTGTGACTGTTTTGTTGGCTTTGAAATCCCATAGTTTAATTGATAGAAAGCCTCAAAGCCCTACGATGGGAAACTACCACGTTAGGTTTGGAGAGAGATTTGGCTTTGAAATCCCATTAATTTAATTGAATAAATAAAGGGTTGTTTGTTCCATATCAATTCTTTTTTTATTCTTATTTTTTCACCTGCTTTCAGCTTCATGACCATTCAGTCATTCACCACCTCTTACAAGTACCGACATTCTATTCTAGAAAACCATACCTTTTTCGTCCCATTGAGACCCAACAAACTTATACGTGAATGTTGAACATTAAAAAATATTCAACATCATTTTCTTGATTTAGGACTTAGGAGCCACCAACATCATCTTTGTTAAATATTACAAAATAGTCAATACTTTCTCCGGGGCTTCTAGGGTGCGGGCACCGTAACTCGCCCTCACATACGGGATGGCCCTGAAATGATGCCATGTGGCGTGCGTAACTAGTATTTGACTCGGTATGTAAATAGACACTTTTACCCTTTTTTTAAAAAAAAAATTTAATTAAAAGTTTAGATAATCTTCAATTAATAAAAGATATTTATAACCTTTGAATCAAAATAATTAAAACTAAAAACAAATTGACCCTTATGTTCTATGATATTACCAATTGAATTATTTTGTTTCTAAAAATAAAAGAAAAACTACTTATGATATAAAAAGACCATTTTACCCCCAATTTTTATAATAATTGACTTTGACAATTTTGCAAATTGACCCCTATATTTTGCGATTTTACGTATTGAATTATTTTGCTTCTAAAAAAATATAGAAAAATCGCCTGTCATATAAAAAGACCGTTTTACCCCCAATGTAGATAATAATTGACTTTGAAAATTTTGCCAATTGACCCCTATATTTTGCGATTTTACGAATATAATTATTTTGCTTCTAAAAAATTAAAAAAAAATCGCTTGTCATTTAAAAAGACCGCTTTACCCCCAATTTAGATAATAATTGACTTTGACAATTTTGCAAATTGACCCCTATATTTTACGATTTTACGAATAGAATTATTTTGCTTCTAAAAATAAAATAAAAAACAACCTATGATATAAAAAGACTGATTTATCCCCAATTTTGATAATTATTGACTTTGACAATTTTGCAAATTGACCCCAATGTTTTGCGATTTTACGAATTGAATTATTTTGCTTCTAAAAAATATAAAAAAACCGTCTGTCATATAAAAAGACCGATTTGCCCCCAATTTAGTTAATAATTAACTTAGACAATTTTGCCAATTGACCCCTATGTTTTCCGATTTTATGAATTGAATTATTTTGCTTCTGAAAAAAAACCGTCTGTCATATTAAAAAGACCGTTTTACCCCCAATTTTGATAATAATTGACTTTGACAATTTTACAAATTGACCCCAATGTTTTGTGATTTTACGAATTGAATTATTTTGCTTCTAAAAAATATAAAAAAATTGCCTACTATATAAAAAAGACTGATTTACCCCCAATTTAGATAATAATTGACTTTTATAATTTTACCAATTGACCCCTATATTTTCCGATTTTACGAATCGAATTATTTTGCTTCTGAAAAAAAAACGGCCTATTATATAAAAAAGACCGCTTTACCCCCAATTTTGATAATAATTGACTTTGACAATTTTGCAAATTGACCCCTATATTTTGCGATTTTACGAATTAAATTATTTTGCTTCTAAAAAAACAAAACAAAAAAAGAACGCCTCTCATATAAAAAGGACCGCTTTACCCCCAATTATAATAATTGACTTTGAAAATTTTGCAAATTGACCCCTATGTTTTAGATTTTACGAATTGAATTATTTTGCTTCTAAAAAAAACGTATGTCATATAAAATAGACAGCTTTACCCCCGATTTATATAATAATTGACAATTTTGCAAATTGACCCCTATATTTTTCGATTTTATGAATTGAATTATTTATATGAAAGGCGGTTTTTTTTTTGGTTTTTTTAGAAGCAAAATAATTCAATTCGTAAAATCGGAAAATATAGGGGTCAATTTACAAAATTGTGAAAGTCAATTATTACCAAAAGTGGGGGTAGAGCGGTCTTTTTTATATGACATGCGCTTTTTTTGTTTTTTTACAACCAAAATAATTCAATTCGTAAAATCGCAAAATATAGGGGTCAATTTGCAAAATTGTCAAAGTCAATTATTATTAAAATTGGGGGTAAAGAGGTCGTTTTTATTTGAAAGGCGGATTTTTTTTGTTTTGTTTTTCTAGAAGCAAAACAATTTGATTCGTAAAATCGGAAATTATAGGGATCAATTTGCAAACTTGTCAAAGTCAATTATTATCAAAATTGGGGGTAAAGCGGTCTTTTTATAAGACCGGAGGTTTTTTATTTGTTTTTTTAGAATCAAAATAATTCAAATCGTAAAATCGCAAAACATAGGGGTCAATTTGCAAAATTGTCAAAGTCAATTATTATCAAAATTGGGGGTAAAGCGGTCTTTTTTATATTAGAGGCGTTTTTATTTTTATTTTTTAGAAGCAAAATAATTCACATCGTAAAATCGGAAAACATAGGGGTCAATTTGCAAAATTGTCAAAGTCAATTATTATCAAAATTGGGGGTAAAGCGGTCTTTTTTATATGACAGGAGGTTTTTTATTTATTTTTTTAGAAGCAGAATAATTCAATTCGTAAAATCGCAAAGCATAGGGGTCAATTTGCAAAATTATCAAAGTCAATTATTATCAAAATTGGGGGTAAAGTTGTCTTTTTTATGTTAGAGGCATTTTTTTATATTTTTTAGAAACAAAATAATTCAATTCGTAAAATTAAAAAACATATGGGTCAATTTGCAAAATTGTCAAAGTCAATTATTATCAAAATTGAGGGTAAAGTGGTCTTTTTATATTAGAGACGTTTTTATTTTTATTTTTTTAGAAACAAAATAATTCAATTCGTAAAATAAGAAAACAAAAGGGTCAATTTGCAAAATTGTCAAAGTCAATTATTATCAAAATTCGGGGTAAAGCGGTCTTTTTTATATGACATGCGGTTTTTTGTTTTTTTAGAAGCAAAATAATTCAATTCATAAAATCGTAAAATATAGGGGTCAATTTACAAAATTGTCAAAGTCAATTATTATAAAAATTGGCGGTAAAATGGTCTTTTTTTATATAAGAGGCGTTTATTTTTATTTTTTAGAAGCAAAATAATTTAGTTTTTAAATCAAAAAACATAGGGGTCAATTTGCAAAATTGTCAAAGTCAGTAATTATCAAAATTGGGGGTAAAGCGGTCTTTTTATATGACAGGCGGTTTTTTTTATATTTTTTAGAAGCAAAATAATTCAACTTGTAAAATCGCGGAACATTGGGGTCAATTAGCAAAATTGTCAAACTCAATTATTATAAAAGGTCTTTTTATATGAAACGAGGTTTTTTTAAATTTTTTACAAGCTAAATAATTAAATTCGTAAGATCGTGGAACATAGGGGTCAATTTGCAAAATTGTAAAAGTTAATTATTATCAAATTTGGGGGTAACGATGTCTTTTTATATGAAAGGAGGTTTTTTGTATTTTTTACAAGCTAAATAATTAAATTCGTAAAATCGCGAAACATTGGGGTCAATTTGCAAAATTGTCAAACTCAATTAATAAGATAGGGGTAAAGTGGTAATTAACAATACTGGCTGATTTTTTTATTTTCTTTTTAAATTTAATTAAAAGGGTAATTTAGGTATATTGTAAATTAATTAAAAGTCAATAGTTACCAATTGACTTTGACCAAGTTACCAAATCAACGGTCCAGATTAATCTGATCCAAATGAACGGCCCGATTAACCCTCCTACATGTGAGGGCGTAACTCGTGCGCCCGCATCCTAGAAAGATCCATATCTCCAATGGAATGTATACTTATTGATCTTAAGTTAATTTTTTGTTACAGAAAATGGAATGATCAAGGGAGGTCTTACTGGAATTTTTAATCTAATAGTCCTGAAAAATTCAATATACTTTGGTAGAGTAGTCCTTTTAATTATGGAAGAAAAGAAATAAATAAGCTAAAAAAAAACTTATTAATTAGAACATGATTAGAATAAAGAAAAAACATTTCAATTATCAAACCGCAAACTAACAACGTATATAATGGAGGTAAATGAATTTTTAAATAGAAAAGGGGATGTAGGTAATAGTACAAAGAAGTTATTTCAAAAACTTATTAATATTAGAATATTAATTGATTGCACTAACATGTTCAAGTAAAAGCAAATTACAATGAATATGTAACTAGTATTAATAAAACAAGTACGAAATTAGAAGAATACTCACTCTTTTAGTGAAACTCGTACCTCGTTTCAATTTTAAATTATTCAAAAATTTAATTTTTTACAAATAAAGTTTGGATGAAATTGTGATTCTTTGCAAATTCATATTATTATTTATGTATAAATATGCCTAAGTAAATAATTATGTTCAGTTAATCGTATGTTGACAAATATTCAAAGATTAATTGAGATAATCAACTTATATATATATATATAGACTTCTTCACATCATATAAGCTTTAACAAAAATGATTGCAATTAATTCTGACCATAATCTTTGCCTACGATATTCCGGGAACTAAAGTTTGAGTTGTTTTGGTTTGCTAGAAACAAATTCTAAGACTAATAGCTTGTTTGGTTGTCAAGAAAGTGAGGGAAAATTGTAGGGAAAGGAAAAGGAAAGGAAAGGAAAGGAAAAGGAAAAGAAAGTCATTTTACTCTACATGTTTGGTTGTCAGGAAAATTATTTTCTTGCATGTGTTTGGTTGTCAAGAAAATTTTGAAATATAATATTTTTGATAAATATTTTTGTTTGATTATGAATACTTTCAAAATTATAAAATATATTAAAATATATCTTCATATATCTACATTACACGTATATATATTTATGTAAAATTAGTTGATATTGTCTTTTATTATTTGTATTTTTTTTATTTCAAGATAGGATTTACGTTTTCTTTGTTGATAAATATTGTATGAATAATAATGTTTTCATTATATTAACTATAATATATAGATTAATTTGACACTATTGTATTTTTTTAGTCACCGAATTTATATCAATTTTTAAATTAACAAGGGGTTATCATCAATTTTTAAAGTTAACAGGGGGTTACTGATAATATTTTAGGTAATAGGGGTGCTTTTGCATCATTTTGTGGGGGGTATAATTGTTATAATGACTTGAGAGGGTATTTTTTTGCTAATAATAAATAAGCACAAAGGGGTTTTTTGTAGGAAAATATCACAAATGAAAAATTATGATAATTAGACAAAGTACAAGGGGAGTTTTGCAATTTACTAAAATATTTTCCCCGGATTTTCCTTGGATTTCCCCATCAAATTGGTGGGGAAATTTTTTCTTCATAAAATTTTCCTGCAGGAAAGTTGAAGGAAAATAAAAACTTCCTTTCCTGCTATCCAAGCAAGAATGAGAGAAAAAAAAACTTCTTTTCCCTCACTTTCCCGACAACCAAACAGTACATAAGAGACAGGAAATGTCAATCTACTTTGGTAGAGTAGTCCTTGTATGGAAGAAAATAAATAAAGTAGCTAAAAAAACTTAATATATATAAGTGGGGCTATGGATCCCACTAGCTCCTTTGTAGATTAAGAGCTTGCCGAATATGTTAGAAATTTAATTCAATATTTCCTTTAACTTTTGTCACTTTCATTAAGATTAACAACATTCATTTGCACTGTTAGAAATTTCACATCCAGAAGTTTATAATTTTAAATTTCATAGAGAGTTTAGTTAGTTATGTTTGTGCCAGGTTGCTAGTAATATTAACAAAATAAGCTTTGTCGTACTCATTCAAAGTGATGATTTTGATACAGTTATACCAATTTCTCAATTTTTTTCAAATGATATTAAGACGAGATTATAATCCACTCAGATATGGGTGAATTAGTACGAAATTAGAAGAATCTTCTTTTTCCTATAACTTTTGTCACTTTCATTAAGATTAACAGCATTCATTTGCACTGTTTAGTTTACCTTGTTAATGGACAAAAATTATGTGGGTGAAAGTATTGACTATTTTGTAATATTTAACAAAGATAACATTCACAAGTCATTTGTGGTATATTTTGTAATAGCTTTGTCGGATACATTTTAACATATCAAACTAAAAGGAAAACACATTTTGGACAGAGAAAATTAAATATATATTATATATATGACTGGGGCTATGGGTCCCATTAGCTCCTTTGTTTTCGCCTATATGTACCCTTCATCTTCTTTAGATTTAAGCCTACAACCCATTGCAAAATCTTAAGCTTAGTTAAAAAAGAAAACAAGATGAGTTATAATGGCCGCCTCCAGAGATCAGGTAATCTTTTTTTCTCGATTTTTATACTTAAGATTGTGTTTGATTCTTGAAATTTTTTTAGTAAATTTTTCCAAGGTCCTTCAATTTAAAATAGAAAACTGAAAATGACCACGAAAAAGAGCTATGTCAGTTAATGCAATGAAATATTATCATTTAACTTTTTGCATCCTAAGTTTTTTTTTTCTTTTTTTTTTTGTAGGGAATGTCTGGATGGCGAGTGCTCATATCATAACCGCTGTGATGGGTTCTGGAGTTCTGTCTTTGCCTTGGGCCGTTGCTCAGCTGGGATGGATTGCCGCCCCAGCAGTGATGATTGTGTTCTCTATTGTTACATACTACACTTCTTCGCTTCTGGCCGCATGTTACCGGTCGGGCGACCCGAATACTGGTGATAGGAACTGTACCTACATGGATGCTGTACGAGCCCACTTAGGTACGTATTACATGTATGCTAAATTTGTTTAAAAGTTGTTGGAAATTGATATGTAAAAATCAAATATTTCAATGCAAAAAACCAAATGCAGCATTATGAATGAAAGGTTGTTTTATTTTCCTTTAAAATTGGAGATTTAATATTATTTAGATTTCCACCAATTTATTTTGTAGGCCCATTCTTTCTCTTCTTCTGAAACTTGCAAATATTCAGAGAGGAGGAGGGAGAGAGACATAATCTGAATCTGAATTTGTACAAAAGAAAGAATAGATATTTAATTTCCCTTTTGGTTAGCTCTAAATATTGTAGTGTAAATTTGGATAGCTCTAAGTTCATTGTTTTTTTTCTTTTTTTTTTTTTTTTGACAAATTTGTGAAACTTCAATTTGGCCCTTGTGTTATTCTTGAATTACAGGTGGCTTTCAAGTTAAAGTTTGTGGGGCAATTCAGTACATTAACCTTTTTGGTGTTGCTATTGGCTATACAATTGCAGCATCTATAAGCTTGATGTGAGTGTATAATATATTTTGATTAATTATGTTTTGTAGTGGAGGGAAAAATATTTAGTACTGATTTATTTACATTTGAATGGAACAGAGCAATTGAGAGATCAAATTGTTCTCATACAAAAGGACATGAAAGCCCTTGTAGAGTTTCAAGCAATCCTTATATGATTGCATTTGGTGTTGTGGAAATAATATTTTCACAAATACCATATTTTGATCAAATATGGTGGCTTTCAATTGTTTCTGCAGTTATGTCCTTCACTTATTCCACTATTGTTTTGGGCCTTGGTATTTCCAAAGTAGTAGGTACGTACAGAAAAATATTCAATTTTATTTTATTATCAAAAAATGTTGTACATCTAAACCAAAAATTAATTTTTTGTTACAGAAAATGGAATGATCAAGGGAAGTCTTACTGGAATAAGCATTGGTATAGTCACTAAAACACAAAAGATATGGAGAACTTTTCAAGCTCTAGGAGCTATAGGGCCCGTTTGTCTCGCGTTTCGAAAAAAATTTTCGTCTTTCCGAAACGCGAGACAAACAATCCATCATATTTGGGAAAATTTAAGCAACAGTATTTTTTTTCAAAAGTGAGTTTACGAACCCATGGGCTGTAGCCCATTTTTCTGAAAATACTCTATACATACATTTCTCTTTCCTCTGTCTCTGTCAGCTACTTTATTCTTTTCTTTCCTCTTTTGCGGCTGTCTCTGCTCATTTCCTTTTTTTTTTTTTTTGTCTTCTCTCAGTTCACGGACCAAACAATTTCACCCAATATGTCGGTATGTATGGTAACTTGTGTATTTATTTGCAGAATATTTCTGGAAGTGAGCGTTATTTTACCGATTGGGAGGAACACTATGAAATGATGAAAAATGTCTTTGATGGTACTGAGTATATATGATGACACTGTCGTCATAGAGCTCTCCGAAAGTTTGAACGTTGATCCTCCTGCTCTTCATCGTCGTATCCCGCCAGGAGCAATAATTCATGACGTCTCGAGCCAGACATCATATTCCAACGATGCGCAAACCATATATCAAAACTCGATGCCTGGTTATTCGATTAGTGATGCAGAATCACATGTTGGTCCCGTTGACAACTGGGAGCGTGCAGCGTTGTTGACTCGAAGGCGGTTGGCCCGACGTGGAGGAAATAATAGTCATGATTGGTCAGATAACAGATGGGGTCCATTCCCACCTTCGTGGAATTAGTGACATTAATTGTAAAATTGCCGTTAATTTTTATTCTGCTCGACAATATGAAGACAACTTAATATGTTATTTTTCGTATGTAGATTAATCTGAATATTGTGTAATAACTATTAGGTTAATATTTTAAGGATATTGTGTAATTTTTAGCATATTTAATATGTCATTTGAATGAATTCGTCGGTGAGATAAAATGATTAAAATAATTTTATTATAATATTTTTAAAAGCAAAAATCAACAAATTGAAAATTAATCTACTTTATTTTTTATTATTTTAGAAAACACAAATAACTAATTATAAAATATTATTTATTACATATATTACATATAATATATACATCAATTAATTAATTATATATAACTAACTGATGTGACATAAAGTCTTACACTATTCTTACACCTAATTAATTAATTCAAACCTACAAAAAAAACCTACACCTATTTTTTTTCCCAAACAACTCTCCCAAAACCCAAACAAACAACATTACGCAAATCGAGATTATTTCCCAAACCTCTACCACTTTCCCAAACCACTCTCCGAAAAGCGAGACAAACAGGCCCATAGCCTTTGCCTATTCTTACTCACTCATTCTCATTGAAATTCAGGTAGATTTTTTTTTGTTTTGTTTTATTTTCAGTTTTTAATTGTTAATATATAAACTGATTTATTCGTCTAAATAACAGGATACATTAAAATCTCCACCATCAGAATCAAAGACAATGAAAAGGGCAACATTTATCAGTGTAGCAGTAACAACAATCTTCTACATGTTTTGTGGTTGTTTTGGTTATGCCGCGTTTGGAGACATGTCCCCTAGAAATATTTTGACCGGTTTCGGCTTATACAATCCTTACTGGCTTCTTGACATAGCCGACGTGGCACTGGTTATCCATCTAGTTGGTGCATATCAAGTTTACAGCCAACCTTTATTTGCCTTCGTAGAGAAAACTGCAAACGAATGGTTCCATGACAACATAATCATTACGAAAGAAATCCAAATTCCAATTCCCGGATTTAAGCCATTAAAACTCAACCTTTTTCGACTTGTTTGGAGAACGTTGTTCGTGATACTTACGACGATTATATCTATGCTCATGCCTTACTTCAACGACGTCGGTGGGATTCTTGGAGCTTTTGGGTTTTGACCTTTGACCGTTTACTTTCCAGTGAAAATGTATATTGCGCGGGAGAGGATTCCGAAATGGATTTGTCTGCAGATTATAAGTATGACTTTTTTGGTGATTTCTCTTGCTGCTCGTGTTGGTTCGTTTGCTGGATTTGTGACCAATCTCAACTGATAAGCAAATGGAATTCAGTTCATGTTACTTTATGGTACATTTACATGATAATAAATATGAAGTCCAATGTTGAATTTTTTTTATTATAGTTTGCTAGTGGAGTATTGAGTATTTTCAGTGAGGCTTGGAAGACAGTTCTTATTTTCTTTGTCTCTGTTTTATTGAAGATCAATGTAGATCGCAGTGTAATAAGATCACAAAATTACACTGTAATAAGGTTATTAATAAACTTTGGATTATATGTTGGAAACTTAAATGTTAATGCTGGGGTAGGATCATAATTAATTTCTTCCATGCATATGCAATGAGAATGCATTATCATCTGGAGGGTGGTTAAGCTTAACTAATACTAGTTCCAAACACATGCATTCGCCAAGAATGCATGTAAGCGTGTCGTCGATGTGTTGTGAATCATCAAAACTTTACTCATAAAATCAGGTTTCGATGAAAACCCACAATCCAAACTCAGTGCGGCCGATACTTTTTTTTTTTTTTTTTTTTTTTTTTTATATATAATTTTCTTCTCACGGATCGATCTTTGATTTTTTCTTTGTATGTTATATATAAAGAGGTAAATAGATATAGGTGCGGTGTGAATGGGGTGAGTAGAGAGAGAAAGAGTGTAATGAAGAATTGATTGAAATTGATAAAAGATTCTGTTGAACCTATAAGCAGATGAGGTGCACTGATTTATTTGATTTGATTATCAA
The DNA here is from genome assembly GCA_038501285.1 of Penstemon eatonii. Classification (NCBI taxonomy): domain Eukaryota; kingdom Viridiplantae; phylum Streptophyta; class Magnoliopsida; order Lamiales; family Plantaginaceae; genus Penstemon; species Penstemon eatonii. The sequence goes on from CM076714.1 coordinate 48,018,364, forward strand.
TAATTCTCCCAATACATCTATTTCTGTATGCATAATAGAGTTTTGAATTTTCTACACAAGTTAAAGATTCCCAAAACCCTTAAACTTTTACTTGAATTTTCAATTGCATAAAGGCATTTAATGGCAGATGAACTATAGTCCAAAAAATTTCCAAAAACTTAAACTTTCACTTGGATTTTCTTTGGATTCTTTAGAGGAAAGAAAATAAATTCTTCTAATTCAACTGAAATTAAAGCCATAAAAATCATAATATTGAATGAAACTAAGGGTATTTATCAAAAAAAAAAAAAAAAAAAAAAAAAAAAGTGAAACTAAAGGAATGAGTAAAAATAAACTGCCCCTAATCCAATCAAGCATTTTCCACCTTCACAAGCTTATAATATATAGCATCAAATGTAGACTACATATAAAAATTATAAAATCTTAACATGCATGCTTAAATACACGGTGGGCTCCTGTCTTACTTGGAATAAGCATCGGAATTTTCTTTTTCGATTTTTTATTAATAATAATTGCAATCAGTGATTCAGTGAAATTTCCATTTTCTTCTTATTTTTGTGTTACATTAAATGGATTCCACTAAATATACAGTTTTTTGTCATATTAATGTATCCCACTAAATAAACTTTAAAATTGCATCATGGGAATTTTTTTTATTATAGTTTGCGTTTCACATAATCTCTGCATCATGGGAAAAAATATAGGCTATGGCTTGGAAGGCAGTGTTGTTTTATTGAAGTACAATTTTGGTTTTTGGCTTATTGTAAACAGCATTCATTGTAGTGAATTAATTTAAATACACAAGAAAAATTTCTAAATATGATGAAGCTGATTCCCTCTATGCTCGGATTAAGAGCTTGCCAAATATGTTTGAAATTTAATACAATATTTCCTATAACTTTTGTCACTTTCATTAAGATTAACAGCATTCATTTGCACTATTTAGTTTACCTCATTAATGGACAAAAAGTTTATGTGGGTGAGAAAGTAGGATCTTTCTAGGATGCGGGCGCACGAGTTACGCCCTCACATGTAGGAGGGTTAATTGGGCCGTTCATTTGGATCAGATTAATCTGGACCGTTGATTTGGTAACTTGGTCAAAGTCAATTGGTAACTATTGACTTTTAATTAATTTACAATATACCTAAATTACCCTTTTAATTAAATTTAAAAAGAAAATAAAAAAATCAGCCAGTATTGTTAATTACCACTTTACCCCTATCTTATTAATTGAGTTTGACAATTTTGCAAATTGACCCCAATGTTTCGCGATTATACGAATTTAATTATTTAGCTTGTAAAAAATACAAAAAACCTCCTTTCATATAAAAAGACATCGTTACCCCCAAATTTGATAATAATTAACTTTTACAATTTTGCAAATTGACCCCTATGTTCCACGATCTTACGAATTTAATTATTTAGCTTGTAAAAAATATAAAAAAACCTCGTTTCATATAAAAAGACCTTGTAATTGAAAATGTACTACATCATTATAATTTAAATTACAAGGAGATAAATTGAATATTATAGGGAGTAAATTAATTGCCATTAACTCGCACGAAAAATAATCACTCTCTTAAGTTTTTGTTAAAGTTTCGATTTCACACACTGTTTGCCCTCAATTTCTATGACCTGTACGTAGACTACAGTTTTCATGTTGTGTGTAACATCACACTGAAACTAGATTTAATTAGTACTAAGTGTTCTTTTTCCCAAAATATATATTAAGAGCTAAAGAGGAAGCCGGACACGGCAAATGGAATGTCACCCATAAGCCCTTTGCTTTACTTTGACGAAGACATTCCATCATTTTGATTAAATAATTAATCAAATCAAATCAAGTAAATCAGTGCACCTCATTTGCTTATAGGGTTCAACAGAATCTTTTCTCAATTTCAATCAATTTTTCATTACAATCTTTCTCTCTCTACTCACCCCATTCACACCGCACCTATATCTATTTACCTCTTTATAATAATAATAATAATAATAATAATAATAATAATAATTCTTCCTCTTATTAATCAAGCAAACATACAAAGAAAAAATCAAAGATCCGTGAGAAGAAAATTATATTAAAAAAAAAATGGTATATTTGTCTCCCTTTTCAAAGTGCGCTTTAATGCTATTTGAAAAGTCTAAAAATCTTATTTTAAAACTACCTTTTTTTTTTTCCCTTTTAACTTTAATAAACAAATCTCATTTTTGAAAATTTTCTTTCAGCACTTAATTACCTACAAAAATTTCGAGTAGACATAAATTAAACTATCTCATATAATTTGAGGGATTGATCTATATCACACTTAATTAGTGGTTTCACTCATGTAGATTTTTCAACTAGTGTGCAAATTTAAAATAGTTGTGGTCCATGCATATACATTTATAAGGTAAGTTCATAATGTGAAACCAAAATGTATTATCTTTTGCCTCTCATTTTACATAAAATAACATATATTATTTCCTTTATTTGCATAATTTCTAAAAAGTAACTAGCTATAACATTGTTATAATAATAATTCTCAACATAGTATAACATTAATCAAGAAAATTACAATGCATAAATAAGGACTTTTCCTAGGAATTGAATCTGAGGTGAGGTGGGAATTGATCAATGCAGTGAATATGTTTTATTTTCTGTCGGATTCTATAAACATCTTTAATTTTAGGGTCATGGAATTGGAAGGTACTCAAATGCCATTTCATGTTGTGTTGGTCCCAAGTGGTCAGAAGAGGTTTAGAGGGGGGGGGGGTGAATAAACCTCTTTAAAAATTTTCTTCAAATTTAACTTTAAAACTTTTACTTTAAACTGAACAGACTAAGCTGATCAGATTAGTTAGTTACAATTCTGCTCGCGAACAAATCTTTGAACAGCTTTGTTGACCACTTATCTGATGGTTACTTAGCTGATTTTGTTAAAATCAGTTTTAATACTTAGAGTACTTGCAGCGGATTTTAAAAGTGTTTTTCTCAAGTAATCTTAGTAGTTTGAAAAACGTTTCCCCAGTTTTATAAACTCCTTTAAATTCTTTTTCAAACAGTTAAGTAAATGTGTTTTATGCAAACTGAAAATATGCAGATTTAAGGCGATGTAAAAACACAAGTAATTTTTATAGTGGTTATATGGATTTGAATATCCTTTAGTCCACTCTTCCAAGTCACACAGATCTTGGGTTATATTATAATCACAAAGTTTACAGTATACTCTGCTTGCGTCGAACAACAAATGAAACGACCACAAGTTCGCAATAGGAAATCACACAGAAGACCTATTCTCTGAAGTAGAATCACTCACAAAGATGGATTCTCACTTCGCACAACACTCTTGATTACAAAATCACTCAGAAGATGTATTTTTCTTGATTCTTCAACTCTGCTTTCGTCAACAAATGACTCAGCTGATGAGTGAGCTGTTCTTGAGACTTAAAGAATTTTGCTTCGAAAATTTCTCTCAGAAAGTGTGTTGCTTGCTTCTTCTTCGTCTATTTCAGCTATTTATACTTGAGGATTGAAAAATGTCCGTTGAAGAGAGACAAGATTCAAATTCCTCGAGTACTGGTCCTTAAAATCCGCGAACGGCTCTTTTGCAGTCTGTCCGTACTATGAACAGTACTATTCTGCAGGCAGCATTAAATGCACCCAGCTGATGCGAAGCCTTTCTTCAATCATTTGTCTTTAATAGCCTTGTACTTCAGCATTTATTACTCCAAGTGGCATTTATTACCGTTGGGAACACTTCATGATCTTCTTCACTTGGCTGACGAAATTACAAGTCTGATGGTGTACTCGGCTGATCTCAAACTTGAACAAATCTGATTTGAGTCGGCTGATCTTCATCAGTCTGATAACTTTACTTCAGCAGATCAGAAGTCTTGGACCTTGAATTTTTACTCTTCTGATGTCTTCTTGTACTTAGTCAAAATTTCTGTAAAAGGGATCATCAGCTAAGTTACTCCATACTTAGCCAATTTTGAAGTTTTGGAATGCATCAAAACCTCCCTTTACAAATTGTCTTTAGTGCCTTCATCTTCATCCTTATCCAACAATTTCCCCCTTTTTGATGATGACAAAACTTCAGCTAAGTACCTGTTAAATACCTAAGCTAAAGATTGTAATCCTCAAAATTTTCTGAGATAGAAAAAGTTTATTGGATTGAACTTGACTTTTCATTAATATTGAAAAAGAATTACAGGGTACAAGTTCATCAGATGAGATTTCTGAAGAATAGATAGAAGTGAACTGATTACAAAGATTTTACAATTTCTAACTATCAGCTTCTTAATCTGATCCTTCAAGCACTTCTTCATATTCATAAGATGACTCTTCGTCATCTTCTTCTTCATCAGCTTCTTCTTCCAAGATTGCTTTGGCAGCTTCCATCTTTTCTTTGAGTTGCTGTTCTCTGATCAGCTCCATTGCTTTCTTGGCAGATTCAGTCTCCTTGTACTTGGTAGTTTCTTTTTCAATCTTTTCTTCTTCTTCTACCTTTCCAAGTTTTTCAGTCTTGTCAGCAGTGTCTTCAGTCTCCTTGGCTTCAATAGTTGCAGCAGCAGTTTCCTTAGCTGTTTCAGCAGCAGTTTCCTTAGCTGTTTCAGCAGCAGTTTCCTTAGCTGTTTCTTCCCTCTTATCTTCCCCCTTTTACATCATCAGTTTTGATGACATCAGAAGGTGAAACAGCAGGGTTGAGGGCAACTGTTGGAATCCTCACTCCAGCACATAAAGCTTTTAGATTCTGATTGACAACGTCATGACTTGCTGTAAGATGAAGAACAGTTGTGCTGATGTCGTCAGTTTTGTCATTGAAGTAGTCAATGTTCAGGTTTACAGTTGCAATTTCATCTTGGATTGCCTGTGCAGCATTTGCCATTTCATGCAACATTCCTAAATTGACTGCCTTCTCCTCTTCACTGACTTTGATGAAGGTTGCAGTTAAGTCAGCAATCTTGTGTTCAGCTCTTTGAAGTGCAGCGTGAAGATGATTTACATCACTCTTCACATCCTCTACATTTCTGTTCATATCATTCAAGCTGTTCACTAACTGCAATGAATGATCTTGAGGTATAGGAATACTTGTGATTTCAGTCTTGATGATCTTTTCAGTAGACTGTTGCACAGCTTCCAGTTGAAGTTTGTTTGATTCTGTCAATTCTGTCTTAAGCTCATTCTTCAACTCCTCCTTGACCTTTATCAGCTGTTGATTATGCTTCTCTTCCAGTTCCTTTGCTGAAATTTCCATCAACATCTGGAAGGCTTCCATCAGTGATGAATGTTGATCAGCTGATGAAGCAGAAGCATCAGCAGCAGCTTCCTTCTCTTCAGTCGCCTGTTGAACAGGGACTTCTTCCATTTTCTCGTCCTGATGATCTTCAGAATCCTTAGCATTCCACTCAATGGCTAAGGGTTCATCAGCAACCTTTTCAGCAGACTTGTCAGCAGTCTGATCAGCAGACTTGTCTTCAGGTTTGTTAGCAGCTTTGTGTTCATCAGTAACGTCGTCATACACCAGATTGGTGATAGTGCCATCATCATTGAAGCAAGTAGTTTGTCTGATCTGCCTCACAATGATCCAAGGATTAACGAAAGCATTATTCCCTTTTGGCACCTCATAGAACGGTTGCACTTCCTTGCCAAATATTATTTGCTGAATGCTTGGAAGTAGTGGCAAGTCACTTGAACAACCTTGTTGATATTTTGACTTCTTTGCCCATCTCTTCAAGGCGGTCATAACATCAAATTTAATTGCCCTTTCTTCAGCATCTTCAGACTTCTTCTTCTTATCAGGAAGGGTGCTTTGAATCTTCTTGGCCTCCTCCAATGCAAAACCTTTTGCATAACTATGCATGACATCTCTTACATAGCTGGGATCTAGGGCCTTTTGAATGGAGTTTGTTTTCAGCCAGGTCAGAACCCATCGTTCTTCATCAGCTAACTCCTTCATGTTTTGAAGTTCTGTTATTGACTTATTCAACCTGTTGTCTCTCCAACTGATATACCTTGGTTTCTCCTGGTTGAACAGAGTCCTCAACATGAGCTTTTGATCATAGTATGCCAAGGACTTCTCAAACTTTTTGAAGAGCTCCTTATCAGCATACACTATTTCAAAGGCTTTTCTAACTTCAAATTTGTCCTTTGACTTGACTTTGGGGGCAGGCAGTAATATCTTTTTCTTGTCTTCTTCATCCTTGCTCTCTCCAATCTTGATGCCACCTCCATGGACAGGTCCATAGGCATCAACTTTGCTCAATTCAATCACTATGGCCATTTCAGCATCTTCAGCAGCTTTTCTTTCTGCCTCAGACATGTGCCTCCTGGCTTCATCCTTAGCTTCTTGAGCTTTGCTTAGCTCAAGTGCTTTCTTTTCCTCAGCTTCATCCAGCTTTCTCTGTTCAGCCTCCTCCCTTGCTTTCTTGTCAGCTTTGGAAATTTTCTTTTTCCTTATCACTATTTTTCTTTTGCCTTTATCAGCAGGGGCTGGTCCAGCAGATGATATAGGATCAGCAGCTATAGGATGGATGATTTGAACATCTGGATCTTCTTGAGGTTGGGCAGCCTCAGCAGTTGGTGCAGTTTGAATAGTCTGTCGCTCATCAGCTTTGTCAGCAGTAGAAGCCTCAACAGCTTCAACTGGTCTTTCAGCAGACTCTGGACTTGATCTCACCAAGTCCACCAACTCAGTATCCTTTTCCAAGAATGTCATCTTCTTTCTTGCTGACTTCTTTTTCAGACCCTGAATAGGCCTTAAAGTAGCAGTGTCCTTCATTTGACTCCTTGTTCTGTAAGAGACATTCTCAGCAGGCTTCTCTGCTGATGGAGTTCTTGATGGTGATGCAGGGGATCCAGTCCTTACATCAGCAATTATGTTATCAATAATTTTAGTGGCTTCAGCAGCAGAAGTCACTTTCTCCACCTTCTTAGGAACCTTTTCCTTAGGCTTATCAGCAGCCTTCTTCTTTCTGGGCTCAACAGCTAAATCAGCAGTTTTTACCAGTTTCCTTTGCCTTTTGGCAGGAAGCTCTTTTGGTTCCTCATCAGCTTCTTCAGGCTCATCAGCCTTCCTCTTTTGAACAGCCAGGTATTTTTTCATGGCCTTAGATTTGTGAATTTCCTTGCCATTTGCCATAGTGCATCCCAGATGAGAATAGGTAGCTGAGAGTTATCCTGTGGTTTGTGTGAGGTTCTTTTCCTTTCTTTACATCAAGGAACTCAGCAAAGATGTACCAGATGATCATGGACCAGTTGACTTCCAATACATAATAAATAGCAGTCATGATGCTGAATCTCTTCATTGTAACAGCATCAAGGGAAAAGGTGCAGTTTTCCATCAGTTTTGCCACGATATCAGCCATCCGCTGATACTCGTCCTTCAGCTGTCTCTTCCTGATATTCCCAGACAGTATCTCCCCTTCCTTGGCGCAGATCGCCCAAAACTCTTGGTATTTTGCTTCAGTTAACACAGTGACATCATGACGTCCACTGTTACGAAGCCCAAACTGTTCGTGAAGAACGGCAGGAGTGATGACAACAGATTTGTCACCAACTGTAGCAGTAATTTCCAACTTTTCGAAATTAACTTTGGCCGTACTGTAGTATTCCATAACCTGGTCAGTCCAGATTACTCCTTCATGATACTCCAAAAAGTTCACCAAAGTTGCAGATTTGAACTTCTCCAGAAGCTCCTTCATCAGTTGTGTGCCAGTTTGGTAGTAGGAATCATATACTAGGTACATGCCTTCAGCAGCCATTGTAGATCTGTAGAAATTAGAGAGAAAAACGAAGAGATTTTGCAGGAAAATTGCTTAATTCTCACAAGTACTTTTGAAAATTTAGGGTGCGTAAAGAACGACTCGACTGATCAGATGGGAATTTATAGAGTTAGGGTATCTTGGATTCCGTGATACCAGCCAACCGTTAGATCCGTTTTTCTGTCAGTGATGATCGTGCGGCTTCAGTTACGACCTTTCAAATTCAAAAGATATTTTAATGAAGAGCGGGAATATGTACCGCCCGACAGTTTCTTATAAAAGCGTGTTTTGAATAGCTCGCTTTTATTTAAGTAATCAGATGAGTATAATAAACACTTATCTGATGGACTACTGTCCTGATGACAATGCTGTTATCAGAGAATGCCAATAGCTGATAACCTTCCTCAGCTGTTTGTCAATCCAGCCAGATAAAATACTTTTGTTCTTCGATAGTTGAGTCCTCTGTTGAAAACATAACTTCAACTAACTGTCATTAACAAATTTCATCTTTAATTCAGAAGTACCGCTAGTCTTACACGTTCCCCCTGAGTTTAAGAATTCGTAAGTTAACTAGTCTGTTGAAAGTTAATCCTTGAAGATAATAGTGATGAGTAAGCTGTTGAACTCTAGTCTTCTGATGAGTTCCCCCTCAGCTTATGCATCTAATTTTAATAATCCCAGTTCAGCTCTCAGAGTTGAAAACCTTGTCTCACTTAGAGGTTTTGTGAAGATGTCAGCAATCTGATTTTCAGTAAACACATATTCTATCATGACATTTCCTTTCTCCACGTGATCTCTAATAAAGTGATGTTTGATCTCAATATGTTTAGTCCTTGAATGACTTGTAGTATTCTGAGTGAGACTTATTGCACTTGTATTGTCACAGTAGATTGGTATTCCACTGATTTTGATATTGTAGTCTTCAAGTTGATGCTTCAACCATAAGATTTGTGCACAGCACGCTCCAGCAGCTATATATTCAGCTTCAGCAGTAGATATGGATACTGAAGTCTGTTTCTTACTTATCCATGAGATCAGACGACTACCTAAGAACTGACAGGCACCTGTTGTGCTTTTTCTGTCAATCTTGCAGCCGGCAAGGTCAGAATCTGAATATCCAATAAGCTCAAATCCAGACTCTCTAGGTTACCACAATCACAATTCTTGAGTGCCCTTAACATATTTCAATATTCTCTTGGCAGCTAAGAGATGAGATTCTTTGGGGTTTGATTGAAATCTTGCACAGACTCCAACAGAGTACATGATATCAGGTCTGCTGGCTGTTAGATATAACAGTGACCCAATAATGCCTCTGTATTTGGTTATGTCCACAGATTTGCCATCTTCATCTTTATCCAAACGAAGACTTGTAGACATTGGAATTGTAGCAGTAGAGCTAGTTTCCATACCAAATTTCTTGAACAGATCCTTTGTGTACTTTGCTTGGCTGATGAAGATTCCATCAGGCAACTGTCTAACTTGCAAACCAAGAAAATAGTTAAGTTCTCCCATCATGCTCATTTCAAACTTGTTCTGCATCAGCTTTGAGAACTTGTCACACATCTGTTGATTAGTTGAAACAAAAATAATATCGTCCACATAAATTTGCACAAGCAAAATATGTTCTTCCCATTCAATAGTGAACAAGGTCTTGTCAACTTTACCTTTGCGAAATCCTTTAATTAAAAGAAAGTCAGATAAAGTATCATACCATGCTCTTGGAGCCTGTTTCAGTCCATAAAGAGCTTTCTTCAGACGATATACTTTGTCCTCTTCTTGATAAACTTCAAATCCAGGAGGTTGTTCAACATAAACTTCTTCTTGCAATTCTCCATTGAGAAAAGCTGATTTCACATCCATCTGATAGACTGTGAAATTCTTGTGAGCAGCGTAGGCAAGAAAGAGTCTGATTGCCTCTAGTCTTGCTACTGGTGCAAATGTTTCATCAAAGTCAATTCCTTCTTCTTGGCAGTAACCTTTGGCCACTAGTCTTGCTTTGTTTCTGGTGACTTCACCATCTTCATTCATTTTATTCCTGAATACCCACTTAGTGCCAATGACTCTTTGATGACTTGGTCTAGGAACTAAGTACCAGACTTCATTCCTTTCAAATTGATTTAGCTCCTCCTGCATGGCTTCAATCCAGTTGGAGTCACTAAGAGCTTCTTCAATTTGTTTGGGCTCAATTTGAGATAGAAAACTAGCAAACATAGCATCTTGTGCAGTAGCTCTTCTTGTTTTCACTCTGTCTAAAGGATCTCCAATCACTAATTCTGGTGGGTGATTTCTGAGCCATCTGAGATCAGGTTGCAAATCATAATGTTGTCCTTTGTCTTGATCTTGCAACACTACTGTTGGAGATACAGTAGTAGTCTGTTGAACATTTGTTGTCTGTTGAACAGTCTCTGGTCTATCAGCTGTTTGCAACTCGTCTGTTAGACAATCAGCTCTGTGATTTTGAACAGCACTTGAGTTATCAGCCGAGTTGAGATCAGGTAGTATGATGGGAACATATTCTTCATTCTTTCCAACATTCATCTTCTGTAAATCAGTAGACAGATCTTGATTAACATTTTGATTCTTTTCAGAAGATTGACTTGGCTCATCAAATACTACATGAATGGATTCTTCTATTAGTAATGTTCTTTTATTGAAAACTCTATAAGCTTTACTAACAGATGAGTATCCTACAAAAACAGCTTCATCAACCTTTTCTGCAAATGCAGTAAGGTGATTTTTATCATTATTTAAAACATAGCATTTACAACCAAAAATCTTAAAGTAATGAATGTTTGGCTTCCTGTTGTTCCAAACTTCATATGGAGTCTTGTTTTGGTGCTTGTTGATCATGCATCTGTTTTGGGTAAAACATGCTGTATTTGTTGCTTCTGCCCAAAATCTTTGTGGCAGCTTAGCTTCAGCTATCATGGTTCTGACAGCTTCCTTAAGTGTTCTGTTTCTCCTTTCAGCAACACCATTCTGTTGAGGTGTTCTGGCAGCAGAGTACTCATGATGTATTCCTTTGATATTACAATACTCTTCAACAGTAGAGTTTGTAAACTCTGTCCCTCTATCTGATCTGATCTTCAATATTTTGATACTCTTCTCATTCTGGATCAGTTCCATCAGATTTGTAAGATGTTCCTTGGTTTCACTTTTCTTCTTCATGAAAATCACCCAAGTATATCTTGAATAATCATCCACAACAGCTAGGCAGTATTTCTTTCCACCATTGCTGACAGGATCAATGGGTCCAAACAAGTCCATGTGTAGCAGCTCCAATATTCTTCCAGAAGATTGATGCTTCTTGCTTTTGAACGATGACTTGATTTGTTTACCCTTCTGACAGGCGTCACAGAGCTTATCTTTGCTCATGACTGTTTTAGGAATCCCTTCTACCAAATCATTCTTGATTAATCTGTTGATGGTCTTGAAGTTTAAATGATTCATTCTTTTGTGCCACAGCCAACTAACTTCACTTGGTGCAGAAGCCACCAAACAAACACTTGAATTCTTGTCAACAGAATTCCAGTCGACTATGTAGACATTCCCTTGTCGTCTTCCAGAAAAAATTACCTTCTTTGTACCAATCTGTTCAACGTAGCACTTATCTGTTGAGAAGATGACTGAATATCCCTTATCACAAAATTGACTTATGCTCAGCAGATTATATTTGAGGTCTTTAACATATGAGACGTCAGATATCTCTATGTTTCCTCTGATTAACCTTCCTTTAGCTTTAATCTTGCCTTCTTTGCTGTCCCCAAATGTAACACTTGGACCATCCACAGCAACTGCATCAGTCAGCTCATGTATGTTTCCACACATGTGTCTTGAACATCCACTGTCCAAGTACCAAATCTTCTCTACTTTACTCCTACTCCTAATCCTAACCTACAAAACAAAAATAAAATTGTTTTAGGTACCCTTATTGAGAGGGTCCTGAAGGATTAGTTCCACCTTTGACAACCCAAGATGTTGAAGTCTTAGGCTTCTTAGGTTTCTGAGTTTTCACAGGAGCATGAACAGCTTTATTTTCATCATAATTATCAGATAAGTCATGTTGATGATCAGTATGATAAGAATAATGTTCATAAGCAGGGTAAGGTGCATGATAAGCAGGATATGCATGCATTGGATGAGCAGGGTAAGGTGCATAGTAACCAGGAAATTGAGGTGCATGATACATAGGATGATATGCAGCAGGTTGCACATAATATGACTCATTTCCATACCAAGCATTTTGATTTTTCTTATTCTTATGCTTCTTTGGTTTACTAACAGCTTGCTCATTAACAGACGACTTAGTTTTCTAACTAGTCTGATTAGTCTTAACCTTATCAGAAGACTTCCTAGGACTCTTCTGTTTGGGTTTACTAGTCTGTTTTCCTACACTAGGCTCTTTGCTCTTTTTAGCCTTAGGAGATTTCTTCTCCTTTACCACTTTCTCAGATGAGGTAGGTTTAGAATTTTGAACATACAGAATGACCTTACTATTGTCAGCAGATTGAATTTTTCAGTATGATTCAATTCTAGTTTATCCTTTTCTAAAGGTGTCTCCTGTTTGCTAGATGTATGCGTGGATGCAACAGTTGACTTCTCATGAGACTCGATAATTTTCTCAAGTTCCGTGACTTTTCCTTTATAGACCTCACATTCAGCTTTCAGAGATTCATGCTCTTGCTTAAGCTGTTTATACTCTGCTGATTCTTTAGGCTTTTCAGCTTTAAGTTTCAGTGAGTTATTTTGAGGAGTTACCTCATCCTCAGAGTCATCAGATTCCTTAGCCATCAGGCAGAGGAGAGCAGGTTTCTCTTCATCAGAAGATTCTTCATCAGACGTGTCTGAATCTGAATCAGATGAGTAGACAGCAGCAAGCTTTTCTGCTTCAGCTACCATTGTTTTCCCTCTTTGATGCTTTCTTTCCTTTCTGATTCTCTTCTCTTCCTCAGTGTATTTCTCTGCTTTTGGATATGGGCAGTCTCTGATGAAATGTCCCAATTTCCTGCAGTTATAACACATTAGTTTTGCTTTATAGTCATCTTTCTCTTGAGAAGAAGAGTTGGGTTTAGAAGTAGAAGTAGCATGATTGTATTTGTTTTTCATCTTTCTCTTATAGAACTTCTTGAAGTTGTTCATCAATAATGCTACATCTCCAGCAGTATACTCCTTCTTGTTGAGTAGAGATGCTTCATCAGATGAGTCCACATCTTTGCTTTTGTGAGCTGGTCTTCTTGGATTTTCAGCAGCAACAAGTGCAGTTGTGGGACTTGAAGTTGAGGTTTCTTCAACACCCATTCTAGGCAGTTTATACTCATACGCCTTGAGTACGGAGAACAGCTCTGTAAGAAAAAATTTTCCCAAATCTCTTGATTCTTCCATAGCTGTCACCTTCATGTTGAACTTGGGGGGCAGGGCCTTCAGAACTCTGACAGTGATCTCCTTGTCAGTGAAGGTCTTTCCCAGCTTTAGGACTTCATTCAATGTTCTGGTAAACCTGGTATCCATCTGATCAATGGTCTCTCCAGATTTCATCTTGAAGTTGTCCAGCTTTTCCAAAGCAACACTGAGCTGATGCTCTTTGATGGCGTCGTTTCCTTCACTCATGTCACGAACCTTATCCCACATCTCCTTTGCAGTTTTGCAATGTTTGACCTTGTCAAACCGATCATTATCCAGGGCTTTGGTCATGATGAAACGGCCAACTTTATCCAGGTTGAACAGCTTTATTTCTTCGGCTGTCATCTCTGTAAGATCTTTTTCCACCACCAGTTCAGCTTCATCAACTATAATGGTCTTGGTGAATTTGAATGGACCTTTAATGATACATGTGTACATGTTGTCATTATAGGCTGCTAGAAAGATTTCCATTCTAATCTTCCAGTCCTCGAAGGACATACCAGCAATGTGGGGAACATGACTGATACAATCCATTTTTCAAAAAGTTTAGATTTTTCAAAAAGATGCTCTTTTGAAAAAGTTTTAAAAACCTTTGAAAAACACTTGGATCAAGCTCGTTGATCAGGCAGCTGATTCAAATGAACCACCTGTTCTGATACCACTTGTTGGTCCCAAGTGGTCAGAAGAGGTTTAGAGGGGGGGGGGGGTGAATAAACCTCTTTAAAAATTTTCTTCAAATTTAACTTTAAAACTTTTACTTTAAACTGAACAGACTAAGCTGATCAGATTAGTTAGTTACAATTCTGCTCGCGAACAAATCTTTGAACAGCTTTGTTGACCACTCATCTGATGGTTACTTAGCTGATTTTGTTAAAATCAGTTTTAATACTTAGAGTACTTGCAGCGGATTTTAAAAGTGTTTTTCTCAAGTAATCTTAGTAGTTTGAAAAACGTTTCCCCAGTTTTATAAACTCCTTTAAATTCTTTTTCAAACAGTTAAGTAAATGTGTTTTATGCAAACTGAAAATATGCAGATTTAAGGCGATGTAAAAACACAAGTAATTTTTATAGTGGTTATATGGATTTGAATATCCTTTAGTCCACTCTTCCAAGTCACACAGATCTTGGGTTATACTATAATCACAAAGTTTACAGTATACTCTGCTTGCGTCGAACAACAAATGAAACGACCACAAGTTCGCAATAGGAAATCACACAGAAGACCTATTCTCTGAAGTAGAATCACTCACAAAGATGGATTCTCACTTCGCACAACACTCTTGATTACAAAATCACTCAGAAGATGTATTTTTCTTGATTCTTCAACTCTGCTTTCGTCAACAAATGACTCAGCTGATGAGTGAGCTGTTCTTGAGACTTAAAGAATTTTGCTTCGAAAATTTCTCTCAGAAAGTGTGTTGCTTGCTTCTTCTTCGTCTCTTTCAGCTATTTATACTTGAGGATTGAAAAATGTCCGTTGAAGAGAGACAAGATTCAAATTCCTCGAGTACTGGTCCTTAAAATCCGCGAACGGCTCTTTTGCAGTCTGTCCGTACTATGAACAGTACTATTCTGCAGGCAGCATTAAATGCACCCAGCTGATGCGAAGCCTTTCTTCAATCATTTGTCTTCAATAGCCTTGTACTTCAGCATTTATTACTCCAAGGGGCATTTATTACCGTTGGGAACACTTCATGATCTTCTTCACTTGGCTGACGAAATTACAAGTCTGATGGTGTACTCGGCTGATCTCAAACTTGAACAAATCTGATTTGAGTCGGCTGATCTTCATCAGTCTGATAACTTTACTTCAGCAGATCAGAAGTCTTGGACCTTGAATTTTGACTCTTCTGATGTCTTCTTGTACTTAGGCAAAATTTCTGTAAAAGGGATCATCAGCTAAGTTACTCCATACTTAGCCAATTTTGAAGTTTTGGAATGCATCAAAACCTCCCTTTACAAATTGTCTTCAGTGCCTTCATCTTCATCCTTATCCAACATGTTGCTTTGTTTTTTCAATTTCATGTCTACCCGTGGATAAGATCTCTATCATCATTCAATTAAGAAATGTATAGACCTTCTAGTAAATAATTTAGAGTGAATAGCAAATTAACTCCCTGTGTTATTCTAAATAGGCCATTTAACTCCCTTTGATAAATAAAAGGGCAAAATACCTCCTGTGATATCCTAAATAGGCAACTTAACTCCCTGTGATAAGAAAAAGGGCAAAATGCCTCCCTGTGTTT
Organism: Penstemon eatonii; assembly: GCA_038501285.1. Classification (NCBI taxonomy): domain Eukaryota; kingdom Viridiplantae; phylum Streptophyta; class Magnoliopsida; order Lamiales; family Plantaginaceae; genus Penstemon; species Penstemon eatonii. The sequence goes on from CM076714.1 coordinate 48,033,754, forward strand.
TTATAAAAAAAACACATTGCCTCGCTCTAAATTGCTCATTTATTCATATCACAAGGAGGTATATTGCTCATTATTTCATTTCATGGGGAGGTAAATTGCCTATTTTTATATCACGAGGAGGTAAATTGCTCATTATTCATTTCACAGGGAGTTAAATTGCCTATTTTTATTTCACAGGGAGGTAAATTGTCCATTAGACATATCACAGGGAGTTAACATGCAAAAAACCCAAATAATTTATATGGTAAAGACGGAAATTCCAACAAATTTTTGATAAGGTCTACCAACATACCAACATCTTTCCTATATAAAAGACGGTATTGATAATGATCATTACTATTGTTCTTAATTATTGTTTTCACTTTTCCCCTTTTCCAACTTCTTGGTTCTCGATCGAAACTAATCTGTTATTTTAATTTTTAAAACTTATTGTTCTTTTCGTTTTCTTTTTTAGAAGTAAATAAGAAAAAGGCTAAAAAGATTTGATTTTTAAATTTAGAATACCCATTATTTGAGCTCAGTTACAGTTTGTTGTGATTTTTTTTCACTTTGCACACTTTAATTACGGGTTTTTTGCAAGTTAACTCTCTGTGATATGTCTAATGGGCAATTTACCTCCATGTGAAATAAAAATAGACAATTTAACTCCCCGTGAAATGAAATAATGAGCAATTTACCTCCTCGTAGATATAAAAATAGGCAATATACCTCCCTGTGAAATGAAATAATGAGCAATTTAACTCCCTGTGATATGAATTAATAAGCAATTTAGAGGGAGGCAATGTGTTTCTTTTATAAAAACACAAGGAGGTATTTTGCCATTTTTCTTAACATAGAGAGTTAAATTGTCTATTTAGGATATCACATGGAGGTATTTTGCCCTTTTAATTTATTTATCACAGGGAGTTAAATTGCCTATTTTGAATAACACAGGGAGTTAATTTGCTATTCACTATTTTAATTACTTAACAAATTCTCATTTTAGGATAATGCAGAATTATAATTACACTGAGAATCAATAATTCCATTTATCTTTTGCTCATTTGTTGTACAAAACTGCTTATTATAACTTAATTACAGTTTTGGCCCACCTTGTCCGGTTGTCCCTCTCTCCATCCGCCCCTGTTTTGGGATGAGATTGGGGTTGAACTTTACGTGAATGCACAAAGAGATCTTTATTATGTATATATTAATTATACGGAATATGGACATGGAATTTAATAAAGGACATTGATGAATTCATCGATTAATCAATAACGTACATATTAGTAACTATTTATGTAAGAAATATATTTTGTTAAAATTAAATAAGAAAATGTATAAGCGATTTGTCATAAGGAAAATTGCTTTAGTCCTACTATATTTTACGAAATCTAAATCTCCCTTTACAATAATCATATACCATGAGAAATTTCAAATTTGTCAAGTAATATACATTCAGAAAATTAATTAAATATTTGGTAAGATAAATTAGTAGTAACTAGAAGCAAGTTGAACAACAAATTAAATGCCACTCCACTTGGAAGAAAATGCAAGTGAATTAAAGAGTCGAATATTTATAATCAAAAGTCAACAAGAATAGGAGGAGCAAATAGAGTCTAGCTAAATGAATCTTTGCCTAAATAGCCAATGCGGCATGAGATGTAGGCCCCGTTTGGCCGAGCGTTTGGAATTAAAAATGCACGATTATAACTCAAAACGTTAATTTTCTATTGTTTGGCCGCTATTTGCGATTGTGTAATTACCGATTGAAATCGTGAGATATAGTAAATTAATATATGGTCCTAATGACTAAGGGTGAGTTTGGCCTAGCGGTTGAACCTCATAAAATCACTTTTAGATCTCTATTGTGATTTTTGAAGCGTTTGGCCCAGATTATAAAAATTGCTTTTGCTCAATCGTGATTTTCATGGTGTTTGGCCCCCAAGATCATAATCGCTTTTGGGATCTCGAGAAGCAAAAAATCAACTTATTTTAGAAGCTGCTAAAGTGTTACTTTTGCAAAAGCTATTATACAAAAGCAATTATTCTATAATTAATTTTTATTATAATCAATTATTACCAAAATCAATTTTAGTAAAATTAATTCTCCTATAATTGCTTTTCGAATCGCTAGGCCAAACTCACCCTAAGAGTCGGAAGGGTTAGACTTATATTTATAAAAGATTGTGTTCCATTATTCAATTGAATAATAAAAGATTTTCTTGCATTATTCAATTGAATGTTGCTTTAGTTCAGTCTTTCATATTTTTTCGTGATATTATAATTTTATAATATTTTCTTTTCTTAGTTGAAATGCTTTTAATATTTGGTTCAAGTTTAGTTTATTAATTTAATTTGTACTAAGCAAAATAAATATCACAATCATTATTAATTTGTTACTCGATTATTCTTGTTTTCTCTTTTGGTGGTTTAATTTCCATGTTATTGTTGAATGTCTATATTATGGTTATCATATGCAGTATTATTTATATATATATATGCTTCTGAATTGAAGGTGGAAAATGCTTGATTGGATTAGGGGCAGTTTATTTTACTCATTCCTTTAGTATCAAGGTGGAAAATATAAGTATGAAAGAAAAGTCAAAACAGAACAATGTGACTTCTTCTTACTTTCAATCATGGATCAAAATTTCCATCTTTTCTTTCGAAAATATCGAAAAGTTTTTCGTTTTTTGAATCAAGCGAAACGAAAATAATATGTAATTTGGAAACTATTTGTTTGCCTTAAATTCTAATATTTATCTAAATTTAGGAACTTTTAGTACAATTTTTCCTTAGTGTTTCCGAAACATTTCGAAAAATCTCGAAAAGTTTTCAATATTTGACTGACCGAAACATACACTCAAAATGAAATTTTGATCCATGCTTCCAGTAGTTCTGCGTAAGAGATCAAAAATGGCATAAGATAAATTTTTCTATATGTAAAACCGTGAGACCATGTGTCTATAAATATCAATGCATATACCTTTTCCTTAAAGATCACAATGCTTTGATATATAGCAACTATTAGTATCTTTTTAAAAAAGTTTCAATCAAAATTCAAAAGGTGTAATATTGAATAGTGATCAATATAATAGTTATTAATGAAAGGTCCAGATTTAATTTCAAAATTAAAAGTAATTTTGAAAATATATAACATAGTTTGTTCTAGCCCATGCATATGCTTGGTATCACTTTTGGTGTCTTTAAGTGTAGTCTTCCCCTATTGGCTAATAATAATCACTGTCTTAATCATGATTTTGTTCTTGGGTAAGAAAATCTACACCAGTTTGTATGATTTAAAATAATTCTTTTAACTTTCTAGCTACTAATACTAGTAATTAGTATTAAGAAGATGTAAAGTCGAGAGAATCTCTAACACGTTGCAGTTTAATTAAGTAGTCCTCCTCCTTCGTTAAAGTAATAGTATGTATTAATTATGTGTGCTATTAATAAAATTGTTAATGAATTTTTATCCGTATGTCTGTTGAAATACATACTTGGCAAATTAAGGCCACACAAATTAAGTCAAGTCAAAAAATATTCACAGATTAATTATGTCTTCTATCTATAAAATTCATATTCATGTTCATGATGATCGTAATTTTCAATTAATAATGGTAGAAAATGCAAGATATTCTATTGACTTAAAAATTAACTAGCTTTAACATTGTTATAATTAATAATATTTCTCAACCTAGTATAACATTAATCAAGAAAATTACAATGCATAAATAAGGACTTTTCCTAGGAATTGAAGCTGAGGTGTGGAGGGGGGAATTGAGTTCGGATTTTATGGCTAAAGTTTTGATGGTTCACAACACATCGACACGCTTGCATGCATTCTTGGCGAATGCATGTGTTTGGAGGAAAATTCTTGTCCAAGCAAGTGTATTGCACTTGCTTTGTGATTGGTTACTCTCCTGAGAGTTACATCCAATCACAAAGCAAGTGTATTACACTTGCCATATAGTTGCTTTGGATTCGGCCAAACCCGGTCTGGGTAAGAATTTTCCGTATTTGAAACTAGTATTAATTAAGCTTAACTACCCTCCAGATGATAATGCATTCTCATTGCATATGCATGGAAGAAATTAATTATGATCCTACCCCAGCATTAACATTTAAGTTTCCAACATATAATCCAAAGTTTATTAACAATCTTATTACAGTGTAATTTTGTGATTTTAAGCTAAATTTTTAATTAAAAAAGGAGTAGTATTAGCCGATAAATATTTTGGGGTGGAATTAATGATGGTCAATGAACCTTTTGAGAGCCTTTAGTGAAATGATACACTTAACAGTTAACACTGACTTTCAAGAACATATCTTCGAGCTCGATCCTATCTTTTGCCATAGCCAACCAAATAATTAATTTTAATTCCTAATTTGTTACTAGTATATACTATTATTGGAAAGCTTTATATTCTTGCGGACTCTTCATTGTGTCTATTTGCAGGTAATCAAAAAATAAAGTTAAGGGCACTTTTACTGAGTTAGCTAGGTTACTAGTGGTTATGATAATATTAGAATAATTAATTTAGAATGATAACTAAGAAGATGAAGGGTATATATAGGGGTCCAACAAAGGGGCTAGTTGAGAAGGTGGGATCCACAGCCCCACTCATATATATAATATATATTTAATTTGGGGAAATTTGCTTTTTTGGTACCATAGGATAGACTGACTTGCACTTTTGGTACCATCGGATATGAAAATGCAAATTTGGTACCATAGGATAGGTTTTCATTGTAATTTTTGGTACCAAACCCAATTTTTCTACAAAGTTAATGGCAATTTACCCCCTACTAAATGCATAATGTTCAATTTAACCCCTCGTGGTTTAAAAAAGAGCATTTTACCCCTTGAAATTTTGTAAAAATTTCATATCGCCTTCCTGATAATTTTATAGGCGGTACTTAATCCACTTTTATTATGATAATGTGATTTCATATGGGGTAAATTGCCATTAACTTTGTAGAAAATTTGGGTTTGGTACCAAAATTGCAATGAAAACATATCCTATGGTACCAAATTTGCATTTTCGTATCCAATGGTACCAAAAATGTAAGTCAGCCTATCCTATGGTACCAAAAATTCAATTTTCCCATTTAATTTGTATGCACGCACCCAAGAATTTTAATTTTAGTTTGATAAGTTAAAATGCGTAAAATTTGGTCGGATTAAAATATTGAACCTTTTTCAAATTCAATAAAAAAGAATATATCTCGACTAATCTTTGAATATTTGTCAACATACGATTAACTGAACATAATTATTTACTTAGGCATCTTTACACATAAATAAGAAGATGAATTTGCAAAGAATAACAATTACATCCAAACTTAATTTGTAAAAAACAAAATTTTGATAATTTAGAATCGAAATGAGGTACGAGATTCACTAGAAGTATGAGTATTCTTCTAATATATATAGTACTAGTTTTATTAATTTGAAGTTACATATTCATGGTAATTTGCTCTTATTAGAACATGTTAGTGCAATATATACGTTGTTAGTTTGTGGCTTGATTGAAATGTTTTTTCTTTATTCTAATCATGTTCTAATTAATAAGTTTTTTTTTTAGCTTATTTATTTCTTTTCTTCCATAATTATAAGGACTACTCTACCAAAGTAGATTGAATTTTTCAGGACTATTAGATTAAAAATTAAAAATTGAAAAGAAAACAAAAAGCCAAAAAAAGATCTACTTGAATTTAAATGAGAATGAGTGTGAAAAAAAAATAGGCAGAGGCTATACTCCTAGTTTGTGTTTTAGACTTTTAGTGGCACATATTTTCGCAAGTTAACTCCCTGTTATATGTCTAATGGGCAATTTACCTCCCTGTGAAATAGAAATAGACAATTTAACTCCCCGTGAAATGAAATAATGAGCAATTTACCTCCTCGTGGATATAAAAATAGGCAATATACCTCCCTGTGAAATGAAATAATAAGCAATTTAACTCCCTGTGATATGAATTAATAAGCAATTTAGAGGGAGGCAATGTGTTTCTTTTATAAAAACACAAGGAGGTATTTTGCCATTTTTCTTAACATAGAGAGTTAAATTGCCTATTTAGGATATTACATGGAGGTATTTTGCCCTTTTAATTTATTTATCACAGGGAGTTAAATTGTCTATTTTGAATAACACAGTGTTGGTCACAAGTGGTCAGAAGAGGTTTAGAGGGGGGGGGGGGTGAATAAACCTCTTTAAAATTTTCTTCTAATTTAACTTTAAAACTTTACTCTTACTGAACAGACTAAGCTGATCAGATTAGTAAGGTACAATTCTGTTCGCGAACAAATCTTTGAACAGTCTTGTTGACCACTCGTCTGATAGTTACTTAGCTGATTTTGCAGAAATCAGTTTTAATACTTAGAGTACTTGCAGCGGATTTTCAAAGTGTTTTTCACAAGTAAACTTAGTAGTTTGAAACGTAATTCCCCAGTTTTATAAACTCCTTTTAACTTCCTTTCAAACAGTTAACTTAATGTGTTTTTATGCAATCAGGAAATATGCAAGTTTGAAAAACAATGTAAAAACACAATCAATTTTTATAGTGGTTATATGGATTTGAATATCCTTTAGTCCACTCTTCCAAGTCACACAGATCTTGGGTTATACTATAATCACAAAGTTTACAGTATACTCTGCTTGCGTCGAACAACAAATGAAACGACCACAAGTTCGCAATAGGAAATCACACAGAAAACCTATCCTCTGAAGTTTGATCACTCACAAAGATGGATCACAACTCCGCACAACACTCTTGTTTACAAAATCACTCAGAATATGTATTTTTCTTGATTCTTCAACTCTGCTTTCGTCAACAAATGACTCAGCTGATGAGTGAGCTGTTCTTGAGACTTAAAGAGTTTAGCTTCGGAAATTTCTCTCAGAAAGTGTGTTGCTCGTTTCTTCTTCGTCTCTTTCAGCTATTTATACTTGAGGATTGAAAAGTGTCCGTTGAAGAGAGACAGGATTCAAATTCCTCGAGTACTGGTCCTTAAAATCCGCGAACGGCTCTTTTGCAGTCTGTCCGTACTGTAAACAGTACTATTCTGCAGGCAGCATTAAATGCAGCATTAAATGCACTCGGCTGATGCGAAGCTTTTCTTCAATCATTTGTCTTAAATATCCTCGTACTTCAGCATTTATTACACCAAGGGCATTTATTACCGTTGGGAACACTTCATGATCTTCTTCACGTGGCTGACGAAAGTATAAGTCTGATGGTGAACTCGGCTGATCTCAAACTTGAACAAATCTGATTTGAGTTGGCTGATCTTCACTAATCTGATAACTTCACTTCAGCAGATCAGAAGTCTTGGACCTTGAAACTTTGACTCTTCTGATGTCTTCATTACTTAGTCAAAATTCCTTGATAAGTTTATCAGCTAAGTTACTCCATACTTAGCCAATTTTACGAAGTTTTGGAATGCATCAAAACCTCCCTTATCAAATTTCCTTTAGTGCCTTCATCTTCATCCAACAATTTCCCCCTTTTTGATGATGACAAAACTTCAGCTAAGTACCTGTTGAATACCTAAACTAAAGATTGAAATCCTCAAAATTTTCTGAGATAGAAAAAGTTTATTGGATTGAACTTGACTTTTCATTAATATTGAAAAAGAGTTACATAGTACAAGTTCATCAGATGAGATTTCTGAAGAAATAGATAAAGTAAACTGATTACAAGGATTTTTCAATTTCTAACTATCAGCTTCTTCATCTGATCCTTCCAGCACTTCTTCATATTCATAAGATGATTCTTCATCATCTTCTTCATCATCAGCTTCTTCTTCCAAGGTTGCTTTGGCAGCTTCCATCTTCTCCTTAAGTTCTTGTTCTTGAAGAGCTTTCAAAGCTTCCATAGCCTTCCTTGCAGATTCTGTATTCTTGTACTTGGTATCTTCTTTTTCAATCGTTTCTGATTCTTCTACCTTTCCAAGATTATCAGCCTTGTCAGCTGTTTCTTCAGTTTCCTTAGCTTTAATAGTTGCAGCAGTAGTTTCTTCCTTAGTTGTTTCTTCAGCAGCAAACTCCTTTGCTGGTTCTTCAGTAATGGTCTCTTTAGCTGGTTCTTTAGCAGCAGATTCCATAGCTGATTCTTCAGCAGCAGTTTCCTTAGCTGGTTCTTCCCTTTTATCTTCCCCCTTTTTGTTATCATCAGCTCTGATGACAGTAGCAGGTTCAACAGCAGGGTTGAGGGCAACTGTTGGAATTTTTACTCCAGCACATAAAGCCTTTAGATTCTGATTAACAACGTCATGACTAGCTGTTAGATGTTGAATATCAGTGCTGATGACGTCAGTCTTATCATTGAAGTAGTCAATGTTGAGGTTGATAGTTGCAATTTCATTTTGAACCTCCTGTGAAGCCTTTGCTACTTCTTGCAACATCCCCAGATTGATTTCCTTCTCTTCTTCACTGACTTTTATGAAGGTTGCAGTTAAGTCAGCAATTTTGTGCTCAGCTGATTTTAAAGCAGTGTGAAGATGATTTACATCACCCTTCACATCTTCTACGTTCTGGTTCAGTTCTCTTAAGCTGTGAATCAACTGCAATGAATGATCTTGAGGAACAGGTAGCTGATCAATAGCTAACTTGATAGAGCTGCTAGTTAGAAGGTGCGTTCTTTCCACTTGATGAGTGTGTGATTCAATCAATTCTGTCTTCATCTTCTGTAACTGCAGACTATTCCTCTCTTCCATCTCTTTAATTTGATGTTCAATAAGTAATTGGAAGGCTTCCATCAGTGATGAGTGTTCATCCCCTGATGAAGTAGAGGCATCAGCATCCTTTTCCTCAGTCGCCTGTTGAACAGGGACTTCTTCCATGTCCGTCATCTGATGGTCTTCAGAAGTCTTAGCAGTCAGCTCAATAGCTAAGGACTTATCAGCAGATTTGGGCTCATCAGTGACATCATCGTAGAACAGATTAGTAATGGTTCCATCTTCATTAAAGCATGTTGTCTGTCTAATCTGCCTTACAATAATCCAAGGGTTAACAGGAGCATTGTTACCCTTAGGGACTTCATAGTACTGTTGTACTTCCTTGCCAAAAATGATTTGTTGAATACTTGGCAGCAATGGCAAGTCGCTTGAACATCCTTGCTGATATTTTGACTTTTTAACCCATCTCTTCAGAGCAGTCATAACAGCAAACTTAATTGCTCTTTCTTCAGCATCTTCAGATTTCTTTTTCTTGTCAGGCAAGGTGCTTTTGATTTTCTTGGCCTCCTCCAATGCAAAGCTTTTTGCATAATTATGCATGACTTCTCTTACATAACTGGGATCAAGGGCCTTTTGGATGGAGTTTGTCTTCAGCTAAGTCAGAACCCAACGTTCTTCATCAGCTAACTCCTTCATGCTTTGAAGTTCAGTTATTGAGCTGTTCAGCCTGTTATCCCTCCACTTGATATATCTTGGTTTCTCCTGGGTGAACAGAGTTCTCAACATAATCTTCTGATCATAGTATGCTAGAGACTTCTCAAACTTCTTGAAAAGCTCCTTATCAGCATAGACTATCTCAAAAGCTTTTCTGACTTCAAACTTGTCCTTTGACTTGAGTTTGGGGGCAGGCAGTAATATCTTCTTCTTGTCTTCTTCATCATGCTTGCCTTCTCCAATCTTGATGCCACCTCCATGGACAGGTCCATAGGCATCAACTTTACTCAATTCAATCACCGCAGCCATTTCAGCATCCTCAGCAGCTTTTCTTTCTGCTTCAGACATGCGTCTTCTGGCTTCATCCTTTGCTTCTTGAGCTTTGCTTAGCTCAAGTGCTTTCTTCTCTTCAAGCTCATCCTGCTTCCTCTGTTCAGCTTCCTCCCTTGCCTTCTTATCAGCTTTGGAGACTTTCTTTCTCCTTAGCACTATTTTTCTTTTGCCTTTATCAGCAGGAGCAGGTCCAGCAGATGATATGGGAGCAGCAGCAATAGGATAGATGATTTGGACATCTGGATCTTCTTGAGGTTGAGTAACCTCAGCTGTTGATGTGACTTGACTTGGCTGTTGCTCATCAGCTTTGTCAATCACAACAGTCTCAACTGTTACAGCAGGCCTTTCAGCAGCTTCAGGATCTTCCCTTGCTACATTTTCCAAGTCCGTTGGTTCTTCTATAAATGTCATCTGCTTTCTAGCAGACTTCTTGGTCCTCCCTTCACGGTAAATGGTTGTAGCAGTATCTCTCTGTTGACTTCTTGTTCGTTTAGAGATACCTTCAGCAGGCCTCTCTGCTGATGGAGTTCTTGATGGTGATGCAGGAGATCCAGTCCTTACATCAGCAATTATATTCTCAACAATTTTAGTGGCTTCAGCAGCAGAAGTCACTTTCTCCATCTGCTTAGGAATCTTTTCCTTAGGCTTGTCAGCAGCCTTCTTCCTTTTGGTCTCAGCAGCTAGGTCAGCAGTCTTGACCAGTTTCCTCTGCCTTTTGGCAGGAACCTCCTTTGGTTCCTCAACATCAGCTTCCTCAGGCTCACCAGCCTTCCTCTTCTGAACAGGCATGTACTTGGACAATGCCTTAGATTTATGGATCTCCTTTCCATTCTTCATATCACAACCCAGCTTTGACAGCAGATAACTGAGTGTGATCCTGTGGTTGGTAGTGGGGCCTTTTCCTTTCTTATCATCAAGAAAGTCAGCTAATATGTACCAAACTATGATGGACCAGTTGATCTCCAATCCATAGTATATGGCAGCCATGATGCTGAACCTCTTCATGGTAACAGCATCCAGTGAGAATGTGCAGTTCTCAATCAGCTTGCACACCATATCAGCCATCCGCTGATATTCATCCTTCAGTTGCTTTTTCCTTATATTTCCAGATAACGTTTCTCCCTCTTTGGCGCAGATCGCCCAGAACTGTTGATGTTTGTCCTCTGTCAGCATAGTGACGTCATGTCGTCCACTGTTAGGAAGCCCAAACGTCTCGTGAAGAACAGCAGGAGTGATAGTGATAGATTTGCCTCCCACTGAAGCCTTAATCTCCAGTTTGTTGTAGTCAGCTTTCGCAGAGTTGTAGTACTCCATCACTTGGTCAGTCCAGATAATACCTTCGTGGTATTCCATGAAGTTTACCAGCGAAGCAGCTTTGAACTTTTCAAGCAGTTCTTTCATCAGATCCGTACCGGTTTGGTAGTAGGAATCATAGACGAGAAACATACCTTCAGCGGCCATTGTAGATCTGTTGAAGGTTAGAAAAACAAAGGAAAGTATGCAGAAAATTTGCAGAAATTTCTCACAAGTACTTTTGAATGCTTAGAGTGCGTAAAGAGCTACTCGACTGATCAGATGAGGATTTATAGTGTTGGGGTTTTTCGGTTTCCGTGATATCCGCCAACCGTTAGATCCGTTTTTCTGTCAGTGCTGATCGTGCGGCGTCAGTTACGACTTTTCGAATTCAAAAGATATTTAATGAAGAGCGGGAATATGTACCGCCCAACAGTTACTTATAAAAGCGTGTTTTTGAATATACGTTTTTAAACAGTTCCGCTTTTATTAAAGTAATCAGATGAGTAACATAAATACTTATCTGATTGACTACTGTCCTGATGACAATGCTGTTATCAGAGAATGCCAATAGCTGATAACCTTCCTCAGCTGTTTGTCAATCCAGCTAGATAAAATAACTTTAATCTTCGATAGTTGAGTCTTCTGATGAAAACATAACTTCAACTAACTGTCATTAACAAATTTCATCTTTAATTCAGAAGTACCGCTAGTCTTACACGTTCCCCCTGAGTTTAAGAATTCATAAGTTAACTAGTCTGTTGAGAGTTAATCCTTGAAGATAATAATAGATAACTAAGCTGTTGAACTCCAGTCTTCTGATGAGTTCCCCCTCAGCTTATGCTTCCAAATTAAGTAGTCCTAGCTCAGCTCTTAGAGTAGAAAACCTTACTTCACTTAGAGGTTTAGTGAAGATATCAGCAATCTGATTATCAGTATGAACATACTCAATCATTACATTGCCTTTTTCCACATGATCTCTAATGAAATGATGCTTGATCTCAATATGTTTAGTCCTTGAATGCTTGTAGTGTTCTGAGTAAGTGAGATTGCACTTGTATTGTCACAGTAGATTGGTATTCCACTGATCTTTATGTTGTAGTCTTCTAGTTGATGCTTCAACCAAAGTATCTGTGCACAGCAAGCTCCAGCAGCTATATATTCAGCTTCAGCAGTAGATATAGAGACTGAGGTTTGCTTCTTACTCATCCATGAGATCAGACGACTGCCTAAGAACTGACAAGCACCTGTTGTGCTCTTTCTGTCAATCTTGCAGCCAGCAAGGTCTGAATCTGAATAGCCAACTAGTTCAAATCCAGATTCTCTAGGATACCATAATCCCAGTTCTTGAGTGCCTTTAACATACTTCAATATCCTCTTGGCAGCTAAGAGATGAGATTCTTTGGGGTTTGATTGAAATCTTGCACAGACTCCAACTGAGTACATTATATCAGGTCTGCTTGCTGTTAGATACAACAATGAACCAATAATGCCTCTATATTTGGTAATGTCTACTGATTTGCCATCTTCATCTTTATCCAAACGAAGACTTGTAGACATAGGAATAGTAGCTGTTGAGCTAGTTTCCATACCAAATTTCTTGAACAGATCTCTTGTGTACTTTGCTTGGCTGATGAATATTCCATCAGGCAACTGTCTAACTTGCAATCCAAGAAAGTAATTAAGTTCACCCATCATGCTCATTTCAAACTTATTCTGCATCAGCTTGGAGAACTTATCACACATCTGTTGATTAGTTGAACCAAAAATAATATCGTCCACATATATTTGCACAAGTAATATATGATTTTTCCATTCAATTGTGAACAAGGTTTTATCTACCTTACCTTTTCGAAATCCTTTAATTAAAAGAAAATCAGATAGGGTATCATACCATGCTCTTGGAGCCTGTTTCAGTCCATAGAGAGCTTTCTTCAGACGATATACTTTGTCCTCTTCTTGGTAGACTTCAAATCCAGGAGGTTGTTCAACATACACTTCTTCTTGCAATTCTCCATTGAGAAAAGCAGACTTCACATCCATCTGATAGACAGTGAAGTTCTTGTAAGCAGCATAGGCAAGAAACAGTCTGATTGCTTCAAGTCTTGCTACTGGTGCAAAAGTTTCATCAAAGTCAATTCCTTCTTCTTGACAATAACCCTTGGCCACTAGTCTTGCTTTGTTTCTGGTAACAATACCATCTTCATTCATCTTATTTCTGAATACCCACTTAGTGCCAATTACTCTTTGATGACTTGGTCTAGGAACTAAGTACCAGACTTCATTCCTTTCAAATTGATTCAACTCTTCTTGCATAGCTTCTATCCAGAAGGAATCATTTAGAGCTTCTTCAATTTGCTTGGGCTCTATTTGAGATAGAAATGTGACAAACATAGCATCTTGTGCAGCAGCTCTTCTTGTTTTCACTCTATCTAAAGGATCACCAATAACTAATTCAGGAGGGTGATTCTTGAGCCATCTGAGATCAGGTTGCAAATCAGGATGTTGTCCTCTGTTATGATCTTGCAACACTACTGTTGGAGTTCCAGTAGTAGTCTGTTGAACAGTCTCTGGTCTGTCAGCTGTTAGCAACTCGTCTGTTAGACAATCAGCACTGTGATTTTGAACAGCATTTGAGTTAGCAGCTGAACTTAGATTAGGTAGTATGATGGGAACATATTCTTCATTTCTTCCAATGTCTAACTTCTGTACATCAGCAGACAGGTCTTGATTAACACTTTGATTCTTTTCAGAAGATTGACTTGGCTCATCAAATACTACATGGATAGATTCTTCTATTAGTAATGTTCTTTTATTGAAAACTCTATAAGCCTTACTAACAGTAGAGTATCCTACAAAAACAGCTTCATCAGCCTTTTCTGCAAATGCAGCAAGGTGATTTTTCCCATTATTCAATACAAAACATTTACAACCAAAAATCTTAAAGTAATGAATGTTTGGCTTTCTGTTGTTCCAAACTTCATATGGAGTCTTGTTCTGATTTTTGTTGATCATACATCTGTTTTGGGTAAAGCATGCTGTGTTTGTTGCTTCTGCCCAAAATCTTTGAGGCAGCTTGGCTTCAGCTATCATGGTTCTGACAGCTTCTTTTAGTGTTCTGTTTCTCCTTTCAGCAACACCATTCTGTTGAGGGGTTCTTGCAGCAGAATACTCATGATGTATTCCTTTGATGTTACAATACTCTTCAACAGTAGAGTTTGTAAACTCTGTCCCTCTATCTGATCTGATCTTCAATATTTTGATACTCTTCTCATTCTGGATCAGTTCCATCAGATTTGTAAGATGTTCCTTGGTTTCACTTTTCTTTTTCATGAAAATCACCCAAGTATATCTTGAATAATCATCCACAACAGCTAGGCAGTATTTCTTTCCACCATTGCTGACTGGATCAATGGGTCCAAATAAGTCCATATGCAACAGCTCCAATATTCTTCCAGAAGATTGGTGCTTCTTTTCTTTGAATGATGACTTGATTTGTTTACCCTTCTGACATGCATCACAGAGCTTGTCTTTGCTCATGACTGCTTTTGGAATCCCTTCTACCAAATCATTCTTGATTAATCTGTTTATGGTCTTGAAGTTTAAATGATTCATCCTCTTGTGCCATAGCCAACTGACTTCACTTGGTGCAGATGCCACCAAACAAATACTTGAATTCTTGTCAACAGAATTCCAGTTAACTATGTAGATATTTCCTTGTCGTCTTCCAGATAAAATTACCTTCTTTGTACCAATTTGTTCAACGTAGCACTTATCTGTTGAGAAGATGACTGAATATCCCTTGTCACAAAATTGACTTATGCTCAGCAGATTATATTTCAGGCCTTTAACATATGAGACGTCAGATATCTCTATGTTTCCCTTGATTAATCTTCCTTTAGCTTTAATCTTGCCTTCTTTGCTGTCTCCAAATGTAACACTTGGACCATCCACAGCAACTGCATCAGTCAACTCATGTATGTTTCCACACATGTGCCTTGAACATCCACTGTCCAAGTACCAAATCTTCTCTACTTTACTCCTACTCCTAATCCTAACCTACAAAACAAAAATAAAATTGTTTTAGGTACCCTTATTGAGAGGGTCCTGAAGGATTAGTTCCACCCTTGACAACCCAAGATGTTGAAGTCTTAGGCTTCTTAGGTTTCTGAGTTTTAGGAGCATGAACAGTTTCATTTTTATCATAATTATCAGATAAGTCATGTTGATGATCAGTATGATATGAATAATGTTCATAAGCAGGGTAAGGTGCATGATATGCAGGATATGCATGCATTGGATGAGCAGGGTAAGGTGCATAGTAACTAGGAAATTGAGGTGCATGATACATAGGATGATATGCAGCAGGTTGCACATAATATGACTCATTTCCATACCAAGCATTTTGATTTTTCTTGTTCTTATGCTTCTTTGGTTTACTAGATGCTTGCTCATTTGACTTTGACTTAGTTTTACCAACAGATTGATTCAATTTAGCTTTATCAGCAGACTTCTTAGGACTCTGCTGTTTGGTCTTACTAGCCTGATTTCCTAAACTGGGCTCTTTGCTCTTTTTAGCCTTAGGAGATTTCTTCTCCTTTACCACTTTCTCAGATGAGGTAGGTTTAGAGGTTTGAACATACAGAATGACCTTACTATTGTCAGCTGATATGAATTTTTCAGTATGGTTCAACTCTAGTTTATCCTTTTCTAAAGGTGTCTCCTGTTTCTTAGATGTATGCATGGATGCAACAGTTGACTTATCATGAGACTCAATAATTTTCTCAAGTTCCATGATTTTTCCTTTATAGACCTCACATTCAGCTTTCAGAGATTCATGCTCTTGCTCAAGCTGTTTATATTCAGCTGATTCTTTTGGCTTTTCAGCTAAAAGTTTCAGTGAACTATTTTGCTCTTTTAGCAAGTTCATCTCTTCCTTAAGCTTAACAAACTCTCCAGCAATAGTAGTATTGTTCAACATCATTTGCTCTAGAGAATTAAACAGTTCATTTTCTTGAGGAGTTACCTCATCCTCAGAGTCATCAGATTCCTTTGCCATGAGACATAGGAGAGCAGGTTTTCCTTCATCAGACGATTCTTCATCAGACGTGTCTGAATCTGAATCAGATGAGTAGACAGCAGTCAGCTTTTCTGCTTCAGCCATCATTGCCTTGCCTCTCTGATGCTTTCTTTCTTTTCTTATTTTCTTCTCTTCCTCAGTGTACTTTTCTGCTTTTGGATATGGGCAGTCTCTTATGAAGTGTCCCAATTTCCTGCAGTTGTAACACATTAGTTTTGATTTATAATCATCCTTATCCTGAGAAGAAAAATTAGGTTTAGAAGTAGAAGCATTGTTGTATTTGTTTTTCATCTTTCTCTTGTAGAACTTCTTGAAGTTGTTCATCAACAGTGCAACATCTCCAGCAGTGTACTCCTTTTTGTTGAGTAGAGTGGCTTCATCAGATGAGTCCACTTCAGCATTTCTTTGAGCCGGTCTTCTTTGGTTTTCAGCAGCAACAAGTGCAGTTGTGGGTCCTGAAGTTGAGGTTTCTTCAATTCCCATCCTTGGCAGTTTATACTCATACGCCTTGAGTACGGAGAACAGCTCTGTTAGAGAAATCTTGCCCAGATCTCTTGATTCTTCCATTGCTGTCACCTTCATGTTGAACTTGGAAGGTAGAGCCTTCAGTACTCTGACAGAAATCTCTTTGTCAGTGAAAGTCTTTCCCAGCTTCAAAACTTCATTCAGAGTTCTGGTGAATCTGGTGTCCATCTGATCAATGGTTTCTCCAGACTTCATCTTGAAGTTGTCCAGCTTCTCCAAGGCAACACTTAGCTGATGCTCTTTAATTGCATCATTGCCTTCACTCATGTCACGAACCTTATCCCACATCTCCTTTGCAGTTTTGCAATGCTTGACTTTGTCAAACCGATCATTATCCAGGGCTTTGGTCATGATGAATCTTCCGACTTTGTCCAGGTTGAACAGCTTTATTTCTTCTGCTGTCATTTCTGTTAAGTCTTTTTCCACCACTATTTGAGCTTCATCTACGATGATGGTCTTGGTGAATTTGAATGGACCTTTGATGATACATGTATACATGTTATCGTTATAGGCAGCAAGGAAAATCTCCATTCTGATTTTCCAGTCCTCAAAGGACATACCAGCAATGTGGGGAACATGGCTGATACAATCCATTTTTCAAAAAGTTTTTATTTTTCAAAAAGATGCTCTTTTGAAAAGTTTTGAAAACCTTTGAAAAACACTTGGATCAAGCTCGTTGATCAGGCAACTGATTCTAATGAACCACCTGCTCTGATACCACTTGTTGGTCCCAAGTGGTCAGAAGAGGTTTAGAGGGGGGGGGTGAATAAACCTCTTTAAAATTTTCTTCTAATTTAACTTTAAAACTTTACTCTTACTGAACAGACTAAGCTGATCAGATTAGTAAGGTACAATTCTGTTCGCGAACAAATCTTTGAACAGTCTTGTTGACCACTCGTCTGATAGTTACTTAGCTGATTTTGC
The DNA here is from genome assembly GCA_038501285.1 of Penstemon eatonii. NCBI lineage: Eukaryota > Viridiplantae > Streptophyta > Magnoliopsida > Lamiales > Plantaginaceae > Penstemon > Penstemon eatonii. The sequence goes on from CM076714.1 coordinate 48,051,288, forward strand.
AGAAATCAGTTTTAATACTTAGAGTACTTGCAGCGGATTTTCAAAGTGTTTTTCACAAGTAAACTTAGTAGTTTGAAACGTAATTCCCCAGTTTTATAAACTCCTTTTAACTTCCTTTCAAACAGTTAACTTAATGTGTTTTTATGCAATCAGGAAATATGCAAGTTTGAAAAACAATGTAAAAACACAATCAATTTTTATAGTGGTTATATGGATTTGAATATCCTTTAGTCCACTCTTCCAAGTCACACAGATCTTGGGTTATACTATAATCACAAAGTTTACAGTATACTCTGCTTGCGTCGAACAACAAATGAAACGACCACAAGTTCGCAATAGGAAATCACAAAGAAAACCTATCCTCTGAAGTTTGATCACTCACAAAGATGGATCACAACTCCGCACAACACTCTTGTTTACAAAATCACTCAGAAGATGTATTTTTCTTGATTCTTCAACTCTGCTTTCGTCAACAAATGACTCAGCTGATGAGTGAGCTGTTCTTGAGACTTAAAGAGTTTAGCTTCGGAAATTTCTCTCAGAAAGTGTGTTGCTCGTTTCTTCTTCGTCTCTTTCAGCTATTTATACTTGAGGATTGAAAAGTGTCCGTTGAAGAGAGACAGGATTCAAATTCCTCGAGTACTGGTCCTTAAAATCCGCGAACGGCTCTTTTGCAGTCTGTCCGTACTGTAAACAGTACTATTCTGCAGGCAGCATTAAATGCACTCGGCTGATGCGAAGCTTTTCTTCAATCATTTGTCTTAAATATCCTCGTACTTCAGCATTTATTACACCAAGGGCATTTATTACCGTTGGGAACACTTCATGATCTTCTTCACGTGGCTGACGAAAGTATAAGTCTGATGGTGAACTCGGCTGATCTCAAACTTGAACAAATCTGATTTGAGTTGGCTGATCTTCACTAATCTGATAACTTCACTTCAGCAGATCAGAAGTCTTGGACCTTGAAACTTTGACTCTTCTGATGTCTTCATTACTTAGTCAAAATTCCTTGATAAGTTTATCAGCTAAGTTACTCCATACTTAGCCAATTTTACGAAGTTTTGGAATGCATCAAAACCTCCCTTATCAAATTTCCTTTAGTGCCTTCATCTTCATCTTCATCTTCATCCAACACACAGGGAGTTAATTTGCTATTCACTCCTTTAATTACTTATCAAATTCTCATTTTAGGATAATGCAGAATTATAATTACACTGAGAATCAATAATTCCATTTATCTTTTGCTCATTTGTTGTACAAAACTGCTTATTATAACTTAATTACAGTTTTGGCCCACCTTGTCCCTCTCTCCATCCGCCCCTGCTTTGGGATGAGATTGGGGTTGAACTTAATTTACGTGAATGCACAAAGAGACCTTTATTATGTATATATTAATTATATGGAATATGGACATGGGATTTAATAAAAGACGTTGATGAATTCATCGATTAATCTATAACGTACATATTAGTAACTATTTATGTAAGAAATATATTTTGTTAAAATTAAATAAGAAAATGTATAAGCGATTTGTCATATGGAAAATTGCTTTAGTCCTACTATATTTTACGAAATCTATATCTCCCTTTACAATAATCATATACCATGAGAAATTTCAAATTTGTCAAGTAATATACATTCAGAAAATTAATTAAATATTTGGTAAGATAAATTAGTAGTAACTAGAAGCAAGTTGAACAACAAATTAAATGCCACTCCACTTGGAAGAAAATGCAAGTGAATTAAAGAGTCGAATATTTATAAGGGGTTGTCTACGGTTCCTCGAGGTCATTCTTGAGGAATCGTTTTTATATGAAGGGTAAAAATGTCTTTTTATATGAAGTATTTTAAATTTGTGAGTGTTGTATACGTAGGTATGTGTCAAAATTTTATTGGATGAAACGATTCCTCAAAGAATGACTTCGAGGAACCGTAGACAACCCCTACTTATTTATGTTAACTTTCTTCTATGTGGGATATTAGAAACTTAATTATAACATGGTTACTTTAATTCCCCGCTTTCTTCGGTTTGTAATTTCTAATTATGCAAGTAGCGTTTACTCATACAAGAAAAGAAGTTTGGATACTGTTTATATTCTATTATTTGATTTTTGTTACGTGATTTCATCATGTCAAATAGAGCATGAAATAGAAGAAATAATCTTTGAGATTGATATTAGTCATAATTTTCTATCATGATCAAATTTGTTCGTAAATTTCTAAATCTACACATAGCATTTTCTACTGGAATTTTTTTTAATGGTGGAAAAGGCTTTTTCTAATGATCGTAATAAAAAAAGTTAGAAAAGGTAAAAGAAGTGTTATTTAAGAACATTTGATATATCTAAACAATTCAAAATTATTTAAAAATAGGACATAAATCATCGGGAATATTTATTCCGGACTTGTAGGAAGCATCGGGAAAACTTATTTCCTGCGGCATTTTTATTCCCGGCAGGTATGGGGCGCTTTTAAGAGCGCCAGGAATGTATTTCCGGCGCTTTTTTTTTTTCCTAATCCCGGCGCTTTTTGCGCACGAAAAAACCCAAAATGTTGTAGTGCTCTGGAAACGGAGATACCCACATTAATAGCAGGTCTGATTCCAGCATTGAATAGATCGGTGGATAAAAATGTTTGTCCATTAGTAGGAATATAAGCCGAAACATCTCCCTGATTGAATTTCAACAATTGGTAAGGCGGTCATACTTCCTTCACCTAAACTAGAACATGATTTAGCGGCTCTTTTCAAAAGGCGTGAATGCAAATAAAAAACATCCCCTGGATAAGCTTCGCGACCTGGTGGTCTTCGTAATAGAAGAGACATTTGGCGATAAGCTTGGGCTTGTTTGGAGAGATCATCATAAATGATTAAAGTGTGTTGTTTGCGGTACATAAAATATTCAGCCAAAGCGGCTACTGTTTGGCGGACAAAGTGAAAAACAAAAATCATTTTGGATCAAAACTGGACTAAAATTGCAAAAATATTTTAGTTACAAGATTAAATTGTCAGCCCGAAAAATTACAAGACATTTTTGCCAGCTATCAAAACTTACGAGACCATTTTTGTAGTTTTTGCACATCAACAATCAGTTTTAATTTTTCATGTGAAGAATTGGGTGACATAGAGGACATGGTGGCGAAAAATTCCAAATTAGACTCGAATAGGACTAAAACTCTCAAAATATTTTAGTTATAAATTGCCAGCCCGAGAGTTATAGGACTTTTTTGGGGTTTTTTGCACTTTGCACCACCGAAACAATGAAAATAGGCATTTTGCACCCCCGAAACTTAAATTTAGCACTTCGCACCCTCAAAATATAAAAAATACAGCACTTTGCACCTTTTATTCTCATGCAAAAACTCAAGGACAAAATAGGTAATTCAATTGTAAATCTTTGGCACTTTGCACCCTCAAAACTTGAGAATTTGGCACTTTTTGCACCCTCAAAATAAAATTAGCACTTAACATCCTGTAATTAAGAACAAACCAGCAACTTGCTCTCCCTGAAACACAATAAATGGGCACTTTGCACCCCAAAACACAAAATTAACACTTAACACCCTCAAATTGAAAAAAAAAATCAAATTCCTTGATTTTTTTCGTCAAAGTTGACCATCGAGGTGAAAAAATCTAAGGGAAAATAGGTCAACATTGCCGGAAATATGAGGGGTTTGAGTTTTTTTAAATTTGAGGGTGTTAAGTGTTAATTTTGTGTTTTGGGGTGCAAAGTGCCCATTTATTGTGTTTCAGGGAGTGCAAGTTGCTGATTTGTTCTTAATTACAGGATATTAAGTGCTAATTTTATTTTTCCAAAGATTTTCCTTGATTTTATCTTTCTGAAAATAAAAGAGGGTGCAAAGTGCTGCATTTTTCATATTTGGATGGTGCAAAGTGCTAAATCTAAGTTTTGGGGGTGTAAAATACCTATTTTTCATATTTTCGGGGATGCAAAGTGCAAAAAAACTCAATTTTTTGCCATTAAGCAATAGCTACGGGACCAATTTTAAATTTTTTTTTTTTTTAAGTGATGGTATATTGGTGGATTCAAATTGAAAGTTAATAGCTTTCCAGCCCATAGTGAACTGGGGGTACACCAATTTCGGAGTAAAGGAAAGTCAGCATAGCCTATTGGGCCTAAAATCCTCCAACAATTTAATGTCCCGCATGGTTACAAGCCCACGCTACATGGCACGGTAATTAATGAGTATCATTAACTTAATTATAACATGCTTATTTATATTAACTTTCTTCTATGTGGGATATAACAAACTTTATAATACCAACACACTTAACAACTAAAACTCCAAAAGGTTTAACTTTCTTATTTATTAGCTTACCTAAAACATTTGCATTTTAAACAAAAAAAAAAAAGGAAATAATATAAGATATAGCATTAAACATATTTCAACTGACTGATAAATAAGCTTCAGCTACCAAAATAATCGTTACAATTTTTATGTGATTTGAAATTTTCCAAGTCACAACACATGTGTTTGGGTAAGATGGTCTTTTTAAAAAATGTTATTTTCCTTATCTGTTGGATGAAGATGAAGATGAAGATGAAGATGAAAGAAGACAAGTAATTAAGGGAAGGTTTTGATGATTTCCAAAACATCATAATCAGCTAAGTATGGAAAGCTTAGTTCCCTTAGAAAGATCTTTGAACAAGCCAAGATAATATCAGAAGAGTTAAATGTTCAAAGGCCAGAAGACTAGTGATCTCTTGCTGAAACAGCAAACAGAAGGGTAGGTCATCAGCCGAGTCAAATCAGATTAGTTCAGTATTTGATCAGCAGAGTACCTATCAGATGGGTTGCTTCGATCAGCAGAGTGGAAGAGATCATGAGATCAGTTCAACGGTAATAAATGCACCTGGTGTAATAAATGCTGAAAGAGAAGGGTAGTAATGGCAAATGATTGAAGATATCCTCGGATCAGCAGAGTGCATTTAATGCAGCATTAAATGTGATGGACAGAAAGTACTGTACAATGTACGGTTTGCTGCAGGGAGCCGTTTCAAAAGAGCTGAAGAATGGAGCTAAATTGTGACTTGCCTTCAACGGTCATATTTTCATCTCCATGTATAAATAGAGCTGAATTTCAAACGAGCAAGATACACAACAACAATCAGAGATTTCGTTTTTGAAGCAGAATTATTCTAAGTCTCAAAAGCTCGAACAGCTCACTCGTCTGGTGGAAGTCATCTGTTGACAGAAGCCTAGTTGAAGTAAACAGAAAAACATTATCTGAGTGATTTTGTAAAAGCTAAGTGTTGTGAGGAGTTGTGATCCATCTTTGTGAGTGATCAAACTTCGGAGAGTAGAATTTCTTAGTGATTTTCTATTGTGAGCTTATAGCCTTTTCATTAGTTGTCTAGGTATAAGTGGAGAAATATTGTAATCTGTGTGATTATAGTATAACCCAGAATCTAAGTGATCTGGAAGAGTGGACTAAAGGATTTCTATCCATATAACCACTATAAAAATTCTTTGTGTTATCTTGCATTTAAGTTTTCTTGCATCTTTTAAAGTTTGCATATTTAAACACTTTGAATTATTAAAAGATTTTATAAGGAGTTTCAAAACTGGGGATAAAATCTTTTCAAGAACTTAGTTTACTTGTGAAAAACACTTTCAAAAAATCCGCTGCAAGTATACTCTTTGGAAAACTGTTTTGCTGAAAACAGCTAAGTATTTATAAGAAGAGTGGTCAATCTGCTGTTCAAGATTTGTTCACGAATAGATTAGTCTGCTGACAGAACACTAAAAAGTTTTTAAGTTCAAAAATTTTCTGAGGTCTATTCACCCCCCCCCCCTCTAGACCTCATCTGACCACTTGGGACCAACAAGTGGTATCAGAGCAGGTGGTTCATTAGAATCAGCTGCCTGATCAACGAGCTTGATCCAAGTGTTTTTCAAAGGTTTTCAAAACTTTTTCAAAAGAGCATCTTTTTGAAAAATCAAAACTTTTTGAAAAATGAATTGTATCAGCCATGTTCCCCACATTGCTGGTATATCTTTTGAAGACTGGAAGATTAGAATGGAAATCTTTCTAGCAGCCTACAATGACAACATGTACACATGTATCATTAAAGGTCCATTCAGATTCACAAAGACCATCAAAATAAATGAAGTAGATACGGTTGTGGAAAAAGATCTTCACGAGATGACTCCAGAAGAAATAAAGCTTTACAATCTAGATAAAGTTGGGAGATTCATCATGACTAAAGCCCTGGATAATGATCGGTTTGACAAGGTCAAACATTGCAAAACTGCAAAAGAGATGTGGGACAAAGTCAGAGACATGAGTGAAGGAAATGATGCTATAAAGGAGCATCAGCTCACTGTTGCCTTGGAGAAACTTGACAACTTCAAGATGAAGTCTGGAGAAACCATTGATCAGATGGATACCAGATTCACCAGAACTCTGAATGAAGTTTTAAAGTTGGGAAAGACCTTCACTGACAAAGAGATCACCGTCAGAGTACTAAAGGCCCTACCCCCAAAGTTCAACATGAAAGTGACAGCAATGGAAGAATCAAGGGATTTGGGAAAAATCTCTCTTACTGACCTGTTTTCTGTACTCAAGGCATTCGAGTATAAACTGCCTAGAATGGGAATTGAAGAAACCTCAACTTCAGGACCCACAGCTGCACTTGTTGCTGCTGAAAACACCAGAAGACCAGCACAGAAAAGCAAAGAAGTGGACTCATCTGATGAAGCCACTCTACTCAACAAAAAGGAGTACACTGCTGGAGACGTTGCACTGTTGATGAACAATTTCAAGAAATTCTACAAAAGAAAAATGAAGAACAAATACAACAATGCTTCCTCTTCTAAACCTAACTTTTCTTCTCAAGATAAAGATGATTATAAAGCAAAACTAATGTGTTACAACTGCAGGAAATTGGGACACTTCATCAAAGACTGCCCATATCCAAAAGCAGAAAAGTACACTGAAGAGGAGAAGAAAATGAGAAAAGAAAGAAAGCATCAGAGAGGCAAGGCCATGATGGCGGAAGCAGAAAAGCTAGCTGCTGCCTACTCATCTGATTCAGATTCAGATTCAGACACGTCTGATGAAGAATCGTCTGATGAAGAAAAACCTGCTCTCCTGTGCCTGATGGCAAAGGAATCTGATGACTCTGAGGATGAGGTAACTCCTCAAGAAAATGAACTATTTAATTCTCTAGAGCAAATGATGTTGAATAATACTACTATTGCTGGAGAATTTGTCAAGCTTAAGGAAGAGATGAACTTGCTAAAAGAGCAAAATAGTTCACTGAAACTTTTAGCTGAAAAGCCAAAGGAATCAGCTGAATATAAACAGCTTGAGCAAGAGCATGAATCTCTAAAATCTGAATGTGAGGTCTATAAAGGAAAAATCATGGAACTTGAGAAAATCATTGAGTCTCATGATAAGTCTACTGTTGCATCCATGCATACATCTAGTAAACAGGAGACACCTTTAGAAAAGGATAAACTAGAATTGAATCATACTGAAAAATTTATTTCTGCTGACAATAGTAAGGTCATACTGTATGTTCAAACTTCTAAACCTACCTCATCTGAGAATGTGTTAAAGGAGAAGAAATCTCCTAAGGCTAAAAAGAGCAAAGAGCCTAGTGTAGGAAAACAGACTAGTAAGCCTAAACAGAAGAGTCCTAGGAAGTCATCTGATAAGGCTAAAACTAATCAGACTAGTGATAAAGCTAAGTCGTCTGTCAAAGAGCAAGCATCTAGTAAACCAAAGAAGCATAAGAACAAGAAAAATCAAAATGATTGGTATGGAAATGAGTCATATTGTGTGCAACCTGCTGCATATCATCCTATGTATCATGCACCTCAATTTCCTAGTTACTATGCACCTTACCCTGCTCATCTAATGCATGCATACCCTGCTTATCATGCACCTTACCCTGCTTATGAACATTATTCTTATCATACTGATCATCAACGTGACTTATCTGATAATTATGACAAAAATGAAACTGTTCATGCTCCTGTTAAAACTCAGAAGCCTAAGAAGCCTAAGACATCAACATCTTGGGTTGTCAAAGGTGGAACTAATCCTTCAGGACCCTCTCAATAAGGGTACCTAAACAATTTTACTTTTGTTTTGTAGGTTAGGATTAGGAGTAGGAGTAAAGTAGAGAAGATTTGGTACTTGGACAGTGGATGTTCAAGACACATGTGTGGAAACATACATGAGTTGACTGATGCAGTTGCTGTGGATGGTCCAAGTGTTACATTTGGAGACAGCAAAGAAGGCAAGATAAAAGCTAAAGGAAGAATAATCAAGGGAAACATAGAGATATCTGACGTCTCATATGTTAAAGGCCTAAAGTATAATCTGCTGAGCATAAGTCAATTTTGTGACAAAGGATATTCAGTCATCTTCTCAACAGATAAGTGCTACGTTGAACAGATTGGTACAAAGAAGGTAATTTTATCTGGAAGACGACAAGGGAATGTCTACATAGTCGACTGGAATTCTGCTGATAAGAATTCAAGTGTTTGTTTGGTGGCATCTGCACCAAGTGAAGTCAGTTGGCTGTGGCACAAAAGAATGAATCACTTAAACTTCAAGACCATTAACAGATTAATCAAGAATGATTTGGTAGAAGGGATTCCAAAAGCGGTCATGAGCAAAGACAAGCTCTGTGACGCCTGTCAGAAGGGTAAACAAATCAAGTCATCGTTCAAAAGCAAGAAGCATCAATCTTCTGAAAGAATATTGGAGCTACTACATATGGACTTATTTGGACCCATTGATCCAGTCAGCAATGGTGGAAAGAAATACTGCCTAGCTGTTGTGGATGATTATTCAAGATATACTTGGGTGATTTTCATGAAGAAGAAAAGTGAAACCAAGGAACATCTTACTAATCTGATGGAACTGATCCAGAATGAGAAGAGTATCAAAATATTGAAGATCAGATCAGATAGAGGGACAGGGTTTACAAACTCTACTGTTGAAGAATATTGTAATATCAAAGGAATATATCATGAGTATTCAGCTGCAAGAACCCCTCAACAGAATGGTGTTGCTGAAAGGAGAAACAGGACACTGAAAGAAGCTGTCAGGACCATGATAGCTGAAGCTAAACTGCCACAAAGATTTTGGGCAGAAGCAACAAATACAGCATGCTTTACCCAAATATAGAGGCATTATTGGTTCATTGTTGTATCTAACAGCAAGTAGACCTGATATAATGTACTCAGTTGGAGTCTGTGCAAGATTTCAATCAAACCCCAAATAATCTCATCTCTTAGCTGCCAAGAGGATATTGAAATATGTTAAAGGCACTCAAGAATTGGGATTGTGGTATCCTAGAGAATCTGGATTTGAGCTTATTGGTTACTCAGATTCAGACCTTGCTGGCTGCAAGATTGACAGAAAAAGCACAACAGGTGCTTGTCAGTTCTTAGGTAGTTGTCTGATCTCATGGATGAGTAAGAAACAAACTTCAGTCTCTATATCTACTGCTGAAGCTGAATATATAGCTGCTGGAGCTTGCTGTGCACAGATACTTTGGTTGAAGCATCAACTAGAAGACTACAACATCAAGATCAGTGGAATACCAATCTACTGTGACAATACAAGTGCAATCTCTCTTACTCAGAACACTACAAGTCATTCAAGGACTAAGCATATTGAGATCAAGCATCACTTCATTAGAGATCATGTGGAAAAAGGCAATGTTATGATTGAGTATGTTCATACAGACAATCAGATTGCTGATATTTTCACTAAACCTTTAAGTGAAGCAAGGTTCTCAACTCTAAGAGCTGAGTTAGGACTACTTAATTTGGATGCATAAGCTGAGGGGGAACTCATCAGAAGACTGGAGTTCAACAGCTTAGCCATCAGTTATTTCATTCAAGGATTAACTTTCAACAGACTAGTTAACTTATGAATTCTTAAAGACAGGGGGAACGTGTAAGACTAGCGGTACTTCTGCTCTAAAGATGAAATCAGTTAATGTCAGTTAGTTGAAGTTATGCTATTTGAAGATCTGTTCTTAATTCTTGAAGATTGAAGATTATTTTATCTTGCTGGATTGACAAACAGCAGAGGAAGATTACTAGCTATTGGCATTCTCTAGTAATATCAGATAACAGATCACTCGTCTGTCAGATAAGTTAAACTCTACTCATCTGATATCTTATATAAGCATGGTTATAAATCGCATCTTTAGAAACGCGCTTTTATGAGTAACAGATTAGTGTCGATAGAGTTTCCCGCCCATCTGACATTAAAATAATAAAATTGAAATCCGCTTCTCCTATCCACACGATTAAAAACTGTCAGATAAGATCAACGGTTCTGATAAATCACGAAAACCTAACCAAAAGGAAACCTATAAAATCCGATCTAAACAGTATAGTCGTCTTACGCACCCAAATATTCTCAAACTCTCTAACTCTCAAACCCTTCTGTTGCGAAAGTTAACTGCTTTTTGTAGATCTATTTTCTCTAAAATTCAGAAATGGAGAAGATTATTGAAGGAAGATACTTAAGCTACAGCAAATTCCATTTTTCGGGTACTGATTTGATGCGCTCACTGATGGAAAAGATTAAGGAGGCATCGCTGGTTCCAGTTTTGGAAGCACATGAAGAAAGGGTCTATCTAGAAGATGTATATCACTTCTACACGACCAGGAAGTTCAACACTGATGAAACCGTCATGACTGCTGTTATTGGTGGTAAGAAGGTTGCTATCTCTGCTGCTGTGTTAAGTGAAATTTACAACTTAACGAATGAAGGAGGAGATGTATCAGACCTAGGGTCTGAAAAGGAGGAAGAATTCTGGGCAATTTGTGCGAAAGAAGGAGAAGAGATGACTGGGTCTCTGATGAAGACTCAGTTGAAAGGTGAGTATCAAAGATTTGCAGACATCATAGCCAAAGTACTGGACTGCAGTACAAGCTCACTGGATGGGTTACCCAGGAGAAGATACTACACAATGGTGTGTATCTATTATGGTTTGAAGGTTAACTGGGCTGCTCACGTTTATGAGCTGCTGAGTGATAAAAGGCACTCACATGCCATCTTACTTAGTAATCTATTTGCATCACTGCAATGCCCTATGGGTGGTGGAAAGCAAACTCATGGTAGCAAAGAGTTCAAACTTTATGAACCAGTGAGATAAATAGTGGCTGCTCCAAAAAGAAAGACTACTGCAAAATCTAAAAAGACCCCTTCTAAGAAAAGCAAGAAGGAGGGTCAAACAAGTAAATCTGCTGAGCCAACAGCACAGTCTGCTGTTGAGACTGGATCAGCACAACCTGAGGATGAAGTTCCAGAGAAGATAGTTGAAGATTTCACCAGGGAGATTGAACAAATGGAGATAGGTTCTTCTCCTGAAAGAACTGAATCTGAGGAGGAAGTTCCTCTTCAAAGGTTGAAAAGATTGAGAACTAGGAGTGAAGCAAGAGGACCTCCCCAATCTAAGAAGACTACTGGGAAGATTCCTAAGTCCAAAGCAAAGAGAAAGGTTACTTTCTCTGAGAAACCGGTTGCAACTGTTAGAGAAACAACAACAGAAGCAGAAAGACCTGTAACAATTGAAGAACCTGCTGTCCAAGCTGCCAAGGTTGCTGCTGTTGAAACTGAAGTTGTTTCTGAAGTTGGAGTGTCAACAGAAGACTCGACTGCTGCACTATTTGCTGATGTAGAAAAGACACAGCAGACCAGTACAACACAAGAGGGAGATATACTGTTGCTGCACCCTACTCCAGTTGCTGCAACCCCTATTCAAGCAGTTGAGAGCCCTGAATCTAGAAGAAAGAGGATTGGCAAAACTGCTACTTATTTGACTACTGCAGAAAAGAAAAGATTAGATGCTGCTGAGAGGCAAAGGATAGCTGCAGAGAAAGCAGAAGAAGAAAGGCTGAAGAGCCTAGAGCTAAAAAGGCTGGAGGAAGAAGCCAGCAAAATGACTCAAGAGCAAAGGGATGCTGTTGAGGCAGCAGAGTTGGCTGCTGCTATTGAGGCAAGCACCAAGGATGCTCATGGACATCAGCATGCTGGTGGGATAGCTATTGGTGAATCAAGAGATCCAAACAAACCAATTCCAGCTATGCCTGCACCTAAGATAAAGCCAAAGAGAAGAGAAGAAATCAGACTATCTCTTGAAATTGTCAGGGATGATCCTGTTATTTTTGAAGAATTTCTCAGAAGGCTTGATGCTGAAAATGAAAGGATAAACCGCCTGACACAGTTCAATAATGAAAAGATCAGATACAACAGGTGGAGGGAATTCAGACTGACAAAGAGTCCAGCTGAAATGACCAAATGGAAAGCCTTTGCTGCTGAAGAAGCCTGGGTACTGAAGTGGTTTGAAACTGGATCCTTAATCCAAGCCCTTGATTCAGAATTCTTTCTGGACAGGTTGAGAATGAGGATAAGTCACATAGTCAAGGCTGAAGCTAAAAAGATCTTTGAGTCTATCTCTGAGGATTTTGATGACTCAGTAGACCTCAAAGAAAGATCAATCAAGTTGGCTATTGCTCAATCAATGGAGCTTTGGGCAAAGCAAGCAAGGAAGTTAAGGGGACAACCAAGCTCAATGGTCCCTCTTCCTAACATCAAACACATTGTCTACGGGCCAAATATCAAACCTTATGAAGAGCTGCCTGAGGAACCTTCATCTACTTTTATTCCTCTTGATAATTTTACTTGGATTTCTAACAGGTCAGCTGTGGACAATGAAGGAATGATAAAGACAGTTGAGAATGTCAAGAAGATTATATCCCCTGCTGATAAAGAAAAAGCAGAGTCTTCTGATCAACAAAAGCAAAAAGAGGGTACATCAGACCCATCTGATCAGGACAAAGCACAGGGTGATAAGTCTGATGCTGCTGATGACTCAAAGAAAGAAGAAGAAATTCCAGCAGATCAGATCAAGGACAAAGAAGTTGCTGCTGAAGGAGATGATCAAGCTAAGGAGAAGGAAAGCACTCCAAGCCATGCTGGTAGCTCAGCAGATCAATCTCTTGCATTGATAACTCAACCATCAGAGCAACTCATCAAAGAAACACCGTCTGCTACAACAGATATGCCTTCAACTTCTCAAAATGCTCAAACAAATCTGTTGGACTCCATCCAACAAATGATCACCAAATCATTGAAGGATATGAAGGAGGCATTAAAAGCAGATGTGTTGAATGCTGTACATCAACCAAATCAGAAAGATGTTGCTGTTCCAACCGATCTGATAGAAGATACTGCTCAGAATGTTAAATCCATCTGTCAAGATATGGATATACTTAGAAGACGGACTCAGAGCACTGCTGAAGGTTGGAAACAGATTGAACAAACAGTTGACATGGCCCTCCAAGCAGAAGATGAAGTTCTAGGAAATATGATGAAAGACTTCACTGCTTCATCAAATTGGATTTTAGGAACTCAAATCCAATTGGGTGATCAAGGAGAGGATTTGCTCAAAGAAGTGAAAAACGTTAAGGCCAATCAACTCAAACAACAGGCTCAAATAAATGTTATGGAAGAGAACATCAAGCTTCTCTGTGATTCACTTCTGATCACTCCAATCTTACCAAATTATCAAATCGACCCTGCTGATGATGACAAAAAGGGGGAAGAGAGGGTATTTGGACAGAAAAGAGTTGGAACATCTTCTGTAAGGGAAGAAGAAAAACAAGATGATGCTGAAGAAACAGAAGTGTTAGAAGAGTCTGCTGATAATGATGAAAAGAATGATGCAGCAAATGAAGGCACAAGCAGGCCAACAGATGAAAAGATCACAGAAGAAGAAGAAGCTGACAATGCTGAAGCTGAAACTCAGCTGAAGAACAGCTTGATCCGGATGTCAAGAAAAAGAAGTTAGAGCTGTTGAAGAAAAGATTCTTTGAAAATTTAGAAGCTGAAAGTTCTAAGTTATCTAGTGAAGAATCTGAAAAAGAAAACAAGGAAGCTGAAGAAGAGAAGAAGGAAGAAGACTAGCTTAGACTAGATTTCTTTATCTTAAAACCCTTGTAATCTTTTTATTTACTTTGCGTCTTTTATTCTTCAAAACTTGTAATATGTAATCAGTTCAATCATCTATAAAAGTGCAAGTTTGAATCCAACATACTATTTCTATCTCAGAAATTTTTGAGGATCAAAACTTTAGTTTAGGTACAGGTACTTAGCTGAAGTTTTGTCATCATCAAAAAGGGGGAAATTGTTGGATGAAGATGAAGATGAAGATGAAGATGAAAGAAGACAAGTAATTAAGGGAAGGTTTTGATGATTTCCAAAACATCATAATCAGCTAAGTATGGAAAGCTTAGTTCCCTTAGAAAGATCTTTGAACAAGCCAAGATAATATCAGAAGAGTTAAATGTTCAAAGGCCAGAAGACTAGTGATCTCTTGCTGAAACAGCAAACAGAAGGGTAGGTCATCAGCCGAGTCAAATCAGATTAGTTCAGTATTTGATCAGCAGAGTACCTATCAGATGGGTTGCTTCGATCAGCAGAGTGGAAGAGATCATGAGATCAGTTCAACGGTAATAAATGCACCTGGTGTAATAAATGCTGAAAGAGAAGGGTAGTAATGGCAAATGATTGAAGATATCCTCGGATCAGCAGAGTGCATTTAATGCAGCATTAAATGTGATGGACAGAAAGTACTGTACACTGTACGGTTTGCTGCAGGGAGCCGTTTCAAAAGAGCTGAAGAATGGAGCTAAATTGTGACTTGCCTTCAACGGTCATATTTTCATCTCCATGTATAAATAGAGCTGAATTTCAAACGAGCAAGATACACAACAACAATCAGAGATTTCGTTTTTGAAGCAGAATTATTCTAAGTCTCAAAAGCTCGAACAACTCACTCGTCTGGTGGAAGTCATCTGTTGACAGAAGCCTAGTTGAAGTAAACAGAAAAACATTATCTGAGTGATTTTGTAAAAGCTAAGTGTTGTGAGGAGTTGTGATCCATCTTTGTGAGTGATCAAACTTCGGAGAGTAGAATTTCTTAGTGATTTTCTATTGTGAGCTTATAGCCTTTTCATTAGTTGTCTAGGTATAAGTGGAGAAATATTGTAATCTGTGTGATTATAGTATAACCCAGAATCTAAGTGATCTGGAAGAGTGGACTAAAGGATTTCTATCCATATAACCACTATAAAAATTCTTTGTGTTATCTTGCATTTAAGTTTTCTTGCATCTTTTAAAGTTTGCATATTTAAACACTTTGAATTATTAAAAGATTTTATAAGGAGTTTCAAAACTGGGGATAAAATCTTTTCAAGAACTTAGTTTACTTGTGAAAAACACTTTCAAACAATCCGCTGCAAGTATACTCTTTGGAAAACTGTTTTGCTGAAAACAGCTAAGTATTTATAAGAAGAGTGGTCAGTCTGCTGTTCAAGATTTGTTCACGAACAGATTAGTCTGCTTACTGTTCTTCATCAGCTTAGTCTGCTGACAGAACACTAAAAAGTTTTTAAATTCAAAAATTTTCTGAGGTCTATTCACCCCCCCCCCCTCTAGACCTCATCTGACCACTTGGGACCAACATTATCTCATTGGGAGAATTTCCAATATTGAAATAGGTCTTTTAAAGAAAAATGGTTAATTTATTCATATAATTTGGAAATTATTTCCAAAATTGACTGCGAGGTCAAAATTATACTCATAAATATTGGGTTATAATAATTGTTGTACGTATTGCATAGACTAAACACATTCCAAAGATTTGTGGACATGGAAAAAATTCATGAACTTTGCTTATTAACCACTACGCTTTTTATTGATTATAGTTTTATTTTCGTGGTATATTATATTATTTAAATACTAAAAAAATTAGGTAACATTTTAAAAACACTGGTTAGAAGGAACGAAAAGATCTAGTTAGGAAAGATAAGTTTGGAAAGGAAAATAATTACTTGAGGAAAGATATGTTAATTCTCCAAATATTATTAATTTTCCCAAATTGAACACATGCTAGCCTAATTTATAGGCATAGTCCACAAAATCCAGATAATTTCCAGAAAAACTTGTATCTAAGAAAATATTAGAATATTAATCAAACATTTATATTCTAATTTCACATTCCATTTCTTATATCTTTATCTATAATTCATTTTAGGTTCGTAAACTATACATTAATTAATGTAGACAATAATCAATTTATAACTAACCGGCCGACACTTAACGGCTGAAATTCTAATAAGATTGAACATATTTAACTGATTGATAAAGAATTCTCAGCTATCAAAAATATTACATAACAGGACGAAATTCGATGTGATAATATAATTTAAAACAAAAACTCAAAATTACTGTAAACGTTTTCAAATTTTTTGCCCTTATTTAATTAGAACGTAAATCTCGTAAGTAAATTATGTGCTGTTAAACAAATTTTGAAATTTAATTTTCAGTGCGAAAAGGCCCAACATTTTCTCCCCTACGCGATAACAGTAATCTAGGGCCTTCTTGAAGTTCGGCCCACTAACGGCTCAATGCTACCCTTCCTATAATTTGTATTGCAGAGACTAAAATAAATTCGCCCCCAAGTACCATAAGCAATGCATAATTCCAGGCAATTACTTCTTTAAGCATCTTGTTAATTTTTTCGATAATTAATTGCAATTTACATCCTATGATATGCATAATATTTAATTTACCCTCCTATAATTCGAAATAGAAAACCCCTTTATACTACCTCAATGACATTTTTAAACTTAAAATATTATGAATTATTAAACTACTCATTTTATATGTGTGGTATTTTACCGTCATGTGTTATGATAAATATGGTATTTTATCTCCTATTTTATAATAAATATAGTACTTTATCCCCTATGTTATAAAAATATTTTTCATACGGATTCTTAATATCGATTCTCCTTTTGTATGACTACAGTGTCCATGAGAGCCTAGGAGATTATAGATAGGGAAAAAGAGAGAATCATATACTAGAAAGAGGAGTTAATGACAATTTATCCCCTTGTGATTTGCATTATGTTTAATTTACTTTCATGTGATTTGAAAAAGAGCATTTTATCTCCTTATAATCTTATAAAAATTTCAAATCACCTATCTCATATTTTTAAACTTACAAAAATATGAATTCAGAAAATGCTTTTTATGTCCACTCTCAATTTCAGCGACTGAGTTATATTCTCATACTGAAGGGGGTCAGTTGCTTGTAGAATATTAAAATTTTAAATTATAAGAGGCTAGTTTTTTTTCCCAAGAATTTAGTATATTTCGAAGCGCAAATTACATTATGCTCAAAGTTCACATGTCAAGATAGAGCATTGTACGCAACAGCTGATATTTACAAGAAATCTTGATTGACAACTCTTTCGAAATTTCCAAATAGCAAGTCCCGAATCAATAGATGAATATTAAAAAATTCTGTTGATTTCAAGTTTTCAACTAATTAGCTCCTCCTGATCAATTTAATTCTGGCAAAACTTTTATGGCTCGACTGTTTTAAGAAAGTTTAAATATTAATGAGGAAAAAATCATGAACTTTGCATATTCAATTAATCACTAAGCTTTTCTGTCCTTTAAATACTTCCGTAAGTAAAAACTACTCTATATTTTAGTTTCGATTAACTTAAAATAATTTTTTTCGAGTTTTCAATGGATATACATATATATATATATATATATATATATATATATATATATTCTTTTTGAAATTTTAATCCATTCAACGCTATTGCAATAAAAGTGATGGATAAATATATATTTGAGCTCCAGTGGATCCAGTCAAGTGAAAACAAGCTCTCATTTCCTAGCTACCGTTCTCTATTCACCGTTAGAAGATCATGGTCATTTAGGTCCAATTTATTTACTTTTGGTTTGGTCCTGCAATTTCGCGAAACTAACTCAAAATCATTCTAAATAAAATCTGAATATAGGTTTTGCGAAACCCAGATTTCAACTTATATATTCAGTTTAATAATCTCAAACTAATAAAGGATAATGATTTGACAAATACAACCTATTTTTCTCTATTAAAAAAAAATTGATTCTTCTTAATGAGAAACGCCTTCATACCTTTCTCTCTATTGCAACCATGTCAATGCATGGTGCACTGGGTTTCCAATACTGGCCCAATCGGTTCAGCTATTCAGATTGAAGAGTTAATAGCTTTCTAGTCCATAGTGAACTAGGGATACACCAATTTCAGTGTAGAGGAAAGTCAAAATAGCCTGTTGGGTCTAGAGTCCAACAACAATATTCCAACATTTTAATGCCCCACTTGGTTACAAATCCACGCTACTTGACTCGGCAATAATAAGTATCATTAACTTAATTATATCATGCTCATTTGTATTAACTTTCTTCTATGTTCATTTGTATTAACTTTCTTTTATGTGTGGGATATAAGAAACTATATTATTGATCACAGACACTTAACGATTAAAATTCCAATAGTGGAGAATGTTAAACTTTGCTTATTTACTTGCTTACCTGAAATAGTTGAATTTTATAAGCATTAAACATATTTCAACTGATTGATAGATAGGTAGTTAATGATGTAATATTTTTCAAGATCGGTTCTCAACCAAACTTAGCATATCAAATCGTATGTTTATTTTTTAGGATTAAAAGTGTAGGATGTAAGCAAGAATTAAAAATTACATGCATTGCTGTGATGATATATGATTGATCAATTCATTTTTGCAATCAATTTCTTTAAAAAAAAAATATTCAGTTATCATTTTTTTTTTTGCAGTCGATTGTATTTAACATAGTTTTGACAAATCTGTATGACATAGGTTGTACTAGTTCTATTCGAATATATTGAAAAAAAGAGTTAAAAAATGATATAGATTAGAAAAAATATAGATTGCTGAAATATATTTCATCGTACATTAACAAAAACTAAATTGGGCAGTATGAAGGGTTAGAAGCCGTGTTTTGAAAATCGAATTGGACCGGTCGGTTGACCCGGTTTAACCACTAATCAATTTTCAATTCGGTCCGACTTACCCCTAAAAACCAGTCTCGTGATTAACATTCGAATCGGTAAAATCGACTCCAAAATCAATAAAATCAAAGAACCGGCAAAACCAGTGAACCAGTGGTTCACTTAATTGTTTTTTTTAAAGAAAATTTAGAGATTTTTTTAATATTTAATAGAATTACATTTTATATACTTTAATTGAAAATCCATTATTTTAGTGTTTTAACAATCAATGAGGAACAACCAATGCAATATTATATTTTTTTTACATAAAGAATTACATAACCATTTTCTCATCATTGTGAATAATATTATTTTGTGTATGAAATTATGCAAATCAGTTACCATTTAAACATCAAATTACAACAATAGAACACAAATAAACAAGCCAAAACTTTGAAAATGAGATGAATATTAAATTTTGTTGTCTTGTTTTAAATATATATGTCTTTTAGGGTACTTGGGATTTATATTTTTTACATTGATCTTAATTTTAAAGACATTTTGATTATTTGCATGAAACAATAAAAATTTATATTGACAAATGATGATAGTTTTTTTAATTATAATTGTATTTTAGATAATCTAAAAAAATATATATAAATATTACATAATAATAAAGTCACACCAATTATACTGATCGAATCAGTAACCAGTAGGACTTTCAGTTCAATGACCGGTCCGATTTTAAAAACACTGGTTAGAAGGGACGAAAAGGTCTAGTCATGAAAGATAATTTTGGAAAGGAAAATAATTACTTGAGGAATGATATGTTAATTCTCCAAATATTATTAATTTTCCCAAATTGAATACATGCTAGCCTAATTTTTAGGCATAGTCCACAAAAATCAGAAAATTTCCAGAAAAACTTGAATCTAAGAAAATATTAAAATATTAATCAAACATTTATATTCTAATTTCACATTCCATTTCTTATATCTTTATCTATAATGCATTTTAGGTTCGTAAACTATGCATTAATTAATGTAGACAATAATCAATTTATAACTAACCGGCCGACACTTAACGGCTGAAATTCTAATAAGATTGAACATATTTAACTGATTGATAAAGAATTCTCAGGTATCAAAATAATCGTCAAAATTTCTACGCTATTTGATTTGAACTTTTTCACGTTACAACACACGGAGAAATATGTTTTTCTAAAATATTGAATTATTAACATTTTTAAAGTTGTTGAGATTAAACACATATTGAGTAATTGGAATTACATGTGGTGAGGTAAGATAGTCTTTTAAAAAAGTTACATTTCTTATAATCTAGTTGGGAAAATTTTCAAAATTGACTTTGATGTTAAATTAATCACATATGTGGCACTTTATTCCATGTATTATGATAAATGTGGAACTTTACTCTATATGTATATTTAGATGAAATGGTTAATAATGTTGTTATTTAATAACACTTCCTTCCCAAATTTTTTATTCCCTTGATATAGTTGTTCAATCAATTTGATCAAATTTTACAAAAAATATAATAAATAATTTAGTTAATTTATCCAACAATAATTTGATAATTTTATACTAACACTATATATATAACGTTATATATTAAAAAATATGATTTTACACTGTAACTAATGGAGTAAAACAATTGGCACAAAGAGAATTAGAAAACATATACAATAATAAAGAAAATTTATTTTCCAACTAATACGATCTAATATAGCGTTTGAAACTATTACTAAGGGTGAGTTTGGCTTAGCGATTCGAAAAATAATTATAGGATAATTAATTTTACTAAAATTGATTTTGGTAATAATTGATTATGATAATAATAAATTATAGAATAATTGCTTTTGTATAATAGCTTTTGTAAAAGTAACACTTTAGTTGCTTCTAAAATAAGTTGATTTTTTGCTTCTGAGGATCTCAAAAGTGATTATGATCTTGGGGGTCAAACACCATGGAAATCACGATTAAACAGAAGTAATTTTTATAGTCGGAGCCAAACACTTCAAAAATCACAATAGAGATGTAAAAGTAATTTTAAGAGCTCCAATCGCTGGCCAATTACTCACCCTAAATATTTTGATACAAATTCATAATATAATTAATAGTTGCAATTAATTACAAACTACTACGGAAATGTGGGGGAGAAGATTAACATTAGAATCCTCTGAAGAAAAAAAAAAGAACATTAGAAGAAACAAATAGACAGGTTCTTTTCCAACTAATATGAAATACATAGTTGCACGTGAAGTCAAGTGCATTAAAGCTTCACTCCAATTCAATCGATAATTTTTTTTCTCTTTTGAGATGTTGATTACAAAAATTCAATTATCAAATCTATTGATCACTAAGAAAGTACAGATAATTTTTATTTAATCAATTAAAAGAATATTCATTAACAAAACTAGTTTTGAATTAGTGAAAAAGTCATACTTCAAGTGATATTCGAACCCATTACCTCTAGGTTTAACGACGCCTCATCTTTGCCATTAGGCTGAACCAAAGAGTTTAAGAATGGACTAATTTTTCAACGTGAAAACATTGGGTGATTTGGCTGGATAAATTGAAAAAAAAATTTATTTTGGATCATTACAGGACTAAAATTGCTAAAATATTTTAGTTATGGGAATAAATTGCTAGCCCGAAAAGTTACGGAATTTTTTTTGTCAGCTAGCAATAGTTACGGGACAAAATTTACAATATTTTAAAAAAAAAATGTGGCGATTTATTGGTGGATTCATCAAGGAGGTGCACCAGGCTATGCACCTTTCTCTATGTTGCAACCATGTCAATGCATGGTGCATTGGGCCCTCCGATACTAGCCCGATTTGATATTCAGATTGAAGAGTTAATAGCTTTCCAGCCCGTAGTGAACTGGGGGCACACCACTTTCGGAGTAGAGGAAAGTCAGCATAGCCTACTGGGCCTAGAATCCTCCAACAATATTCCAACACTTTAATGCCCCGCTTGGTTACAAGCCCACACTACTTGGCTCGGCAATTAATAAGTATCATTAACTTAATTATAACATGCTTATTTATATTAACTTTCTTCTATGTGGGATGTTAGAAACTTAATTATAACATGGTTACTTTAATGCCCCGCTTTCTTCTGTTTGTAATTTCTAATTATGCAAGTAGCATTGACTCATAATTGAAAAGAAGTTTGGATACTGTTTATATTCTATTATTTGATTTTTGTTGCGTGATTTCATCGTGTCAAATAGAGCATGAAATAGAAGACATAATCTTTGAGATTGATATTAGTCATAATTTTCTATCGTGATCAAATTTGTTCGTAAATTTCTAAATCTGCACATAGCAACTGGATTTTTTTTTTTTTTGGGGAGATATATATCATCTTTTAGATCTAAAGAGTTTTGATCCCAATTCAGTAACTTAAATTCTAATGAAAGTACTAATTTTTTTTTTTTTTTTGGGAAATGGTGAAGAAGGCTTTTTCAATGAACGTAATAAAAAAGTAGAAAAGGAAGAAGTGATGTAAGGAAAAATTGTAGAAAACATTCCAAACTAATTAGTAATTTTAGATTTTTACTTCGAATTATATTCTACCGATATCATTTCGTAATTTAATATTTTTTCATAATATTGTCTTAAATTAATTACTAATTTTGGTATTTCGTTCCAAACTAAATCAACTTGTCGAATTTCATCCCGTAATTTACCATTTTGCATGAATTTAGTCCCAATATCAAATTTCTAATTTAATGGAAATAACGGTATTTCTTGTAATTAGTTTGGGACGAATTTTACCATATTGTATAATTGTTCATGCTACAATTTACCACTTCATGACATTTAAGCAGCCAAGTGACAATTTAACGTACGCATGCACAATTTTCGTCTTATAATTAACAGTGGGATGATATTTTAAAAAAAAATATTACATAACAGGACGAAATTCGATGTGATAATATAATTTAAAACAAAAACTCAAAATTACTGTAAACGTTTTCAAATTTTTTGCCCTTATTTAATTAGAACGTAAATCTCGTAAGTAAATTATGTGCTGTTAAACAAATTTTGAAATTTAATTTTCAGTGCGAAAAGGCCCAACATTTTCTCCCCTACGCGATAACAGTAATCTAGGGCCTTCTTGAAGTTCGGCCCACTAACGGCTCAATGCTACCCTTCCTATAATTTGTATTGCAGAGACTAAAATAAATTCGCCCCCAAGTACCATAAGCAATGCATAATTCCAGGCAATTACTTCTTTAAGCATCTTGTTAATTTTTTCGATAATTAATTGCAATTTACATCCTATGATATGCATAATATTTAATTTACCCTCCTATAATTCGAAATAGAAAACCCCTTTATACTACCTCAATGACATTTTTAAACTTAAAATATTATGAATTATTAAACTACTCATTTTATATGTGTGGTATTTTACCGTCATGTGTTATGATAAATATGGTATTTTATCTCCTATTTTATGATAAATATAGTACTTTATCCCCTATGTTATAAAAATATTTTTCATACGGATTCTTAATATCGATTCTCCTTTTGTATGACTACAGTGTCCATGAGAGCCTAGGAGATTATAGATAGGGAAAAAGAGAGAATCATATACTAGAAAGAGGAGTTAATGACAATTTATCCCCTTGTGATTTGCATTATGTTTAATTTACTTTCATGTGATTTGAAAAAGAGCATTTTATCTCCTTCTAATCTTATAAAAATTTTAAATCACCTATCTCATATTTTTAAACTTACAAAAATATGAATTGAGAAAATGCTTTTTATGTCCACTCTCAATTTCAGCGACTGAGTTATATTCTCATACTGAAGGGGGTCAGTTGCTTGTAGAATATTAAAATTTTAAATTATAAGAGGCTAGTTTTTTTTCCCAAGAATTTAGTATATTTCGAAGCGCAAATTACATTATGCTCAAAGTTCACATGTCAAGATAGAGCATTGTACGCAACAGCTGATATTTACAAGAAATCTTGATTGACAACTCTTTCGAAATTTCCAAATAGCAAGTCCTGAATCAATAGATGAATATTAAAAAATTCTGTTGATTTCAAGTTTTCAACTAATTAGCTCCTCCTGATCAATTTAATTCTGGCAAAACTTTTATGGCTCGACTGTTTTAAGAAAGTTTAAATATTAATGAGGAAAAAATCATGAACTTTGCATATTCAATTAATCACTAAGCTTTTCTGTCCTTTAAATACTTCCGTAAGTAAAAACTACTCTATATTTTAGTTTCGATTAACTTAAAATAATTTTTTTTCGAGTTTTCAATGGATATACATATATATATATATATATATATATATATATATATATATATATATATATATATATTCTTTTTGAAATTTTAATCCATACAACGCTATTGCAATAAAAGTGATGGATAAATATAAATTTGAGCTCCAGTGGATCCAGTCAAGTGAAAACAAGCTCTCATTTCCTAGCTACCGTTCTCTATTCACCGTTAGAAGATCATGGTCATTTAGGTCCAATTTATTTACTTTTGGTTTGGTCCTGCAATTTCGCGAAACTAACTCAAAATCATTCTAAATAAAATCTGAATATAGGTTTTGCGAAACCCAGATTTCAACTTATATATTCAGTTTAATAATCTCAAACTAATAAAGGATAATGATTTGACAAATACAACCTATTTTTCTCTATTAAAAAAAAATTGATTCTTCTTAATGAGAAACGCCTTCATACCTTTCTCTCTATTGCAACCATGTCAATGCATGGTGCACTGGGTTTCCAATACTGGCCCAATCGGTTCAGCTATTCAGATTGAAGAGTTAATAGCTTTCTAGTCCATAGTGAACTAGGGATACACCAATTTCAGTGTAGAGGAAAGTCAAAATAGCCTGTTGGGTCTAGAGTCCAACAATAATATTCCAACATTTTATTGCCCCACTTGGTTACAAATCCACGCTACTTGACTCGGCAATAATAAGTATCATTAACTTAATTATATCATGCTCATTTGTATTAACTTTCTTCTATGTTCATTTGTATTAACTTTCTTTTATGTGTGGGATATAAGAAACTATATTATTGATCACAGACACTTAACGATTAAAATTCCAATAGTGGAGAATGTTAAACTTTGCTTATTTACTTGCTTACCTGAAATAGTTGAATTTTATAAGCATTAAACATATTTCAACTGATTGATAGATAGGTAGTTAATGATGTAATATTTTTCAAGATCGGTTCTCAACCAAACTTAGCTTATCAAATCGTATGTTTATTTTTTAGGATTAAAAGTGTAGGATGTAAGCAAGAATTAAAAATTACATGCATTGCTGTGATGATATATGATTGATCAATTCATTTTTGCAATCAATTTCTTTAAAAAAAAAATATTCAGTTATCATTTTTTTTTTGCAGTCGATTGTATTTAACATAGTTTTGACAAATCTGTATAACATAGGTTGTACTAGTTCTATTCGAATATATTGAAAAAAAGAGTTAAAAAATGATATAGATTAGAAAAAATATAGATTGCTGAAATATATTTCATCGTACATTAACAAAAACTAAATTGGGAAGTATGAAGGGTTAGAAGCAGTGTTTTGAAAATCGAATTGGACCGGTCGGTTGACCTGGTTTAACCACTAATCAATTTTCAATTCGGTCCGACTTACCCCTAAAAACCAGTCTCGTGATTAACATTCGAATCGGTAAAATCGACTCCAAAATCAATAAAATCAAAGAACCGGCAAAACCAGTGAACCAGTGGTTCACTTAATTGTTTTTTTTAAAGAAAATTTAGAGATTTTTTTAATATTTAATAGAATTACATTTTATATACTTTAATTGAAAATTCATTATTTTAGTGTTTTAACAATCAATGAGGAACAACCAATGCAATATTATATTTTTTTTACATAAAGAATTACATAACCATTTTCTCATCATTGTGAATAATATTATTTTGTGTATGAAATTATGCAAATCAATTACCATTTAAACATCAAATTACAACAATAGAACCCAAATAAACAAGCCAAAACTTTGAAAATGAGATGAATTTTAAATTTTGTTGTCTTGTTTTAAATATATGTGTCTTTTAGGGTACTTGGGATTTATATTTTTGACATTGATCTTAATTTTAAAGACATTTTGATTATTTGCATGAAACAATAAAAATTTATATTGACAAATGATGATAGTTTTTTTAATTATAATTGTATTTTAGATAATCTAAAAATATATATATATATATATTACATAATAATAAAGTCACACCAATTATACTGATCGAATCAGTAACCACTAACCAGTAGGACTTTCAGTTCAATGACCGGTCCGATTTTAAAAACACTGGTTAGAAGGGACGAAAAGGTCTAGTCATGAAAGATAATTTTGGAAAGGAAAATAATTACTTGAGGAAAGATATGTTAATTCTCCAAATATTATTAATTTTCCCAAATTGAACACATGCTAGCCTAATTTTTAGGCATAGTCCACAAAAATCAGAAAATTTCCAGAAAAACTTGAATCTAAGAAAATATTAAAATATTAATCAAACATTTATATTCTAATTTCACATTCCATTTCTTATATCTTTATCTATAATGCATTTTAGGTTCGTAAACTATGCATTAATTAATGTAGACAATAATCAATTTATAACTAACCGGCCGACACTTGATTGAACATATTTAACTGATTGATAAAGAATTCTCAGGTATCAAAATAATCGTCAAAATTTCTACGCTATTTGATTTGAACTTTTTCACGTTACAACACACGGAGAAATATGTTTTTCTAAAATATTGAATTATTAACATTTTTAAAGTTGTTGAGATTAAACACATATTGAGTAATTGGAATTACATGTGGTGAGGTAAGATAGTCTTTTAAAAAAGTTACATTTCTTATAATCTAGTTGGGAAAATTTTCAAAATTGACTTTGATGTTAAATTAATCACATATGTGGCACTTTATTCCATGTATTATGATAAATGTGGAACTTTACTCTATATGTATATTTAGATGAAATGGTTAATAATGTTGTTATTTAATAACACTTCCTTCCCAAATTTTTTATTCCCTTGATATAGTTGTTCAATCAATTTGATCAAATTTTACAAAAAATATAATAAATAATTTAGTTAATTTATCCAACAATAATTTGATAATTTTATACTAACACTATATATATAACGTTATATATTAAAAAATATGATTTTACACTGTAACTAATGGAGTAAAACAATTGGCACAAAGAGAATTAGAAAACATATACAATAATAAAGAAAATTTATTTTCCAACTAATACGATCTAATATAGCGTTTGAAACTATAACTAAGGGTGAGTTTGGCTTAGCGATTCGAAAAGTAATTATAGGATAATTAATTTTACTAAAATTGATTTTGGTAATAATTGATTATGATAATAATAAATTATAGAATAATTGCTTTTGTATAATAGCTTTTGTAAAAGTAACACTTTAGTTGCTTCTAAAATAAGTTGATTTTTTGCTTCTGAGGATCTCAAAAGTGATTATGATCTTGGGGGTCAAACACCATGGAAATCACGATTAAACAGAAGTAATTTTTATAGTCGGAGCCAAACACTTCAAAAATCACAACAGAGATGTAAAAGTAATTTTAAGAGCTCCAATCGCTGGCCAATTACTCACCCTAAATATTTTGATACAAATTGATAATATAATTAATAGTTGCAATTAATTACAAACTACTACGGAAATGTGGGGGAGAAGATTAACATTAGAATCCTCTGAAGAAAAAAAAAAAAGAACATTAGAAGAAACAAATAGACAGGTTCTTTTCCAACTAATATGAAATACATAGTTGCACGTGAAGTCAAGTGCATTAAAGCTTCACTCCAATTCAATCGATAATTTTTTTTCTCTTTTGAGATGTTGATTACAAAAATTCTATTATCAAATCTATTGATCACTAAGAAAGTACAGATAATTTTTATTTAATCAATTAAAAGAATATTCATTAACAAAACTAGTTTTGAATTAGTGAAAAAGTCATACTTCAAGTGATATTCGAACCCATTACCTCTAGGTTTAACGACGCCTCATCTTTGCCATTAGGCTGAACCAAAGAGTTTAAGTATGGACTAATTTTTCAACGTGAAAACATTGGGTGATTTGGCTGGATAAATTGAAAAAAAAATTATTTTGGATCATTACAGGACTAAAATTGCTAAAATATTTTAGTTATAGGAATAAATTGCTAGCCCGAAAAGTTACGGAATTTTTTTTGTCAGCTAGCAATAGTTACGGGACAAAATTTACAATATTTTTTTAAAAAAAATGTGGCGGTTTATTGGTGGATTCATCAAGGAGGTGCACCAGGCTATGCACCTTTCTCTATGTTGCAACCATGTCAATGCATGGTGCATTGGGCCCTCCGATACTAGCCCAATTTGATATTCAGATTGAAGAGTTAATAGCTTTCCAGCCCGTAGTGAACTGGGGGCACACCACTTTCGGAGTAGAGGAAAGTCAGCATAGCCTACTGGGCCTAGAATCCTCCAACAATATTCCAACACTTTAATGCCCCGCTTGGTTACAAGCCCACGCTACTTGGCTCGGCAATTAATAAGTATCATTAACTTAATTATAACATGCTTATTTATATTAACTTTCTTCTATGTGGGTTGTTAGAAACTTAATTATAACATGGTTACTTTAATGCCCCGCTTTCTTCTGTTTGTAATTTCTAATTATGCAAGTAGCATTGACTCATAATTGAAAAGAAGTTTGGATACTGTTTATATTCTATTATTTGATTTTTGTTGCGTGATTTCATCGTGTCAAATAGAGCATGAAATAGAAGACATAATCTTTGAGATTGATATTAGTCATAATTTTCTATCGTGATCAAATTTGTTCGTAAATTTCTAAATCTGCACATAGCAACTGGATTTTTTTTTTTTTTGGGGAGATATATATCATCTTTTAGATCTAAAGAGTTTTGATCCCAATTCAGTAACTTAAATTCTAATGAAAGTACTAATTTTTTTTTTTTTTTTGGGAAATGGTGAAGAAGGCTTTTTCAATGAACGTAATAAAAAAGTAGAAAAGGAAGAAGTGATGTAAGGAAAAATTGTAGAAAACATTCCAAACTAATTAGTAATTTTAGATTTTTACTTCGAATTATATTCTACCGATATCATTTCGTAATTTAATATTTTTTCATAATATTGTCTTAAACTAATTACTAATTTTGGTATTTCGTCCCAAACTAAATCAACTTGTCGAATTTCATCCCGTAATTTACCATTTTGCATGAATTTAGTCCCAATATCAAATTTCTAATTTAATGGAAATAACGGTATTTCTTGTAATTAGTTTGGGACGAATTTTACCATATTGTATAATTGTTCATGCTACAATTTACCACTTCATGACATTTAAGCAGCCAAGTGACAATTTAACGTACGCATGCACAATTTTCGTCTTATAATTAACAGTGGGATGATATTTTAAAAAAAAATATTACATAACAGGACGAAATTCGATGTGATAATATAATTTAAAACAAAAACTCAAAATTACTGTAAACGTTTTCAAATTTTTTGCCCTTATTTAATTAGAACGTAAATCTCGTAAGTAAATTATGTGCTGTTAAACAAATTTTTAAATTTAATTTTCAGTGCGAAAAGGCCCAACATTTTCTCCCCTACGCGATAACAGTAATCTAGGGCCTTCTTGAAGTTCGGCCCACTAACGGCTCAATGCTACCCTTCCTATAATTTGTATTGCAGAGACTAAAATAAATTCGCCCCCAAGTACCATAAGCAATGCATAATTCCAGGCAATTACTTCTTTAAGCATCTTGTTAATTTTTTCGATAATTAATTGCAATTTACATCCTATGATATGCATAATATTTAATTTACCCTCCTATAATTCGAAATAGAAAACCCCTTTATACTACCTCAATGACATTTTTAAACTTAAAATATTATGAATTATTAAACTACTCATTTTATATGTGTGGTATTTTACCGTCATGTGTTATGATAAATATGGTATTTTATCTCCTATTTTATGATAAATATAGTACTTTATCCCCTATGTTATAAAAATATTTTTCATACGGATTCTTAATATCGATTCTCCTTTTGTATGACTACAGTGTCCATGAGAGCCTAGGAGATTATAGATAGGGAAAAAGAGATAGAATCATATACTAGAAAGAGGAGTTAATGACAATTTATCCCCTTGTGATTTGCATTATGTTCAATTTACTTTCATGTGATTTGAAAAAGAGCATTTTATCTCCTTATAATCTTATAAAAATTTCAAATCACCTATCTCATATTTTTAAACTTACAAAAATATGAATTGAGAAAATGCTTTTTATGTCCACTCTCAATTTCAGCGACTGAGTTATATTCTCATACTGAAGGGGGTCAGTTGCTTGTAGAATATTAAAATTTTAAATTATAAGAGGCTAGTTTTTTTTCCCAAGAATTTAGTATATTTCGAAGCGCAAATTACATTATGCTCAAAGTTCACATGTCAAGATAGAGCATTGTACGCAACAGCTGATATTTACAAGAAATCTTGATTGACAACTCTTTCGAAATTTCCAAATAGCAAGTCCTGAATCAATAGATGAATATTAAAAAATTCTGTTGATTTCAAGTTTTCAACTAATTAGCTCCTCCTGATCAATTTAATTCTGGCAAAACTTTTATGGCTCGACTGTTTTAAGAAAGTTTAAATATTAATGAGGAAAAAATCATGAACTTTGCATATTCAATTAATCACTAAGCTTTTCTGTCCTTTAAATACTTCCGTAAGTAAAAACTACTCTATATTTTAGTTTCGATTAACTTAAAATAATTTTTTTTCGAGTTTTCAATGGATATACATATACATATATATATATATATATATATTCTTTTTGAAATTTTAATCCATACAACGCTATTGCAATAAAAGTGATGGATAAATATAAATTTGAGCTCCAGTGGATCCAGTCAAGTGAAAACAAGCTCTCATTTCCTAGCTACCGTTCTCTATTCACCGTTAGAAGATCATGGTCATTTAGGTCCAATTTATTTACTTTTGGTTTGGTCCTGCAATTTCGCGAAACTAACTCAAAATCATTCTAAATAAAATCTGAATATAGGTTTTGCGAAACCCAGATTTCAACTTATATATTCAGTTTAATAATCTCAAACTAATAAAGGATAATGATTTGACAAATACAACCTATTTTTCTCTATTAAAAAAAAATTGATTCTTCTTAATGAGAAACGCCTTCATACCTTTCTCTCTATTGCAACCATGTCAATGCATGGTGCACTGGGTTTCCAATACTGGCCCAATCGGTTCAGCTATTCAGATTGAAGAGTTAATAGCTTTCTAGTCCATAGTGAACTAGGGATACACCAATTTCAGTGTAGAGGAAAGTCAAAATAGCCTGTTGGGTCTAGAGTCCAACAACAATATTCCAACATTTTAATGCCCCACTTGGTTACAAATCCACGCTACTTGACTCGGCAATAATAAGTATCATTAACTTAATTATATCATGCTCATTTGTATTAACTTTCTTCTATGTTCATTTGTATTAACTTTCTTTTATGTGTGGGATATAAGAAACTATATTATTGATCACAGACACTTAACGATTAAAATTCCAATAGTGGAGAATGTTAAACTTTGCTTATTTACTTGCTTACCTGAAATAGTTGAATTTTATAAGCATTAAACATATTTCAACTGATTGATAGATAGGTAGTTAATGATGTAATATTTTTCAAGATCGGTTCTCAACCAAACTTAGCATATCAAATCGTATGTTTATTTTTTAGGATTAAAAGTGTAGGATGTAAGCAAGAATTAAAAATTACATGCATTGCTGTGATGATATATGATTGATCAATTCATTTTTGCAATCAATTTCTTTAAAAAAAAATATTCAGTTATCATTTTTTTTTTGCAGTCGATTGTATTTAACAGAGTTTTGACAAATCTGTATGACATAGGTTGTACTAGTTCTATTCGAATATATTGAAAAAAAGAGTTAAAAAATGATATAGATTAGAAAAAATATAGATTGCTGAAATATATTTCATCGTACATTAACAAAAACTAAATTGGGCAGTATGAAGGGTTAGAAGCAGTGTTTTGAAAATCGAATTGGACCGGTCGGTTGACCTGGTTTAACCACTAATCAATTTTCAATTCGGTCCGACTTACCCCTAAAAACCAGTCTCGTGATTAACATTCGAATCGGTAAAATCGACTCCAAAATCAATAAAATCAAAGAACCGGCAAAACCAGTGAACCAGTGGTTCACTTAATTGTTTTTTTTAAAGAAAATTTAGAGATTTTTTTAATATTTAATAGAATTACATTTTATATACTTTAATTGAAAATTCATTATTTTAGTGTTTTAACAATCAATGAGGAACAACCAATGCAATATTATATTTTTTTTACATAAAGAATTACATAACCATTTTCTCATCATTGTGAATAATATTATTTTGTGTATGAAATTATGCAAATCAATTACCATTTAAACATCAAATTACAACAATAGAACCCAAATAAACAAGCCAAAACTTTGAAAATGAGATGAATTTTAAATTTTGTTGTCTTGTTTTAAATATATGTGTCTTTTAGGGTACTTGGGATCTATATTTTTGACATTGATCTTAATTTTAAAGACATTTTGATTATTTGCATGAAACAATAAAAATTTATATTGACAAATGATGATAGTTTTTTTAATTATAATTGTATTTTAGATAATCTAAAAATATATATATAAATATTACATAATAATAAAGTCACACCAATTATACTGATCGAATCAGTAACCAGTAGGACTTTCAGTTCAATGACCGGTCCGATTTTAAAAACACTGGTTAGAAGGGACGAAAAGGTCTAGTCATGAAAGATAATTTTGGAAAGGAAAATAATTACTTGAGGAAAGATATGTTAATTCTCCAAATATTATTAATTTTCCCAAATTGAACACATGCTAGCCTAATTTTTAGGCATAGTCCACAAAAATCAGAAAATTTCCAGAAAAACTTGAATCTAAGAAAATATTAAAATATTAATCAAACATTTATATTCTAATTTCACATTCCATTTCTTATATCTTTATCTATAATGCATTTTAGGTTCGTAAACTATGCATTAATTAATGTAGACAATAATCAATTTATAACTAACCGGCCGACACTTAACGGCTGAAATTCTAATAAGATTGAACATATTTAACTGATTGATAAAGAATTCTCAGGTATCAAAATAATCGTCAAAATTTCTACGCTATTTGATTTGAACTTTTTCACGTTACAACACACGGAGAAATATGTTTTTCTAAAATATTGAATTATTAACATTTTTAAAGTTGTTGAGATTAAACACATATTGAGTAATTGGAATTACATGTGGTGAGGTAAGATAGTCTTTTAAAAAAGTTACATTTCTTATAATCTAGTTGGGAAAATTTTCAAAATTGACTTTGATGTTAAATTAATCACATATGTGGCACTTTATTCCATGTATTATGATAAATGTGGAACTTTACTCTATATGTATATTTAGATGAAATGGTTAATAATGTTGTTATTTAATAACACTTCCTTCCCAAATTTTTTATTTCCTTGATATAGTTGTTCAATCAATTTGATCAAATTTTACAAAAAATATAATAAATAATTTAGTTAATTTATCCAACAATAATTTGATAATTTTATACTAACACTATATATATAACGTTATATATTAAAAAATATGATTTTACACTGTAACTAATGGAGTAAAACAATTGGCACAAAGAGAATTAGAAAACATATACAATAATAAAGAAAATTTATTTTCCAACTAATACGATCTAATATAGCGTTTGAAACTATTACTAAGGGTGAGTTTGGCTTAGCGATTCGAAAAGTAATTATAGGATAATTAATTTTACTAAAATTGATTTTGGTAATAATTGATTATGATAATAATAAATTATAGAATAATTGCTTTTGTATAATAGATTTTGTAAAAGTAACACTTTAGTTGCTTCTAAAATAAGTTGATTTTTTGCTTCTGAGGATCTCAAAAGTGATTATGATCTTGGGGGTCAAACACCATGGAAATCACGATTAAACAGAAGTAATTTTTATAGTCGGAGCCAAACACTTCAAAAATCACAATAGAGATGTAAAAGTAATTTTAAGAGCTCCAATCGCTGGCCAATTACTCACCCTAAATATTTTGATACAAATTGATAATATAATTAATAGTTGCAATTAATTACAAACTACTACGGAAATGTGGGGGAGAAGATTAACATTAGAATCCTCTGAAGAAAAAAAAAAAGAACATTAGAAGAAACAAATAGACAGGTTCTTTTCCAACTAATATGAAATACATAGTTGCACGTGAAGTCAAGTGCATTAAATCTTCACTCCAGTTCAATCGATAATTTTTTTTCTTTCTTTTGAGATGTTGATTACAAAAATTCTATTATCAAATCTATTGATCACTAAGAAAGTACAAGTAATTTTTATTTAATCAATTAAAAGAATATTCATTAACAAAACTAGTTTTAAATTAGTGAAAAAGTCATACTTCAAGTGATATTCGAACACACCTCTAGGTTTAACGACGCCTCATCTTTGCCATTAGGCTGAACCAAAGAGTTTAAGTATGGACTAATTTTTCAACGTTAAAACATTGGGTGATTTGGCTGGATAAATTGAAAAAAAAAATATTTTGGATCATTACAGGACTAAAATTGCTAAAATATTTTAGATAGGAATAAATTGCTAGCCCGAAAAGTTACGGAATTTTTTTTGTCAGCTAGCAATAGTTACGAGACAAATTTTACAATATTTTTTTAAAAAAAAATGTGGCGGTTTTTTGGTGGATTCATCAAGGAGGTGCACCAGGCTATGCACCTTTCTCTCTGTTGCAACCATGTCAATGCATGGTGCATTGGGCCCTCCGATACTAGCCCAATTTGATATTCAGATTGAAGAGTTAATAGCTTTCCAGCCCGTAGTGAACTGGGGGCACACCACTTTCGGAGTAGAGGAAAGTCAGCATAGCCTACTGGGCCTAGAATCCTCCAACAATATTCCAACACTTTAATGCCCCGCTTGGTTACAAGCCCACGCTACTTGGCTCGGCAATTAATAAGTATCATTAACTTAATTATAACATGCTTATTTATATTAACTTTCTTCTATGTGGGATGTTAGAAACTTAATTATAACATGGTTACTTTAATGCCCCGCTTTCTTCTGTTTGTAATTTCTAATTATGCAAGTAGCATTGACTCATAATTGAAAAGAAGTTTGGATACTGTTTATATTCTATTATTTGATTTTTGTTGCGTGATTTCATCGTGTCAAATAGAGCATGAAATAGAAGACATAATCTTTGAGATTGATATTAGTCATAATTTTCTATCGTGATCAAATTTGTTCGTAAATTTCTAAATCTGCACATAGCAACTGGATTTTTTTTTTTTTTGGGAGATATATATCATCTTTTAGATCTAAAGAGTTTTGATCCCAATTCAGTAACTTAAATTCTAATGAAAGTACTAATTTTTTTTTTTTTTTTGGGAAATGGTGAAGAAGGCTTTTTCAATGAACGTAATAAAAAAGTAGAAAAGGAAGAAGTGATGTAAGGAAAAATTGTAGAAAACATTCCAAACTAATTAGTAATTTTAGATTTTTACTTCGAATTATATTCTACCGATATCATTTCGTAATTTAATATTTTTTCATAATATTGTCTTAAACTAATTACTAATTTTGGTATTTCGTCCCAAACTAAATCAACTTGTCGAATTTCATCCCGTAATTTACCATTTTGCATGCGCAATTTTCGTCTTATAATTAACAGTGGGATGATATTTGAAAAAAAATATTACATAACAGGACGAAATTCGATGTGATAATATAATTTAAAACAAAAACTCAAAATTACTGTAAACGTTTTCAAATTTTTTGCCCTTATTTAATTAGAACGTAAATCTCGTAAGTAAATTATGTGCTGTTAAACAAATTTTGAAATTTAAATTTCAGTACGAAAAGGCCCCACATTTTCTCCCCTACGCGATAACAGTAATCTAGATTCTAGGGCCTTCTTGAAGTTCGGCCCACTAACGGCTCAATGCTACCCTTCCTATAATTTGTATTGCAGACACTAAATTAAATTCGCCCAAGTACCAGCATAATTCCAGGCAATTACTTCTTTAAGCATCTTGTTAATTTTTTCGATAATTAATTGCAATTTACCTTCTATGATATGCATAATATTTAATTTACCCTCTTATAATTCGAAATTGAAAACCCCTTTATACTACGTCGCTCAATGACATTTGTAAACTTAAAATATTATGAATTATTAAAGTACTCTTTTTTTATATTTGGTATTTTACAGTCATGTGTTATGATAAATATGGTATTTTATCTCCTATTTTATGATAAATGTTGTACTTTATCCCCTATGTTATAAAAATATTTTTCATACGCATTCTAAATATCAATTCTCCCTTTGTATGACTACAGTGTCCATGAGAGCCTAGGAGATTATAGATAGGGAAAAAGAGATAGAATCGTATACTATACTAAAAAGAGGAGTTAATGACAATTTATCCCCTTGTGATTTGCATTATATTCAATTTACTTTCATGTAATTTGAAAAAGAGCATTTTATCTCTTTATAATCTTATAAAAATTTCAAATCACCTATCTCATATTTTAAATTTAAAAAATATGAATTGAGAAAATGCTTTTTATTTCCACTCTCAATTTCAGCGACTGAGTTATATTCTCATACTGAAGGGGGTCAGTTGCTTGTAAAATATTAAAATTTTAAATTATAAGAGGCTAGTTTTTTTTTCCCAAGAATTTAGTCTCATTCGAAGCGCAAATTACATTTTGCTCAAAGTTTACATGTCAAGATAGAGCATTGTACGCCACAGCTGATATTTACAAGAAATCTTGTTTGACAACTCTTTCGAAATTTCCAAAAAGCAAGTCCTGAATCAATAGATGAATATTAAACAATTCTGTTGATTTCAAGTTTTCAACTAATTAGCTCTCCTGATCAATTTAATTCTGGCAAAACTTTTATGGCTCGACTGTTTTAAGAAAGTTTAATAATTAATGAGGAAAAAATCATGAACTTTGCATATTCAATTAATCACTAAGCTTTTCGGTCCTTTAAATATTTCCGTAAGTGTTACGCTCTGTTGGTCCCAAAAGTGGTCAGATGAGATCTAGAGGGGGGGGGGGGTGAATAGATCTCATAAAACTTTAAAACTTTTTCTCTAACTTTTTCTGTCAGCAGACTAAGCTGATCAGGAGTTCGTAAGACTACTAAGCTGTTCGCGCACAAAGCTTTGAGCAGCAGAGTTGACCACTCATCTGATTTCACTAGGCTGATTCAGATATACTCAGAGTTTCAAAACTTGTATGCAGCGGATATATCAAGTATGTTTTTCAAACAAGTTTATCTTTCAAAGTTTTACCCCAGTTTTACAAAATTCTTTTCAAAACATTTTTAACAGTTGAATGCTCTTTTTGAAATATGCAAGAAGAGAATGCAGATGTAAAACACCGATATTTTTATAGTGGTTATATGGATCAAAGTCCTTTAGTCCACTCTTCCAAGTCACATAGATCTTGGGTTATACTATAATCACAAAGTTTACAGTATACTCTGCTTACGCCGAACAACAAATGAACTGGCCGTAAGTTCGCAATAGGAAATCACAAAGAAAACCTATTCTACAGAGTGTTATCACTTCACAAAGATGGATAACAGCTCCTCGCAACACTCAGTATAGGAAATCACTCAGAAGACCTATACTACGAAGTTATATCACTCACAAAGATGGATATAAGCTTCTTCTCTTTACAGTTGAATGTCACTCAGACAAACAAGAGCTTGAGCTCTGTTCTTCAACGATTTCGGCTCCGTCAACAAATGACTTTGCTTGTGATCAGACGACTCAACTGATGGATCTTGCTCTATAGATGTGATTTTGAATTGTGCAAGTCTCTTTTTAGATCTTCAGTTAGTCTTCTATTTATACTCTTGGATTTGAAATTCTGCCCGTTGAAGATGTGACAGAATTCTACAGTCCTCGAGTTCTGGTCCCCATTTTCTGGAACGGTTCCCTGCAACTGCTCACTGTACACTCTGCTGTACGGATATCTGCTTTCTGTCAGTCGCATTTAATGCACTCAGCATTGTTACCGTTGGTAAGCTTACTGACCATCTTCACTCTGCTGATGGGAGTACTCTGCTGATGATCACTCTACTGATGATCACTCGGCTGATGGCTACTCGGCTGTTTCAAGAATGAACACATCTATCTTGACTCGGCTGATGATAACCAATCTGATCTTCACTGATCTGATATCCCACTCGGCTGATTCGGTCACATAGCTTCCAGACCTTGAGATAGGTTTCACTAAGCTGTTCTTAGTTGATGACTTAACCTTTTGATCTTCAAAACCATTTTGGCCTTTTTGTCATCTTCAAAACCTTCTCCAATATTAACCAACAATTTCCCCCTTTTTGATGATGACAAAACCTTCAACTAAGAACGTCTTCTAAGTCTTCAGATTTGGTCTTCATACCTTGAGATGGAAATTTATTGATCTGATACAACTTTCAAAAATTACCAATAGTTGGTTCTTTTCCCTTTTCTGATCTTCTGTTTAAAGGGTTCTTAGTTGCATCCTTTATCTTCCCCCTTTTTGTCATCAACAATAATACTTGAGTTGCATCTCTTCTTCCCCTTTTTCTCTTTATAGGATTGCAAACTTAGTATGATGAAGACAATTAGGTGAGTACTAGGCTGATTTAGGTAGTCTTCGTTGCTGTTTATCACTCCAGCTTAGAAAATTTCCCCCTAACTTCAAGAATTGATACCACTTATTGGTATTTGTGGTCTGATTCCACTTGTAGTCTGATTCTACTTGTAGTCAGATACTACTTGTAAATCAGATTAGTCAGCTGATATCACTTATTGATGTGATAACACTTGCTGATACCACTTGATGTAGTACATTCTTGAATAACACTTGGCTGTTGAGTTCCAGTCGGCTGATTAAGAAGCAGTCTTCTGATAGCTTCATTTTGACTTATTGAAAACTTCATCTTTATTTAGGAGTACCGCTAGTCGTACACGTTCCCCCTAAGTTTAAGAATCCGTGGTCAAGTAGTCTGATGAGAGTTTCTCTTCAAAGACACTCAGCCGTTGAATTCCAGTAAGCTGTTCTGGGTTACTCTTCTGATAAGTTCCCCCTCAACTTATGAATCCAAAATCAACAAACCATTTTTCTTTGTCACATGGTTGACTTGTTGGTTTCTGATGGTCTTTATACCACTTGTAATCCTTTGATAGGCTTCAGCTTTCCAACAATCTTGCTTCCTTGAAATCTCCAAATGTAGTGTCTACCACTTGAATTATACCACTTTGTTGATACCACTTATTTGATAACACACTTTTAGGTACATGCTTGCTGGTGAGACCACTTGTTGAACTTGGTGAAATTTGCAAGGCAGTCAACTCATCTTTGTCATCTCACATGCACTTCACCTGTAAAACAAATGACTAATTTTGGTACCCTTTATTTATTGGGTCCAGCATGGTTAGTATAACCTTTGACATGTGATGATCTAGTGACTTATGTTTTATCATGCTGATATCACTTGTCATTATGATATCACTTTCTAGTCATGATTAAAACAATGCTCATAAGCAAGGTAAGATGCATGAAATGTGTGATAAATATGCATATTGAAATGAGGATGGCAATCAGCACAATGAACATGATCAACATGATAATATGAATAAGCATAATGCATGTCATAATAACAATTATCATACTGTGATTCAAATTCTTGCCAGATAATTTATTTTTGCCTCAATTTCTTACCTGAGTTATTTAATAACTCACCTTAGATTTAGCAGACTTGACATTTAAATTTTACTCCTATCAGCAGCCTATTCGGCTGATGGGTTTTAGTAGTCTGATTCGTCTTAGGTAGCTTACTAGGTTTTCTAACCTGTTGAGCATCAGTAGACTTCTTCTTTTAAGCCTCTGATTTCTTTTTGTTTAGAAAATGATGCAAGTTTTTCTTTTAAATTTCATTTATATTTTCAAAACAAACTGCATACTCAGCTTTTAGAGTTTCATTCTCATGCTCAAGCTTTTTGGTAGTCAGCTGATTCTTGAGGTTTTTCAACCTGAAGTTTCAGTGATCTGATTTGCCCATTTTAGCAGAGTCATCTCTTCCTTAAGCTTGGCAAATGCACAGACACTATTTGAATTTGTAATTCAGCATTTATTCAAACGATTCAAATAGTGCATTTAATTAATAGTGGAAGTTACCTCAGATTCAGAATCATCAGATTCTATGACAGTTAAGCATAGAGTTTCAGGTACTTCTTCAAATTCTTTATCAGACGACTGATTGTCTGAATAAGATATGCCGGAGTTTATTAGCTTTGCTGCATCAGCTAACTTTGATTTGCTCTTTGTAAGCTTACGCTCCTTATTGGTACGCTTTTCCTTTTCAGCTAACTTCTCAGATGATGAGTGTGGATGACCTCTGATCAAGAGTCCATACTCTTTGTCATTGTTGTCTCTAATAATTGCTTTAGAGGAATCCCTGTTTTCCTGAAAATGATTAGAAGAAGATGAAGTAGCATTTTTATATTTTAATTTCATTTTCT
Organism: Penstemon eatonii; assembly: GCA_038501285.1. Lineage (NCBI taxonomy): Eukaryota > Viridiplantae > Streptophyta > Magnoliopsida > Lamiales > Plantaginaceae > Penstemon > Penstemon eatonii. The sequence continues at coordinate 48,091,932 of CM076714.1, forward strand.
TCTTGTAGAACTTCTCAAAATCATTTAGCAGCAGGGTAACGTCGTCAGCAGTGTAGACTTTTTCTGAACTCAGCAGAGTCTTCTGTTTTGACTTGTCTGCTGATTTTCTTGACTTGTCTGACGCCATTAGAGCAGCAGTAGGGTCTGAACTGGTTGACACTTCTAATCCCATTCTTGGCATCTGATACTCATATGCTTTGAGGGATGAGAACAGTTCGGAAAGGGAAATCTTCCCTAAATCCCTTGATTCTTCCATGGCTGTCACCTTCATGTTGAATTTAGGTGGCAAGGCCTTGAGAACCTTTGCGGTGATCTCCTTGTTCGAAAATTCTTTACCAAACCTTAGAACTTCATTCAGAGCTTTGGTGAATCTGGTATCCATCTGATCAATCGTTTCACCAGACTTCATCTTGAATTTTTCAAACTCCTCAAGAGCCACACTGAGCTTGTGTTCTTTGATAGCGTCGTTTCCTTCGCTTAGCTCGCAGACTTTATCCCACATCTCTTTGGCAGATTTGAAATGCTTGATCTTCTGGAATCTTTCTTCGTCTACAGCTTTGAACATAATGAGCTTAGCCTTTTTATCAAGATTTACTAACTTGACTTCTTTGGGAGTCAGCTCATCCAGCTCTTTGTCAACTATCTGATCTGGTTCGCCAGCAACCTTCACAGTCTTCTGAAATCTGAATGGTCCTTTTGTGAAACAAGTAAGCATGTTGTTGTCATAAGCGGCAAGAAGGATTTCCATTCTGATTTTCCAGCTTTCAAAGTCCATAAGGCCAATGTGAGGAACATGGCTTATGACATCCATTTTTCAAAAAGTTTTTGATTTTCAAAATATGCTTTTTTTTTTTTTTTTTTTTTGAAAAATTTGAAAAACACACCTTGGATCAAGTTCGTTTGATCAGGCAACTGATTCTAATGAACCACCAGTTGAATGCTCTTTTTGAAATATGCAAGAAGAGAATGCAGATGTAAAACACCGATATTTTTATAGTGGTTATATGGATCAAAGTCCTTTAGTCCACTCTTCCAAGTCACATAGATCTTGGGTTATACTATAATCACAAAGTTTACAGTATACTCTGCTTACGCCGAACAACAAATGAACTGGCCGTAAGTTCGCAATAGGAAATCACAAAGAAAACCTATTCTACAGAGTGTTATCACTTCACAAAGATGGATAACAGCTCCTCGCAACACTCAGTATAGGAAATCACTCAGAAGACCTATACTACGAAGTTATATCACTCACAAAGATGGATATAAGCTTCTTCTCTTTACAGTTGAATGTCACTCAGACAAACAAGAGCTTGAGCTCTGTTCTTCAACGATTTCGGCTCCGTCAACAAATGACTTTGCTTGTGATCAGACGACTCAACTGATGGATCTTGCTCTATAGATGTGATTTTGAATTGTGCAAGTCTCTTTTTAGATCTTCAGTTAGTCTTCTATTTATACTCTTGGATTTGAAATTCTGCCCGTTGAAGATGTGACAGAATTCTACAGTCCTCGAGTTCTGGTCCCCATTTTCTGGAACGGTTCCCTGCAACTGCTCACTGTACACTCTGCTGTACGGATATCTGCTTTCTGTCAGTCGCATTTAATGCACTCAGCATTGTTACCGTTGGTAAGCTTACTGACCATCTTCACTCTGCTGATGGGAGTACTCTGCTGATGATCACTCTACTGATGATCACTCGGCTGATGGCTACTCGGCTGTTTCAAGAATGAACACATCTATCTTGACTCGGCTGATGATAACCAATCTGATCTTCACTGATCTGATATCCCACTCGGCTGATTCGGTCACATAGCTTCCAGACCTTGAGATAGGTTTCACTAAGCTGTTCTTAGTTGATGACTTAACCTTTTGATCTTCAAAACCATTTTGGCCTTTTTGTCATCTTCAAAACCTTCTCCAATATTAACCAACACGCTCCAAATACGAGTGCGTAGAAACGCAAGTATACGGTCGCTTTCAAGTAATAAAGTGGTAAAGGGTGTCGAACCCACGAGGAATCTAACGAATAATTATCAAGATCTATTCTAATATCTTACGCGAACTTATGTGATTAAAAGTAGTAGGTTTGTAGTTTGTTTGAACACATAAAAGTGAAATGAATAAAAACACAATACTTTGATTTGATTAGATAAAGGTTCCTAGATTTCCATGTCACTAAGAGTAATCCAATCTCGAACGATTCACAAATTAATGACTATACTTATGTTTGTTGTTCAAAGTTTCATAATTTATTCATACGTATCTTTCGATATCGTACGAACCTACCAAAGTAAACTAATTCAATTTATGTCTAAAAGGATTAAGCTTAAATGATGCTTTAGTTCCCAAACCTTAATAGAACATGAAATGACCTAGGTATAATCCTATCCTAAAATCAAATCACAACCTAGTTTCATAATCTAATCTTTAATCAACTATATCTAGCAATTAAAGATCAATCCATTTCATCCTATGGTTGGCCTAACTACAAGTTGACAAAGGCTCAAACTAGATTAACAAACACATGTAAGCATAGCAACAATCATAAACTCATCATTCAATCATAGATCCATCAAAGCTTCATGAAAACCTAGGAGTTAAATGCTTAGCTACTCATATTTATCAATAAAACATTCATTACATTCAACATATTCATAAGTACAAGATAAATATAAAGGTTAGAGATAAGCTTATGTAATGGAAGCCACTACAACTCTTCTCTCAAGCTTCTTTAGTCTTCCAACCAAAGCTCCAAGCAAGAACTCTTCTTCTTTTCAATGGAGGCAAGAGATATTTTCTTTTCTTCAAGTGTAAGTAAGTTGTAAGAGTTGTTTAATGAATTCCAACTTCTAACCTTATAACCTAGCAAACTATCACCCACTCATGCCTAAATTACCCCAAAAACTATAGTAACAAAGGCCAAAAGATCCCTAAAGGATGTTGTATTTACAAGTGGGAGAAGGGCTATATACAAAAAGGCCCTCAAAAGTCGCTGAAAAACAGAGCAGACCTCGCCGCGGCGAGGTTTATGCCGTAGAATACTTGGTTTGTTCTGCCACCACCTCGCCGCGGCGAGGTTCATGCCGTAGGCAAACTAGCATTTTCTGCCACCAGCTCGCCGCGGCGAGCCTCCACCTCGCCGCGGTGAGGTGAGGTATGCCCATCTACTTGATTTCTTTTGGCTTTTAATATCGTTAGGTACTTCCCGCGGTCGATAGTGACTTGCAATTCACGCAAGAAATGTTCCGGAAGTGCTTCAATGCGCCAAATCCTGCAAATCACCGACAAACCAAGTAAAAACACGAACAAAACACGAAAAACGAACAAAGGCCAAACAAAGGGCCAAGAGCACAAAAGACGCGACAAACACGCAAAGACACACGGAAACTCGGATCAAAATAAGATGTTTTGGGCTTAAAGAGATAGGTAATAACGACGTTTTCACGGCGTTATCAACACCCCCAAACTTAAACACTTGCTCGTCCTCGAGCAAAGAAAACAAAACAAGAACAAAACAAGCATGCTTGAGATCAAATCACCAAAGCTTAACACGTTCGAATTATTCTCAAAACAAGCTCCACGTGTGTGTGTGATGGCTTTTGGCTAGATTCTATCTTAAGTGATTAATTCCCGATAGGTCAAAATCATCGGTTCTATTTGCATGGGCTTCTAATGCTTAACAAAGAATCCCTCCTAGCCGTAGACTGCAAACTTAATGCTCAAATCACTTCACGAGACTAAGTTATAGGTAATTTAAGAGTGTTGTCCCTATTCTTGAGTTAATTGACGATTTTAGCTCCTAACTCTTTTTTCACCATTCTTTGCTTTTCTTTTGATTTACAATAATAACATAGCACTTTGTGCTTTACAAGAATATTGCGATACGATACTTGCACTAATGGCGAACTTTATGCAATTTTGCTTTTGTGGGCTACTAGCTCCACTCTTTTCTTTCCATTACAACTTTTGCACTAAAGCAATGAAATAGAGTAATTACAAAAAATGATCAATGAAAACTAGCAATTGAAGGCTTAGCCTTTCTTTTATCTCTTAGAAGTCCGTACATTTTAGCAACTTCTCTACTCATTTCTTTTAAGAGTTAGGTGTTTAAAAGTCTTTCATTCTCGAAAAGGGTTTACTCCCCCAAACTTAGGCCATTTATGCTCTTTTTACATTTAATTTCCAAGCTAAAGATTGGAGCGATTTTAAGTTAAGCAAAAGGAGTCCTAGATCCTATTATCGCTAAAGTTCGTTATCCACTTTAAATATAATCATAGCCATTGCCAATGTGTCTTAAACTTTGTAGAGCATGTTCAAATAATAATAAGAATTTGAAAAATTTTGGCGGGTCGACCTAGCATGCAATAAATGACCTTACTCCCCCAAACTTAAAATGCACAATGTCCCCATTGTGTGAATTGAGAGTGACAGAATAAGGTACGACACGACAAAACAAAAGCAAAACAAAACAAAACAAAACGAAACGAAACGGTAAACGAGCGAGCACGGCTCTAAATAAGTTCAACAAGCACAAATTGTAAGTTGAAACAAGTAAACAAGCTAATGTCTCAAAAGAGCGAAGTAGCAAAACAGTACAAGACGAAAAATAGAATAAAACATTGTAAGATCAATAGAAACCGACGGGACTGCGTAAATTTAAAACCAACGTCCCTTTTTGTATGCATCCCGTGGTTGCTCTTGTCTTCAACGATTTCGCGCATTGAGTGCACGCTCTTCTGCATCATCAAAATGTAGCTCGTCTCCTTGATCCATCGGAGGCCGTGGAGGCAAATTGATACGCTCAGGAAAAGTATTCTGGGGAAAGGCATTGTACCGGTCGTCTCCGAAACATACCGAGCCAGCTGGTCTTGCCTATCAATCATGACATCTTGCCTGTTACTCATGGCTTGAACAAGCTGAATCAATCTGCCAATATCATCTCTGGTTCCTATCTGCGCCTGACCGCTTGGTTGCTCATCAACCTGTGCCTCTTCCTGTCCATCCCTACCCTCTTGATCCGGTTGATCCTCAGGTTCTGCCTGATCCTCTGGTTCAGCCTGACTGTACAAGTAAGTTTTATTGTTGTAAGGACTCGTATAGTCCAACTGCAAGGTCCTGCAGATAGCTAATGTGTTGATCGGGGTAGGCAACTTAATGACTTCACCAACTTCTTCAAAGTCAACCATTGCCTCTCTACATAATCCGTCTATGAGGTGCGGAAACAAAAAACTCCTGCTGTTATAATTCGTTCTCGAAATGGTTTCCTCGAGCACCTCATATATTACCCGACCTACATTGAGGGAACGCCCACGGGTGAGTGAATAGAGTAAGGGGATGCGATCCTCACCGTAGCTTGTGTTAAACGTGGCAGGACGGAAGTGCGAAAGTATTGCGTTCCAAATACTAATACGCAAACACGCAAGTATACGGTCGTTACAAGTAATATAAAATGATAAGTACATACCGAGTATCGAATCCCAACGAATGGGTAAAAGGTGGGAATAAACGAATCAAACGACGGCTTATTTATCTAAGAACGCTTGATACAAAATGATCGAACCCAAATATTGATAAGGGTGATTTTATTTAACTAAAAGCGGTAAAGTAAATCTAACTACGAAAGCGGGTAAATGGGGAGTTAATTATGTGGTAAGGAGGATTCATAAGCGATCAGTTAAAGCAGATAAATTATGCGGTTGCTAGGTTAGATATGCAAACAATCCTAGATTTAGTTGTTGTTTGTGAGTTCAAATTAGTTAAGTCTCCCTATCGGTTTGACCTAACTCTACCAATCTACCCAGACTCTCCATCTCCGGATCAATAACGAACATCGCTGTCATCCGATGCTCTAAGGAAAGTCCGAATCCATTAGAGGACTCTAAGGTGTGCCGTTGTCACCCGGGACCTAAGACTAACCCAAATCCCCGAATAAAGAGAATCTAAGTTATTTGGTGCATTCACGAACGAACCCATTATACAAACACGGACCAAACTAGGTATATACCTATCCTAGGTTGAAATCCACAAATCGTCACTCGCCTAACCTTCAACGTTTTAGGTTGCATTAAAGGTAGATGGCCAAAAGTGCGATAAAATAATAAACCCAACAAATCAAACATAACCCAACATCAAACATAATTAATCAAACGATAACAATGACTCGACAATTAATATATTGTGCTCGTGTTTGCTATTCAAGGATTCAATGACATTCATATGTATCTTTCGATAGCATACCAACCTATCAAATTAAACTAAGCCAATTTATGTATAAATGGACTAAAATATAATCGATGTCATTTAAACTCAAACCTTAAACGAATATGAAACGACAAAGGTATATGTCTATCCTAAAATCGATTCACAATCCAAATTCATAATCAAATCCTCAAAATCACTATATCTAGCAGTCAAGAATCAATAACACTCATCTCAAAGGGTTGTCAAACCACAAGACGAACAATAAACACATAATCGGATTAACGAACACATATAAGCACCATACTAATCATCAAGACATCATTAATCAAACAATAACATAAATTTATATAAATCCGGAGAATTCCAATACACAATCATTCATCCAAAAAGGAAATAACAAACTCATCTCCTAATCATAAATAACTAAGAAATGGAAAGAAATCACCTAATCGAAATGGAATCGAGACAAGGATTCTCCTCCCTTTAATCACCACCTAATCACTCCCCAAGGGTGGTAATTAACTCACCCCCTTGGTGGAGTCTTCAAAACAAGAAAACAAAGGAAAAAACTAGAGAGAAAAAGTTGGGGAAGCTTAAAGAGAAAAGGAGGCACAAGAGTGGAATGATTCCAAGATATGTTGCAAGTTGTGTCCTCCTCTCCTCTTAACCTAAGGAAAACAAGACCAAAAAGTCCCTAAAGTGTGTTGAAATACAAGTGGGGGAAAGGGGCAATATACAAAAAGGCCCTCCAAAACGCGCAGAAAACAGAGCAGGCCTCGCGGCCGCGAGCCTGAACCTCGCGGCCGCGAGAGCTGGGCAGAAACTTTCTGCCAACACCTCGCGGCCGCGAGCTTTCTGCCACACTTCCTTTCGAGCAGAATAACTTTTGATTCCGAACTCCGAATCCGGATCCGTAAAGTCCGTAGCGTAGCTAACTCACTCATCTATGACATATCCAAAATTCAGCTCATTTGGATCATCCATGGAATATTTATGCATGCTTGAGTGAGCAGCTATCTTCAGTCTTGTAAAATTTGCTTCGGGTTCTATCTCTTTTGAAGCTCAAGCTTGACTCACGGGGTGGGTAGAACGACTCGCATCATTGATACGCAACTCCGAATCTCTCTAAAATGTGAATACCTACAAACCACGGAGAAAACGATCAAAACGAGAACAAAAACACAAAAAACGAACAAAGGCCAAACAAAAGGGCCAAAAGCACAAAAGACACGAAAACACGCGAAGACACACAAACACTCGGATCAAAACAAGATGTTTTGGGTTTAAAGAGATGGGTAATAACGACGTTTTCACGGCGTTATCAACACCCCCAAACTTAAACACTTGCTCGTCCTCGAGCAAAGAAAACAAAACAAGTACTAAACGTGCATGCTTAAGATCAAAATGCCAAAGCTTAACACTTTCAAATTATTCTTTAAACAAGCTCCACGTGTGTGTGTGATGACTTCGACTAGGTTCTATTTTAGGTGAATACGCCCCAATAGATTAAAATCATCGGTTCTACTTGCATGTGCTCCTCACGTTAAGTTAGACTATCTCCTAACCTTAGGTTTCAAACCTTATGCTCCAATCACATCATGAAACTAAGTTGTAGGTAATTTAAGAGTATTGTCCCTATTCTTGAACTAATTGGCAATTTTAGTCCCTAGCTCTTTTCTCACCATACTTTGCTTTTCTTTTGATTTACAATGATAACATAGCACTTTGTGCTTTAGAATGATATTACAATACAAATCTAGCACTACTGATGGTAGCTTGTTTTTCTATACATTTAACTTTGTGGGCTACTAGCACCATTCCTTTCCTTTGTGCATTACATTTGAATTTTTCACTACAAAACTTGCACAATTATAATGACATAGAGTTATTACAAAAATCATCCATGAATTTCATCAATGAAGGCTTAGCCTTTCTTTTCTCTCATAGAAGGGCATAAATTTTAGCAACTTCTCTACTCATTTCTTTTAAGAGCTAGGTGTTCAAAGGTTTTTCATTCTCGAAAAGGGTTCACTCCCCCAAACTTAGGCCATTTTGTTCCTTTTACACTTTGTTTTCAAGCTAAGGATTGGAGAGAAACTAAGTTACGCAAGAGGAGTCCTAGATCCTATTATCACTAAAGTTCTTTATCCACCCCAAATACAACCTAGCCTTAGCCAATGTGCTCAAATTTTGTAGAAGCATACTCAAATAATAACCAGAATCTGAAAAAATTTGGCGGGTCGACCTAGCATGTATGCAAGTACTTGCGACCTCTCTCCCCCAAACTTAAAACGCACAATGTCCCCATTGTGTGAATTGAGAAAAATGGAGGGAGGTCGACACGACAACCACGCAAGCACACAAAGGAAAGAAAAACAAACAAAACAAAGAAAACAACAAGGTAAATGATCGAACACGGCTTTATCCAATTCAAGCAAGCATAGATAATCAAAATCAATCAATTACGGACATATAGATATATCATTGTAAGCGCAAAATAAACCAAATGGAATGCAAAAATGTAAAGGTTACGCCCTTTTGTCGATCATGGAGTCCGTGCATCCCGTGGTTAACTTCCGTCTCGGATCCTCAATCATGCTTGCCATTACTTCTTTATCATGCACAATCAACACCTACAACACAACACAAACAAAAACAAAACAAAACAAAACAAGACAAGATGATGAAAAAGGGAACGAATGCTTGTTTTAAGTCACGAGCTTGACTTGATACGAGGGATGGTTTGATCGTCACCAAAACTAATCCCGTCGTCCATGATTTCACAAAACAGGCTCATCAAAATCCTTAAGCTCTTCGCAATAGGCCGATCAAACCTCGCAAAGAAACAAAAAGATCAAAATTAGCACGAAGTATCAAGCTATCAAACACAAAACTAGCCATCAATATCGTCATTTACTCCACACGTTACCACATTCCCCGGCAACGGCGCCAAAAACTTATTGCGTTCCAAATACTAATACGCAAACACGCAAGTATACGGTCGTTACAAGTAATATAAAATGATAAGTACATACCGAGTATCGAATCCCAACGAATGGGTAAAAGGTGGGAATAAACGAATCAAACGACGGCTTATTTATCTAAGAACGCTTGATACAAAAGGATCGAACCCAAATATTGATAAGGGTGATTTTATTTAACTAAAAGCTGTAAAGTAAATCTAACTACGAAAGCGGGTAAATGGGGAGTTAATTATGTGGTAAGGAGGATTCATAAGCGATCAGTTAAAGCAGATAAATTATGCGGTTGCTAGGTTAGATATGCAAACAATCCTAGATTTAGTTGTTGTTTGTGAGTTCAAATTAGTTAAGTCTCCCTATCGGTTTGACCTAACTCTACCAATCTACCCAGACTCTCCATCTCCGGATCAATAACGAACATCGCTGTCATCCGATGCTCTAAGGAAAGTCCGAATCCATTAGAGGACTCTAAGGTGTGCCGTTGTCACCCGGGACCTAAGACTAACCCAAATCCCCGAATAAAGAGAATCTAAGTTATTTGGTGCATTCACGAACGAACCCATTATACAAACACGGACCAAACTAGGTATATACCTATCCTAGGTTGAAATCCACAAATCGTCACTCGCCTAATCTTCAACGTTTTAGGTTGCATTAAAGGTAGATGGCCAAAAGTGCGATAAAACAATAAACCCAACAAATCAAACATAACCCAACATCAAACATAATTAATCAAACGATAACAATGACTCGACAATTAATATATTGTGCTCGTGTTTGCTATTCAAGGATTCAATGACATTCATATGTATCTTTCGATAGCATACCAACCTATCAAATTAAACTAAGTCAATTTACGTATAAATGGACTAAAATCTAATCGATGTCATTTAAACTCAAACCTTAAACGAATATGAAACGACATAGGTATATGTCTATCCTAAAATCGATTCACAATCCAAATTCATAATCAAATCCTCAAAATCACTATATCTAGCAGTCAAGAATCAATAACACTCATCTCAAAGGGTTGTCAAACCATAAGACGAACAATAAACACGGAATCGGATTAACGAACACATATAAGCACCATACTAATCATCAAGACATCATTAATCAAACAATAACATAAATTTATATAAATCCGGAGAATTCCAATACACAATCATTCATCCAAAAAGGAAATAACAAACTCATCTCCTAATCATAAATAACTAAGATATGGAAAGAAATCACCTAATCGAAATGGAATCGAGACAAGGATTCTCCTCCCTTTAATCACCACCTAATCACTCCCCAAGGGTGGTAATTAACTCACCCCCTTGGTGGAGTCTTCAAAACAAGAAAACAAAGGAAAAAACTAGAGAGAAAAAGTTGGGGAAGCTTAAAGAGAAAAAGAGGAACAAGAGTGGAATGATTCCAAGATATGTTGCAAGTTGTGTCCTCCTCTCCTCTTAACCTAAGGAAAACAAGACCAAAAAGTCCCTAAAGTGTGTTGAAATACAAGTAGGGGAAAGGGGCAATATACAAAAAGGCCCTCCAAAATGCGCAGAAAACAGAGCAGGCCTCGCGGCCGCGAGCCTGAACATCGCGGCCGCGAGAGCTGGGCAGAAACTTTCTGCCAACACCTCGCGGCCGCGAGCCTTCTGCCACACTTCCTTTCGAGCAGCATAACTTTTGATTCCGAACTCCGAATCCGGATCCGTAAAGTCCGTAGCGTAGCTAACTCACTCATCTATGACATATCCAAAATTCAGCTCATTTGGATCATCCATGGAATATTTATGCATGCTTGAGTGAGCAGCTATCTTCAGTCTTGTAAAATTTGCTTCGGGTTCTATTTCTTTTGAAGCTCAAGCTTGACTCGCGGGGTGGGTAGAACGACTCGCATCATTGATACGCAACTCCGAATCTCTCTAAAATGTGAATACCTACAGACCACGGAGAAAACGATCAAAACGAGAACAAAAACACAAAAAACGAACAAAGGCCAAACAAAAGGGCCAAAAGCACAAAAGACACGAAAACACGCGAAGACACACAAACACTCGGATCAAAACAAGATGTTTTGGTTTTAAAGAGATGGGTAATAACGACGTTTTCACGGCGTTATCATAAAGCAAGACTAATGTCCAAGCTTTTACTTCAGGAGTTAACCGGTTGCGTGCCACCTTAGGAATACCACGAACTACTGTGCCTGGCAGGGTAATGTACTCTTTCATTTGATCCACAGTATACCCCCGCTTATCTTCAACATGCTCATCCCTTCGGTTAGCAGGCCATTCGATCCCGTAATAAGCGTTGATAGTGTCCGGATCGAACCTGACCTCCGTACCCCTCACGTATGTGATACCGTTTTCTCTAGTCCAACTGGCATTTGCGTAGAATTCTCTAACAATATCGCTGTCGATGGTATCCCGAGATGGTCGTTTCAGGAATTCTGTCCAACCCCTTGCTTCAATTCGATCCTGTAAATACGGAAAAGCTTCCCTTTCGTAGTCGACAAACCTTTCCTTAACAAACGACCAACTTATGGCTTTCTTATAAGCATCCCAGGCTGATTCATCACCGAACTTGTAGGTGTCGTATTCTGCCTCGACCACCTTTTTCTTTCCCTTCGGCTCCCTCTTCCTTTTAGGAGGTGCACTTGAACTTGCGCCTTTTGATTTTTTCGTCATTGTGTTTAAAAGCGTTCTCCCCTTTTGTTATCAAAGTGCACCAAATTCCCCAAACTTCAAGTTGTAACCACCCAATAACAACTAATCAACCACTCCGGCAACACCACAATCAAAAACTAGCAAAATGGGCAAAAAACTCTCACAAGCAATTAATCGAACACCTAGAGTGCACTTCTCATTCAACCAAATCCCAAAAATATTTTCAATAAATTCAACCCAAAAATTTCAATACCAACAATTATCAACAATTACCAACACCAATACACCATATCAATTCAACAAAATCAAAAGAAAAGTCGAGCCACTCATACCTTGTTGAATTTCGAATCCTTTGGTTGAATTTTCGGAGTTGGTGTAATTGAGAGATTTGGGGGAGATTTGGGGGTGATATTGTTGCTATTGTTGATTTAATTGAGAGAGGGATGGGTGATTGTGTGAGTAGATTAAAGATTGAGAGAGTTGTTTTTGAGATTGAGAGTGAGAGGCGAGCGAGCGGGAGAGAGGGGTTATTTTGAGAGAGGAGTGTGTGAATGAGAGTGAGGGCTCGGGTTTAGGGGGGTGTTTGAGTGAGGTATGGTGTGAGTTGATTTAAGATTGAGAGAGTTTGTGGATGTAGGAAGGTGAGAGTGAGCGGGAGAGAGTTTTGAGTGAGGAAGGTTAGAATAGAGTGATGTTCGGTTTGTGGGACTTTAAAAAAAAAAAAAAAAATTCTGGGCACGCCTCGCCGCGGCGAGGTTTGTGCCGTAAGTTTCTGTCAACGCCTCACCGCGGCGAGGTTTGTGTCGTAGCTTGCGGCCAATAACTCGCCGCGGCGAGCATACAGCTCGCGGCGGCGAGGTTATTTCCCTCTTCCCCCTTTTTTTTTTTTAATCGAACCACTCACCTAATGACGTACGCGACCCATAGTTCATTCGCTTGGCCTCACTCGATTTGTGCTTGTCAATCTTCGATCTATCACCCGTGCTCGTTTACCTACAACACAAAACGCAAAACGACAACAAAAACGAAAAAAAAAAAGAACACGAACACAACACAAAACAAAAAACACAAAACACAAAATAATAGGCCCGGGTTGCCTCCCGAGAAGCGCTTGTTTATATTCATGAGCTTGACTTGGATACGGTATGATATCTTCACGATAGGACCACGAAAGTCCTATTTCTTTCAAATTCTCCGCCCCAATAGTGTTTGAGGCGCTGACCATTCACTTTGAATTTGTTTCCGGTTGAGGGATCGGAAACCTCCACAGCTCCATAGGGAAACGCTTCAACAACTTGAAAGGGTCCCGACCAACGAGACTTGAGTTTTCCGGGAAATAATCGAAGCCTAGAATTAAAGAGTAGCACTTGTTGGCCTGGTTCGAACTTCCTTTCCACTATACGTCGATCGTGCCATTTTTTCATCTTTTCCTTATAGAGCTTGGCATTCTCATAAGCTTCCAAACGAAATTCATCAAGTTCATTCAGTTGGAACAACCGTTTTTCTCCGGCTAGACTTGCATCCATGTTTAGCTTCGTGACAGCCCAATAAGCCTTGTGTTCCAACTCCAACGGTAGATGGCAAGATTTTCCGAACACAAGCTTATAAGGAGACATCCCGATTGGTTTTTTGTATGCGGTACGATAAGCCCATAGAGCATCATCAAGTCTCAGCGACCAGTCTTTTCTGTTATGAGCTACCGTCTTTTCCAAGATACTTTTTATTTCACGATTTGATATCTCGGCTTGCCCATTTGCCTGCGGGTGATACGCAGTCGTCACCTTGTGCTTCACTCCATATTTCGCCAAAAGAACATCAAGCCAACGGTTACAAAAGTGAGAACCGCCGTCACTTATTATTTCTCTTGGCGTGCCAAAGAGACTGAAGATATTCTTCTTTATAAAACCCATGACTGCTTTCGAATCGTCCGTGGGAAACGCGCTTGCCTCGACCCACTTGGAAACATAGTCTACGGCCACCAAAATGTATTGGTTCCTTTTAGAAGGTACAAAAGGTCCCATGAAGTCTATTCCCCATACATCAAACAACTCCACTTCAAGAATGGTGGTTAGTGGCGTCTCATTTCTTTGGGAAATACTTCCTACCCTTTGGCACCGATCACATTGGGAAACGAACTTGTGCGCATCTTTGAATAAGGTAGGCCAATAGAATCCCGATTGCAACACTTTTGCTGCCGTACGATCTCCCTTGAAATGTCCTCCATAAGGTGCGGCATGGCAATCCTTTAGAATTGCGTGTGTTTCCTCCTCGGGAATGCATCTCCTAATGACCCTGTCTGCACAAATCTTAAAAAGAAACGGCTCATCCCATACAAAACTCTTTACATAATGTAAAAACCTTTTCTTTTGTTGATAAGTAAAGTCAGGAGGTAGTAAACCACATACCAGATAATTAACATAGTCGGCGTACCATGGGGTTGGAGATAGTGCGAGGGCAAAGAGTTGTTCATCCGGAAAGACTTCATTGATGAGTTCGGGATCTTCCTCAGCTTTTGCGTTCTCGAGCCTTGATAAGTGGTCGGCAACTTGATTTTCGGACCCTTTCCTATCTTTGATCTCCAAATCAAATTCTTGAAGCAATAGGATCCAACGGATTAGTCGGGGTTTTGCATCTTTCTTCGCCATCAAGTATCTAATGGCCGAATGATCCGTGTAGACTACCACCTTAGTACCAACCAAATAAGCTCGGAATTTATCAAAGGCAAACACCATCGCTAAAAGTTCCTTTTCCATAACTGTGTAGTTTAGTTGGGCATCGTTCAAAGTCTTGCTAGCATAATATATGGAATGGAAAATCCTGTTTTGCTTTTGTCCCAGAACAGCCCCAACCGCTATATCACTCGCATCGCACATTACTTCGAAAGGTAAACTCCAGTCCGGTGCCACAACAATCAGTGCCGAGATTAGCATTTGCTTCAAAGTTATGAAGGCTTGCAAGCATTCATCCGTGAAGACGAAGGGAACGTCTTTCTCCAACAAATTGCATAGCGGTTTGGAAATTTGTGAGAAGTTTTTGATAAACCTTCTATAAAAATCCGCATGCCCTAGAAAACTTCGAATTCCCTTCACGGACATAGGTGGAGGTAGCTTCTCTATTGCTTCAATTTTTGCTCTGTCAACCTCGATACCCTTGCTTGAGATCTTATGACCCAAGACGATGCCCTCTTTAACCATAAAATGGCACTTCTCCTAATTCAATACCAAGTTCGTTTCTTCTCACCTTTGAAGCACTTTGCTTAGATTACCCAAGCATTCATCAAATAAATCCCCAAAGATAGAAAAGTCATCCATGAAGACTTCTACGAACTTCTCGATCATATCGGTGAAGATAGCCATCATACACCTTTGAAAAGTAGCGGGAGCATTACATAAGCCGAAAGGCATTCTTCTAAAAGCAAACGTACCATACGGACATGTGAAAGTTGTTTTCTCTTGATCCGCGGGGGCGATGAAGATTTGATTGAAACCCGAATATCCATCCAAAAAGCAATAGAAAGCTCTTCCCGCTAGTCTATCCAACATTTGATCAATGAAAGGCAACGGAAAATGATCTTTCTTCGTATTTTGGTTCAGTTTTCGGTAGTCCATGCATACTCTCCACCCGGTAACCGTTCTAGAAGGTATTAACTCGTTCTTTTCATTGGTTATCACCGTCATACCACTCTTCTTTGGAACACATTGAACCGGACTCACCCATTTGCTATTGAGATAGGAAAAACAATCCCGGAATCTAACCATTTGATTATTTCCTTTTT
The DNA here is from genome assembly GCA_038501285.1 of Penstemon eatonii. Taxonomy (NCBI): domain Eukaryota; kingdom Viridiplantae; phylum Streptophyta; class Magnoliopsida; order Lamiales; family Plantaginaceae; genus Penstemon; species Penstemon eatonii. Next base: position 48,107,550 of record CM076714.1, read on the forward strand.
AACCACCTCTTTCATAATTGAGCTCAATCTTCTTTGGTGCTCAACGGACTCCTTGAAATTGTCCTCCAAGTTGATCTTATGCATACAAAAGGTGGGACTAATCCCTTTGATGTCGGCAATAGTCCACCCGATGCCTTTCTTATGACATTTGAGAACTCTCAACAATTTCTCCCTTTGAGTATCCGTCAAGTCGGCCGCAATAATAACCGGCAAAGTAGAAGAATCTCCCAAATAAGCATAGTTCAAATGAGATGGAAGTGGTTTCAACTCCAAGATTGGAGGCTCCTCAATAGAAGATTTCAATGGCTTGGGGCTTGACAACGGCAAGTCAAGAGATTCAAATCTTTTTCTATAGTTCTCCCCAACCGAATTAGCTTCCAATTGTGAGATTACTTGAGCCATTTCCTCGATTTCTTCATCAAGTTTATTCAAGATAGCTCCCTCAATTAGATTTTCGTAGTGATTCTCCTCGAATGTATTAGCTACCAATGAATCAATCATACAAATGGAAGAGATTTCTTCCTCATCATCCGGGTATCTCATAGCATTAAAGACATCGAATTTCACTTCTTCATCATGTACTCTCATGGTAAGTTCACCTTTTTATACATCAATCAAAGCTCTACCCGTAGCTAAAAATGGTCTACCAAGTATGATCGGCACATTGACATCCGCCTCATAATCAAGAACAATAAAATCGACGGGAAAAATGAATTTATCAACTCTTACCAAGACATCGTCGATTTTTCCTTCCGGATAAGTGATGGAACGGTCGGCAAGTTGCAAAGAAACCGTAGTAGGCCGTGCTTCTCCGATTCCAAGCTTTTGAAAGATAGATTTAGGCATAAGATTAATACTAGCACCCAAATCACAAAGAGCTCTTCCAAAGTATTTATCACCAATAGTACACGGGATAGTGAAACTCCCCGGATCCTTGAGCTTTGGAGGTAATTTGTTTTGCAAGATAGCACTACATTCCTCGGTTAGTGCAACCGTCTCAAATTCCCCCAATCTTCTTTTCTTTGACAACACGTCTTTCATAAACTTGACGTACTTAGGCATTTGCTCGAATGCTTCCACTAGAGGCATGTTTATATGCAATTGCTTCAAGATATTTAAGAATTTTTCAAATTGCTTTTCATCCTTTTTCTTTTGGAATCTTTGAGGGAACGGAGGAGTTGGTATACTTGCCAGAATTGGCGTTGAAATGATTGGTTCTTTAGATACCTCCTTTCCCGAATCCACTTCTTCAACCAAATACTCCTTACTTCCACTTTGAGTCTCCTCGGCTTCCATTGGATTTTCATTAGGCATAGCCGGACCTTCATACCTATTTCCGTTCCTTAAGGAAATAGCCTTGCAATGTTCATTCGAGCCTTGATTAGGTGACTCGGTTGTGCTTGGCAAAGCTCCTTGAGGTCTTGTACTTAAGGCTTGTGAGACTTGCCCCATTTGAGTTTGAAGATTTCTCAAGGCAACCGAATGTTCTTGTTGATTTTTAAACACATCTTGCAACTTAGAGTCATTAGTTACCATATATTTGGTGGTATGTTTCATGAAATCACCAAATGCATCTTCCCACGAAGGCTTTGACTCTACGGGTTGCTTTTGTCGATCTTGAAATCCGGGGGGAGCGGAGGATTGATGACCTCCTTGATATGGTGGCTTTTGGGCATTGTTTGGATTACTCCAAGAGAAATTAGGGTGCTTTTGCCAATGAGGAATGTAGTTGTTGTTTTGATAGGGGGCATGTCCTTTATTGTTTCGATAATTGTTCCCAAGGTAATTCACCGCCTCGGGATTTTCGGGACACATATCATAAGTGTGAGCTCCCCCACACGTCACACAACTAGGTGGCATGGATTGTACTTGTTGTACTACTTCCGGCTTTTGGCCAAGCTTGTCCACTTTGTTGCTCTTTCGGACGTCCATGAATGATTGTTATAAGCCACGGTGTCAAGAATTTCCCACGATTCATCATAGGACTTGGAAAGCATAGCACCCCCCGCGGTGGCATCAACGAGAGCTCTAGTAGATCCGTGCAAGCCATTATAAAATGTTTGCATCAAAATATACTCGGCTATGCCGTGGTGTTGACACTTCTTTAACAACTCTTTGAATCTCTCCCAAGCTTCATATAAAGATTCTTGATCTAATTGCCGGAAGCCTAGAATATCATTCCTCGATTTTGTAGTCTTCGGGGGAGGGAAAAACTTCCTCAAGAACTTTCCCGTTAGATCTTCCCACGAAGTAATAGATTGGGATTGAAGAGAATCCAACCAATCTTTTGCGAGGTCTCTCAACGAGTATGGAAATAGCATCAACCTCAACGCTTCCTTTGTTACACCCGCAATGATGAATGAATCACTAATCATCATAAACTTCTTCAAGTGAGCATGAGGATCTTCGCTAGAATGACCTCCAAATTGACCCGCGGCATTTAGCATGTTGAACATAACCGGCTTAAGCTCAAAGTAAGGTGCCGTAATTGTAGGTCTGACGATGCAAGAACCGAGCTCATCCAACTTAGGTGTACTATACTCATTAATAGGCCGATTCCTATTATTTGGTTCTTCGGGAACAACTTGTATAGGATTAACCATAGCTGTATTAACTCCTTGATCGTCCATGGGTAGAGATTTACCCTTCTTTTTTCTTGCTTTTCTTCGCTTTCGAAAAGTCCTCTCAATCTCCTGATCAACAAGAGCTAAGGGTGATGACGAAGCTCTTGGCATACACTAAGAGAAATGTACCTATGAATACAAAGATCACAAGGTAAATAATAAATTCAAGCTAAGATACTCAAGAATATAAATTGGCAATAATCGTTACTACTCCCCAGCAACGGCGCCAAAAACTTGTTACTCTCCAAATACGAGTGCGTAGAAACGCAAGTATACGGTCGCTTTCAAGTAATAAAGTGGTAAAGGGTGTCGAACCCACGAGGAATCTAACGAATAATTATCAAGATCTATTCTAATATCTTACGCGAACTTATGTGATTAAAAGTAGTAGGTTTGTAGTTTGTTTGAACACATAAAAGTGAAATGAATAAAAACACAATACTTTGATTCGATTAGATAAATGTTCCTAGATTTCCATGTCACTAAGAGTGATCCAATCTAGAACGATTCACAAATTAATGACTATACTTATGTTTGTTGTTCAAAGTTTCATAATTTATTCATACGTATCTTTCGATATCGTACGAACCTACCAAAGTAAACTAATCCAATTTATGTCTAAAAGGATTAAGCTTAAATGATGCTTTAGTTCCCAAACCTTAATAGAACATGAAATGACCTAGGTATAATCCTATCCTAAAATCAAATCACAACCTAGTTTCATAATCTAATCTTTAATCAACTATATCTAGCAATTAAAGATCAATCCATTTCATCCTATGGTTGGCCTAACCACAAGTTGACAAAGGCTCAAACTAGATTAACAAACACATGTAAGCATAGCAACAATCATAAACTCATCATTCAATCATAGATCCATCAAAGCTTCATGAAAACCTAGGAGTTAAATGCTTAGCTACTCATATTTATCAATAAAACATTCATTACATTCAACATATTCATAAGTACAAGATAAATATAAAGGTTAGAGATAAGCTTATGTAATGGAAGCCACTACAACTCTTCTCTCAAGCTTCTTTAGTCTTCCAACCAAAGCTCCAAGCAAGAACTCTTCTTCTTTTCAATGGAGGCAAGAGATATTTTCTTTTCTTCAAGTGTAAGTAAGTTGTAAGAGTTGTTTAATGAATTCCAACTTCTAACCTTATAACCTAGCAAACTATCACCCACTCATGCCTAAATTACCCCAAAAACTATAGTAACAAAGGCCAAAAGATCCCTAAAGGATGTTGTATTTACAAGTGGGAGAAGGGCTATATACAAAAAGGCCCTCAAAAGTCGCTGAAAAACAGAGCAGACCTCGCCGCGGCGAGGTTTATGCCGTAGAATACTTGGTTTGTTCTGCCACCACCTCGCCGCGGCGAGGTTCATGCATTAGGCAAACTGGCATTTTCTGCCACCAGCTCGCCGCGGCGAGGTGAGGTATGCCCATCTACTTGATTTCTTTTGGCTTTTAATATCGTTAGGTACTTCCCGCGGTCGATAGTGACTTGCAATTCACGCAAGAAATGTTCCGGAAGTGCTTCAATGTGCCAAATCCTGCAAATCACCGACAAACCAAGTAAAAACACGAACAAAACACGAAAAACGAACAAAGGCCAAACAAAGGGCCAAGAGCACAAAAGACGCGACAAACACACAAAGACACACGAAAACTCGGATCAAAATAAGATGTTTTGGGCTTAAAGAGATAGGTAATAACGACGTTTTCACGGCGTTATCAGTAAGTAAAAACTACTCTATATTTTAGTTTTGATTAACTTAAAATAATTTTTTTTCGATATATATATATATATATATATACTAGAGGTTTTGCGCCGCGCTATGCGCGGTGCTTTGCCCTTGTACATTTGTGTAATATATTAGTCGGAATTTTTTTTTAGCTTGGGGAACATGTGCTGATCCTTTTTGATGAAATGTCCTTTTGAGTTTTTTTAGCATCACTTAGAGGTCCTCTACAATATACTGAATGTGGAAATAAACCCACAAAGCGATTTCAAATCACAACCTATTAATAATAAAAGCATTGATAATTAGTAATTACATAATTTGAATGTGACCATGTATTAAAATATGAATAACTTAATGTAACATTAGAAGTCTGCGAATCTTAGTTAGGGGGATTGGCAATTTGGTGGAAAAACAATATTGTAACTATGGATTTGAACGAGTGACTTTTACAAATTTGTCAATTTTGAAAGTGTACCTGCAATTTAACAGAGAACTATTAAAATTGCAATCAAATATATTAATATAGATCCCTCTCAAGTTGAAATGACATTTATTTCCCACCAAAGAATACAAAACACCCCCTCCTAACTAATAAATTATCAATAAATCCCTATTAACTTTAAAAATTGACAATAACCCTCCTTCTCACTTAAACAATTAACAAAAACCTCTTTATGATGAATGATTTTCAAATGGGTCTTTTTGCTAATAGAAACAAAACATGGGGAGTTTTGCTAGTTCAAATAACATAGGAGTTGTTTTTGTGGAAAAACAATATTGTAACTACGGATTTGGGGATCGACAATTTAGTGGAAAAACAATATTGTAACTACGGATTTGAACAAGTAGCTTTTACAAATTTGTCAATCTTGAATTAGTGTACCTGCAATTCAACATAGAATTATTAAAACTGCAATCAAATATATTAATATAAATCCCTCTAAAGTCGAATGACATTTATTTCCCACCAAAGGATACAAAACACCCCCTCGTAACTAATAAATTATCAATAAATCCCTATTAACTTAAAAAATTGACAATAACCCCCCTTTTCAGTTAAACAATTAACAAAAACCTCTTTATGATGAATGAATTTCAAATGAGTCTTTTTGCTAATAGAAACAAAAAAAAGGGGGGCTTTGCTAGTTCAAATAACATAGGAGTTTTTTTTTGTTATTTTGACAAAGCACAAGTGATGTTTTTGCATTTCACTCTTCAGGTATATTAAAAATATATTAACAAAATGCCAAACCAAGCCTCATATAAGATGGATTTACTTATATAGGTAAAAAGATAAATACAGTTGGTTTTTTTTTTTAACAGGGCAAAACTATTTTGCATGCTGAAAACCCTCAATCAACCATTTTTAACTTAAATTTTAGTCATAATCACTTCCAAAACAAGCTATATAATTTAATAACAGAACTCCGGAGCATTCTAGATTTTAATTTATTCATTCGATTATATCACAACCGAAAGAAATAGAAAGCCATCCTACAATGTTTTTTCTAAATGGACTATAGTAAGATGAGATAGCAGGTTGTCAGTAGATGAAATACATGAGATTTTCCACCATTTTCATGTAAGCTTTTACTGGACAAAGGATGCTCACCGATGAAACACAACAATATTAAATATCGAAGTGAGAGACATGCCTTAAAAGGAATACAGCAACGACAACCTAGCCAGAAACACTACAAAACAAAAAGAGTTGAAACAACAAAGTTTAGATGCTCAATCTACCTTCTTTAACTGGCAGATCAATCAAAAATCCGAAAAAAAAATCAATATAGATTTAATGCAAGAGTTCCATATTTCCTCAAATTTGTAATTGCGTAAAATACCAAAGAGTAATCAAACAAAGATTTTACACTTTACAGGATACATATTGATTCTTACCCTGAATTTCGACAGAAAGTTGACATGAACCAGATTAAGTCAAATAAACTCCAATTAAACTTCACCTGATTGCAACATACAAATTATTGACAGCCAATTCCATGAGATTATAACATAGAGCCAACAAAAACTGAACGGTATTAAATGAAAAAATTAAGCAATGAGAAGTAAAAATTAATTACCAATAAGGTCAAAAATTGAGATGAAATTGCTACTCCAAAGAACCACCAAGGGTCCAACTCGTCTGTAAAAAACATAAAAAAATTGTTTCTTCAAGCATATTATAAAAAAAGTTAAAGAAAAAGAAAGAATCCTTTCGTGCAAAACAATCTCTAAAGCAACATGAACATCTTAAATGCAACTCTTTGGAGCTTTCCCTGGAAATCGCAGCCTTCTAATTGAAGCCATTCAGAGAAAAAAAAATTCAAGCAGCAGAGGAAAAGCATGATATTTTGATCTTCATGCTCTAAAGTATTGAAAACAAGAAGACCATGCACCTCTTGTTCCACTATTAAAAGTTCAAGAAGCAAAGGCTCAAAGAACATAAAAACATCTATAAGCAAAATTACAAATGCTTATAAAGACAACAAAGTTGCACCAAAAATCATGAAAAACAATGAATCCAGTGATGTGCAACAACTCCAGAGAATATTCATTCTTGGACATTTAATAGATGAAAGCTTTCATCAAACTAAAAATTAATAGGAAGTAACAAAAAGGTACATGCTCAGACTTCAATTGTATTTCACAACCCAGAGATATTACAAAATTGTCGGATCTTTTTCTTGTTCATACCATTGTAGTATAAACATTAACATTATTTTCTTTATGTACCATTATTTTGCCATAGAAGATTAGTTCTTAAATTGCATAGCACCTTTGATTCGAAGGAGTATGGATTTTATATTGAGCCCAATCGGTGAACAGATGATAAGAGAAGATTAAGATGAGAACCAAAAATATGTATGAATACGGTACTGTGCACTTCATATTCATCTCTTTTTACCTATCATGTGAAAATAAATATCAATTGACAATAAGAATAACTAAAGTTTAAAAGATGCACTAATGTCTCACAGAAGTAGTTTCCGTTGAGGCAACGACATGAAAGGTCGTTACCATTAATCAGAAGTTCCCATTCTTTCTCCTTTCTTTTGCTCACTACAGGTATTTCGGCAGCTTCGGTTCATTTTGTTTCTCCTCTTTACTGTACATATAACTCAACACCCTCAGAAAGCAACAACTGAAATACGACTCCTTTACTTTTACCCAACAATTGTAATATCAAATAGTAGCCAATAAAGTATAACAAAACCACAAAATACAGAAATTATATCTTCAAAGCACTCAAATTTCAGGGAAGAATCAGTCCTTAGCTGAAGCATTTGAAATAATTTTATACCAGCCAAATGTTACAGACGAAATGCATACTTTTGGTAGCGCAATTGTTTCCTTGTGATTACGCTCCATAAACATAACTGAAAAAGTACATAGCAATAGATTAATTGTACCATATAAAGTGTTTCAGGGCAATCGAGCTACTCCTCAACTTTGTGATTGTAATTAATTAGGATTTTTTTGTGCAGAATACAAATAAAGCAATGAAGGATTTCTTCCTAAAAATCTTATATTGTTATTAAATCTTAGGTTCTAAAATTTTCTTTAAAAAGGACTTCAGGTGAACCAAATCTTTGTCGAGTAGAACTCATTGCTTGTAGAGCCTCCTCAACACCTTCTCAAGCTTTGCAGTCAATAATTTGAACCAGTTTCTACGAAAGTTGCGTAACTGTTGTTGGATACTTAAAGTAATGAGTAAGGAAAAACATTAAACAAGAACTAAATTCACTGCAAGAAAACATAACATCTTTAGAGAAAAACACAAATTCACACTTACTAAGAAAAGAAAAAAAAATCAAATAATATGATAAAAATTACACAACCCAAAAGATAGAAACCATATTACACAACCACTATTCTGAAGCCAACCATCCAATTCAAGGAAAGGGAAATTCATAACGACAAACCTTTGCTGTTTTTGTAGTCTTACCAGCGCTTGACATTGCTCTTTCTGTAGTCTATTAGCCTCTGTCTTTCCTAATTCACCATTATATTGTGCTTTGTGCTTGGTTTCTTTTTTCTCATCACTCAAGCAGTCCATGGCTCTTCTTGTAACTCCTATCGCTGAGCATTTCAAATCGGACAAGAAAATTAAAATACATGTCACAAAATATTACAGAACTTCAAGCATTTAGCTACAAAATATCTCCCTTGAATTAAATAAAAACAAGTGCATCACCATCAACTAATTCATGATCAACATAATTTTAACATCAACCACTAAGTTCAGTTTTCTAGTTGAGTATATGATTACTCAGCCACTAATATAATTATTCCACCAACTTTTGGGAAGTATTATCTTGCATCAGTAATACAATGAAATCCCCTTCAATTACAAGTTAAACACAACTTTAATATTAGAGAAATAGATAAACCAATTATTACCACAATCTGTAGACATCACATTACATACAAAAGCTCTAATCAAGAATGAATTCAATTGAGATGCTCACCAACCGAAACCCGCTGCTTACATGGGAGGGTAGCATTGATCTCATGAAAAGAAGTGTAACCAGACCCCAAACTTAGACGGTTGAGAGGCAACTACCACATTTATGAAGATGCAAAAATCTATAAACAACCGAATGTATATCTAAAGTGAAAAAGGAACACATTAAATTAAAACGAGGCATGCTATGATAAAATTTATTGAAACTAACTGACATTTGAAAGATAATAAACATCACTGCAAATTCAAATAAAACTGCTCAAGAAAGAATAAAAAAGAAAGGGAGAGCATAAGCAAAAATAACGGAATGAACTTGCCCTTGGTAAAATTCCACCAAAAACTCACCTAAAAATCAAAGAAAATAATGCTGATGTATCACAAACCTCAAAAAATATGTACTGCAATTAAAGGTTCATTGCACCAAAAGGGATGATGCATTTTCTTTCTCCTCAAGCTCCACTGCTCATAACAAATACGCAATCAATTCAGAACAGGAAAATCTCCACTGTTTATATGGACTGATTATTGGAATCGCTGCTGCTTCGACTACTTCCATATTAAAAAGAAAAAGATCACCATCCTTTTCTGTCTTGAATCGGGTCGAACAATTAACCAAGCTCCTGGGTTCATTTAGCCACCCAATCACAACCCGTAGCCAAAAAATTAAGAAACTTTAACATTGTGCATTTAGGGTTTTGAGTTAATAGAGAGAAATTGTTGTGAAGGATAAGGTGAATGAAGCGTTGAACAGAGGATTGAAAAGATGGAGAATTGTTGTCTTCTTTCTCTCTCAAATTGAAGATGAAGTTAAATTGGAGAAGATGGAAAGAAGAAGACGGGAAGAAAATGCTACCTTTTCCAACTGAGAAGATGCGATGCTTGGAAACTCCAAAGCATCAAGTTGAGACATTTTGTTGTGAGCAGAGAAACCTAATTCGTTTAGCAAACGACGAAGGAAGGAAAAATTGCTCTGCAATTGTAAAACCGCGTTCAATTTGATAGAGAAATCGATGAAGAAGGCATTATTTCTCTCTCAAATTGAAGACGGAGTTCAATTGGAGAAGATGAGAAGAAGAAGACGGAAGAAGAAAATGAAAAATGCTTTATTCAAAAAGGAAAGGGCCGATTTGTGAGAGAAGAATTTTTTTTTAAAAAAAAATAAAAGCCCAAAACGACGTCGTTTTGAACCCGCGCGAAAAAAAAAAAAGTGGAAAATATTTTTGGACGACCATAAATAGCACTGTAGCAAATGAGGCTAGCCCTTTATATGATACTAGGTTTTACGCACCGCGCTATGCGCGGTGCCTTTGTCCTGCATACTTGTGTAATATAGTAGTCGTATAAATAAAGTGATTTGTAATTATTTGTGTGGTTGAAATGTATAAAGTAAATACTATATGATACAACCTTTCAAAAATAAAAGAGCGGTAACAAAAAAAAGGGGAACTTATATGCTTTGATACACATAAATAGAATCATATCGATGCACTTGCAAGCAAAACTCTAAATATATATATATACACACGACATAGAAGATTACAAAATAAAATCATTAGTTACATTTTAGAGTCTCTGGAGGATAATTTCAGCCACAAATTCACATAGTGAGAGCAAGATGAAGTTCATATTGACAATTATGGATATACTTTGAGCAAAGGAGAGGAAGCGAAATTAGATTTGCTTCTTTTTATATCTTTGGATTTGAGCTCATGAGAGAATCCTTTTTCCAGTCCGTTGTCTTCCGCGATGGAATCTGAACATATTTTGGATAAGCCATCTCGTTTTCAGTCACAAATAAACATATATCTAAACTACATGTTTATCAACCATGGTTTCTTTATTATCATTGTCACATATTTTAATGTATCTACAAAAGCAGTAGATGACTGGCAAAACACCGTTCTCCAGGCATCAACTGCACTGCATTAAGCACTTTGCCACCAAAGCCCTAGTCACCACCACGTGGAACTGCAGCAACATGCACATATAAATTGACCAGATGAGTTTTACACCTGAAAAATGGATCAGAAGTAACGCATTTGATGTAAATTGTGAAGTTTTATATAAATCTTAAACTTCATAAAACTCCAGGGAAAATAAATCTAACACCATAATAACTCTATTATCTGAGCAGAACACAATGACAAAGGGATGTGAAGGTGTTGTTTTGAGTTTTTAATTGTGATAGTAGCAAAGCCATTTATCAGTGCGACTTATGTTTTCTCTTAAAAAAAATTGAATTCCAGAACATGAATTTTAAGTAAAGTAATTTAGTAAAAATGTCTATTTCAAAAGAAAAGGGTCTTCATTTTGACATTCAACAAGATTACAAGTAACAATTGAAGCTGGACAAATGGAGTATATCAATGAATTTCTGCTAATGAAAAAGGTGCATAATCCAACAAAATTAATAAACAGAATATTGCTAGTAAGCTATATTCAAGAAATACAATGAAAATGTAAGGACTAAAAAATGCTACTATAAAAAGTAAAGTTCTATGGATTGCTAATGAAGAAATACTTCCTGCAACTGTACAATTTTATTTCTAAAAGCAAACACATATTTTCAGTCCTTACATGGATACGAAAGTAGGATAGTCCTTTCATGGATACGCAAGTAGGACAGAAGACATATTCCATTTTATCACAATAATCCTACTTCTTTGAATGTATTAAAGGAAGCTTCAATGCATGTATATCTCAAGCATAATAAGCATAAGGTCTGCTTGAAGTCGGTAAGTGAAAAGGTGATGGAAATAGGATAAACTGAATGATACCTAACTCCTGTGGTCTTTGACTTTCATCTTCACTGGAAATTCCATTACCTTCATCTTCAGAATCATAAGCAGATTGTGCATCGGGAGAAGTCTGATTCGTATTGTTCTCATATATCTCCATCTTTTGTTGAAAAGAGCTGAACCAAGTTTCTCCCACCTGTAGTAGTACATATCATCCTTACCATCTTATTTTACCAAGTTTTGAAATCTATAGCTTGAAACTTCATAAAACTAATAAACAAAAAAAATTACCATTGTCGCATTAATGAAAGTAAATTAAATCAGCAATTAACATTTTTATATATAAATAAACAGACAACACGAAAAAAAGACTCGTGCAAGTGAGGGAAGTAAATACTACTCAATTTCCTCAATCCAACTCCAAAATCTCATAGAGGTCTTAGTGGGAGTTGACTGACTAAGGATGTGAAATCCTTTTTCGCAAAGGACCTGACTTTTATGGTTTTTCAGATTATACTTAAGTAAACTCTAGTAGCAATTGTTAAAACTCAGTCAAAAGCTAGGCTGGCTAAAAGAGAAAATATTTTACAATACCTGACTCTTGTAGACCATCACTTCCATGTTTTGGATAATTATTACTTTCTTCCTGAGGAAGATGGTACAAAGATTCTGCATCAGGAGAGGTCTGAACTACATCTGCTACATCAGCTTTTGCCCCATAAGACTGAACCAAGTTTCACCATCTGCAAACATGTGCCTTACATGAACAATTTCTAGAAGCTTATACTAATTTGTCCCGGTAACATACTAATTATATCAAGATTACTAAAGATCTTACAAGATAGGTTTATGCCTATTACCTCAAGACATAACATAAAACATTTTGCAGAAATAAAATTCCATCAAGCTTCACACATGTGTAAGCACATTTAGATCCACATTAATATCATGAAAAAGAAAAAAGATTCGATTCACTACAATAACTTTTCAACTAAGATTTTTCCTTTTTTATTTAAAGTCCGGATCTAAAAGTTTGCATATATCCAAGAAAAATAGCAACTTATGCCTCTCAAGAGGGGGCCATGAGTTAAGAGCAACATAGCACATTAAGCTAAGTGCAAAGTTTTACCATGTAATATTTCTGCTATCAATCCTTAAAAGTTACATTTCAAAGCTTTCTCATATTTGAGGAGATGAGGTCGTTGTTACAACAAATTGAATAGTGATATGTTGGGATAATAAAATACAATGTCCAAGTGTAACTACTACTTATAGATTCTAATAGTGTAATCTGAGAGTGGTTGTCTTTAATTCGTTATAATATTCCTTTTGGACTTTATAGTATAACCTAATATCTGATGGCACTAAAAATGATATAAGATAAGATCATGCATTAACATAAACAAGCCATAGAAGCAACAATCATAGAGCATATGAGTAAAATCCTAAAATCCTACACAACATCCAATTTACAAACAAAAATTACCTTAAACGACAAGATACAAGCTCTAGAGCCTATATATAATGTTAAAATCTGGCTCGCTTCCTTCCAGTCTGAATTAGTTCGCCAAAGAACTGCATGATTACAAGTTACACCAACATCTACATCTTTGATGTACCAACTCCAAATTCTTCCTGCTAAAATAAAAGGGCACTTGTGAATTTTATTTTTAAGTAACTGAGAATTGAAACATAATGGCTTAAGCCGATAATATACCTTAAGATCTTTTAGATTCTTAGGAGAGTTCTCAACTATTGCATCACAAAATCCTTTTGAGAAAACAATTTGATGCTAATTAAATAAGGTATATTAGTAGTAGCTTTCAAACCTGCATGAAAATGAAAATTCAACAAAACCACAAAAATTATGCGCCATAGATATGTTTGCAAAAGGCGAAGGCTTTAGGTTTTGGGGAGAATAAGACGATGATAGGGTTGTACTCGCATGAGGAGCTTCAAACAGCTAGACCTACTTTAATGCCATTGGTTTCCCTTAGTCAGATTGTTGAACCTAACCGATATCTATGCCAAATATCGCATATCTTGGAATTAACTCCAGAAGACAGAAGAAAAAAAAGAAAAAGTAACATTCACACATACACACAATATTTTCTAAATAAGAGCCCTAGTAATTTGTGTACTTTTCAGCCTCAATATACAATGAAAATCAAAATCAGTTTAGAATATCTATATGATTCCGTAAGAAGACTCTGCAAGGAACATAACCTGAAGAAGCCTCTTTTTCAGACAATTAATATAGAAAAGTAGAGAGAATCTTAAACCGGTCCAAAAACAACTCAACTTCAACAGCCAAAATGAAAAATCCAATTAAACATAAACCTATAACCCCAAAACCCTAACTCCATCTTATTCCACCCCATCAAACCCTAGTGGCCACACCCATTTATGCCATTGCCACCGACACCAACCATAACATCACCACCCTCGCCCCACGGCCCAGCCAAAGCCAAAAGTCATTACCTTGCTGTATTGAAGAAACACTTAACTGTGAAAAAAGGTGAGAGAATTAAAGGCAAAATCACAAATCAATTGAATTAAATCAAACGGAGAAAATAAGAGGAATAGATTACCTAGTTTGCGGATAAGAAGAGAAAGAAGAGAGAGAAGAGAGAACGTACCTGGAGCGAGATGAATACTGGAACGATATAAAGAATTTTCAAAACAAATGCATTGTACAAATGGTAGAGCAGAGAGGACAAGAGAATTCCAGATTTCAGCACAAAACTACGTCGTTTTGAGCTTAGACGATAATTAAAAAAGGGCTCAGAGCGACGTCGTTTTGGGCGCGCGCTCAAAAAAAAAAAGGAAAACTAATTTTGAACGACCAAAAATGTACTGTTGCTAAGGGGGCTAGCCCTTTATATGATATAATATATATATATATATATATATATATATATATATATATATATATATATATATATATATATATATATATATATATATATATATATATTCTTTTTGAAATTTTAATCCATACAACGCTATTGCAATAAAAGTGATGGATAAATATAAATTTGAGCTCCTGTGGATCCAGTCAAGTGAAAACAAGCTCTCATTTCCTAGCTACCATTCTCTATTCACCGTTAGAAGATCGTGGTCATTTAGGTCCAATTTATTTAGGTTTTGGTTCGATCCTGCAATTTCGCGAAACTAACTCAAAATCATTCTAAATAACATTTGAATATAGGTTTTGCGAAACCCAGATTTCAACTTATATATTCAATTTAACAATCTCAAACTTATAAAGGATAATGATTTGACAAATACAACCTATTTTTCTCTATTAAAAAAAAATTGATTCTTCTTAATGAGAGACGCCTTCATACATTTCTCTCTATTGCAACCATGTCAATGCATGGTGCACTGGGTCTCCAATACTGGCCCAATCGGTTCAGCTATTCAGATTGAAGAGTTAATAGCTTTCTAGTCCATAGTAAACTAGGGATACACCAATTTCAGTGTAGAGGAAAGTCAACATAGCCTGTTGGGTCTAGAGTTCAACAACAATATTCCAACACTTTAATGCCCCACTTGGTTACAAATCCACGCTACTTGACTCGGCAATAATAAGTATCATTAACTTTCTTCTATATTCATTTGTATTAACTTTCTTTTATGTGTGGGATATAAGAAACTATATTATTGATCACAGACACTTAACGATTAAAATTCCAATAGTGGAGAATGTTCAACTGCTTATTTACTTGCTTACCTGAAATAGTTGAATTTTATAAGCATTAAACATATTTCAACTGATTGATAGATAGGTAGTTAATGATGTAATATTTTTCAAGATCGGTTCTCAACCAAACTTAGCATATCAAATCGTATGTTTATTTTTTAGGATTAAAAGTGTAGGATGTAAGCAAGAATTAAAAATTACATGCATTGCTGTGATGATATATGATTGATCAATTCATTTTTGCAATCAATTTTTTTAAAAAAAAAAAATTCAGTTATCATTTTTTTTTTCAGTCGATTGTATTTAACATAGTTTTGACAAATCTGTATGACATAGGTTGTACTAGTTCTATTCGAATATATTGAAAAAAAGAGTTAAAAAATGATATAGATTAGAAAAAATATAGATTGCTGAAATATTTTTCATCGTACATTATCAAAAACTAAATTAGGCAGTATGAAGGGTTAGAAGCAGTGTTTTGAAAATCGAATTGGACCGGTCGGTTGACCCGGTTTAACCACTAATCGATTTTCAATTCGATCCGATTTACCCCTAAAAACCAGTCTCGTGATTAACATTCGAATCGGTAAAATCGATTCCAAAACCAATAAAATCAATGAACCGGCAAAACCAGTGAACCAGTGGTTCACTTAATTGTTTTTTTTTTTAAAGAAAATTTAGAGATTTTTTTAATATTCAATAGAATTACCTTTTATATACTTTAATTGAAAATTCATTATTTTAGTGTTTTAACAATCAATGAGGAACAACCAATGCAATATTATATTTTTTTTTTTACATAAAGAAGTACATAACCATTTTCTCATCATTATGAATAATATTATTTTGTGTATGAAATTATGCAAATCAATTACCATATAAACATCAAATTACAACAATAGAACCCAAATGAACAAGCCAAAACTTCGAAAATGAGATGAATTTTAAATTTTGTTGTCTTGTTTTAAGTATATGTGTCTTTTAGGGTACTTGGGATTTATATTTTTGACATTGATCTTAATTTTAAAGACATTTTGACTATTTGCATGAAACAATAAAAATTTATATTGACAAATGATGATAGTTTTTTAATTATAATTGTATTTTAGATAATCTAAAAATATATATGTAAATATTACATAATAATAAAGTCACACCAATTATACTGATCGAATCAGTAACCAGTAGGACTTCCAGTTCAATGACCGGTCCGATTTTAAAAACACTGGTTAGAAGGGACGAAAAGGTCTAGTCATGAAAGATATTTTTGGAAAGGAAAATAATTACTTGAGGAAAGATATGTTAATTCTCCAAATATTATTAATTTTTTTATATGTGTGGTATTTTACCGTCATGTGTTATGATAAATATGGTATTTTATCTCCTATTTTATGATAAATATAGTACTTTATCCCCTATGTTATAAAAATATTTTTCATACGCATTCTTAATATCGATTCTCCTTTTGTATGACTACAGTGTTCAGGAGTGCCTAGGAGATTATAAATAGGGAAAAAGAGATAGAATCGTATACCAGAAAGAGGAGTTAATGGCAATTTATCCCTTTGTGATTTGCATTATGTTCAATTTACTTTCATGTGATTTGAAAATAAATATTTTATCTCCTTATAATCTTATAAAAATTTCACATCACCTATCTCATATTTTTAAACTTAAAAAAATATGAATTGAAAAAATGCTTTTTATGTCCACTCTCAATTTCAGCGACTGAGTTATATTCTCAGACTGAAGGGGGTCAGTTGCTTGTAGAATATTAAATTTTTAAATTATAAGAGGTTAGTTTTATTTTTTCCCCCAAGGATTTAATCTCTTTCGAAGCGCAAATTACATTATGCTCAAAGTTCACATGTCAAGATAGAGCATTGTACGCAACAGCTGAAATTTACAAGAAATCTTGTTTGACAAATCTTTCGAAATTTCCAAATAGCAAGTCCTGAATCAATAGATGAAGATGAAAAAATTCTGTTGATTTCATGTTTTCAACTAATTAACTCCTCCTGATCAATTTAATTCTGGCAAAACTTTTATGGCTCGACTGTTTAAGAAAGTTTAATAATTAATGAGGAAAAAATCATGAACTTTGCCATTCAATTAATCACTACGCTTTTCGGTCCTTTAAATATTTCCCTAAGTAAAAACTACTCTATATTTTAGTTTCGATTAACTTAAAATAATTTTTTTTCGAGTTTTCAATGGATATATATATATATATATATATATATATATATATATATGTATATATGTATATATATTCTTTTTGAAATTTTAATCCATACAACGCTCTTGCAATAAAAGTGATGGATAAATTTTAATCCATACAACGCTCATTTCCTAGCTACCGTTCTCTATTCACCGTTAGAAGATCATGGTCATTTAGGTCCAATTTATTTAGGTTTTGGTTCGGTCCTGCAATTTCGCGAAACTAACTCAAAATCATTCTAAATATAATCTGATTATAGGTTTTGCGAAACTCAGATTTCAACTTATATATTCAATTTAACAATCTCAAACTTATGAAGGATAATGATTTGACAAATACAACCTATTTTTCTCTATAAACAAAAAAATTGATTCATGAGTTAATAGCTTTCTAGTCCATAGTGAACTAGGGGTATACCAATTTCGAGTAGAAAAAAGTCAACAAAGCCTATTGAGCCTAGAACAATATTTCAACTCTTCAATGCGCCACTTGATTACAAGCCCACGCTACTTGGCTCGGCAATAATAAGTATCATTAACTTAATTATATCATGCTAATTTATATTTACTTTCTTCTATGTGGGATATAAGAAACTATATTATTGTTCAACAGACACTTAACGATTAAAATTCCAATAGTGGAGAATGTTCAACTCTGCTTATTTACTAGCTTACCTAAAATATTTGAATTTTATAAGCATTAAACATATTTCAACAAATTGATAGATAGGTAATATTTTTCAAGATCGGTTCTCAACCAGACTTAGCATATCAAATCGTATGTTTATTTTTTAGGATTAAAAGTGTAGAATGTAAGCAAGAATTAAAAATTACATGCATTGTTGTGATGATATATGATTGATCAATTCATTTTTGCAATCAATTTCTTTAAAACATAATTCAGTTATACTTTTTTTTTTTTCAGTCGTTTGTATTTAACATAGTTTTGACAAATCAGTATGACATAGGTTGTACTAGTTCTCTTTAGTATATTGCAAAAAAAGAGTTAAAAAATGATTTAGATTTGAAAAAGTATATATTGCTGAAATTTTTTTATCGTATATTAACAAAATCTAAATTGGGCAGTATGAAGGGTTAGAAGCAGTGTTTTGAAAATTGGACCAGACCGGTTGGTTGGCCCAATTTAATCACTAACCGATCTTCAATTCGGTCCGATTTATTCTTGAAAATAAGTCTCCTGATTAACCAGTTTGAACCGGTAAAACCGACTCCAAAACCAATAAAATCAGTGAACCAGTGGTTCACTTAATTTTTTTTAACATATATATATATTTAAATTTAGAGATTTTTTTTATTATTATTTATTTGAACTCTTGTTTAACATTTAATAGAATTACATTTATATACTTTAATTGAAAACATTCATTATTTTAGTGTTTTAACAATCAATGAGGAAAAATCAATACAATATTACATTTTTTTTACATAAAGAAGTACATAACAACTTTCTCATCGTTGTGAATAATATTATTTTGTGTATGAAATTATACAAATCAATTACCATATAAATATCAAATTACAACAATAGAACCCAAATGAACAAGCCAAAACTTTGAAAATGAGATAAATTTTTAATTTTGTTGTCTTGTTTTGAATCTATGTATCTTTTAGAGATACTTGGTTTTTATATTTTTGATATTGATCTTAATTTTTAAGACATTTTGATTATTTACATGAAACAATAAAAGTTATATTGACAAAGAAAGATAGTTTTTTGAATTATACTTGTATATATTTTAGATAATCTAAAAATATATATATAAATATTATATAATAATAAAGTCACACCGATTATATCGATCGAAATAGTGGTCAACCCTATCTAACCGATCGATTCAGTAACCAGTAGGATTTCCAGTTCAACCGATCCGATTTTAAAAACACTGGTTAGAAGAGACGAAAAGATCTAGTCATGAAAGATAAATTTTGGAAAGGAAAATAATTACTTGAGGAAAGATATGTTAATTCTCCAAATATTATTAATTTTCCCAAATTGAACACATGGTAACTGATAATAGATAAGTCATATAAACATTGCTCTAACAACAATAATTAGTGATCCGACAATATCGCTTGCCTAATTTTTAGCCATAGTCCACAAAATCTAGAAAATTTCCAGAAAAACTTGTATCTAAGAAAATATTAAAATATTAATCAAATATTATATTCTAATTTTTCTAACATATATTTTTCGTATCAAATGAGAAATTTACTTAATTTGGCGTAGACATTTTTTAACTAACTTTCAATTGAGAACCACATCATTATAGTTAATATAATCACATAAGAAGTAAATATTAGTAGAATGTGATTAGGGGTGGGCACGGGCGGGTTTGGGACGGGTTCGGGGCTAGAGATATGAGTATAATAAATTTCGGAATTGACACTTATCATCCCAAATTCGTTCCGTAATAATTTGGGTACCTGGAAGCGGATACCCAAATTATTGCGGGACGGGATTACGGGTCCCATATTATTTTTATTCATCAATTTTTCATCCACCTAATAAAATAATATTACAATATTACGTAATTATATTTCGTCATTTTCCTTTTATTAAATCGTATAACTTTTAACCATTATTACATTAAACAAATCATCAATTCATCATAATGACTATTTCAAATATATCCAAATGCGACCATGTTGGTCCCAAGTGGTCAGATGAGGTCTAGAGGGGGGGGGGTTGAATAGACCTCTAAACTTTTTACAATTTTTAACTTTAAAACTTTTTTGTTAACTTAAACAGACTAAGCTGTTATCAACAGTAGGTTCCTCGGCTGATCACGAACAAATCTTTGAACAACTTCGTAGACCACTAAACTGATAGTTACTTAGTTGATTTCGTCAAAATCAGTTTTAATACTTAGAGTACTTGCAGCGGATTTTCAAAGTGTTTTTCACAAGTATCCTCAGTAGTTTGAAAAATGTTTCCCCAGTTTTATAAACTCCTTTTAAATCTTTTTCAAACAGTTAATTAAAGTATTTTATGCAGTCTTGAAATATGCAAGTAAAAATGCAAGTAAAAATTCACAAAGATGGATATCTACTTCTCACAACACTCAGTTTTACAAATTCACTCAGAAGATGTGTTTAGCTTTGTTCTTCAACTTTGCTTTTCGTCAACAAATGACTAAGCTGATGAGTGAGTTGTTCTTGAGACTTAAAGAGTTCTGCTTCGAAAATTTCTCAGAGAATGTGTTGTTATTCTTTCTCTTCGTCTCTTTCAGCTATTTATACTTGAGTTTTGAAAAATGTCCGTTGAAGAGAGACAAGATTCAAATTCCTCGAGTACTGGTCCTTAAAATCCGCGAACGGATCTTTTGCAGTCTGTCCGTACTGTCTATAGTACTTTCCTGCAGGCAGCATTAAATGCACCCAGCTGATGCGAAGCATTTCTTCAATCATTTGTCTTTAATATCCTTGTACTTCAGCATTTATTACTTCCAGGGGCATTTATTACTTCCAGGGGCATTTATTACCGTTGGGAAGACTTTATGATCCTTTCCACTTGGCTGATGGAAGTGCAAGTCTGATGGCGAACAAGGCTGATCTCAAACTTGAACAAATCTGATTTGAGTCGGCTGATCTTCATCAGTCTGATAATTTTCCTTCAGCAGATCAGCAGTCTTTGGACCTTGATTTTTGACTCTTCTGATGTCTTTTTTACTTAGTCAAAAATTCTTCACAAGGACCATCAGCTAAGTTAATCCATACTTAGCAGATTTTGAAGTTTTGGAATGCATCAAAACCTCCCTTATAAATTTGTCTTCAGTGCCTTCATCTTCATCCTTATCCAACAATTTCCCCCTTTTTTATGATGACAAAACTTCAGCCAAGTACCTGTTAATACCTAAGCTAAAGATTGTGATCCTCAAAATTTTCTGAGATAGAAAATATGTGTTGGATTAAACTTGTCTTTTTATTGATAATGAAAATATTACAAGTACAAGTTCATCAGATGAGATGTCTGAAGAATAGATAAGGTAAACTGATTACAAGGATTTATAAGTTCTAACTATCAGTTTCTTCATCAGATCCTTCAAGCACTTCTTCATACTCATAAGATGATTCTTCATCATCTTCTTCTTCATCTTCATCAGCTTCTTCACCCTGAAGGATATTTGCTTTGGCAGCCTCCATCTTTTCTTTAAGTTGATGCTCCTTCAGTAACTCCATTGCCTTCCTGGCTGATTCAGTATTTTTGTACTTGGTCAACGGCTCTGTTTGATCATCAGCAGAGTCCTTGGTTTCAGCCATTACTTCATCAGTTTTGGCTTTCTCCTTAGTCTCTTCTTCAGATTTTTCTTCACCTTGTACCTTTCCAACTGTTTCAGCAATCTTGGTCTCAGCAGTCTTGGTCTTTTCAGTAGAGTCTTCAGTCTTCTCTACTTCAGCACCAACAATGGTCTCCTTAGTTGATTCTTCCCTTTTATCTTCCCCCTTTTTGTCATCATCAGACTTGATGACATCTTCAGGTTTAGTAGCAGGGTTGAGTGCAACAGTAGGAACCTTCATTGCAGCACATAAAGTCTTCAGGTTCTGATTCACTACATCATGACTTGCTGTTAAATGATGAAGAGTTGTACTGATGTTGTCAGTTTGATCATTGAAGTAGTCAATATTAAGGTGCATTGTTGCAAGTTCATTGTGTAGTTCCTTTTCAGCGTTTGAGACTTCTTGCAACATCCCAAAATTAACCTCATTCTCTTCTTCACTGACTTTGATGAAGGTTACAGTTAAGTCAGCTATCTTGTGCTCAGCTCTTTGTAAGGCAGTATGAAGGTGATTTATATCAGCCTTCACATCTTCAACGTTTCTATTCATATCATTAAGGTTGTGCACTAACTGCATAGAGTTGTCTTGAGGTATAGGAAAACTATCAATTTCAGTCTTGATGATATTTTCAGTTGACTGTTGCATAGTTTCCAGCTGAAGTCTGTTGGACTCTATCAACTCTGCTTTCAATTCTTTCTTCAGCTCCTCTTTTATCTTTCTCAGCTGCTGGCTATGCTTCTCTTCCAATTCCTTTACTGAATTTTCCATTAGCATCTGGAAAGCTTCCATCAGTGATGAGTGTTCATCACCTGATGAAGCAGAAGCAGCAGCTTCCTTTTCTTCAGGCTCCTGGTGGACAGGAACATCATTCATCTCAGTCTCCTGATGATCTTTAGAAGCCTTAGCACTCCACTCAATGGCTAAGGTTTTATCAGCTTCCTTGTGCTCATCAGTGACATCATCGTAAAACAGATCAGTGATCGTGCCATCATCATTGAAGCAGGTTGTTTGACGTATCTGCCTAACAATGATCCAAGGGTTCACAAAAGCATCATTTCCCTTGGGCACTTCACTATACTCCTGTACTTCCTTGCCAAAAATTATGTGCTGAATACTTGGCAGCTGGGGCATGTCACTTGAACATCCCTGCTGATATCTTGACCTTTCTGCCAATCTCTTCAAGGCGGTCATGGTGGCAATGTTTAGTGCCCTTTCTTCAGCGTTGTCAGACTTCCTTATTTTAGCAGGCAAGGAGTTCTCAATTTTCTTGGCCTCCTCTAGGGCATACTCCCTTGCATAATGATGCATAGCATCTCTGACGTGAAGAGGATCTAAGGCCTTCTGAATGGAGTCTGTCTTCAACCAGTTCAGAACCCATTGTTCTTCAGCAGCTAACTCCTTCAGATTTTGAAGTTCTGCTATGGACCTGTTCAGCCTGTTATCTCTCCATCTGATGTACCTAGGCTTTTCTTGAGTGAACATCGTCTTTAACATTAGCTTCTGATCATAGTAAGCTAAGGACTTCTCAAATCTCTTGAAGAGTTCTTTATCAGCCTATACAATGTTGAAGGCTCTTCTGATTTCAAATTTTTCTTTAGGCTTGGCCTCTCCAGCAGGCATTTTAGGCTTTCTGGATTTGTCTTCACCATCAGCCTCATTTATCTTTATGCCTCCTCCATGGACAGGTCCATAGGCATCAGTTTTGCTTAGCTCAATGACCATAGCCATTTCAGCATCCTCAGCAGCTTTTCTTTCTGCCTCAGACATTTTCCTTCTTGCCTCATCCTTTGCTTCTTGAATTTTACTCAGTTCAAGAGCCTTCTTCTCCTCTATTTCATCTTGCTTCCTTTGTTCAGCTTTTTCCCTTTTTCTCTTATCAGCTTTGGAAACCTTCTTCCTTTTAATCACGATCTTTCTTTTTCCTTTATCAGCTGGAGCAGGGGCTGGACCAGCAGATGAGATAGGTGCAGCAGCAATAGGATGGATGATCATAACATCTGGATCATCCTGAGGTTGGGCAGCCTCAACTGTTGGTGTAGCTTGAGTCAACTGTTGCGCATCAGCATTGTCAGCAACAAAAGCCTCAACAGCTCCAACTGGTCTTTCAGCAGATACATGACTTTGTCTTACTAAGTTTTCCAACTCAGTAGGCTCTTCTATGAATGTCATCTGCTTCCTTGCAGTTTTCTTTGATATTCCCTTCATGCACTACAAGAAAAGCAGGATTTTCCGACGGAAAATTTCCGATGGAATAGAATCCGTCGGAAATTTCCGATGGATTTTCTGATAAACCAAAATCCGTCGGAAGTTTCCGATGGATTTTCCGATGAACCAAAATCCATCGGAAATTTCCGACGGATTTTCCGACGAAGGCTAAATCCGTGGGAAAATAAATTAAAATTTAATTGAAAATAAAATAATTAATTTTTCGGCGGATTAAATCCGTCGGAAAATAATTAAAAATAAATAAAAATATGTATTATATATTTCCGACGGATTTTATCCGTCGGAAATGAATTAAAATTTAATAAAAAATAAAATAATTAATTTTTTCACGGATTTAATCCGTCGGAAAATTATTAAAATAAATAAAAATATTTATTACATATTTCCGACGGATTTTATCCGTGGGAAAATAATTAAAAATAAATAAAATATGTATTATATATTTCCGACGGATTTTATCCGTCGGAAATGAATTAAGATTTAATAAAAAATAAAATAAGTAATTTTCCCACGGATTTAATCCGTGGGAAAATAAATAAAATTATTTATTGAAAACAATTAAAATTAATTAAAAATATATTATATATTTCCAAAAAATAAACAAAAAAATTAACTATTTTTCGACGGATTATATCCGTCGAAAAATAAATGAAAATAAAAAAAAATAATATTTTCCAAATTTTAGAAGATAAAAAAAGAAACCATTCTTGATCGATATAAATTATTTTCGGCTTATTTTTTTCCTAATTTAATCGATATGACCATATCTCACTAATTTAAATCGTATTTTCATAAAATTCATCGATTTCGACCCTTATAGATTGATTTAACTCGTTATCCACCATGTTTCTAATTTAATCCATTTTTGCAATATTTTGATTAATTTAAACCATTCTTGATCGACTTAACTGGTTTTGCACTAACTCTCTTCGACTTAACCCATTTTTCCTCGAATTTTATCGGTATTTTCACAAATTTCATCAACTTAAACCCTTATTGATTAATTTAACTCGTTTTTCACTAACTTTCTTTGACTTATTCGCATAAACTCTTATTGATTGATTTAACTCATTTCCCATCACATTTTGATTTCAAATAATGTCAATGTACATAACATTAAGGTCAACAATGTTGACTTTGATTAATTAACGTTACAAATCGAGAATCAATTGATTTGATTGCGAATATCCCCAATGTACATAACCATATAGTCATCAATTTCGGTTTAGTGACTAATTAATTAATTTCAAGCCAAGACATGACAGTTTGATTTCAAATAACTTCAATGTACATAACTCTAAGGTCAACAATGTTGACTTTGGTCAATTAACGTTACAAATTGAGAATCGATTAATATGATTGCGAATAACTTCAATGTACATAATTGTATAGTTAACAATGTTGACTTTAGTCAATTAACGATATAATCTAGCTTTCTTGGTAGATATGACCTATTTGTTTATCGTTTTACATGTATATGCATTAAATTGATCAATTTGAATTTTTTTGATCAATTGAACCAGTTACTGATTGACTTAATCACTTTTTAACTAATTTCAACAATTTAATACAATTTCATCGATTTAACTAGTGAATTCACAAATTTCATATTTTTTTTTTACCGATTCATTCATATTTTCATGAATTTGTTCATTTCACATAGTCCAAATTAACAATGTCCGGATACAATTAAAAATAATATTTTTTTAATAAATTCAGAAATTAATTAATTTTAAAAGGGACTAGAGAATTAAGTTTTTTTTTAAAAGAAAATTAACTATGTTGTGTGTAATAAAAATAGAAATTTTTTTTCTTTAAATTTAATAGAAAAAAATCTGTTTTGAGGAGAGGGGATAAGAAACCCTAACTTATCACTTTATCCCTCATTCTCTTCAATCTCACACCGCCACCCCGTTCTCCAAATCATGCCGTCGAGCCCTGCCCACCCTAGCCCAGCCCTAGGTCGAGCCCATCGACTTCTCCCAAAGCCCCTAGATGCAACCTGAAGCTCCCCACCGTGCTGCCTGCCCCTACGAGCCGTCTGTCACTCCGCGCCGCCGCTGCAAATCCAACCCAGATGCAACCGGAAGCTCCCTACAATAGGGAAAATAATGGATTGCACAGACAAATGAGGGGAGTTGGGGGACCTTTACTGTGCATCAGCGATCTGCTTAGAGACGTCGGTGAAGAAAATTCAGGCGGGGCTCACGACCATGCGCCGCTGCAGCTCGCCTCTGTTCCCAATCTACCGGTTCTGATCTCCCGAAGCTCTTCGAGGTAATATTCCTCTCCCCGTTTCGAATTTGAATATTTTAGGGTTTTCCAATAAGCAGATCTTTCATTGGGATTATTTGATTTTAGTCGAATCATTTACTTGTTGTTTAGGTTAATTTCTAGAAATTGAACACTGCAATTGAGGGTACAGACCATTCTTGGACGGCTCTTACACTAGAGGTATATTAAACATTTTGATTAAGTATGGTTTTGAGATTTTGAGTTTCTTCTCATAGTTATTTTCTAGGCTTAGGCTAAATTATGCATTGCATCACCTGCCCCCATCAACTATCAATTTTATCAATCTCCCTCCCCAAACTATCCTTTATGTTTCGATTGCACCAGACCTTTAGTTTTAACCTATTTTCATCAAATAAGGTTAGCAAAACACCTCAAGTTTGCACTTACTGTATGTATTTTGTTCCTTCCAAGTTCCAACTATCTTTAAAATATGACGCAGAAGGGGAAATTTGAATTGCTTTGCTAATGTTCTTTGAAAGGAAATATGTCAAGACCGATCGTATTCGGAGGGAAATAGTGAATTGATAGTAAGCAAATTCTGTTATGTAATAACATATTGCAGCTAAGAATTACTACTCCATCTACTGGAGACATTATTTCCTTTCGTAAAAGAGATTTTTGTCTCAAAGCCACTCTATTAGATGTATTGATGATCTAATAACCACAATTCTCTAGCACTATCTTTATGAAGAAAGACATTGTCATGTTAGCCTAATATTACTTCAGAAAGCAACATGAGAATTATTTGGGAATAGTTTGGTGTGGAGTAAACATTATGTATGGTATGAAATAGTGACTCGAGATAAATATTTTCTTTATTCCATCGCCATATGTAGTACATCTAAATCTTGTGTTAGAAAGAACAACTAGTTAAAATTTGTGTACCTTATGATAAAGTTATTGAAAATCCCAAAATTGTTTGAATGTTATGAAGAGCTATCATATCATACTGTGTTTGTAACTTAGTATTGATGGAGCTTGCAAGATTGCTTCATTATCAGATAACCTGTTACTTTCTATGGCTTTAAAAGTGAGTTTTGATTAATATGTTCTTTAATTTCAAGTTGCATTTGAATGTCTTGGTTTTATAAATCTATCTTTTAATAAGATTTTTTTCTTAGAATTATTTGGTTTTATCCTTGTAGCTGTTTTAGCATATGTAATAATTATGCTTGCCTTTTCCTAGTGACCAGGCACACATAGCTCTTAATGATATATATATGGCGCAGTAGAAAGTTTTAGGAAAGCATTGCAATTGGAGCCAACTGATGGTTAGCGACTCTCTCTCCCTCTCCAACAAATTCAGCATGTAACCCTTCCTCCTAAACAAAGAGGTATATTATTCAAATTTTCATGTTCCCTGGCCCAACTGAGAAACAAAGGGAGCGATCCAAGTTTATCAAATGTTGGAATGTCGTTACCTAAACTGTAGTAGCTTCATTATTGTAATATAAATTAAGTAATTTCACATGTATAACTTAGGAAATGGGGTTATGGTTTACTTTGTTAGAACTTTATGGTGAAGAAGTTGGTTCTTTCATATGTATATGTTAAATAATTTCAAAGTCATGATATTTAATTTTGTGACGATGATTGAGAATATGATTCTGAATTGATTATTTTTAAATATACATATTTTTAATTGGGGAAATAAATTTTTTGAATATATTTTTTTTAGTTTTTTTTACTTTTCCGACGGAAAATTTCCGTCGGAAAATTGATTTTGAAAAAAATTAATTAAATTTCCGACGGAATAATTCCGTCGGAAAATTAAAATTTGAAAAGAATTTAATTAAATTTCCAACGGAATTAATCCATCGGAAAACACCAAACGGCAAAGCCATTAGAAAGTTCCGTCGGTAATTTTCCGACGGATTTTCCAACCGAAGTAACCCGTCGGAAAATTCGTCGGAAAATCTGACGGAAATTTTCCCACGCCACTTTTTCCGGCAGATTTTCCGACGGGCAAAATCCGTCGGAAATTCCATTTTCCGACGGATTTTCCTTGGAATCCGTCGGAAAATCGTGTTTTTCTTGTAGTGATGGGTCTTGAAGCAGCAGTATCCTTTTGTTGACTTCTTGTCCTGTGAGAAACATTCCCACCAGGCATTTCAACAGATGGGGTCCTTGAGGGTGATGCAGAGAATTCATTCCTGACATCAGCAGTGACTTGTTCTATTGTTTTTGCAACTTCAGCATCAGCAGTCACTGTCTCCGTTTTCTTAGGAGTAACCTTCTTTTTCTCAACAGCTAACTCAGCTGTTTTCACCAATCTTCGTGGCCTTTTGGCTGGAACCACCTTTGGTTCCTCGTCTTCATCTTCTTCAGGCTCATCAGCCTTTCTCTTAAGAACAGGCAAGTATTTGGACATTGCCTTGGACTTGTGGACCTCCTTACCATTCGTCATAACACATCCCAGTTTGGACAACAGATAACTGAGTGTGATCCTGTGGTTGGTTTGAGGAGTCTTTCCTTTCTTCACTTCATGAAAACCAGCCAAGATATACCAAATTATGACAGACCAGTTGACTTCCAGTCCATAATAAACGGCGGCCATGATGCTGAACCTCTTCATGGTAACAGCATCCAGAGAGAAAGTACAGTTTTCAATCAACTTCGAGACCATATCAGCCATCCGCTGATATTCATCCTTCAATTGTTTCTTCTTGATGTTGCCAGACAACATCTCTCCTTCTTTGGCGCAGATCGCCCAGAATTGTTGGTGCTTGTCTTCCGTCAGTACAGTGACGTCATGTCGTCCACTGTTAGGAAGCCCAAAAGTTTCATGAAGAACAGCAGGAGTAATGACTATGGATTTACCTCCCACTGTAGCCTTAATCTCCAGTGTACTGTAATCAACAGTTGCGGTTTTGTAGTACTCCATTACTTGATCAGTCCAGATTACTCCCTCATTATACTCCATAAAGTTTACCAACGAGGCAGATTTGAATTTTTCCAACAGTTCCTTCATTAGATCCGTACCAGATTGATAGTAGGACTCATAAACGGGGAACATACCTTCAGCGGCCATTTCGAATCTGTTGAAAGTAGAGAGAACAAGAAGAATTTTGCAGAAAAATTGCAAGTATTTTCTCACAAGTGCTTTTGAAATTTTAGGGTGCGTAAAGAACTACACGGCTGATCAGATTGGGATTTATAGAGTTAGGGTATTTCGGTTTCCGTGATACCAGCTAACCGTTAGATCCGTTTCTTGTCAGTGCTGATCGTGCGGCGTCAGTTATGACCTTTCAAATTCAAATCGCATTTAATGAGGAACGGGAAAAGTAACGTTCTTCTGTCACTTGTAAAAGCGTGTTTTGAAATAAAGCGTTTTAAACAGTAAGCTTTTACACAAGTAATCAGATTAGTAATATAAATACTTATCTGATGGACTACTGTCCTGATGACAAAGCTGTTATCAGTGAAAGCCAATAACTGATAACCTTCCTCAGCTGTTTGTCAATCCAGCTAGATAATAAATCTTCAATCTTCAAAACTTTAATCTTCTGTGGAAAACATAACTTCAACTAACTGTCATTAACAAATTTCATCTTTTAATCAGAAGTACCGCTAGTCTTACACGTTCCCCCTGACTTTAAGAATTCATAAGTTAATTAGTTTGTTGAGAGTTAATCCTTGAAGATAAATAAGATGAGTAAGCTGTTGAACTCTAGTCTTCTGATATGTTCCCCCTCAGCTTATGCATCCAATTTTAATAAACCCAACTCAGCTCTTAGAGTTGAAAACCTTGTCTCACTTAGAGGTTTTGTGAAGATGTCAGCAATTTGATTTTCAGTAAACACATATTCTATCATGATATTTCCTTTCTCCACATGATCTCTAATAAAGTGATGCTTGATCTCAATATGCTTAGTCCTTGAATGACTTGTAGTATTCTGAGTAAGACTGATTGCACTTGTATTATCACAGTAGATTGGGATTCCACTGATTTTGATATTGTAGTCTTCTAGTTGATGCTTCAACCAAAGTATATGTGCACAGCAAGCTCCAGCAGCTATATATTCAGCTTCAGCTGTAGATATGGATACTGAAGTTTGTTTCTTACTCATCCATGAGATCAGACGACTACCTAAGAATTGACAGGCACCTGTTGTGCTTTTTCTATCAATCTTGCAGCCAGCAAGGTCAGAATCTGAATATCCAATAAGCTCAAATCCATATTCTCTAGGATACCACAATCCCAAATCTTCAGTGCCTTTAAGATACTTTAGTATCCTTTTGGCAGCTAAGAGGTGAGATTCCTTAGGATTTGATTGAAATCTCGCACAAACCCCAACTGAGTACATGATATCAGGTCTGCTTGCTGTTAGATATAACAGTGACCCAATAATGCCTCTGTATTTGGTTATGTCCACTGATTTGCCATCTTCATCTTTATCCAAACGAAGACTTGTAGACATTGGAATAGTAGCAGTAGAGCTAGTTTCCATACCAAATTTCTTGAACAGATCCTTTGTGTATTTTGCTTGGCTGATGAAAATTCCATCAGGCAACTGTCTTACTTGCAAACCAAGAAAATAGTTAAGTTCTCCCATCATGCTCATTTCAAACTTGTTCTGCATCAGTTTTGAGAACTTATCACACATCTGTTGGTTAGTTGAACCAAAAATAATATCGTCCACATAAATTTGCACAAGCAAAATATGTTCTTCCCATTCAATAGTGAACAAGGTCTTGTCAACTTTACCTTTGCGAAATCCTTTAATTAAAAGAAAATCAGATAAGGTATCATACCATGCTCTTGGAGCATGTTTCAGTCCATAGAGGGCTTTCTTCAGACGATATACCTTGTCTTCTTGTTGAGAGACTTCAAATTCAGGTGGTTGTTCAACATACACTTCTTGCAATTCTCCATTTAGAAATGCAGACTTCACATCCATCTGATAGACAGTGAAGTTCTTGTGAGAAGCATAGGCAAGAAAGAGTCTGATTGCCTCTAATCTTGCTATTGGTGCAAACGTTTCATCAAAGTCAATGCCTTCTTCTTGGCAGTAACCTTTGGCCACTAATCTTGCTTTATTTCTGGTGACTTCACCATCTTCATTCATTTTATTCCTGAATACCCATTTAGTGCCAATGACTCTTTGATGACTAGGTCTAGGAACTAAGTACCAGACTTCATTCCTTTCAAATTGATTCAGCTCTTCTTGCATAGCTTCAATCCAGTTGGAATCACTAAGAGCTTCTTCAATCTGTTTGGGCTCAATTTGAGATAGGAAGCTGACAAACATTGCATCACTTGCAGCAGCTCTCCTTGTCTTCACTTTATCCAAAGGATCACCAATCACCAGCTATGGTGGGTGATTCTTGAGCCATCTGAGATCAGGTTGCAAATCATAATGTTGTCATTTGTTTTGATCTTGCAACACTACTGTTGGAGTTCCAGTAGTAGTCTGTTGAACATTTGTTGTCTGTTGAACAGTCTCTGGTCTATCAGCTGTTTGCAACTCGTCTGTTAGACAATCAGCACTGTGATTTTGAACAGCACTTGAGTTATCAGTTGGGTTGAGATCAGGTAGTATGATGGGAACATATTCTTCATTCTTTCCAACATTCAACTTTTGTAAATCAGTAGACAGATCTTGATTAACAATATGATTCTTTTCAGAAGATTGACTTGGTTCATCAAATACTAGATGAATGGATTCTTCTATTATTAATGTTCTTTTGTTAAAAACTCTATAAGCTTTACTAACAGTAGAGTATCCTACAAAAACAGCTTCAACAGCATTTTCTGCAAATGAAGTAAGGTGATTTTTCCCATTATTTAAAACATAGCATTTACAACCAAATATCTTAAAATAATGAATGTTTGGCTTCTTGTTGTTCCAAACTTCATATGGGGTCTTGTTTTTGTGCTTGTTGATCATGCATCTGTTCTGGGTAAAACATGCTGTGTTTGTTGCTTCTGCCCAAAATCTTTGTGGCAGCTTAGCTTCAGCTATCATAGTTCTGACAGCTTCTTTCAGTGTTCTGTTTCTCCTTTCAGCAACACCATTCTGTTGAGGGGTTCTAGCAGCTGAATACTCATGATGTATTCCTTTGATATTACAATACTCTTCAACAGTAGAGTTTGTAAACTCTGTCCCTCTATCTGATCTGATCTTCAATATCTTTATGCTTTTCTCATTCTGGAATCAGTTCCATCAGATTAGTAAGATGTTCCTTGGTTTCACTTTTCTTTTTCATGAATATCACCCAAGTATATCTTGAATAGTCATCCACAACAGTTAGGCAGTATTTCTTTCCACCATTGCTGACTGGATCAATGGGTCCAAATAAGTCCATGTGTAGCAGCTCCAATATTCTTCCAGAAGATTGATGCTTCTTGCTTTTGAATGATGACTTGATTTGTTTACCCTTCTGACATGCGTCACAAAGCTTATCTTTGCTCATGACTGTCTTTGGAATTCCTTCTACCAGATTATTCTTGATTAGTCTGTTGATGGTATTGAAATTCACATGATTTATTCTTTTGTGCCACAGCCAACTGACTTCACTTGGTGTTGATGCCACCAAACAAATGCTCGAATTCTTGTCAGCAGAATTCCAGTCCACTGTGTAGACATTCCCTTGTCGTATTCCAGATAAAATTACCTTCTTTGTACCAATCTGTTCAACATAGCACTTATCTGTTGAGAAGATGACCTAATATCCTTTGTCACAAAATTGACTTATGCTCAGCAAATTGTATTTGAGGCCTTTAACATAAGAGACGTCAGATATCTCAATGTTGCCTTTGATCAGCTTTCCACTTGCTACAATCTTGCATTCCTTGCTGTCCCCAAAAGTAACTTTAGGGCCATCCACAACAACAGCATCAGTCAGTACATGTATGTTTCCACACATGTGTCTTGAACAGCCACTGTCCAAGTACCAGATTTTCTCTACTTTACTCCTACTCCTAATCCTAACCTACAAAACAAAATAAAATTGTTTTAGGTACCCTTATTGAGAGGGTCCTGAAGGATTAGTTCCACCTTTGACAACCCAAGATGATGAAGTCTTAGGCTTCTTAGGCTTCTGAGTTTCAACAGGAGTATGAACAGCTTTGCCTTTACCACGTTCATCAGATTTATCATATTGTTGATGATCAGCATGATAAGGATAATGTTCAAATGCAGAGTAAGATGCATGATAAGGAGTATATGCATGCATTGGATGAGCAGGATATGGTGCATAGTAAGTTGGAAATTGAGGTGCATGATACATAGGATGATATGCAGCAGGTTGCACATAATAAGACTCATTTCCATACCAAGCATTTTGATTTTTCTTATTCTTATGCTTCTTTGGTTTACTAGTTGCTTGCTCATTAACAGACGACTTAGTTTTATCACTAGTCTGATTAGTTTTAGCCTTGTCAGAGGACTTCCTAGGACTCTTCTGTTTAGGCTTACTAGTCTGTTTTCCTACACTAGGCTCTTTGCTCTTTTTAGCCTTGGGAGTTTTCGTCTCCTTTAATACTTTCTCAGGTGAAGCAGGTTTAGTAGTCTGAACATACAATATGACCTTACTATTGTCAGCTGATATGAATTTTTCAGTATCCTGATCTAAAGGTGTCTTCTGTTTACTAGACATGTGAGTAGATGCAACAGATGACTTCTCATGAGACTCAATGACTTTCTCAAGCTCAATGATTTTACCCTTTAAAACTTCACGTTCAGCTTTCAGAGATTCATTTTCTTGCTCAAGCAGTTTATATTCAGCTGATTCTTTTGGCTTTTCAGCTTTGAGTTTCAGTGAACTGTTTTGCTCTTTCAGCAATATCATCTCTTCCTTAAGCTTTTTAAATGCATCAGTAATGCTAGTATTGTTGAGCATCATTTGTTCAAATGAATTAAATAATTCATTATCAAGAGGAGTTACCTCATCATCCTCAGAGTTATCAGATTCCTTGGCCATCAGGCAGAGAAGAGCAGGGCTCTCTTCATCAGAAGACTCTTCATCAGAAGTGTCTGAATCTGAATCAGATGAGTAGACAGCAGCTAGCTTTTCTGCTTCTGCTACCAGCACCTTTCCTTTCTGATGCTTTCTTTCTTTTCTGATTTTCTTTTCTTCTTCTGTATACTTCTCAGCTTTAGGATATGGGCAGTCTCTGATGAAATGACCCAGTTTCCTGCAATTATAGCACATCATTTTGGATTTATAAGAATCCTTATCCTGAGAAGAAGAAGTAGGGTTAGAAGTAGAAGCATTGTTATATTTGTTCTTCATTTTTCGTCTGTAGAACTTTTTGAAGTTGTTCATCAGCAATGCTACGTCTCCAGCAGTGTACTCCTTTTTGTTGAGTAGTGTGGCTTCATCAGATGAGTCCACATCTTTGCTTTTGTGAGCTGGCCTTCTGGGGTTTTCAGCAGCAACAAGTGCAGCTGTGGGACTTGAAGTAGAGGTTTCTTCAACACCCATTCTTGGCAGTTTATACTCGTATGCCTTAAGTACTGAGAACAGCTCGGTGAGAGAAATCTTGCCCAGATCTCTTGACTCTTCCATGGCTGTCACCTTCATGTTGAACTTTGGAGGTAGGGCCTTCAGAACTCTGACGGTTATCTCCTTGTCCGTAAAGTTTTTTCCAAGCTTTAACACTTCATTCAATGTCCTTGTAAACCTTGTGTCCATCTGGTCAATGGTTTCCGCAGACTTCATCTTGAAGTTGTCCAGCTTTTCCAGAGCAACACTCAGCTGATGCTCTTTGATGGCGTCGTTTCCTTCGCTCATGTCACGAACCTTATCCCACATCTCCTTTACATTTTTGCAATGTTTGACTTAATCAAACCGATCATTATCCAGGGCTTTGGTCATGATGAAACGGCCAATTTTATCCAGATTGAACAGCTTTATTTCTTCGGCTGTCATCTCTGTTAAATCCTTTTCCACCACTAGTTCAGCTTCATCAACTATGATAGTCTTGGTGAATTTGAATGGACCTTTTATGATACATGTGTACATGTTATCATTATAAGCAGCCAGGAAAATCTCCATTCTGATTTTCCAGTCTTCAAACGACATACCAGCAATGTGGGGAACATGGCTGATACAGTCCATTTTTCAAAAAGTTTTTATTTTTCAAAAAGATGCTCTTTTGAAAAGTTTTAAAAACCTTTGAAAAACACTTGGATCAAGCTCGTTGATCAGGCAGCTGATTCAAATGAACCACCTGCTCTGATACCACTTGTTGGTCCCAAGTGGTCAGATGAGGTCTAGAGGGGGGGGTGAATAGACCTCTAAACTTTTTACAATTTTTAACTTTAAAACCTTTTTGTTAACTTAAACAGACTAAGCTGTTATCAACAGTAGGTTCCTCGGCTGATCGCGAACAAATCTTTGAACAGCTTCGTAGACCACTAAACTGATAGTTACTTAGTTGATTTCGTCAAAATCAGTTTTAATACTTAGAGTACTTGCAGCGGATTTTCAAAGTGTTTTTCACAAGTATCCTCAGTAGTTTGAAAAATGTTTCCCCAGTTTTATAAACTCCTTTTAAATCTTTTTCAAACAGTTAATTAAAGTGTTTTATGCAGTCTTGAAATATGCAAGTAAAAATGCAAGTAAAAACACAAGTAATTTTTATAGTGGTTATATGGATTTAAATCCTTTAGTCCACTCTTCCAAGTCACTTAGATCTTGGGTTATACTAGAAACACGAAGTAACCAGTACACTCTGCTTACGCCTAACAACAAATGAACACGCCGTAAGTGCGCAGTAAGAAATCACAAAGAAATCCTACTCTCTGAAGTAATATCACTCACGAAGATGGATATCTACTTCTCACAACACTCAGTTTTACAAATTCACTCAGAAGATGTGTTTAGCTTTGTTCTTCAACTTCACTTTTCGTCAACAAATGACTAAGCTGATGAGTGAGCTGTTCTTGAGACTTAAAGAGTTCTGCTTCGAAAATTTCTCAGAGAATGTGTTGTTATTCTTTCTCTTCGTCTCTTTCAGCTATTTATACTTGAGTTTTGAAAAATGTCCATTGAAGAGAGACAAGATTCAAATTCCTCGAGTACTGGTCCTTAAAATCCGCGAACGGCTCTTTTGCAGTCTGTCCGTACTGTCTACAATACTTTCCTGCAGGCAGCATTAAATGCACCCAGCTGATGCGAAGCATTTCTTCAATCATTTGCCTTTAATATCCTTGTACTTCAGCATTTATTACTTCCAGGGGCATTATTACCGTTGGGAAGACTTTATGATCATTTCCACTTGGCTGATGGAAGTGCAAGTCTGATGGCGAACAAGGCTGATCTCAAACTTGAACAAATCTGATTTGAGTCGGCTGATCTTCATCAGCCTGATAATTTTCCTTCAGCGGATCAGCAGTCTTTGGACCTTGATTTTTGACTCTTCTGATGTCTTTTTTACTTAGTCAAAAATTCTTCACAAGGGACCATCAGCTAAGTTAATCCATACTTAGCAGATTTTGAAGTTTTGGAATGCATCAAAACCTCCCTTATAAATTTGTCTTCAGTGCCTTCATCTTCATCCTTATCCAACAGACCATAAAATGAAATCATATAATGAGCAAATTATAAAATACGATCAACATCGAGTCTCAATAAGAAAAATTCAATTCAATTACTATCTATAGATGATACCAAAATAATTTATCCAAGCACACACTTAAATTACGCAAAAGATATAAATTTCTAAATTAACTAAAAGTATAAAATCATATAATGACCCATAATATTGATTACTAATAACTAATGAAATATTTAAAAGGAATATTAGGATAAAGTAAGAAAGTTCATTTATTAGATAATGTTTATTAATTAATTATATAACTAAAGTGTATAAATTATATATAAATAATATTATATAGGTCGGTTCGGGTATTCGGGATTGGAGAGACCAATCCCAAACTCTTCCCGTATTCCCGTAATAAAATACGAATATTCAAGTTCGGGTACCCAAACCCAAAAAATACTCGTCTCGTTCGGGTATTTTATAAACAGGGACGGGTCAGATTTGGATTACCCGAACCCAACGCCCATCTGTAAATGTGATATTTTACTTGTCAAAATCAGTTAATAATTAAATGTAAATGAACAAGCTTCTAGTACTCAAACTATGTTAGGGCATATATATATATATATATATATATATATATATATATATATATATATATATATATATATATATATATATATATATATATCTGTAAAATGAATAAACAAATCTGCTTATGATATGATTTGATTTAGTTTCGATCATTAAAATGTGATTTGAACTCTTTTATTATTTTTTGAATTTTATTTGATGATTATTTTAAATACAATCTCGAAAAAAAAATTGAAGCTAAATTTGAACAATTAATTGTTTATTTTCCAACTAATATGATCTAATATAACGTTTAATACTATAACTAAATATTTTGATATAAATTGATAATGTAATTAATAGTTGCAATTAATTACAAATTAGTAAGGAAATGTGGGGGAGAAGATTAACATTAGAATCCTCTTTCCAACTAATATGAAATACATAGTTGCACGTGAAGTGAAGTGCATTAAAGCTTCACCCCAGTTCAATCGATAATTTTTTTCTTTCTTTTTAGATGTTGACTACAAAAATTCTATTATCAAATCTATTGATCACTAAGAAAGTATAAATAATTTTTATTTAACAAATTAAAAGAATATTCATTAGCAAAACTAGTATTAAATTAGTGAACAATTCACACTTCAGTTGATATTAGAACCCATTACCTCTAGGTTTAACGAGGTCTCATCTTTGTAATTAGACTGAACCAAACAGTGTATTAAGTATGGACTAAATTTTTGACGTGAAAATGTTGGGTGATTTGGCGGGGCAAATTGAAAAAAAAAATCATTTTGGATCAGTACATGACTTAAATTGCTAAAATATTTTGGTTAAGGAATAAATTGCTAGCCCGAAAAGTTACAGGATTTTTGTCAGCTTACAATAGTTACGGGACAAATTTTACAATATTTTTTTTAAAAAATGTGACGGTCCTTTCTCTCTGTTGCAACCATGTCAATGGTTGATGCATTGGCCCTCCGATACTAGCCCAATTTGATATTCAGATTCCAGCCCATAGGCGCACCACTTTTGGAGTAAAGGAAAGTCAGCATAGCTTATTGGGCTTAGAATCTTTCAACAATATTCCAACACTTTAATGCCCCGCTTGATTACAAGTCCATGCTACTTGGCTCGACAATAATAAGTATTATTAACTTAATTATAACATGCTCATTTATATTAACTTTCTTCTATGTGGGATATGAGAAACTTAATTAAAACATGGTAACTTTAATGCCCCGCTTTCTTATGTTTGTAATTTCTAATTATGCAAGTAGCATTTACTCATACAAAGAAATAAGTTTGGATATTGTTTATATTCTAGTATTTGATTTTTGTTACATGATTTCATTGTGTCAATTAGAGCATGAAATAGAAGAAATAATCTTTGGGATTGATATTAGTCATAATTTTCTATCGTGATCAAATTTGTTGGTAAATTTCTAAATCTGCACATAGCATTTTCCCCCTGGATTCTTTTTTTTTTTTTTTTTGAAATGGTGAAAAAGGCTTTTTCTAATGAACGTAATAAGAAAGTAGAAAAGGAAGAATAAGTGTTATTTAATTACAACGTAAATCTCGTAAGTAAATTATGTGTTGTTAAACAAATTTTGAAATTTAAATTTCAGTACGAAAAGGCCCAACATTTACATTACTATGTGATAAGTTATAACACTAATCTTGGGCCTTCTTGAAGTTATCGGCCCACTAACCGCTCATTGCTACCCTTCCTATAATTTGTATTAGCCTAAACTCGTGATATGCATTTCGTGAATTAATTTTTTTATACAGATGTGTAAATGACAAATTAATATTATAAATTACTATCTTTTGGACATATAAAATGAAATACGACAATCTATGTGTAATATTTGAAAATAGTCAAAAGACTTTCACTATTTAAATTTAATTAATCATAAGAAAGAGCATAAGTATTTACAAAATTGATGGTATAGAAATTACGTGTAATTTCTAATAGAAATTATAGACTCTGCACTAAATAATTTCTCCCGCACGGGGTACTCACATAAGTAATTTCTCTCAATTGAAACATCCTACTTGCAAACATTACTAAACTGCAATAAAAACTAAACCTGTATTAAAAAAAAAAAAAAAAAAATGATGTGTATATGTGATTGTACTAACTTGGAGCTCGGTTAACTTCTTAAAATGACATGCATCTTGAAGCCAAAATACATATATACTGCTTTTTTTTTATTTGCCCAACAACAGTAATATTTCTTCAAACTGCCAGCAACAATAAAATTGAACCAACTTTGTGCATAATCATGTAAAACAACAATCTTTTTGTTTGTGATTGAATATACTTTTCTTTTTCCCAAAACTTATACTTTAGACAAAATCAACTAAAATACAGTAACTTAGAAAAGAACATCAAAATCAGATGTTGATCTAATTTCGAAGCCTAATAATTACAAAATGGTTGAAGTTATAATTACTAAAAAATCCCAAAAGTCTCAAATCAGTAATAGATCTAGCAAATCATAATGAGTTCATAATCAAGGTTGAGGTACTTGTATGAGACATAAGGCTTAATGTTGTCCAACATGTTTATGATAGCTTTGTATGAATCACCAACAAATAAATACACCATTGTAGATCTGGTGCATAGGTTCTTGCATCTTTGTATTTGAACCACTTAACAAAACTTTAAGGCTGTCATTGAGATACAATCCGTTGTAGCATCATAGAATTTGATGGCTAGCTCACTGTTCACAATCAAAAGGGCATTTTGTATATATGTATTTGTTTCCCCTTTCTCAAGCAGTGGAATTCTTTCAGCATGGTGGCAGTTTCTGCAAGTATGAAATTTCATTGTTGCGGGTTCTAAGAAAGCATAATTTCTGGTACTTGCCACATTAATTCCCCTCGGCAAAAGTTGCATCAACATTGATTTTGAGCTAGCTTGAGGAGGATTTTCCAAGTTCCATTCTTTTCTTCATCATAGCATGCACCCTGTTAATTAGGTCATCTATAAAACTCATCAATTCATCATATTCTTCATTCGTTAAATAGAATACATAATATAGCTTCTAAATAAAAGAAAAATAACTGGCAGTAAATTCTGATCTGCAATTAAACATAACATGTCACATTTATAAACATGACACAGTAAGAATATCAAAAGTTGTTCAGTGATTGAGGAAATGGAAGAGCGTTATATAAGGAAGTAAAAAAATGTGAAAGTACAAAAATAGTGGAGACAATGAATAGTTACCTTTGTTGATAATACTCTTCGTCATAACCACCATTCTTCTGATCCATGTTATCCCTTATCTATTACTTCACAATATGTAGTAGAGATCAATTATCAGAGAAGAGTTGTAATGCAAATGAAAGAAATGCATTTAAGATTGTTAATAAAAGAAAACCGTGGGATGTGTCAGTAGAAAAGAGAAAAGGTGGGATAGATTATGAGTTGAGCGAGGAAATAGGTACGTTTATTTGGAAAATAGATAAAACTGAGGGTTTTGAATTTGAAATTAGGAAACGTGGGATAGAGTATCACACGTGGAGGTGGAGTTAGTTTTCATTTTCAAATGTGAATATTTACTAAATAAAAATAGTTAGTATTTGAGTCAAAATTGATTATGTTGACTAAAACACACCCTTGAAATAATAGTAAGAATTGCAGATACTAAAATAAATTCGTCCAAGTACCATA
Source organism: Penstemon eatonii (assembly GCA_038501285.1). Taxonomy (NCBI): domain Eukaryota; kingdom Viridiplantae; phylum Streptophyta; class Magnoliopsida; order Lamiales; family Plantaginaceae; genus Penstemon; species Penstemon eatonii. The sequence goes on from CM076714.1 coordinate 48,148,625, forward strand.
AGCAATGCATAATTCCAAACAATTAGTTCTTTAAGCATCTTGTTAATTTTTTCGATAGTTAATTGCAATTTACCTCCTATGATATGCATAATATTTAATTTACCCTCCTTTAATTCGAAATAGAAAACCCTTTATACTACCTCAATGATATTTTTAAACTTAAAATATTATGAATTATAAACTACTCTTTTTATATGTGTGGCATTTTACCTTCATGTGTTATGATAAATATGGTATTTTATCTCCTATTTTATGATAAATGTTATACTTTATTCCCTATGTTATAAAAATATTTTTCATACGCATTCTTAATATCGATTCTCCTTTTGTATGACTACAGAGTCCATCAGAGCCTAGGAGATTACAAATAGGGAAAAAGAGATAGAATCGTATACTAGAAACGGGAGTTAATGGCAATTTATCCCCTTGTGATTTGCATTATGTTCAATTTACTTTCATGTGATTTGAAAAAGAGCATTTTATCTTCTTATAATCTTATAAAAATTTCACATCACCTTTCTCATAATTTTAAACTTAAAAAAATATGAATTGACAAAATACTTTTTATGTTGACTCTCAATTTCAGCAACTGAGCTATACTCTCAGACTGAAGGAGGTCAGTTGCTTGTAGAATATTAATTTTTTAAACTATAAGAGGCTAGTTGTTTTTTTTTTCCCAAGGATTTAATCTCTTTGGAAGCGCAAATTACATTATGCTCAAAGTTGACATGTCAAGATAGAGCATTGTACGCTGTTTGCATAAAATTTAGTCTGGCTTGCCTCGAGGTGCAAATGACTCGATGCGGTATAAAATAAGTGCGGGCGTGCCAATATTTGTGCATGCAAACTTAACAATTTAAAATGGACATATTAGTGTAAATGTAAAATATCCTAATAAGGCTGACTTCTAATCAATTGATCGTGGCGGAGTAGACAAACACTACCCCTAATTCTTTTTCATGCATGCCTGGCTGGGACTAAAATTATTTATGATAATCTTTATGAAGTGCCAAAGTCTCGTAGCCAATTGATGGCTTATTGAACATATCAGATCATGACCTGATTTGACTTTAAAATCTTAACACACTGATCACGTATTAATGGAAAATACTTGTGAAACATACTTTAATAAAATCAAGAGATATGGGCCAAGTACTTCAATATATTATTAACTGTAAGAATGATACATGAACTTTAGCCTACGATGAATTCCCCGATTTACAAATATTCAAAAGTATGTAAACAGTAAAAAGCCTCCATTATTGGCATGTACTTGCCAAACGAGTTGATGTCTCTTTTTATTCCTTGAAAATGCCTCCTTGATTGGCAGGTAAACTCACCAATGAGTCGATGTATGAATTTGTGCAATTTAGTTGATGATGAAGTAACATTGACGACAAATAATCCACCATCAATGGATCGTCCAACCTTGGCAGATGACTACCAATCGGGCTCCTAACCAGCAGGTGGCTACTGGAAAGGGCATCAATTGAGCAGATGGCTACCTGATAACGAGCTCATCAAGCAGATCACTACTTGATAAGGTTGTCATGTAATTACGTGGGCACTTACATGACGTTGCAGCGTACTATTTTGCTTGATATCAAATGGCTTCGCTCGAGGCAGCTTTGCCGACAATGGAAATAGCTTTGCGGCTTGCTTTGAGAGGCGGCGGTGCTGGTTTCAAGCGGTCATGACTTGCTGGTGGTTGGCGATTGATGTCAAGGAATTGGTGGCGCTGGCTGACGGTAGAAGCAACGTAAGCTGGACTCCTAAGAGAGGCGTTGAGCCTGATTCAGTGAAGACTGAAGATTTTTGTTGAGTAAATTGTGTCTCTTCTGCGCGTATGGCAACCTCCTTGTATTTATAGCTGCTTGTCGAAACTGATCGGCTGATCCCACATCCTCCACTATCTTCCTCGTTCTCCACTTTCTCCCATACTTCTCTTGCTCCACGTTTAATTTTCAAAGAATGTGGCAGTTTGATTGAATCTTGTTCAATTTTGATTTCCTTAGTGTTTTTAACCAACTAGGAAACAATTAAGGAAGTGATTACATGTAAGCCAACTTCTCACGTGGTTTTGCACTTATCCTTTAATAAATTATCTTTTGATAATTAATTAAGTAGTCCTTTTTGCTACTGGATCAATACCAATAATTGGGCCTTTAATTGCACTTGGGCCATTTATCTATTAATTGGCTCGGATTAATTAATTAATTAACCAGATCGAAATAACTCTTTCAGTTAATTGGGCCCGCCTTGCTTCTGGCCCGTTCGGCAATCTTGAGCCATTAATCTTTATTCCCTAATCGTAATTAATTATCCAATTAATTACTTGGCCTTGATTACTATATGGGTTGACCTTTAATTAATTAATTCCACTAACCTATCGTGGCCAAAATAATCCCTTGGGCTCACTGAGCCTACTTATTTTTAATCATCGTTTGGCTTATTAATTAATCAACTTTGGCCCATAAATTAATTAATTTGTCTTATTAATTAATTTATACTTGGCCATAATTAATTGTTATCATAAATTGGGCCATATTCGAATTGGGTCTGTGACCCGCTTAATTTAGGTAGGACCGGTTTCCGGACCAAAGTGGATCGATCATGTGATCCATTGACCAGTTTGATTTTGGCTGGATTAGCCATTTGGGCCGAGACTGACCCGACACGTTATGTTTTGTTGGCCTCGTTATTTTCGGTCCATTATTACATAGTGGTCCACTATCGAGCCATTATTTCTCGACAAATCAAGGGTAATTTATTGGGTACAAACATACGCAACAACTGATATTTACAAGAAATCTTGTTTGACAAATCTTTTCGAAAATTCTAAATAGCAAGACCTAAATCAATAGATGAATATTTAAAAATTATGTTTATTTCAAGTTTTCGACTAATTAACTCTTGATCAATTTAATTCTGGCAAAACTTTTATTGCTCGACTGTTTTAAGAAAATTTAATAATGAATGAGGAAAAAATCATGAACTTTGATTATTCAATTCATCACTACGCTTTTCGGTCCTTTAAATACTTCCGTAAGTAAAAATTACTCTATATTTTAGTTTCAATTAACTTCAAATAATTTTTTTTCGAGTTTTAAATATATATATATATATATATATATATATATATATATATATATATATATATATATATATATATATATATATATATATATATTTCTGAAATTTTAATCCATACAACGCTCTTGCAATAAAAGTGATGGATAAATATAAATTTGAGCTCTCATTTCCTAGCTACCGTTCTCTATTCACCGTTGGAAAATCATGGTCATTTAGGTCCAATTTATTTAGGTTTTGGTTCGGTCCTGCAATTTCGCGAAACTAACTCAAAATCATTCTAAATAAAATCTGATTATATGTTTTGCGAAACCCAGATGTCAACTTATATATTCAATTTAGCATAACTAATCTCATACTTAGGCGTCCTGCCTGGTCGTCTCCAATGGTTGGGGCTCCGTGGGGGAATTAATTCATTTTTTTTCCTTTGCCCACTCTCACCTATTAATATTATAGTTTTAATTTTTTTAATACGGAGTATTAATTAAAATAACATATTAATTACAACAATACATAACATTAATTACACAACAATACACAACATAATCAAGGAAAAGAAAATAAAAATAGTCCTAAAGTTCCTTATAAACCTCATAAACATAGTTTTGGAAAAAAGTAAGTTAATGGACCATTTTGGACGTATTTTAAGTGGGACCTACTTTGAATAAAGAGTCGGGTCTTGACGGAATTATATTCTACTCTGTGAGTAAATTAAAATGGTATATGGTACGTCCAAATCGGAGTACGGGTGAATAAGATATTAAATTTCAAAGTTTACATATGTAATGAGAAAAATTGGAAGGAAATTGATTTATCCCACATTGAAAGTGTGATAAGAAAAACTTGTGTTTATATATGATTTCTAAACCATGAAGGTTAAAAAATTATTACTAGAAGGCTCCCTCCTTGCGCACAGGGGGGGTGCAAATCTTGGTTCATATTTACACTCGAGCCTTCAAGACTTGTGCGTGGACGCGCAAAAAAAGGAAGCGGCCCAATCAGGTTGGCGCGTCACCAACCCGCGCCCCTCATCTTCTTCCCAGCCTCACGCGAGCCCCGTTCCCTGCGCAGGGCCGCCCCGAGCCCGCTACCCAGCCCCAGCCCGCACCATCTCCAACCGATTTCCGCCGCAGCCCCGCCCCGAGACCGAGCCCGGCCATGGAGATGGCCTTATAAAGGATAATGATTTGACACATACAACCTATTTTTCTCTATAAAAAAAAAAATTAATTCGACATCTATCACCTCATTTATCTCTTGAACCCCAATATTTAAACTTAATACGGTTACAATTTTTTCAAAATAAAAAATTCGACATTCAAACGGGATTTCCAAAGATTTAAGTAAAACTATGCAAACCAATTTTTCCAAACAAAAATTAAGTGAAACCAAAACCTAACCAAACTATGAAATTAGTTATATATATAGATCTCATTTTGAATGGAACTCTAGTTGAATAGCAACAAAATCAACGCATTACAAGGGAAATGTTGGATATGAAATTCGGCAAGACTCGATGGGCTCAGAGGTTTTAGAGTTTAATGTTGACAGATCTATAGTCCATATTACTTATTGCTCTATTTATTACTCCATTCTTCTCTTTTATTTTGTTCCCATGAGTTTTGAAATAAAGTTTCAGGTAAGAATTGAAAAGTAGAATTTTTAGGCATCTTCTTATTTATTTTCTCAAAATTAGTGGTAAAGAATTGGTGGTATCAAATCATTACTTTAAATAAAATTATAATTTTAGAAAAAACTAATATTATGTTAGACCATCTCTAACAGAACTCTTAAATTCAGACCGATTATCTTAAAATTTGAGGGTGAATAGTGTTATACATTTCTACTTTTTACTCTACACTCCAAGTTTCCAACAACTAGTTTATATTTGAGTGAATAGCATATTTGGTCCTTCTTATGGGCCAAATTTTGCACTTTCGTCCCTCTTAAATTTTTTTGTAGCAGATTCGTCCCTCTTATCAATGTAATTTATTCAGTTGAGAGTGCTATGTTTTAATTGGTTCAAACAAACAGATTGACATGAATGTGAAAGGAACTGAGAAAAATGTTAGTTTTTATGTCTATCAATTTGTAGGGAAATCCTAGATGTTTTTTAAGATATATTGATACTCCCTCTGTCCCAAATTATTTATCATTTTAGAAGGAAAAAATTTGTTCTGAATTATTTGTCATTTTATGATTTCAATGTACTATTAATTACGTATTTTATGTATGTATTATAAGAGAAAAAGTAAGAGATATAGTGTAAAACTTAAATAACGTGTAAATAGCTAATGGTGAGATAAATAAATAATAAGAGTATTTTAGGTATATAATTTTTTTCTTTCTAAATCTGAGGCTATTTAGTGGGTATATTAATATGTGCGAAACATGTAAAATAACAAATAATTTGAGACAGAGAGAGCAGAATTTATTTTTGTCTTTACCATAATTATTTTATTTATGTTAGTGCATATGTCTAATTCAATAATACATATAACTCAACTCAAAAAAAACATCTTAAATATTTCAAAATTGATGTAGATTCGGTGATTGAAAATAAACAATAAGTTCAAATTAATTTATAACAAAGTTGATAAAGTTAAAAAAATTTGTTCATACAATATTTTAACAGAAAATAAAATGTAATTATTATCCTATTAGAAACTAGAAATACACAAATAACAAAAGACACCACCAATTAAATTTTACATAATCCCCCCCAACCCCCAAAAAAAGTTAGAAATTTAAGTGTTAAATGCAATTTGCCCCCTACATAATAGAGGGTGTACCAATTATCCCCTAAACTATAACACTTATCCCCTCCATTTCTTGTTATAGTAAGTTACAATTTTTCTTCCCAAATCATCCTTCCTTTTATATGCAAAGTATTGTTAGTTTTAACCTCAAATCAAATTTGTTCTTAAGCTCATATTTTACATTCTTATTCTTCTTGATGAATTTTTTCTTTCTTGCAAAAAAAAAAAAAAAATGCTCCTATGATTATTTCAACTATTGATAACTTTTTATTACAAGAAAAAAGAAAAAATTGCACAAAGAATATTACATTTGGGTATAAAATTGTTGAGATTAAGTTTAATTGGGTATAAAGGGAAGGGTAATTTGAATAGAAAAAGTTTAACTTTGACTATAACAAGATATGGAGGGTGTGAGTATTTCGACTGATACTTAAGGGGTCATTTGTACACCTCATGCTTTAGGATGATATATTATATTTAACCCTAAATTTAAATCATAACGCAAACGTGCGTGAATTTATTTTTATTTTAAGTTATTTTAATTCATTTCTTACATTATTGTTTGTTTGTATTTGATTCCGTAAACTCACTTTTATATATTATATAAAAAAAACCCACTTTGTGCTTTAAATGATAATACTGATTTTGCAAACAATTTCTTTTATCATTTATAATTCTGATAATATTCCTAATTAATTAAGAATATTTATAAAATAATTTTATTCCAAATTTTCCTGATAACCAAATATCTAAAAACAATTAATAAGAACTTTTTTTCGGGTTATTTGTACTTACACCCCTTGAGCCTATTTTTTTTTTTTTGGTTTCCCAAGGGTTTAATCCCTTTAGAGGCGCGTCAGACACATAATGTGGGAACCTCTCCCAACAGGAATTTGAACCTGAGTCCGCTACTTTGTAGTGACTAGTCCCTTCCACTATACCAATCACCTGTTGGTACCCCTTGAGCCTATTGATATTTTACAGTTACCCTCAAAATCTTTTGTATTTTGCCGGTCACACCCCTTATGTTAATCTTCCATCCATTTCACCATGAAAAAATAATTAAATGTCCAAATTACCATCCCGTAACGGAGAAATTATTTAGTACAATCGCTGCACCACGTCATCAAGTACACGTGGTGCAGCTCACCAATACACTTGGGACATGTGGATTAGTAATCCACATCACACATGTTCTGGCAATGTGAACACAAATTTCTGAATCCCTATTTTTTTGGAACATGGCTAGAATATGGGGTGATGTGGATTATCAATCCACATGTCCCAAGTGTATTGGTAGGCTGCACCACGTGTACTTGATGACGTGGTGCAGCGGTTGTACTAAATAATCTCTCCCCGTAATGGCTAGTTGGATTGGTTTTAATTAAAGAATATGAACTTTAACTGGATCATTAGATATTGCATTAATTATATTGCAACTTTGGTTACAAAACAAAAAAACTTGTTCTTCTCATGCTTCTAATTCAAAAATTCAGACAATGATGTTCAAATTTCTACGTAGAAAATTGTAGCCAAAATCATCAAATAAATTAAAATATACCTTGACATTCTGGATATATAAAGCTTTCTTGATAGGTAAAAAACATAAAATTCACATGTGTTTTAGACGAACACATAAACTCATATATTAATTTATTGCATAAAATAACCTTTTGTTTTATAAAATATTGCACATTTGCAATAATTTTGAAATTCTTTTGCGATATATATAGAAATTAATCAAAGCGTAAAAAACATTAAATTCACTTGTATTTTGAAAAACTTTCACAACTCCTTTTCCATCCTCTGGTATTGATAATATTTCATGAATTCCCAATGTGATTTACAAAATTTTCCACGAAATCTCTTTATTCGTGTAATAAATAAGGTCAATTTTAATGTTAGTCGCATCATATGCGCGTGGGAGATACGTCCGTAAACTTTCTCACGGTTTTTGACGGAAAAGAGATTTCGCTACATTTTGTAAAATGAATGAGGATTTTATGTTTTTTATGCCTTTATTAATCTTTCTATATGTTAAGGGTAAAAGAGAAATTTCAATTTATTTTAGTAAAAGTGTTAGGTAACTACTGGTACAAGGGGGTAGTATGCCACATTTTAAAAAATACAAGGGCCCATTTGGATGGATGGATTTGAAATGAAGAGGGATTTGAAATGAATGGATTTGAAATTTCAATGATTTGAAATCCATTCATTTGCAATCTCTTGTTTGGATAGATATTTTTACAAAGGATTTCAAATCCATTCATTTAAAATCCATTGTTTGGTATATATCATTTGTCTTCTTTGAAATTCCCAATCGTGCCTTATAATTTGCTCTATGAGTTAATTCTTGTTGCTGATTTCGGGATAAAATCGCATAAATCGATTTGGGGCAAAATTATAATTTTTGAAAATTGAGGGACCAAAAGTGCAAATTCGGATTTCAGAAAATCTGGGGCCGAATTTAAAATATTAATTTTCTGAAAATTCTAGAGTGAATTGGAACTTTGGGTTTTTCGAAAATCTGGGGTCAAATGGCAATTTCTAAAAATTAAGGGACCAAAAGTGAAAATTTTTATTTCTGAAAATCAGGGGCCGAATTGAAAATTTAATCTTCTAAAATTAACTGAATAGCAATTCTTGGTTTTTCAAAAATTTGGGGTCAAATTGTAATTTCCAAAAATTGAGGGACCAAAAATGCAAATTTGAATTTCTGAAAATTAAGGGCCGAATTGAAACTTTTTATTTTCTTAAAATACTGGACTGAATTAAAATTTTAATTTTAGAAAATTCTGGACTGAATTGTCATTTTGGATTTTTCGAAAATCTGTGGTCAAAATTGCAATTTCCAAAAATTGAGGGACCAAAGTGCAATTCGAATTTCTGAAAATAGTAGCCGAATTGCAAATTTTAATTTTTTGAAATTTATGGATTGAATTGCAATTCTAGGTTTTTTGAAAATCCGGGATCAAATTATAATTTTTGAAAATACACAATGTGGACTTTTTTTAAAATGGATTTCAAATGACTAGTTTTAGGAGGAATTTCAAATCCACTTAAAATTGGCATGAAATCCATTGGACTAAAATCCAGGATTTCAAATGAATGGATTTAATTTTGCATCCAAATAGAACGATGGATTTGACAAGGGATTTCAAATCCACCCAACCCAAATCCATCCATCCAAATGGACTCCAAGAGAATTTTATGCAATAAAATTAATAGAGTGATTTTGTTCAATTTTCCCAAAATACATGTGCATTTTGTACTTTTTACCCATCAAGAAGGCTTTACGTCCAATTTATGAATGTATATTACAATTCTATACAATTTCCTTTCCCAAACTCAACAATGGCAACTAAACACGAGGGTTACACTAGTTGCGGGACGTAACTCAAAACCTTACGACACTAGCTAACATGCATCACTTGTGTCCACGTTTTCGAAGGCACTGGGTTAGAAAGTTTGAAAGAAACATGTTTCTATTTTGTGTTTGATTGTTTGTAGGTAAAATTGTAGTACAAATGATAAAAAGAAAATGAAATATATAATGTCTCAAAGTTAATATTCTTAATTGAAACCAATCCACCAAGCAATTAGGGTAATTGCCAAATAACAATAGTTCAGGAGGTGATAGTGTAAATAACCCCGGTCAACCCACAAATGACTTTAATTTGCCTAAGGGTAAAACCGTAATTAATCAATTGCACGGCAATCTGATGACCTGACATAGCGAGACCGGACAATTTTTCCCCTCCCCAATCTCGTCATCGGCCCGTGCCCCCGTTCCGTTCAATTTATCGTAAGCCCAAATCACAAATTAATTAAAAAAATAAAAATACAAAATTAAATCTTACCGCAAAAATCAAATCAGTGACCAAACGAAAAATCACGACGTAACGTAACGCAGTTACCAATGACAACATTGCTGCCGAAATCGCGTGAAAATCGCGTGGCCGTCGTCCCCACGCGCTCTCCCCCGGCGATACCCTCTCTCCAGTCAGCCCTATCCTCTTCCCCTACCTTTTTATTATTACTCCCAATTTTCTATCGCCTTTTCTCCGTCGTTATTTTATCATTCTCATTCACATTAAGAAATCTAATCGTTTTCATCAATGGCTGATTTTACAGAATCGTCGACTCCGCAACCGCCGACGTCTCGGCAAGTTCCGTTCCGTGAGGATTGCTGGACGGAGGAAGCGACGTCGACGCTCGTCGACGCCTGGGGACGCCGTTACTTGGAACTGAACCGTGGTAATCTCCGTCAGAAAGATTGGCAGGAGGTGGCTGACGCCGTCAACGCACTTCACGGACATACGAAGAAGACTCGTCGCACCGATGTTCAGTGTAAAAACCGGATCGATACTCTGAAGAAGAAGTATAAGATTGAGAAGACGAAGATCTTGGAATCTAACGGAACCCTAACTTCATCGTCGTGGCCGTTCTTCTCTCGATTGGAACTTTTAATCGGATCTAATTTCAGCAAGCAACAGAACAAACACTCGCCGCTGCCGATGATGTCTCTGCCTTCGCCGCCGCCTCCGTTGGCTCTGCCGTTAGCATACCGTAAGCCGCTTTCTCTTCCTTCCGCGATGATTACGCCTATTAATTTGCCGCAGAAGCGTCCGTTTCCGACGCCGACGCCGACGCTGCCGCCTTCGGCGGTGGATGAGTCGTATTTTAGGAGGAATTATTCGGCGATGGCGGCTGCAGCTGCGGCGGCTGAGGATGAAGATGATGGAGAGACGGAGGGGGAGGAAGCGGCCGAGGATAATGTTAGGGGTGTCGAAGTGGATGAGGAAGAAGAAGAAGTAGAGGAAGGGGAAGAGGGGATGAAGAGATTGGCTAAGGCCATAGAGAGGTTTGGGGAGATATATGAGAAGGTAGAGAGTATGAAGCAGAGGCAAATGGTTGAGTTGGAGAAGCAGAGGATGCAGTTTGCTAAAGATTTGGAGGTTCAGAGGATGCAGTTGTTTATGGATACCCAGCTTCAGTTAGAGAAGATTAAGCAAGCAAAACGATCTGGATCTTCCGATGGTATCACTCTCAAATCTTTTCTTTACTTAATTAATTCATGTATGGACATAGTAGCTTCACTTATTTATCTGTTTGGAAAATTAATTTGCTAAACGTGACCTCGGTATATCTATTTTCTCGAACTTGTTTGCTGATTTGAGTTTGTTTGCGATACACGGGTGTGTGTGTGTGTATGTGTGTTGTTCTTATGGATTAGAGGATAAAATCTTTTGTTAGTTCATAGGAATGAGATATAAGTCTCATTGTTATTTCCTGTTTGTTTGAGTGTTGTTGCATAAGGCATCCTGAAAAGTATTGGGGTCTTGTAAGGGTTTAGGATTTGTTTTTGTTTCTTCTGTTCTTCTTAGTTGTGTGCCATGACAATGCCACTGACTTACAATAATAATTAATAATAATATTATCTGGTTGAATGTAATTGGAGGTGGTCCTTAGCCTTGTTCATTTTCTCTAGAGGCTGTTGATGTTAATTTGAGTAACTACTGCTGAGAAAGCTTTCGGCTTCATCTCAGTAGAATTAGTCTCGTGTATACTGCTGAGAATTTGGGGGGATTTTTCAGCGGCACTTGGCTTTAGCGTTCACTTCGTTGGTAACTCTTCATGAGCTAAAGATGTCCTGCTTGTTTACCGTTTTCACTTTCAAAGATAAAATTTTGTTTCTTTTTAGGTCTTTCATTCTTGATCTGAGGTTTCACTTCTCCCTTAGTGTAGAAATTTCCTCTAGCTGTTTTAGCTTTTGTAATTTTGTAGTTGTAGTAGGAGACTGCTGCGGATTACAGACCCAAACTGCCCATTTATATTTTCTGAAAACGTTCTTGGAAATTCAGAGAGAGACAAATACAAATAAGTTTCATTTCAATTCAAATATGAACATGGGCCAATACAAAAACACAATAATGGCACTGAAATGACCTGTTACATCTCATTTTACTTCAAACGAAATAAGGCCTCATGTTGCTGCTCATAATGAAGGTAAACTGAAATTACACTATATTTTGCTTTCACTTGGGCTAGTCATATACCTTCTGTATTCGAGGGTTAAATATTTTAGCATCCGCAGGTACATCAACTTGCATGGACCACAAACATTTTACTAAACTTTGGGTTTAACCTTAGTGCAATCTTTGGTCTCAGCTTAAGCTTTGAGCTTCTTGAAAAAATATTGTTTTTAGTTATGTTTCCATCATCCCCTCCCCAAAGTTGTTTCATGGCACCTCTCCGTTTGTTTTTAATTTAACATTGGATACTTGAGGGTACTCAAATGCATTCTGTCACGAACATATCTGGTTGTTTTATATCTATTTCATGTTACTTGTGTTTTCAAATTTCATTTCTTACTCGGTGGTTTCGTGTCAATGCTTTGCAGATATGTATAGCTAGCCATGACGAAGAAGACTTGATGGCATCCTTTGTAGAAGTTGCGGCACATGAATCACTTGACTTATTGTTCATGTTAATAGATGAGGAAGATTTCCTAAACTGAAAGAACTGAAGCAAATTTGTGACAAGATTACATTTCCTGGTTAATTTGACTGAGTTAGAGTAGTGGGATGCATCTTTTGATGTTTTCTGCTATGCCAAAGCAAATCCCATTTGGTAAAATGATTAGTATTTAGTTACTCTTTAACGGTAATACATTGGTTTTGGTTACCTATTATTATTGTCTGGTGATGATGCAGATGCAAATGCAGTTTAGTCTTACCTAGTTACCTATTATGAAACTTCAAAACTAGAATGCCTTGTGTTGTTAGAAAACGGATTAATGTTTGTTTGCTATCCCGTCCCTTGTGACTTATTTATTTTTTATAGTATGATAATAATTGCATATTTAGTTAATTAACTTTTAAGTGACAAAAATGATTTTCATTCATTGGACTTGACATATTTGGTCAGAGTTAATGCCAGTTTACTTCTTATGAAATGTATAATGTTTTGTTTATCCTATGTGATTTAAAAAGAGCATTTTATCTTCATGTAAAAAAATTAAAGCAATATACTCCCTTCATTTGGATAATATAACTCATTTGTCGAAATTGATAGAGGGCCTGAAAAGTGTTTTGTGACATAAAGAAATAAATTGTCACATTTATTATAATATAGGGGGGTAAATTGTTATATTATCATAACCCAAGGGTAACTAATACATAAAAAATGATGGAGAGGCGATGTCATATTTTTATAAGATTACATAGGAGTAAAGTGTTCATTTTCGAATCATAAAAAAGTAAATTGAACATTATGAATATTACGGAAGTAAATTGCTATTAACTCTATTTGATCATAATTTTATTCAAAATTAATCTTTTAGTTTGTTGAACTCAATATATGGGTTATAATCTTTTGGTGAAACACATCAGGCATATTTATTTGGCATTTGGGAGAGTAGTTTGTGAAGTAATCTCAATTTGCATAATGTTATTTGTTTGGATTTTGGAGTTTGAGAAATAAGGTGAATGTAGTTTATTTAAAATAGTTTAGGTATTAGGTGTAAGATGTATAATACCTTATGTCAAATCATGTTTGTTTTGTGAGAGTTATATAAAAGATAGATTATGCAAATTAAAGGAAAGTTTTTGTATGTTTTTTTCTTCAAAAAGATAAATAATTTTGAGAAACGTTAAATAAATTTAAGTCGACGTTTTTGCACTGTTTTAAAAACTGGACCATACTGGCCGGTTCGACCGGTTTAACGGGTAACCAGTTGTCAATCCGGTCCGGTTAATTCTTCAAAACCAGCTTTGTTCCTGACCAGTTTGAACCGAAAAAAATCGATTAAAAATCGGTAAAACCAATGAACCGATTGAACCACTAGTTCACTTATAAAAATAAAAAGTTTACGCTACGGATTTTTATTTCTGTTCCACGACCTTTAAACTTCAACAATACTCTCACATCTCTTCTTCTATTTTTCACTTTGAATTAAACAAAATCGACAAGAAACAAAAAAATCTTATATATAATAAGTTATATAAATATATTTGAGTATCAAATTCATTAGGAAAGTCATTTTATTCACAAACTTCAAGTATTTATATAATTCAATGACAAAATTCATCAATAATTTCTCTTTTTCATAGGTGATTAGTAATAAAATTATTGTTTTTGATATGGTGTTTATTATAATTTGAATTATTGCGTTGATATCATATTATCATACTTGTAATTTTGTTGCTATCATTTATTCTTAACTCAAATTTTGTAGGAAAAATAATTGATCATGAGATAAACATTTAGTTTATGAAAATAAACTTGAAAAAATGAATAATATTTTTTTTAAATAGTTGATTATATAAATTAAAATTAAAATTAAAATATTATATTGTAATGACGTCACACAGGTTGGACCAGTGGTTAAAACGATTAAACCGATCTAACCAGTAACCAATAAGGCAATCGGTTCGATGTCCGGTCCGATTTTTAAAACATTGTGTTTTTGGTCTACTTCATTTGTATTCAAATGTCATCTCTTTAACAGAATTTTGAGATTTTAATTTGATAATTCTTTACATAGAAAATGACTTCTATGGAAAAAAAAAAGGTAAAATTGCAGAAAACGTTTTAAACTAATTAGTGATTTTGAATTTTCGTCCCAAATTATATTGTCTCATCGAATTTCGTCCCGCAATTTAATATTTGTTTGAAATATCATCCCAAACTAATTACTAATTATGATTTTTCGTCTCAAATTATATCAACTCGCCGAATTTCGTCCCATAATTTATTATTTCGTATGAATTTAGTCCCAACATTAAATTTCTAATTTAATGGAAATGATGGTTCAATATTGTAATTAGTTTGGGATGAATTCTGCAATATTATATAATTATTCATGTTAAAATTTACAACGTCATGACACGTAAGCAGCCATGTGATAATTTAACGGCAAATGCGTAATTTTCGTCTTATAATTAACGGAGGGATGATATTCTAAAAAAATATTAAATTACGGGATGAAATTCGCCAAGTTAAATAGTTTGGGACAAAAATTCAAAATCAGTGATTAATTTGGAACGATTTTTGCAATTTTGCCGAAAAGAAACTCTAAAAGGAAGGATGATATTAAAGGCCCAATTTCTAGAATGGCTCGTTAATGAAATGGGCTCACTAACATACAATTCTAGTGCCCTATTTGTTAGTCCAAGGATGAAAATAAAGGCCCAATTTCTTTTATGAGGTGAACTATAAAATAAATGAGGTGAACAAGCTAAGCTGTACGCATGAATGTTCACTAATTTAAAAAAAAAAAAATACACTAATAATTAGTAGTTCTTACCCTAACCAAATTCTTTTATTTACGAGACTAAGTGTAATATATTTACTATATGATAGATTAAAATTATCCAATCACATAAATGTAGCCAATAGGCAATAAATTTATATACGAATTCCTCTCTGATAATTAACTCTCTTAATATCTTCGTCTCCCATCCATGGATCAAATTTTTATTTTTTCCGTCAAAAACATCGAAAAATTATGTTTTGAATCAATCGAAACGAAAATGAAATTCTATATTTGCCTTGAAACTTTCTTTTTTCTCAATTAAATAATCTGTTCCATAATTTTTTCTAATTTTTTCTAAAAGTTATCTATATTCATCTGACCAAAATATACATAAAAAAACGAAACGTTAATGCATGCCTGCCTATATCATCAGTCATCTCTTGTTCTACACTCCATGTTGCAATTGGATACGTATATGGCATAATTGCACTCTCATATTATTTTCTTTGAACTCCAGTCTCGTATTTAATACAAATGAATTTCTTTATTATTACACAAGACATTGCCTTTTAGTTTTGGACGTTTTGATGCTCTATTTAGATAAGATATTGGATTTAACTCTTTCTTACGAATTTCTTCCTTTTGAAAAATAAATGAATAATGTTTAATATTTAGTGTTTATGTAGTTATATGTTTATTATAATATGTACTTAGTCAGATTCGTAATCTCCATTAATGGAGTTTTGATCTTAGACAAAAACAGAAGAAATATCAAAAGCAAAATGAAAAATAATTGTGTACTGTGTGTATTAAAAGTAGGATTCAAACCCTATATATATACAAAGGTGAGGCACTAAAACTTAACGTTAACTAAAGAAAACAAAGAAGGAAAAAGAAACAGAATATACATATAAAAGGAATAAAATCCCCAAATTGAAGTCTTTGTCTTTTATGCAAAAAGTGAAAGAAATGTTGAAATTGAGGGTGAGCTCAATAAAGTTCATGAAATAAAATGTCATACTATAATTTATGGGCTTTTGGCACTTTGCATCCTGGAATTATAGAGTTTTAACACTTTGCACTCTAACACTTCAAGAAAATTGATCTTTTGCTACAATAGAAAAACCGTAACCAATACATATATTTCGTAATAAATACCCTTTTATTACGGTTACATTACGATTTTTGGACGTAATGATTGGCGGCGTAGCTAATGCTTCGTTACGGTCAAAAAATCGTAACAATATCTATTTTTTACGAAATACAGGCTTTTTATTACGCCTAAAAAATCGTAAGCATTGGTTGCCAAAAATTTGAATAGTTGTTACGGTTTTGCTTTCCGTAATAAAAAATACATTATTTGATACGATATAAAAGCATTTGTTACACCTATTTTTTCGTAACTAAAAACATATTGGTGTTTGTTACACTTTTAATTTCGTAAGCAATATCCTATGTTTTTTTATGTGTATAATTTGTTACGCTCATACTTTTGTAAGCAAAACTTTGATTTTTTATTTATTTATTTGTTATGCCTATAACATTGTAATAAATAAATTACTATGATACTTTTTCAATATTCCCGTCCAAATAAACCCATAATATCATAAGGCTTATAAAAAAACATAATCTGCTTAAACAAAATAGTAACCACAACAGAAAGACAAGTCTCAAATTCATCTAAACACATTCAACGTATTCACATTCCTAAAAAAGACAAGTATCAAATTCCTCACAAAACTATCATTCGCATTAACATATGCAATCTCAAAATATGAAAAGGAAACCTTAGTAGCTAGCTCGTCAAACATCTTCCATATTTACGTAGTATAGAGCAACCTTTCTAAGTTTTGCAACCTGTAAAATGAAAAAAAAAATGATAAACAAACACCAAATCAATTAAGCTAAAGAAAATATTCAACATTTGTTGAACTACGAATGATTAGACAAACCCACATACATTAGCAATATCCCACATAACACATTTATATCTTGTGCTTCTCCCACAGTCAAACCATTTTCAGCAAATTTAACTCTCATGTGGTACCAATGCCTTCTTTATGTATACCTTACAAAGTCCATTATCATCACCCCTAGTGAGAAGAAGACCTTCTGCCATGACAGACTTCGGCAATCCAAAACAAAATAAGGCTATTGAACTTCCAATCTACATGAATAAATACATATATTAAGCTTCATGACATTCATTAAAATCAAAATTCTAGTCATATGTTACTAGTCCTCATTAAAGTTACGTGACAAGATGCAATTTTTCCTAAATATACATACCTCGATAGTATCAAAAAATTGTTTTTTCTTTATTTTTCATTGCTAACTTTTGTTGAGGAACAGTCTGCACTCATTAATTAAATTGCATTCAACATAGTTCATCCTTTCAAGTAAAATCAACAAAAGATAAGGGTAGAGCAAATACTTACCTTTTGCTTCTCAGAAGTTGTAGTATCTATAGATCCATTAAACTGTGATGTTTTCAAGCTTGTTTCATGAGAAAGCTACAATTATAATTTGTATTAAAACATTGATCAGTTTAAAAATTAAATATCAATGGGATTTACTTACTTGATCTCTATTTGGTAGAGCTGATTTCTTTTGCATTGCCAACTTTTGATGACCAACAGTCTCAACTCATCATAAACTAAATTGAATTCAACATATATATTTCATCATTTCAGTTAATTAGAAATCAGCAAAGGTAAGGGTAAAGCAAATGATTACCTTTTGTTTCTCAACAGTCATAGTATCTTTAGATCCATTAAAATGTGATGTATGAAAGCTTGCTTCATGTGAAAGCTACAATTATTACTTGTAAAATTAGAACATTGGTCAATTATATATGTTGTATCAATATTATTTACTTACTTGATCTCCATTTGGTAGAGCTGTCTTTTTCTGCATTTCTAGTTTTTGATGACCAACAACCTGCACTCATAAATTAAATTGATGTAATCAACATATGTCATCCCATTAAATATAATCAACAAAGGGGAAACAAATTCAGCAAAAGGTAAGAGTAAAATAAATTATGACTGTGACATCCCACCTGGGAGCATCCTGCTTTCAGATGAGGTGTCACCCGCCAGGATGTTCAAATTAGAAATTCATTACGATAACAAGAAGAAAGGTGAGGTGCGCCTTCTTTATTTTATTCTTTAAACTATCTAAACTTATTCCGATAATTGTTGGGATATGCCTCGATTGTCAATACAACAAAGTGCGGAAATTAAAATTTTTCAAGGCACACCCACAGGTCCCATAATAATATCTCCAAGTTATATATACGAAAGACACAAAACAAAGCACAGAAATAATCTAACAAAGGGGGTTTTCGATTTTTACCTCACCACAGGCAAGGTGGTGGAAACCTCCAACTCTGATTCTGAACTCTGATTAAGGTTCTGGTTCACTGGAGTGATCCAAGCGTCTCACCTCCAGAGAAAAGTCCACACCAACTGGATTATGATGACACCTCTTAGTCTTAGGCTCAGAACTAGATCTAAGAGGTTTGTTGATGAAGGATTGTGCAGATCTATTTGACATATCAAAATTCTGCACAAAAGGAATGAGGGAGAAGATATGCGGCGGTGGCGCTAGGGCTTTCACGGCGGCGGTGCGGCGGTGTTACGGCAGCACACGGCGGCGGCGCTAGGGCTTGGGCGGCGCAGGGTGGGGCGGATTTCTTAGGGCAAGAGAAGACTAGGGTTTTTGCTTAGGTGTTAGTTCTCTGAGTTCTGTCAGAGCTCTATTTATAAGCACTCCTCAAGACCTAGGGTTACAAGATTCCTAATGGGCTTAGGAGTCCATCTCTTGCAAGCCCACCTTAATTTAATTAATTACTTAATTAAATATCCAGCCCATATTAATTAATTACTTAATTAATATTTAGTTTAATTAATCAATTGTCATTTAAATCAATTAAATCAATTAATTAATTTATCTCCCATTTGAATTAACACTTTAATTCACTTAATTGATTTAATTACTTTTAAATCAATTAATTCCTTTTATATTCCTACAGAACAGTCACCGTCCAATTGTATTGTGTGTGACCCTCTGGGTTCACCATCAATTGGCAGCAGGCTCACGAAACCTCGTGATTTAATTTATGAACAATAAATTGCTCCGATCAATTAAACTACCTTTAATTGACCACTCCTAGAATCAATTCCTCTACTAATTCAGGAGTACCCACACTTCATGGTCGATGTCTAGCCACAAGCCCATGAAGCCCAACATCAGGTGAATTGATATTTAGTGAACCTCACCTCATATAATTACCATGTACATACGGTCCTTCTGTCGACCAATTTCCCGATCAAGACTTAGGGTGTGTGAATTGATCGGCACCTCTAAATTTGTCTCGATAACTATACTTTCTAATTCAGGATAATGTTCCAGTGTGACTGCCTAATTTGGAAACCCCTTTCCAAATCCGTCACCGACTACGGCCGTAGATTCATTGGAAACATTATCTAAGAATCGTATAGGAAATATTCTCATCCATTACGATGAGTCAACAGATTCCATCTTGGTACTAACCACTCGCGTACATGTCCATACGCACCCAACCTAGGCATTTTTATGACCAAGCTAAGTGGCCTATACCTAGATCTAAGTACGCACTTTCATGCACCGAATTCGCCCTAGCACCTCAAGTCATAGGACTAAATCGTACACTATTATAATCCTTTGAGAAACATCCCATCACCGATATGCATCATGCGCTTCCACAATGGGTTTCTCTGTTCGGGTCGTTCGATGCATTCGATCCTCCATCGAATCACCTAGTCATATGCACTGGTCTCAAATGCCTTGTTCATGAAACTACAACAAATTCACTCCGTGTGAATCATGCATAATCGTACAAGTCTTGACGATTCACTCGATACCCCGTCTCGATATGAATCTATGACTTGGAACATTTTCGAGATCACGACCTTTGAGACTGTTTCATGATAAGTGCACTCAGTACTGAAGTGTATAGTCCCATAGTCATGAGTGATCTCAGGGTTTCAACCAATCGCTTAAATGTATTCGCGAGAGATGAAGTTTGGCCATTGTTTATCCTTATACATATATAAATAAACATGCGTATTATTATAAAATCAAAGATTGTTATATACAAGATAGATCTATTACAAGCTAATTGAACTGGCTTGCAGGGCACTATCCTATCAATCTCCCACTTGCCCTAAAGCCATTCACAAACGTTTCTTAGACCCATCTTATCTAGATGTCCCTCGAACACATTTTGCGAAAGTAGCTTAGTTAGTGGGTCAGCTATGTTGTCTTCTGATTTGACATACTGCATATGCATATCTCCTCTACCAATGATCTCTCTGATCACGTGGTACTTCCTCAGTACGTGTTTGGATTGATGGTGTGATCTCGGCTCCTTTGCTTGAGCTATTGCCCCGTTGTTGTCACAAAAGACGACTACAGGTTCAGCAATGCTAGGAACAACATCCAATTCCTGGACGAAGTTTCTCATCCATACACTTTCTTTTGCTGCATCTGATGCTGCGATATATTCTGCTTCTGTGGTTGAGTCGGCAGTGGTAGACTGTTTACAGCTTTTCCAACTGACCGCTCCTCCATTGAGGCGGAATATGTATCCAGAGTTGGATTTGAAATCATCCACGTCAGACTGGAAACTCGAATCAGTGAATCCTTCAAGTTTCAGTTCTCCACTACCACCGTAGACCAAAAACATATCCTTAGTCCTTCGCAGGTACTTTAGGATTGCTTTTACGGCAGTCCAGTGCTTCTCGCCTGGATTTGACTGATAGCGGCTCGTTACACTTAGAGCGTGTGCTACGTCTGGTCGAGTACACAACATTGCATACATTATACTCCCTATAGCAGAGGCATAAGGTATGATAGACATTCTCGTCTTTTCTTCGTCGGTTGTAGGGCACATAGACTTAGAAAGAGAGATACCATGTCTCATTGGAACAAATCCTTTCTTAGATTCTTCCATACTAAATCTCTTCAAGATCGTGTTGATGTACTGAGATTGGGAGAGTCCTATCATCTTCTTCGATCTATCCCTATAGATACGTATTCCCAATACGTAAGATGCGTCTCCCATATCTTTCATAGAGAACTGCGCGGATAACCACGCTTTAATCTGCGCTAACATCTTGATATCGTCTCCGATTAACAAAATGTCATCGACGTACAAAACAATGAATTGTATTGAGCTCCCACTATTCCTTTTGTACACACAAGGTTCATATACGTTTTTGATAAAGCCAAAAGCTTTGACTGTCTCATCAAATCGTATGTTCCAGGTTCGGGACGCCTGTTTGAGGCCATAGATTGACCTTTGAAGCTTACACAGTTTGTGCTCACTTCCTTTGGACGCAAAACCTTCAGGTTGTTGCATAAAGATCTCCTTATCAATGTCTCCATTGAGAAAGGCGGTCTTTACGTCCATTTGCCATATTTCGTAGTCATGCCACGCGGCTATAGCAAGTAATATCCGAATGGATTTTGACATCGCCACGGGAGAGAAGGTTTCCTCATAGTCTATACCAGGCCTTTGAGAATACCCTTTCGCCACTAAGCGAGCTTTATGAGTAATTACCTCTCCATTCATTCCAAGCTTACGCTTGAAGATCCATTTACATCCTACAGGGATAGTTCCCTCAGGTGGATCGACCAAGGTCCAAACCTTGTTGGAATGCTTGGAATCCATTTCGGATTGCATGGCTTCGAGCCACGCACCCGAATCTATGTCAGACATCGCTTCTTTATAGGTCCTTGGATCAGCATCAACTTTCTCGTTTTCGTGAATGAGACCAAATCGCTCTGGCTCCTTACGAATTCGATTAGACCTTCGAAGCATAGGTGTACTAGTAGGTTCAGTTAATTCTGGTTCAGCTCCCACTGTTTGTGGGGATGGGTCCGATTCTTGGACTTCATCAAGTTCTACGATTGTCCCATTTCGGTTGGTGAGGAAATCCTCTTCCAAGAAGTGGGTGTTCCTAGATACGAACGTATTACGTTCTTTAGGATCGAAGAACAGGTATCCAATAGAGTCCTTTGGATAACCCACAAATTTGCACAAACTAGATCTACTATCTAGCTTATCTCCCTTCTTGTTTTTTACATACGCAGGAGATCCCCATACTCGTAAGAACGAATACACGGGTGCTTTACCATACCATACTTGGTGCGGCGTTGTTGGCACTGACTTTGAAGATACTATGTTTAGTATCTTCGAAGCAGTTAATAGGGCTAAGCCCCAAAACGAAAAGGGAAGGTCAGCAAAGCTCATCATGGAACGAACCATGTCTAACAAAGTCCGGTTCCTCCGCTCAGACACTCCATTGAGTTGAGGTGTCCTAGGGGGAGTTCGCTGTGCGAGAATTCCATTCTCTTTTAGATAATCAAGGAATTCTTGGCTTAAATACTCACCACCTCTATCAGAACGAAGTGCTTTAATACTATGTCCAAGTTGGTTCTCTACTTCCATTCGAAACTCTTTGAATTTCTCAAAGGTTTCGGATTTGTGTGTCATAAGATACACATATCCATAACGACTAAAATCGTCGGTGAATGTTACGAAGTAAGAGAATCCACCTCTCGCATTGACACTCAATGGTCCACAAACGTCAGTATGGATAAGATCCAATGTCTGTTTGGTTCGCTCGGGATTCCCGGTGAAGGGTGATTTGGTCATCTTTCCTTTGAGACAAGATTCGCAAGTCGGGAGTTCATCTAAGTTCTTTATTTCAAGAGCCTTAGAGGAAACCAACTTTTGAATCCTACTCTTGGAAATATGTCCAAGTCTAGCGTGCCAAAGTTGTGGAGTTTGATTATCATATTTCCTTTTTCTAGATTGAATGTGCATGATGTTGGAATTTATAGGTTCTAGGGAATATAGACCATCTATCAAAGTACCACGAGCATATATTAAATCACCTTTAAATATGCAAAAAGATCCATTTTGAATGGAAAAATTAAAACCATCAATGTCTAACATAGGAATAGAAATGATGTTTTTAATAATGTTTGGTACGTACAGACAATCCCTTAAAATTAAAGTAAAATTCCCTAAGACTAATTCCACGTCTCCTATAGCCTCGGCGGCAATCCTAGCTCCGTTTCCAAAACGCAGGATTCTATCCCCGGGCTTCAGGGTTCTTACTGCTCCCATCACCTGCAAATCATTGCAGATATGAGAACCTGCTGCGGTGTCTAACACCCACGATGCACAGTTAATAGAAATATTAACTTCAACTAGAAAAATACCTTTGGCTACCAATTTCATCTTTAGGTAGTCTGGGCAGTTCCTTTTCCAGTGCCCTGCTTTCTTGCAGTGGAAACATTCGTCTTCTGGGCTTTTGCGCTTTTTCTCGACCACCTTGGTGACTGCCTTTGAAGAAAATACCTTCTTCTTTTTCTTACCTTTCTTAGGCTTTGCAGCCTTCGATTGGTGTGCAATCATTACAGGTTTCTCTTTCTTGAGAGTCGATTCTGCCGTTACCAATAAATTGGTCAGTTCGTGAAGAGCGAGGTTTCTATCCTCCATATTGAAGTTCAACACGAACTGGTCAAATGAACGGGGCAGCGTATGGAGAAGGAGGTCAGTGCTAAGATCAGCGTGCAAATCCACGTCCAATCGCCCCAGTTTTTCAACCAAGTTGATGAAACGCAGACAGTGATCTTTTACACTGCTTCCCTCAGCCATCTTGAGATTAAACAACTCTTTAGAGGTCGCGAATCTTTCAGCGCGAGACCTTTCCCCAAACATCTGCTGGAGATGGAGAAGCATATCTCTAGCAAGCGGCATAGCAGCATGCTGTTTCTGCAGTTCGTTTGACATCGAAGCTAGCATGAGGCAACGAACCTGAAGATCATCATCAACCCTTTTAGCATGGGTGGTTCATTGTTCCTCAGTAGCTCGTGCTGCGGGTGCAGCAGGCATGGGTGTGTCGAGCACATAACTGCGACGTTCGGAGTCTAGGACTATCCTCAGATTTCTCAGCCAGTCGACAAAGTTTGAACCATTCAATTTGTTTGCGTCGAGGATAACAGATAATGGATTCTTAGACATTGTAATTAATATCTACAATAGGAAAGAAGACAACATTAAGCTAACTGATCTTATGTCTAATACTTATAATTATCGAAGTTGGACTTAGTTTCGAAAAAGTTCTCCCACTATTTTGTCGAAACAATCACCCCTTTGATTGCTTGGGAAATTCTATTTCCTAGTAGGTCTTGACGTCCCAGCAGCAATTTAATTGCACCCACGACTCGTGGCCATACAAGTAATTCTCCAGGTAGGTATACTTTTACCAATTGTGTTACTCCACAACCTTCAAGCTATTTTGCCTCGATTTTCGCACCTATCTAGCACTGCTACATCATAGATGTTACTCCTCGTTTAAGTCTGACCCAGTCAATCTTGATGAGCAACAGGCCCGGTCATGAAATCCCCGTAACTAGTTATCGGTCGATTTTCACATCCCGACAAGTTCCCACCCTTGTCTTGTTTAGTTAAAAACAAGAATCGAGGAATTTCGTGTATTGTCCCTTTCTTCGACTCGGGTGCCAGACTCTGGATCACCTCTATCGATAAGTAGACAACATACACTAGTCCCTATTGCTGGAAGGCTTGGATCTATAAAACTTCATTTTATAGTTTACCCAATATGACTTAATATTTTATTTCGAGAGGGGTATTTCTGGTTTGAAAGTTATACTAACTCTCCTCGAGATCTCACCGTGTAAGTTATGCTTTATTCTTTTATTACGATCTAGATTCTAGCGCGCATCACATACAAGCTAAATATAAATCGACAAATAAATTAAAAACCATACAAGCCTAGCATGCATTCTACCACAATATGTTTTCGATCGGGAGCCTCCTATGTGGACCATCATCGAGCCATGATGTTGGTCCTATTGGTCAATCTAAAGGGTTCTCAAACAGGCCTATGCTATTACATTAATCACTATGCATACATGGCCTTCATATCTCCTTGGGCTCCCATCTTGCTTGTAACGGGCCTCCATCCTAGACTAGGAAAGCATTAAAGCCCTATTCTATTACAAAGGCTCAAAGTTGGCCCAAAAACATAAAAGGCTCGCAGGCCCTAATAAAAACCAAACATTAAATTAAATCAATCACATCTACCCTAAGGTCAAGGCTCGGCTCGATCGAAAATCACGTAAACAGTTCACGTAGAGCAAGAAACATGTAAACAACATTTTACTTTCTCCTTTCTTTAATTTTAAAACATCCTTTTAAAACTAACTTCCATTGATTCTTACTTTTAGTCACTACTAATTATGACAAAATAAACTTTCGGGTAAACAAAATAAATTTTCCTGCTGAAAATCAGATTCTGTTTTTCAACTTTTGAAAATTGCATTTTCGGCCCCTAAATTTTCGAAAATTGCACTTTGACCCCAAAACTTTTAAAAAGTTACAAAAACACCCAAAGCAGTTTCGGCCAGCATTCCAGAAAATAAATTTTGAATTCTGAAAATTTTCGATTTTTCCAAACAGATCCTTGAAGTTTCGGTAATTGCAAAACAGTCCCTAAACTTTCGGAAATTACAAAATGACCCCAAAAGGCGTGCGACCAGTTTGCGAAAACAGTCCAGAATTTTTGAAATTTCCAGATTCTAAAATTTCGAATTTTTAGCCCTTTAAAACCCTAATTTGCGATTTTTGCCCAAAAAGTCCTGAAGTTTTCAAAAACTATGAAAACGCTATAGATCTGAAAAACAGTTTTACCCAATTGTAGATCTAGTCATAACAAGTAAGAATCAATCGACAGAACATAATTATCATGCGTTTTAATATACATAATTAAACATATAATATAAACACATATTATGTTCAAGCCTTTCGTATAATAATCATGGAGTTGGCTCTGATACCACTGTTGGGATATGCCTCGATTGTCAATACAACAAAGTGCGGAAATTAAAATTTTTCAAGGCACACCCACAGGTCCCATAATAATATCTCCAAGTTATATATACGAAAGACACAAAACAAAGCACAGAAATAATCTAACAAAGGGGGTTTTCGATTTTTACCTCACCACAGGCAAGGTGGTGGAAACCTCCAACTCTGATTCTGAACTCTGATTAAGGTTCTGGTTCACTGGAGTGATCCAAGCGTCTCACCTCCAGAGAAAAGTCCACACCAACTGGATTATGATGACACCTCTTAGTCTTAGGCTCAGAACTAGATCTAAGAGGTTTGTTGATGAAGGATTGTGCAGATCTATTTGACATATCAAAATTCTGCACAAAAGGAATGAGGGAGAAGATATGCGGCGGTGGCGCTAGGGCTTTCACGGCGGCGGTGCGGCGGTGTTACGGCAGCACACGGCGGCGGCGCTAGGGCTTGGGCGGCGCAGGGTGGGGCGGATTTCTTAGGGCAAGAGAAGACTAGGGTTTTTGCTTAGGTGTTAGTTCTCTGAGTTCTGTCAGAGCTCTATTTATAAGCACTCCTCAAGACCTAGGGTTACAAGATTCCTAATGGGCTTAGGAGTCCATCTCTTGCAAGCCCACCTTAATTTAATTAATTACTTAATTAAATATCCAGCCCATATTAATTAATTACTTAATTAATATTTAGTTTAATTAATCAATTGTCATTTAAATCAATTAAATCAATTAATTAATTTATCTCCCATTTGAATTAACACTTTAATTCACTTAATTGATTTAATTACTTTTAAATCAATTAATTCCTTTTATATTCCTACAGAACAGTCACCGTCCAATTGTATTGTGTGTGACCCTCTGGGTTCACCATCAATTGGCAGCAGGCTCACGAAACCTCGTGATTTAATTTATGAACAATAAATTGCTCCGATCAATTAAACTACCTTTAATTGACCACTCCTAGAATCAATTCCTCTACTAATTCAGGAGTACCCACACTTCATGGTCGATGTCTAGCCACAAGCCCATGAAGCCCAACATCAGGTGAATTGATATTTAGTGAACCTCACCTCATATAATTACCATGTACATACGGTCCTTCTGTCGACCAATTTCCCGATCAAGACTTAGGGTGTGTGAATTGATCGGCACCTCTAAATTTGTCTCGATAACTATACTTTCTAATTCAGGATAATGTTCCAGTGTGACTGCCTAATTTGGAAACCCCTTTCCAAATCCGTCACCGACTACGGCCGTAGATTCATTGGAAACATTATCTAAGAATCGTATAGGAAATATTCTCATCCATTACGATGAGTCAACAGATTCCATCTTGGTACTAACCACTCGCGTACATGTCCATACGCACCCAACCTAGGCATTTTTATGACCAAGCTAAGTGGCCTATACCTAGATCTAAGTACGCACTTTCATGCACCGAATTCGCCCTAGCACCTCAAGTCATAGGACTAAATCGTACACTATTATAATCCTTTGAGAAACATCCCATCACCGATATGCGTCATGCGCTTCCACAATGGGTTTCTCTGTTCGGGTCGTTCGATGCATTCGATCCTCCATCGAATCACCTAGTCATATGCACTGGTCTCAAATGCCTTGTTCATGAAACTACAACAAATTCACTCCGTGTGAATCATGCATAATCGTACAAGTCTTGACGATTCACTCGATACCCCGTCTCGATATGAATCTATGACTTGGAACATTTTCGAGATCACGACCTTTGAGACTGTTTCATGATAAGTGCACTCAGTACTGAAGTGTATAGTCCCATAGTCATGAGTGATCTCAGGGTTTCAACCAATCGCTTAAATGTATTCGCGAGAGATGAAGTTTGGCCATTGTTTATCCTTATACATATATAAATAAACATGCGTATTATTATAAAATCAAAGATTGTTATATACAAGATAGATCTATTACAAGCTAATTGAACTGGCTTGCAGGGCACTATCCTATCAATAATGAGGCAAATCCTCTATAATTTAACAAATCAACTAAACATCCTTCAATCACAACATTAGAACCGCTGAATTTAACAATTTATTTATCATATACAATTACTAAATGTGTCTAATGTAATTTAAAGCTAACTGTTCAAATATAGATTAAGAATCTAGCTGCTGCCACAGGTTGTTCCGATCTACACCAGGCAATCCACGAATCTCCAATTGATTCCATATTTGCACCACCTAACTGCTATCGACTATATCTACGACTTTAATGAAGACACCAACTTCAAATTATGACTCCAGAGTTGTCAATATAGCCCCTAAATGTTAAATGGATTTCCTATCCTCTGTTTGACAGATTCATACAACTTCGGTTTAACTCAATTATGTTCCAATACAACTATAAATGCTACTTTAAAATAACACCTTCTTATATTTATTGATGTTGTCTACAACTTTTATGAAGAAAAAATTTCCAGATTCCTTCTTTAAATAAGTCAAAATCTCCTTCAAAGTTATGATCGCACCATACATTTTTCCATAGATTCTGGGCTGCTGCTGCTTCCGCCTTGATTATGCCATCTTAATATCATTTTAAGACAAAATTAATTGATCATTCCTATACTAATCGGCCTCCTCTACAACTTTTATGAGGAACCCGAAGACAAATTCTAGCTCTATGGGATTCATTAAGATTCTAAAAGAATTTGAACCTTCTAGAGTCGTTCCAATGCACCTCCAACCACTATATATCCAAACAAAAGAAACCCATAAATAAAATGAGCCATACACCCCCCCCCCCCCAACCAAAGCTACATTTCACGTAATATAGATATAAATATTCAATACTACACTTAAATGAGCCATAACCTATCTTTATTTTCATTTCTACACATACAATGAGCCATATAATCCCCCAACCAGTGTTTCTAATTTAGTCGTAATGTATACAAACATAGAAATCCCTCAAATTAAATCGCCCACTTCAATAATTTAATTACTGCCAATTTAGAAATATATAAAGAGTTTTAATTGAGATGGGGTTTTAGTGGAGCAGAGGAGCAGGGAGCTTGAACTAAATTAAACCCAACTAAAATTTGGAACTTCAAATTGTATAAAAATTCGACAACCCAAATCTTGAAGCAAGAAACAAAATACCCTTTTAAAAGAAAAATTCATCAAAAAAACATAATTGAATACACTTGATTGGCCCATCTTTTATTTCCATTTAGTTCTAAACTTACCAGAAGAAAACATAGAAAAATTCAATTAATGGAACATAATTACCTTCGTACTGGGAAGCTACTTTATACAAAATGTCCTAGTTGGGTAAAGAATAAACAAACAAAAAACAAAAACAAATATTAATTAAAAATACTTAATCTCGAATTAGAAACATAAAACTGAATTTAATTAAAAATAAAATGAAGAACATAAACAAAAAACTAACCTTGTCCATATCACGGCAGGTTTTTATGAGGATGAAATTGTGGATCTAGATTACCTCAAAAGTCTTCTATCAAAATTAAGTATAAAATTACTGAAATGAAACCCAAACTTCATCATCAATTTATCACTACAAAACCATAAGCACAACAAAAGTTAAAAGTCCCATTTTTTTGTTTCAATCGTACGGGACCTAGATTAAAAAAAAAAAAAAACAAAACCCTTGTGTATAAACAATGAATTGCATACAAATTCATAAATTTCTTACAAAACAAACCAAAAATTTACCTTGCAAGTAGCCAATTAATTCCAATTACTTTTTGAGTTTTCTTCCTTCTAAAAGAGATAAGAGTAAGAGAGAGAGTTGGAGCAGTTTTTGGCCCGTCTCTCCAAACCAAAATACTTGGGTGGCTTCAAATCGAGAGTAAGGTGCGTGGTAGGGAGAGA
This sequence comes from Penstemon eatonii, assembly GCA_038501285.1. Lineage (NCBI taxonomy): Eukaryota > Viridiplantae > Streptophyta > Magnoliopsida > Lamiales > Plantaginaceae > Penstemon > Penstemon eatonii. The sequence continues at coordinate 48,178,537 of CM076714.1, forward strand.
GTTGGGTAGATGACTGTGATTTGTGGGTATGTCTTTTACTAGGGCTTTATGAGAAATTGAAAGAAAAAGAAGATGAAAAATCGGCAGGGGATTCTTTAATTGGGAGGGAAAAATGAAAGGAAGGTAGCTAGATGTTTTTCATTTGGTGGGAAAAATTGATGATATGGAGATTAAAAAAGAAAAAAAATCAGTCCAATAGTATTAATTACGATATTAAAATTTCGTAACAAAAATTATAAAGAATCGTAAGATTAAGAATTTTTTTTATTACGCCTACATATCGTAATAAAAGGTACCATTTATTACGGATTTTAAATAGTAATAAAAAATTTGTAGCAAAAAGTCATTTTTCTTGTAGTGTAACTTAATAGTTTTGGTACTTTGCACTCTGAAAAATACAATTTAGTTGGCACTTTGCACCCTAGTGTGTATTTTGAAGAAAAAATTAATTGATTGAAGAGTATAATAGTTATTTTCGAATATTTTTAGCACTTTAAACCCTAAAAGCATATGTTTTGACACTTTGCATTCTGAAATATAGAATACTGACACTTTGCACCAAAAAAATATAATTTCTGGCATTTTCAACCCCGACTTAATATGATAATCTAAATTATGTAAATAATATGTAATATAATTATATGTTAGATATGTAAACGTGTATTTTAAAAAGAAGGTAAATAATCTTGAGGATACTTGAAAATAAAATGAAGACAATGTCTTTTTTTAATCTAAATTTTACAGGGAGAAAATATTAAAATAAGTTATTATAAAGTAAAATACATTTAGAATCACAAGTTTATGATTGTTGTGCATAGAAATGACCATTTTATCTCCACATCGCCGACATTCATGAGTTTGTTTTTTTAAGAAAAATACATTAGGGTGCAAAATGTCATACAAATTATATTTTTAGGTTGCAGAGTGCCAAAAAATTTAAATCGGGGTGAAAAATGCCAACTTTCTATATTTTAAGGGTGCAAAATCTATATTGCCAAGGTGAAAAGTGAAAAATAAAATTGAAAATAAGTATTTTACCCTTCTATCAATTAATTTTCTCACTAAAACACACACTATGGTGCAAAGTGCCAAATAAATTATATTTCTAGGGTGTAAAGTGCCAAAACTCTATAATTTCATGATGCAAAATGCCAAAAACCCATAACTTATAGATAATTCGTGTAAGTTGAAGCCTTTGAAAACATGGTTTACTTTTCTAAAACAATTATGTCATAAAGCATATAAATGGAACTTAAATTGAGAGAGGACTAAAGTGGCCTTGCTCAAACGTGGATTTGGGGGAATTTTTAACCTAGAACATATCTAGCAAAAATTCCAAGATCATGTGAGTAGGAATTCACTAAATCTTCAATGTGGTCACATCGCACCACTTGACTCGTCTAATTTACAATAGATTTGAGCATAAGCATATTTATAGTCATTTTCATATATTTTATCTAACAATGTTATTAAATTTGATCATACTCACATCATTACAAGATTTCCTTAAGAAGATTAAAAAAGACCATTACAAGATATTTAGATAAAACTCATACTATATGTGAATCAATAAATTTATTGGGCATGTTTGTTTGGCGTTTCCTCAAAAAAAAATTTATTTTTGAAAAATGCCAAACAATTCTACTTTATGAAATACTAAAATTTTCATTTCTCAATTTTCTCAAACTACTCTCTCAAAAGCCAAACAAACAATAATTTTCTAATCCATAACAAAACTTATACAAACTCTACTCGGATTTGACATAAAGTTACATATCTCTTACACAATTTATCTTATATAACAAACACGATTTTACATAAAGTTTTATACATCTTACACGTACAACCTAACTCTTCTAAACAAACATACACCTACTTTATTTCTCAAACCACTCTCTCAAAACTCAAATAAACAACATTACGCAGATCCAAATTATTTCACCAATTTTCATTACTCCTTCAAATTACTTTCCCAAACACCAAACAAACATGCCCGTTAATATTGATTGAACATCATGCGACATACATATTAAACCTTTTTTTCCCCAATGATATAATGCCTTGGACCTGAATTAATTAATTGTGAGGCCCATAAACACTTTAAGTGAGAATTCACGGATTCAAATTTGTGTTCGCTACATTGTAAAGAGTTAAGACTAGTCCATTTCGCTAGAGCAAACCAATCACCTATTGATATAATATTTGTAGGGTGCAAAGTGAAAAATGCTCCTAATTATAGGGTGGAAAGTGGGATTAAACCAAAATAATATTGTATGTATTTGAATGAATGATTGAATTGTTACAAAATAGCGGAAGGAGCCCCTATATTTATACAAAATAAACCTATCTTAAAGAAGCCAATAAAAAAACCGTGAAAACAACTACAAACAATTTAAACCGTTTTATCTTATTCCACGGTAAAAACCAATTTAGCCCTAATAACATTAGATTTGGGCAAAACGAAGGACGGATAAGCAATCCTCAATACGTCACCCTTTCTTCAATCAAGTTTGTGCAGACAAAGAATTTGCAGGTAATTCTTCCTCTTTATCTTTGTTGATTTTCAGATTTTGATTTTTGTCTGATAAATGCAATTATCACACGTAGAGTGAGAATTTATATCACCCATATTCTCCAAGAATTCTTCAAAAATATATGATTTTAAAAACTTGTTCATATTGGCCAAATTATGAGTGATATAGATTCTCCTCCACTTGTAATAATTAAATTGATCGAATCCGTCAAATTTAATTGACGTGATGCAGTGACTATACTATATAATACCAACATGTTATGGTCTAATTGAAGAGACTAATCTCTATACATAGCGAACTCAAGTTCGAATCCCTATCGAAAATGTTCTAACTTGATGTATATGACACGCCCAAAAAAAATTAAACCATTCAAAATTGTACTATATAATTTCTCCTCCACCTAACGGTCAGAATTTATCAGGACATTAGGCATTAATACCCCCCAAAAGAAGAAAAATGTGAGTAATTGTTAATGACTGACACAAATAGGATGGTTGTAACCATTTGTAGGAGGATAAAGCATTAAATTCATTGTACAAATATGTTATTAATACATACCATAACATTTTATACGTACCCATAAAATATGAAGTCGCTATCCAAAGCTGTCAAATATAATTGCAATTGAGCTATCACATTACAAATTAAACCATTCCCAATATATCTCCATCGTTAGGTGTTTTCTGAACTTCAAAGCTAACTTGTCGGGCTATCTTAAAGACACGAATTAGGTCAAAGAACTGACCCCATGAATGATACAACTTTTCGATAAAAAATATAAAAATAAATAATAAATAATTAAGGGATATTTGCCCTGCACTCCCAACAAATATACATTTTCGCACCTTTCCCAATAAGATTGAAAAAAATGACAGTGCCTCCGGTTAGCATTTTGTTGGATTTCAAAGGATAGAAATGCAATTTTGGGTTTTAGTGTAATAATTTTAAACATTCGGGGGCTAATTGCACAAAATTTTATTAATTTAAGTTACTGATTATTAACATTTCAAAGCACATTTTCATAGAATTCCTTACCTTGGTAATTATTTCTTAATTTAAATTTAGTCTTCAAATTTTTTTTTTATTCTTATTGTTTTACTTTCAAATTTATTTGATTTGATTAAAATAGTTTTACTATGAAGATGATTTTTTTTGTAAATAAAAAAAATTAGAACTAATGAAAATTTAGTTAAAAGAACTTGTAACTATGAATTTTTGTACAAAAATATAACTAGACATTTTTTTTGAATCTCAAATCACATTTGAATATTTTAAATTTTTTGTGCAATTAACCCCCAATAGTTTTTTGAGTGTTTCTTTGATAAATAAATCGAATTGAACATTTGGGACAAACCGAATGCATAATAATTCGGTTTGGGCGGGTAATTAAGGTCTTACTACTTATTAACGGCTAAGCGTTCTTCTTTACTTTTGGCTTTCAAAAGTTAGAAGGTAAGAATGAGTCAAAGAGAGCAGAAGATAGGGAAAACGTATTGAGACATCTTGATATTTGAATGTTTAGTTTTCCATGTAAATTCAATCAAAATTCAACTTTTTGTGACTAGTTTTTATGTAAACTTTTGGCAATTTGAATTTTGAATCATGAACCTTCTCGTTATATTATAATAATTTTTTATATCCGTATGTAATATTATAAATATATGGATTTTTTTGCACTTTGCACCCTCGAAGTACGAGAAATGAGCATTTTGCACTCTCGAAACGAAACTAGCACTTAGCACCCTCGAATTAAGAACAACTCAACAACTTGCACCCCCTAAACACGAGAAATTGACACTTTGAACTCCTAGACACATAATTAGCACTTAGCACCTGAAATTAAGAAAAACTCAACAACTAACACCCTCTCTTTTTTTGGGCAAAGTTGACCACGGGGGTAAAAAAAACCTAGGGACAAAATAAGTAATCCGTTTCTCTTTTCTTAAAATTTGCAAATACGATTATGAATACTAGAACATTTATCTGCAAAATCTATCTTAACATATTTCTTTAATTACCAATTTTTCAAACGTCCTCAAAATATCCAAAAGAATTTGAAAAGATTCTAGCAAGTTAATACATAAAAATGACCGAATCATACCACAAAGATAAATTTTAAGATGGAGAGAGAATGTGTATTCTAGTATTCAAGATTGTGTTTCCAAATTTAAGGATAAAAGACAATGAATCACCTATTTTGTCCTTAGGTTTTTTGTCCCCGGTGGTCAACTTTGCCCAAAAAAATGAGTAGGTGCTAGTTGTTGAGTTTTTCTTTGAGGTGATAAGTGCTAATTTTGTGTTTAGGGGGGGTTCAAAGTGTCCATTTCTTGTGTTTTGAGGGTGCAAGTTGATGAGTTGTTCTTAATTCAAGGGTGCTAAGTGCTAATTCTATTTTGGGGGTGCAAAATGTCAATTTCTCGTGTTTCAGGGGTGCAAAGTGTAAAAAATTCAAAAATTAATTATCTATTTTATCCCTATATTTTTTGAGGAAAATAAAAGAGGGAGCAAAATGCTGAATTGTTCATATTTCTGGGATATAAAGTGCTAAATCTATGTTTCGAGGGTTAAAAATGCATATTTTCCATATTTTGAAGGTGTAAAGTGCAAAAAACCCTAAATATATACCTCTATAAAACTCTAGATATGATGACATTTATAGAATTTAGGATCGAAATAATAGGTGGTCCTAGAATAATAGGTATTTGACTTTTGAATTAAATTTCACTTGAGTCTCGTCCAAACATGAATTGAATTGGCTACTTTCGACAAAACTAGGCCAAAACAAATCGACAAGGAGCCTAGGTTGATAGCTTCCTAGAATACTAACTTGATCTTACTCATATGAAATGGGACTATAGGAGTGGAAATATAAGATTAGACAACGAACTTTTCAAAAGAAATATATAATTTACATCCGCCAAATAAATGCGCCCTTCATGTCGTTATAATCAATTAATTTGATTGATTTGATACCCTATAATTTATCATTTCTCATATCAAACTTTATAATATTAATTGATTTGATATATACCATCAACTTTTTTCATAAACCCCAACATCCAACATCCAAACTCAATATAAATCTTTGATAAAAAAATATCCAATTTCAATATAAATCACATCTTAAATTTTCAAAACCCTAAAAACTCAATCCAAATTGCATCTCCAAGGTTTTACCTAAACCATCTAAATCAATATTCTGATACCAAAACTCAATGAAAACAACCGAAACCTATATATCCATATACAGCCCTACGATTTGGGCCTGAAGTCTCCATGCTCAAATACCAACAGTGTTGGATCAAAGCTTGTTGTAGCAAACATGTCGCCGCCACTTGCAACTTCTAAGTGTGGGATACAATTGTCAAAAGTGGAGCCGCGTGGAAGGCCCACCACCTTAAAGTAGAAGGTCTAAGAGGGATGACGATAAAGTGGAGGCCTCTAGTCATGCACGAAGGCTTACTCGCCATCAAGAGAAGGTCAAAGAAGGAGAAAGTGGTACGGCTTGACAAATTGAGCTGTCATGTTAAAACCATAACCACCTCCCCCCAGCCGGAGAATAAAAAGGCCATCGGGCTCACATCAAGGAAGAGTATCTCACAATTTTCTAGAGAAAATGGGCTCCAAAATTATGATGGGATCAGAGCTATAAGTATCAAATGTGTGCACTCTGGTAATGCAACTGTGCAATCAATCTAATTCAGGATTTTTGTGACCACACAAAAAGGAAAGGCTTGGACTGTAAGTCAGCCTTTGGGGTCGATAAACCTCTTTTGAAGATCATGTGCACCAAATTTCTTAATTATTTCGCTACTCAGAGAAGAACGAAAGATCACATGGCCGCTTGTCTGGGATCACATAAAAAATATGAAATTCCTTATCCACATACCCCACCCCCCACCCACACCCAAACTTGGTGGCCTGAGCTTTGCACTACCCAGGCGATTACGGCAGTTAAGTAGTTGCAGAGCCAAGTCACTGCAACTACTTGGATTCTTTAGCAATTTAGAGGGCGATGAAAACATGAATTCTGAAATAATCCAGGTCATCACGACGACCTAGGCTCCTCAATGACCCATGCAATCGAAACGATTCTTGGGGATTAGGAGCAAAGTATGAGTAGGGGTGGGAGGTTAAGATGAGGGCGGGGTGGGAAGAAGTTGGAGTTTATTTATTTATTTTATATTAAAAAATATATATTAGGTAATTTAACGTTTTGATATTTACAAAAATGAAATTTAACGGATAACATTTTGAAAAGTTCAAATATGCGATGCTGGAGGGCCATGGGTCTAGAACCAACCTTTTGCACGCATGGCTGCTAGAGCACTAGACCAATGGCCTTTTTTATGAACCATCACCTAGGATGTCAAAGAATCTGGAGGAGTTGATACCCATCATGCAGTGGCATATACAAGCTGAATAGATCGTTATCATGAAAAACACCACTTAAAATGTATCACTATGTTGGAGTCTTACTTACTGAGACTCAGATAGTAGAGGTTGAGATAACTTTGTAACATAAGAAATCTATGTTGTCTTCTAACTCATATGAGAATCTCTTCATGTTGTGTTACTAGGTTGAGGCCAACGTTGGTTGAATTAGGGTGTACTGATCTCTAAATTTCCTCGTAGATAGTTGGGCGGACCTATGTCAGGACACTAGAGTACCAACTTCGGTGTGATGCTCAATTTGATATCAACTTCATTGGTGTCATACCCAGATTAAAAGGTACTTTGAGATCAGATCTATGATATGGAGGGGGGGTGTCGTGGTTCCCCAAGTTTTTCTTTCTTTTCACAATATACAATTATTAACTATATATATATATATATCAAAAACATTTTAGTAAATAGTATAGTTCAATGTAGTTATATTTGTAATTTGTGTTGTTTAACACAAATAATTACATGGCTCAATTAAGAACATTGGTTTATTTTCATGAAGCAAAATAAAATAAAAATTGCACATCATTTGTTTCCTATGTCTAAAACGATTTTATTATTTATTTTAATTATTTATGTCCAGTTGCGAATAGTTTATGCTCACCTAAGGACTAGGGGCCATGGTCCTCCAAGAAATCTGTATAAGATGACATAAAACAAACTTTGGAAGTGCGGTATCACCATTAATCTATTTGTTTTAATCAATTTTCAACCATTGTTATTCTAATTGTCTAGTTATATGCAGGGTTGAGCACGGTCCAATTTATCGATCGGACCGAACCGAACTAAAATTTCTGTCCGGACCATTTGTCGGACCAAAATTTGGATCCGATTCATGGTCCACCCCAAAACCGGCCAGCCATACTATCGATTTTCGATAAAATTGGTCGGTCTCTCGAATCAAACCTGTTTGACCAAATATATATTTTTTATTTTTTAATTTTTCATAAAACTCTCTCTCTCTCATCTAATTAATTATTCACAAATCATAATAAAATAATGACCCGATTAATTTTTTCTTCCCAAACCAAAAACCTAACTTCTCAAGCCGCCACCGTCTCACCGTCCGCCACCACCGCCTCAGACACCCACCACCGGTGCACTGCACTTAGGGCTGGAAGCGGGTCGAGTATCAAATCTGGTGAGTATTGAATTTTCACACCCAAAACCAGATTCGATCTAGCTGGTACTCAAAATTTTCAGTTATTTCATGTTTTGGATTTTTTGTACCCGAAATTTCGCCTTTTTAATTTTTTTAACATATATGTGTACATTTATAATTACCACAAATTCAATGTTTGAATTCATTTATTTTACAATTATATATATATATATATATATATATATATAATTCCACAATTGATTGCACTATTTGGCCCCCTTGTTTATATGAAATTAAATATCTATGATATCAATAGTATGTTTTGGTGATTATTTAATTGACATTGACTCACTGTTAAAATTTACAAGCCTTGTGTTGAATGTTTTTACCAAAAAGTTGGAATTTTATTTCTTAATTAAAATAAAATTAATACATGTATGTTTATGTTTTCTCAACTAGAAGTACTGGTGTATATTGTTTTGATGGTTAGAAGACTTATTGGCTGCAGACATTTGCTTATCATTAGATAGTTAGGTTGATACATATTTATTCAAGATGAACTTATTTTATTATTATCCAATTTACTTTTATATCCACTTATGTTATCAAATTAGGCTGTGTTCATGATTTTAAAAAAACTTCAAATTATTTACATGATCTCTACTTCAGACTTGGGACGTCTACCTCTTCATCTGAACATTCAGGAACAAACTATAAATGCACGTCGTCAAGTTATGGGTCCTCCTCAGACTCCAACTTCTACTCCGCCTCAAACTACAACTAATCCAACACCAACTTCTGATTCATCACCAGTTCCCCCTCCAGAAGTATCTGAAGAACAAGGGCAAACTAGTAAGAGAAGAGCTAAGGCATAGCAACACTTCCTGAATACAAAGGTAATGGCAAAGTCAGGGCTCACTGTAAATATTGTGACAAGAGTTATGCTTATGAGTCAGGAACGAACGGAACTTCGAGAATGAACAAACACATGGCGGTATGTAAGAAACACCATGACGATATTGTTAATAGTATACATCATAGTCATACCATTCATAGATTTTGTCATAGGCTGGGGTTGGGGATGATGGGAACCAAAAAGAGGTGTCTTCTTTGTAGAAATTTAATATGAAGCCGTTAGAAAAGCTGTAAATATATTTCTTGTTGATGAACACCCTTTTAGAACCGTATAAAAAGAAGGTTTTAGATATATGATGTCAGTTGCATGTCCCAATTTGTTGTCCCTCATAGAACAAATGTTGCTAGAGATTGTTTTAAGGTGTATCTTGATGAAAAAAACTAAGTTGAAAGAGTGCTTTAAAACAAATGTGCATAGAGTTTCACTTACTACCGATACATGGACGACCTCTAACCAAAAGCTAAACTACATGTGTTTGATTGCACACTTTATTGATGATAACTGGAAGTTGCATAAAAGAATTATTAATTTCATTCCACACCCTAGTCATAAAGGTGATGAAGTTGGTTTATTGATTGAGAAATGCTTGAGTGACTAGGGTATTTCTCATGTATTCACAATTATCGTTGACAATGCTTCTTCCAATGATACGAGTGTGCCATGTTTGAGAAATGAATTTATTGAAAAGGGGACGGCCCTTTTGGGGGTGTTTGGGGGGGGGGGAGGAGGAGTACTTACATATGAGATTGTGGCTTATATGAGTCAATCAGTCGACCAGATTCGTAATGTGGTGAGGTATGTGAGGCATTCACAAGCTCAGTTGATAAAGTTTGAAAGTTTTCGAGTTGAAGAAAGGATTGAAAGCAAGAAATCCTTGTACTTGGATGTTCCAACAAGATGGAATTATGTATATTTGATGTTAGAGACGGCTTTGATTTTTCAACGCACCTTTGAAAGGCATAAATTGTGTGATCTTGAGCTTCGGGCAAATTTTCGTTCTGTTGGAACTTATGGAAAAATTGGTTTCCCCATAAGAGAAAATTGGCGTGTTGCTAAGAAAATGGTGAAGATATTACAATACCTCTATTATCTAACAGTTCGAATTTCGGGTTCTTTGTATGTGACATCCAACACTTTTCTGGATGAAGTTAGTGATGTAGATGACTTAATAAAAGATTGGATGAAGTCTGATGATAATAAGTTGAGCGAAAAAGCAACACACATGAAAGCTAAATTTGATAAGTATTGGGGGGACAGTGATAAAATGAATATGATATTGTATGTGATAGAAATAGTGTCCGGCAAGCCAACTGTATGGCTTACATTTAATGTAATAAATGAAGGAACTATTCAATTTCGATTAATAAATGCACTTTATTATATGGTCAACTTTATCTTATGTAATAATTATCTACGCATAAGGATAAAAGTCCTTAGATCACAGGGCTATGGGACAACCCGTGGACTGATCTCCAAGGTTGTGATCTAGAACATATTCAAGAGTCATAGAATCCAATCGAGATAGGACATCGTTGGATTCGGTTAGACTCTCACTATTGTGTATACTCCGATGAACTGGAGAACGTTGGGGTCCACGAGCGTGACTAGGATAGTCGATACACATAAGTGGGTGACTTGCTGGGATGGCAAGTGCACTGAATACCCCAATTAGAAAATAACTCAACATGGAAGAGGTAGTCGCATATCGGGGTTGAAGTTATTCCAATTTACGATAGTATACGAGGAACGATCCCTAAATACTTGAGATGATAGGGTTTATCTGGTGCGAGAACGTCTATACTTAGATGTGAGTCCCGACCGACTGGAGATTACCAGAAAGTTTTTGTGGGCTAATGTTGGGTATAGAGGGACTCGTATGCAGGTTCATATCATCAACAAAGGATCCATTGACCCGACTTGATAGGTTGAGAATTTCTCCTATGGATTTCTGTGAGAAATTAATTCTGGTAAAAATCCATGGCCAAGGTATCTGACGACTTTATGAAAGTAGCTCATAAAGATTAAGTCAAAGAGAATTATTTCGAGACCAGAATGCATACGGTCAAGACATAAGAAAAGGGAACCGATAAAAAGTCCATACCCTTAAGTCTCGACTGGGAGATTGATCGATGGAGAGATTATGTCGTATATGGAAGTTGTAAATGAGTAAAAAGGTTCACTGAATTAATTCACCAGTGATTGGGCTCCATGGGCTTGTGGCCAGACATCGACCGTGGAGTGTGGGAGAATTCCTAAATTGGCAGAGGTGCTAATTTTGGAATGATCAGTCGACAGAATGTTCGACTGATTTAGAGTATTTAATGCTCGAATAATTAAATAAATATTTAATTATAACCCGCGGCCAATTATATAGTGAACCTACGAGGACATACACAATACACATGAAGCGAAAGCGAGGAAGAGAAGAACAACTGGGTCGACCGAATCGACTGGGTCGATTTAGTTGACTGGGTCGACTGGGTCAATTGGGTCGATTGGGTCGACTGGGTCAACTGGGTCGACCCAATTGGAGCGAAAGTGATCCGATTGGAATTGGATCAAGATTATAAATTAAATTGAAATTTAATTTGTGAGTTAATTAATTAAGTTGGATTTAATTAATTATTAGAAGATTTAATTAAATAGACTTAGAGTCTAATTTAATTAATTGGGAGAGTAATTAATTAATTGGGCCATTTAATTGGAAATTAAATAAAGCCTAATTAAATTAAGTAAAGAGTGGGCTATGAATTAATTGGAAGACTTAGTCTTCTAATTAAAAGGGCCATGGCCCATGTAGGAGACTTGGAGTCCTAATCCTAGGAGGATTAGGTTAATGAGATACCTATAAATAGTAGACTTGATGTCATATCTTACACACACAACTTAAGAGCCAAAAAGCCAAGTCAAGAAAAACACTCTCTCCCTCTCTCCTCATAAAATCGGCAGAACCCTATTCTTCTTTGGTAGAATTTTTCGTTTTCGATTTTAGCTCCCAAGTCGTTCTCTAACCCTAGATCTAGATATACCCTATGTTCTAGCAGATTAGGTTACATTTATTTGCGTGATATTGTGGTGTATCAACTCGTAGAGGCGCAACACGTGGGGCGCTACAACAGGGCTTTGGATCGACCTACCCGAGGGAGAAACGCGACTTTGCTAATTGATTGGATCTGCAAGGAGACATGTATAACTTAGATCTAGTTATTAATGTCGTTTAATTTATATTCATATATATATAACCAGTTTAGTATCATGGCAAGATTCCGTAAGAGGCCCTAAAAGTTTTAAATTCCGCTGCATGTAGCGCTGTTTATCTTACCAAATCCCAATAGTAAGTTGTTGTGATGCTTGACCCACGTAACAAATTTAGTTATGTGAACCATGTCATGAAAAATATGTGTAGTTCTGATAAAGGGTCAAGAATTGCAAATTTGTCAAAGGATGCACTGACCGAGTTGTTTAATGTGTATAAAATGGATGTGCCTGATGTGTCAAGTTTGGATAGCTCAAGCACGATGACCGGTGGATCTCAAACTAGTGAGGCTGAATGTGATAGACATAATAAGAGGGCTGAAAGAAAGCAATATCAAAGAATGTTGTCTGAGATCGGGATGAATGATCAAAATGAATTGGAAAGGTATCTTAGTCAACACATAGAGCAAGATTCTCCTCAATTTGATCTTATGGAGTGGTGGAAAGTGCACACTCCAATATATCCCGTGTCATCGTCATTGGCACGTCATGTATTTGTCATGCCCATATCTACAGTTGCTTCGGAGTCTGCCTTTAGCACTGAAGGTCGTGTCATTGATGATTATTGAGCTTCATTGGCACCAAAGACTGCTCAAGCTTTGATTTGTGGGCAAGATTGAATTCGTCAAGCCCAAATTGACCTGTTGGAATAGGAAAGTGAGGCCGAGATTATTAGTAACATTTATAACAGTAAATTTAATGTTTGATTGATGTTCTATTTATTTACTTTAATCAATTTCATGCTAATCATTTCATTTTTATCCATGTAGATATGATTGCATTACATTCGTTAGTTAGTGAAGAGTCGGTTATGTGATCAGTAGAGCCATCAACGTGGAATTAATTGTTCAAGAAATGACTAATATATATTCTTGTTTTACATTGTCCTATTTTGGTTAATTTTGCCTCTAATTTCTTGTTTGTTAAATCATTGTGGGGTCGGTCGTTGGTGTATTAGAAGAAATGGTGAATAATCTACTATATTTTGGTGAATCGTTGTATAAATTAAGAATTACGATGAGTTTGGTGTTAAGACTTTAAATAGTTTGTATGATTTTAAGACTTTTTGAAGGGTTTGTATAATTTTAAGAATTTTGACAATTATTGTTAGAATAGTGTCCTACAAGCCAACTATTTTGGCTACATTTAATTGAAAGGACCATTCAATTGGATTAATAAATGCATTTTATTATTATATGATCATCTTTATCTTATGTAATAATTATCTACGCATAAGGATAGAAGTCTTTAGATCACAGGGCTATGGGACAACCCGTGGATTGATCTCCAATGCCGTGATCTAGAACATATTCAAGAGTCGCGGAATCCAATCGAGATATGACATCGTTGGATTCGGTTAGACTCTCACTATTGTGTATACTCCGATGAACTGGAGAATACTGGGGTCCACGCACTACAAAAAAAAGCATTTTATGTGACAAAATATTTCGTCACGAAACATCAGTTTCTTGTCACAAAGAGCTTTATGTGACAAATTATTTCGTCGCAAGGTTCGTCACATGAGCCCCGTCAAATAAAGTCTAGTGTGACAAAATTTTCGATCGTCGCATAAAAATATGACGAAATTTGATTCGTCACAAAAGTACAATGTTTCGCGACGATGTATTTGTCGCATAAGTACAAAAAAATTGTCACCGAAAGTATATTTCGTCACAACAAATATGATTTTGATAAGGCTTTATGTGACGATCTAATTTGTCACATAAAAACTACCCTGTTATGACAACTTTTTTTGTCACAATAAAATAAGTTTGAAATTCTGCAAATGCTTATGTGACAATATATTTTGTCATATAATAAAATAGCTTGTTATATTATGTGACAATATATTTTGTCACTATAAATTTTATAATTTTATAATTTCTTCATATCCAATTATTATACCTATTAGAATTTATAATTTTCGTTTTTCATCTCATCGATAAACTAAACAATACAATAGTGCGGAAACTAAATATCTTCTTAAAATAATAGTAATAACCAAAAATCACAACAATATTCATAATCAGGTGTATATCTCAAGAATTGCATTAAACAAAAATATAGTACTTGTCAACGATGTATTAAATTTCACAAAAGAAATTCAAAAACAAGTTTTCTTCACCCAAACTTCAAAAACTTGAAAATGAGTTGATCTCAATATCTTCATAGCCTCTAAACATAACTCCACCACATTCATTCGTAGCTATCCAAAATAGCAATAGTATTTTCTGCATGAATACCACAATTTGTTTAGTGCACATAACTAAGTATATACTAATTTACAACATTATCCCAACAAGTAAAGCAAGTAGCAAATTATTCATCGAACTTTTAGAACCAACAATTCATATCAAATCTAAATAGATGGAAAGATGAATTTTGAGTCTCTTACTGACCTAAAACCATATAGAACGTCCTCTATCAACAAATTACGTAAATAAAATAGAATTATGTCATCCAAAAGCTTAACCATTTATGCCACGAAATAATGCTAACAATATTTGGACCCAAACAACTTAAAGTCATGACTCAAAAACCAATCTAGAAACATATGAGAATATAAAGGACTGACCTTATACCACATAAACAAATAGTCAATAATCAATTCATTAACAAGTTAATATCTAAGTTTTAATCATTTCCAAAACCCCTTACAAATTAAATTGACAAAATAGTAAAAATTCTTACCATGTACAATTTGGTGTGCATTTTTGCTTGCAATGTCTCAATTTTCTCTTCATTGCTCTTGTTTCTCTCTCTTTGTTCTACCAATTCAATTATGAGTCTCATTGCCACGTACCTATCAAATGAAGATTATCGTGTATATAGAAAAGAGTAACAATTATATAATTTCTCTTTGTCATCATGGTATATTTTCCTGCACATATCTTTTTTAGTTATATGAAATAGTTTTTAATCTTAGTGTACAATACAATGAATAGTTAACAACCTTATGCGTATAAGTAACTGTTTTCAAGAAACTTGAATGAGTTTCAAAATATATATAAATCACCCAAGCATTCTTGAAGAAAGTACTCCATGGACATTTCGATATCAAAACATTCGAATCACATGCTACCATTAAAGCTCTAATCGATTTTAATTTACAGTCAGGAGTCGCGAGGATCCATTTTTACAGAACATTCAAATTCTAGATTAACAGAAATTGTAAACAGGTAATAAGGAATTGAAGAGTAAAAGCATGAACCATGCCGGAAAACAGGATTTTACTTGATTATTACTGGAGTAAATAGAGTATATGTATGTACCGCCGGATGCTCTTGCCTTTCGATTGTTGAAATTGGTGCTGTGTGATGTCGAAATGTCTGAGAAATTATTTGATATAAACACTAGTGATGTCAAAATGACATGAGAGCTCAGTTACATAAGCTTATGTCACTAGTGATGTCAAAATGACACCTCAGATGAAAAAGCCAATAAACAAAGAGGTCCAAAACAAACATATCCATCGATAGATTGTATTTTACATAACTCACAAAGCAAGCACCAAAGGAAAATACAACTATAAGCAGAATTTAACATAAAACAATCCAACAACAAAGCAAACATAGTTTGCATTATTTAGGCAGCCAAATCACAAGTAAAGAACCATGCAATTCTACTACACAGGAACCATGCATGTGAGGGAGCCATTGATGCCATTCATGTCTTCATGAGATTGACTGGTCATAGACTCCTCGAATGAGTCTTTATCCTCTATAAAACTCAGTCTTTGAATTCTAATTAACTAAAATAATATCACAATTCTTAGTGCCTTCTTTAATCTAAATCAAAGTAAACAAATTACCTATAAAACTAAAAAGCAATAATTGAAACATAAATTGGTCCTATGTACTATGTTAATGGACAGTGGGACAATTCAAAACAAAATTCATTATTGTTTAAGAATATTTGTCTTAATTTCCTTCATTAAAAGACTAAAGAAAAAGAACTTTATTTCCTTCACTCGAACTCCCACTTTTTTCTTTATACTTGAGTTCAATACTCAAAAAAACTTAAACTTATCATAGCAAGTGATTGATCAATCCTTTAATTAATATTTGATTCCTCCATAATCTATGTTTACTGAATACTTTTTCAAATATTTGCTAAAACTTGGTAGGACGGAATAGTGAATCTTTTTTCCGTAGAACGTGGAATTAAACGGACACACAAATTTCCTATTATACCAAACTGAAAATAAACACTTGTACTCCAAAATTTGAATTTCCAGACAAACATCACAAATCCAAATGAAGTAGAAACAAAAATGAACGAACTCTCACGAATATAACACATCAATTCACACAAACCACACTAAATTTCTGCATTAACCAAAAACACAACTATTGCATATATATAGCCTTCAACTTAATTAAACTACTATAGTGAGTTCTAATGAGATTGTAATAGATACCCGCATTGGCAGCTACTTTGACAGAATTAGGGCAAGAATCTTGTGAATTTTGATTTGGAGTGAGAAGTGAGAGCAGAAATCCAAACGGCTTGACGTTGCGGCGCGGTGGGAGGTTGGATTTGCAGCGGCGGCGCGGAGGGCAGCACGGTGGGGAGCTTCCGGTTGCATCTGGGGGCTCGAGGAGAAGTCGATGGGCTCAATCTCGGGCTGGGCTAGGGTGGGCAGGCCTCGACGGCGTGATTTGGAGAACAGGGCGGCGGTGTGAGATTGAAGAGAATGAGGGATAAAGTGAGCAAACCCTAACTTATCCCGTCTTCTCAAAACAGATTTTTTTTTTTAAATTTGCTATTTTTATTACACACAACATACTTAATTTGCTTTTAAAAAAAAATTCTCTAGTCCCTTTTAAAATTAATTAATTTATGAATTTATAAAAAAATATTGTTTTTAATCGTCTCCGAACATTTTTAATTTGGACTATGTGAAATGAACAAATTCATGAAAAAATGGATGAATCGGTGAAAAAACATATGAAATTTGTGAATTTACTAGTTAAATCGGTGAAATTGTATTAAATTGTTGAAATTAGTTAAAGTGATTAAGTCAATCGATAACGGGTTCAATTGTCAAAAAAATTCAAATTGATCAATTTAATGCATATACATGTAAAATGATAAACAAATAGGTCATATCGACCAAGAAAGCTAGATTAGATCGTTAATTGACCAAAATCAGCATTGTTAACTATATGATTATGTACATTGAAGTTATTCACAATCAGATTAACCGATTCTCAATTTGTAACGTTAATTGACCAAAGTCAACATTGTTGACCTTAGGGTTATGTACATTGAGGTTATTCGAAATCAAACTGTCATGGTTTGGCTTGAAATTAATTAATTAGTCACTAAACCGAAATTGTTGAGTATATGGTTATCTACATTGAGGTTATTCGCAATCAGATCAATCGATTCTCGATTTGTAACGTAAATTGATCAAAGTCAACATTGTTGACCTTAATGTTATGTACATTGAGGTTATTCGAAATCAAATTGTGACTTGGCTCGATATTAATCAATTAGTCACTAAATCAAAATTGTTGACTTTATGGTTATGTACATTGAAGTTATTCGCAATCAGATCGATCGATTTGTTACGTTAATTGACCAAAGTCAATTATATTTTATAAATCCGCAATATATTAATTCGCATTAAAATCCGTCGAAAATAATTAAATTATTATGCGCATTATTTTTTATAAATATTTTCCGACGGATATATATATTTCCGTAGGAAAATATTTATTTTTTTATTAGTTTCCGACGGCATTTTTCCGTCGGAAACCTTTTTTTAAAATTTTTATTTATTTTTACTGATTTTTTCGACGGAATTTCTGTCGGAAATTTTCGATGAATATTGTTTGGTCGGAAAATCCATCGGAAAATAATGTTTTTTTTTTTGTAGTGGTAGCTTAAGTAACAATAATTTAATTTCGTCACATAAATAAAAGGGAAAAGTGAAAAGTAGGGAACCATTATTTTAGAAAATAATTTCTGAATTTAAGGAAGGAGGGAATAAAACGATTTCATGTGACAAAACTAAGTTTGTCACGTAAGATGCAGGTTGTGTGACGAAAACCAACAATGTCGCAAGAAATTTCAGTTTACGTGACGAAATATAAATTTGTCGCATGAAGCCTTTTGTTTACGCGACGTTATTAGTTTTGTCACATAAAATACAAACTTGAGCGGCGAAACTGAGTTTTGTCGCTTCAGAACTTCGCTCATGTGACGAAAATTAGTTTTGTCGCATAAAATGAAAATTTATGCGACAAAATGTGAAGTCGTCACATGAGTTGCTATTTTATGTGACAAAGACGTGCTCGTCACCACAGCAATATATATTGGGACGAAAATAAGATTCGTCACAAAAAATTTGTCACATAAAATGCTTTTTTTTGTAGTGACGAGCGTGACTGAGATAGTCGATACACATAAGTGGGTGGCTTGCTGGGATGGCAAGTGCACTGAATACCCCAATTAGGAAATAACTAACCATGGAAGCGGTAGTCGCATATCGGGGATGGAGTTATTCCAATTTATAATAGTATACGAGGAACGATCCCTAAATACTTGAGGTGATAGGGTTTATCTGGTGCGAGAACGTCTATACTTTGATGTGAGTTCCGACTGACTGGAGATTACCAGAAGGTTCATATCATCAACAAAGGATCCATTGACCCGACTTGATAGGTTGGGAAATTCTCCTATGGATTTCTGTGAGAAATTAATTCTGGTAAAATCCCCGGCCGAGGTATCTGACGGCTTATGTAAGTAGCTCATAAAGACTAAGTCAAAGAGAATTATTTCGAGACCAGAATGCATAAGGTCAAGACAAAAGAAAAAGGGGAACTGATGAAAGACCATACCCTTAAGTCTCGACTGGGAGATTGATCGATGGAGAGATTATGGCGTATATGGTAATTGTAAATGATAAAAGGTTCACTGAATTAATTCACCAGTGATTGGGCTCCATGGGCTTGTGGCCAGACATCGATCGTGGAGTGTGGGAGAATTCCTAAATTGACAGGGGTGCTAATTTTGGAATGGTCAGTCGATAGAGTGTTCGACTGATTTAAAAGTATTTAATGCTTGAATAAATGAATTAATATTTAATTATAACCCACGGCCAATTATGTGGTGAACCTATGGGGGCATACACAATACATAAGAAGCAAAAGCGAAGGAAAAGGAAACAACTGGGTCGACCGAATCGACTGGGTCGACCGAATCGACTGGGTCGATTGGGTCGACTGGGTCTGAAAAATCGACTGGGTCGATTGGTGACTGGGTCGACCCAATTGGAACAAATTGGATCCGATTGGAATTGGATCAAGATTATAAATTAAATTGAAATTTAATTTGTAAGTTAATTAATTAAGTTGGATTTAATTAATTATAGAAAGATTTAATTAAATAGACTTGGAGTCTGATTTAATTAATGGGAGAATAGTTAATTAATTGGGCTATTTAATTGGGAGATTAAATAAAGCCTGATTAAATTAATTAACTGGGCCATGAATTAATTGGAAGACTTAGTCTTCTAATTAAAAGGGCCATGGCCCATGTAGGACACTTGGAGTCCTAGTCTTAGGAGGATTAGGTTAATGAGATACCTATAAATAGGGGACTTGATGTCATATCTCATACAACAACTTTTTAGAGCAAAAAAGTCAAGTCAAGAAAAACACTCTCCCACACATAATCGGCCGAACTCTCTCTCCCATTTGGAGGAGTTCGACTTTTTCGTTCTTGTTCCAATCCCGCTTCCTAATCCTAGATCTTAATATATCTTATGTTCTAGCCGATCAAGATATATTATTTTCGTGTAATTGTGGTGTATCAACCCATAGAGGCGCAACACGTGGGGCGCTACTGCAGGGCATAGGATCGACCAACCGAGGGAGAATCTTGACTTCATCTGCCAACTAGGATTTGCAAGGAGACAGATATAACATATAAACTGTTTATCCTGTCGTTTTATTTAATATTCATATATATACACCTAGAGTAGTATCCTGACAAGATTCTGTAAGAGGTCCTAAAATTATTAAATTCCGCTGTGTCTAGGGCTGTTTATCTTACCGAATCCCAACAGTGGTATCAGAGCCAACTCTATGTTGGGATTCGGTAAGAAAAACAGCCCTAGGCACAGCGGAATATAAAAAATTTCTAGGGCCTCTTAAAGAATCTTGCCAGGATATTCTCTAGTTGTATATATATGAATATAAATCAATGACAGTATAAGTTTTCTCGTTTATACCTGTCTCCTTGCAAATCCAAGTTGGCTAGATGAACTCTGAATTCTCTCACAGAAAATCGATCCAAGCTTTTTGTATAGCGCCCCACGTGTTGCGCCTCTACGAGTTGATACACCACAATATCACGAAAATAATATAACCTAATCGACTAGAACATAGGCTATATTAATTCAGGACTTTAAGAACGATTTTGGAACAAAGATCGAACACGAAAAATTCTTCCAAAGTGGAAGCAGGGTTCGGCCGATCCAGGGAGGGAGAGGGAGAGAATTTTGCTCTTCTTGTTTTTTTTCTTGTGGAGTTGTGTGAAAAATAACTAGAAGAAAGCTATTTATAGTTTTCTTTCTATCCTAGTCCTATTAGGACTAGGTCTTCTCTCTCCTACATGGGCCATGGCCCTATTTAATTAGAAGACTAAGTTTTCTAATTAATTCATGGCCCACTTTAATTAATCTTTCAGGGCTTTATTTAATCTCCCAATTAAATAGCCCAATTAATTAAATCATCTCCCAATTAATTAATTAAACTCCAAGTCCAATTAATTAATTATTCCATTAATTAATTAAATCCTAATTAATTAATTTACTCATAAATTAAATTCCAATTTAATTTATAATCTTGATCCAATTCCAATTGGATCCAATTTCGTTCCACATGGGTCGACCCAGTCGACCCACCCATTTAATCGACCCAGTCGATTTTGACCCAGTCGACCCAGTCGACTGGTTCGTTCTTGTTTCCTCGCTTTCGCTTCATGTGTATTGTGTATGCCCCCGTAGGTTCACCACATAATTGGCCGCGGGTTGTAATTAAATATTATTTAATTACTCGAGCAATTAATACTCTAAATTAATCGAACACTCTGTCGATCAATCATTCCAAAATTAGCACCCCTGCTAATTTGGGAATTCTCCCACACTCCACGGTCGATGTCCAGTCACAAGCCCATGGAGCCCAATCACTGGTGAATTAATTCAGTGAACCTTTTATCATTTACAATTTCCATATACGACACAATCTCTCCATCGATCAATCTCCCAGTCGAGACTTAAGGGTATGGTCTTTCATCGGATTCCCTTATCTTTTGTCTTGACCTTATGTTCTCTGATCTCGAAATAAATTCTTTCTGACTTGTTCTTTATGAGCTACTTACATAAAGTCGTCAGTTACCTTGGCCAAGGATTTCATCAGAATTAATTTCTCACAGAAATCCATAGGAGAATTCCTCGACCTATCAAGTCGAGTCAATGGATCCTTTGTTGATGATATGAATCTGCATACGAGTTCCTCTATACCCAACATGAGTCCACAGAGACTTTCTGGTGATCCCCAGTCAGTCGGAACTCATATCAAAGTATAGACGTTCTCGTACCAGATAAACCCTATCATCTCAAGTTGTTAGGGATCGTTCCTCGTATACTATTGTAAATTGGAATAACTTCAACCCCGATATGCGACTACCGCTTCCATGGTGAGTTATTTCCTAATTGGGGTATTCAGTGCGCTTGCCATCCCAGCAAGCCACCCACTTATGTGTATCGACTATCCCAGTCACGCTCGTGGACCCCAGCGTCCTCCAGTTCATCGGAGTATACACAATAGTGAGAGTCTAACCGAATCCAACGATGTCCTATCTCGATTGGATTCTACGACTCTTGAATATATTCTAGATCACGGCCTTAGAGATCAGTCCACGGGTTGTCCCATAGCCCTGTGATCTAAGGACTTCTATCCTTATGCGTAGACAAATATTACATAAGATAAAGTTGACCATTTAATAAAAGTGCATTTATTAATCTAAATTGAATAGTTCCTCATTAATTACAATTAATGCTAGCCATACAGCTGGCTTGCAGGACACTATTTCTATCAATCTCCCACTTGTCCTAAAGCCAGTCTTTTATGTTCTTGAGTCCCATCTTATGCAGATGTTTCTCAAATGCCTTTTGAGGCAGAGGCTTCGTTAGCGGGTCCGCCGTATTATCTTCCGAGTCGACACGTTCCATCTTAATGTCTCCTCTACCAATGATATCTCTTATCACATGGTATCGTCTCTGTACGTGCTTGGATTTCTGATGAGATCTCGGCTCCTTTGCTTGCGCTATTGCCCCATTATTATCGCAGAAGATAGTAATGGGCTCAGCAATGCTAGGTATTACATCCAATTCCTGGATGAAGTTCCTCATCCAAACACCTTCCTTTGTTGCGTCACTCGCGGCAATGTATTCTGCTTCAGTGGTTGAATCCGCGATTGTTTCCTGCTTGGAGCTCTTCCAGCTAACCGCACCACCATTGAGGCAGAAAACATATCCTGATGTCGACTTGAAGTCGTCTACATCACATTGGAAGCTTGAGTCTGTATAGCCTTCCAATTTCAATTCTCCTCCACCGTATACCAAGAACAATTCCTTAGTCCTTCTCAGGTACTTCAGAATTGCCTTTACGGCTATCCAGTGCTGCTCACCTGGATCAGACTGGTAGCGACTTGTAACGCTTAGAGCGTACGCTACGTCTGGTCTTGTACATAGCATACCATACATTATGCTTCCTATCGCGGATGCATATGGTACTCGAGACATATTGCTTCTCTCTTCAGGCGTCTTGGGGGCCATAGACTTGGAGAGTGCAATTCCATGTCTCATTGGAAGCAATCCTCTCTTGGATTCTTCCATACTAAATCTTTTCAAGATTTTGTCTATGTACTGGGATTGGGAGAGGCCCAGCAGTCCTTTTGATCTATCTCGGTAGATCCTTATACCTAGTACAAAGGATGCTTCTCCCATATCCTTCATTGAGAATTGTGTAGACAACCATGCTTTAGTTTCAGACAATGCTTTTACATTGTTTCCAATGAGAAGAATGTCGTCAACTTAAAACACCAAAAATTCAACTGTACTCCCACTGATCTTCTTGTACACGCAAGGTTCGAACATGTTCTTGATGAATCCAAAAGTTTGGATTGTCTCATCAAAACGAATGTTCCAACTTCGGGAAGCTTGCTTCAGTCCATAAATGGACCTCTGGAGTTTGCACACCTTGTGTTCATCTCCTTTGGATGCATATCCTTTTGGTTGCTCCATGTAGATCTCCTTATCAATGTCTCCATTGAGAAAGGCAGTCTTTACATCCATCTGCCATATCTCGTAGTTATACCACGCAGCTATGGCCAGCAAGATCCGAATGGATTTGGGCATTGCGACTGGCGAGAAGGTCTCCTCAAAGTCGATACCTGGTCTTTGAGTGTATCCTTTTGCCACTAGTCGCGCCTTGTAGGTGATCACCTCTCCGTTCACTCCAAGCTTTCGCTTATAGATCCACTTGCAACCCACGGGAGCCACTCCCACTGGTGGATCTACCAAGGCCCAGACCTTGTTTGAGTGCATAGAGTCCAGTTCGGATTCCATGGCTTCGCGCCACTTTCCCGAGTCTATGTCTAGCATAGCCTCTTCGTAAGTCCTTGGGTCGGTTAGAGACTGTCCAGTCTCATGCAGCAGACCGTAGTACCTCTCGGGTTCTCTACGTTGTCTTTCTGACCCACGAAGTATCGGTGTACTTTCTGGTGCACTTTCATGCTCCTGTTCTCCCACTGCCTGTGGTGACGGGTCAGCTTGATCGACCTCTAAGGTCTTTTCAGCTTCAGTGACCTCATCTAGTTCTACGTTATTTTCTTTCTTGTCCACCAAGAAATCCTTCTCCAAGAAGTGTGCGTTCCTCGAGACAAACGTTGTTTGTCTTGTAGGATCGTAGAACTCGTATCCTATTGAGTTTTCTGGATACCCCACGAATTTGCACAAAGTGGATTTAGTTTCCAATTTATCTCCCACTAGCTTTTTAACGTAAGCGGGAGATCCCCATATGCGCATGAATGCGTATGAGGGTGCCTTGCCAAACCATAGTTCGTATGGTGTCTTTTCTACGGATTTCGAAGGTACCATATTCAGTATCTTCGTTGCCGTGAGGAGGGCATGTCCCCAAAATGAAAGAGGTAAGTCAGTGGCACTCATCATGGATCGAACCATGTCCATCAATGTTCGATTCCTTCTCTCTGCTACTCCATTTAACTGGGGTGTTGCAGGAGGAGTCCACTGCGATAGTATTCCATGCTCTACAAGATAATTCAGAAATTCGTTACTAAGAAATTCTCCACCTCGGTCAGAACGAAGAGCCTTTATCGTATGACCAAGTTGATTCTCTACTTCCATCTTGAATTCTTTGAATCGCTCAAAGGCTTCAGACTTGTGTTTCAACAAGAACACATATCCATAACGACTAAAGTCGTCAGTGAAAGTGATGAAGTAGTCATAGCCTCCTCGGGCGCTTTTTCTTAGTGGTCCACATACGTCAGTATGTATTAAGTCCAATGTTTGCTTGGCTCGCTCAGGGTATCCTTTAAACGGCAACTTAGCCATTTAACCCTTTAAACATGGTTCACATGTTGGCATTTCATTAATGCGATTGATTTCAATCGCGCCAGAAGATGCTAACTTTTGAATCCTTGACTTAGATATATGTCCAAGTCGAGCGTGCCACAATTGGGCAGATGTTTCATTATCTTGTTTCCTTTTGTTTTGTTGTACGTGCATGACTAACTTAGGTGGTTTCATAATGTAAAGTCAATAATTTAATGTACCAAATGAAAAACAAAAACAGGAGCTTTTATTAAAATCAACATTATTCAATAACATGAATAAAAAGTTTTTCATTAATAACTAGGTACATAAATGAAAGTTTCCTAATGACTTTATCAAACCACCTAAATCTACTTTTGCCTATGGCCTTGGTAGCAGCTCCAGCTCCATTGCCTTATTCAAGGATCCAATCCTCAGGCTCCAGTTTCTTTAATGCTCCCATCACCTACAAGGATGAGAACTCCAGTCAGTGTCTAACACCAAAAATGCACAGTTAATTGTAAAATTAACTTTAACAAGGAATATATCTGTTCGAACTCTCCATAGGTTCGAATTTAATCCTTTCCTTTGACCTTGTGCAGTAAGGAGCTCTGGTTTCCATTTATCTTGGTTTTGAACGCCGCCCAGTCTTTTCGCCAACCCTTGCTTTCTTTCCAAAAGAAGCCTCGTGTTCCTCGAGCATTTGTCGCAGGACATGTACAGTGATCTCTCGCCTCTGGAGATTCAAGTCCGCGATAAATCGGTCATATGATCTAGGAAGAGATTGTAGAATAATATCCACTCGGAAATCATTGTCCATCACGACACCCATATCATCGAGTTCAGATAGAAGTCGAATCATCTTGTGTACGTGGATTCCGACAGGAGTTTCCCTTCTCTTTCTTGCTTGCAAGAGTTCCCTCGTGATCGCGAATCTGCGACGACCATCTCTAATCCCATAAAGGAATTTGAGATTCGAGAGAACCTCTTTCGCGGATGCCATATGCTCATGTTGCAAACGCAGATCAAGTGACATATATTCCAACATGTATTCACGAGCTAAGCCATCATCCAGTTTCCACTTGGCGATGCTTTTACGGAGCTCATCAGGAACGTCATGTGAAATAGTAATGGGTGGTGGCACAGACAAAACATAAGATATGTTTTCAGCTTCAAATAATCCATTCAAATGATGCGTCCAGAAATGCAAGTTGGGTCCAGTTAAAATATTACGTTCAAGTGATGAGATGGACAAATCTCTAAGTGCTCTAAGCTCTTTTGACATCATATCTATAAAATGACGATAGAAGAAATAAATACGCGATAGATTAATTTAAAATGCACAATTCACAAACATGGATTTCATTTGCAAATTACTCCCACTATTTTAATCAAAATCTTATGCCCCCACATAAGTTTCGGGAATTTAAAATATCCTAGCGGGCTTAAGGCCCAAATGCAATCTCCTAGTACGCACGACTCGTTGGCCATACTATTTGATCCACTTGGTGGTCGACTATGTCAACGGTTAACCATCGCAGCTAACCCTTAAGTTCATTTAGCCTCGTTTTTCGATATGGACCCACGACTCGTGAGACATCCATACTTACTAGCGTTAAATCATGTCCAATACTCGTGAAGAGAAATAGTTCAATCCTAGACGCCCCACGACTCGTGAGACAGCGCCTAAAACCTTGCTATCCCCTCCCTTGGCACTTAACTCGTGCATCGAGGCAATAGACATATTATCTTCCTATAGCTCGACCCACGACTCGTGAGACATCGAGATATATTCGTACAACATGCCTAAGACCTAGTAATTGGATAGGCTCGGACCATAGACACTATTCATATGCGCCCGTTATTCGATTTAATATTCTAATTGAATTTTAAGTTCAATTGGAGGTTTCTAAGTGTACGAGGTCTCATCAGATTATGCTTATCTTGTTTACGTTTTCTATCCTAAGCATGCATCTCATACATCAAAGAATAATGTGCGAAAAAGTAAACATTCATCACCTAGCAAGATATGATTGGTCGATTGCCCATCCTATGCGATCCATCACGAGCCACGTGATAAATCAATTGGTCAGTCTAGGGTGAAAATTAAATGTCCTAACTATTACAATTTTAAACCCATACATCATGGGCCTTCTTGTAATATCCAGCTTGATTGGGCCTCCATGTAATGAATTGGGCCTCCATGTCCTCCAAGGTAAATGGGCCTCCATGTGGATCTCCAAGTCTTCATGGGGTCTTCTCGGCTCCAAGCCTAATCTAAGCCTAGCTTACATAATTTAAATGGTCCTATTCTATTACATTTGTTTGCGCAAGCAAGGGCACCAATCAGGCCCATTTAATTACAACCCATAAAATAAATAAACCAAAACTACACAGGGCTTAAGGGCAAAATCGACCAATCCACATATTCACTCAAGAACATGCATAAATTCACATAAGGGCAAAAATGTAAATTTACCGGCTCCTTTAATTTTAATTCATAAAATTTATCCAAGTTAATTAATTTTGAATTAATAATTAACCTCTAAGATTAATTAGCTCTTACTTGAGCTTCAAGTAATCTACAAATCCTATCTTGATTAAGATTGGTTAATTAAGGTAATCTAAATCTCTAAGATTCTTACCTTATCCAAAACTCTAAGTTTCCCAATATTCCCAAATCTCCAAGATTCTCAAGATAATCCTATTTTGTTTAGATTAGTTTAATTAAGGTAGTGTTTAATTCTAACAAGATAACTACCTTATCCCAAAACTCCAAGTTTCCTAATCTTCCCAAAATTCTAAATTTCCAGAATTTTCAAAATAGGCAGAATTAGAGTCCAACCCAAACATGACCAGTCGAAGCTAATCAGGAGCTGCCACGCGGACAACCCACGCGCGATCCCGCAGGGGCGCGTGAGCTGCCACGGGCAGCAGCCGCGGCGCGTGACAGCGCGCGGCAGCAGGCTGCCGCGCACAGCCACGCGCAGACAACAGCCCGTGGGCTGCTGCTGTCCGCATGCTGCCGCATGCCGCGGCTTGCGGTGGTCGCCCAGCCGCGGTGCGCTGCCGCGCACCGCCGCGTGCCACCGCAGGGTTGGATCTAAAAATTTTTTTTTTGTTTTTGATTACTTTTATGATTTAATTAAAACAGTCCCAATTAAATCTCAATCCAAAATTAAAATAACATGATAAAAATACGAATCTAAAAATTCCCATTAACTCTAAGTTAACAATAAAGTCCTAAAACATTCATAGTTAAAGAACTTAGCCACATAAATCAAACATATGATTTAATAAACACAGAATTCGCAAATTCATATATATACAAAGCCTAGAGTTGGCTCTGATACCACTGTTGGGATTCGGTAAGAAAAACAGCCCTAGGCACAGCGGAATATAAAAAATTTCTAGGGCCTCTTAAAGAATCTTGCCAGGATATTCTCTAGTTGTATATATATGAATATAAATCAATGACAGTATAAGTTTTCTCGTTTATACCTGTCTCCTTGCAAATCCAAGTTGGCTAGATGAACTCTGAATTCTCTCACAGAAAATCGATCCAAGCTTTTTGTATAGCGCCCCACGTGTTGCGCCTCTACGAGTTGATACACCACAATATCACGAAAATAATATAACCTAATCGACTAGAACATAGGCTATATTAATTCAGGACTTTAAGAACGATTTTGGAACAAAGATCGAACACGAAAAATTCTTCCAAAGTGGAAGCAGGGTTCGGCCGATCCAGGGAGGGAGAGGGAGAGAATTTTGCTCTTCTTGTTTTTTTTCTTGTGGAGTTGTGTGAAAAATAACTAGAAGAAAGCTATTTATAGTTTTCTTTCTATCCTAGTCCTATTAGGACTAGGTCTTCTCTCTCCTACATGGGCCATGGCCCTATTTAATTAGAAGACTAAGTTTTCTAATTAATTCATGGCCCACTTTAATTAATCTTTCAGGGCTTTATTTAATCTCCCAATTAAATAGCCCAATTAATTAAATCATCTCCCAATTAATTAATTAAACTCCAAGTCCAATTAATTAATTATTCCATTAATTAATTAAATCCTAATTAATTAATTTACTCATAAATTAAATTCCAATTTAATTTATAATCTTGATCCAATTCCAATTGGATCCAATTTCGTTCCACATGGGTCGACCCAGTCGACCCACCCATTTAATCGACCCAGTCGATTTTGACCCAGTCGACCCAGTCGACTGGTTCGTTCTTGTTTCCTCGCTTTCGCTTCATGTGTATTGTGTATGCCCCCGTAGGTTCACCACATAATTGGCCGCGGGTTGTAATTAAATATTATTTAATTACTCGAGCAATTAATACTCTAAATTAATCGAACACTCTGTCGATCAATCATTCCAAAATTAGCACCCCTGCTAATTTGGGAATTCTCCCACACTCCACGGTCGATGTCCAGTCACAAGCCCATGGAGCCCAATCACTGGTGAATTAATTCAGTGAACCTTTTATCATTTACAATTTCCATATACGACACAATCTCTCCATCGATCAATCTCCCAGTCGAGACTTAAGGGTATGGTCTTTCATCGGATTCCCTTATCTTTTGTCTTGACCTTATGTTCTCTGATCTCGAAATAAATTCTTTCTGACTTGTTCTTTATGAGCTACTTACATAAAGTCGTCAGTTACCTTGGCCAAGGATTTCATCAGAATTAATTTCTCACAGAAATCCATAGGAGAATTCCTCGACCTATCAAGTCGAGTCAATGGATCCTTTGTTGATGATATGAATCTGCATACGAGTTCCTCTATACCCAACATGAGTCCACAGAGACTTTCTGGTGATCCCCAGTCAGTCGGAACTCATATCAAAGTATAGACGTTCTCGTACCAGATAAACCCTATCATCTCAAGTTGTTAGGGATCGTTCCTCGTATACTATTGTAAATTGGAATAACTTCAACCCCGATATGCGACTACCGCTTCCATGGTGAGTTATTTCCTAATTGGGGTATTCAGTGCGCTTGCCATCCCAGCAAGCCACCCACTTATGTGTATCGACTATCCCAGTCACGCTCGTGGACCCCAGCGTCCTCCAGTTCATCGGAGTATACACAATAGTGAGAGTCTAACCGAATCCAACGATGTCCTATCTCGATTGGATTCTACGACTCTTGAATATATTCTAGATCACGGCCTTAGAGATCAGTCCACGGGTTGTCCCATAGCCCTGTGATCTAAGGACTTCTATCCTTATGCGTAGACAAATATTACATAAGATAAAGTTGACCATTTAATAAAAGTGCATTTATTAATCTAAATTGAATAGTTCCTCATTAATTACAATTAATGCTAGCCATACAGCTGGCTTGCGGGACACTATTTCTATCACTCTAGGCTTTGTATATATATGAATTTGCAAATTCTGTGTTATAAATCATATGTTTGATTTATGTGTGGCTAGTTCTTTAACTTTGCATGTTTTAGGATGTAGATCTGTTTAACTTGGAGTTAAAAGAAAATTTTAGATTCGCTAATGTTATCATGTTTTTAATTTTGGATTAAATTAATTAAAACTGTTGATTTTAATTAATTAAGGAATCAAACACAAATTAAAACAAAACAAAAGGAAAACAAAATTATTGTATCGACACTTTATTCTCTTGGTGAGAATTTATTTATTGCTCGGCACAAATTTTTTTTTTTCCTTGTTCACGTGACTATGTGTGTCATCACATGCATGTTGTTTTATTTTAGCATATGTTACGTAAGTTTTGAAGCGACTATCATGTATTGCAATTTGATTTTGTGAATTGCAAAAATGTTGGATTTTATTCAACTTGAAGCCGAACGTACTACGGCCATGATATGGTGGTTCAAAATTTTCGTGACAGAATTTTGGATAATCTTGAACAAAATCTTGGAGATTTGGTAGTTATGGAATCTTGGTAAATCTTGGATTGATCTTAGAGATCTTGTTAAACAAGGAAACTTAGAGTTTCAATTGTGATAAGAGATTTAATTAAAATTAATCTCTTCTAGTAAGTTACCAAGATTAAAGATCTTAGAGATCTTATTAAATTAGGAAACTTGGAGTTTTGGATAAGGTAGAAATCTTGGTGGATTTGGACACTACCTTAGGTAACTAATCTATTCAAAATAGGATTATCTTGATAATCTTGGAGATTTGTAAAATTGGGAAACTTAGAGTTTTGGATAAGATAGTAATCTTGGAAGATTTGTAACTATCTTAATTAACCAACTTTATCAAGATAAGAATTGTAGATTACTTAGAACTCAAGTAAGAGTTAATTAATCTTGGAGATTAATTGTTAATTCAAAATTAAATTAACTTGGATAATTTTTGTGAATTAAAATTAAAGGAGCCGGTAAATTTACATTTATACCCTTATGTGAATTTATGCATGTTCTTGAGTGAATATGTGGATTGGTCGATTTTGCCCCTATGCCCTATGTAGTTTTGGTTTATTTATTTTATGGGTTGTAATTAAATGGGCCTGATTGGTGCTCTTGCTTGCGCAAACGAATGTAATAGAATAGGGCCTTTAGTTTTATAAGCTAGGCTTATATTAGGCATGGAGCCGAGAAGACCTCATGAAGACTTGAAGATCCACATGGAGGCCCATAACCTTGGAGGACGTGGAGGCCCAATTCATTACATGGAGGCCCAATCAAGGTGGATATTACAAGAAGGCCCATGATGTATGGGTTAGAAAATTGTAATAGTTAGGACATTTAATTTCCACCCTAGACTGACCAATTGATCCATCACATGGCTCGTGATGGATCGCATAGGATGGGCAATCGATCAATCAAATCCTGCTAGGTGATCTATGTTTACTTATATTCTTTGATGTATGTCTTGCATGCTTAGAATAGATCACGTAAACAAGATAAATCATAATCTGATGAGACCTCGTACAAGAAACACATAAAACCTCCAATTGAACTTAAAATTCAATTAGAATATTAAATCGAATAACGGGCGCATAAGAATAGTGTCTATGGTCCGAGCCTACCCAATTACTAGGTTTTAGGCATATTGTACGAATATATCTCGATGTCTCACGAGTCGTGGGTTGAGCTATAGGAAGATGATATGTCTATTGCCTCGATGCACGAGTTTAGTGCCAAGGAAGGGGATAGCAAGGTTCTAGGCGCTGTCTCACGAGTCGTGGGGCGTCTAGTATTAAACTATTTCTCTTCACGAGTATTGGACATGATTTAACGCGAGTAAGTATGGATGTCTCACGAGTTGTGGGTCCATAACAAAAAACGAGGCTAAATGAACTCAAGGGTTAGCTGGGATGGTTAACCGGCAACGTGATTACCCACCAAGTGGATCAATTGGTATTGCCAACGAGTCGTGGGTACTGAGCGATCGCATCTGGGCCTTGAGCCCATTAGGAAATTCTTATTTCCCGAAGCTTATGTGGGGGCATAAGTATTTGATAAAAATAGTGGGAGTAATTTACAAATGAAAAACATGTTCGTAAATTTATGCATTGATAATAATCTGTCGCGTATTTATCGTCATGTTTATGATAGTTTTTCATAAGTTATGTATCCATGAATATTTACCATCATACTTGAATCAAATAAATTGACTGAGCCCAAATGAATTTTGAATGACTTCAAAACTTGAGAAATTATTCTCGAGTCCAAGCCAGGACTAATCTCCTTACAAAGATTTCATTGTTTTTCCTTTCGAAGTTACACTTCGACTGGAATGGTGATAGGTTTCACCAAGCTGCCTTTTTTCGAAGTTACTCTTCAAATAAGAAAGGTGATAAGTTTCACCAGAGGTTGGGGATAGTTCTCAAGCCCAAATTTTCTTGAAGGCAAACATGAAGTCTCTCATAAGTGGGAAGTAACATCTCGTTGAGAAAACTTATGAGATGAAAGAAGAGGAATGAATCCTCTCTGAAGGGAAATAACCTTGGACGTTTTTCTGTAAGGATGATAAGTTGTAAAGTCAATCAAAATGGTTCTTCCATGGATTAAGATCAAGGGAAAAAGGAATTGAACCTATTCATCCCATAAAGGATGATTAAATTTTATTGAACTTAACCTTATGGTTAAAGTAATGCATAAGGGTGTTGGATGCCCGATGAAGTACTCATTGATGCATTCAATGCATCTAAGCCATGAATTATTTAGATCATTATAATTTGCTTATACCATCCCTTGTCTTAAGGGATGTGATAGTTCCATAATGGTCGGAACTGATTGCGCTATAAGATTTATACGCAAAAGGTGAACATAAGCAAATGAGTATGAATACTCATATAACGACTAAATATATTATGCATAGTCAATAAAATATAAATAATTAATATTCCACACACTTGAGTCGTTGTAAAAATCGAAAGGCGATACACGAGCACTAAAACATATTTTCGAATTAAAGATTCAAAGAATGAGCTCGACTAGGTCGAGCTTGACTGGGATGCTATACATAGTAACCGACTTTCGAATCTTGCTTAACGGAAATTAAATTTAGTAGTTGGTTGCTAGGCAACCAAGAGGCATAAACAATTGCAATGGATTCAACCCATTTAAAAGTGTGGAGACACTAAAGCATTAGTGGAAGATAAGGCGTCTTTTGTACCCTCATGAGTGAAAGAACGTTGTGATGTACAATTCCAAATTATTTTTGGAATAAAGAAGAGAGCCTAATCAATGAAAGCATGTAAGAGATTTAGACTAATTCAAACTCGAACATGCACGCGATTGATTATTTAATAGAGAATTAGATTCTCGAAATGCAAGACACGCTCAAAACATTGTCAGTTGTTGAGCATTCTGGACATGTAAATGTCCATTAAGAAATCTTACATGAAATTCCTTATTCAATCAAATAAAAACTTGATTGGAAATTAATTAATTGGGCCATTTAATTGGAAATTAAATAAAGCCTAATTAAATTTAGTAAAGAGTGGGCTATGAATTAATTGGAAGACTTAGTCTTCTAATTAAAGGGCCATGGCCCATGTAGGAGACTTGGAGTCCTAATCCTAGGAGGATTAGGTTAATGAAATACCTATAAATAGTAGACTTGATGTCATATCTTACACACACAACTTAAGAGCCAAAAAGCCAAGTCAAGAAAATCACTCTCTCCCTCTCTCCTCATAAAATCGGCAGAACCCTATTCTTCTTTGGTAGAATTTTTCGTTTTCGATTTTAGCTCCCAAGTCGTTCTCTAACCCTAGATCTTGATATACCCTATGTTCTAGCCGATTAGGTTACATTTATTTTCGTGATATTGTGGTGTATCAACTCGTAGAGGCGCAACACGTGGGGCGCAACAACAGGGCTTTGGATCGACCTACCCGAGGGAGAAACGCGACTTTGCTAGTTGATTGGATTTGCAAGGAGACATGTATAACTTAGATCTAGTTATTAATGTCGTTTAATTTATATTCATATATATATATACAACCAGTTTAGTATCCTGGCAAGATTTCGTAAGACGACCTAAAAGTTTTAAATTCCGCTGCCTGTAGCGCTGTTTATCTTACCAAATCCCAATAGTATGTTGTTGTGATGCTTGACCCACGTAACAAATTTAGTTATGTGAACCATGTCATGAAAAATATGTGTAGTTCTGATAAAGGGTCAAGAATTGCAAATTTGTCAAAGGATGCATTGACCGAGTTGTTTAATGTGTATAAAATGGATGTGCCTGATGTGTCAAGTTTGGACAGCTCAAGCACGATGACCGGTGGATCTCAAACTAGTGAGGCTGAATGTGATAGACATAATAAGAGGGCTAAAAGAAAGCAATATCAAAGAATGTTGTCTAAGATCGGGATGAATGATCAAAATGAATTGGAAATGTATCTTAATCAACACATAGAGCAAGATTCTCCTCAATTTGATCTTATGTAGTGGTGGAAAGTGCACACTCCAATATATCCCGTGTCATCGTCATTGGCACGTCTTGTATTTGTCATGCCCATATCTACAGTTGCTTCGGAGTCTGCCTTTAGCACTGGAGGTCGTGTCATTGATGATTATTGAGCTTCATTGGCACCAAAGACTGCTCAAGCTTTGATTTGTGGGCAAGATTGAATTCGTCAAGCCCAAATTGACCTGTTTGAATAGGAAAGTGAGGCCGAGATTATTAGTAACATTTATAAGAGTAAATTTAATGTTTGATTGATGTTCCAATTATTTACTTTAATCAATTTCATGCTAATCATTTCATTTTTATCCATGTAGATATGATTGCATCACATTCGTTAGTTAGTGAAGAGTCGGTTATGTGATCATTAGAGCCATCAACGTGGAATTAATTGTTCAAGAAATGACTAATATATATTCTTGTTTTACATTGTCCTATTTTGGTTAATTTTGCCTCTAATTTCTTGTTTGTTAAATCATTGTAGGGTTGGTCGTTGGTGTATTAAAAGAAATGGTGAATAATCTACAATATTTTGGTGAATCGTTGTATAAATTTAAGAATTACGATGAGTTTGGTGTTAAGACATTAAATAGTTTGTATGATTTTAAGACTTTTTGAAGGGTTTGTATGATTTTAAGAATTTTGACAATTATTGATAGAATAGTGTCCTGCAAGTCAACTAATTTAGCTGCATTTAATTGAAAGGACCATTCAATTGGATTAATAAATGCATTTTATTATTATATGGTCATCTTTATCTTATGTAATAATTATCTACGCATAAGGATAGAAGTCTTTAGATCACAGGGCTATGGGACAACCCGTGGACCGATCTCCAAGGCCGTGATCTAGAACATATTCAAGAGTCGCAGAATCCAATCGAGATAGGACATCGTTGGATTCGGTTAGACTCTCACTATTGTGTATACTCCGATGAACTGGAGAACGCTGGGGTCCACGAGTGTGACTGGGATAGTCGATACACATAAGTGGGTGGCTTGCTGGGATGGCAAGTGCACTGAATACCCCAATTAGGACATAACTCACCATGGAAGCGGTAGTCGCATATCGAGGATGAAGTTATTCCAATTTACAATAGTATACGAGGAACGATCCCTAAATACTTAAGGTGATAGGGTTTATCTGGTGCGAGAATGTCTATACTTTGATGTGAGTTCCGACTGACTGGAAATTACCAGAAGATTCATATCATCAACAAAGGATCCATTGACCCGACTTGATAGGTTGGGAAATTCTCCTATGGATTTCTGCGAGAAATTAATTCTGGTAAAATCCTCGGCCGAGGTATCTGACGGCTTTATGTAAGTAGCTCATAAGATTAAGTCAAAGAGAATTATTTCGAGACCAGAATGCATAAGGTCAAGACAAAAAAAAAAAGGGAACCGATGAAAGACCATACCCTTAAGTCTCGACTGGGAGATTGATCGATGGAGAGATTATGACGTATATGGTAATTGTAAATGATAAAAGGTTCACTGAATTAATTCACCAGTGATTGGGCTCCATGGGCTTGTGGCCAGACATCGACCGTGGAGTGTGGGAGAATTCCTAAATTGGCAGGGGTGCTAATTTTGGAATGGTCAGTCGACAGAGTGTTCTACTAATTTAAAAGTATTTAATGCTTGAATAATTGAATTAATATTTAATTATAACCCACGGCCAATTATGTGGTGAACCTATGGGGGCATATACAATACACAAGAAGCGAAAGCGAAGGAAAAGGAAACAACTGGGTCGACCGAATCGACTGGGTCGATTGGTGAGTGGGTCGACCCAATTGGAACAAATTGGATCCGATTGGAATTGGATCAAGATTATAAATTAAATTGGAATTTAATTTGTAAGATAATTAATTAAGTTGGATTTAATTAATTATAGAAAGATTTAATTAAATAGACTTGGAGTCTGATTTAATTAATTGGGAGAACAATTAATTAATTGGGCTATTTAATTGGGAGATTAAATAAAGCCTGATTAAATTAATTAACTGGGCCATGAATTAATTGGAAGACTAAGTCTTCTAATTAAAAGGGCCATGGCCCATGCAGGAGACTTGGAGTCCTAGTCCTAGGAGGATTAGGTTAATGAGATACCTATAAATAGGGGACTTGATGTCATATCTCATACAACAACTTTTTAGAGCCAAAAAGCCATGTCAAGAAAAACACTCTCCCACACATAATCGGCCGAACTCTTTCTCCCATTTGGAGGAGTTCGACTTTTTCGTTCTTGTTCCAATCCCGCTTCCTAATCCTAGATCTTAATATATCTGGTGTTCTAGCCGATCAAGATATATTATTTTCGTGTAATTGTGATGTATCAACCCATAGAGGCGCAACACGTGGGGCGTTACTGCAGGGCATAGGATCGACCAACCGAGGGAGAATCTTGACTTCATCTGCCAACTAGGATTTGCAAGGAGACAGGTATAACATGTAAACTGTTTATATTGTCGTTTTATTTAATATTCATATATATACACCTAGAGTAGTATCCTGGCAAGATTCCGTAATAGGTCCTAGAATTATTAAATTCCGCTGTGCCTAGGGCTGTTTATCTTACCGAATCCCAACAATTATAATTTATTTTTTAACTTTGAAGAGTTTGTATGGCTTCATAACAATTTGTTTGTGATTTGGTTTATAACAATTTGATTGTGACTTGGTTTATAACAATTTAGTTGTGATTTCCCCCCCCCCCCCCTTTCTTAAGAAATGGTTAGACTTTACTTTAGTGACAATTTTTTTAATAAATTAAAGCCATATTGCATTTTGGTCCATTTCTAGACCAACCGCTTTTTCACCAAACCGGATTGAAAATTTTGGTCCGATAAACTGTCCGGGGTCCAGAAACGACCGAACCGGTTATATACCCAAAGTCGATCTGATTTGGTCCGGTCCAGTCCAAATGCTCACCCCTGGTTATATGTGAATTGCTCTTCTATAATTATTTTATCAATTTTCATGAAATGTTATAAATGTTATATCATTATATGTGATAGTGTTCACTGCTAGAAAAAGCAGAAATTTCGCAGATTTCTTATAAATTTATCGAAAATTTCATGTTTCGACCGAAAACATCAGTTGAAAAAAGTCTCGTCAAAAATAAATTTCGACTAATGTTTCAACTGAAATTCCAAAAATTCCTACAGAAAATATTACGTCGAAATTTTTGTATTTCAACAGAAAAATTTTCACCGAATTTTTTGATTGATTCCTAATTGATCGAAATTTTTTATTTTTTTAATTTTTTGTTAAACTTATTCACACCTGTTCATATTGAAATTATACATTATAATTAAGTATCAACAATATATCAAATTTAAACATCAAATAACATTCAAATACATCAAACACGTTCAAGAACCGAAATCCAAAAATCAAAATATGATCATACTACAAACTTAATCAACGAGCATTCAGCTTGTTAACTACAACTAATCATTCTATGTTTCGGGGACAACAGTTTCATTAGGTTCCTGAGATTGGCCCTGTTGGAATGGTTGTTGATCTGTATGTGGCACAATATATAACATCGGAAAAGTGTTTGATCCCAATATATTCAGAAAGTGTGAATATATATATATATATATATATATATATATATATATATATATATATATATATATATATATACCCGACCGCATCTAAAAACACCTTGTGTCTCTGTCCACATTTGAAAGTGTAAAAACAAAGTTATTGAATAAATTAATAAAGATTTGTCATAAATGCTATTTCCTTTCCTTGCAATGTTCAATGCTTTCCCCGAAAGACAGAATTCCGTCCTCTCTTGCAATTATTGGCTTAAAAATAAACAGCCGATCTTTCAACCACTAGAAAATACTTGCTTCAGCTGGCTTCGGTCTATCTATTCATCTCTTTTTTCAAATGGATACAATAGCAATTAAATTGGATTCTAGTTGTCCAACTAATAAACGTATATCCATATTCTACGAAAAATTTACAGATATTAACATAAAAAAAAAATCCATCGAAATTTAGTCTTTTTTCTAGTAGTGGTTGTTTATCCGGTGTCTTTCTAAATTTCAAGAAGGGAATGATTTAAAAAATGGGAAAGTATATTTTTTTTTCTTTTTATCTTTTTGATTGAATTCAATTTCTTTTAGATATTATGTGGTCAAATTAAACACATAATTTGACAAAATTATACTTTTTGTATTATGCACAATTTTACAATACTTTTCAAAGTATACAATAAATCAAAATTAATCGTATAATTTCTATTTATGCAAGTTTCAAGTTCCTTAATATATGTTAGATATAATTTTATGGTGAATTATGAGAACTTAATTATACTATAGATAAAATCTTTAATACGTTTTCGTGTTTTGCCTAAGTAATATCTATTTATTTTTTTCCAAATGGATGACGTCTTTTACATTCTTTTTTGGCGTAAGAATTCATATTCTTAGAAAACTTTGCTAGTTTAGATTTTCACATTTTGTTGTATAAAATTATAGTACTATTTTAGTTTACTTTTGTCATTTATCAAAATATCGAAAAATATCAAATATATTATCGAGAGGATCTCCCCCACCCCCCAGTAAACACAGTTTAGGTCCGTCCCTGATGCTCATAATTAATTGCTTTTATTTTGTCCCTATCCTTGTCGATTAGTGATTTAGTCATTGACCAAAATTTCGCTTCGAGTGTATCTTACGGTCAGCTAAATGTTGAAAAAAAACTGAATATTTTTTTTTTTAAATTCTAGGAAAAATTACAAAGAGAATACTAAATTAAGAAAAATAGTAGAGTTTCAAGACATACAAAGAATTTCTGAAATTACACCTTATTTTCTTTTCACTGATTCAAAATTAAAACGTTCTCGTGATTTTTTATGAAAACGATGAAAATTTTGATAACTTCTTTAATTTATTTTTGTAATTTCTATGTGTATTACAATTTATTATGCCTGGACTTATTCATACCGAAGACACACTTCCCTAATTGTTTAATCATAAATAAGTTAGAAAATCAATTTGACTTGTTTTAGTTGACTATTATTGTTTTAAAAAAAATCTCAGAAAAATGTTTAAAATATTTTATTCTCATGAATTTATGTAAATGAAATTGGTCGAATTAGTATCTGACCAAAATAATTATTAGTAAGTTTGCAATCCCCCATCCTCACCCCAACTCTGCATCCTGAATCCGCACCTGGGTATTTTGTTCCATATTAAGGTATAAACAATTGATGTAGGAATGATACCGAAATTCTGAATCTGGTAGCTCTACTATCGATTTTCGGTAAAATCGATCAGTTTCTCGAATAGAACCTGCTTCACCAAATATATGTTTTTTATTTTTATATTTTTCATAAAACTCTCTCTCTCATCTCATTAACAATTCACAAATCTTAATAAAATAATGACCCGATTAATTTTTCTTCCCAAACCAAAAACCTAACTTCTCAAGCCGCCACCTTCTCACCGTCCGCCACCACCGCCGCACACCCACCATCGGTACACTGCACTTAGGGTTGGACGCAGGTTGGGTACCCAATCTGGCGAGTATTGAATTTTCATACCCAAAACCTGATCCGATCTGGCTGGTACTCAAAATTTTCGGGTATTTCGTATTTTGGATTTTCTGTACCCAAAATTTCACCTTTTTAATTTTTTTTAATATATATATAAATGTACAAGAAATCTTCTTTTTTAACATATATGTATGTAAAATTGTAAAATAAATGAATTCAAACATTGAATTTGTGGGAATTATAAATTTACATATTAATTAGTTGGCTATTTTTTTAGGCATATATATAATAATATAATCCAACAATTGATTGCATTATTTTGCCCCTTTGTTTATATGAAATTAAATTCTATGATATCAATAGTATGTTTTGGTGATTATTTAATCGTCATTGACTCACTGTTACAATTTACATGCCTTGTGTTGAATGTTTTTCCCAAAAAGTAGGAATTGTTTCTTAATTTTATTCACTGTTACAATTTACAAGCCTTGTGTTGAATTTTTTCCCAAAAAGTAGGAATTTTGTTTCTTAATTAGAATAAAATTAATACATGTATGTTTATGTTTTCACAACTAGAAGTAAAAGTGTATATTGTTTTGTTAGTTAGAAGACTTACTGGTTACGTGCATTTGCTTATCATTAGATAGTTAGGTTGATACATATTTATTCAAGATCAACTTATTTTTTTATTATCCAATTTACTATTATATCCAATTTTTTTTTATCAACTTAGTCTGTGTACATGATTATAAAGCAATTTCAAATTATTTACAGGATTTCTTCTTCAGGCTTGGGACGTCTACCTCTTCATCTGAACATTCAGGAACAAAATGTAAATGCACATCGTCAAGTAATGGGTCCTCCTCAGACTCCAACTTCTACTCCTCAAACTACAACAAATGCAACACCAACTCCTGATTCATCACCAGTTCCCTCTCCAGAAGTAATTGAAGAACAAGGGCAAACTAGTAAGAAGAGAGGTAAGGCATAGCAACACTTCACTGAATACAAAGGTAATGGCAAAGTCAGGGCTCAATGTAAATATAGTGACAAGAGTTATGCTTGTGAGTCAGGAAAGTACGGAACTTCGATAATGAACACATGGCGGTATGTAAGAAATACCATGACAATATTCTTAATAGTACACATGATAGTCATACCAGTCATAGCTTTTGTAGTAGTGTGACTGGGGTTGGGGATGATGGGAACCAAAAAGAGGTGTCTTCTTTGTGGAAATTTGATCAGGAAGCCGTTAGAAAAGCTGTAAATATATTTCTTATTGTTGATGAACACTCTTTTAGAACCTTATAAAAAGAAGGTTTTAGATATATGATGTCGGTTTCATGTCCCAATTCGTTGTCCCTCATAGAACAACTGCCGCTAGAGATTGTTTTAAGGTGTATCTTGATGAAAAAACTAAATTAAAAGAGTGCTTTAAAACAAATGTGCATAGAGTTTCACTTACTACTGACACATGGACGAACTCTAACCAAAAGCTAAACTACATGTGTTTGACTGCACACTTTATTAATGATAATTGGAAGTTGCATAAAAGAGGTATTAATTTTATTCCATGCCCTAGTAAGGTGATGAAGTTGGTTTGTTGATTGAGAAATGCTTGAGTGACTAGGGTATTTCTCATGTATTCACAATTATCGTTAATAATGCTTCTTCCAATAATACGAGTGTGGCATGTTTGAGAAATGAATTTATTGAAAAGGGGACAACACTTTTAGGAGGGGGGGAGTACTTGCAAATGAAATATGTGGGTCATATGAGTCAATCAATCGACCGGATTCGTAATGTGGTGAGGTATGTTAGGCAATCACCGGCTCAATTGTTAAAGTTTGAAAGTTTTCGAGTTGAAGAAAGGATTGAAAGCAAGAAATCTTTGTACTTGGATGTTCCAACAAGATGGAATTCTATGTATTTGATGTTAGAGACGGCTTTGATTTTTCAACGCATCTTTGAAATGTATGAATTGTGTGATCCTGAGCTTCGGGCAGATTTTCGTTCAGTTGGCACTTATGGAAAAATTGGTTTGCCCACAAGAGAGGATTGGCATGTTGCGAAGAAAATGGTGAAGATATTACAATACCTCTACAATCTAACACTTCGAATTTCGGGTTCTTTGTATGTGACATCCAACACTTTTCTGGATGAAATTAGTGATGTAGATGACTTAATAAAAGATTGGATGAAGTCTGATGATAATGAGTGAGCGAAAAAGCAACGCACATGTAAACTAAATTTGATAAGTATTGGGGGGACAGTGATAAAATGAATATGATATTGTATGTTGCTGTGATGCTTGACCCACGTAACAAATTTAGTTATGTGAACCATGTTTAT
Source organism: Penstemon eatonii (assembly GCA_038501285.1). Classification (NCBI taxonomy): domain Eukaryota; kingdom Viridiplantae; phylum Streptophyta; class Magnoliopsida; order Lamiales; family Plantaginaceae; genus Penstemon; species Penstemon eatonii. The sequence goes on from CM076714.1 coordinate 48,221,201, forward strand.
GAAAAATATGTGTAGTTCTGATGAAAGGTCAAGAATTGCAAAATTGTGAAAGGATGCAGTGGCCGAGTTGTTTAATGTGTATAAAATGGATGTGCCTGATGTGTCAAATTTGGATAGCTCAAGCATGATGACCGGTGGATCTCAAGCTAGTGAGGCTGAACGTGATAGACATAATAAGAGGGCTGGAAGAAAGCAATATCAAAGAATATTGTCGGAGAACGGGATGAATGATCAAAATGAATTGGAAAGGTATCTTAGTCAACACATAGAGCAAGATTCTACTCAATTTGATCTTATGGAGTGGTGGAAAGTGCACACTCCAATATATCCCATGTCATCGTCATTGGCACGTCATGTATTTGTCATGCCCATATTTACAGTTGCTTCGGAGTCTACCTTTAGCACCGGAGGTCGTGTCATTGATGATTATCGAGCTTCATTGGCACCAAAAACTTCTCAAGCTTTAATTTGTGGGCAAGATTGAATTCGTCAAGCCCCAATTGACTTTTTGGAGTAGGAAAGTGAGGCCGAGATTATTAGTAAAATTTACAACAGTAAATTTAATGTTTGATTGATGTTCCATTTTTATGCAAATAAATGGAACATCAATCAAACATTAATTTGTCAAGTCCCAATTGACTTTTTTTTTTAGATTTTTAGAAGAGGCACCCCCCTGTCTTAGTCCCTCTTCTTTTAGAGGATGCACCACAACACATTTTATTATTAACTTGTAATCACAAAAAAAAAAACAGAAATTTCGTAGATTTCTCATAAAATTCATCGAAAATTTTATATTTTGACCGAAAACATCGGTCGAAAAAAGTTTCGTCGAAAATAAATTTTGACTAATGTTTCAACTGAAATTCCTACAGAATATATTACGTCGAAATTTTTTGAATTTCAATAGAAAAAATTTCGTCGAAATTTTCGACTAATTCCTAATTGATATAATTTTTTTATATTTATAAAGAAATTTAAACTTATTCACACCTGTTCATATTGGAATTATACATTCTAGTTAAATATCAACAATATATCAAATTCAAGCATCAACAAACATTCAAATACATTAAACACGTTCAAGAACCGTAGTCCCAAAATCAAAATACGATCATACTACAAACCTAATGAACGAGCATTCAGCTTGTTAACTACAACTAATCATTCTATGATTCGGGAACAACAGTGTCATTAGGTTCCTGAGACTAGCCCTGTTGGAATGGTTGTTGATCTGTGTGTGGCACAATATATAACATCGAAAATGTGTTTGATCCCAATATATTCGGAAAGTGTGAATACATATACATGCATACCCGACTGCGTCTAAACACACTTTGTGTCTCTGTCCAAATCTGAAAGTGTAAAAACAAAGTTATTAAATAAACTAACAAACATATAATAGCAATTAAATTGGATTCTAGTTGTCCAACTAATAAACGTATATCCATATTCTACGAAAAATTTACATATATCAACATAAAAAAAGAATCCATCAAAATTTTGTCTTTTTCTAGTAGTGGTTGTTGATCTGGGGAATGATTTAAAGAATGTGAAATTATATATATATATATATATATATATATATATATATATATATATATATATATATATATATATATATATATATGTATTTATCTTTTTTTATTGAATTCAATTTCTTTTAGATATTATGTGGTCAAATTAAACACATTATTTGACAACATTATAATTTTTGTGTTATGCACAATTGTACAATACATTTTAAAATCTACAAAAAATCAAAATTAATCGTATAATCTCTATTTATGCAAGTTTCAAATTCCTTAATTTATGTTAGATATAATTTTATGGTGAATTTTTTATAGAAATAGTGTCCTGCAAGCCAGCTGTATGGCTAGCATTTATTGTAATAAATGAGGAACTATTCAATTTTGATTAATAAAAGCACTTTATTAAATTATCATCTTTATCTTATGTAATAAATATCTATGCATAAGGATAGAAGTCCTTAGATCACAGGGCTATGGGACAACCAGTGGACTGATCTCCAAGGCCGTGATCTAGAACATATTCAAGAGTCGTAGAATCCAATCGATATAGGACATCGTTGGATTCGGTTAGACTCTCACTATTGTGTATACTCCTATGAACTGGAGAACGCTGGGGTCCACGAGCGTGACTGGGATAGTCGATACACATAAGTGGGTGACTTGCTGGGATAGCAAGTGCACTGAATACCCCAACTAGGAAATAACTCACCATGGAAGCGGTAGTCGCATATCGGGGTTGAAGTTATTTCAATTTACAATAGTATACGAGGAACGATCCCTAATTACTTGAGATGATAAGGTTTATCTGGTGCGAGAACGTCTATGTTTTGATATGAGTTCCGACTGACTGGAGATCACCAGAAAGTCTCTGTGGACTCATGTTGGGTATAGAGGAACTCGTATGCAAGTTCATATCATCAACAAAGGATCCATTGACCCGACTTTATAGGTTGGGAAATTTTCCTATGGATTTCTGTGAGAAATTAATTCTGGCAAAATCCTTGGCCAAGGTATCTGACGGCTTTATGTAAGTAGCTCATAAAGATTAAGTCAAAGAGAATTATTTCGAGACCAGAATACATAAGGTCAAGACAAAATAAAAGAGAGACCGATGAAAGACCATACCCTTAAGTGTCGACTGGGAGATTGATCGATGGAGATATTATGGCGTATATGGTAATTGTAAATGAGTTAAAATGTTCACTGAATTAATTCACTAGTGATTGGGCTCCATGGGCTTGTGGCTGGACAATCGACCGTGGAGTGTGGGAGAATTCTCAAATTGGCAGGGGTGCTAATTTTGGAATGATCAGTCGACAGAGTGTTCGATTGATTTAGAGTATATGTTGCTCGAATAATTAAATTATATTTAATTATAACCCACGACCAATTATGTGGTGAACATACGGGGGCATACACAATACACATGAAGCGAAAGCGAGGAAAGGAAAACAATTGGGTCGACCAAATCGACTGGGTCGATTGGGTCGACTGGGTCAAGTGAAACGACTGGGTTGATTAATTGACTGGGTCGACCCAATTGGAGCTAAAATGGATCCGATTGGAATTGGATCAAGATCATAAATTAAATTGGAATTTAATTTGTGAGCTAATTAATTAAGTTGGATTTAATTAATTAAAGGAAAAATTAATTAAATAGATTTAAAGTCTAGTTTAATTAATTGGGAGATTAATTAATTAATTAGGCTATTTAATTGAGAAATTAAATAAAGCCTAATTAAATTAATTAAGTGGGACATGGATTAATTAGGAAGATTTGGTCTTCTAATTAAAGAGGGTCATGGCCCATGTAGGAGAATTAAAGTCCTAATACTAAGAAGACTAGGTTAATGAGATAACTATAAATAGGTAACTTATAGTTATCTCATACACACAACTCTAATAATAAAAACAAAGCAAAGAAAAATTCTCTCTCTCTCTCTCTCCCTGCACAAATCGGCCGAACCCTCTTCCTATTTGGAAGAATTTTTCTTTTTCGATTTTAGCTCCTAAGTCGTTCTTAAATCCTAGATATTAATATACCCTATGTTCTAGTCGATTAGGTTATATTAATTTTCGTGATATTGTGGTGTATCAACTCGTAGAGGCGCAACACGTGGGGCGCTACAAGGAGGCTTTAGATCGACCTACCCGAGGGAGAAACGCAACTTTGCTGAGCTATTTGGATTTGCAAGGAGACAGGTATAATTTGGATCTAATTATTCTTGTCGTTATTATATTCATATATATACAACTAGATATAATCCTGGCAAGATTCCGTAAGAGGTCCTATACAATTTAAATTCCGTTGTGCCTAGGGCTGTTTATCTTACCGAATCCCAACAGTTTTGAGAACTTAATTATACTATAGATAAAATCTACCTTCTATTTATTTTTCTTTCCAAATAGATGACGTCTTTTACATTCTTTTTTAGTGTAAGAATTCATATTCTTAGAAAACTTCGCTAGTTTAGATTTTCACATTTTGTTATATAAATTTATAGTACTACTTTAGTTTACTTTTTGTCATTTATCCAAATATCGAAAAATATCAAATACGGTATCGAGAGGATCTCCCCCGCCCCCCCAGCAAACACGGTCTAGGTCCGCCCCTGATGCTCATAAGTAATTGCTTTTATTTTGTCCCAATCCTTGTCAACTAGTGATTTAGTCATTGACCAAAATTTTGTTTCGAGTGTATCTTACGGTCAGCTAAATATTGAAAAAAGTTTGTATATTTTTTGGTTTTTTGAAATTCTAGGAAAAATTACAAAGAGAATACTAAATTAAGAAACACAGTAGAGTTTCAAGACATACAAAGAATTTCTGGAAGTACACCTTATTTTCTTTTCACTGATTCAAAATTAAAACCTTTTCGTGATTTTATATGAAAACGATAAAAAATTTGATAACTTCTTTAATTTATTTTTGTAGTTTGTATGCTTGTTACAATTTATTACGCTTGGACTTATTCATACCGGAGACACACTCCCCTAATTGTTTAATCATACATAAGTTAGAAAATATATTTGACTTGTTTTAGTTGACTATTATTGTAAAAAAATTTTAAAAAAAAGTTTAAAATATTTTTATTCTCATGAATTTATGTAAATAAAATTGTTTGAATTAGTATCTGACCAAAAAAATTATTAGTAAGTTTGCAATCCCCCTTCCCCACCCAACTCTGCAATCTAAATCCACACCTGAGTATTTTGTTCCATATTATGGTATAAACAATTGATGTAGGAATGATACTGGATTTCCGAATCTGGTAGCTATGCCTCAAGGATTGGATGCTCTATGCTTCCAAATCCTGCAAAACAAACACCAAGCGCCGATAGGGTGCTGTCGGAGCCTCCTCCGATGCTTAAGTCAACAGGATATTGTCGGAGCTTAAGAAATATGCAGAGAGTATTGGAGTATGTAAAGAGTGATTAGGTTTTTCTGAACATACCTACGAGGGTGTTTATACCTGAGAGAGTGAGTTAATTCTGGTTGGAGACCCCGAAATTGGTGGAATTTTTACGTGTAAGCATGCTAGTTTTCTTATCTGTGAGGATATGTTTCTTAATGATGTTAGTAGTCTGGATTTTCCAAACCATTCTTTATGGAGTTGGAGGCTCGAGACTGGGAGGCCTCGTGGTGAAGATCCTCCCTGAGTAGGGTCTTGCGACCTTGGGTCTCGACCTTAGACTTCATAGTAGTGCACGAGAGTCCCATTTCTAACTGATGAAGTCGCTAGGTTATGCGATCGTAGTGCGGCTGGTCGCTTCCTACATCAGTATGTGTATCCCCTTCTTAAGGGGGCGAGGGTCGTACTTTGACGAGAGTTTTGTCTCCTTGGGTCATTGCGTAGCTTGTTCTATCAAGCATGCGCATGTCTTGTTTATGATTAAGCCAAGGCTCAGAGTGTAATAGTTTAGCATCTAACCACTTCAAGTTCGCTAGTTTTAGTTGTTCGCTCATAGTACCGCGAGGGGATTTTGTTTTAATTAATTTTGTTTTGTAATGCGGATCTTGCTCCAACATCAAACTTACTAAGGTACATACATTAATACAAAGTAATTGTTTTTTTTTTCCAGATCCTAAATACTCTCTCTCATTATCTATGTTACACACTTGAATTCTATTGAAAATGACAATCACCCATCAAAACCAAATCTTTTTTCAAAATACCCATATCATCATAGGTCACTCAATAGTTAAACTACTCACAAGTTAGGGCATCTCCAATCCTAGGGCTTGGGGTAGAGATTGGGTGAATGAGAAGCTTGAAGAAGCTCATCCTTTACCCCGAAGGCTCTCATGCCTCCTTTTTTCTTTTTTTTTTTCCTGAAGTAGAAGCCGTTCATGGAATTAAATTTCCCTTTCCTTTTCTTATTTTTTTTTCTTGAGTTAATCTTATAAATAATGGTGCACAACCCCCCTATTTTTTCTTTCTTTTTTGAATTCATTTTTAAATCTGAAGTTTATTTTTAACTATATAAGTTGTTGTATTGAAATTTTATGCTCTTTTAATAAATTATAATAAAAAATAATTCATCAACATTATCTCAATGTATAATTCTAAAATTATTAATTTTAAATTAGAATATAATTGTGTATATATTTAAGACGAATTTTAAAAAATAAATTTCAATATGATTCAATTTAAACAATAATTTAAATACATTATTACCATTCCCATTATTATTAATTTTAGTATTTTTATTATAACTATTCTTTTAATTATTATTATAATAGTGACTAGGAGAAAAAGTTGAAATTTAAATTAATTAAAGAGAAAAGTATCATAATTGAAAACGACTAGACCGAATTCTTATTCCTATAATTATTATTATTACTGTACTAAGAAGGAGAAAAAGTTGAAATTTAAATTAATTAAAGAGAAAAGTTTCATAATTGAAAACGACTAGACCGAATTCTTATTCTTATAATTATTAGTATTATTATTATAGTGAGAAGAAGAAAAAGTTAAAATTTAAATTAATTGAAGAGAAAAATTTCATAATTGAAGACGTCTAGACCGAAGCAAGAACAAGGACCTATGCAGCCCCATGAATTCAAGGCCGAGGCCAAGCCCAGGATTGGAATATGCCGAGCTCGATTTGAGCATTAGTTAAAACTATTCATGATCAAATAGGTCTGAGATTTGACTTTTGGGCTAATTAATGCAGCTAGTGGAGTCAAGTCGTTAAATATTCAACATTACCTACAAAGAAAAAAAGAAAAAAAGAAAAAAGAAAAGCTGAAATTAATGCCAAAAGATTCCCAACATTTAAAATTAAGTGAACTACGGAAAATCACAAGTCATACCGAACAGTCAAAAGTCAACTCTAGGTACTGACTGACATGCTGAAGATGTCTCAATTTTAATAATGTCCCAATATTATTAAAATTGCAATTAGATCTAGTAATCTTTGGATATCATATGTTGAAACATGGACAAGAGGAAGAGAACAAGATGTGATCCATCACTTCAATTCAACAATTGATAGCTGTTGATTATTAAATATGACCACATATCTAGTGCATTGAACTGTTACTGTCTGTGATTTTATTACATTTTCCTACATAGATATTATGATAATAAGAAAATTAAGATTATTGCATGTGCCTTCACATTATTCTTTATCTTCCAATTTTTATGTCCTGTTTTTCTATATGCTTCATATTGATATGAATTTTATTGAATTTTGTGTGACGATTAGTAAAAAAGTTATAACTTACCACTAATACATATAAGCTGTATGTTTGATATTTGGAAAAGTAATAAATATTTGTGAAATAATTTCGATTTGCGTTATATTGTTTGTTTGAGTTTGGGATAGTAATTTATGAAATGATATAGATGTTTTTTCTTGAAGGATTTAGATTGTAGTTGTAAGACTTTTATGTCCAAGAGACGATAAAAAAAAATATATATATTATTTGTTTGACTTTTGATAAAATAATTTGATAAAATTATGAGACGATATATTTATTTAAAAAAAATAAAAATTATGTTTATCTTGCTTTTCGCAAATATAAAATAGTTTTGAAAATGCGAGACCAACATGCCTATATCTAATTCTATTTAAATAAATAGAAATCACATATATTAACTACTACTTACTAGTTCTGGCTAAATCACATGGTAGATATCCAATCTAATTATATAGTACATTAACATCCAAAGATTTTATCCTTATTTTAATATTTATGTGTTTTTTCTATTTGAAAAAAAAAATCATATGTTATTACATAATCTAAAAATTATGTGTTGACCGCATGGAGTTTATTGCTCTTTTTAAATTGAATAAATGGATTCCATGCAAGGTAGCCGATGTGCACTTGGATCTAATTCAAAAATCTCACCCAATTAAGCGCGTCTAGTATATTTTTTCACGCAAGACCCACTCGTCGAGCAGGGACGAAAGTAGTAAGTCTCCCTAGACCATACAAGGGCAAGTCGAGCCCACGCGAAGGGTTTAGCTCTCATTTAGCTTTCCGGTTGTTCTCGAGCTAAAAGATATGATTCCTCATCAATTGTATAAAAAATGGACAAAAGAATTAAAAATCTCAATTTGAAACATTACTACAAGTAAATTTCGTTTACTTCTCTATTCCAAATCTTTTGTTCTTATAAAAATTACTTGGGGAATTTTTTTGTCAATTAAATAAAATACGGGGGGTAATTTTACATTTTACTCAAATAAACTTCTATAGTTCCTAGTTGTACTGACTTTGTACATGTTGTGTTCATGTTTGATTTTTGGGACATCTTAATACAAAGATTATAGTCATAAAGTAGCGGACTCAGGTTTGAATCTCTATTGGGAGAGATACTCACTTAATGTGTTCAACCTGCCTCGAAAGGAATTAAACTCTTGGGAAACCGGAAAAAAAAAATAAACACTATTTTAACTGTACAGTATAAAGATACATTTTTTTTCCACTTATATCTAAAACTGTGCACTGAGTTAAAGAAATTATTGACACATAATAAATATTATTTTGTGTATTCTTTTCTATCGGCAAAATTTAAAAAATGTCCTATAGCTTTTAAATCATTTAAAAAACAGTCATGTAACTATACTGAACACATATTTCGTCATCTAACTTTCGCCAAATTTTAATTTAGTCCTATGCATAACAAATTTCGTCCTCTAACTTTTAATAAGTTTTAATTTTCATCCAGCAATTACAAATTTGGTCCTATTACCATAAAAAAAGTTCATATCTATAGGACAAAAAAAAAACTTTGTGAAAGATAGAGGATAAATTTTGTAAATGCAACACGTAAATTAAAACTTATTAAAAGTTAAAGGACTAAATTTGTTATTCATATAATAAAAATTAAAATTGGGGAAATGTTAAATGACTAAATTTGTGTCCATTATACTCACATGACTATTATTGAAACAAAGTTATTTGACTATTATTGACTAAATTCGTGTTTAATATAGTTATATGACTATTATTGAAAATAAAACCCAAAGTTACAAAACTATTTTTGAAAGTTTGCCAATTTTTATCTCCTCATCAATGATAAAATAAAAACAATTTTTATCGCCAAATTTTAATTTAGTCCTATGCATAACAAATTTCGTCCTATAACTTTTAATAAGTATTAATTTTCATCCCACAATTACAAATTTGGTCTTAGTTCCCAGAGAAAAAGTTTGTAACTATAAGACGAAAAATGAACTTATTGAAAGTTAGAGGATGAAATTTATAAATGCAGAACGAAAATTTAAACTTGTTGAAAGTTAAAGGACGAATTAAATTTGTATTGCACATGAGAATTTAAACTTGTTGTAAGTTAAAGGACGAATTAAATTTGTATTGCACATGACTAAAACTGAAATTGAGTGAAAGTTAAAGGACTAAATTCGTGTTTAATATAGTTATATGACTATTATTGAAAATAAAATCCAAAGTTACAAAACTATTTTTAAAATGTTTGCCAATTTATCTCCTAAACAATGATACGATAAAAACAAAAATTTATAAATAATTAAGAAAATTCAATTTAAATAAGTAGAAAAGCAAAATTCCACAATCTCATTTGCAATAATTTCTGCTACTTTTATTGGTTCCCCATTCCAGATAAAAAGTAGATAATGATTTCCTTCCCTTTTCCAAATTTTAATAATAGTACTAAATAATTAAAAAAGATTCCCAAAACAAAATTATTATAATGAATCAGCGCCGTGACGAGTCCTACACGGCGGATTAAACAATGCCGGAACTGTCATGGGAACCACGCCTCCCACACCAAGGATAATTCCGTCATTTTACATTCCACATTCACCAAGGTCAATTCCGTCATTTCCATATCAACTCATTCAAAACCCCAAGCCCATTTTCGTCTTTCTACCCACTGTCCTCTTACTGTCATCATCATACAACGCACAATGGCTTGCAGAGTTGGCAATGTCTTCTTATTTGCTAGTTCTGCTCTCTTTCTCTCTCACTCACTCGCACACGCACATATAGATACATATACATACAGGCAGCGCTGTATCACTCTCTATCTCTAGGTAGTTAAGCTGCTGCAGTCCTTTTACCTAATTTCTCTCTCTAATTTTACTCTCTCTCTTTCTCTCTCTTTAATTAATTTCACCATTCCTTTTTTCATTTAATGTAACAAGCATTCATTGCGCATTTTCCTTTATATATCTGTTGTGGTTCTGGTTTTGTGCACCTACAGCCAGAAAGAGAGAGAAAAATTGCTGAGTCCGTTGGAATTATTTTTTTCTGTTCAATTGTATGACAAAACGATGCCGTTGGTGAGAGTGGAGGTGAGGAATGAGTACGCACTTGGAGCGCCGGAGCTGTACAGAGAAGCGAACAAGGAAGATCCGAAGGAGATTCTCGAAGGAGTGGCTGTCGCCGGACTTATCGGCGTCTTACGTCAGCTAGGCGATCTCGCGGAGTAAGCTTTTTCCGACTGCTGTTTTTCGTTGTTTCTTTAATTCAACTCTTTGCTTGATGTTTTAAACTTGTTTTGATTGTTTATTTTGCAGTTCAGTGCTTAATTTATGTTTGAATTGGATATCTTGTTTGCTTATTTTAGGTTGCTAGTTAGTATAAATTTTAATTTTAATTTTTGTAATTATGTGCTAGTTAGTAGTTGGTAGCACATAATAGGAACTGTTAAAATTTGTTATCAGCCAAAATTTTGTGAATATGGCCAGGAATCCTTTTTGTTTATTGTATGCTGTGTTTGGAAGTTCTTCATTTACAATTAAGCATGCTAAGAGGTGAATGTTTGTTGAGACATAGTTGTATCAAGTATCTTGATGTGCGTTTCAGTTACACCAGAGGAGGGATTCAGGGCATACTGAATAGAAAATGTGAAAGATCTCTTCTGGGAAACAAAATTACACTGAATGTATATGAATTTAGTATTGCCAAGTAGCATGTTAGAATCTTATAATTGTATTACAAAATAAACAAGAATGAACTCCCTGGCCACAACAGTTACTGATATTAAAATATCGAGTTATGTTAACTAATGTATGCCGAAACTATCTTGAGATGGCACACGGGTTTACTTGAGCAAATCTTTAAATTTTTTGTCTTAATATAAGTTCAGCTTGCTTCTTTAATTTGGTTCTTCTTAGGAAAGATATATACACAATATCAACCTATAGTTATGTTATTTATGTTAGATCCACATCCCCCACCCCCCAACCATCTTGCCGCTACCAAAAAGGAATAACTTGAAAAGACAGCTTTCGTTGTAGCAGTGCTATATCTAATGGAGGTGAACTTCTAATTTTTAATTTATGACCAAAATATAAGCTGAAAATAGCGTCTCTCCATGTGGTAGGTTTGCAGCAGAAGTTTTTCATGGCCTGCAAGAAGAAGTGACAATAACATCTTCGAGAAGCCATAAGTTGATGGCTCGTGTTCAAAGAATTGAAACTGCTCTTTCTCCACTTGAGAAGGCTATACTGGCACAAAGGAGCCACTTACACTTTGCTTATACAGCCGGTAAGATTAGTATCATGATTTTGACATCTTAAACATTGATATTTTATTTACCTTGCCCCCTTCCTAAATTCCATCAAGTGATTATATATCAACTGCACCTGCGTCCTACCCCACATGCACAATTGCATATCAAGCTGCTTTTTTGTCCAATGTCAAATTTCCAACATAGAGCTGCATGAACCATAAACCTTCTGCTGCATCACTATTCCATCTTTTTAGGAGCATATGAGAAAAGCTTATTGCAATGCAGGTTCCAATTGGCACACTCGTATCAGATGCGAACAAAATCATTTTGTATATGGTGATGTCCCCCAATTTATAATGGATTCTTATGAGGACTCTCGTGACCCTCCACGCTTGCACTTGCTTGATAGGTATGTCAACTCACAGAAGTTATATCCTGATCCTCACTCTCGGCCATGCAAAATTAAGATTCTGCTATTCTCTTAGGTTTGATTCTGGTGGCCCTGGATCTTGCTTGAAAAGATATTCTGATCCAACTTTCTTTAAGAGAGCATCAGTGGCATCTGGTGAAGCAACTACTGAGAAAATTCCAATTGATAAGAATGGTCACAAGATTAAGGTAATACTTAGCCTAGACAATTACAGAATATCGCGTGTCTATGTTTTACCTTTAAACTGCACTAATCAAATGCTGTCTAAAAACATATATTAGGTTTAGTCAAAGTGATCTGATAATTTGGTAAGATGTAGTAGAACCAGATTAAGGGGTCCTGGGATCAAGTATCTCTGCTACCTAAATATTAGAAGTTCTTTTACATGCCTGGACTCCGAAGGGAGGGTTGTGGTTCCCAAGTTAGAGGACGTGCAGGTAGAGACGTGAAAAATTACGAAGTCTCTACGCCCTTACCACTTAACCTTTCTAGTCACTTTTGATCAAATCTTTCTTGTGATTTTATATTTATTCAGTTACAATGTGATTGTCTTTAAAAGACTGACATCGTTATAGCTATCTCATGCTAGACAACTTTTGCATCTTGGAAATGACAGTGCTGTTGATTACTGGGTGGGTGGTTACTTATGTTAACCTATTAAGATAATCTTGCTCATATTGGCAACTGTTCCTATCAACTAACTTGGTGTTAGGTCTGCCTTTGTTTGTGCATGCTGTCATGCTAAGAATTTCTGAAGAAGAAAGAAACAATTACTGTTTGGTATCTAATTGCACCAACAAAAAACAAATGTAGAACCTAAAATGCAATAGCTCATAGATTGATCATCCCAACTTAAAGTTGATAGTTGTTTTGACTTAATTCTTTTTGACCAATTCATAAAGTGCTTGTCTGATTATGACACTGAGCTGTGCTGAAACTTGAGCAGAAAAGAAGGTCTAGGACAAGGAATGGAGAAGCATCACGTGGTGCATCATTTTCCTACCATAGTGGCAGGTAAATTCCATTTATACTCGTATTTCTAAGTGGAATTGGGAAGAAAGTAACATGGAAATGGTGGCCAAAACATGGAATGAACATATATGACTTGAGTTGTTTAATACGAACAACTACTGTGGTTACACATAATAATGACTAACTTCATGTTATTTTGGAGATTGCAGAATGCATTTTTCCCAAATGAATGCTGGTGGGCGTACTTCTCCAACTCCAACAATGTCCACATACGATACTACACTAAGATCAGATTTGGGTACGCAATCAAATTTGGACTTGAGGAATGGGTCAGGTTACAATGAGGCTGATTTCCGGCCAAGTTACTCAACGCAACCCGAAGAACAAGAATCTGGAGTATCTATCTCGTCTCCTGTTAGGAGACATGATAATGATTTTTTAGATTTCAATTTCCTGGAGAAGAAACATACAGTTCCATGTGATGATATTCAGATCAATCAATTACAAGAGCAAGCTGGATGTAGTTCATCTTCTGTTACTTGGGATGAAAAGACTGAAACATTGGAGCCAACTAAGCAGAGTTATGACCATGATAGCATGTCACAGGAGGATGATCAAGATATAAATCTAGAATCCTTTTCCCCAAAACTGAACCTAGAAACTGTGGGTAATCAGCCTGTGAAGTTCGAAACTTTTGATAAAATGGATATCCAGTCCTTTAATGAAGGTGTGCCAGCACTGAATTCTGTTGATGTCCATCCTGAGGACATTGAAAGTGAAACAGATGATTTCATGGATGCACTTAATACCATTGAGTCAGAGTCTGAAACTGATGTAGAATGCACAAAAAAGCAAGACTTAGAGCATTACACTAAGCAGGAGGACAAAGCAGTGGATGATGGACTAAGTGAGCCCATGAGACCCCACTCGGATTGTCAATCCTCAAATTATGAGCCTAATATTTTGGCCAACAGTACTCTGACTGGTAACTGTGGTCATGATCTCATTGAAGTGACTCCAAAATCCCCTTCTGCAGCTTATTGTTCTATTAATGAAGTAGCAGTTAAGAATGAAAACAACACGGTGTCCCCAGTAGATAATGCTTTACTATCTGCTCAAAGGTCTAGAGATTTATTGAATCCAGGCAGTCCATGCAGTCCGCAGAGTGTTGATTCTCCTGAAAATGATACCATCTGTGATGCCACAATTGTAGAATCTGTTTCAACAAACTTCAGTGACAATATTTCAAGGATTTCAGATATTAATGGAACAAAGAGCAGTCCTGAATCTAAAAAACCTGCACCTGAAACTGCTAATGTTGCTCCAGTTACATTCTGGACTAACGGTGGCTTGCTAGGACTCCAGCCATCAAAACCACCAGATTGGAGTAGATTAAATGCTCTTCCTGAAGATCATGTATTCAAGAAAGATGAAACAATCAGTTCTTCTAGTAAGCATCTTATTTCTAGTGATAAAGATGTTGGGAACCCTGATCAGACAGAGAACTCGAAAAATTTCGAAGATACGGATGGGTACCAGGAATACCAAGAAAGTGATATTTCATTTAGGAGGAAGACATCTTGGAAAATTTCACCTTCCGATTTAAATGTCAAACTCGGAAAATCAAGTGATTCACTTTGTCCAAATAATCCAAGTTGTACTGGAGCCAGTGTAATGGCATCTGGAAGTTCCTTGCCTGTCAATTCAGATTTCCAGGCTGGCAGAAAACATGAAGAAAATGGCAGAAGTTCATCTAGGATGTTCGAACTAAGTAATCGATTGCTTACAACCGGATCTAGCAAGACAGTATTGCCTAATGGGGATCAGAACTGCAGCCCTAATGCTTTTGAGCAGAAAACTCGTCAAAATATTTCATATCAAACAATTTCTGGACGAACTAAAGATCTTTTAGGGGTTGACTCTCTTATACCGTCACCTTCTTCATCACCACCACTTGAACACATGAAAATATCATTCCAGCCAATAGATGGCTTTGAGACTTCCAAGCTGAAATTGAAATTCCCTGATGGAAACACTAATAATGAAAGCAGCAAAGTGATCTTTCCTTCATTCCAGTTGGTCCCAGAGGAGAACTTTACTCGGCATAACGCTGGTTCAGACTCAGATGATGATACATTCTGTAAATCATCACCTTCTCTATCAGATGATTGTCATAGTCATCACTTTGAATCAAATTCTGAGCAGTGGGAGTCTGGAGAATCTCCAAGTAGCAAGGACCATGACTTGTATGACTCCCTTCGAAGAATCTCTTTGAAAGAATCGGTTTCAACTGTTCCAGAAAATGAGAGTGCAATCTGTAATGATATCCATCACAACAGTGGACTTCAATTTCCTCCCACCGAAAATAACTTGACAAATTCTCAATCTTGTCGCTCATTTGATCTTCAAAGTTTTGATACACTAAATCACTCATTCAGAGAACTAAGAAATGATACCTATCTCATGGATCTTGTGGAGCCGCAAATCGCACCTGGTCCTGGTCCTCCACCTTTACCTCCTTTTCAGTGGCGGAGTATGAAGCCCAATACGGATGTTATAGGATACGAGTCTGAGAAAATGCCTGAAGACTCAAACTATGTATTTAATTATAAGCATTCAGGATCTACAATTTCCCAGCAACCTAAAGCAGCCCCCTTCAGTGAGGATCAATCTTTTGAGACCACAAAGGTGCACAAGAGCAAGGTCTAACATTTCAATGTCCTTTCTTGTTTTCTGCTCTTAATTTAATTATTTTAATTAGATGGAAGTTTAATGATTATATTGTATATTTTCTCAGAAATTGAGCTCGCAAAAGTCAAATGGACAAAGAGAAGCTAATCAGGGCAAGATCATAGATGAAAAGGAGGACTTTCTGCACCAAATTAGATCAAAAGTAAGTTAAGCTTTTATCTCCTGTCATGTCTAAAATCTGATTGTATGTTAATAAAAGAATTCGAACCTCACCAACGTGGTAGATACATTCATTTTATTCCTTGTTGACTTACTTCACTAATTGACCATTTAGTCTACCTAAGAAACTCACTAAATATTAACTTGTGTAAAATAATATACTTCTTTTGTTGTATAAGGAGGACAAAATATTCTACAGCATCATGTAATGTGCAGAATATGAATCTCGTCCAAAATACTTCAGTGCCCACCGAAATGTAATTCAGACCGTCATTGTTCATGACTTTCTTTAAAACTACTAAGCCTAAAATTACATAACGGCAAATGTTATGTCGTACCATAATAATAATGATGCATATTTGTTTACATTTTTTCCTTCAGCACTGATCAATACTTTCACCTTTATTTTTGTGGCTTCAGTCATTCAATCTGAGACCAATTGGAAAAGCAAAAACAAATGCGCAATCAGGGGGCTCTGCCAATGTCCAAGTTACTGCAATTCTGGAGAAGGCGAATGCAATACGCCAGGTTTCTCTCTCTTTCTCTCTCTCACTATATACATATAAAGCTAATGTCAATTTACCCCCTGTATATGCATAATGTTCAATTTACCATTCGTGATTTGAAAAATAGCACTTTACCTCCCTATATAATCTTATAAAAGTTTCACGCCGCCTCCCTAGAATTTTTAAACTTAAATGAATACGAATTGACAAAAATTCCCCTCTTATATACTATACTTGGACTCAATGAACTCATAAATTTGGCACTTTACATCCCCTATGTTATTATAAATGTAGCATTTCACACCCCCGTGTTTTGATAAAGTTGGTACTTTATCCCCCTGATAAATGTGACACTTTATCCTCTAGGTTACTTATGTCTTTTTATGCAACACTTCTCATGCTCATTCTCATTTTCGGCGAGTGTGTTTCACTCTTTGTTGGAAAGGGGTAAATTTCTCCTTTAAAATTTTCACAGGGGTAAACTGCTCTTTTCAAATCACATGGAGTAAATTAAATATTATGCATATCACAGGTGGGAAATTGAATTTATATTTATATAATAACTATGTTTACCGATGCAAACTCAGGCTGTTGGAAGTGATGATGGAGAAGACGATGGTAACTGGAGTGACACCTAAATTATCTCCTCTCATGAATGGAATGGTCCAGTTCAATGAAATTTTGATTTAAATATTAGGCGAAGCTTTGGTAAATATTTGTGAATAACCAACCAGTTTCCTTAATGTAATTAATTTTGTAGGTCTTATTTGTATCTCAATAATGTTGTTCTCTTGGATAACTTTGATTTATGCAGTGAAAATTAGGTGAATAGATCAGCAATTACTTACTATAAGAGGAAATAGTTTACTTACATGTGATGTTGCTGTAAGTTTGGTTAGGTGAATATTGAAAACTTTCGGAAATTTAGGAAAATTTATGAAAAAAATTACTAAATTAAGAAAAAAAAAGTTTCAAGGCAAATATATAGTTTTTGATATATACCTTATTTTTTGTTTATACTGTTTTAGAAACGGAATATTTTTTATATTTATGATGAAAAAGATAGAAATTCTGATTCATGATTGTAAAAGCCTGCATTTCAAGAGTTGATTCTGCTATTTTCGAAGTTTTAGATGATAGAACTTAAAATTTTGGTCCATGAAATCGCTCACAAAAACAATTTTTTTTTCCTATATAACTTTCTACAATAAATTATTTCCCAATATGTTTCAAACTGAAAAGCATTTTCCTAAATGTATCATTTAGTTAAAATCACAGTTGGGAACATCGGTTTTAGGTAAATCGAGACAGCCAATATCGATTTATAAATTATATTTGATAATTAAAAAAATTAAATTTATTAAAAATCGAGATTAGTAACATTGATTCTTATTAATTATAATAATTAGCTACTAATTAATTCAGGAAAAGAATTGATATTGGCAATGTCGATTCTTCAGAAGAATCGCTATTAGAGCATCTCCAGCAGCATGTTTTTTAGCTCTTCCAAGAGCTAAAATTGAGATTATACATAACCAAAGCAAAAAATCTTGTTCCAGCAGTGGCTTGTATTTAAACAAGCCTATGCATAATAGAAGATTGAACTTGCATATATGGATGTCCATGTATAAATACAGGACATCCACATGAGCAAATCTATGTTTATTTGAATTAAATGCATATAATTGTTAGTAAAAAAATAAAAATTATCGATTTGAATCTAATAGTTTATTAAATCATTATTTAAAGCCATTTATTTCAAAATAAAATTATTAATTTATTATATTTAATTATTATTAATATTGTATGTGAAAATGTAATAAATTTAATAAAATATTATTTATAATGTAATTTATAATTTATAATTTAATATTGGAAGAAGAATAAAAATAAAATATAATAATTCTGAAATTTTAGATGATGACTGCTGGAGCAAATAGCTAAAACACTGTTCACCATGTATAATTTGATATAGATGACCATTTATAGATAAATTTCATTTCAGCCAAACACTCAAGAAAAAAAACCAAGCAGCGCAATTTTCTTCTCGTTCAACAACTATCACAAAGTCTCCATCAATAATTGTTACAAAAATTCGTCAATTGCTCAAATTTTCCCCTTGAAGCCCTAACAACATTCTTCATATTCAAGAGGTATGTATCACTTATTTTTCTTTCACTTTTTGTTCTCTTTATACTATACATATAAAATTTAGTTTAGAGATTGGTGGAATATATTACTCAACAATATGATTAGCCATTATATATCATAATGATCTTACGTGGATAAATACATATGACAATTCACTAAAATTGTTCAAAAGATAATTTAATATTTTTTAAAAATAATCACAGGTTTGTAATGGATGACTTACCCGTTACATTTTTGTGCTATTTGGGAGGAAATACATTAAACTCATCTAATGGATGTGAGTATGATATTCCACCAAAATGACCCCTTAAAGAGAATAGTAGATGGAGTTATCAGAAGTTACTAATAGAGTTGTACAGAGTTACGGAACTAAACAAACGGGACTTTAGGTTGGGAGTGATATGTAGATATCCTATTTCATTTGACCGTGTCACTGCTAATTATATTGCCCTTCCCGTTAATGATAATAGTGGTGTTGAAGCTATGTTTGATGTCTTTACTAATTTTTCGGGGATAGACAACTTACAATTATACTTGGAGATAAATCCGATAGATAGTCAAGGGTTTGTTAATGACATAGAAGTTGGAGGTCATTACGTTGGTGACACGGAAGTTGGAGGCCATTACGTTGGTGAAACAAAAATTGGAGGTCATTACGTCGGTGACATAGTTGACTCACATGTGGACGAATGTAACTTAAATTACTCAACTTCTTACAATTATTTGGGTAACCCGATCCCGTTGACTTTGCAGTCAGACGTTGGTACAATTATGCAAATAGTACACACAAATGTTAGTCCTCCTAGGCCTCGAAATGTAAGTGGATTAAACGAAGATTTGGAGACTGATTCTGAAGATGATGAAGAAATGTTTGAACAGACTAACGAAGGAGGACAATGGAAGTAGCAATAGTAGCAGTGACAATGAGGAAACTGATATTGGGATAACATTATGGATGTCAATAGTTGCCAGTTTTATAGGGAAATTGGTGAAGGATCGTATGTCACAGATATCCGTGCAAGTCAAGTTCAATTGTTTGAGAGTGACAAACTAGGTAAAGGCTTGTTCGTTAGGTCGAAAAATGATATGCAATGTGTTGTGAAGAAATAACATATTACAAAGAATTGGCGGTACAAGGTACAGAAGAGCACTGCTAAAACATGGGTAATATGTTGTTATAAGAAAGAGTATCCGTGTAACTTATATTTCCGTGCTAGTTTATTTGATCAAGAAGAATGAATTGTGGGAAGTGACACATTATTTGGGACCGCATACTTGTTTGTCTGCATAATAAGGTCAAGATCATTTTCATCTGGACTCTAAGTTAATTGCTTGGGATATCCTAAATCTTGTTAAGTTAGATCCAGATTTAAAAATTCATGTCATTGTTGAATATGTGAAAAATAGCTTCACTAAAGAAATATCATATAAAAAAGCATGGTGTGGGAAATAGAAAGCTATTGCACATATCTATGGAGACTGTGAGGAATCTTATCAAAGGTTGCCAAAAGTACTTGCAACTATCAAACAATATAACCCTGAGACAATTGTTGAGTACTATAGACCTACACCACTAGGTCAAATGGATAAATTCCGCCATTTTTGTGTGCAATCGGGTCTTGTATTGAAGCGTTCACGCACTGTCGTCCAGTTGTTAACATTGATGGTACTTTTCTTCATGGAAAATACAAAGGAGTTTTACTAATTGCGAGGGGATGTGATGCAAATGATAGTATATTGCCACTTGCCTTTGCTATTGTAAAAAACGAAGCCCTTAAAACTTGGTGATATCTAAGATCTACCTGGGGGGGATTAGGTTGTTACCTTTTTTCAAAGTGTTTTGTTCAAGAAAATAATTAGTTATAAAAGTTTATATTTAAAGTTTCGATATGATTAAGTTCAATGTTCTATAGGAGTAAAGAGTAAAAATTCAACCAATGTTTTTATAGAGGTTCGCGCCTGAATCACCTACTTCCTATATGGACACCATTTTTATAGAGGTTCGCGCCTGAATCGCCTACTTCCTCTCTTCCAGCACCCCTGAATAAAATTCACTTAAAATCGTGGCTTGCAGGAAGAATCTTCGCCAAATGAAATTACAAGTTACAAACTTTCTCTCAATTTTTGAGCTTGCTAGGACTAACCTATCCTCCAACAACGTGCTCGCTAGGTCACTACCTATCGTAAAAAATCATGCTTGCTAGAACACTCAATCTTATCGGACTAACGAACTTGCAAGTTTAAAACTTTCGCTCAAAAACAATTATGAAAATTTGATTACAAACTAATGCACCGAAGTGAACTTTCGCTCAGTCTTTTTTTTTTCACTAGGACTATTATCAAGATTTAGATAGCAAGAAGAAAAAGGGGTTTTAAAAGCTTTTGAGAAAAATATTTTTTGCAAGATTAAAGAGCACTCAAAACTATTGCTTAGAGAAATGATTTGGCAAAGTGAATTTTCAAAATTAATTGGTGCGTTCTGGTCCAGAGAATGGTTCTAAATTTATAGGTGAGTGCAGTTGGTTCAATAAGGAAAGATTTAGATATTAAAAAAATATTTGCCACTTTTAAAATAATTTTGCAAGATTAAAACATGTGACAAAGTCTTCAAATCTTAAAATGAATGTAGACAAGTTTTAATAAAAGATGAAGACTAAATCTTTCCTATAAAAATGATTTGGGGAATATTTTCAAAAGATCAAATAAACAAGGTAAGATTTAGATAGGGAATATTAAAGACAAATTTACTTGCTAGCTAAGTCAAATGATTTTGAAAAAATCTTTCCTTGAAAAACTGGCTTGAAAGAGAATTCAAAATTTAATAGCTAAAATTAATTAAATTTTCAAAAGTCATTAGGCTTAATTAAAAAATAATTTTTGGCTATAATCAATTATAAAAATGTTCACGGCTCAATTTGATAAAGGAAGAAGGATGATTTAGTTCAAAATATTTAAGAAAGAGGCCAAAGTGTTTAGGCCAATATATTTGAAAAATATTTTGGGCTAAGGAATTTCTTGCTCTTTTAATCAATTGAAATTACTTACTAAGTTGACCATAATTCTATTGAATCGAAAATTGAACCCTTCAAGGGTGCTAGGGGCTTCCATCTTGATCTTCAATCATACCGAGTTTTCTTTTCAAATTGGGTTTCTCATGAGCTTTCTTCAAAATTTGCACAAGCCTTTTCATCAAAATAAGTCTTCCTTCATTGTTGAGCTTTATATATCTTTCTCAGGCTTTCGACTATTCATCAACGAATGAGCTAATCTTGCTTGAGCCAATTATCTTTGATTGATCAATTTCTCGTAAATGAGTCTTTATTTAAATAATGAGCTTCTTAATAATCCTTGTTAAAATTAAACTCAAGAAACAAGCTCAAATATCAAGTTGTTTGTTAATCATTAATCATTCGGCTAACAATCTTTCCCTTGATTGACAAACAACTTTGATTTGATAATATGAAACATTAAGGTGAACTCCCCCTCAATGTATGCATTCATGAAGCAATTATAATAAGGCAATTATCTTTCTTATTCCCCACTTAGAAAAGTTCTTTGATCAGAGTAAAAATATATTTTCAGCGGAATTCAGTTGGGCATAGTTTAAGAACATTTTTAAGATGAACAATTCAATCATTTGATTATTCAAGGCAGCACTATACTGGAATAACATACAAATTTCAGTATCAAGTTCTGAAGCTCAAATATCACATGTAGCACATATAACAATTTCATGATACATGAAGTTCTAAGATAGACCAGATAAGCATGTAATGCTCCCCCTGGTTATATGTCTTCATACAAGAATTACAGTCATCAATATAATTTCCTTCATAAATTATTGCACATAAACATTTATCATTTTGTAAGCAAAGTGCATGTGAATCATATAAGGTCATGGAATGTTTAATGAGTGCAATATAACTCATGAAGCTATACTTCAACTAATTTCAGCATGGGTGGATATTTAAGAAAATGCAAGGGATATTTCGGTATTTAATTACCGTAATATTACCTTGATTACATCAAAGTGGAGTATTTTTTACCTTTCATTCTTATGGTATCTCTTTGTCTGCTTGATCCTTGAAATCTTTGTAGGATAGTTCTGCCAGACATTTTCCGAAAGTTTTCTCGGAACTTCCTTCTTCTGTTTTTGCTTTAATGCAATGTTCTAGGAGCTTTTTGGAACTGTCTTCTTCTGTTTTTGATTCCGGTACTAGTTCCAGCAGATTCAATTTTTTTATTTTTTATTTTAACTTCGATTTCAATACCTGAAATAACATTGCTCAAGGGTTTCTTGGTACTAGAAAGATTAGAGGCAATTAAGCTTCCGTGCAAACTCATTTTTTATAACATACAAGTAGACATTCACTTGAGTTGAGAATAAACTAATAACATGATCATAATATTTTTGATTAAGAACTTCAAGCAAATCAAGAATCATAAATATTTCAATGAATAAGTTAAAGCATAAATAGTTCTTGTAATTTATCAACAATTAAATTTCATTCATGCCTTGTTGTTTCATAGCAAATATTTTTCAATCATGCTTCAATAAATAGTTAATCTCTTCACGTTCATAAGATAATACTCAACAATATGTAGCAAGATAATGACAATATGGCAATATAAACAATCATGGCACAATTCCTTAAATATTCTTATTCTTATCATCTTTAAGCAATTAAGGAATAATCATACTAAGCAATGCATCTAATTAAGAACTATGAATATCATTTTGCATAGGTGCAATTATGTGTTTTAAGATAGATGAGAACAGTAATGGAGAGCATATATCTTGTGTATGATCAAACAATATGTATTCGAATCTAAATGCTCTTTCACTTTCATGGGGGTGGTGCATACTTTTAGAGATAAAAATTATTTTTTAGATGTGCATTTAAGATTTTCATGTAATTTAATCACATGATTAGTTAGCTTACCATTCATCTTTACTTTAAAGATGATTATGAAAAAAAATATGTAACAGGGGATATGTTCCAGTTAAAGTATCCTTACTTAATCAAAGCCACCATAGCGTTAATTATCAACATATTTCAAAAGCTACAGTAAGGGGCTTTTGGTACCTATTAAGATAAAATTACTTTCTAATTTTTGGGTACCCAACTTTTCTTGGGTCCTTGCGGGTAAGTCAAAACAATTTTGGGCATCCATATGAGTTTATTCACGGTATTCTTTTTGTAAATGTAGTTTTAAAGATTTGTGATTGATTTTTTCACAGAAATTGCAAGTATGATATGACAACGAAAAGTTTTTTGCAAGTTTACTTAATTTATCATATGAATGTCCATATCCAATTCCAACTCTATTTAGAGAAACATTTTGCATGCCAAGAAATTTATAAAGGTTTTCTTTTCCTTTCGTAAATTCTTCTAAGCATCTAGTTAAATCAACCACTTTTGCTTTGAGAGTTAAATTTTCTTTTGAAAGAGAAGAATTTTTATTTTTTCAATTTTTCAAGCTTTTCAGAACATTCTTTCAATTTATATTAATCTCTTCTTTTTTTTTTTACTTAATGAAAAAATCTTCTTTTTAAGTTTTTCATTTTTAGAAGCAAGATTTTCAAGGTCCTTTTTACATTCATTAATCATAAGATTCCATTCATTTTCATATTCACTATCATTATATCACACTCATCAGAATAATAAAAGGAAGATATATACCTCTTTTTTTTGTCACGAAGCAACAATTTCCCGATTTGTCCTCCATTTGTTCTTCCTCGGAATCCGGTTCATCCTAAGATGCTACCATTCCCTTGATTTTGCCATTTTTAATGTCTTCTTTAGTAGAGGGCATTCGGGTATGTGTACAACTTCATTGCATTCATAGCATTTGATTTTGAGAGGTTTCTTAGAAGACGATTTTGGAAGTTTTATCAAGTATGTTAATCTTCTTGTAAGCTTCCTGATTTCTTCATGCCTTTCATCTTCTTCTAGATCACTTCTGTTATCATGCACGTGGTTAGATTTAAAGGCAACGTTTTTATCTTTAATTTGTTTTACCTCGTCCTTTGAAAGGATAGTGAGCTTGTGAGAAATGAGAGATTCAATTAGTTTAGCCATTGACTTGTTGTTAAGATCTTTATCATTTTGTATTACAGTAACCCTGGTGTCCATTCTCTCAGAAGAGAACTTAGTATTTTCTTTACTTGTTCATTTTGAGGGTAGACTTTTTCAAATGCAGACATCGGGTTGATAATCTCCAGGAATCGAGCATACATTTCACTTATAGTTCCATCGATTTCCATGGTGAACACCTCGTATTGATGAACACAAATAGTGATTCGTTGCTCTTTGACTTGACTTGTCCCCTCATGAGTTATTTGTAACATATCCCACATGTCTTTTGCCATAGCACACGAACATACCCGATTGTATTCGGATTTAGTGAGAGCACATGCTAGTAGATTTTTGGCCTTTGAATTTAGTGACACCAACTTCTTGTCATCATCGGTTAGTTCCTTCCATGATTTAGGGATTTGCTTCTCGTCTTCGGTTTTCATTGGTATGGATGGTCCTTCTAGAATCACACTTCATAGCTAGGTAACTAAAACGCGGAGCGGGAGCGGGAGCAGGAGCGTGAGAGCGTGACATATTAAAATTTTAGAATATGAGAGTGCCTATAGAGCGTCTATTAAAATAAATATTAATAATATAGAGTAATTAATTTATGGTATTAAAATAAGAAATATATAATAAAGAGATTAATTACAAATACATTTTTAAAAGATTCAAGAGCAAAATATATGTCATTCAACTAATAAGTATAGTCTATGATGACTAAATATGAATCTATTTATCTAAAATGACTTAATATCATGAACAAATATATGGTAAACACTATCAGTGGTCCTCCTTATCATTAATTTTTACAGAGTGACACCTCTTGTGTTTCTTTTTTCCACGTGTTAGTCCCCACTATGAATTATTTGTTTCACTTTGGTCATTTATAAGGGGTCTTTTTCTTATAGTGTTGTACTTTAATCCCTCATAAAATTATTTCGTATTAATTTAGTCCCTCATAAAACTATTTATTTATCAATTTAGTCCCTTATAAAACTATTTTGGAACTTTAGATCACATTGGACCACCTGAAAATGATCAAATTGAAACAAATAATTCATAGTAGGGACTAACATGGGAAAAAAAAATGATTATGTCACAGCCCATATGTTCATAGCCCTTTGTACATCCCTTATTTAATGCTTTCAAACTTAATTGTGTTACATGCTATCTGTTTAACAAGTTATTTTTTTTTTTGAAATAATTTTTTAATCTATTAACAACTCAATCAACTTTCAAAAATCACTAAAGAGGCCAATTTTTTTTGATATTACTCATATAAAAAGTAATTCAATACTTTTCAAATGATAATTGAACATTCACCAATATTTGAATATATATATCTCAACTTTCAAAAATTACAAATGAACACCTAAATTATACTATATTACTCATATAAAAAATAATTCCTTACTTTTCAAATGTTAATTTATCATTTATCAATATTTGAATATAAAATATCTAAAAAATTACTATAAAAATATAAACTCATAATTTAAAAGTATTGCAATGCCTAGAATTTAGGATTTATGTCATAATATTTAATTTATGGTTTAATTTAGGGTGTGGGGTTTAGGGTTTAGGGGTCTAGGGTTTAGGGTTTAAGGGTCTAGGGTTTAGGGTTTATTTTATAAATAGGATTTGCAATTTTGTATTTTATAATTTTTTTTCTTAAATATCAAAATAAATGGCAAAAGAAAATGAAAATTAAAGCCCACAATCGGCTGTATATCTGTACAGCCGGTTGTGGGCTGTTAGGCTAGCATTACTAAAAAAAACACAAGAGGGATCACTTTGTAAAAAATTAATGATAAGGAGAACCATTAGTGGTGTTTAGCCGCAAATGTATTTTCATTGATATAGACATATATTTTCTCAAATGAGTAGCTTGACATGAACACTAATATCTACTATTTAGCTTTTTATCAGTTTAGTGCATCAAAATAACCTGCAAAAATACAAAATTCAAACATTTACAACTTCACTATGGTTTTACAAAAGTTCCACGCTATGGTGGTACCTAGATTCTATCATCTAGCACTTTAGTGCGTCAAAATAACCAACAAATATTTACAACTTAATTTATTTTAGTTGTCGGCAAATCAAAAAATAGCTTGACATGGAAGAGCAGTTGTCAAAAAGCTAATGCATCAATTTTAGTGTAAACATGGATACATTATACTATTAGTCTCTAGTCTACTCTCTAATAAAGTAACAAGTATTATTTGTGTTATTTTTTTGTATGGTTGTAAATTGATTAACTTCCAAGTTATAAATATTTATTAATGACAAAATAAATCAATAAATTATTAAACTTTATAAAAAATCTATGTTCTTTTTGTTAAAATTCGTGAATTAAAATTGTGTAGTGCAAGTTCTTTATAAAGATAATACACGCTCTATAAAAATTAAAACGGCGCTCTATATATAAAAAATCCGCGCTCCGAAAATCATAAATGCATGCTCTCACTTTCAATAATTCTCGAATTCGAAGCGCGTCGACACCCTGGATGGGCGATTTTAGTTATCTAGCTCCATAGATCATAATCAATTGATATCATAAACTCCTCCATTCTTTTTTTTTTTCCAGATTGAGTACGTAGTTCCATCTAATAGTGGAGGCCTATTATGCGATTATCCTTCTGCGAAAACATCATTGCTAAAGGTTGACATAAGATCGTTAGCTCTCGGGGGTTAACCAACACAGTTAAATAAATAAAAAAGAGCACATACTCTGATACCAATTGATACCTAAGATCTATCTAAAAGGGCGGTGAATTAGGTTGATAAAAATTTTCAAAGTATTTTGTTGAAGAAAATAATTAGTTATAAATTTTTATATTTAAAGTTTCGATATAATTAAGTTCAATGTTCTAGAGGAGTAAAGTGCAAGAAATAAATAAAGTAAAAATACAATCACCGTTTTAATAGAGGTTTGCGCCCGAATGGCCTATTTCCTCTCTTCCAGCACCCCTAGGTAAAATTCACTAAAAATCGTGGCTTGCAGGACGAACCTTCGTCACACGAGATTACAAGTTACAAACTTTCTCTCGATTTTTGAGCTTGCTAGGACTAACCAATCGTTCTAACAACGTGCTTGCTAGGTCACTACCTATCGCACAAAATCGTGCATGCTAAAACACTCAGTCTTATCGCATAAAACCGTGCTTGTTAGAACACTCAGTCCTATCGCACTAACGAGCTTGCAAGTTTACAACTTTCGCTAAAATACAATTACGAAAATTTGATTACAAACTAATGCTCCAAATTGTTGATTTTTGCAATAGATTAAGCACTCTTCTTTTTCTTATATCACTTAGAGTATTTTCAAGATTTTGAGAGCAAGAAGAAAAAGGGTTTTTAAATGATTTTGAGAAAAATAATTTTTCCAAGATTAAAGAGCACTCAAAATTTTGCTTAGAGAAATGATTTGGCAAAGTGAATTTTTAGAATTAATTGGTGTGTTTTGGTAGAGAGAATGGTTCTCAATTTATAGGTGAGTGGAGTTGATTCAAAAGGGAAAAATTTAGATATTCAAAAATATTTTGCCATTTTTAAAATGATTTTGCAAGATTAAAACATGTGACAAAGTCTTTAAATCTTAAAATGAATGTAGACAAGTTTTAATTAATAAAATATGAAGACTAAATCTTTCCTATAAAAATGATTTGGTGAATATTTTCAAAAGATCGAACAAACAAGGTAAGATTTAGCTAGGCGATATTAAAGACAAGTTTACTTGCTAGCTAAATCAAATGATTTTGAGAAAATCTTTCCTTTAAAAATTGGCTTGAAAGAGAATTCAAATTTAATAGTTAAAATTAATTAAATTTTCAAAAGTCATTAGACTTAATTAAAAAATAATTCTCGACCATAATCAATTTAAAAAATGTTCACGGCTCAATTTGATAAAGGAAGAAGGATGATTTAGTTCCAAAGATTTAAGAAAGAGGCCAAAGTGTTTCCACAATTTTCTTGAATCGAAATTTGGGCCCTTCAAGGGTGCTAGGGGCTTCGATCTTGATCTTCAATCATAACGAGCAAATTGGGTTTCTCACGAGATTTATTCAAAATTCGTGTAATATCCCGTATTTAGATTAAATATAAAATGTATTTTAAATTGATGTTGGTTCA
The DNA here is from genome assembly GCA_038501285.1 of Penstemon eatonii. NCBI lineage: Eukaryota > Viridiplantae > Streptophyta > Magnoliopsida > Lamiales > Plantaginaceae > Penstemon > Penstemon eatonii. The sequence goes on from CM076714.1 coordinate 48,249,865, forward strand.
AATAATGAACCTAATTTATTAAATTGGAACGATATTACATTTAGTAGAACATAAGTTAGATTTAATAAACTATATATTTGGGGTTGTGGGGTTAATGTCAAATTGTTCAGAGATGAGGAGTTCATATTCTAATTGTAACGTTTTAACATTTTATATGGGGCAATTAAACTTCGCGAACATTAAGCCTAACTTAAAAAGGTATTTAATGCACATTGAAAAGGGTCGGGTAACTAGACAAAGTAGAACTGAATCGATTTGAATAGTTTAAACTTTGAACTGAAATAAAATGGCTTAAAAGTCAAAAAATATAATGTTTCCATCTCAATTGCATTAATTCATACTTAGAGTTCCTATATGCACCTTATTTAAAGCTTTGGACAAACTTGTGATTAATGCATATACATGTAATAGTAATAGAAACACAATAAATTCCATAAGGGTGATATCAATGAACACTATTCTTCCAACTCAATTTGAAAGTAGATGATGACTAATGATTTTATATCACACGTAGTGCTCTATTAATTAACAAAATCTACACCTCCAGCTGAGACAAGTGCAAGTGTCATTACCCTTCAAATATTATCAAGATTACTACAAATATATTGCATTCCAACCCTTTTGCTTGTTAATCGGATATGAGTAAGTTTCCAACAGTAAAATCTCTCACCAATTTTCCTTTTCTCCAACTTACACCCATTAAAACAATCCTGAAAGTTTTAACCTATCCAAATTACTTTAGTCAAAGAAAGCTGATTTTGTTCCTTTTACTTGGACATAACTCCTAACATTGAAATGAATCGGATTTACCTTATTCATACATCAAAAAACAAACATCAATAGAGAAATAAAAGCAAAAGAGAGACGAGAGCAGGGAAAATCAGAGGAGAACAAATTAAAGGTGGGTTCTTTGAATTGGATTTCAATACTGATCATTTATATTGTTGAAATTATTGTTGTGACACCTTAGGTTTCATGACTTGAATTGAAGAACTTAAAATAGGGAATTGTGCTCGGGCTTAAGTAATATAATAAAGTGGAGAAAAGATGAAATCTTAAAGGGGACAGTATAAAATATGGGATGAGTAATTTATGAATAGTAATTGGAGGTAATTAAATAAAATGTTTGATGGGGGCTATTTTATACCCCATATGATATTCGGATCGACTCAGAAACTTAGATCGGCTCGACCATACCGCTCATTCACTATCGCAATTCGACCCGATCAGAGACAACTCTCCTCATTGACCAGGTTGCGATGAACTTGACAAGGACAAATATCCAGAGTCCTGGTAGGATTACGTTTCCTTGTACGGCTAGGTTTATATCTTATAAATATCTAGATCAACGTTGTATTACACACACAAGAACAGAGCTTACGCCTACATACTTGTACAATCTAAGATTATTCTAATACAAAAGCTTTTGCTATACTTATTAATCTTGATATTCATATACTAATCTCGTTACGTATTGTTCCTCCTTGAGATTGATCCATCCGGGATAAAGTAACTAAGCCCTATTATCGTATTAAGACCTAACCTTAATAAAATATTATTGATTTAATCAAACCACACGAAAAATGGTTAAATCAGTTGGCACCCACCGTGGGGCTAAGTTAATTATTCAATAGACACATGGCTCGCCCGAGGAAGAATGCTCACAACGAGACGAGAAGCAACACGACGCACCCGCCTATGATGTTGAATGATTTGCAAAACGATACAAACGAACCAATCCTCAACAATGACAATAATCAGCATGAAAACGATCGTCTACCAAATCAGAAAGAACGCTAGGAGGCCAATGTCCAGAATTCTCAAGGACAGCAAGAGATCGCCGCCGATACAATACCTGAAGTTCCTAGGGTTCCGACCATCCCTGTCCCTTTGGCGGGAACGGAGGAAAAATTAAGACAAATTGCGCTGCTATTTAACTCTCTATGTCCAGGAGGACTGATAATTCCTGAACAACAGTCCAGAGAAGCAAGAGCGACTAAGGCGCAACCAGGCAGTAGAGCTCAAAGTCAGATCGATCAAGCCTCAGAACAGGAAGATAGCCCTGGGACCGAGCAGCGATCACTACCTAGTCCATAAAGGAGCAACGCAAAACCTATGAACAACCGAATCCGAAAAAAACGGATCGAACAAAACCACACCCAACACATCGGGGATCGAAGGAAAACATTATAATTCCCGTCGACGATGACATCACCGACCCAATCCCTAATCAACTAAAAACTGTCCGCATCTCGGATAGAGACATTGAAAAGATGGTACAGGAACTTCTTGAACAATGTCTATTGGCTGTTCAACACCCATGGGCGAGGAGCACGGAGGTCCAGGAAAGTTTAGCCGCATGCTCTCCTTTCTATAGGGAAATAAAGGAAGCTCAAAAATGATATCGAAAAAGCTGAATTCGAGATCCCTAGTACATACAGAATAGATCGGAAAGGGAAGGAGCAGGTCGACTTAACCATAAATCCACCGGAACACAAGGATATTATGTTCGTGCAAGGTGATCCGCTAAAAACGACCAGGATTGGGACTGAACTCAGTCCGGAAGGGGAAGTTATGCTAATAAACTTCCTCAGAGAAAACGTGGATGTTTTCGCATGGAGTGCAGACGACATAGAGGGCATCGACTCAAGAATAATCACTCATTCTCTAAAGATAGATCCTATGGCAAAACCCGCAAGACAAAAGAAGCGGAATCATGGGCCTACCATAGATAAAATAATCAAAGCAGAAGTTGAAATATTACTCAAAGCCGAACAAATTCGGGAGATACATTTTTCAGAATGGCTATGCAACGTAGTCTTAGAAGCAAAGGGGGATAAAAAAGACAACAAATGGAGGATGTGTAATGATTTCACCGACCTCAACAAATTATGTCCTCGAGACCCTTACCCTCTCCCTAGAATCGACCTACTAGTCGATTCAACCGCTGGATTTGCTATCTTTAGCATGATGGACGCCTTCCAGGGTTTCTATCAGATTTACATGGATGAACGAGACCAAGAAAAAACTGCTTTCATCACAGAGCAAGGAGTATACTGCTTTATTGTGATGCCATTCGAATTAAGGAATGCAGGGGCAACTTACCAAAGATTAGTCAACTTGATGTTTCGAGAGCTAATCATGGAAATAATGGAAGTCTAAGTAGACGACATGTTGGTAAAAAGCATGAACAAAGCAGACCACGTCAAACATTTGGACCGGTGCTTCAAAATTTTGAGAAAATACCGCATGAAACTAAACCCTGCTAAATGCACTTTTGGGGTCAAGTCGGGAGTTCCTAGGATATATGGTTCATCAAAGAGGAATTGAAGCCAACACCGAAAAGATTCGAGCCATAACCGAAATAAAACCACCTAGAACGATCTCCCAAGTACAAAACTTAGTCGGGAAGATTGTCGCACTAAATAGATTCATATCCAAATCGGTAGACAGAAGTTTTCCTTCTTCCAAACCTTGAGAAAAGCAAAGAACTTTATATGGACAGAGGAATGCGATCAAGCCTTTAACCAATTAAAGGAGTACTTGACTTCTTCCCCTCTACTTGCCAAACCAACCTAAGGACAACCATTATCCATCTACATATCAATCTCCGAGGTTGCCATCAGTTCGGTATTAGTAAAAATGGAAGGCACAAAGCACAAGCCTGTTTATTATCTAAGTAAATTATTACAAGGAGCAGAGAAGAATTACTTAGAGATAGAAAAATTTTCTTTGGCTTCAGTGGTAGCAGCACGGAAGCTCCGACCATATTTCTTGACATATAATATAATAGTGCTTACAAATCAACCGTTGAGACAAGTCTTAGCAAAACCTGAAGCCCCTGGAAGATTAATTAAATGGGCGATCGAATTAGGACAATTCGAAATTGAGTATAAATCAAGGACTGCAATTAAGGCTCAAGTACTGGCTGATTTCCTATTAGAAACTCCGACCTCAATACAAGAACCTAACGACTTGACCAGTGGTGATAATGATATCATGATTGTCGAAAATCACACGTGGTTGATGCATGTCGACGGTTCCTCAAATAGGGAGGGAGGCGGAGCCGGAATCAATTTTACCGGACCAGAGAAGGAAGATTTGAATTATGCAATAACTTTAGATTTCATGGTAACCAATAACGAGGCGGAGTATGAGGCGTTGATTGCAGGAATGGAGATGGCAATAAAAGCAAACATCAAAAGCCTGAAAGTATTAACTGACTCGGAGTTGGTACAACGACAAATACATGGTCTGTACGAAGCAAAAGAATTCAACATGGTGAAGTACCTCGCCAAGGTAAAAGAACTGGCAGAAAAGTTCGAGAAGTTCGAAATTCAGAACGTTCCCTGTTCAGAAAACAAATGGGCGGACCAACTCTCCCGATTCACGGGATCAAGAGATGGATGAACGAAAAGAGTAATCACTTGGTTAATCTCAAATACCCCAGCGATAGACATTGACAACGCACCCGTCAATGTGATGATGGAGATCAAGATAGCTGAGAAGGATTTGATGACTCCAATAATGGATTATCTTTTAGAAGAAAAACTGCCAACCGATCAGAATGAGGCTCGGAAGATAAAACACCGAGCACCCAGATACACAATATTAGATGGGAAGCTTTACTGAAGATCGGTCTCTGGGATCCTACTAAAATGCATTTCCGAATCTCAAACCAACGAGATACTTCGAGAAATACATGAAGGGGAGGCAGGAAATCACAGTGAAGCCAGGGTTTTGGCACTAAAATGTCTGCGAACAGGATACTACTGGCCAAGTTTAAACAATGATGCAACTGAATATGTAAAGAAGTGTCATCACTGTCAAGTTCATGCAAATATAACTCATCAACCTACTGAGAAGATGCACCCTATACCTGTATGCTGGCCCTTTGATCAATGGAGAATAGATATTGTTGGTCCTTTCCCAGTGGCTAGGTCAAAGAAAAGTTATGTTTTAGTCGCAGTAGAATATTTCAGCAAATGGATAGAATGTGTCGCCCTGGCGCGAATAACACAGTTTCAAGTAATTAATTTCTTATGGAAATTCATAGTATGTCGATTTGGCATCCCACGAGTCCTAATATCAGACAATGGAACTTAGTTCGCGGGAAAACAAGTATTGAACTGGTGCTCTAAGTTTGGAATTCAACAAAATTTTACCTCGGTAGGACACCCGAGGGCAAACGGACAAACTGAAGTGGCTAATCGTGAAATAGTAAGATCTTTGGAAAAAAGATTGGGGGCAACAAAGGGAAGATGGTTAGATGAACTTCCTGGAGTGCTTTGGGCCAACAGGATGACTGTCAAAGCCTCTACTGGCGAGACCCGGTTCAGTTTAGTTTACGGCTTGGAGGTTGTTATTCCGATCGAAGCATTAGTTCCAAGCCCGAGGATTGAGATGTACGATAGCGAGAAAAATGACAAGACTCGGAAGGATGATGTCGACCTAACTGAAGCCTTGAGAGAAAAAGCAGCGATACGCTTACAGGTCACAAAATCCAACATGGAAAAAGTGCGTATACGAACCTTCAAAGAGGGGGATTTAGTACTGAAAAAGGTGGAGGTATCCAAGCATGTCGGGAAACTGCAACAAAATTAGGATGGACCTTAGATCGTCGTTGGTGTAGGAAAGAAAGGTTCATACAAAATTGCACACATGGATGGAACACCCTTACCCAAAACTTGGAATGCAGTCAACCTAAGAAGATACTATGGACGTTAACAGATCGCTCCTGAAAATTACCCTTTCTATTTTCTATTATTATTTACGTAATCAGTCATCATTTGTTTTGTTTAGTCACATAATCGGTACAGTTTAATGCAATAAAAGCCTTTGCTTAATTCCTTTAAAGTGTATTTCAAGGTTATACGTCACGAGCCATTTACGATTTAAAAGGTTAAAACCAATAATTGGTATACAACCTAAAATTAGACTGAGTAAAACCAATTGGCTCGGTAAACACTCATCGATCTCCAAAAAGAAGACTTAAAAGGTTAAAATCAATAATTGGTATACAACCTAAAATTAGACTGAGTAAAACCGATTGGCTCAGTATACACTCGTTGATCTCCAAAAAGAAGATTTAGAAGGTTAAAACCAATAATTGATATACAACCTAAAATTAGACTGAGTAAAACCGATTGGCTCGGTAAACACTCGTCGATCTCCTAAAAGAAGACTTAAAAGGTTAAAACCAATAATTGGTATACAACCTAGAATAAGACAGAGTAAAATCGATTGGCTCGGTAATCACTCGTCGATCTCCAAAAAAGAAGATTTAAAAAGTTAAAACCAATAATTGGTATACAAGCTAAAGTTAGACTGAGTAAAACCGATTAGCTCGGTAAACACTAGCCGATCTTCAAAATTACGAATTAAAAGGTTAATACCAAATTTTGGTAAAACACCTAAGTTCTAAATTGAGTAAAATCGACTAGGTTGATAATTACTCATCGATCTCCAAAATTACGAATTAACAGGTTAAAGCCAAATTTTGGTAAAAAACCTAAGTTCTAAATTGAGTAAGTCGACTAGATCGATAAACACTCAGCGATCTCCAAAATTACGAATTAACAGGTTAAAGCCAAATTTTGGTAAAAAACCTAAGTTCTAAATTGAGTAAGTCGACTAGATCGATAAACACTCAGCGATCTCCAAAATTACAAATTAACAGGTTAAAGCCAAATTTTGGTAAAAAACCTAAGTTCTAAATTGAGTAAGTCGACTAGATCGATAAACACTCAGCGATCTCCAAAATTACGAATTAATAGGTTAAAGCCCAATTTTGGTAAAAAACCTAAGTACTAGATTGAGTAAAATCGACTAGATCGTTAAACACTCAAACGATCTCCAAAACTACGACTAAAAAGCGTTAGAGATGATTATCGATTAAAACTCATAAGTTCAAAGTGAAAAACGCATATTTAATCGGAGAAACGCATATCTGATGATTACCCTCAGATTGGCACCTTAAAAAGGAAGTATCCTTCTTGATCAGAAAAGAGTACTACTCGCCGATAGTTACACTCATGTCTAGTCGACAACAATAACTTACTTATTTCTGACCTATAATGCTGGTCGATACAAAGCAAGCACTTTGAAATAACTGAAGCAGTTTATAAGATAACCTTTTACTAAGCTCTATGCATGGATCGCTTAATAACAAGCAGATAAAAAGTGCTTATACAGTAAAAGGATAGATATTCCCTTCAGTTCAAATCCAGATTGTATTTACTCGATCAGGTAATCTAAATTACTTCTCGATAAAGACTAAAGATAACAAGACTAGCTGAAGCTTTAGGGCTGATCGGAACCGGTAGGCCTGCTTGAGGAAGCACCTTTTCTTGGAGTTGGCGTACCCAGAAACGCCACCAGCTCTTCCTGGCGCTTCTGGTAACCTTGATCATAGCCTTCATCAAAAGCACGTTGATGAGACTGCTCCAAATTGGCATTCAATTGAGCCAGGTCATCTCTCTCCTTTTCAAGAGCCAATTTTTCATCACGTAACTTCTGGATATCATCATTAAGAAGCTCAATCTGAAGGGAAAGCCCACCAGCCTTGGCTGTCTCTGCATCCAGTTGATACCTCAGGTTCTGTTTGCTGAACCACAACTCATCATGTTAGGCACCTAATTGCATAGCATAGTACTTCCCCTGGAAGGATAGAAGATATAAGCGACAAGCAATAAAAACAATACGAGAGTAAGCTCAAATAAATGAGTACCTGCTCAAATTGTTTGAAGAGGGACTGAACGAGATGAAGGTTGGAAATACCCTCGTGCTTTCTCAACTCGCCTGGCAAAATAGTGCTAAGACCTAAGTCCCAGGATAAAGCATCATGCTTACAAGAGTCAGGAAAAACAGAGTTAAGTGGGACTTTGTCATAACGAGGAGAATCAGACTCTGTTATATCCCTAATCTGCTCCAGAATACAACGATCGTCCAACTGACGTGGGGATTCAATCGCATTGGGACTCACGAAAGATTCTTTCTCCGAAGCAGATATTATAGTCCTCCGACCAGACCGGTGCTCGGTCTGACCTCTGGAAGAACCACCAGCCCCGATCGACGTAGTCATCGTCGTAGTGTCAGCAAATAGAAAATTCGAGAAACTTTAGGTAAGAGACTGCGTTATAGAACTATCCAAAGGAGGATCTAAAAATAGGCCACTGCTCATTGGCCTTACGGTATCACCTACTTGACCCTGGCTAACGAGCGGGTCGGCACTAGAATTAGGAAAACTTGGATTATTATGAGCATAATCATGAAATTCATGCTCGGAAGAAGGAACGGATGTCGAAACGGGAGTATCGAAGGATTGCTCCTCATTAGACATATCCCCAAAGGCAACCCGACCTGGAGAAGGTCTCCTTTGAAGATCTGAAGATAATAGAGAATTTTGTTGTGAAGAGTTTGAGTGAGTATTTGCGTCGCTTGTATCACTAGACCCATGCGGAGGGGCAGCAGACACCTGTTCCCCCGAGCTGGTCATGGTTCGAGGTTGAGGAGGATCGGAGAAAGGCCCCTCGGTGCGGTACCTTTTGGATCTAGTATTTCTAGGGTGATCGCGCGAAGAACGCTTGGAAGTGTTGCCAAAAAGACTACTCATTTTCGGAAAGTCAAGGAAATAATTGGAATATCGAGGAGGGTTATCAACCTACGGGGCAGAATATTTTATCTGAGTAGGGACGCGCAGTAAAATAACGAAGAACTTTTTAGCTCAATTATTTATACTAAGGGAAAAGACGTGACGGACCTTGGGAAGAAGCGCGAAACAAATTATCTAGCCAATGAACAGTTGCGCAGAACTTGAAAACATGTACATAATAAATATACTGAAAATAAAGACTTATGTCTGAACTTGTGAGATAAATGAGGAAGTTAAATCATAAATTGTTGGGATTCGTTAAGAATAACAGCCCTAGGCACAACGGAATATAAAAATTTTAGGGCCTCTTAAAGAATCTTGCCAGGATATTCTCTAGTTGTATATATATGAATATAAATAAATCGATAGTATAAGTTTTCTCGTTTATACCTATCTCCTTGCAAATCCTCGGCTAGCAAGACGAGCTCTGAATTCTGCCCCGGTAAGATCGACCCACACCTTTGAGTAGCGCCCCACGTGTTGCGCCTCTACGAGTTGATACACCACAATATCACGAAAATAATATAACCTAATCGACTAGAACATAGGCTATATTAATATCTAGGATTTTAGAACGACTTTGGAACAATAATCGAACACGAAAAATTCTTCCAAAGTGGAAGTAGGTTCGGCCGATCACAAGGGAGAGGGAGAGAGAATTCTTGCTTTTCTTATTTTTCTTGAAGAGTTGTGTGTGAGATATGAGACCTAGTCTCTTATTTATAGATATCTCTCATAACCTAATCCTACTAGGATTAGGATACTAATTCTCCTACATGGGCCATGGCCCTCTTTAATTAGAAGACTAAGTCTTCTAATTAATTCATGGCCCATATTAATTAATCTTTCAGGGCTTTATTTAATTTCCCAATTAAATAGCCCAATTAATTAAATCATCTCCCAACTAATTAATTTAAACTCCAAGTTTAATTAATTAATTATTCCATTAATTAATTAAATCCTAATTAATTAATTTACTCATAAATTAAATTCCAATTTAATTTATAATCTTGATCCAATTCCAATTGGATCCAATTTCGTTCCACATGGGTCGACCCAGTTGACCCACCCATTTAATCGACCCAGTCGATTTTGACTCAGTCGACCCAGTTGACTGGTTCGTTCTTATTTCCTCGCTTTCGCTTCATGTGTATTGTGTATGCCCCCGTAGGTTCACCACATAATTGGCCGTGGGTTATAATTAAATATTTTTTTTAATTACTCGAGCAATTAATGCTCTAAATTAATCGAACACTCTGTCGACTAATCATTCCAAATTATCACCCCTGCTAATTTGGGAATTCTCCCACACTCCATGGTCGATGTCCAGCCACAAGCCCATGGAGCCTAATCACTGGTGAATTAATTAAGTGAACCTTTTATCATTTATAATTTCCATATACGACATAATCTCTCCATTTATCAATCTCCCAGTCGAGACTTAAGGGTATGGTCTTTCATCGGTTTCCCTTTTGTTTCGTCTCGACTATATTCATTCTGATCTCGAAATAAATTCTCTCTGACTTATTCTTTATGAGCGACTTACATAAAGTCGTCAGTTACCTTGGCCAAGGATTTCATCAGAATTAATTTCTCACAGAAATTCATAGGAGAAATTCTCGACCTATCAAGTCGAGTCAATGGATCCTTTGTTGATGATATGAATCTGCATACGAGTTCCTCTATACCCAACATGAGTCCACAGAGACTTTCTGGTGATCCCCAGTCAGTCGGAACTCATATCAAAGTATAGACGTTCTCGTACCAGATAAACCCTATCACCTCAAGTAGTTAGGGATCGTTCCTCGTATACTATTATAAATTTGGAATAACTTCAACCCCGATATGCGACTACCGCTTCCATGCTGAGTTATTTCCTAATTAGGGTATTCAGTGCGCTTGCCATCCTAGCAAGCCACCCACTTATGTGTGTCGACTATCCCAGTCACGCTCGTGGACCCCAGCGTCCTCCAGTTCATCGGAGTACACACAATAGTGAGAGTCTAACCGAATCCAACGATGTCCCTTCTCGATTGGATTCTACGACTCTTGAATATGTTCTAGATCACGGCCTTGGAGATCAGTCCACGGGTTGTCCCATAGCCCTGTGATCTAAGGACTTCTATCCTTATGCGCAGATAATTATTACATAAGATAAAGATGACCATAAAAATACATTTATTAATCTAAATTGAATAGTTCCTCATTAATTACAATTAATGCTAGCCATACAGCTGGCTTGCAGGACACTATTTCTATCAATCTCCCACTTGTCCTAAAGCCAGTCTTTTATGTTCTTGAGTCCCATCTTCAGCAGATGTTTCTCAAATGCCTTTTGAGGCAGAGACTTCGTTTGCGGGTCCGCAGTATTATCCTCAGAGTCGACACGTTCCATCTTAATGTCTCCTCTACCAATGATATCTCTTATCACGTGGTATCGTCTTTGTACGTGCTTGGATTTCTGATGAGATCTCGGCTCCTTTGCTTGCGCTATTGCCCCATTGTTATCACAGAAGATAGTAATGGGCTCAGCAATGCTAGGTATCACATCCAGTTCCTGGATGAAGTTCCTCATCCAAACACCTTCCTTTGCTGCATCACTTGCAGCAATGTATTCTGCTTCGGTGGTTGAATCCGCGGTTGTTTCTTGCTTGGAGCTCTTCCAGCTAACCGCACCACCATTGAGGCAGAACACGTATCCTGATGTCGACTTGAAGTCGTCTACATCACATTGGAAGCTCGAGTCTGTATAGCCTTCCAATTTCAATTCTCCTCCACCGTATACCAAGAACAATTCCTTAGTTCTTCTCAGGTACTTCAGAATTGCCTTTACGGCTATCCAGTGTTGCTCACCTGGATCAGACTGGTAGCGACTTGTAACGCTTAGAGCGTATGCTACGTCTGGTCTAGTACATAACATACCATACATTATGCTTCCAATCGCGGATGCATATGGTATTCGAGACATTTTGCTTCTCTCTTCAGTTGTCTTTGGGGCCATAGACTTAGAGAGTGCAATCCCATGTCTCATTGGAAGCAATCCTCTCTTGGATTCTTCCATACTAAATCTTTTCAAGATTTTATCTATGTACTGGGATTGGGAGAGGCCCAGCAGTCCTTTTGATCTATCTCGGTAGATCCTTATACCTAGTACAAAGGATGCTTCTCCCATATCCTTCATTGAGAATTGTGTAGACAACCATGCTTTAGTTTCCGACAATGCTTTTACATTGTTTCCAATGAGAAGAATGTCGTCAACGTAAAGCACAAAAAATTCAACTGAACTCCCACTGATCTTCTTGTACACGCAAGGTTCGAACACGTTCTTGATGAATCCAAAAGTTTGGATTGTCTCATCGAAACGAATGTTCCAACTTCGGGAAGCTTGCTTCAGTCCATAAATGGACCTCTGGACTTTGCACACCTTGTGTTCATCTCCTTTGGATGCATATCCTTTTGGTTGCTCCATGTAGATCTCCTTATCAATGTCCCCATTGAGAAAGGCAGTCTTTACATCCATTTGCCATATCTCGTAGTTATACCACGCAGCTATGGCCAGCAAGATTCGAATGGATTTAGGCATTGCGACGGGCGAGAAGGTCTCCTCAAAGTCAATTCCAGGTCTTTGAGTGTATCCTTTTGCCACTAGTCGCGCCTTGTAGGTTATTACCTCTCCGTTCACTCCAAGCTTTCGCTTATAGATCCACTTGCAACCCACGGGAGCCACTCCCACTGGTGGATCTACCAAGGCCCAGACCTTGTTTGAGTGCATGGAGTCCAATTCGGATTCCATGGCTTCGCGCCACTTTCCCGAGTCTATGTCTAGCATAGCCTCTTCGTAAGTCCTTGGGTCGGTCAGAGACTGTCCAGTCTCATGCAGCAGACCGTAGTACCTTTCGGGTTCTCTACGTTGTCTTTCTGACCTACGAAGTATTGGTGTACTCTCTGGTGCAATTTCATGCTCATGTTCTCCCACTGCCTGTGGCGACGGGTCAGCTCGATCGACCTCTTCGGTCTTTTCAGCTTTAGTGACCTCATCCAGTTCTACGTTATTTTCTTTCTTGTCAACCAAGAAATCCTTCTCCAAGAAGTGAGCGTTCCTCGAGACAAACGTAGTTTGTCTTGTAGGATCGTAGAACTCGTATCCTATTGAGTTTTCCGGATACCCCACGAATTTGCACAAAGTGGATTTAGTTTCCAATTTATCTCCCACTAGCTTCTTAACGTAAGCGGGAGATCCCCATATGTGCATGAATGCGTATGAGGGTGCCTTGCCAAACCATAATTCGTATGGTGTCTTTTCTACGGATTTAGAAGGTACTATGTTTAGTATCTTCGTTGCCGTGAGGAGGGCATGTCCCCAAAAAGAAAGAGGAAGATCAGTGGCACTCATCATGGATCGAACCATGTCCATCAAGGTTCGATTCCTTCTCTCTGCTACTCCATTTAATTGGGGTGTTGCAGGAGGAGTCCACTGCGATAGTATTCCATGCTCTACAAGATAATTTAGAAATTCGTTACTAAGAAATTCTCCACCTCGGTCAGAACGAAGAGCCTTTATCGTATGACCAAGTTGATTCTCTACTTCCATCTTGAATTCTTTGAATCGCTCAAAGGCTTCAGACTTGTGTTTCAACAAGAACACATATCCATAACGACTATAGTCGTCAGTGAAAGTGATGAAGTAGTCATAGCCACCTCGGGCGCTTTTTCTTAGTGGTCCACATACGTCAGTATGTATCAAGTCCAATGTTTGCTTGGCTCGCTCAGGGTTTCCCTTAAACGGCAACTTAGCCATTTTACCCTTTAGACATGGTTCACACGTTGGCATTTCATCAATGCGATTGATTTCAATCGCGCCAGATGATGCTAACTTTTGAATCCTTGACTTAGAAATATGTCCAAGTCGAGCGTGCCACAATTGGGCAGATATTTCATTATCTTGTTTCCTTTTGTTTTGTTGTACGTGCATAACCAACTTAGGTGGCTCAATGGTATATAGTCCATCTTTTAATGTACCAGTGAAAAACATATTATCATTCATGAATAACGAAAATGAACCTTTATTAATTGTAAAATTAAAACCCTCATTATCCAAAACAGGAATGGAAATAATGTTTTTCACTAAACCAGGTACATAAAGAACGTTCCTAAGGACTAATTTATAACCACCTAAATCTAACTCCACTTCGCCTATGGCCTCAGCAGCAGCTCTAGCTCCATTGCTAAATCTTAGGATCCAATCCCCTGGCTTAAGTGGCCTTGTTGCTCCCATCACCTGTAAATCATTACAAAGATGAGAACCACAAGCAGTGTCTAGCACCCATGATGCACAGTTAATTGATAAATTAACTTCAACAAGGAATATACCTTTCGAGCTCTCCAAGAACTCTTTGCAGTTCCTCTTCCAGTGTCCAGGTTTCTTGCAGTAGAAACATTTCTGTTCACCAGACGAAGCTTTACGCTTCTTTCCCTTCCCTATGGGCCCAAATGGAGCTTTGCCATTGCTTGAAGAAGCATTTCCTTTCCCTTTCCCTTTCTTCGTCCTTTTGGACTTGGATTGGGTCGAGGTAGCAACCATCACTGGCTTCTCTCTTTTCATGGAAGCCTCGGCAGTGGCGAGCATATTAGCCAACTCGTGAAGTTCAACATCCATCTTGTGCATGTTGTAGTTCACTACGAATTGCTCGAATGATCTTGGCAACGACTGGAGGATTATATCCTGGCAGTAGGTCTTGTCCATCTTTACGTCAAGGTGACCAAGCTTTTCAATAAGCCCAATCATCTTGATGCAGTGAGATCGAACATCAGTACCCTCAGCCATCCTCGTTTGTTGCAAAGTCTTAGCAGTTTCATACCGTATATCTACTTTGCACCCCAAATAGACCATTCAGGTGCGTGTAGATTTCAAAAGAAGACTTCATATGCTCGTGCTGCTTTTGAAGCTCATTCGACATGGATGCCAACATGAGACAACGTGACTGCAAGTCATCGTCAAGCCATAAATCAACGGCTTCTTTCTCAGTGTCGTCGGCATCCTTAGCAAGTACGGGAGGGGGCCCATCAAGGACAAAACCTCGCTTTTCAGAAGCGAGAATGATCTTAAGGTTCCTGATCCAGTCATGGAAGTTTGGTCCAGTCAATTTGTTATGTTCAAGTATGATGAAAATCGGATTCTTAGACATTATATCTACATAACGACGATAGAAGAAATAAATACGCGAAAGATTAATTTAAAATGCACAATTCACAAACATGGATTTTATTTGCAAATTACTCCCACTATTTTAATCAAAATCTTATGCCCCCACATAAGTTTCGGGAATTTAAAATATCCTAGCGGGCTTAAGGCCCAAATGCAATCTCCTAGTACCCACGACTCGTTGGCCATACTATTTGATCCACTTGGTGGTCGACTACGTCAACGGTTAACCATCGCAGCTAACCCTTAAGTTCATTTAGCCTCGTTTTTCGATATGGACCCACGACTCGTGAGACATCCATACTTACTAGCGTTAAATCATGTCCAATACTCGTGGAGAGAAATAGTTTAATCCTAGACACCCCACGACTCGTGAGACAGCGCCTAAAACCTTGCTATCCCCTCCCTTGGCACTTTCTCGTGCTTCGAGGCAATAGACATATTATCTTCCTATAGCTCGACCCACGACTCGTGAGACATCGAGATATATTCGTACAATATGCCTAAGACCTAGTAATTGGATAGGCTCGGACCATAGATACTATTCATATGCGCCCGTTATTCGATTTAATATTCTAATTGAATTTTAAGTTCAATTGGAGGTTTCTAAGTGTGCGAGGTCTCATCAGATTATTCTTATCTTGTTTACGTTTTCTATCCTAAGCATGCATCTCATACATCAAAGAATAATTTGCGAAAAAGTAAACATTCATCACCTAGCAAGATATGATTGGTCGATTGCCCATCCTATGCGATCCATCACGAGCCACGTGATGAATCAATTGGTCAGTCTAGGGTGAAAATTAAATGTCCTAACTATTACAATTTTCAAACCCATACATCATGGGCCATCTTGTAATATCCAGCTTGATTGGGCCTCCATGTAATGAATTGGGCCTCCATGTCCTCCAAGGTAAATGGGCCTCCATGTGGATCTCCAAGTCTTCATGAGGTCTTCTCGGCTCCAAGCCTAATCTAAGTCTAACTTATGAAAATAAATGGCCTATTCTATTACATTCGTTTGCGCAAGCAAGGGCACCAATCAGGCCCATTTAATTACAACTCATAAAATAAATAAACCAAAAACTACATAGGGCTTAAAGGGCAAAATCGACCAATCCACATATTCATTCAAGAACATGCATAAATTCACATAAGGGCAATAATGTAAATTTACCGGCTTTATTAATTTTAATTCGCAAAAATTCATCCAAGTTAATTAATTTTGAATTAACAATTAATCTCTAAGATTAATTAGCTCTTACTTGAGCTCTAAGTAATCTACAATTCTTATCTTGATTAAATTGGTTAATTAAGGTAATCTAAATCTCTAAGATTCTTACCTTATCCAAAACTCTAAGTTTCCCAAAATTCCAAATCTCCAAGATTTTCAAGATAATCCTATTTTGACTAGATTAGTTTAATTAAGGTAGTGTTCACATCTAACAAGATAACTACCTTATCCAAAAACTCTAAGTTTCCTAATCTTCCAAAATTCTCCAAGATTTTCAGGACTTCCAAAATAGGCGTGTTTGAGATCAACCAAAATTCAGCCAAGTAGTGACGAATAGGACACCGCCACGTGGTAGCACACACGCGGCCTCGGAGGCCGCGCGTGAGCCGCACGCAGCGGCTGCTGCCGCGCGTAACAGCACGCAGCAGCGTGCTGCTGCGCGTTGCAAGCACGCGGCAGACTGCCCGAAGGCAGCTGCCGTGTGCTGCACGCGCAGACAGCGCGCTGCTGCTCGCGGCAACATGCGGTGGCCGCCCAGCCGCGGCCGCGCACCGCCGCGGTTGAACTCAAAAACCAAAAAAAGAAATTTTTTGTTTCGATTACTCATATGATTTAATTTAACATATCCAGTCTAATTAAATCCCAATCCAAAAATAAAACTAACATGATAAAATTTTTCGAATCTAAAATTACCCATTAACTCCAAGTTAAATAATAAACGTTCTATAACATGCAAAGTTAAAGAACTAGCCACATAAATCAAACATATGATTTAATAAACACAAAATTTGCAAATTCATATATATACAAAGCCTAGAGTTGGCTCTGATACCACTGTTGGGATTCGTTAAGAAAAACAGCCCTAGGCACAACGGAATATAAAAATTTTAGGGCCTCTTAAAGAATCTTGCCAGGATATTCTCTAGTTGTATATATATGAATATAAATAAATCGATAGTATAAGTTTTCTCGTTTATACCTATCTCCTTGCAAATCCTCGGATAGCAAGACGAGCTCTGAATTCTGCCCCGGTAAGATCGACCCACACCTTTGAGTAGCGCCCCACGTGTTGCGCCTCTACGAGTTGATACACCACAATATCACGAAAATAATATAACCTAATCGACTAGAACATAGGCTATATTAATATCTAGGATTTTAGAACGACTTTGGAACAATAATCGAACACGAAAAATTCTTCCAAAGTGGAAGTAGGTTCGGCCGATCACAAGGGAGAGGGAGAGAGAATTCTTGCTTTTCTTATTTTTCTTGAAGAGTTGTGTGTGAGATATGAGACCTAGTCTCTTATTTATAGATATCTCTCATAACCTAATCCTACTAGGATTAGGATACTAATTCTCCTACATGGGCCATGGCCCTCTTTAATTAGAAGACTAAGTCTTCTAATTAATTCATGGCCCATATTAATTAATCTTTCAGGGCTTTATTTAATTTCCCAATTAAATAGCCCAATTAATTAAATCATCTCCCAACTAATTTGTTGGGTTTTTGTGGGTATAATTGTCAACTACAACGGTGCGGAATTTAAAATTTTTATACACCACAACCCAGGGTTCTTATTAGCACATATAAATAAGTATGAATCATTTTAGCACAAATACTAAAACGAATAGCTGGTAAAATAAAGTTTTACCTCACCACAGGCAAAGGTGGTGGTTTCTCCGGTCTTCTTTTGGGTCACTAGAGCACCCCAAATGTTGTGCCTCCAGAGATTAGTCCACACCAGCTGGATCTGCAATCACTTTAATCCTCAGGCTCAGAAGTAGGAAAAAAGCAGCTCAGATTCGAGAGTTGGACTTAGATCCAACTCTAGATGCAGAACGGAAGAGGGAGAGATGGAGCTACACGGCCGATCTACAACCAAGGGGCGGCGGCGGCTATGGTTGCTAGGCGGCGGCGGCTAGGGTTTCTTGGGGAGGGGGGGGCGGCTATGTGAGGGAGAGAAGATTAGGGTTTTGCTTTTTCCTTTCTTGGTTAGTTAGGGTTTTGATTCTTGAAGACTCCTTTTTATAGGAGAGTTCAAACCCTATCCCTAATCTTATCTCTTAGCTAATGGGCTATCAGATAAGTCTGGCCCAATCCCTCTCTATTTAATTAGTCCTTTAATTAAATAGCCCAAGTCATTTAATTAACCACTTTAATTAAATGGCCCATTTATTTAATTAACACTTTAATTAAATAATCCAATAAAATCTAATTAAAGATTTAATTTAATTAATTAGATAAATCTAATTAATTTCTCTCCAGGAATTATTCCTTTAATTCCTTATCTTGATTTAACCACTTTAAATCATTTCGTTCTGCCACTGACTATCACAGTTCCAGCTTTTGTGTGTGACCCTCTAGGTTCACCATCAATTGGCCGCAGGCTCACATTTCTGTGATTTAATTAGTGAGCAATTAATTATTTAATTAATTGCTCCGATCAATTAAACTACTTTCAATTGACCACTCCAGAATTAATCCACTATTAATTCGGGAGTACCCACACCCCATGGTCGATGTCTAGCCACAAGCCCATGAGGCCCAACTTCAGGTGAATTGACTTTAGTGAACCTTAAACCTCTTATAAGTACCATGTACATACGGTCCCTCTAACGACTAATTTTCCGATCGAGACCTAGTGTGTGTGAATTGGTCGGCACCTCTAATCATCTCGATTCTGTACTTTCTAATTCAGGATAATACTTCCAGTGTGACTGCTAAATTTGGAAACCCCTTTCCAAATCCGTCACTGACCATGGCCATGGATTTCTCGGAATGTATAATCGAAGAATGTACAGGAAATTCCCTCATCCATTACAATGAGTCGGTAGATCCTATATTGATGCTAACCATCCGCGCATACGACTACACGCACCCAACATAGGCGCACAATGGACAAGCTATGTGCCCGGCTCCTAAATCAAAGTACGCATACCCGTATACCGAATTCGCCCTAGCACCTCAAGTCTAAGGACTAAATCGTACACTGTTATAAGTCTTGAGAGACATCCCACCACCGATATGCTATTTAAGCACTTCCACAATGGGTCTCTCTGTTCGGGTCGTTCGATGCGTCCGATCCCCTATCGAACCACCTAGTCATATGCACTGACATTAATAATGTCTTGTTCATGAAACGACAACAAATTCACTCTTAGTGAATCATGCATAATCCTACAAGTCTTGACGATTCATTCGATACCCCGTCTCGATATGAATCTATGACTTGGAACATTTTTGAGATCACGACCTTTGAGACTGTTTCATGATTAATCGCACCCAATACTGAAGTGAATAATCTCGTAGTCATGAGTGATCTCAGGGTTTCAACCAATCGCTTAAATGTGTTCGCGAAAGATGAAGATGGCCATTTGTTTATATTATGAATTCTCAATAAAATAAACAGTTCGTATTAATTGATAAATCAAAGATTCTTTCAAGACAAGATAATGATCCTATTACAAGCTATTTCGTTGGCTTGCAGGGCACTATCCTATCAATCTCCCACTTGCCCTAAAGCCAATCACAAACGTTTCTAAGACCCATCCTTCCTAGATGCTCTTCGAACACCTTTTGCGATAATGGCTTAGTTAGTGGATCAGCTACGTTATCCTTTGAGTCGACACGCTCCATTTGAATGTCTCCTCTACCTATGATCTCCCTGATCACATGGTATTTCCTCAATACGTGTTTGGACTGGTGGTGTGATCTCGGCTCCTTCGCTTGAGCAATTGCCCCATTGTTGTCACAGAAGACTACTATGGGATTTGCAATGCTAGGTACCACATCCAGCTCTTGGATGAAGTTTCTTATCCAAACACTTTCCTTCGCTGCATCTGATGCGGCGATATATTCTGCTTCAGTGGTTGAGTCTGCAGTGGTCGACTGTTTGGAGCTCTTCCAACTCACCGCTGCGCCGTTGAGGCAAAATATATATCCAGAATTGGATTTAAAATCATCCACGTCAGACTGGAAACTCGAATCAGTGAATCCTTCGAGTTTCAATTCTCCACTACCACCGTAGACCAAGAACATATCCTTAGTCCTTCTCAGGTACTTTAGGATAGCCTTTACGGCGGTCCAGTGTTCCTCCCCTGGATTTGACTGGTAGCGCCTCGTTACACTGAGAGCGTGAGCTACGTCAGGTCTAGTACATAACATTGCATACATTATGCTGCCAATGGCAGATGCATAAGGTATGAGAGACATTTTCTTTCTTTCTTCATCACTCGTAGGGCACATTGATTTAGAAAGATAGATTCCATGTCTCATTGGAAGCAATCCTTTCTTGGATTCTTCCATACTGAATCTCTTCAGTATAGTGTTAATGTACTGGGATTGGGAGAGACCTAACATCTTCTTCGATCTATCTCTATAGATACGTATGCCTAGTACGTAAGATGCGTCTCCCATATCCTTCATGGAGAATTGCGTGGACAACCATGCTTTTGTCTGCGTCAACGTTCTGATATCGTCTCCGATCAACAGAATGTCATCGACATATAACACAATAAATTGTACCGAACTCCCATCGAATTTCTTGTACACACATGACTCATAAACGTTCTTGATGAAGCCATACCCCTTGACTGTCTCATCAAAACGTATGTTCCAGGTTCCGGACGCCTGTTTTAGGCCATAGATTGACCTTTGAAGTTTGCAAACCTTATGCTCACTTCCTTTAGATGTAAAGCCTTTTGGCTGTTGCATATAAATTTCCTTATCAATGTCGCCATTGAGAAAGGCGGTCTTTACATCCATTTGCCATATCTCGTAGTCATGCCACGCGGCTATGGCTAATAGTATCCGAATGGATTTAGACATCGCTACTGGCGAAAAATTTTCCTCATAATCTATTCCAGGCCTTTGAGAATAACCTTTTGCCACGAGGCGAGCCTTATGAGTTAAAACCTCTCCATTCATTCCTAGCTTGCGCTTGAAGATCCATTTGCAGCCTACAGGGATGGTTCCCTCAGGTGGATCGACCAAAGTCCATACTTTGTTGGAATGCATGGAATCCATTTCGGATTGCATGGCCTCCTGCCACGCACCCGAATCTATGTCTGACATAGCTTCCTCGTATGTCCTTGGATCAGTGTCCAATTGATCGTTTTCGTGAATAAAGCCATACCTTTCAGGCTCTCTACGAACTCGATCGGACCTACGAAGTACTGGTGTACTAGATGGTTCAACGGGTTCAGGATCAACTCCCACTGTTTGTGGGGATGGGTCCAATTCCTGGACTTCATCAAGTTCTACGGATATCCCGCTTCTTTTAGTGAGGAAGTCATCCTCTAAGAAGTGGGCGTTCCTGGACACAAACATCTTTTGTTCCTTAGGTTCGTAGAACAGGTATCCAATGGATTCCTTTGGATACCCCACAAATTTGCACAAACTAGATCTACTCTCTAGTTTATCTCCTTTCTTGTTTCTTACATAGGCAGGAGATCCCCATACTCGTAGATATGAGTATATGGGTGCTTTACCAAACCACTCTTGGTATGGCGTCGTCGGCACCGACTTTGAAGGTACAATGTTAAGTATCTTCGAAGCAGTTAATAGGGCTTGGCCCCAAAACGAAAAAGGAAGGTCAGCGAAGCTCATCATGGAACGAACCATGTCTAACAAAGTTCTGTTCCTTCTCTCAGACACACCATTCAACTGCGGTGTTCTAGGAGGAGTTCGCTGAGAGAGAATTCCATTCTCTACAAGATAATCGAGGAATTCTTGACTTAAGTATTCACCACCTCGATCCGACCGAAGTGCCTTGATACTATGTCCAAGTTGATTCTCAACTTCCATTCGAAACTCTTTGAATTTATCAAAAGCTTCGGACTTATACTTCATCAGGTATACATACCCATAACGACTGAAGTCGTCTGTGAAGGTTATGAAGTATGAGAATCCTCCTCTCGCACTGATACTCAGTGGTCCACAAACATCAGTATGGATTAGATCCAAGGTTTGTTTGGTTCGCTCCGGTTTCCCAGTAAAAGGCGCTTTGGTCATTTTTCCCTTGAGACAGGATTCGCAAGTTGGGAGATCATCTAGGTTCTTTATTTCAAGAGCCCTAGAGGAGACCAACTTTTGAATTCTACTCTTGGAAATATGTCCAAGCCTAGCGTGCCAAAGTTGTGGATTGTTTTCATCTTGTTTTCTTTTCTTTGATTGAATGTGCATGACATTAGAATTAGCAGGTTCTAAGGAATAAAGACCATCTATCAAAGTACCACAAGCATAAGTAAAACCACCTTTCATTATGCTAAAATTTCCATTAGAAATGGAAAAACAAAAACCATCATTGTCTAAAAGAGGAATAAAAATAATGTTTTTGATAATTGTTGGTACGTACAAACAGTCTTTCAAAACCAAAGAAAAATTTCCTAGGACTAATTCAACGTCTCCTATGGCCTCTGCCGCAACCCTAGCTCCGTTTCCAAAGCGCAGGATTCTATCCCCAGGTTTAAGAGGCCTTACTGCTCCCATCACCTGCAAATCATTGCAGATATGAGAACCGGCTGCGGTGTCTAACACCCATGATGCACAGTTAATAGAAATATTAACTTCAATAAAGAAAATACCTTTGACCACCTCTTTCAGGTAGTCTGGGCAGTTCCTTTTCCAGTGCCCTGCTTTCTTGCAGTGGAAACATTCATCTTCTGGGCCTTTCCTCTTCTTCTCGACAACCTTCTTGGTTGTTTTAGAAGAGATTACTCTCTTCTTCTTTTTCTTGCCCTTCTTAGGCTTTGCAGCCTTGGGTTGCTCAGCAATCATGACAGACTTCTCCCTTTTCAGGGTTGATTCTGCCGTGACCAATAAATTGGTCAGTTCGTGTAGAGCGAGCTCTCTAACTTCCATATTGAAGTTTATCACAAACTGATCAAATGAGCGCGGCAGAGTATGGAGGAGCAGGTCAGTGGATAGATCAGCGTGCAGGTCTACCTCCAAGTTCTCCAGTTTTTCAACCAGATTGATGAAGCGTAAACAGTGATCCTTCACACTTGAACCCTCAGCCATTCTCAGATTGAATAATTCTTTTGTAGTCTTGAACCTTTCGGTCCTAGACTTCTCTCCAAATAGCTCTCGGAGATGAAGAATTATGTCAGCAGCATGCAACATCCTTGCATGCTGTTTCTGCAGCTCATTGGTCATTGATGCCAGCATGAGGCAACGAACCTGAATATCATCGTCGACCCACCTTTGATGGGTAGCTCGTTCCTCTTCCGAAACCCCTTCCGGAATTGCACCAGGCATGGGTGCATCGAGAATGTAACTCCTTTTCTCGGAGTCGAGGACTATCCTTAGATTTCTAAGCCAGTCGATAAAATTTGATCCGTTCAGTTTGTTAGTGTCAAGGATGATAGCTAATGGATTCTTAGACATTTTTGCAGAATGATCTACAAAAGTAAATGATAACGTTTAGCTGACTGATCTATATTAATACTTAAAATTAACGATGTTGGACTTGTTATCGAAAAAGTTCTCCCACTATTTTCTCGAAACAATTACCCCTTCAATTGTTCGGGAAATCTAATCTCCTAGTAGGTCTTGACGTCCCAGCAGACATTAATTGCACCCACGACTCGTGGCCATACAATTAACTCCCCAGGTAGGTATACTTTTACCAATTGTGTTCCTCCACAACCTTCAAGCTATTTTGCCTCGGTCTTCGCACTTATCTAGCACTGCTACATCATAAGTGTTACTAATCGTTAAGTCTAACCCATCAATCATGATGAGCAACTGGCCCGGTCGTGAAGTCCCCGTAACTAGTTATCGGTCGATAATCACATCCCGACCAGTCCCCACCCTTGTCTAGTTTAGTTAAAAACGAGAATCAAGGAATTTCGTGCATTGTCCCTTTCTTCGCCTAGGGTGCCAGACTCTGGATCACCTTCAACGATAAGTAGACAACATACACTAGTCCCTATTGATGGAAGGCTTGGATCCTTAAAACATCATTTTAAGTGTACCCAATATGACTTAATATTATTTTCAAGAGGGGTTTTTTCGGGTTTAAGAGTTTGAGGTAACTCTCCTCGAGATCTCACCGTTCCAGTTATGCATTATCTTTTATTTACGATCTAATTATAACTAGCGCGCATCACCATACAAGCTCAGATATAAATACGTAAATAAATACATACACACCTAGCATGCATGCTACCACAGTATGTTTTCGATCGGGAGCCTCCTATGCGGACCACCATCGAGCCAAAGACGATGGTCCTATTGGTCAATCTATTAGGTTTCAAAGAGACCTACTCTATTACACATTTTACCATGCATACATGGCATTTAGTCTTCATGGGCTCCCACCTTGCTTGTAACGGGCCTTCATTCTAAACTAATAAAACAGTAAAAGCCCTATCTATTACAATGGCTCAAAGTGGCCCAAAACTTAAGGCTCGCAGGCCCAATAAAACCAACAAGATTAAAAATAACCAATCACATCTACCCTAAGGGTCAAGGCTCGGCGCGATCAAAAACCATGTAAACAATTTCACGTAGAGCAAGAAACAAGCAAAAACCCCTTTTTCTTATTTCTAATTATGTTTTAAAACAGCCTATTAAAACATTTAGATTCTAGTTTTAAAACCCCTTCTAAAACAATCCCTAACATCATTTTAAACCCCTTTAAAATGACCCTTTGATTCTCACTTTAAGTCCCTACTAATTATGATAAAATTGACTTTCCGGATTTACTAAACTCCTTTAGTGCACAAAACAGTTTCTGTTTTTCAAGTTTGAAAAAATTGCAGTTCGGCCCCTGAATTTTCAAAAATTACACTTTGACCCCTCAACTTTTGGAAATTACAAATCAGCCCCAAAATTTTCAGAATACGCAAATTGGACCAGAAAGCAGAAAATTAATAAAATTTCCAGAAACTTTTGTTTATTGCAAAACAGACCCCAGTTTTACGGAAAATAGCAAAAACACCCCTAACCTTTCGTAAATTGCAAAATGACCCAAAATTTGAAAAATTTCAGAATTTACAATTTGGTCCAGAATTGCAGAAAAACAAAATTTCAATTTCTGTCCAGATTTAATAAAAATCGTAATTTGCAAACAAGCCCTCCAATTTTCGGAAATTACATTTTAGGCCCAAAAACCGAAAAGTGCAAAAATCCGAACACTCAATATATCATAACAAGCAAGAATCAAGTACCAGAACACAGCAATCATATATATAACACATAAATTGATGCGTTCATGCCTTATTTATATGCGCATAATAACCTGGCTCTGATACCACTGTTGGGTTTTTGTGGGTATAATTGTCAACTACAACGGTGCGGAATTTAAAATTTTTATACACCACAACCCAGGGTTCTTATTAGCACATATAAATAAGTATGAATCATTTTAGCACAAATACTAAAACGAATAGCTGGTAAAATAAAGTTTTACCTCACCACAGGCAAAGGTGGTGGTTTCTCCGGTCTTCTTTTGGGTCACTAGAGCACCCCAAATGTTGTGCCTCCAGAGATTAGTCCACACCAGCTGGATCTGCAATCACTTTAATCCTCAGGCTCAGAAGTAGGAAAAAAGCAGCTCAGATTCGAGAGTTGGACTTAGATCCAACTCTAGATGCAGAACGGAAGAGGGAGAGATGGAGCTACACGGCCGATCTACAACCAAGGGGCGGCGGCGGCTAGGGTTTCTTGGGGAGGGGGCGGCGGCTATGTGAGGGAGAGAAGATTAGGGTTTTGCTTTTTCCTTTCTTGGTTAGTTAGGGTTTTGATTCTTGAAGACTCCTTTTTATAGGAGAGTTCAAACCCTATCCCTAATCTTATCTCCTAGCTAATGGGCTATCAGATAAGTCTGGCCCAATCCCTCTCTATTTAATTAGTCCTTTAATTAAATAGCCCAAGTCATTTAATTAACCACTTTAATTAAATGGCCCATTTATTTAATTAACACTTTAATTAAATAATCCAATAAAATCTAATTAAAGATTTAATTTAATTAATTAGATAAATCTAATTAATTTCTCTCCAGGAATTATTCCTTTAATTCCTTATCTTGATTTAACCACTTTAAATCATTTCGTTCTGCCACTGACTATCACAGTTCCAGCTTTTGTGTGTGACCCTCTAGGTTCACCATCAATTGGCCGCAGGCTCACATTTCTGTGATTTAATTAGTGAGCAATTAATTATTTAATTAATTGCTCCGATCAATTAAACTACTTTCAATTGACCACTCCAGAATTAATCCACTATTAATTCGGGAGTACCCACACCCCATGGTCGATGTCTAGCCACAAGCCCATGAGGCCCAACTTCAGGTGAATTGACTTTAGTGAACCTTAAACCTCTTATAAGTACCATGTACATACGGTCCCTCTAACGACTAATTTTCCGATCGAGACCTAGGGTGTGTGAATTGGTCGGCACCTCTAATCATCTCGATTCTGTACTTTCTAATTCAGGATAATACTTCCAGTGTGACTGCTAAATTTGGAAACCCCTTTCCAAATCCGTCACTGACCATGGCCATGGATTTCTCGGAATGTATAATCGAAGAATGTACAGGAAATTCCCTCATCCATTACAATGAGTCGGTAGATCCTATATTGATGCTAACCATCCGCGCATACGACTACACGCACCCAACGTAGGCGCACAATGGACAAGCTATGTGCCCGGCTCCTAAATCAAAGTACGCATACCCGTATACCGAATTCGCCCTAGCACCTCAAGTCTAAGGACTAAATCGTACACTGTTATAAGTCTTGAGAGACATCCCACCACCGATATGCTATTTAAGCACTTCCACAATGGGTCTCTCTGTTCGGGTCGTTCGATGCGTCCGATCCCCTATCGAACCACCTAGTCATATGCACTGACATTAATAATGTCTTGTTCATGAAACGACAACAAATTCACTCTTAGTGAATCATGCATAATCCTACAAGTCTTGACGATTCATTCGATACCCCGTCTCGATATGAATCTATGACTTGGAATATTTTTGAGATCACGACCTTTGAGACTGTTTCATGATTAATCGCACCCAATACTGAAGTGAATAATCCCGTAGTCATGAGTGATCTCAGGGTTTCAACCAATCGCTTAAATGTGTTCGCGAAAGATGAAGATGGCCATTTGTTTATATTATGAATTCTCAATAAAATAAACAGTTCGTATTAATTGATAAATCAAAGATTCTTTCAAGACAAGATAATGATCCTATTACAAGCTATTTCGTTGGCTTGCAGGGCACTATCCTATCAATCTCCCACTTGCCCTAAAGCCAATCACAAACGTTTCTAAGACCCATCCTTCCTAGATGCTCTTCGAACACCTTTTGCGATAATGGCTTAGTTAGTGGATCAGCTACGTTATCCTTTGAGTCGACACACTCCATTTGAATGTCTCCTCTACCTATGATCTCCCTGATCACATGGTATTTCCTCAATACGTGTTTGGACTGGTGGTGTGATCTCGGCTCCTTCGCTTGAGCAATTGCCCCATTGTTGTCACAGAAGACTACTATGGGATTTGCAATGCTAGGTACCACATCCAGCTCTTGGATGAAGTTTCTTATCCAAACACTTTCCTTCGCTGCATCTGATGCGGCGATATATTCTGCTTCAGTGGTTGAGTCTGCAGTGGTCGACTGTTTGGAGCTCTTCCAACTCACCGCTGCGCCGTTGAGGCAAAATATATATCCAGAATTGGATTTAAAATCATCCACGTCAGACTGGAAACTCGAATCAGTGAATCCTTCGAGTTTCAATTCTCCACTACCACCGTAGACCAAGAACATATCCTTAGTCCTTCTCAGGTACTTTAGGATAGCCTTTACGGCGGTCCAGTGTTCTTCGAGTTGTGTGTGAGATATGAGACCTAGTCTCTTATTTATAGATATCTCTCATAACCTAATCCTACTAGGATTAGGATACTAATTCTCCTACATGGGCCATGGCCCTCTTTAATTAGAAGACTAAGTCTTCTAATTAATTCATGGCCCATATTAATTAATCTTTCAGGGCTTTATTTAATTTTCCAATTAAATAGCCCAATTAATTAAATCATCTCCCAACTAATTAATTTAAACTCCAAGTTTAATTAATTAATTATTCCATTAATTAATTAAATCCTAATTAATTAATTTACTCATAAATTAAATTCCAATTTAATTTATAATCTTAATCCAATTCCAATTGGATCCAATTTCGTTCCACATGGGTCGACCCAGTCGACCCACCCATTTAATCGACCCAGTCGATTTTGACTCAGTCGACCCAGTTGACTGGTTCGTTCTTATTTCCTCGCTTTCGCTTCATGTGTATTGTGTATGCCCCCGTAGGTTCACCACATAATTGGCCGTGGGTTATAATTAAATATTTTTTTAATTACTCAAGCAATTAATGCTCTAAATTAATCGAACACTCTGTCGACTAATCATTCCAAAATTAGCACCCCTGCTAATTTGGGAATTCTCCCACACTCCATGGTCGATGTCAAGCCACAAGCCCATGGAGCCCAATCACTGGTGAATTAATTAAGTGAACCTTTTATCATTTATAATTTCCATATACGACATAATCTCTCCATTTATCAATCTCCCAGTCGAGACTTAAGGGTATGGTCTTTCATCGGTTTCCCTTTTGTTTCGTCTCGACTATATGCATTCTGATCTCGAAATAAATTCTCTCTGACTTATTCTTTATGAGCTACTTACATAAAGTCGTCAGTTACCTTGGCCAAGGATTTCATCAGAATTAATTTCTCACAGAAATTCATAGGAGAATTTCTCGACCTATCAAGTCGAGTCAATGGATCCTTTGTTGATGATATGAATCTGCATACGAGTTCCTCTATACCCAACATGAGTCCACAGAGACTTTCTGGTGATCCCCAGTCAGTCGGAACTCATATCAAAGTATAGACGTTCTCGTACCAGATAAACCCTATCACCTCAAGTAGTTAGGGATCGTTCCTCGTATACTATTATAAATTTGGAATAACTTCAACCCCGATATGCGACTACCGCTTCCATGGTGAGTTATTTCCTAATTGGGGTATTTAGTGCGCTTGCCATCCTAGCAAGCCACCCACTTATGTGTGTTGACTATCCCAGTCACGCTCGTGGACCCCAGCGTCCTCCAGTTCATCGGAGTACACACAATAGTGAGAGTCTAACCGAATCCAACGATGTCCCTTCTCGATTGGATTCTACGACTCTTGAATATGTTCTAGATCACGGCCTTGGAGATCAGTCCACGGGTTGTCCCATAGCCCTGTGATCTAAGGACTTCTATCCTTATGCGCAGATAATTATTACATAAGATAAAGATGACCATAAAAATGCATTTATTAATCTAAATTGAATAGTTCCTCATTAATTACAATTAATGCTAGCCATACAGCTAGCTTGCAGGACACTATTTCTATCATAAATATGGGATATGAATCGTCTCATAACAAAGGTTAATATAGTAAAATTACAAGTCACATTGTGACGATTACTATTCCTAAAACTACTGCTCGCCTTCGCCTTGGATCTGCTGGTCGCCCTCACCAATGTTCCGCTCGTCGTCTTCGCCTCCAACTTGCTGGTAGCCTTCAGCCTGAACCTCCTCGTTAGCATTGTTCGCTGGTTAAGGTCCTCCTCCTCATCTTCCGGGTCGCTCAAATCATTATCATCCTCAGGATCAACGTCGGGAGGAGGTACTGGCAATGGTACTCCGAACTCTTTTACCAAGTGCACCAATGGGAAATGCTCAAATTTAACAGTTTGAACAGCTGAAGAGGTGTAATTCTCGTCGTGATGATTAAGCCTAACATGAATGGCCTTAAAATACTCCCTCCGACGATCCTCGATCAAACCCATGGCGATCATCTGATGAACGGCTTTCTTAAAAGTACTTTCCAAAAGAGGGCCCACCTTTTGATAGACTAAAGCAGTATGAACCGGAGAATTGAGGAACTCACGAATCACTTTCTCATTAGGGTTCCTACCATATCGATCAGTAAGGCCATCAAGATTGAGGTCTTCGCCCTGCTCATCAAGAGAAGCTTGAAGACGTGCGACCTGAGATTCCAGCTCACTGATACGAGTAGTGTACTGAACCTGATGATCGTCCAAGTCCTTGGCCAATTGGTCAACTCGCTCCTGGGCATAAGACGTCTCCAGAATACTGTTTAATATATGAAGATTATCTATCCCCAAACCCTTCTCGCCATCGACCCGAGATGGATAAGAAGAAGAACTGGAAGGACCAGCTCCAGTCACACCACGTTCCAAGTCAGCCACTTTCTGAAGAAATGCTTTATTTTTCTCCTCTAAAAATTCACACTGCTTCCTCAGAAGGGTTGCTTCATAAATGGATGATATCATACAAGTGCCAGTCTGAAAAATTCAAAAGAACAAACAGATTAGGTAAACTCCTCATGAATGCGGAAAATGCAAAGAAAATGATCTGTTTATTTACCCTTTCGAGGTAGAGAGAGGCTTTCTCCAATTTTTCCAACGGGTCTTTTACAAGCAACTTCTGAATATCCCGCGTAAAAACAGAAGAAAGAAGAATCCGGGTAGCTTTATCCGCAGCATTCTCCTTTTCATCATTGACCAAAGAGTCACGGTCGTAATAGCTTGCAGCTCTTTTCCCTATCAGGTGTTCTTCGATCATCTCAACCAGAGTAGGTTTGGGATGAGGCTCGCCAAGCAATGTGAGGTCCTCGCCAAAGTGATTATAAACCTGCTTCCTTATTTTCGCCATGGGACCAGTTGAATTGGGCATCGACCACATACGGCAACCGCGAATGCCCAGGGAGGATCTGAGTTGCAGAGGAGGATAACCTTGTCCGGTCCTTATAGAAGCAGGAATCTGAGAAGAAGAAGGTTCATCACGAGTCTCTTGGGAAGGTTCTGGGGACTCTTCTCTGTTATCATCAGAATCAAGACCCTGCTCCAATTTTCTCTTCCTAGAAACCCTTTGCTCTATGGGATGATTCTCTATCGTCTTGGTAGATTTCGAAAGAACCATTTTTCCCTTCTTGGAACGCCTTGAATTTTCAACCATAGAGTCTGAGAGAATAAAAGGAGTCCGTTATAAATGTTAGTAAAATAAAGACAAAGGAAATATATGGCAAAGTATAAAAGAAAAGCTTACCAAGTGACTGGGGAGAGGAAGAGATGGGGAATGTATGAGAACTTAAGCCAGCCTTGCGAAGAAAAACCTCACCAACAAGGATAGCGCATTGGTATTTATCTGAACGCATTTCCTCTATTTCATTCAACAAGTTCGGGTCATCAGGAATCAATTGACCCTCGACGAAGCGACCAACAAAGGTCCATTCAGAATTATGATCCCATGTGAAAGGTTCCCTAAAACCATCTACTAAAGTCATATGGGTTGGGGGACGAACAAAGAAAAAGCGGAATTTCCAGTTGGAATTATTGGAAACTAGAGAATTGAAGATAGAGAGACCAGATCGTTGACTCGTAAAAAAATAACCATGGTTGGAGGAACTGAAAATATTGAAACGAAATAACTGACAAAAATTACCGAAGGAAGGTTGGAACCCTTTGGCAATCATCAAGACTAAAAAAGAAATGACGAAGGCCACAAAGTTAGGGACCAATTGTGTCAGAGAAACACTAAATATTTTTAATATCTCCAAAAATAAAGGAGAAAATGGAAGCCTAAGACCATGATTGAAATGAGCTGTGTAAAAAGCACGACAGCCTTCTGGAGGAGAAGTAACCCTATCTGTAGGGGATGGGAGAAGAATTTGAGAGCACTCGGGAAAATACTTCGTATAATTATCCAGTACCTCGTGAAAGTTCTCCTCAGTATAAGCGTAAACAAGGCTTTCAACCGGATCAGACACCTGAGGGTTAGCACCCTTGCTCTTTTTAGCCTTAGCAGCCACCTCGGCATCGGAAAGAATATTCACCTTGAACATATCCTTCTCGGGTATATATACATCTGACGTCCCCATTTGCTCTGAAGGAGGGCTTGGAGAAGCCTCCACATTGATGACAGGATTAACGTCCCCGATAGACGAAGAGGTGGGATTTCTCAAATTTGAAGTCATAAGAAGAATTGTCGGAAATCTTAATAAAAACGATATTTGGATCAATTATCGACTAAGAAAGTTACTGCTAGGAGACAGAGGGCAGAAAGTAAAAAATGAGGGTGAAAACAGGAGCGCATATATATATACGAAGCTGAAATGACTATTTGATCCTTTTTGCGACTATTCATATTCCAGCCACCTAGCGAAGAAAACTAACTCCTCGAAGTAAAGTAACGGCACAGCACGGAAATGACGTAATGACTATCTATGAAACGTCGCACTCTTTTCCTTACTTTGGATTTTTTTTCCCATAGGGTTTTTTCCAAGAAAGGTTTTTAATGAGGCACAATTCATAGAAAAGTCAGTCGAACAAGGCTTAATACTTCTACGAGCTTTTATTACATATCCGCTCGAAGAAGTGAGGGAGTACTGATGGGGGCTATTTTATACCCCATATGATACTCGGATCGACTCAAAAATATTAGATCGGCTTGGCCATACTGCTCATTCGCTATCGCAATTCGACCCGATTAGAGACAACTCTTCTCATCGACCAGGCTGCGATCCGAACTTGACAAGGACAAATATCCAGAGTCCTGGTAGGATTATGTTTCCTTGTATGGCTAGGGTTTATATCTTATAAATACCTAGATCAACATTGTATTACACACACAAGAACAGAGCTTACGCCTACATACTTGTACAATCTAAGATTATTCTAATACAAAAGCTTTTGCTATACTTATTAATCTTGATATTCATATACTAATCTCGTTACATATTGTTCCTCCTTGAGATTGATCCATCCGGAATAAAGTAATTAAGCCCTATTATCTTATTAAGACCTAACACTAATCAAATATTATTGATTTAATCAAACCACATGAAAAACGGTTAAATCAAAGTTCAAAAAATGGACATTGAGGGGCGTAGAGCAATTGCACTTGTGTTAGGAACTTCAGTTGTAATTAATTATGTTATTAACTTGATAAAGTAATAAGTAATGGACCATATTATTATATGGTGAAATTAGATTAGTAATCCAATGTTTTGTTATTTATCAAGTTTCTAAGATTATGTTATGCTTAGTTATAGTTGTTAAATTATTAGAGACAGAATAAGCATTTTTATATAAGACTAACGTAGTACGAATTGGGATGTGTGCTATTTAAATTTAAATTGATCATCTTAGTAAATAAATAGATAATCAATTGAGTGGTTTATGTAATAGGATACTATTAAAAGCAAATTTGTTAATAAACAAGAGATGAACCAAACACTTTTATAAACGTATATTTGTGCAGTATAACAAATGAGATTTCTTTAAACCGAAATTAGGACCTTTATGTGGACCAAAAATGATTTGGACGATGAGATGTTGGACTTAAACTAGTTCATATTAATTGAATTATCATAAATAAATAACCGTTATTCATAATTAGTAAATTAATAATGTTAATTAGATAATGTTAGATGATTTATATATCTTAGTTCTAGAATAATTAATTGATTATGTAATGTAATAGACTCAATTGGAACTAATATTTCTTTAAGCATGAGTACTTATAAATAAGATGGGTTATCTTATTGTAACAGATTAATTAACTTTATAATCTGATTTTTCCTAGTTGTTACGGCTGTAATTAATTTATTCAAACATTTATTAATTTTTGATGATCAATAAACAGAAACAATAATTTTATAAAATATTTTACTGGTCAATGTATTAAGGTTAATTAACTAATTAAGATTAAACATGCACTATCTTCATTAAATAAGAATAACTATTTGTTCTAGTGGGATTATAACTATAAGTACAAATTATTAATATTGCAATTAGACGTAGTGTACGCATTAGAACGTTAGATGCAATTTAAGGGTAATAGATCGTGGATTCGTTATTTATAGAATTTGGGACATTGGTTGTAGGTAACTCAAGAATAGTCGATATGTGATTATCCGACTATATAATCGAGACGTAAAGTGAATTAGATCGAGGTCATTCCTCTACGAAGAAATGTTAGAAGGTTTAAATCGATAAGCGGGACTTGAAGCCATCTGTCTACCGTTGAATAGCATTCCTAGCCTGAAAAAAGTGAGTGCCTCAATAAAATATTTTTAAAGCTGAAAGAGCTTCTAAAGAAAATCATATCACATATATGCATTTCTCGTTTGAAATGACTATAATTGTTATATCTATGTTTATAACTGTCTACAATGCTCGCAATATGTACGACATATTCATAATGGAACGAATAGCCCGAACTTGCAGCATGTACTACTTCTTCATAGTAGAATTGATAAATTTATACCTGTCTGCATTTCTCGCATTATACGATAATTGTTGAATGATGGGGTGTAGTACTTTATCTCACCTCATATTGATGGATGGTACCAAGGAGCAGTACTTTATCTTACCTACGTACCAATTGCATGTGCATGATTATTTGCGCGCTCATCTGCTCTCGCTTGATGGTATTCTCTGGATAATTCTAGGTAGCTGGGTGATACAAGACTACCAGAGCTCTGCCATTGACCGGAATCACAAAACCAAGGATTAGAGCCCCTTGGGGAGTGACTCAAATCATTCGGCTAAGACATGTCTGCCAATTTTATAGGGAAAGTAGCACCTTATCCCTTATCTAAACGGAGTACTAACTATTGATCCATTCTGTGATCGATATGTATCCTTTTGAGGTAGAGTAGTTGTTTAGCAAGTATTGACTGGTAATTGAATGTGATACCATTTGTTTTAGTAACGTATCCGCTATACTATTTTGAAATAACTAGTGCTTTGTAAGTTAATAAGCAGTACATGGATTTCTAAATCGTTTCATGCTTAAAACTCAACTGCACCCCTGCACTGGCCTCACTAAGTTGTTTTTTGCAACTTACACTTTCAAATAAATATTCTTTCAGAATCTTATCGAAGAGCAGGATGGACCACATCAGACAAAGGGGTTTCAGTGGGACGTCAACCGTAGAGTTATTAATTTAGGTAATATAACTGTTGGGTTTGTTTGATAAGTTTTAATGAATGAGTTAGTTGTGAGAATCATGGTATTGTAATAGATAGTTAGAGCTCTGAACTATATTTATTGGAAATTTATAAAGGTTATTTATTCATAGCAGGCAGGTGCCGATTTCGGGCCGTTACAATTCGCACAAGCCTTTTCATCAAAATAAGTCTTCTTTCATTGTTGGGCTTTAGATATTTTTATCGGGCTTTCGATTATTCATCAACGAATGAGCTAATCTTGCTTGAGCCTTTTATCTTTGATTGATCAATTTTTCGTAAACGACTCTTTATTTAAATAACGAGCTTCTCAATAATTCCTGTTAAGAAAAAAACTCAAGAAACAAGCTCAAATATCAAGTTGTTTGTTAATCATTAATCATTCGGCTAACACTTGGGAATGGTTCTCGAACCTTGTGCAAGAACATGTTTTAAATGATCATAATATATGTTTGATTTATGATCGCCATAAATGTATATTGTCATACATCGGTATTGTTTGATGCATGTGCGTTCGAATTTTTGCAAAGTTGATACGGGTGGTAATTTAAAAAGGCTAATGTGGATGACAGGTTACTCACACCAGGATCGCAAGTTTTAAAATATGTTGAATCAAATTGAGCTATTAAGTCATGATGCTCAAAAGTGGTTGGATAAACTCCCAAAAAAAATGGACGATTGCACATGATGGTGGTTATAGATATGGCATATTGACAACGAACATTTCAGAAGTTTTCAATGGCGTGATGAAAGGTGCTCGTGGTATGCCTATTACAACAATTATTGAGACTTCATTTTATCGTTGTGTTTATTACTTTCAATCTAGACTTGGTATTGCTGAACTTGCTCGTCAAAATATTGGCCTACCAAATACCGAACCCCAAAATAGATTTAGCCCCAAGGTTTATCAAATGCTCCTCCACAACACCTCGACGGTTGGGGTTATGCATGTAACAATCTTCAACAATTCTATACGTGGGGGCGATAGGATTTATTCTGTAACCACAGGTCGTCGCATGACAAAGGGAGGTAATGTTCATATTGTGAGCATTGGTGAAAGGACATGAACCTTTGGTAAGTGGGTAGCCTGTCATGTTCCTTGTTCCCATGTTCTTACTTGTTGTAGTAACCAAAATGTTGATCCTTTATCTTTTGTATCATCATTTTATACCGTTGAGAATTATTCGAGGACATGGAGTGGTAGACGAACTATTGGAGAACGAGGCTTATTGGAATGAGTATTATGGTCCGGTGTTCAAACCAAACTCCAAGCTTGAATGGGAAAAATGTCGAACAAAATCAAGGCGCATTCGCAATGAAATGGATTTTCAAACCGACAAAAGGGTGATTCATTGTTCTACTTGTGGGAAAGAAGGACATACGCATCACAAATGCACGAATAATAGGATATAGTTTCATAGATATTACTGTGACTGAGATAATATTGTTGAGACATTTTTTATACATTGAACTTGTGTAAATTTACATTGTTGTGATGGTGAATTGATTATGTTTTAGGATTGTTGAAACATTTTTATGTATTGAACATGTTTTAGATAATATGTTGATTGTTATGCGTTTTGGTACTAGAAATTGTGATGGTGTGTAGATTGTATGTGACTCTTTAGTTTGATATATGTATGTGATTCTTATCCAAAGGCCTGTGATAAGAATCGCAGTTGGTAAATGCGATTTTATAGTAATATCGCAGGTAACAATAGCGATTCTTCTATACATGGTTATTGTTAATAGCGTTTTACTATAAAATCGCTATTAGCAATAGCGATTTATATCCTTTTTTTTTTAATTTTATAAAATCTGATTTTATGAAATCGCTATTGAATTTTATGAAATCGCTATTAAATTTTATGAAATAGCGAACCTCGAGGCAAAGAACTTGCCATCAACCATTTTAATTTCAACATTCTACCATCAAAAGCCCGGGGGGAGGGGGCACAACACCGAACAATTCGAGGCAAAGAGCTTGCCACTCCTCCGTGAAATAGTTTAGATCAATTCCACTAACAATATCCCCATCAATTGGGTGACTAAGTAATTCTTCTACATCTTGTAAGGTAATGGGGGCCTTGCTAATGCGTAGATGGAATGTATAAGTTTCCACACACCATCGCTCGACGAGTGCAGTAATCAATGCCCAATCGTACTTGATTGCCCTAATACGATAAATTCCATAAAATCCGGCATTAATCAAATAAGGTTGGTCTATCGTCAATCGACGACCAATGAATGGATCCGTCCCCACAACGACATTTAATGGACCACAAATATTGTTAGACCGATTCTGATCCTGCTGAGTGAGAACCGACGAATCAATAGGCCCAACATTTACAATATATATGAATTGAACGACGTATATCTCTGCTAAAAAAAAACTCAATTTTTACATAAAAACTCAAATAAAATTATACAGAAGGCAATGAGACCAATCCAAAAAGTATACATCGGCATCCATGTGGTCACAACAATTTGAAGGAGTAGACTCTACAAGACATAACGTCCAATACCCAATAAATATACTGATCAATAAAATGGTAAGAACTAACTTGGACATATACAAGTAATAGCTATCATCTTGTCGTCAAAACAACAAATAATTATAACATTGTTATTAGGTGTAATTGGCAAATAATTAAAAGAGAAGTCCCCAACTATATTACTATTGTAATTGGCAAATCCTCTTTGCGATAATGTGGGGGTTAAACTCCCAGTTAGGTAGTTGTTAATCACTTATCACTCCCTCCCCTTTTAGTATGGATCGGGTTGGGTTAGTTCACATGGGCGTTCCACCCGACTCCAACTTATCGGCAACCCTATCAAAATCGACCATAATACTTATTGGGCAATCAAAAGGAAGTTCGCTTGATTTTGTGTGCACATCCTCTCCTACGAGTGGTTGAGGTGTGTGTCGATGTTTATGAATTTTTTCTAGACTTTGTATGACTACAAAACATTCATGGTTGAAACATGACATTATTGTGATTAATTCGTAGCGACAAAGTTTAAGAAAAAAGTTCCTATACCTGTAGGCGAAAAAAATTAAGAGATAGATATGAAAGATATATTGTTTAATTTATGGTTCAAATTATTATTTTTCAAACCATGATGTCACGCCCCAGCACTTTGCCCGACCACGGGGGTCGAGCGAACGAGGCATTTGATCGCGGCAAAGGCCGAAAGGGACATCACGGGACTACCGGCAAGGTGGGAGACCTTGCCGCGCGCGCAACATATTACCCGGGGCGAGGCTCGGGTAACGCAGGGACTTACACGGGCGACGGCAAAGCCTTTGGGAATGGGAAGGTCGTCGGGGGGCACAAGGAGCGTCCCAAGGGCGGCTCCAAGTATTTTGATGCACCAAACAGGCCTTTAGAGGTTCCAAAGGACTCTAGGGGGTTCCACACGGGTCCTGAACGTTCAAGAGAGTTCTGGGAAGTTCCACATAGCTTCGGAAGGCTCAAGAAGAAGCTGGATGGGTCCATTTGAGGAGGCTTGTAGTATAAATAGATGTAGGGCTCATTTGTACAAATCAATCCAAGCATTTCCAAGTTAGAGAACATTCAAATAATTCCCAAGTTCTCTTGTGCACTTTCTTACTTTTTCCTTAGCAACTTTCTTAGCAACCCTACTTAGGGACTGGGTAAGGCTGATTTAGCCAATTCCGACGAAGGGGCGGAACCATCGCTAGACGCGTACATGGCTAAGTGATGCACGGTAACTTACGAGAAGTTTAAGTCCGTGACAGGTGGTATCAGAGCTCGAAAGGAATGGGGATATAATGTGGGGAGTTTGCGAATGAAAGTTGGCATGGCAACCGAACACGTGAGCTCAGAGGTGGAACACCACGTCAGGGAGGAGAACGTTTGGACCGTGCGTCGTGGAAAGAGCCGAACTCGGACCCGGGATGCTCTTGCGGAGGTGGAGACTCGATTCGGGAAAATCTAGCATAACTTGCAGATATTGGAGGGACTTGTGACGGATCAACTCGAGGGGTTCGAGAAGATCTACGTAAAAACCGATGAGAAAGTCGCTGAGCTGATGGATATGGTCTGTATCTTCCAGGAGAGCATCCTGGGATAAGAGCCGAGATGGTCGAGATACGGGACGATATATCCGAATGCAAGAAAGTTGTGTCTGGGGAGCTGGCACGAGCGGCATACTTATGCCGGTGAGGCAGCAACTCAAGGTTAGGGAACCGAGGGAATACGACGGTTTCTTAAAAATAACTGTAGGATTTGCAAACATTTATTATTAGCTCAAAACTTATTATCGAATGCGATAAGTAATAAAATAGCTCGAAAGCATTTATTATAAGCTCATAAGGTTTGTCATAAATGATGATGGAACATAGCGAAGGAGGTGACAGATTGTCTTAAAATCTTCTTAGTTAGGCTTCTATGGGCGAGGTTTATGGGAATTCTTGTTGCCTGCAACAGAACTGGTGCTGCTCTTAGCAATTTCTTCTGCAAGTCCCTGCTTCAACTTAAACTCAGCACGCGAAGCCTGAATCTCCTTGCTAAGTCGTTCTGCTTTCTTACGCAGCATTTCATTTATGCACATCATTTTAAAGTTCTCCACGTACAGTTCTGAGTTCTTCTTCTCCAAGTCCTTATTCTGATTCATCTGCAAATAAATACATGACAGGCATACATCAGAAGCTAAAATTCATTATGTAGAATGAAGCACATAAAACAATAATGTGTATTATTAACATGTGTGCGTATGTATTTACATGCTTGTATGTGAATGTGTGTGTAGTATTAGGGAAATTGAGGTTTTAGCAGGAACTGACTTGTTAGTCTAAGCAGTACTCTGAAAATTGAAATTGGGGAAGCTGATTGTGTGTTCCTTAAATGTAAATTATACGTGTATATATACTGTGTAGAATATAGATATGCTACACAAACATCAAGCACGAGAAAATGACCGTATGAAAAACCTATCTGTAAAGCCCTATTTTTATCTTTTGCTCATGCGAAAAGACATGCCTAAATGCTTTAACCGTTGAGTTATACTTGGTTTTGAGTGATAACTTGTTTTTTTAGGCCTTGTAAAAGTGTGAATTTAAAGTAAACAGGACAGGGATCAGTTCGGAAGTTAATGTACATAGGAAGATTAGTGAAGGACACGACGCAATTGTGTCAGCTCAAACATGTGTTTCTGAGGTAAAGTTGTTACTTTTGTATGTAATCCTTTATGGCTGTATTCTAAAAGAAGCAACATTTTACTAACAAAAACTTACAGCCGAATCAAGTATATTTTTTAATCATAATGTGGAAATTAAAGGTCTAAATTATAACTGATTTCGATGTTCTTATTTTCTACTCGATGGTCTGTTCATTACTAGTCTCTTCTTAACTGAGGGATTGAATTCGTCATGTTTCCATTGCTTTTAGTATTCAGTTTTATGTTTCTTTTACTGAATATATTAAAGTTATAACTAGATTTCCTAACCTCCCAATATAGCAC
Organism: Penstemon eatonii; assembly: GCA_038501285.1. NCBI lineage: Eukaryota > Viridiplantae > Streptophyta > Magnoliopsida > Lamiales > Plantaginaceae > Penstemon > Penstemon eatonii. The sequence goes on from CM076714.1 coordinate 48,290,501, forward strand.
ATAGATTCACCTTAAAGATGGAGCTGAACACCCTACCTCTCACAGTCTCACTAGAGCACATAGATTGCCACTGTTGAATTGTTGGTTCTCGGTTAAACTGGTTGAATTGGCTAATTTAATCTGGTTACAGAAACTATGGTTAAAACTAGTTACCTTGGCCTCTCAAGAAATCACATAGATTACCATGGGGAAATTTTAATTCGCCATACTTGAACTATCGTGTGATTGGGAATACTTTTAACAGAGTGACCAATCACAAACATGTGATATACTAGTCTTGTAATTGGGTGGGTACAGCAAAATGATGGGTCTCGGTTAAACTAATTCTGGTTTCGTACTGATTAAAGCTAGTTACATTAACCTCTCAAGGTAGCCCATAGATTGTCATCTGAAAATTCTAATTGGCCTCACCTAAACTATCTTGTGCTTAGGTAAATTTTTTGGAGTGACTAATCACCAACACGTGATGTACTTCATTTGTAATAGTTTGGATGCAACAAAGTGATGGGGCCTCGTTTAAACTGGTTTTGGTTTTGAAAAACAGAAGAAACTAGTTTCATTAACCTCTCAAGGAAGCCCATAGATTGCCACGAGAAAATTCTACTTTGCCGCCTAAACTATCTTGTGATTGGGTAATTTTTTAGGAGAATGACAAATCACAAACATATGGTATTCTTGTCTTGTAATTGTAATTAGGTGAGTGCAGCGAAGTGATGGCTTTTACCTAAACTGATTCTGGTTTCAAAACAGATAAAACGAGTTACCTTAACCTCTCAAGGAAGCTCATAAATTTCCACGGGGAATTTTGGGTGGCCCTACCTAATCTATTTAGTGACTGGGTTAACTTTAAGCAGAGCGACCAATCACAAAATATTGATACACTTATCCTGTAATTAGGTGGTGCAACGAGGTGATATATAGGTACAACTTACAAAACTATATTTGAATTTCATGCAATGACTACTTTCTTGTTTTTACTCAAACATCGATTGCCTGACTGAAGATCTTTTATGACATTATGTTTTACATTAACGGAAAATAGTGAATCAAGAATAAAGATTTAAACATGATTTAGTATTACATATAAAGGATGTTACATTTATACTTCATATCTTGTCTTAATGGACATTGAGGAATCTTAATATTCTTTTGGTTGCTATACATATGTAATTATTATTTGTTAAAATTATTGGCAAGTATTTCTATATGTATATTGCCTTACATAGTGGGTAAGTAGTGTTCGGTAATTTAATTATGATAAATTCAGACATCTTTGTACCATAAAAATAAGGCATATGCATGTACTTGATTCTATGATTTTATTAACAATTGAGTGCTATATTTATATTTCTCAATTATAAAACCAAAAAAAAAAAAAAAAAACATTAATGCATGTACTAACAAAAATACAGACAAACACACATGGAAACACAAAGAAATAGTTTAGCAGCAATTCTCATATTCATACTAAAGTTTGGTTAACAGACCACTCAGACTACCAAATTTAATATACTTCACATATATTGCACATATAAATGAGGCAATAACTTCATAAATTTCAATTCACGAAAAGAAAAAAGATGTCTACATCAAACAATTATTTTCAAGTCGGGGGATTCTTTGTAATTTTCTAATTGATGTGTTGTACCTAAAGTAAAACATGATTTTTACATCCCTTTCAAATATTCAGATCATGTTTAATATTTTCAACTTTTTGAATTATCTTCAAAAGAGGATTTTTTGCACTTTACACCCCCGAAACAAGGGAAATAGGTACTTTGCGCCTTCGAAACTTAGATTTAGCACTTTGCACCCTCGAAATATGAAAAATGCAGCACTTTGCACCTTCGTTTATTTTCAAGCAAAAATTCAAGGGCAAAATAGGCAATTCATTAGTATTGGCACTTTGCACCCTCAAAACTTGAGAATCCCCAAAATAAAATTAGCACTTAACACCCTCTATTTAAGAACAAATCAGCAAGTTTAACCCCGAAATATAATAAATGGGCACTTTGCACCCCAAAACACAAAATTAACACTTAACACCCTCAAATTTAAAAAACCCAAACCCCTCTTTTTTCGTCAAAGTTGACTATCGGAGTGAAAAAAATTTAAGACAAAATAGGAAATTCATTTTTTTACTTAAATTTTGCAAAATACATTTATAAATACTCGAATACTCATTTCTCTCTCCATCTTTCTTTTCAACAATATAACCATAAATAACTAAATAAAGTACAAGTAAACTTCTCGAAGACCCATTGTCTACAGCAACATATCAAAGACGATAAATAATTACCTATTTTGCCTTTAAAAAGTTCACCTTAATGGTCAACTTTGCCGGAAAAAATGAGGGGTTTGAGTTTTGGGTGTTAAGTGTTAATTTTGTATTTTGGGGTGCAAAGTGTCAATTTATTGTGTTTCGGGGGTGCAAGTTGTTAATTTGTTCTTAATTAGGGAGTATTAGGTGCTAATTTTATTTTGGGGAGGGGCAAAGTGCCAAAGATTTACAATAGAATTACCTATTTTTCCTTTGAGTTTTTGCTTGAAAATAAAAGAGGGTGCAAAGTGCTATACTTTTCATATTTTGAGGGTGCAAAGTGCTAAATCTAAGTTTTGAGGGTGCAAAGTGCTTATTTCTTATGTTTTGGGGGTGCAAAGTATAAAAAACCATTCAAGAGAAACACATTAGAAAGAGAGGGTCATAAAACATAATTTAAGAATGAAATCTGGATAAATTCTTATGAGATGTTTTAGTTCTAGTCCAAAAAATTTATATCCTTCACTCAAAAAATTCTAATTATTTCAATATATCACAAATACCAACATTAAATAAAACCAAATATTTTCTATATTCTTAAATTCATTAAATGTCAACATTACCACACATTTTCCAATACTTTAAAACGGAACTAAACTATATTAATTCTTTTTTGAAACACATTCACCCATTTTGAAAAGAAATGAGTTGGATGTGCCACTTTCCTTCACCGTACATAATCCATGTGTCAAAATAGGATAGAAGTATCAGATTAAATAAAGCAGAAAAGATAAATAAATCCATAGCATATAAGATACATCATACATGCATGAATCTACATTAGACAACTCTTCATGTTTATTTTTTCAGTGCTTTAAAGAGTCCACAAGAGTTGTGAAAAAGCAATTAGACACAATTGGGCTTATTTAGCCAATCGAACGCAGCCTAACAAAAAAGAAGAGAGACTTTCTTTTATGGTCTCTTTATTATCTAATAAAGAAAAGTTCGAAGATTTTAAACCCACATATGCAAACAAAATAAAAAATATATATATAAAAAAAAGGAATTATCAAAATAAAATAATGCTTATTAAACTTTTCCAACACTATCTCTCACCTTTGGGTTTTTCATGTAAACTCCATATGAAGTGCATAATATGTAATTTATTTCATTGTGATCTAAAAATAGGCGCGCATATTATTTCTCCGCCTGCTATTTATTATAATGAGTGTCTTAACTTCCTCTGGATATGTTGTCATATGCTTCAAAATATGACCGAAACTTTATTTTAATGTAAAAAAATGATTAATTTAATTAATCCTATATTGACAAAATATAGCAGATAATTTATTCCTTGTGGTATTGTTTAATGGACATTTTACTTCCATGTTATATTGGAGCTCTTGAATACTATTGTGCTATTAATTAATAGACACTTTACCTTCATATAAAAAAGAAAAAGCAAAACCCAAGAGGTAAACAATGTTGTTCTTTTACAAAAACACATGGGTTATCTTGCCATTTTATTTATTCCTAGTATAAGGAGTAAACTGCCATTTAATAATAATATGTAAAGTTAATTTGCTATTTATTCTCCCCAAAATTTTTTTTTTTAGATTCCCAAGGTTAAACCAATTTCGAGGCGGATTGAACACATTAAGTGGGTACCTCTCCCAACAGAGATTCAAACCTGAGTCCGCTACTTTATAATGACTAATCTCTTCCACTAAACCAATCATATTGATCTCCCCAAAATTTTATGTGTTGTACTCTTGTTGTTATAGCTAAAAAACAAACTTACCCCTCTAATAGGTAATTATTTTAGTATCACCTTTTTAGTAAATCACATATGCACATTTTTTGAGTGAAAGGTGAAGTGCGTCTTGCAATAAGAAGTTCAAAGCTCAATAGTTGATTAAATTTTTTATTAGGTTTGAGCACGGCTAGCTGTTAGTGGAGCGGATTTTAATTCGAGTTCAGCCCGATTTATTTGGATTATAATTTCATCAAAGATTTGGTGAATCTGATTCGATTATAAAGATTTGTAAAATTTAAATTCGGCCTGATTTATTGGAATTATAATTTGATCAAAGATTCAATGAATCTGATTCGATTGTAAAGAAATTAAATCTGAAATACGTGGAGTGAATATGAATTTAGGTATATCCGATCCATTAAAGATTTGTATCTAACAACACACCAACACACACACACTATATATATATATATATATATATATATATATATATATATATATATATATATATATGATATCTTATAAATATAAGAAAAAATTAAATTATGAATATGAGTATAAGTTTTTTGAGAATGTTAGCTAAAATAAATAAAATCGTTAAAGTTAACAAACTTTTTCAGGAAAAAATATTGGTGTAATTTTTTTAAGTGAAGGTTGGAGTCAAGAAATTTAAATCCAAGCAGTATCCGGATCCAATCCAAAATAGTTGGAGACAGATCTGGATCAAGCCTAATCCGATCAATTGACAGCCCTCTGTATGAGTTTGAATTAGACGTGGGAGTTCTTAAAATCATCTTGAACTAACTCAAGAAAATTACATTTTTTCTAAAAATATAAATACAACTTTTGGCCAACGATGTTAGAAACATATAGTTTCATAATCTGGACTTGAATATGTGTAATCTGAATATTGAATTCTTGAAGAAAATATGAAAGAAAAATTGTATTCTTTACTTCAGAAAAAAAAATAACTGTGTATGTACATTGCAGGGTTCGAACCCTATTTATGCAAATGAAAGTCGGTGCCAGTACTAAGTTGCTAAACTAACTTAACTAACACTAAAACCGTGAAAAGATAAAAATACAACTTTAAAAATAAAACTAATATACAGGGAAAATAAATAGACTAAATAAAATCCCAATCCCTAAAATCCTAAATTAGAAAACTTGAGACTACGAACGAGGCTTCAATGGAAGATGCTTGTAGACTGCTTGTTGCTGATGGAATTGCTCCAATACCCCCCCCCCCCCCTCAAGATGGACGATGAAGATCGAGGAGAGCCATCTTGGATAACAGGGCTGAAAAACGAGGTAAGGCTAAAGCCTTAGTGAAAACATCTGCTAGTTGCTTTTCTGTAAAGATTGGCATTAATTTGATTTTCTTGCAATTGATGAGTTCCCTAATGAAATCACGGTCTATTTCGATGTGTTTGGTCCGTTCATGAAAGATAGGTTTGTTAGCAATGTGAATTGCAGACTGATTATCACATAATAGGACTGTAGGAGATGAAATAGGACACTGTAAATTCATTAGGATTTGTTGAATCCAGACCACTTAACTAGATGCACTTGCTAAAGCACGATATTCTGCCTCAGCACTTGACTTAGAAACAGTAAGTTGCTTCTTGGACTTCCAGGATATGAGAGAATCTCCTAGGAACATACAAAATCCTGTAGTGGATCTCCTTATATCTTTACATGATGCCCAGTCTGCATCAGCATAAGAGTTAATAGTTAGAGAGGAATGAGATGTATAAAATAAACCCTTACCTGGATTAGACTTCACATATCTAAGGATATGATTAACAGCTTGCATATGAGGAACTCTAGGATTAGACATAAACTGACTGAGTTTGTGAACTGCAAAAGTGATATATGTTCTAGTTATTGTTAAATACAATAACTTTCCAATGAGTCTCCTGTATGTTGTACTATCTTCCAAAGGTTCTCCATCTTCTGAACTAAGTTTCATTTGGATCCATAGGTAGGCTTAATGGTTTGGAACCCAAATAACCTGTTTCATCTAAAATTTGCAAGGCATATTGCCTTTGATTCAAACAAATACCTTTAGAAGATCTGGCTATTTTCAAGCCCAAAAAATACTTTAAAGAACCCATGTCTTCAAGTTTAAATTTACCCTGTAAGAAATTCTTTAAAGTAGTAATAAGATGAACATTTGGTCCAGTTAATACAATGTCATCAACATATAAAAGTAATGCTATAAAGCAATCATTGCTGCCCATAGTAAATAAAGAATTGTCAGACTTGGACTCTTCAAAACCAAATTCTAAAAGAGAACTAGTAAATTTAGCATTCCACTGTCTGGATGCTTGTTTTAAACCATATAAGGACTTTTGTAATTTACAAACAAGTGGAATAGGTCCATTAGGCTTTTGAAAACCTAAAGGTAAATCCATGTAAATTTCTTCATCTAAATCACCATATAGAAAAGCATTATTAATATCTAGTTGATAAAGACCCCAATTTTTAGAGGCTGCCACAGCTAAAACAATTTTAACAGTAACTAGTTTAGCTACAGGGGAAAAAGTATCATTATAATTTATTCCCTCTCTTTGAGTGTACCCCTTAGCAACTAGTCTAGCTTTATACCTATCCACTGACCCATCAGGTTTTCTTTTGATCTTATACACCCACCTACAACCAATAGAGGATTTTCCGGGGGTAATGGGACAATTTGCCATGTTTGTGTGTCCTCTAAGGCTTTTATTTCAGATGCCATTGCATCTCTCCAGTGCTGTTGTCCAACAGCTTGAAACTAATATTCAGGCCTAATTTCAGAAGATATGTTTAAAATGAAGGATCTATAAGTAGGAGATAAACTGTCATAATTAACAAAGTTGCATAAAGGATACATAGTACTAGTATCAGGCATATTAAAATTATGTAATAAACTACAATGATAGTCATAAAGATAAGAGGGAGGTTTAGTGACCCTAGTAGATCTTCTTAAGGAAATATCAGTAGAAGGATTAGTAATGTAATTATGTTCTGTAGGGGAAGGTATATAATCAGGATCAGAAGTGGGGGAGAAATAAGTGTAAGGATCAGAATCAACTATATGATCAGGTATAGGAAATAAGTTGGTTGTAGAAGATGTATGTGTAGGACTGTTGGTAGGATGATTATGAAATGGAAAGATATCTTCATGAAAGGTAACATCCCTAGATATAATAACATCATTAGTTTGGATATCCAATAATTTGTAACCCTTTATTCCAGAAGGATATCCCATAAAAAAAACAGGCTCTTGCCCGAGGTTCAAATTTAGTTCTGCCCTTCTTTAAAGTAGAAGCAAAGGCTAAACAGCCAAAAGTTTTAAAATAGTGATGATAATCAACATCTTTTTGAAAAAGCTTTTGAAAGGGGGACTTAAAATCCAGATTTTTAGAAGGGAATCCTATTAATAAGATATGCTACAGTAGATATACATTCAGTCCATAGGGTAATATGTACTCTAGTTTCAAAAAATAGAGCCCTAGCAACATTAAGTAGATGTTGATGCTTTCTTTCAATAATAGAGTTTTGTTCAGGGGTCTCAACACAAGAATATTGATGAATAATGCCAAGTTCTTGAAACAAATTAGTGAAACTAAGTTCAGGGGCATTGTCACTGCGAAATGTCTTAATAGTACAGTTAAACTGATTTTTAACCATAAAAATGAAATTAGGAATGGTTTTTGTAATATCAGACTTGTGAGATAAAAAAAAAAGATCCATGTAAACCTAGAAAAGTCATTGATGGGGGCTATTTTACACCCCGTATAACGCTCGGAGCGACAAGATGATACTCGGTCAACTTGACCAGGAGACTGATTCGCTAAACTACCTTTCGATCCGACCTGAGATATCTCTTCTTAGCGATCAGACCGAAGTCCGAGTTCAAGAAGGATCAAATACCCCGAGTCCTAATAGGATTATGTTTCCTTGTATAGCTAGGGTTAGTATTATATAAATAGCTAGCTCTACATTGTATAAAAAGACAACAATTCAGAACTTACGCCTCCATACTTGGGCAATCTGATAATAAATTTATAGAAAAGCTTTTGTTATACTATATTCAATATTCATCATTTGGTGTTCATATTTGCTCTTTACATATTGTTCTTTCTTGAGATTGATCCATCCAGAATAAAGTAACTAGGCCCTATAATACATATAATCTAACCCCGTAAACCTCAATTATTGATTTAATTAAACCCTACGAAAAACGGTTAAATCAGTCATCAACTAGAGTAGCAAAGTATCTAAACCAGTGTGAGAAACAGTATGAAAAGGTCCCCACAAGTCACAGTGAATAAAATCAAAAACAGAACTAGATGTGGTAGTTGAAGTAGGAAAAGGTAATCTTTTATGCTTAGCCAGAGGGCAAATAGTACATGGTGAATTATTACAACTACTAGAACTATGTAAACATAAATCCTCTTTAATCCAAGCCATAGATTTGTAAGGTAGATGCCCTAGTCTTTTATGCCATGTGGTGGAGGAAACCTTATTGCAGTGAGCATGAGTACTGATAATAGGAGAATTTAAGTCCAAAATGTATAGTCCTTGTAGCATTCTACCCTTTCCAATTATCCTCTCTTGTTTGTCCTGGATGAGAAAGGATGTGGAAGTAAAATTAATAACAAATGTAGTTAAGTGTAATAGCTCACTGACATAAATCAAATTAAACTTGAAATCTGGAATGTAAAAGACATTATGTAAAATGAATTTAGAATTAAGAGTAATAGAACCTAATTCTGGAACAGTATAACTGGAATTGTCAAGAAGAAAAACTTTAGTATTAGTAATAGGAGAAAGAGAAGAAAAAAGAGATTTATTATTACAAATATGCTTGGATGCTCCTGAATCCAAAATCCAATTGTTAAAAAAGAACTGAAAATCAAAGGTATTTGTGTTAGAACAGATACCTGAAACACATGAAACATGAGCTTGATCAGCAGGTTGGGTATGAGACTGTTGAGATGTGAGAGACAGTTGGTTGGAGAACAAGCTCATTAGTTGTTGACATTGGTCAGCATTAAGACTTTGCAGTAGAGAGTTCATAGGGTGTGCCATGGAGGAATTAGGATGAGAATCATTGGTAGAGTAGGATCCAGTGTGTTGATGTGCCAAGGAATCATCAAAAACTTGATTAACAGCATTCTGAGAGGAATAAGTATTCTGTTTTGGTTTTGGTTGATAACCAATAGGATATCCATGCAATTTGTAGCACTTATCAATAGTGTGACCTGGAATATTACAATGGCTGCATATATGTTTTTCTTTCTTCTTAAAAGATGGATTGAAAACAGGGGTGGTGGGGGATTAGTTTGGTTGTTAAAGGGTGGCTGTTTGAACTGATTGTATGGGCATTTTTGTTGATTCTGGGAATTGAAGGATTTGGTAGCAAAAACCATAGAATTGGAGAGATCAGTATTAGATCTTTGTCCAACAAGTTTTAGTCTCTCAGCTTGTGTGGCAAGAGAGAAAACTCTACTTATAGGGGGCAAGGGATCCATGATCAAAACTTGTTCTCTTAGGGTATCAAAGGAAGAATTCAAACCCATTAAAAAGGACATAACATATTCTTCTTCATGATTGTCACAAATCTTTTCTGCATTGCCACAATTTGAAGGGCAAGAAACCATTGCTGGCCTATAAATTTGTAGTTCATCCCATAGGGATTTAAGTCTAGTGAAGTAAACATTTACAAATTGTGTTGGATGAAGATGAAGATGAAGTGCTATGAAGATAAGAAGATAAGGGAAGGTTTTGATGATTTCCAAAACGTCAAAATCAGCTAAGTATGGAAAGCTTAGGTTCCTTAGAAGAATTTTGACCAAGTAAAGAAGACAACAGAAGAGTCCAAAATTCTAAGCCCAGAAGACTACTGATCTTATGCTGAAACAGCAATCAGAAGGGTAGGTCATCAGCTGACTCAAATCAGATTAGTTCAGAGTTTGATCAGCAGAGTATCTATCAGCAGGGTTGCTTCGATCAGCAGAGTAGAAGAGATCAATGAGATAGTCCAACGGTAATAAATGCACCTGGTGTAATAAATGCTGGAAGAGAAGGGTAGTAATGGCAAATGATTGAAGATTATTCTCGGAGCAGCAGAGTGCATTTAATGCAGCTACAGGAAAGTACAGAAGAAAAAGTACTGTAGCAGGGAGCCGTTCTGGATTTGGGCTAAAGGCTATGGATTTGATTTGTGACTTCCTTCAACGGTCATATTTTCAAATCCAAGTATAAATAGAGCTGATTTCAACGAGCGAGACACACAACAACATTCTGAGATTTTGTTTTCGAAGCAGAAATTTTTCTAAGTCTCAAGAAGCTCAAGAACAGCTCACTCGTCTGGTGAAGTCATCTGTTGACAGAAACCAAGTTGAAGCCAAATAGAAAATACTTTCTGAGTGAAATTGTATTAGCTGAGTGTTGTGCAGAGTTTAGATCCATCTTTGTGAGTGATCTAACTTCAGAGGATAGGTTTTCTGAGAGATTTCCTATTGTGAGCTTACAGCCTTCTCATTTGTTGTTTAGGTGTAAGTGGAGAAATATTGTAAACTTAGTGTTTATAGTATAACCCAGAATCTAAGTGATCTGGAAGAGTGGACTAAAGGATTTTTATCCATATAACCACTATAAAAAAAAATTTGTGTTATCTGTGCATTTAAGTTTTCTTACATATTTTGAAGTTGCATAAATTAACACTTTGAAAGTTTTGATTAAAGATTTTAAAGAAGTTTAAAACTAGGGATAAAATCTTTTAAAGACTTAGTCTACTTGTGAAAAACACTTTCAAACATCCGCCGCAAGTATACTCTTGATAAAACTGATTTTGTTGAAATCAGCTAAGTTACTATAAGAAAAGTGGTCAATCTGCTATTCAAGATTTATTCACGATCAGCATAGTCAGCTTACTGTTCTTCATAAGCTTAGTCTGCTGACAGACGATTGAAAAGTTTTTAAGTCTAAAAATTTTCAGAGGTCTATTCACCCCCCCTCTAGACCTCATCTGACCACTTGGGACCAACAAGTGGTATCAGAGCAGGTGGTTCATTAGAATCAGCTGCCTGATCAACGAGCTTGATCCAAGTGTTTTTCAATGGTTTTCAAAACTTTTCAAAAGAGCATCTTTTTGAAAAATGGATTGTATCAGCCATGTTCCCCACATTGCTGGTATGTCTTTTGAAGACTGGAAAATCAGGATGGAGATTTTTCTAGCTGCTTATAATGATAACATGTACACATGTATCATAAAAGGTCCATTCAGATTCACCAAGACGATAAAGATCAATGAAGTTGACACCGTGGTGGAGAAAGACTTGCATGAGATGACAGCCGAAGAAATAAAGTTGTTCTATCTTGACAAAGTCGGAAGATTTATCATGACTAAAGCCCTGGATAATGATCGGTTTGATAAAGTCAAACATTGCAAAACTGCAAAGGAGATGTGGGACAAAGTCAGAGACATGAGCGAAGGAAACGACGCCATTAAAGAGCATCAGCTGAGTGTTGCTCTGGAAAAGCTGGATAACTTCAAAATGAAGTCTGGAGAGACCATTGATCAGATGGATACTAGATTCACCAGAACACTAAATGAAGTTTTAAAGCTTGGAAAAACCTTCACGGATAAAGAGATAACCATCAGAGTACTGAAGGCTTTACCTCCGAAATTCAACATGAAGGTGACAGCGATGGAAGAATCAAGAGATTTGGGAAAAATCTCTCTTACAGAGCTGTTCTCAGTACTCAAGGCATATGAGTATAAACTGCCAAGAATGGGAATTGAAGAAACCTCAACTTCAGGACCCACAGCTGCCTTAGTCGCTGCTGAAAATCCCAGAAGACCAGCACAGAAAAGCAAAGAAGTGGACTCATCTGATGAAGCCACATTACTCAACAAAAAGGAGTATACAGCTGGAGATGTAGCATTGCTAATAAACAATTTCAAGAAGTTCTACAAAAGAAAAATGAAGAACAAATACAACAATGCTTCTACTTCTAAACCTAACTTTTCTTCTCAAGATAAGGATGATTCTAAAGCCAAACTAATGTGTTATAACTGCAGGAAATTGGGACACTTCATCAAAGACTGTCCATATCCAAAAGCAGAGAAATACACTGAAGAAGAAAAGAGAATCAGAAAAGAAAGAAAGCATCAGAGAGGCAAGGCAATGGTAGCTGAAGCAGAAAAGCTGACTGCTATCTACTCATCTGAATCAGACTCAGACACTTCTGATGATGAATCTTCTGATGAAGAGAAACCTGCTCTCCTCTGCCTGATGGCCAAGGAATCTGATGACTCTGAGGATGAGGTAACTACTCTTGATAATGAATTATTTAATTCATTTGAACAAATGATGCTTAACAATACTGGTATTGCTGAAGCATATAAAAAGCTTAAGGAAGAGATGATATTGCTAAAAGAGCAAAACAGTTCACTGAAACTCACAGCTGAAAAGCCAAGAGAATCAGTTGAATATAAAAAGCTTGAGCAAGAACATGAATCTCTGAAAGCTGAATGTGAAGTTTATAAAGGAAAAATCATGGAACTTGAAAAAGTTATTGAGTCTCATGAAAAATCATCTGTTGCATCCACTCATATGTCTAGTAAACAGAAGATGCCTTTAGAACAAGATAAGCTAGAATTGAATCATACTGAAAAATTTATATCTGCTGACAATAGTAAGGTCATTCTGTATGTTCAAACTACTAAACCTGCTTCACCTGAGAAAGTGTTAAAGGAGACAAAAACTCCTAAGGCTAAAAAGAGCAAAGAGCCTAGTGTAGGTAAACAGACTAGTAAGACCAAACAGCAGAGTCCTACGAAGTCTGCTAATAAAGCTAAAATGAATCAGACTAGTGGTAAAACTAAGTCGTCTGTTAATGAGCAAGCCTCTAGTAAACCAAATAAGCATGAGAATAAGAGAAATCAAAATGCTTGGTATGGAAATGAGTCTTATTATGTGCAACCTGCTGCATATCCTCCTATGTATCATGCACCTCAATTTCCAACTTACTATGCACCATATTCTGCTCATCCAATGCATGCATATCCTGCTTATCATGCACCTTACCCTGCTTATGAACATTTTCCTTATCATACTGATCATCAACCTGACTTATCTGCTGAATATGATAATGATAAAACTGTTCAAGCTCCTGTCAAAACTCAGAAGCCTAAGAAGCCTAAGACAACAACATCTTGGGTTGTCAAAGGTGGAACTAATCCTTCAGGACCCTCTCAATAGGGGTACCTAAAACAATTTTATTTTTGTTTTGTAGGTTAGGATTAGGAGTAGGAGTAAAGTAGAGAAGATTTGGTATTTGGACAGTGGTTGTTCAAGGCACATGTGTGGAAGCATACATGAGCTGACTGATGTTGTTGCTGTGGATGGTCCAAAGGTTACTTTTGGAGACAGGAAAGAAGGCAAGATTGTAGCTAAAGGAAAATTAATCAAAGGAAACATAGAGATATCTGACGTCTCATATGTTAAAGGCCTAAAGTACAACCTGCTGAGCATAAGTCAATTTTATGACAAAGGATATTCAGTCATCTTCTCAACAGATAAGTGTTATGTTGAACAGATTGGTACAAAGAAGGTAATTTTATCTGGAAGACGACAAGGAAATGTCTACATAGTCGACTGGAATTCTGCTGACAAGAATTCAAGTATTTGTTTGGTAGCATCAACACCAAGTGAAGTAAGTTGGCTGTGGCACAAAAGAATGAATCATTTAAACTTCAAGACCATAAACAGATTGATAAAGAATGATTTGGTAGAAGGGATTCCAAAGACAGTCATGAGCAAATATAAGCTATGTGACGCATGTCAGAAAGGGAAACAAATCAAGTCATCGTTCAAAAGCAAGAAGCACCAATCTTCTGATAGAATCTTGGAGCTGCTACACATGGACTTATTTGGACCCATTGATCCAGTCAGCAATGGTGGAAAGAAATATTGCCTAGCTGTTGTGGATGACTATTCAAGATATACTTGGGTGATCTCCATGAAGAAGAAGAGTGAAACCAAGGAACATCTTACTAATCTGATAGAACTGATCCAGAATGAGAAAAGCATAAAAATATTGAAGATCAGATCAGATAGAGGGACAGAGTTCACAAACTCTACTGTTGAAGAGTATTGTAACATCAAAGGAATACATCATGAGTATTCAGCTGCTAGAACCCCTCAACAGAATGGTGTTGCTGAAAGGAGAAACAGAACACTAAAGGAAGTTGTCAGAACTATGATAGCTGAAGCTAAGCTGCCACAAAGATTTTGGGCAGAAGCAACAAATACAGCCTGCTTTACCCAGAACAGATGCATGATCAACAAAAATCAGAACAAGACTCCATATGAAGTTTGGAACAATAGGAAGCCAAACATTCATTACTTCAAAAATTTTGGTTGTAAATGCTTTGTGTTAAATAATGGGAAAAATCACCTTACTGCATTTGCAGAGAAGGCTGATGAAGTTGTTTTTGTAGGATACTCTACTGTTAGTAAGGCTTATAGAGTTTTTAAGAAAAGAACATTGCTAATAGAAGAATCCATTCATGTAGTATTTGATGAGCCAAATCAATCTTCTGAAAAGAATCAAAGTACTAATCAAGATCTGTCTACTGATTTACAGAAGTTGGATGTTGGAAAGAATGAAGAATATGTACCCATCATACTACCTAATCTCAATTCAGCTGCTAACTCAAGTGCTGTTCAAAATCACAGTGCTGATTGTCTAACAGATGAGTTGCAAACAGCTGACAGACCAGAGACTGTTCAACAGACAAGAACTGTTCAACAGACTACTACTGAATCTCCAACAGTAGTGTTGCAAGATCAAAACAGAGGACAATATCCAGACCTACAACCTGATCTCAGATGGCTAAGGAATCACCCACCAGAGTTAGTGATTGGTGATCCCCTGGATAGAGTAAAGACAAGAAGAGCTGATGCACAAGATACTATGTTTGTCAGTTTTCTATCACAAATAGAGCCTAAACAAATTGAAGAAGCTCTCAGTGATTCCTTCTGGATTGAAGCTATGCAAGAAGAGTTGAATCAATTTGAAAGGAACGAAGTATGGTACTTAGTTCCAAGACCAAGTCATCAAAGAGTAATTGGCACTAAATGGGTTTTCAGAAATGAAATGAATGAAGATGGTGTTGTCATCAGAAATAAAGCAAGATTAGTGGCCAATGGTTATTGTCAAGAAGAAGGAATTGAATTTGATGAAACATTTGCACCAGTAGCAAGACTTGAAGCAATAAGACTGTTTCTTGCCTATGCTGCTTACAACAACTTCACTATCTATCAGATGGATGTGAAGTCAGCATTTCTCAATGGAGAATTGCAAGAAGAAGTGTATGTTGAACAACCGCCTGGATTTGAAGCTTATCAACTAGAAGACAAGGTGTATCGTCTGAAGAAAGCCCTCTATGGACTGAAACAGGCTCCAAAAGCATGGTATGATACCCTATGTGATTTTCTTTTAATTAAAGGATTTCGTAAAGGTAAGGTAGACAAAACCTTGTTCACAATAGAATGGGAGAATCATATATTAATTGAGCAAATATATGTAGACGATATTATTTTTGGTTCAACTAACCAACAGATGTGTGACAAGTTCTCCAAGCTCATGCAGAACAAGTTCGAAATGAGCATGATGGGTGAACTCAATTATTTTCTTGGTTTGCAAGTTAGACAGTTGCCTGATGGAATATTCATCAACCAAGCAAAATACACACGAGATCTGTTTAAGAAATTTGGTATGGAAACTAGCTCCACTGCTACTGTTCCAATGTCTACTAGTCTTCGTTTGGATAAAGATGAAGATGGCAAATCAGTAGACATAACCAAATACAGAGGCATTATTGGGTCACTGTTGTATCTAACAGCCAGCAGACCTGATATCATATACTCTGTTGGGGTTTGTGCGAGATTTCAATCAAATCCTAAGGAATCTCATCTCTTAGCTGCCAAGAGAATTCTGAAATATATTAAGGGAACTCAAGATTTGGGATTGTGGTATCCTAGAGAATCTGGATTTGAGCTTATTGGATATTCAGATTCAGACCTAGCTGGTTGCAAAATTGATAGGAAAAGAGCACAACAGGTGTCTGTCAATTTTTGGGTAGTCGTCTGATCTCATGGATGAGTAAGAAGCAAACTTCAGTCTCTATATCTACTGCTGAAGCTGAGTATATAGCTGCTGGAGCTTGTTGTGCACAGATACTTTGGTTGAAGCATCAACTAGAAGATTACAATATCAAGATCAGTGGAATTTCAATCTACTGTGACAATACAAGTGCAATATTTCTTACTCAGAATACTACAAGTCATTCAAGGACTAAGCATATTGAGATGAAGCATCATTTCATTAGAGATCATCTGGAAAAAGGGAATGTTATGATTGAGTATGTTCATACAGACAATCAGATAGCTGACATTTTCACCAAACTTCTAAGTGAAGTAAGGTTTTCAACTCCAACAGCTGAACTAGGACTACTGAATTTGGATGCATAAGCTGAGGGGGAACTTATCAGAAGACTGAAGTTCATCAGCATAGTCATTCGTGACTATATTCAAGGATTAACTCTCAACAGACTAGTTAACTTATGAATTCTTAAAGTCAGGGGGAACGTGTAAGACTAGCGGTACTTCTGATTAAAAGATGAAATTAGTTAATGACAGTTAGTTGAAGTTACGTTATCAGAAGATATGTTCTTAATTCTTGAAGATTGAAGATCAAATTATCTTGCTGGATTGACAAACAGCAGAGGAAGATTACTAGCTATTGGCTTTCTCTAGTAATATCAGATAACAGATCACTCGTCTGCCAGATAAGTAAACTCTACTCATCTGATACATTATATAAGCATGGTCATAAATCGCATCTTTTGAAACACGCTTTTATAAGTAACAGATAAGTGGCGATAGAGTTTCCCGCCCATCTGACATTAATTTAATATATTTGAAGTCCGCAATTCTCACCCGCACGATTTAAAAACTGTCAGATCAATCTTACGGCTCTCATTTATCACGATAACCAAAATTAAAAGAAACGTATAAAATCCGATCTGAACAGATTAGTCGACTTACGCACACAAAATTCCCAAATTCTCTAACTCTCTAAGCTCTCTGTTTTCTAGCTCTCAGTTTTCTACAGATTTACATCACTTAACCTCAAAATGGCTATTGCTGAAGGAAGATTCTTAAGCTACGACAAGTTCTACTCATCTGGTACTGATCTGATGAGGGAAATAATGGATAAAATCAAGGAATCATCCCTGGTACCCCCTCTTAGAGGCTCATGAGGATCGTGTATATCTGGACGATGTTGAACACTTCTACAAAACCAGAAAATTCAATGGTGATAAGACTACTATGACTGCCACTATTGGGGGTAAAAAGATTTGTATATCTGCTGCTGTTATAAGTGAAGTGTATGGGCTGAAAAACGAAGGAGGAGATGTGACAGACCTAGGGTCTGAGAAAGAGGAGGAATTCGGGAGAATTTGTGCCAAGGAGGGAGAGGAGATGACAGGAACTCTGATGAAGACTCAGCTGAAGGATGAGTATCAGAGGTTCGCTGACATAATTGCGAAGGTGCTGGACTGCAGCACAAGTTCTTTGGATGGATTACCCAGGAGGAGGTATTATACAATGATTTGCATCTACTATGGTTTGAAAATTAACTGGGCTGCTCGTGTATTTGATCCTGTGTGATAAGAAGGTCAAATATGCTATTTTGCTCAGTCATCTGTTCATGAGTTTGAGATGCCAAATGGGAAGTGGAAAGACTACCCACCCTACCAAAGAATTTAAGTTATATGAGCCTGTTAGAAGTGAAGGCCCTTCTAAAAGAAAGGCTCCTGCCAAGGCTGCTACGGCCCCTGCTAAGAAGAGCAAGAAGACTGGTCAGACCAGTGGGTCTGCTGATCAAACAGTGAGCACCACTGTTGAAGCTGGATCAGCACAGCCTGAGATTGTAATTCCTGAAAAGGTGATTGATGATTTTACTGAAGAACTTGAGAAAATGGAGACTGGATCTTCTCCTGAAAGGACTGAATCAGAGGAAGCTGTTCCCATTCAACCTATAAAAAGAATGAGGACAAGAAGCTCTGCAAAAGGACCTCCTAAACCTAAACCTTCAGGAAGAATCACCAAGTCTAAGGCCAAGAGAAAGGTCACCTTCTCTGAAGAGTCACCTGAACCAGTCAGGGAAGTCCCAGCAACAGCTGAAAGGCCAATTATCATTGAAGAACCTGCTGTTGAGCCTGCTGGAGACTCATCTGTTGGAGTGTCTGCTGAGGAAAGAGAAGAACAACAGACTAGCACAACAAATGTAGGAGATGCACTCCTTCTGCATCTTACTCCTGTTGCTGCTACTCCATTACAAACTGTGGAAAGTCCTGAAGCTAAGAAGCTAAGGACTGGCAAAGTTGTGATTCCTTTTATCTCTGTGGCTGAAAAGAAGAAATTAGATGAGGCTGAGAGACAAAGGAAGGCCGCAGAAAAGGCTGAAGAAGATCGTTTGAAGGCCCTTGAGCTAAAAAGGCAGGAGGAAGAGGCCAGCAAAATGACTCAAGCACAAAGAGATGCTATTAAAGCTGCTGAATTGGCTGCTGCCATTGAAGCAAGTGCTAAGGACTCTCATGGTCCAAGGCAAGCTGGTGGTATTATAATTGGTGAACAAAGAGATCCCACCAAGCCTAAGCCAGTCATGCCTACCCCAGCAGTGCAACCTAAGAGAAGAGCAGAGGTAAAACTGGCACTGGAGATTGTCAGAGATGATCCTGCTGCTCTTGATGAGTTTATTGCACAGTTGGATGCTGAAAGTGAAAAGATTACTCGTCTGACGATGTTCAATAAAGAAAAGATTCGATATAACAGATGGAGGGACTATCGTCTGACAAAGAGTAAGGATCAAATTGCAAATTGGAAGGCCTTTGCTGATGAAGAAACCTGGGTTTTGAAGTGGCTTGAGACAGGTTCTCTGATTCAAGCTTTGGACTCAGAGTTTTTCCTGGATAAACTAAGACTGAGGATCAGTCATGTTGTAAAGGCTGAAGCAAAGAAGCTGTATGAATCTGTTCCTGAGGAATATACTGAAAATGAAGATCTTAAGGAACGATCAATCAAGCTGGCAGTTTCCCAAACAATGGAAACTTGGGCCAAAAAGACTAGGAAGATGAAGGGACAGCCAAGCTCTATGATTCCCCTTCCAAGTCTGAAGCAAATTGTTTATGGACCTACTATTAGGCCATATGAAGAGCTGCCTGAGGATCCAATCTCCCCGTTTGTTCCAATTGATGATTTGACATGGATCACTCACAGGACTACTTTGGATGAAGCTGGTAAATTGCGCACCATTGTCAATGTTAAGAAGATCCAAGCACCACCTGCTGATCAGAATAAAGAGAAAGAAGGTACTTCTGATCATGCTGATCAAAACAAAGAAACAGAAGGTACTTCTGACCCTACTGATCAGAATAAGGAAAAAGAGGAGAATAAGGAAAGAGAGGAGAACAAGGAAAAAGAGGGTACTTCTAACCCTGCTGATCAGAACAAAGAACAAGAAAAAGAAAATATTTCTGAACCAGCTGATCAGACTAAGGAGAAGGAAAGCACTCCTAGTCAAGCTGATGAGACCAAGGAAAAAGAAGAGACTATTCCTGGTTCAGCAGATCAGATACCAGAATCAGCAACCGTTGCCTTACCTCCTATTCCTGGTTCGTGGCTTAAACATATATTTTTCTACAACTTTCGCATTTTCATTCTGAACAGAACAAGACTTTTGCCCATTTCCAACTCCACCTCCTGTCACTGGACTATTTTTATCCACAACGTTATTAATTTCTGGTTAATCTTATCATTACATTGTTTATGTATGAATTTCATTAATCAATGTAATACATTTCTGCTGGTTTGTAATAATGTACATGAACCCTTATAAATTGTTTAATAGTCCGTCAACAAAAGTTATAATAGTACAAATCAATTTTGAATATAAATAAATCAAAACATAATGGACCAATTACACCAGAACATGGTGCAATTGGTTGACGGAGGAAACATTTTTTTTTTTTTAATAATATTGCTTTTGATTATTGTCTGAATTTTTTCAAGTTAATTGATTCAGATTGAATTTCTTTTAAACTGAACCAAAAGTGATGATATATTAATAAGATTTTCATCTTATTTTTGGGGGAAAAGAAATTCAATTGTTGAATAGAGAAGATCAAACATAATACAAAAAGTTCGTAGATTTGGTGCCTGAATGTTGCTGGAAAAAATGCTACGAAAGAATGGAAATTGAGTTGAGATTAATGGGTCAGTCAAGTCTTTAATGAGTCAAGGGCAAATTGGGTAATTACAAAAAGTTGCTCTGGAAGCAACAATTATTGCTCTGGCAATATCGCTAGCCGAAAGAGTGATTGGTTACACGTCATATGACGAATTTTAGATTGAATCTCAATGAAAATGCACACTTAATGGAATTAAGTCCGATATATCATTGGAGAAGAATTGCAAAAAAATAAATCTTTAGAGATAACTCTTTCTATTTTATTATTCATTGTCTAGAAATAGAGAGTATGAAGTATTCTAACACACAATTATCACAAAAAAGAAAAATACAAAAATGATGTGAAGCTTAAAAAACCAACCAAAGCAAGCAAAAAGGTAATGGATATATGAAATTTTTTTAATTCAAATCGGGTTAATTTGATCGAACTCACAAGTTAGGGCACCTCACCCCGTAAACCCCCTCTCCCAACCCAAATTCCAAGCCGCGGCGGCTTGGGATCGTCGGTCCCAGGCTGCGGTGGTCTGGAATTTGGGTTGGGGGAGGGGGGTTTACGGGGTTGGGTTGGATTGGGGTGGGGGTTGGGATGGGTTTTCGTTTTTATTTTATTATATTTAATAAATAATAAATATATTAATATTATTATATAAATTTTAGATTATAAAAAAATTTGATTTTAATATTTTATCTTATTTATATTAAAGTATTATTTGGTATGTTAATATTATTTATAAAACTAAATTAATTAAATAAATATGTAAATATAATAAGTAAAATCTCCAAAATGATCCGCACTTGTCTTATTCGAGCCAATTTTGAAATTGGACACTAATGTGGTCTAAAATTATCAGAAATTTTAAGATATGAGTTATTTTGACAATCTAAAATGTTATTGGCTAGAATTGTCAGTCAACATAAGTAATAGTATTAATTTTGCAATAACAGTTAACTACCACGTCATCAGTTAATGTCCATTTTTAATGGTGGTACCAAAAGTGATTTGATATCTTAAATTGTGGTAGCAAATGTGTCGACCTCGATTTTTTTGGTACCACAAGTGAAAATTGACATATAGTTTAATACCACAAATACAATTATATACTATTTGATTTGGTATTTTCTTAAAAGGGAAACTAATAAAAGGTGATGAATTATTGATAATATAAACAATTAATTATTTAAAAACGAATTCTAATTGGTGTATGTTATGAAAAATCTTGAATCTTAAATTGCGATATCAAATTTTTCGGTCAATGAGTAGTATACAAATACCTTCATAGCAATATAATTTTCACAAAAATATTGTAAAAGAACTACTTTATCATTTTGAATTCATTATAGTTTTTAATTATATAACAATTCACCTTGTAGTATTTTTATGTTCGCTGACTTGATTAAAAATGTTATAAATATTATTGTAAAATATTCATCACTAGTTAAGTTCGACCCCCAACTTCCAAATCCTGGATCCATATCTGAACATGTCCTATTGTTTATGAGGGTAATTATGTATTTACCCTAGGGTTTTTTGCATTTTGCATCCCCAAAACATGAGAAATAGGCACTTTGCATCCTCGAAACATAAATTTAGTACTTTGCATTCTCAAAATATGAACAATTTAGTACTTTACACCCTCTTTGATTTTCCTCAAAAACCTAGGGACAAAATAGTTAATTCATATTTTTGTCGTTTGCATTTTGCACCCCTGAAACACAAGAAACAGACATTTTTACTCCGAAAATAGAACTAGCAGTTAGCATCATCGAATTAAGAACAACTCAGCAACTTGCACCCCTGAAACACGATAAATAGACACTTTGAACCCCCTAAACACAAAATTAACACTTAGAACCTCATATTACGAAAAACTCAACAACTAGCACCCCTCGTTTTTTCGGCAAAGTTGAACATCGAGGTCAAAAAAATCTAGGGGCAAAATACGTAATTCATTTTCTTTTTTCTTAAAATTTGCAAAATACGATTATGAATACTAGAATATTCATTTGTAAATTCTATTTTAACACATTTCTTTAATTACCAATTTTTTAAGTGCCCTCAAAATTTTCAAAAAATTGAAAAATTTCTAGAAAGTTAATACATAAAATTGACTGAATAATATCACAAAAATATATTTTAATAATGGAGATAGAAATGAGTATTCTAGTATTCAAATATTGTTTTTTCAAATTTAAGGAAAAAATGAATTACCTATTTTGCCCCTAGGTTTTTTGACTATGGTGGTCACTTTGCCGGAAAAAAAAGAGGTGCTCGTTGTTGAGTTTTTCTTAATTTGAGGTGTTAAGTGCTAATTTTGTATTTAGGGGTTTCAAATTGCCCCTTTCTAATATTTCGGGAATGCAAGTTGATGAGTTGTTCTTACTCGAGGGTGCTAAGTGCTAATTCTATTTTAGGGGTGCAAAATGTCAATTTCTCGTGTTTCGGGGTGCAAAGTTTCAAAGATTCGAAAATGAACTACCTATTTTGTCCCTAGGTTTTTTGAGAAAATAAAAGGTTGTGTAAAGTGCTGAATTGTTCATATTTGAGGATGCAAAGTGCTTATTTCTCATGTTTCGGGAGTGCAAAGTGAAAAAACCCTTTTCCCTATTCATAATGCTAAAGGAACACGAACACCCATTAACAAAAAATTAGTAATTGGACGATCTTCTCTTTAGTAAACTTTCTACTTTAAAGAGACTCTTAAAGAGAAAGTGGATATCTTTCCATGTAAAGAACGAAAATGCTTCTTTGTACTCGAGACTGTCAAATGGTTAAAAAAGAAGGTATTGGAAATGAGGCTACTTTTGAATTATTCAAAATTAAAGAAATAAAGACAACTTTATTAAAGTAATCCCATAATCAAACTGCACTTCTGCAATAACACTTGTACTACTAAAAAGTTAGCAGACAACAAATTTGAAGTCATATGGTAATATTTAGCACTTAAGCTCAAAGTCAAAACCAATATGTACGAATAGTTTGAAATTCATCTCAAGTTGGATTGGTAAAAAAAATTCTTTGAATTTAATTCGGTCTTCATAATAAATTAAATGATGACTTACAATCAGATACCATGAGGTTATAAGATTGACTTAACTATTGTTTTCAATTAATGTGAGACATTTAGTTTCAGTACTCCCCTTTCACGTATGAGCATATGAATGTATGGGTGTAACAAGTCCAACACGTGACATATTAAAGCCCAACCTTGTGAATTTGCGACATATGGGTGAAAATCCAGCACACGAATAATGATACTCCGGGTCTTTGTTAACTGAAGGAATAATAACACTTCAAGCATTGATTAACTGGAATAATAATGACAGCCCAATCATTTGTTATATGGGTGAAGTGTGTGGATAGATATTCAAGCCCATCATACCCACTTTAAAGCCTAGGGCTCTGATAGCATGTTAGAATTAACCATATGGATTGAGCTAAGTCGACTTACATGGATTGAGCCTAAATCAACTTCAAAAGCTAACTTGGAAGGTGAGTATTGCAAAGATCTTATAATGTTTTCAATCAATATGGGATATTTAGTCTAAATAATTTAGTCATCTTACAAGAAATTCTTTGACATTTTAAAAATTACAAAAAGG
This sequence comes from Penstemon eatonii, assembly GCA_038501285.1. Taxonomy (NCBI): domain Eukaryota; kingdom Viridiplantae; phylum Streptophyta; class Magnoliopsida; order Lamiales; family Plantaginaceae; genus Penstemon; species Penstemon eatonii. The sequence continues at coordinate 48,314,437 of CM076714.1, forward strand.
TCTCCTCTGATTTAACAATGTATCAAAATATCTCTTATAGCTTCAACATTTCTTACAAGGACAACCCTGCAACGTCTGAAAATATTTAAAAAAAAACACTCAATAAGGGATGTCCTTATAATTTTTAAAACCTCAGGAAATTTTCTGTAATTACTGTTTATCGGAGGTCCGGAAGGGCCCGAGTGTAAAACAAAAAAAATTATAAATGAACACTTTTATGTTTGATAACCATTAGTAGTATGAGGCTATTAGATTTGTTCGACTTGATTTAACAATCAAAATGTACAGTCTAAACTCCAATTAAATTAAATACATAAAAAATTAACGTACTATTCAATTTGTTATAATATGATTTCTCACAAGAAAAGAATGTAGACAAAAGGAATAGCATTAGCGGTTCAAGGATTTATTCACCTCTTTTTGGATCTCTTTTCTCATAAATAAATACATCTTTTAAGTAGCTCGTTCGTGCTTCCACTGTTCTCCAATCATCATGGGTTCGTAACTAGAAATTAAAGTACATGGTAAATTAGAGTTAATGGCAATTTAATCTCTATCAGGCCATCTCCAAGAGCAATGTTAAAAGTTAAATTTTAAGAGTTTTACTAAAATGTTGATGAAAAGTGTTCTCCAAGAGCACCTCTATAATTTAGGAGTTGCTAAATTTTATAAGTTTGGCTTGCCAAATACCCATGGCCAAATTAAAATTGCTATATGCAATTGTTTGTAGGAAAGTACAAAAACTTTTGTACTTTTATGCAAAATAATAAATTGGAGGCATTACTAATTAAATTAATAATAAATTTAAATTCATAGTTTGTACTAATTAAATCCATACTGCTTGTACATTCAAATACATATTAATTAAATTCAAATGCATACAAATTTGAATTCAAATTTTATAATTTGAATATCATTATAAAAAATTTGTCACTATTGACAAATAGTGGAACCTCTTTAGCGATAATTAACGTTGTCACGATGACTTAGTGATAATATTTTGATTATAATTTTTGGGACATCGCTAAATGTCAATACTAAAAATTAATATTTTATTTTAAAAAACTATTTTTTCTATTATGAAATAAAAATCAATTATATTATAAATATATTATTATTATTTATATAAAATAATAATTAAAGTTATTTGTTAAAATATAAACTAGCTATTTGAGTGAAATGATATGGTTGTTAAAAAGTAGTCTCTTAAAATATAAACTAGCTGTTGGAGTGCTGAGTAAAAAGTGAAATTGTATAACACTATTCATTAGTTATATTTTAAGATAAGAGGCTGAAATTTAAGAGAGCTGTTGGAGATGGCCTGATATTTTTAATTTCAGTTTTCCCCTCATAATTTAAAAAGAGCACTTTTTCCCCAGTAATCTTATAGAGTTTCTTACAAAGTTTCACACAATCTTTCTGATAATGTGACAGTTTATCTCCATGTGTTATGATACATGTGACAATATACCCCTCCACTCCCCCCCCCCCCCAAATGTTATTAATATATTTTTCAAGTTCATTCTCAATTTCGACAAGTAATTTACACTATCCGAGTGAAAAATGTAAATTGCTTAATTCTTTAAAATTTTCAAATTGGGATAAAGTGCTCTTTTTTTAAATCATGGGAGGTACATTAAAAATTATGCATTTCACAATGGGGTAAACTGACATTAACTCTGGTGGAGAATCCATCCAATCAAGATTTTTTTTGTTTATTATTATTATTTTAATTTTTTAGAGAAAATATGTTACATCAATCACTATATCAATACAATAGTCCAATTATATATATATATTCAATCGCTATTAAAGTTCAAAGATAAATCAACTACCTAGATCGAGATTTCTAGGTCAAATATAACCTTTCCGCCCCATCAATCTCGCTCTCTTTATTTTGGTACAAAGTTTTGGGTAAAATGTAAAATATGTGAAAGTTTTGTATATCTTTACAACGTGCTTCTCCCCAAGGTTGAAAAGTCCTTGCTCTCCCCGTGTCCAAGATGGGGAAGAAGTGTTTTCTTCCATCTACCATTCAGGGAAAATCCAGAAGGGCATGAAGGAAAAACAAAATAAGGCAGGTTTTAGAGGGTTTTTTGTACTTTGCACCTCCGAAACATGGAAAATAAGCACTTTGTACCTTTGAAACTTAGATTTAACACTTTGGACCCTCAAAATAGGAAAAATACAGCACTTTGTGCCATCTTTTATTTTCAAGCAAAACTCAAGGCAAAATAGGTAAATCATTTATAAATTTATGGCACTTTGCACCCTTAAAATAAAATTAGTGCTTATCACCCTCAAATTAAGAACAAATCAACAACTTGCATCCCCCAAAATACAATAAATGGACACTTTGCACCCCGAAACACAAAATTAACACTTAATACCCTCAAATTAAAAAAACAAAAAAAACCTCAAACCGCTAATTGTCTCTGGCAAAGTTGACCATATGAAAGAAAAACACATGGAAAATACATGTGTATGTTAGGGATAGGGCTGAAAATCAAACCAAGCTAGTCGATCCTCTGCTCGAGCTCGTTTGATAAAAGCTCATTTGCAGGGGCGGACCCAGAAATTTTATTCGCGGGGGGGCGAGATTAAAATGGAAAGTATATAATTAAATTATTTAAAAATTATGATTATTAAAATTTATTTTTAATATGCCGATAATTCTTATGGTACTTGATATTGATAATATATCTAATCAAATAAGATAATAAAAAATATTTAATAAATATATAATAAATAATATGCAAAAACAATCACTAGACATAAGAAAAATATGAATCGACTTAAGAAGAGAGTTGAATATACATATAAATGAAAATATTAGTAACTGAAAGTTTACTTTGACATCTTAAATTGTGCTCTACGTTTTTTCATGATATTAAATATTCATAAAAGTTTTTAAAAAAGTACCTTTTGATAATGGCGTTGAGTGATTCAGCCGATTTGTGAAGAAAACTCACTTTCTTTGATATAACTTGGTGAAGAAAAATTGAAGAAAAGTTAATTTGAGAAGAAATTGGAATTCAAAATTCAACGTAATTTTGCTTTTCTTTATTAAAAGAGAATTACTTTAAGTGTTAAAGAATATTTTCTTTTTCAAATTCTACTTAAACTAGGCAATTCTATTAGTGGGACTCCATTCTCTAATATCTGATCACATATTTAATTAAAGTAAACAAAGAGTTTTGATTCACAAGATTCTTTCATTTAGGAATTTAAAGGTACTAACAAGAATACATAAAGTACTACTATAATAATAATAATAGATATGCACTGCTACTAATTTTTTTTTGTTTTGCTGGGGGGTGCGGGCGCCACCATCCGCACCCCCTATAGTTCCGTCCCTGCTCGTTTGAGTTCGGTTCGTTAAGAAATCAAACCAAGCTCAAATACAAAATTTCAAGCTCGATAAAATTCAAACCAAGCTTGAACAACGTATCGTTCGATACTGCTCGGCTCGTTTACATCCCTACTTAGGGATTTATAATGTTCCTCGATTTAATGCCATGATAGACGTGTTTTGTAATTGTTTATTTGATTTTGTGCCTTATTACACGGCAATAATAATGTTGAAAACATGGCATGTATACTATATCCGTAACTAATAGGGTTGGGAGCTTTATGTATACTTCTTGATGTATACTATAAAGAGCTCTTTTTTGAAATCGTTATTCAAAGTTAACTCTTTTGTCACTACGTTTCACATCGTGTTCCAACCTCAACCTTAGATATTTTCAAATTTCATTTTGGCCCTATAAAGTGGCTACATTTTAAAATAGTAACATCATCATCAATTTCAGTTATTATTGTCGGAAATCATCAATTTCAGTCTTATTTGACAGAAATATTTATTTTTTGCCGAAAATCATCAATTGTATCTCAGCTGATCGGAAAATTTCTTATCATGTGTCGGGTGACACTTCAAATTAAATTGAAAATTTTAGACTTTGACTTCAAAATGTACAAGACACATGATAAGTCTATAATTCAAATTTTTTATTTATGAAAAAACGATTACAATTTCCTCAAAAAACAATTATACATATAAATATATCAAATTCACAATCACATTTGCCTCAAATTAGATTTCAATTATACAATGAAACTTGTATTGCTAAAAATAGGTACCTTTGAATTTTGGGAAAACTTTAAACTTTTTTTCATTAAAAAAAATGAATTTATAGACCTACCACGTGACTTGGACTTACAAATTTTGTAGTCAGAATTTGAAATTTTCTATTTTTAAGTGTCACCCGACACATGATATTTTTGGCGAAAATTAAATTTTCTCTTTCGATAGGACATTAATTGATGATTTTCGGGGAAAAAAACTGTCAAATAAGACATAAATTGATGATTTTCGGCGATATAATAAAATTTTCCGGCAATAAAACTAAAATTAATGACGATGACTGAATAAATGACGTATTTTTTTAGGGTACCACAATAAATAACTAATTTTGCAACTCAACCACTTTAGAGGGCCAAAAATAAAATTTTACCTTTTTAAGATGAATCCTCTAATTTCTTACTCCCTCCTTTTTTTTTATTTGTCATTTTTTAGGATTGCACACAAATTAAGAAATATCATAAATAACCACCTTCTTGAAACAAAAATCCCAATATACCCTTTTAATTAAATAAACTTAGTATCAATTACAAGTATTAATAAGAAATATAAAATTGATAAAAAAATATTAATTCTACATTGAAATTCTAAAACGATAAATAAAAATAAAAGTAAACAAAACTTTTCTCGCCAAAACGGAAAAAAAAAAAAAAAAAAAGGAGGGAGTATACCTATTCCCAAAAGTTCCAATTCCCTTCTTTTTCTTATTTACTATTTGCGGAAAGTTATCTAAACCAACTAAAATAATGGATTTACAATCCACTAAAAGAAATAAATTATTTGTAAATATATACCCCGGCCCAATAGCTTCACTGTTACGAATTAAACCACATGAACATGATGTGTCAGCATATTATGAAAATTTTCCATAATTTATTATCATAAAGCAAATGATATCATGTTAATTAAATCAAAAGACCTTTTTAGCTTTATCCCTTTAATCTTTATCTTTATCCTCCCACTTTTCATATACTTTGTTTCTCAAACCTAATTTAGGGAATTTGTAATTGTTTAAAAAGATATGCTTTTAGATGTTGAGGGAAAATAAATACTTTTAATTATATTTGTGAGAAAAATTTCTTAATTAAAATGCAAACATTACAAGTAATAAAAAAATTCTCTTAAAATGTATACACCATCTACTTTTAATAAACAGTTATTTTATGAATCTTCCACGAATCTCTTGTTTGATTTGAAATATCGGCTAACTCTAAGACCCAATTGTGAGAAATTATTTGATTCAAAACATTAGAATTTTGACAATGACACATAAGACTATACCTTCATTTCCAGTCATGTGTTATCATTAAAAAAAAAAAAATCTAGTGCAGCGAATTGGGAAAAAAGCAAAATTGGTACATTTTATCCCATAAGTCGGAAAGGTACTAAACCACTTCGGTACGTTTTTGGCCAAATTGAGAGAGTGCTTCACTCTCGGGCTTATGAATTCTAATTTAATTTTTTTACCGTGATTTAAAAAGAGAAAATATCTAATATGGGTCATGTGCACATGAACCATGCAAATTTTCATTTTAACTTTAAGAAGGGCCCCTATCTCAATTTTGGTTTTTTTAAGAATAATTAATATGTTGATGGTATCTTTTCTTTCTTATATTTCCTTTTCTCCAAAATTCGCAACTAGGAAAATCAATTGTTTTTTTCTTTTTTAAATTTTTTGTTCCAAATCACAACTAGGATTTGGACAAAATAATGAATTTTTAATATTATTCCAAAATTGCGATTAGCTAGAGTACTAAAAATAGAAAATTATCTAAAAATCATGAAATTTTCTAGAAAAAAATGTTATAACATTGCAATTAGAATTTTCAGACAAAAAAATTGTTTCAAAATCATAATTAGGAAGAGTAGATAAAAAATAATGTACCAAAATCGAGACTAAAAAGAACAAAAGTTTTCTTTTTTAAAATTTTTTTGTTCCAAAAACACAATTACAATTTTGGGACAATTTTTTTTCCAATTTTTGTTCCAAATTAATCGCAATTAGAAATAACTAAAGAAAAAAAATATCCAAAAATCACAATGAGAAAGAGAAAGAAAAAAATACTAAGTTTTTGCCCCAAAATTATGATTGGCGGAGCCATCCTAAAAGTCAAAATCAGATTTTACGCGGTTCCATATCAATTTTTTTTAAAAAAATCACCATCATATTCTTTAATTCACATTCAAAATTTTTAAAATGGGCCAAAATTATCCCAAATTTACTTCAATTTTATGACTTATAGGATAAAAATGTCAACACAAAAACTTATAAAACGAATTGGCAACGGACATAAATTATGAGACTAATTTTACCTTTCCATCACAAATTGTATCCCAAATGAAACTTAGTATGAAAAAAATTAATGTCGATCACCTCATGACTTTCATTCAATAATATGATGTTGTGGCTTGTGGGTAATGAAGTGGACAAAAAGTTCAGCATCAACTTTTTTACTCCACCCCACCTTGTTTGCTGTTGGCGGCTCACACACACTCATCATATCAGTTCCCTTTACATGCAATTTTATGTCTAAAGTCTTGAAATTGTTGTGCACTTTTAATTTCCTTTCCTTTTTTCCACTTTATAACTAGCTTTTATTTTCTTTAAGTCCATGCACTTATCCCATTTATGTATATGTTTTTGTAATGGGATGGATCATTTATCGCACTTTCGTGTCACAACTTCATGTTAATATATATACATATTGTGACAAGTGTACAATTTAATGTGGACTTACATATATATATATTTAAATGATGGTTTTATCATGTGACATCAAAATGTGATAGAGAAACTTTTTGCCGTATGTAACCTCTATACATACCAAACCATGCACTTTTCCTCAATGTTTTAAGACATAAAAAGAAATTAAACTATACCCCTCCCCCTTTACACTTTTTTGCTTTTGAGAAGCACATATTCATATCACTATATATATGCATCAATCTTCCAATTATGCTTCTTCATCAAACACTAACATATTCTACACATAACTAAAGCAATTAACCACTCCTAAATTCCCATTATATATCTCCCCTCTTCAAATCAAAATATGGCTGAGATCCAAGCAAACAACAATCCATCATCAGGGATCAAGTTGTTTGGAGCTACTATTGCAGTGAAAGACGGTTCACCTAAACCAACTGATCATGAACATGATCGAGAACCGAAAAATTCCGATCAAACGGTCGAAAAGCGTCCGGACAAGATCATACCATGTCCAAGGTGCAAAAGCATGGAGACTAAATTTTGCTACTTCAACAACTACAATGTTAATCAACCTAGACACTTTTGCAAGGGGTGCCAAAGGTACTGGACCGCGGGTGGGGCCCTCCGTAACGTGCCCGTCGGTGCCGGTCGTCGGAAGACCAAACCGCCGTGTCGGGGATCGGATTTTTCGGAAGGTTGCTTGTTTGATGCCTCCGGGGTGCAACAATTGGATTTCGACACGGTTGTGGAGGAGTGGCAGGTGGCGGAGCACGGTGGTTTCCGGCATCTTTTTCCGGCGAAGAGGAGGAAATACGCTTCCAATAATCCAAATTTTTAATGATTTTTATTTTCTCACTTTGTGTTGAAAATATTAATTCCTAAAGAGAAAATATATTGCTAGTTGCCTAATTAAGCTTCTTGATGTACATGTACATACAACCTGCCCTATTTGATAATTTAATATGATGATCCATAATTATATGTTATAATATGCTATTGAAATTGGAAAATTTATGGTGAGGATAAATTGGTTTGAACCGACATATGGGACCCGAGTGATGATCTATAAATCAGGAATTTGAATAATTTATAGTAATGAATTTGAAATTAAATTCATAATTAATTTTTCTTCAGAAGGGATAAGATAAGATGATGATATTAGATTTAATAGATTTCTTAGAATCTTATCTAATACAAATTTATGAAACTTGATTCATTCTATTTCTATAACATATGATATTGAGTAAAAATCTTGTATTAACTTGGAGATGATGGAAAATAATATATATGATACAAATTTTATGTGCAAACTCGATTCAATTGAAAATCAACACAAACTATATATTCAAATGAGTTGGTAAGACAATATATATGTTGAATTGCAATCTTTTCTACTAAGAGTTTTTACTTTGGTCTTGATATAATGAATAGAAAAGGATAAACTGTTAGATATTAGCATGGAATATCAAAAAGGTTAATGAGAATTTAACCTCTCTATGATATGCATAATGTTTAATTTATCCCCTATAATTTGAAAATAGAGCACTATATACATACCCCTTATAATTTTATAAAAGATACACACCGCTGATATTTTTAAACTTAGAAAAAAAAATATGAATTGAGAAAACTATCCCTCTTATATAGTATACTTTGACCCAATCAACTTATAAATGTGGTATTTTGGCATTTTATACCCCCGGCGCGTGTTTTGCTAGATTTGACACTTCACCACTTGTGTTATGAAAAGTGTGGCATTTAACCTTCCTGTATAAATGTGACACTTTACCCCCTAAGGGTACTTTTATCTTTTTACCCAAAACATTTAATGACGTCCACTCTCAATTTCAACAAGTATGGTATACTCTACGTTGAAAAAAGATAAATTGCTCCTTCAAAAATTTCACAAAGGATAAAGTGTTATATTTAAATTATAAAGTATAAACTGAACAGTATACATATCACATGGCTTAAATTGGCTTTAGCCATATATAAGTATTTATGATTTACTATTTTATCCACAAGAATGTATTTTGTTCTCGTGAAATGTCATGGTTCACATTTAAAAATAATTTGTAAGAAAATCTTGCAAGTGATGTGTTGTACTTGAAGATGGGGTGTGCTTTTAAAGAGAGAATAAAACAGAGTTCTAGAACATAGAATCGCATACTAAAAAGGCTTCTCTACTACAAGAATATTAATAATTCTCAAAAAAAAAAAAAAAAAAAAAAAAATAAACAAGAATATTAATAGAAAGTGCAGCATAAGCATATTACAGCCTAAGCTAAGTACCACTTTAGTTGCTTTATGCCCAGAAACCGAACATTTGAGCTCCAAATTTCCATAGATCAATTCCTTTTAGCTGCTAGTATTTGTTCTTAGACAACAATCACAACTTTGCAAATATAGATATAGGAATTAATAAGAGGACTTTTTCATTGATTTGGTTTGATAAGCATCAATCATACAACCAACATGAGGATATCACAAAACTAAGTGAAATGCAAAAAACACCTTGTGGTTATATTTAATGGACATAAAACCCTTTGTGTTGTTTTTATTAGTAATAATATTTTTAGTTAACAAGCCAAACACATTTATCACCTTCGAGGCAGCAACTTGTTTTACTCGCTCGAAGTGCAAGTATTCTTCATTATTTGCAGGGGAAGGGGCAAATTTTCCCTTATAAGTTTTTCTCTTTGGGTAAATGATACTCCCCTGTGTTATGTTAAACTTGCACGAAACTATTATGTGAATTTTTTGTTGCATAGAACCCCCTTGTACTTTTAAAAACTCAGCACGAAACCCACATAGTTTATCGTTTTGGATCGACATATTTCAAATAACCATTTTTAACATACTTTCATGTTGGTCCCTATAACTTCATGTGAAATATTTTGAAATTAGTTTCTCGAAATTAGGCGACATGAAACGACCTAGTTTGAACATATTGGGGGTTTCTTGCGGAGTTTTTAAAAGTACAAGGTGGTTCTACGTAATAAAAATTAATCCAACAGGGCAATTTCGTACATATTTTGCATAATACAAGGGAGTATCTTGCATTTTTCCTTTGTTCATAGAAAAAAAATATAAAAATTCTATTATTCACTTAAAGAAATTGAAAAATTATCAATAAAACCCCTATAAACATAAAATAATTAAAAATAACCCCAAGTTGCAAACTTTTAGTTTTCAAACTGGTGTAGTGACATAATAAATGATAAGAAAAAGTTTTTTTTCCTAATTAAATATTAACATGTGGAGTTTTTTGATTAATCTTGATCAACCTCAAGCTCCTTTAAGAGCTCGGCACATTGTCGCATGGCCTTTTACTTGGTGAAGTCGAGCGGGTTAGCACGACGATTGTCATCGTTCATGCCAATATATGAGGTGAGAGAGACTCTTGAGGATGGCTTTGTGGACCATCCCTGATCATCGGGATCTCATCACAATCGTTTGCTACTCTTCAACAACGTGATCTCCCCTTCAATGGCAAAGCGGTACACCCTCTTGTCGTTGGAGGCGGCCTCCGCACTGTAAGTCATGTTGTTGTCTTCCTCGTCTTTGCATTCCATGGTTGCGGACTCCACATTGTAAGTCATGTTGTTGTCTTCCTAGCCTTTGCATTCCAACAACACCTTTGCTCCTAAAACAATAAACAAACATTCCATGTGGGACATTTTGTCTCAACACTCTCTCTTTACATGTGAGCGAGTTGAATGTGTGGGTGAAACAAGCCCAACACGTGACTTATGAAAGCCCGACCTTGAGAATTGCGACATGTGAGTGAAGACCCAACAAACGTATAATGAACTAAGACCTTTGTTATTTGGGCGAAGTGTGTGAGAAGATATATATTGAAGCTCATCATGTGAACAAGGAGGAGCTAGCCCAAAGGAGTTGACCCACATTAACACTACAAAAAAATTTGAATTTTAGTGACAAAATAGTAAATGACAAAGTGACAAGAATTTAAATATTGTCACTAAAATGATGTATATAGACATAGTAGTGACAAGAAATGTGAAAAAGTTGTCACTATTGACATTTAGTGATACCCCAAAAGTGATAACAAAAAAGTTGTCACTAAATTATAGTGACAATATTTATTGTCACTAGGTTGTCACTGAAAGGGTGTCACTAATTGTCAATAGTGACAACTTATGTTCCATACACTTGTCACTAATAGCCATTAGTGACAACTTAAGAATATATTTTGTCACTATTACACTCGTCACTATTGCTATTGTGACAAAAGTAATATTTTTGTCATTAAATATATGCAAAAAGTGACAATTTCAACAATGTCACTTAATATTTTGTCACTAAAATCCATTTTTCTCTATATTAGAATTCACTATATGGATTGAGCTAAGTCCACTTGCATAGTTTGGATTTAACTCAACCTTAAAAGCTAACTTTAGAGTTGATGATTGCCCAAGACCTTATAAGATGAACTTAACTATGATTTTCAATTTACGTGGATTTTTTCTCACATTATTAGGATTATCAAACCATTGGTAGCTCGTATATGCATACTCGGTGTTGGTCCTAGCACTAAACAACTTAGTTGTTTGTCTAGCGTCTTTAATTATGAATATAAGATAAATTTTTTTAACTCAATATTATAAATTATATTTACGTTGACAACTGCTTTTGTGCTTCTCATTTAATTAGCAAAAATTTCCATGTGGTTTTTTTTTTCATAAGCAAAAAATGGCAAAAATTCAATTTTCATACCATAAAATAGGTCAAAGTCCATTTTTCATACTAATCGAACGAAAATCATACCAAGCCACACTTCCGTCAGTTTTTTAACAGAAATGCCACATGTCCGTTAAGTTGACTTGAAACCGAAGTATGATTTTCGTTCGATTGGTATGAAAAATGGACTTTGGCTTATTCTATGGTATGAAAATTGAATTTTTGCCTCACTTTCAATTTTAACTGTAATCAACTTTAATTTGTTTGTTCTTGACCATACCTTTTAATCTAAACAAATATTGCAAAGTATACTAACCAAAGGGACATACGGCCTTTAGTAGGTATTATATTTTATGTGTAGGTCTCACATTAGAATGAAGTTTTGATCAATGAAATCAATCAACATTCATAGCTAGCAAATGGGTGTATTGCGAAATAATATTATTAGGACTCGTCGAAGTTGATCCTAGCAAATATCATTTAATGTTTAAGTTGGATCATATTAAAAGTGTAACACACGAGTAGTTGAATAATATGAAATGTATATAGAAGGTGAATACCAGATTTCAAATTGGGTTGGTTTATAATTCAAGTCAAATTATCCTAAACTTTTCTAACCAAAAAAAAGGTAGAAACATATTTTTCAATCTAATAATTTTACTTGGTGAGATTGGACAACAAATCTTTGAGTGGTTAATAAAAGAAATTGAATGAATATGTATCTATGTCTAATTAAATAAAATGTAATCGGTAAAAATTCATTTTTCATACCACACGTGCCGAGCACGTGAGTTTTTTCCCGCTCAAGGCGACTTAAGGGACCATGTGGCAATTCCGTTAAAAAACTTGACGGAAGTATGATTTTTGAAGCTTCCGTTTATCCAATGGTATGATTTTTGTCCGATTGGTATGAAAAATGGACTTTGACCTATTCTATGGTATGAAAATTGAATTTTTGCCAGCAAAAAATCTTTTTTGAAATTCCATGCTAAGTCAATAGGAGGTTATTGTCAATTTTTTAAGTAAACAAAAGGGTTATTGTCAATTTCAAAGTTAATATCTAGATTATTGATAATTTTTTAGGTTAAAAGGAGTGTTTTTATAACTTTGTTGTAGGGTCATAATTGATATTTTTCCTACAAATATGTATTCCGACTTGAAAGGAGATTTATGCATATAAAAAAATTACACAGGGGTTTAATTTCTTACTATTAAAAATAACACATGAGAGTTTTACTATAGGCAAAACATATAGGGTATTTTGCATTTCACTCTATTATTTATAACCATATTATGTTAAGAAAACTAGAATATGAAGATTTGATCAATATAATTTCATCTATAAATGATAAGAATTGATCAATATTATTTTTGAATGTATCAACCAGGACCCTTATCGGAACTCCGAGCATGGCTTCTTGGGCCAACCTAAGCCTCGATAGGATGGGTTGCTCTCAAGGCTCTGGGCCCAGGAATCTATCTAATGCGAGCTGGCCCACCTGGCACAGTTATACACCTATATATATCTATAACATTTAATGTCAGAAGAGGCTTTTCAATGCAGATATACTGATCGGACCTTCCTGTTTGACTTTGCTTATTTTTATTCATGGCTCCATGTTCGATAGTTATAGGTTATTTAGCACGGCATCCATTATTGTATTAAACAGGCCCAAATTGTAATCTTTTGTACTCTATGTTCGGATCATATATATAAAAAAACATTTGTCTACTGATGTTCGGATTTAATATTTGCATGTTTTACCAATTGTCGCTTTCCTTTTATTGAACGACGAAACCACGTTAAATCAATTGGCGTCCACCGTGAGGCCCTGCTTATATAATAGATCGAAATATGCTTGCCACATGAAGAAACACTTACAACCGAGCAGATGGTCAACCTTCCGTTAACCTCGGTCCGATTGATGGTCAATCCCAAACGGGGCTTTAACAAGCGATTCCCCCTGGTGATCAGCCCATACATACGATCGTCACTGATTTAAGGTCTATCATTGGAACAATGTGTAGAGAATTCTTAAACAAGGAAAGAGAAAATCAAGGACCTCGATTGAACCCTAAAGTTTGAGAACGAGCGTGCTCCTTTGAGGGTGGTGCGGGATGCATCCAGGGATAGAGAGAATAGGAGTGCTCGGAGATCCGCGGTCGGAGGATCTCCACCGATTGTTATCCCTGCTCAGGCAAGAACTTTTGTTCGTTCTGAGCATATGAAAACTGTAGATGGCGCTTCAATGATCAGGGAGAGTTGCCCGAATGCTCAAGATAAAGGAAAACAACCCATTGTTCGAAGGGTTTCAGAGGCTGAGCTTGAGAAAATCATCAAGGAGAGAATTGCTAAGCGTTTGGCTGAAGATGGACGATCGAAGAACTTTTTTTATCACGGAAAAGAGCGCAAAAATGTGGAGGTGATTGATAATCGAAGAAACTTTCTCCTTGTGTCAGCTCGAGAAAGGGAGCCTGGAAACAACATATGATGTGTTCCCCTTTCTGCAAGGAAATTCGTGAGGCGAGAGGCTTAAAAATCGTGCCCACTTGCCTACCCTCTTACAATGGAATATTGGATCCCAATGAGCACATCAACAGTTTTATCAACGTCTTAAATCTTAATGGACACTCCGAATACTTCTATTGCAAAATTATGGTTACTACCTTTTTTACGGAATAACTTTGGATTGGTTTGAAAAACTTCCACCCAATTCAATCTTTTTTTATCAATTATATGACAAACCGAGATACCAATTCTCGAACCAAAGAAAACCCAGATTGCCGACCAATCATTTGGGGACACTATCAGACAACTTGAAGGAGAATCAATGCGACAGTGACTTGCAAGGTTCAATATCGAGCTAGTAAAGGTTGATACACCTCAAATCGAATAATTGTCCTATTTGATGTTTGATCTAACACGGAATAGTAGTTTGGAAACGCTCTATGTAGGAAACAACCAAAGTCATTTGAAAGGATCATAGATAGGGCTGAAAATGAGCGTGAATGAACCGAACACACAACTGTTCAGGCTCGGCTCGAAAATTGAGCCAACTTGCTCAGGCTCGGCTCGAACTATACTTACTGTGTTCATCGAGTACTCGGCTCGGCTTGGAAAAGTAAAAGTGTTGGATCAATCTTATTTTATGCTTCAGCAGCCTTTTGCTACCCTACCTGCCCTGTACTTTTCAAATGCGACTCTAAAAAATAATAGTGAAAAAATCTTGTTCAACCGACAAAAGTTACTTTTACATCAATTGATATGTGCTATCTTTGGAACACGTCATGAATTTGTCAGCAAAAAAATACATAAACTAAACCCTATTCAATGTTAACCATTAAATTAATAATATAAACATTACTTTTATTTTTCCTTTTTTTTGTACGTTTTTCTTCAACCATTGCATACTTTCTTGGAAGTTGAACTGAGCTTTTCCACCATTGTTACACTTCAAGAACAAACCATTGTTCACGAGCTTCACGAGCCTGACCAGCATATGTTCAGACTCGAGTCAGAAAGTCAATTGAGCCTAGCTTCATGTTCAAGCTCGGTTCGGCAAGGCTTCGAACGAGTTCGGTCGAGCCCGTGTCGAGCCGAGTCACAAGCTACTCGGTCCGATTTTCAACCCTAATCATAGAGATAGCTGAAAATACATGATTCAAGAAGAAATGAACAAAATGAAAAACTTACAAAACAACAAAACCTTGGCTGGTAAAAAAACCGGATCGAGCTCCAATTTTCATGGCCGGAGATTACGACGGACATAGTAACAATAAAAAATAAGTATTTGGAAGAGACTGGATGTTTATGAACCATTCGTGGCTAAACATAGACATAATGTCTACGTTAGGCCACCTTCACCAGAAAGGGCACCAAGCAAGGATTCTGGTAGAATTAATTTTACCAAGTTAAATGCCTCGACGGATGAGATACTAACGGTGATCGAGCGCAACAAGTGGGTTTTCGAACCAACTCACATAACATAAGCGAGACCATGATCTATGAATTATGAACTCTATTGCAGATTTCACAAAGCTCGAGGTCATAACACTGAGGATTGTGTTCATATGAGATGGGAGATCCAGAGGTTAATTGCTCAAGGCAAATTGAAGATTATGTTAATATTAATAACCAAAATCACTAGATCGAGAACCCCGAACAGGGTGGCTCAACCAAAAGTGGCTCCTCATGATCAGGACCAAAATAGCGACCAAGTAGAGGAGATGATTAATATAATTTCTAAAGGACCCGGTGGAAGAGATAGCAGGAACGCAACGCTCGGAAATGAACTACTAGGTCGATAGCAAGTGGAGTTACCCTTATTGGAGAGATATTGTCTCTCGAGCAGCCATTCATGCTTAATATAGTGATTACTTTTAGTGCAGGAGATAGAGAAAATGACGTTGCTCGGGATTTAAGTGATGACAATCCAGATTTCTCCATGGTTCTAACCCTAAAGACTGCAAATTTTGGGGTAAAAAGAGTGTTGATCGATAATAGAAGCTCGTCGAACATCATTTCTTCTGAAGCGCTTAGTATGATGAATCTACAACACCCGCACCTCGAAAAAGTTTGCACGCCATTAATCGGTTTCGGAGGTTCTGAAATTGTAAACTCGGAACTATCATGTTGAGTACAATGTTATGAAAGAAGCCTAAAAATATCACGAATATGATCAAGTTTTTGGTCGTGAACACACCCTTTGCATATACTGCAATTCCGAGGAGACGAGCACTATTTAAGGCAGTAGCTTCAACTTATCATCAAAAGGTGAAATTTCCTACGTCGGTCGGAGTCGGTGAAATGGTTAACGACCATACATGGCATGGGATTGTTATAGGACCCCATTGAAGAGACTAGTCGAGGATTTGAAGCGTTGATCAATTTTCAATCAAGTTTCTGATTGCGAGAGGATGCAGGGAAAGAAGGAAAAGACCTTTGATACGAATATGCAACCTCCCGATCATAAGAAAGTCAAGCTTGTCGTGGGAGATCCTTAGAAGTTTACTAGATGGAACAAAGTTGAGCCCAAAAATGGAAACAATGTTGATCAATTTCCTCTAGTCCAATGTTGATGCATTTGCATGGAGCTCGGATGATATAGTTGGAATCGATCCGCTGGTGACCACTCATTCATTGAACATCGATCCAAAAGCAAATCCAGTAAGGTAGAGGAAAAGAAATCACGAATGTGAAAAGGATAAAGTTATCAACGCTGAGGTTGATAGATTGCTAGCTGCAAAACATATAAGGGAAATTCAGTTTACTAAGTGGTTGTGTAACGTTGTACTAGTCTTGAAAGGCGAGAAGACTGAGAATAAATGGAGATGTGTAATGACTTTATCGACCTCAATAAGTTTTGCCCTCAATATCCTTACCCATTGCCAAGGATCAGCATAACATGATGGATGCCTTCTAGGGTTTCTATTAGATTTTTAGGAATGAATTAGATCATTAAAATACTGCTTCCATAATCGAGCACAGGGTGTATTGCTTTATTGTTATGCCATTCGGGCTTTGCAACACAGGGGCTACCTATCAAAGACTTGTGAATACGAAGTTTAAAAAACTGATTCGGGAGGTAATGGAAGTATATGTTGATGATATGTTAGTAAAAAGCATGAGCGAGTTTGATCATACTCAGCATTTAGACAGATGTTTCCAAATATTGAGAAAGTATGGAATGAAACTTAATCCGGCCAAGTGCACTTTTGGGGTCAGATTGAGAAAGTTCTTGGGTTATCTAGCTAACCCTGAAGAAATTAATGCTATAATGAACCTAAAACCACCATGATTAGTGAGTGACGTTCAGAGCTTGGTGGGAAAGATAATCTCTTTGAACATGTTCATTCCGAGGTCGACGGATTTCTTTCAAATTCTGAGGAAGGCAAAGAATTTCGAATGGTCGGAAGATTGTGACTAGATTTCGAAGAATTAAAAACCTATATGAGCTCGCCCTTTGCTCGCAAAGACCGCCGAAGTAGAACCACTCTTTTTGTATCAAATTCGGTTGTTAGCTCAATTTTAGTCAGGGTTGAAAATAATGAGCACCAATGAGTGTACTACCTGAGCAAGTTGCTACAAGGGGCCGAGAAGAATTATATGGAGATTGAAAAATTTGTTTTGGCGTTGGTCGTGGCCGCGAGAAGGCTTAGGCCTTATTTCCAAACTTAAAAAATAATTGTACTAACAAATCAGCCACTTAGGCACGTCCTGGCCAAACCCGAAGCTTTGGGTAGAGTAATTAAATGGGCGTTGGAGTTAGGGCAGTTTGACATTGAATATCAGCCGCGAACAACTATTAAAGCACTAATTTTAGCTGACTTTATTGTGGAAATAGTTGGGTTGAATCAAATAGAAGCATCCAGTTTGGAAGTCATCATAGTTGTCATGAACGAGCCTTCTTAGCTTATGCACGTTGATGAATCTTTGACCAGAGATGGTGAAGGCGTGGGAATTTCTTTCCAAGGACCTGATGGTGAAGATCTCAAGTATGCATTGCTTTGGACTTCGTAGTTACGAATCATGGGGCTAAATATGAAAATTTGATCTCGAGGCTCAAGATGATAATCAAGGCGAACATAAAATCTCTTACAGTACTGACAGATTGTGAGCTAGTATATAGACAAGTTCAAGGCACTTATGAGGCAAATTAGTTTAATATAATTAAATACTTGGGACGAGTAAAACAACTTATTATGAAGTTTACTGTTTTCTAAAATTCAGGCAATTCTTAGAGATGAGAACACTTGGGCTGACGTCCTCTCTAAGTTCTCTGGGTCGTGTTCGGACAAGAAGGAGAGATTAATCACATGGCTAATGTCAAATACACCCTCAATTGAATTGAATATCAGCATATCAAGAATGGAGTTGTTGGATATTGATAATATAGGCCAATATTGGATGTGACCTGTGAAGGCCCGAGCCCCCAGGTCGAATCCTACGTGGATCCACTCCCGAGTCCAGGTCCCTATTCGGTGAACACAACCAAAATTTGACGAGATTTTTTTTTAAAACAACAACACATTAATTCAAATCATACTTCATAAATAACAACATAAAATCCGATACTCTGCGATATGCAGGAACAGGCACAAAATACAGCATAAGCGCAAACCACGCATAACCATAGGGATCCAACAAGCATAGTCTTTACGTACTTAATCATAATTGATGCATACTAATACATAACATAACAAGAATCAAAAGATAACATGACGACCCACGACGACTGACAAACAGAATCTCGGAGACGAACACCAACTCTAGACGTCAGACCCTGGGATACTTGTATCTGAAAAGAAGTAAACGGAAATGCGTAAGTTGGTCGTCCAACTTAGTGAGGTTGCAGTGCACATGTGTGTGTGTGGTGCATGAATATAGCATAATATATGTGTGCATATTTAGAACAATAACTAAACGCATGTAATAAAGACGTCCTACTCTTACCCTCCAATCCATATTTGTGAAAACCACCACCGAAAACTCCAAGTAAGGTGCGACCTTACATAACAGTGCGCATTGACGTCAAATACCAGGAGTTTGACATTCATTCCCCAAGTGTAACCTCCACACTAGGCTCATGAAGCAGGTCTACGGTGGATCGAGGTAACCCTCCGGCCCTTACCTTCCGGGTTACCCACGATTCCGCACACCAGAATAGGGCCCACATAAAAATAACAAACAGTACAGTACAATAACAATGCAATAACAGGAAATCGGTAAATAACTCAATAACAGTTCAACATACAATATCAATGACTTATAAGCACATAGGCATAAATAATAATTCAACGTGTAACTTGTCCTAGCAGCCGAGTTCTTTATGTTATCATACATCACATGCTTGTTCATTTAGGAACTAAGTTACAGTTCTGGCTCGACCTATTAGTACATTTAGACTTACACACAAGTAACACACAACACTTACCTTCGCTGCTTAAATTTCCTGAAGAAAGTGTGACAAGTGTGGCGATTCCGGTTCCTCAAGCTTCCAAGTAAGCCTTCTTCCTTTTCCGGTTCACGACGGTGACAACGGCGGTGGTGGCGGCAGCGATGAAGGTGCAGCGGCGGCGGCAGTGGCGGTGGTCCGTCGGGAGGTGGCGGTGATGGTGATGTTTCCTCCTATTCCTTCTTTCACTCTAGTTATTTTTCAAGAACCCCTCAACTTCCTCTCTAACTCTCTCTAAATTACTTCAAGAAAATAAAAGGGAAACACAAATTTGATTAAGAGAGATAATAAAGGGTGGTGGAATGTTTGAATGGAAAAAGGGTGGAGGTATGATTATAACTCATTAGGGTCTATTCCCTTGTGAGAGAAAATTTCTCTACCCAAGGGCTGCCACAACCTATCTTTGGCTTTCCAAGAAGAAGAAATCATGGCATGTTCAGCCAATGCAGGAGAAGGGGGGTGTTTTTGCACTTTTGCCCCCCAAAATTTTGTGCAAAATGACCCCTGAATCAAAATATTTTGCACACTTTGGTCCAAACTAATTACAAAATGACCCTAATTTTTTAAAAGGCAATAGACATGTTTCTAAATTATTTATAAATCCAATATTCCATAAGAAATAATTAGTGTACATAACATAGCACAAAAGAGAGTTCAATTTAACTTTAAAACACATTAGCATACAAAATTGGATATTAATCCAATTAAATTACAATTAAAGGACCCGAAAAATTCTCGGGTATTACAATCGTTCCCCCTTAAAGAATTTGATCCCCAAATTCAATCTTGAGGTTCGAAGAGTTTGGGGTGTTGCTGACGCATCTGCTCTTCCGATTCCCAAGTAGCTTCCTCAATGCTTTGATTGCGCCAAAGAACGTTCACTATTGTAATCTTCCTCTTTCGTAATTCTTGGAACTTTTTATCCAAAATACGAATAGGCATCTCAACGTATGATAGACTCTCTTGGAGTTGTAAGGGCTCGCAGTCTATCACGTGAGACGGGTCCGATAAATATTTCTTCAAGAGTGAAATATGGAACACATCATGTATCCCACCGATGTTTGATGGAAGATCCAGCTTCTACACTCCCAACTCTTTCCAAGATTTTGAAAGGTCGGACATACCGAGGATTGAGCTTTCCTCCTTTGCAATGTTTGATAAGGCCCTTTTTAGGTGAAACCTTAAGAAACACCTGATCACCTACCTCAAATTCGAGAGGTTTTCTACGGCGATCGGCATAGCTTTTCTGGCGACTTTGAGCAGCTAGCATCCTTTTCTTAATCACCGGTACTATATCCATGGCTTCCTGAACCAAATCAGGTACTCCCTCAATCGTGGTGACCAAATTTTGGGATTTATGCTCATCCAAATCCCAATGGATTGGAGATCTGCACTTTCGACCATATAGAGCTTCATAAGGCGGCATCTGAATAGTCGAATGAAAACTGTTATTATAGGCAAACTCCAGTAATGGCAATTCTTATCCCAACTTCCCTTGAAATCGAGGGCACAAGCCCGAAGCATGTCGTCTAGAATCTGAATAGTATGCTCTAATTGGCCACATTGCTAAATGAAGCTTTCATGTACATCAAGGCTTTCCCTCTAACCATTCATAAAACCAACGAATAATATTACTGTACAACTTTTTTCTTTTTTTAAAAAAATGGAAAACCCAACAAGAGCACTAAACAAATATGCATACTTTCATCACTGACACTAAGAGATGAAGAGAGAGGAAAGAAAATGAAGAACACCACCACATATAATAAAAAATCAACTTTCATTTTCTTCTTCCTCTTCAAAAACTAGTTCGGTTACTAAAATACTTGATCATTATTTATACTAATAAACTAAATATACCCACGTGTACTGAAAGCCCTAGCTTTTAAAAAAAGAGAGAGAGAGAGAGAGAGAGAGAGAGAGAGAGAGAGAGAGAGAGTTGTCGTACTGTACTGCCATATCCCAAAAAAGCTGCGTTTGGGCATGCTTGGAGAAAATTGTTATTTTCATGCTCATTTCTTGATACCACTACCACCTTAGTCAAATGGAGGAACATTCTCATTTAGGAATGTTTTTTAAATTTGACCGGACCGGTCGGTCCGGCCGATTTAAGGCTGATCCGATTCGGTTGACCCATAAAAAACAGTGAGCTTCTGAACCAGTGTGAACTAGCAAATAAGATTCTCATCTTAACTTCCTCTGGTTTCCAACAACAAACACTTTCAAACATTCCCCACTCTCTTGTCATAAGTTGAGACAGGTTGATCTTTCAACTCAACGCATCTGCTACCACATTTGCTTTGCCGGGAATATAGTTGCTAAAAGCGCTCAAAGCGCTCGCCTTTGCGCGAGGCGAGGCGAGACGAGCCCTCATTGCCTCGGCTCGCCTCGCTTTGGTTGTCCCCAAAAGACGCCAGCAAGGCGTCGCCTTAGGTGCCTTTGCACCGCCTTAATGCAGTGTAAGGCGGCGCCTTTTGGGAACTTTTAATTTTTTTGTTTTAAAAAAAAAACAAAAATCAAGCTAGTTAATTGAAGTTATTTGACTTCAATTTCATTCCCAAATTCTCCCTCACTCTCTTCGTAACCCTAAATCCATAATTCCTTACCTACTTACCTGCGTCGCGCCGTCCTGTCCGCTGTCGTCCGCATCCTGCGCCATCCGCCATAAACCCTAGCAAGCTTTCCCTCTTCTTCCAGTAAGCTTCTCCGACTTCTCTCTTTTCTTTTATGAAAGTTTTACTTATAATTATACTTGTAGTTGACAGTTGTGTATAAGTTTATAACATACATATAACATATAGACTATATGTACAACATATACAGATATACTTACCCTATTTTTATATATATTACATATATACTTAGTACTTACAATATAATTTCGGCATTACCCATTTTTTTATACATATATACTAATATGTATATTATTATTAATTTTACTATAATACTATTATAATCATCCATATATGATTATATTATATGCATAACGTGATAAAACCATAATATATACATATCAGATTATTCACATTTTTACTAACATTATATTTATATATGTGTTACTTAGACTTGTTCACATATTGTTTATATATTATTATAAACATAAATCATCCAATTAATTGTATAAATTTCTTAAATATAGAATGACAAAATTTTCGAAACCCGAATGGGAACATGTGATTATGTTGGACCCGAATGATAAAACGAAGAATTTAAAGTGCAAGTATTGTCCTAAAGTAACAAATGGAGGTATATCAAGAGCATAACAACACATTGTTGGGGGTTTTAAGAATGTAACGGGTTGCCCAAATGTTCCCCCTGCCGTCAAATTATTTTTCAAAGATATATATGAAGCAAAAAATACTTGATCGTTATTTATACTAATAAACTAAATAAACCCATGTGTACTAAAAGCCATAGCTTTTAAAAAAGAGAAAGAGAGAGAGAGAGAGAGAGAGAGGGAGTTTCCGTACTATACTGTCGTATCCCAAAAAAGCTGCATTTGGGCGTGCTTGAAGAAAATTGCTATTTTCATGCTTATTTCTTGATACCACTACCACCTTAGTCAAATGGAAGAACATTCTCATTTAGGAATGTTTATTAAAATGGACCGGACCAGCTGGTCCGGTCGATTTAACCGCTAATCAGAGGCTGATCCGATTCGGTTGACCCTTAAAAAATAGTGAGCTTCCGAACCAGTGTGAACCGGCGAATAAGACTCACATCTTAACTTCCTCTGGTTTCCAACAACCAACACTTTCCAACATTCCTCACTCTCTCGCCATAAGGTGAGACACTTTGATCTTTCGCCTCAACACATCTGCTACCATATTTGCTTTGCCGGGAATATAGTTGTAAAAAACGCTCAAAGCG
This sequence comes from Penstemon eatonii, assembly GCA_038501285.1. Lineage (NCBI taxonomy): Eukaryota > Viridiplantae > Streptophyta > Magnoliopsida > Lamiales > Plantaginaceae > Penstemon > Penstemon eatonii. The sequence continues at coordinate 48,337,817 of CM076714.1, forward strand.
CTCGCCTTTGCGCGAGGCAAGGCGAAGCGAGTCCTCATCGCCTCAGCTCGCCTCGCTTTGGCTGTCCCCAAAAGGCGCCAGCAAGGCGTCGCCTTTGCACCGCATTAAGGTGGTGTAAGGCGGCGCCTTCTGGGAACTTTTAATTTTGTTTTTAAAAAAAAATAAAAGTCAAGCCAATTAATTGAAGTTATTTGACTTCAATTTCATTCCCAATTCGCAAATTCTCCCTCTCTCTCTCCCCGTAACTTTCCTTTTCCTTCTCTCTCCCCGTAACTCTAAATCCATAATTCTATAACCACTTACCTGGGCCGCGCCGTCCTGTCCGCCGCCGTCCGTACCCCGCCCCGTCCCCGGTCGCGCCGTCAGCCATAAACCCTAGCAAGCTTACCCACTACTTCCAGTAAGCTTCTCTCACTTCTCTCTTCTCTTTTATGAATGTTTTACTTATAATTATACTTGTAGTTGACAGTTGTGTATAAGTTTATAACATATATATAACATATAGACTATATGTATAACATAAACAGATATACTTGCCCTATTTTTGTATATATTACATATATACTTAGTACTTACAATACATTTCGACATTACCCATTTTCTATACATATAAACTAATATGTATATTATTATTAATTTTACTATAATACTATTATAATCATCCATATATTCATAATGTGATAAAACCATAATATATACATATCAGATTATTCACATTTTTATTAACATTATATATATGTTACTTAGACTTATTGACATATTGTTTATATATTATTATAATCATAAATCATCCAATTAATTGTATAAATTTCTTAAATATAGAATGACAAGAGTTTCGGACCCCGGATGGGAACATGTGATTATGTTGGACCCGAACGATAAAACGAAGAATTTAAAGTACAAGTATTGTCCTAAAGTAACAAATGTATATATATCAAGAGCAAAACAACACATTGTTGGGGGTTTTAAGAATGTAAAGGGCAAATGTCTCCCTTGCCTTCAAATTATTTTCCAAAGATATATATGAAGCCAAAAATACTTGATCGTTATTTATACTAATAAACTAAAGAAACCCACGTGTACTGAAAGTCTTAGCTTATAAAAAAAGGAGATAGAGAGAGAGAGAGAGAGAGAGAGAAAGAGAGATTTGTCGTACGACCGTGTCCCAAAAAAGCTGCGTTTGGGCGTGCTTGAAGAAAATTGCTATTTCATGCTCATTTCTTGATACCACTACCACCTTAGTCAAATGGAAGAACATTCTCATTTAGGGATGTTTTTAAAAACAGACCGGACCGGCCGATTCGGCCGATTTAACTGCTAACCGGAGATTAATTCGATTCAGGTTACCCTTAAAAAATAGTGAGCTTCCGAACCATTGTGAACCGGCGAATAAGATTCCCATCTTAACTTCCACTGGTTTCCAACAACCAACACTTTCCAACATTCTCCACTCTCTCGCCATAAGGTAAGACACGTTAATCTTTCGACTCAACGCATATGCTACCACATTTGCTTTGCAGGGAATATAGTTGTTAAAAGCGCTCAAAGCGCACAACTTTGCTCTAGGCGAGGCGAGGCGAGTCCTCATCGCCTCGGCTCGCCTCGCTTTGGTTGTCCCCAAAAGGTGCCAACAAGGCGCCTTTGCACCACCTTAAGGCGATGTAAGGCGGCGCCTTTTGGGAACTTTTAATTTAAAAAAAAATTAAATAAATAAAAGTCAAGCCAGTTAATTGAAGTTATTTGACTTCAATTTCATTCCCAATTAGCAAATTCTCCCTCTTTCTCCCCGTAACTTTCCTTTTCCTTCTCTCTCCCCGTAACCCTAAATTCCTAATTCCTTACCCACTTACCTGCGCCGCGCCGTCCTGTCCGCCGCCGTCCGCACCCCGCGACTTCCCCGGTCGCGCCATCCGCCAGAAACCCTAGCAAGCTTTCCCACTTCTTTCAGTGACCTTCTCTCACTTCTCTCTTCTGTTTTATGAAAGTTTTAATTATAATTATACTTGAAGTTGACAGTTGTGTATAAGTTTATAACATATACAGATATACTTGCCCTATTTTTATATATATCACATTTATACTTAGTACTTACAATACATATCGACATTACCCATTTTTTATACATATATACTAATATGTATATTATTGTTTATTTTACTATAATACTATTATAATCATCCATATATGATTATATTATATGCATAAAGTGATAAAACAATAATATATACATATCAGATTATTCATATTTTTATTAACATTATATATATATATATATATATATATATATATGTTACTTAGACTTGTTGACATATTGTCTATATATTATTATAATCATAAATCATCCAATTAATTGTATAAATTTGTTAAATATAGAATGACAAGAGTTTTGGCCCCCGGATGGGAACATGTGATTATGTTGGACCCGAATGATAAAACGAAGAATTTAAAGTGCAAGTATTGTCCTAAAGTAACAAATTGATATATATCAAGAGCAAAACAACACATTGTTGGGGATTTTAAGAATGTAAAGGGCAAATGTCTCCCTTGCCGAATTATTTTTCAAAGATATATATGAAGCCAAAAATACTTGATCGTTATTTATACTAATAAACTAATAAACCCATGTGTACCGAAAGCCTAAGCTTATAAAAAAAGGAGAGAGAGAGAGATAGAGAGAGAGAGAGAGAGAGAGAAAATTGCCGCACTGTACTGCCGTATCCCAAAAAAGCAGCGTTTGGGCGTCCTTGAAGAAAATTGCTATTTTCATGCTCATTTCTTGATACCACAACCACCTTAGTCAAATGGAAGAACATTCTCATTTCGAAATGTTTTCAACAACGGACCGGACCGGCCGGTCCGGCCGATTTAACCACTAACCGGAGGCTGATCCGATTCGGTTGACCCTTAAAAAATAGTGAGCTTCCGAACCAGTGTGAACTGGCGAATATGATTCCTATCTTAACTTCCTCTAGTTTCAAAAAACCAACACTTTACAACATTCCCCACTCTCTCGCCATAAGGTGAGACACCTTGATCTTTCGACTCAACGCATCTGCTACCACATTTGCTTTGCCGGGAATATAGTTGTTAAAAGCACTCAAAGCCCTCGCCTTTGCCCGAGGCGATCCCTCATCGCCTCGGCTCGCCTTACTTTTGTTGTCCCGAAAAAGCGCCAGCAAGGCATTGCCTTTGGAGCCCTTTGCACCGCCTTAAGGCGGTGTAAGGCGGCGGCCTTTTGGGAACTTTTAATTTTTTTTTAAAATAAAATAAATGTCGAGCCAGTTAATTGAAGTTATTTGATTTCAATTTCATTCCCAATTTGCAAATTCTCCCTCTCTCTCCCCGTAACTTTCCTTTTTCTTCTCTCTCCCTGTAATTTTTTCTCCCCCCGTAATTTTCTCTCTCCCCGTAACCCTAAATCCATAATTCCTTACCCACTTACCTGCGTCGCGTTGTCATGTCCACCGCCGTCCGCACCCCGCGCCGTCCCCGGTCGCACCGTCCGCCATAAACCCTAGCAAGCTTTCCCATTTCTTCCAATAAGCTTTTTTCACTTCTCTTTTCTCTTTTATGAAAGTTTTACTTAAAATTATACTTGTAGTTGACAGTTGTGTATAAGTTTATAACATATATATAACATATAGACTATATATATAACTTATGCAGATACACTTGCCCTATTTTTATATATATTACATATATACTTAGTACTTACAATACATTTCGGTATTACCCATTTTTTATACATATATACTAATATGTATATTATTATTAATTTTAGTATAATACTAATCAGCCATATATGATCATATTATATGTATAAAGTGATAAAATCATAATATATACATATCAGATTATTCACATTTTTATTAACATTATATATATATATATATATATATATATATATATATATATATGTTACTAAGACTTGTTGACATATTTTTTATATATTATTATAATCATAAATCATCCAATTGATAGAAATAGTGTCCTGCAAACTAGCTGCATGGCTAGCATTTATTGTAATAAATGAGGAACTATTCAATTTTGATTAATAAAAACACTTTATTAAATGGTTATCTTTATCTTATGTAATAAATATCTACGCATAAGGATAGAAGTCCTTAGATCACGTGGCTATGGGACAACTCGTGGACTGATCTCCAAGGCCGTGGTCTAGAACATATTCAAGAGTCGTAGAATCCAATCGAGATAGGACATCGTTGGATTCGGTTAGACTCTCACTGTTGTGTATACTTCGATGAACTGGAGAACGCTGGGGTCCACGAGCGTGACTGGGATAGTCGATACACATAAGTGGATGACTTGCTGGGATAGCAAGTGCACTGAATACCCCAATTAGGAAATAACTCACCATGGAAGCGGTAGTCGCATATCGGGGTTGAAGTTATTCCAATTTACAGTAGTATACGAGGAATGATCCCTAATTACTTGAGATAATAGGTTTTATCTGGTGCGAGAACGTCTATGTTTTGATATGAGTTCCGACTGACTGGAGATCACCAGAAAGTCTCTGTGGGCTCATGTTGGGTATAGAGGAAGTCATATGCAGATTCATTTCATCAACAAATGATCCATTGACCCGACTTGATAGGTTGGAAAATTCTCCTATGGATTTCTGTGAGAAATTAATTCCGGTAAAAATCCTTGGCCAAGGTATCTGACGGTTTTATGTAAGTAGCTCATAAAGATTAAGTCAAAGAGAATTATTTCGAGACCAGAATACATAAGTTCAAGACAAAATAAAAGGGAGACCGATGAAAGACCATACCCTTAAGTCTCGACTGGGAGATTGATCGAGGGAGAGATTATGACGTATATGGTAATTGTAAATGATAAAAGGTTCACTGAATTAATTCACCAGTGATTGGGCTCCATGGGCTTGTGGCCAGATATCGACCGTGGAGTGTGGGAGAATTCCTAAATTGGCAGGGGTGCTAATTTTGGAATGGTCAGTCGACAGAGTGTTCGACGATTTAGAAAATATTTAATATTTGAATAATTGAATTAATATTTAATTATAACCCACGGCCAATTAAATGGTGAACCTATGGGGTCATACACAATACACATGAAGCGAAAGCGAAGGAAAAGGAAACAACTGGGTCGACCAAATCGACTGGGTCGATTGGGTCGACTGGGTCTGAAAAATCGACTGGGTCGATTGGTGACTGGGTTGACCCAATTGGAACAAATTGGATCCGATCGGAATTGGATCAAGATTATAAATTAAATTGGAATTTAATTTGTGAGTTAATTAATTAAGTTGGATTTAATTAATTATAGGAAGATTTAATTAAATAGACTTAGAGTCTAATTTAATTAATTGGGCTATTTAATTGGAAAATTAAATAAAGCCTAATTAAATTAATTGAATGGACCATGAATTAATTAGGAAGACTTAGTCTTCTAATTAAAAGGGCCATGACCCATGTATGAGACTTGGAGTCCTAGTCCTAAGAGTATTAGGTTAATGAGATACCTATAAATAGGGGACTTGATGTCATATCTCATACACACAACTTTAAGAGCCAAAAAGCCAAGTCAAGAAAAACACTCTCCCTCTCCCCAAGCTCAAATCGGCCGAACCCATTCTTCCTTTGGAAGAATTTTTCGATTTTTGTTCTTGTTCCAAATTCGTTTACGAAACCCAGATCTTAATATATCCTGTGTTCTAGCCGATCAGGGAATATTAAATTTCGTGTAATTGTGGTGTATCAACCCATAGAGTCGCAACACGTGGGGCGCTGCTGCAGGGCATAGGATCGACCAACTCGAGAGAGGAACTTGACTTCGTCTGCCAATTGGGATTTGCAAGGAGACAGGTATAACGTGTAAACTGATTATATTGTCGTTTATTTAATATTCATATATATGCACCTAGAGTACTATCCTGGCAAGATTCCGTAAGAGGTCCTAAAAATATTAAATTCCGTTGTGCCTAGGGCTGTTTATCTTACCGAATCCCAACACCAATTAATTGTATAAATTTCTTAAATATAGAATGGCAAAAGTTTCGAACCCCGGACGGGAACATGAGATTATGGTGGACCCGAATGATAAAACGAAGAATTTAAAGTGCAAGTATTGTCCTAAAGTAACAAATGGAGGTATATCAAGAGCAAAAAAACACATTGTTGGGGGTTTAAGAATGTAACGGGTTGCCCAAATGCCCTCCCTTCCGTCAAATTATTTTTCAAAGATATATAGGAAGCCAAAAATACTTGATCGTTATTTATACTAATAAACTAAATAAATCCATGTGTACTGAAAGCCTTAGCTTTTAGAAAAGAGAGAGAGAGAGAGAGATTTGTCGTACGGCCGTATCCCAAAAGAGCTGCGTTTGGGCGTGCTTGAAAAAAATTGTTATTTTCATGCTCATTTCTTGATACCACTACCACCTTAGTCAAATGGAAGAACATTCTAATTTAGGGATGTTTTTAAAACGGACCGAACCGGTCGATCCGGCCGATTTAACCGCTAACCGGAGGCTGATCCGATTCAGGTTACCCTTAAAAAACAGTGAGCTTCCGAACCAGTGTGAATCGGCGAATAAGATTCCCATCTTAACTTCCTCTGGTTTCCAACAACCAACTCTTTCCAATATTCTCCACTCTTTCGCCATAAGGTTAGACACGTTGATCTTTCGACTCAACGCATCTGCTACCACATTTGCTTTGCCGGGAATATAGTTGTTAACAACGCTCAAAGCGCTCGCCTTTGCTCGAGGCGAGGCGAGGCGAGGCGAGCCCTCATCGCCTTGGCTCGCCTCGCTTTGGCTGTCCCCAAAAGGCGCCAACAAGGCGTCGCCTTTGCACCGCCTTCAGGCAATGTAAGGCGGCGCCTTTTGGGAACTTTTAATTTTAAAAAAAAAATTAAATAAAAGTCAAGCCAGTTAATTGAAGTTATTTGACTTCAATTTCATTCCCAATTTGCAAATTCTCTATCACTCTCCCTGTAACTTTCCTTTTCCTTCTCTCTACCCGTAACCCTAAATCCCTAATTCCATACCCACTTACCTGCGCCGCGCCGTCCTGTCTGCCACCGTCCGCACCCCGCGCCATCTGCCAGAAACCCTAGCAAGCTTTCCCACTTCTTCCAGTAAGCTTCTCTCACTTCTCTCTTCTCTTTTATGAAAGTTTTACTTAAAATTATACTTGTAGTTGAAAATTGTGTATAAGTTTATAACATATAGACTATATATATAACATATGCAGATATACTTGCCCTATTTTTATATATATTACATATATACTTAGTACTTACAATACATTTCGGCATTACCCATTTTTTATACATATATACTGATATGTATATTATTATTTATTTTACTATAATACTATTATAATCATCCATATTTGATTATATTATATGCATAAAGTGATAAAACCATAATACATATCAGATTATTCATATTTTTATTAACATTATATATATATATATATATATATATATATATATATATATATATATATATATATATATATATATATATGTATATGTTACTAAGACTTGTTGAGATATTGTTTATATATTATTATAATCATAAATCATCCAATTAATTGTATAAATATCTTAAATATAGAATGGCAAAAGTTTCGGATCCCGGATGGGAACATGTGACTATGGTGGACCCGAATGATAAAACGAAGAATTTAAAGTGCAAGTATTGTCCTAGAGTAACAAATGGAGGTATATCAAGAGCAAAACAACACATTGTTGGGGGTTTTAAGAATGTAACGGGTGGCCCAAATGTCCCCCCTTCCGTCAAATTATTTTTCAAAGATATATATGAAGCCAAAAATACTTGATCTTTATTTATACTAATAAACTAAATAAACCCATGTGTATTGACAGCCTTAGCTTTTAGAAAAGAGAGAGAGAAAGAGAGACAGAGAGAGAGATTTATCGTACGACCGTATCCCAAAAAAGCTGCGTTTGGGCGTGCTTGAAGAAAATTGCTATTTTCATGCTCATTTCTTGATACCACTACCACCTTAGTCAAATGGAAGAACATTCTCATTTTGGAATGTTTTTAAAAAAGGATCGGACCGGCTGGTCCAACCGATCGATTTAACCGCTAACCGGAGGCGATTCGGTTGGCCCTTAAAAACAATGAGCTGTGAACCGGCGAATAAGATTCCTATCTTAACTTCCTCTGGTTTCCAACAACCAACACTTTCCAACATTCCCCACTCTCTCACCATAAGGCCCTTAAAAACAACGAGCTGTGAACCGGCGAATAAGATTCCTATCTTAACTTCCTCTGGTTTCCAACAACCAACACTTTTCAACATTCCCCACTCTCTCACCATAAGGTGAGACACGTTGATCTTTTGACTCAACGAATCTGGTACAACATTTGCTTTGCCGGGATTATAATTGTTAAAAGCGCTCAAAGCACTCACCTTTGCACCAGGCGAGCCCTTATCGCCTTAGCTTGCTTCACTTTGGTTGTCCCCAAAAGGCGCCAGCAAGGAGTTGCCTTTTGCGCCTTTGCACCGCCTTAAGGCGGTGTAAGGCGGCCGTCTTTTGGGGACTTTTAGTTTTTTTTAAAAAAAATAAATAAAAGTCAAGCCAGTTAATTGAAGTTATTTCACTTCAATTTCATTACCAATTTGCAAATTCTCCATCTCTCTTCCCGTAACTTTCAATTTCCTTCCCTCTCCCCGTAATCCTAAATCCGTAATTCCATATCCACATACCTGCGCCGCACCGTCCTGTCCGCCGCCGTCCGCACCGTCCGCCAAAAAACCCTAGCAAGCTTACCCACTTCTTCCAGTAAGCTTCTCTCACTTCTCTCTTCTCTTTTATGAAAGTTTTACTTATAATTACACTTGTAGTTGACAGTTGTGTATATATAACATGTAGACTATATATTCTACATATGAAGATATACTTGTCCTATTTTTATATATATTACATATATACTTAGTACTTACAATACATTTCGGCATTACCCATTTTTTTATACATATATATTAATATGTATATTATTATTAATTTTACTATATTACTATTATAATCATCCATATATGATTATATTATATGCATAAAGTGATAAAACCATAATATATACATATCAGATTATCCACATTTTTATTAACATATATATATATATATATATATATATATATATATATATATATATATATATATATATATATATATATATATATATATATATATTAAACTTATAAGAGCCCATATCTTGTATGAACAGTGTTTCTATTTTTATTTTGAATTTTTTTTAATTTTTAATAGAAAAACGACGTCGTATCACAATTTTCCTCAAACTTCTGGGCCTATCCTAAATATATATATTTATTTAAACTTTTAAGAGCCGATATCTTGTATGAACATTGTTTCTGTTTTTATTTTGAATTTTTTTTAACTTTTAATAGAAAAACAACATCGTATCACAATTTTCCTCAAACTTCTGGGCCTATCCTAATTTGATTTTGTCTTTATTTTTTGCTGCTAAATATTTTCCTTGTCCATGTGGGGGGACCCAAATATTTTGTTCCGTTATTTATTTTTCTTTCCTTCTTCTTCCGATTAGCCAAATATCCTAATTTCAATTCCTCTAAAAAACTAGATATATCCGATTTCTTCTTTCTTCTTTGAAACCCAATTTCCTCTTGATTATTCTGATTTTGTCTTCGCCATCAACTGCAATTTTTGTCCTCCAATTTTTCCATTAAAAATTTCTTCCCAATTTTCTCTTGATTATTGTGATTTTGTCGCCATCAATTTCATTTTTGTCCTCCGATTATAGTTTCCCAATGTGATGTTTGTTTCATATTTCTTAAAGCATTTGAAAATCTGTTTTTCTCATCTTCCTTCATCAATAACAATTGCATTTTTCCCTCCACCCAGCTTCCGGCATTGCCACGTGAAATTTTTTTGTACTCGCGGTGGCGCTGGTGGTGGATTTTCCAATGGAAGGTGGCGGGGGCGGCTAAGGTTTCAGGGTGTGGAAGATGATGAAATTAGGTTTGGGGTAAGGCATTGATTAACTTTGTTTTGGGCCATGAGTTTTCAATTGAGTTTTTTATTTAAGTTGGGCTAGGCTTCTTGGGTTACTGGGTCAAAGTTGGCACTAAATCAACTATTTCAGGTTATTTAAAACTTGGGCCTATGGTTTAGGCTCAAATAATTTTTGTACATCCTGCAACTGACACTTTTAATATAACTTACCTGAAATTAAAAATTGAACTAAATCTGAATTTAATTGAACTTGCTTTGTTTGGCTTGAACTTTGAATAAAATAGACTTGCAATAATAATAATTAAAATATTCTCTTACTAATTTTATTATAATGAGTAAAATACACGGAGTATAATACTGCAATTAAAATTGGGCAACAAGCTCCGCACATTGAGCGGAGCCGTTACCCTAGTGTGTGTATATATATATATATATATATATATATATATGTATGTATGTATGTATGTATATGAGTTACTTAGACTTGTTGACATATTGTTTATATATTATTATAATCATAAATCATCTAATTAATTGTATAAATTTCTTAAATATAGAATGGTAAAAGTTTCGGACCCCGGATGTGAACATGTGATTATGTTGGACCCGAATGATAAAACGAAGAATCTAAAGTGCAAGTATTGTCCTAAAGTAACAAATGGAGGTATATCAAGAGCAAAACAACACATTGTTGGGGGTTTTAAGAATGTAACGGGTTGCCCAAATGTCCCCCTGCCGTCAAATTATTTTTAAAAGATATATATGAAGCCAAAAATACTCGATCGTTATTTATACTAATAAACTAAATAAACCAATGTGTACTGAAAACCCTAGCTTTTAAAGAGAAAGAGAGAGAGAGAGAGAGAGAGAGAGAGAGAGAGAGAGAGAGAGAGAGAGAGAGAGAGAGAGAGTTGCCGTAATGTACTGTCGTATCCCAAAAAAGCTGCGTTTGGGCGTGCTTGAAGAAAATTGCTATTTTCATGCTCATTTCTTGATACCACTACCACCTTAGTCAAATGGAAGAACATTCTCATTTAGGAATGTTTTTAAAAACGGATCGAAATGGCCGGTCCGGCCGATTTAACCGCTAATCGGAGACTGATCCGATTCGGTTGACCCTTAAAAAAGAGTGAGCTTCTGAACCAGTGTGAACCGGCGAATAAGATTCCCATCCTAACTTCCTTTGGTTTCCAACAACCAACACTTTCCAACATTCCCCACTCTCTCACCATAAGGTGAGACATGTTGATCTTATGATTCAATGCATATGCTACCACATTTGCTTTGCCGGGAATATAGTTGTTAAAAGTGCTCAAAGCGCTCGCCTTTGCGCGAGGCGAGGCGAGGCGAGGCGAGCCCTCATCGACTCGGCTCGCCTCGCTTTGGCTGCCCCAAAAGACGCCAGCAAGGCCTCGCCTTTGGCGCCTTTGCACCGCCTTAAGGTGATGTAAGGCGGCGCCTTTGTGAACTTTTAATTTGTTATTTAAAAAATAAAATAAAGGTCAAGCCAGTTAATTGAAGTTATTTGACTTCAAATTTATTCCCAATTTGTAAATTCTCCCTCTCTCTCCCCGTAACTTTTGTTTTCCTTCTCTCTCCCCGTAATTTTCTCTCTCCCCGTAACCCTAAATCCATAATTACTTACCCACTTACCTGCGCCGTGTCGTCATGTCCACCGCCGTCCGCGCCCCGCGCCGTCCCCGATCGCACCGTCAGCCATAAACCCTAGCAAGCATTTCCATTTCTTCCAATAAGCTTATTTCACTTCTCTTTTTTCTTTTATGAAAGTTATACTTAAAATTATACTTGTAGTTGACAGTTGTGTATAAGTTTATAACATATAGACTATATATATAACATATGCAGATATACTTGCCCTATTTTTATATATATTACATATATACTTAGTACTTACAATACATTTCGGCATTACCCATTTTTTATACATATATACTAATATGTATATTATTATTAATTTTACTATAATACTATTATAATCATCCATATATGATTATATTATATGCATAAAGTGACAAAACCATAATATATACATATCAGATTATTCACATTTTTATTAACTTTATTTTATGTTAATTGAATTTTCATGATAAGATAAAAATATCACACCATTTGACCAAAATTGGAAAAAAAATTGAATAACCAATGGAGAAAAAAATTGAACTATCATTATGAGATAATAAATGATAAAAGGTGTATTCCAAAATGGAGAAAAAAAATGAATGACTCGAAGACTGGCCTTGTTAATTTTAACCATGTACAGAAACAAAACCACTAAGCCAACTGTACTTTATTGTTATGTCTAACTCCTTATGTTTTGTCTAAACCACATATTATATATATATATAATGAGTGAAAAACAAAAACACCCCTTATGTTTTGTCTAACTCTCAACAAACCATCTGTGTTATTTGAAATCTTAAAAACCTTCTGTGTTTGGTTTTAATTATCACACTCGATCCAAGTAGAATTTGAATTTTGACATTTGAAATGACAAAATTACCCCTATGTGTTGGGTTTTATTATTTGATTTATTCCTATACTACTTGGATTGATTGTGGTAATTAAAACCAAACACATGGAATTTTTTTAGAGTTAAAATAACAAAAGGAGGTTTTTTGAGAGTTAAACAAAGCATATGGGGTGTTTTAGTCTTTCGCTGTCTGGGGTAAAATTGTCATATCAAAAGTAAAATGTGAATAAATACTTGTAATTTCCGCTTTTAAATCACACTCTCTTTTTTGGGGATGTACTAATTTGGCACTAACTTCAGGGGATTATTGGGAGTTAAAATAACAAAGAGAGTTTTTTGGGAGTTAGACAAAACTCCATAGATCGAGTCGTAAATCAAAATTATTCGAATTTTTTTTTACTTGAGCTTTTAGTTGTTGATAAATTGAAATGTGGACTATATTATAAAGATAGTATATTCCTTCAACTTGCATTAATAAAGAGTTGATTTAACTAAGTTAATGGCCCTGCAGCAAATTAGAGGTAAATGTAATACTTCAACTAGTATATTAGAATTCAAAAATGGTTGGTCACGGATTAGAAGGGGAATGACTTATAGTAAACAAAGGTTAAGGTTCCCACTTAATGTGTCCAACGTGCCTCGAAAAGGATAAAGACCCTCACCATGTAGAGTAATATTCTCACTTATAGGGTCAATTTGAACTAGGGTGCACATGGTTTTTAAAACCGTACCGAACTATTCCGTTCTGTACCATACCGAATGTTAGTTTTTTTTTTCAAAATTGAAGGTCTTGGTATGAATGAAAAACATTTAGTTTTTTTTTTCAAAATTGAAGGTCTTGGTATGAATGAAAAACATACCGAGTATTTTAGTATGATTTTGATTTTAGAGTTCTCATACCGTAAAATACCGTACCGTATCGAAATTGAGAAGAAACATGAATTAACTATTCATGTTTTGATATTTACAACTAAATTTATAAATCTTTATTTTTCAATTTATAATTCAAATATTATCGAATGATATATTATTTATAATTTATGTGACGGCCCGGCTCGGCCGGTCCGTCGGATAACGGTCGAAAGTTTATTATTATTTTTATTTTAAAAAAGTGTTAAAATATTGAAACTTTTTTTTAAGAAACGATAAATTAAAAGTTTTAAGCGGAAGCGGTTTACGATAAATTAAAAGTTTAAAGCGGAAGCGGTCTAAAATAAAATAAAACCAATTTAAATTACTAAGTTTTTTTTTTAAACACAAACGATAAATTAGTAATTTAAAAAAATCTTGTCGCTTTTATGAAAATATAAATCCACTTTAACGATTCAAATATTATAAGCAATGTTTTAAACAAAATCGAGAAAGAACCTAAATCGACAACAAAATATAATTAGTCTCCCAAATACTAGGGTGAGACCAAAACCGTGATGACCTAACCGCAACCCGACTATTATTTCCAGAACACCTGAAACTTAAAAGAATGAAACACGGAACGCATAAGTTGATCGTCCAACTTAGTGAGGTTGAGTGCGAATTTGCATGGTGATGCGTGGATGCAACATATTATATAATGTGAGCATGTTATCAAGCAAATTAAGCATATATTCAAGACGGAAGAAACACGGAATTCACATAACCAAGAATTGTTGATGTCGTCCTCCACTTACCCTCCATCCTCAGTCTGATGTCCATCCAAACACACCAAATAAGGAGCGACCTTACTATCTAATATGCATCGACATGTCTTTGCCTAAGTTCGTCCTTACTCCCGAAGTGTTCCTCCCCATTTGGATTGTAAGGCCAGTCCTATGGGTAACCGTGACAATCTCGCCGGCCCTTGCCGTCCAGGTTGGCATCGGATCCATATACCAATCAAAGTGGGCCCACACAACATCGAAAATAAACGAAAACACATACTCGGAAACAAACGAAAACATAACATATCAAACATATTTAACAACTTGTAAGATGCAATTTTGGGTGTCACTTATAAGATGCAATTTTGGGTGTCATGATAGTTTAGTAAAATATATTTGCAACAAGTAGATTCGGGTGTAGCATGTATTGGATTATCATGTTGATATACTTAGGAGTTCATGCGAGTAATGTCGACATAACAAGTCCAATCTATTCGTGATAACATGCAAGAGAAATTAGAATATAACACATGCTTTGATTATTAAGAGCGTAAGTAATGCATCGATCTACTAGCACATCGGACAGACATACAAATTCAACACACAGCGCTCACCTTTATCGCTTAGTATAACGACTAAAACTCCACAAATGAAGCGTATCTGAAACCTGAGCAAGTACGAATAGGACGTAGAATTTATCTAACAACCTTACTTAAACTTAACTAATGAAAATCCTACACAAGGATTCCCTAAACTAACACATCACAGAAAAGTCCTTAGAACTTACGACATCAACTTCAATTAAGAGTATTTATTTTCAAAACTCGAAATAATAATTAAATAAAACACCGTCAAAACAGCAAAATTTTTAACTTCATTTTCCAGATTTATAAAACAGCCTCTAAACTTTTGAAAACATCCATATTCGCGAAAATTTGGAACAAACTTTAAATTAAATGATTTTTAACTAAAACCATATCAAAAATCAAATAAAAACAGATTATTAAGTATCTTCTTACTCCAAATATCAAAGCTCTAAAAATCCCACAAGTTTAAAACTTTTCCAAAATATCCTCATAGTTTTGAAATCTTAAGAAAATCAACTTTCTCGAAAAATAATTCAAGATCCAAGCATCTAAGAAATATTTAAAAATAATTAAGAATAATTTCACTATAAAACTGAGATTAAAAATAAGTTTTAATAACTTTTTACCAACATTGAGAAACAAAAATTTCTTTAATTATAAATTTTCTTCGAAAAAATTAACAATTTTTCAATCTTTTTACAAAAGTGAACAAAGCACTACATCAAATTAATTAATCAAAGTTTATAAAAGTAACTTTGTAATAACAGACACAATTTATCCTCGCATGCATGTGCCCCCTTCTTTTCAGATTTACAAACTTCAAAAACTCCCCTTTTTGCAAAATATCGAAGCAAACTTTAAAACAAATGCTTTTCAAGTAAAACTAACCAAATATCAAACAAAAACTTATATTTTCAGTCACTTTTACTCCCAAAATTTTTGCATCCCTAACCCTTCAACTTTTAAAATCTTTCAAAAATACCCCCCAAAGTTTCGAAAAATATAAACAATAACTTTCTTATAAGATTAAATCAAGATCCAAACATATAAGCAATATCTAAACAAAACCAAAGCAAAGTCACATTAAATATCTAATATTAAATATAAACTCAACAACTTTTTAGAATATCTACAAGAATAAACTAAACTTCTTCAATATATTTTAAGGAGAAAAAGTAAAATCACAAAGATTAAAGAACACATGCATAGACGGATTTTTAACCAAAGCAACAAAGGGGATAAGACTCTCTTCATTTTCAGACCTCCAAAGGTGGTGGTGGCGGCTCCGGTGGTGGTTCATAACAAAAGCCCTCAAATCATTACTTTTCACCAATCTCTAACGACTAGAGATTCACTTTGGGAGGTCCAAACGATGATCCGAACGGTCAATATGTAGCCCCATGTGTGTAGGACCTTCACGCAAAATTTGGGCATGATCCAACGATGGACGAAGACGGAATGTGCGAAAATCCGAGGCTTGGCTGTGTATATTCGAAAATTTTCTTCTAAATGTGTTGTCTATTTTCTCTCTCTTATTTGATTTATACTATATAATGTGTAGGTAATGAGGTTATTGAGAGGATAAAAATCTGATCTTAAGTGTATATGAATATGACAAGTATATGCACATTGGGAAGAGAGGGATACATAATGCTTTTTTTTTTCCACCAATGCATATGTACATTTGGTAGAACATTTCTCCACCAAAAACCATGCTTTGCAGCCTAAAGAGTGTGCAAGGAGACCGGCAGAAAATCTGCAACTTGAGGCAAATTTTCACCTTGCCCCTGAAGTTTTGAAAACTTACATTTGTGTCTCTAAAAACAAAATTTTTGTGCATCCAAGCCCGAAAAATATCAAAAAGGGTCTTAATGCTATTTTAATGTAACTTAATTTTATGTTTTCAAAGTTCTTAAGGTCACACGATTTAAATTAATTGAATATTTTAGTTCAAATTAATCTTAACTTTGAAAATAAAATGTAGCATATAAATTTTGAGTTAAAAATTCAGTCAAAAGGGTTCGAAATTTTTGGGGCGTTACAATTTATATTATAGTTCATCATAGTTTAGTTACTACATTGCTTGTGTTCAATCAAAAAAAATATATGCTTATAGCAAAAATTAAACTTGTTATATGTTGAAAACTTAAAATGCAAAAAATCTAGACAATAAATATCAAATAGTAAGTTTCTTCACATAATAAAAACAATGATCAAATAACTAACCAATTAATTTTATTCAATTAGGTCGAATTATAGCGTAAATTTGTGAACATTTTCTTTTCCAATGCTTTATTTAACGTAAAAAAAATAGTTTGTAAGATATTGTAATATTAATTTTTATATAATTGGCAACTAAGTAATCGACTATATAAGAAAAATTGCATGAAAAATGTTTGTTTGAAAAAACCGCAAAATCGTACCGAAACCGTACAAACCTGAGTTTGTTGGTATGGTTCATAAAACTTTAGTTTGATTATGAGTTTTTTAAAACCGCACTAATTGATATGATAAAAAAATTATAAAAAAACCGCAAAATTGTACCATGTGTTTCCTAGTTTGAACCCACATATTTCATTCCACGTAAATTATATTTTAATATTCACAAGAAACTAGATGCACCTATTATGATTAGTCCTCTCGTTATAGTATTCAAATGACCCTTTCCTCCCTAATTAAGAAAAAAGAATCTCATCTACGTTCAAAGAATTGAGATTGTATTAAGTTCAGCGAACGGGAAATTTAAAATAATTATATGACAAATGTAATATATTTATTTTATGATTGGATGAAATAAAAAGAAAATTACCAAAATGTCCTTTGTGTGATTTGACCAAAATGCCACTGGATCGATAACACGAAAAGAAAGATTAAATCACTTTTATGGTTCCATGTATAAATTATTTTACACTTATAACCCTTTTACAAAAAAAATTACACTTTAAATCTCTTTTAAAATATTTTACACTTATATCCCTTTTACAAAAACTTTACAATCAAGTCTCTCTTATATACCCTCTTGCCAAATAATTTACACTTAAGTCTTTTTTATATAAAATGAATTACACCGATCAATTTTTCAGCAAAAATGTAATCACGTTCATATTTCGGAGTTTTATGTGTTATAATATCTTGACTTAATCGGTATAATTTGATTGAGAAAATGCATGAAATTTTGATTGATGTAATACATTTTATATAAGATGGAATTATTTGTAAATTATTTGGTAAGTGTTAAATATTTTTATATAAGAGTAATTTAAGTGTAAATTACTTGGTAATAGAAATTTAAAAAGATAAATTACTTTATATTCGAGGGACCATAAGTGTAATTTAGCCCGAAAAGAACCGTTCAAACGCTCAGCTCCACCAAAATATAGCACGAGCACGAGCATCTCTTGTATAGTAGTAATTACTATAAATAATGTTGCGTGTACAAAAATGGCGTCCACCCCGACTTTGTTTTATTCTGGCTCACGTCGAATTAATGCCCATTGCAATTCACATATTCCTAACAACAGCAATACGACGTCGTTGTCTTCTAATTCTTGCTCCCCCTCCCCTTATTCTTCCTACTGTTCTAATTCTTCGTATCATCGCCGAGGGCATAATTGGAATTTCATCGGTAAGCTCTCGTTCTATCTACTGTTCTTCACTGTAATATAATCGCTTTTGCTTTCCCTAATTTTTGTTATTCTAATTTTTTAGGGTATTTTTGTGTGTTGGAAAATGGAAATAAAGACCATTGATCCTTGTAATTGTTATTGCAATTTGGTTATGGAAAATCAGTAATTTCTGTAAAATCTTACGCCATTAGTTATATAATATGGTAGTTTAATCTTTTGGTGGTTAATTTTTGTAATTATTATGTTTATCAGCCAACTGTCCATTGATCTTGAATTGACCATGCCAGTTGTAATTGTATTATTGACCTCTTTGAAAGCTTCTTTGTAATGGCAATATTGAATCAATGATGAAAAACATGGTAGATTTTGGAAATTTAAAATCAAAGGTTTGGATTCCATCTCTTGTTTGTTTGTTTTTATAAAATATGTTAAATTTTAGATTTAGAGTATTTGTTTGTATATGATTCTAACCAATACAGGCATATTGTGAATTAGTTGCCATTTTCTTCTACCTTTGCTTCTTTAGGTAATTGTTCTGTTTCAGATATTTGCTACCTACAGTAATCGTACTTGATTATCTTCTCGTCGTCACAAATAATTGCCTTAACAATGCATGATCAATTTCAGTAAGAATCCTAAATTGCTGATTGGACCCTTAGACTAGATATGAATGACCTAGCTTATTCTCTCAGTCTAATTGAATATCCAACACAAATTTTATATTGTTGAGGATATATTATATAAGTCAGGCAATATGCTTGCTGTGAAATGAATTAGAGCTACATATGTGTAGTCTTTCGGATGCAGGATCTTCACTACTTGATAGCATATATATACTTCTTCGTTACCTTGGGTTTATTTTTATCTTGCAGGCATAAAATATATTTGGAAGAGTCAAGGCAATAAAGCTCAAGCCATGAGTACAAGTCAGGGAAATCTTGAGTCTCCGAGGGGAGTTCTTAATGCGGTCGATCAGCCCGAGCATCTTCTTATTCTTGTGCATGGCATCATGGGAAGGTATGCATATTGTTGTAACATGGATCCTACTTTGCTTTTGAAAATGATTGATCATTATCATTGTTACTCAACAATGTATGTCGAAATGAACTATTATTCACCTTGACTGAAGTTTCCAAGTATTGCAGCCCAAGTGACTGGACGTATTTTGAAGCAGAGCTGAAGAACCGATTGGGAAAAAAGTTCTTGATTCATGGTATATTGTTTATGCTGTATTTTGGTATTTTATATTCACTAGGCTATACATCACCTTGATATTAGTCTTATTTTTTAGGTGAGATGATGTTGCATGAAAGTGAATGGATTTTAATCAGCTTTATTTGTTACGGGTGAAGAAAATCTGAACCAATACCCGGGGGCAGAAATAAAGACATAAGGAAAATAGTATGATGCACTTCCCATATAGTAGGGTCACTATATATGTGCTATCTTAATGTTATAAATGGAGCATACTTTGCTTGTATCATAAATTTTCTCCTTCCACCTTCCCTTTTGGATAATCAAACACTTGTATTTTAATAGGAATAGTGTTGGGATAGGTCAATACAGTAAGACGTAATGAGATTAATATATGTCCTCAGATGTTCAAAATAATGAATAAAATGTGGCACATGTTCAAGTACAACCTTTCCATGAAACAATAGGTTCTAGAGTGGCTTAAGTAGGAGGAGAATTAGAGACTTCCTTTGAGAACTTTGGACAATTGTTG
This sequence comes from Penstemon eatonii, assembly GCA_038501285.1. Lineage (NCBI taxonomy): Eukaryota > Viridiplantae > Streptophyta > Magnoliopsida > Lamiales > Plantaginaceae > Penstemon > Penstemon eatonii. The sequence continues at coordinate 48,357,895 of CM076714.1, forward strand.
CGTGGAAAAGATGGGACAAAAGGCATATGTTCTGAGTCAAAAGAAACAACTCTGAGGGATATGATTTTTATAATACAGCCTTGCACATTTTTCTTACGTTTGATGGTTTTTTGGGTACTTACTATATATAGATTGGTTTATATTAAACTTTGTTGATTAATAAAGAGCTGTACAATATTTTTCCATAAAAATTTAAAGTAACGTGTTATTATGTGCAGCAAGTTCATGCAATTCATACACTAAGACTTTTACTGGCATTGATGGCTCTGGGAAACGACTGGCAGATGAAGTAAGTTTTTGGGAGGGTATGTTTGTGCATGTCCTATCATTTATTATGTGCTTTAGGTTGTGAACCATGGATGTCTGGATTTGTTTGAGTGGCCACTTCATATGCCTGGACCATATTCGTTTTTCTGCTTCCATTAGTTGTGGTGTCTAGTCCCTGTGTATATTTAATTTACATAAATGCATGAATGACATAGATATATCATTGTTGTTATGTTGTTTTTTCACTATCATATGCACTGAAACAGGTCATGCAGATTGTGACGAAGACAAAGAGCTTAAAAAGGATATCATTTTTGGCCCATTCTCTTGGTGGATTATTTGCAAGATACGCAGTCGCTGTTCTTTTTACGCCTGTTGTCTCTTCTGATTCTGACGATATCTCTACTTCGACAAACTTCAAAACTGCATGCTCTTCAAATAGAGGATTAATTGCTGGGCTGGAAGCAATTAATTTCATTACCCTGGCAACGCCCCATCTTGGAGTGAGAGGAAATAAGCAGGTATATTTTGCTAATGGCGACATTTCTTATGATTCTTATCCATGGATTCACAAATCAGTTGTTTGTTATACAACCACCCCCTCCCCCCCTAAACCACTCCCCGGTAATTTATACACTGTACATGATTTTATTTAGACGAATAATATGCATGGCTTCTGAAGAAATGGAAAAACAATTATGACCTTTAAGAGTTGTCAAATCTTTTCAAATTTGTATAATATATTCCCTCACTTGTGGGTCTGCATGTTATGTCATTTTTTCTTTTTCCACTCTTATCTTTCCCCATTTTTGAAACTCGGTATTATGACGGTTAATTTCATCTTCTGTTAATCTGGTTGAACGCCCCAGTGGTCATATCATGACTATGCATCTACATAGTAATTTCATTTTCTGTTGAATTTCTGATTAGTTGACCAGTGGTCTTCTCAGGTTTGCCTCAACAATAAACTTACGATGAATATTTTATGTTACATTTTACTGTCATTTGCTAAAATAAGGAATACCTCAAGATAGTAATTATGTTCAATGGTTCAGCTTCCCTTCCTTTTAGGTGTATCTTTCTTGGAGAAACTTGCTGCCCCAATTGCTCCTATTTTTACTGGGCGAACTGGCAGTCAGCTCTTCCTCACAGATGGCAATTCAAGTGAACCGCCTCTTTTATTACGAATGACCTCGGATTGTAAAGATGGAAATTTTATGTGAGTGCATTTAGCTTGTTAACATGTTTTTTTAAGGAATTTGTGTCTTGTGCTTTGTTTGAGGTTTATGTGCTGGATCTTTTGCAGATCTGCCCTTGGCGCTTTCACATGTCGGGTTCTTTATGCTAATGTCTCTTATGACCGTATCCCAATTTTCTGCTCATTCATTTAAAGCTAAAAACATGCCCCTGTTCGTATCGAAAAGGTTCTATTTTTTGAATTAAGATTACATATTGAAACTTTAACACAATCCAGATATGGTTGGTTGGCGCACATCCTCCATACGAAGGGAAACAGAACTTGTTAAGGTAATTTCATATTTTCTTTGTTGAGTCTAGTTGCCTAGATAATTTTTATTTTATCTCCGCTACTGTATACATGTTTAATTAAGTTAAAAGTGATTGGTTTTGTTGAGAATTACGGAACTCATTCTATGTAAAATTAGCCTTGTCCTATTCAAACCAATTTCCGGAACAAACATGTTTTAATGACCATTAGTGCTTATTTTTTAAACTAGCCCTTTCCTTTATTTTAAATGGAAGTTTCAATTAGACCTGGTTACTGGCTTATACTTATTCCGTATTGTTCAACAAGAATGTCTTAGTGTGTGGGCTTACCAGCTTCTTGTAAAAAGGAGCTTGTTGCAAAAATATGCTGGGTCACAGTAAGACAAAAAAATTTCTGAGCACATGAGAGCTAGCACCTGTAATACTGTAGTGAAATATAGTGTGAAATAAGAGCTGCCCAATAAATGTATTTTGAATGTTGGATATTTTCGTGAAACGGAAGCTTTTTGGAGTGAAAACTCGAAACAATCAAGCCAAACTTCATCCAAACAGGGCTTTTAAAATTGTGGCAGTCACATGATTACTTTGAATAAGGATATGTTGGAATGTATATTGCTATTTGAGTAAATGGAAATTTAGTAATGGACACCTAAAAATGAAATAAGAGTGGTCAAACATGTGCAGTGGGGCTGAAAAAAATTGCAGATTTAGTTAACTGCAAAAAATGAATAAAAAACCTGTGGTTGTAAATCAGCTTCCTTAAATGTGTTTTTATGAACCATTCCATTTGTGCTTCTATTTGGATCTCGAGAGAATTTTCATGTATGTAAATTAGTAATTGCCTGATCTCTACCTTTTTATCAGTATAAACTAATAGAATCCCCACGAGTCGAGTAAAGGTTTTTTTCCTTGGGTAAGTCTTATTAGGTAATTTCTTCTCAGCAATGGTTCCATGGTCTAGCGGTTAGGACATCGGACATTGAATCCAGTAACCCGAGTTCAAATCTTGGTGGAACCTTTGTTTTTTTCCCTTTTGGAATAAAACATATGGTGCCGCTACAGACAAATATGATTTTTGCATATTATTATTGTCGTATCCTTTATATATGAACTTAGATGATTTTTTCTCAACGAACAGTTTCAGTCAGAATTGGATCAGAAAATTGTAGTAGCTCTACTGGTGTTTCTTTAACTATCAACTAAACACCAATACCATATAGAAACATATTCCTAAATATGAATAGCATGAATAATAGCTTCAATTTTTGGTCTCTATATATCATAGAGAGACAAGATATGAAAATATCATAATAATAGTCTTATTAGGTAATTTCTTCTCAGCAAATGGTTCCATGGTCTAGCGGTTAGGACATTGGACTTTGAATCCACTAACCCGAGTTCAAATCTCGGTGGAACTTTTGATTTTTTTCCTCTCGGATAAAACATGTGGTGCCACTACAGACAAATATGATTTTTGCATATTATTACTGTCGTATCCTTTATACAAAAACTTAGATGATTATTTCTCAACAAACAGTTTCAGTGGGATTGGATCAAATAATTGTAGTAGCTCTACTGGTGCTTCTTTAATTATCAACTAAACACCATAACCAAAAAGAAACATATTCCTAAATATGAATTGTATGCATAATATCTTCAAATTTCGGTCTCTATATATCATAGAGAGACGGGATATTGAAAAATTATATTCCTTGCTTTCCCTCTATTGGCAGAGTGAAATTTTAAAAAAATAAACATACTCGATCATCATAATCAAATAAATTTGCTTCCTTAAATGTGTTTTTATGCACCATGCCCTTCGTGCTTCTATTTACATCTTGATAGAATTTTCAGATATGTAAATTCGTAATTGCCTGATTTCTTACCTTTTTATCATTATAAACTAATTGAATCCGCACGAGTCGAGTAAAGTTTTTTTTCCCCCGGTAATAGTCTGATTAGGTAATTTCATCTCAACAAACGGTTCCATGGTCTAGCGGTTAGGACATTGGACTTTGAATCCACTAACCCGAGTTCAAATCTAGGTGGAACCTTTTTTTTTTTTTTCCTCTCGGAATAAAACATATGGTTCCACTACAGAAAAATATGATTTTTACGTATAATTATTGTCGTGTCCTCTATATAAGAACTTGGATGTTTTTTTCTCAACAAACAGTTTCAGTGAGGATTGGATCAAATAATTGTAGTAGCTCTTCTGGTGATCTTTAATTATCAACTAAACACCATTACCAAAAAGAATTATATTCCTAAATATGAATAGTACATAATAGCTTCAAATTTCGATCTCTATATATCATAGAGACGTGATATTGAAAAATTATATTCCTTGCTTTCCCTCTCTTGGCAGAGTGAAATTCAAAAAAAATAAACATACTCGATCATCATAATCAAATAAATTTGCTCCCTTAAATGTGTTTTTATGCACCATGCCCTTTGTGCTTCTGTTTAGATCTTGATAGAATTTTCAGATATGTAAATTAGTAATTGCCTGATTTCCTACCTTTTTATCATTATAAACTAATTGAATCCCCACGAGTCGAGTAAAGATTATTTTCCCCGATAATAATCTTATTAGGTAATTTCATCTCAGCAAACGGTTCCATGGTCTAGCGGTTAGGACATTGGACTTTGAATCCACTAACCCGAGTTCAAATCTCGGTGGAACCTTTGTTTTTTTTTCCTCTCGGAATAAACATATGGTTCCACTACAGAAAAATATGATTTTTACGTATAATTATTGTCGTGTCCTCTATATAAGAACTTGGATGTTTTTTTCTCAACAAACAGTTTTAGTGAGGATTGGATCACATAATTGTAGTAGCTCTACTGGTGCTTCTTTAACTATCAACTAAACATCAATACCAAATAGAAACATATTCCTAAATATGAATAGTATGCATAATAGCTTCAATTTTTGGTCCCTTTGTATCATAGGGAGACGAGATATTGAAAAGATCATAATAATAGTCTTATTAGGTAATTTCTTCTCAGCAAATGGTTCCATGGTCTAGCGGTTAGGACATTGGACTTTGAATCCACTAACCCGAGTTCAAATCTAGGTGGAACCTTTTTTTTTTTCCTTTAGGAATAAAACATATGGTTCCACTACAGAAAAATATGATTTTTACGTATAATTATTGTCGTGTCCTCTATATAAGAACTTGGATGTTTTTTTCTCAACAAACAGTTTCAGTGAGGATTGGATCAAATAATTGTAGTAGCTCTTCTGGTGATCTTTAATTATCAACTAAACACCATTACCAAAAAGAATTATATTCCTAAATATGAATAGTACATAATAGCTTCAAATTTCGATCTCTATATATCATAGAGACGTGATATTGAAAAATTATATTCCTTGCTTTCCCTCTCTTGGCAGAGTGAAATTAAAAAAAAATAAACATACTCGATCATCATAATCAAATAAATTTGCTCCCTTAAATGTGTTTTTATGCACCATGCCCTTTGTGCTTCTGTTTAGATCTTGATAGAATTTTCAGATATGTAAATTAGTAATTGCCTGATTTCCTACCTTTTTATCATTATAAACTAATTGAATCCCCACGAGTCGAGTAAAGATTATTTTCCCCGATAATAATCTTATTAGGTAATTTCATCTCAGCAAACGGTTCCATGGTCTAGCGGTTAGGACATTGGACTTTGAATCCACTAACCCGAGTTCAAATCTCGGTGGAACCTTTGTTTTTTTTTCCTCTCGGAATAAACATATGGTTCCACTACAGAAAAATATGATTTTTACGTATAATTATTGTCGTGTCCTCTATATAAGAACTTGGATGTTTTTTTCTCAACAAACAGTTTTAGTGAGGATTGGATCACATAATTGTAGTAGCTCTACTTGTGCTTCTTTAACTATCAACTAAACATCAATACCAAATAGAAACATATTCCTAAATATGAATAGTATGCATAATAGCTTCAATTTTTGGTCCCTTTGTATCATAGGGAGATGAGATATTGAAAAGATCATAATAATAGTCTTATTAGGTAATTTCTTCTCAGCAAATGGTTCCATGGTCTAGCGGTTAGGACATTGGACTTTGAATCCACTAACCCGAGTTCAAATCTAGGTGGAACCTTTTTTTTTTCCTCTAGGAATAAAACATATGGTTCCACTACAGAAAAATATGATTTTTACGTATAATTATTGTCGTGTCCTCTATATAAGAACTTGGATGTTTTTTTCTCAACAAACAGTTTCAGTGAGGATTGGATCAAATAATTGTAGTAGCTCTTCTGGTGATCTTTAATTATCAACTAAACACCATTACCAAAAAGAATTATATTCCTAAATATGAATAGTACATAATAGCTTCAAATTTCGATCTCTATATATCATAGAGACGTGATATTGAAAAATTATATTCCTTGCTTTCCCTCTCTTGGCAGAGTGAAATTCAAAAAAATAAACATACTCGATCATCATAATCAAATAAATTTGCTTCCTTAAATGTGTTTTTATGCACCATGCCCTTTGTGCCTCTGTTTAGATCTTGATAGAATTTTCCGATATGTAAATTAGTAATTGCCTGATTTCCTACCTTTTTATCATTATAAACTAATTGAATCCCCACGAGTCGAGTAAAGATTATTTCCCCCGATAATAATCTTATTAGGTAATTTCATCTCAGCAAACGGTTCCATGGTCTAGCGGTTAGGACATTGGACTTTGAATCCACTAACCCGAGTTCAAATCTCGGTGGAACCTTTGTTTTTTTTTTCCTCTCGGAATAAACATATGGTTCTACTACAGAAAAATATGATTTTTACGTATAGTTATTGTCGTGTCCTCTATATAAGAACTTGGATGTTTTTTTCTCAACAAACAGTTTTAGTGAGGATTGGATCACATAATTGTAGTAGTTCTACTGGTGCTTCTTTAACTATCAACTAAACATCAATACCAAATAGAAACATATTCCTAAATATGAATAGTATGCATAATAGCTTTAATTTTTGGTCCCTTTGTATCATAGGGAGACGAGATATTGAAAATATCATAATAATAGTCTTATTAGGTAATTTCTTCTCAGCAAATGGTTCCATGGTCTAGCGGTTAGGACATTGGACTTTGAATCCACTACCCCGAGTTCAAATCTCCGTGGAACCTTTGATACGGTGGAACCTTTGATACGGTGGAACCTTTGATACAGTGGAACCTTTGATTTTTTTCCTCTCGGAATAAAACATATGGTGCCACTTACAGACATGTATGATTTTTGCATATTATTATTGTCGTATCCTTTATATAAGAACTTAGGTGATTTTTTCATTTTTTCTCAACAAACATGTTCAGTGAGGATTGGATCAAATAATTGTAGTAGCTATTCTGGTGATCTTCAATTATCAGCTAAACACCATTACCAAAAAGAATTATATTCCTACATAATAGCTTCAAATTTCGATCTCTATATATCATAGAGACGTGATATTGAAAAATTATATTTCTTGCTTTCCCTCTCTTGGCAGAGTGAAATTCAAAAAAATAAACATACTCGATCATCATAATCAAATAAATTTGCTTCCTTAAATGTGTTTTTATGCACCATGCCCTTTGTGCCTCTGTTTAGATCTTGATAGAATTTTCAGATATGTAAATTAGTAATTGCCTGATTTCCTACCTTTTTATCATTATAAACTAATTGAATCCCCACGAGTCGAGTAAAGATTATTTCCCCCGATAATAATCTTATTAGGTAATTTCATTTCAGCAAACGGTTCCATGGTCTAGCGGTTAGGACATTGGACTTTGAATCCACTAACCCGACTTCAAATCTCGGTGGAACCTTTGTTTTTTTTTTCCTCTCGGAATAAACATATGGTTCCACTACAGAAAAATATGATTTTTACGTATAATTATTGTCGTGTCCTCTATATAAGAACTTGGATGTTTTTTTCTCAACAAACAGTTTTAGTGAGGATTGGATCACATAATTGTAGTAGCTCTACTGGTGGCTGGTGCTTCTTTAACTATCAACTAAACATCAATACCAAATAGAAACATATTCCTAAATATGAATAGTATGCATAATAGCTTCAATTTTTGGTCCCTTTGTATCATAGGGAGACGAGATATTGAAAAGATCATAATAATAGTCTTATTAGGTAATTTCTTCTCAGCAAATGGTTCCATGGTCTAGCGGTTAGGACATTGGACTTTGAATCCACTACCTCGAGTTCAAATCTCGGTGGAACCTTTGATACGGTGGAACCTTTGATACAGTGGAACCTTTGATTTTTTTCCTCTCGGAATAAAACATATGGTGCCACTACAGACATGTATGATTTTTGCATAGTATTATTGTCGTATCCTTTATATAAGAACTTAGGTGATTTTTTCATTTTTTCTCAACAAACAGGTTCAGTGAGGATTGGATCAAATAATTGTAGTAGCTATTCTGGTGATCTTCAATTATCAACTAAACACCATTACCAAAAAGAATTATATACCTACATAATAACTTCAAATTTCGATCTCTATATATCATAGAGACGTGATATTGAAAAATTATATTCCTTGCTTTCCCTCTCTTGGCAGTGTGAAATTCAAAAAAATAAACATACTCGATCATCATAATCAAATAAATTTGCTTCCTTAAATGTGTTTTTATGCACCATGCCCTTTGTGCCTCTGTTTAGATCTTGATAGAATTTTCAGATATGTAAATTAGTAATTGCCTGATTTCCTACCTTTTTATCATTATAAACTAATTGAATCCCCACGAGTCGAGTAAAGATTATTTCCCCCGATAATAATCTTATTAGGTAATTTCATTTCAGCAAACGGTTCCATGGTCTAGCGGTTAGGACATTGGACTTTGAATCCACTAACCCGAGTTCAAATCTCGGTGGAACCTTTGTTTTTTTTTTTTTCCTCTCGGAATAAAACATATGGTTCCACTACAGACAAATATGATTTTTGCATATTATTATTGTCGTGTCCTCTATATAAGAACTTGGATTTTTTTTCTCAACTAACAGTTTAAGTGAGGATTGGATCAAATAATTGTAGTAGCTCTACTGATGCTTCTTTAACTATCAGCTAAACACCAATACCTAAATAAACATATTCCAAATATGAATAGTATGCATAATAGCTTCAATTTTCGGTCTCTATATAGCATAGAGAGACGGGATATTAAAAGAATTATAAATTATATTCCTTGCTTTCCCTCTCTAGGCAGAGTGAAATTTTGAAAAAAAGAAAAAATCAAACATGCTTGATCATCATGATCAAATAAAGTATATTTTGTTGAGATGGTTTATTATCATAAAAGTGAGAGCCATATAGTTGATCATATGTCATAATTGTCTTAGTCGAATGTATATCCTCGATTGTGCTCATTTTTCTCTTGGAATCAAATAAGAATGAAGATATTTCTTCACTATTATTCTTTAGCATTGGTCCAGGAATCAAACAAGACATTAATGGCTTAGTATTGGTCTTGATATTGGGCATTTAATCTGGCTCCTAAGGACATTTACTTTCATGCTATATGGAAGATTGGAACTAAAGATATGCTTCATCAGCATTTCGAATAGTCAAAATCGGAGTATTGTATTAATGTTTTTTCCTTAGCATAAAAAACAACATACGTTTCCATGCTTAATGGTTAGCAATCTCTGGTAGAACATTCTTCTGCTTCTCCTAGCCAGTGTAATTATGTAGCTAGAGAATTTGACCTCAATGATTGTGGGTTTCTCTGTTCATTCCCAAATAGAAAAATCATTGCAGCTTAAATGGTTTTATGGTCCAATAGTTAGTATATTAGACACCAAATCTAGTAGTACAAATTCTGATATTGGTGGAACTTTTAAATTTGGCATGATTAAATTAGCATGGAAAGGTAAATTGATTAGTTACTTACCTGGTCAAGTCTTTTTCTATATAAGACTACTCGTAAAGACTACCATCTCAATAAATGGTTCCATGGTCTAGCGGTTAGGACACTGGACTTTGAATCCAGTAACCCGAGTTCAAATCTCGGTGGAACCTTTGTTTTATTCCTTATGGAATAAAACATGTGGTGCCTCTACTGAGAAAAATGTTTTTGCATATTATTACTGGTGTATCCTCTATATAAGTACTCCAATATATACAAACAGTTTCAGTTGTCCAAAATTTGTAGTAGCTCTACTGTGCTCTTTTAACTTTTAACAAAACAACATTACCGCATTGAAGCATTTCTTTAGGTATGAATAATTTGCATTATAGCTTTGATTTAGACTCTATATATCATCAAGAGACGGGATAAGGAAACATGCAATAATTGATATTACTCGCATTTCCTTTCTTGCAGAGGTGATTTATTTTGTACTTTAACATAATTGATCATCATAATCAAATAAAGTTTCTTTTGTTTAGATAGTTGATTATCAGATAAGTGAAATTTATGTTGTTGATCATCATAATAGTCTAATTCGAAAGTATTACCGCGATTATGTGTTTATGCTCGTTTCTTGTGCTTTATCTCAGAATCAAACACGAGTGAAAGGTTTTCCTTGGAGTGTTAATTCTTCGCCATTATACAATTAGGTTAATAATGGCTTAATACTTGTTTAGATTTTGTGCATTGAATCCGGCCACTAAACTCCATTTATTGAGCAACATTTATTTCATCCTATATAACATTACGGATATGCTTCATCAACATTTCAAATAGAAAAATCTGAATATTATTATTAGTATTTTTACTTAGTATATGTAATCTTAATGGGTAGCTTAATCTCAGCATACCGTTTCATGTTTAGTGATTAGGAAATCCAGGTGGAATCTTCTTTTGCTTCTATTACATATGGTATATTTATGTGAGCACAGAAAGCGAAATTGTTCAGTTACCAATCTAATTAAGTCTTGTTCCGTGAATAAGAGTTCTCGTAAAGACTATCATCTCAATAAATGGTTCCATGGTCTAGCGGTTAGGACATTGGACTCTGAATCCAGTAACCCGAGTTCAAATCTCGGTGGAACCTTTTTTTTCTGTTTTTTGTAAATTTTATTTTGATAATTAGTTAGTCTCTTTTTAGTGATCCCTCGAGTTTGAATACTTAGTCTCATTCTTAGATCTAAAGGGTAAATGCTTATTGTCTCAATATGCGCAGTTGATCCATTGCTAGTACTGGATATGTTTATAGAATCCTGAAGCCTTTTTGAGAATTTTGCTTTTTTCATTTTCCATATGATGACATAACTATTCAAGTGGTTTCATGTTAAAATCTTTAGCATAGCCATGCAGGGTGTTGAATATTGCATCAGTAGATGTGTGTTGATCGATCTTGCTACCTTTATTGGATTCTAAATAATAGTGTATTCCATAGAGGAAAAATTAAGAAGAAAATCCTTATATAATTCGAAAGAAAAACATGATGGGAATATTTGTAAAAGTATGCTGACACTACATTACAAATCTTTTCAGAAATTGTATGTATTTGGCTAAAAAGAAATGTGATATGAATCAATTCCTTTCCTTTCTCACTATCCTCTACTAAAAATCCTTTCCGAAATTGTGGTTCTCGTTTATTTCAAGTTGAGAAATGATTCAATGGTTTGGGAAAGTTAAACACATTCATATCTTGGTGGATCTTTGTTGAGATACTTTTGGTGCATAACACACTGTTATAGTTTTTCATCTTTGCTGGTTGTGTATGTATGGGGATAAGGATGGAAACATGTTGGCGAATATAATTAGTGAATGTGTTCACCTTGATGATGGATAGTGTGCATTGTTAGTGAAGTAAAAGCCTGCCCATGGAAATGTCTACTCATCTAACTATGCTCTCTCGCACATGCACATGCACACGCACACGCACACGCACACTCACATGCACATACATTACTTTTAGATCGTAGAATTAGTAGAAAACCGTGTTTTTGCCACTGCCCGAGTGATATAAAATTTGGAATTTGCAGCTTCCTAGTCAATCATTGGATGGCTACAAACATATTGTGAATGTGGAGCACTGTCCGCCTGTTTTATCCGAAGGTCCCGATTTCTCTCCAGAGGCAGCCAAAGCAAAGGAGGCTGCTCAAAAGGAACCAAGCACGAAGACTACTGCAGAATATCATGAGATTATGGAAGGTATGTAAACAAAAAGTTGACTGTAGCTTCCAGCTCTGTTTACACTGGGCAAAAATGCATTTTCAGTCCTTTCATCTTTAACGGGTAGCGATTTTGGGACATTTCTTTTGTAGGTAAGCAATATCGATCATGTAACTTTTCACTGTTTGCAATTCTAAGACAGTTGACTGCAATTTTTGTCCTTGAAATTTAGATTGTTTGCAATTTTAGGACATTAAATTGTTGTCAAATGTCTTAAAATTGCAACCACTAAAATGTTAAAGGAACAAAATTGCAGTCAAATGTCCTAAAATTGCAAACATTAAGAATCTGACGGACCGAAACTACTTACCGAATAAGAAACTGTCCCAAATTTGCAAACTAGTAAAAGTTAAAGGATGAGAAATGCATTTTTGCTATTAATACTGATAATCTCGTCGCAGTGAAATGATCTTTTTTACTTTTTCTTTCCCTTACAGAGGAAATGATACAAGGCCTTCAACGATTAGGATGGATGAAAGTTGATGTCAGTTTTCAGTCGGCATTGTGGCCTTTCTTCGCACATTATATGATTCATGTGCGATTATTTCTCAATTCTCATTTTCTCGCTCTTTTTATATTTGAAGCTTATATTCGTTTTTCACGTCTGATTCCTTTCTTTGAAATATCAGGTAAAGAATCAATGGTTTCATAATGAGGGAGCAGAAGTTGTTGCTCACGTTGCGGACACCATTAAGCAACAAGAGATGCAACAAGAATCTTCCATGAATGTTCATTCGAGTTTTGCTCAGAATTGAAAGTATCTTCAATTTCCTTTCAATATTCCTCATAAACACAGGTATAAGATATCTCTCTATATAAATCGGAATACTATGAGCTATACTTAGAGGGCGGCTGCGTATATTAGCCATGCTCGTTGCAGTGTATAAAAATATTGTCAAGTAAAACGCAAAAATACCCTTTATGTTAATATTTTATTGGCGAAATACCTCTTGTTTTTATCATTTTATTAGCTCACTACGCATATTGAAAAATTAGGAGTTGACCACAGTCTAAGTGGGGTAATTGCTAATATTTTAAAAGAACATGGGATTTATTGTCAGTTTTAAAATTTGGTGGGGATCATTGTAAACTTTTTTAAGTGTTATTTCCAAGAAAAACATGTAACATAAGGGTACATTTGGTATTTCCCCTACAAATCATGAACAATATATATGCATTTAGAGTGGTCTTACCAAAAGGTAGATCGGTCTACTGAAATGTTTGACACGTCTTGGAAGAACTTAAATCAGACCTAAATGATGAATACTCTTGTGGGTAATGTCCTTGACTTGTTGACGCAAAAAAATTGCAATTTTTTGCCAATGAATATAAAGAGTAAGTCGCCCTTTTGGTTTTCCTTATGAATTAATTTTTGCATTTTTGTCCCTCTTAAATTTTTTGTAACAGATTGGTCCCTCTTATCAATGTAGTATATCACATTCGTCCCTCTTATACCTCTTAAATTTTTTGTAGCAAATTCGTCCCTCTTATCAATGTAGTGTAACACATTAGTCCCTCCTCTTAAATACAAAATACATCACTTAAATTCAACATTACCAAAGTGGACAAAAGTTGATGTACTTTGTAAGAGGGACTAAGGTGTTACACTACATTGATAAGAGGGACGAATTTGCTACAAAAAGTTTAAGAGGGACGAATGTGTTATAAGAGGGACGAATGTTATACATTACATTGATAAGATAGACCAATCTGCTACAAAAAATTTAAGAGGGACGAAAATATAAAATTTGATCCATAATGTGGACAAAAATGCTATGCACTCGAATATAAAACCAATTTGTAATCAAACCAAATTTTATTTAATGTATCACTAAGTCAAGAAAACTGAATGTAAATTGATTTAAGTTGGGTCAAACACGACACGAACTATTTAAGTTTAGTTTGAGTTCTTTCTTTAGCTAATTAAATTGATTTTGCATCGAGATACAAAGGGTATTAATGAAAATGGTTTATATCTGGTTAATTATGTGTACCGATTCAATCTATAAAGTATTTATCGATCAAAATTCGAGCTAATCTTTAGCTTGATTTGATGTTGAAAAAGAAGACAAGGAAAATGTTAAAATATCCCAGCTACAATGTTTGGGCAATTTGGCTCGAGATTGAATTAATCATATATGTTTGAAACTTTCTGTATGATAGCTATACAAATATTACATTCATGTATAAATCCATATACTTAAAACAAAAAAAGTTGTCTTAGATTATACATTATTTGACAGTTGACAGTCTACTAGAAGTGAAGAATTTTAGTGGACAATACTAAGTTCATCACATTGTTTTCTCCATTACATTTTGTTTTTTGAAGAATTTGATTTATATAAATAACCAAGAAGCAAAAACTTAAAATCCCACCAAAAAAAGAAGAACAATTTAAGCAAAATAACAATGGCAGAAAAGGAAGGAGCAATAGTCAAGAAAGGTCATGAAGAAGGCCTAAAAATGGCCATAACTCTTCTAGAAGAATTCGAACTCCCTACTGGACTTCTCCCTCTGGAAAACGTTATCGAAGTTGGATTTGTGAGGAGCACAGGGTACATATGGATCCAACAAAAGAAAAAAATTGAACACAGCTTCAAATTGATTAGCAAACTTGTGAGTTATGATTCAGATATGAAGGGGTATTTGGAAAAGAAAAGAATCAAGAAACTCAAAGGAGTTAAGGCAAAAGAGCTTATGCTTTGGCCACCGGTGAATGAGATAACTCTTGATGATCCACCTACCGGCAAGATTCACTTCAAGAGTCTTGCAGGCATCACGAAGACTTTCCCGGTCGAGGCCTTCGCTGCTGGCCAGTAATGAAATCGTATTTTAGTTATCTCGTTATGTATGATCGATCCGTGGAACGATTGTGTTTTTATTTACGTTAATTTTGTTCATGTACTCTATCTCAAGTCAAAATGCTTGTTTTCATGAAAGTATTTTGCTTAATAATACAATGTTTCTTACAATATGTTTACATTGGTTTCCATGTAGATATGAACATAACACATTATACTTTCATACATACATTGATATAATTTAGGGTAAATTATGAATACCCTTCTCGGGTAAAGCCTAATTACAAAAATCACCCTCACATATTGGGAATTATAAAAATTTCTCTTAGTTTTGTCACCTTCTTATAATTAACCCCTTGTCCCTAAAATGTTCCAACTTTGCCCATAGAAGTTATTTATAATGTTTATAATATGTTATAATTTTTAAAATTTGGGTGTTAATTGTTTATCTTGTAAATTATAAAAAATAATAATCATGTATTTACCACCAAAATAATTGATATATTTCAATAAATATTTCATTTTTAATACAATATAAACTTTAATAAATTAAAATATCTTATCTATAATACAATATAATTTATTAAATTGACTAATTTATAAAAATAAATTCATTTAACTAATGTGTAAACAATTTATTCATATTTATAAAATATATTATTAAAATTCTATTTAATTTAATATTTTACAATTTAAATTGCTAATAAATTTATAAATACCTTTTTTTCTTTTTTTTTTTGCAATATTCATTAAAACTTATCGGCAATTATAAA
This sequence comes from Penstemon eatonii, assembly GCA_038501285.1. Taxonomy (NCBI): domain Eukaryota; kingdom Viridiplantae; phylum Streptophyta; class Magnoliopsida; order Lamiales; family Plantaginaceae; genus Penstemon; species Penstemon eatonii. The sequence continues at coordinate 48,373,384 of CM076714.1, forward strand.
TTTTATCAATATTCTGGTAGTAAATATATAATTACCTCTTTTCTAATTTAGAAGATATGATAATTAGCACCATAGTTTTAATATTTATAAGACATTAGAAACAATACAATAACACCCAAGAGCAAAATTGAAACATTTTAGGGGCAAGGGGTTAATTGTAAGAAGGTGATAAACCTGAGGAAAATTTTTATAATATTCAATATGTGAGGATGATTTTTGTAATTAGACCTTACCCGAGGTATTAATAATTTACCCTATAATTTATCGAAAGTTGCTTGACTGATTTTAATCAGTTGGAAAAGAAGGTTGCACGGCGATACAACATAGACCTTTTGCAATATCGATGTTTCTTTGCATGCATTCTAATGTATCCATCCTCTCCCCAGCTTAGCTGCATCAATGGCTATGGATATCAGTTGGTTAGCCATGAATTTCAACAACGTGCACAAAAAACTTTGAAGTCGGCGAAAACATATTTAATCAATAAAAAATTTAGGTGAATAATATGTGAAATAAGTTAAAAAGGTGAAAACGAGCTAAAATTTAACCGACAAAACAAGGTGAAATCGGAAGAAAATTTTTTAAATTGAAAAAAAAATCGACGAAAAACGAGAGAACAACGAAAAATGACAAAATCGCTAAAAAAATTAAACGGTGAAAACATATGAATCGATGAAACTTCGGGTGAAGTTGGTGAAAACTGTAAGAAAAAATGCGAGTATTTGGCATTTTGCACCCTGAAATTATAGGGTTTTGGCACTGACTTAAAATTTTTAGCATTTTGCACCCTAAAAATATAATTTATTTGGCACTTTGCACCCTAGTGTGTGTTTTAATGAGAAAATTCATTGATGGAAGGGTATAATAGTTATTTTCAATTTTTTTTTCACTTTGCACCTTGACAATATAGATTTTGCACCCTTAAAGTATAGAATGTTGGCATTTTGCACCCTAAAATTATACTAATATTAGCATTTTCACCCCGATTTAATTTTGCACCCTAAAAATTAAATTTGTATGACATTTTGCACCCTAATGTATTTTTCTTTAAAAAACAGACTCATGAATATCAGTGATATAGAGGTAAAATGGTCATTTCTATACACAACAATTATAAACTTGTTATTCTTAATTTATTTTACTTTATAATAACTTATTTTAACATTTTCTCTCTGTAAAGTTTAGATTAAAAAAAAGATATTGTCTTCATTTTACTCGAGATTATTTACTTTATATCTAAAATACACGTGTAAATGTCATATAAATACCAAAAAAATATAGAATTATGTTTCCTTGTAAAGCTAGGGTTAATGTCATATAAATGCCTAGTTAAACATTAGATTGGGAGAGACACAACTTACACCTGTATACTTGGGCAATCTGAGATCATATTGAATAGAAAAGCTTTTGCTATACTATTTACTCATTGACTGTCTTAATTACTGATTGTTCTTCCTTGAGATTGATCAATCCAGAATAAAGTAACAGAGCCCTATAATTTGTACTGAATTTGACCTCCATATCACAACTTTATTGATTTAATCGTACTCGACGAAAAACGGTTTAATCAGTTGGCGCCCACCGTGGGGCTAGGTTAATTATTTAATCGACATATGGCTCGCCCAAGGAAGAGCGCTCGTAACGGAGCAAGAAGTAACACAACCAACCAGCATAACACGTCTGAGGATCCGCAGGGCAATACCGATAATAACGCCCCTATAACCAACGACAATCAGCAACAGAACGAGCATCATCAGAATCAGGAGGAACCACAAGGGATCCCTACTGGTGCGGTACCGGAAGAACGTGCGGCTCCAGCAATCCCGGTTCCCCTGTCAGACTCTCAGGAGAAGTTACGACAGATTGCTATGCTCCTTAAATCACTCTGCCCAGAGGAATTACTCGTACTCGAACAGGTTCCTCGAAACCCTAGAACTACTAGGGCAAATCCCACTCAAAGGACGCCGAGGCAGAACGATCAAATCTCTCAACAAGCTGACAGCCCGGCAAGCGAGCAGCGCTCGCTACACAGTCCGCAGAAGGGCAATTCAAAACCCTCCGATGACAACGTCCGAAGAAAAGCGGATCGAAGGAGACCGCAACCCAGACACAGCGGATCCAAGGAACATACCATAATCCCCATCGAGGATAACGTAGGTGACGCAATCCCAAATCGACCACGAACTATGCGATTCTCGGAAAGAGAAATCGAAAAGATGGTACAGGAACGACTTGAGCAACGCCTACGATCCGTTCAAAACCCATGGGCCAGAACCACAGAACTCCAGGAGAGCCTAGCAGCATGCTCTCCCTTCTGCAGAGAAATAAAAGAAGCTCAGTCAACCGGACAGGTTCCAGGTCGACTACCCAGATATGACGGAACTACTGATCCAGATGACTATATTTTTAGCTTTACGAACATAATGAACTTATATGCTCACTCGGCGGAATTCACCGCTAAGTTGATGGTGACCACGTTAGAAGGACTCGCTTTGGATTGGTTCGCCAAGCAACCCGCTAACTCCATATTCAGTTTTCGGGAATTATGCAACAAACTGACACAGCAGTTCGCCAGCCAGAAGAGGCAAAAACTTCCAATGAGCTATTTAGGAACCATTTATCAACAAGAGGGCGAATCCCTAAGGAACCGGCTGGCAAGGTTTAATGTGGAATTGCTCAAGATCGATTCCCCAAATATCGATTACATAATCTCCATTCTCTTCGACCTCACCAAGAATAGGCAGTTTGGAAATGCCCTCAGCCGGAAGCAACCAAGAACATTCGCTGAGATCATGAGCTTGGCATCGAAATATAGGACCCAGGAAGAGATGAACTCTTTTAAAGATAAGAACAAAATTAAAGCTACGGCCTCAGGCTCCAAACGGCAAGATAGAATTCCTGTTCAAAGATCCATGGACTATGAACGATCCTGATCTTACACAGATTCGTGGTATGATCGAATAAATAATATAAATAATGTTAACGCTACAAAATAAGAGAATGATCAATGTATATGTATATTCCGAACGTTGAGGTATAGATTACAAGTATTGAGGATCCTATTTGAGCATTATAGGATGCCGTACAAGCTAGAGGGTGAAATACATATAAAATGGCTGAATCTATCTATCCGAGCATCAGCTTCGAGCGGAGTGCACCTGGGAAAGCGTGTCTGGCGTCATAAATGCAGGTGGTATTTATAGTGAAAAATGGTGAGCTAGCTACTCCATCCACAGGGATACATTTCTTTGGCCCAAGGGCTTGGGCCTGTGATCGGCCCAACAGTAAGCTTCGTCCACGAGCATTCCCTGGGTGATCGGATTGTAAAGGCCGCAATTTGGACTCGGTTTTATATTGGCAAGGTCGGATTCTTCATTCTTCGATCTCGCACGGGCTTCCCAATGTAGAGTCCAAAATACCCCTCATCAATACTCCCCCACTTCTCGAGTGCAAAGTGAAGCTTAAGCTCGAAGAAGTTTATTTCGAACGTAGTGATGAGCAAATCATTCTGATGTTTCTCCGGATATGCCTCGTTAAAAATCTTATTTGGAAAAACCCATTGGGATAAAAACCGAATTAGGGAAAAAGAGTGCATATCTTGAAAACCATATGATGAATTCGTCTTGACATAAATTTTTGACGTTAAAAGGTTTCTTGCCCTGTCCTTGAAAATGAATCCCTGTCCGTGATGTCTTTTCGCACCGTTCACTGTGATACTTGCAATTTCCGTAGGCATAGGGGTCTAAGATGTAAATATCTGGAAGGTAGTTTTGATTTTACTTTGAGGGAGCTCAACCGTCGTGATCACTCGGGGACCGGTTTGCAATTCACCCTTTTTTACCTTTTATATATACGTTATATTGCTGAAAATTACTTCCAGAACCATTTTTACTTGAGATCGGAGCGTCAAGATCGCATAAGCTGTCCTTTTCATTCAACTATATCTGTTTATAATGTCTAGTTCGAGAAATTCAAGGGGCAAGGGCATAGTTGGAGAGGATCCTGATTCTGATCCTGACTTTAGGCTTATTGATGACTTTGAGGAGGGAGAATTCCATCCCGAGCGCGAAGATGCTAATCAGGCTGAAGATCTCGAAGAGAATGAGGCAGAGAAACGTAACATCGGTGACAATGTTTTCGTCAGGATATATAGATCTGAAGCTCCTTCCGGACCAGTTGGTCACAACCGGGCTGAGCTCGGCGCAGAACAAACTTCTTGCAGTTTCGTTCAGGAAGATCGCGCTTATTTGGAGAAAGAGTTCGGAAAATTTCTTCCAGAGGGGTTTTCGATCGTCATTCCCTCTTATCGCGATCGCGCAACCGCTCCTCCGCCTGGGTGCCAGGCTTTTTACGAGAAACAATTTTCGCACGGGTTGCGCATTCCCTTTATTCCTTTATTAAGAAACATCCTATCCTTTCTCTCTCTCACCCCCGCCCAAATCCTTCCGAACTCTATAGCCTATATTGTCGCATTCAGCGTCCTCATGGAGGCCAAAGGAGAGGAGGCTTCTTTTAGAAATTTTTGGCAGGTATTTCAGATGAGTATGTCCAGAGGTTCCAATGCGGGGTTCGTCTCTTTCTCACAGGGGTCGAACCGGCCAATCCTTTCGACCGTGGCTGTGGATAAAACCAAAGGTTGGAAAAGAAGATTCTTCTTTGTTAAAGGCCTCGATGTTCGTTCCGCAGGTAGTTCGAAGAACAGACCATATCGATGGGATGGCAAAGGACCTTGGGTGTATGGTCATCGCAAGATCAAGGAAAAGGTCCGTCCTCAATTTTCAGACGAGTTTTTGAACCAGCTCCGATCCGATCCTTTTCAAACTATGCTCCTTGTACAAGAAAGGATTTTGAGATCGGCTAGTCTAAGTAAATGTAATTATCCAGCCCCAGCGGTCGAATTTTCTCTTCCTTTGTCCATTCAACCATCTGGTGGATCTACTCAATCCTTCAGACCCATGTCCGAATCAGCCGCTTTGTCCCGTGCCTTGCTTCCTTTAAGTATGCTATTAATCTTTTTACTTAACTGTGTTGTAGGTTACATATGTTCGCTCAATATTCTGAGCATATCGTCCTTTTCCTTACAGGTCAACTTGTTGAGGGGTTTCGACTGTCCGCTGTTACGTCAATTGGGACTGCTCGCCCCAGGGACACGCATAGCCAGTTCCTTCATCCATCGAAGAAAAGGAAAACGGAACGAGGAACGGGAGCAAATAATCTGGCCATTGACCCGATCGATATCCCTGAAGTATACCCAGCCTTGAGAGGGGTTGGGAGCTCGAGTTCGTTGAATCCCACGGTAGCTGGTCCTCTGCGCAGCGTATTCTCGATCGACACTTCTAACCCGTCCTCCGCTGGTTATAGTCAATATTCCTGGACCCGCATTTTGGGCAAACAAGAACACGAGAGACGCATGGATCGGATACGATACGCCGGAAATTCAGGTCCTTCGAGAAGAGTAAAACCATTTGGCAAAAGTTCAGACTTGGTTCCATGTCGACCGGGCAGATCGGAGCCGGATGTAGCTGACTTTATGAACGATCATTTTCGCGATTGTAGGGCTGCTGGTTATCCAGAAGAAGGAACCGTTTTATCCGACCTCGGACAAGATGGTGAAAACGAGTTCGACAAGGCCACCCAGATTTTTATGGCTGGACGTTTCAAACATGATCTGCTTGATCACACCGTTAAAAGCGACTTTGAAGTCCTGAGTAACTTTTCTCGAACATATCATGAGGTAATAATTGTTTAGGTCCGAATATCCCATATGACTTCTTGGCTATTATGCTGATACCATTCTTTCTCCGCAGGCCGGGGATTACTTCGCGCTTCTGACATATCGTTTGTCATTGTTGGAACAAGAGTCGCAAGAAGCTCATAATGCGCTCGCGCAGGCTTCGTCCGAGAATAGAACTCTTCGAGCTCAATTAGGTGACGTCACAAACAAATTATCGGCTAGCCGTCGAGAACTGTCAAAGGTGAAGGAGGAGTTGGAGATCGCCAATAAGAAACATACCTTATCTGTGGAAGAAGATTTGTTATCCACCGTTAAAGAGAAAAGTGCCCTCGAAGAAGAACTCAAGAAAGTGAAAATCGAACTTGAGCAAGCGAAGCAAGATTCCGATCGAGCATATGCCCAAGGCCGGGAAGAAGCCGTAATTCCAGCTATCCGAGAATTTTTGAAGTCCCCTGTGCTAGATCCCTTAATTCAGAAAAGAATGGGTGGGATTCTTCAGACGATTTTTTACAAAGGGGTTCAACAGCTAGTTTCGGCCAAGAGAATTCCAGATAAGATGTATGAATATCTTCAATATATGAACCCTTATAAGAATGCAGAAGGGATGGACTATAAAGCTTCTTCTTTGCCGAAAGCAAATACGAATTGGCAGGACCATCACTTTGCCCCCTTTGTTGAGGAGTTTGGCTTTCCAATGCCGAACCCTGATGAGCTTGAGCTGTCCGATGATAACCCCGAATCTACATTAGGAGGCGAATCAGATGGTGAGCAGTAAGATCGCTCTTGCAGTTGGGTACGACCTTTGGCGCTGATTTAAGCAATGGATCCGATTCCTTGAAAAGAACCAATTCATAGTTCGAAATTAGGGGTTGACTTCTTGTAATAGTTACGTAGTAGGAGTAACAATTTATGTAGTAGGGTCATTTTTTGGTGATCTCCTTTTTGTAACTTGTATATCCTTCTCTCGTTGTAGGAGCTAACATTTGACTGAATCTTATTTTTTATGATCGAATCTTTATCGTTCCTTTTCTGAACTCCTCAACAGTCACAACGGTTTAATTATTGCAAAAATAGGATGCCGCTTCTATAAATATCAGGCTTGTTTCAAATCATTCATCTAAAATCCTTAATCATTGAGATCGGAGCTTTACGCTTAGTATCTATTTTCGAACTTTCAAACTTACGTTTTTCGCTTTCTATGGATCAGATATTGGGTAAGCCCATCAATCCCAAATTGCTATTGGGTGGTACCAAGAGCAAAGGTCCATCTAAAGACCAAAGATCATCCAAAGAGAACAAACCTTCCAAGGCTTCCCCAAAAACAACTACAACTTTCCCCAAAACTTCCAAGGGCGGGGAAACTAAAAAGGAAAAACAGGCTTCAGTAAAATATCCCAAAGTTGTTCCTAGCCAATCAATTTTGGATGAGGAACTCGATGAAGAGCTCGAGGATTCTTCTCCGAAAAACCTTGATACTTCACATCGGGCATTAGCCAGGCAAAAAGCATCATCCCTTTCTTCCGATAATAGACCTCATTCTGACATGATTACCCCCATCGAGACCCTCCAGGACCTTGTTGCTGGGAATGAAGTGTCCCTTGGTGATCTCGATGTTGGTTCCCCGACGGGAGGTTTGAGTAAAAAACCTAAACTGACCCCTACTGGAGACGGTTCTTTAGTTTTTGGAGGATTGGCCGAGCTTTCAAAGCTTGCAAACTGAACCTTCGAAGACTGAGACTGAGCCCTCTAAGATCGAAAATTTTTTTGACCCTCTTAATTCTGGATCTCCTGTTACCTTTCCTTCCCTACTTCGAGAGTCGAAGGATGAGTCTGCTCGGGAAGTGGAGCTTGAGAATTTTGTTGAGAATTCGTCGCAGGCCGATCTTCCATTTCCTGAAGTTGAGGCGTCTAAGGGAAAGAGTCTCTCGGAGCTGTTTCAGTCTGGATCGAATTCTCTATCTCAGGTCCTCCTTTCTACCTCTTTTTTTTTTTTTTAGAGAGAAAACTAACTCTTTCATATATAGGCTAGACAAGACTTTCTTGAATTGAGGGTGTTAGCTGAGCGGGAGTTGAGTCGGTGTGCTGCTGTCACCCTCGAGCTGGAGAAGAAGAACGGTGAGTTGGGTCGTGTTCTTGAGGAAAAATTGGCTTTAGAGAAAGAGAAGGCTGCTAATGTACAGGGAGAAGAGCTCCATCAACAATTGAGCAAGGAGCTTGATGTGCTCAAAAGGCTTTTCGAGCGGGAGAAGAAGGACTTTGAACTTCCCGAGAAGAAAGCTTATGCTCGTGGTTATGAAGCCCGTAGTGCTGAGCTTCGAAAGGCTCTTCACGATCATAAATTTGTGTAACTTTTTCCGAACGGTGTTGTTGTAACTCTATTTTATTTTCCTCATTTGTGCTGTATTCTGAATAATTTTTTCTGTTCATGCTTTTCATTTTCGAACTCGGATGATGTATTGGGCCGCATGCCTTTTTATAATTGTTATGCCCCTCTGTGATGCTTTTATCCTTCGTTAAATATTTGTTATTTTCAAAGTTCGATCCTTGCAGTTCGAATGTAACTGAATTAATGTCATCGTATGGATATTTTATCCTCGATCAATAACTTTTGATTGCATAGCTTCCCTACTTTGATTTTGAAATAATCTACTCTAACCAATCAGTCCCTTATTTCTCGGGAAGCGGAACGGTCGGCGCATTTATCGCTCGTATCGCGACCGTTCCCTATGGTAAATCTGAGCCGTCAATGTATATTTCCTCCTCCTATAAATACTCTAGCATGGTTCTTGTTTTTACCATTGCATTTTTACTTTTCTGTAAAAATTCATTCGAAGCTTGCGCTCGAGTGGCCTTCCTCTTTAACGAACGATTGTTTGTCTCTAGTAATGACATCTCATATTCGAATTCGATTCCCAATAATTATGTTCGAGATTCGTATTCGAACTCTTTTCTTTGATTTTCTTGTCTCCAAATTAAGCTTTACTTCGACTAGGATATCGATAGACGAAAAAGATTGCGACTAGGATACCGGTAGACGACCTGCTCTCTCTGATTCCAAATCCTTGGGGCAGGCTCGGACTCCTGTATCCTATCGCTCTACCCAGTCGGATAGTGGGTCAACTTCTGGAGAAGTTTTCCTGCTCTCGATCTCGACTCCTTCAAGATGTTTCTTGAAGAATGTTGCCTTCGAGATTGCGTGGAGTAATTTCTCTAGGGATTGCTTCCTGCTGCTTCGACCTGGGTGAATGTACAAACTAACCAGCAGGGGAGTGGTAGCAAGAATGCTGGAAAAAGTGCTCCCAATCCAACCCCTGCACTCTTGGATGAAGGGTAGATGCAGAACCAGTTCTACTCAGTCCCGCCGATCGAACGAAGATCCCTAGCGTATAGCTTGTCATCTGTAGTAGGATAGTACTGAATGTAACCTTTAAATTTTAGCTTGACTTTCCTTATTGTAATCGAGAATTCTCTTGTAACTATTTGAAAATGTATGAATGAAATATTTATTTTCCTATATTATCCTTGCTTGTTAATCTATAAACATGCTTCTGTACATAGCAACCGATCATCAATTCCTTCGCCTCGGAAGCACGATCGACAAGTGTTATTCTTTGCAGATCTTGATAACTGATAGGATAATAACTAATAGGATAATGATCGAACATCAATTATGTAATTGTCCTTGAATAAAATATTTGAACCTCAACTTTTAGTAGCCAAATATAAACAATGATTGACGTTTTCTGTCGATCTCATTCATTGATAGAGTGATCGAAGATTAATACTATTTTAACGAAAATTGGCATCCCTAGCAGATCTCAATCTTCGTAGTTCGGAACAGGATATTGTCGGGATTTTGGATAATCAATAATTCGAACTTGGGGTCTTAGCAACAACTTTCACCCTTTAATTTATTTCGATCTAAGGGGCATAGCAACGGCTTTCACCCTTAGTCGTTTTGATCGGTCATAGCAACAACTTTCACCTGAGGGTCTTAGCAACAGCTTTCACCTTTTTCATTTAATTCGATCTAAGGGGCATAGCAACGGCTTTCCCCCCTAGTCGTTTTAATCGGTCATAGCAACAGCTTTCACCTGAGGGTCTTAGCAACAGCTTTCACCCTTTTCATTTATTTTGATCTAAGGGGCATAGCAATGACTTTCACCCTTAGTCGTTTTGATTGGTCATAGCAACAGCTTTCACCTGAGGGTCTTAGCAACAACTTTCACCCTTTTCATTTATTTCGATCTAAGGGGCATAGCAATGGCTTTCACCCTTAGTCGTTTTGATCGGTCATAGCAACAGCTTTCACCTGAGGGTCTTAGCAACAGCTTTCACCCTTTTCATTTAATTCGATCTAAGGGGCATAACAACGGCTTTCACCCTTAGTCGTTTTGATCGGTCATAGCAACAGCTTTTACATGAGGGTCTTAGCAACAGCTTTCACCCTTTTCATTTATTTCGATCTAAGGGGCATAGCAATGGTTTTCACCCTTAGTCGTTTTGATCGGTCATAGCAACAGCTTTCACCTGAGGGTCTTAGAAACAACTTTCACCCTTTTCATTTATTTCGATCTAATAGGCATAGCAATGGCTTTCACCCTTAGTCGTTTTGGTCGGTCATAGCAACAGCTTTCACCTGAGGGTCTTAGCAACAGCTTTCACCCTTTAATTTATTTCGATCTAAGGGGCATAGCAACGGCTTTCACCTAAGTCATTTTTCGAGGGTCGTCACCCATTTTGTCGATCCAAGGGGCATAGCAACAGCTTTCACCCTTATTTGATATGTGATTAATATGCATTGAGGTTGACTATAATAACTTTTCGAATATAACGAACATATAATATCTCTGTGAATAAAACTTTCATTGATTAGATAAGCTTCAAGAACATGAGAAATAAAGAACACAACGAGACAATAAACTAATAGATAGGCCATAAATTGCTAAATAATCTTCATCTTCCATAATATCTTCTCAAATTTATAGCATTCAAGGATCGAGGCAAAACTTCTCCATTTAGATGAGCAATCTTGTAAGAACCTTTCTTCCCTACTTCGACCACTACATAAGGACCATCCCAATTGGGCTGAAGTTTTTCGACATGTTTTGAGACCTCTACTTTTTTCAGCACTAGATCTCCGACCTTAAAGGTACGGATTCTAACCTTTTGGTTGTATGCTTTTTCTATGTTGGACTTCATGGTCTGAATTTTCAATTTAGCACGATCCCTCTTGCTGTCTGCATGATCGACTTCTATCTCCCTCAATGATTTATTCTGTTCGGAATCTTAGAATTCAACTCTTGGAGAAGATATCAGATTCTCTACTGGAATAACTGCTTCAGATCCGTAAACCAAGCTGAAAGGAGTTTCCCCTGTAGCTGCTTTCGTAGTGGTTCTATATGCCCATAAAACTCCCGGAAGTTCATGAAGCCATTTTCCTTTTGCGTCGGATAATCGCTTTTCTAGAGATCGAACGATCTCTCTATTCACGACCTCTGTCTGTCCATTGGCCTGCGGGTGCCCTACGGATGCAAATATTTGTTGTATCCCGAACTTCTCACACCAATCCGCGACCTTTTTGCCAGCGAATTGTGTTCCATAGTCGGAGATTACAACTCTGGGAATTCCGAATCTGCAGACAATATTTTTCCATAGAAAATTTATAACCTGAAACTGAGTGATCTTTGTCAGGGCCACACATTCGACCCATTTACTAAAATATTCGACCACGACCAAAACATAATTCTTCCTTGACCTGGCGGTCGGGAAAGGACCGACAATGTCGATACCCCATTTATCGAATGGCCAACAGATTGGAATAGAGTGCATCTGTTCGGCTGGCTGATGAATCAAATTTGAATGAATCTAACAATGATGACACCTCTTCACATATTCTACCGAATCAGAAAAGAGAGTTGGCCAATAATATCCAGTCCTTGAGCATTTTAGGGCTAACGCTCGAGCTCCACCATGATTTCCTGATTCTCCCTCGTGAACCTCTTTTAGAATCATACTATATTGATTTTCAGAAACACACTTTAATAGGATTCCAGAGGAGGATCGTTTGTAGAGCTTATCATCAATCAGGGTAAATGATGGTGATCGATACTTAATCCTTCTGGCTTCATTAGCATCTTCTGGCAGCTTTCCTCTCTTCAGATAATCGATGATGGGGTCGATCCAAGAGATCTTTTGCTTGTCAATCTCCATAACATCAATGCCAGGGGTGACATCCAGATCGATAGCGGATGTGTTCGATAACAACCATGTAATAATCCTTTCCTTCTTACCATCCGCTATACCGGTGAATTTTGACAGCAAGTCAGCCCATAAATTTTCTTCTCTAGGAACAGGTTGAATATCGAACTTTTTAAATTGCGATATCAGTCTTTTTGCCTTGTTTAAATATTTTATCATATTGAACTTCTTTGCTTCGTAAATGTCCTTCACTTGCCTGTGAACAAGTTCCGAATCTGTCAGCACAGTAACTGATCTTACCTTTGCCTTTGAGGCCATCTCTAATCCTGCAATCAAGGCTTCGTATTCCGCTTCGTTGTTTGTAACTACAAAATCCAAAGTGATTGCATAACTCAAATCTTCGCCATCGGGTCCTTGAAAATGAATTCCTGCTCCGCCTCCTTCTCTGGTCGAAGAGCCATCCACGTGCATCAACCATGTTGGGCTCTCTACCTCTGTTGGCATGTTTATTTCGGAATTTTCTTCATTCTCTGAGCTTTTCAAATTAGTGGATTCCACCAGGAAGTCAGCTAGCACTTGAGCCTTTACTGCTGTACGCGGCAGGTATTCAATTTCGAATTGCCCCAATTCAATTGCATATTTAATTAGTCGACCAGATGCTTCTGGCTTAGATAAGACCTGCCTTAAAGGTTGGTTAGTTAAGACAATAACCTTATAAGTTTGAAAATAGGGTCTCAGTCTTCGCGCAGCCACTTCCAAAGCAAGTGCGAATTTTTCGATCTCCATGTAATTCTTCTCGGCACCTTGCAACTATTTGCTCAAGTAATAGACCGGTTTTTGCACGGATTCTTCTAATTTCACCAGCACCGAACTAATAGCCTCCTCCGAGACAGTTATGTAGAGGTACAAAGGCTCTCCATCCGTAGGCTTGGCCAACATAGGAGGTGAAGTTAAGTATGTTTTTAGTTCTTCAAAAGCCTTGTCACATTCATCATTCCACTTGAAGTCCTTCGACTTGCGCAATAGCTTGAAAAATGGCAAACTCTTGTCGGCGGATCGAGAGATAAATCTATTCAATGAAATGATTTTTCCGGTCAAGCTCTGAACATCCGAAAGTTTTCTTGGTGGTTGAAGATTGGTAACTGCTCGGATCTTCTCTGGGTTTGCTTTAATCCCTCTCTCGTGGACAAGATATCCAGGGAACTTTCCCGATCGTACCCTGAAAGTGCATTTTGCCGGGTTCAATTTCATTCCATATTTTCTCAATATTTCGAAGCATCTGCCGAGATGCTTAATGTGGTCTTCTTCTGTCATGCTCTTTATAAGCATATCGTCCACATAAACTTCCATGATCTCTCCGATTAATTCTTTGAACATTGTATTGACCAGCCTTTGATAGGTTGCGCCTGCGTTTCTCAAACTGAACGGCATAACTATGAAGCAATACACTCCTTGTTCGGTAATGAATGCGGTTTTGTCCTGATCCTTTTCGTTCATGAAAATTTGGTAAAAACCCTGAAAAGCATCCATCATGCTAAAAAACACAAAACCTGCAGTGGAATCAACCAACATATCAGTCCTGGGTAGCGGGTAAGGATCCCTTGGGCATAACTTGTTTAAGTCAGTAAAATCGTTACACATTCTCCACTTATTCTCGGCTTTGTCACCCTTGGAGACCAGCACCACATTACATAGCCACTCGGTGAATTTGATTTCCTTGATTTGACCAGCAGCCAGTAACCTATCGACTTCCGCCTTAATTATTTTATCCTTTTCGCGTCCGTGATTACGCTTGTTCTGTCTCACTGGCTTAGCCTTAGGATCGATGTTCAAAGAGTGGGTTATTACACGCGGATCGATTCCCACAATATCATCCGAGCTCCAGGCAAATACATCTACATTCTCTTGCAAGAATTCCAGGAGCATAGACTCCATCCCTTTAATTAGTTCCGTTCCAATCCTGGTGACTTTCTCCGGGGATCCTGGAACCAATATCACCTTCTTATGATCTGGTGCTTGTATGCTCATGTCTACATTCTTTCCTTTCTTTCCCTGCAATTTTTCAGTTTCGGGAATTGGTAAATTCGAAGCCGGGCCTGATTCCAAATCAACCAACTTTCTTTTTGCTGGGGTTTCGGGCTCCACTTTCTTTTTTATGCTTAAAGATGAGTTATAACATTCCCAAGCCATGTATTGATCGTTTCGCACCTCCCCTACTCCACCGTCCGTTGGGAATTTTACTTTTTGATGGTAAGTAGACACTACTGCCTTGAAGGTATTTAGAGCAGGTCTTCCCAGTATAGCGTTGCAGGCAAAAGGTGTTTCGACCACCAGAAATTTTATCATCCTTGTTACGCTTTTGGGTTTTTTTCCGAGAGTTGTGCTTAATAGAATGGTTCCTAATGGAACAATCTCTGAGCCTCCGAACCCGACTAAAGGAGTGGCTACTCGATCGAGATGAGGATGCTGAAGATTCATTCGAGCGAGGGCTTCTGAGGAGATAATGTTTGCCGAACTTCCATTGTCGACCAAAATTCTTTTGACTTCGTAATTAGCGATTTTTAGCGTCGATACCATGGAAAAATCCGGATCATCTTCATTTGTGTCCCAGGTAACATCGGTAGGTCGATCAGCATCGCTAAAACTTATGACTTGATTTTCCATGGATGGGAATTCCAAAGAAAATATTTCCCTTTTGGTCGAAACGGATGATTTTATTGACCTCATCGTCCTTTTTCTAGTGTTTTTGCTATCTCCTCCTGCTGGTCCGCCTGCGATCACGTTTATTACTCCGTTCAACTGCTCATCTCCCTGATTCCGAACCTCCTTTTGCTGATTACCAAATCTTTGTGGACTCCTGGATCTATATCGGCCTTTGTAATTATTTCCTTTGACAAACTCCTTAAGTTTTCCTTGCGCAATTAACTTCTCGATTTCAACTTTCAGTTGATAACAATTCTCAGTACTGTGCCCCCGAGCTCTATGGTATCTGCAGTATTGGTCATATCCCATTGCCCCTAGTCTTGCTTGGGTAATCCTCTGGGCTTCAGGAATTAGATTTCCTTCTTCCAACACAGTCAGAATGTCCTCTTTTGGGATATTCAACTCGGTGAACTGAATTTTTTCAGGTCGGGGGGGCCGGTTTTGATCATAAGGTGGACCGTAGGCATTCGGCCTTTGCACTGGTACCTACGGCTTATATGCATTGAGTCGCTGCCATACAGATCCTCTATTCGACCCTCCATAATCACTTGGTTTTGGTATGGGGGCTCGATCTTACTTTTTGTTAAGAGGGAGCTTTGGGCTACGTGCATTTTTTAGTCTATTCATCTCATCTTGAATCATATACTTCTCAGCAATCTCCATTATTCATTCAAAAGACTTCGGTTGCTTCCTACATAATGCGTTTCCGAATTGGATGCTTCTAGTTAATTCGAACATCAGAGAAGATAAGTATTCGATTTGAGGGGTATCGACTTTCAATAGCTCGATACTAAATCTCGATAACCATTGCCTCAAGGTCTCTCCTTTCCACTGCTTGACCGTTCCCAAGTGATTTGCCGGCAACTTAGGTTTTCTCTGTCTCGCAAATTGATGCTTAAACTTATCACAAAATTCATCGAAAGAGAATATAGAATTCGGCGTTAATTTTCCGAACCAATCAAGGGCAATTCCTTCAAAGGTCATGAAAAATAATTTTGCAGCAGAAATCTTCCGAATGTCCATATAAATTCATCACATTAACAAAACTGTTGACATGTTCCCCGGGGTCGGTAGTCCCGTTATACCGTGGTAACCTTGTTGGTACTGCCTCTGTATTCCTGGCTTCACGTATCTCTTGGCAAAATGGCGAGCATCGCATGATGCTATTTCCGATCTCTCTATCTCTGATATTTCTCTGGACGATTTCTCATTTTGGTTCATTTCAGTGCCCCTAACAGCTGTGGCGGCACGGCGGACCTCTATCACTGCTTCTTCCCTATCCAACTTCTTTGCAACCCGCTCCTGCACTATCCTTTCAAGCTTGGACTCCGTAATTCTTTTGTAGGTCAATTTTTTCTTTCTTGCCATATCTATAGGGTGACTTTCTCCTACCACCGAGTCCTCCACATCATGTACTGATCGCACCGGGTTTTCCGAGCGGATATTAGTTTCCGCGGAGCAGCTCGAGGCAAGTTTGGTACGGGTGCATTCGATGTGGCTCGTAACACATTATTTTCCTTCTGGATGTTCGAAGAAGGGATCTCTGGTCTCCCATAGACAGGTGGCTGGTCCACGGGAGATTGGTCAGCCCTTCCACTATTCAGAAATTCCCTGCACATAGTGCCTATGATGGATCTCAGATCAGCAATAGTTGTGTGGATCGGAGCATTGTCCTGGGGAAGGATTGGCGGAACTTCTGGTTGCTGAGCCGCCCTGGATAGATTATCAGGCTCATTGTTAACTGAATTCTGAACCTCCGCAGTGTGGGATGGTTCTCCTCGGTTATATGTGTTCCTCCTCGTAGTAGGTGTTTTTCGATCTAACACCCAAATAAGGCCCCACGGTGGGCGCCAATTGATTTTACACAGATTCGTGGTATGATCGAATAAATAATATAAATAATATTAACGCTACAAAATAAGAGAATGATCAATGTATATGTATATTCCGAACGTTGAGGTACAGATTACAAGTATTGAGGATCCTATTTGAGCATTATAGGATGCCGTACAAGCTAGAGGGTGAAATACATATAAAATGGCTGAATCTATCTATCCGAGCATCAGCTTCGAGCGGAGTGCACCTGGGAAAGCGTGTCTGGCGTCATAAATGCAGGTGGTATTTATAGTGAAAAATGGTGAGCTAGCTACTCCATCCACAGGGATACATTTCTTTGGCCCAAGGGCTTGGGCCTGTGATCGGCCCAACAGTAAGCTTCGTCCACGAGCATTCCTTGGGTGATAGGATTGTAAAGGCCGCGATTTGGACTCGGTTTCATATTGGCAAGGTCGGATTCTTCATTCTTCGATCTCGCACGGGCTTCCCAATGTAGAGTCCAAAATACCCCTCATCAGATCCTTTAGAAAAGGCAATGTCTTCCAGCGATTAGAATACAATCGAAACGACCAGGACAGACGACCCAATAACTATCAAAGACTTAGAACCGCCGAGCCGACAATCCAGAGCAGGGTAAATCAAGTAGAACACCCAAAGCTGACTGCTCCACTAGAAGAAATCTTGGCTGTACTAGAAAGGAACAATTGGATCCCGGAGGCAAAGAGAATCGATCAACCCAGACCAGGTGCTCGAAACTATGAATTATACTGCAAATATCACCGGGCACATGGGCATCGCACTGAAGATTGTTTTCACCTTAAAAGAGAAATTGATAAATTAATCGAACAAGGAAAACTAGATGACTATTTAGAGCGGAATAACCGCAAGAGAGGAAGAAGTAGGAGTCCTCGGAATAATAATCAAAGAAGGAATTCCCGTAGAAGGTCTCCCGATGATGGTCCCCCACAAGAGTTGAACAATGACCAGATTAACGGTACCATCCATACAATCTCAGGAGGATCCGCCGACGGGGACAGTCGTAATGCTCGACGAAGGACCGCCAGATCCATAATCGAAAGCTTAAAATACCCGAAAGAAGTATGGACTCTAGAAAGAAAATCAACGAACAACCAGCTGATCAGTTTCAACGAGGGCGAGGTACCCAAAAACCTTATTTGGGACACAAAAGAGGATAGCCCTGACTTCTCAATGGTGGTATCGCTAGAAATAGCGAATTACAACGTCAAAAGGATCCTGATCGATAATGGAAGCTCAGGAAATATCATCTCCAAAGAGGTCTTAGCCCAGATGAACTTGGGACAAATAACATTCCAAAGGGTAGCTACGCCTTTAGTAGGATTTGGAGGATCCGAGATTGTCCCTAGTGGCACAATAACTTTAAGTGTCTCACTCGGGAGAAAACCACGTCGGACGGTGAAGCTAGTCAAA
Source organism: Penstemon eatonii (assembly GCA_038501285.1). Taxonomy (NCBI): domain Eukaryota; kingdom Viridiplantae; phylum Streptophyta; class Magnoliopsida; order Lamiales; family Plantaginaceae; genus Penstemon; species Penstemon eatonii. The sequence goes on from CM076714.1 coordinate 48,391,307, forward strand.
TTTTTAGTAGTAGAAACTCCCTTTGCCTACAATGATCATTTGAACGGAAGATAAAATTTCCAACTGATACAGGAATCGGAAAAATTGTGAATGATCATTGTATGGCATGGGATTGCTACAACACATCATTAACTTTGAGAAACCGCCCTGAATCGATTACCCCAAGCAAAAGAAAGCTCGAAGTCGACGTTGACAGAATCGAAGTGGAAATCCCTAGCACCGACCGAATAGATAAGAAGGGAAAGGAACCGGTAGATCTAGCTTTGAAACCACCGGAACACAAAGATGTCCTACTAGTGTAGGGGGACCCAACTAAAACAACAAGAATTGCAACCGAATTGGGCGAAGAGGGGGAAGTAATGTTGATCAACTTTCTCAGAAATAATGCAGATATCTTCGCCTGGAGCGCGAATGACATTGAAGGGATTGACCCCTGAATAATCAGTCATTCATTAAAAATCGACCCCATGGCAAAACCTGCTAGACAAAAGAAGAGGAATCATTGGCCAATAAAGGATGAAATAATCAAGGCATAAGTAGAAAGGCTACTCAAAGCAAAACAAATTCGAGAAATACACTTCTCGGAATGGCTATGTAATGTTGTACTAGTATGAAAAGGGGATAAAAAGGATAACAAGTGGAGAATGTGCAATGATTTTACCGACCTTAATAAATTATGTCCGCGCGATCCAAAACGAAGCTCGGAAAATAAAATATCGAGCTCCAAGATATATATTAATAGAAGAAAAACTTTACCAAAGATCAGTGTCGGGAATTCTTCTAAGATGCATCTCCGAATCTCAAACCAACAATATACTCCGAGAAGTACATAAAGGAGAAGCAGGAAATCACAGCGGAGCAAGGGCCTTGGCTTTAAAATGCATCAGAACTGGATATTATTGGCCTACCATCAACAATGATGCAATCCAATATGTCCAAAAATGTCATCATTGCCAAGTCCATGCTAATATAAGTCATCAACCAGCCGAAAACATGCACCCCATACCGGTATGTTGGCCGTTTGACCAATGGGGAATGGACATCGTGGGACCTTTCCCAGCTGCTAGATCCAAAAAAGCATATGTTCTGGTTGCCGTAGAATACTTCAGCAAATGGATAGAATGCATTGCCCTTGCTCGAATAACTCAATTCCAAGTGATCAATTTCCTATGGAAGTTCATAGTATGTCGATTTGGCATCCCAAGAATTCTAATCTCAGATAACGGAACCCAATTTGCGAGAAAACAGGTAATGGAATGGTGTACAAAGCTAGGAATTCAGCAAAATTTCACTTCACTTGGGCATCCTAGAGCGAATGGACAAACTGAGGTAGCGAACCGAGAAATAATAAAATCTTTGGAGAAAAGATTAGGGGCAGCCAAAGGAAAATGGCTAGATGAACTCCTAGAGTACTTTGGGCTAATCGAACCACAGTCAGAACCTCAACCGGGGAAACCCCATTCAGCCTAGTATATGGCTCCGAAGCTGTTATTCCGATCGAAACACTAGTTCCAACACCGAGAATTGAAATGTATGACGACCAGGAAAACAAAAAGGCAAGAGAAAGTGATATCGATCTAACAGAAGCCTTACGAGAAAAAGCAGCGGTACGATTACAGGTCACTATAACAAATATGGAAAAAGCCTACAATCAAAAAGTACGCATACGAACGTTCAAGGAAGGAGACTTGGTGTTAAAAAAGGTAGAGGTATCCAAGCACGTGGGAAAATTACAACAGAATTGGGATGGACCATACATTGTCATCGATGTAGGAAAGAAAGGTTCATACAAGATTGCACACTTGGACGGAACACCCCTACCAAGGACTTGGAATGCAGTCAACCTCCGAAGATACTATGGAAGATGAATCCTAGTAAATTATCCTGCTTTATTTCCTTTGTTTTATTTTCATGTTATTTCTATTTAAATTAGCTGTAATAAAGGCTTTGGCCTGAAATTTATTATCAAAGAATTTTAATACAAAATCAGAAGTTTATTTGAATAAAAGGCGAAGCATTAACAAGAGTTGAGTACGAATCAATCAATTCGATAAACGCTCCTCAAATTTCTGCAATCAACTTGGTTTAATCCGAAAGGTTGATCTAATGGATAACGAGTCGAGTAAAATTGATTCGCTCAATAAACGCTCCTCGATCTGAAGGTCTTAAAACAAGTCGAGTATAAATTGATCAACGCTCCTCGATCTATATCTAACGATCAAACATATTTTAGGTATGAAAAACCTAAGTCTTAAAACAAGTTGAGTATAAATTGATCCGCTCAATAAACGCTCCTCGTCCATTTCTAACGATTAAAAGACTTTGGTATAAGAACCTAAGTCTAAATAAAAAAGAGTTGAGTATAAATTGATCCGCTCAATAAACGCTCCTCGATCTATATCTAACGATCAAACAGATTTTAGGTATGAAAAACCTAAGTCTTGAAACGAGTTGAGTACAAATTGATCCGCTCAATAAACGCTCCTCGTCCATTTCTAACGATTAAAAGACTTTGGTATAAGAACCTAAGTCTAAATAAAAAAAGAGTTGAGTATAAATTGATCCGCTCAATAAACGCTCCTCGATCGATATCTAGCGATCAAACAGATTTTAGATATGAAAAACCTAAGTTTTAAAACGAGTTGAGTACAAATTGATCCGCTCAATAAACGCTCCTCGACCATTTCTAACGATTAAAAGACTTTGGTATAAAAACCTAAGTCTAAATAAAAAAGAGTTGAGTATAAATTGATCCGCTCAATAAACGCTCCTCGATCTATATCTAGCGATCAAACAGATTTTAGGTATGAAAAACCTAAGTTTTAAAACGAGTTGAGTACAAATTGATCTGCTCAATAAACGCTCCTCGTCCATTTCTAACGATTAAAAGACTTCGGTATAAGAACCTAAGTCTAAATAAAAAAGAGTTTAGTATAAATTGATCCGCTCAATAAACGCTCCTCGATCTATATCTAACGATCAAACAGATTTTAGGTATGAAAAACCTAAGTTTTTAAAACGAGTTGAGTACAAATTAATCCGCTCAATAAACGCTCCTCGTCCATTTCTAACGATTAAAAGACTTCGGTATAAGAACCTAAGTCTAAAGAGTTGAGTATAAATTGATCCACTCAATAAACGCTCCTCGACCTATATCTAACGATCAAACATATTTTAGGTATGAAAAACCTAAGTCTTAAAACGAGTTGAGTACAAATTGATCCGCTCAATAAACGCTCCTCGTCCATTTCTAACGATTAAAAGACTTTGGTATGAAAACCTAAGTCTAAATAAAAAGAGTTGAGTATAAGTTGATCTGCTCAATAAACACTCCTCGATCTCATATCTGACGACCAAAAGTTGAGAGACAGTAATCACTCCTAAATATCAATAATAAATAAAGAACATGTTGAGAAGAAATCAACAGCAAAAAATGTAGCAAGGTAATAATACAACAGTTTTATTCATCTAAGCTCGGAGAACAAATTACATACAAAGTCTCGATCAGAATACAAAGGATTTTCTGCACATCGCTACAACTGCTTAAATAAAATAATCATATCCGATGGATCGGAGATCTTCACGACAATGTCCACGGAAACACTGATCTCCTCCCTGGTGCCTCGATGATTGTAACTGACCACCTAAGAAGCATGCTGCTCAGGATGGTCGACTTCTTTGGTTCGATGGCCAGGCTCTGAAGATCAAATGTTCTTCCAGACCGAATGAGCATTACCAGCCAGATAACCGGCAATACTCATTCACCCACAACAAGATATTGCTTCTACATTAAGGTTTGACATTTTACTCTAAAGCAGCATCTCTTCGGGGAGGTCGTGAACATTAAAATTTACCAGCACACCCCGCCGGCCTATCACTCCGGAGGTAGCATCAAAGAGAAGGGGTACCTGGTAAATATAAACCCTCCATGTGCAAACAGGAAACCACGGACCTCAAACCCGTGAATACAAGGTTCGAGGCCTCATGGGACCCGTCAGTACAAGGTAGGGCTTCCATGGGACCTGTCAGTACAAGGCAGTTGAAATTCAAGTCATTATGATAATATGAATCACGATAATGTGACTTTTTGAATATTATGGGATATGAGGGCAAAATGAAATTCAAAGAAACTGAGATCTCCATCTTTTCTGAGAAATTATAAACAAAGTATGGAAACTGCCTACTTATTTATAAGCACATATGCAAGTGATCCTACGGTTAAATAGAGATCTGATCAAAGGACGAAAGCGCGACCTTTTGACTGCCCGTAATCAATGCGAATAAGTTGGAATGGCTCCTCTATGGTCAAATTGCCTATTCGATTCGAAGAAAAGAACCTAGATCGAAGCGATCAATGCAAAATAAAAGCAGATCTAAAAGTGCTCCAGACCAGAGAAGTTTGCACACTCACATATGCTAGTCGCTTGATAAAGAGCGAGAGATCCTCGACATTTCAACAAAGTACTAGCTCGATTAGAGGAATAAAAATCTCATACTCTGGCCTATGAGGTCGTAACTGCCTCATATGTCACATGGAAAAACTATTAACTAACCATATTTAGATCTCTATTGGAATCCAAGAAATCTGACATGAAAATCAGGAGAATAGTCGTCATTATTCCAGACTACAAAAAAGTCACCGCCTAACATTCCAAAGAATTGCTAAAGGAGGTCTGAATTAGCTAGATCTAAGTAATATTTCTACATTTTCCAATTCCTCCCATATCAAAGAATTGATATATTGATACGTCGGTTGCTTTATTTGAGGGACATGGAACTCACAATCAGTACAGAGAAACATGGATTTTAAGAAAATACCTAGAACGATATCTTCTCTGCAAACTTAGACCTATGACAAGAAAAGCAGAGCTCAACAGAAGGAATGACAGCCTCCTTATATAAGATGTACATGACAAAAGGACAAACTTACAAGGCATTGGTCGAACATCGACTAGAACGCTGAGCGTTCCTTAACAATTGTTCATTCAGTTATATGCATGGATGGCCTAATGTCCACATTTTAAACGTCTAACATGACTTTGGAACAAGCCTAAGGGACCATACTTGGTCGATCATCATTCTTATACTTGATTTGGAAAAAAGATCAATATCAGATAAGTAAGCTAATCTCTCCTGATTATTTCGAGAAGTTATACTTATTCACAACAGCAAAATGTGCATGACAAAAGATATCTACTGACTAAAATTGATCAAGGCATGGATCTGCTCATGAAAGATTATCATTTTCATTAGTTCATTCTCCCCATATAAAAATTCAGCCCAAACAACCGCACAAAAGGTTGGGGCACTACCACCACAAAAAAAAAAAAAAAAAAAAAAAAAAAAGAGAAAAGAAGAAACTCAAGATAACAGCCGGGTCGAACAGGTCACTGAGAAGGGTTGTTATCAACAGGCCGACTAGCAGAAGCACTCCTCCGAGGAGTCAAGTTACCTGCAAACGCCATCAATTCCTCCTGACGCTTTAGATAACCGGCATCATAACCTTCCTCATAGGCCTACTGTCGAGACTCCTCTGCAAGGGCAGCAGCCTGAACCAAATCACTTTTCTCCTTCTCAAGAACATATTTCTCTTCTTCTAATTTTTGAAGGTCATCTTTGGCAAGCTGCAACTGGAGGGTCTGCCCTGCGGCCTTCGCCGTCTCTGAGTCCAAACGACGTTGATAGGCATCCTTACCGATCCACAGATCATCATTTTGCACACCCAGCTGGAGCGCAAAATACTTGGCCTGGGAAAGAAAAAAGCCCTTACATAACAAGGCAATCAAAATAAAAGCAGGAAGAATAATCAAAAATATATTTACCTGCTCGCATATCTTCACCAGCGACTAAACGAGCCGAACATTGGAGGTACCCTCGAGCTTCCTCAACTCGCCAGGCAAAATAGTGCTTAGGCCCAAGTCCCAGGACAAAGCATCAGGCTCAACAGAACCAGGCAGTTCACTACCAAAAGGAACACCATCAGGTCGTGGAGTCACCGACTGCATAATATCCTTAACTTGCTCGAGAATGCAACGGTCATCTAACTTGCGAGGGGATTGCCTCTCGTTAGGACTCACCGAGGTCTCCTTGCCCGAAGCAGAGATAACGGTCCGCCGACCGGACCTTGACTCGGTCTGACCTCCAGAAGGCCCGCCGAATTCAAAAGAAGTAGTCATCACAGTGGTATCATGAAATAAGTAATCAGGGAAATATTGAGAAATAGATTGTGTTATGGAGGGATTCAAAAAGGAACCTTCACTAATCGCCCCCGAGGCAACGCCCAGTTGGCTTCCGCTGACGATCGGGGCAATAGAAGTAGAAAAATGAAGGGAATTATCAGGAACATGCTCATATGTGCCATGTTCGAAAGAAGAAGTGCCTGAAGAAAAGGGTACGTTAAAAACTTGCTCCATAAACGACGAATCGCCAAAGGCCACCCAACCAGGGGATGGCCTCCTCCCTACCTCACCGGAGGAGGAAAAGTTTTGTTGTGTAAAAGATGAACTAACTACAGGAAAAGATTCAGAAGGAATCACAAGAGTATCGATAGCCGACCTTCTAATTGAGGACGAGCAAGGAGGTTCTATCGAGGGCTCCTCTGTGCGAGACCTTTTAGGTCTAGTATTTCTAGCACTCTCGCGTAATGGACGTTTTGTAGTATTACCAAAAAGATTACTCATGTTCGGAATCCAACAAAGAAAACTAAATTATCGAGAAAGATTATCGACCTGCTAACGAAAGAGTATTCTATTGAGAAATGAGTAAAAGCAGTAAGTAGCGAGTAAAGTTTTACCTTTTGTATTTATACTATACGAAAAGACGCAAGAGACCCAAAGAAAAGGCGCGAAACACAGAAACTAGCCTAGGAATAGACGCAAGAATTCGAAATGACATATGCATAATGATTACGGCAAAGTTAATAGCTTGTCTAAATTATTGTCAACAAAGGAGACGAAAAGACGTAACTGTCAGAATATGAATCGTTTATTGTACAAAGGGATAAAAAGGTAATATTACAAATCAACTTATGATGATTGTTACAAAGGATATTTCCCAGATCAACGTATCGCTCCTCGCTTCATACAACCTGGTCGCCATTAGGAACTCCCTGATCACCAGCGACATCTCCTTCATTCGCTGCCTCCATATTATCCTCCTCTTCTTCTGGATCGATGAAATTATTATCAACCTCGTCATTGGTATCTGAAGGAGGAATCGGCAATGGCCTACCGTACTCTTTGACCAGGCGAGCCAAAGGAAATTTTTGATAAATGACATCCGACAGCTCGGAAGGAGAATATTCTTCGCCATAGCGGTTCAGCCGAATGTGCGCTGCTTTAAAATATTCCCTTTGACGATCCTCTATCAGTTCCAGAGCGACCAATTGATGAATCGCCTTCTTAAAGGTACTCTCCAGGAGCGGACCGACCATTTGATATACCAACGCTGTATGAACAGGAGAGCTAAGGAATTCACGAATAACTTTTTCATCAGGATTCCGGCCATAACGATCCCTGAGTCCACTAAGAGGAATGTCCCTCTCATACTCCTCTAAAGAAGCCTGAAGACTCGATACCTGAGATTCCAACTCGCTAATTCGAGCAGTACTCTGAAATTGATAATCTTCCAATTTTTTAGCCAATTGATTGGCTTGTTCTTGAGCGCGAGAAGTCTCCAGAATCCTATCTATAATCTCCTGGTCATCAGTCCCCGTAGCCCGAGTCTCTACGACCGGAAGAGAAGAAGTCATCGAGGGACCAACCTCTGAACCAGAAGTCTTATGAAGTAAAGTCTTATATTTCTCATCCAAAAACTCACATTGTTGTTTCCAGAGAGCGGCTTCATAGGCATATGATGCCAAACAAGTCTTAGTCTGAAAGAGAAAAAATAAAAGAAATAAATTAGCGAGCTAAAGTATTCATTAAGAAAAATTACCCTACGAGCGCACATGAAAGGAGATCACCTTTTCAGCATAAGGAGAAGCTCGCTGAAATTTCTCTAAAGGATCCTTCCGAAGGAGCTTGTTCATATCGCGAGTAAACACGCCTGATAAAAGCACACGAGTTGACTTATCCACCGCATTCTCGCTCTCATCATGAACTAAAGAATCGTTCTCGGGATAACCGGCGTCTCTCCTCCCCTCTAGATGGTCCTCGATCATCTCAACAAGAGTGGGCTCCGGATGATTCTCACCTAGTAGAGACAGGTCCTCGCTTGAGCGACCATAGTAACACCTTTTTCTCTCCACTGGCTTATCATTAGGATGGGGCATCGACTAGCTACGACATCCACGTATGCCTAGGGAAGTTTGAAGTTGAAAAGGAGGATAACCAGATCCCGTCCCCAGGCGAACAGGAGATTCTTGGGAGGAATCTGGAGATTCCTCTCTGTTCTCTTCAGAATCATTACTCAATTCTAATTTTCTTTTCCGGGACGCCATTTGCTCGATAGGAACGTTCTCTATGGTTTTGGTGGATTTAGATAGTACCATTTTTCCCTTTAAAGAGCGTCGGGAGTTTTCTACCATAAGAGCTGAGAAGAAAACAAAATCGAAATTAGACTTAGTGCTAAAAGAGTATCACGACACGATATTAAAATAAATACTTACCCAATGATTCGGAAGAAGAAGAAATTGGAAAAATATGAGTACTCAATCCCGCCTTGCGAAGAAAAACCTCGCCAATAAGAAGAGCACTCTGATACTTGTTGGTGCGCATAGCCTGGATTTCACCAAGGAACTGGGGGTCGTCAGGAATAAGGTCACCTGTCGGCAGGCGACCACCATAAATCCATTTGGAATCATGGTCCCATGACAAAGGCTCATTCGAGCTGTCCGCCAAACGAAGATGAGAAGGCGGACGAACGAAGAAAAAATGAGATTTCCAGGAAGGATTGCTAGAAACCGGGGAATCGAAGATTGAGCGACTAGTCTTTTGGCTAGCAAAAAAGTATCCACGGTTAGAAGAACCAGAAACGTTGAAACGAAACAGTTGTGTAAAATTGCGAAAAGAGGGTTGGAATCCTTTCGCTATCATCAAAACGGAAAAATAGACCACAAAGGCCAATGAATTTGGGACCAATTGAGTCTAATATACACTAAATATCCTCAGAATATCAAGAAACAGAGCGGACAATGGAAGCCGTAGGCCGTAATTAAAGTGGGCTATATAAAAAGCTCGGCAACCCTCCGGTGGAGAAGTAACCCTATCAGAGGGAGAAGGAAGGATGATTTCAGAACCTTCCGGAAAATATTTCGCATAATTATCCACGACCTCGTGGAAAGTTTCCTCGTTGTAAGCACAAGCGAGATCCTCAATCGGTTCAGAAATTTGAGAACAATACCCTTGCCTTTCTTGGCCCTGGCAGCAACATCCGTATCGGATATGATTTGCACCTTAAAAGTGTCCTCAATCGGAATGATAAATTCTGACGCTCCGGTCTGCTCATTCGAAGGACTTGGGGGAATCACCTCCTCGATAATAGGAGTGATTCTTTCCCTTGAAGACGAGGAAGATTTTCTTGGAATCGAAGCCATTCTGTTGAACCCTCGAAGAATACGAATCGATAAAGACAACTTGAGAATGAAATAATCGAGTGAGAAAACGATTGCAGAAATAGGGTAAGTAGAAAGTAAAAATTGATTGAAGGAACAATGACCTATTTATAGAGAGAAATGAAAAAACGTTTCGAACCTCTCACGACTGATCGCATTCCCGCCAAAAACAGCAAAGAAACGAAACGCTTCCCCGAAGGGCCACCTAGCGAATCGGGATCGGAGGAACAAGAAATGACTATCTATGAGGAGTAACACTCTTTTCCTTATTTAGGATTTTTTCCCACAGGGTTTTTTCCTAGATAAGGTTTTTAACGAGGCACAACTCATAGAAAATACGGTCGTAATCAGCCATCTACTTCTACGAGCTTTTACTACATATACGCTCGAAGAAGTGAGGGAGTACTGATGGGGGCTATTTCGCACCCCTTATAATATTCGGATCGACTGAGAGATATCAGGTCGGTTCGACCATACAAGCTCGTTCGGGATTTTCTTTCGACCCAGTTGAAGACGACTTCCCTCGGCGAGCAGACTACAATCCGGACTCAAGAAGGACGATTGGGCCGAGTCCTATTAGAATTATGTTTCCTTGTAAAGCTAGGGTTAATGTCATATAAATGCCTAGTTAAACATTAGATTGGGAGAGACACAACTTACGCATGTATACTTGGGCAATCTGAGATCATATTGAATAGAAAAGCTTTTGCTATACTATTTACTCATTGACTGTCTTAATTACTGATTGTTCTTTTACATAATTGTTCTTCCTTGAAATTGATCCATCCAGAATAAAGTAACAGAGCCCTATAATTTGTACTGAATTTGACCTCCATATCACAACTTTATTGATTTAATCGTACTCGACGAAAAACGGTTTAATCAAATTCATTTCAAGTAATTAGGTATTATTTTAGAAAGTAGGAAAAATAAAATTAAAGTAATATATTTATGACACATGGATTAATGGCAAGCAAGCCCATGTAACATGGGATAATTCTTACATAGACCAGGTCTATAAATAGACCTTGTGATCTAAGTTTTGCCACCTCATTTAAGATTTAAGAAAAATTTAAAATTATTAAATTTAACTAAATCAATCTAACCATTCTAAACTAGAGTTAAAGAAAAATAAAACATCACTTTATGGGTCTCATCAAAACCTTGGCAGATTTTTTTAAGCAAATTTTCATGATTCTCTTTCTTTACACGTTAAATTAACATTAAAATTTAGAAATTTGTGATTGAAGTATATAACCTAATGCATTGACTTTTATAGAGAAACCTCTTAATAAAAATTCATAAAAATAATTTAGAAGGATTATATACTGAAGAGATGCTTATAGAGAAACAAACTAATAAAAATCCCGAAAAATAATTTAAGAGAATTAGATAAGTACTGAAGAGATGCTAAATATAAATGTTGCACTGTATTAACATTACATAACCAATTTACAATTCAAAATAAAATCTCTACATTTAATTACAATAGAGATGTAACTAATCTTATTGAAAAATCAAAATCTCTGTTTTTGCACCTTCATCATCACTATTTAGGTGTTCCTACACATATCAAACACAAATTTGGATGACAATCCAAAACTCAAATAACAAAAATAGGAAACTTTAAACGGATTAAAGGGATTATATTTATACAACAACAAAAATAAGACAGTGGAGATTAAGTGGATATACCAATACAAAAATTGCAAGTGTTATAAACTTCAAATAAACTAAAGCGAAAAAAACAGGTGAGCAAGTTAATGGTGATCAGTAGGATTAATAATATTGCTTCCCTTTTCGTACACTAAACCCCATGGCAAGGGCATATTCATTGTATGCTTCAAAACAATTATTTAGATCCTTAAAATATCGTCCTAATAATCTCTCTTCAAGTTCGCCTACATAAATATCAAGAGGTCATTTTTTTCTTCCTTGAATATCCTCCAAAGTCATACTTGGTTCCAAAATCATTTCAGGCTCATTCAAATCCAAACACATATTTGTATCCAACTTCAATATTTCTAATGAAATATAGATAAGTGTGTGTTAGATAATGAATCAAAATGATTTGTCCATGAAAGAATGCAACATGTAACCTTGAGAGTTTCCTATTTAAACAAATCTAACATTTTACATACCATAATACATAGCCAAACAATTAAACTGGAGAAGTCTACCCATAATTTTATAAAGCAAAAAATACATAGCAAAACAACAAGACAATTCAACTTTTTCTGCGGGAGAAGTCTACGCATACAATATCCCAATACATAATATTTTGGAAACGGGAATGGCAAACATTAGAAAAAACGTGAAAATCAATATTATTTTGTCATATTTGGGAAAATTTCAGTGCCCTGTTCACTTGGTGGCGATGGCATACCAATAGTTACATTTATTCATTAAAAAAAAATTATTGTGGAATTTTATTAAACAGATGATATGCACTTTGAATCTCTCTAACAAAGCTAGCAAATAAACGCATTATAGAGGCCATTTCTCATTTTCATGTTCCAAATGTAATAAAGAGTGATTCAGATGAATTGAAAATCACCTTACATTCTCCGTGTGATGATAGAAGTGTCCCAAGTTGAAAACAAAAATATTGGAAAAAAAATTAATATTCCAAAAATGGAATAAATTATGAGATATTTTTAGTTTAATTGTAATAGATAAGAACAAATTCCAGCTAAAAAAATTTAGGGTTCCTCATCTTTAATCTTCCGCTTTAATTTCCTGCTTTATCTTTTGTTTTCTCTTTTAACTCTAATTTAGTTGAGTATTGTTAGGTTATTTAGTAAAATTTAATAATATTAAATTTTTTAAAATCTTAAATGAGGTGGCAAAATTTAGACCATAAAGGTCTACACTATGTAAGAATTTGTAACATGGGTTTGGAGACTACTTTACGTGGTAGGCAAGATTATAGGACAACGATATTTTAGACCATAAAGGTCTACTCTATGTAAGAATTTGTAACATGGGTTTGGAGACTACTTTACGTGGTAGGCAAGATTATAGGACAACGATATTTTAATGGACCAGGGAAGAACATTAAAATCCGTATTCTATATTGTAATTTTTTTTTTAAATAACATTTACTTTTCTTGCTTAAATGCAAAAATATTGATTAACTCTTCATATTTTAACTTTTCTAACATATTTGTTTTTTCACTTAATCATTCTTGCAACATAATTGATTGATAATAGTAATATATTATGTCTTGTAGAGGACTCATACCAAATCTCAAAAAAGCAAGAGGACTCGTATCTATGTGCTCTTCAGCACGAGATTTTGATTTTTGAAAAATTAAAATATCAAGTATGAATTTTGTTTGATCACTTGATGTTCAAATGAGAGAAATAAAATAAGTTAATATGAAACACACGATCTACCTAACGCCATCTATAATGACTTGGAGGGTGAATACCTTTTCCCTCTCCCTAGTTTTTTAGTCTGTCTCTAATGACTAATTCTATCAAACTTATTATTACTAGGATAGTGCACGTACGTTGTGTTTAGTTAATTTTATTGGTATTTTTTGTAAGTTAGAATAAAATTAATTTTATTATGTCATAAAACAAAGTAAATTAACCCGTTTTCACCTATTTAATACATTAGTTTAATTTATTTTTCACCGATTTAACCTTTTTTTTAACCGATTTTATTCATTTTTACCAGTATAGGTTTTTTTTTTACCGTTTTACCCATTTTTATCAATTATAACTTATTGTCATTGTTTTACAATTTTGTCCTCCTGTTTTATCCATTTTAAACTAAATTTCTATCGGTTTCGCCTACCTTATTTTGTCTGTTAAACTTTTTTTTTTATTGATTCAAACCCGTTTTCACCTATTTCACACATTTTTTTCCACTGATTTCAAATGTTCTTTTCACCAACATCACCTGAATTTTCATTGATTTGAGACGTTTTCCCCGACTTTATTCATTTTTCACCGATTTCACCTGCTTTTCACTATTGTTGTCGTGTCACCGGTTTCATCTTTTTTTCACGAATTTTCATCGATTTCAGGGGTATTTTTTTAATCATTTTTAACCAAATTTTCATCAACTTCGCCAGTGTTCACGAATTTCACCCGAATTTTCATTGATATCACATATTTCAATGATTATATTTTATCTATTTCACCATTTTTTCACGAATAGAATTACATAGATGTTATGCATGTCTTGAAATTATTGAATATTCTTCATATTTTATATTCTAGCCAAAGTAAAATTACATAATTAGCTAAGTTATAAGTAATTCTTATTCTTTCATGGTAAGATGGCGATTTAAGTTTAATTTTTTTTTGTAACATAATGATATTTAAGAAAATTTCATTTTAAGTATTTATATTCAGAGTGTTTATGACTTGTGTTGTACTAAATCTTTATATTAACATTTTCTTACTTAAATAAATATTGATGCTAAAATATAATTATTTTATATATATTTTAGGGGCTATTTAAAATAATAGTGTTTTCTTATGATTATAATTACAAAAATTCATGTAAAAGAGAATTTAAAAATTTTAGGAGTTAATGTAGGAGATAAATATATTAAGACTTCATGTATACATATACCTCTTCAATTACTTTTATTCTTTTATATATTCATCATTTAATTAAATATCACTTTACAATTTATAAAATAGGGATATTTTAGTCTTCACAAAAAGTTAAGAGATATTCATGTTTTTATAATAGTAGAGATAGAGATAGAGATATATTATTATTATTATTATTATTATTATTATTATTATACCAAAAATAAATTTAAAATTAACATTAATTTAAATTAAAAGTACATTAGGAAACATAGAAAAGAAAAAATTACATTAAATATTAAATTATTCCATGTAAGGAAATTCATCGTCTCCTCCATATTCGTTCTCACCGTTTTTGCTGCCGTTGATATTGCTACCGACACCGTCTAGATTGGCCGAACCTCCCGACGAATTTCCAAATAAACGAGCTCGACGATGTTTTTAGCAAATTTCAGTCCTCACCTCATGCCAATATTATTTTGTATTAGAGGTCAAAATTAAGGTCTATGTTTCGCCGTATGTAATTGTATTTATGAAAACATATTTGATTTCAATATGTAGTTCGTAGTGTTTTAATCGTATTTACAAAAACATGTTTGATTTTAATATGTAATTTCATGATTCTATCGTATTATTTTAAACTTTTTAGAAAGAATTATTTTTTGGTGATAAATACAACCCCAAAATTATTAGAACAAATCAATATTAAAATAATATTGTTAATTAAATTAAATTAAAGTTATATTTTTATAATTAAAAATAATTATCTTCAAATAATACACAAATTTTAGGAATTTTTTTTTTTGAAAAAAAAAGCTAAAAAAATATCCAAATAAAAAATAGCATGTGAGCGAGAGAGTTTAGATTGGGAGAGCTCCCCCCACCCCTTCCCCATACCCTCTAGGGCATCTCCCCTAGTCATTAGAGGAGGGGGGGGGGGGTGAGGGGGGCATGAGGTTATAAAAAGTATTCGCTAAGTTATTTGTTCCAAAGACTTGAATATTTCGTTTTAGTAACTTTTAGTTATAAGTGTCCAGTAAATATAAGCTTAAGTTTGATGTTCCAGTAAAAATCAGTTTATCATTCCAGTAACTTTAAGTTATAAGTTCCAATAAACTCAAGTTTGATGCTCCAGTAAAGATTAGTTTATCGTTTCGATATGCTTAAGTACAATGATCCAGTAAGTTTAAGAAAGTATGAAAAATTAAGTAAAGTACCATTTAAAGTGGGTCGTGCCCGAATAGCCTACTTCCATTTTTCCAGCACCCCTGGGAAAATTCAACTAAGAAATGGCTTGCAGGACACGTCCTTCGCCACAGAAGAGATTACAAGATATCTTTCTCTCCAAAGCTTGCAAGGCCTCGCCTTTAGCTTTTTCCAAAAGAGCTTGCTAGGAACCTATCCTGTCGCTCAACAACCGAGCTTACAAATAACAAATACTTTCGCTCAACAACCTAGCTTGCAAGTAACAAATACTATTTGCGCAAAGATTAAGTATATTTTCTATCAAGATACAATAACTCCTTAAAGAGTAGAATTGGTAAACTAGTTCACTCCCTCAAATTCTTTTTACCTCTCAAATATCTCAAATGTTTCAAGAGCAGGGTAAAACAGTTTTGGTAATCTATAGTCTATTTTAGTATAGAATGCGCGCATCAAATTTGCAGGAAAATGAAAATAGCCAAAACTCAATTCCATATTGGATAATGCTTCTCATTTGCAAGTAAGCACTGTAAACTGAATACATTTCATTAGCTTCCATAAGAGTGAACAAAATTATTTCCATAAATATGAAATGTCAACTTACAACTCTTTTAACTTTATTCAAGCAAACGTAATTATACTTTATGCAATATTGATTGCAGTCACATTTTACAACTTGTGCAGAACCAAGTGAGCTCCATGTTGAGGTTGAAGTGTTATTACCATGTGAGGAGCATGTGTGTAGGATGGGGAAAGCTCAAAAGAGAATCGTTGTAGAATCATAGACAGTGCCACTTTTGCCTCCATCATTGCAAATACTTGTCCAATACATATTCGAGGTCCCCAAATAAAACGGGAAAAATATACCTTGATTTTTATGTGCCTTTGATAATCCTTCACTAAATCTCTCTGGTTTAAATTCCATTGCATCATCTCCCCAAACTTCAAAATCATGGTGTAATAAGATTATTGGCAGTGTAACTCTCACCCCTTTGGGTAATAGTAGTTTCCCCAATCTTGTTTCTTGACTGACACTTCGACGTAGGGCAATGACGGGTGGATAAAGCCTCAAAACCTCGTTCAATATCATTGTAACCTGTCATGAAGATCTCACAACAATTAAATAATATGATCATGCCTGGTGTTTCGGTCGCTATAAGACAAAACATTTTCTAGCCACAAAATGTTAAGCGGTAATGTTAAGTTTGCCTACATTAATAAGTGAGTGAGAATGATTTTTAAATTTAATTGATATTAGTGACCAAATTATTAATTAAATTGTTGTAATGTGATTCAAATTAAGTGACTAAGCAGAAAAGGTCACTGAATCGCGAAAAATTTGCACTTATCATCACTGTGTATTTATTAGGGACAACTTAAACTAATTTATATATGTTACTGTATTTGTCAAAACTCTTATTTGACAAGAAATATGTTTCACTATATACATGCAAAGAGTGATAACTCGAAAAATTATATAACTCAAATATCTTGTAACTAACACATGCTTTTTTTTGGATGGATAAAATGAACTCATGTTCCAAGGAGAATTCAAATGTTTAATTGGAAGATTTACTTACGACTCTTAGATGATTTAACCCATCAAAATTCGGTGTTCGTTTTCCAAAGGCTTCCAAAACTTCTTCACGAGCTTTCGTCTGCCACTGCGGATATCGACTCAATAAAACCAATGTCCACACGAGCAACACAGAAGTGGTCTCCTGCCCAGCAAAGTAAAACAACTTGCATTCTGCTACAACTTCATCAATAGTCATCCCAAAACTACTCTGGTTGCCGTGTTGTTCGATTTCTTTTAAATTGGATTCTAATAGTATGCTCAATAAGTCTTCATTTGGAGCACCCCCTGCTTTCATGTCTTTAATCCGCTTATTTATCATACCTCTAATCGAGGACTGGACTTCTTTTTCAATTGCCTTCATTCTTCTGTTCCTTTTTGTTGGCATAAATCTGCACATTGATCAAACTTACATATTGACAATTAACCCGGAGGGAAAAAAGGTATTCTTATTGAATGCAGCATTGGATATATGCTTACTTTATATACAACCTAAATGTTGACTTATTAATAGTATTACCTCCATCCTGTAATGTATATCGACTGTCCAGCCTTGACGACATGCTCAGCCTGCTCTCTCTGAAGTTCAAATACTTTTCTTCCTTCCTCATAGCCACTTCCAAATGCAGTTCTTGATATTGCGTCACTAGTTAAATTTTGCAGATAAGGCCACACGTCCACCTCACATGATCCTCCCGATGAAATACTCATTTCCCATTTTTTGAGAACCTCATCACAACTCAAATAGAAAGCCGGTATCATGAGCTACACAAACCAATTAGCAACCTTATTTCAGCACCCTTTTCGTATAATCACTAATGCCTTAAAGAATATGAATTTCATATAAATATCTTAGGAATGGTTTAAAAAAAAAAAAAAAAAAAAACCTTGAGTTTGTCTAGATGGAAGGCAGGGTTGATGATTTTACGGTGCTTGACCCATTTATCGGTCTCATAGCTCAGAACCCCTTGTGCAAGTAGCCTGGTCAATGGATTCGGGTTATGCACCTTCTGGTATATGTGATAATTGGTCATCACCTCCTTTACGAGTTCAGGGTCTGTGATGAGAATGGTAGGTTTTGGCCCCATCCAAAACAATGACATATTTCCTGCAAATATCCATTCTACAAGTCAATTTCGCTATAAAAACTAACGTGTCAAGAACAATAATTGAAATACATACAAAATTCAGGCCACAAGAAAAGGGTCCAAATGAAAGACATAATGGTTCTGAATTATATACTAAGTTCATATCTATGGAATAATCCGAATTGTGATCTTGTTTATTAACTAAAACAAACAAGCAAGATTCTCTCCATAAATGATTCATTCTCCTTAGAGTGTTACCTAATCATATAGAGAGGGTACTACACTTTAATTGTCTATAAATTGAGGTTGCGTACATGAACAAAATTAGAGCTAGAATCTCACGTTTCGATCGCGCACATAGCTGAATATTATTTATTTTTTATTAATGAAGAGAGACTTTGTGTTGATTTAAAGCTAGTTAATTTCAAATTGAATCCATGCTCAAATTCTTGCTTAGATTTGCGTCTTCGGACACCAAAAAAAAAGTCATTGACTTCTATATTTATAATTCGAGTAATTTGGTACAGGAGTCCTGCCCCAAAAATTCAGGTAACGAATATATAACTAAATGCAAAAATACCCGTGTTTTGCCCAATTGGCAAGAACCCCCTATGTTATTTTTATTAGCCCTGTGCTTTTTTTATTAGAAAAAACCAATTTGAAATTCTTTCCTTATCAATGAGGAGAATAGTACAAATTCTTTTACGAAATTTTAAGGTTATTGTCAATTTTTTCAACTTAAAAGGATAATTTTTATCAATTTTTAGGTGAATACGTGTGTTTTTGCATTTTAATGGTAGGTATATAATTGTTATTTTTTCTACAAAATATATAATCCAGCTTGGGAAAATTTTCTTAGCTATAAAAAGTAGCATTGGAGGGTTTTGCTATATAAATAACACAAGTTTTTGTTAGTAAGTTGTGGTACTGACACCCAACATCTCCTGGAGTAATTATCTATAAAAGAAAAGAGACATAGTATTTTGCACCTCCTAGGGACATAACCGGTGATTGTCAAACATCGGAATGAATCAGTTCTAAGTCGGGTTTTTTGTACTTTGCACCCTCAAAATAGAAAAAATGCAGTACTTTGGACCCTCTTTTATATTTAGGCAAAAACTCAAGGGCAAAATAGGTAATTCAATTGTTGGTCCCAAGTGGTGAGATTAGGTCTAGAGAGGGGGGTGGTTATATGGATTTAAATCATTTAGTCCACTCTTCCAAGTCACTTCGATCTTGGGTTATACTATAATCACAAAGTTTACAGTATACTCTGCTTGCGCCAATCAACAAATGAAAAGGCCACAAGTGCGCAATAGGAAATCACAAAGAAGGCCTATTCTACAGAGTCTTATCACTCACAAAGACGGATAAGAACTCCTCACAACACTCTCTTAACACAGATTCACTCAGATAATGTATTCGTTTTTCTTCAACAAGCTTCTATTAACAAATGACTTCAGCAGGTGAGTGAGCTGTTCTTGAGCTTCTTGAGACTTGGAAAATATTCTGCTTCATAGATAATCTCTCAGTTGTTGTGTTTTTTTTCTTCTCTTTGTCTCTTGAACTATTTATACTCACAGATTTGAAAAATGTCCGTTGAAGAGAGACACAATTCAAATTCCACGGGTACTGGTCCTTAATTTCTGCGAACGGCTCTCTGCACACTGACAGTACTGCAGACTGTACTTTCTGTCAGGCAGCATTTAATACACCTAGCTGATACTAGGTATTTCTTCAATCATTTGTCATCAATACCCTCGGTCTTCAGCATTTATTACTCCAAGTGCATTTATTACCGTTGGGCAGACTTTCTGATCCTTCTACTTGGCTGATGAGAACACAAGTCTGATGATGAACAGAGCTGATCCCAAAATTGAACAACTCTGATTTGAGTCGGCTGATCTTCACCAACCTGATTTCTTCCTTCAGCAGATCAGTAGTCTTCTGGACCTTGAATCTTTGACCCTTCTGATTTGTCTTCTTATTTGGTCAAAATTCTTCTAAGGGTTTTAACTAAGTGTTCCATACTTAGCTGATCTTGATGTTTTGGAAATCATCAAAACCTCCCTTAACTTCTTTGTCTTCAATACACTCTATATTCATCTTCATCCAACATCAATTATAAATCTTTGGCACTTTGCACCCCCAAAGCTTGAGAAATTGGCACTTTGCACCTCCAAAATAAAATTAATGCTTATCATCCTCGAATTAAGAACAAGTTAGCAACTTGCACCCCAAAATAAAATTAACATTTATCACCCTCGAATTAAGAACAAATTATCAACTTGCACCCCCAAAACACAATAATTAATGGACACTTTGCACCCCAAAACACAAAATTAACACTTAACACCCTCAAATTAAAAAAAAAAAACAACTCAAAATCCTCCTTTTTTCCTGCAAAGTCAACCATCGGGGTGAAAAATCTAAGGCAAAATAGGTAAGTTTTCGATCCGATTGAACAACCTACATTTATATACATATATACAAACTAAATACCATAAATTTGGAATGATTATATCATATAACAAATTAAAAAACATGAATTATAGCTTGTACAAATTAAACGTGCTATGCAAAATAATAGAATAAGTAAAAATTGATAAGTTTAACTTTGCTTTAGATCTTTTTCACCCCGATGGTCGACTTTGCAGGAGAAAATGAGGGGTTTGAGGTTTTTTTTTTATTTGAGGGTATTAAGTGTTTATTTTGTGTTTCGGGTACAAACTGTCAATTTATTGTGTTTTGTGGGTGAAAGTTGCTGACTTGTTCTTAATTAGAGGGTGATAAGCGCTAGTTTTATTTTGAAGGTGCAAAGTGCCAATTTCTCAAGATTTGGGGGTGCAAAGTGCAAAGACTTATAATTGAATTACATATTTTGCCCTTGAGTTTTTGCTTGAAAATAAAAGAGGGTGCAAAATGCTGTATGTTTCATTTCATATTTTTAGGGTGCAAAGTGCTAAATCTAAGTTTCGAGAGTGCAAAGTGCCTATTTTCTATATTTTGGGGGTGCAAAGTGCAAAAAACCCATTTTCTTAGCTATAAAAAGTAGCATTGGAGGGTTTTGCTATAAAAATAACACAAGTTTTTGTTAGGAAGTTGTGGTACAACATTCAACATCTCCTGGAGTAATAATCTATAAAAGACACATAGTATTTTGCACCTCCTAGGGACATAACCGGTGATTGCCAATATCGGAATGAATCAGTTCTTAGATAGCTTTGCTTGTAACATTTGAATTGGACTTTAATCTGTGATGCTGACTAGTGACACAATGCTCACAAAATGATAATGATACCTTTTTTAGCCCTGGAAGAAGCTTTTGTTCAGCAAGAATCTTCAAGCCTCGTCCCGACATGTGGCCAAGTTTACGGTGTCACATCATCGTTAAGTTTTCTGCTGAAGTTGCTGATGCAATAGATGCTTCTCCTTCTTGTTATGTTTCCCCTTTATGCATTTACAAATTTTCTATATTTTCTGCTTTCATCATCACAAGCGCGCCTTTGATTATTTTCATAATCTCGTCTTGAATATGGTTTTTGCACCCATTACTATCTAATTGTCCCAAAGACAAAAGAATTTTCTTTAGGCCCTTTACATGTCGTACTTCTCGGATGTTGCGAACTGTACCATCATACATCTGTAATTTGACGATACCAATACCAGCAATCTCCAAGGCATGATGGTCTCCTATGAACACAAATCCTCCTAAGATAGGTTCGTACTAGTGAAACCATTCTCTTCTCGGAGTCATATGCCATGTTGCTCCTGAGTCTATAAACCAGACATCAGTGAATCTTTTTCTGCCTTCGCTAATTGTTGCTGCCTCGGTGTATAAAATTTCTCCATCATCCGACGTACTTGCTACACAACCCTGAGCTTTTGATGACTTGGAACTTTTTCCTTTAGCTTCTTCATTCTTTTTGAGGTGC
This sequence comes from Penstemon eatonii, assembly GCA_038501285.1. Classification (NCBI taxonomy): domain Eukaryota; kingdom Viridiplantae; phylum Streptophyta; class Magnoliopsida; order Lamiales; family Plantaginaceae; genus Penstemon; species Penstemon eatonii. The sequence continues at coordinate 48,413,216 of CM076714.1, forward strand.
CTAAACTCACTTTTATAGTGCCCTCTCTTGCCAAAGTGATAACACTTGACATTTTTCTTACTTCTGGATTTCGATCTCCCGTGATTTTGACTCCCACTGGAGCCACGTGACGTTGATCTCCCTCTCATCATCGTCAAAGCTTCAACTTGTTGTGAGCTTCCTATTCTATCTTCTTTGTACTTGCGTCGACTTTCTTCTTCAAGAACCGCAACTGCAATATCATCGAAGACTAGAACTTCTAAACTGTTTGTTATGTTGATGATGAGTTGATCATACGAATCAGGAAGATTTTGAAGTGGAATTTCGGCACGTTCACTAGTTTTCATATTATGCCCCATCGTTGTGAGTTGTGAAAATAAAGTGTTGAGGGTATTGATGTGGTCAGTCACCATGGTTGATTCCATCATCCGAAGGGTACAAAGCCTTCTTTTCAAGAAGATTTTGTTGTGTAGTGATTTGGCCTCGTACAATTTTATTAGCTTATACCAAATCTCTTTTGCCTTCTTCTTCTCAGCCACACTTGACAACTCGTCGTCCGCTAATGCTAAGTGTAAATCACCAGTAGCATTGCCATCTATTTTATTCCACTTGTCGTCAGTGATCCCCTCGAGTTTATCTCCAATTGCCGCCAAACAATTATTTTTTCTTAACAATGCTTTCATTCTCATTTTCCATAATGAGAAATTATTCTCATTGAACTTCTCTATTTCGTACTTTGCCGTCATCTTTGAGGATGTCTTCTTTTTACCACTAACTGGATCTTAGAGTAGCACGAAGAATTGGCTATAAACCTTGTGCTTTGATACCACTATTAGGAAGTTGTGGTACTAACACCTAAATACAACTAAAGTAGAAATGAGAAAACTTGTGAAAATGATATAAAACAATTGGAGTCGAGCAAACCGTAAAAAGATTTTATTATAGCAAAAGGATTATAACACCTTCTATAACAAAGGAGAGACACTAAATATTAGGAGAAAACCTCACTTTTATTCTTTCTATATTTTTCTCACATTCTCTCAATGTAATTTTCTCAAGTGAGAATCAATCCTTATTTTTAATCTCAAGATGGAATTCCATTATGCTTCTTCTCCACTCTACTTCCCATATGTATACAATGCATACATATATATAGGTGATTGAGGAGGTGATCATGTAACCAATTTCAAGTTGTCTTCTTCTTTTGATTTCTTAACTAAGAAGTAATTGAAGTAGTCAATTTCAATTTTTCTTCTTCCTTCAATTTCTTTAACTAAGAAGTAATCTTCTTAGCCACTTTTGTTGACATTTAATTACTTAGCAATGAAGATTACTTCTTTGCTAAGTAATTACACCTTCTCAAATCTTCCATAAACTTCAAGAGATAATCCTCTAATTTTGACTTTTAATTCCTTAGCATATAAGTTTTCTTAGTAATGAAAAAATACCAACAAAATGATTTTATCCCTTAACAATTTTGTTATTTTATTTAATATGTTAATTAGGTAAAGCATAAGGTATTTTTTGCATTTCTCTCAATTAATATATATATATACTAGGAAATTGCACGTACGTTGTACGTGTCTAGTTAATTTCATTGGTATTTTATGTAACTTAGAGTAAACTCATTAGTTTAATTCATTTTTCACCGATTTAACCTGTTTTTTAACCGATTTTATTCATTTTTACCAGTTTGGTTTTTTTTAACCGTTTTACCCATTTTTATCTATTATGACTTATTTTCATTAATTTTACAACGTTGTCCTCTTGTTTTATCCGTTTTAAACTAATTTCTACCGGTTTCACCTTATTTTGTCTGTTAAATTTTTTTTACTAATTCAAATGTTTTTATCATATTACCCGTTTTCACCTATTTCACACATTTTTTCACTGATTTTACATGTTCTTTTCACCAATATCACCAGAATTTTCATTGATGTGACACGTTTTTTGCCGACTTTATTCATTTTTTAACCAATTTCACTGCTTTTCACTTTTGTTGACGTTCACCGATTTCATATTTTTTTCACGAATGTTCATTGATTTAAGGTTTTTTTTTTTCAACCAAATTTTCATCAACTTCGCCAGTCTTCACCAATTTCACCCGAACTCTGATTTCACATATTTCAATGATTATATTTTATCTATTTCACCATTTTTTCATGAAAAGAATTACATTGAGGTTATGCATGTCTTGAAATTATTGAATATTCTTCATAATTTATATTCTAGCCGAAGTAAAATTACATATTTAGCTAAGTTATAAGTAATTTTTATTATTTCATAGTAAGATGCGATTCAATTTTAATTTTTTGTAACATTATGATATTTAAGAGAATTTCATTTTAAATATTTATATTTAGAGTGTTTATGACTTATGTTGTACTAAATTTTTAAATTAACATTTTCTTACATAAAAAATATTGATGCTAACACATAATAATTTTTATATATATTTTAGTGACTGTTTAAAATAATAGTATTTTCTTAAGATTAAAATTCCAAAAACTCATGTAAAAGAGAATTTATAAATTTTAGGAGGTTATGTAGGAGATAGATAAATATAATAAGACTTCATGTCTATATATACCTCTTCAATTACTTTTATTCTTTTATATGGAAAATTCTTGTCCAAGCCTGGCTTGGCCAAACCCATCCAACCATCAAGCAAGTGTATTGCACTTGCTTTGTGATTGGTCACTCTCCTGTGAGCTACATCCAATCTCAAAGCAAGTGTATTACACTTGCCATGCAGTTACTTTAGGTTCAGCCAAATTCGATCTGGGTAAGAATTTCCCCTTTTATATATTTACCATTTAATTAAATACCACTTTATAATTTAAATAGGGTATTTAGTATTCACAAAAGTTAAGAGAAAAGAGATATATATACATATATTAACATCAAGTATGAAGTATATACATAAATTATCAAAAAAAAAAAAAGTATGAAGAAACTTCCTCAAAAACCTATATATATTCATCATCAAGTGTGTGTATAAGTTCACTTATCCAAAGAACAAAGCACATACGTACTTTTTAACGGTCAATTTCACAGAGGACATTCATCAAACACAAAACACCGTAAAATTAATACACAAATTGACAAAATAAAACATACCATACTTCTGGATGACTTTTAGGTAATAGGGTATAACTCTAGGCTTGATATCATCGTCGAGATTGATCGGTTTGGACTTAGCTTCTTTAATCATACTCACGAATTCTTTCAATTCTCCATAAATCAATCTGTAGGAATTCCCTTTGATACCCTGTTGCCTTAGGATTTTTTCTAGCTTTTTTGGCGTGAACCAAGCCCAATTTAGTAATTTCCATGTGTTATATAATAGCACAAAAGCAAAAGAAAAAACAATTGTAAGGTATAATATTTCCATTATTGAATTTGCGTTCAGCTTTAATAGCTTCTTAAATGTGATTATATCTATATATAGGCAGGCCTTTCCCAGAGGCCAGAGGAGATATTCTCACAATGTGTAGGACCCAAATTCTAAAAGGTGGAGGTTTTTACAGCCAAGAGAAAAATGACAAATCTTACCCTCCCTTCTAGAATTGAGTCATTTACAGGTGGCGTTTTACTTTCACCGTTTTAGTCGACTACAGCCGAATTTTTTTTTTTTTAATATGGCCTTTTAAATAAAAGAATTTTTCAAAATGATTCAAACTGAAAAATATTTTTTTTTAAATATATTTATTGTGAAAAATTGTAGTTGCTAACTGTAATTCTTAAAAAAAATCGCAATTAGCAACTGCAATTTTTATTTTCCACAATTTCGTAAAGCCAATTGCGATTTTTTGAAGAATTGTAGTTGGCAACTGCGATTTTTCACAAAAGGAACATTTATGAAAATATTTTTCAGTTTAAGTTATTTTGAAAAATATTTTTACCTAAAATGCCATATTGAAAAAAAATTCACTAAGGCCAAGAGAAAAAGGACTAATCTCAAAATGAAAAATCGTTCCTTACGTATTGGATGACTTCACTTTGGAAATTTCGTCCAACTTATTTTAATTTTTTATGGAGTTGTTGTGACTAGGCCTTCTCAAAGTTGAAATCAAGGCTTTCAGGTTAATTTGATGGATACGATGAAAAGGAACTAAATTGTTAAATTAATGTAATTACAAGACTTAATTATCAGTCAAATTTTTATACGTCATCCTCAGCCAATTACTGTTAGGCTTCACCGAAAATTTCCTAGCATGGGAGAAGTGTTAGTTGCTTTGCATGCAGGGCCGGCTCAAGGGTTTTGGGGACTTAGGCGAGATAAAAAACCGGGGCCCTTATATAATTTATATTTTTATGTAAAATTTATTTTTCTTGCTTTTTTAAATGCGAAAATGTTTATTAAATCTTCATAATTTAATTTTTCTAATATATCTTCTTCTATAGACAAAATAGCTAAGTCACTTAATATTTCTTGTGTCATTGTCCAACGTAAACATATTTTCATTAATTTTAATTTAGAAAAACTTCTTTCAGCAGAAGCCACTATTACAGGTATAGTGAATATAATTCTATAACAAATATACGTATTTGGATAAGAACTAATCAAATTTATATGATTAAATATATCAATTGGTTTGTCTAGCTATTTGGGTAGGAATAACTTTCGATAGTACTTTTAGTTCATAATACAAATCGGAACCATCTACGTCTGATATTGAGTCATGTTTTAAAGCATTTTCAAGATTATTACAACATTCTTTCGAAGTTTTATCATCTAAAGACTTTAAAGCTTTAACATCTAATAGAAAACCGAAAGTATTTTTATAATTCTTAATCGTTCAAATCTACTTTTAATTGAAGTAATAGCTCGATCTACAATATATAAGAAAGGGTAAACATCACTTGTGGTCCCTCTTATCATTAACTTTTTACAGAGTGGTCCCTCCTATGTTTTTTTTTTCCCACCTTAGTCCCTACTATGAATTATTTGTTTCACTTTAGTCATTTTCAAGTGGTCCAAGGCGATTCGGATAACATGTGATATGCTTGTGAAGGCAATTTTGTCATTTCAAGTAAACTAACAGGGATATTTTCGTCTTTCTAATTTTTTTAAAAAAACTAAATTTTCTACTAGGCTTTCATTCCAATCGAACTTAATCGTAGATTTCGTTCCAAACTAATGTTTTTTCCTAAAATATTTTTCAAATACCAAAATTGCTCACCAATTAAACAATATCTCAAATAGTTTCAATAGTGAACGGAGGAAAATGCCCTAAAAAATATTCATATGCATGTCACGTGTTATCGGAACCACCTGTTAAGGACTAAAGTAAAACCCATAATTCATAGTAAGGAATAAAGTGAAACAAATAATTCATAGTAGGGACTAGAGTGGAAAAAAAAAACATAAAAGGGACCACTCCGTAAAAAGTTAATGGTAAGAGGGACCAAAAGTGGTATTTACCCTATAAGAAATATTCGATTCTAAAAGATTCTTCGAGTAATAATGTATTATCATTATTTTGAGTCTCATCAAATTATTTTTTTCTACGAATTACTCTTTTTTCACGAAATATTGGCTCGATTCCCATTTTTAGAGCAGTCTCTTTAGTATCATTCATTGCGGAGTTAAATCCAGTTTCTCTAAATTCTTTTAAAAATTGCTACAAAACCTTCTAATTGACATACAACAGAATCAATATGCCTATATTCAGATTATAAACTTTTGCTAACATAATTAACAGCACTTAATATTTCAAACCAAATATTCATTCCAAGTAAAAATTCAAAAATTTCAAGTTCATATTTAGCTATGCTTGTAGCTTCACTTTTAATTTTAAGATCTTCACTAGTTTCTCCTAATTCTAATCATTTCTCTAATTTCTAGAGGTTGACTCTTGATGGCTCTAATACTTTCAATATGATTTTCCCATCTTGTTTGTGACAATGATTTAATTGTTAACTTCTTTACATTTTTAGTTAAAATTTTCCATCTCTTTGTAGAACTAGAAAACAATGTATACATACGTTGCACGACTCCAAAGAAAGATATAGCTCTATGACAAGAATTAGCCATGTCACATATGACTAAATTAAGACTATGGCTACCACACGGAGTATTAAAAATCTTTTTTGTAAACCTTGTTCTTTTCCTTTCATGTTCGAACCTTTGTCATAACCTTGCCCTCTCACGTTACCAATGTTGAGCTTATATTTATTTATTACTTTTTGAAGTTCATCAAATATACTTTTTCCCGTTGTATCATCTATTCTTAAAAAGTCTAAAAAAAATTCTTCTATTTTAATTGAGGTTGTAGGTATATTCACACATCTTAAAATTAGTGTCATTTGTTCTTGATGGCTTTCATCCAGAGTACAATCAAGTATAATAGAAAAATATTTAGCTGCCTTAATATTTTTAATAATATTATTTCTAATCTCACTTGCTAACATATATATTGACGATTTCATTTTGTATTTTATGTCCAAGATAATGAGCGTGTAATTCACCATAATTAATACGCCTAAGGTGTTCTTGCATTATAGGATCGAATTCCGCAATCATTTCAATTAGGCATAGAAAATTTCCGTTGTTATTCTCATAAATCTTTTCATTTGTCCCAAGAAAAGCCAAATTTTTTTAGCTAAGGCTTTCACAATTGCGATAATTCTTTTTATCACTTGTTTCCAATATTCATTTTCTTTTTTTATGTTTTCTTGTGTATTATGATCAATTGTCATATTATTTTGCAATCTCATTTTTAAACTTAAACAATCATTCATATTATTAATGTGTTCACTAGATGTTTCGTGAATTTTCAATATCGAACTTCTGTTTTTCCAATCATTAACTCCCACATTTATATTTTACTTGTTGTACTTTTAATACTAAATAACTTGCAACAAAAACAAAATACTCTATCTAAACTTTTTTAGTATACTAGCCATCTACTATCATACTTTTCTCTATTAGGCAACGTTCGAACATAACTTGAAATAGAAAAATGTCTACCATCACTATCTCTAGGAAAATCTATACTAGTTATTCTAATAGGGCCTCTTTCGACTAAGAAATCTCTTAGGTTATTATCAATGTTTTTCCAATTTGCTGGATCAAATTTATCTATAGAGTTCTCGTTTTCTTCGATTTCAATGTGATCACTATCATTATTTGAATATTGATCATTGATAATGATTTCATTTTTATCATTAGGTAAGCTTTCACTTCTTGTGTATGGACGTTTTTAGCATTAACATGTCCTTCATTTTCATTATTAATATGATTTTCATTTGCTTCGATAGAGTTTTCATTTTGAACATCTACAGGGTTTTCATTTTGAACATTAATAGTTTGAGCATCAATATTTCTAGTATTTTCATTATTTTTAGTAATAAATTTATCTAAAGCTCCCTTTTGAGATTCAACTAGTTTTTCTATTTTTTTTATTTCTTTCTTTTTTCACATCCTGATAAGTATTTTCTACTAGACATATTGAATTAAAATTAAACACAGAGACAGAGTACTAATGAAATTGTAATTAAGCAACAAAAATCAATCAATAAATAAGTATAATTTTTCCAAACATAGAGACATAGTACTAATGAAATTATAATTAAGCAACAAAAATCAATAAATAAATAAGCATAATTTTTCCAAGAAACAATAGAACCTGAAAATTAACGAGTCGAAAGCCAACAAATCGAAAATCAACACTATAATCTTATCAACCAATTTAGTTTATTTGCTAATTGTTATACCTGCAAAAACATAATAAATATTACTCATCAATTCAGTAATTAACTAAGTAAACAAAGCAACATACAGAAAAACTAAATGTAAATTTCAAATCGACAAAAATAGTTGTATGCTTTTAAATACCTTTGTAGAGAAAATTATCCCAATTAGACAAATCCCAAATCCCAGTTGAAGGTGCCCAAATTGATTATAAACTAGAAGGAAAAAAATATTTTTGTCAATTTCAGATTCCAAATCCCAACAGCAAAATAGTAAGAGAGGGAGGTAGAAAATTATAATAATTGTGTTGAAAATCTGAGACTGAGAAGCATATTTATATTGAACTGATAAGTTGATACTTTCTTATGGGCAGTGAAAATTGAATACAATAGAACGTTGGTGAAGACGTTTCATCTTCCCCAAAAAAAATTTGTTTTTGTTTTGAACTGAGTTCATGTAAAAGAGGAAAAGAGAAAAATAAAGCATTATACTCGGTTGCCGCTTCTCTACATAATGTTCCATTTTTTTTTTTGTTTTATATATTGTGAAGATATGGGCTTTAAAAGTTGGGCTCAATTCATATAAAAAAAAACTAATAGTTGGGCCATTAATATAGATAAGCAAGCTGAGGGAAGAGGCCCAAAGAATTTGGGGGCCCTAGGCAAACACCCGAGTTGCCTATGGGCTGGATCGGCACTGTTTGCATGGAAACCCCAGTAAACGGTGCAGTTCTTGCCCCATGAAAGTTTGTTTTAGTTACGGGATCATTTCTAGAGGGAACCTAGATCTAATCTAGGAGAATTTTTATCCCATGTCTTTCACAATATATGACATAATGCATTTTTAACCATAAAATCTAGTAAAAAAATTTAGATTTGGTTTAGGGAAAAAAAATTCAAAGTTAGGTAAGATTAATTGGGATAAGGGAGTGATGGAAATGTGGGATATAAATCACATTACAAGACAAAAGGATAAATGTCTTTGTTTGTTGTAAATTTTGTCTGGCTTGCCTCGATGTGCAATTAACTCGATGTAAAATAAAAGGAGTGCAGGCGTACCAATGTTTGTGCGTGCAAACATAACGGTTAAAAACGGACATAATATGATGAATATGAAATATAAATCAATGTCTTGACAATCAATCGATTGCGACGGAGTAGGCAAACTCTACCCCTGATTCTTTTCCATGTCTGCCTGGCTGCAAGACTTAATAATTTATGATAATCTTTCTTGAAATGCCAAACTTTTGTAGCCAATCAGTGGCTTTCTCGATATATCAAGGGATTTGCAGAAAAATTTGTTATCGAGTAACGCATCAAGCAATCTAAGACATATCAACTTAATTAAAAACCTGAACTAACAGATTGTTACAAAAACCCGAACTAACAGATTGACAACATAGCAAGAAAGACATATTAAAATTACTTGATGAAAACATACTCATAGATAAAATCAGGAGATGAAGGCAAAATACTTCGGTATATTAAATAAACGTAGGTTTAATACATGAAATCCACGATATCCGCGAAATCTAGCCTAAAACGTTTCCCTGATTTACAAACATGGAATAGTATGCAAAATTGTAATAAAACTCCTATGTTGGCATCAGGTTGCCATACGAGCCGATGGATTCCTTAGTTCTTGGTGAATTACTACTTGATTGGCGTGGGATCCGCCATATGAGCTAATGTGCAATATATACTGTGTTGATAGGAAAGTAACATTGATGACAGGTGGCTACCATCGATGGATCGCCCAAACTTGGCAGATGGCTACCGATCGGGCTTCTAACCAGTGAGTGGCCACTGGAAAGGACATCTGTCGAGCAGGTGGCCACTCAGCAGATAGCTATCAGGCAAATGGCTACCTGATAACAAATCCATCAAGCAGGTGGCTACTTGATGAATAAACCATGTCAGTATGTGGGCACTCACATGATGATTTCCAGCTTGCTACTTGCTGAAAACGAGCAGCTAGTTCTGAGGAGCGGTTTTGCTGACTGCTGAAGCAGCGTGCTGAACTTCAAGGAGTCATGTCCTGCGGCTTATTGAAAACGAGCGGCATTGCTGACTTTTAGAGAAGCAGCGTGGCTGGACTTCCAGAAGACATGATGCCTGATTCAGTGAAGACTGAAGAGATTTGATTGATTGATTGATTGTGTGCGTGTCTTGAATGTGCCAGCCTCCTTATATTTATAGGCCTCCCGACGGACGGTTCTCCTGATGAATGACCACTTCTTCCACTTCCCTCTTTATTAGACATAATTTCCACTACTTTGTTAACTGCCTTGTCCCATGTCTATTGGGTAGTTATTTCCAGCACATGTGTAACCTCCTTTGAGATATTTTAGGAGTTGGTTATGATTAATTCCTATGTACTTTCCTTCCAAAATTAAATGGTATGTGCCCACTTTTTATACCTGATTTGGCCTTAATTAAATTAAAATCTCTATTAATTTAATTAATTAAGCATGTTGTGTTTAAGCCGATTTTGGGCCTCATTAATAAATAGGCCATTAATTAATTGCTTAATTAGGCCTTTAATCAGGTTGATTTTCGTGGGCCTGTTTATTATCAAGGCCTTGATGTCAGTCGATCTGTCTGATCATCGACTCAATCACCTCTTGTCGGGCCACATGGGTCTGGAGACTACTTTACGTGGTAGGAAAAATTATAGGACAACGAGATTTTAACAGGACCGGGCTGAAAATTAAAATTCGTGTTCTATATTGTAATTTATTTTGTATATAACATTTACTTTTCTTGCTGATTGAATAAATTTTCATATTCTAATTTTTCTAACATATTTTTTCACTTAATCAATCTTGCGACAATTTTTTCACTTAATCAATCTTGCGATACAATTGATTCATGATAATGAGAGCAATATATTATGCCTTGTAGATAACTCATACCGGATCTAAAAAAAAAATGATGTGCTCTTGAGCACGAGATTTTGAGTCTCGAAAAATTGAAGTATCAAGTTGGAATTTTCATTGATCACTTGATGTTCAGATGAGAGAAATAAAATAGTTAAAAAATAAAAATCCAAAATCTGGTCAACAAAAGTTTTTAATAAGATTAGAATGTTATAAAACTCAGGATAAAATGATGAACATATTGTGTAAGGAAAGTAATATATAAAGGGCGATATAAGATTATGTAGAGAAAGCTATTTCATCTCTTTTCATTGATAAATAGATTGTTCTTGCTCAATTTCTACTTACAAAGTGAAGTATGAAACTCATCTATATATACAAGCTATCAAGATTACTACATTAGCCACATGTCATACAAAGAAATGTAATGGGTGGCTTCCATGTAATTGTGATATATGGCTACTCAACAAGTTGTAACACTTGTATATGTCTATAAGCTTCCACAAGTTTTTCCTTTGCCACACTTAGTCTTGCTTTGACACATATAGAGATATGTGTTAATTCCTTATACAACCAAGTGCAATAATATTGTCTTGACACCATATACCTTGAAGTATAAATTGCAATGACATCCACAACTTATGTATATATTTCATAACATAGAAAGAATTATTTGATTTGTAGGAGAAATGAGAGAGATTGGCTATGGTGGTTTATTATTTTGTCATTTCTGTATAAAGGTCAAGAAAATTTATTGTCCATATTTGGTTTGGTCAAATACATCCAACCATCAAGCAATTGTATTGCACTTACTTTGTGATTGGCCACTTTCCTGAAAGTTGCATCCAATCTCAAAACAAATGTATATTTGCTATATAGTTACTTTGAGTTCGATCAAACCCATTCTAGATAAAAAATTTCCCAAAGTTCCATTAGTATTAGTTAGTGAATAGAGTGAGATGGATGTGAATTGAGGGCCCATGTCAGATAAACATAGTCTGAGCGCTGCAAACAAATTGGGCTGTATATATAAGGCCATCTCCAATGGAGATGGTCGGGGCGGGGTCGGAGTGGGGAGGGATGCCGTCTCCAACGGCTCGGGGCGCGGTGGGAATCAAGGCGGTGAGGGAGCTCGTGATAGCCCTGGCCGCGGCCCGAGGCTCACGTGGGCGAGAGGTTGAAGAAAACACGCGCCCCTCTTTAAGTCGGGGACGCCTGATTGGGCCCCTTTTTTTATTTATTAATTAAATTGGTTTTTAATGTTATTAAATAAGAAAAATTAATTATATTAAAGAATTATATAATAAAATTAAATTAAGGGAAATTTACCTAGACACCCCCTGAGTATAAGCCTAATTATAGGAACTTACCCTCCTGTTACAAATATTACAAAGACACCCCCTTGACTTAACGGTCGTTAGTCAACTTTAACGGTACACGTGAAATATCCAAAATGCCCTTACTTGTTTTTAATATTTACAAAAAATAAATAAATAAATAAATAAAAACCTCCATGGCCGCCGCTCTCAAGCTCCAACACCGCCATTTTTTTCACTTTTCCGGCGACTCCGAACACGATTTGAGCTCCATTTGATGACTATAGACTCGTCTTCACGTCCTCTACAAATCCCAATCATTAATTATCAATTCCAAGTTTATCCCGTCACTCTATTTTTAGATCTACGAATTTGGTGCATTTTTCGATTTTACGCCGCCGTCGGCGGTGGAGCTTGACCCACCGCCTCCCCTTTCAGCCGTAGAATCCCCTCGGTGTGGCGGTCATTTTGGTACCAACCTTGTCTATTTTGAAGGTTCCCCATTTCCAAAGCTCACGTATCATTGGCAGCTGTCCATCTTCGCAAAATCAGCTCCTCTATCCAAATTCACAAATTTGATAGAAATAGTGTCCGGCGAGCCAACTGTATGGCTAGCATTTATTGTAATAAATGAATAAACTATTCAATTTCGATTAATAAATGCAATTTATTTTATGGTCAACTTTATCTTATGTAATAATTATCTACGCATAAGGATAGAAGTCTTTAGATCACAGGGCTATGGGACAACCCGTGGACTGATCTCCAAGGCTGTGATCTAGAACATATTCAAGAGTCGTAGAATCCAATCGAGATAGGACATCGTTGGATTCGGTTAGACTCTCACTATTGTGTATACTCTGATGAATTGGAGAACACTGGGGTCCTCGAGCGTGACTGGGATAGTCGATACACATAAGTGGGTGACTTGCTGGGATGGCAAGTGCACTGAATACCTCAATTAGGAAATAACTCACCATGAAAGCGGTAGTCGCATATCGGGATTGAAGTTATTCCAATTTATGATAGTATACGAGGAACGATCCCTAAATACTCGAATAATTAAATAAATATTTAATTATAACACACGGCCAATTATGTGGTGAACCTACGGGGGCATACACAATACACATAAAGCGAAAGCGAGGAAAAGAAGAACAAATGGGTCGATTTAATTGACTAGGTCGACTGGGTCGACCCAATTGGAGCGAAAGTGATCCGATTGGAGTTGGATCAAGATTATAAATTAAATTGGAATTTAATTTGTGAGTTAATTAATTAAAGGAAGATTTAATTAAATAGACTTAGAGTGTAATTTAATTGATTGGGAGAGTAATTAATTAATTGGGCCATTTAATTGAAAATTAAATAAAAGCCTAATTAAATTAATTAAGGAGTGGGCCATGAATTAATTAGATGACTTAGTCTTCTAATTAGAAGGGCCATGGCTATGTAGGAGACTTGGAATCCTAGTCCTAGGAGGATTAGGAGAATTAGACATCTATAAATAAGAAACTAGATGTCATAATCAAATACACAACTTAAGAGCCAAAAATTACCAAGTCAAGAAAAACACTCTCTCCCTCTCTCCTGATATAATCAGCCGAACCCTTTTCTTCTTGGGAAGAATTTATCGTTTTCGATTTTAGCTCCTAAGTCTTTCTCTAACCGTAGATCTAAATATACCCTATGTTCTAGCCGATTAGGTTATATTTATTTCGTGATATCGTGGTGTATAACTCGTAGAGGCGCAACACGTGGGGCGCTACAACAGCTTAGGATCGACCTACCAGAGAGAGCAACGCGACTTTGCTAGTTGACTGGATTTGCAAGGAGACAAGTATAACTTAGATCTAGTTATTAATGTCGTTTAATTTATATTCATATATATATATATACAACCAGTTTAGTATCCTGACAAGATTCCGTAAGAGGCCCTAAAAGTTTTAAATTTCGCTGCTTGTAGGGCTGTTTATCTTACCGAATCCCAACAGTGGTATCAAAGCCAACTCTGGCTTTGTATATATATGAATTTGCAAATTCTGTGTTTTAAATCATATGTTTGATTTATGTGTGGCTAGTTCTTTAACTGTGCATGTTTTAGAACGTAGATCAGTTTAACTTGGAGTTAAAGTAAAGAAAATTTTGATTCGGAATTTAATCACGTTAATTTTAATTTTGGATTGGGATTTAATTAAATTGGATTTGTTTTTAATTAAATCAACAAGTAATCAAACAAACAAAAAAAATTTTAATTGGATCCAACCGCGGTGGCACGCGGCGGTGCGCGGTAGCGCACCGCGGCTGGGCTGCCATCGCGAGCTGCTGCCCACGGCAGCGTGCGAACAGCACTCTGGCCGCGCGTGCAGCACACGACAGCAGCCTACGGGCTGCCAGCCGCATGCTGCCACGCGCAGCAGCGGCTGCTACGGGCAGCCCACGCGCGGACTTCGTGGCCGCGCGTGTGCTGTCCACGTGGCAGTCTTCGATTGGCCTCGATCTAGTTGATTTTCGGTTAGACTCTAATTCTGCCCATTTTGAAAATTCTAAAAATCTTGGAGATGTGTAAGATTAGGAAACTTGGAGTTTTTGGATAAGGTAGAAATCTTGGTAGATTTGAATACTACCTTAGTTAACTAATCTAGTCAAAATAGGATTATCTTGAGAATCTTGGAGATTTGAAATATTGAGAAACTTAGAGTTTTGGATAAGATAGGAATCTTAGAGATTTGAAACTATCTTAATTAACCAACTTAATCAAGATAAGAATTGTAGATTACTTAGAATTCAAGTAAGAGTTAATTAATCTTAGAGATTAATTGTTAATTAAAAAATTAATTAACATGAATAATTTTTGTGAATTAAAATTAAAGGAGCCGGTAAATTTACACTTATGCCCTTATGTGAATTTATGCATGTTCTTGAGTGAATATGTGGATTGGTCAATTTTGCCCCTAAGCCCTATGTAGTTTTGGTTAATTTAGTTTATGGGTTGTAATTAAATGGGCCTGGTTGGTGCCCTTACTTGCGCAAATAAATGTAATAGAATAGGGCCAATTTTGTAAGATAGACTTAGTTTAGGCTTGGAGCCGAGAAGACCTCATGAAGACTTGGAGATCCACATGGAGGCCCATAACCTTGGAGGACGTGGAGGCCCAATTCAATACATGGAGGCCCAATCAAGGAGGATATTACAAGAAGGTCCATGATGTACGGGTTTGAAAATTGTAATAGTTAGGACATTTAATTTCCACCCTAGACTGACCAATTGATCCATCGTATGGCTCGTGATGGATCGCATAGGATGGGCAATCGATCAATCATATCCTGCTAGTTTATGTATGTTTACTTATATATTCTTTGATGTATGTCTTGCATGCTTAGAATAGATCACGTAAACAAGATAAAGCATAATCTGATGAGACCTCGCATAGGAATACTTAAAACCTCCAATTGAACTTAAAAACTCAATCAAAATAATTAAATCGAATAACGGGCACATACAAATAGTGTATATGGTCCGAGCCTACCCAATTACTAGGTTTTAGGCATATTGTACGAATATATCTCGATGTCTCACGAGTCGTGGGTCGAGCTATAGGAAGATGATATGTCTATTGCCTCGATGCACGAGTTTAGTGCCAAGGGAGGGGATAGCAAGGTTCTAGGCGCTGTCTCACGAGTCGTGGGGCGTCTAAAATTGAACTATTTCTCTCCACGAGTATTGGACATGATTTAACGCTAGTAAGTATGGATGTCTCACGAGTCGTGGTTCCATATCAAAAAACGAGGCTAAATGAACTCAAGGGTGGTTAACCGATGACGATGTCGACCACCAAGTGAATCGAATAGTATGGCCAACGAGTCGTGGGTACTAGGAGATTGTATTTGGGCCTTGAGCCCGCTAGGATATTTTAAATTCCCGAAACTTATGTGGGGGCATAAGATTTTGATTAAAATAATGGGAGTAATTTACAAATAAAATCCATGTTTGTAAATTGTGCATTTTTAAATTAATCTTTCGCGTATTTATTTCTTCTATCGTCTTTTTATAGATTTGATGTCAAAAGAGCTTAGAGCACTTAGAGATTTGTCCATCTCATCACTTGAACATAACATTTTAACTGGACCAACCTTGAATTTCTGGACACACCATTTAAATGGACTTTTTGAAGCTGAAAACATCTCATATGTTTTGTATGTAACACCACCCGTTGTTATTTTACATGATGTTTCTGATGAGCTTCGAAAAAGCATCACCAAATGGAAATTGGATGATGGCTTAGCTCGTGATTACATGTTGGAATATATTTCACTTGATCTGCGGTTGCAACATGAGCATATGGTATCCGCAAATGAGATTCTCTCGAATCTCAAATTCCTTTATGGGATTAGAGATGGTCGTCGCAGATTCGCGATCACGAGGGAACTCTTGCAAGCAAGAAAGAGAAGGGAAACTCCTGTCGGAATCCACGTACACAAGATGATTAGACTTCTGTCTGAACTCGATGATATGGGTGTCGTGATGGACAATGATTTCCGTGTGGATATTATCCTATAATCTCTTCCTAGATCATATGACAAATTTATCGCCGACTTGAATCTCCAGAGGCGAGAGATCACTGTGCACATCCTGCGACAAATGCTCGAGGAACATGAGGCTTCTTTTGGAAAGAAAGCAAGGGTTGGCGAAAAGACTGGTCGGCGTTCAAAGTCGAGGCAAATGGAAACCAGAGCTCCTTACTGCACAAGGTCAAGGGAGAGGATCAAGTTCGAACCTTTGGAGAGTTTGACAGGTATATTCCTTGTTGAAGTTAATTTTCCAATTAACTGTGCATCTTGGGTGTTAGACACTGCTTGTGGTTCTCATCTTTGTAACAATTTACAGGTGATGGGAGCAACAAGGCCACTTAGGCCAGGGGATTGGATCATGAGATTTGGCAATGGAGCTAGAGTTGTTGCCGAGGCCATATGCGAAGTGGAGTTAGATTTATGTGGTAATAAATTAGTCCTTAGGAACGTTCTTTATGTACCTGGTTTAGTGAAAAATATTATTTCTATTCCTGTTTTGGATAATGAATGTTTTAATTTTTCTATTAATAAAGGTTCGTTTTCGTTATTCATGAATGATAATTTTTTTTTCACTGGTACATTAAAAGATGGACTATATACCATTGAACCACCTAAGTTAGTTATGCACGTACAACAAAACAAAAGAAAACAAGATAATGAATTATCTGCCCAATTGTGGCACGCTCGACTTGGACATATATCTAAGTCAAGGATTCAAAAGTTAGCATCATCTGGCGCGCTTAAAATCAATCGCATTGATGAAATGCCAACATGTGAACCATGTTTAAAGGGTAAAATGGCTAAGTTGCCATTTAAGGGAAACCCTGAGCAAAACAAACATTGGACTTAATACATACTGACGTATGTGGACCACTAAGAAAAAGTGCCCGAGGTGGCTATGATTACTTCATCACTTTCACTGACGACTATAGTCTTTATGGATATGTGTTCTTGTTGAAACACAAGTCTGAAGCCTTTGAGCGATTCAAAGAATTCAAGATGGAAGTAGAGAATCAACTTGGTCATACGATAAAGGCTCTTCGTTCTGACCGAGGTGGAGAATTTCTTAGTAACGAATTTCTAAATTATCTTGTAGAGCATGTAATACTATCGCAGTGGACTCCTCCTGCAACACCCCAATTAAATGGAGTAGCTGAGAGAAGGAATCGAACCTTGATGGATATGGTTCGATCCATGATGAGTGCCACTGATCTTCCTCTTTTATTTTGGGGACATGCCCTCCTCACGGCAATGAAGATACTGAACATGGTACCTTCTAAATCCGTAGAAAAGACACCATACGAATTATGGTTTGACAAGGCACCCTCATACGCATATGGGGATCTCCCGCTTACGTTAAAAAGCTAGTGCGAGATAAATTGGAAACTAAATCCACTTTGTGCAAATTCGTGGGGTATCCAAAAAACTCGATAGGATACGAGTTCTACGATCCTACAAGACAAACTACGTTTGTCTCAAGGAATGCGCACTTCTTGGAGAAGGATTTCTTGTTAGACAAGAAGGAACACAACGTAGAATTGGATGAGGTCACTGAAGCTGAAAAGGCCGAAGAGGTCGATCAAGCTGACCCATCACCAGAGAACAAGAGCATGAAAGTTCACCAGAAAGTACACTGATACTTCGTAGGTCAGAAAGACAACGTAGAGAACCCAAGAGGTACTACGGTCATCTGCACGAGACTGGACAGTCTCTAACCGACCCAAGGACTTACGAGGAAGCTATGTTAGACATAAATTCGGGAAAGTGGCGCGAAGCCATGGAATCCCAATTGGACTCCATGCACTCAAACAAGGTCTGGGCCTTGGTAGATCCACCAGTGGGAGTGACTCCCGTGGGTTGCAAGTGGATCTATAAGCGAAAGCTTGAAGTGAACGGAGAGGTAATAACCTACAAGGCGCGACTCGTGGCATAAGGATACACTTAAAGGCCTGGAATTGACTTTGAGGAAACCTTCTCACCCATCGCAATGCCTAAATCCATTCGAATCTTGCTGGCCATAGCTGCGTGGTATAACTACGAGATATGACAGATAGATGTGAAGACCGCCTTCCTCAATGGAGACATTGATAAGGAGATCTTCATGGAGCAACCGAAAGGATACGCATCTAAAGGAGATGAACACAAGGTCCATTTATGGACTGAAGCAAGCTTCCCGAAGTTGGAACATCCGTTTCGATGAAACTATCCAAACTTTTGAATTCATCAAAAACGTGTTCGAACCTTGCGTGTACAAGAAGATCAGTGAGAGTACAATTAAATTTTTGGTGTTTTACGTTGATGACATTCTTCTCATTGAAAACAATGTAAAGGTGTTGTCCGAAACGAAATAATGGTTATCTACACAATTCTCAACGAAAGATTTGGGAGAAGCATCCTTTGTACTAGGTATAAGGATCTACCGAGATAGATCAAAAGGACTGCTGGGCCTCTCTCAATCACATTACATAGATAAAATACTGAAGAGATTCCGTATGGAAGAATCCAAGAGAGGATTGCTTCCGATGAGACATGGAATTGCACTATCTAAGTCTATGGCCCCAAAGACGCCTGAAGAGAGAAGCAATATGTCTCAAGTACCATATGCATCCGCTATAGGAAGCTTAATGTATGGTATGTTATGTACTAGACCAGACGTAGCATACGCTTTAAGCGTTACAAGTCGCTATCAGTATGATCCAGGTGAGCAGCACTGGATAGCCGTAAAGGCAATTCTGAAGTACCTGAGAAGGACTAAGGAATTGTTCTTGGTATACGGTGGATGAGAATTGAAATTGGAAGGCTTTACATATTCGAACTTCCAATATGATGTAGACGACTTCAAGTCAACATCCGGATACGTGTTCTGCCTCAACGGTGGTGCGATAAACTGGAAGAGCTCCAAGCAAGAAACTACCGCAGATTCAACCGCCGAAGCAAAATACATTGCCGAGTGTGAAGCAGCAAAGGAAGGTGTTTGGATGAAAAATTTCATCCAGGAATTGGATGTCATACCTAGCATTGCTGAGCCCATTACTATCTTCTGCGATAATAATGGGGCAATAGCGCAAGCAAAGGAGCCGAGATCTCATCAGAAATCCAAGCACGTACTCAGACGACACCATTTGATAAGAGATATCATTGGTAGAGAAGATATTAAGATGGAACGTGTCGACTAAGAAGATAATACCGCAGACCCGCTAACGAAGCCACTGCCTCAAAAGGCATTCGAGAAACATCTACTAAAGATGGGACTCAAGAACATAAAAGGTTGGCTTTAGGACAAGTGGGAGATTGATAGAAATAGGGTCCGGCAAGCCAACTGTATGGCTAGCATTTAATGTAATAAATGGAGGAATTATTCAATTTCGATTAATAAATGCACTTTATTATATGGTCAACTTTATCTTATGTAATAATTATCTACGCATAAGGATAGAAGTCCTTATGATTGAAGTCCTTAGATCACAGGGCTATGAGACAACCCGTGGACTGATCTCCAAGGCCGTGATCTAGAACATATTCAAGAGTCGCAGAATCTAATCGAGATAGGACATCGTTGTATTCGGTTAGACTCTCACTATTGTGTATACTCCTATGAACTGGAGAACGCTGGGGTTCACGAGCGTGACTGGGATAGTCGATACACATAAGTGGGTGACTTGCTGGGATGGCAAGTGCACTGAATATCCCAATTAGGAAATAACTCACATTGGAAGCGGTAGTCGCATATCGGGGTTGAAGTTATTCCAATTTACGATAGTATGCGAGGAACGATCCCTAAATACTTGAGGTGATAGGATTTATCTAGTACGAGAACGTCTATACTTAGATGTGAGTCCCGACCGACTGGAGATTACCAGAAAGTCTATGTGGACTCATGTTGGGTATAGAGGGACTCGTATGCAGGTTCATATCATCAACAAATGATCCATTGACCCGACTTCATAGGTTGGGAATTTCTCCTATGGATTTCTGTGAGAAATTAATTCTGGTAAAAATCCTTGACCAGGTGTCTGACGACTTTATGAAAGTAGCTCATAAAGATTAAGTCAAAGAGAATTATTTCGAGACCAGAATACATAAGGTCAAGACAAAAGAAAAGGTAATCGATGAAAAGTCCATCCCCTTAAGTCTCGACTGTGAAATTGATCGATAGAAAGATTATGTCGTATATGGAAATTGTAAATAAGTAAAAAGGTTCACTGAATTAATTCATCAGTGATTGGGCTCTATGGGCTTGTGGCCAGACATCGACCGTAGAGTGTGGGAGAATTTCCAAATTGGCAGGGGTGCTAATTTTGAAATAATCAGTCGACATAGTGTTGATTTAGAGTATTTAATGCTCAAATAATTAAATAAATATTTAATTATAACCCACGGCCAATTATGTGGTGAACCTACGGGGGCATACACAATACACATGAAGCGAAAGCGAGGAAAAGAAGAACAACTGGGTCGACCGAATCGACTGGGTCGACCGAATCGACTGGGTCGATTGGTTCGATTGGGTCGAGTGGGTCGAGTAAATCGACTGGGTCAATTTAATTGACTAGGTCGACTGGGTCGACCCAATTGGAGCGAAAGTGATCCGATTGGAATTGGATCAAAATTATTAATTAAATTAGAATTTAATTTGTGAGTTAATTAATTAAGTTGGATTTAATTAATTAAAGGAATATTTAATTAAATAGACTTAGAGTCTAATTTAATTGATTGGGAGAATAATTAATTAATTGGACCATTTAATTGGAAATTAAATAAAGCTTAATTAAATTAATTAAAAAGTGGGCCATGAATTAATTAGAAGACTTAGTCTTCTAATTAGAAGGGCCATGGCCCATGTAGGGGACTTGGAATCCTAGTCCTAGGAGGATTAGGAGAATTAGACATCTATAAATAAGAAACTAGATGTCATAATCAAATACACAACTTAAGAGCCAAAAAATTACCAAGTCAAGAAAAACACTCTCTCCCTCTCTCCTGATAAAATTGGCCGAACCCTTTTCTTCTTAGGAAGAATTTTTCGTTTTCGATTTTAGCTCCTAAGTCGTTCTCTAACCGTAGATCTAAATATAACATATGTTCTAGTTGATTAGGTTATATTTATTTTCGTGATATTGTGGTGTATCAACTCGTAGAGGCGCAACACGTGGGACGCTACAACAGGGCTGAGGATCAACCTACCAGAGGGATAAAAGCGACTTTGCTAGTTGACTGGATTTGCAAGGAGACAAGTATAACTTAGATCTAGTTATTAATGTCGTTTAATTTATATTCATATATATACAACCAGTTTAGTATCATGGCAAGATTCCGTAAGAGGCCCTAAAAGTTTTAAATTCCGCTGCATGTAGGGCTGTTTATGTGACGGCCCGGCTCCGCTGGTCCTTTCGATGACGGTCGAAAAGTTATTATTATTATTTTGAAAAAGAGTTAAAATATCGAAGCTCTTTTTTTTTTTAAAGAAACAATAAATTAAAATAGAGAATTAAAGATTTTAAGCGGAAGCGGTTTAAACAAAATAAGAACATTTTGAATTACTAAGTTTAAAGCG
This sequence comes from Penstemon eatonii, assembly GCA_038501285.1. Lineage (NCBI taxonomy): Eukaryota > Viridiplantae > Streptophyta > Magnoliopsida > Lamiales > Plantaginaceae > Penstemon > Penstemon eatonii. The sequence continues at coordinate 48,435,214 of CM076714.1, forward strand.
GAAGTAATTAAATAAAATTTTATTGGATGACATGACATGGTGAGAAAAGACTTGTGGGACTCAAAATGAATACAAGAAGATTAAGATTAATATTTGATAAAATTTAAAAATCATTTTCGATAGATATTCCCATTTTATAAAATTAGCTAAAATACCAAGATATTTAGTAAGATATAATAAGAATCAACTTAGACATTATAGGAAATTTAAAACAAATGAAAATCTTAAAATTAAATAAGAATTTAAACGAAAGTTCTACTACTCTCTGAAACTAGGGTAGGACCCCAACCGTGATGACCTAACCGCACTTGATCTATCGTTTTCCCAAATACCTGAAGCTGAAAAAATTGAAACACGGAATGCATAAGTTGATCGTCCAACTTAGTGAGGCTGTAGTGCACATGTGCGTGCGATGCGTGGATGCAACATAATATATGTGAGCATATATAACAGTGCAGTAAATAAACACATGCAATAACAATTTTAAGCACGTAAACAAGTAACCAACAGTTGATGATGCCGTCCTTCTCTTACCCTCCAGTCCATATTATGACGCCCCCACCGAACTCTCCAAGTAAGGAGCTACCTTACTATATGTGCGCATAGACGTCTAATGCCGAGAGTTTGACATTCACTCCCCAAGTGTAACCTCCACACTTGGCTCGTGAAGCGGTTCACGGTGGATCGAGGTAACCCTCCGGCCCTGACCTTCCGGGTTATCCACGATTCTGCACACCAAAATAGGGCCCACACAATAATAGCAAGCAGTACAGTACAGTAACAATACAATACAATAACAATCCAATAACAATACAGTACAGTAACAATCCAGTAACATGAAATCAGCAACCAACTCAATAACAATCATTAAAATGGTTCAATATATGATATCAAGGACTTATAAGCACATAGGAATTATCATAATAATTCAAGGCGTATAGTTTGTCCTAACAGTCGAGTTTTTCATTGTATCATACTTCACATGCTCGTTCGTTAGGGATTAAGTTACATTTATGACTCGACTTACTAGCACATTTGGACTGACACACATGTAACACACAGCACTCACCTGTGTAGCTTACGATTCTCGCGAAAATGCGGAAAAGTAGCATCTTCGGTTCCTGTACACGTTTATGTAACGATCTTAGAATCTAATCACACCACAAGGATCCTAGAGTGACTAAAGCAATGCTTTAGTCGAGCAAACAATTAAATCGTGGTTGTTCAATATCGAAGCCACGATCAAAACTTGGACATTTACGTCCGATCTAAAGATTCTATGGTTCGTTCATGAACCGAGGTAAACATAGCCACGAAAGAGTTAAACTAGAACAAAACCGTTCTAATTGAGCTTTAAAATATTTAATTAAAGGTTTTAAGTTAAGTTATTACTTCCAAGTAACTTTATATTCCTCAATGAAGTGTATTCGAAACCTGAGTATATGCGTATACGACTAAAATTATCTTATAATCTTACTTAAATATAATTAAAGAAAATCCTATCACAAGGATTTTTTAAATTAACATCTCAGATTTTTCCCTTTATTTTTCAGATTTACAAAACAACCCCTAAATTTTTAAAAACATCCATTTTTCCGAAAATTTGCAACGAACTTTAAATCATAAGATTTTTAACTAGACTAATATCAAAAATCAAATAAAAAACAGAGTATTAGGTATCTTGTTACTTCAAAAGTCAAAGCTTTAAAAACCCCACATGTTTAAAACTTTTCAAAAACACCCTCATAGTTTTGAAAACTTAAGAAAATCAACTTTCTTGAAAAATAATTCAAGATCCAAGCATTTACGCAATATTTAAAAAATAATCATGCATAATTTCAATATAAAACTGAGATTAACAATAAGGTTTAATAAGTTTTTACAAACTAACAATGAGAAACAAAAAGTTCTTTAATTATAAGTTTTCTTCGGAAAAATTTACAAATTTTCATTCTTAAAACACAAGTGATCAAAGCACTACTTTAAATTAATAAATCAAAAGTTGATAAAATTAACTATGTAAAATAGCGACAAAACAGCGCCTTTGCCCCCTTATTTTCAGAATTGCAAAACTAACCCCAAAAGTCTCGAAAACTCCCTTTTTGCAAACAACTTGGAGCAACTTTAAAACAAATAATTTTTAAGTTAACTCATATCAAATATCAAACAAAAATAGAGATTCTCAGTCCATTATACTCCCAAAATTTTCGCATCCCTAACCCTTCAACTTTAAAATCTTTCAAAAATACCCCCCAAAGTTTCGAAAATTATATAAACAATAAATTTCTTACAAAAATAAATCAAGATCCAAATATCTAAGAAATATTTAAACAAAACCAAACCAAGTCACATTAAATATTAAATATGAACTCAACAACTTATCACAATGATAAACTAAACTTCTTCAATATATACATTAAAGAGAAGAAAGTAATATCACAAAGACTAAAGAACACATGCATATATGTATTTTTACCCAAAGCAACGAAGGGGGTGAAACTCTCTTCATTTCCAGACCTCCGAAGGTGGTGGTGGCGGCTCCGGTGGTAGTGGTAGCGGCTCCGGTGGTGGTTCATAACAAAAGCCCTCAAATCTTTACTTTAATTTCCCCAAATTCTAATGACTGTCGATTCACTCCGGGAGATCCAATCGACGATCCTAACGGTCCATATGTAGCCCCATGTGTATAGGACCTTCACGCAAAATTTGGGCATGATCCAACGGTGGACAAAGATGAAATGATCGAAAACCCAAGATTGTGTAGTGAAAATCCGAAAATTGTATCTTTCTAATGTGTTGCCTCTTCTCTCTCTCTCTCTCTCTCTCTATCTCTCTCTCTCTCTCTCTCTCTTATTTTCTTTATAGTATATAATGTGTATGTAAATGAGGTTATTGAGAGGATGAAAATCTGATGTTAAGTGTATATAACAAGTATATACACATTGGGAAGAGAGGAAGATATAATGCTTAATTATTTTTTTAGTCCACCAATGCATGTCTTTCTTGGGTAGAAGAATTTCTCCACCCAAGACCATGCTTTGCAGCCTAAAGAGTGTGCAAGGAGAGAAAATAATTACTCTCTTGCAGAAAATCTGCAACTTGGGGCAAATTTGCACTTTGCCCCCCGAAGTTTTGAAAACTTATATTTTTGTCCCCAAAAACAATTTTTTTGTGCATCCAAGCCCGAATTTTTTTTCAAAAAGGTCTTATTATTATTTTGAAGTAACTTTTATATTTTAATTATTTCCAGTTCAAAAGATCACAATATTCAATTAATTTGTATAGTTTAGTTCAAATTAATGCTTAACTTTGAAATAGAATGTAGCACATAATAAAAATCCAATCAAAAGGGTTCGAAATTTTGGGAGCGTTATAGTTTATCTTACCGAATCCCAATAAAATTGACCCTTGTATTTTTCCACGTTTTTAATATGTCCCTAGATTTGTAGAAAAACTTAAAGTTCCAATTTGATTTGGTCAAAATCCACAATTTACATGTCACATGACCCGCACATGGTCGATTTCTGGCTAATTTTGAAATTAGGCCTCAATTTGAACCAAAATTGCCACTGAAGTTGAAGGTGTGATACCAAATATTCCAGCTCAAAAGATATAGGGTAACAATGCTAGTGGGCTTAAGTTGTGGCACAGAAAATACAATAATCTAGTAACAAAATCACCAAGCCTTAGATCCCCAAAAGTGCTCTGGATTTCAAGAATTCGAATTGTGATATTGTAGATAAATTTATTAAATTTTAAATTGGTTTGTTTTATTTTTGTAAGAAAAATATTTGTTATTAAAGTGAAAATTTATTTACCAATTGTGTTATTGTAAATAAATTATTAAATTTTAAAATGGTTTTTTTTTTGGTAAGAAAATATATGTTATTAAATAATTGTGTTATTGTAAATAAACTTAATAAATTTTAAATTGGTTTGTTTGATTTTTGAATGAAAATAAACGTTTTATTGTAAAGTTATTAAAGCTTTATTTATCGAATTGTGTTATTGTAAATAAATTTATTAAATTTTAAATTCGTTTGTTATAATTTTAAAATTTGATAAATTTATTTACAATATTTATTACACGGTTACAAAGACACCCCCTGTAACACAAAATATATTACAAATACACCCCTTGGAGGCAAAATTGGAAAAACATTAAATATTTCTGATGACGTCATCCTCTGCCGTAAAAAATTGACGCCGTAAGGGGTCTTCTTGTAATATTGTTTAGGCAGAGGGTGTGTCTTTGTAATATTTGCAACATGAGGGTAAATTCCTGTAATTAGGCTTATATCCAGGGGTGTCTAGGTAAATTTACCTTAAATTAAATTTGTAGAATTTAATTATTTAATAAAATTTGTTAGCATACTAATTGTATATTTACTAGTATTTAATAAATATAAGTAGTCACCAAATTTTAATTGCATTTTTTAATATGATAAAATTTAAATTTTTTTCAATTAAAATCATTAATAATTTATTAGAATTTTAATTAAATTTATTTATGGACAAATCATTAATAATTAAATTCAACATTTTATTTTAATTTTTTTTATTGTAATTAAAAATTTAATCTTTTAATTAAAATATTGGTGGTGGCTATATAATTTTAAAAATATCGAATTTGTAAAAATATAATAAATACTTATACAAATAATTTAAATTAATACTTAAATAATAAAATATTTAAATACATACTAAAATTAACAAGATAAATAAATTCAAACAATTACATAACGAATTAACCGTATTTTGCATACACATGGGCTACTAAGTCTTTATGAAGTGTACGGTTTGTTTCTTTGGAACGTATTGCTTCATGATGCATCATATAGTTATCCAACATTTGGTTTCTTGGTACTGGATTTGCCAGCTTTACTCCGTCGCATGGATAAATTTTAGCACGTGCTCTACGAGACCTGTTCATGGCAACTTACAACTCTTAACTTTATTCAAGTAAACGTAATTATTCTTTATGCAATATTGATCGCAGTCGCATTTTACAACTTGTGCAGAACCAAGTGAGCTCCGTGTTGAGGTTGAAGTGTTACTATCTTGTGAGGAGCATGCGTGCACGATGGTGAAAGCTCAAAAGAGAATCGTTGTAGAATCATAGACAGTGCCACTTTTGCTTCCATCATTGTGAATACTTGCCCAATAAAATCGTACAATACTTAAATATAAATAAGTTATTTAAAATTAATTATCATCTAAAATTTATAATTACTATTTTATCTAGAAAGAGTATAAGTTCAAACAAAACCCAAAGTAAGCCCACTTGATTTTGGCGCCCAATCTATTCTATATATGTTGCTTTGTTTTGACAAGTTTGGGCATAATCAAATTTTGGCGCTATTGTCGAAGAGGTGCAACAAGTAAACATCACAAGTAGTTATTTAGCTAATGAGGTAAGTAAATTTTATTTTTGTGTTCTATTAAGTAATTGTAAAAAGTTTCATGCTATTTCTATTTTTTAATTAATTGGTTAGTTTAATTTTTATCCAAAAAAAAAAATTTGTGTTAACAATATTTTGTGATTTTGCAACTAGTAAAAACCAAGATTGTTTTCACAAAGCATATGTTTAATTGGTTGGTTATTAAATAAGGCTTGTGACTGGCGATTCCTCCATACTTTTCTGAGAATTTCGGGGAGTTCTGTCTAGGAAAGTTGGGCCTAAAGTGGATACTTGGCAGCCTTCCAAATTGCAGTACGATCTAAAAATTGAGAAAACTTTCCGCAGGTTATAGAAGAAACTTCGGGAAAACATTGAAGAAATCAATCCAACTTCTCAAGTTTTATGTGAATCTTGGTCAATCATATCATTGCACTAACCGATACACCTACCACCATAGAACAACTTGAAAACAACAATCCACGTTCCTTAAGGGAATTCCTACATGCAAACCGCACAGCCACCCCCTCATCCATCATGTTTCCCGCAAATAGATTCAAACCAGAAATGATCCAACTATTACCAAACTTTCATGGCATGGATAGTGAGAATCCTTACATACACATCAGGGAATTCGAGTAGGTCATCGTCACTTTTAATTGCCAACTCAATGCCGTAGAGTCAATTAGGTTGAATTCTTCCATTTCTCCCTAAAAAGCTGGCACTCTTGAGACCTAGATCCATAGGTACATGGGCTGAAATGACTGAAACATTTTTCAACAAATATTTTCCCCAGCATAAAACCACAACCTTAAGAGACAAATCTCTACCTTTTTCCAAAAAGATATTGAAACTTTATACCAAGCCTGAGAGAGGTTCAAAGACTTGTTGAAAATGTGTCCGCACCATGGATATGAGAACAGGCGTGTTGTTAGCTATTTATGAGAGATACATCTGGGGAGCGACAATTAATCGAAATGATGTGTAATGAGGAGTTTCTTGAAAGTGATCCTGATAAAACCATAGATTACCTAAATGACATAGCCAAAAAAACTCACACCTGGACTGGACCAAGTACTACTGATGGTACTAGTAGAACAAAAACTAGTGAAATTTACAAGTGGAAGACAACCTTAAAGCACAAGTTGAAGTATTGACTAAGATATTAAAAGCTTCAGAAACAATAGATAGTAAAAAATATCAAGCAGTTGGAAGGGTAGAGTCACACAATAGTTAAGCACAAGTTGAAGTTTTGACTAAGATATTAAAAGCTTTAGAAACAATAGATTGTAAAAAATATCAAGCAGTTGCAAGGGTAGAGTCACATAATAGTTGTTTCATTTGTGGTGAGGTAGGTCATTTAGCTCAAGTATGTCATATGATTTAATTTTGATTAATATCCCAAAACTTTATCTATTTTCTGCTGATTGTTTATTGCGTTTCATAAAATGAAACTTGTATCATTAGAAATCATCGTCAAGTGATTTCCACCCATATAAAGAATACGAACCTTATAACGAACGTCTTGGGGTTCCAAGCAGTCAAAAGGGTCTAGAGAGGTGGGAGGGGGTTGAATACACCTTTTAAACTTTTATTATATCACACAAAGTAAACTTAACTAATGCAGTTCACTCGACTGTTCTTTATATAGATTTCAAATAAAGTTAAAACACTTTAAAATAGAGTTTTTTTTTTTTTTTGAGATGTTGTGAATTGAGTTAACGTGGTTTTATCAAATGTTTTATTAAACATAATTTTGTTAACACAAAATTGTTTTCCCTCTTAAAAATTCTTTCAGTCCTTTGAATATTTAAAGTAACAGATGACTAGTTTTTTCATGCGAAAAGTAAAAGCAGAAAATAAAGAACACATATAATATTTATTAGGAATGCACATGGTTTTCAAAACCGTACCGGATTGAACCGTACCGTATTTTTAATTTTTTCCTCAAAATAAAGGTTTGGTATGGACGAAAATCGTATCAAGTATTTTGATATGGTTTCGATTTTAAGCTTCTCATACTGAAAAAACCGTACCTTACCAAAATTAAAAAGAAACATGATTAAATTTTTCATTTTCTTACTTTACATATAATTCAAGACTTTTTGTTTTTCAATTTATAATTATCATATTTTCAAACACGATATTATCTATTAACTTATTTTATAGTACATCACTATTTATTGTTACGACATTGCTCCCGTTCAACTAAACAAAGAATCGCTCAAACTTAGCACAAATTTAATTATTTATATGTTGAACTAAATATGCAAAAAATCAATATAACATAGGTCAAACAATAAGTTCCACGATTAATAAAAAAATATCAAATAAATATCAATTAACTTTATTCAACTGGGCCGCATTATGTCACCAAATTCGTGAATTTTTTTCTCCGGTGAGTTATTTAATTTAAAATAATAATTTATAAGATATCTTAATTGATTTTTATAAAAAAATTATTAAAAAAAAACAACATATATTTATATTAACAGTTTGTTTTATTAGAAAAATATATCTTTTTGTCAACTAAATAATCGACTACATAAGAAAAGATACATGAAATAAATTATTCTAAAAAATCGCAAAAACGTATCGTACCGTACGGTACCGAAATTGCACAAAACCGAGTGTATTGGTATGATTTTTAAAACTCTTGTTTGATTTTAAATTTTTTAAAACCGCACTGATTGGTAAGGTACAAATTTAGTTAAAAAAAAACCGCAAAATCATACCTACACCCCTAATATTTATAGTAATTAAGGAAATTTCTTTCGTCCACTCTTGTTTTCAACCTTGTTGGAAGACACTGTATTATACTTCTAAGTGAGGATTAATTACATGCATTTAAAATAGGAGAAATCACTAAGAAATTCTCCTTTCTCCCAACACTTAGCTCTTAGCTATTACAGTTCTTCAACCTTGCTGACCTACTGCACTTAGTGCAACCTTGTTACAAGTTACAACTCTCTGTTTTTCTTCAACACTTTAAGCTTTCTCTCAGAATAGTTTAATGGTTTTGTGTGGACTCAGAAGTGATGATCTGGATCTGTTAAGTTCCAGTTTATTCACTTCAAATCTGAGAGTATTATAAGAGTGATTGGGATCAGGGATGGACCTAGACCCCAATTCTTGGGGGGGCCGATTAAAGACGGAGCTCAACCATTTTTTTTCGGGGGTGAAATTTTTTTCCGTAACAAACTCGATATTTTATCGATTTTTGATAAAAATAACATAAGGTAAAATAATCCTAGAATTTCATCCTAGAAAAAGTGGGGAAAAAAGTAATTATTTTCTTTTTAAGAGTATTAGCCAAGTGAATTAAGTCAGTCCACTCAACAAATGGTTAAAAAATTTGAGGAATTTGATCAAACATAGAAATTGAATATTAGATATTTATTGTAAAATTGTGCATACTATAATGATTATGTTAGTATATATTTATATAATGTCTATCCGATAATGCCCACTTAAATCATGCCTTAAATAATTCAAAATAAATTGAATGTTCATGAAAAAAATGGTTAATTTAAGAAATTGAACATAACATTCGTACACATGTCCAAGAACTTTTCCAAATATCAATAATGTCCACCCGACTAAAAGTCATGTGTACTGATTAAAAAATATCAATTTTAATACAAAACACAATTTAATGAAAATGTGGAAACAAAAGATTATTGACAACTACGAGGATCGAACACTAAACCTTCAACAATGACACCATGAGCCTTACCATTCTACCAACTACTTTTCTTTGTCAAATTATAGCAAGTATATATATATAACTGCATAAAAATATTTTTTTCCTGGGGGGACCATGGCCCCCCCCCCCCCCAGTCCCCATTGTGGTCCGTCCCTGATTGGGATTATGGTCGTTGAAAGATTCCACAAATTCAGGAATGCCCTTATCTTTTTCTACTAACTTCAAACGGCTATATTTGCAGACATGCGGCTCTGCACTATTTCTGGCTATGTTCACGTACGGATCTGTCAAATGCATTTAATACTTTCCGATGTCCGGCAACTGTCGTCTGTTAACTGACTTAGCTCCTGAATTAGTCAGTTGTCCAAATACTATGTTGTTCCAAGACTACTCCGATGTCTTGACTCAACTGTTGTACTAAGTTGTTGCACTAAACGCTTAAGTAAAGTCTTCACTCTGTTGTTTTACTTGAACTTAGCTGGTAAAATTTGATCAGTCAAACCACATTGATCAACTCTTCAAAGCTTGAGCATTATACTTGGCTTTCTTAATACCCGTTTGCTGAGTATGATACTTTTCTTTCTCTACACTCGTTTATTTGATTATAAAAACACCTAGTTAGCTGTTTATATAACTTGTGGATACTTGCTCTCTGCTATCTTCCGGCTAAATTGTTTTGTTATCATCAAAACCCATCATCATTAACTCAATTGATATGGCATTTAGCTGTGGCAGTGACTTTACAAATTCATCCAACAAAAAGAGTTCTGGCGGTCTCCATAAAAAAATTGACGGAGAAAAAAATGTGTCGAGTGGATGAAATCATGATGTTAAAATGTATTTTTTCATAAAGAATTAGTCAAATATATACAGTTATTACAGTAAGTAAATGTTTAATATGAATAAAATTTCCTCGATTAAAAAAATTAAGCAGAAGTTTTACAGGATTTTTGCACTTTGCATTTCCGAAACACGAGAAATAGGCTATTTGCACCCTCGAACATAGATTTAGCACTTTGCACCATCGAAATATGAACAATTCAACACTTTGCGCCCTCTTTTATTTTTCTCAAAAAACCTAGGGACAAAATAGGTAGTTCATTTTTGGATCTTTGACACTTTGCACCACGAAATACGAGAAATGAGCATTTTGTACCCCTGAAATAGAAGTAACACTTAGCAACCTCGAATTAAGAACAAATCAATAATTTACACCCCCGAAATACAAGAAATGGACATTTTGAACCCCCTAACACCAAATTAGCACTTAGCCTCTGAAATTAAGAAAAACTCAACAATTAGCACCCTCCTGATATTTTTTTTGGGGCAAAGTTAATCACTGGGGTAAAAAAACCTAGGGAAAAAGTAGCTAATCAAATTTTTTTCCTTAATATTTACAATATACGATTATGAATATTAGAATATTCAGTTTCAAAATCTATTTTAATATATTTATTTAATTACAGATTTTTCAAATGTCATCAAAATATCTAGAAGAATTCAAAAAGTGTTTAGAAAGTTAATATATAAAATTGACCAAATCATATCACAAAAACATATTTTAAGATGAAGAGAGAAATGAATATTTTAATATTCATAAATTGTATTTTCAAACTTAAAGAAAAAAATTGAATTACCTATTTTGCCCCTAGGTTTTTTACCCCGGTGGTCAACTTTGTCGAAAAAAACGAGGGGGTGCTGGTTGTTGAGTTTTTCTTAACTTGAGGTACTAAGTGCTAATTTTGTGTTTATGGGATTCAAAGTGTAAATTTCTCGTGTTTCGGGGGTACAAGTTGATGAGTTGTTCTTAATTCGAGGGTGCTAAGTGCTAATTCTATTTTTGGGTTGCAAAACGCCCATTTCTCGTATTTCAGGGAAGCAAAGTGCCAAGGATCCAAAATTGAATTACCTATTTTATCCCTAGGTTTCTTGAAAAAAATAAAAAAGGGTGTAAAGTGCTGAAATGTTAAAATTTGGGGGATACAAAATGCTAAATCTATGTTAACGAGGTTGCAAAGTGCCTATTTTCTCATATTTTGGTGGTGCAAAGTGAAAAAAACCCAATTTTACAATTACGAAAAGGGTGAAATACAGTTTGCCCCCTTAAAGTAAGGGACTGATATCAATTACCCCCCTATAAAGTATCAATTGTAACACTTACCCCCCTATATAATGGTTTTAGACTTTTTATTCCAAAACTACCCCCGTCCCTTTTATAACTAATAAATTGGTTTTCTTTATTATTTTATCAAAAATAAAAATCTCTTTATTAATTATGAATTCCTCCATCAACCAAAAAACACTACGTTTCATTTTCTTCATTTTTTTTATTTTCATTTGTTTTTTTTCTCGATCTTTTCTTTATTTTTGCGTGTCAAATTTGTTTTGTGTAAACTTTTTCTTTACTTCTATCTCGATTTTTATCTTTGCAATTTGTTTAAGTTTTTATTTGGTGATAATTATCACATTATTTTCATTACAAATTATTATTGCAAATGCTAAGTAATTCTCCTTCAATTTTTTACTTAAGATTTTTCGAATTTAAAACATGCTCGTATAATCAATTCTTCAATATATAATTACCCTAACTTCTTTATACGTCTATTACCAATCAGAAGTTGAACCAAAAAAAAAAAAGAAGTTGAACCAACACATCTCATTACAAATATTATGAGCTCGTGTCAACCTAGGATTTTGCAAGCAAGATTTTGAAGAAAAATTACTCAACATTTGAAACGATTATTTGTAACAAAAACAAGTGAGATAATTATCACCAAACAAAAACTAAGAAAAGAAATATAAAGAGAAAAATTGAGATAGAAATAAAGAAAAAAATTTAAAACAAAAACAAAGAAAAAATTTGAAATGGAAATAAAGAAAACTAAAGAAAAAAACAGAATAAAACAAAATAAATTAAAAAATTGATACATAATATTTTTGGTTGATAGAGAATTCATGATATAAATAATTTTTTTATGATAAATTAATAAGTTAACAATATATTAGTTATATAAGGGGGACAACTTGCAAAAAATTGAAAGGCGCCCTTCTGATTACTCCCATTCCTTTTTTGAAATTCCCCCCTTTCTCTATATATATATTTCACACACACTCAAAAGCAGCAGAAAAATCATCCTCGTTTCCATTTTCCTTAACAATTTACATATAATCATACGCAAACTTTTGTAATTGAATTATGAATAGAAAGTTGCTGTTGGCGGCGAGCGGCGGCGATACCGTGAAACTGTTCGACATCTCAGTTGAGCCCCAAAACCCTTGCATTCTCGCCTACTCACCCTCCCCAGGCTTACGTGTCAATTCCGTCAAGTGGAATCATAACAGTTAGTTTCAAACTTACAATCTTTTTCAATTTAATTTATAAGATTCCTTTTTTCTTTCGATTTACTTGGTAATTATGCGATCCTTATTTTTTCCTTTTTTTCTTAAATTATTTTGTAGATTTGGTGTTAGCAAGTGCAGGCGAAGATAGCAAGATATCACTATGGAGGAAAAGTGGTCAAAGTTTGTGGACTGTGCCTGCCAAAAATTCTAGGGGAGAGATTGTCGAGGTACGCTATCTAACATATGTTTTTTTGTTTTTTGTTTTTCACTTGTTGGAAAATTTGAATGTAATGTGTGTTGCCTTTTTAAGCTTTCATTAAGTTTAAATTTATCTTCATTAAATGGTTTGAATTGTGAACTGTACGAGTTTTCGGATTGGGTTCATTCAGTATTTCGAGGTAAGTATCTAATTATGATTTTTCAGATGAAATGCTTTTTGAAAACTATAATTTAATTGTGGATACTGGCTGAGGGGGTGTGCATTTTGATGTATTATTTCCTTTTAATGTGTTGATTTATGTTCTATGGTAGATATATGAGAAAGATGTATGCAATTTTCGGTGGGAATTATTTGATGTGTTGAAATTGCGTTTTTTGTCAGTGGAAGCAAATTTGACATGAGTTCATGATCTATTTAGTTTCAATACCATGAATTTGGTTAGGATGCACAGAAGCTTCCGATGTGCCAACTTACCTCCAATGAGGCAGCAGAGCGAGACTTGAGAGTGAATGGATAAAATGATATTATTAATAGGTAGACTTGTTAAAGAGTTTCTCTCCTAGCTAAAATTGACAAAAAATTGTAATGAAAAGTTGTAATGAAAATGTTAGATTACAGCTGTACAGTCTTTTACACTTGTGTTCTCTAACCTGAATAATCTACTTGATTTTTGCTTCTCATCTTTTTTGTCCGTTTAAAAATATAAGCCTTCAGAGTCGGTGTCAGCTATTTGCTTTAGCAATAAAGGATCTCGATATCTTTGCTCTGGCGGATCTGGTCAAGTTGTGCGGATATGGGATTTGCAGAACAAGCGCTGTGTCAAATGGTTAAAAGGTCATACTGATACTATAACGGGTGTAATGTACAACTGCAAGGATGAGCATATAGCTTCTGTAAGCTGTAAAGGGGATCTTATTCTTCACAACCTTTCTTCTGGCACAAAAGCTGCCGAACTCAAGGACCCTAATGGACAGGTTGCTTATTTTTTTCCATGTAGTTATGTCGCTACAAAGCCACTCAGAATTCCGTTTATTTTGATGAACATTAGTAACTTCTGTTTAGTAAAATTGCAACTCCAGGTCTTGGGTGCTCTTGATTATTCACGGGTGAGCAGACATCTTTTGGTTACGGCTGGTGATGATGGGTCCATTCACATGTGGGATACAACTGGTCGCAGCCCAAAGGTTAATATTATGTCAATGATTTTATCTTGATAAGAATACAATGGTTACCCATCGAGGAATATTGAGGCTTCTATTATCAATTTATTGCCTAATATTTTAGGAAAAATATGAAATTTCATTGATCAATTTCTATTTTCCTCCTCATTCTTTTGCCTAATATGAGACATTCAAAGAAATTGTGGCCTCTTTTATAGTCTGATTACTTGTACATTTTTGTTTAGTTCACAGAAAATCTATTTGTTCATTTCAACAAAATAATATGCCCAAGCATTGTGGGATTCTTTTTTCCTCATAACTATTTCTCAACCATCTACTACGTTAGGCTACCACATATAAGAAATTTAGAATAGGGAACATTACTTATTTAATTGATGAAGGATGAATTATTAGATCTTCTATTTTTATTATGTTATGTCACATACTTTGTCTACGTGATGGCACTGTATCAATAGGAAGTATCTAGGGAAAGAAATATTATCCATAATCCATAATGGGGCCCGCCTGCAGTAGGTCTGACAAATAATTGCACCGATGCGGTTGCGGCCGCATAGCATACCTTGTCTATGAGCCTTTTAAAATTTTTTGTCAGTCTATTTTTTTTATTTCTCATTGTGCTCTTAAATCTCAATGATCATCTCTTCAGCTCCATAGAATAAGCTGTGCTTGATTGCCTGCCATTGTAATTAGCATGAAGTTTCTCTAACTAGACACATGGGCAAGAAAGGGGGAAAATTTACTAGCTAAATACGAAATAGGAACTGGATTTGTTTTGTTTGATCATTGAAATTTCCTAGATATAAGAATTTATGTTGCTATAAGCTCTGCTACCTTTCTCTATGTTACCTTCCATTTATTTTAATGCTTTCATTAGATCCTTGAATATGCATTTTGACTTTTGAGTTGCTCACTTTATTAGTTTTACCTTCTAAGATTGTCAATTGCCCTTATTAAATTTCCTTTATCTTTTGTAAATTACAAACAAATGTTTTACATTTCACAGGTTTCATGGTTGAAGCAGCATTCTGCTCCGACTTCAGGCATTAGTTTTTCGCCAACCAATGACAAGGTCCGTCTTTGTAATATTGGTTTGAATTTCTGTATGTGTTATCTTATGGAATTTATCTTCATGCATACGAACCAATTACTATTTGTTTCAAATTACTTGTGGATTTGGCAGATTCTTGCCAGTGTGGGTTTGGATATGAAGTTATACACTTTTGACTCGGGGTCCAGGAAGCCATCCTCTTGCATTCCTTATGAGGCACCCTTCTCTTCACTGGCATTCACTGATGATGGATTAATCTTAGCAGCCGGTACAAGCACTGGTCAGGTTGTCTTCTACGACATTCGTGGCAAGCTACAACCCATCACCGTTCTTCGTGCATATGGGAATTCTGAAGTAATTCTCACTTTCTAACTATTATTTGAATATTATCTTGTTTGATGTGTGACTGTATGCTGTACCACTGCGTCGAACATGTGTGTGCTTCAACACTTCTCAAGAAACCCAATTTATTATCTCCTTTTTTATATAACCAGTCCACTACATTAGTTACAGCTTCAGCCCAGTTCCTCGGTGCCACTATGAAACCTGTTAGTTACTGTATGAGCTGACTTAAATGTTCATTTTCGTTGGTGTCTCAAAATAATTATTCTTTTGCCAATATATATGCTTATATGGATTTGATAGTTTCAACTCTAAACTATTTTGTTGTATTCTTCCTCAATTTTTTTAAGGGAACTTTATCTTAGTCATTGAAACATGATTTTTCCTTTATCAGGCCGTCACAAATCTATGCTGGCAGAGGTCAAAACCTGTAACTGACGATAAACATAATTGCACAGATGAAAATGTTCTTCTGGCTGGTAATGTAGGGGACTCAGTTCTTATGCCTGACCCACTTCCTTCAAGGGCTTCATCAAGCTTCTCAATGACCTCTGGTGTGTCTGGATCTCAAAATCATGGCCGTTCGTCCTCTGGAGATTTTTTTTCTTATTTGCCAGGTAGTTCTGGATCTGCATCAAGTGCTTACAGTTTAACTTCATCTGAGGTAACTTCTCTTCGAAGCAGCTTATTGACTGGTGGAGCTCTGGCAAGGTTGAATGCACCTAAAAGTTATAACTTCAAGGATGATATGGAGGTGTTTTCTCCCCTTGTGGAAGTTCAACCAATTACACCTTCTCTTGATAAATTGTGGGATGACCATGATGGTCCGAAGAAAGAACAGGATAGAAAGCCGTATTTTCAGTCTCCTTCGAGGAGGCTTGGTCTTTCAGATGGGGCCAATGATAACCGTCCTATGTTTGACTGGAAATCAAACTCACCATCCAAACAGGTATTTCTTGCTCAATCTCCAATTTTCATATTTATACTATAAAATTATAGTTGTCTTGATTCTTAATACTATAAGATTGGTGGAAGTGTAGAGTTGATGTAATCAGTTATTGTCTATGACAAGGGTCATGAGGATAACTGTGTCTGTTTGGATTTTTTGCATTCACAGTTATCCCATGGCAAGTAAATTAAGAACTGAAAATAAAAAGATTTACATTTCTGATCGAAGCAGTGACAAGGAAGTCGAAGTTTAAAACCGGACCACAAAATAATAACAATTACCTATACCGTGCATTTAGGTACATTGACAATAGTCCATGTGAACAATCACAGAATATACAAACATGAAATGATGGATCCATATTCTTGTAAAAAGTCACCGCCTTTATTGTGTAGTGAATTAAAAGTCATGCAAACCTTTGGTACATGGTATTTAGAAAAAAAGTACATTTAATTATTCTACTAAAGGTATTGTTGCTCCCTTTTTGCATTTTTTGAAACATTGAACCGGTGTTCTATTGATGGTGTAAATATTCCCTTGTTAGCAGTCACTTGTAGAACAATCAGTTTATATTCTTTCTATAATATCATCATTAAACAGTTGAATCGACTATTTTGATGAATAAGTACTTAAAAATCATCAAATGGTCGAGAACAATCAGTTTATACACCGAATAAATGGCTGATATGTTTCTAACTCCCCCTACTCGTGGAGCAATTTAATATGCGCTTACAATTTGCATATGTATATATATAGTTTACGCATTGGGAGCATATATAGGATACTATTTAATATTTCTTGTTTTGCCGTTAATTTCACATGTATGGTATCTTTCCCCTGTGGCATAATACTGCAAGATTACCTTTTTGATCACCGAAAGCACATAAATTTGGACTTCATCACTGTTTGATTTGTAGACATGATTTAAATGGTTTTGTAAAAAATGGCTTCTCGCATAAGATTGTTCATTTTAATTAAAAAATAATGTTGTAATCTTAAATAACGTATATTATTCCATTTTATGATGATTTTACTAAACCCTGGGTCACTTTTTGAGTGAGATCTTATTTAAAAAACATGGTGGTACATAAAGTGGTAAACAGAATTAAAGGATTACTTGGGAGGGTATTATTTCAAAAAAAAAAAAAAAAAAACATGAAACTTTTCTGATGCATTGCATTCCTAAATTTGTTACATGCCTAATGAAGTCCAAGTTGTTTTGATATTATTCCATATTGATCATCAGTTTTATTCAATAATCTTGTTAGTTACTTGAAAGTAGTGAATTTTCCTTTTCAAAATCTCTTTCCGATGGAAGATGCTTGATTTCGAAAAACCACCTGCTAGACACGGTGCAATATGACATGGACACTGAAAACAAGCGACATTTTTATACAATTTTCTGTTTTTTTTTTTAAATGAATTGGTGTTAGCTAGACCAACGGGATGGAGGCATCAATTTGTTTCCTTTAAAGTCGTATATAACATCGTTTGTAGTGTTCATTAAGCATGTCTCCATATTTAGTCAAATGATATCGGCTATGTACGATACTCATCTCAACAAGACAATTATTATAAATAAAAGCTTTTCTCACATTCAAACATTTTGTGTCATGAGTTTAATTAACTTACTTTCCTCAGCAGTTAGGCAGATGATTAATCATGAGATCAACTGAAACTTGGTTGGTGCTATTGGTGGATTGCATTTCAGTCGATACATTTTCATGCTATGCAATACTAAATATTGAGAGTTAAATATATAGGTACATGATCAATTACTTTGATGGTGCTATTACACAGGATAATACACATACCTCTGTATCTACGCGCGCTGATGATTCTTCCTCCATTACTCCACCCAAAGCTTTGGGTGGTGAGCGATTATCAGACAAATATGTTCATGACCAAAGCCTGTCAATCAATATGTCTAGTATAGCTTTGTTGACATCTACTAATTCATCATCAGGATTACAAAATAGCCTTCGGAATACAAGCAGTAGTGAAGAACTTCGGAACAGTGTGTTATCAAGGTCTGAAACGCCATCTGTCCGCGGATCCGATCTCCTTACAAATACGCATGTAAGAAACAGATAAATGTTTTGGATTTACTGCTGTCATTTTTTATGATTCAATCATCGGTCTCACCTATTTTATTGTTATTTTCTGACAGGATGGAGTGCTAAACATGGAGAAAAATTCATTGCAGTCGGAATCGCAGCAGGGAACTTCTTTTAGTCTTCAGCTTATTCAGCGCACACTTGAAGAAAACCTTGGTTCATTTCAGAATTTTATTCATAAAGACGTTCGCAATCTTCACCTTGAATTAATTCGACAATTTTATCTGCAGGAGGTATAATACATCTGAATAAAATGCTCATTTTGTCCTTCTACATGTCATCTCCCTTATACTTGGAACCTTTTTGTAGAAGGAGATGTCCAGTGTCAATGAATTGCTCTTGGAAAATCAGGCTGAGATGAGGAAAGAACTTCAAGCACTAAGAAAGGAAAATCAGCAGCTATGTCAGTTGCTAGGTCAGTTGCTAGGGGTGAACATATGCCCGCCAGACCCAACCCACCCGACCGAACCAACCGCACCACCTGCCACCCGCCACCCGCCTGATGGACCTTTTTAATAAGTATTGGCAGTTTAATAAATTGGATACCCGAATGGTTTAGGTAGGGTACCGGGTTGCATGATTAAAATCCTCGTCATACAAGACCTACGTGTATATACGTTTTTTCAACTATGTTGAATAACCCGTGTAAATTTAAGGCTTTACGGAACTATTTCGCTTCCCATTCTCCCAATTTTTGATCTGCAGCTAATCTATAATTAAAAGTGATGTATATTATACTAATACACCCATTAAAGAGATTATATAAATTTTGCGAGGTACAATGATTGTGTAATGTGCTAATTTTGATCACTTAAGTCCCACATTTTTGTATTTTTTTCTTCATTTTTATTTATATAAAATTCTAATGTTTTTCTTAAATCTGAATAAGAGACTTGAATATTTTTTTGTTCCAAAATTATAATGTTTTGTATTGTTGGCATATGTTAATTTGTTTGTGTTTTAGTTTTGGTTCCAAATGGCATTGTTTTTATGTTATATTTTAGATGTTAAGATTTGTTAGTGTTATATATTTGTTCAATCCGTCATCTGCTCGCTAATACACCCGCAACCGACAAACCCGAACCATGCGGTTCGTGATTATAATTTAGCAGGTGCGGTTTGGTAATTTGTTAATTTGTGAGCAATTTAGTTTCTAATTGTGGATGTATTAACACTCTATAATATGATTGACACTTCATTTTCATGTGAAAAATGACTAATTTAATCCTATTTTGACAGCATATTCACTTCACTATGCGTAAATAAATTTTATGTCCTTGTAAAAATAAAGAGGGAGCCAGTGTGCTTCTTTTACATAAATACATAGAGTTATTTTGCCATTTTATTTATCACAAAGAGATAAATTGTGTTGGATGAAGATAAAGAAGTGAAGGGAGATTTTGATGATTTTCAAAAGTCATAACTAATTAATGGAAGCTTGGTAAATCTCTAAAGAAGTTTAATCGAAAAAGACAAGTAAAATCAGAAGATTAAATTTCGGTCCAGAACACTACTGATATGATGTTGAGCACGAAATCCGACTGGTGAATTTTAGCAGAGTCAAATCAGATGAGTTCAATTTGAATCAGCATAGTGATAATCAACATAGTGGATTTGACCAGCATATTAGAAGTGTGATCATAAAGTCATTCTTACGATAATACATATAATTGGCGTAAAAAATGTTGCAAGAGAAGGGTATTAAATACAAATGATTGAAAAGAAACCTCGTATTAACAAGATGCATGTAATGCTACTATCAGATCCGTACAGTCATGAGCAAAGACAAACTCTATGATGCCTGTCAGAAGGGTAAACAAATCAAATCTTCATTAAAAAAGAAACACCAATCTTCAAACAGAATTTTGGATTACTTCACATGAATTTGTTTGGTCCTATTGAACCTATCAGACATGTGGAAAGAAGTATTGCCTTGCTGTTGCGGATGACTATTCAAGATATACTTGGGTGATTTTAAAGAAAAAAGAAGAGTGAAAACCAAGAAACATCTTACTAATATGATGCAACTGATTCAAAATTAAAAGAGTTTGGAAATCTTAAGAATCAGATTAAATAGGGGCACTGAGTTTATAAATTCTATCGTTGAAGAGTATTGTAATTTTAGAAAAATCAGTCATTAGTATTGTGCTGCCAGAACCCCTCAACAAAATGGTATTGCTGAAAAGAGAAATAAAATTCTAAAATAAGCTATTAGAACAATGATAGTTTAATCAAGATTGTCTCAAAGATTTTGGGTAGAAGCAACAAACATAGCTTACTATACCCATAATAGATGCATGATCAACGAAAGTCAAAACAAGACACCTTATGAATTATGGAACAATAGGAAGACTAATATTCACTACCTTAGAATATTTGGTTGTAAATATTTTATTTTGAATAATGGGAAAAATCACCTTACTGTTTTTGTAGAAAAGGCCGATGAATCTTTATTTGTAGGATACTCTACTATTAGTAAAACCAATAGAGTGTTTAACAAAAGAACTTGTAGAAGAATCTATTCAATTAGAATTTGAGAACCTAATCAATCTTCTGAAAAGAATCAAAGTACTAATCCAGATCTATATATTGATCTTCAGAAATCGACTATGGAAAGAAAAGAAGAATATGTACCCATCATACTACCTGATCTCAATCCAGCTGATAATTCAAGTGTTGTTCAAAACCAGTCTACTGATTATCTAACAGAGGAGTTGCAAAGAGCTGACAAAATAAAGACTGTTCAACAGAACACTACTAAAACTCCAACAGTAGTGTTGCAAGATAAACAATAGGACAACATCCAGATTTGCAACCTGATCTTAGATGGCTCAGAGATCACCCAACTGATCTTGTGATTAGTGATCCACTGGATAAAGTAGGAACAAGAATGTCAACTGCAAATGAATCAATGTTTGTAAGTTTTCTTTCACATATTGAGCCTAGATTAATTGATGAAGCTCTTAGATTCTCACTGGATTGAAGCAATGCTAGAAAAGTTAAATTAATTTGAAAGAATTGAGGTTCGATACTTGGTACCTAGACTTACTCATCAAAGAGTCATTGACATTAAGTGGGTATTCAGAAATAAGATGAATGAATATGGTATTGTTACCAGTAATTAAGCCAGACTAATGGTCAAATGTTACTTCCAAGAAGAAGGCATAGACTTCGATGAGACATTTGCACCAGTTGCTAGACTTGAATCAATCAGACTATTCGTTGCTTACGCTGCTCACAAGAACTTAACTGTCTATTTGATGTATGTGAAGTCTTCTTTTTTCAATGGATAACTGCAAGAAAAAATATATATTGAACAACATCCAGAATTTGAAGTGTATCAAGAAGAAGATAAAGTAAAAGTATTATATGGTTCAAGAACCAAGAGCATGGTATGATACCGTAACTATCTTTAAATGATTTCGCAAAAGTAGGATGGATATGGTAGTTCATTTTGTCTTCATGGATCAGTGACTTGAGTTCCGAAAGTCATTTCTATTGTTTAGAGATCTATGATAATTTCAAAAAGGCTTAATGACAATTTATATTGTGATATTCATAATATATAATATACATCCTATGATTCAAATCAATGTATTTTACCTTCTATATTTGATTATTTTCATAAGAAAAAGTACCGTGACTCTCTAACATTTTCTAACCATAAAAAATTATGATTTGACATAATCATCCTCCTTTATGTTATATACTTAAATCTATTTAGTATCTGAAAAGAAACAATGAAAGCAGTTTAGCCCATCTGGGTAGTGTTTGTGTTTGGCTTCCAAAAAATTGATTTTTTTTGGGGGTAAAAACATTTGAAAAATAAATAACCATCTAAATCTGAACACAGAATTTACAAAACATAGTTTTTTTTTTTTTTTTTCTTTCCAGTTTGAGTACATCAATCTTTCTTTAATAATCTTTTCATTACAACACAATACCTTTAAGGCAAAATTGAAATAACGTCCCAAATAAATTAGTGATTTTGGATTTTCGTCCCAAGCTATCACTTAGCCAAATTCGTCTCGTAATTTTATATACTTTTGAAATATCGTCCCACTTGCCACGTAGATGCTTATATGTCATAACGTGGCAAATTTTAGCATAAATAATTACAAATTTTAATTTTTCGTCCCAAACTATATCAACACGCTGACTTCCGTTCCGTAATTGAAATGACATGAGAAAACAGAATTCGTTCCAAAGTAATTATAAATATTTATTATTTATTAATACAAAAACAATGCACAAAATTTTCCTAATGAACTGAGATAGGATTAAGAACGACAACACATATTAAAAAGGACGACAAAGCATAAGCACCCTTCGTTTACAAACACAGTCTAAACTCTAAGTGGTGTATTAAGAGCTTACAGAATAATTTTACTGCTTTTTCTTTTGTTCTTTAAAAGTGCTAATGCATTTGCAAGTTCAACTTATGAATTAAGTTCTCTTAAAAAAATACTATTAAAAAGGACGACAAAGCAGAAGCACCCTTCATGCTGTTTCTAGTTTTTGTTGGTCATTTTTTCCTCTTAATTTGCAATACTACCCAATATAACAATATTTTCTTTTAAAAATAACGATCCACTTTCTCTTCTCAAATCTATATTCTATTCTATATCTATATCTATTTTGCATATAAAAGTACGGGTTCATAGAAAAGAATTTCTTAATTTTTTTGTGAAGACTAATATACCCCTACTTAAAAGATAATTAAATTAAGAATAAAAATAGGAAAAAAAAGTCTACTCCAATATGAACACTTCAATATAAAACTAAATGGAGAGGTATAATTAAACATGAAGTCTTATTATATTTATTTCCTACATAAACTCCTAAACTCCTAAAATCTAAAATTATCTCTTACATCAACTCTTATAATTTATTTATAATCTAAGTACGTAATTTTTGTTTGGCTAAAGATGTCAAATATAAACAATATCCAAGAATATCAAGACATGTATAACCTCGAATAATCAAGACATGAAGCGGGTGAAATCGGTAAACACAAGTGAAATAGATGAATTTTGGGTGCAGTCGGTGATACTCAAATTTTTATGGAGCTCTTTTGATGGAAAGCGGGTGAAATCGATAAAAGTCGGTTAAAACATGCGAAAATGATATAAAAAAAATTTTGGGTCAAATTGGTGAACACTGATAAAGTTGGTGAAAAAAAAGTCGTCTGTGAAATCGATAAATACATATGCATTGTAATAACTTTGGATGAAATTCGTGAAAACCGGATAAGGTCGATGAAATTAGTAAAAAATGGATGACATCGTTTAAAATGGGTGAGATCGGTGAATCGGGAACAAATGTAAAATCGATGAAAACATTTGAAATCAATTAAATATGATATGAAATTGGTGAAAAAAAAAACATGTAGATCAGCTAAAAAACTTGTGAAATAGGTGAAAACGAATAAAATCTATAAAAAAAATAATTATTTTAAACAAAAAAAAGGATGAATCAGGTAGAAAATGGTTTAAACCCAAAAAATAAAAGAAATCTACGAAAAATGGAAAAAAAATGAAAGTTGGTTAAACTGATAAAATAAATGATAAATCGAAGAAAAATATATTAAATCGATGAAAAATTAATGAAATCAGTAAAAAGACGGGTTAAGCCCCTGAAAAAATGGATTAAACTTATGAATTAAATAGGTGCTCGGATTTTCATGGAAAACAGGCGAAATTGGTGAAAGCGATAAAATCGGCTAAAACATGTGAAAATGAAAAAAAATTGGATGAGCACTGGTAAAGTTAGTGAAAAACGAATGAAACCGGTGAAAATGCGCCTGTAAAATTGATAAATACATATGGAATTGAATAGCTTTGGATGAATGTTGGTCCCAAGTGGTCAGATGAGGTCTAGAGGGGGGGGGGGGTGAATAGACCTCTGAAAATTTTTGAACTTAAAAACTTTTCAGTCTTCTGTCAGCAGACTAAGCTGATGAAGAACAGTAAGCAGACTAGTCTGATCGTGAACAAATCTTGAACAGACGACTGACCACTCTTCTTACAATGACTTAGCTGTTTTATCAGCAAAACAGTTTTCCAAGAGTATACTTGCAGCGGATTGTTTGAAAGTGTTTTTCACAAGTAAACTAAGTTCTAAAAAGATTTTATCCCCAGTTTAAAACTCCTTATAAAATCTTTTTGATTGATTCAAAGTGTTTAAAATGCAAACTTTAAAATATGCAAGAAAACTTTAAATGTAAGATAACACAAAGAATTTTTATAGTGGTTATATGGATAAAAATCCTTTAGTCCACTCTTCCAGATCACACAGATTCTGGGTTATACTATAATCACAAAGATTACAATATTTCTCCACTTACACCTAAACAACTAATGAGAAGGCTGTAAGCTCACAATAGGAATTCACAAAGAAAACCTATCCTCTAAAGTAGAATCACTCACACAGATGGATTCTCACTTCGCACAACACTCAGCTATTACAAAATCACTCAGATAATGTTTTTCTGATTTCTTCAACTGGGTTTCTGTCAACAGATGACTTCCACCAGACGAGTGAGCTGTTCGAGCTTTTGAGACTTAGAGAAATTCTGCTTCAAAATTTCGATCTCTGATTGTTGTTGTGTGTTGCTCGATTTGAAATTCAGCTCTATTTATACATGGAGATGAAATTATGACCGTTGAAGGCAAGTCACAATTCAAATCCATCCTTCAGCTCTTTTTGAAACGGCTCCCTGCAGCATTCCGTACTGTGTACAGTACCTTTCTGTCCATCGCATTTAATGCTGCATTTAATGCACTCTGCTGATCCGAGGATATCTTCAATCATTTGCCATTACTACCCTTCTCTTACAGCATTTATTACACCAAGTGCATTTATTACCGTTGGACTAATCTCTTGACCTCTTCTACTCTGCTGATCAAAACGACTCTGCTGATAGATACTCTGCTGATCAAATACTGAACTCATCTGATTTGACTCGGCTGATGATCTACCCTTCTGTTCGCTGATCCAGCAAGAGATCACTAGTCTTCTGAGCTTTGAACTTTGAACTCTTCTGATGTCTTCTTTTACCAGTTCAAAATTCTTCTAAGGGAACTAAGCTTTCCATACTTAGCTGATTATGATGTTTTGGAAATCATCAAAACCTTCCCTTAATTACTTGTCTTCTTTCATCTTCATCTTCATCCAACAATTTCCCCCTTTTTGATGATGACAAAACTCCAGCTAAGTACCTGTACCTAAACTAAAGTTTTGATCCTCAAAAATTTCTGAGATAGAAATGATATGTTGGAGTCAAACTTGCAATTTTATAGATATTGAACTGATTACATTTTACAAGTTGAAAGATGAAAAGTACAAAATACTCTAAAAGATTACAAGAATTTTTAATATAAAGAAAATCTAGCCAAGCTAGTCTTCTGTCTTCTTTTCTTCTTCAGCAGACTTGGAGGTTCCAACTTCCAATTTCTGCATCAACAGCTCTAGCTTCTTCTTTTTAACATCAGGATCAAGCTGTTCTTCAACTGAATCTTTGGCAGCAGCTAGTTCTTTGTCTGACTTGGCTTTTGCTTCAGATTCTTCCTCATCAGCTTGGTCTTCTTCTTCTGTGATCTTCTCATCTGCT
Organism: Penstemon eatonii; assembly: GCA_038501285.1. NCBI lineage: Eukaryota > Viridiplantae > Streptophyta > Magnoliopsida > Lamiales > Plantaginaceae > Penstemon > Penstemon eatonii. The sequence continues at coordinate 48,461,130 of CM076714.1, forward strand.
AATCTGCTTGTGCCTTCATTTGCTGCTTCATTCCTATTATTAGCAGACTCTTCAGATTCTTCTAACACTTCTGTTTCTTCAGCATTTTGATTTCCTTCCCTTTGGAAATCAACCCTTTGCTGTCCAAATATCCTTTCTTCCCCCTTTTTGTCATCATCAGCAGGGACAGATGGATATTGTGGCACAACTGGTGTGATTAGAAGTGAATCACATAGAAGCTTGATGTTTTCTTCCATAGCATTGATCTGAGCTTGCTGGTTAAGTTGATTGGCTTTAACAGTCTTGACTTCCTTGAGCAAGTCTTCTCCTTGATCACCCAACTGGATTTGAGTTCCTAAAATCCAATTTGATGAAGCATTGAAGTCTTTCATCATGTTGCCCATGACTTCATCTTCTGCTTGGAGAGCCAATTCAACAGTCTGTTCAATCTGCTTCCAACCTTCAGTGGTGCTTTGTGTCCTTCTCCTGAGTATATCCATATCCTGACATATAGATTGTACATTCTGAGCAGTATCTTTCATTAAGTCAGTAGGAACAGCAGCAGCAACCTTCTGAATGGGTTGATGAACAGCAGCTATCACTTCTGCTTTTATCTCCTCCTTCATTTCCTTCATCGATTTGATAATCAATTGTTGGATGGAATCCAACAGATTGGTTTGAGAACTCTGAGATATTGAAGGATCTTCTGATGGAGTAGCAGAGACGGTTTCCTTGAGATGTTGCTCTGATGGTTGAGTTATCATTGCAAGGGACTGATCTGCTGGTTCACCAGCATGGCTTGGAGTGCTTTCCTTCTCCTTAGCCTGATCATCTTCTTCAACAGCAACTTCTTTCTCCTTTAACTGATCTGCTGGAATTTCTTCTTCCTTCTTTGATTCATCAGCAGCATCAGACTTATCATCCTGCACTTTGTCTTGATCAGATGGGTCTGAAGTACCCTCAATTTGCTTTGGTTGATCAGAGGACTCTGCTCCTTCTTTATCAGCAGGTGAAATAATCTTCTTGACAGTTTCAACTGTCCTCATCAAACCTTCATTGTCCACTGCTGACCTGTTACAAATCCAAGTAAAGTTGTCAAGAGGAATAAAAGTAGTTGTTGGTTCCTCTGGCAGCTCTTCATAGGGTTTGATGTTTGGTCCATAGACAATATGCTTGATGTTAGGAAGTGGGACCAGTGAGCTTGGTTGTCCCCTTAGCTTCCTTGCTTTCTTGGCCCAAAGCTCCATTGCTTGAGCAATAGCCAACTTAATAGATCTTTCTTTGAGATCTACTGAGTCATCAAAATCCTCAGGAATGGATGCAAAGATCTTCTTGGCCTCTTCCTTGACTACATGACATATTCTCATCCTCAACCTGTCCAGAAAGAACTCTGAATCAAGTGCTTGAATGGTTGAATTTGTCTCAAGCCATTTAAGTAACCAGTCTTCTGTAGCCTTGAATTCTTTCCACTTAGCCATTTCAGCAGGACTCTTTGTTAATCTGTATTCTCTCCATCTATTGTATTTGATCTTTTCAGAATGGAAGAGTGTCAGACGGTTGACTCTTTCATTTTCAGCATCCAGTCTTCTAAGGAATTCTTCAAAAATTGCAGGGTCTTCCCTGACAATTTCAAGAGACAGTTTGACTTCTTCTCTTCTCTTTTCCTTAATCTTGGGTGCAGGCATAGCTGGTATTGGTTTATTTGGATCTCTTTGCTCACCAATAACTATCCCACCACTACGCTGATGACCATGAGCATCCTTCATGCTAGCTTCAATGACAGCAGCCAACTCTGCTGCCTCAAAAGCATCTCTCTGCTCTTGAGTCATTTTGCTGGCTTCTTCTTCCAGCCTTTTTAACTCTAGGCTTTTCAGCCTATCTTCTTCTGCTTTCTCAGCAGCAATCCTTTGCTTTTCAGCAGCGTCCAGTTTCATCTTCTCTGCAGCAGTTACATAGGTTGAGGTTTTGCCTAACCTCTTTCTTCTTGATTCAGGGCTTTCAACTGCTTGGATAGGTGTTGCAGCAACTGGAGTAGGATGTATTAACAGAATTTCTCCCTCCAGTGGTGTACTAGTCTGCTGTTCCTTTTCTACATCAGCAGATAGTGCAGCAGTTGAGGCTTCTGTTGTCATTTCAACTGTAGGACCACTTTCAGGCTCAGCAGTAGCAGCCTTAGTAGCTTCAACAACTGGTTCTTCAATATTTAATGGCCTTTCTGCTTCAGTTGTTGTTTTCCTCACAGTTACAGCAGGCTCTTCAGGGAAAGTGACCTTTCTCTTGGCCTTTGACTTAGGAATTTTCTTGACAGCAGGGGGGTTGGCAGTAGGAGGTCCCCTTGCCTCACTCCTAGTCCTTAGTCTCTTCAGCCTTTGAAGTGGAATTTCCTCTTCAGATTCAGTTTCTTCAGAGGATGACCCTGTCTTCATATTTTCAATTTCAACAGTGAAGTCATCTACCACCTTCTTAGAGACTTCAATTTCAGGCTCTGCTGATCCAGCCACAACAGCAGACTGTGCTGTTGGCTCAGCAGACTGACTAGTCTGACCTTCCTTCTTGCTCTTCTTAGAAGGAGTCTTCTTAGACTGTTTGGGGGCTTTTCTCTTTGGTTTTTCCACCAGTTGCCTCACTGGTTCGTAGAGTTTGAATTCTTTGCTTCCATGGGTTTGTTTTCCTCCACCCATAGGGCAATGCAGAGAAGCAAACAAGTTACTCAGCAGAATGGCATGAGAATGCCTTTTGTCACTTAACAGCTCATAAACATGAGCAGCCCAGTTCACTTTCATCCCATAGTAAATGCAAATCATGGTGTGAAGCCTTCTTCTAGGTAGGCCATCCAGAGAACCCGTAGCACAATCCAAAACCTTTGCTATGATATCAGCAAATCTTTGGTATTCATCCTTCAGCTGGGTCTTCATTAAAGTCCCAGTCATTTTCTCTCCCTTCTTAGCACAAATTTCCCAAAATTCCTCTTCTTTTTCTGACCCTAACGAGGTCACATCTCCTCCCTTGTCTGTCAGCTTATAAATTTCATGAAGAACAGCAGCAGATACAGCGATTTTCTTACCACCTATGACAGCAGTCATAACGGTGTCATCATCGTTGAACTCCCTGGAAGTGTAGAAGTGGTATACATCTTCAAGATAAACCCTATCTTCGTGTGCTTCCAAGACTGGGACCAAAGATGCTTCCTTGATCTTTTCCAGTAAAGCGCGCATCAAATCGGTGCCAGAGAAATGGAATTTGCTGTAGTTGAAGTATCTTCCTTCAATAACTTTGTCCATTTCTGAGATTTGTGAGTAAATTCTGCAAAATAGTGAACTTTCGCAACAAGAGGGTTTGAGAGATAGAAAGTTTGAGAATTTTTGAGTGCATAAGACGACTATGCTGTTCAGATCGGATTTTATAGGTTTCCTTTTGATTTGGTTTTCGTGATTTATTTAAACCGTTGATCTAATCTGACAGTTTTTAATCGTGCGGATGAGAGTCGCGGATTTCAATTTTATTATTTTAATGTCAGATGGGCGGGAAACTCTATCGACACTAATCTGTTTACTTATAAAAGCGTGTTACTAATAATGCGTTTTATGACCATGCTTATATAAGGTATCAGATGAGTAGAGTTAAACTTATCTGACAGACGAGTGATCTGTTATCTGATATTACTAGAGAATGCCAATAGCTAGTAATCTTCCTCTGCTGTTTGTCAATCCAGCAAGATAAAATAATCTTCAATCTTCAAGAATTAAGAATACGTCTTCTTGACAAACTTAACTTCAACTAACTGACATTAACAGATTTCATCTTTAGAACAGAAGTACCGCTAGTCTTACACGTTCCCCCTGTCTTTAAGAATTCATAAGTTAACTAGTCTGTTGAGAGTTAATTCTTGAATGAAATAACTGATGACTAAGCTGTTGAACTCCAGTCTTCTGATGAGTTCCCCCTCAGCTTATGCATCCAAGTTAAGTAATCCTAACTCTGCTCTTAGAGTTGAGAACCTTGCTTCACTTAGAGGTTTGGTGAAGATATCAGCAATTTGATTATCAGTATGAACATACTCAATCAAAACATTGCCTTTTTCAACATGATCTCTAATGAAATGATGTTTAATCTCAATATGTTTAGTCCTTGAATGACTTGTAGTGTTCTGAGTAAGTGAAATTGCACTTGTATTGTCACAGTAGATTGGAATTCCACTGATCTTGATGTTGTAGTCTTCTAGTTGATGCTTCAACCAAAGTATCTGTGCACAACAAGCTCCAGCAGCTATATATTCAGCTTCAGCAGTAGATATAGAAACTGAGGTTTGCTTCTTACTCATCCATGAGATCAGACGACTGCCTAAGAACTGACAGGCACCTGTTGTGCTCTTTCTGTCAATCTTGTGTTGGGATTCGGTAAGAAAAACAGCCCTAGGCACAGCGGAATATAAAAAAATTTCTAGGGCCTCTTAAAGAATCTTGCCAGGATATTCTCTAGTTGTATATATATGAATATAAATCAATGACAGTATAAGTTTTCTCGTTTATACCTGTCTCCTTGCAAATCCAAGTTGGCTAGATGAACTCTGAATTCTCTCACAGAAAATCGATCCAAGCTTTTTGTACAGCGCCCCACGTGTTGCGCCTCTACGAGTTGATACACCACAATATCACGAAAATAATATAACCTAATCGACTAGAACATAGGCTATATTAATTCAGGACTTTAAGAACGATTTTGGAACAAAGATCGAACACGAAAAATTCTTCCAAAGTGGAAGCAGGGTTCGGCCGATCCAGGTAGGGAGAGGGAGAGAGATTTTTGCTTTGCTCAATTTTTGCTTAAGGAGTTGTGTGAAAAATAACTAGAAGAAAGCTATTTATAGTTTTCTTTCTATCCTAGTCCTATTAGGACTAGGTCTTCTCTCTCCTACATGGGCCATGGCCCTATTTAATTAGAAGACCTAGTCTCCTAATTAATTCATGGCCCATATTAATTAATCTTTCAGGGCTTTATTTAATTTCCCAATTAAATAGCCCAATTAATTAAATCATCTCCCAATTAATTAATTAAACTCCAAGTCTAATTAAATTAATTATTCCATTAATTAATTAAATCCTAATTAATTAATTTACTCATAAATTAAATTCCAATTTAATTTATAATCTTGATCCAATTCCAATTGGATCCATTTTTGTTCCATATGGGTCGACCCAGTCGACCCACCCATTTAATCGACCCAGTCGATTTTGACCCAGTCGACCCAGTCGACTGGTTCGTTCCTGTTTCCTCGCTTTCGCTACTTGTGTATTGTGTATGCCCCCGTAGGTTCACCACATAATTGGCCGTGGGTTGTAATTAAATATTATTTAATTACTTGAGCAATTAATGCTCTAAATTAATCGAACACTCTGTCGATTAATCATTCCAAAATTAGCACCCCTGCTAATTTGGGAATTCTCCCACACTCCACGGTCGATGTCCAGTCACAAGCCCATGGAGCCCAATCACTGGTGAATTAATTCAGTGAACCTTTTATCATTTACAATTTCCATATACGACACAATCTCTCCATCGATCAATCTCCCAGTCGAGACTTAAGGGTATGGTCTTTCATCGGATTCCCTTATCTTTTGTCTTGACCTTATGTTCTCTGATCTCGAAATAAATTCTTTCTGACTTGTTCTTTATGAGCTACTTACATAAAGTCGTCAGTTACCTTGGCCAAGGATTTCATCAGAATTAATTTCTCACAGAAATCCATAGGAGAATTTCTCGACCTATCAAGTCGAGTCAACGGATCCTTTGTTGATGATATGAATCTGCATACGAGTTCCTCTATACCCAACATGAGTCCACAGAGACTTTCTGGTGATCCCAGTCAGTCGGAACTCATATCAAAGTATAGACGTTCTCGTACCAGATAAACCCTATCATCTCAAGTTGTTAGGGATCGTTCCTCGTATACTATTGTAAATTGGAATAACTTCAACCCCGATATGCGACTACCGCTTCCATGGTGAGTTATTTCCTAATTGGGGTATTCAGTGCGCTTGCCATCCCAGCAAGCCACCCACTTATGTGTATCGACTATCCCAGTCACGCTCGTGGACCCCAGCGTCCTCCAGTTCATCGGAGTATACACAATAGTGAGAGTCTAACCGAATCCAACGATGTCCTATCTCGATTGGATTCTACGACTCTTGAATATATTCTAGATCACGGCCTTAGAGATCAGTCCACGGGTTGTCCCATAGCCCTGTGATCTAAGGACTTCTATCCTTATGCGTAGACAAATATTACATAAGATAAAGTTGACCATTTAATAAAAGTGCATTTATTAATCTAAATTGAATAGTTCCTCATTAATTACAATTAATGCTAGCCATACAGCTGGCTTGCAGGACACTATTTCTATCAATCTCCCACTTGTCCTAAAGCCAGTCTTTTATGTTCTTGAGTCCCATCTTATGCAGATGTTTCTCAAATGCCTTTTGAGGCAGAGGCTTCGTTAGCGGGTCCGCCGTATTATCTTCCGAGTCGACACGTTCCATCTTAATGTCTCCTCTACCAATGATATCTCTTATCACATGGTATCGTCTCTGTACGTGCTTGGATTTCTGATGAGATCTCGGCTCCTTTGCTTGCGCTATTGCCCCATTATTATCGCAGAAGATAGTAATGGGCTCAGCAATGCTAGGTATCACATCCAGTTCCTGGATGAAGTTTCTCATCCAAACACCTTCCTTTGCTGCGTCACTCGCGGCAATGTATTCTGCTTCAGTGGTTGAATCCGCGGTTGTTTCCTGCTTGGAGCTCTTCCAGCTAACCGCACCACCATTGAGACAGAAAACATATCCTGATGTCGACTTGAAGTCGTCTACATCACATTGGAAGCTTGAGTCTGTATAGCCTTCCAATTTCAATTCTCCTCCACCGTATACCAAGAACAGTTCCTTAGTCCTTCTCAGGTACTTCAGAATTGCCTTTACGGCTATCCAGTGCTGCTCACCTGGATCAGACTGGTAGCGACTTGTAACGCTTAGAGCGTACGCTACGTCTGGTCTCGTACACAGCATACCATACATTATGCTTCCTATCGCGGATGCATACGGTATTCGAGACATATTGCTTCTCTCCTCTGGCGTCTTTGGGGCCATAGACTTGGAGAGTGCAATTCCATGTCTCATTGGAAGCAATCCTCTCTTGGATTCTTCCATACTAAATCTTTTCAAGATTTTGTCTATGTACTGGGATTGGGAGAGGCCCAGCAGTCCTTTTGATCTATCTCGGTAGATCCTTATACCTAGTACAAAGGATGCTTCTCCCATATCCTTCATTGAGAATTGTGTAGACAACCATGCTTTAGTTTCAGACAATGCTTTTACATTGTTTCCAATGAGAAGAATGTCGTCAACGTAAAGCACCAAAAATTCAACTGTACTCCCACTGATCTTCTTGTACACGCAAGGTTCGAACATGTTCTTGATGAATCCAAAAGTTTGGATTGTCTCATCAAAACGAATGTTCCAACTTCGGGAAGCTTGCTTTAGTCCATAAATGGACCTCTGGAGTTTGCACACCTTGTGTTCATCTCCTTTGGATGCATATCCTTTTGGTTGCTCCATGTAGATCTCCTTATCAATGTCTCCATTGAGAAAGGCAGTCTTTACATCCATCTGCCATATCTCGTAGTTATACCACGCAGCTATGGCCAGCAAGATCCGAATGGATTTGGGCATTGCGACGGGCGAGAAGGTCTCCTCAAAGTCGATACCTGGTCTTTGAGTGTATCCTTTTGCCACTAGTCGCGCCTTGTAGGTAATCACCTCTCCGTTCACTCCAAGCTTTCGCTTATAGATCCACTTGCAACCCACGGGAGCCACTCCCACTGGTGGATCTACCAAGGCCCAGACCTTGTTTGAGTGCATGGAGTCCAGTTCGGATTCCATGGCTTCGCGCCACTTTCCCGAGTCTATGTCTAGCATAGCCTCTTCGTAGGTCCTTGGGTCGGTTAGAGACTGTCCAGTCTCATGCAGCAGACCGTAGTACCTCTCGGGTTCTCTACGTTGTCTTTCTGACCTACGAAGTATCGGTGTACTTTCTGGTGCACTTTCATGCTCTTGTTCTCCCACTGCCTGTGGTGACGGGTCAGCTTGATCGACCTCCAAGGTCTTTTCAGCTTCAGTGACCTCATCTAGTTCTACGTTATTTTCTTTCTTGTCCACCAAGAAATCCTTCTCCAAGAAGTGAGCGTTCCTCGAGACAAACGTTGTTTGTCTTGTAGGATCGTAGAACTCGTATCCTATTGAGTTTTCTGGATACCCCACGAATTTGCACAAAGTGGATTTCGTCTCCAATTTATCTCCCACTAGCTTTTTAACGTAAGCGGGAGATCCCCATATGCGCATGAATGCGTATGAAGGTGCCTTGCCAAACCATAGTTCGTATGGTGTCTTTTCTACGGATTTCGAAGGTACCATATTCAGTATCTTCGTTGCCGTGAGGAGGGCATGTCCCCAAAATGAAAGAGGTAAGTCAGTGGCACTCATCATGGATCGAACCATGTCCATCAATGTTCGATTCCTTCTCTCTGCTACTCCATTTAACTGCGGTGTTGCAGGAGGAGTCCACTGCGATAATATTCCATGCTCTACAAGATAATTCAGAAATTCGTTACTAAGAAATTCTCCACCTCGGTCAGAACGAAGAGCCTTTATCGTATGACCAAGTTGATTCTCTACTTCCATCTTGAATTCTTTGAATCGCTCAAAGGCTTCAGACTTGTGTTTCAACAAGAACACATATCCATAACGACTAAAGTCGTCAGTGAAAGTGATGAAGTAGTCATAGCCACCTCGGGCGCTTTTTCTTAGTGGTCCACATACGTCAGTATGTATTAAGTCCAATGTTTGCTTGGCTCGCTCAGGGTTTCCTTTAAACGGCAACTTAGCCATTTTACCCTTTAAACATGGTTCACATGTTGGCATTTCATCAATGCGATTGATTTCAATCGCGCCAGAAGATGCTAACTTTTGAATCCTTGACCTAGATATATGTCCAAGTCGAGCGTGCCACAATTGGGCAGATGTTTCATTATCTTGTTTCCTTTTGTTTTGTTGTACGTGCATGACTAACTTAGGTGGTTTCATAATGTAAAGTCAATAATTTAATGTACCAAATGAAAAACAAAAACAGGAGCTTTTATTAAAATCAACATTATTCAATAACATGAATAAAAAGTTTTTCATTAATAACTAGGTACATAAATGAAAGTTTTCCTAATGACTTTATCAAACCACCTAAATCTACTTTTGCCTATGGCCTTGGTAGCAGCTCCAGCTCCATTGCCTTATTCAAGGATCCAATCCTCAGGCTCCAGTTTCTTTAATGCTCCCATCACCTACAAGGATGAGAACTCCAGTCAGTGTCTAACACCAAAATGCACAGTTAATTGTAAAATTAACTTTAACAAGGAATATACCTGTTCGAACTCTCCATAGGTTCGAATTTAATCCTTTCCTTTGACCTTGTGCAGTAAGGAGCTCTGGTTTCCATTTGTCTTGGTTTTGAACGCCGCCCAGTCTTTTCGCCAACCCTTGCTTTCTTTCCAGAAGAAGCTTCGTGTTCCTCGAGCATTTGTCGCAGGACATGCACAGTGATCTCTCGCCTCTGGAGATTCAAGTCCGCGATAAATCGGTCATATGATCTAGGAAGAGATTGTAGAATAATATCCACTCGGAAATCATTGTCCATCACGACACCCATATCATCGAGTTCAGATAGAAGTCGAATCATCTTGTGTACGTGGATTCCGACAGGAGTTTCCCTTCTCTTTCATGCTTGCAAGAGTTCCCTCGTGATCGCGAATCTGCGACGACCATCTCTAATCCCATAAAGGAATTTGAGATTCGAGAGAACCTCTTTTGCGGATGCCATATGCTCATGTTGCAAACGCAGATCAAGTGACATATATTCCAACATGTATTCACGAGCTAAGCCATCATCCATTTTCCACTTGGTGATGCTTTTACGGAGCTCATCAGGAACGTCATGTGAAATAGTAATGGGTGGTGGCACAGACAAAACATAAGATATGTTTTCAGCTTCAAAATAGTCCATTCAAATGATGCGTCCAGAAATGCAAGTTGGGTCCAGTTAAAATATTACGTTCAAGTGATGAGATGGACAAATCTCTAAGTGCTCTAAGCTCTTTTGACATCATATCTATAAAATGACGATAGAAGAAATAAATACGCGATAGATTAATTTAAAATGCACAATTCACAAACATGGATTTCATTTGCAAATTACTCCCACTATTTTAATCAAAATCTTATGCCCCCACATAAGTTTCGGGAATTTAAAATATCCTAGTGGGCTTAAGGCCCAAATGCAATCTCCTAGTACCCACGACTCGTTGGCCATACTATTTGATCCACTTGGTGGTCGACTATGTCAACGGTTAACCATCGCAGCTAACCCTTAAGTTCATTTAGCCTCGTTTTTCGATATGGACCCACGACTCGTGAGACATCCATATTTACTAGCGTTAAATCATGTCCAATACTCGTGAAGAGAAATAGTTCAATCCTAGACGCCCCACGACTCGTGAGACAGCGCCTAAAACCTCGCTATCCCCTTCCTTGGCACTTAACTCGTGCATCGAGGCAATAGACATATTATCTTCCTATAGCTCGACCCACGACTCGTGAGACATCGAGATATATTCGTACAACATGCCTAAGACCTAGTAATTGGATAGGCTCGGACCATAGACACTATTCATATGCGCCCGTTATTCGATTTAATATTCTAATTGAATTTTAAGTTCAATTGGAGGTTTCTAAGTGTGCGAGGTCTCATCAGATTATTCTTATCTTGTTTACGTTTTCTATTCTAAGCATGCATCTCATACATCAAAGAATAATGTGCGAAAAAGTAAACATTCATCACCTAGCAAGATATGATTGGTCGATTGCCCATCCTATGCGATCCATCACGAGCCACGTGATGAATCAATTGGTCAGTCTAGGGTGAAAATTAAATGTCCTAACTATTACAATTTTTAAACCCATACATCATGGGCCTTCTTGTAATATCCAGCTTGATTGGGCCTCCATGTAATGAATTGGGCCTCCATGTCCTCCAAGGTAAATGGGCCTCCATGTGGATCTTCAAGTCTTCATGAGGTCTTCTCGGCTCCAAGCCTAATCTAAGCCTAGCTTACATAATTTAAATGGTCCTATTCTATTACATTTGTTTGCGCAAGCAAGGGCACCAATCAGGCCCATTTAATTACAACCCATAAAATAAATAAACCAAAACTACACAGGGCTTAAGGGCAAAATCGACCAATCCACATATTCACTCAAGAACATGCATAAATTCACATAAGGGCAAAAATGTAAATTTACCGGCTTCTTTAATTTTAATTCATAAAAATTATCCAAGTTAATTAATTTTTGAATTAATAATTAACCTCTAAGATTAATTAGCTCTTACTTGAGCTTCAAGTAATCTACAAATTCTATCTTGATTAAGATTGGTTAATTAAGGTAATCTAAATCTCTAAGATTCTTACCTTATCCAAAACTCTAAGTTTCCCAATATTCCTAAATCTCCAAGATTCTCAAGATAATCCTATTTTGATTAGATTAGTTTAATTAAGGTAGTGATTAATTCTAACAGAATAACTACCTTATCCAAAAACTCCAAGTTTCCTAATCTTCTAAAATTCTCCAAGATTTTCAGGACATCCAAAATAGGCAGAAATTGAATCCAACCAAAATTCAGCCACGGAGTGACGAACAGGGTGCCGCCACGTGGCAGCACACACGCGGCCACGGAGGCCGCGCGTGAGCCGCACGCAGCGACTGCTGCTGCGCGTGACAGCACGCAGCAGCGTGCTGCTGCGCGTAGCCAACGCGCGGCAGACTGCCCGTAGGCAGCTGCCGTGCGCGGCACGCGCAGCCAGCGCGCTGTGTGCGTGCTGCCGCGTGCGGCAGCGTGCGGTGGCCGCCCAGCCGCGGTGCGCTGCTGCGCACCGCCGCGTGCCACCGCGGTCGAACACAATTTCAAAAAATTTTTTTTTTTTTTTTTGATTTGATTACTTTTGATTTAATTTAAAAACAGTCCCAATTAAATCATAATCCAAAATTAAAATAACATGATAAAATTACGAATCTAAAATTACCCATTAACTCTAAGTTAACAATAAAGTCCTAAAACATGCAAAGTTATAGAACTAGCCACATAAATCAAACATATGATTTAATAAACACAGAATTCGCAAATTCATATATATACAAAGCCTAGAGTTGGCTCTGATACCACTGTTGGGATTCGGTAAGAAAAACAGCCCTAGGCACAGCGGAATATAAAAAAAATTTCTAGGGCCTCTTAAAGAATCTTGCCAGGATATTCTCTAGTTGTATATATATGAATATAAATCAATGACAGTATAAGTTTTCTCGTTTATACCTGTCTCCTTGCAAATCCAAGTTGGCTAGATGAACTCTGAATTCTCTCACAGAAAATCGATCCAAGCTTTTTGTACAGCGCCCCACGTGTTGCGCCTCTACGAGTTGATACACCACAATATCACGAAAATAATATAACCTAATCGACTAGAACATAGGCTATATTAATTCAGGACTTTAAGAACGATTTTGGAACAAAGATCGAACACGAAAAATTCTTCCAAAGTGGAAGCAGGGTTCGGCCGATCCAGGTAGGGAGAGGGAGAGAGATTTTTGCTTTGCTCAATTTTTGCTTAAGGAGTTGTGTGAAAAATAACTAGAAGAAAGCTATTTATAGTTTTCTTTCTATCCTAGTCCTATTAGGACTAGGTCTTCTCTCTCCTACATGGGCCATGGCCCTATTTAATTAGAAGACCTAGTCTCCTAATTAATTCATGGCCCATATTAATTAATCTTTCAGGGCTTTATTTAATTTCCCAATTAAATAGCCCAATTAATTAAATCATCTCCCAATTAATTAATTAAACTCCAAGTCTAATTAAATTAATTATTCCATTAATTAATTAAATCCTAATTAATTAATTTACTCATAAATTAAATTCCAATTTAATTTATAATCTTGATCCAATTCCAATTGGATCCATTTTTGTTCCATATGGGTCGACCCAGTCGACCCACCCATTTAATCGACCCAGTCGATTTTGACCCAGTCGACCCAGTCGACTGGTTCGTTCCTGTTTCCTCGCTTTCGCTACTTGTGTATTGTGTATGCCCCCGTAGGTTCACCACATAATTGGCCGTGGGTTGTAATTAAATATTATTTAATTACTTGAGCAATTAATGCTCTAAATTAATCGAACACTCTGTCGATTAATCATTCCAAAATTAGCACCCCTGCTAATTTGGGAATTCTCCCACACTCCACGGTCGATGTCCAGTCACAAGCCCATGGAGCCCAATCACTGGTGAATTAATTCAGTGAACCTTTTATCATTTACAATTTCCATATACGACACAATCTCTCCATCGATCAATCTCCCAGTCGAGACTTAAGGGTATGGTCTTTCATCGGATTCCCTTATCTTTTGTCTTGACCTTATGTTCTCTGATCTCGAAATAAATTCTTTCTGACTTGTTCTTTATGAGCTACTTACATAAAGTCGTCAGTTACCTTGGCCAAGGATTTCATCAGAATTAATTTCTCACAGAAATCCATAGGAGAATTTCTCGACCTATCAAGTCGAGTCAACGGATCCTTTGTTGATGATATGAATCTGCATACGAGTTCCTCTATACCCAACATGAGTCCACAGAGACTTTCTGGTGATCCCCAGTCAGTCGGAACTCATATCAAAGTATAGACGTTCTCGTACCAGATAAACCCTATCATCTCAAGTTGTTAGGGATCGTTCCTCGTATACTATTGTAAATTGGAATAACTTCAACCCCGATATGCGACTACCGCTTCCATGGTGAGTTATTTCCTAATTGGGGTATTCAGTGCGCTTGCCATCCCAGCAAGCCACCCACTTATGTGTATCGACTATCCCAGTCACGCTCGTGGACCCCAGCGTCCTCCAGTTCATCGGAGTATACACAATAGTGAGAGTCTAACCGAATCCAACGATGTCCTATCTCGATTGGATTCTACGACTCTTGAATATATTCTAGATCACGGCCTTAGAGATCAGTCCACGGGTTGTCCCATAGCCCTGTGATCTAAGGACTTCTATCCTTATGCGTAGACAAATATTACATAAGATAAAGTTGACCATTTAATAAAAGTGCATTTATTAATCTAAATTGAATAGTTCCTCATTAATTACAATTAATGCTAGCCATACAGCTGGCTTGCAGGACACTATTTCTATCATCTTGCAGCCAGCAAGGTCTGAATCTGAATAACCAATGAGTTCAAATCCAGATTCTCTAGGATACCACAATCCCAATTCTTGAGTGCCTTTAACATACTTCAATATCCTCTTGGCAGCTAAGAGATGAGATTCTTTGGGGTTTGATTGGAATCTTGCACAGACTCCAACTGAGTACATTATGTCAGGTCTGCTTGCTGTTAGATACAACAATGAACCAATAATGCCTCTATATTTGGTTATGTCCACTGATTTGCCATCTTCATCTTTATCCAAACGAAGACTTGTAGACATAGGAATGGTAGCTGTTGAGCTAGTTTCCATACCAAATTTCTTGAACAGATCTCTTGTGTACTTTGCTTGGCTGATGAATATTCCATCAGGCAACTGTCTAACTTGCAATCCAAGAAAGTAGTTAAGTTCACCCATCATGCTCATTTCAAACTTATTCTGCATCAGCTTGGAGAACTTATCACACATCTGTTGGTTAGTTGAACCAAAAATAATATCGTCCACATATATTTGCACAAGTAATATATGATTTTCCCATTCAATAGTGAACAAGGTTTTATCTACCTTACCTTTTCGAAATCCTTTAATCAAAAGAAAATCAGATAGGGTATCATACCATGCTCTTGGAGCCTGTTTCAGTCCATAAAGGGCTTTCTTCAGACGATATACTTTGTCCTCTTCTTGATAGACTTCAAATCCTGGAGGTTGTTCAACATACACTTCTTCTTGCAATTCTCCATTGAGAAAAGCAGACTTCACATCCATCTGATAGACAGTGAAGTTCTTGTGAGCAGCATAGGCAAGAAACAGTCTGATTGCTTCAAGTCTTGCTACTGGTGCAAAAGTTTCATCAAAGTCAATTCCTTCTTCTTGACAATAACCCTTTGCCACTAGTCTTGCTTTGTTTCTGGTGACAACACCATCTTCATTCATTTTATTTCTGAAAACCCACTTAGTGCCAATTACTCTTTGATGACTTGGTCTAGGAACTAAGTACCAGACTTCATTCCTTTCAAATTGATTCAACTCTTCTTGCATAGCTTCTATCCAGAAGGAGTCATTTAGAGCTTCTTCAATTTGTTTAGGCTCTATTTGAGATAGAAATGTGACAAACATAGCATCTTGTGCAGCCGCTCTTCTTGTTTTCACTCTATCTAAAGGATCACCAATAACTAATTCAGGAGGGTGATTCTTGAGCCATCTGAGATCAGGTTGCAAATCAGGATGTTGTCCTCTGTTATGATCTTGCAACACTACTGTTGGAGTTCCAGTAGTAGTATGTTGAACATTTGTGGTCTGTTGAACAGTCTCTGGTCTGTCAGCTGTCAGCAACTCGTCTGTTAGACAATCAGCACTGTGATTATGAACAGCACTTGAGTTAGCAGCTGAACTTAGATTAGGTAGTATGATGGGAACATATTCTTCATTTCTTCCAACATCTAACTTCTGTAAATCAGCAGACAGATCTTGATTTACACTTTGATTCTTTTCAGAAGATTGACTTGGCTCATCAAATACTACATGGATAGATTCTTCTATTAGCAATGTTCTTTTATTGAAAACTCTATAAGCCTTACTAACAGTAGAGTATCCTACAAAAACAGCTTCATCAGCCTTTTCTGCAAATGCAGTAAGGTGATTTTTCCTATTATTCAATACAAAACATTTACAACCAAAAATCTTAAAGTAATGAATGTTTGGCTTTCTGTTGTTCCAAACTTCATATGGAGTCTTGTTCTGATTTTTGTTGATCATACATCTGTTTTGGGTAAAGCATGCTGTATTTGTTGCTTCTGCCCAAAATCTTTGTGGCAGTTTAGCTTCAGCTATCATGGTTCTGACAGCTTCTTTTAGTGTTCTGTTTCTCCTTTCAGCAACACCATTCTGTTGAGGGGTTCTGGCAGCAGAATACTCATGATGTATTCCTTTGATGTTACAATACTCTTCAACAGTAGAGTTTGTAAATTCTGTCCCTCTATCTGATCTGATCTTCAATATTTTGATACTCTTCTCATTCTGGATCAGTTCCATCAGATTGGTAAGATGTTCCTTGGTTTCACTTTTCTTCTTCATGAAAATCACCCAAGTATATCTTGAATAGTCATCCACAACAGCTAGGCAATATTTCTTTCCACCATTGCTGATTGGATCAATGGGTCCAAATAAGTCCATATGCAACAGCTCCAATATCCTTCCAGAAGATTGGTGCTTCTTTTCTTTAAAAGATGACTTGATTTGTTTACCCTTCTGACAGGCGTCACAGAGCTTGTCTTTGCTCATGACTGCTTTTGGAATCCCTTCTACCAAATCATTCTTGATTAATCTGTTTATGGTCTTGAAGTTTAAATGATTCATCCTCTTGTGCCATAGCCAACTGACTTCACTTGGTGCAGATGCCACCAAACAAACACTTGAATTCTTGTCAACAGAATTCCAGTCAACTATGTAGATATTTCCTTGTCGTCTTCCAGATAAAATTACCTTCTTTGTACCAATTTGTTCAACGTAGCACTTATCTGTTGAGAAGATGACTGAATATCCCTTGTCACAAAATTGACT
Source organism: Penstemon eatonii (assembly GCA_038501285.1). NCBI lineage: Eukaryota > Viridiplantae > Streptophyta > Magnoliopsida > Lamiales > Plantaginaceae > Penstemon > Penstemon eatonii. The sequence continues at coordinate 48,478,015 of CM076714.1, forward strand.
TATGCTCAGCAGATTATATTTTAGGCCTTTAACATAGGAGACGTCAGATATCTCTATGTTTCCCTTGATTAATCTTCCTTTAGCTTTAATCTTGCCTTCTTTGCTGTCTCCAAAAGTGACTTTTGGACCATCCACAGCAACTGCATCAGTCAACTCATGTATGTTTCCACACATGTGTCTTGAACATCCACTGTCCAAGTACCAAATCTTCTCTACTTTACTCCTACTCCTAATCCTAACCTACAAAACAAAAATAAAATTGTTTTAGGTACCCTTATTGAGAGGGTCCTGAAGGATTAGTTCCACCCTTGACAACCCAAGATGTTGAAGTCTTAGGCTTCTTAGGTTTCTGAGTTTTAGGAGCATGAACAGTTTCATTTTTATCATAGTTATCAGATAAGTCATGTTGATGATCAGTATGATATGAATAATGTTCATAAGCAGGGTAAGGTGCATGATAAGCAGGGTATGCATGCATTGGATGAGCAGGGTAAGGTGCATAGTAATTAGGAAACTGAGGTGCATGATACATAGGATGATATGCAGCAGGATGCACATAATATGACTCATTTCCATACCAAGCATTTTGATTTTTCTTGTTCTTATGCTTCTTTGGTTTACTAGATGCTTGCTCATTTGATTTTGACTTAGTTTTACCACTAGTCTGATTGACTTTAGCTTTATCAGCAGACTTCTTAGGACTCTGCTGTTTGGTCTTACTAGTCTGATTTCCTACACTAGGCTCTTTGCTCTTTTTAGCCTTAGGAGATTTCTTCTCCTTTACCACTTTCTCAGTTGAGGTAGGTCTAGAGGTTTGAACATACAGAATGACCTTACTATTGTCAGCTGATACAAATTTTTCAGTATGGTTCAACTCTAATTTTTCCTTTTCTAAAGGTGTCTCCTGTTTACTAGATGTATGCATGGATGCAACAGTAGACTTATCATGAGACTCAATGATTTTCTCAAGTTCCATGATTTTTCCTTTATAAACCTCACATTCAGCTTTCAGAGATTCATGCTCTTGCTCAAGCTGTTTATATTCAGCTGATTCTTTTGACTTTTCAGCTAAAAGTTTCAGTGAACTATTTTGCTCTTTTAGCAAGTTCATCTCTTCCTTAAGCTTAACAAACTCTCCAGCAATAGTAGTATTATTCAACATCATTTGCTCTAGAGAATTAAACAGTTCATTTTCTTGAGGAGTTACCTCATCCTCAGAGTCATCAGATTCCTTTGCCATCAGGCACAGGAGAGCAGGTTTTTCTTCATCAGACGATTCTTCATCAGACGAGTCTGAGTCTGAATCAGATGAGTAGACAGCAGCTGGCTTTTCTGCTTCAGCCATCATTGCCTTGCCTCTCTGATGCTTTCTTTCTTTTCTCATTTTCTTCTCTTCCTCAGTGTACTTCTCTGCTTTTGGATATGGGCAGTCTCTTATGAAGTGTCCCAATTTCCTGCAGTTGTAACACATCAGTTTTGATTTATAATCCTCTTTGTCCTGAGAAGAAAAGTTAGGTTTAGAAGTAGAAGCAGCATGATTGTATTTGTTTTTCATCTTTCTCTTATAGAACTTCTTGAAGTTGTTCATCAATAATGCTACATCTCCAGCAGTGTACTCCTTTTTGTTGAGTAGAGTGGCCTCATCAGATGAGTCCATTTCTGCATTTCTTTGGGCTGGTCTTCTGGTGTTTTCAGCAGCAACAAGTGCAGTTGTGGGTCCTGAAGTTGAGGTTTCTTCAATTCCCATCTTTGGCAGTTTATACTCATAAGCCTTGAGTACGGAGAACAGCTCTGTTAGAGAAATCTTGCCCAGATCTCTTGATTCTTCCATTGCTGTCACCTTCATGTTGAATTTGGAGGGTAGGGCCTTCAGTACTTTGACAGTGATTTCTTTGTCAGTGAAAGTCTTTCCCAGCTTCAAAACTTCGTTCAGAGTTCTGGTGAATCTGGTATCCATCTGATCTATGGTTTCTCCAGACTTCATCTTGAAGTTGTCCAGCTTTTCCAATGCAACACTGAGCTGATGCTCTTTAATAGCATCATTTCCTTCACTCATGTCTCTGACCTTATCCCACATCTCCTTTGCAGTTTTGCAATGTTTGACCTTGTCAAACCGATCATTATCCAGGGCTTTGGTCATGATGAATCTCCCAACTTTATCAAGATTGTAAAGCTTTATCTCTTCTGGAGTCATCTCATGAAGGTCTTTCTCCACAACCGTATCTACTTCATTTATCTTTATGGTCTTTGTGAATCTGAATGGACCTTTAATGATACATGTATGCATGTTGTCATTATAGGCAGCAAGGAAAATCTCCATTCTGATTTTCCAGTCCTCAAAGGACATACCAGCAATGTGGGGAACATGGCTGATACAATCCATTTTTCAAAAAGTTTTTGTTTTTCAAAAAGATGCTCTTTTGAAAAGTTTTGAAAACCTTTGAAAAACACTCGGATCAAGCTCGTTGATCAGGCAGCTGATTCTAATGAACCACCTGCTCTGATACCACTTGTTGGTCCCAAGTGGTCAGATGAGGTCTAGAGGGGGGGGGGGTGAATAGACCTCTGAAAATTTTTGAACTTAAAAACTTTTCAGTCTTCTGTCAGCAGACTAAGCTGATGAAGAACAGTAAGCAGACTAGTCTGATCGTGAACAAATCTTGAACAGACGACTGACCACTCTTCTTACAATGACTTAGCTGTTTTATCAGCAAAACAGTTTTCCAAGAGTATACTTGCAGCGGATTGTTTGAAAGTGTTTTTCACAAGTAAACTAAGTTCTAAAAAGATTTTATCCCCAGTTTAAAACTCCTTATAAAATCTTTTTGATTGATTCAAAGTGTTTAAAATGCAAACTTTAAAATATGCAAGAAAACTTTAAATGTAAGATAACACAAAGAATTTTTATAGTGGTTATATGGATAAAAATCCTTTAGTCCACTCTTCCAGATCACACAGATTCTGGGTTATACTATAATCACAAAGATTACAATATTTCTCCACTTACACCTAAACAACTAATGAGAAGGCTGTAAGCTCACAATAGGAATTCACAAAGAAAACCTATCCTCTAAAGTAGAATCACTCACACAGATGGATTCTCACTTCGCACAACACTCAGCTATTACAAAATCACTCAGATAATGTTTTTCTGATTTCTTCAACTGGGTTTCTGTCAACAGATGACTTCCACCAGACGAGTGAGCTGTTCGAGCTTTTGAGACTTAGAGAAATTCTGCTTCAAAATTTCGATCTCTGATTGTTGTTGTGTGTTGCTCGATTTGAAATTCAGCTCTATTTATACATGGAGATGAAATTATGACCGTTGAAGGCAAGTCACAATTCAAATCCATCCTTCAGCTCTTTTTGAAACGGCTCCCTGCAGCATTCTGTACTGTGTACAGTACCTTTCTGTCCATCGCATTTAATGCTGCATTTAATGCACTCTGCTGATCCGAGGATATCTTCAATCATTTGCCATTACTACCCTTCTCTTACAGCATTTATTACACCAAGTGCATTTATTACCGTTGGACTAATCTCTTGACCTCTTCTACTCTGCTGATCAAAACGACTCTGCTGATAGATACTCTGCTGATCAAATACTGAACTCATCTGATTTGACTCGGCTGATGATCTACCCTTCTGTTCGCTGATCCAGCAAGAGATCACTAGTCTTCTGAGCTTTGAACTTTGAACTCTTCTGATGTCTTCTTTTACCAGTTCAAAATTCTTCTAAGGGAACTAAGCTTTCCATACTTAGCTGATTATGATGTTTTGGAAATCATCAAAACCTTCCCTTAATTACTTGTCTTCTTTCATCTTCATCTTCATCCAACAATGAATTTCGTGAAAATCGGATAAGACCGATGAATTAGTGAAAAACAGATGAAAATGGGTGAAATCATTGAATCAGGAAAAAATGTAAAGTCGGTGAAAATATGTGAATTCAATGAGATGTGAGGTGAAATTGGTGAAAATGTAAATCAGTGGAAAAACGTGTGAAATAGGTGAAAAAGAGTGAGATCTTTAAAAATAAAAAATAGTTTAACTAGCAAAAACAAGGTTAAACCAATAGAAAATGCAAGGTTTACACTAGAAAAACATAAGAAATCGATGAAAAATGGAAAAATAATGAAAGTAGGTAAACCGAAAGAATGGGTAAATCGATGAAAAAATATATTAATTCGATGCAAAATGAATGAAATCGGTAAAAAGACGGGTTAAACCCGTGAAAAAAAAAGAATTAAGTGGCTTAGGTATGTAAGGAAATGCATTTCAAATCAAAACAAATAAATAGCGTTATTAAAATAGTGTTTTTTTAAATGAGAAATACTATAATAGAATTAACTAAATAATTTTGTCATAAAATTACAAGATCTTATGAACAAATCAATACTATAATTTAAAGTCATCATTTTTTTACGAATTAATAATTTTGATATAAATAAATTGAATATTAATCATTAATTTGTGCTAATCTTTGTGATATGATAAAGTTAATTTTAATATAATTTATAAAATTTACTCATAAAATTAACTAGACACATACAACGTACGTGAACTTTTCTAGTACAAATAAAAGTTCAAGCATTTGAAAACCTTTATGAACACCTTTATGAACCAGAAAATTGTGAAGCAATTTTTCATCTATTGGTATCCGCCATATATAAGTTTTCTCATGAACAAAGCATGCCTTAATAAATAACATAATGCACAAATTGGCAATTTTACATTCAAGGAACTGATCTTTTTTTCTTGGCTTCTTCAACATGCAGAAAAGAATAGTTGCAACTTTATAGACCATGTGAATACAAATTAATCATAAACTTTTAATTTAAATGCACCAGTCACATAAGAGTTTAACAGAGATAATACATCAAGACTATAATAATTATAAAGTTATGATATAATTATTGAACATCCTGATCTGATCAGGTTTATAATCTACTTTTCTTCACTGGTCCCATCTCCTTTGCCTTGGCCCTCAACAGATGCTTCTTTATTTTCCCAGATACTGTTTTTGGCAATGGCCCAGAGATAACTGATTTTGGAACCCAATATGCAGGCATCTTCGATCGACTGAACTTCATTATATCTTCCGCCAATCGGTTCTGATTGGATACATCCACACCCCGTTTTAATCTCACATATGCACAAGGCGATTCACCCCATCGCTCGTCTGGCCTGGCCACAACCGAAACTTCAAGTAACGCAGGGTGTTGTTATAAAACATTCTCTACCTCAACACTACTAATGATTTCACCACCCGCTATTATTATTTATATCCTTCGATCTATCTTTGATTTCTATATTACCATCAGGGTGCTTTACACCAAGATCACCAGAATGAAACCAACCACCGGCAAAAGCTTCTTCGTTTGCTTTAGGGTTCTTCAGATACCCCTTCATTACTACACTGCCCCTAAACACAATTTCTCCTATTGTATTCCCATCAGAAGGCACGGGTTTCATGTTTTGGGTGTTAACGACATTTAAGCCCTCTAGGCCAACGTACGGGACACCTTGACGTGCATTTAAACGGGCTTGCTCTTCAGGTGGTAGTGAATCCCATTTGGGCTTCCACGCACATATAGTAGAAGGCCCGTATGTTTCGGAAAGCCCGTAAGTGTGTACAACTCTAAAGCCTTGCTGAGACATTGCAGATAGGAGAGAAGGGGGTGGAGCAGGACCGGGTCATTACATGGACTACGCGAGGGAGGGGAAGGATGGCCTCGGCTTTTAGGGCATTTACGATATGACATTCTTAGCTGTGACCTATACAAACGAAATGCAAAAAATCGGAGTAGCTTTAGTAACCAACATAGTGATGCAGCGTTTGGAAAATATTTTCATTACAAAAGGGAGTTCTGGCAATAATTCCCCCTTGTCAACTTAAAGAATTGACAGTAACATCCTGTTGTAAATATTTATTAGTATCTATTTGGTTAAGTTTAAGTGATTATGTGTGAAGAGAACAATGGTGATAATAACTGTAAAGAGAGATATGAAAATACAGAGAAATTGAACGTGTGGAGAAATTGGGGAATCTAATTTTGGGGAGGGGAGATATCTTATTAATAATCAAGTTGTTACATGGGAAGTAACAAATCCCATAATATATGGGAAGTGGGATTGTGGATAATTATTACAAGATAAGTCCCTAAACTATATAAATACTAAATAGGAATACCCACTAATATATATTATTTACAACACTCCCCCTTGGGGATTCCTATTGAGTCATTATTATGCTTTTCGTGTTGCCTCGTTAAAACCTTCGGAGTAATAAAACCCAGTGGGAAAAAAGAACCTCGGTTAGGAAAAAGAGTACAACGCATAATCTTTTCAACCAGCAAATGTTGCCTCATTAAAACCTTGGCGGGTAACAAAAACCCTGTGGGAAAAATAAACCCCGCTCGAAGGAAAAAGAGTACAACAGGGCACCCGGGTATCTTCTGGATACGGAATACCTACACGGTACTCCCCCTCAAGTTAACTCCACTGAAACCTATAATGGAGCGAGCTCAGATAACCTGCGCAAGCCAATAGCTTTAACATGTTTCTCGAAAGTGAGTTTCGGTAATGACTTAGTAAATAAGTTGGCACAGTTGTCCTCTGATCTATTATATCTCTATTTGCTTGAGCTCTTGTTGTTGCTGATTGAAGAAAAATTTTGGAGCTATGTGCTTGGTGCCCTTAATAAAACCCGTTTTCATCTGCTCGATGCAGGCCGCATTATTCTCAATCATAACCGTAGGATCTTCTGTGGTAGCCAATTCACAGGAACCTCGAACATGCCCAATCACGGCCCCAAGCCATGTGCATTCACGCACTGCCTCGTGAAGTGCTAAAATCTCGGCATGATTCGACGAAGTGGCAACTAAAGTCTGTTTTGTAGACCTCCAAGACACAGTTGTGTTCCCAATCATAAAGACATACCCAGTCTGGGGACGATCTTTGTGCGGGTCCGATAGATAACCAGCATCGGCATACCCCACAAGTTTTGCGTTATTTAGTGACGCATAGGGGTAGAACAAACCCATGTCAGTCATACCACGAAGGTATCGAAATATGTCATTTATGCCATTCCAATGGCGGCGTGTTGGTGCTGAGCTAAACCTAGCTAGTAGATTTACCGCAAACGCAATATCATGTCGAGTACATTGAACTAAGTACAATAATGTGCCTATTGCACTTAGATATGGCATCTCGGGTGCTAACACTTCCTCACCCTCCTCCACGGGGACGAAATGGATCATTCGACCTATCCAATGATCGGGCTATCATTGGTGTGCTTGATGGCTTCACTTTATCCTCATTAAAGCGTCTTAACATCTTCTGGATGTAATTCGATTGATGGACCAAAATTCCATCAGCACGGTGTACTATCTCAAGCCCGAGACAAAAATTAGTACGTCCGAGATCCTTCATCTCAAATTCAGATTTCAGGAGCTGGGCTGTCTCCCTAACCTCTTCAGGTGTCCCAATCAAGTTCATGTCATCGACATAAGCGGCAACAATAGCAAACCCATAACTTGTTCTCTTAATGAACACGCAAGGACAAATATCGTTGTTCACGTATCCCCTTTTAAGCAAGTACTCACTTAGGCGATTATACCACATCCTCCCGGATTGTTTCAAGCCATAAAGTGAACGCCTTAACCTTACAGAGAGCGTGTTCCGTGGTCTAGAACTACTTGTTTTGGGTACCATAAGTCTCTCCGGTACTTTCATATATATAACCGTATCTAGATCCCCATAAAGATACGCTGTGACTACATCCATTAGCTGCATAGTCAGTTCCTCGGATACTACTAAACTGACTAAGTATCAGAACGTAATAACGTCCATCACAGGAGAGTATGTCTCCTCAAAGTCAATCCAGGTCGCTGAGAAATTCTTGTGCAACGAGACGAGCCTTGTACCTCACAATCTCATTTTTCTCGTTTCTTTTCTTTGAAAATACCCATTTGTATCCCACGGGTAGAACTCCGGGAGGTATAGGAGCAATTTGTCTAAACACTCCTCTTTTCGATAATGAATCAAACTCAACCTGGATTGTTTTTTCCCATACGGCCAATCATCCCTTTGTTTGCACTCGTCCACTGATCGAGGCTCAATACCATCACTTGATATAATTTCAGTAGCTACTTTGTGAGCAAACACATCATTGATGATTATTTCATCCCGAACTCACACCTCATTCATGCATGAATAATCAAACGAGATTTTCCTATTCTCGAGAATGGATACTGATGTCGAGGCGTCCCCCGACATCGTCTCCAAGACGGATCCATAGTCCGGAACTATTTTATGAGATGGATCGGGTGGAATCCCATTATTATCGGTACTAACCAAATTTAACAATGCATTCGCCCGCTTTCGGGGAAGCAAATCCTTTGATCATATTGGTCTCCCCTTCTTATGGGTCGGGAGATACAACTGGTTAGTTGGGATTGATGGCCTTCCCATATTTTGTCCCTCTTGGACATCCATCTTTACAGACGCATTTGCAGCTGATATATGAGATCTCGTCACTTTAGCCAAATCAGAGAATGAGTCTGGCATATTATTGGCTACTTTCTGAAGTTCGATTATTATACATACTTCAGATTCTCTGATTGCTATAAGGGGATCGTGATGAGACACAGTGGGGTCGTTCCACACGACTTCACGCCGTTCATCTTGAACGTTAGTGTGAACATTATTTCCTCCCCCTAACGGCGGGAAGACAGTCTCATCAAAGTGACAGTCCGCAAATCGTGCGGTAAAGAAATCGTCTGTCAAGGATTTCAAATACCGAATAAAAGATGGCGATATAAACCCCGTATTTATGCACAATCGACGTTGAGGTCCCATTTTAGTCCGCTGTGGCGGATCAATCGGCACATATACTGCACACCCAAATGTGCATATATGGGAAATGTTTGATGTGTACCCGAACACCAATTAAGAGGTTGGATCGCAGTGGGCCTCAAAGGTACTAACATGTGCTACCGGATGTTTTACATCAATATCCAGGGACATACAATATTCGTTGAAAGATCGCAATGTAAACTCCGCGGCATTATCCAGTCTAATAGACTTAGTAGGATAATCCGGATAATGTGCTCTCAACCGTATAATCTGAGTCAGGTAGCATATGCAACATTTCTCGTGGACATTAAATCGACCTAAGACCACTTGGTCAAGGCATCAACCATCACCATAAAATACCTAAAAAAAAAGGTCCACAAGGTGGTGTGATTTGTCCACATATGTCCCATTGGATACGCTCCAAGAAAACGAGGGAATCCTTACTCGTTTGTGCATAAGCTGGCATATGATCTAATTTTCCAATAAAACATGGTACACACAAGTTATCACTGTGTACTAGATCCTTATTATTTGTTAATGGGTAGAAAAATATATGCTCGAGTCAGTTGGCTTCGAGCTATCGACAAGGTGTGCATCGAGCACTCCTATTGTGGTCATATATAACTCAGTCGATAGTCCCTCTAATTTCTTCCAAGTACGCTTTTTGGTCGTACAAATTAGAGGTAATGCACAAATACTATATTCCCTTTTCCTCAATGGTTTCAATGTGGTAACCATTAACTCGAATATCTTTAAAACTCAACAACGTTCCCCTTGAACGGGGAGCATACATAGCCTCTTTATTGGCTAAAATCGTGCCATTTGACAACTAAGGTGGACATTTCCAAAGCCATCTATCAAATCATATGTGCCATATATTGTTGTCATAGAGGTCTTACTAGGCATTAATATTAATTATCTATCCCTTAGGAAAGTGTGCGTAGTTGCACTATTAGCCAGACATTATTCCCCACATGTCATGCCTAGGAACCAAATATATTCCAGTATTTAACATTTACTTGAAAATGTAAATCGAGCTAATACCACTAAATACCATAATAGTCGGATTAAAACGAAGCCACCCAAAATGTGGTCCAAAACAAACCAAACATAGTTCAAATCTAAAAATGGTTATTATTCAAATTGATGACTTAGGGTCTCATCCAAGCGTTTCTGATCAAAACCATAAGCTTTTGGGCATCAGTTAGCAAATTGTCCCCGACAATTGTCGTGCTCGATTTCTTATAGGCATATAGCCTCCATAAGTAATTTAACTGAACCTCTTTAAGTATATGTATCTTATGGGCATATAGCCTCCATAAGTAATTATAATTGAACCACTTTGGTTCTATTTATTAATTTATAATGAACTATGTGGTTTTAATCCGAGGAAACTCCAGTCCCAATATGTGTAAATCTCAAGTTCATTCACATTCATTTATCATACAGTTCTATGTAATCATTCATCACATGCATAAGATAAAGCAGCAAAACCAATAAAACATACAAATTAGAAACTTATGCCCAGAAAATAAATCATGATAAATAAATGAAACGGCCAAATTTAAAATTTTAAATTGCAATTATGGGACTGATAATTCATAGGATCAAACATTATCCCATATTAGTGACTCGCATTTAAAGTAAAAAATCAATTACGTAATCCACAAATTTGTATTTATAAAATACAAACATAAAGATGAATTGTCTGAATGAATTTTCAAAGTTCATATCCAGAAGCATTAATGTTATGTTCATATCATGTCACGATTAAATCATAATGTAGGAAATATTAAATCTGAACCAATATTCATTAATGAGCTTAGTAAACTACACGTGAACATATCAATAACAATTTCACTAACCTCAATTAACCTTTTTAAATAAGGTCTCATTTTAGCTTGCAATTTATAACCATAATTTCAATTTAGATACCAAAGCAATAATTGTTGAATTGAATATATAGGCACACCATCTATATGTACACACATGTATATAGGCACACCATCTATATGTACACATATACAATCAAATAAGAATACACATTTTTTTTTCATGATCAGTCCTAATCAAAACCAAATTAGTTTAGGACCAGGTTAAACAAAAAACGATCCAACTTAAACCAAGATCCGAACGAAGAACCGATTCGGGTTTAAAACCAAATAACCTGAACCGGGTCGTATACCAAAACCGTATCACCCAAACCGAATCCCAACCAGTTCGGGTATGACCGTATCCCCATGATCCGTACATGATCCATTTTGATCGGATCGGAAATCTCAAATTTTTTTGGGTCTGATCCAAAAGACCTAGAAGTTCATTTTCTTGACCCGGTTTATGAAGAAATCGCAAATTTGCCGAAAACAATTGATTTGCACGGTTTCTTTCTCGGAATTGATAGGCCCAAACACAACAATAATTACCACCATCAAGTTCTTCAACGATCAAACACAAAACATGAAGAAACTGAAAATAAATTTGAGAGTGGGCTTGTGTATTGCCTTTTAAACAATTTTCAGATTATTCAAGTAATTTGCAGAGGCTTAAAGCTCAAATAACTTATTAATTACTTATCCAAAAAATAATCTGTGCACATGGTTAGAAAGGTATTTTCAAGACAATTCTAAGCATATACAGCAAGTTAAATAATTCCAAATACTTAAACGGGAAATCGTAGATTAGTTTTCAAAGAAAACAATTTTTTCAGAACAAATTACATATCTAACAAACCCTGAAAAAATTCAGGAGGTTACCATATTATATTAGAATGCTTCAATAAAAGTTTCAGGTCAATCGGACTAGAATAACATGCTCTGAAAATTACGACTTCCGTGTAAACATATTTTCGAAAATTCTAAAAATCATATCGTACAGGAATATTCATATAAATTCTGAATTTCAAGATTTAAAGCCAAGAGAAGTTCCAGCATAACATGTATATTATACCAATTTTACACATAAAGTAGAATTCAAGTCTCCATAGCAATATATAAACAAACATACCTGAAGCATGCCTTAAAGACAGATGTTCACATAGTTCAAGCCATATCAATAATTAAGTCATAATATAGCTACTGTATATAAAATCAATGTACTGAATTCATCATGCATTGTGAGCATTGTGATTTACGGACAGAAAAAAAAACCTTAAATTCCATAATATTAACATAATTCTAAAATGTCTACTATTTTATTAAATAATAGTTTTGATTACTGGTCAAGTTTCATATCACTTTTATCAATTGATTGTATGATTTTGTTGGACCCAACAAATTGAACAAATCAAAAGAAATATTCATATTGTTCAAAAGATTAAAATACCAAATACCAGTAGTTGTTTACGGCAAAGACATGGGTTTGAAATTGCATATAGCAGGATACATGAATATCAATAATACCAAAACAATAATCAATTTCAACCATTAGCAATAATAATCAACCTTAACTTAAACCCCTAAAATATGCTTTAGATTCATAAATTTTCCAGGTTTAAAGCGTATAATTAATAAGGTTAAAGTTGTTTGTTAATTTGATCATACCAGAGAGAGGCTAAGGCTATTTCCTTCAACTTTTCCATAAACTTCTGATGGCTGCCGTTTCATTTTCAGACACTGGAATGACGATCCGTACGGTCAAAATTAAGATCCTTGTGTGGTGAACCTTCGGTTCAAATTTGAAAACGATCCAACGGTTGAGAAGGTCAGAATCATCGAAAAACCGAAGCTGCTGCATGCAAATCCGAAAATCTACCTCTCAAAGTATTTTCCTCTTTTCTCTCTTGTTTAGTGATATATTTGTATATCATTGAAATCGATTTATAGAGCAAACTCGTGCTGATAACGTGTTGTAAATATTTATTAGTATCTATTTGGTTAAGTTTAAGTGATTATGTGTGAAGAGAACAATGGTGATAATAACTGTAAAGAGAGATATGAAAATACAGAGAAATTGAACGTGTGGAGAAATTGGGGAATCTAATTTTGGGGAGGGGAGATATCTTATTAATAATCAAGTTGTTACATGGGAAGTAACAAATCCCATAATATATGGGAAGTGGGATTGTGGATAATTATTACAAGATAAGTCCCTAAATTATATAAATACTAAATAGGAATACCCACTAATATATATTATTTACAACACATCCCTAATTTATGAAGGTATTTCAAATGGGTTTTTTTTTTTCTAATGAAAAGAAGAACATAGGGGGGTTTTTGCTAATAAAAATAACAAAGGTTTTTCTTTGCCAATTAGACAAAGCAGAGGAGCTACTTTTGCATTTAGCTCTAGGAAATGTAGACATTCTTAGCAAACCAGTATGTAAAAGCAGGCAATCCATGATGCACAGATACAGATACGGCGACACAGTTGGAACATGGGGACAGAAATTAATAAAAATAATTTGATACGATGAAAATATTCTCCTTAATTAATATTTTCTTATATCACTGACAAGCAAGATCAACTAGAACTGCGATGTTTACCTGTCTAAGGCATATGCTCGTTCCACAAAGTGCGGCAAGAGTCCAGGTGAAACACCAACCATTACAATGGGACATGGGCATAGTCCACAAATAAACGACGTCTTCTTTCATTCCCCATATAACAGCATTACTCAAGGCCATTAGGTATGCCCCTCGATGGTGCAAAACTACCACTTTAGGACTAGCTGTTGTACCTGAGGTATAACCAAGAGTGATGCTATGCCGTACTCATCCTCAGGCGGTTTCCATGCGAACTCCGGGTCACCAGTTTCGAGACCCTTTCCAATGCATATTGGAGGGACTTTTGATCGCAGCTCTCATCCGCAATTACAATCATTAGTGGAGGTTCAAATTTGCCTTTGGTTTTATCTGTTATGATTTTCAAAGCCTCCTTCGCCAAAGGATAGAACTCGTCCACCATTATAACAGCAGCTTGTGAATGTCCCAAAAGAAATGCAATAGTCTGTGCATTTAAACGAATGTTGACGGCATTTAGTACAGCTCCAGACATTGGAACTCCAAAATGAGATTCATATATAGCTGGAATATTTGATGCATTCACTGCTACCTGTCATTATAAAACATACAGATAACTATAAGATGAAGAAATAGGATATTGAACAAAAGATAGCATGCAAAATTGATTTTTCGAAGTTTGTAAACCAAGAGCATGCTCACACTTTGTTTCCTGCCCTCATTTTCATTTCACTGATTGTTTTCTAAAGGTATATTGTGGGCGTATGTAGTACTGATTTAAACATTAAAGGACATCTTAGTCCTTCTCATGATAATTTTCCAATTTCTAACAAACCAGAGGTAGGCATAAAGCAAACAACTACTAATTTAGTTATGCATTCCAGTTTTAGAAGATCCAGGCTAAAATAGCAGCTCGTTTCTTCTTTATCATTTGCTTGATAGGAGTTTCGGCTACACATCAAACAACAACTTTAACAGAGATAATTAATTATACAAGAAAATGCATTTCTTGTAACAAAAACATCCGTAATGAAGTCTAAATTTGTTACGAAATCAGCCTTTGTGTAACGAAATCTAGGTTTCGTTACAAATAATCATGTCTTTGGTAACAAACAAAAAATTTTGTTACGAGAAATAAAACATCGTTACAAATAATCCCGTCTTTGGTAACAAACAAGAAATTTTGTTACGAGAAATAAAACATCGTTACAAATAATCTAGTCTTTGGTAACAAAATATAAAATTTGTTACTAAATCACAAATATCGTTACAAAACATCTATTTTTTAGTAACAAAGGAACTTCTTTGTTACTAAAGAAAGAAATCGTTACAAATGTGTCATTTTGGGTAACCAAAAAAATTATTTGTTACTTAAGGAAAAAAAGTCGCTACAGATGGACCATCTTTCATGAAGAATTTCATAATATATGAGAAATAATTAAGTTATTTTACAATTGCACAAATATTTTTATGGAAATATTTTATGATGATTAATAATCTTTAGAAATAGCGTTGTACATATATTATTGGGATTTTTTGTTTTTGGTACCATAGAATAGACTAACTTGCACTTTTGGTACCATTGGATACAAAAATGCATATTTGGTACCATATGATAGGTTTTCATTGCAATTTTGGTATGGAACCCAATTTTTCTACAAATTTAAGGGCACTTCACCTCCTATGAAATGCATAATGTTCAATTTACTCTATAATATGGTAAAAAAAATCAATTTACACCTTGTAAAATTTTTCATGAGGCAATTTACCCCCTTCAGTAGGAGAGTGTAACCTACATACCGAAATTGAGAGTAGACATGCAAACTATTTTATAACATAGGGGGTATATATATTGTCACATTTATCGTAACACATAGGGTATAATGTCACATTATCTTAACAAAAGTGCATAAAGTGCGAGCTATAAAAAAAATCAGGCAGGCGATGTGAAACTTTTACAAAATTTCAGGGGGTAAAATGCTCTTTTTAAACCACGAGGGGGTGAATTAAACATTATGTATTTTATAGGGGTTTAATTATCATTAACTTTGCAGAAAAAATGGATTTGGTACCAAAATTGCAATGAAAACCTATCCTATAGTACCAAAATTCTATTTTCGTATCTAATGATACTAAAGTTGCAAATAGGTCTATCTTATGGTACCAAAAAAGCAACTTTCCCTATATTATTATATGGGATCTTGTTTTTTAACTTTATTGAATAGAATAATAAAAGAAAATTTCCTATGATTAAAAACGAGGTAAAAAATCCAATCTCAGTAAAAATATTCATCCAAACTTAATCATGTGTTTCAATGGGGAAATTTGTTTTTTTTGTACCCAATAATAGACCACCTTGCAATTTTGATACCGTTGGACAAGAAAATGTATATCTGATATGACAGTTTAAGTTTCAATTGCAGCTTTCATACCAAGCCCAATATTTCTCTGGAGTTAAAGGTAATTTACCTCTATGATATTCATAATGTTCAATTTACCTACCTGTGATTTGAAAAGGAGCACTGTACCCCCATAAAATTTTATAAAATTTTTACACCATCTCCTTAATATTTTTAAATGTGGCAGTTTAACCCCCTTAAGTTATGTTAATGTGAAAATTTACCTCCCTATGTTATGATAAATTTGCATTAACTTCGGAGATAACAATTCATGTTCAAGTGGCCTATCATGTGTGGTACCAAGAAACAAATTTTTTGGTTTTCAATAATAATCGTTCAAACCTATAATCTTACTATCTTGTTGATTTTGTGATTAATCTTATACAAATAAATGTTCTATTATTAACTTTATATTCATATGAAAATAAAGCTATTTATATGCAAATAAATATATTTAATTTTGATAAATCAATTTAACTAAGAATGGAAAATATTAAAATATATATATATATATTAGGTTCTCAATTAAATTAGAAAAAAAAAGTAAAAAAGGTGGGAAATTTTGGCGGCCCGAAAAATTCCAACCCAATTTTAGAGTTTTTCTTTTGGCGCTGAAAAATTAGAAAACCCTTCACCAAAAAAGTTCTCCACCTCTTCTCTCCATATACGATTCCAGACATCCATCCACCACACTCTCTTGGTTGGTTGAATTAATTTGGGGAATTCTTGCCAATTTCTCTATTTTATATACTTACTCATTTAGTTCTCCACCTCTTTTCTCCATCTACGGCTTTGAGGCATCCACCACTACTCTCTCTCTGTTGGTTTAATTAATTAGGTATTTGGGAGAATTCTAGTCACTTTTTCTATTTTACGTGTTTACTCTTTGTAGAAGAATAATTAGACCTCGTTAATTTTCCTTGAAGAAGAAGTGAGAAGTACTCCAATTAGTTAATATTGCCCTGTTATGGTTTTCTTTAATTACACTTGCTTGCTTGATTTTGACCTAGTTAATTGACAAAGAATTGAGCAATCTAATATAAAATATTATCTATTCCTATTTTAGTGTACTTGTAATGTAGGAAAGATACCAAGATTATCGATTCGATATGCTTTAATTTCTTGACAGTGTTAATAAAATAATAGCATATATTCCAATTTAATAGAGCATCCTTCGGTCTCTATAAGTTCAACCCCTAATTTAATAAATTTGACAGGTTTCTCAAATGGGTTTCCAATTTGTTCGTGAATGGAATATTGTTTCACTCTATCACAATTAGAATTTAAGATGAAGTTTTAATATAATTTTGTCTTTCCAATAAATAAAAAGCTGGCACATGTGTTTGGCTGATTAGCTTTAATTGATTAGTATGGTCTATGTATGTGTTCCTACAAATGTGTAAAATCATAAAATATTGATATTGCATATGAGACATCTATATATGCATATTCTGACTAATCTTGAATTTAGTTACATCTTTCATTTAATAGGTTGTCTATGGAATTGATCTTTAAGAAAAGTTCTTGTACTTGTATTTCTTCATTTAATAAATGGCTGCATGAGTATTTAGGCTCATAGCAGGATTATGCAGAACAATGATAATTGCAAACACTGGTGGTAGTCTTGCTCATACTCTTGTTCATTTGGGGTAGTTTATTCCTTCCTAAAGGTTAGTGGCAAACTATAAATAGCAGAACCTTAGTTTCATGATGACCAATTTTGCAAATTTTTAATAGCTTTAGTTTGTTCACCCTATGTCAGATATTTTAATATATCATTAATTGCTTACCAATTTTGTCTATGATTTACGGGAAAAAAAAAAGCTCGCAAAACAAGATACACTTCCACAACAAGTTACACTGCCACAAAGGTCTGCAACAAGATCAACAAATTATCCATCATCACCACCTACTACTCTACCTTCTCGAGAGACTCCATATTTAGGAAATTCACTTCCCACATCTTCTCATGAAGATGTTGCATCAGATGTAGCAAACACCACATGTAAGCATGGTTTATAAGTGTACTAATATCTATTATTTATTTAGTCTACTTTGGTAATTGACCAATAGATCATTATCAGCCAATAAGAAATGAGGTCGTGGTGCCAGTCTAGGCAAGTCTATAGAGAAGGAAATTGCTAATAATGTAAGTATTGATGGCACATGTAATTCATTCAACTTTTATTTTGAAACATGCAAGTATAAATCTAATATAACAGATCTTGAACTTATGTATTTGTATCTTTTATTAGCGCAAGGGTGTGCTGGAAATTGAGTTTCTTGAAGGTTTCAAGAAGCCACTCCGGTATGCTTCACACTTGGCTAATGGAATTGGGATCATTGTTAGGCATTCTTCAGAACTAGATCTTACAAGTTCATGGAAAAAACTTCCAGAAATGGACAAGCTACCTCTGTATGCTGGATTAGATGTAAGTTTTAACTTATAACCATATTGAAGTTTGCCAGTTCCTATATTGTTAAAAAGTGAAAACATGCATGCTGACATATTACTATATTTTCTTCTTAGCAATGGTTTCATATCAAAGGATGGGGCAGTGATCCACTTGTCAATACATATATCGACGACATGTTTTATGAAAGCTTTAAGCATTGGAAGGGTAGATTAAGTGATATCTATAAAAAAAGGACTGCAAATGGTATAAATCCAAGGGCTAGTAGTCCATTTGACTGGATCCCAATTGAAAAATGGAAAACCTTATGTGATCATTTTGAAACTTCTAAGTTTCAGGTATATACATAATTTATTCAATATTCTTACATGGTAGAGTATGTCTATATTACTAAGTAATGTGTACCATGTTACTTATTAAATTATTTTTACTAGTTCCCTTTTCTTAGTAATCTGTTTTTGAACTTTTACTTCTTAATTGAACATGCAGAAAAGGTCCCAAACCAATGCAGCAAACAGATCACTCATGCCATATCCACATACATCAGGATCAAAATCATTTACTACACGATTTATGGAAAGGGTAATGCTTAATAAAAAATATTTTCTTATTTCTAAACTATAATATCTGTTATTTATATAATTATTTATTTCACAGGAAAACCAAAGTTGTGTGGATACTTTTGGAGACACTCACATGAGGGATGGAGAATATGTAAACGACAAGGCTGCACAAAAGCATGTCCGTTCAAGGGGATTTATAAATACTTTATGATTAATTATGATCACATATATGTCTATGTTTGAAAGCATCTTGATTACGTTTTTTGATATGGATGGACAGAAAGAAATGCAAGATCGAAGAAATCAAGCAAATGAAAATGTGGAGAATGCAACTTCTGAAAGAGAAATTATGAGGGAGACACTTGGTGCACGTAGTGGGTATGAAAGGGGTATGGGATCTGGAGTTGTGCCATCAAAAGGCAAGAAGAGGTCGCTATGTGAGTCTTTACATCTTAAGGCAGCTGAGGAAAAACTAAGAAAAACAACGAGTGAATTACAAGATGCTGTTTCACTTATCAAATCTCAAAAGGAGGTGATTGAGAACTACGAAGATCGATGTCAAAAGCTAGAAGATGGACACAATGAATTGAAGCAATTGTGATGAGCTTGTGTGCCAAGAACCAACTTGAAGTTTCAGCTACTACACATTGTTAGGTACTACTTTTTCTTTACTATTTTTTAACTAACTATGTCATGATATGTTTTCATACTATTTACAATATATTCTTCTTTCTTGGTGTTAAAACTTGTTAGAATTTGTTTTGAATTAGTAAATGCTACATAGAATTATATTTACATCTATCACTTTGCTATAATGAAAACAAATCAGTTTAGTGGAAAACGTTAGGGAGAATTGATTTTTGTCTATATATTGTACTATAATGTAATAATGTTATACTACTTGAAATTGACTTGATGATAACAATGTTTAGTTGATCTAATAATCATTTTTGTGGTTTTATTCGCAGGTCAAACCGTATGAGCTTGGAACATACAACATGAAACTTTGTCAAGTCATTTGTTTATCTGAAATTTTGTTAATGATACATTCTCCTTGAAACATGCTACACTATATTGTGGTAGGAGTTGCAATATGTTTTGTCCAAGAATTCATGTGTTTTGAGTTTGATGCTTTCTAGCATACTTCTAAAACAAAGTGCAATGGTATTAATATATCGTACTTCAATTATATCTAGCTAGTGTATATTTTTTTTAATAATTTTACATTTGTTTGTTTCATTAAACAAGCTTATATTCATATATTAAGCTTGTTTAATAAATTATGTATATATTATATAAGAATATAAGTTTCTAAGCAGGTTTAGATAAATAAAATATAATTGGAACCTTATCATACTGCAATATTTGCAACTAATTAGAATAATTAAATAAAAAGAGAAAAAAATATATTTGTAACGATTTTTATAGTGATATTTACTAATAGTAACAAAATATTTTAATATATTAATTGTTATTAAATTTACTTATTGGTAACGAATGCACTTTAAACAACAAAGTTGACTAGTTTTCGTAACCAAAACAATAGTTACCAGTAGATAGGATTTGTAACAAATTAGGGTCTGTTACAAATACTATGGTAACGAACCTCTTTATTTCGTTACCAAAACTATTTGCGACAAACTTTAAAGCACCAACTTTGTAACGAAATAATTTCGTTACAAAAACTTATGGTAACAAAAAATGCACTTTTTGTAACTATTTTTTTCATTACTTAACGTGCAATTTCTTGTAGTATAATATAAATATTAGCATTTCCTATTACTACAACAAACTCTGTTGGATATAAAGCTATGTTTGGTTCATGGATTTTAATGAGTGAAACGTTAAGGAAAATGTTTTTCTTGTATCAAATAAAAATTGAGCCCCATTTCTATTACATTTTCTTTTTCATATTACTTACTAAAATCCACGAACCAAACATAGCCTAAAATAATTGTACATTTTGAGTTGAAATTATCTTTATTTTAGTGAAACAGTGAATACATCATTTCATGATTAAATTGGTTCGATTACTAGCAAAATACAAAGAAATCTCGACCAATACAAGAATATCTACTAACAAACTTGACTAATACCGCAAGCGCATTGGCCCTCGGGGGTACTCTTCACAATCTAAAATACATAGACCTTTTTATTGACATGAAAATACACTTGTCAATCAACTTTTGAGAGTGGTCTATCGTACATCTGAGAACATAGTCACATACTTAGGGTGAGTTTGGGCTAGCGGTTGAAGCTCTTCCAATCACTTTTAGATATCAATTGTGATTTTCATGGTGTTTGACACCCAAGATCATAATCACTTTTAAGATCTTGAGAAGTAAAAAATTAACTTATTTTAGAAGCTGCTAAAATGTTACTTTTACAAAGCTATTATACAAAAGCAATTTTTCTATAATTATTTTTCGAATCGCTAGATCAAACTCACCCTTAATAACAATTAGTGTGTAGGTACGCAACTAAACAACAATTGATTGCTAAAACAAGATCAATTGCAGCTATAAATAGTATCTTAAAATAAAAATTAAGAAAAATAAATCAGTACGCAGTTAGAGATAAATGATGACGTCACTCACGGTGGTACCACAGGTGGCGCCGCGGTTGGTGAGGGCAGACGCAAGCTGGCGGCATCGACGGTAAGTCTGGTGCCAGGTGTAAACAACGGAGCCATGGATTAATGAATTCCGGGTCGGGTGAACCAAGGCGGCCCGCTCCAGGAACCCGAGTGGCGTCACCACTTTTAAATATATTATTTCACTTCAAATCTCCAAAGGATTATTTATATTTTAACAAACTTTAAAACTACATTATTTTTGTACATTATCTGCATAAACTATTGTTTTAATTAATGAGTGTACGTTGACTTCTCAAAACTCATTTTTAACCGCTATTTTAAATTAAAAAGAAGTTATTGGTGTCTTTGTCTAGAAAGATGCTGCATACATTAAAGTTTAACATATTAGATAGTTGTATTTTGAAAAATGTTATATCTGATTCCTAAGGGTTTAATGAAATTGCCTAAATTGATCGGTTCAACTCAAATCGATCACAATTTATGAGTTGAATTTATACTTTTAAAAACTGTATAAACCCTACTCAATAGTAATATATATATAATTAGAAATTATATGAATTTTAAATTAATACAGTATTAATTATAATATGAGCCTATATAAACTAACTTATTATCTCACCCCAAAAGTTCAATATATCCTCTAAAAACACATTTACAACGTCCACATTTAACTAAAATGGATATATTTTGAATTTAGTTAGGTGAATTGACGAAAAATTAAAACCACCCACTTTTTATTTTCAAGTACTTTTAGTAATATTAAAAAAATCAATCCAAAGTATTTGAAAACACCACCTAAGATTCATGTGTTTTGGGAACCAGATAATTGTGAAGCAAATTTTCATTTATTGGCATCCACTATACGGGGGCGTTTCAGTTTGGTAGGGTATATGGGATTAAGTGTAGGAAAATATGTATACGTAAAAGGAAAATCGAAATATAAATGCAAGAAACGATATCTGGACAGAAAATAAAAACAATTATCGAAAAATATCCAAACCGATGCCTGTGTGAAAACACAGTGTATTTAAGACAAATTCGCTCCCTCACCCTTCCGATTCGTGCTCGAGGCAACTTGATTGTTTGTCTCCTAGGATACAACGACTTTAGCAATAAAGCTTTGCACCAAGCTTTGCTAAACGAACAGAAACTTTCTTGAACTCGGACTGAATATCAGAAAATGAAGAGAAGATGATTGCTTTTGGTGTGTAAAACAGAATGAAGGGAGTAGGAAAGGAGGAGGGCAAAATTGGAAAGCCTTCAAATTAGGCTGTATTGCTCGCACGAGTCTTGAAGAGACAAAGCAAATTTCGATCCATGATTTGCAACCCCCCTGCACGCGCAAGGGAAGAGACTTTTTGTAGCTAAGTAGTTACACTACTATATTGCAAAATCATATATAATCCTCAAGTTTTTTTATCTCACTTCCAAAATGGGATAAAAGCCACTTGCATTAATTTTCTCTCATTTCAAGAGTGCACTTTGAGTGTCAATTTCTCATTCACCCGAACTCCGAATTTTGACATACTTTATACTGTTTTAATCTACTCAAATAGTAGATTATAAATCCGCAAAGACCCGACACTTTTCTCAAAGTGGATCCCACTTAAAATGTGGTAAAAAACAGTCCATTAACTTAAATTTTTCAACATTAAGGTGGATTAGATCGTGCCAGATTGGAGGTCATGTTAAAAATACGTTTGATAGATTTAATTGAGTCATATTACATTAAAAAGATTGGTAGATCGATCATGTTCTAGTAACAGAGAAAACAATAAAGAAGAAGAATATGTGAATTAAATGGAAAAGAACCAAAAACTTCATAAATGTCATTATTGCATATTAATGGCCAGTTCAAGAAATATCACATTCAGTACAAATTACAAAAAAAATTATTTGCTGGTAAAACCATATAATATATGTAGCATCCATCCTCGAATGCTCATTAATTATAGCCCCAAAAACAAAAGCCAACATTTATGTCTCAATTTGATGATCCAACTTTCCCAATCCTTAAATAAACAGGAAAAGAAACGATCTTTTGAGTAAGGGAATCTGCATCCCAAGCTTTCTTGAAATCTTCAATCACATTATCTGTCAACAGTTCCACACCTTTTGTCTTAGCAATTTGGTAAGCAGACCATGACCTCAAGTATGTAATAAAACTCTCCAAATCCATCAACTTCTCTATATTAAACCGAAAAGGGCCGTTGTGATCAAGCCCATCAACTGGCTCAAATGGAAAATCAATGCTTTCATATTTTTCGTCCACCAACTTGCGGGCCAAATCCCAATATGGACCCGAATCAATGGTGTAAAATCTTTGGAACAATGAGTCCACACTTGGGTTGATTTCCGGCGTGGTGTAACACCATGCAGCAATAACTCCATTAGGCTTCTTCAGGATCCATTTAACTTGCTCATAGAATGTAGGGAGATCAAACCAATGCATGGCCTGGGCTATGCTTACTAAATCAAAACTAGATTCTGATCCGATCTTGTTTTGGATTTCGGATATGGACATGTTGGTTGAAGTGCATTCGTATCTTATGTTGGGAAGCTTCACCGCAAATTCAACCTGCTTTGGGCTTGTGTCTGTGGCGACTACATTTCCGTAAATTGCAGCCAGCTAAATAAAAAAATAATTATCACATTCACATATTAATTAGGATAACAATTATACCCCATCAACCAATAGATAAGATGCAAATTAAAACACCAGCTAGGGGTGTAAACGAGCCGAGTAGTATCGAACGAAGCTTGGTTTGAATTTTATCGAGCTTGAAATTTTGTGTTTGAGCTTGGTTTGATTTCTTAACGAACCGAGCTCAAACGAGCTTTTATCGAACGAGCTCGAGCCGAGTATCGAGTAGCTTGGTATTTTACATGTGTTTTTTCAATTTTTAGCTTATCGAGTTGAGCTCGAACCGAGCTTCAAAAGTTATCGAACGAGAAATCTTGTTCAAGCTTTTTGATTAATTTGACGAACCGAGCTCGAACGAGCTTTTATCGAACGAGCTCGAGCCGATTATCGAGTAGCTTGATTTGATTTTCGGGAAAATTATTTTTTTGGTACCATAAGATAGGCTAACTTGCACGTTTGGTACCATTGGATATAAAAATGCACATTTGATACCATATGATAGGTTTTCATTGCAATTTTGGTACCAAACCCAATTTGTCCACAATTTTAATGGCAATTTACCCCTTATGAAATGCATAATATTCAATTTTGGTACCAAACCCAAATTGTGCACGTTTGGAAAAGAATCAATTTACCCCCTTCAGCCGGAGAGTGTAACTCACTTGCCGAAATTGAGAGTAGACATGCAAACTATTTTATAACATAGGGGGATAAATTGTCATATTTATCATAACACAGAGGGTAAAATGCCACATTATCATAACAAAAGTGGATAAAGTACCGCCTATAAAAATATCAGGGAGACGATGTGAAACTTTAACAAAATTTCAAAGGGTAAAATGCTCTTTTTTAAACCATGAGGAGGTAAATTAAACATTATGCATTTTATAGGGGTTAAATTATCATAACTTTAGAGAAAAATTAGATTTAGTACCAAAGTTGAAATGAAAACCTATCTTATGGTATCAAATTTGCATTTTCACATTCAATAGTACCAAAATTGCAAGTTTGATCTATCCTATAGTACCAAAAAAGCAATTTTCACTTTGATTTTCTGTCCTCACACCAACTGTTTAGTTCACTTCAAATAAATATTGGTTAGAAACTCAAATATTAGGAACAATAATTACATACATAACCCTTGAGACTAGTTAGATTACAATTAAAGGACTAAGAAACAGTATTTACATACCGATTGGGCAGCTTGGCCGCTACCAGTGCCGACATCCCAGGCAAAGTCATGAGAGGGAGTTTTGGATGAAATGAAATCGAAGAGGTCTTGTGGGTAACTCGGCCTAGCCAGAGAGTACTGTTTTGCCTGCTCAATAAACAATTCTGCCATTCCTCTGTCTCTCTCTCTCTTTCTTCTATGTTTTTTAGTATGCTTGTGTGTGTGTGGTTTGATGAGATGAGAAGACCCACAAGTTTAGTTCCTATTTATAGCAATCATTTTGAGAATTGTAGTGTAAAGGTACTTGGCAAGCAAGAAAAAGGCAATAGCAAGTGTAGGGGAAGCTTCATCTTTTGGAAATAGTGATTTAATGACAGGGATTGTGTGTTCAAATTCCCTTTTGCAGGATGGGGACATGTGGGAAGGAGTGTTCAAATTCCATTTTGCAAATATATATATATATGGGTAAATATCACTTTTGGTCCCTCTTATCATTAACTTTTTACAGAGTGATCCCTTTTATTTTTTTCCCACTTTAGTCCCTACTATGAATTATTTATTTCACTTTAGTCCCTACTATGAATTATGTGTTTCACTTTAGTCCTTATCAGGTGGTTCTGATAACACGTGACATGCATATGAATATTTTTTAGGGCATTTTCGTCCGTTCGCTATCGAGACCATTTGAGATATTGTTTAATTGATGAGCAATTTTGGTGTTTGAAGAAGATTTTGGGAGAAAACTTTAGTTTGGAACGAAATGGACGATTAAGTTGGACTGAAATGAAAGCCTATTTTGGAAGAGATTAAATATTTAATTTTTTTTCAAATGATTAGAAAGACGAAAATATCCATGTTAGTTTACTTGAAATGATGAAATTGCCCTTATTAGCATATCACATGTTATATATATATATATATATATATATATATATATATATATATATATATATATATATATAGGGTTGCTGCGGTGTTGGTTGCCCTGTCATTTTTTTTTTATCGAAAAATGTATTTCAATGTGTTTATCTCAATGGTATGTAGATTATATAGTACATGATAAAAATATTTTTTTATTTTATAATTGATTTTTAATCTCATTATTTGGGTTTCGAAATTTTTTTCGAAAATTTGTCTTATGTTGTGTTGCTTCTAAAATTTTATAATACAAATTTGATTTGTAGGTAAAACTTATGTATTTTGGGGAAAATACAAGATACTTTCCTGTGTTAGTGCCAAATTTCCTTGTGTTTTCAAAAACCCTGCAAAAAAATTCAATTTGTAAATAAAAATGTCGTTTTGGATCAATATATTTCAAAAAATAATTTCTAAAACACTTCAAGTTGGTCCCTACAACTTCACGTGATATATTTTTAAAATGATTTCTTGAAAAATGCAGAACCAAAACGATCCTTTTTTATAAATTGGGTGTTTTTTTCAGGGTTTTAGACAATACAAAGAAGTGTGACGCAATAAAACTTTCACATGGTAGTTTCTTCCAGATTTAACATAATAGGGGGATTATTTTGCATTTATCCCATATTTTGATTGTCGGGAAAGTGAGGGAGAGATACAAAGTGACATATTGTGGTATTAAAGTTACAGGATCGGCATCTTGTGGTAATTCTAAAAAAGCAAAATTTCCTTTTATTTTTATTAAGCATAAGTTCATATTTATATTAAGATCCAATAAAACACATTACCAATAAAATCTAACAGGATAAATAAAAACCAAGAAAAAGGAGCAGGTAATTCCATTTGGCAGTAAAATAGTCTTTAAATCCGCTCTCTTCAATTTATCTACAAACAAGCAAATCATGTCTGGAAAATGAAAAAAAAAAAAAAACTAACAATAAGAAAATAATAATTTCTTAATACCCAAAATGGAGCATGAGAAAACTAAATCTAAAAATGCATTTACTTTGAAACATCTTAGCCTCAATTCTCAAGTAAATGGACAAGGAATATGGATTGATGATTAAAATGCCAAAAAAGAAAATAAAAATAATAATTAACAACCTGAAGTGGAAAATGGCTCCAACTTCCACTACAGCTTTATAAGTGATTTTACAAATAATTTCTATTGTTAATTGGGGGGGGGGGGGGGGGGGGGCCTACATGCCTAACCTAATAATGAGCTAATACGGATAGTTATCAGATTGAGACTAATTTAACATGCGTGAATCATCATATAGTTAGACATAGTTTAATGTTGGATGAAGATGAAGATAAGAGTGCATTGAAGTTAGAGAAGTTAAGGGAGATTTTGATGATTTTCAAAACACATCAAGATCAGCTAAGTATGGAAAATTTAGTTTAAAACCTTTAGAAGAATTTTGACCAAATAAGAAGACAAATCAAAAGAGTCAAATATTCAAGGTCCAGAAGACTACTGATCTGCTGAAGGGAAGAAATGAGACTGGTGAAGATCAACCGACTTAAATCAGATTTGTTCAAATTTGGGATCAGCTCTGCTCACCATCAGACTTGTGTTCTCATCAGCCGAGTGGAAAGGATCAAGAAGTCTCCCCAACGGTAATAAATGCACTTGGTGTAATAAATGCTGAAGACCGAGGGTATTAATGGCAAATGATTGAAGAAATACCTCGTATTAGCTCGGTGCATTAAATGGTGCCTGATAGAAAGTACAGTCTGCAGTACTGTCACTGTGCAGAGAGCCGTTCGCGAAAATTAAGGACCAGAAACCAAGAAATTTGAACTGTGTCCCTCTTCAACGGACATAATTCAAATGTGTGAGTATAAATAGCTGAAAAGACAAAGAAAAAATACAACACAACAACTGAGAGATCAATTACGAAGCATAATATTTTCTAAGTCTCAAGAACAGCTCACTCGCCTGCTGAAGTCATTTGTTGACAGAAGCTTGTTGAAGTTAAAAAGAATACATTTTCTGAGTGAATCTGAAAAGAGAGTGTTGTGAGGAGTACTTATCCGTCTTTGTGAGTGATAAGTCTCTGTAGAATAGGTCTTCTTTGTGATTTCCTATTTGCGCACTTGTGGTCGTTTCATTTGTTGTTCGACGCAAGCAGAATATACTGTAAACTTTGTGATTATAGTATAACCCAAGATCTAAGTGACTTGGAAGAGTGGACTAAAGGATTTAAATCCATATAACCACTATAAAAATTCTGTGTGTTCAAACTTGCATCATTTTCTTGCATATTTACTAAAACTACATAAGAACACTTGAAAACTGTTGAAAAGATTTTTAAAGGAGTTTTGATAAAACTGGGGATAAAATCTTTCAATCCACCAACCTACTTGTGAAAAACACATTAAATATCCGCTGCAAGTATTCTGGTGTTAAAACTTATTTTGACTAAATCAGCTAAGTGATTATCAGATTAGTGGTTTACTCTGCTGTTCAAAAATTTGTTCGCGATCAGTTCAGTCAGCTTACTGTTCTGTAACAGCTTAGCCTGCTGACAGTTAAGCAAAAGTTTTAAAGTTAAAATTTGATAAAATTTTAAGAGGTCTATTCACCCCCCCCCCCCCCTCTAGACCTCATCCAACCACTTGGGATCAACATTTAATATAATCTAGCTTTCATAAGTTCAAAATGACAATATATATATATATATAAAATATCAAGTTATTCGAGGACGACAACTTGATTAAAGTTTGTTCGGACTCGATTTATGTAGCAATCATATCATATCAAATCAAATAATTGTTAACTTAATCACAAGTAATAGCATCTTCATTGGAGATACATGGTGTACTATTATGCCAAACTATTTAGGGCATGTTTGTTTGATATTTCCCAAAAAAAATTCATGTTTGACAGAGTAGTGCGTGAATCAAAACATCTCTCAATTTTCTCAAACTATTTTCTCAAAATCCAAACAAACAACAATTTTCTTATCTCTAAACAAAACTATACAAACTCTACTCTGATTTGACATAAAGTAACATATCTCTTATATAATTCATCTCACAACAAACATGATTTTACATAAAGTCTTACACATCTTATACCTACAACCTAACTCTTCCACAAAAAAAACCTATAACTACTTTATTTCTCAAACCACTCTCTCAAAATCCAAACAAACAACATTACGCAAATCGAGATTATTTCACAAACCTCTACTACTCTCCCAAACTACTTTCCGAAACACCAAACAAACAGGCCCTTAGCCTTTTAACAAATGAAAGAAGAATTTGGTTTCTTGAACGGTTAATCATAATTCGTCATGTATGGCCTACTTTGAGGTAGATTTGTCAAATTTGGCACCCTAAACTCATTGTGCTATTTGGAAAAAAAGCCACCGAAGTAGAACAATCAATACCTATACTCATTGGAGAATTCTTACATAACCTTGTGGCCTAGGTTTTCATTTAGATTTAAAAAAAAAAATAACTCAAATCATTATTATATTCAGTAGTGAACTTGACTCAATTAGATTAAATCAGAGTTACGTGAAAATAGAAATTACCTTTTGAAAGTAGGTTAGTTTCTCTCTTCTACTAATTAAGAGGAAATTTTCTTTTTCTTTCTCTTTCAGAATATTTTAATTCCTTCCAAGTCTAAATTCACTAATAATTAATGAATCGCCCAAATTATATAAATTGTAGTGCAATTTATATATATAAATTAAAGTGTAATGAAACAGAACAAATATTTTGTGTAGTAGATAGAGGCTAAAAAGCAATTCAATAATTTACTTAAGACATACGCATTAATCCAATTAGACTAAAATCTGAGTTAAGTAAATTATAAAGACTTACATTTGGGGTGAAGCAGGTTGTTATTATCTCGTACTGATTCAGCGAATATTAAATTTTTAGAATCTCATCCTTCAATTTCGGATTTTTTAGGGCCTATTTGTAACAGTTCTGACCTCGCGAGTCTCGCGAAACTATGTCTGAACTCTTTCAAATGGAGTTTGACAAAACACACGAAACTCATCACAAACTTATTCATAAATATGCTCTCAAACTCTTGAACCCATAATCAATAACCATATTTTTGCATTCATTATGTCCTTGTATAATAGTTTCCCTTAATCAATTACATTCATTAATCCTGATTTAGTACTTAATCATTAATTAACGTTGCATTACATAACCGTTCTATTTCACTTAATTGTATTATTTTGTTGTAGTAAATTGTTAACACATAATTGATGTATTATATAAATAAGACCGATACATTATTTATTTATTTTTTTAAATAAATTTAATTAATATTTGTGTTCTTGGTGACAGAAAATGTTACTAAAATATGGGAAAATTAGACATCAAATGAGTACCCTTTTACAGCGAAATAGCAAGAATATAGCGAATGGAGTTTATTAATTATTTTGAAGAGATATTTAATTTTATATTTATAAGTTATTTTTCATAAGAATATATATTTGATATACTTTTTTTTTTATGTATACGAATATAGTAGAATATCATTTACTAAACATTATCATAAAAATGTAAAACTAATAAAATTTACTAATATATTAAAATATAAATTACGTAAATACTTAGCACATGTACACCAAATACCATTAATTAGAGATGCTCAAATACTGTTTGATGCTTTGTTTTCTTCCTAATAAATTTGAACATATAGGTTCCAATGCATGGCAATTGGCAGCATATGTTTATATTTATACTTTATTAGACTTTGATTTGTGTATCTCAATTGGATAAAACAAATATGTGACGTTTTCATTGAGTTATTATTCAATGTAGAATGAGGATTGTAAAAGGACTGTAATTTTTAATCTTTATGTAAACTCCTCAATTCTCTGTTAGGATGCATCTAAAAAGAACATTTTATCCTTCTCCTCCAGATGTGAAAAATGCGCACCTTGATATGGGATTAAAAATGTATTTTCACGAAATGCAATAACTTCTTTTTTCGAAATATAACAAGTTTTTATATACTTATTTAAAATATCATGTATGTGAATTACTGCTCCGACATTAATTTGCTTTGAAAAGCTCAATTACAATGCCCAACAATTACATTGCTAATATATCGAGAGAATTTCACTTTTCATACCATAATTCAACCTACTTTAGGGATTTGATACTATAACTTTTTCTACCGACACATTTGATACCATAACTCAAATCAACTCGACACATTTGATACTTCCGTCAAATTGAACACGGAATTGTCACGTGATTGTCACGTGGCCGTTAAAACTTTGCACATTTGATACCATAACTTATGTTGACTGATAATTTTACCCCATAACATTTCAGGTTACCAAAAAAGCCCCACATCTCCAAATTTAGTGACGATTTTAGTCCACATTGTTGTCAAATTTCCAAATTGCCTCGAATAAGACCACGTGCTGACCAATTTAGAACTTTACACATTTCATACCATTATTTTTGTTGACTGATAATTTTACCCATAACATTTCAGGTTACCAAAAAAGCCCCACATCTCCAAATTTAGTGACGATTTTAGTCCACATTGTTGTCAAATTTCCAAATTGACTCGAATAAGACCACGTGCTGACCAATTTAGAAAATTTTACTTATTTTATTTAAATAACTTATTTAATTTATAAACAATATTAATAAATTAAATAATACATTAACATAAATATCACCAAAATTAAGAAAATATATTCTTTTTAAATATAAAATTTATATAATAGAATTAATATATTTAATATTTATTAAAATAATAAATTATATAATTTAAAACTATTAAATATTTATTAAAATATTAAATAATAAATAATTTTAATTTTTTTTTAAAAATCCCCACCCCACCCACCACCTCCCCACCCTTCCCCCTACCCCCGATTCCCAGGCCGCCGTCGGCCTGGGTCTTCTGTCCCAGGCCACCGCCGGCCAGGGATCTGATAACCCAAGCCGATGGCATGGGTTCTGTTCGGGAATCGGGGGGTAGGGGGAGGGGTGGGTTGGGTTGGGTGGGTGGGGTGGGGATTTTTTTATTAAATTATAATTATTTATTATTTAATTTTTTAATAAATATTAAATAGTTTTTAATTATATAATTTATAATTTTAATAAATATTAAATAGATTAATTCTATTATATAAATTTTATATTTAAAAAGAATATGTTTTCTTAATTTTGGTGATATTTATGTTAATGTATTATTTAATTTATTAATATTGTTTATAAATTAAATTAGTTGTTTAAATAAAATAAGTAAAATTTTTTAAATTGGTCAGCACGTGGTCTTATTCGAGTCAATTTGGAAATTCGGCAACAATGTTGACCAAAATCGTCACTAAATTTGGAGATGTGGGGCCTTTTTGGTAACCTGAAATGTTATGGGGTAAAATTAGCAGTCAACATAAGTAATGGTATCAAATGTGTAAAGTTCTAAATTGGTCAGCACGTGGTCTTATTTGAGTCAATTTGGAAATTTGGCAACAATGTGGACTAAAATCGTCACTAAATTTGGAGATGTGGGGCTTTTTTGGTAACCTGAAATGTTATGGGGTAAAATTATCAGTCAACATAAGTAATGGTATCAAATGTGTAAAGTTCTAAATTGGTCAGCACGTGGTCTTATTCGAGTCAATTTGGAAATTTGGCAACAATGTGGACTAAAATCGTCACTAAATTTGGAGATGTGGGGCTTTTTTGGTAACCTGAAATGTTATGGGGTAAAATTACCAGTCAACATAAGTTATGGTATCAAATGTGCAAAGTTTTAACGGCCACGTGACAATCACGTGACAATTCTGTTTCCAATTTGACGGAAGTATCAAATGTGTCGAGTTGATTTGAGTTATGGTATTAAATGTGTCGATAGAAAAAATTGTGGTATCAAATCCCTAAAGTAGGTTGAATTATGGTATGAAAAGTTAAATTCTCTCCTAATATATCTTCTGAATTTCAATAAATCTAAAAATATTCTTTCACCAAGTCCCATACGAACTTCAAGAGATATCAGCTTTTCTAATGAATTTGAAGATAAAAGTAACGAAGGAGAAGGATGAAGGATTTTTCCCAATTTGATTGAGGATATCTGATTTAGGGCTTCAGTTTAATTTTGGCCGTTTTGTTATTTAGTTTATTTTATTTTTCTTTTTCTTTTTCCTTTTCTTTTTTCTGTAATCAGTTTATTTGTTAGGCCCAGTTACTTATTTCTAGTTAGGCCCAGTTACTTATTTCTGTTGCTGCCTATCCATTCTTTTATGATTTTGTATAAGTATATTTATGTTGTAAATTATAAAATAAAAAAATCTATAAATATAAGTTTGATCATAGTTTATTCTTTTACATACTAAACATTATTTTTATTACACAAAGGCAAAATTGCAAAAATTGTCCTAAACTAATAACTGATTTTAGATTCTCGTCATAAACTATTTAACTCAGCGAATTTCGTCCCATAAAATAATTTTTTTGGGAATATCGTCCCACCATTAATTATAAGACAGAAATTGCGTATTTGCCGTTAAATTACCGCATGACTGCTTACGTGTCATGACGTGGTAAATTTTAACATGAATAATTATATGATATTGCAGAATCATCCCAAACTAATTACAAGATTGAACCGTCATTTTCATTAAAATAGAAATTTAATATTTAAACTAAATTCATACAAAATAGTAAATTATGGGACGAAATTCGGCGAGTTTATATAGTTTGGGACGAAAAATCAAAATTAATAGTTAGTTTGGGACTATATTTCAGGCAAATATTAACATGCGGGACGAAATCCGGTGAGGTAATATTATTTGGGACGAAAATCCAAAATCACTAATTAGTTTTGAACGTTTTCTACAATTTTACCTTACACAAATGCAGATAAGTTTAGACAAACAGACTATTATATATGCTAATATATGTCCAATATGTTCACAAAAGCATGTATTTTGTCTTTCATCTCTTCTAGAAGAACAAACATGTTGTTTTTGAGTTTTTGTATGGCTAGTGCACCGATGATTGTATCCTTCAGGATTTTATGTATATTCAATAATTTCACCTAGATCTCTTCCCGTGATTGTGGTCATTGATTACCATATAAGTACCATTGAAAACGTATCATATAGTACCAAATTTACATTTTCGTATTCAATGATACCAAAATTGGAAGTAGGTCTATCATATGGTATCAAAAAAGCAATTTTCTCAATTTTTAACGCAAGTGTATTTCACGTGAACTATATGCAATTTTTTTTTTATTTTTTTATTTTTTGTAATTATTTCAGCCAAAGACTCCCTAGTACTTCTCAACGCGTGTGCAAACTCTCTTGTAATTTTAAATATTTGCACAAAACTACCTTCTACTTTTAAATGTTTGCATAAAATCCCTTTGTACTATTAATATTTCTTGGGGTAATTTCGTCAATTCAATTAAAAATTAATAATATTAGTAACTAACGGTGATTGAATATTTTATGCAGGATTTTTGAAAGTACAAGGGAATATGGTGCAAAAGAAAACACAGTGTCATTTTTTACATGTTTCACATAGCGCATGATAAAAGCTTGTAACAAAAAAAAAATGAATAATTGTACATTGCATTTACCAAAAAGTAAAAATAATTTAATAATTTTTTAATTAAATCAAAATACTTATGTAGAAAAAATATTCCGAAAGAAGACCACTTGTTCATCAAAAACCACACATTCAAATCATTTTCACGTTTCGAAATTAATATCAATTAACCCCTTATATCTAAGAATTCTACATTTCTACTTTTTCGCCAAATTATGTTATCATTATTTTAATCCAAAACTCTAAAACTACAGGAAACACATGAAGTAAATTACAGACAAACATAGTCTAAACACTTGAATCAAACCAACGATTATTGATGAGTAGAATATATATAGTACTGGACCTTTGTTTAATTTTTTTGATGCATGTAATGGACCTTCAAAACATAAATAAATGCCATTCAAAATGGCTTTGAACCCTAGCACAATAGTAATCGAAAGCCCAAAACTACAATGCACCTTTGGATTGAAACCTAGTGATTGGACCACATCTATAAACTGACGTCCAACTTCTCCTCTAATGAGCTATATACTCCAAAATGTAATTATAAATATTCTCTCATTTTTGTACTATTTTTTAAACGAAACTTATCTGATCTTTGGACATATTTCTTGTGTTTATTGTTGGTGTTATATTGGCAAAAACCAATCAAAAAAGTGATTCGGGTGATCATGATAAACTCATTCTTAACTTTACCGTGATCAATAATTACTTTACCGTGATCAATTTCAGATTTAGATGCAAACGAATTTATTTCAATTTAATATACTTCAAAATAAAAAGATGTGTGTTTGGCCAAAATCTGCAAAACTGAAAGTTCAATTGAGACACCAAAGTCTATTCAATGTCATGTGAACAATTTGGATATGATGGAATAATATTTTTTCGTCTTTTTAATTTTTCATTTTCTAAATCAAAGTTGATTTAATATACCCTAAATTCATTGTTACACTTGTAGTTACAATTCACATAAATTTAAACTAACCAGTTCATGACTTAATTAAATAGGCTACCTTTTGTTTTTGGGTTGGTTTTGTTTCGTGAGATGTTTTACTCATCGACTGATTTGTGATGATATACTTCCCCTTTGTTTTGTGTTTCTTAATGAGTTATCCTTTTAAATAATGAAGAACTTTATTGTAAGAAAAAAAATAAAAAATGGGAAGACATAAATCAAGATTGGGAACTGCTAGAAGCTAAATGTAACTAAAGAATGATTGACTTCATTGCATTTCCTATTATGAAATTTATAAGCAATTGCACGTGGATGGATATGTTGGTCCCAAGTGGTCAGATGAGGTCTAGAGGGGGGGGGGGGAGGTGAATAGACCTCTAAATTTTTTTTTATTTTTAACTTTAAAATCTTTTTGTTAACTTAAACAGACTAAGCTGTTATCAACAGTAGGTTCCTCGGCTGATCGCGAACAAATCTTTGAACAGCTTCGTAGACCACTCAACTGATAGTCACTTAGCTGATTTTGTTAAAATCAGTTTTAATACTTAGAGTACTTGCAGCGGATTTTCAAAGTGTTTTTCACAAGTATCCTTAGTAGTTTGAAAAATGTTTCCCCAGTTTTGTAAACTCCTTTTGAATCCCTTTTCAAACAGTTAACTAAAGTGTTTTATGTAGTCTTTAAATATGCAATTAAAATTGCAAGTAAAAACACACAGAATTTTTATAATGGTTATATGGATTTAAATCCTTTAGTCCACTCTTCCAAGTCACTTAGATCTTGGGTTATACTAGAAACACAAAGTAACAAGTACACTCTGCTTACGCCTAACAACAAATGAACAGGCCGTAAGTGCGCAGTAAGAAATCACAAAGAAATCCTACTCTCTGAAGTAATATCACTCACAAAGATGGATATCTACTTCTCACAACACTCAGTTTTACAAATTCACTCAGAAGATGTGTTTAGCTTTGTTCTTCAACTTCGCTTTTCGTCAACAAATGACTAAGCTGATGAGTGAGCTGTTCTTGAGACTTAAAGAATTCTGCTTCGAAAATTTCTCAGAGTTTGTGTTGTTCACTTCTCTTCGTCTCTTTCAGCTATTTATACTTGAGGTTTGAAAAATGTCCGTTGAAGAGAGACAGGATTCAAATTCCTCGAGTACTGGTCCTTAATTTCCGCGAACGGCTCTTTTGCAGTCTGTCCGTACTATCAACAGTACTTTCCTGCAGGCAGCATTAAATGCACCCAGCTGATGAGAAGCATTCCTTCAATCATTTGTCTTTAATAACCTTGTACTTCAGCATTTATTACTTCCAGGGGCATTTATTACCGTTGGGAAGACTTTATGATCCTTTCCGCTTGGCTGACGGAAGTGCAAGTCTGATGGCGAACAAGGCTGATCTCAAACTTGAACAAATCTGATTTGAGTCGGCTGATCTTCATCAGTCTGATAACTTTCCTTCAGCAAATCAGAAGTCTTGGACCTTAAATTTTGACTCTTCTGATATCTTCTTTACTTAGTCAAAGTTTCTTCAAAATGTCATCAGCTAAGTTAATCCATACTTAGCAGATTTTGAAGTTTTGGAATGCATCAAAACCTCCCTTTACTAATTTTCTTCAGTGTTCTTCATCTTCATCCTTATCCAACAGGATATGCTCATCTAAATACAAGATGCAACCATAAAATAAAAAATAGAGCAAAAAATCCTGTATCTCATTTTTTGTTAGTTTGCTATCTACTAACAAATATACATGCAGACCCATTATATGTCCTAACTTTATCAGTAAAATAAATTCATATACTCCGTATTATATTATGCTTGACATCAAAGCGAAATACATATGATATAACTCATGAAAAATAGAAGAGATTTGTGTTGATGGTACAAATTTCAATTAAAAACATACTACAAATTTACTTACACAAGTCTTGCACTTTTAAGACTCCAAATATGGGCAATAAAGCAAACTCAATACTATAAATGGTTCATTTCAAGCATGAGATGGTCAGATTTTACAATTATAAGATGATGCTACACTTATATACAAGGAAAACAATAGAAGCAATTGTCAAATCAACAAAGCACTACTGGATCAATAGCCACCACCCACCATCTGCACGATGAATGCTAAAAATGGTAAAGAAGCCACAAAGGTGTAATAATTTTTATCACCCTCAAATCATCAAAATCACTGGTGTAAGAAAACCATTAAGCTGGATTTACCTGACATCAAGTGCTCGAGATACCACCAAGGTCGAAATCCATAGTGAAGTCATATTCTATGGTCGGAATCACAAAAGCCACAAATTTAAAGAACAAGAACAGTTACCTACAAGATAAGATGCTTAGGTCTGAATAAAATGAAACAAAACCAAAGAGATTAGTCATATACAGCCACTGCAATGTTGAATTAGCTACTTATAAGCCATGAGAATAAGCACATCAAAACACAAGCAAGCACGTCAGTTTTAAGGGCATAACCGTGCAATAACTGGTAAATTGATGGTAAAGTTTTATCTATTCAACTACTACAGCTTAGATGGAAAGGTTTTACATGGTTAACATCGAAAGAACTGAAATCGATATCCTGAGTACGGATAGGATAGATCGAAAAGGGAAAGAGACGGTCGATCTAACCCTTAAGCCACCAGAACACAAGGACATTATGCTAGTACAAGACGACCCCTTGAAAACGACCATGATAGGGACGAAACTCAGTCCGGAAGGAGAAATAATGCTGGTAGATTTCCTCAAAAAAAATCTCGATGTATTCGCATGGAGTGCAGAAGATATAGAGGGAATAGACCTAAGAATTATTACTCATTCCCTGAAATCGATCCAATGGCGAAACCAGCGAGGCAAAAAAAAGCGGAACCATGGCCCTACAAAAGATAAAATAATTAAAGCAGAAGTTGAAAGATTGCTAAAACCCAAACAAATTAGGGAGATACACTTTTCAGAATGGCTATGTAACGTGGTCTTAGTGGCAAAGGGAGATAAAAAGGATAATAAATGGAGGATGTGTAACGATTTTACCGACCTCAACAAGCTATGTCCACGAGATCCTTACCCACTCCCAAGAATCGACCTACTGGTCGACTCAACTGCAGGCTTCGCTATTTTTAGCATAATGGACGCCTTCCAAGGTTTTTATCAAATCTACATGAATGAGCGTGACCAAGAATAAACCGCCTTCATCACTGAGCAGGGAGTATACTGCTTCATAGTGATGCCCTTTGGATTAAGAAATGCAGGGGCAACATATCAAAGATTGGTTAATCTAATGTTTAGGGAATTAATAGGAGAAATAATGGAGGTCTACGTGGACGACATGTTGGTGAAAAGAATGAACGAAGCTGACCATGTCAAACATCTAGACCGATGCTTCACGATTTTGAGAAAATACCGTATGAATCTAAACCCCGCAAAGTGCATCTTTGGAGTCAAATCTGGAAAGTTCCTAGGTTACATGGTTCATCAACGGAGAATAGAGGCGAATCCGAAAAAGATTCGAGCAATAACTGAAATGAAACCACCAAGAACAATCTCCCAAGTGCAGAGTTTGGTCGGAAATATTGTTGCACTAAATAGATTCATATCCAAATCAGCAGACAAATGTTTACCATTCTTTCACACCTTGCGGAAAGCGAAAACTTTTTTATGGACCGAGGATTGTGATCAAGCTTTTAATCAATTAAAAGAATACCTAACCTCTTCACCGTTATTAGCCAAACCAACTGAAGGACAACCTTTATACATCTACATATCCATCTCAGAGGTGGCAATAAGTTCAGTGTTGGTAAAAATAGAAGGTTCAGAACATAAGCCTGTTTACTATCTAAGCAAGTTGTTACAATGAGCCGAGAAAAATTACTTAGAAATAGAAAAAATTTCCTTGGCCTTGGTAGTCGCCGCGTCAAAGCTTCGACCATACTTTTGGACATATAAGATAATCGTACTTACTAATCAACCACTAAGGCAAGTTCTGGCAAAACCGGAAGCCTCAGGGAGACTGATTAAATGGGCAATCTAGTTAGGACAATTCGAGATTGAGTATAGACCAAGAACTGCAATAAAGGCTCAGGTCCTTACTGATTTTCTTTTGGAAACTCCGACCTCACACGAAACTCTGAACGACACAACAACTGGTGATAATGACATAATGATTGTGGAAAATCACACGTGGTTAATTCATGTTGTTGGGACCTCAAATAGGGAAGGAGGCGGAGCCGGGATCAATTTTACCGGACCAGAAAAGGAGGATTTGAACTACGCAATCACTTTGGATTTTATGGTAACTAACAACGAGGCCGAGTATGAAGCTTTGATTGCAGGAATGGAGATGGCTATTAAAGTAAGCATCAGAAACCTGAAGGTATCAACCGACTCGGAATTGGTCCAACGACAGATAGAAGGTTTATACGAGGCGAAAGAATATAACATGGTGAAATACCTTGCGAAGGTAAAAGAACTCGCAGAAAAATTTGACAAGTTCGAAATACAGAATGTCCCACGATCAGAAAACAAATGGGCAGACCAGCTTTCGCGAAATACAGGATCTATGGATGGTCGAACATAAACGGTAATCACTTGGCTGATCTCAAACACCCCCGTGATTGACATAGATAACCTGCTGATAACGCCGTTAGAACGTCGTTATTGCCTATCTCTTTAAGCCCAAAATATCTTGCTTTGATTCGAGTTTTGTTTGCTTTTGCTTGTTTTCGCGTTCGTTTGCGTTTTTGGTCCCTTGTTGGGATGTTGTGTGTTTTCTTTTGTTTTCTTCTTTTTTTGTCTTGTTTTTGTTATGTTTGTAGGTTTGGGAATTTTGCAAGGCTAAAGAGAAGTCCGAGAGGTTATGATTCAATGCAATTCCATCAAATCAAGACTCGGTGGCCGTTGATGCAAGCCTTTGCGCAGAAAGAGCTTCAAAGAAAAGAGAACCCGAAGCAAATCGTAGAAGAATGTAGATAGCTGCTTACTAGAACATGTACAAATATTTCATGGATGATCCAAATGATCTGAAATTTGGATATGTCATAGATGACTGAGTTAGCTACGCTACGGACTTTATGGATCCGCAATCGGAGTTCGGAATCAAAAGATATGCTGCTCGGAAGAAAGTGCGGCAGAGCAGAAAATCTGCAGGAAACCTACGGGGCAAAGCTCGCCGCGGCGAGGTCCCTGATAACAGCAGTTTTCTGCTGCGGGAAAAACAGGGGCCTTTTTGTATCTTCCCCATTTTCCCCCACTTGCATTTCTAAACCCTTTAGGGGACTTTTTGGTCTTGTTTCCCTAGGTTAAGAGGCTCAAGAGGTCACACTTTTCTTAGAACTTTGTCAATCTTTCCACTCTTGGCCTCCTTTTTCATCTCAAGCTTCCCTCAACTCTCTCTTTACTTTTTCCTTTGTTTTTCTTGTATTTGAAGACTCCACCAAGGGGGTGAGTTAGTCACCACCCTTGGGGAGTGATTAGGTGGTGATTAAAGGGAGGAGAATCCTTGTCTCGATTCCATTTCGATTAGGTGATTTCTTTCCATTTCTTAGTTATTTATGATTAGGAGATGAATATTGTTATTTCCTTTTTGGATGAATGATTGTGGATTTGAATTCTCCGGATTTATATATATTTATGTTATTGTTTGATTAAATGATGTCTTGATGATTAGTATGGTGCTTATTTGTGTTCGTTAATCCGATTCCATGTTTATTGTTCGTCTTGTGGTTTGACAACCTTTGGAGATGAATGTTATTGATTCTTGATTGCTATATTTAGTGATTTTGAGGATTTGATTATGAATTTGGATTGTGATTCGATTTTAGGATAGACATATACCTATGTCATTTCATATTCGTTTAAGGTTTGAGTATAAATGACATCGATTAGATTTTATTCCGTTTATATGTAAATTGGATTAGTTTAATTCGATAGGTTGGTATGCTATCGAAAGATACATACGAACATCAGTGAATCCTTGAATAGCAAGCACGAGCATAATATATTAATTGTCGAGTCATTGATATCGCTTGATTAGTTATGTTTGATGTTGGGTTATGTTTGATTTGTTGGGTTTATTGTTTTATCGCACTTTTGGCCATCTACATTTAATGCAACCTAGGCATAGGTTAGGCGAGTGACGACTTGTGGATTTCAACCTAGGATAGTCATATACCTAGTTTGGTCTGTGTTTGTATAATGGGTTCGTCCGTAAATGCATCAAATAACTTAGATTCTCTTTATTCGAGGATTCGGGTTAGTTTTAGGTCCCGGGTGACAACGGTACGCCTTAGAATCCTCTTTTGGGTTCGGACTTTCTTTAGAGCATCGGTTGACAGCGATGTTCGTTATTGATCCGGAGATGGAGAGTTTCGGTAGATTGGTAGAGTTGAGTCAAACCGATAGGGAGACTTAAGTAATTTGAACTCACAAACAACAACTAAATCTAGGATTGTTTGCATAGCTAACCTAACAATCGCAGGATTTATTTGCTTTAACTAATAGCTCATGAATCCTCCTTACCGCGTAATTAACTCCCCATTTACTTGCTTTCGTAGTTAGATTTATTTTATCGCTCGTAGTTAAATAAAATCACCCTTATTATATGTTTGGGTTCGATAATATTGTATCAAGCATTCTTAGATGAAATAAGTCGTCGATTGATTCGTTTATTCCCACCTTTTACCCATTCGTGGGGATTCGATACTCGGTATGTACTTACCGTTTTATATTACTTGTAACGACCGCATACTTGCGTGTTTGAATAATAGTATCTGGAGCGCAACAAGTTTTTGACGGCGTTGACGGGGAATGTGGTAACGTGTGGATTAAATGACGATATTGATGGCTAGTTTTGTGTTTGATAGCTTGATACTTCATGCTAATTTTGATCTTTTTGTTTATTTGCGAGGTTTGATCGGCCTATTGCGAAGAGCTTAAGGATTTTGATGGGCCTGTTTTGTGGAATCATGGACGGTGGGAGTAATTTTGGCGACGATCAAACCATCCCTCGTATCAAGTCAAGCTCGTGACTTAAAACAAGCATTCGTTCCCTTTTTCATCATCTTGTTCCTTCTTGTTTTGTTTTGTTTTGTTTTTGTTTGTGTTGTGTTGTAGGTGATGATTGTGCATGATAAAGAAGTAACGGCAAGCATGATTGAGGATTCAAGACGGAAGTTAACCACGGGATGCACGGACTCCATGATCGACAGAAGGGCGTAACCTTCACATTCTTGCATTCCGTTTGGTTTATTTTGCGCTTACAATGCTACATCTATATGTTCGTACTTGATTGGTTTTAATTATCCATGCTTGCTTGAATTGGATAGAGTCGTGCTCGATCATTTACCTTGTTGTTTTTTGTTTTGTTTTTGTTTGTTTTTGTTTGTCTTTCCTCAGTGTGCTTGTGTGGTTGTCGTGTCGACCTCCCTCCATTTTTCTCAATTCACACAATGGGGACATTGTGCGTTTTAAGTTTGGGGGAGAGAGGTCGCAAGTACTTGCATACATGCTAGGTCGGCCTGCCAAATTTTTTTCAAATTCTTATTATTATTTGAGTATGCTTCTACAAAATTTGAGCACATTGGCTAAGTCTAGATTGTATTTGAGGTGGATAAAGAACTTTAGTGATAATAGGATCTAGGACTCCTCTTGTGTAACTTAGTTTCTCTCCAAACTTTAGATTGAAAACTAAGTGTGAAGAGAGCAAAATGACTTAAGTTTGGGGGAGTGAACCCTTTTCAAGAATGAAAAACCTTTGAACACCTAGCTCTTAAAAGAAACGAGTAGAGAAGTTGCTTAAATGTATGCACTTCTATGAGAGAAAAGAAAGGCTAAGCCTTCAATATTGATGAAATTCATGAATCATTTTTGTAATTACTCTATTTTCGTTGGAATGGTGCTAGTAGCCCAAAAAGTCGAATGTTTAGAAGCACGAACAACAATCATCATTAGTGCGAGTTTTGTATTGTAATATCATTGTAAAGCACAAAGTGCTATGTTATTATTGTAAATCAAAAGAAAAGCAAATTATGGTGAGAAAAGAGCTAGGGACTAAAATTGCCAATTAGTTCAAGAATAGGGAAAACACTCTTAAATTACCTACAACTTAGTTTCACGATGTGATTGGAGCTTAAGGTTTGAAACCTAAGGTTAGGAGATAGTCTAAGTTAGTGTGAGGAGCCCATGCAAGTAGAACCGATGATTTAATCTATTGAGGCGTATTCACCTAAAATAGAACCTAGCCGAAGTCATCACACACACACACGTGGAGCTTGTTCAAAGAATAATTTGAAAGTGTTAAGCTTTGGCATTTCGATCTTAAGCATGCACGTTTAGTACTTGTTTTGTTTTCTTTGCTCGAGGACGAGCAAGTGTTTAAGTTTGGGGTATTGATAACGCCGTTAGAACGTCGTTATTGCCTATCTCTTTAAGCCCAAAATATCTTGCTTTGATTCGAGTTTTGTGTGCTTTTGCTTGTTTTCGCGTTCGTTTGCGTTTTTGGTCCCTTGTTGGGATGTTGTGTGTTTTCTTTTGTTTTCTTCTTTTTTTGTCGTGTTTTTGTTCTGTTTGTAGGTTTGGGAATTTTGCAAGGCTAAAGAGAAGTCCGAGAGATTATGATTCAATGCAATTCCATCAAATCAAGACTCGGTGGCCGTTGATGCAAGCCTTTGCGCAGAAAGAGCTTCAAAGAAAAGAGAACCCAAAGCAAATCGTAGAAGAATATAGATAGCTACTTACTAGAACACGCACAAATATTTCATGGATGATCCAAATGATCTGAAATTTGGATATGTCATAGATGAGTGAGTTATCTACGCTACGGACTTTACGGATCCGCAATCGGATTTCGGAATCAAAAGATATGCTGCTCGGAAGAAAGTGCGGCAGAGCCGAAAATCTGCAGGAGACCTACGGGGCAAAGCTCGCCGCGGCGAGCTCCCTGCTAACAGCAGTTTTCTGCTGCGGGAAAAACAGGGGCCTTTTTGTATCTTCCCCCTTTTCCCCCACTTGCATTTCTAAACCCTTTAGGGGACTTTTTGGTCTTGTTTCCCTAGGT
Organism: Penstemon eatonii; assembly: GCA_038501285.1. Classification (NCBI taxonomy): domain Eukaryota; kingdom Viridiplantae; phylum Streptophyta; class Magnoliopsida; order Lamiales; family Plantaginaceae; genus Penstemon; species Penstemon eatonii. The sequence goes on from CM076714.1 coordinate 48,522,605, forward strand.
TAAGAGGCTCAAGAGGTCACACTTTTCTTAGAACTTTACCAATCTTTCCACTCTTGGCCTCCTTTTTCTTCTCAAGCTTCCCTCAACTCTCTCTTTACTTTTTCCTTTGTTTTTCTTGTATTTGAAGACTCCACCAAGGGGGTGAGTTAGTCACCACCCTTGGGGAGTGATTAGGTGTTGATTAAAGGGAGGAGAATCCTTGTCTCAATTCCATTTCGATTAGGTGATTTCTTTCCATTTCTTAGTTATTTATGATTAGGAGATGAATATTGTTATTTCCTTTTTGGATGAATGATTGTGGATTTGAATTCTCCGGATTTATATATATTTATGTTATTGTTTGATTAAATGATGTCTTGATGATTAGTATGGTGCTTATTTGTGTTCGTTAATCCGATTCCGTGTTTATTGTTCGTCTTGTGGTTTGACAACCTTTGGAGATGAAAGTTATTGATTCTTGATTGCTATATTTAGTGATTTTGAGGATTTGATTATGAATTTGGATTGTGATTCGATTTTAGGATAGACATATACCTATGTCGTTTCATATTCGTTTAAGGTTTGAGTTTAAATGACATCGATTAGATTTTATTCCGTTTATATGTAAATTGGATTAGTTTAGTTCGATAGGTTGGTATGCTATCGAAAAATACATACGAACATCAGTGAATCCTTGAATAGCAAGCATGAGCATAATATATTAATTGTCGAGTCATTGTTATTGTTTGATTAGTTATGTTTGATGTTGGGTTATGTTTGATTTGTTGGGTTTATTATTTTATCGCACTTTTGGCCATCTACATTTAATGCAACCTAGACATAGGTTAGGAGAGTGATGACTTGTGGATTTCAACCTAGGATAGTCATATACCTAGTTTGGTCCGTGTTAGTATAATGGGTTCGTCCGTAAATGCATCAAATAACTTAGATTCTCTTTATTCGGGGATTCGGGTTAGTTTTAGGTCCCGGGTGACAACGGTACGCCTTCGAATCCTCTTTTGGGTTCGGACTTTCTTTAGAGCATCGGTTGACAGCGATGTTCGTTATTGATCCGGATATGGAGAGTTTGGGTAGATTGGTAGAGTTGAGTCAAACCGATAGGGAGACTTAACTAATTTGAACTCACAAACAACAACTAAATCTAGGATTGTTTGCATAGCTAACCTAACAATCGCATGACTTATTTGCTTTAACTAATAGCTTATGAATCCTCCTTACCGCGTAATTAACTCCCCATTTACTTGCTTTCGTAGTTAGATTTATTTTATCGCTCGTAGTTAAATAAAATCACCCTTATTATATGTTTGGGTTCGATAATATTGTATCAAGCATTCTTAGATGAAATAAGTCATCGATTGATTCGTTTATTCCCACCTTTTACCCATTCGTGGGGATTCGATCCTCGGTATGTACTTACCGTTTTATATTACTTGTAACGACCGTATACTTGCGTGTTTGCGTATTAGTATCTGGAACGCAACACCTGCCCATCACCGAGGTGATGGAAATCGACGTACCAGAAGAAAAATGGATGACTCCAATAATGGAATATCTCTCGGAAGGAACCCTACCAATATATCAGAATGAAGCTCGAAAAGTAAAATACCGAGCACCTAGATACACGATCCTAGATGGAAAGCTTTACAGAAGATCAGTCTTCGGAATCCTTCTAAAATGCAATTCCAGACTACTAGTCCCGGAAGTACTCAGAGAGATTCATGAAGGAGAGGCAGGAAATCACAGCGGAGCTCGGGCATTGGCGTTAAAATGTCTACGAACAGGATTTTATTGCCAGAGCCTGAACCATGACGCTACCGACTATGTGAATAAATGCCATCACTGCCAGATTCATGCAAACATAAACCATCAACCAGCTGAGAAAATGCATCCATACCTGTCTGCTGGCCTTTTGATCAATGGGGAATAGACATTGTGGGACCCTTCCCAGTGGCCAGATCAAAGAAGAGCTATGTTTTAGTCGCGGTGAAATATTTTAGCAAGTGGATTGAATGCGTTGCTCTAGTGCGAATCACACAGATTCAAGTTATCAACTTTTTATGGAAATTTATAGTATGTCGATTCGGGATCCCTCGAGTTCTGATCTCCGATAATGGAACTCAGTTTGCGGGAAATCAAGTATTGGACTGGTGCTCAAAATTTGGGATTCAACAGAACTTTACATCAGTAGGGCACCCAAGGGTAAACGGCAAAACAGAGGTAGCTAACCGTGAAAATTAAGTCCCCAGAAAAAAGATTGGGGGCAGCAAAGGGAAAGTGGTTGGATGAACTCCCCGGAGTACTTTGGGCCAATCGTACAACTATCAAAGCCTCGACCGGTGAAACCCCTTTCAGTTTGGTTTATGGTTCAGAGGCCGTAATCCCAGTCGAAGCTTTGGTTCCTAGCCCGATAATTGAGATGTACGAAAGCGAGGAGAATGAAGCGACAAGAAAGGACGACGTCGATCTAACTGAAGCATTAAGAGAAAAAGCTGCAATACGCCTACAAGTCACCAAATCCAACATGGAAAAAGCTTACAATCAAAGGGTACGAATACGATCCTTTAAGGAAGGAGACTTGGTACTGAAAACGGTCGATGTATCTAAACATGTGGGCAAATTACAACAAAATTGGGATGGACCTTACATCGTCGTTGGCGTAGGAAAAAAGGGTTCATACAAAATTGCGCACATGGATGGAACACCCTTACCAAGAACTAGGAATGCTGTCAACCTAAGAAGATACTATGGACGTTGATGAAGCAGCCCCTACATGTTATTTTTCATAATTTTAATTTTATCCTTGCGAAATAATTCTCTTTATCCCTATTAGTTAACCATTTGATTACAGTTAACGATAATAAAAGCTTTTGCTTAATTCTTCAAGTACTATTTCGATATTACGATTAAGTTTTATATATATATATATATATATAAAAGCCATTTGATTAACAATAATTGGTAGAAAAACCAAAAGATGATTGAGTAAAACCGATTGGGTCGGTAAACACTCGTCAGTCTCCGAAAATCGAACTACGAAAGGGTTAAAACCAATAATTGGTAGAAAACCCAAAAGATGATTGAGTAAAATCGATTGGGTCGGTAAACACACGTCAGTCTCCGAAAATCGAACTACGAAGGGGTTAAAACCAAAAAATTGGTGAAAAACCTAAGTATAAAATGAGTAAAACCGATTGGGTCGGTAAAAAACTCATCGATCTCCAAATTACGTATACGAAGGGGTTAAAACCAAAAAATTGGTAAACAACCTAAGTATAAAATGAGTAAAACCGATTGGGTCGGTAAAAACTCATCGATCTCCAAATTACGTATACCAAGGGGTTAAAACCAAAAAATTGGTAAACAACCTAAGTATAAAATGAGTAAAACCGATTGGGTCGGTAAAAACTCATCGATCTCCAAATTACGAGTAAGGGGTTAAAGCCAAAAAACTGGTAAAAAACCTAAGTATAAAATGAGTTGTTGGTCCCTAGTGGTCAGATGAGGTCTAGAGGGGGGGGGGGGGGGGTGAATAGACCTCTGAAAATTTTTTGAACTTAAAAACTTTTCAGTCTTCTGTCAGCAGACTAAGCTGATGAAGAACAGTAAGCAGACTAGTCTGATCGTGAACAAATCTTGAACAGACGACTGACCACTCTTCTTACAGTGACTTAGCTGTTTTTCACCAAAACAGTTTTCCAAGAGTATACTTGCAGCGGATTGTTTGAAAGTGTTTTTCACAAGTAGACTAAGTTCTAGAAAGATTTTATCCGCAGTTTAAAACTCCTTATAAAATCTTTTGATTGATTCACAGTGTTTAAAATGCAAACTTTAAAATATGCAAGAAAACTTTAAATGCAAGATAACACAAAGAATTTTTATAGTGGTTATATGGATAAAAATCCTTTAGTCCACTCTTCCAGATCACACAGATTCTGGGTTATACTATAATCACTTAGATTACAATATTTCTCCACTTACACCAAGACAACAAATGAAATGGCTGTAAGCTCACAATAGGAAATCACAAAGAAAACCTATCCTCTAAAGTAGAATCACTCACAAAGATGGATTCTCACTTCGCACAACACTCAGCTATTACAAAATCACTCAGATAATGTTTTTCTGATTTCTTCAACTGGGTTTCTGTCAACAGATGACTTCCACCAGACGAGTGAGCTGTTCGAGCTTTTGAGACTTAGAGAAATTCTGCTTCAAAATTTCGATCTCTGATTGTTGTTGTGTTGTTGCTCGATTGAAATTCAGCTCTATTTATACATGGAAATGAAAATATGACCGTTGAAGGCAAGTCACAAATCAAATCCATTCTTCAGCTCTTTTGAAACGGCTCTCTGCAGCAAACCGTACAGTGTACAGTACTTTTCTGTCCATTGCATTTAATGCTGCATTTAATGCACTCTGCTGATCCGAGGATATCTTCAATCATTTGCCATTACTACCCTTCTCTTCCAGCATTTATTACACCAAGTGCATTTATTACCGTTGGACTAATCTCTTGATCTCTTCCACTCTGCTGATCAAAACGACTCTGCTGATCAAATGCTGAACTAATCTGATTTGACTCGGCTGATGATATACCCTTCTGTTCGCTATTTCAGCAAGAGATCACTAGTCTTCTGAGCTTTGAACTTTGAACTCTTCTGATGTCTTCTTTTACTTGTTCAAAATTCTACCAAGGGAACTAAGCTTTCCATACTTAGCTGATTATGATGTTTTGGAAATCATCAAAACCTTCCCTTAAAAACTGACTTCTTTCATCTTCATCTTCATCCAACAATTTCCCCCTTTTTGATGATGACAAAACTCCAGCTAAGTACCTGTACCTAAACTAAAGTTTTGATCCTCAAAAATTTCTGAGATAGAAATAATATGTTGGAGTCAAACTTGCAATTTTATAGATATTGAACTGATTACATATTACAAGTTTTGAAGAGTAAAAGATGCAAAGTAAAAGATTACAAGATTTTTAAGATAAAGAAATCTAGTCTAAACTAGTCTTCTTTCTTCTTTTCTTCTTCAGCTTCCTTGTCTTCTTTTTCAGACTCTTCATCAGATAACTTAGAAGTCTCAGCTTCCAAGTTTTCAAAGAATCTTTTCTTCAACAGCTCTAACTTTCTTTTCTTGACATCTGGATCAAGCTGTTCTTCAGCTGAATCTTTGGCAGCAGCTATTTCCTTATCAGATTTGGCTTTTGCTTCAGATCCTTCAAGTTCAGCTTGCTCTTCTTCTGTAATTTTCTCATCTGTTGGTCTGCTTGATTCTCCCATATCTCTTTCAGTCTCACCAGCAGATTCTTCTAACACTTCAGTTTCTTCAGCATCTTGATTTCCTTCTTCCCTTTGGAAATCAACCCTTTGCTGTCCAAATATCCTTTCTTCCCCCTTTTTGTCATCATCAGCAGGGACAGGTGGATATTGTGGCACAACTGGTGTGATTAGAAGTGAATCACAGAGAAGCTTGATGTTCTCTTCCATAGCATTAATCTGAGCTTGTTGTTTAAGTTGATTGGCCTTAACAGATTTGACTTCCTTGAGCAAGTCTTCTCCTTGATCACCCAATTGTATTTGAGTTCCCAAAATCCAATTAGATGAAGCAGTGAAGTCTTTCATCATGTTGCCCATGACTTCATCTTCTGCTTGGAGAGCCAATTCAACAGTTTGTTCTATCTGCTTCCAACCTTCAGTAGTGCTCTGAGTCCTTCTTCTAAGTATATCCATATCTTGGCAGATGGATTTAACATTGTGAGCAGTGTTTTCTATTATATCAGATGGGACTGCAGCAGCTTTCTGATCTGGTTGTTTAACAGCAGCTATTACTTCTGCAGCTAATTCTTTCTTCATATCCTTCAGAGAATTGGTGATCATTTGTTGGATGGAGTCCAACAGATTTGTCTGAACACCATGAGAGGTTGAAGGCATATCTGAAGTAGCAGCAGGTGTATCTTTCATGAGTTGCTCTGTTAGCTGAGTTGTCAATGCAAGAGATTGATCTGCTGATTCACCAGCGAGGCTTGGAGTGCTGTCCTTCTCCTTAGCTTGATCATCTCCCTCAGCAGCAACTTCTTTATCTTTGTTCTGATCTGCTGGAATTTCTTCTTCCTTCTTTGAATCATCAGCAGCATCAGACTTATCACCCTGTGCAGTGTTCTGATCAGATGGGTCTGAAGTACCCTCTTTTTGCTTTGGTTGATCAGAAAGCTTTTCTTTTTCCTTAACAGCAGGGGCTATAATCTTCTTGACAGTCTCAACTGTCCTCATCAATCCTTCATTGTCCACAGCTGACCTGTTAGAAATCCAAGTAAAATTATCAAGAGGAATAAAAGTAGATGAAGGTTCCTCAGGCAGCTCCTCATAAGGTTTGATGTTTGGACCATAGACAATGTGTTTGATGTTTGGAAGTGGGACTAGTGAGCTTGGTTGTCCACTCAACTTCCTTGATTTCTTTGCCCAAAGCTCCATTGCTTGAGCAATAGCCAACTTTATAGATCTTTCTTTCAGGTCTACTGAATCATCATAGTCCTCAGCAATGGACTCAAAGATCTTCTTGGCTTCAGCTTTAACTAAGTGACTTATTCTCATTCTCAACCTGTCCAGAAAGAATTCTGAATCAAGTGCTTGAATGAGAGAACCCGTCTCAAGCCACTTCAGTACCCATGCTTCTTCAGCAGCAAAGGCTTTCCATTTGGTCATTTCAGCTGGACTCTTTGTCAGTCTGAATTCCCTCCACCTGTTGTATCTGATCTTCTCATTTGTGAATTGTGTCAGGCGGTTGACCATTTCATTCTCAGCATCAAGCCTTTTTAAGAATTCTTCAAAGATAGCAGGATCTTCCCTGACAATCTCCAAAGACAGTCTAATCTCTTCTCTCCTCTTTGGCTTTGTCTTAGGTGCAGGCATAGCTGGTATTGGTTTGTTAGGATCCCTTGGTTCACCAATAGCTATCCCACCAGTATGCTGATGTCCGTGAGCATCCTTGGTGCTTGCTTCAATAGCAGCAGCCAACTCTGCTGCCTCAAGAGCATCCCTCTGCTCTTGGGTCATTTTGCTGGCTTCTTCCTCCAGCCTTTTTAGTTCTAGGCTCTTCAGCCTTTCCTCTTCTGCTTTCTCTGCAGCCTTCCTTAGCTTTTCAGCATCATCTTGTCTTTTCTTTTCTGCAGCAGTCAGATAAGTAGCAATTTTGCCAGTCCTTCTTCTCCTTGTTTCAGGACTCTCAATTGCTTGAAGAGGGATTGCAGCAACTGGAGTAGGATGCAACAAAGGTGCATCTCCTTCATGTGTTGTACTAATCTGCTGTGCTCCTTTAACTTCAGCAGATGGTACAGCAGATGAGTCTTCTGTTGATCCTCCAGCTTCAGAAACAACTTTAGCTTCAGCAGCAGCAACTTTAGCAGCTTCAACAGCAGGCTCTTTAATTTTCAATGGTCTTTCTGCTTCTGATGTTGTTTCTCTAACAGTTGCAACAGGTTCTTCAGAGAAAGTGACCTTTCTCTTAACCTTTGATTTTGCAATCTTTTTGACAATGGGGTTGGCAGTAGGAGGTCCCCTTGCCTCACTCTTTGTTCTCATCCTCTTCAACCTTTGAAGAGGAATTTCTTCCTCAGATTCTGTCCTTTCAGATGATGAACCTATCTCCATGTTCTCAACTTCAGCTGTGAAGTCATCTATCACCTTTTCAGGGACTTCATCTTCAGGTTGTGCTGAAACAGTCTCATCAACAGACTGTGCTGTTGGCTCAGCAGACTGACTAGTCTGACCTTCCTTCTTGCTCTTCTTAGAAGGGGTCTTTTTAGATTTTGCAGCAGCCTTCCTCTTTCGAGCAGCCACTAACTGTCTCACTGGTTCATAGAGTTTGAACTCTTTGCTACCATGGGTTTGCTTTCCACCTCCCATAGGGCATTGTAGGGATGCAAACAAATTGCTCAATAAAATGGCATGTGAATGCCTTTTGTCACTCAGCAGCTCATACACATGATCAGCTCAGTTAACCTTAAACCCATAATAGATACACACCATTGTGTAGTATCTTTTCCTTGGCAATCCATCCAAAGAACCTGTAGCACAATCCAGAACCTTTGCTACGATATCAACAAATCTCTGGTATTCATCCTTCAGCTGGGTCTTCATCAAAGTCCCAGTCATCTGTTCTCCTTTCTTAGCACAAACTGCCCAGAACTCCTCTTCCTTTTCTGACCCTAACGAGGTCACATCTCCTCCCTTGTTTGTTAGTTTATAGATCTCACTGAGAACAGCAGCCGAGATCGCAATCTTCTTTCCACCTATTTCAGCAGACATGATCGTGTCATTCTTAGAGAATTTCCTGGTTGTATAGAAGTGCTCAACATCTTCTAAGTAGACCCTTTCTTCGTGAGCCTCTAAAACAGGAACTAACGAAGCTTCCTTAATCTTTTCCAGTAACGAGCGCATCAGATCAGTGCCCGAGAAATGGAATTTGCTGTAGTTGAAGTACCTTCCTTCGATAATCTTCTCCATTTCTGAAATTTTGAGAGTAGAATTCTACAAAGATGCAGTTAGCTTTTTCGCAACAGAAGGGTTTGAGAGTTAGAGAGTTTTGAGAGTATTTGGATGCGTAAGACGACTGTACTGTTTAGATCGGATTTTATAGGTTTCCTTTTGATTAGGTTTCCGTGATTTATCAGAACCGTTGATCTAATCTGACAGTTTTTAATCGTGTGGACAGGAGAGACGGATTTCAATTTTATTATTTTATTGTCAGATGGGCGGGAAACTCTATCGACACTAATCTGTTACTTATAAAAGCGCGTTTCTAAAGATACGTTTTATGACCATGCTTATATAAGTTATCAGATGAGTAGAGTTTAACTTATCTGACAGACGAGTGATCTGTTATCTGATATTACTAGAGAATGCCAATAGCTAGTAATCTTCCTCTGCTGTTTGTCAATCCAGCAAGATAAAATAATCTTCAATCTTCAAGAATTAAGAACACGTCTTCTTGATAATCTTAACTTCAACTAACTGTTATTAACAGATTTCATCTTTTAGAGCAGAAGTACCGCTAGTCTTACACGTTCCCCCTGTCTTTAAGAAGTCATGAGTTAACTAGTCTGTTGAAGGTTAATCCTTGAATAAAATAACTGATGACTAAGCTGTTGAACTCCAGTCTTCTGATGAGTTCCCCCTCAGCTTATGCATCCAAATTAAGTAATCCTAACTCAGCTCTTAGAGTTGAGAACCTTGCTTCACTTAGAGGTTTGGTGAAGATATCAGCAATCTGATTATCAGTATGAACATACTCAATCAAAACATTGCCTTTTTCCACATGATCTCTAATGAAATGATGTTTGATCTCAATATGCTTAGTCCTTGAATGACTTGTAGTGTTCTGAGTAAGTGAAATTGCACTTGTATTGTCACAGTAGATTGGAATTCCACTGATCTTGATGTTGTAGTCTTCTAGTTGATGCTTCAACCAAAGTATCTGTGCACAGCAAGCTCCAGCAGCTATATATTCAGCTTCAGCAGTAGATATAGAGACTGAGGTTTGCTTCTTACTCATCCATGAGATCAGACGACTACCTAAGAACTGACAGGCACCTGTTGTGCTCTTTCTGTCAATCTTGCAGCCAGCAAGATCTGAATCTGAATAACCAATAAGCTCAAATCCAGATTCTCTAGGATACCACAATCCCAATTCTTGAGTGCCTTTAACATATTTCAATATCCTCTTGGCAGCTAAGAGATGAGATTCTTTGGGGTTTGATTGAAATCTTGCACAGACTCCAACTGAGTACATTATGTCAGGTCTGCTTGCTGTTAGATACAACAATGAACCAATAATGCCTCTATATTTGGTAATGTCTACTGATTTGCCATCTTCATCTTTGTCCAAACGAAGACTTGTAGACATAGGAATTGTAGCAGTAGAGCTAGTTTCCATACCAAATTTCTTGAACAGATCTCTTGTGTACTTTGCTTGGCTGATGAATACTCCATCAGGCAACTGTCTAACTTGCAATCCAAGAAAGTAATTAAGTTCACCCATCATGCTCATTTCAAACTTATTCTGCATCAGCTTGGAGAACTTATCACACATCTGTTGGTTAGTTGAACCAAAAATAATATCGTCCACATATATTTGCACAAGTAATTTATGATTTTCCCATTCAATTGTGAACAAGGTTTTATCTACCTTACCTTTACGAAATCCTTTAATTAAAAGAAAATCAGATAGGGTGTCATACCATGCTCTTGGAGCCTGTTTCAGTCCATAAAGGGCTTTCTTCAGACGATATACTTTATCCTCTTCTTGATAGACTTCAAATCCAGGAGGTTGTTCAACATACACTTCTTCTTGCAATTCTCCATTGAGAAAAGCAGACTTCACATCCATCTGATAGACAGTGAAGTTCTTGTAAGCAGCATAGGCAAGAAACAGTCTGATTGCTTCAAGTCTTGCTACTGGTGCAAAAGTTTCATCAAAGTCAATTCCTTCTTCTTGACAATATCCTTTGGCCACTAGTCTTGCTTTGTTTCTGGTGACAACACCATCTTCATTCATCTTATTTCTGAATACCCACTTAGTGCCAATTACTCTTTGATGACTTGGTCTAGGAACTAAGTACCAGACTTCATTCCTTTCAAATTGATTCAACTCTTCTTGCATAGCTTCTATCCAGAAGGAATCATTGAGAGCTTCTTCAATTTGTTTAGGCTCTATTTGAGATAGAAATGTGACAAACATAGCATCTTGTGCAGCAGCTCTTCTTGTTTTCACTCTATCTAAATGATCACCAATTACTAACTCAGGAGGGTGATTCTTAAGCCATCTGAGATCAGGTTGTAGATCAGGATGTTGTCCTCTGTCTTGATCTTGCAACACTACTGTTGGAGTTCCAGTAGTAGTCTGTTGAACATTTGTAGTCTGTTGAACAGTCTCTGGTCTGTCAGCTGTTTGCAACTCGTCTGTTAGACAATCAGCACTGTGATTTTGAACAGCACTTGAGTTAGCAGCTGAACTTAGATTAGGTAGTATGATGGGAACATATTCTTCATTTCTTCCAATGTCTAACTTCTGTAAATCAGCAGACAGATCTTGATTAACACTTTGATTCTTTTCAGAAGATTGACTTGGCTCATCAAATACTACATGGATAGATTCTTCTATTATTAATGTTCTTTTGTTAAAAACTATGTAAGCTTTACTAACAGTAGAGTATCCTACAAAAACAGCTTCATCAGCCTTTTCTGCAAATGCAGTAAGGTGATTTTTCCCATTATTCAATACAAAACATTTACAACCAAAAATCTTAAAGTAATGAATGTTTGGTTTTCTGTTGTTCCAAACTTCATATGGAGTCTTGTTCTGATTTTTGTTGATCATACATCTGTTCTGGGTAAAGCATGCTGTATTTGTTGCTTCTGCCCAAAATCTTTGTGGCAGTTTAGCTTCAGCTATCATGGTTCTGACAGCTTCTTTTAGTGTTCTGTTTCTCCTTTCAGCAACACCATTCTGTTGAGGGGTTCTTGCAGCAGAATACTCATGATGTATTCCTTTGATATTACAATACTCTTCAACAGTAGAGTTTGTAAACTCTGTCCCTCTATCTGATCTGATCTTCAATATTTTGATACTTTTCTCATTCTGGATCAGTTCCATCAGATTGGTAAGATGTTCCTTGGTTTCACTTTTCTTCTTCATGAAAATCACCCAAGTATATCTTGAATAATCATCCACCACAGCTAGGCAGTATTTCTTTCCACCATTGCTGACTGGATCAATGGGTCCAAATAAGTCCATATGCAGTAGCTCCAATATTCTTCCAGAAGATTGGTGCTTCTTTTCTTTGAATGATGACTTGATTTGTTTACCCTTCTGACATGCATCACAGAGCTTGTCTTTGCTCATGACTGCTTTTGGAATCCCTTCTACCAAATCATTCTTGATTAATCTGTTTATGGTCTTGAAGTTTAAATGATTCATTCTCTTGTGCCATAGCCAACTGACTTCACTTGGTGCAGATGCCACCAAACAAACACTTGAATTCTTGTCAACAGAATTCCAGTCAACTATGTAGATATTTCCCTGTCGTCTTCCAGATAAAATAACCTTCTTTGTACCAATTTGTTCAACATAGCACTTATCTGTTGAGAAGATGACTGAATATCCCTTGTCACAAAATTGACTTATGCTCAGCAGATTATACTTTAGGCCTTTAACATATGAGACGTCAGATATCTCTATGTTTCCCTTGATTAGTCTTCCTTTAGCTTTAATCTTGCCTTCTTTGCTGTCTCCAAAAGTGACTTTTGGACCATCCACAGCAACTGCATCAGTCAACTCATGTATGTTTCCACACATGTGCCTTGAACATCCACTGTCCAAGTACCAAATCTTCTCTACTTTACTCCTACTCCTAATCCTAACCTACAAAACAAAAATAAAATTGTTTTAGGTACCCTTATTGAGAGGGTCCTGAAGGATTAGTTTCACCTTTGACAACCCAAAATGTTGATGTCTTAGGCTTCTTAGGTTTCTGAGTTTTAGGAGCATGAACAGTTTCATTTTTATCATAGTTATCAGATAAGTCATGTTGATGATCAGTATGATATGAATAATGTTCATAAGCAGGGTAGGGTGCATGATAAGCAGGGTATGCATGCATTGGATGAGCAGGGTAAGGTGCATAGTAACTAGGAAATTGAGGTGCATGATACATAGGATGATATGCAGTAGGTTGCACATAATATGACTCATTTCCATACCAAGCATTTTGATTTTTCTTGTTTTTATGCTTCTTTGGTTTACTAGATGTTTGCTCATTTGATTTTGACTTAGTTTTACCACTAGTCTGATTGACTTTAGCTTTATCAGCAGACTTCTTAGGACTCTGCTGTTTGGTCTTACTAGTCTGATTTCCTACACTAGGCTCTTTGCTCTTTTTAGCCTTAGGAGATTTCTTCTCCTTTACCACTTTCTCAGATGAGGCAGGTTTAGAAGTTTGAACATACAGAATGACCTTACTATTGTCAGCTGATATGAATTTCTCAGTATGATTCAATTCTAATTTTTCCTTTTCTAAAGGTGTCTCCTGTTTACTAGATGTATGCATGGATGCAACAGTTGACTTATCATGAGACTCAATAATTTTCTCAAGTTCCATGATTTTGATAGAAATAGTGTCCTGCAAGCCAGCTGTATGGCTAGCATTAATTGTAATTAATGAGGAACTATTCAATTTAGATTAATAAATGCACTTTTATTAAATGGTCAACTTTATCTTATGTAATATTTGTCTACGCATAAGGATAGAAGTCCTTAGATCACAGGGCTATGGGACAACCCGTGGACTGATCTCTAAGGCCGTGATCTAGAATATATTCAAGAGTCGTAGAATCCAATTGAGATAGGACATCGTTGGATTCGGTTAGACTCTCACTATTGTGTATACTCCGATGAACTGGAGGACGCTGGGGTCCACGAGCGTGACTGGGATAGTCGATACACATAAGTGGGTGGCTTGCTGGGATGGCAAGCGCACTGAATACCCCAATTAGGAAATAACTCACCATGGAAGCGGTAGTCGCATATCGGGGTTGAAGTTATTCCAATTTACGATAGTATACGAGGAACGATCCCTAACTACTTGAGATGATAGGGTTTATCTGGTACGAGAACGTCTATACTTTGATATGAGTTCCGACTGACTGGGGATCACCAGAAAGTCTCTGTGGACTCATGTTGGGTATAGAGGAACTCGTATGCAGATTCATATCATCAACAAAGGATCCATTGACTCGACTTGATAGGTCGAGAAATTCTCCTATGGATTTCTGTGAGAAATTAATTCTGATAAAATCCTTGGCCAAGGTAACTGACGACTTTATGTAAGTAGCTCATAAAGAACAAGTCAGAAAGAATTTATTTCGAGATCAGAGAACATAAGGTCAAGACAAAAGATAAGGGAATCCGATGAAAGACCATACCCTTAAGTCTCGACTGGGAGATTGATCGATGGAGAGATTGTGTCGTATATGGAAATTGTAAATGATAAAAGGTTCACTGAATTAATTCACCAGTGATTGGGCTCCATGGGCTTGTGACTGGACATCGACCGTGGAGTGTGGGAGAATTCCCAAATTAGCAGGGGTGCTAATTTTGGAATGATTAATCGACAGAGTGTTCGATTAATTTAGAGCATTAATTGCTCAAGTAATTAAATAATATTTAATTACAACCCACGGCCAATTATGTGGTGAACCTACGGGGGCATACACAATACACAAGTAGCGAAAGCGAGGAAACAGGAACGAACCAGTCGACTGGGTCGACTGGGTCAAAATCGACTGGGTCGATTAAATGGGTGGGTCGACTGGGTCGACCCATATGGAACAAAATTGGATCCAATTGGAATTGGATCAAGATTATAAATTAAATTGGAATTTAATTTATGAGTAAATTAATTAATTAGGATTTAATTAATTAATGGAATAATTAATTAATTGGACTTGGAGTTTAATTAATTAATTGGGAGATGATTTAATTAATTGGGCTATTTAATTGGGAGATTAAATAAAGCCCTGAAAGATTAATTAAAGTGGGCCATGAATTAATTAGAAAACTTAGTCTTCTAATTGAATAGGGCCATGGCCCATGTAGGAGAGAGAAGACCTAGTCCTAATAGGACTAGGATAGAAAGAAAACTATAAATAGCTTTCTTCTAGTTAATTTTCACACAACTCCTTAAGCAAAAATTGAGCAAAGCAAAAATCTCTCTCCCTCTCCCTACCTGGATCGGCCGAACCCTGCTTCCACTTTGGAAGAATTTTTCGTGTTCGATCTTTGTTCCAAAATCGTTCTTAAAGTCCTGAATTAATATAGCCTATGTTCTAGTCGATTAGGTTATATTATTTTCGTGATATTGTGGTGTATCAACTCGTAGAGGCGCAACACGTGGGGCGCTGTACAAAAAGCTTGGATCGATTTTCTGTGAGAGAATTCAGAGTTCATCTAGCCAACTTGGATTTGCAAGGAGACAGGTATAAACGAGAAAACTTATACTGTCATTGATTTATATTCATATATATACAACTAGAGAATATCCTGGCAAGATTCTTTAAGAGGCCCTAGAAATTTTTTATATTCCGCTGTGCCTAGGGCTGTTTTTCTTACCGAATCCCAACAGTGGTATCAGAGCCAACTCTAGGCTTTGTATATATATGAATTTGCGAATTCTGTGTTTATTAAATCATATGTTTGATTTATGTGGCTAGTTCTATAACTTTGCATGTTTTAGGACTTTATTGTTAACTTAGAGTTAATGGGTAATTTTAGATTCGTAATTTTATCATGTTATTTTAATTTTGGATTATGATTTAATTGGGACTGTTTTTAAATTAAATCAAAAGTAATCAAAACAAAAAAAAAATTTTTTTTGAAATTGTGTTCGACCGCGGTGGCACGCGGCGGTGCGCAGCAGCGCACCGCGGCTGGGCGGCCACCGCACGCTGCCGCACGCGGCAGCACGCACACAGCGCGCTGGCTGCGCGTGCCGCGCACGGCAGCTGCCTACGGGCAGTCTGCCGCGCGTTGGCTACGCGCAGCAGCACGCTGCTGCGTGCTGTCACGCGCAGCAGCAGTCGCTGCGTGCGGCTCACGCGCGGCCTCCGTGGCCGCATGTGTGCTGCCACGTGGCGGCACCCTGTTCGTCACTCCGTGGCTGAATTTTGGTTGGATTCAATTTCTGCCTATTTTGGATGTCCTGAAAATCTTGGAGAATTTTAGAAGATTAGGAAACTTGGAGTTTTTGGATAAGGTAGTTATTCTGTTAGAATTAATCACTACCTTAATTAAACTAATCTAATCAAAATAGGATTATCTTGAGAATCTTGGAGATTTAGGAATATTGGGAAACTTAGAGTTTTGGATAAGGTAAGAATCTTAGAGATTTAGATTACCTTAATTAACCAATCTTAATCAAGATAGGATTTGTAGATTACTTGGAGCTCAAGTAAGAGCTAATTAATCTTAGAGGTTAATTGTTAATTCAAAATTAATTAACTTGGATGAATTTTATGAATTAAAATTAAAGGAGCCAGTAAATTTACATTTTTGCCCTTATGTGAATTTATGCATGTTCTTGAGTGAATATGTGGATTGGTCGATTTTGCCCTTAAGCCCTGTGTAGTTTTGGTTTATTTATTTTATGGGTTGTAATTAAATGGGCCTGATTGGTGCCCTTGCTTGCGCAAACAAATGTAATAGAATAGGACCATTTAAATTATGTAAGCTAGGCTTAGATTAGGCTTGGAGCCGAGAAGACCTCATGAAGACTTGGAGATCCACATGGAGGCCCATTTACCTTGGAGGACATGGAGGCCCAATTCATTACATGGAGGCCCAATCGAGCTGGATATTACAAGAAGGCCCATGATGTATGGGTTTAAAAATTGTAATAGTTAGGACATTTAATTTTCACCCTAGACTGACCAATTGATTCATCACGTGGCTCGTGATGGATCGCATAGGATGGGCAATCGACCAATCATATCTTGCTGGGTGATGAATGTTTACTTTTTCGCACATTATTCTTTGATGTATGAGATGCATGCTTAGGATAGAAAACGTAAACAAGATAAGAATAATCTGATGAGACCTCGCACACTTAGAAACCTCCAATTGAACTTAAAATTCAATTAGAATATTAAATCGAATAACGGGCGCATATGAATAGTGTCTATGGTCCGAGCCTATCCAATTACTAGGTCTTAGGCATGTTGTACGAATATATCTCGATGTCTCACGAGTCGTGGGTCGAGCTATAGGAAGATAATATGTCTATTGCCTCGATGCACGAGTTAAGTGCCAAGGAAGGGGATAGCGAGGTTTTAGGCGCTGTCTCACGAGTCGTGGGGCGTCTAGGATTGAACTATTTCTCTTCACGAGTATTGGACATGATTTAACGCTAGTAAATATGGATGTCTCACGAGTCGTGGGTCCATATCGAAAAACGAGGCTAAATGAACTTAAGGGTTAGCTGCGATGGTTAACCGTTGACATAGTCGACCACCAAGTGGATCAAATAGTATGGCCAACGAGTCGTGGGTACTAGGAGATTGCATTTGGGCCTTAAGCCCACTAGGATATTTTAAATTCCCGAAACTTATGTGGGGGCATAAGATTTTGATTAAAATAGTGGGAGTAATTTGCAAATGAAATCCATGTTTGTGAATTGTGCATTTTAAATTAATCTATCGCGTATTTATTTCTTCTATCGTCATTTTATAGATATGATGTCAAAAGAGCTTAGAGCACTTAGAGATTTGTCCATCTCATCACTTGAACGTAATATTTTAACTGGACCCAACTTGCATTTCTGGACGCATCATTTGAATGGACTATTTGAAGCTGAAAACATATCTTATGTTTTGTCTGTGCCACCACCCATTACTATTTCACATGACGTTCCTGATGAGCTCCGTAAAAACATCACCAAGTGGAAAATGGATGATGGCTTAGCTCGTGAATACATGTTGGAATATATGTCACTTGATCTGCGTTTGCAACATGAGCATATGGCATCCGCAAAAGAGGTTCTCTCGAATCTCAAATTCCTTTATGGGATTAGAGATGGTCGTCGCAGATTCGCGATCACGAGGGAACTCTTGCAAGCAAGAAAGAGAAGGGAAACTCCTGTCGGAATCCACGTACACAAGATGATTCGACTTCTATCTGAACTCGATGATATGGGTGTCGTGATGGACAATGATTTCCGAGTGGATATTATTCTACAATCTCTTCCTAGATCATATGACCGATTTATCGCGGACTTGAATCTCCAGAGGCGAGAGATCACTGTGCATGTCCTGCGACAAATGCTCGAGGAACACGAAGCTTCTTTTGGAAAGAAAGCAAGGGTTGGCGAAAGGACTGGGCGGCGTTCAAAACCAAAGCAAATGGAAACCAGAGCTCCTTACTGCACAAGGTCAAGGGAAAGGATTAAATTCGAACCTATGGAGAGTTCGAACAGGTATATTCCTTGTTGAAGTTAATTTTACAATTAACTGTGCATTTTTGGTGTTAGACACTGACTGGAGTTCTCATCCTTGTAGGTGATGGGAGCATTAAGGAAACTGGAGCCTGAGGATTGGATCCTTGAATAAAGGCAATGGAGCTGGAGCTGCTACCAAGGCCGTAGGCAAAAGTAGATTTAGGTGGTTTGATAAAGTCATTAGGAAAACTTTCATTTATGTACCTAGTTTTTAATGAAAAACCTTTTTATTCAAGTTATTGAATAATGTTGATTTTAAATAAAAGCTCCTGTTTTTGTTTTTCATTTGGTACATTAAATTATTGACTTTACATTATGAAACCACCTAAGTTAGTCATGCACTTACAACAAAACAAAAGGAAACAAGATAATGAAATATCTGCCCAATTATGGCACGCTAGACTTGGACATATATCTAAGTCAAGGATTCAAAAGTTAGCATCATCTGGCGCGATTGAAATCAATCACATTGATGAAATGCCAACGTGTGAACCGTGTTTAAAGGGTAAAATGGCTAAGTTGCCGTTTAAGGGAAACCCTGAGCGAGCCAAGCAAACATTGGACTTAATACATACTGACGTATGTGGACCACTAAGAAAAAGCGCCCGAGGTGGCTATGACTACTTCATCACTTTCACTGACGACTTTAGTCGTTATGGATATGTGTTCTTGTTGAAACACAAGTCTGAAGCCTTTGAGCGATTCAAAGAATTCAAGATGGAAGTAGAGTATCAACTTGGTCATACGATAAAGGCTCTTCGTTCTGACCGAGGTGGAGAATTTCTTAGTAACGAATTTCTGAATTATCTTGTAGAGCATGGAATATTATCGCAGTGGACTCCTCCTGCAACACCGCAGTTAAATGGAGTAGCAGAGAGAAGGAATCGAACATTGATGGACATGGTTCGATCCATGATGAGTGCCACTGACTTACCTCTTTCATTTTGGGGACATGCCCTCCTCACGGCAACGAAGATACTGAATATGGTACCTTCGAAATCCGTAGAAAAGACACCATACGAACTATGGTTTGGCAAGGCACCTTCATACGCATTCATGCGCATATGGGGATCTCCCGCTTATGTTAAAAAGCTAGTGGGAGATAAATTGGAGACGAAATCCACTTTGTGCAAATTCGTGGGGTATCCAGAAAACTCAATAGGATACGAGTTCTACGATCCTACAAGACAAACAACGTTTGTCTCGAGGAACGCTCACTTCTTGGAGAAGGATTTCTTGGTGGACAAGAAAGAAAATAACGTAGAACTAGATGAGGTCACTGAAGCTGAAAAGACCTTAGAGGTCGATCAAGCTGACCCGTCACCACAGGCAGTGGGAGAACAGGAGCATTAAAATGCACCAGAAAGTACACCGATACTTCGTAGGTCAGAAAGACAACGTAGAGAACCCGAGAGGTACTACGGTCTGCTGCATGAGACTGGACAGTCTCTAACCGACCCAAGGACTTACGAAGAGGCTATGCTAGACATAGACTCGGGAAAGTGGCGCGAAGCCATGGAATCCGAACTGGACTCCATGCACTCAAACAAGGTCTGGGCCTTGGTAGATCCACCAGTGGGAGTGGCTCCCGTGGGTTGCAAGTGGATCTATAAGCGAAAGCTTGGAGTGAACGGAGAGGTGATTACCTACAAGGCGCGACTAGTGGCAAAAGGATACACTCAAAGACCAGGTATCGACTTTGAGGAGACCTTCTCGCCCGTCGCAATGCCCAAATCCATTCGGATCTTGCTGGCCATAGCTGCGTGGTATAACTACGAGATATGGCAGATGGATGTAAAGACTGCCTTTCTCAATGGAGACATTGATAAGGAGATCTACATGGAGCAACCAAAAGGATATGCATCCAAAGGAGATGAACACAAGGTGTGCAAACTCCAGAGGTCCATTTATGGACTGAAGCAAGCTTCCCGAAGTTGGAACATTCGTTTTGATGAGACAATCCAAACTTTTGGATTCATCAAAAACATGTTCGAACCTTGCGTGTACAAGAAGATCAGTGGGAGTACAGTTGAATTTTTGGTGCTTTACGTTGACGACATTCTTCTCATTGGAAACAATGTAAAAGCATTGTCTGAAACTAAAGCATGGTTGTCTACACAATTCTCAATGAAGGATATGGGAGAAGCATCCTTTGTACTAGGTATAAGGATCTACCGAGATAGATCAAAAGGACTGCTGGGCCTCTCCCAATCCCAGTACATAGACAAAATCTTGAAAAGATTTAGTATGGAAGAATCCAAGAGAGGATTGCTTCCAATGAGACATGGAATTGCACTCTCCAAGTCTATGGCCCCAAAGACGCCAGAGGAGAGAAGCAATATGTCTCGAATACCGTATGCATCCGCGATAGGAAGCATAATGTATGGTATGCTGTGTACGAGACCAGACGTAGCGTACGCTCTAAGCGTTACAAGTCGCTACCAGTCTGATCCAGGTGAGCAGCACTGGATAGCCGTAAAGGCAATTCTGAAGTACCTGAGAAGGACTAAGGAACTGTTCTTGGTATACGGTGGAGGAGAATTGAAATTGGAAGGCTATACAGACTCAAGCTTCCAATGTGATGTAGACGACTTCAAGTCGACATCAGGATATGTTTTCTGTCTCAATGGTGGTGCGGTTAGCTGGAAGAGCTCCAAGCAGGAAACAACCGCGGATTCAACCACTGAAGCAGAATACATTGCCGCGAGTGACGCAGCAAAGGAAGGTGTTTGGATGAGAAACTTCATCCAGGAACTGGATGTGATACCTAGCATTGCTGAGCCCATTACTATCTTCTGCGATAATAATGGGGCAATAGCGCAAGCAAAGGAGCCGAGATCTCATCAGAAATCCAAGCACGTACAGAGACGATACCATGTGATAAGAGATATCATTGGTAGAGGAGACATTAAGATGGAACGTGTCGACTCGGAAGATAATACGGCGGACCCGCTAACGAAGCCTCTGCCTCAAAAGGCATTTGAGAAACATCTGCATAAGATGGGACTCAAGAACATAAAAGACTGGCTTTAGGACAAGTGGGAGATTGATAGAAATAGTGTCCTGCAAGCCAGCTGTATGGCTAGCATTAATTGTAATTAATGAGGAACTATTCAATTTAGATTAATAAATGCACTTTTATTAAATGGTCAACTTTATCTTATGTAATATTTGTCTACGCATAAGGATAGAAGTCCTTAGATCACAGGGCTATGGGACAACCCGTGGACTGATCTCTAAGGCCGTGATCTAGAATATATTCAAGAGTCGTAGAATCCAATTGAGATAGGACATCGTTGGATTCGGTTAGACTCTCACTATTGTGTATACTCCGATGAACTGGAGGACGCTGGGGTCCACGAGCGTGACTGGGATAGTCGATACACATAAGTGGGTGGCTTGCTGGGATGGCAAGCGCACTGAATACCCCAATTAGGAAATAACTCACCATGGAAGCGGTAGTCGCATATCGGGGTTGAAGTTATTCCAATTTACGATAGTATACGAGGAACGATCCCTAACTACTTGAGATGATAGGGTTTATCTGGTACGAGAACGTCTATACTTTGATATGAGTTCCGACTGACTGGGGATCACCAGAAAGTCTCTGTGGACTCATGTTGGGTATAGAGGAACTCGTATGCAGATTCATATCATCAACAAAGGATCCATTGACTCGACTTGATAGGTCGAGAAATTCTCCTATGGATTTCTGTGAGAAATTAATTCTGATAAAATCCTTGGCCAAGGTAACTGACGACTTTATGTAAGTAGCTCATAAAGAACAAGTCAGAAAGAATTTATTTCGAGATCAGAGAACATAAGGTCAAGACAAAAGATAAGGGAATCCGATGAAAGACCATACCCTTAAGTCTCGACTGGGAGATTGATCGATGGAGAGATTGTGTCGTATATGGAAATTGTAAATGATAAAAGGTTCACTGAATTAATTCACCAGTGATTGGGCTCCATGGGCTTGTGACTGGACATCGACCGTGGAGTGTGGGAGAATTCCCAAATTAGCAGGGGTGCTAATTTTGGAATGATTAATCGACAGAGTGTTCGATTAATTTAGAGCATTAATTGCTCAAGTAATTAAATAATATTTAATTACAACCCACGGCCAATTATGTGGTGAACCTACGGGGGCATACACAATACACAAGTAGCGAAAGCGAGGAAACAGGAACGAACCAGTCGACTGGGTCGACTGGGTCAAAATCGACTGGGTCGATTAAATGGGTGGGTCGACTGGGTCGACCCATATGGAACAAAATTGGATCCAATTGGAATTGGATCAAGATTATAAATTAAATTGGAATTTAATTTATGAGTAAATTAATTAATTAGGATTTAATTAATTAATGGAATAATTAATTAATTGGACTTGGAGTTTAATTAATTAATTGGGAGATGATTTAATTAATTGGGCTATTTAATTGGGAGATTAAATAAAGCCCTGAAAGATTAATTAAAGTGGGCCATGAATTAATTAGAAAACTTAGTCTTCTAATTGAATAGGGCCATGGCCCATGTAGGAGAGAGAAGACCTAGTCCTAATAGGACTAGGATAGAAAGAAAACTATAAATAGCTTTCTTCTAGTTAATTTTCACACAACTCCTTAAGCAAAAATTGAGCAAAGCAAAAATCTCTCTCCCTCTCCCTACCTGGATCGGCCGAACCCTGCTTCCACTTTGGAAGAATTTTTCGTGTTCGATCTTTGTTCCAAAATCGTTCTTAAAGTCCTGAATTAATATAGCCTATGTTCTAGTCGATTAGGTTATATTATTTTCGTGATATTGTGGTGTATCAACTCGTAGAGGCGCAGCACGTGGGGCGCTGTACAAAAAGCTTGGATCGATTTTCTGTGAGAGAATTCAGAGTTCATCTAGCCAACTTGGATTTGCAAGGAGACAGGTATAAACGAGAAAACTTATACTGTCATTGATTTATATTCATATATATACAACTAGAGAATATCCTGGCAAGATTCTTTAAGAGGCCCTAGAAATTTTTTATATTCCGCTGTGCCTAGGGCTGTTTTTCTTACCGAATCCCAACAGATTTTTCCTTTATAAACCTCACACTCAGCTTTCAGAGATTCATGCTTTTGCTCAAGCTGTTTATATTCAGCTGATTCCCTTGGCTTTTCAGCTAAGAGTTTCAGTGAACTATTTTGCTCTTTTAGCAGGATCATCTCTTCCTTAAGCTTTTTATATGCTTCAGCAATACCAGTATTGTTAAGCATCATTTGTTCAAATGAATTAAATAATTCATCATTAAGAGGAGTTACCTCATCCTCAGAGTCATCAGAGTCCTTTGCCATCAGGCACAGGAGAGCAGGTTTTTCTTCATCAGAAGATTCTTCATCAGACGAGTCTGAATCTGAATCAGATGAGTAGACAGCAGTCAGCTTTTCTGCTTCAGCCATCATTGCTTTTCCTCTCTGATGCTTTCTTTCTTTTCTCACTTTCTTCTCCTCCTCAGTGTACTTTTCTGCTTTTGGATATGGGCAGTCTTTGATGAAGTGTCCCAATTTCCTGCAGTTGTAACACATTAGTTTTGATTTATAATCATCTTTATCTTGAGAAGAAAAGTTAGGTTTAGAAGAAGAAGCATTGTTGTATTTGTTCTTCATTTTTCTTTTGTAGAACTTCTTGAAATTATTCATCAACAGTGCAACATCTCCAGCAGTGTACTCCTTCTTGTTGAGTAGAGTGGCTTCATCAGATGAGTCCACTTCAGCATTTCTTTGAGCTGGTCTTCTTTGGTTTTCAGCAGCAACCAGTGCAGCTGTGGGTCCTGAAGTTGAGGTTTCTTCAATTCCCATTCTTGGCAGTTTATACTCATAAGCCTTGAGTACGGAGAACAGCTCTGTAAGAGAAATCTTGCCCAGATCTCTTGATTCTTCCATTGCTGTCACCTTCATGTTGAACTTGGAAGGTAGAGCCTTTAGTACTCTGACAGTAATCTCTTTGTCAGTGAAGGTCTTTCCCAACTTTAAAACTTCATTCAGAGTCCTGGTGAATCTGGTATCCATCTGATCAATGGTTTCTCCAGACTTCATCTTGAAGTTGTCAAGTTTCTCCAATGCAACAGTGAGCTGATGCTCTTTAATAGCATCATTGCCTTCGCTCATATCTCTGACTTTGTCCCACATTTCCTTTGCAGTTTTGCAATGTTTGACCTTGTCAAACCGATCAT
The DNA here is from genome assembly GCA_038501285.1 of Penstemon eatonii. Taxonomy (NCBI): domain Eukaryota; kingdom Viridiplantae; phylum Streptophyta; class Magnoliopsida; order Lamiales; family Plantaginaceae; genus Penstemon; species Penstemon eatonii. Next base: position 48,546,856 of record CM076714.1, read on the forward strand.
TATCCAGGGCTTTAGTCATGATGAATCTCCCAACTTTATCTAGATTGTAAAGCTTGATTTCCTCTGGAGTCATCTCATGAAGGTCTTTCTCCACAACCGTATCTACTTCATTTATTTTTATGGTCTTTGTGAATCTGAATGGACCTTTAATGATACATGTGTACATGTTGTCATTGTAGGCTGCTAGAAAGATTTCCATTCTAATCTTCCAGTCTTCAAAAGACATACCAGCAATGTGGGGAACATGGCTGATACAGTCCATTTTTCAAAAAGTTTTGATTTTTCAAAAAGATGCTCTTTTGAAAAGTTTTTAAAAACCTTTGAAAAACACTTGGATCAAGCTCGTTGATCAGGCAGCTGATTCTAATGAACCACCTGCTCTGATACCACTTGTTGGTCCCAAGTGGTCAGATGAGGTCTAGAGGGGGGGGGGGTGAATAGACCTCTGAAAATTTTTTGAACTTAAAAACTTTTCAGTCTTCTGTCAGCAGACTAAGCTGATGAAGAACAGTAAGCAGACTAGTCTGATCGTGAACAAATCTTGAACAGACGACTGACCACTCTTCTTACAGTGACTTAGCTGTTTTTCACCAAAACAGTTTTCCAAGAGTATACTTGCAGCGGATTGTTTGAAAGTGTTTTTCACAAGTAGACTAAGTTCTAGAAAGATTTTATCCGCAGTTTAAAACTCCTTATAAAATCTTTTGATTGATTCACAGTGTTTAAAATGCAAACTTTAAAATATGCAAGAAAACTTTAAATGCAAGATAACACAAAGAATTTTTATAGTGGTTATATGGATAAAAATCCTTTAGTCCACTCTTCCAGATCACACAGATTCTGGGTTATACTATAATCACTTAGATTACAATATTTCTCCACTTACACCAAGACAACAAATGAAATGGCTGTAAGCTCACAATAGGAAATCACAAAGAAAACCTATCCTCTAAAGTAGAATCACTCACAAAGATGGATTCTCACTTCGCACAACACTCAGCTATTACAAAATCACTCAGATAATGTTTTTCTGATTTCTTCAACTGGGTTTCTGTCAACAGATGACTTCCACCAGACGAGTGAGCTGTTCGAGCTTTTGAGACTTAGAGAAATTCTGCTTCAAAATTTCGATCTCTGATTGTTGTTGTGTTGTTGCTCGATTGAAATTCAGCTCTATTTATACATGGAAATGAAAATATGACCGTTGAAGGCAAGTCACAAATCAAATCCATTCTTCAGCTCTTTTGAAACGGCTCTCTGCAGCAAACCGTACAGTGTACAGTACTTTTCTGTCCATTGCATTTAATGCTGCATTTAATGCACTCTGCTGATCCGAGGATATCTTCAATCATTTGCCATTACTACCCTTCTCTTCCAGCATTTATTACACCAAGTGCATTTATTACCGTTGGACTAATCTCTTGATCTCTTCCACTCTGCTGATCAAAACGACTCTGCTGATAGATACTCTGCTGATCAAATGCTGAACTAATCTGATTTGACTCGGCTGATGATCTACCCTTCTGTTCGCTATTTCAGCAAGAGATCACTAGTCTTCTGAGCTTTGAACTTTGAACTCTTCTGATGTCTTCTTTTACTTGTTCAAAATTCTACCAAGGGAACTAAGCTTTCCATACTTAGCTGATTATGATGTTTTGGAAATCATCAAAACCTTCCCTTAAAAACTGACTTCTTTCATCTTCATCTTCATCCAACATGAGTAAAACCGATTGGGTCGGTAAACACTCATCGATCTCCAATCTACGAGTAATGGGTTAAAACAAAAAAATTGGTAGAAAACATAAGTATAAAATGAGTAAAACTGATTGGGTCGGTAAAAAACTCATCGATCTCCAATCTATGAGTAATGGGTTAAAACCAAAAAAAATTGGTATACAACCTAAGTATAAAATGAGTAAAACCGATTGGGTCGGTAAAAACTCATCGATCTCCAAATTACGAGCTAAGGGGTTAAAACCAATAAATAGGTAAAAAAACCTAAGTATAAAATGAGTAAAACCGATTGGGTCGGTAAGCACTCATCGATCTCCAAATTACGAGCTAATGGGTTAAAACCAAAAAGTTGGTAAAAAACCTAAGTACAAAATGAGTAAAACCGATTAGGTCGGCAAACGCTCATAGATCTCGACTAGATCGATTGATATAATGGTCAATCACAATACTAAGTTACTCGCTAAAAAAAACAGAATCATATGCAAAGGATATGAAGAAAACCAAAAGTTTTATTAGATTCATCGTACACAAATACTTCTTTCGCTTTACAGGTTGTTACAATACAAAAAAATGGAAAAACCTATCCAATAGATGGGAGCTTTCACGACAATGTCCACGGAAACATCAATCTCCTCCCTAGTACCTCGACATTCTTCTTCAACCACCTAAGAAGCATGATGCTAAGGATGGTCGACTTCTTTGGTTCGATGGCCAGGCTCTGAAGATCGATTCTCTTTTTAATCAAAATAACCACTACAAGCCAGATATCTGGTAGCGGTCATTCGACCAAAGTGAGACCTGACAGCTTGTTGCAGTTGTTCGTCCAAAGCGAGATCCCACGCGGACCGTCGTAAAAGTTAAAATCTACCAGCACACCCCGACGAGGAAGCACTCCGGAAGTAACCTCCAAGAACGAGGATGCTAGGTAGACCTAAACCTTCCATGTGCCGATCAAATACCAAGGACCTCAAACCTTCGAAGACTAAGGCAGAGGTCCACATGGGACTTTTCAGTACTAGGTAGGGCATTAATGGGACTCGTCAGCACTAGGCATGATGAAGAACAGATAATCGTGACAAGACTGATCGCAATAATGTGCTTATCTAAAGATTATGGGGTCACTTGGCAAAATGAATTTAGAAGAAACTGAATTTTCCATCTTTGCAGTGTGGATGAAAATGGTAAATGAGTTGTTGCCTTTTATAGGGTTAACAAAGTTAATCCTACGGATAGAAAGTAATAAGATCAACGGAGGAAAACTTGACTTATCAACTTCCCGTATTTATGGCAAATAAGTTGGAACGGCCGCAGTTGAGGTCGATAACACCCCTCGACAATGGGTAACAAACAAGATCGGAATGATTAAATCATGTCAAGATCGATTCTCGATGATCAAACTGGTCGATTGAAAATATTTTATCAGTCTAAGGTGATATCCAAGTCAGATTGGAAAGAAACCCTTCAAGAAATAAAGAAAAACAACTTAAAGAACATGGTAATCCTACTCAAACTACGAGATCAATTATTATTACGGTACATTACAAGAAAAAGTGATGAAATTACAAAATAGTTGATCGTTTTGAAAGTCTATATCGAATGAATGAAATAGAATCCAACTTTCCTTTTGGGGTCCAAGAAATCTACCAGAGTATAAGGAGCAGCAGTTTTTCTCAATTAGACAGATGAGCTTGTCATTGCCTAATCTTCTGTTTGGATTCGATAAGATAAACAGCCCTAGGCACAGCGGAATATAAAAAAAAATTTAGGGCCTCTTAAGGAATCTTGCCAGGATACTACTCTAGGTGTATATATATAAATATTAATTAAAACGATAGTATAAGTTTACAAGTTATACCTATCTCCTTGCAAATCCAAGTTGGCAGTCAGCAAAAACGAACTCTGATTTCTGCTCCAGTAAAATCGATCCAAGCTCTGCACTAGCGCTCCACGTGTTGCGCCTCTACGAGTTGATACACCACAATATCACGAAAATAATATATCTTGATCGACTAGAACACAAGATATATTAAGATCTAGGAATTAGGAACGATTTGGAACAAGATCGAAAACGAAAAATTCTTCCAAAGGAAGAACAGGGTTCGGTCGACTTATGCTTGGGAGAGGGAGAGAAAATTTAGCTCTTGCTCAATTTTTGCTTATGGAGTTATGTGAAAAATAACTACAAGTAAGCTATTTATAGTTATCTCCCTAACCTAGTCCTATTAGAACTAGGACTTTTCTCTCCTACAATGGCCATGGCCCTCTTTAATTAGAAGACCAAATCTTCTAATTAATTCATGGCCCAGTTAATTAATTTGACCAGGCCTAATTTAATCTCCCAATTAAATAGCCCAATTAATTAACTTAATCTCCCATTTAATTAAATCAGACTCTAAGTCTATTTAATTTAAATCCTTTCTAATTAATTAAATCCAACTTAATTAATTAATTCACAAATTAAATTCCAATTTAATTTATGATCCTGATCCAATTCCAATTGAATCCCATTTTGTTCCAATTGGGTCGACCCAGTCGACCCACCCAATATAATCGACCCAGTCGATTATTCACCCAGTCGACCCAGTCGACTCGGTCGTTCTTATTTCCTCGCTTTCGCTTCATGTGTATTGTGTATGCCCCCGTAGGTTCACCACATAATTGGCCGTGGGTTATAATTAAACATTATTTAATTATTCGAGTAAGACTTACTCTAAATCAATCGAACACTCTGTCGATTGATCATTCCAAAATTAGCACCCCTGCCAATTTGGGAATTCTCCCACACTCCACGGTCGATGTCTTGCCACAAGCCCATGGAGCCCAATCACTGGTGAATTAATTCAGTGAACCTTTTATCATTTATAATTTCCATATACGACATAATCTCTCCATCGATCAATCTCCCAGTCGAGACTTAAGGGCATGGTCTTTCATCGGATTCCCTTTTCTTTTGTCTTGACCTTATGCATTCTGGTCTCGAAATAATTCTCTTTGACTTAACCTTTATGAGCTACTTACATAAAGCCGTCAGATACCTCGGCCGAGGATTTTACCAGAATTAATTTCTCACAGAAATCCATAGGAGAATTTCCCAACCTATCAAGTCGGGTCAATGGATCATTTGTTGATGATATGTATCTGCATACGAGTTCTTCTATACCCAATATGAGTCCACAGAGACTTTCTGGCGCTCTCCAGTCAGTCGGGACTCATATCAAAGCATAGACGTTCTCGCACCAGATAAACCCTATCATCTCAAGTAGTTAGGGATCGTTCCTCGTGTACTATTGTAAATTGGAATAACTTCAACCCCGATATGCGACTACCGCTTCCATGGTGAGTTATTTCTTGATTGGGGTATTCAGTGCGCTTGCCATCCCAGCAAGCCACCCACTTATGTGTATCGACTATCCTAGTCAAGCTCGTGGACCCCAGCGTTCTCCAGTTCATCGGAGTATACACAATAGTGAGAGTCTAACTGAATCCAATGATGTCCTATCTCGATTGGATTCTACGACTCTTGAATATATTCTAGATCACGGCCTTGGAGATCAGTCCACGGGTTGTCCCATAGCCCTGTGATCTAAGGACTTCTATCCTTATGCGTAGATAATTATTACATAAGATAAAGATGACCATATAATAATAAAATGCATTTATTAATCCAATTGAATGGTCCTTTCAATTAAATGCAGCCAAATAGTTGGCTTGCAGGACACTATTCTATCAATCTCCCACTTGTACTAAAGCCAACTTTTCATACTTCTGATTCCCATCTTAGACAGATGTTTTCGGATGCCTTTGAGGCAATGGCTTAGACAGCGGGTCCGTCGTATTATCCCTTGAGGTGACACGTTCCATCTTTATGTCTCCTCTACCAATGATATAACATATCAAATGGTATCATCTTAGTTCGTGCTTGAATTCTGATGAGATCTCGACTCCTTCGCTTGCGAGATAGCTTCATTATTATCACAGAAGATAGTAATGGCTCGACAATGCTAGGTATCACATCCAATTCCTGGATGAAGTTTTTCATCCAAACACCTTCCTTTGCTGCTTCACTCGCGGCAATGTATTCTGTCTCGGTGGTTGAACCTGCGGTAGTGTTTTGCTTGGAGCTCTTCCAGCTTACCGCACCACTATTGAGGCAGAACATGTATCCAGATGTCGACTTGAAGTCGTCTACATTACATTGGAAGCTAGAATCAGTATAGCCTTCCAATTTCAATTCTCTTCCACCGTATACCAAGAACAATTCCTTAGTCCTTCTCAGGTAATTCAGAATTGCCTTTACGGCTATCCAGTGCTGCTCACATGGATCAGACTGGTAGCAACTTGTAACGCTTAAAGCGTATGCTACGTCTGGTCTCGTACATAACATACCATTCATTATGCTTCCTATTGCGGATGCATATGGTACTCGAGACATATTGCTTCTCTCTTTAGGCGTCTTTGGGGCCATAGACTTAGAGAGTGCAATCCCATGTCTCATTGGAAGCAATCCTCTCTTAGATTCTTCCATATTAAATCTCTTCAAGATTTTATCTATGTACTGGGAATGGGAGAGGCCCAGCAGTCCTTTTGATCTATCTCGGTAGATCCTTATACCTAGTACAAATGATGCTTCTCCCAAATCCTTCATTGAGAATTGTGTAGATAACCATGCTTTAGTTTCGGACAACACTTTCACATTCCAATGAGAAGAATGTCATCAACGTAAAGCACCAAAAATTCAACTGTACTCCCATTGATCTTCTTGTACACGCAAGGTTCGAACACGTTTTTGATGAATCCAAAAGTTTGGATTGTTTCATCGAAACGGATGTTCCAACTTCGGGAAGCTTGCTACAGCCCATAAATGGACCTCTGGAGTTTGCACACCTTGTGCTCATCTCCTTTGGATGCATATCCTTTTCGTTGCTCCATGTAGATCTCCTTTTCAATGTCCCCATTGAGAAAGGCAGTCTTCACATCCATCTGCCATATCTCGTAGTTTATACCACGCAGCTATGGCCAGCAAGATTCGAATGGATTTAGGCATTGCGACGGGCGAGAAGGTCTCCTCAAAGTCGATGCTTGGCCTTTGAGTGTATCCTCTGGCCACTAGTCGCGCCTTGTAGGTTATTACCTCTCCGTTCACTCCAAGCTTTCGCTTATAGATCCACTTGCAACCCACGGGAGTCACTCCCACTGGTGGATCTACCAAGGCCTAGACCTTGTTCGAGTGCATGGAGTCCAATTCAAATTCCATGGCTTCATGCCACTTTCCCGAGTCTATGCCTAGCATAGCCTCTTCGTAAGTCCTTGGGTCGGTTAGAGACTGTCTAGTCTCATGCAGCAGACCGTAGTACCTCTCGGGTTCTCTACGTTGTCTTTCTGACCTATGAAATATCGGTGTACTCTCTGGTGCACTTTCATGCTCTTGTTCTTCCACTGCCTGTGGTGATGGGTCAGCTTGATCGACCTCTTCGGCCTTTTCAGCTTCAGTGACCTCATCTAGTTCTACGTTGTGTTCCTTCTTGTTCACCAAGAAATCCTTCTCCAAGAAGTGTGCGTTCCTTGAGACAAACGTAGTTTGTCTTGTAGGATCGTAGAACTCGTATCCTATTGAGTTTTCTGGATACCCCACGAATTGCATAAGATGGACTTTACGTCCAACTTATCTCCCACTATCTTATTCACATAAGCGGGAGACCCCATATGCGCATGAATGCATATGAAGGTACAATACCAAAACTCATATCACGTGATATGTTTTGGAACTGGCTTCAGAGATACTTAGCTCAGTATCTTCGATTTTCTCGATCAAGTTTTATTTGTTTGAATAAGGAATTTCATGTAAGATTTCTTAATGGACATTTACATGTCCAGGATGCTTGACAACATACAACGTTTCGAGCGGGTCTTACATTTCGAGAATCTAATTATCTATTTAATCAATGGCGTACTGCCTATGCATGTTTGATTTTGAATAGATCCAAATCTCTTACATGCTTTCATTGATTAGGCTCTCTTTTCTTTTATTCCAAAAGTAATTTGGATTTGTACATCACAACGTACTTTTACCCATGAGGGTACTAGAGACGCCTTATCTCCCACTAATGCTTTAGTGTTTCTACACACTTTTATATGGATTAAATCCATTGCAATTGTTTATGCCTCTTGTGATAGGATAGTGCCCTGCAAGCCAGTTCAATTAGCTTGTAATAGATCTATCTTGTATATAACAATATTTGATTTTATAATAATACGCATGTTTATTTATATATGTATAAGGATAAACAATGGCCAAACTTCATCTCTCGCGAATACATTTAAGCGATTGGTTGAAACCCTGAGATCACTCATGACTATGGGACTATACACTTCAGTACTGAGTGCACTTATCATGAAACAGTCTCAAAGGTCGTGATCTCGAAAATGTTCCAAGTCATAGATTCATATCGAGACGGGGTATCGAGTGAATCGTCAAGACTTGTACGATTATGAATGATTCACACGGAGTGAATTTGTTGTAGTTTCATGAACAAGGCATTTGAGACCAGTGCATATGACTAGGTGATTCGATGGAGGATCGAATGCATCGAACGACCCGAACAGAGAAACCCATTGTGGAAGCGCATGACGCATATCGGTGATGGGATGTTTCTCAAAGGATTATAATAGTGTACGATTTAGTCCTATGACTTGAGGTGCTAGGGCGAATTCGGTGCATGAAAGTGCGTACTTAGATCTAGGTATAGGCCACTTAGCTTGGTCATAAAAATGCCTAGGTTGGGTGCGTATGGACATGTACGCGAGTGGTTAGTACCAAGATGGAATCTGTTGACTCATCGTAATGGATGAGAATATTTCCTATACGATTCTTAGATAATGTTTCCAATGAATCTACGGCCGTAGTCGGTGACGGATTTGGAAAGGGGTTTCCAAATTAGGCAGTCACACTGGAACATTATCCTGAATTAGAAAGTATAGTTATCGAGACAAATTTAGAGGTGCCGATCAATTCACACACCCTAAGTCTTGATCGGGAAATTGGTCGACAGAAGGACCGTATGTACATGGTAATTATATGAGGTGAGGTTCACTAAATATCAATTCACCTGATGTTGGGCTTCATGGGCTTGTGGCTAGACATCGACCATGAAGTGTGGGTACTCCTGAATTAGTAGAGGAATTGATTCTAGGAGTGGTCAATTAAAGGTAGTTTAATTGATCGGAGCAATTTATTGTTCATAAATTAAATCACGAGGTTTCGTGAGCCTGCTGCCAATTGATGGTGAACCCAGAGGGTCACACACAATACAATTGGACGGTGACTGTTCTGTAGGAATATAAAAGGAATTAATTGATTTAAAAGTAATTAAATCAATTAATTGAATTAAAGTGTTAATTCAAGTGGGAGATAAATTAATTAATTGATTTAATTGATTTAAATGACAATTGATTAATTAAACTAAATATTAATTAAGTAATTAATTAATATGGGCTGGATATTTAATTAAGTAATTAATTAAATTAAGGTGGGCTTGCAAGAGATGGACTCCTAAGCCCATTAGGAATCTTGTAACCCTAGGTCTTGAGGAGTGCTTATAAATAGAGCTCTGACAGAACTCAGAGAACTAACACCTAAGCAAAAACCCTAGTCATCTCTTGCCCTAAGAAATCCGCCCCACCCTGCGCCGCCCAAGCCCTAGCGCCGCCGCCGTGTGCTGCCGTAACACCGCCGCACCGCCGCCGTGAAAGCCCTAGCGCCGCCGCCGCATATCTTCTCCCTCATTCCTTTTGTGCAGAATTTTGATCTGTCAAATAGATCTGCACAATCCTTCATCAACAAACCTCTTAGATCTAGTTCTGAGCCTAAGACTAAGAGGTGTCATCATAATCCAGTTGGTGTGGACTTTTCTCTGGAGGTGAGACGCTTGGATCACTCCGGTGAACCAGAACCTTAATCAGAGTTCAGAATCAGAGTTGGAGGTTTCCACCACCTTGCCTGTGGTGAGGTAAAAATCGAAAACCCCCCTTTGTTAGATTATTTCTGTGCTTTGTTTTGTGTCTTTCGTATATATAACTTGGAGATATTATTATGGGACCTGTGGGTGTGCCTTGAAAAATTTTAATTTCCGCACTTTGTTGTATTGACAATCGAGGCATATCCCAACAGTGGTATCAGAGCCAACTCCATGATTATTATACGAAAGGCTTGAACATAATATGTGTTTATATTATATGTTTAATTATGTATATTAAAACGCATGATAATTATGTTCTGTCGATTGATTCTTACTTGTTATGACTAGATCTACAATTGGGTAAAACTGTTTTTCAGATCTATAGCGTTTTCATAGTTTTTGAAAACTTCAGGACTTTTTGGGCAAAAATCGCAAATTAGGGTTTTAAAGGGCTAAAAATTCAAAATTTTAGAATCTGGAAATTTCAAAAATTCTGGACTGTTTTCGCAAACTGGTCGCACGCTTTTTGGGGTCATTTTGTAATTTCCGAAAGTTTAGGGACTGTTTTGCAATTACCGAAACTTCAAGGATCTGTTTGGAAAAATCGAAAATTTTCAGAATTCAAAATTTATTTTGTGGAATGCTGGCCGAAACTGCTTTGGGTGTTTTTTGTAACTTTTTAAAAGTTTTGGGGTCAAAGTGCAATTTTCGAAAATTGAGGGGCCGAAAATGCAATTTTCAAAAGTTGAAAAACAGAATCTGATTTTCAGCAAGAAAATTTATTTTGTTTACCCGAAAGTTTATTTTGTCATAATTAGTAGTGACTAAAAGTAAGAATCAATGGAAGTTAGTTTTAAAAGGATGTTTTAAAATTAAAGAAAGGAGAAAGTAAAATGTTGTTTACATGTTTCTTGCTCTACGTGAACTGTTTACGTGATTTTCGATCGAGCCGAGCCTTGACCTTAGGGTAGATGTGATTGGTTTAATTTAATGTTTGGTTTTTATTAGGGCCTGCGAGCCTTTTATGTTTTTGGGCCAACTTTGAGCCTTTGTAATAGAATAGGGCTTTAATGCTTTCCTAGTCTAGGATGGAGGCCCGTTACAAGCAAGATGGGAGCCCAAGGAGATATGAAGGCCATGTATGCATGGTGATTAATGTAATAGCATAGGCCTGTTTGAGAACCCTTTAGATTGACCAATAGGACCAACATCATGGCTCGATGATGGTCCACATAGGAGGCTCCCGATCGAAAACATATTGTGGTAGAATGCATGCTAGGCTTGTATGGTTTTTAATTTATTTGTCGATTTATATTTAGCTTGTATGTGATGCGCGCTAGAATCTAGATCGTAATAAAAGAATAAAGCATAACTTACACGGTGAGATCTCGAGGAGAGTTAGTATAACTTTCAAACCAGAAATACCCCTCTCGAAATAAAATATTAAGTCATATTGGGTAAACTATAAAATGAAGTTTTATAGATCCAAGCCTTCCATCAATAGGGACTAGTGTATGTTGTCTACTTATCGATAGAGGTGATCCAGAGTCTGGCACCCGAGTCGAAGAAAGGGACAATACACGAAATTCCTCGATTCTTGTTTTTAACTAAACAAGACAAGGGTGGGAACTTGTCGGGATGTGAAAATCGACCGATAACTAGTTACGGGGATTTCATGACCGGGCCTGTTGCTCATCAAGATTGACTGGGTCAGACTTAAACGAGGAGTAACATCTATGATGTAGCAGTGCTAGATAGGTGCGAAAATCGAGGCAAAATAGCTTGAAGGTTGTGGAGTAACACAATTGGTAAAAGTATACCTACCTGGAGAATTACTTGTATGGCCACGAGTCGTGGGTGCAATTAATTGCTGCTGGGACGTCAAGACCTACTAGGAAATAGAATTTCCCGAGCAATCAAAGGGGTGATTGTTTCGACAAAATAGTGGGAGAACTTTTTCGAAACTAAGTCCAACTTCGATAATTATAAGTATTAGACATAAGATCAGTTAGCTTAATGTTGTCTTCTTTCCTATTGTAGATATTAATTACAATGTCTAAGAATCCATTATCTGTTATCCTCGACGCAAACAAATTGAATGGTTCAAACTTTGTCGACTGGCTGAGAAATCTGAGGATAGTCCTAGACTCCGAACGTCGCAGTTATGTGCTCGCCACACCCATGCCTGCTGCACCCGCAGCACGAGCTACTGAGGAACAACGAACCGCCCATGCTAAAAGGGTTGATGATGATCTTCAGGTTCGTTGCCTCATGCTAGCTTTGATGTCAAACGAACTGCAGAAACAGCATGCTGCTATGCCGCTTGCTAGAGATATGCTTCTCCATCTCCAGCAGATGTTTGGGGAAAGGTCTCGCGCTGAAAGATTCTCGACCTCTAAAGAGTTGTTTAATCTCAAGATGGCTGAGGGAAGCAGTGTAAAAGATCACTGTCTGCGTTTCATCAACTTGGTTGAAAAACTGGGGCGATTGGACGTGGCTTTGCACGCTGATCTTAGCACTGACCTCCTTCTCCATACGCTGCCCCGTTCATTTGACCAGTTCGTGTTGAACTTCAATATGGAGGATAGAAACCTCGCTCTTCACGAACTGACCAATTTATTGGTAACGGCAGAATCGACTCTCAAGAAAGAGAAACCTGTAATGATTGCACACCAATCGAAGGCTGCAAAGCCTAAGAAAGGTAAGAAAAAGAAGAAGGTATTTTCTTCAAAGGCAGTCACCAAGGTGGTCGAGAAAAAGCGCAAAAACCCAGAAGACGAATGTTTCCACTGCAAGAAAGCAGGGCACTGGAAAAGGAACTGCCCAGACTACCTAAAGATGAAATTGGTAGCCAAAGGTATTTTTCTAGTTGAAGTTAATATTTCTATTAACTGTGCATCGTGGGTGTTAGACACCGCAGCAGGTTCTCATATCTGCAATGATTTGCAGGTGATGGGAGCAGTAAGAACCCTGAAGCCCGGGGATAGAATCCTGCATTTTGGAAACGGAGCTAGGATCGCCGCCGAGGCTATAGGAGACGTGGAATTAGTCTTAGGGAATTTTACTTTAATTTTAAGGGATTGTCTGTACGTACCAAACATTATTAAAAACATCATTTCTATTCCTATGTTAGACATTGATGGTTTTAATTTTTCCATTCAAAATGGATCTTTTTGCATATTTAAAGGTGATTTAATGTATGCTCGTGGTACTTTGATAGATGGTCTATATTCCCTAGAACCTATAAATTCCAACGTCATGCACATTCAATCTAGAAAAAGGAAATATGATAATCAAACTCCACAACTTTGGCACGCTAGACTTGGACATATTTCCAAGAGTAGGATTCAAAAGTTGGTTTCCTCTAAGGCTCTTGAAATAAAGAACTTAGATGAACTCCCGACTTGCGAATCTTGTCTCAAAGGAAAGATGACCAAATCACCCTTCACCGGGAATCCCGAGCGAACCAAATAGACATTGGATTTTATCCATACTGACGTTTGTGGACCATTGAGTGTCAATGCGAGAGGTGGATTCTCTTACTTCGTAACATTCACCGACGATTTTAGTCGTTATGGATATGTGTATCTTATGACACACAAATCCGAAACCTTTGAGAAATTCAAAGAGTTTCGAATGGAAGTAGAGAACCAACTTGGACATAGTATTAAAGCACTTCGTTCTGATAGAGGTGGTGAGTATTTAAGCCAAGAATTCCTTGATTATCTAAAAGAGAATGGAATTCTCGCACAGCGAACTCCCCCTAGGACACCTCAACTCAATGGAGTGTCTGAGCGGAGGAACCGGACTTTGTTAGACATGGTTCGTTCCATGATGAGCTTTGCTGACCTTCCCTTTTCGTTTTGGGGCTTAGCCCTATTAACTGCTTCGAAGATACTAAACATAGTACCTTCAAAGTCAGTGCCAACAACGCCGCACCAAGTATGGTATGGTAAAGCACCCGTGTATTCGTTCTTACGAGTATGGGGATCTCCTGCGTATGTAAAGAACAAGAAGGGAGATAAGCTAGATAGTAGATCTAGTTTGTGCAAGTTTGTGGGTTATCCAAAGGACTCTATTGGATACCTGTTCTTCGATCCTAAAGAACGTAATACGTTCGTATCTAGGAACGCCCACTTCTTGGAAGAGGATTTCCTCACCAACCGAAATGGGACAATCGTAGAACTTGATGAAGTCCAAGAATCGGACCCATCCCCACAAACAGTGGGAGCTGAACCAGAATTTACTGAACCTACTAGTACACCTATGCTTCGAAGGTCTAATCGAATTCGTAAGGAGCCAGAGCGATTTGGTCTCATTCACGAAAACGAGAAAGTTGATGCTGATCCAAGGACCTATCAAGAAGCGATGTCTGACATAGATTCGGGTGCGTGGCTCGAAGCCATGCAATCCGAAATGGATTCCATGCATTCCAACAAGGTTTGGACCTTGGTCGATCCACCTGAGGGAACTATCCCTGTAGGATGTAAATGGATCTTCAAGCGTAAGCTTGGAATGAATGGAGAGGTAATTACTCATAAAGCTCGCTTAGTGGCGAAAGGGTATTCTCAAAGGCCTGGTATAGACTATGAGGAAACCTTCTCTCCCGTGGCGATGTCAAAACCATTCGGATATTACTTGCTATAGCCGCGTGGCATGACTACGAAATATGGCAAATGGACGTAAAGACCGCCTTTCTCAATGGAGACATTGATAAGGAGATCTTTATGCAACAACCTGAAGGTTTTGCGTCCAAAGGAAGTGAGCACAAACTGTGTAAGCTTCAAAGGTCAATCTATGGCCTCAAACAGGCGTCCCGAACCTGGAACATACGATTTGATGAGACAGTCAAAGCTTTTGGCTTTATCAAAAACGTATATGAACCTTGTGTGTACAAAAGGAATAGTGGGAGCTCAATACAATTCATTGTTTTGTACGTCGATGACATTTTGTTAATCGGAGACGATATCAAGATGTTAGCGCAGACTAAAGCGTGGTTATCCGCGCAGTTCTCTATGAAAGATATGGGAGACGCATCTTACGTATTGGGAATACGTATCTATAGGGATAGATCAAAGAAGATGATAGGACTCTCCCAATCTCAGTACATCAACACGATCTTGAAGAGATTTAGTATGGAAGAATCTAAGAAAGGATTTGTTCCAATGAGACATGGTATCTCTCTTTCTAAGTCTATGTGCCCTACAACCGACGAAGAAAAGACGAGAATGTCTATCATACCTTATGCCTCTGCTATAGGGAGTATAATGTATGCTATGTTGTGTACTCGACCAGACGTAGCACACGCTCTAAGTGTAACGAGCCGCTATCAGTCAAATCCAGGCGAGAAGCACTGGACTGCCGTAAAAGCAATCCTAAAGTACCTGCGAAGGACTAAGGATATGTTTTTGGTCTACGGTGGTAGTGGAGAACTGAAACTTGAAGGATTCACTGATTCGAGTTTCCAGTCTGACGTGGATGATTTCAAATCCAACTCTGGATACATATTCCGCCTCAATGGAGGAGCGGTCAGTTGGAAAAGCTGTAAACAGTCTACCACTGCCGACTCAACCACAGAAGCAGAATATATCGCAGCATCAGATGCAGCAAAAGAAAGTGTATGGATGAGAAACTTCGTCCAGGAATTGGATGTTGTTCCTAGCATTGCTGAACCTGTAGTCGTCTTTTGTGACAACAACGGGGCAATAGCTAAAGCAAAGGAGCCGAGATCACACCATCAATCCAAACACGTACTGAGGAAGTACCACGTGATCAGAGAGATCATTGGTAGAGGAGATATGCATATGGAGTATGTCAAATCAGAAGACAACATAGCTGACCCACTAACTAAGCCACTTTCGTAAAAGGTGTTCGAGGGACATCTAGATAAGATGGGTCTAAGAAACGTTTGTGAATGGCTTTAGGGCAAGTGGGAGATTGATAGGATAGTGCCCTGCAAGCCAGTTCAATTAGCTTGTAATAGATCTATCTTGTATATAACAATCTTTGATTTTATAATAATACGCATGTTTATTTATATATGTATAAGGATAAACAATGGCCAAACTTCATCTCTCGCGAATACATTTAAGCGATTGGTTGAAACCCTGAGATCACTCATGACTATGGGACTATACACTTCAGTACTGAGTGCACTTATCATGAAACAGTCTCAAAGGTCGTGATCTCGAAAATGTTCCAAGTCATAGATTCATATCGAGACGGGGTATCGAGTGAATCGTCAAGACTTGTACGATTATGCATGATTCACACGGAGTGAATTTGTTGTAGTTTCATGAACAAGGCATTTGAGACCAGTGCATATGACTAGGTGATTCGATGGAGGATCGAATGCATCGAACGACCCGAACAGAGAAACCCATTGTGGAAGCGCATGACGCATATCGGTGATGGGATGTTTCTCAAAGGATTATAATAGTGTACGATTTAGTCCTATGACTTGAGGTGCTAGGGCGAATTCGGTGCATGAAAGTGCGTACTTAGATCTAGGTATAGGCCACTTAGCTTGGTCATAAAAATGCCTAGGTTGGGTGCGTATGGACATGTACGCGAGTGGTTAGTACCAAGATGGAATCTGTTGACTCATCGTAATGGATGAGAATATTTCCTATACGATTCTTAGATAATGTTTCCAATGAATCTACGGCCGTAGTCGGTGACGGATTTGGAAAGGGGTTTCCAAATTAGGCAGTCACACTGGAACATTATCCTGAATTAGAAAGTATAGTTATCGAGACAAATTTAGAGGTGCCGATCAATTCACACACCCTAAGTCTTGATCGGGAAATTGGTCGACAGAAGGACCGTATGTACATGGTAATTATATGAGGTGAGGTTCACTAAATATCAATTCACCTGATGTTGGGCTTCATGGGCTTGTGGCTAGACATCGACCATGAAGTGTGGGTACTCCTGAATTAGTAGAGGAATTGATTCTAGGAGTGGTCAATTAAAGGTAGTTTAATTGATCGGAGCAATTTATTGTTCATAAATTAAATCACGAGGTTTCGTGAGCCTGCTGCCAATTGATGGTGAACCCAGAGGGTCACACACAATACAATTGGACGGTGACTGTTCTGTAGGAATATAAAAGGAATTAATTGATTTAAAAGTAATTAAATCAATTAATTGAATTAAAGTGTTAATTCAAGTGGGAGATAAATTAATTAATTGATTTAATTGATTTAAATGACAATTGATTAATTAAGCTAAATATTAATTAAGTAATTAATTAATATGGGCTGGATATTTAATTAAGTAATTAATTAAATTAAGGTGGGCTTGCAAGAGATGGACTCCTAAGCCAATTAGGAATCTTGTAACCCTAGGTCTTGAGGAGTGCTTATAAATAGAGCTCTGACAGAACTCAGAGAACTAACACCTAAGCAAAAACCCTAGTCTTCTCTTGCCCTAAGAAATCCGCCCCACCCTGCGCCGCCCAAGCCCTAGCGCCGCCGCCGTGTGCTGCCGTAACACCGCCGCACCGCCGCCGTGAAAGCCCTAGCGCCGCCGCCGCATATCTTCTCCCTCATTCCTTTTGTGCAGAATTTTGATCTGTCAAATAGATCTGCACAATCCTTCATCAACAAACCTCTTAGATCTAGTTCTGAGCCTAAGACTAAGAGGTGTCATCATAATCCAGTTGGTGTGGACTTTTCTCTGGAGGTGAGACGCTTGGATCACTCCGGTGAACCAGAACCTTAATCAGAGTTCAGAATCAGAGTTGGAGGTTTCCACCACCTTGCCTGTGGTGAGGTAAAAATCGAAAACCCCCCTTTGTTAGATTATTTCTGTGCTTTGTTTTGTGTCTTTCGTATATATAACTTGGAGATATTATTATGGGACCTGTGGGTGTGCCTTGAAAAATTTTAATTTCCGCACTTTGTTGTATTGACAATCGAGGCATATCCCAACATCTTGGTTGCCTAGCAACCAACTACTAAATCTAATTTCAATTTAAGCAAGATTCGAAAGTCGGTTACTATGTACAGCATCCCAGTCAAGCTCGACCCAGTCGAGCTCAGTCTTTGAATCTTTTAATTTGGAAATATTCTTTAGTATTCGTGTATCGCCTTTCGGTTTTTTTCAAGTGTGTGAAATCTTGATTATTTATGTTTTATTGACTATGCATATTATATTTAGTCGATATATGAGTATCCATACTCATTTGCTTATGTACATCTTTTGCGTATAAATCTTATAGCGCAATCAGTTCCAACCATTATGGAACTATCACATCCCTTAAGACAAGGGATGGTATAAGCAAATTCTAATGATCTAAATAATTCATGGCTTTAGATGCATTGAATGCCTCAATGAGTACTTCATCGGGCATCCAACACCCTTATGCATTACTTTAACCATAAGGTTAAGTTCAATAAAATTTAATCATCCCTTATGAGATGAATGGGTTCAATTCCCTCTTTCCCTTGATCTTAATCCATGGAAGAACCATTTTGATTGACTTTACAACTTATCATCCTTACAGAAAAACCTCCAAGGTTATTTCCCTTAAGAGAGGATTCATTCCTCTTCTTCCATCTCATAAGTCTTTTGAGTTTTTCAACGAGATGTTACTTCCCATTTATGGGAGACTTCATGTTTGCCTTCAAGAAAATTTGGGCTTGAGAACCATCCTCAACCCTTTAGTGAAACTTATCACATTTCTTATTTGAAGAATAACTTCGAAAAAGGCAGCTTGGTGAAACCTATCACCATTCCAGTCGAAGTGTAACTTCGAAAGGAAAAACAATGAAATCTTTGTAAGGAGATCAGTCCTTGCTTGTACTCGAGAATAATTTCTCAAGTTTTGAAGTCATTCAAAATTCATTTGGGTTCAGTCAATTTATTTGATTCAAGTATGATGGTAAATATTCAAGGATACATCATTTATGAAAAACTATCATAAACATGACGATAAATACGCGGCAGATTAATATCAATGCATAATTTACAAACATGGTTTTCATTTGTAAATTACTCCCACTATTTTTGTCGAATACTTATGCCCCCACATAAGGTTCGGGAAATAAAAATTTCCTAATGGGCTCAAGGCCCAAATGCAATCGCTCAGTACCCACGACTCGTTGGCCATACCAATTGATCCACTTGGTGGGCGATCAAGTCGTCGGTTAATCATCCCAGCTAACCCTTGAGTTCATTTAGCCTCGGTTTTCGTTATGGACCCACGACTCGTGAGACATCCATACTTACTCGCGTTAAATCATGTCCAATACTCGTGAAGAGAAATAGTTCAATCCTAGACGCCCCACGACTCGTGAGACAGCGCTTAGAACCTTGCTATTCCCTCCCTTGGCACTAAACTGTGCATCGAGGCAATGGACATATCATCTTCCTATAGCTCGACCCACGACTCGTGAGACATCGAGATATATTCGTACAATATGCCTAAGACCTAGTAATTGGATAGGCTCGGACCATAGACACCATTCATATGCGCCCGTTATTCGATTTAATATTCTAATTGAATTTTAAGTTCAATTGGAGGTTTTAAGTTTTCTTGTGCGAGGTCTCATCAGATTATGCTTTATCTTGTTTACGTTTTTCTATCCTAAGCATGCATCTCATACATCAAAGAATAATTACGAAAAAGTAAACATTCATCACCTAGCATGATATGATTGATCGATTGCCCATCCTATGCGATCCATCACGAGCCATGTGATGGATCAATTGGTCAGTCTAGGGTGGAAATTAAATGTCCTAACTATTACAATTTTCTAACCCATACATCATGGGCCTTCTCGTAATATCCAGCTTGATTGGGCCTCCATGTAATGAATTGGGCCTCCATGTGGATCTCCAAGTCTTCATGAGGTCTTCTCGGCTCCAAGCCTAATCGAAGCCTAGCTTACAAATTTAAATGGCCCTATTCTATTACATTCGTTTGCGCAAGCAAGGGCACCAATCAGGCCCATTTAATTACAACCCTTAAAATAAATAAACCAAAACTACACAGGGCTTAAGGGCAAAATCGACCAATCCACATATTCACTCAAGAACATGCATAAATTCACATAAGGGCATAAATGTAAATTTACCGGCTCCTTTAATTTTAATTCACAAAAATTATCCAAATTAATTTAATTTTGAATTAACAATTAATCTCTAAGATTAATTAACTCTTACTTGAGTTCTAAGTAATCTACAACTCTTTTCTTGATAAAGTTGGTTAATTAAGATAGTTACAAATCTTCCAAGATTACTATCTTATCCAAAACTCTAAGTTTTCCAATTTTACAAATCTCCAAGATTCTCAAGATAATCCTATTTTGAATAGATTAGTTAACTAAGGTAGTGTCCAAATCCACCAAGATTTCTACCTTATCCAAAACTCCAAGTTTCCTAATTTAATAAGATCTCTAAGATCTTTAATCTTGGTAACTTACTAGAGATTAACTTTAATTAAATCTCTTATCACAATTGAAACTCTAAGTTTCCTTGATTAATAAGATCTCCAAGATCTTTAATTTTGGTAATTAACTAGAAGACATTAATTCTAATTAAATGTCTTATCACAAATGAAACTCTAAGTTTCCTTGTTAATTAGATCTCTAAGATCAATCAAAAATTCACCAAGATTCCATAACAACCAAGTCTCCAAGATTTTGTTCAAGATATATCCAAAATTCTGCTACGAAATTTGAACCACCATATCATGGCCGTATTACGTTCGGCTTCAAGTTGACTATAATCCAACATTTTGCAATTTATAAAATCAAATTGCAATACATGGTGTTGCTTCAAAACTTACGTAACATTTGCCAAATTAAAACAATATGCATGCTATTACACATGCCACGAGAATTGTATCAACAAAGGAAAATCAAAAATTTGTGCCGAGCACTAAGGTCGAGTTTAATTCTCACCAAGAGAATAAATTTCGATCTAATAACTTTGTTTTCCTAATGTTTTGTTTTAATTTGTGTTTGATTACTTTTGATTTAATTAAACAGATCCAATTAATTAAATCCCAATCCAAAATATAAATTAACTCGATAAAATTTTGAATCAAAAATTTTTACATTAACGCTAAGTTAATAGATCTTCGTCCTAAAACATATACAGTTAAAGAACTAGCCATACATAAATCAGACATATGATTTATAACACAAAATTTGCTAATTCATATATATACAAGGCCTAGACCTGGCTCTGATACCACTGTTTGGATTCGGTAAGATAAACAGCCGTAGGCACAGCGGAATATAAAAAATTTTAGGGCCTCTTACGGAATCTTGCCAGGATACTACTCTAGGTGTATATATATATAAATATTAATTAAAACGATAGTATAAGTTTACCTATCTCCTTGCAAATCCACGTTGGCAGTCAGCAAAAACGAACTCTGATTTCTGCTCCAGTAAAATCGATCCAAGCTCTGCACTAGCGCTCCACGTGTTGCGCCTCTACGAGTTGATACACCACAATATCACAAAAATAATATATCTTGATCGACTAGAACACAAGATATATTAAGATCTAGGAATTAGGAACGATTTGGAACAAGATCGAAAACGAAAAATTCTTCCAAAGGAAGAACAGGGTTCGGTCGACTTATGCTTGGGAGAGGGAGAGAAAATTTAGCTCTTGCTCAATTTTTGCTTATGGAGTTATGTGAAAAATAACTACAAGTAAGCTATTTATAGTTATCTCCCTAACCTAGTCCTATTAAAACTAGGACTTTTCTCTCCTACATGGGCCATGGCCCTCTTTAATTAGAAGACCAAATCTTCTAATTAATTCATGGCCCAGTTAATTAATTTGACCAGGCCTAATTTAATCTCCCAATTAAATAGCCCAATTAATTAACTTAATCTCCCATTTAATTAAATCAAACTCTAAGTCTATTTAATTAAAATCCTTTCTAATTAATTAAATCCAACTTAATTAATTAATTCACAAATTAAATTCCAATTTAATTTATGATCCTGAACCAATTCCAATTGAATCCCATTTTGTTCCAATTGGGTCGACCCAGTCGACCCACCCAATATAATCGACCCAGTCGATTATTCACCCAGTCGACCCAGTCGACTAGGTCGTTCTTATTTCCTCGCTTTCGCTTCATGTGTATTGTGTATGCCCCTGTAGGTTCACCACATAATTGGCCGTGGGTTATAATTAAACATTATTTAATTATTCGAGTAAGACTTACTCTAAATCAATCGAACACTCTGTCGATTGATCATTCCAAAATTAGCACCCCTGCCAATTTGGGAATTCTCCCACACTCCACGGTCGATGTCCAGCCACAAGCCCATGGAGCCCAATCACTGGTGAATTAATTCAGTGAACCTTTTATCATTTATAATTTCCATATACGACATAATCTCTCCATCGATCAATCTCCCAGTCGAGACTTAAGGGCATGGTCTTTCATCGGATTCCCTTTTATCATTTATAATTTCCTTATGCATTCTGGTCTCGAAATAATTCTCTTTAACTTAACCTTTATGAGCTACTTACATAAAGCCGTCAGATACCTCGGCCGAGGATTTTACCAGAATTAATTTCTCACAGAAATCCATAGGAGAATTTCCCAACCTATCAAGTCGGGTCAATGGATCATTTGTTGATGATATGTATCTGCATACGAGTTCCTCTATACCCAATATGAGTCCACAGAGACTTTCTGGCGCTCTCCAGTCAGTCGGGACTCATATCAAAGCATAGACGTTCTCGCACCAGATAAACCCTATCATCTCAAGTAGTTAGGGATCGTTCCTCGTGTACTATTGTAAATTGGAATAACTTCAACCCCGATATGCGACTACCGCTTCCATGGTGAGTTATTTCCTGATTGGGTATTCAGTGCGCTTGCCATCCCAGCAAGCCACCCACTTATGTGTATTGACTATCCTAGTCAAGCTCGTGGACCCCAGCGTTCTCCAGTTCATCGGAGTATACACAATAGTGAGAGTCTAACCGAATCCAATGATGTCCTATCTCGATTGGATTCTACGACTCTTGAATATATTCTAGATCACGGCCTTGGAGATCAGTCCACGGGTTGTCCCATAGCCCTGTGATCTAAGGACTTCTATCCTTATGCGTAGATAATTATTACATAAGATAAAGATGACCATATAATAATAAAATGCATTTATTAATCCAATTGAATGGTCCTTTCAATTAAATGCAGCCAAATAGTTGGCTTGCAGGACACTATTCTATCATCTTCCAGAAGAACTGCTTAAGGAGGTCGTGGCACGCTGGATCTAAAGAATGGTTCTCCATTTTCCAATTCCACCCATACCAAGTAATTGGCGTAGGGACATGGTACATGAAATGGTTGTTTAATTTGGGGACTATGAAAATAACAATCTGTGCAGAGGTACATTCCTTATGGAGAGAATGAGGATTACTATATCGGAAGAATATATTCCATACTTAGAATGTTTAAAAGAGGGAATGAAGGCCCTTATATAGAATTTTGGAAAAGACAAAATCATGTCTACGACCTGCGGGGCTCGAATGTCGATAAGGATGATGGGGTTAATTCCCGACAAACTTATGGTTCAAGTACCTCGATGGACTTTTTAAGCAAAAAACCATGATTCAATTCTCAACCGAAATATATTGACTTACGTATCTCGCCTACACGATGACATAAAAATCATGCTACGTATCTCAATGAGAGCCAAAAGATTAGATATGAATTTCGATAATAGATAAGGATTGACAGTATCAACATGAAACATCGAATTCATTACAGCTAAACAAAGTTCATAAATATTTGGTACGAAATAGACACAACAGATTAAGATCAAAATGATTTTATTAAATAAGTAATTACAATTAACAATATCACAAAATCAGGAAAACATTCCTACTACATTAGAGTTTTACAACTATTACAAAGGGCTAATGGTATTCTATCGACTACGTTGATTGATCTCCGAGTTGTTGCGTGTACTTCTCGAGATAGGCTCCTTGATGATGAAGTATCCTCCTTGATCAGAAAAGGACACTACCCCCTAGTAACACATCTTCGACAAGGGAGGCCCACATATTCAACAAGGGTTTTTTCAAGGATGCCGGACGGAGAAAATTGTAACAACACTTCACCTATCCCTTACAAAGTAACTGCCATCATCGAACGAAAAACCAAGGAAGGGAAGTGTTGGCCCTTTTAATGAATTGACCAGCTTTCCGTTAAAACTGGCTTAGATATAAAGGATCCTCCAGAAAAAGATGAATCCTCCATTTTTCCAATTCCACCTAAACCAAAATAGAGAGTAGATTTGCGAAAGTTAACACACCATTTGGTTCGACAAAAAACCTCATAAGTTAATTCTTCAGGAGCAAAGGTAAGAATTGAGGTTAGCATATTTGAATCCATCTGAGATAATTTGGGAAAGCCTCCCTTACGTATTTATAAGTCTGGAAAATTTTAGTATCAAGAGAAAGAAGAAGAAACATCGTATTTCTTGAAACAAGGAGGCATTATTAAAAGTGACCTTTGGATTCCAAATTAGATTTATGTCTAGTCGACAAAGGTATCGTACCTATTCCGACCTTGAAAGATAGTCAACAAATAGCTCACTCATAAGACGACCTACTTGCTCGAAGAATTTCACATTAAGCCCAGCGAAATCCTTTCATTCATCGTAGAAGCTACTCGAATCGATGAGTACTGAGCCCTTAAACAAATTAATTAACCAGTTCTATGATGAAGGAAAGAATTATGCACGACTTAATATAAAGATGTATGTCTAGTCGACAAAGGTATCATACCTATCCCGACAACTAATTAACCGATTTATAACTAATCATTCCTAAACAAGAAGAACCTGCATATTCCGTAAAAGGATTTCACATAAAGTCCAGCAAAATTCTTTCATCCGTCGTAAGAACTACTCGAACTGAGAAGTATAACCCTTTGAATAAGTTAGGTAAACTTTACGACGAAGGAAATAACATTAGCAAGACTTAATGTAAATAAAATTTGTCATTTTTTTAGATATGGTCAGAGAAGCCATGAACTTCCTATCAGTTTTATAGTTACAAAATCATAATGACGCGGAGATGAAACGTTGCGGAACTCCAACTTAAATAATGACCTTTCAGATTCTCGAAGACTAATGTCTACTCGACAAGTGATTCATACTACACTCCGACAAAGATATGGGTTAGCAAAAATATATATCCAATACGACAATATTTATACAAAAATTGGTGAAACAATATTTCTAACAACGAAAACAAATTTCTCTTACTTGTTAAAAAAAAAAAAGCAAGGGAAGCCAGCTAAGTTATTGCAGCTGATCGGAACTGGAAGGCCTGGTCGAAGAGGTGCTCCTCGGGGTCGGATTGCCCAAAAACGTCATCAGCTCGTCCTGGCTCTTCTGATAACCTTGCTCATAACCTTCATCGAAGGTACCACGTCGAGACTCCTCTCGCGCCTGTTGAATCCGAGACTCTACTACTCTCTCCAGATTTGTATTCAGTTGAGCAAGGTCATCTCTCTCCCTCCGAAGAGCCAGATTATCCTCACGCAATTAATTGATTTCATTAGTAAGAAGCTCATTCCGAAGTGAGAGTCTCTCGCGAGAACTGATCTCGACCTCCATCCAATTTCTCATGCCTTCTCTGCTAAGCCAAATATCGTCATTTTGAACGCCTAGCTAATAGGCAATGTACTTCCCCTGGACAAATAAAAAGCATAATCAGTGAGCAGCCCGGAAGATAAAAAGGTTATGGAGAATATACTAAAATGTACATGCTCAAAGTGTTTAAAAAGAGATTGAACAAGGCGAATGTTGGAAGTATCCTCGTATCTCTTTAATTCGCCAGGCAGGATAGTACTAAGCCCAAGATTCCAGGACAATGCATCGGGCTCACAAGGTCCAGGCAGAACGGAATCAAGTGGAACCCCATCGTGGCGGGGAGTTTGGGACTCCGTAATATCATGTACCTGCTCTCTGATACAGCGACCATCCAGCTGGAGTGGAGAATCTCTCGCATTAGGACTCACGAGAATTTCCATCCCCGAGGCAAAAAAATGAACTTACCGATCAGACCCTTGATCGGTCCGACCTTGGGAAGAGGTCCCGACCTCAGCTGAAAGAAACCATCGCGGTTGTATCAGTGAACAGGAAATCAGGGAAACTCTATGTAACAGCCCGCACCTGGGAACTATCCAAAGACGGATCTAAAAATGGACCACCACTGACTAGCCCATCAATGTTCTCTTCTTGACTTTGACCGATGGCTAAATTAGCAGTAGGGTTAGCAACAGTAGGGTTAGTTTGAACATGACCTTGAGAATCATGCTCGAAAGAAGAAATGGAGGTTGGGATAACGATCTCCGAAGCTCGTTCATTGGAGGACATATCTCCAAAAGCAACCCGCCCAGGAGAATCTCTTCTCTGTGCGTCCGCTGTAGAAGAAGGTTTGATTGAATATCCTGTTGAGTAGGAGATGGGTGTATGGTTGCGTCGCCCACTCCACTCGGAGTAAGGGTAGACGCCTGCGCCCCCGAACCGGCAGATGTTCGGGGTTCAGAAAGGTCAGAAGAAGGTCCCCCAGTTCGAGATCTCTTAGATCTAACGTTTCTGGAAGGGTCGCGCGAAGGGCGCCTGGAAGTATTGGAGAAAAGGGAACTCATTCTCGAGGAAATCAAGAAAGGTTTGAAAAATCGAGGAGAACGCTTGAACTACTTGAGAGAATATTTTATCTAAGTGGGGACGTGCGGTAAAATAGCGAAGAACTTTTTACCTCAGTATTTATACTAAAGGAAAAGACGCGACGGGCCCTAAAGATGCGCGAAATGGTTTATTCTAAATTCTAAGGAGTAACGCTTATTTGAATACGCTAAATAAAATAAATTATTCAAATAAAGACTTATGTCTAAAACCTTTTGAATAGATAATAAAATAAAGTCATGGGGATCAAATACAAACTGTCTTGATACAAAGGAGAATATTGTAAATTTACAAAATTATCTCATGACGATTAGTCTTCCTGAGTCTTCTCGTCGGCACCCTCTGGAATCTGCTGGTCGGCTTCACCATGAATCTCCTGGTCGGCATTATCTTGATGCTCTGGGTCAGCATCCTCCTCTTCCTGGTCGCTCAAACTACCAGCCCTCGGAGGATCAGCGTTGGGAGGAGGCACGGGCAAAGCGACTCCAAGCTTCTTTACCAAATGTGCCAGAGGGAGATGCTTGTAATCCACTGTTAGAAAATCAGCAGAAGAATACTTCCGACCATTCCGATCTAGGCTGACATGGATGGTTTTAAAATACTCCTCTCTACGATCCTCGATCAAGTCAAAAGCCACCATTTGGTGAACCGCCTTCTTGAAAGTATTATCTAAGAGTGGACCCACCATTTGATAAACCAGAGCAGTATGGACCGGAGAACCAAGGAATTCTCGAATAACTCTTTCCTTGGGGCTCATGCCAGAACGGTCGATCAGACCATCAAGATTGTCATCTTCTTCCTGCTCGTCGAGAGAAGCTTCAAGACGAGTGACCCGGGACTCGAGCTCGCTAATACGAGTAGCGTGCTGGACTTGTTGGTCCTCTAGCTCCCTAGCCAACTGATCTGCCCGCTCCTGAGCACGAGTAGCATCCAGAACACTGTTGATTATATGAGGGTCTTCTGTCCCCAAATCCAGATCGCCACCGACTCAAGGCGGTTGAGTAGAGGACGTGGAGGGCCCTGCCCCGGTCTACCCTCGCTCTAAATCAGCCACCCTCTGAAGAAGAACTTTGTTCCGCTCTTCCAGGAATTGACATTGCTGCCTTAGTAGAGCTGACTCATACATGGAGGACAGCATACATGCACCGGTTTGGAAGCTCAAATAATCCGTAAATTAGAAAAGGTCCTGCTAAATGAGATGAGAAAGAAAATTTAGAAGAAATAGTTAATCTCATCTTACTCTGACATGAGATTGGGCAGCCTTTGCTAGTTTCTCTAGTGGATCCTTCTCCAACAACCGCTGCATATCCCTTGTAAAGACAAAAGAAAGGAGAATCCGTGTGGCTTTATCTGCAGCACTCTCCATTTCATCGTTAACCAGTGCGTCACAGTCAAAATAATCTGCCGCTCTCTTTCCTACGAGATAATCCTCTATCATCTCAACCACCGTGGCTTTTGGGTTTGGCTTACCCAGCAATGTAAGGTCCTGACCTGAACGATCATAAACCTGTTTCCTTCTCTTCGCTACAGCACCAGAAGAATTAGGCATCGACCATGACCGGCAGTCGCGAATACCAAGTGAGGATCTAAGAGAAAGGGGATGATATCCCTGTCCTGTCCTAATGGAAGATTAGGAAGCCGGAGCTTGAGAAGAGGAAGGCCCACGAGGGACGTCTTCAAAGACTTCTGGGGTCTCTTCTCCGTTGTCATCAGAATCAGGATCTTGGTCTATTTTTCTCTTTCGGGAAAATCTTTGATCTATAGGCTGTTTCTCAGCTGTTTTGGTAGATTTAGATAGGACCATTTTTCCCATCTTTGAACGCCTGGAATTGTCGACCATAGAAGCTAGAGAGAAACAAAAAGAGAGTTACGAATGATAGTAAATATAAGAGCATTCCAAATATATTGGAGGAAAGAGAAAGGTTTACCAAGTGAGTGAGCAGAAATTTGAACAGGATAATTATGAGGACTTAGGCCAGCTTTCCGAAGAAAGGCATCTCCTATCAGAACGGCGCATTGATATTTATCCAACCGCATATCCTTTATCATACTCAACAAGGATGGGTCGTCAGAGATCATTTTGCCTTCGACAGTACGGTCACCAAAGGTCCATTTGGATTCATGGTCCCAAGTAAAAGGCACTCTCGACCCATCAGCCAAAGTTTTATGAGTCGGAGGCCGAACGAAGAAAAAATGAAGTTTCCAGTCAGAATTATTGAAAACAGGTGAATCAAATATAGAACGGCTAGATCTTTGGCTCGCAAAAAAGTAGCCATGGTTCGAAGAGCTGGAAAGATTAAAACGAAATAATTGGTAAAAGTTGCGAAATGAGGGCTGAAGACCTTTAGCAACCATTAAAACAGAGAAAGAAACAACGAAAGCTACAAAGTTAGGAACCAACTGAGTTAAAGAAACAGTAAAGGTATTTAGTATCTCCAGGAAAAGAGGAGACAAGGGAAGTCTAAGGCCATTTTGGAAATGGACAGTATAGAAGGCACGACAATCCTCCGGGGGAGAAGTAACCCTATCCGTAAAGGTTGGAAGAAGAATCTGGGAGCCTTCAGGAAAGTACTTGTTGTAATTGTCCCACAGATGGCTCAGATGATCCTCGTTGAAGGCGCAAACAAGTTGTTCGACTGGATCAGAAACTTGAGGATTGGCACCCTTGATTTTATTTAAAGCCTTAGCAGCTACTTCAGCGTCGGTAAGGATGCCAACCTTAAACGTATCCTTCTCCGGAACATTTATGTCTAAAGCCTCCGTTTGGTCGGGGGAAGGACTTTGAGAACCTTCCAGGTCGAAGATGGGGTCTATGTCATCGGTGGTTGAGGAATTAGGATTTCTGGAACTGGAAGCCATTATAAGGGGTTGTCCGGATATATTGTCAACAAGTATGATGCTTGAGAGAATTATCGACTTGAGAATTTACTGCTAAATGACAGAAGGCGGAAAGTAAAAAGTAAAGGTGAAACCTGAAACACGTATTTATATGAAGTCGAAAAGACGCTTTAGTCCCTTCGCAACTATTCACTTTCCGCTATCGAACGAAGAAAGGTGACTCCTCAAACCGAAATGATACACCACGCGGAAACGACAATACGACTATTTACGGAATGTTGCACTCTTTTCCTTGTTTGGATTTTTTTCCCGTAGGGTTTTTTTCGAATAAGATTTTTAATGAGGCAAGTTTCATAAAACAACAGTCGAAAAGGTCAAATACTTCTACAAGCTTCGACTACTTCTCCGCTCGAAGAAGTGAGGGAGTACTGATGGGGGTTATTTTATACCCCATAAGCTATTCGGAGAACTCGAGAACAATCGATCGGCCCGACCAAATGCCCTGATCTTAAGTACTGGTCTACCCGATCTAACAATGTGCATCCAGGCGACCAAGCCTTGATCCGAGTACAAGAAGGACTTTAATCAGAGTCCTATTATGATTATGTTTCCTTGTATAGCTAGGGAAGAACACATATAAATACCATCAACTGGTATTGTATTAGGGCACAATTCTAACAATATACGCCTACATACTTTGTAATCTGAGATTAATCAAATAGAAGAGCTTTTGCTATATTTATTTATATTCGAGTTACAATCTTTACATTCGACCTTCGTTACGTATTGTTCATCCTTGAGTTGATCCATCCGGAATAAAATAACTAAGCCCTCTAATCCGTACATAATCTAAACCCAATATAATTATTATTGATTTAATTGAACCACATGAAATTCGGTTAAATCATCATCTATCAAAATATAGTATAAAAATCATATTTATGAAGCTTTTTAGAATAATTTGGTCAACTAATATTTTTTTATATAATTATAAAAAGATTTTGGATAAATACAAACCCATTTAACTATCTTCATTTAAAAGATATGACTCATATAAACTACCTGAGGGCATATAGTTCCAATTTATATTATAAACTTAAAGTTAAAGTTATGCATGCACACATATATATATATATATATATAGAAGTTGATTGAAATTCATAATCATGTAAAAGTATTTGAGTCTTATCCAAATATGTATATTTGCTATAGAATAATATTCACTATACATGTAACAAGTGGCTTCTGCTTAAAAAAAGTTTTTCAAAATTAAAATTGATAAAAATCTATTTGTGATCAACTATGTCACAAGAATAATTAAGTAAATTGACTATTTTATCCAAATCAATATATTTTAAAAAAACTAGAATATAAAAACTGAATCAATAATTTTGCATCTGTTAAACCAAAAAAAATAATTTACATGAAATAACTATTTTTTAACAATATAAGGCCTTGAATTATCAATATATATAGGACATTGGTTTTAGATTCGCCTGGACCTTAAAAATTCTAGAGTCGACCCTAATGGGAGTGCTATAGAGAAAATCATGATATATATCAAGCACGAACAAAAAGCACACAGTCGAGTTGGAACAAACATGCTTCAAACTTCAAAAATATAAAATAAGATCATGAAGAGATAAATTATTTCAGCTTATGATTGCCGCAATATAAAGTGTCGCAAAATTGCTACCCGAGTGGTCTCGTGGATTTATTGTGATCGTCTCGCGGGTATAAAGCTAAAACAAAGAATATATTCCTGCTCGTTTCGTCTTGCGGATCCTGTTCGGTCCATGTGGGTCATCTCTACTACTACATACGAAATTTTTATGCTCTACAAAATTATTACTGTGTACAAAATTTTTATGCATGGGTTGGAAGATTTTTGAGTTTAATCCCTTGAATTTTGAATAATTGTAAATGATGATTGATGATTGATAAGTGTAGGCAGTTAAATTTTATTGCCTGATTAAGTCCAATATATATTAATTATTAATTAATTTATTTTGGGATTATATCAAATTTAATTCCTAAAATAATAATTAAATAATTAATTGATATATTTTATATCTTATGATTAATTAAATATAAGATTTCTTGCAAATAAATTAAAATCTCCATACACAAGGCAAGTTTGTGTAGGAAATTATTAAGCAAGGCAAGATTTTCTTCACAATGCAATATTTGCATATCATATCTTTTTAAAGGGAAAGAGAATTAAACAAGATATATTTCTTGTCATACAAGGTGTGAAGAACCAATAAAATTGCGCCACGTCATATGGAGAATATTGCAAATTTTCTCAAACCCCACCTATAAATAGGGGTCACCTCTAAGAAGAAAAACACAATTCAAAAAATCATAAAGGAGTTCAAGAAGAAAGGAGCAAATTCTCTCAAAATGTTCTTCATCAAATCAAGGCGTTCTTCATCATATTCAAGGCGTTCTTCAAAAGATCGAAGAAAATCTAGCGTTTGATTTGATATTAAGCCAAGAGGCCCTCAAATAAACGTTATTGGAGATCTACGACGTTCTAAAGAAAATCAAAGTTCAATTAAATCAAGGTGTTCCAAGAAGAAGTTCAAACTCAAATTTAAGCCAGTTTGATTCAAGATCAAGCAATTTTGATTCTTGGACAAACGTTTGTCAAATACCGAAGCTAATCCAAAAAAGGGATCAAGTCTCAACAAATACATTATTTGGAGATTAGAATCAGAGGGTTATTAAAGATTGTACTCATTAAATCATTAAACCTCGATTTTGTACATTTATTTCTAGTTTAATAAATTTTAAACTTGAAATTTTATTTGTTACAAATTTTTGGCACGCCCAGTGGGACAATCTCTACCTCTCATCTCTTTTCTCTAAAAATCAATGCCCCCAAAGAAGTATCGAACTGTGACTGAGTTGATGGATGATCCAAGGGCTAAGATGGTTGAACAAAGAAAGGAAGATGGCGATCAAAGAAGTCCATCTCATTCTGCACATTTTGAAGGTTCCAACCAAGACGATGGTTCTTCTAGCAATGAATCTTCATTTTCAAGTAAGGTGTCTGCCATGACAACAAGTACTACAACCATTGAGGAACAACTGTTGGCCTTGACTAAGGCAATGGAATCGTTCGCTAAACATGCCCAAGATCAAGATGCAAAGATCGAGAAGTTGTTGAGCCAAGCTAACCATATTGAAGGAAGTCATGTGATGGGAAAACAACCCGTAAAGTTTGAAGATGGTGATACATCAATGAAGCAATACTCAAATGTGAAGGATGAAGAGTCCGAGGAGTCTGAAGAAGACGAGGTGCCCATTAAAAAGGCAAATTCAAAGGGAAAGTCCAAAGAACTCCAAATTTCATCCGATGGCATGATCCCTATAGATCAACTGAAGGAATTTATTATGGGAACCATCAACTGCAAGTTAGAGGGAGGCCTTAAATCATCTCTCGCTTATACCAAACCTTATACTCAAAGGATTGATAGGATGAAGATGCCAATTGGCTACCAACCTCCAAAGTTCCAACAATTTGATGGCAAGGGCAACCCGAAACAACATGTAGCTCATTTCATTGAAACATGCAATAACTCTGGAACCTATGGAGATTATCTTGTGAAGCAATTCGTTCGATCACTCAAAGGAAATGCATTTGACTGGTACACTGACTTGGAGGCTTGTTCCATTGATAGTTGGGATCAACTTGAGCAAGAATTCCTTAACCGCTTTTATAGCACTCGAAGGACAGTCAGTATGATTGAACTTACAAACACCCGCCAATGGAATGAAGAAGCTGTTATTGACTATATCAATCGCTGGAGGAATTTGAGTCTAAACTGTAAAGATCGACTTTCCGAATCTTCGGCAATTGAGATGTGTATTCAAGGAATGCACTGGGGTCTTCGTTACATCCTTCAAGGAATACAACCAAGATCATTTGAGGAGTTAGCCACTCGAGCTCACGATATGGAGTTAAGTATGTCTGCAAGTGGAGCTGATGGACCACCTATTCAAGATCCTCGCAAATTCAAAGATAAATCTGAGGCGAAGAGAGGAGGCAAACCTTTTCAAAAGGTCTCAAATAAAGAATCTTTGGCAGTAAATGTAGCGCCTCTCAAGGTATTAAGCAAACCAAATGATAAGAATGTTGAAAATAATGGTGTTAAGAGGAATATGCCCCAAGAAAGGGAGCAAAGAAAGTCGACTCTCAAAGAGATGCAATCCAAGAAATATCCATTTCTCGATTCTGATGTCCCTGGCATATTTGATGATTTACTTGAAGCAAACCTTATTGACTTGCCCGAGATGAAGAGGCCCGAAGAGTCTGGACGCTCTGACGATCCAAAATATTGCAAATATCACCGTCTTGTTGGACATTCTATCCATGATTGTTTTGTCTTCAAGGATAAAATCATGCAGTTGGTTCGTGAAGGCAAAATTTCATTGGAAGAAGGCAATACAATTGCAAATGTCGTGTCGTGCAATGCAACTCAAGAAAAGGAGATCTCTCCTAATGAATCACGTTTGTCAAATGACAAGAATGTTGAAAATTGCTTAACTGCAATATGTTTTAGCGATGAAGACCTGTTGTTTGGTTCCAAGCTTCATAATAGGCCTTTATTCGTAAGTGGATACGTTCGTGAACAAAAAGTTAATAGGATGTTGATTGATGGAGGTTCCGCTGTCAATTTGTTACCTCTTCGCACGCTGAAAGAAATAGGAATCCCTGTGGAAGAACTTTCGAGCAGTCGTTTGATGATACAAGGATTTAATCAAGGGGGGCAAAGAGCTATTGGTGTTATAAGATTGGAACTGCTAATGGAAGATATGTTATCAACGGCACTCTTTCATGTCATAGATGCTAAGGCGTCTTATAATGTCCTTCTTGGTCGACCGTGGATTCATGAGAATGAAGTAGTCCCATCAACCTTACATTAATGTTTTGGATATTGTCGAGATGGAGTGGTGAAGAAGATACAAGGCGACGAGAAGCCATTTACTGAAGCCGAATCGCATTTTGCTGATGCAAAGTACTATATGGAAAACACAAATGTCGAGAAGGATAAAACTGATGAACCAAAGCAACTTGATAATTTAGAAGCTGAAAACAAGGACGAAATGAAATACATCAAATTGAAGGCAAAGCAAGAGAAAGTTCGCTCGATCAAAATCGAGTCACTTAAAGAACTTACATTGCCACTAACAAAGCTCGATGGAGAGAAGCCATCCCGTTCGCCGCTTAAAGGGTTCGTTCGTCCCTCTCAAGGAGCTGAAGTAGAACATGGGACATTATTTTCGCAAGAAAGTGGAGAAAGCTTTGGTCCAAAAGCCTTTGAACTCTTAGTGAAAGCAGGGTATAACCCTCAAGAAGACTCTCCCTTAGGAAAATTCCCTCCTAAAAGAAACTCTGCCCCAAATTCTCGTGTTGGCCTTGGATTCAAACCACCAAAACCCGTTCGCATTGCTATAAATAGAGTTAGCAGCAACCACATTACTGGAGAAGTGTACTTTTCAACAAATATTGATCAAAGTTATAAGAAACCAACGAGAGTATCCGTCTTTGATAGACTTGGCCCTCAAGTATCTGTTTTTGATAGACTTGGCCCTCAAGGGAAACCTTTAACCCAAAAATTCGATCACCGAAGACTGGGAGTTTCCAAA
Source organism: Penstemon eatonii (assembly GCA_038501285.1). NCBI lineage: Eukaryota > Viridiplantae > Streptophyta > Magnoliopsida > Lamiales > Plantaginaceae > Penstemon > Penstemon eatonii. Next base: position 48,581,729 of record CM076714.1, read on the forward strand.
TGCTCCAAGAAAATCAAGGAATCACCCGCCTTCAAAAGATTGCGAAGTTCAATCCCAACTCGTATGAAGAGACGTGATAATTTGATTATATCATGTGGTGAAGTGCTGAAAGGTAAGTGGGAGACTATAATTTTCACGAAAACTCAATGCAATGGCGAGGATGATAGAGAAAGTGTTGCGTCTTCATATCATATCACTCTACATGAGGAAGATGCTGTCGAAGAACAAGACATTGAGGATGCTCCTCCCGAACTCGAAGAAGGTGTTAAATCCACCGTAGATGAATTGAAAGAAGTGAATCTAGGAGATGTTAGCAATCCTAGGCCAATTTTTATAAGTGCGTTGCTAAATGTTGATGAAGAAGAAGCATATGTCAAGTTATTGCGCGAATTTCGAGACGTGTTTGCTTGGTCCTATAAAGAAATGCCTGGTTTAAATCCAAAAGTGGCCGTTCATAATTTGTCTGTGAGAAATGGAGTTCGTCCTATCAAACAAGCTCAACGTAGATTTCGTCCAGAGCTGGTTCCATTGATCGAAGCTGAAGTAAACAAACTTATCGAAGCGGGATTCATTCGAGAAGTCAAGTACCCTACCTGGATAGCCAACATCGTGCCTGTGAGAAAGAAAAATGGACAAATTCGAGTGTGTGTTGACTTTAGAGACCTCAATGCTGCGTGTCCCAAAGATGATTTTCCTCTGCCTATCCCAGAGCTTATGATTGATGCTACGACTGGACATGAAGCCTTATCTTTTATGGATGGATCGTCTGAGTACAATCAAATTCGTATGGACCCAAGAGAAGAAGAGTTGACTGCATTCCGAACTCCGAAGGGGATATATTGTTACAAGGTGATGCCATTTGGATTGAAAAATGCTGGCGCAACCTATCAGAGGGCGATGCAAAAGATTTTTGATGATATGCTCCATAAAAACGTTGAATGTTATGTAGACGACTTAGTAGTGAAGTCGAGGAAGAGAAAAGATCACATTCATGATCTAAGAAAAGTGTTTGAAAGACTACGCAAGTATCAGTTGAAAATGAATCCCATGAAATGTGCATTTGGGGTGACGTCTGGAAAGTTTCTTGGCTTCATTGTTCGCCAGAAAGGGATAGAAATTGAGCAAGCCAAGATAGATGCAATCATGAAGATGCCCGTACCACGCAATATTCATGAGCTCAAAAGCCTACAAGGTAGATTGGCATACCTCCGAAGGTTCATCTCAAACTTAGCTGGGCGATGTCAACCATTTAGCCATCTCATGAAGAAAGATATCCCATTCAAATGGGACGAAGCTTGCAACAATGCATTTGAACGTATAAAGTCCTACTTAATGAAACCTCCAGTGTTGGTGGCTCCAATACCAGGGCGCCCTTTGATTTTATACATCGCTGCTCAAGAACGCTCTGTGGGGGCCTTACTCGCTCAAGAAAATGACCTTGGGAAGGAAAACGCATTGTACTACTTAAGTCGAACAATGACGCCAAATGAATTGAAATACTCTCCAATTGAGAAGTTATGCTTGGCACTCATTTTTGCAATACAAAAAGTAAAACATTACTTTCAAGCCCACACTATTCGTCTTGTCTCAAGAGCAAATCCATTGAAGTTTGTTATGTCGAGGCCAGTACTATCCGATAGACTTGCACGATGGTATCTCCAATTGCAACAATTTGATATCGTGTATGTTCCTCAAAAAGCCGTAAAAGGACAAGTCTTGGCTGACTTCTTAGCTGATCATCCCATCCCTGCTGAGTGGGAATTGTCCAACGATCTGCCAGACGAAGACGCACTCGTAGTCGAAATTGTTCCTCCATGGAAAATGTACTTTGATGGAGCTGCCCATAGAGGAGGAGCTGGAGCTGGAGTGGTATTTCTAACACCTGAAGGGGGAGTATTGCCTTATTCCTTTACGTTGATTCAAAACTGCTCCAACAATGTTGCTGAATATCAGGCTCTCATACTTGGTTTGGAGATAGCTGTCGAGACGAAGCGATTGCATCTTGAAGTTTATGGTGACTCTAAACTAGTGATCAATCAAGTACTTGGAGATTACGAAGTCAAGAAATCTGATTTGCTTCCGTATGTCAAGTATGCCAAGAAACTAATTGGGTGGCTTGGGCATGCTACGATCGAACATGTGCCAAGAAGAGAAAATGGACAAGCTGACGCTCTAGCCAAACTTGCTTCCACGATAGCTACGCCAGAAAAAGAAACTCATGTTCCAATATGTCAAAGTTGGGTCGTACCTCCAATGTTCACTGAGGACGAAGATAACGAAGAAGAAAACCATGCTATAGAAGTTTATGAAGTTGAAAAGGAAGATTGGAGACAACCACTCGTAGATTACTTGGAATATGAGAAATTGCCCAATGACCTACGAAGGAGAACTGATATTAGACGACGTGCGGCTCGCTTCATTTATTACAAAGGCACACTTTATAGGCGTTCATTTGATGGAGTTTTCTTGCGCTGTCTAAATGATGATGAAGCTATGCAAGTCATGGAAGAAGCTCATTCTGGAGTTTGTGGCGCTCACCAGTCTGGTCCAAAGTTACATTTTCGAATTAAAAGAATGGGTTATTACTGGCCCACAATGGTTAAAGACTGTATGGATTATGCTCAAAGGTGTCAAGCTTGTCAGTTTCATGCAAACTTCATTCACCAACCGCCTGAGCCTTTACATCCGACTATTGCTTCATGGCCTTTTGATGCTTGGGGATTAGACGCTGTTGGGCCAATGACAAAATCTTCTCGTGGACATCTATACATCTTGGCCGCTACTGATTATTTCTCAAAATGGGCAGAAGCAATACCCCTCAAGGAAGTAAAGAAAGAAAATGTTGCTGACTTCATCCGAACTCACATTATCTACCGTTATGGAGTGCCTCGATATATTATCACTGATAATGGAAAACCATTCTGCAATGGTCTGATCGACAAATTGTGTCAGAAGTTTAGCTTCAAGCAGAGAAATTCATCCATGTATTATGCTCCTGCCAATGGCCTTGCTGAAGCATTCAACAAGACATTGTGTAATTTGCTGAAGAAAGTGGTGGCCAAGTCGAAGAGGGATTGGTATGAAAGGATTGGAGAAGCTTTGTGGGCATATAGAACCACCTATCGAACGCCAACTCAAGCAACTCCTTACTCGTTGGTATATGGAGTGGAAGCTGTCCTCCCTCTTGAACAACAAATTCCATCATTAAGGATTGCTATACAAGAAGGACTTACCAATGAAGACAATGCTCGTTTGCGCCTTGAAGAGTTAGAAGCCCTCGACGAGAAAAGGTTGGAAGCTCAACAAAAACTCGAGTGTTATCAAGCTCGCATTTCAAAAGCATTCGATAAAAAGGTTCGTTCGCGTTCTTTTCAACTTGGTGATTTGGTACTGGCAGTAAGAAGACCCATCATCATCACTCACAAGACGAAGAATAAATTTACGTCAAAGTGGGATGGTCCTTATGTTGTTAAAGAAGTCTACACCAATGGAGCATACAAGTTAGTCGCCGAAGATGGTTTGAGAGTTGGCCCAATAAATGGGAAATTCTTAAAGAAGTACTACCCTTGATGTTAGAAGAAAGCTCCATGACGTATGAGCCTAAACTGCGTGTTACTCCTGACCCGCACGAGTATAAACTGTGAATGGTATCCACCAATAGTAATTCATGTGGTTAAAATGATGACTTACTCCACTAATGGCATTTATGTGGTTAAATTTTAATCACCACCTAGTTCGAGGTGGTTAAGAAACGAACACTCCTGACCCGCATGAGTATAAACTGTGAAAGGTCTTCCTGCAAAAAAAAAAAAAAAAAAAAGAAAAAAAAAATCCTCCTTTTGAACTACGTGATGACTTGATTCCTTTTGGGATACGTAGGCAGCTTAGATCATTTTCTAAGTTCAGTCATATGTTTAAAAAAAAAAAAAAAAAAAAATCTCCTTTTGAACTACGTGATGACTTGATTCCTTTTGGGATACGTAGGCAGCTTAGATCATTTTCTAAGTTCAGTCATATGTTAAAAAAAAAAAAAATTGACTTGCGATCATTCTTTGTTTAATGCTACTATGGACTACAAGATAGAGAAATGAATAGAAAGATAAAAAAAAAATAACATCTTCTATTATTAATCTCGAAAGTTGGAGTGCATTACAAAAAAAGAAAAAGCAAGAAACAAAGCAAGAAATGAAGTAAAGAACTACAAAAAAATAAAATCTCAAACAAAGGGTTTCAAATTCTTCAGTTCCTCTTGAGCAGTTTTCAAGCGCATACGCGAAGTCTCCAGATTATCTTTCATTTTGTCAATCAAGGGAGAGGTGTCCTTTAATGTTGCAACTTCTTCTTCAATCTTAAGAATGTCAGCTTGAGCAGATTTGAGCAACTTCTCTTGGCGCTTCAAGGATGAAAGCAGTCTTTTCTTCTTTTGTGCTAAATCAATGAGTTTCTCCTCTATCACCTCCAAATCTTCCTTCGTAGAATTAATGTGATCAGCCTCCTTATCTTCTTTGTTTTTCGCCTCATGTAGACGACCTTGAGCCTCAGAAAGTTGTTGAGCAAGCAATTCCTTAGAAGATTTTTCGCTTGATGTTGATCTCGCAGTATCATAACCGACAGCCATATCAAAAAACGAATCTAACAATGTTACCACATGGGAGATGTCAACATCCTCAAACATTCTCATCGTCTGCATCACAATATAGACCTCATCTTTGATGGAAGAAATTGAGTCGAGCGAGGTCCTTCCTATCTTTTGACTAAGTTCGTTCCATAAAGTATTCAAAAATCTCTTTCTATGCTCAAGTATTAACTTTTCACCCACAAAGACTGAACAAGCTGCATGAGTAGGTGTTTTGCCTTGCGGAACTTTTTCTTGCAAAGTGGAATCAACGACTATCTCCGTAGCACCTCGAGATTGGGCATCATCACTAACTGGGGAGTTCTCTTCTACCTGTTGAAATTAAGCAATAAGCGCAAGTTTAGAAAAAGAGATATTAATCAATAATGGATGAACTAATAAGTAAATACCTCTTCGACGGAATCTTCCAATAAAGGCTTTTCATTTGGAAGGTCATTCGACATATTGAAATCTTCTTGGTCCAAAGATTTCGAAACTTGCTTTTGTCTTTTCCAGTTACGGTCTAAGTTGCTGCTACGACTTTCCTCCAAATCAATAGGAATTATCTTTCTTTTTATTTGTGTGGAAACATCGAACTTCTTTTGGAGGCCTTCATCAACTGGAGAGTCGGAACTATGTATCGAATTCTCTGCAATGAAAATCTCTACATGTAAGAAAATTTATGCATGAAAAGTTAACTTTATCATAAACTATAGGTAGAGATCGAATTACCTTTGAAAGGTTCCTTTGGATGTTCTTTACCTTTAGGAGAAGCCACGCTCAATTGCATAGTGATTAAATGCTCCACGTTTTCTTCAAGGTATCGTCCATGGACTTTAGCCCACCATTTTCCGTAATCTTTCGAATATAGTCTCTTCACACCAGAAGGTATGCCAGGAAACCTCGCTGTAGTTCTAGACTTAGACAAAGTGCTAATTCGCCAATAGCGCAGTCCTTCCTCCAAAGAAGCCTCGCGAATGTCATGCTTGAGGATGCCTGGGACTTCTTGAAAGTATCCAAATTGACGACTGAATCGATGGGGACTGTAAGGTTCGACAATAAACTTTTCGCCTCGCCTCAAAGTAAGATAACTAGAACGGAGACTAGTAAAATAATTCTGTTGGGACTCAGAGACGTTAACGTTATCAACATACATGCAATCCACGATTTTCTGGTCAATATTACAAGTCCAAGTAATGTAGTCTCCCTTATGAATTTTTCTACGAGCTCCTAAAGGATCATAGTATTTTGCGCCTCCTTCGCCAGAATATAATACCATGCTAGGACCACGTAATTGTTGGTGAACTTCAGAATGAGTCTTGAAGTACTGCGCGAGCCAACCATAAACGAAATGTACTGGAAATGGAAAATTCGCACAAGGTTTTGGAGATTTTGAAATGGTGTTAAGACCCTTGTAGATAGCCGCCAATACTGGAATCGCAAGGCTCACTCGACGACCGCTCGCCATAAGACTAGCCACCTTAAAAGTACTTGGACGTATCGAGTTGACATTCTCGGTGGGAAGAGCAAAGGTACAAAGCCAACAAGCTAAATATGCCGCCAAGTATGCATCATCTTTATATTGCCTCTAACTTTGAGCTTCGAGAATACGCCTTCTTCCAAAGGAGACCATGTCTTATGATCTTTAAAATCATCAAGAGGATTATGAGTGGATTTAGGACGAACGCTTTTCTTCTCTTTTCGCGGAGGAGGTGGCTCGTACTTCTTTGCTTTCTTAGACCAAAATTGAATCCATCTCTCAATCGAAACTTGGGAATGGTTGTCACCTCTGCCACTCGCTTGAAGTAAATGAAATGCGTGGAACAAGTATTTGCAAGATCGAGGTACGAATGGTTCTCCCTTCTCATCTACACCATTTAGCTCCGCTTCACTAGGGATTACCTCATCATAGAGGATGCCAAAAATAGGAAGACCTGCAATGGAGTAAAGATCCCATAATGATATGGATAATTCACCCCAGGAAGATAGTAAAGTATTGGTTTGAGGACACCACGACTCGCAAAAAGCCTTCATGATGTTCGTATTATGATCATATGTGTATAAAGAAGCGTGCACCGAATTAAAAAGTTTGGCTGCATGTAGCGCAGTCTTGCATCGACTCAAGACATCTTCAGTCCACTCCCAATATCCCCTAAAATAACGGAATTCTCCAGGCACTTCAAAGGGATCATTGCCCCACTTCATCTTATTACCAATGAGTTGACGGCCCAAAGATGGGAAAGGAATAGCGTCACTCGATGGTTTATGATGAGCGGAAAGCAAGATCAAATGTTTTTGAGCCTTATTTGGAGATTCCGTATATTCTCGAGACCATTCGTCCAAGTGAAGAGAATTTCTTAGTGCCGTCCACCTCTTTGAATATTTGCCGATTAAAGGCGTTCCAACAGTCAAAATCGTGCTCTTTTCGATTGGTTGATCCTTATCGTCTCGAATAGTCAAACGTTCTTCCCCAGAAGAAGTGCGGTCGCCAACAAAGATTACCATCCTAACAAAAAATAGGAAATCAAATAATGGGGGCATTAGATAAAATTGGTTTAATAATTCAAATATTTAAAAAAAAAATATATTGAATTTACGACTAATTTTATTTTTACTCTAAAGATTTTGAGATTCCAAGAAATAGCTCTCCCCGGTGGTATAATTCCTTGAAAGATTCTACCGAAAGAATTAAGAAAAAAACTTTGAATTAGAAAAAAAAAAAAAAAAAAAAAAAAAGAAAAGAAAAAGCGGCATATACATACATATATATGGACCCGTAGCAATTAGCTTTACTCCAAAGCTTATGATTTTAGTCCCTGTAAATAAAAAGGGACACCTTTAGTTAATAGAATGAGTGAAGATAAAAAAAAAAAAAAAAAAAAAAAAAAAAAAAAAAAAAAAAAAAAAAAAAAAAAAAAAAAAAAAAGGGAAAGAAACCAGCCTGCTCAGCAATTCTTCACAAGCAATCGGAAATCAATTTTTCGGACTCCCACTGTCTCACTCAAACTAGCTTCCGATGAATTATATGTATGTATATGTATACTTCTGATTCTTGAAAAGGGGAGACCACCGTAATTGAAGAGTATAAACACTAGCCTTTGGGTTATTCGAATGGATGAAGAAGGGGAGTAATGAGGCCTTTTTATAGGTACAAATATTGAACTCAATTGGAATCCTTTTAGAACTCGGAAACATTCATTTATGGAATAAAATTGGTTTGAAGATCTCAAAATTCAGAAATAGTTTTGGGATTAGTGGAAACAAAATTTAGAATCGAATTCTATGAAACTATCAATATGGCAAGAAAAGTGTTTGTCTTTAATCAATTTTTCGGAAGCTTGAAGATATTACCCAAAGTTATTAAAGTCTCCTAGAGCTCAAAGGATGGTAAGCTTGTGAAAGGAAAGGGATTGATTTGAGATTAATTTATTCCCAAAAGATGTAAGCATTATTTTCCATCCGAGTTTCGTCCGATCTACTTGGGGAAGATGAAGAAAATTATCACCTATTGTTGGTCTACAAAGACCATGGTTAATCAAATGGGCCAAAGCTGAATTAATTAGTGGGCTAACAAAATTATTGATGTTGGGTCTTTATTTTTGAGACAATTGAATGAGCCCATTTTGTGGTCTTAAAAAAATTTCAAGAATGTTGCTTTTCACGGCTTTTGTGAATGTAAGGTGTTTCATTGATATCCCAATGCAATTTGCTTCCAAATTCGTAAAAAAAAAAAAAAAAAAAAAAAAAAAAAAAAAAAAATCAAGTCAATGGTATGTTATAAAATTATAACATGTCATATAGTTTAGAAATCGCGACTTATCTACTCAAAAGCAAATGCATGTTCGTAAATAAGTCTCGAGGGGGCATTTGTAGGCAGTTAAATTTTATTGCCTGATTAAGTCCAATATATATTAATTATTAATTAATTTATTTTGGGATTATATCAAATTTAATTCCTAAAATAATAATTAAATAATTAATTGATATATTTTATATCTTATGATTAATTAAATATAAGATTTCTTGCAAATAAATTAAAATCTCCATACACAAGGCAAGTTTGTGTAGGAAATTATTAAGCAAGGCAAGATTTTCTTCACAATGCAATATTTGCATATCATATCTTTTTAAAGGGAAAGAGAATTAAACAAGATATATTTCTTGTCATACAAGGTGTGAAGAACCAATAAAATTGCGCCACGTCATATGGAGAATATTGCAAATTTTCTCAAACCCCACCTATAAATAGGGGTCACCTCTAAGAAGAAAAACACAATTCAAAAAATCATAAAGGAGTTCAAGAAGAAAGGAGCAAATTCTCTCAAAATGTTCTTCATCAAATCAAGGCGTTCTTCATCATATTCAAGGCGTTCTTCAAAAGATCGAAGAAAATCTAGCGTTTGATTTGATATTAAGCCAAGAGGCCCTCAAATAAACGTTATTGGAGATCTACGACGTTCTAAAGAAAATCAAAGTTCAATTAAATCAAGGTGTTCCAAGAAGAAGTTCAAACTCAAATTTAAGCCAGTTTGATTCAAGATCAAGCAATTTTGATTCTTGGACAAACGTTTGTCAAATACCGAAGCTAATCCAAAAAAGGGATCAAGTCTCAACAAATACATTATTTGGAGATTAGAATCAGAGGGTTATTAAAGATTGTACTCATTAAATCATTAAACCTCGATTTTGTACATTTATTTCTAGTTTAATAAATTTTAAACTTGAAATTTTATTTGTTACAATAAGAATACAAAGTGTCAAGTTTTTATGCATTATTATTTACTATTCAATATTTATTTCACACCAAATCACACTCATTATTCTTATATTTTGATCTAGGATACAATTGGAGGCGTTAAGTGCTAAAGAAGCTAAGTAGACAATTTCATAACAATTTTGACACTATTTGGTATTAAGGGCGTAAAATTCTCATACGAGATCCAAATGAGATGATACAAGATGATTTAGATCGGCAAGAGGAATGTCTACAACTTTCATCTTTGGAGATTTTCAAGATTCTGATGGGATTCTAGACGAAATCGTACTTAAAGTCGTTGTACCTGTTTTATATGGAAAGTTTCCTAAATATCTAGTCTAATATATTGACTTGATATTGGGGCAATCCTTGATGGACGAATTTGGAAGGATGAAATTAGCATTTTCTTGTTTTCATTGAGGTAATATCCTAATTTTTATATTATTCTTATAATATAAAGATTGGATATCAATTTTAGAGGATTCTTTTAGGGTTGTGTTGGCTTTTTTTTTATAAATAGGAATTTAGAAGACTACCTAGTACATTATTCACTCCCATATATACTTAGAATTATTAATGGCCTTACGTGGCTAGATCTTTGTCATTGGTCGAAGAAAACTAAAGCTTCGAAAACAAGAAAACTGTGAGATTTAATTAGTTTTATCATACGATTTATGTTTTGAATATCGATTGCTCTTCTGTCATAATTAAAACGGTTGTTTTGTTTAATTGCTAGGATGCCTACTAGTATTTTATTATTTTCAGTCTACTACTTGATTAAATATCTAATCCGTAATTGTTTGATCCATCTAATTTTGTGAAGCATCTAAGATTCAATAATTTGATACGTCAGAAATTGTTAATCTTAAGAAGATAAATCAACTAAATTAAATCCAACCGCTTGTATTTGAATTGTTTAGTTTCACTGATCTCTCTAATTCTTAAAGCATCTGCTATATTAAACCTTTAGTGCTTATCTTGGGTTATTTAGTAGTTAGGATTAATTGGATCACTTCTTCTGATTAATTAAAACTAAGGAGAGATAGGGGATTAGTTTCAACGGTGAATATTCAAAGCATGAATTGTTATATATATTTGCATCGATGATCAGTTATATGATTCCGTCAGTGGATGTTGACTTGGACCAATATTTGTTACTTTGATATTCTCTGTGGGATCGACCCTTACTCGTTCTACTACATTATTAGGAGTATAGGTTTTATTTTTTGTTGCGTACGACAACAAACCAATGATTTTTTTTTATGTAACATGCGGTTTAACTAAAGAAAAAAGACGATATATGTTTACATAATATTGTAATTTACTTTTGTAAGGTGCATCAACAATTGATGTTTAGAAAAAAATATAGGATCCGTAATCCAGTGCTGCGATAATTCAAATATTCGAAATTGGGTATCCGAATTATTACGCGACAGATTTGGGATTAAAAATGTCAATCTCAAAATTTACTATACTCATATCTTTAGAGCCAAACCGGTCTCGTACCAACCCCTAATTTCATAATAGTTTAATGAACTTAAACTAGTTGGACTCAACTCCTCCCCCCCCCCCCAATTACTCCAACAGTGTATGCAACCGGTGTTACGTCAGAGTGCGTACAAATTTGTAACAGTGCCACAAAATTATTATCGTTCTCTGGATTTTCAGACTGGGCTCACAATGCAACATAAGCATAAACAAAATCCTTCGAGGCCACAAAATATTTCAAATTCTATGGAAATTAAGAAGCAAAATCCACAGAGCAATCTTCAAGTGAGATGCTATTATCGTGATCTATGTATAACATATTCGATGTATTTCAAAATATATATATATATATATATATATATATAACATATTTGATGGAATCTCAATGGAATTGACTTCAAATGTTGAATCTTATTTGGCCATAAGTGGCAACATAAAAAGATAAACAAATTTCTAAGTGCAAGTACATAGTTTCTCGGATCTTGCTAAATGGGCATTTGGATATCAACGAAACGGTTTATTATTTTGCTAACGGAAAATGCCACGGCCATAGGTCGAAGAAATCAGATCCACAAGAAGAGGGAATTGCAAAAGCACAAATGAAGTCATAGGTAAGAATGCAAATGCAGCAATTGCTACAAGACTCCCAAACCTCATTTGGCCAAACATCAAAAATAGTGCTGCACTAAAAGCTGCAATCAAAAAAAATATGGAGAAGAAAAGAGAAATAAGACCAAGAATTAGTCTCTTAGGCAATGCATGCAGAAAATCTTCTTCTGCATAGCGCGAAGTCATGATCGATAAGAACATTGATATAGAAGTAACTGATGTGCAGAGAGAGGCAGAATCTGAAAGAGCAAATATCTTGAAGGAAATCTTGTGATATAAGAGAGGAAAACTAGTATTGCTTTCTATCCCACCGGGTACTGCAATGATAGAGGCAAATACTACAGTAGCGATCAATGTTGCGGTAATAATACAAGAGTTAGCGACATCTTTCATCCACTTTTCTCCTTCAGCTTTTAATTTTGTGTGTTCCTCTATAAACACCATCTTAGGAGTTTTACCAGCATGATTTCTTCGCTCTCTAGCATACGAGGGAACAACTTTTTCCACCTCCTGCAGGAAAACAACAACCATTTCAATATGTTGGGTTTGTGAGGGTTGAATCAATTGTAAAATTGATCAACTTGACTTTTTAATTTGTTATTTGTATTTGTTGTTATTTGGAGGAGAGTAATGTTTAGAGAGGAAATTTTATTCAATTGCTTCCTCTTTTTCTTCCCTTACATTTGAGTAGTGTACTCATATTTATACTTGTCTATGGAGCACTCTAGAATATCTAGTTCTATCCTAGTTTCTAGTACAATCTATATGTTCTAGATTTATCCTCATTTACCTTAGATACCTAGGATTTATTGTTATTATTCTAGATACTTCTACCAAATAGACACTACCTTATACATGAAATATCTTGATCAAACTTGAACTTTCTAGAACCTTCAAGCAAAATATCGCACATTTCAACACAGATGAATAAGAAAATAAAAGGCCGGTTTGACATTTAAGTCACTAAGTGATCAATATAAATTTGTCATTCATTGCAGCACATTACATACATGGGTCTTTTTGTTGCATTTCATGTGCTATATATATTTATATGGAGATACCAACAACATTTTCACAATTACACTTAGAACATTATCACAACTCGACAGTACGTCCTCAAATATTTGAAGTAAAAAACACTCTACAACTATAGTACATGAACCTAATTGATCTAGTACATGTATCAGTATTAAATTGCATACTTCACCTATAACTAAGTGCCTAAATTAAACCAGAAATACATACATGCACTTATCTTTATTTTAGCATGAAACATTCTCAAAACTTAATTAAGTTAGACATCAAATTCACTACGGGATTATCTAGATGATTGAATCTAGTTTGTTACTTCAATATTGCAGTTGATTTTGGTTTTAAAGCAAAGCGCATGCAGTGGAAATAATTAAAACATAAGTTACCTTATACCATTGTATTTCTCGCTGCATCTGTATAGCTGCACCAGAAACAAGATCAAGTTTATGAGTAGGTGCTAATCTTGCAACCAAATGCAAAATGGTATCTCCAGAAGAATCTGCTAAATCTACAAATAAGTGTTTACGGTAGACTGGCTGATGAATGAGATTAAAAACTTTTTCATTGCGATATTTCACTGCTAAGTGAAACGTGGTTTGTTTATTTGAATTGTACGAGCGAATAGAATTAGGAAATGTGGATACTATCGCCTTTACAACCTCGTGGATCCCAAATTCTGCAGCTAGAAACAGCGCATCCAGATAAATTCCTAAAGCTTCCTCCCAACTCAAGCTTTCCAAGTTCTCACACAAGCATTCCACGAGCTCTAGTGCTTGTTCATGGACTACTTGTTTACGATGGATTTCCACAAAACAAGGCACTGAGAGAGAGTGAGGGAATTAAGTAAGAAAAGAAGCATACATATATATATATATATATATATATATATATATATATATATATATATGTATATGTATGTTTGTATGTATGTATGTATGTAGTACATACATACATACATACATACATATATTCCAAGTCGCATTTCATCATCTTAGAAAAATTTACCTAATTTTTCGAGAAACTTGCAATGAGAGGCATGCGACTTCAGAAATGATTTATGCTTCTGAACCTCTGTACAATAACTAGAGTTTTGTAAGCATGTATGTATATAAATATGTGGTTTTTTTTTTTTTTACAAAAAGTTTGGGTGGAATATTTTAGTTCACACAAAAAATTAAAAAATATCCATGTTTTTATAGTAGAAAATAAAAAATTAAAAATAATGACGAGATAGAGGTAGAGATAGAGATAGGTAATTTTCTATCTCTAATTGATCATATTTGAGATAAAGAACAGACACTCACGATAGTAAAGGATACTTTCTAGAAAGGTGAAGCGTCTTCCGCTGTGGAACACAGTATCCTTATGAGCAATACTTTTCAAAGCAGATGTTCCATCTGAATGTTTTAATCTGGACAATTGCGGGTAATTTCTGGCCAACATCAATGCCACATCTGTCTCGAAAGAAACGCATCAACACAAATGAATTGTTTATGGAGTCAATGGGTCTTGTGATTGTGATACATTATCTTCTTGAGTGTATAAGTTATCGGGTTTGGAAGGATGAAAATACCATCATATGGGTTATTAACGTACCCCTGTATCATTTTATGTCAAGAAATTTATCCTCTTATCAATGTTGGGAAAAATGCAAAAATGATCCCATAACTTATGATCGCTGGAAATTTTGCACCATAACTTTTCACGCTGGCAATTTTATACCATAACTCTCAAAACTCAAGCAAATTTGGGACATCTTCAGCCTATTTGAGAGAGAGTTACACTCTCGGGCCTAGGAATGTGAGATAATAATTTTGATTGCTATTTTAACAAAAAAAAAAGTGGATAAAAATTTAATTTGAGCATGTGTCGCACACATAACCCATGCAAAATGTAAATTTTACTTTAAGGTGGGCTCCAATTACAATTTTGAGACAAATTTTTGTCAAGATTTTGAATAAATTTAGAAGAATTTTTTGTTTGTCCTTTTTTTAAAAAATATTGGTAAAAAAAATCATTTAATATTCAAAAGCCAGAAAGTGTAACTCAATTAGGCCAAAAGTGTGCCAAATTTGCTTGAGTTTGAGACTTATAGGATAAATTTGTCATCTCAAAAAATTACTGAGCAAACTTGTCAAATACCATAAGTTATGGAACCATTTTGCCTTTTTCTACCTCAATGTTTCAATCTTACTTCATTATATTTACTAGGGCAACGCTAATAACAGTTCATCTTGTGAAAAACTACCGGCAGTTCACCCTTCTCAGCCATTGATTAATATTATTTTATTTATTACAACCTGAAGAATATGTCATATTAGTATGTTACATTTTTTGTTGATTTAGGAGATATTACTGTAATACCCTTGGCTTAATAAATAAACAAAAACAGCAAATATAATATCCAATATCTGGACCCGAACACCGAAAATACACCGAAAATATCCAATATCTAATATATGTATTGATGACAAAATCAAAATAAATACACCATCTCAGACATTAGCAAGCCAGTAGTCTTTTGATTCATAATATTAAGCTCCAGAAGTGTTCGTATTATGTGCATATAATAATAAGCTTCTGGCTATTACGAATCAAATTACACCATCTCATTCACAATATTAATCAAAATACGCATCTCCAGTAGTCTTTTACAGCACCATCCCCCCATCCCCCGGAAGGTGATCTGGACCCGAAAAACTCAACAGCCCGAAAATGTTTTTCGTGGCCTGAATCTTCAAATCCTCTAATTCCGAGCTGGAAACACAAAATTGAAGTCGGCCAATGCGTTTAAACAGCTCCAGAAATAGAAACCCGGAAGGAAAAGCAACGAAACGTGAAGAAAGCAACAGCCTGAAAATGTTCATCGTGGCCGGAATCTTCAAATCCACTAATTTTGAGCTGGAAACACAAAATTGAACCCGGCCAATGCGTTTAAATAGCTCTAAGAACAGAAAACCGGAAAGAAACGCAGGGAAACGTGAAGATATCAGAAACTAAAGTTTTTTTTTTTGGTTTTTATAGATCTGAAAATTAACAACGAAAAACAAACACTACAAAAAAATGGTCTTTTTGTGACAAATTGTTATGACGTAAAAGAAAATCGTCACAACAACTTCCGTCATGTGACGAATGCAGCTTTTGTCACATGAAACCTATGCTGATATGGCGAAATAATTTTCGTCACTTGAGCTCCAACTTGATGCGACGAGTTTAAATGTTCGTCGCAAGATGGTAAGTCTCATATGACGAAAAATAATTTTGTCAAATAAGAGCAAAGTTCATGCGATAATTTACATTTTTATCACAAGATAGCATCGCTCATATGACAAACTAATAATTCGTCACATATGTACAAATTTCATGTGACGAATTTCTATTTTTGTCACATAACAGCATGCCTCATATAACAAAAAAAAATTGTCATATAATAACAAATTTCATGTGACAAAATATTCAGTTCGTCACAAAAATATTATGGCTCATACGACGAAAGGTGATTTTGTCGTGAGATAACAAATTTCATGTGATGAAAATTTAGTTTTATCATAAAAATATTATGGCTCATATGACAAAAGAATATTCGTCATATGAGAACATATTTCATGTGACGAAGTTTGACATTCGTCACAAAATTAGTATGACTCATATGACAAAAGTGTTGTTTCGTCATATAACTTTGTCTTTATGTGACGAATTTTTTGTATTCGTCACAACAAAAGTTTTTCCGTAAACTTTTTTTGATTGTGACAATATTATAACTTCGTAAAAAATTTCACAAGAAAATCCGTACATTTTTCTTTAATGGTTACAACTAGGAGTTGGCATGAGATGAGTTTGGGACAAGTAAGACGGTTCAGTAAATTTTGAAAAGTGGACTTTCAATCTCAAATTCATCCAAAAATAGAATTTGAATATTTTTTTATGCATAGATTTTTCTTCAATTTTCAACTGCTATGATATTTCTTTCTATGCTAAAGATGATAAATTCGTTGTTTCAGAAAATTAATCACATTTTAGATCGATCTGATTTCGAACAACCTTGTGTACATAACCATATAGACAGCAATTTTGAATTAACGACTAAGTATCGATTTAATTTCAAATAACATTAATGTATATAACCTTAAAGTCAACAATTGGTCAATTAATGTTACAAATTGATAACTGATCAATTTGATTGTGAATAACCTCAATGTACATAACCTTAAGGTCAACAATGCTGAATCTGATCAATTAACGTTACAAATCGAGAATCGATCAATCTGATTTGTGAATAACTTCAATGTACATAACCATATAGTCAACAAGTTTGAATCGGTAACTAATTAATTAATTTAGTGCCACATAGCGATTTGATTTCGAATAACATCAATGTACATAGCCATAAGGCCAACATAGTTGACTTTGGTCAATTAACGTTACAAATCGAGAATCAATCAATCTGATTTGCGAATAACTTCAATGTATATAACCTTAAAGTCAGCATTGTTGACTTTGGTAAATTAATGTTACAAATCGAGAATCGATCAATCTAAATCCGAATACCATCAATGTAATGTATATACCCCTAAGGTTAACAATGTTGACTTTTGTCAAATAACGTTATAAATCGAGAATCGGGCGGTCTAATTTTGAGTAACATCAATGTACATAACCTTAAGTTCAATAATTTCGATCCTCAATGTACATAACCTTAATGTAGAAAAATAATCTAGAATTTTAAATTATGATCTAATTAATTAATTATGAGCCAAATATCAATTTAACTTCAATTCATCCGTATTCACCAAATTGATTCGTTTAAACTGTTTTTTGATTTACTTAACCCTCATTATTTTTCAAATTCATCAATTTTATGCACTAATTTGATTAGTTAATTTAAAAAATTAAAAATAATTCATAATTTAAAAATAAAAAAAATGAAAAATAAATTAAAATTCATTACTTAGGACATAATGAATAAAACGTACCCTAATTACTTCCTCTTCCTCACTCCATATCCCACCACCGCCTCTCTTACTCCCTCTTTCTCCTGCCGCCACTCTTCCCCCCTCTCTCTCCCTCCACCGCCGCTCTTCCTCTATCTCTATCCCTATTCCCCTCTTCCTCTCTCTCATATACTTGCAAATTAATTTCTCACCTCTCTCTCTTCCACGGTTCCACCACTGCCCGAACCCGTGCAGCCCAAACCCGCGTACTCGCGCCGCCCAGCCCGGCCTGTTCCTGCCTGAACTCGTGCAACCCGCCCAGCGCAGCGCAGTCCAGCCCATCCCGCCCCTGCTCCTGCCCTAAATTGCGCGACCCGGGCTGACCCGTCGAACAAGATTTAATAGATGGATGGAAAGCCGCCGTCGACTCGTGGATCAATCGCTTGCTCACTCTTGTCTCTAGTAACTTGGTAAAAACGATTTTTATTTTTTATTTTTATTATATGATATTTCTGGGAAAGTGAGGTAGCTGTGGTGCAAATAGAGTTAAATTAAAAAAAATATTAGTTTGTGGATATCGTAATTTTCTTTTTTCCTTGAGAAGCTGATAATTAATGGATTAAGGTGCTAATATGTTTGATTTGTGATGAATGTGCTTTAGCCAGACAAGTGTTGGGCTGGAATATGTTTGCTTGGTGTGACAAGTCAAGAATGCAGTATGGAACGCTTTCTAGCTTCATACTCTGTATGGTTGAATAAGCTACTCCCACTTATTCAGGTATGTTTTCTATTGAACACTTACGAGGTTTGAGATGATTTATCCGTGTTTATGAAGGGTATTATCATCATAGAAAGAAGCTGCATTATATGTTGTCATTTTCAATGTTCAGTTTATTAAGATAGTGCTTTATATTCTCAATTTCTATTAGTACTCTCTTTTTGAATCATTGTTGATCTTTATGTTGTTAGTTTGTATATTGTAGTTTAACATACGTGTCAAAGTCATGATGAATCTTATGTATATTAGAACAGGGGAAAGATTTCATTCAAATGGATTGTAATCCTATGTATTTTCAGCTTCATGCTTGGCATACTTTACAGATACAAGTATTAGTTTCTCATTCTTTCTGTAATAATTAATCTTGATGTATTGTGTAAATTATTATTTCACTGTGGTTCCACTTCCACTGCAATGGGTTTTTGTTGATTAAAATTACGTAAGCTGTTTTCTTGGAGAGTTCAGTAAAGCTCATGAAGCTATAGACTGAGTATATTGAGATGGCCTATTTGAAATAAAGAATTTGCCCAAGTCTTTTAGCAAAAAAAACAAGTTGTTGATGTTATGTGTATCTTTTTCTGGCCTCTCAGTTCTTTGAACTCTTCTATAGCTAAGTTACGGTTGGAGCTTCCATCAAATAAAAAGTCCCTTAAAATTGGGAACTTCGAGAAGAATTTGACTAATTCCATTGCTATGTACCCTGATGGTATTATTTTCTCATTCTTTCCTTTGTTATGTTCTTCTTGAACTAATAATTGTAAGTATGATCTCTTATAACTAATTGAGTTGTATATATAATGTTTACAGGTTAAAGTCTACTTCAACTTGAGCAAGAAAAGGGCACTGTTGTTCATTTCATGATTGGACACAGGTTATTTAAATTCTTTTAAGTACTCTTTATCTTTACTTGTCCATAAGAAATATTTCCTACGACCATTTTTCCAGCGAATTTTACCTAAAAATCCGTTGGAAAATCCGTCGGAAAATACTGTTATTCTTGTAGTGTGTGTTTTGTTTTGATCAAATACCCTACCCGCGCCCACCCCTAAATGTAACAGTTAACACATGGTTCCAATTTAGTAATTCACCTCATGTGAAGAATCATCTTTGATTAACCCCACAACTCAACATTTCCCTGAGGCCAATCTTGCTATATCTAAGGCCTCTAATTTCATTTTCAGATGTCATATCCAAATAAAAGCACTTGAATTACCATGCTTGGTGTATTTTATTATCTGATAGTAATTGGTGTATGTATGTGCAGGATGTCAAGATGTTTGTTTTGTTGAGCAAATGTGTAGACACAATCTTTGATCTATTTGGACAAGGTACTACAGTAGTTGTTCATGGTGTATGCATGTACATATTTGAATATTATCTAATTTTTGGATTTAAGTAACTGTTGTAAATTATCCTTATGTGTTTATGAAACTTTTGTTAGTTTGGATATAAGTACTTGAACAGAGTTGTAATATGTTAGTTGACTTGAATGGATATTTTGATACTAATATAGTTGCATTATTTTTGTTGGTTTGGATGTATAGTATTTTGAAACAATATAGTTAGTTGGTGGTTATTGTTGGATTGATACAAATTTAATGAATTTTTGGTGTAAAAAAATCACAGGTACAACAAAATTCACAAGCCGTGACAAAAAAGATTATTATAAGATATTATATAGTTAAATATTAAATTATATATGATTTTTGTGACCATTTTTTTGTTCATAAAAGTATTTTATAAATTTTGAAAAATAACTTTGGTGACAAAGCTTTCGTCATAATAGAATACAGTATATGTGACGAAATTAATTGTGACGAGAGGTGCCCGAAAACAAACCATTGTTGTGATGAAATTAGTATTTTGTGACGAAATATTTAAGTTTTTACAACAAAATTTTGTCATTAAAAAAACGATTCATGTGACGAAATCAATTGTCACAAGATGTACTAAAATTTAAAGTGCTATGGTGACGAAAATGGATTATTGTGACAGAAAAATTATGTTTATGTGACAAACTTTTCGTTGTAAAACGAACGCTTTATGTGACGAAACTAATTGTCACAAAAGGTACCCAAAAATATACTATTGTTGTGACGAAATTAGTATTTTTATGACGAAATTTATAGTCTCTTATGACAAATGTTTTCGTCATAACAGGAATACTTATGCGGCAGAATAATTTTCGTCACAATAGGTTGTGACGAATTTGAAATTTGTCACATGAGACCTGTTAAGACGGGGCTGTTACGGCGAATCTTGTGACGAAAAAAATCGTCATAACAGCCTCTTGTGACGAAAAATCATGTTTTCATGACGAAAAATTTCGTCAAGAAAAAGGCAATTTTTTGTAGTGAAAGAGAAACGAAAAATTGGAACCACCAACGTAATCCTGATGAAGAGACGAAGAGAATGACTAATCTTGCAAAAAAATCCGTTGAGAAATGAAAGAAATAAGTCTCCGGCATCAAACCCGACTACAAAATTTAGTTGTGTAGAAGAAGAAGAAGAAGAAGAAGGGCATTCAAGTCATTTCTCAAGTCCTACTAGTATATTAATTTGGCCGGTTTCAAGTCACTTGGTTGTCACATGGCAACAAGTGAGTGTCGAACTACATGTACGTAGTATAGCCAAGCTGAACTACCGTTAGCAAACTCATATTTACTATTTCATTGTGGGTAAAATAATTAACAATACTATTAAATATAAAACTGACCATATCAGCTCCAAACCTCCCACCCCCCGGACTTAGATTATCTTTGCCCTAGTGTTATCACTAATTTCAAAAATGATAGGGCCCGTTTGTTTGACATTTGAGAGAGTAATTTGTGAGAGTGGTGAAATTTTGAGGAATAACTCGATTTGCGTAATGTTATTTGTTTGGATTTTAGGAGAATAATTTGAGAAATAATGTTGATGTAGTTTTTTTTGTAAGAGTTTTTGTTGTAGGTGTAAGATGTAAGATATGTAGGATATTATGTCAAATCATGTTGTTATGTAAGATAAGTTGTGTGAGGCCATCTTCAGTCGTTTGGGCAACAATAGAAAAGTCTTCCCGGATTTAAAGTCGAATTTGCTGTTGGTCCCAAAAGTGGTCAATGAGATCTAGAGGGGGGGGGGGTGAATAGATCTCATAAACTTTAAAAACTTTTTCTCTAACTTTTACTGTCAGCAGACTAAGTAGATCTAGAGTTCGTAAGACTACTAAGCTGATCGCGCACAAAGCTTTGAACAGCAGAGTTGACCACTCATCTGATTTCACTCAGCTGATTCAGATGAAATATCAGAGTTTTAGAAACTAGTTGGCAGCGGATTTATCAAGTGTTTTTCAACCAATCTGTTTCTCTTTAAGTTTTCTCACTCAAAAGATTTTATCCCCAGTTTTTATAACTCCTTTTAAAATCTTTTGGTTTAGTTCGTATGTTTGAGTTCTTTTGAAAATAAGCAATGAAAAGAAACTATGAATCAAACACACATAATTTTTATAGTGGTTATATGGATAAAAATCCTTTAGTCCACTCTTCCAAGTCACGAAGATCGTGGGTTCTACTATAATCATACAGATTACAATATACTCTGCTTGCGCCAAACAACAAATGAAATGGCCACAAGTGCGCAGTAAGAAATCACTCAGAAATCCTACTCTCCGAAGCTAGATCACTCACACAGATGGATCTACACTCCTCATGCTATTTTCAGTATAGGAGCTCACAAAGAAAACCTACACTAAGAAGCTATATCACTTCACACAGATGGATATACACTCCTTTCTTTTCTCAGTTGAAAGTCACTCAGACAGACAACGCAAGTTCTCTGTTCTTCAACGAAAAGCTTCGTCAACAGATGACTGAGCTTGTGATCAGACGACTCAACTGATGGATCTCGCTCTTAAGATGTGATCTTGAATTGTGCAAGTCTCATTTAGATCTCCAGTTAGTCTTCTATTTATACTTCGCGGATTTGAATTTCTGCCCGTTGAAGATGAGACAGAAATCTACAGTCCTCGAGTACTGGTCCCCAATTTCTGCAACGGCTCCCTGCAACTGCTACAGTACAGTCTGCTGTACTTTCTGTCAGTCGCACTTAATGCACTCAGCAGGTTACCGTTGGACAGCTTGCTGACCGTCTTCACTAGGCTGATGGGAGTACTCTGCTGATGATCACTCTACTGATGATCACTCGGCTGATTCAAGAATGAACACATCTATCTTGACTCGGCTGATGATAACCAATCTGATCTTCATTGATCTGATATCCCACTCGGCTGATTCGGTCACATAGCTTCCATACCTTGAGATAGGTTTCACTAAGTTGTTCTTAGTTGATGACTTAACATTTTGATCTTCAAAACCATTATGGCCTTTTTGTCATCTTCAAAGCCTTCTCCAATATTAACCAACAATTTTCCCCTTTTTGATGATGACAAAACCTTCAACTAAGAACGTCTTCTAAGTCTTCAGATTTGGTCTTCATACCTTGAGATGGAAATTTATTGATCTGATACAACTTTGAAAAATTACCAATAGTTGGTTCTTTACCAATAGTTGGTTCTTTTCCCCTTTTTGATCTTCTGTTTAACGGGTTCTTAGTTGCATCCTTTATCTTCCCCCTTTTTGTCATCAACAATAATAATTGAGTTGCATCTCTTCTTCCCCTTTTTCTCTTTATAGGATTGCAAACTTAGTATGATGAAGACAATTAGGTGAGTACTAGGCTAATTTAGGTAATCTTCGTTGATGTTTATCACTTCAGCTAGAAAATTCCCCCTGACTTCAAGAGTTGATACCACTTGTTGGCATTTGTGGTCTGATTCCACTTGTAGTCTGATGCTACTTGTTGTCTGATACTACTTGTATGAATGTAAATCAGATTAGTCAGCTGATATCACTTGTTGATGTGATAACACTTGCTGATACCACTTGATGTAGTACATTCTTGAATAACACTTGGCTGTTGAGTTCCAGTCGGCTGATAAGAAGAAGTCTTCTGATAGCTTCATTTTGACTTATTGAAAACTTCATCTTTATTTAGGAGTACCGCTAGTCGTACACGTTCCCCCTAAGTTCAAGAATCCGTGGTCAAGTAGTCTGATGAGAGTTTCTCTTCAAAGGCACTCAGCCGTTGAATTCCAGTAAGCTGTTCTGGGTTAGTCTTCTGATAAGTTCCCCCTCAGCTTATGAATCCAAAATCAACAAACCACATTCTTTGTCACATGGTTGACTGATACCACACTTGTTGGTGATACTGCTTGTTGCGATCAGTTGTTGGTCTTTAATACCACTTGTTATTCTTTGATAATCTTCAACTTTTCAACACTCTTGCGTTCCTTGAAATCTCCAAATGTAGAGTCTACCACTTGAATTATACCACTTTGTTGATACCATTTACTTGATAACACACTTGTTGGTACATACTTGCTGGTGAGACCACTTGTTGAACTTGGTGAAATTTGCAAGGCAGTCAACTCATCTTTGTCATCTCACATGCATTTCACCTGTAAAACAGATGACTATTTTTGGTACCCCTTATTTGTTGGGTCCAGCATGGTTAGTTTAACCTTTAACATGTTATGATCTAGTGACTTATGTTTTATCATGATGATACCACTTGTCATTGTGATACCACTTTCTGGTCATGATTAAAACAATGCTCATAAACAAGGTAAGATGCATAAAATGTGTGATAAACATGCATATTGAAATGAGGATGGAAATCAGCACAGTGAACATGATCAACATGATAATATGAATAAGCATAGTGCATGTCATCATAATAATTATCATAATGTGATTCAAATTCTTGCCAGATAATTTCATTTTTACCTCAATTTCTTACCCGAGTTATTTAATAACTCTCCTTAGATTTAGCAGACTTGACATTTAAAATTTTACTCCTATCAGTAGCCTATTCGGCTGATGGGTTTTAGTAGTCTGATTCGTCTTAGGTAGCTTACTAGGTGTTCTAACCTGTTGAGCATCAGTAGACTTGTTCTTTTAAGCCTCTGATTTCTTTTTAGAGAATGATGCAATTTCTTCTCTTAAAGTTCATTTATCTCTTCAAAACAAACTGCATACTCAGCTTTTAGAGTTTCATTCTCATGCTCAAGCTTTTTGATAGTCAACTGATTCTTGAGGTTTTTCAACCTAAAGTATCAGTGATCTGATTTGCTCTTTTTAGCAGAGTCATCTCTTCATTAAGCTTGGCAAATGCACAAACAATATTTGAATTTGTAATTCAGCATTTATTCAACAATTCAAATAGTACATTTAATTAATAGTAGAAGTTACCTCGGTTTCAGAATCATCAGATTCTATGGCAGTTAAGCATAGGATCTCCGGTACTTCTTCAAATTCTTTATCAGATGACTGATGGTCTGAATAAGATATGCCGGAGTTTATTAGCTTTGCTGCATAAGCTAACGTTGATTTGCTCTTACTAAGCGTACACTTCTTTTTGGCACACTTTTCCTTTTCAGCTAATTTCCCAGATGATGAGTGTGGATGACCTCTGATCAAGAGTCCATACTCTTTGTCATTGTTGTCTCTAAGAATTGTTTTAGAGGAATCCCTGTTTTCCTGAAAATGATCAGAAGAATATGAAGTAGCATTTTTATATTTTAATTTCATTTTCTTCTTGTAGAACTTCTTGAAATCATTCATCGGCAGGGTAACGTCGTCAGCAGTGTAGACTTTTTCTGAACTCATCGGAGTCTTCTGTTTTGACTTGTTTGCTGATTTTCTTGACTTGTCTGACGCCATTAGAGCAGCAGTAGGGTCTGAACTGGTTGACACTTCTAATCCCATTCTTGGCATTTGATACTCATATGCTTTGAGGGATGAGAACAGTTCGGAAAAGGAAATCTTCCCTAAATCCCTTGATTTTTCCATGGCTGTCACATTCATGTTGAATTTGGGTGGCAAGGCCTTGAGAACCTTTGCGGTGATCTCCTTGTTCGAAAATTCTTTACCAAACCTTAGAACTTCATTCAGAGCTTTGGTAAATCTGGTATCCATCTGATCAATCGTTTCACCAGACTTCATCTTGAAATTTTCAAACTCCTCAAGAGTCACACTGAGCTTGTGTTCTTTAATAGCGTCGTTTCCTTCGCTTAGCTCGCAGACTTTATCCCACATCTCTTTGGCAGATTTGAAATGCTTGATCTTCTGGAATCTTTCTTCGTCTACAGCTTTGAAAATAATGAGCTTAGCCTTTTTATCAAGGTTTACTAACTTGACTTCTTTGGGAGTCAGCTCATCCAGCTCTTTGTCAACTATTTGATCTGGTTGGCCAGCAACCTTCACAGTCTTCTGAAATCTGAATGGTCCTTTTGTAAAACAAGTAAGCATGTTGTCGTCGTAAGCAGCAAGAAGGATTTCCATTCTGATTTTCTAGCTTTCAAAGTCCAAAAGGCCAATGTGAGGAACATGGCTTATGACATCCATTTTTCAAAAAGTTTTTGATTTTCAAGATATGCTCTCTTTTTGAAAAATTTGAAAAACACACCTTGGATCAAGTTCGTTTGATCAGGCAGCTGATTCTAATGAACCACCCGCTCTGATACCACTTGTTGGTCCCAAAAGTGGTCAATGAGATCTAGAGGGGGGGTGAATAGATCTCATAAACTTTCAAAACTTTTTCTCTAACTTTTACTGTCAGCAGACTAAGTTGATCTAGAGTTCGTAAGACTACTAAGCTGATCGCGCACAAAGCTTTGAACAGCAGAGTTGACCACTCATCTGATTTCACTCAGCTGATTCAGATGAAATATCAGAGTTTTAGAAACTAGTTGGTAGCGGATTTATCAAGTGTTTTTCAACCAATCTGTTCCTCTTTAAGTTTTCTCACTCAGAAGATTTTATCCCCAGTTTTTACAACTCCTTTTAAAATCTTTTGGTTTAGTTCGTATGTTTGAGTTCTTTTGAAAATAAGCAAGGAAAAGAAACTATGAATCAAACACACATAATTTTTATAGTGGTTATATGGATAAAAATCCTTTAGTCCACTCTTCCAAGTCACGAAGATCTTGTGTTATACTATAATCACACAGATTACAATATACTCTGCTTGCGCCAAACAACAAATGAAATGGCCACAAGTGCGCAGTAAGAAATCACACAGAAATCCTACTCTCCGAAGCTAGATCACTCACACAGATGGATCTACACTCCTTTCTTTTCTCAGTTGAAAGTCACTCAGAAAGACAACGCAAGTTCTCTGTTCTTCAACGAAAAGCTTCGTCAACAGATGACTGAGTTTGTGATCAGACGACTCAACTGATGGATCTCGCTTTTAAGATGTGATCTTGAATTGTGCAAGTCTCATTTAGATCTCCAGTTAGTCTTCTATTTATACTTCGCGGATTTGAATTTCTGCCCGTTGAAGATGAGACAGAAATCTACAGTCCTCGAGTACTGGTCCCCAATTTCTGCAACGGCTCCCTGCAACTGCTACAGTACAGTCTGCTGTACTTTCTGTCAGTCGCACTTAATGCACTCAGCAGGTTACCGTTGGACAGCTTGCTGACCGTCTTCACTAGGCTGATGGGAGTACTCTGCTGATGATCACTCTACTTATGATCACTCGGCTGATGATAACCAATCTGATTTTCACTGATCTGATATCCCACTCGCCTGATTCGGTCACATAGCTTCCAGACCTTGAGATATGTTTCACTAAGCTGTTCTTAGTTGATGACTTAACCTTTTGATCTTCAAAACCATTATGGCCTTTTTGTCATCTTCAAAACCTTCTCCAATATTAACCAACATTTGCCACCATTATTGTTGCATTCTTGGGACACAATTCACGGGTACATTTGGATTTTCGATATTTAATGTACACAACACTAATTTTTTAAGTGTGTGAAGACATGGTAATATTGTGTAATAAAATGCTGAAGGTTAATGACATGAGGTCTATTTATAAGAAAAATAAGCCTCAGCGGTTTGATTTTTCAAAAAATTGTCTTTGTTTCAAATATTACAAATACACCTCCTTAACCCAACATATATTACCAATACAACCCGTGAGGACATATATGTCAGCAAAAAAAAAAGTCAACATCAAAAAAATTGATCGATGGCAAAATTAGAAAAAGCCCTAAAAAAATTGATGATGTCATCCTCTACCGTGAAAAAATGACGTCGTAAGGGGTCTCCTTATAATACTGTTTTGGCATAGGGCATGTCTTTTAAATATTTAAATAAGACGGTATGTTTTCGTAATTAGAGTAGTCAGGAGATGTCTTTGTAATCTCCCTTCTTTAAATTGTCGTATTTATCTAATATATCAAATTTCTAACATAAGGATAGAAGTCCATAAATCATAGGGCTATGGAAAAATTCATGGACCAATTTCTAAGGTCATAATCTAAAACTAATTCAAGAGTTGTAGAATCCATTTGAGATGAGGCATCAATGGATTCGGTCATACTCTCACGAATGTGTATACTCCGATGAACTGGAGAACGTTGTGGTCCACGAGCGTGACTGAGATCGTCGATACATATGAGTGGGTGACTTGCTAAGATGGCAAGTTCACTAAATACGCCAATTGAACATAACTCGCCATGGAAGCGTTTGTCGCATATCGGCAATGAGTTATTCCAATTTACAGTAGTGTATATGGAACGATCTTTGTTACATGAGGTGATAGAGTTTGTCTGTACACAAGCGCTTATACTTGGATGTGAGTCCTTACTTATCATGTTTAATCAGAAGGGCTAAGTGGACTAATGTTGGGTACTATAAATGAACGTGTATGCAAATTCATATCATCAAGAAATGATTCCTTGACCTGAATTGATAAGTTAGGAGCTTGTCCTGTGAATCTCTGTGAGAAACTTATTCAAGTAAAAACCTTGGCCAAAGGTAGCTGACAATTTTATGAAAGTAACTCGTAAAAGAGAAAGTCAAAAAGAATAGTTTCAAGAACAAAATACATAAAATCGAGTCGAGTAGGGAGCTGATAAAAGTTCATGCCCTAAGTCTCGATTGGGAGACCAACTAATGAAAGTATTAATTAATACATGGAAATTGTGAAGGAGAAAATGTTCACTGAATTAATTCATCGGTGATTAGCCTCTGCGGGCTTGAGGTCAGACATTGACTGTGGAATGGGAAAGAATTCTCAAATTAGCAGGAGTACTGATTTGAGGAATAGTCAATTGACAGAGTGTTCAATTGACTTTAAGAATAAATGATAAGCCTATTAATTAAACGAAAATTTAATTATAACTCACGGTCAATAATGTGGTGGACCTACGAGGACATACACAATACCCATGATTGATGTGCATTACTTCACATTCCAACAAATTAAGCCAACTCCAAATGCAAATCAAACCATAGAGTTATCAGGAGATGAGAATTAACCCATATATATATATATATATATATATATATATATATATATATATATATTCAAGACTCTACTACAAATTAATTAAATTAATATTTAACAAAAGTAGTTGCTCACCAAAATTTCCAGCATCAATGACGGTATTTAGAAGCCTGAGACCTAATTCGCCAGAGTAAGGGTTGGGCATCACATCAGCGCTTGTTTGATTAATCAAATACTTAAGGGTATCACTGTGGCCAATTGCTGCCATGTGGACTGGATATATGCCGTCTTTGTCCACCCTGTATACCAAAACGGGGAGCTTCTCTACCAAGATTCTTGCTGCCTCAGTGTTTCCCGTCGCAGCAGCAAAATGTAGTGGGTTGAACCCATTCCTATCCTGTACTTCCAACAATTCATTATCAGACATCAGTCCCACAAGATTTCTCAAAAAATCTATTGCCTCTTTGCTCTTTCCCATGCTGACAGCAATGTGGAGAATTGTTTCCAATTTGGGATTGATTTTAGCTTTAATTGCATTTCCATCTTCCCGAAATATTTTTGAAGCTTTTTCCCAGTCATGCTTTATTGTAGCTCTATAAATCGGCAAGTATTTGTGCCACGTCTCTGTTAAAAATGGACAGGAAATTCAATCATAGTATATTCGTGACATGGAGGCCGATCACGTGTAAAATAAGATTTTTTCAAACATGGGTACATAAAAGATAATAAATTTTAGCCATTAAAAAAATAAATTAATTATGGACAACAAAAGATTTTCAAAACGCAACTATGATGGCAAGACAAATTGACAATGGGACATTGAAAAAATTAGACAT
The DNA here is from genome assembly GCA_038501285.1 of Penstemon eatonii. Taxonomy (NCBI): domain Eukaryota; kingdom Viridiplantae; phylum Streptophyta; class Magnoliopsida; order Lamiales; family Plantaginaceae; genus Penstemon; species Penstemon eatonii. Next base: position 48,611,115 of record CM076714.1, read on the forward strand.
ATTTTGTAAACTATTTTTTATACCCTTCTATAAATATATCTAATAAATCAGAGAAAAAAATGAACTCTTTTTCTTTATTATTTTCTCCGACTATTAAAGTTAATGTATTCCCTAGATTAATAAATATCCACATAAATGAACTTCTAGTTGCATTGTATGATAGGATACATGAATACTTCGATGCATGCTTTGACTACCTAGTATTCATAAACTTAATTAAATTGGATACATGTATTTCATATGCCTAGACTAGTATAAATAGGTGTAGAGATTGTACTTGTAATTCATCAAGTCATCAACAAGAGTAAAAGAAAAGGAGAGACATACTCCAAGTATTTCCTTGATCTTGTTCACTAATTCACAAAAATATCCAACAAGTGGTATCAAAGCACCTTCGATCTAGAAAAGGGGCGTTTATCACAATACTTCACTAATGTCAAATTCTGGAGTATCACAAGCTCTTCCAATCTTTGACGGTGAAAACTATGAATTTTGGAGTATCAAAATGAAGACATTATTCCTATCACTAGATCTATGGGATCTGGTAGAAAATGGATTAACTACACCAACGGAAGGAACCTCTACTACTGTTGATAAAAAGGAACAACAAAAAAATGCTAAGGCATTATTTTTCCTTCAACAAGCAGTAAGTGATGCCATCTTTCCAAGAATAATGGGAGCCACCTCTTCCAAGCAGGCGTGGGAGATCTTGCAGAAAGAATTCCAAGAGAGTTCTAAGATCAAAACCATCAAGCTTCAAAGTTTGAAGAGAGATATGGAAAATCTCAAAATGATGCATTCTGAGAATGTTATGCAATATAGCACCAGAGTGATTGATCTTGTAAATCAAATGAGATCATATGGAGAAACAATTCAAGAAGAAAGAATTGTTCAAAAATTCTTGATAAGCTTGACAGAAAAATACGACCATGTTGTCGCAGCAATTGAAGAATCTAAGGATTTATCTACACTTACCCTCGTAGAACTCATGGGATCTTTGCAAGCACATGAACAAAGATTGAGCAGAAATAGTGGAGAATCACTAGAAAATGCCTTTCAATTAAAAGTCAACCTGAATAATTTAGAATCGGGTGATAACAAGAAGGGTAAAGTCAAGGTGAAAACTCTCAAAACAAAGGGAAAGCCAAACAAGTTGATTATCCCCCTTGTGGTGTTTGTCAAAGGACAAATCATTTGGAGAAGGATTGCTATCACAAAGGCAAACTCCGCTGCTCAAACTGTAAAAAGTTTGGCCACTTAGAAAAAGAATGCCGAAAGGAGAAAAATCACCAAGCTAACTATTCAGAAGAAGATCAAGAGTATTTGTTCTTTGCTTGTCAAGTTGTTGAAGAAAAAATCAATGATACTTGGTTCGCTGATAGCAATTACATGACTACAAAAGAGAGCATTTTCACTCCTATAGATCATTCTATCAAGACTAAAGTCAAGATGGATAATAGTGACTTGGTAAAATTCAAATACGACTATTCAAACAAAGCTGAAAGTGAACAAGGACATCAATACTTGTGAGTTGATTCAACCTACCACCAAAGATGCATTTGGGGAGAAACGAATCTTCAAACCCAAGTTGGATCCAAACAAGACCATCAAGAACCAAAGCAAACACGTCAAAAAGAAAAATTCCAAATTCTAAGAGAAAAACTTGGAGTTGTCGGGAAAAACATTAAGGAGGAGTATTAAAGTTAATGTATTCCCTAGATTAATAAATATCCACATACATGAACTTCTAGTTGCATTGTATGATATGATACATGAATACTTAGATGCATGCTTTGACTACCTAGTATTCATAAACTTAATTAAATTGGATACATGTATTTCATATGCCTAGACTAGTATAAATAGGTGTAGAGATTGTACTTGTAATTCATCAAGTCATCAACAAGAGTAAAAGAAAAGGAGAGACATACTCCAAGTATTTCCTTATTGATCTTGTTCACTAATTCACAAAAGTATCCAACACCGACTTCTATCTTCGTCTTTATTCAACCATCCCTCACTTCCATCGGTGATTTATGGCTCTTTATTCACTTCCATCTAGTAAATTAGACAATTGTTCTTTTTACCCAACTTAATTCATTTATAGGTTTATTATTGTTTAGTATCAACGGTTGAAGAAGATGGCATGAATAAAAGCACTGAAACATATTTTATTTGATGCGGATTTGTACTGAGAATTGTGAACCCCATTATCGCCGAGAAGGCCACCAAGTTGATCTGAATATTTTAATATTTTCGATTTACTTCAGTTTAGACCTAAGAAATATTTTAATTATATATATATATATATATAATTATATATTGTCTGATTAAATAGCTTGTTTTTGTGAAAAAGAAAATTCTGATTTTCAGGGTATGAAGGTTCAAAATCTATTAGGGTGTAAAGAGCCAACATTTAATGAATTTTTTCATTAAAATACACACTATGGTGCAAAGTGCCAACTAAATTGTATTTTCAGGGTGTAAAGTGCCAAAAGCCCAATCATTTTGGATAAAAAAAATCTCATAAGATTTTATTTATGTAGTACATAATTAGGTGGTGCTCAAATTTAGTTGAAAGAGATTTATGTTATACAAATTAGAAATCCATGACAAATCCCTTTAAATGCCAAGTTACCAATAATAGTTTATTTATGGAGAATAAAAATAATTCTAAATTACCAGTAAAAACTAAAAATGATTTAGTCAAAATTGTAGAATTTTAGTCAAATACCGTTTTCCTAAAATATAAGTATAGATATATATATATATATATATATATATATATATATATATATATATATATATATATATATATATATACACGTTATCTCAAAAAATAAGTTAATAAATTTTTAGCTTACCACCAAAATTAAACAAATAAGAAAATGAAAGTTCTAAATTTTCTGAAAGTACTAAAATCATGAATCCCAATCAAACACAAACATGAACAAAATTTCCTAATGTTTCTAGGAGTTCAAAAAATAAACAACCCCAATTTTCTGTATGGGAGCTCAAAACTGAACAGCCCCAACAGAACCACCAGTACCTAGGAGACAAAATAATCTTTTTACATACGGAGGAATATTCTTGCATAGACCTGGTCTATGAGATTTTTATAGACCTTGTGGTGGTAAATAAACCACAGCATACATTTTGAGAGCATGACATCATCAAAATGTATGATGTGACTTATTTACCACCACAAGGTTTATGAAAATCTCATAGACCAGGTCTATACAAGAATTTTCCACATACGGACCCTGAGGTGGGTGGGCACGTTGGTATTTTAATATTTTAGAAAAAAAATAGACTTAATTATATTGAATAGAAAAATATATTAATTTATAAAATTTTCACTTTACATTTTTATAAATTAACTTAGCGTGGCCGGATCCGGCCACAACAAGGCCAGATCCAGCAACGAGAAGGCCGGATATGACCTCTAAGTGGCCGCATCTGGCCAATATGGCCACTGCGTGGCCACTTTCGGCCATCCAGATCTGGCATTCGCCTGACCGAATCCGGTCACGCGAAGGCTAGTTCCGACGAAAAAAATTTATATGGTAAACTGCACCAAAGATATGAGGGTATAGAAGTACATTTTCATTTTCAGATTTGACCAACTAAAAAATGTCCAATTGATCATTTTGACCTTGGACAAAATTATATGGCCTGGATTTAATCTTGATAAATTTTAATGTACAAAATAAGTTCAAGAGAAAATGGTGATAGGGAAACCGTACCTTCATCATCAGATTCAGCAAACTTTCTTTCCAATGCTTGCCAAACATCTCTTGCTGTTTTCAACTGGAGCACAGATATGTATATATCATAATCCAATGTTTCCAAAATCCAGTCCTTAACAAGATTGTTTTTTTTATCCCACTCATAGTAATCTTGGACCTGACTAGGTAGCATTCCTTTGACGTTTCCCTCAGGTGGCAGTGTTTGGTATGGGATAAAGGGTTCAATGATGTGGTAGAGACCCCTGTTTCTGATGAGTTTGATCATCTGTGATTTCCAGTGAGAGTAGTTGTTTGATTTATCATCACCGGAGAGCCTGAACAGGAATAAGTTCTCTGCATGTACTTCTGATTGCCTTTCATCATTTGAGGAGGAAGCCATTTCTGCAAGCTGAAGATTCAGAAAGAGGAAATGGAACATGGAGCATATTTGTAGCCATTTTTTGGGGAGAAATTTGTAATTTAATCAAAGACTTTTTCTTTAAAAAATTATCAAGACACCCCGACCCATTTAGTAAATGGAAGTCGTGCTCCACCACACCTTCCCCACCACCGTGAGCAAATGCATCTCCCTCTCCCCAACCTCTGTGCACGGCATCGTGCCGAGTAGTCTTAAGGAGTCTCTCCATGGGTTCAATTTCCCTTAATTCTTGTTAAATCTCCGTGTTCATCACTCCTAAGAACTGGATTTAAAAATTTTCGCCCATCACCTTCGATCTCTAATTCGTTTGTCTACACAACTCCAATCTTCCAGAATAATATTTAATTATCAATTTATATTTAGTTATAGTTACCAGAATAATATTTATTTATTAAATTTTTAATAAGAAATATTTATTTAGTAAGGTATATTAATAAAGTAAAACTAATTTTATTAATTATTCTTTTTTATAGAAAATTTTGAATGGGTGCCTATAAAGTTGTGTTATTGAAATTTTATTTATTGATTAGTTATTGAAAAGTAATTTATACTCTATTTATAAAAGAAATTGTGGAAATTAATTGAGTGTTATTGCAAAAGTATTAGTTTATTTTTTAATGCAATTTTGAAATAAATTTTATTTATTAAAATGTTATTTGATATAATATTTTATCAAAATAAAATTAATTATGTTATCGTAAAAAATTAAATTATCTTTAAATGTACAATTGTAATATATTTTATTATTTTATTTTAATAAAAGATTTTGTATGTGTATTACAAAAACACCCCCTGATTTATTAATATTAAACCCCAAATTGATCGAGGATAAAATTTAGAAAATATTGAAAAGAAATAGATATCAAATCAAATGATTGATTTTTATAAATATAAATTGTTGTTGTCAAATCAATATTTTTTATAAGTTTGAATAAATATATCGAAACTTGAATTTTGAAAATCTCAAACCCAAATACTGTTTGATTTGATTTTGACACAATTAAACTATTTTGCCAAATTAGAGGTTGGTTCGAAGTATTTATCCATTATATGTGGAGTATAAAATAAATCAAATTACCTATAGCCCTTCATATTTGAAGCACATACAAAATTATAGCTTTAAATTGTCTCTTGCATCAGCCACATATGTCGTAAGTCTTTAATATTTTTTATTTTAGTAATCAACTTGTATTTCTTTTTTCTATAATTGAAATCAACTTGTAATTCATTACTTCAAGGATGTCAGAAAATACAATTCAACCTATAGAGCTAGGAAATACAAAAGAGAAAGTCTAACGCAACTTGAAACAATGCTTGCCATGTGCATTCATTATTTAAATCCCTAGCTACATTATAAGCTTGAATGAATGATTTTTTTCACTTTGGAACTCCAAAATATAGTAAATAGGCACTTTGTATTTTCGAATATTTTTGAAACTCAGATTTAGCAATTTGCACTCCCAAAATATAAGAAATAGATATTTTGCGTTCTCGAAACTCAAATTTAACAGTTTGCACCCCCAAAATATGAAAAAATTCAGCACTTTGTACCTTCTCTTATAAATTTGAATTTTGAGAGTGCAAAGTACCTATTTCTTATATTTTGGGGTGCAAAGTGAAAAAACCCTGAGAGGATGGAGACCACTAACAAATCTAATGATATCTTCAAACTTTGGCCCAGTAAGCTTCTAAATGGAATCGAGTTTCCGATTCCTGAATAACTGACAAGCAGTCATCTTCAGTTTGCGAGTCATTATACCCAAAGCAGTGTCAAGTTTGTTGGTCCCAACTGGTTTCAATGGGTTCTAGGCCTCTAGGGGAAGTGAGCGTCGGTGAATAGAACTCTAAAGCCATTTCTCATGAGCTTTGATTTTTTGAGCCCTGATTCATCATTTCCTCGTTTCCAACCGGTATTACAAGCCCTTAATAATAGTATAATATTACTCCCACTCAGTTTAAATTTTCCACCGTCATTCTCACCATTATTTAATTATACATAACAATAATAATAATAATAATAATTGTTATGAAATATATACATATGTTGTGGATGCCCATTGCAATTTACACTTCAAGTTGTATGAGATGTCAAGATAATACTCTTGCACTTGGTTGCATAAGGAGATAACACATAACCCCTTTATGTGTCAAGACAAGATTATGTGGCTATGCATAATTCTTCCACTTGGTTAAGCAAAGAAGCAACACATCACCTTATATGTGGCAAGACATGAAGAAGTGTGGCCAATCATACACTATGTGGAAGTCTCTTGATGTATGCAAGTGTTTAACATGTAATATAGCCATGTAACACAATTGCATGGAAGACACCTAGATGACATGTGGCCATTGTATAGAAGATTTGGACTTGTATAAATAAGTTCATCCCTCATTTGTAAGAAGAAGGAGAAAACTATAACTTGAAATGAATGAAATGAGGGAATAAGTTTTCTCTAATAACTTTGTTTACTACAATTTGTTCATACCTTTTATCCTAAGTTTTATAACATGTTATTAGCACGAGTTTGCTCTATAACTCGATTTCAAGTTATCACAATATATCCCACAAATAAGAGATAAAAGAGGAAAACACTTCGAAAGGCAAAGTTTTCGGATTTGCATAAAACAACTTCTGTTTTTCAGTCATTCCGGCGATTTCCACCGTTGGATCATCCTCAAATTTTAACCGAAAGTTCCTCACACCAGCCTCTTCATTCTGACCGTTCAGATCGTCCTTACAACGTTTGTAGGTGACAGGGCATCCATCAGAAGTTGGCGAAAGGAGTTGAGAAAATTAGCAATTGCTTCTATCCGGAAAGATTAAAATCGACAAACAAGTAATATACGTACTTTATTATACGTAGTATAAATAACTTGAATTCGAATATGAACAAATTGTTTTTGGCTTGAAAGAAAGCCTAATAAGTTTTGAGCTTGAAATAAAGCTTTAAAGTTTAAGCTTGAAAGAAAGCTTTGAAAATTCTAGAATCGAAAGAATGTCTAGGCAAAAGACTCAAACCCGAAAATTTGAGTATATTTTTTGCTTGAAAGAAAGTCTAGGCGAAAAACTCAAGCCTGAAGTTTTGAGTATATTTTCAACTTAAGAAAGCCTACCACTTGTCCGCCTCCACTAGGCAAAGGACTCAAACCCGAAGATTTGAGTATATTTTCGGCATGAAAGAAAGCCTACTACTTGTGTGCCTCCATTAGGCAAAAGAATCAAACCCGAAGATTTGAGTATATTTTCGGCTTGAAAGAAAGCCTACTACTTGTGTGCCTCCATTAGGCAGAAGAATCAAACCCGAAGATTTGAGTATATTTTCGGCTCGAAAGAAAGCCTACTACTTGTGTGCCTCCACTAGGCAAAAGAATCAAACTCGAAGATTTGAGTATATTTTCGGCGTGCCTCCATTAGGCAAAAGAATCAAACCCGAAGATTTGAGTATATTTTCGGCTTGAAAGAAAGCCTACTACTTGTGTGCCTCCATTAGGCAAAAGAATCAAACCCGAAGATTTGAGTATATTTTCGGCGTGAAAGAAACCCTACTACTTGTGTGCCTCCATTAGGCAAAAGACTCAAACCCGAAGATTTGAGAACTATTTGGCTTGAAAGAAAGCCTAGTAAGCTTTAAACTTAAAAGAAAGCTTCAAAGATTTCAAGCTTGAAAGAAAGCTTCAAAGATTTTAAGTTTGAAAGAAAGCTTAAAAGGTTTTAAGCTTGTAACAAAGCTTCGTAAATTTTAGACTTGAAAGAAAGTCTGGGTGAAAGACTCAAACCCGATGATTTGAGTACATTTTAAAGAAAGCTTATTATTTTTGTGATTGACTTGAAAGAAAGCCTAGTAAATTTTAAGCTTGAAAGAAAGCTTCAAAGATTTTAAGCTTGAAAGAAAGCTTCAATGGTTTTAAGCTTTAACAAAGCTTCGAAAATTTTAGACTTGAAAGAAAGTCTAGGTGAAAGACTCAATCCCGAAGATTTGAGTACTCTTTAAAGAAAGCTTATTATTTTGTGCCTAAAATAAATAAATAAATAAAAATAAAAAATAACGTTGATGTGAGCATGAACGATGGAGATATTTGTTTGGTTGACAGTGGGACCACACACACAATCCTTCGAGATAAGAAATATTTCTCGAATTTGAAATTATCAAAGGCTAATGTTAGTACAATTTGTGGTACTACAAAAATAATTGAAGACTCCGGAAGAGCCAAAATGATATTGCCCGGTAGTACAAATATTTTGATAAAAGAGGCATTGTACTCTCCGAAATCCAAAAGAAACTTATTAAGTTTCAAAGATATACGTTTGAATGGATTTCATATTGAGACCATGAATGAGGGGAATATGGAATATCTTTGTATCACATCCATAAGTTCATGCCAGAAGCATGTAATTGAAAAACTCCCAGTTTTCTCATCGGGATTATATTATGCGACCATAAGAGTTTTTGAATCAAATGTTGTATTGAACCGGAAGTTCAATGATTCAAAACTTTTCTCGCTTTGGCATGATCGACTTGGCCACCCGGGAGCAATTATGATGCGTCGAATAATAAAGAATTCGAGCGGTCATCCTTTAAAGAACCAGAAGATTCTTTTGCCACAAGAAATTGTGTGTGTGGCATGCTCACAGGGGAAATTAATTATCAGAACATCTCCTATGAAGATTGATACTGAATCCCCAATATTTCTACAATGAATTCATGGAGATATATGTGGGCCTGTAGATCAACCATGCGGACCTTTTCGTTATTTTATGGTCCTGATAGACGCATCTTCGAGATGGTCTCATGTATGCCTACTGTCAACGCGTACAATGACTTTTGCAAAGCTTCTTGCTCAATTTATAAAATTGAGGGCACAATTTCCTGATTATCCGATAAAGACTATCCGTCTTGATAATGCCGATGAGTTTACATCTCAGGCATTTGATGATTATTGCATGTCAATTGGGATTGATGTTGAACATTTTGTTCCACATGTTCATACCCAAAATGGCCTAGCTGAGTCATTTATAAAGAGGTTGCAATTAATTGCTAGACCTTTACTTTTGAGGTCAAATTTACCCACCTCTGTTTGGGGACATGCAATATTACGTGCTGCTTCACTGGTCCGGATTAGACCAAGTTCATTCGAGGCGTATTCGCCATTGCATCTTGTGACAGGCTAGCAGCCTGATATTTCTCATTTGAGAATTTTCGGATGTGCGGTTTATGTTCCAATATCACCGCCACAACGAACAAAGTCCACAGAGACGACTTGGGATCTACATTGGTTTTGATTCCCCGTCTATTATCAGATATCTTGAGCCCCTGACGGGTGATATGTTTAAAGCAAGATATGCTGATAGTATTTTTAATGAGACAGTTTTCCCGCCGTTAGGGGGAGATAAGAAGCCGGTTCCTGAAGAACGGCGTGAAATTAAATGGAATGTGCCATCTTTGTCTCATTATGACCCATGTACAAATAATTGTGAACAAGAAGTAAGAAAGATTATACATTTGCAAAATGTTGCAAATCAATTGCCGGATGCATTTGTTGATACAAAGAAAATAACAAAATCTCATATACCGGCTGTTACTGCACCAGCACGAATTGATGTCCCTGAAGGACATGTCCCTGTAGGACAATCTGAAAAACCACGAACGAAAAGTGGACGCCCGATTGGTGCGAAAGACAAGAATCCCTGAAGGAAAAAGATACCAGAAGTATGTATTCCTCCTGAAGAGAAAACTATTTCAAAACAAAGCGCTATAGAAAAATTAACTGATCAGTCTAAATTAAGAAATGCCCCGGAAGAGGCAAATGAAACAGATGCCCCTGAAGAGGCGATATTTGAAGAGCTCTATTTGAATTATTTAAACACTCGAGAAAACTGGGATATGAAGAAAGTGATTGTAGATAATGTCTTTGCTTATGGGGTCGCACTAGATATTATAAATACGGATCCCGAAGATCCCGAACCGATATCAGTTGATGAATGTCGACATAGAAATGATTGGCCAAAATGGAAAGATGCAATTCAAGCTGAGCTTAACTCGCTAGAAAATCGTAAAGTTTTTGGACCGATAGTTCGCACGCCCGAAAACGTGCAACCGGTCGGGTACAAATGGGTATTTGTACGAAAACGGAATGAGAAAAATGAGATTGTGAGATATAAGGCATGACTTTTTGCGCAAGGATTCTCACAAAGACATGGAATTGATTATGATGAAACATATTCCCCCGTGATTGATGTAATAACGTTGCGGTATTTGATTAGTTTTGCAGTCTCTGAAGGACTAGACATGAGTCTCATGGATGTGGTTACCGCATATTTATATGGATCACTTGATAGTGATATATATATGAAATCCCTAAAGGATTACAAATCCCTGAAGGATCTCATAATCAAAGGTCTCATGGATTGTATTCAATTAAATTACAACGATACTTGTACGGATTAAAACAGTCTGGCCGGATGTGTTATAATCGGCTCAGTAATTATCTCATAAAGGAAAGATTTGTTAACAATCAAATTTGTCCATGTGTTTTCATTAAAAGAGTTGAGAATGGTTTTTCCATTATTGCGGTATACGTGGACGACTTAAATCTTGTGGGGACTCATGAAGAGCTCACAAAGACCGCAAACTATTTAATGAAAGAATTTGAGATGAAAAATCTCGGAAAAATAAAGTTTTTCTCGGCCTGCAGATCGAAAATTTATCAACTGGAATCTTTATCCACCAATCGGCATATTGAAGAGATTTTATGTGGACAAAGCTCATCCATTGTGCAGTTCCATGGTTGTCTGATCTTTTGATATAAAGAAAGATCCTTTCCATCCTCGGGAGGAAAATGAAGAATTGCTTGGTCCTGAAGTACCTTATCTAAGTGCAATTGGAGCCTTGATGTATCTTTCAAATTGTATAAGATCTGATATAGCCTTCTCGGTTAACTTACTGGCAAGGTATAGCTCTGCACCAACACGAAGACATTGGAATGGAGTTAAACACATATTGCGCTATCTTCGTGGGACAATAGACATGGGTCTATTTTACTCTAGAGATGCCGATGCACATGTAGCAGGTTATGCAGATGCCGGTTATCTTTCTGATCCACACAAAGGTAGATCACAAAGTGGATATGTATCCACTTGTGGTGGCGCTGCAATATCATGGCGATCTGTTAAACAAACTCTAGCAGCCACTTCTTCCAATCATGCTGAAATTTTGGCATTGCATGAAGCAAGTCGAGAATGCTTATGGCTGAGATCAATGGTTCAATATATCCAATAATCTTGTGGGTTGACTTCAACAAAGAATACACCTACATCATTATATGAAGACAATGCCGCCTGTATTGCTCAAATTAAAAATGGATATATCAAAGGAGACAGAACGAAACACATATCACCAAAGTTTTTCTTTACCCACGAGCTTCAGAAAAATGGTGATATAGACGTTTTTCAGATTCAGTCATGTAACAACTTTGCCGATTTATTCACTAAAGCATTGTCAACTACAACATTCAGGAAGATGGTTTACAACATTGGAATGCGGCGACTTGTGGATCTTATGTCGGCATCAGGGGGAGAGTGCAATTAACGGCACTACACTGTACTCTTTTTCCTTCGTCCAAGTTTTTATCCCACTGGATTTTTCTTGGCAAGGTTTTAACGAGGCAGTGTTACACGCTTATAAGCCCTTTTTTGGATATGTACTATTTTTCCTTCATTCAAGTTTTTATCCCACTGAGTTTTTCTTGACAAGGTTTTAACGAGGCATACTCCAGAAGCAATGGACATCCAAGGGGGAGTGTTATGAAATATATACATATGTTGTGGATGCCCATTGCAATTTACACTTCAAGTTGTATGATGTCAAGATAATACTCTTGCACTTGGTTGCATAAGGAGATAACACATAACCCCTTTATGTTTCAAGACAAGATTATGTGGCTATGCATAATTCTTCCACTTGGTTAAACAAAGAAGCAACACATCACCTTATATGTGCAAGACATGAAGAAGTGTGGCAAATCATACACTATGTGGAAGTCTCTTGATGTATGCTAGTGATTAACATGTAATATAGCCATGTAACACAATTGCATGGAAGACACCTAGATGACATGTGGCCATTGTATAGAAGATTTGGACTTGTATAAATAAGTTCATCCCTCATTTGTAAGAAGAAGGAGAAAACTATAACTTGAAATGAATGAAATGAGGGAATAAGTTTTCTCTACATATAACTTTGTTTACTACAATTTGTTCATACCTTTTATCCTATGTTTTATAACAATAATAATAATAATAATAATAATAATAATAATAATAATAATAATAAATAATGACAGTAAATAATAATAATACAAATAATTCTTGTACTCTTTTGTAAACTCTATATTGTTGTAAACTTTTTCAGTTCTTGTAATTTGATGTACATGTAACTTATATATAAATAAAAGATTACAAGTTATTCAACTCAATTTCTATCTCAGAAATTTTGTGTGAAGACTTAACTTTAGTTAGTTACAGGTATTTCGTTAAAGTTTCGTATCAATAAGGTGCATTAAATGCGACTAGCAACAAAGTACAAAATAGATGTACAGTGAATAGTTGCAACAACTCAATCACAACTGAGAGAATTCAAGCTAGCAAATCATCTAAGTCTCAATACTCAAGAACAGAACACTAAACAGCGAAGTCATCTGTTGGCAAGCTAAGTCGAGAAAAATGAGCAAACATCCTTAATCTTAGTGATTTCTTTAAAAGAGAGTTGTGAGAAGTAGTTTTCCATCATTGTGAGTGAAAATACATCAGAGGATAGGTGTTCTTAGTGATAGCGCAAATAGAGTGTTTTTAATTAGATTTTAATTAGTGTTCATAGTATAACATAAATCTTCATGATTTAGAAGAGTGGACTAAAAGACTTTTTGTCTATATAATCACTATAAAAATTCTCTATGTTTAATTACTTGCATATTTCTGAAAGCATACAAACACTTTGAATAAACTAAAAGATTTTAAAAGAAGTTTTAAAACCGAGGATAAAATCTTTAAGCAAGAAAATTTTGTTTGAAAAATACTTGACAAAATCCGCTGCATAACAAGTTTCAAACTCTGATATAATTCGAAACAGATAAGTAAAATCAAACTAATGGTCAACTTAGCTTAATAAGCTAATGGCAAAATCAGCATAGTAGTCTCATATATAAATTTCGATCAGCTTACTCTGATGTTAAGGAAAGTTAGAGAAATTTTAAAAGGTTCAAAGGTATATTCACCCCCCTCCCCTCTGCCCCTCCCCTCTCCAGATCTCATCTGACCACTTGGGACCAACAACGTTCTTAGTTGAAGATTTTTCATCATCAGAAAGGGAAAAATTGTTGGAAGAATTTATTAATTCAAAGAACAGCTAGGTGTTCACCTATTTTTCTTCAGCATACCAAGTTTGCAACTTTAAATGTGAAAGAAATGCAACTAAGATTTGGCGTTGATGAGAAAAAAGGGGGAAGAAAAAAAATGCAACTAAGAACTGGAATTCCATTCCAACAAGTGGCATCAGTGCCATTAGTTCATTTGGATCATTAGTCTAATCAACAAACTTGATCCTAGGAGTGTTTTTCAAACATTTTCAAATTTAGCAATCACTCAAAATTCGTAATATTTTGAAAATGGAGCGCATAAGCCATATTCCTCACATTGGCCATATTCCTTTGGACCTTCCATTAACTATTTGTTTGACTGTTGCTGTCCATATATTTTGTTACATATCATCATTTTCAGAGTAATGTAACATAATTTGATCCTAAAGATTAATTGTCGTCTTGATGCTTAATTTATCTTAATATATCACAGAAGGTTAATTTCATCTGGTCATGACCATATGCTGTCATATTGTATTATCCTTTCCTTTCAAACTTCATTATTGCTTTCGTGTTGCATCATTGCATTGCATTGCATGAATGAAATATTTTTAGCCTTTTGCACGAAAAAGTTTCAAGTAATAAACCTATATTGGGAGGGGCTATCATTGCCATCATAATAATTTTTGTTGGAGGCTGGTTGTGTTTTTGTTTCAGAAGGAAGCTTTGTGCAAGTTTCCATGAAACTTAATTTTCATGAAAGATGATCTGATAATTACTATTATGCTTCTTCAATGCTGTACGGGGTACTTAAGTTTAGGCTTTCTGATCTTTATCCCCAACCATGGTGATAAAATTTATGTATTTTCTTAAATCAACTATGGTTAAAGTTGATTCTTGTATTCTTTTGTCATATTTTCCTTCAATTTTTAAAGTGCAGATGTCAGGTAGCCGCGACAGGGGCAGGGAGTCACTTATACCACCATTTGGGAATGATATTCCCAGTTCATCATCCGTGCCTATTTCTAGTCCTCATGACCATACGACCGACCCGGGCTCCAGTTCTTGTTCTCGTTCTCTCTCTCGTCCTAGTTCGGTTCCTACTGAGAATTCAATGGTTGATTCGAGGCCTTTCATTATTCCTGAGTCGACCAAAGAGTATGAACTTTCGAATTTATTAAATATGGTAATTAGTAAATTAATTTGTTTATTTATTTCACTAAGAAGTTGTTTTTTGATTTATATAGGTTTCATGACCATCAAAGAGAGTGCAATAAAGAAATCGGCGCAATCATAATGAATAGGTGTAAAGAGATCGCCGTGAGTTGGACAAAGCTCTCAATGGAAACAAGAGATTTTCTCTTTAATGCATTTAAGGTATCATGTTGTTTAAGTTGTCAATGATTTAATTAAAACTTTTTTTGATTTTCTTAAATGAGATATTTGTGAATTGCAGGATAAGTTTCGATGGAATCTATGACTTGAAACAGTTTTAAGATCACTACCTTAGAGACTGTTTCATGATTGCACTCAGTACTGAAGTGAATCGTCCCATAGTCGAATGTGATCTTAGGATTTCATCCAATCGCTTAGATAAGTTAGCGAGATATGGAGATGCCATTGTTTAATTCATGTACTATGAATAAACGGGCGTATCATCTTATGAATCATAAGATTGCTTTCTAAGGTAGTTCCTTTACAAGCTCGTATTTGTTGGCTTGTTGGGCACTATATCATTTCAATCTCCCACTTGCCCTAAAGCCAACCACATACATTTCTAAGGCCCATCTTTCCCAAGATGTCCATCGAACTCTTTTGTGATCATGACTTATTTAGTGGATTTGCTATGTTGTCTTTTGACGTGGTTTACTTCCACGTCTTTTTCTACCTATGATTTTTCCAAATCATTTGGTATACTTTAATTCGTGTTTAGATCATGGGTGAGATCTCGATTCCTTTGCTTAAGCAATTGCCTTATTTTATCATAGAAGATAACCATAGGCCTTGCAATGCTAGGTACAACTACCAATTTATTGGAAGAAGTTTTTCATCCAAACACTTTCTTTCGCTGTATTCAATACTGCGATATATTTTGTTCTAGTGGTTAACTTGGCATCGATTATCCATTTGAACCCTTTTCAAATCATCGTTACCCCATAAAACAGAATATTATATTCACATCAGACGGGAAACTCGAATCATGAAATCCTTCGAGTTTCAATTCTTCATTATTACCGCTGACCAGCAGTATCTCAGTAATCCAGTACTCCTCACTGGTGTTCGACTAATAGCAGCTTATGATATTCATAGCATGTGTTTAGTCTGGTCTCGTACATGACGTTGCATATATTATGCCACCTTTTATTTGGAAGGTGTACATAGACATTATCCTCTTTACTCATCATATGTAGGGCACATTAACTTTGACAGAGATTTTATATCTCTATGGAAGCGGTCCTCTCCAGGATCCTTTCCATACTAAATTCATTCAGTTTTTGTCCATGTACTAAGATTTGGGAATTCTAACATCTTCTCTAATATATCTCCATAGATACGTATTGCCAATACGTGAGATGTATCCCTTAAATATTTTAATGAAGAACTGCGTGAATGAACACACTTTCGTCTGCGTTTTAACACACTTACATCTCTATGTCAACTATAATGTTATTATCATGTTTATTTTACGAACAATACAAAAACTCCCACTGATTCTTTTGTACATTCAGATATACATGCAAATTTGATAAAGTCAACTTCCTTGACTGTCTCATCTAGTCGCATGTTCCAGTTTCGGGATACTGGTCTAGAGTCATAGATTTACCTTTGGAAATAAATCCAATGGTTATACTTCGCAGTCACACGAAGCTTCTATGGTTCAGTGTTTCCAAATGGATTATTGACAATCCACTTAGATCACATGTAGTTTAAGCTATGTGCCCGAATCTATGTTATACATAGATATTTCTCAAGTTCTTGGATCACTATCCAATCGATCATTTTCGTGAACGTACAAGTTCTTTTCGAATTCGATCGAATCTTCAAAATTTTGGTGTACAAAATTTTGGTTCAGTAGGTTTGGAAAGATACTCCCACTATATGTAGGGATGGGTCCGTGTCTAGGACTTCATCAAGTTCCATGATAATCCCATTTCCATTAGCGAGGGAACCACCCTCTAAGAATTGGGTATCCTTAGGAACGGTTTCCTTTCGTTCTTTAGGATCATAGAACAGGTATCCAATGGATTTCGTTGGATACCCTACAAATTTTCTCAAATTGGATCCACTATCCAATTTACCATTTTCAGGTGATACAACATACTTTATTTAGTACGGTGTCGTAGGAATTGACTTTAAAAGTTACTAGTCTAAGTATCTTTAAATAGTCAAAGGTTTGAACCCCGGAAATAAATGAGGAATCTTAGCAAAACTAATTAAGGAATGAATCTAGTCTTTCATAGTTCGATTCCTTATATTAGATTTAACTTGCTAATCAAGAATTCAATTCTTGATTTAGATAATTTGAGTAATTTAGGGCTTATGTATTAATCTCTTCGATTATATCGAATGGTCATACTTTAATGCCCTTAATAGCTTCGGTTTTGGAATTTCCTTTGAATCCTTTCAACATTTCCATATTTGCACTTTACTTAGTGCCTATATGAAACCCTTTTGAACCCTTCAACATTTCCAAAACTTGTACCTTCCAAAGTACCTATGTCCTAAATGCCATTAGGATATTTCATGAAGCAATTAATTACTCGCACTAATGCTTTAGTGATCCACATGTGTCTTTATGGATTTAGATCCATTGATCATTTGGTATGCTTACAAATCGATCATGTTCCCTTTTCGACAGAATTCGCAAGTTAAGAGCTCATCAAGGTTCTTTATTTCAAGAGACCTTTAAATGAAGAACAATCTACTTAATCCTTCTATAGGAAATAACTTTGATTTTAAGCATGCCATAAATGTGGATAATCTCGATTTAGCATAATTGTTAATAGGTTTTATCAATGTTCATTTCTTTGCTTTATTTACAACGGTAAAGCAATTGTGTACGAATTATAAGCTTTAATTAAAATTATTCCATTCTTAATGGTAAAGCTAAAAAAGTTTCGTACAAAGTTCGAAACAAATCCTTAAATAGATAAAACTATAACTAATGCTAATTCCAAAAATGAAGTAAAACATTTGCTAAAAAGAAAAATCCAGGTGCTTCTTGACCCAACTCCTGAAGTATCTTTCCCTTAAGTACAGTTGAAACCCCTTCTCACTCAAGGGAAACTGAATCCCGTCACCACCTGTAAACACTTTTTCAGAAATGAGGTTCTTTAAGATGTTTATCATCGAAAGAAAATAACTTAGGTTATACCTTCGTCAAATTTCTTCAGGAATTTCTTTCCAGTAATGTTCCTCAGTTCCTTATCTTTCTTACATAAGGGGCAATCCTCTCCTTCGCTCAGTCATTTTCCTCTTTTGAGGGCTTTCTCATATTTGTCTAACAACTTATGCAAATCATTGGTCTTTATTCCTTTGCATTAATATCACAATGATCCATAAAATGAGAAAATGAGTCAGGCAAGCCATTGATGATAATCTCCATTTCATCATCCTGAGTCAAATTAGCTCCAAGCTTTTTGATTTGTTTCTGATTTAACCATTTTTCGTAGGGTTTATGATTAAATCAATGATATAGTTTTATGAGGTAAATTTATATTGAGTTTATAGGGCCTAGTTACTTTATTCCGGATGGATCAATCTCATGGAAGAACAATACGTTAAAATATAAAGAACACGAGACAATGAATATTGAATATAGTATAGCAAAAGCTTTTCTGTTGATTTGATATTAAATTGCCCCAGTATGCAGGCGTAAGTTCTGATGAATCTTATTGTCCCTGTAATACAATGACGATCTAGGTATTTATATGATATTAACCCTAACTATACAAGGAAACATAATCCTACTAGGACTCGGGCTATTTGTCTTTCTTGATCACAAATTATAGCCTGATCGTGGAGAATTGTTATCTCTGATCGGATCGAGTGACTATTAATGAATGAGCTTCCAAGTCGGGTCGATCAAGTATCTTCAAGTCACTCCGAGTGTAATTAGGGGTATAAAATAGCCCCCATCAGTACTCCCTCACTTCTTCGAGCGTATATGCAGTAGAAGCTCGTAGAAGTAGATGGTCTCATACGATTGTCTTTTCTATGAATTGTGTCTCGTTAAAAACCTTACTTGGAAAAAACCCTGTGGGAAAAAAATCCTAAGCAAGGAAAAGAGTGCTACATTTCATAGATAGTCGTTTTGTCGTTTCTGAACTATACCATCATCCCTTCTTCGAGGATGTAGTCTTACATTATTAGTTGGCGGGAATATGAATAGTCACAAAAGGATTGAAGTGTCTTTTCAGCTTCCTATATAAATAGGCGATCTAGGTTTTCCCCATATGATACTCGGAATGACTCCAATATATTAAATCAGCCCGACGTCACAGTTCTGCCTGATCAAAGATGATGCTCCTCAGCGACCAGGCTGCAGTCCGAGCCTGAGAAGGACAAATACCCTGAGTCCTAGTAGGATTATGTTTCCTTGTAAGGCTAGGGATTATCTAGTATAAATACCTTGATCAAATATGTATTAGGGCATACACAAGAGGAGAGCTTACGCCTACCTATTTGTACAATATGAGATTATTCTAATACAAGAGATTTTGCCATACTTATTACTCTCTATATCATATTCATACACTAATCTCGTTACATATCGTTCATCCTTGAGATTGATCCATCCGGAATAAAGTAACTAAGCCCTATATTCATAACATAATCTAACTCCAAAACAAATATTAATGATTTAATTGAACCACACGAAAAACGTTTAAATCAGTTGGCGCCCACCGTGGGGCTGAGTTAATTACTCGATAGACATATGGCTCGCCCGAGGAAGAATGCGCGCAACGAGATAAGGAGTAACACGACACACCCACCCGTGACATCAAACGATTTGCCAAACGATACAACAAATAACGAACCAATCGGTAACGAGGTCGATAATCAGGAAGAAGGCGATCGTCCTTCGAATCAACAAGAACGCCAGGAGGCCAACGTCCAGATCTTGCAAGGACAGTCGGATGTTACCGCTGACACGATACCTAGAGGTCCTATGATTCCAATCATCCCCGTCCCGATGTCGGAAAGGGAAGAAAAGCTAAGACAAATTGCACTATTGGTTAACTGCCTATGTCCAGGAGGCCAATTCCCGAACTAGAGCCCAGAGACCCAAGAGCAACTAAGGCGCAACCAGGCAAGAGAGCTCAAAGGCAGGTCGATCAAGTATCAGAACAGGCAGATAGCCCTGGGACCGACCATCAATCACTACCTAGTCCACAAAGGAGCAACGCAAAACCTATGGACAACCAGGTCAGAAGGAAAACAAATCGAACAAAACCCCCTGCACACCCAGCACGTCAGGGGTCGAAAGAAAACACCTTAATTCCCATCGATGATGACATCACCGATCCGATCCCTAATTAATCAAAAACTGTCTGCATCTCGGAAAGAGACATTGAAAAGATGGTACTAGAACGTCTTGAACAACGTTTATTAACTGTTCAACATCCATGGCCAAGAAGCACGGAAGTCCAGGAAAGTTTAGCAGCATGTTCCCCTTTCTGTAGGGAAATAAAAGAAGCACAATCATCCGGACATGTTCCGGGAGGACCACGTTATGACGAAACAACCGATCCGGACGATTACATATTCAGCTTTGTGAACATAATGAATCTATATGCACATTCTGCTAAATATACACTGCCAAATTGATGGTCACAACATTCGAAGGATTGGCACTGGATTGGTTTGGGAAACAACCCACCAATTCCATATTCAGTTTTCGTGAGCTATGCAACAAGCTGACTCAACAGTTCGCCAGCCAAAAAAGGCAAAAACTCCCTATGAGCTACTTAGGGACCATTAATCAGCAAGAAGGAGAATCCTTGAGAAGCTGGTTGGCGAGATTCAATGTGGAGCTACTTAAGATCAATTCACCAAATATCAATTATATAATCTCCATTCTTTTCGATCTCACTAAGAATAGGCAAATTGGGAATGCCCTAAGTCGAAAACAACCAAGGACATTTGCAGAGACAATGACCTTGGCTTCAAAATATATGACTCAGGAAGAGATAAATTCTTTTAAAGATAAAAGAAGGAACAAAGCTTCAACCTCTGGCCCAAGGCGACTGGATAAAGCTCCCATCTCAAGGCCAATGGATTACGATAGATTCTTTAGGAAAGGAAACATTTTTCAAAGATTGGACTATAATCAAAACGATCAAGATAAAAGACCGAATGTCAATGCAAGATCCAGATCGGTTGAGCTACCTCAAAGGAATCGGGTAAAACACGTTGAATACACCAAACTGAATGTCTCTGCCAAAGAAATCTTAGTGGTAATCGAGAGGAACAATTGGATTCCCCCAGCGAAAAGAATTACACAGCCTAAGCCAGGAGCTCGAAACTACAATTTATATTGTCGATACCATAGGGCTCATGGACATCGATCCGAAGACTGTTTCCATCTGAAGCAGGAAATTGAAAGGCTAATTGAAGAAGGAAAGTTGGATGATTACGTCAAACGAAACGGGAGAAAAAAAAATAGAAGCAGGAGTCCCCGGACGTATAATCGGAGAAGAACCCCCGCAAGAAGAACCCCTAACAATGGTCTGCCCCAAGAAATGAACAACGACCAAGTCAACGGGATTATACATATGATCTCAGGGGGACAACAGGGGGAGACAGTCGTAATGCTCGCCGTAGAACCGCCAGGTCAATTGAAAGAAATTTTAGAAATTCGAGGGAAATATGGACTCTCGAAAGCAAGTTGCCAAAAGAACAACCCATTAGATTTAACGAAAGTGAGGTGCCAAGAAATATCATCTGGGATCTGAGAAAAGACAATCCCGACTTCCTAATGGTAGTATCCCTTGAAATAGCAAACTACAATGTGAAAAGAATATTAATTGATAATGGCAGCTCGACAAACATCATTTCAAGAGAGGTTCTAACGCAAATGAATCTGGGAGAAATAACTCTTCAAAAGGTGGCAACTCCGTTGGTAGGCTTTGGAGGATCAGAAATAGTCCCTTCTGGGACCGTGAACTTAAGTGTTTCTTTGGGAAAAAGACCAAAACGAGCCGTGAAGATGATAAAGTTCCTGGTAATAGAAACTCCATTTTCATACAATGCAATATTAAGACGGCCGGCGCTCAATCTTTTTCGCACAGTAGTATCGACATACCATCAGAAGATAAAGTTTCCGGCTGTTGGATAAGGATGAAGATGAAGGCACTGAAGACAAATTTAGATTGGAGGTTTTGATGCATTCCAAAACTTCAAAGATTGGCTAAGTATGGAGTAACTTAGCTGATAAACTTATCAAGGACTTTTGACTAAGTACAAGAAGACATCAGAAGAGTCAAAGTTTCAAGGTCCAAGACTTCTGATCTGCTGAAGTAAAGTTATCAGACTAGTGAAGATCAGCCGACTCAAATCAGATTTGTTCAAGTTTGAGATCAGCCGAGTTCGCCATCAGACTTATACTTTCGTCAGCCAAGTGAAGAAGATCATGAAGTGTTCCCAACGGTAATAAATGCCCCTTGGTGTAATAAATGCTAAAGTACGAGGATATTTAAGACAAATGATTGAAGAATTGCTTAGCATCAGCCGAGTGCATTTAATGCTGCCTGCAGAATAGTACTGTTCATAGTACGGACAGACTGCAAAAGAGCCGTTCGCGGATTTTAAGGACCAGTACTCGAGGAATTTGAATCCTGTCTTTCTTCAACGGACACTTTTCAATCCTCAAGTATAAATAGCTGAAAGAGACGAAGAAGAAATAAGCAACACAATCTCTGAGAAATTTTCGAAGCAAAATTCTTTAAGTCTCAAGAACAGCTCACTCATCAGCTGAGTCATTTGTTGACGAAAGCAGAGTTGAAGAATCAAGAAAAATACATCTTCTGAGTGATTTTGTAAACAAGAGTGTTGTGCGGAGTTGTGATCCATCTTTGTGAGTGATCAAACTTCAGAGAATAGGTCTTCTGTGTGATTTCCTATTGCGAACTTGTGGTCGTTTCATTTGTTGTTCGACGCAAGCAGAGTATACTGTAAACTTTGTGATTATAGTATAACCCAAGATCTGTGTGACTTGGAAGAGTGGACTAAAGGATATTCAAATCCATATAATCACTATAAAAATTACTTGTGTTTTTACATTGCTGTTAAATCTGCATATTTTCTGTTTGCATAAAAACACGTTAAGTTAACTGTTTGAAAAAGAGTTAAAAAAGGAGTTTATAAAACTGGGGAAACGTTTTTCAAACTGCTAAGATTACTTGTGAAAAACACCTTGAAAATCCGCTGCAAGTACTCTAAGTATTAAAACTGATTTTAACAAAATCAGCTAAGTAACCATCAGACGAGTGGTCAACAAAGCTGTTCAAAGATTTGTTCGCGAGCAGAATTGTAACTAACTAATCTGATCAGCTTAGTCTGTTCAATTTAAAGTAAAAGTTTTAAAGTTAAATTTGAAGAAAATTTTAAAGAGGTTTATTCACCCCCCCCTCTAAACCTCTTCTGACCACTTGGGACCAACAAGTGGTATCAGAGCAGGTTGTTCATTAGAATCAGCTGCCTGATCAACGAGCTTGATCCGAGTGTTTTTCAAAGGTTTTCAAAATTTTCAAAAGAGCATCTTTTTGAAAAATCAAAACTTTTTGAAAAATGGATTGTATCAGCCATGTTCCCCACATTGCTGGTATGTCCTTTGAGGACTGGAAAATTAGAATGGAGATTTTCCTTGCTGCTTATAATGACAACATGTACACATGTATCATTAAAGGTCCATTCAGGTTCACAAAGACCATAAAAATAAATGAAGTAGATACGGTTGTGGAAAAAGACCTTCATGAGATGACTCCAGAGGAAATAAAGCTTTACAATCTAGATAAAGTTGGGAGATTCATCATGACTAAAGCCCTAGATAATGATCGGTTTGACAAGGTCAAACACTGCAAAACTGCAAAGGAGATGTGGGACAAAGTCAGAGATATGAGCGAAGGCAATGATGCTATTAAAGAGCATCAGCTCACTGTTGCCTTGGAGAAACTTGACAACTTCAAGATGAAGTCTGGAGAAACCATTGATCAGATGGATACCAGATTCACCAGGACTCTGAATGAAGTTTTAAAGTTGGGAAAGACCTTCACTGACAAAGAAATCACTGTCAGAGTACTAAAGGCCCTACCCCCAAAGTTCAACATGAAAGTGACAGCAATGGAAGAATCAAGGGATTTGGGAAAAATCTCTCTTACTGAGCTGTTTTCTGTACTCAAGGCTTTCGAGTATAAACTGCCTAGAATGGGAATTGAAGAAACCTCAACTTCAGGACCCACAGCTGCACTGGTTGCTGCTGAAAACACCAGGAGACCAGCACAGAAAAGCAAAGATGTGGACTCATCTGATGAAGCATCACTACTCAACAAAAAGGAGTACACTGCTGGAGATGTTGCACTGTTGATGAATAATTTCAAGAAGTTCTACAAAAGAAAAATGAAGAACAAATACAACAATGCTTCTTCTTCTAAACCTAACTTTTCTTCTCAAGATAAAGATGATTATAAATCAAAACTAATGTGTTACAACTGCAGGAAATTGGGACACTTCATCAAAGACTGCCCATATCCAAAAGCAGAAAAGTACACTGAAGAGGAGAAGAAAGTGAGAAAAGAAAGAAAGCATCAGAGAGGAAAAACAATGATGGCTGAAGCAGAAAAGATGACTGCTGTTTACTCATCTGATTCAGATTCAGACTCGTCCGATGAAGAATCTTCTGATGAAGAAAAACCTGCTCTCCTGTGCCTGATGGCAAAGGACTCTGATGACTCTGAGGATGAGGTAACTCCTCTTAATGATGAATTATTTAATTCATTTGAACAAATGATGCTTAACAATACTGGTATTGCTGAAGCATATAAAAAGCTTAAGGAAGAGATGATATTGCTGAAAGAGCAAAATAATTCACTGAAACTTTTAGCTGAAAAGCCAAAGGAATCAGCTGAATATAAACAGCTTGAGCAAGAACATGAATCTCTGAAAGCTGAATGTGAGGTTTATAAAGGAAAAATCATGGAACTTGAGAAAATTATTGAGTCTCATGATAAGTCAACTGTTGCATCCATGCATACATCTAGTAAACAGGAGACACCTTTAGAAAAGGATAAACTAGAATTGAATCATACTGAAAAATTCATATCAGCTGACAATAGTAAGGTCATTCTGTATGTTCAAACTTCTAAACCTACCTCATCTGAGAAAGTGGTAAAGGAGAAGAAATCTCCTAAGGCTAAAAAGAGCAAAGAGCCTAGTGTAGGAAATCAGACTAGTAAGACCAAACAGCAGAGTCCTAAGAAGTCTGCTGATAAAGCTAAATTGAATCAATCTGTTGGTAAAACTAAGTCAAAACAAACTGAGCAAGCATCTAGTAAGCCAAAGAAGCATAAAAACAAGAAAAATCAAAATGCTTGGTATGGAAATGAGTCATATTATGTGCAACCTGCTGCATATCATCCTATGTATCATGCACCACAATTTCCAGGTTACTATGCACCTTACCCTGCTCATCCAATGCATGCATACCCTGCTTATCATGCACCTTACCCTGCTTATGAACACTATTCTTATCATACTGATCATCAACATGACTTATCTGCTAATTATGATAGAAATGAAACTGTTCATGCTCCTGTCAAAACTCAGAAGCCTAAGAAGCCTAAGACATCAACATCTTGGGTTGTCAAAGGTGGAACTAATCCTTCAGGACCCTCTCAATAAGGGTACCTAAAACAATTTTTTTTGTTTTGTAGGTTAGGATTAGGAGTAGGAGTAAAGTAGAGAAGATTTGGTACTTGGACAGTGGATGTTCAAGGCACATGTGTGGAAACATACATGAGTTGACTGATGCAGTTGCTGTGGATGGTCCAAGTGTTACATTTGGAGACAGCAAAGAAGGCAAGATTAAAGCTAAAGGAAGATTAATCAAGGGAAACATAGAGATATCTGACGTCTCATATGTTAAAGGCTTAAAGTATAATCTGCTGAGCATAAGTCAATTTTGTGACAAAGGGTATTCAGTCATCTTCTCAACAGATAAGTGCTACGTTGAACAGATTGGTACAAAGAAGGTAATTTTATCTGGAAGAAGACAAGGAAATATCTACATAGTCGACTGGGATTCTGTTGACAAGAATTCAAGTGTTTGTTTGGTGGCATCTGCACCAAGTGAAGTCAGTTGGCTATGGCACAAGAGAATGAATCATTTAAACTTCAAGACCATAAACAGATTAATCAAGAATGATCTGGTAGAA
This sequence comes from Penstemon eatonii, assembly GCA_038501285.1. Classification (NCBI taxonomy): domain Eukaryota; kingdom Viridiplantae; phylum Streptophyta; class Magnoliopsida; order Lamiales; family Plantaginaceae; genus Penstemon; species Penstemon eatonii. The sequence goes on from CM076714.1 coordinate 48,637,067, forward strand.
GGGATTCCAAAGACAGTCATGAGCAAAGACAAGCTCTGTGACGCATGTCAGAAGGGTAAACAAATCAAGTCATCTTTCAAAAGCAAAAAGCATCAATCTTCTGAAAGAATATTGGAGCTGCTACATATGGACTTATTTGGACCCATTGATCCAGTCAGCAATGGTGGAAAGAAATACTGCCTAGCTGTAGTGGATGATTATTCAAGATATACTTGGGTGATTTTCATGAAGAAGAAAAGTGAAACCAAGGAACATCTTACCAATCTGATGGAACTGATCCAGAATGAGAAGAGTATCAAAATATTGAAGATCAGATCAGATAGAGGGACGGAGTTTACAAACTCTACTATTGAAGAGTATTGTAACATCAAAGGAATACATCATGAGTATTCAGCTGCAAGAACCCCTCAACAGAATGGTGTTGCTGAAAGGAGAAACAGAACACTAAAGGAAGCTGTCAGAACCATGATAGCTGAAGCTAAACTGCCTCAAAGATTTTGGGCAGAAGCAACAAACACAGCATGCTTTACCCAAAACAGATGTATGATCAACAAAAATCAGAACAAGACTCCATATGAAGTTTGGAACAACAGAAAACCAAACATTCATTACTTTAAGATTTTTGGTTGTAAATGTTTTGTATTGAATAATGGGAAAAATAACCTTACTGCATTTGCAGAAAAGGCTGATGAAGCTGTCTTTGTAGGATACTCATCTGTTAGTAAGGCTTATAGAGTTTTCAATAAAAGAACATTACTAATAGAAGGATCTATCCATGTAGTATTTGATGAGCCAAGTCAATCTTCTGAAAAGAATCAAAGTGTTAATCAAGATCTGTCTACTGATTTACAGAAGTTAGACATTGGAAGAAATGAAGAATATGTTCCCATCATACTACCCAATCTTGATTCAGCTGCTAACTCAAGTGCTGTTCAAAATCACAGTGCTGATTGTCTAACAGACGAGTTGCAAACAGCTGACAGACCAGAGACTGTTCAACAGACTGCAAATGTTCAACAGACTACTACTGAAACTCCAACAGTAGTGTTGCAAGATCACAACAGAGGACAACACTCAGACCTGCAACCTGATCTTAGATGGCTCAGAAATCACCCACCTGAATTAGTGATTGGTGATCCATTAGATAGAGTGAAAACAAGAAGAGCTGCTGCACAAGATGCTATGTTTGTCACATTTCTATCTCAAATAGAGCCTAAGCAAATTGAAGAAGCTCTCAATGATTCCTTCTGGATAGAAGCTATGCAAGAAGAGTTGAATCAATTTGAAAGGAATGAAGTCTGGTACTTAGTTCCTAGACCAAGTCATCAAAGAGTAATTGGCACTAAGTGGGTATTCAGAAATAAGATGAATGAAGATGGTGTTGTCACCAGAAATAAAGCAAGATTAGTGGCCAAGGGGTATTGTCAAGAAGAAGGAATTGACTTTGATGAAACTTTTGCACCAGTAGCAAGACTTTAAGCAATCAGACTGTTTCTTGCCTATGCTGCTTACAAGAACTTCACTGTCTATCAGATGGATGTGAAGTCTGCTTTTCTCAATGGAGAATTGCAAGAAGAGGTATATGTTGAACAACCTCCTGGATTTGAAGTCTATCAAGAAGAGGACAAAGTATATCGTCTGAAGAAAGCCCTCTATGGACTGAAACAGGCTCCAAGAGCATGGTATGATACCCTATCTGATTTTCTTTTAATTAAAGGATTTCGAAAAGGTAAGGTAGATAAAACCTTGTTCACAATTGAATGGGAAAATCATATATTACTTGTGCAAATATATGTGGACGATATTATTTTTGGTTCAACTAATCAACAGATGTGTGATAAGTTCTCCAAGCTGATGCAAAATAAGTTTGAAATGAGCATGATGGGTGAACTTAATTATTTTCTTGGATTGCAAGTTAGACAGTTGCCTGATGGAATATTCATCAGCCAAGCAAAATACACAAGAGATCTGTTCAAGAAATTTGGTATGGAAACTAGCTCAACTGCTACCATTCCCATGTCTACAAGTCTTCGTTTGGATAAAGATGAAGATGGCAAATCAGTGGACATAACCAAATATAGAGGCATTATTGTTTCATTGTTGTATCTAACAGCAAGCAGACCTGATATAATGTACTCAGTTGGAGTCTGTGCAAGATTTCAATCAAACCCCAAAGAATCTCATCTCTTAGCTGCCAAGAGGATATTGAAATATGTTAAAGGCACTCAAGAATTGGGATTGTGGTATCCTAGAGAATCTGAATTTGAACTCATTGGTTATTCAGATTCAGACCTTGCTGGCTGCAAGATTGACAGAAAGAGCACAACAGGTGCCTGTCAGTTCTTAGGTAGTCGTCTGATCTCATGGATGAGTAAGAAACAGACTTCAGTTTCTATATCTACTGCTGAAGCTGAATATATAGCTGCTGGAGCTTGCTGTGCACAGATACTTTGGTTGAAGCATCAATTAGAAGATTACAACATCAAGATCAGTGGAATTCCAATCTACTGTGACAATACAAGTGCAATTTCACTTACTCAGAACACTACAAGTCATTCAAGGACTAAACATATTGAGATCAAACATCATTTCATTAGAGATCATGTGGAAAAAGGCAATGTTATGATTGAGTATGTTCATACTGATAATCAAATTGCTGATATTTTCACTAAACCTTTAAGTGAAGCAAGGTTTTCAACTCTAAGAGCTGAGCTAGGACTACTTAATTTGGAAGCATAAGCTGAGGGGAACTCATCAGAAGACTGAAGTTCAACAGCTTAGTTATTCGTTATTATCTTCAAGGGATTAACTCTCAACAGACTAGTTAACTTATGAATTCTTAAACTCAGGGGGAACGTGTAAGACTAGCGGTACTTCTGAATTAAAGATGAAATTTGTTAATGACAGTTAGTTGAAGTTATGTTTTCATCAGAAGACTCAACTATCGAAGATTAAAGTTATTTTATCTAGCTGGATTGACAAACAGCTGAGGAAGGTTATCAGCTATTGGCATTCTCTGATAACAACTATGTCATCAAGACAGTAGTCCATCAGATAAGTATTTATGTTACTCATCTGATTACTTCAATAAAAGCAGAACTATTTAAAACGTTTTATTTAAAACACGCTTTTATAAGTAACTGTTGGGCGGTACATATTCTCGCTCTTCATTAAAAATCTTTTGAATTCGAAAAGTCGTAACTGACGCCGCACGATCAGCACTGACAGAAAAATGGATCTAACGGTTGGCGGATATCACGGAAACCGAAAAACCCCAACTCTATAAATCCCCATCTGATCAGCCGTGTAGTTCTTTACGCACTCTAAACATTCAAAAGTACTTGTGAGAAAATTACTTGCATTTCTCTGCATATTTCTCTCTGTTTTCCTAACCTTCAACAGATTAACAATGGCCGCTGAAGGTATGTTTCTCGTATATGATTCCTACTACCAATCTGGTACGACACTGATGAAAGAACTTCTGGAGAAGTTCAAATCTGCGAACTTGGTAAATTTTATGGAATATAATGAGGGAGTGATTTGGACTGACCAAGTGATGGAGTACTACAACACAGCGAAAGCTGACTACAACGCACTGGAGATTAAGGCTACAGTGGGAGGTAAATCTATCACTATTACTCCTGCTGTTCTGCACGAAACGTTTGGACTTCCTAACAGTGGACGACATGACGTCACTGTACTGACGGAAGATAAGCACCAACAATTCTGGGCGATGTGCGCCAAGGAGGGATAAGTGATGTCTGGAAACATAAGGAAGAGACAACTGAGGGATGAATATCAGCGGATGGCTGATATGGTGTCTAAGCTGATTGAGAACTGCACCTTCTCACTGGATGCTGTTACCATGAAGAGGTTCAGCATCATGGCTGCCATATACTATGGACTGAAGGTCAACTGGTCAATCATAGTCTGGTACATATTGGCTGATTTTCTTGATGAGAAGAAAGGAAAAGGCCCCTCCACCAACCACAGAATCACACTCAGTTATCTGTTGTCAAAACTGGGCTGTGACACAAAGAATGAAAAAGAGATCCACAAATCCAAGGCACTGTCCAAGTACATGCCTGTTCAAAAGAGGAAGGCTGGTGAGCCTGCAGAAGCTGATGTTGAGGAACCAAAAGAGGTTCCTGCCAAAAGGCAAAAGAGGTTAGTCAAAACAGCCAGCTTAGCTGTTGAGACTAAAAAGAAGAAGGCTGCTGATGAGCCTAAGAAGAAAGAAACTAAGCAGATGGAGAAAGTGACTTCTGCTGCTGAAGCCACTAAAATCGTTGAAAACATAATTGCTGATGTAAGGACTGGATCCCCTGCATCACCATCAAGAACTCCATCAGCAGAGAGGCCTGCTGAAGGTATCTCTCAACGAACAAGAAGTCAACAGAGAGATACAGCTACAACTACTTACCGTGAAGGGAGAACCAAGAAGTCTGCTAGAAAGCAGATGACCTTTATAGAAGAACCAACGGACTTGGAAAATGTAGCTAGGGAAGTCCCTGAAGCTGCTGAAAGGCCTGCTGAAACAGTTGAGACTGTTGTGACTGACAAAGCTGATGAGCAACAGCCAAGTCAAGTCACATCAACAGCTGAGGTTGCTCAACCTCAAGAAGATCCAGAAATCCAAATCATTTATCCTATTGCTGCTGCTCCCCTATCATCTGCTGGTCCAGCTCCTGCTCCCATTGATAAAGGAAAGAGGAAGATAGTGCTTAAGAGAAAGAAAATCTCTAAAGCAGACAAGAAGGCAAGAGAAGAAGCTGAACAAAGAAAGCAAGATGAAGCTGAGGAAAAGAAGGCACTTGAGCTAAGCAAAGCTCAAGCAGCTAAGGATGAAGCCAGAAGACGCATGTCTGAAGCAGAGAGGAAAGCTGCTGAAGATGCTGAATTGGCAATGGTTTTGGAAATGAGCAAAGTTGATGCCTATGGACCTGTCCATGGAGGTGGCATCAAGATTGGAGAAGGCAAAGATGAAGAAGATAAGAAAAAGATATTACTGCCTGCCCCCAAAGTCAAGTCAAAGGACAAATTTGAAGTGAGAAGAGCCTTTGAAATAGTGTATGCTGATAAGGAGCTGTTCAAGAAATTTGAGAAGTCTCTAGCATACTATGATCAAAAACTCATGTTGAGGACTCTGTTCAACCAAGAAAAGCCAAGGTATATCAGTTGGAGGGACAACAGGCTGAACAAGTCAATAACAGAACTTCAAAGCATGAAGGAGTTAGCTGATGAAGAACAACGGGTTCTAACTTGGCTGAAAACAAAATCCATACAAAAGGCCCTTGATCTTATGCAGATGCCGGTTATCTTTCTGATCCACACAAAGGTAGATCACAAAGTGGATATGTATCCACTTGTGGTGGCGCTGCAATATCATGGCGATCTGTTAAACAAACTCTAGCAGCCACTTCTTCCAATCATGCTGAAATTTTGGCATTGCATGAAGCAAGTCGAGAATGCTTATGGCTGAGATCAATGGTTCAATATATCCAATAATCTTGTGGGTTGACTTCAACAAAGAATACACCTACATCATTATATGAAGACAATGCCGCCTGTATTGCTCAAATTAAAAATGGATATATCAAAGGAGACAGAACGAAACACATATCACCAAAGTTTTTCTTTACCCACGAGCTTCAGAAAAATGGTGATATAGACGTTTTTCAGATTCAGTCATGTAACAACTTTGCCGATTTATTCACTAAAGCATTGCCAACTACAACATTCAGGAAGATGGTTTACAACATTGGAATGCGGCGACTTGTGGATCTTATGTCGGCATCAGGGGGAGAGTGCAATTAACGGCACTACACTGTACTCTTTTGTAAACTCTATATTGTTGTAAACTTTTTCAGTTCTTGTAATTTGATGTACATGTAACTTATATATAAATAAAAGATTACAAGTTATTCAACTCAATTTCTATCTCAGAAATTTTGTGTGAAGACTTAACTTTAGTTAGTTACAGGTATTTCGTTAAAGTTTCGTATCAATAAGGTGCATTAAATGCGACTAACAATAAAGTACAAAATAGATGTACAGTGAATAGTTGCAACAACTCAATCACAACTGAGAGAATTCAAGCTAGCAAATCATCTAAGTCTCAATACTCAAGAACAGAACAGTAAACAGCGAAGTCATCTGTTGGCAAGCTAAGTCGAGAAAAATGAGCAAACATCCTTAATCTTAGTGATTTCTTTAAAAGAGAGTTGTGAGAAGTAGTTTTCCATCATTGTGAGTGAAAATACATCAGAGGATAGGTGTTCTTAGTGATAGCGCAAATAGAGTGTTTTTAATTAGATTTTAATTAGTGTTCATAGTATAACATAAATCTTCATGATTTAGAAGAGTGGACTAAAAGACTTTTTGTCTATATAACCACTATAAAAATTCTCTATGTTTAATTACTTGCATATTTCTGAAAGCATACAAACACTTTGAATAAACTAAAAGATTTTAAAAGAAGTTTTAAAACCGAGGATAAAATCTTTAAGCAAGAAAAATTTGTTTGAAAAATACTTGACAAAATCCGCTGCATAACAAGTTTCAAACTCTGATATAATTCGAAACAGATAAGTAAAATCAAACTAATGGTCAACTTAGCTTAATAAGCTAATGGCAAAATCAGCATAGTAGTCTCATATATAAATTTCGATCAGCTTACTCTGATGTTAAGGAAAGTTAGAGAAATTTTAAAAGGTTCAAAGGTATATTCACCCCCCTCCCCTCTGCCCCTCCCCTCTCCAGATCTCATCTGACCACTTGGGACCAACAACGTTCTTAGTTGAAGATTTTTCATCATCAGAAAGGGAAAAATTGTTGGAAGAATTTATTAATTCAAAGAACAGCTAGGTGTTCACCTATTTGTCTTCAGCATACCAAGTTTGCAACTTTAAATGTGAAAGAAATGCAACTAAGATTTGGCGTTGATGAGAAAAAAGGGGGAAGAAAAAAAATGCAACTAAGAACTGGAATTCCATTCCAACAAGTGGCATTAGTGCCATTAGTTCATTTGGATCATTAGTCTAATCAACAAACTTGATCCTAGGAGTGTTTTTCAAACATTTTCAAATTTAGCAATCACTCAAAATTCGTAATATTTTGAAAATGGAGCGCATAAGCCATATTCCTCACATTGGCCATATTCCTTTGGACCTTCCATTAACTATTTGTTTGACTGTTGCTGTCCATATATTTTGTTACATATCATCATTTTCAGAGTAATGTAACATAATTTGATCCTAAAGATTAATTGTCGTCTTGATGCTTAATTTATCTTAATATATCACAGAAGGTTAATTTCATCTGGTCATGACCATATGCTGTCATATTGTATTATCCTTTCCTTTCAAACTTCATTATTGCTTTCGTGTTGCATCATTGCATTGCATTGCATGAATGAAATATTTTTAGCCTTTTGCACGAAAAAGTTTCAAGTAATAAACCTATATTGGGAGGGGCTATCATTGCCATCATAATAATTTTTGTTGGAGGCTGGTTGTGTTTTTGTTTCAGAAGGAAGCTTTGTGCAAGTTTCCATGAAACTTAATTTTCATGAAAGATGATCTGATAATTACTATTATGCTTCTTCAATGCTGTACGGGGTACTTAAGTTTAGGCTTTCTGATCTTTATCCCCAACCATGGTGATAAAATTTATGTATTTTCTTAAATCAACTATGGTTAAAGTTGATTCTTGTATTCTTTTGTCATATTTTCCTTCAATTTTTAAAGTGCAGATGTCAGGTAGCCGCGACAGGGGCAGGGAGTCACTTATACCACCATTTGGGAATGATATTCCCAGTTCATCATCCGTGCCTATTTCTAGTCCTCATGACCATACGACCGACCTGGGCTCCAGTTCTTGTTCTCGTTCTCTCTCTCGTCCTAGTTCGGTTCCTACTGAGAATTCAATGGTTGATTCGAGGCCTTTCATTATTCCTGAGTCGACCAAAGAGTATGAACTTTCGAATTTATTAAATATGGTAATTAGTAAATTAATTTGTTTATTTATTTCACTAAGAAGTTGTTTTTTGATTTATATAGGTTTCATGACCATCAAAGAGAGTGCAATAAAGAAATCGGCGCAATCATAATGAATAGGTGTAAAGAGATCGCCGTGAGTTGGACAAAGCTCTCAATGGAAACAAGAGATTTTCTCTTTAATGCATTTAAGGTATCATGTTGTTTAAGTTGTCAATGATTTAATTAAAACTTTTTTTGATTTTCTTAAATGAGATATTTGTGAATTGCAGGATAAGTTTCGATGGAATCTATGACTTGAAACAGTTTTAAGATCACTACCTTAGAGACTGTTTCATGATTGCACTCAGTACTGAAGTGAATCGTCCCATAGTCGAATGTGATCTTAGGATTTCATCCAATCGCTTAGATAAGTTAGCGAGATATGGAGATGCCATTGTTTAATTCATGTACTATGAATAAACGGGCGTATCATCTTATGAATCATAAGATTGCTTTCTAAGGTAGTTCCTTTACAAGCTCGTATTTGTTGGCTTGTTGGGCACTATATCATTTCAATCTCCCACTTGCCCTAAAGCCAACCACATACATTTCTAAGGCCCATCTTTCCCAAGATGTCCATCGAACTCTTTTGTGATCATGACTTATTTAGTGGATTTGCTATGTTGTCTTTTGACGTGGTTTACTTCCACGTCTTTTTCTACCTATGATTTTTCCAAATCATTTGGTATACTTTAATTCGTGTTTAGATCATGGGTGAGATCTCGATTCCTTTGCTTAAGCAATTGCCTTATTTTATCATAGAAGATAACCATAGGCCTTGCAATGCTAGGTACAACTACCAATTTATTGGAAGAAGTTTTTCATCCAAACACTTTCTTTCGCTGTATTCAATACTGCGATATATTTTGTTCTAGTGGTTAACTTGGCATCGATTATCCATTTGAACCCTTTTCAAATCATCGTTACCCCATAAAACAGAATATTATATTCACATCAGACGGGAAACTCGAATCATGAAATCCTTCGAGTTTCAATTCTTCATTATTACCGCTGACCAGCAGTATCTCAGTAATCCAGTACTCCTCACTGGTGTTCGACTAATAGCAGCTTATGATATTCATAGCATGTGTTTAGTCTGGTCTCGTACATGATGTTGCATATATTATGCCACCTTTTATTTGGAAGGTGTACATAGACATTATCCTCTTTACTCATCATATGTAGGGCACATTAACTTTGACAGAGATTTTATATCTCTATGGAAGCGGTCCTCTCCAGGATCCTTTCCATACTAAATTCATTCAGTTTTTGTCCATGTACTAAGATTTGGGAATTCTAACATCTTCTCTAATATATCTCCATAGATACGTATTGCCAATACGTGAGATGTATCCCTTAAATATTTTAATGAAGAACTGCGTGAATGAACACACTTTCGTCTGCGTTTTAACACACTTACATCTCTATGTCAACTATAATGTTATTATCATGTTTATTTTACGAACAATACAAAAACTCCCACTGATTCTTTTGTACATTCAGATATACATGCAAATTTGATAAAGTCAACTTCCTTGACTGTCTCATCTAGTCGCATGTTCCAGTTTCGGGATACTGGTCTAGAGTCATAGATTTACCTTTGGAAATAAATCCAATGGTTATACTTCGCAGTCACACGAAGCTTCTATGGTTCAGTGTTTCCAAATGGATTATTGACAATCCACTTAGATCACATGTAGTTTAAGCTATGTGCCCGAATCTATGTTATACATAGATATTTCTCAAGTTCTTGGATCACTATCCAATCGATCATTTTCGTGAACGTACAAGTTCTTTTCGAATTCGATCGAATCTTCAAAATTTTGGTGTACAAAATTTTGGTTCAGTAGGTTTGGAAAGATACTCCCACTATATGTAGGGATGGGTCCGTGTCTAGGACTTCATCAAGTTCCATGATAATCCCATTTCCATTAGCGAGGGAACCACCCTCTAAGAATTGGGTATCCTTAGGAACGGTTTCCTTTCGTTCTTTAGGATCATAGAACAGGTATCCAATGGATTTCGTTGGATACCCTACAAATTTTCTCAAATTGGATCCACTATCCAATTTACCATTTTCAGGTGATACAACATACTTTATTTAGTACGGTGTCGTAGGAATTGACTTTAAAAGTTACTAGTCTAAGTATCTTTAAATAGTCAAAGGTTTGAACCCCGGAAATAAATGAGGAATCTTAGCAAAACTAATTAAGGAATGAATCTAGTCTTTCATAGTTCGATTCCTTATATTAGATTTAACTTGCTAATCAAGAATTCAATTCTTGATTTAGATAATTTGAGTAATTTAGGGCTTATGTATTAATCTCTTCGATTATATCGAATGGTCATACTTTAATGCCCTTAATAGCTTCGGTTTTGGAATTTCCTTTGAATCCTTTCAACATTTCCATATTTGCACTTTACTTAGTGCCTATATGAAACCCTTTTGAACCCTTCAACATTTCCAAAACTTGTACCTTCCAAAGTACCTATGTCCTAAATGCCATTAGGATATTTCATGAAGCAATTAATTACTCGCACTAATGCTTTAGTGATCCACATGTGTCTTTATGGATTTAGATCCATTGATCATTTGGTATGCTTACAAATCGATCATGTTCCCTTTTCGACAGAATTCGCAAGTTAAGAGCTCATCAAGGTTCTTTATTTCAAGAGACCTTTAAATGAAGAACAATCTACTTAATCCTTCTATAGGAAATAACTTTGATTTTAAGCCTGCCATAAATGTGGATAATCTCGATTTAGCATAATTGTTAATAGGTTTTATCAATGTTCATTTCTTTGCTTTATTTACAACGGTAAAGCAATTGTGTACGAATTATAAGCTTTAATTAAAATTATTCCATTCTTAATGGTAAAGCTAAAAAAGTTTCGTACAAAGTTCGAAACAAATCCTTAAATAGATAAAACTATAACTAATGCTAATTCCAAAAATGAAGTAAAACATTTGCTAAAAAGAAAAATCCAGGTGCTTCTTGACCCAACTCCTGAAGTATCTTTCCCTTAAGTACAGTTGAAACCCCTTCTCACTCAAGGGAAACTGAATCCCGTCACCACCTGTAAACACTTTTTCAGAAATGAGGGTCTTTAAGATGTTTATCATCGAAAGAAAATAACTTAGGTTATACCTTCGTCAAATTTCTTCAGGAATTTCTTTCCAGTAATGTTCCTCAGTTCCTTATCTTTCTTACATAAGGGGCAATCCTCTCCTTCGCTCAGTCATTTTCCTCTTTTGAGGGCTTTCTCATATTTGTCTAACAACTTATGCAAATCATTGGTCTTTATTCCTTTGCATTAATATCACAATGATCCATAAAATGAGAAAATGAGTCAGGCAAGCCATTGATGATAATCTCCATTTCATCATCCTGAGTCAAATTAGCTCCAAGCTTTTTGATTTGTTTCTGATTTAACCATTTTTCGTAGGGTTTATGATTAAATCAATGATATAGTTTTATGAGGTAAATTTATATTGAGTTTATAGGGCCTAGTTACTTTATTCCGGATGGATCAATCTCATGGAAGAACAATACGTTAAAATATAAAGAACACGAGACAATGAATATTGAATATAGTATAGCAAAAGCTTTTCTGTTGATTTGATATTAAATTGCCCCAGTATGCAGGCGTAAGTTCTGATGAATCTTATTGTCCCTGTAATACAATGACGATCTAGGTATTTATATGATATTAACCCTAACTATACAAGGAAACATAATCCTACTAGGACTCGGGCTATTTGTCTTTCTTGATCACAGATTATAGCCTGATCGTGGAGAATTGTTATCTCTGATCGGATCGAGTGACTATTAATGAATGAGCTTCCAGGTCGGGTCGATCAAGTATCTTCAAGTCACTCCGAGTGTAATTAGGGGTATAAAATAGCCCCCATCAGTACTCCCTCACTTCTTCGAGCGTATATGCAGTAGAAGCTCGTAGAAGTAGATGGTCTCATACGATTGTCTTTTCTATGAATTGTGTCTCGTTAAAAACCTTACTTGGAAAAAACCCTGTGGGAAAAAAATCCTAAGCAAGGAAAAGAGTGCTACATTTCATAGATTGTCGTTTTGTCGTTTCTGAACTATACCATCGTCCCTTCTTCGAGGATGTAGTCTTACATTATTAGTTGGCGGGAATATGAATAGTCACAAAAGGATTGAAGTGTCTTTTCAGCTTCCTATATAAATAGGCGATCTAGGTTTTCCCCATATGATACTCGGAATGACTCCAATATATTAAATCAGCCCGACGTCACAGTTCTGCCTGATCAAAGATGATGCTCCTCAGCGACCAGGCTGCAGTCCGAGCCTGAGAAGGACAAATACCCTGAGTCCTAGTAGGATTATGTTTCCTTGTAAGGCTAGGGATTATCTAGTATAAATACCTTGATCAAATATGTATTAGGGCATACACAAGAGGAGAGCTTACGCCTACCTATTTGTACAATATGAGATTATTCTAATACAAGAGATTTTGCCATACTTATTACTCTCTATATCATATTCATACACTAATCTCGTTACATATCGTTCATCCTTGAGATTGATCCATCCGGAATAAAGTAACTAAGCCCTATATTCATAACATAATCTAACTCCAAAACAAATATTAATGATTTAATTGAACCACACGAAAAACGTTTAAATCAGTTGGCGCCCACCGTGGGGCTGAGTTAATTACTCGATAGACATATGGCTCGCCCGAGGAAGAATGCGCGCAACGAGATAAGGAGTAACACGACACACCCACCCGTGACATCAAACGATTTGCCAAACGATACAACAAATAACGAACCAATCGGTAACGAGGTCGATAATCAGGAAGAAGGCGATCGTCCTTCGAATCAACAAGAACGCCAGGAGGCCAACGTCCAGATCTTGCAAGGACAGTCGGATGTTACCGCTGACACGATACCTAGAGGTCCTATGATTCCAATCATCCCCGTCCCGATGTCGGAAAGGGAAGAAAAGCTAAGACAAATTGCACTATTGGTTAACTGCCTATGTCCAGGAGGCCAATTCCCGAACTAGAGCCCAGAGACCCAAGAGCAACTAAGGCGCAACCAGGCAAGAGAGCTCAAAGGCAGGTCGATCAAGTATCAGAACAGGCAGATAGCCCTGGGACCGACCATCAATCACTACCTAGTCCACAAAGGAGCAACGCGAAACCTATGGACAACCAGGTCAGAAGGAAAACAAATCGAACAAAACCCCCTGCACACCCAGCACGTCAGGGGTCGAAAGAAAACACCTTAATTCCCATCGATGATGACATCACCGATCCGATCCCTAATTAATCAAAAACTGTCTGCATCTCGGAAAGAGACATTGAAAAGATGGTACTAGAACGTCTTGAACAACGTTTATTAACTGTTCAACATCCATGGCCAAGAAGCACGGAAGTCCAGGAAAGTTTAGCAGCATGTTCCCCTTTCTGTAGGGAAATAAAAGAAGCACAATCATCCGGATATGTTCCGGGAGGACCACGTTATGACGAAACAACCGATCCGGACGATTACATATTCAGCTTTGTAAACATAATGAATCTATATGCACATTCTGCTAAATATACACTGCCAAATTGATGGTCACAACATTCGAAGGATTGGCACTGGATTGGTTTGGGAAACAACCCACCAATTCCATATTCAGTTTTCGTGAGCTATGCAACAAGCTGACTCAACAGTTCACCAGCCAAAAAAGGCAAAAACTCCCTATGAGCTACTTAGGGACCATTAATCAGCAAGAAGGAGAATCCTTGAGAAGCTGGTTGTCGAGATTCAATGTGGAGCTACTTAAGATCAATTCACCAAATATCAATTATATAATCTCCATTCTTTTCGATCTCACTAAGAATAGGCAAATTGGGAATGCCCTAAGTCGAAAACAACCAAGGACATTTGCAGAGACAATGACCTTGGCTTCAAAATATATGACTCAGGAAGAGATAAATTCTTTTAAAGATAAAAGAAGGAACAAAGCTTCAACCTCTGGCCCAAGGCGACTGGATAAAGCTCCCATCTCAAGGCCAATGGATTACGATAGATTCTTTAGGAAAGGAAACATTTTTCAAAGATTGGACTATAATCAAAACGATCAAGATAAAAGACCGAATGTCAATGCAAGATCCAGATCGGTTGAGCTACCTCAAAGGAATCGGGTAAAACGCGTTGAATACACCAAACTGAATGTCTCTGCCAAAGAAATCTTAGTGGTAATCGAGAGGAACAATTGGATTCCCCCAGCGAAAAGAATTACACAGCCTAAGCCAGGAGCTCGAAACTACAATTTATATTGTCGATACCATAGGGCTCATGGACATCGATCCGAAGACTGTTTCCATCTGAAGCAGGAAATTGAAAGGCTAATTGAAGAAGGAAAGTTGGATGATTACGTCAAACGAAACGGGAGAAAAAAAAATAGAAGCAGGAGTCCCCGGACGCATAATCGGAGAAGAACCCCCGCAAGAAGAACCCCTAACAATGGTCTGCCCCAAGAAATGAACAATGACCAAGTCAACGGGATTATACATATGATCTCAGGGGGACAACAGGGGGAGACAGTCGTAATGCTCGCCGTAGAACCGCCAGGTCAATTGAAAGAAATTTTAGAAATTCGAGGGAAATATGGACTCTCGAAAGCAAGTTGCCAAAAGAACAACCCATTAGATTTAACGAAAGTGAGGTGCCAAGAAATATCATCTGGGATCTGAGAAAAGACAATCCCGACTTCCTAATGGTAGTATCCCTTGAAATAGCAAACTACAATGTGAAAAGAATATTAATTGATAATGGCAGCTCGACAAACATCATTTCAAGAGAGGTTCTAACGCAAATGAATCTGGGAGAAATAACTCTTCAAAAGGTGGCAACTCCGTTGGTAGGCTTTGGAGGATCAGAAATAGTCCCTTCTGGGACCGTGAACTTAAGTGTTTCTTTGGGAAAAAGACCAGAACGAGCCGTGAAGATGATAAAGTTCCTGGTAATAGAAACTCCATTTTCATACAATGCAATATTAAGACGGCCGGCGCTCAATCTTTTTCGCACAGTAGTATCGACATACCATCAGAAGATAAAGTTTCCAGCTGTTGGATAAGGATGAAGATGAAGGCACTGAAGACAAATTTAGATTGGAGGTTTTGATGCATTCCAAAACTTCAAAGATTGGCTAAGTATGGAGTAACTTAGCTGATAAACTTATCAAGGACTTTTGACTAAGTACAAGAAGACATCAGAAGAGTCAAAGTTTCAAGGTCCAAGACTTCTGATCTGCTGAAGTAAAGTTATCAGACTAGTGAAGATCAGCCGACTCAAATCAGATTTGTTCAAGTTTGAGATCAGCCGAGTTCGCCATCAGACTTATACTTTCGTCAGCCAAGTGAAGAAGATCATGAAGTGTTCCCAACGGTAATAAATGCCCCTTGGTGTAATAAATGCTAAAGTACGAGGATATTTAAGACAAATGATTGAAGAATTGCTTAGCATCAGCCGAGTGCATTTAATGCTGCCTGCAGAATAGTACTGTTCATAGTACGGACAGACTGCAAAAGAGCCGTTCGCGGATTTTAAGGACCAGTACTCGAGGAATTTGAATCCTGTCTTTCTTCAACGGACACTTTTCAATCCTCAAGTATAAATAGCTGAAAGAGACGAAGAAGAAATAAGCAACACAATCTCTGAGAAATTTTCGAAGCAAAATTCTTTAAGTCTCAAGAACAGCTCACTCATCAGCTGAGTCATTTGTTGACTAAAGCAGAGTTGAAGAATCAAGAAAAATACATCTTCTGAGTGATTTTGTAAACAAGAGTGTTGTGCGGAGTTGTGATCCATCTTTGTGAGTGATCAAACTTCAGAGAATAGGTCTTCTGTGTGATTTCCTATTGCGAACTTGTGGTCGTTTCATTTGTTGTTCGACGCAAGCAAAGTATACTGTAAACTTTGTGATTATAGTATAACCCAAGATCTGTGTGACTTGGAAGAGTGGACTAAAGGATATTCAAATCCATATAATCACTATAAAAATTACTTGTGTTTTTACATTGCTGTTAAATCTGCATATTTTCTGTTTGCATAAAAACACGTTAAGTTAACTGTTTGAAAAAGAGTTAAAAAAGGAGTTTATAAAACTGGGGAAACGTTTTTCAAACTGCTAAGATTACTTGTGAAAAACACCTTGAAAATCCGCTGCAAGTACTCTAAGTATTAAAACTGATTTTAACAAAATCAGCTAAGTAACCATCAGACGAGTGGTCAACAAAGCTGTTCAAAGATTTGTTCGCGAGCAGAATTGTAACTAACTAATCTGATCAGCTTAGTCTGTTCAATTTAAAGTAAAAGTTTTAAAGTTAAATTTGAAGAAAATTTTAAAGAGGTTTATTCACCCCCCCCCCTCTAAACCTCTTCTGACCACTTGGGACCAACAAGTGGTATCAGAGCAGGTTGTTCATTAGAATCAGCTGCCTGATCAACGAGCTTGATCCGAGTGTTTTTCAAAGGTTTTCAAAATTTTCAAAAGAGCATCTTTTTGAAAAATCAAAACTTTTTGAAAAATGGATTGTATCAGCCATGTTCCCCACATTGCTGGTATGTCCTTTGAGGACTGGAAAATTAGAATGGAGATTTTCCTTGCTGCTTATAATGACAACATGTACACATGTATCATTAAAGGTCCATTCAGGTTCACAAAGACCATAAAAATAAATGAAGTAGATACGGTTGTGGAAAAAGACCTTCATGAGATGACTCCAGAGGAAATAAAGCTTTACAATCTAGATAAAGTTGGGAGATTCATCATGACTAAAGCCCTGGATAATGATCGGTTTGACAAGGTCAAACACTGCAAAACTGCAAAGGAGATGTGGGACAAAGTCAGAGATATGAGCGAAGGCAATGATGCTATTAAAGAGCATCAGCTCACTGTTGCCTTGGAGAAACTTGACAACTTCAAGATGAAGTCTGGAGAAACCATTGATCAGATGGATACCAGATTCACCAGGACTCTGAATGAAGTTTTAAAGTTGGGAAAGACCTTCACTGACAAAGAAATCACTGTCAGAGTACTAAAGGCCCTACCCCCAAAGTTCAACATGAAAGTGACAGCAATGGAAGAATCAAGGGATTTGGGAAAAATCTCTCTTACTGAGCTGTTTTCTGTACTCAAGGCTTTCGAGTATAAACTGCCTAGAATGGGAATTGAAGAAACCTCAACTTCAGGACCCACAGCTGCACTGGTTGCTGCTGAAAACACCAGGAGACCAGCACAGAAAAGCAAAGATGTGGACTCATCTGATGAAGCATCACTACTCAACAAAATGGAGTACACTGCTGGAGATGTTGCACTGTTGATGAATAATTTCAAGAAGTTCTACAAAAGAAAAATGAAGAACAAATACAACAATGCTTCTTCTTCTAAACCTAACTTTTCTTCTCAAGATAAAGATGATTATAAATCAAAACTAATGTGTTACAACTGCAGGAAATTGGGACACTTCATCAAAGACTGCCCATATCCAAAAGCAGAAAAGTACACTGAAGAGGAGAAGAAAGTGAGAAAAGAAAGAAAGCATCAGAGAGGAAAAACAATGATGGCTGAAGCAGAAAAGATGACTGCTGTTTACTCATCTGATTCAGATTCAGACTCGTCCGATGAAGAAT
This sequence comes from Penstemon eatonii, assembly GCA_038501285.1. NCBI lineage: Eukaryota > Viridiplantae > Streptophyta > Magnoliopsida > Lamiales > Plantaginaceae > Penstemon > Penstemon eatonii. The sequence goes on from CM076714.1 coordinate 48,654,779, forward strand.
CTTCTGATGAAGAAAAACCTGCTCTCCTGTGCCTGATGGCAAAGGACTCTGATGACTCTGAGGATGAGGTAACTCCTCTTAATGATGAATTATTTAATTCATTTGAACAAATGATGCTTAACAATACTGGTATTGCTGAAGCATATAAAAAGCTTAAGGAAGAGATGATATTGCTGAAAGAGCAAAATAATTCACTGAAACTTTTAGCTGAAAAGCCAAAGGAATCAGCTGAATATAAACAGCTTGAGCAAGAACATGAATCTCTGAAAGCTGAATGTGAGGTTTATAAAGGAAAAATCATGGAACTTGAGAAAATTATTGAGTCTCATGATAAGTCAACTGTTGCATCCATGCATACATCTAGTAAACAGGAGACACCTTTAGAAAAGGATAAACTAGAATTGAATCATACTGAAAAATTCATATCAGCTGACAATAGTAAGGTCATTCTGTATGTTCAAACTTCTAAACCTACCTCATCTGAGAAAGTGGTAAAGGAGAAGAAATCTCCTAAGGCTAAAAAGAGCAAAGAGCCTAGTGTAGGAAATCAGACTAGTAAGACCAAACAGCAGAGTCCTAAGAAGTCTGCTGATAAAGCTAAATTGAATCAATCTGTTGGTAAAACTAAGTCAAAACAAACTGAGCAAGCATCTAGTAAGCCAAAGAAGCATAAAAACAAGAAAAATCAAAATGCTTGGTATGGAAATGAGTCATATTATGTGCAACCTGCTGCATATCATCCTATGTATCATGCACCTCAATTTCCAGGTTACTATGCACCTTACCCTGCTCATCCAATGCATGCATACCCTGCTTATCATGCACCTTACCCTGCTTATGAACACTATTCTTATCATACTGATCATCAACATGACTTATCTGCTAATTATGATAGAAATGAAACTGTTCATGCTCCTGTCAAAACTCAGAAGCCTAAGAAGCCTAAGACATCAACATCTTGGGTTGTCAAAGGTGGAACTAATCCTTCAGGACCCTCTCAATAAGGGTACCTAAAACAATTTTTTTTGTTTTGTAGGTTAGGATTAGGAGTAGGAGTAAAGTAGAGAAGATTTGGTACTTGGACAGTGGATGTTCAAGGCACATGTGTGGAAACATACATGAGTTGACTGATGCAGTTGCTGTGGATGGTCCAAGTGTTACATTTGGAGACAGCAAAGAAGGCAAGATTAAAGCTAAAGGAAGATTAATCAGTGGAAACATAGAGATATCTGACGTCTCATATGTTAAAGGCCTAAAGTATAATCTGCTGAGCATAAGTCAATTTTGTGACAAAGGGTATTCAGTCATCTTCTCAACAGATAAGTGCTACGTTGAACAGATTGGTACAAAGAAGGTAATTTTATCTGGAAGAAGACAAGGAAATATCTACATAGTCGACTGGGATTCTGTTGACAAGAATTCAAGTGTTTGTTTGGTGGCATCTGCACCAAGTGAAGTCAGTTGGCTATGGCACAAGAGAATGAATCATTTAAACTTCAAGACCATAAACAGATTAATCAAGAATGATCTGGTAGAAGGGATTCCAAAGACAGTCATGAGCAAAGACAAGCTCTGTGACGCATGTCAGAAGGGTAAACAAATCAAGTCATCTTTCAAAAGCAAAAAGCATCAATCTTCTGAAAGAATATTGGAGCTGCTACATATGGACTTATTTGGACCCATTGATCCAGTCAGCAATGGTGGAAAGAAATACTGCCTAGCTGTAGTGGATGATTATTCAAGATATACTTGGGTGATTTTCATGAAGAAGAAAAGTGAAACCAAGGAACATCTTACCAATCTGATGGAACTGATCCAGAATGAGAAGAGTATCAAAATATTGAAGATCAGATCAGATAGAGGGACGGAGTTTACAAACTCTACTGTTGAAGAGTATTGTAACATCAAAGGAATACATCATGAGTATTCAGCTGCAAGAACCCCTCAACAGAATGGTGTTGCTGAAAGGAGAAACAGAACACTAAAGGAAGCTGTCAGAACCATGATAGCTGAAGCTAAACTGCCTCAAAGATTTTGGGCAGAAGCAACAAACACAGCATGCTTTACCCAAAACAGATGTATGATCAACAAAAATCAGAACAAGACTCCATATGAAGTTTGGAACAACAGAAAACCAAACATTCATTACTTTAAGATTTTTGGTTGTAAATGTTTTGTATTGAATAATGGGAAAAATAACCTTACTGCATTTGCAGAAAAGGCTGATGAAGCTGTCTTTGTAGGATACTCATCTGTTAGTAAGGCTTATAGAGTTTTCAATAAAAGAACATTACTAATAGAAGAATCTATCCATGTAGTATTTGATGAGCCAAGTCAATCTTCTGAAAAGAATCAAAGTGTTAATCAAGATCTGTCTACTGATTTACAGAAGTTAGACATTGGAAGAAATGAAGAATATGTTCCCATCATACTACCCAATCTTGATTCAGCTGCTAACTCAAGTGCTGTTCAAAATCACAGTGCTGATTGTCTAACAGACGAGTTGCAAACAGCTGACAGACCAGAGACTGTTCAACAGACTGCAAATCTTCAACAGACTACTACTGAAACTCCAACAGTAGTGTTGCAAGATCACAACAGAGGACAACACTCAGACCTGCAACCTGATCTTAGATGGCTCAGAAATCACCCACCTGAATTAGTGATTGGTGATCCATTAGATAGAGTGAAAACAAGAAGAGCTGCTGCACAAGATGCTATGTTTGTCACATTTCTATCTCAAATAGAGCCTAAGCAAATTGAAGAAGCTCTCAATGATTCCTTCTGGATAGAAGCTATGCAAGAAGAGTTGAATCAATTTGAAAGGAATGAAGTCTGGTACTTAGTTCCTAGACCAAGTCATCAAAGAGTAATTGGCACTAAGTGGGTATTCAGAAATAAGATGAATGAAGATGGTGTTGTCACCAGAAATAAAGCAAGATTAGTGGCCCAGGGGTATTGTCAAGAAGAAGGAATTGACTTTGATGAAACTTTTGCACCAGTAGCAAGACTTGAAGCAATCAGACTGTTTCTTGCCTATGCTGCTTACAAGAACTTCACTGTCTATCAGATGGATGTGAAGTCTGCTTTTCTCAATGGAGAATTGCAAGAAGAGGTATATGTTGAGCAACCTCCTGGATTTGAAGTCTATCAAGAAGAGGACAAAGTATATCGTCTGAAGAAAGCCCTCTATGGACTGAAACAGGCTCCAAGAGCATGGTATGATACCCTATCTGATTTTCTTTTAATTAAAGGATTTCGAAAAGGTAAGGTAGATAAAACCTTGTTCACAATTGAATGGGAAAATCATATATTACTTGTGCAAATATATGTGGACGATATTATTTTTGGTTCAACTAATCAACAGATGTGTGATAAGTTCTCCAAGCTGATGCAAAATAAGTTTGAAATGAGCATGATGGGTGAACTTAATTATTTTCTTGGATTGCAAGTTAGACAGTTGCCTGATGGAATATTCATCAGCCAAGCAAAATACACAAGAGATATGTTCAAGAAATTTGGTATGGAAACTAGCTCAACTGCTACCATTCCCATGTCTACAAGTCTTCGTTTGGATAAAGATGAAGATGGCAAATCAGTGGACATAACCAAATATAGAGGCATTATTGTTTCATTGTTGTATCTAACAGCAAGCAGACCTGATATAATGTACTCAGTTGGAGTCTGTGCAAGATTTCAATCAAACCCCAAAGAATCTCATCTCTTAGCTGCCAAGAGGATATTGAAATATGTTAAAGGCACTCAAGAATTGGGATTGTGGTATCCTAGAGAATCTGAATTTGAACTCATTGGTTATTCAAATTCAGACCTTGCTGGCTGCAAGATTGACAGAAAGAGCACAACAGGTGCCTGTCAGTTCTTAGGTAGTCGTCTGATCTCATGGATGAGTAAGAAACAGACTTCAGTTTCTATATCTACTGCTGAAGCTGAATATATAGCTGCTGGAGCTTGCTGTGCACAGATACTTTGGTTGAAGCATCAATTAGAAGATTACAACATCAAGATCAGTGGAATTCCAATCTACTGTGACAATACAAGTGCAATTTCACTTACTCAGAACACTACAAGTCATTCAAGGACTAAACATATTGAGATCAAACATCATTTCATTAGAGATCATGTGGAAAAAGGCAATGTTATGATTGAGTATGTTCATACTGATAATCAAATTGCTGATATTTTCACTAAACCTTTAAGTGAAGCAAGGTTTTCAACTCTAAGAGCTGAGCTAGGACTACTTAATTTGGAAGCATAAGCTGAGGGGGAACTCATCAGAAGACTGAAGTTCAACAGCTTAGTTATTCGTTATTATCTTCAAGGGATTAACTCTCAACAGACTAGTTAACTTATGAATTCTTAAACTCAGGGGGAACGTGTAAGACTAGCGGTACTTCTGAATTAAAGATGAAATTTGTTAATGACAGTTAGTTGAAGTTATGTTTTCATCAGAAGACTCAACTATCGAAGATTAAAGTTATTTTATCTAGCTGGATTGACAAACAGCTGAGGAAGGTTATCAGCTATTGGCATTCTCTGATAACAACTATGTCATCAGGACAGTAGTCCATCAGATAAGTATTTATGTTACTCATCTGATTACTTCAATAAAAGCAGAACTATTTAAAACGTTTTATTTAAAACACGCTTTTATAAGTAACTGTTGGGCGGTACATATTCTCGCTCTTCATTAAAAATCTTTTGAATTCGAAAAGTCGTAACTGACGCCGCACGATCAGCACTGATAGAAAAATGGATCTAACGGTTGGCGGATATCACGGAAACCGAAAAACCCCAACTCTATAAATCCCCATCTGATCAGCCGTGTAGTTCTTTACGCACTCTAAACATTCAAAAGTACTTGTGAGAAAATTACTTGCATTTCTCTGCATATTTCTCTCTGTTTTCCTAACCTTCAACAGATTAACAATGGCCGCTGAAGGTATGTTTCTCGTATATGATTCCTACTACCAATCTGGTACGACACTGATGAAAGAACTTCTGGAGAAGTTCAAATCTGCGAACTTTGTAAATTTTATGGAATATAATGAGGGAGTGATTTGGACTGACCAAGTGATGGAGTACTACAACACAGCGAAAGCTGACTACAACGCACTGGAGATTAAGGCTACAGTGGGAGGTAAATCTATCACTATTACTCCTGCTGTTCTGCACGAAACGTTTGGACTTCCTAACAGTGGACGACATGACGTCACTGTACTGACGGAAGATAAGCACCAACAATTCTGGGCGATCTGCGCCAAGGAGGGAGAAGTGATGTCTGGAAACATAAGGAAGAGACAACTGAGGGATGAATATCAGCGGATGGCTGATATGGTGTCTAAGCTGATTGAGAACTGCACCTTCTCACTGGATGCTGTTACCATGAAGAGGTTCAGCATCATGGCTGCCATATACTATGGACTGAAGGTCAACTGGTCAATCATAGTCTGGTACATATTGGCTGATTTTCTTGATGAGAAGAAAGGAAAAGGCCCCTCCACCAACCACAGAATCACACTCAGTTATCTGTTGTCAAAACTGGGCTGTGACACAAAGAATGAAAAAGAGATCCACAAATCCAAGGCACTGTCCAAGTACATGCCTGTTCAAAAGAGGAAGGCTGGTGAGCCTGCAGAAGCTGATGTTGAGGAACCAAAAGAGGTTCCTGCCAAAAGGCAAAAGAGGTTAGTCAAAACAGCCAGCTTAGCTGTTGAGACTAAAAAGAAGAAGGCTGCTGATGAGCCTAAGAAGAAAGAAACTAAGCAGATGGAGAAAGTGACTTCTGATGCTGAAGCCACTAAAATCGTTGAAAACATAATTGCTGATGTAAGGACTGGATCCCCTGCATCACCATCAAGAACTCCATCAGCAGAGAGGCCTGCTGAAGGTATCTCTCAACGAACAAGAAGTCAACAGAGAGATACAGCTACAACTACTTACCGTGAAGGGAGAACCAAGAAGTCTGCTAGAAAGCAGATGACCTTTATAGAAGAACCAACGGACTTGGAAAATGTAGCTAGGGAAGTCCCTGAAGCTGCTGAAAGGCCTGCTGAAACAGTTGAGACTGTTGTGACTGACAAAGCTGATGAGCAACAGCCAAGTCAAGTCACATCAACAGCTGAGGTTGCTCAACCTCAAGAAGATCCAGAAATCCAAATCATTTATCCTATTGCTGCTGCTCCCCTATCATCTGCTGGTCCAGCTCCTGCTCCCATTGATAAAGGAAAGAGGAAGATAGTGCTTAAGAGAAAGAAAATCTCTAAAGCAGACAAGAAGGCAAGAGAAGAAGCTGAACAAAGAAAGCAAGATGAAGCTGAGGAAAAGAAGGCACTTGAGCTAAGCAAAGCTCAAGCAGCTAAGGATGAAGCCAGAAGACGCATGTCTGAAGCAGAGAGGAAAGCTGCTGAAGATGCTGAATTGGCAATGGTTTTGGAAATGAGCAAAGTTGATGCCTATGGACCTGTCCATGGAGGTGGCATCAAGATTGGAGAAGGCAAAGATGAAGAAGATAAGAAAAAGATATTACTGCCTGCCCCCAAAGTCAAGTCAAAGGACAAATTTGAAGTGAGAAGAGCCTTTGAAATAGTGTATGCTGATAAGGAGCTGTTCAAGAAATTTGAGAAGTCTCTAGCATACTATGATCAAAAACTCATGTTGAGGACTCTGTTCAACCAAGAAAAGCCAAGGTATATCAGTTGGAGGGACAACAGGCTGAACAAGTCAATAACAGAACTTCAAAGCATGAAGGAGTTAGCTGATGAAGAACAATGGGTTCTAACTTGGCTGAAAACAAACTCCATACAAAAGGCCCTTGATCCCAGCTATGTAAGAGATGTCATGCATAGTTATGCAAAAGGCTTTGCATTGGAGGAGGCCAAGAAGATTAAAAGCACCCTGCCTGATAAGAAGAAAAAGTCTGAAGATGCTGAAGAAAGGGCAGTTAAGTTTGCTGTTATGACCGCCTTGAAGAGATGGGCAAAAAGGTCAAAGTATTAGCAAGGTTGTTCAAGTGACTTGCCACTACTTCCAAGCATTCAGCAAATAATATTTGGCAAGGAAGTGCAACCTTTTAGTGAAGTGCCTAAGGGAAACAATGTCCTGTTAACCCTTGGATCATTGTGAGGCAAATCAGACAAACAACTTGCTTCAATGATGATGGCACTGTCACAAACTTAATATATGAAGATGTCACTGATGAACAGAAGAAACCTGAAGAAGAGAAAGCTGAAGAGCCTCTAGCACTAGAATGCAATGCTAAAGACTCTGAAGATCATCAGATGACTGACATGGAAGAAGTCCCTGTTCAACAGGCGACTGAAGAGAAGGAAGCTGATGCTACTGCTTCTGCTTCATCAGCTGATCAACATTCATCACTGATGGAAGCAATCCAGATGCTGATGGAAAACCAACTAAAGGAACTGGAAGACAAGCACAAGCAACAGCTATTGAAGGTTAAGGAGGAGCTGAAGGTTGAACTTAAAGCAGAGTTGGCAGAAACCAACAAACTTCAGCTGGAAACTGTTCAAGGATCAACAGAAGAGATCATCAAGAAAGAGATCAACAGTATTCCAATTCCTCAAGACAATTCATTGCAGTTAGTGCACAGCCTGAGAGATCTGAACAAAAATGTTGAAGATGTGAAGGGTGATGTGAATCATTTTCATACTGCTTTAAAATCAGCTGAGCACAAGATTGCTGATCTGACTGCAACCTTCATTCAAGTCAGTAAGGAAGAGAAGGAAATCAATCTAGGGATGTTGCAAGAAGTGGCAAAGGCCTCACAGGAAGTTCAGAATGAAATTGCAACTATCAACCTTAACATTGACTACTTCAATGACAAGACTGACGTCATCAGCACTGATATTCATCATCTAACAGCAAGTCATGACGTTGTTAATCAGAATCTAAAGTCTTTATGTGCTGGAGTGAAGATTCCAACAGTTGCTCTAAACCCTGCTGTTGCACCTTCTAATGTCATCAGAGTTGATGATGACAAAAAGGGGGAAGATAAAAGGGAAGAACCAGCTAAGGAGGAAACTGCTGCTGCAACTATTGAAGCCAAGGAAACTGAAGAAACAGCTGACAAGACTGAAAAGCTTGGAAAGGTAGAAGAAGCAGAAAAGATTGAAAAAGAAACTACCAAGTACAAGAACACTGAATCTGCCAGGAAAGCAATGGAGCTCATTAAAGAACAACAACTTAAGGGGAAGATGGAGACTGCCAAAGCAATCTTGGAAGAAGAAGCTGATGATGAAGAAGATGACGAGGAATCATCTTATGAGTATGAGGAAGTGCTTGAAGGATCAGATGAAGAAGCTGATAGTTAGAAATTGTAAAATCTTTGTAATCAGTTTACTTTTATCTATTCTTCAAGCACTTCCTCATACTCATAAGATGATTCCTCGTCATCTTCTTCATCATCAGCTTCTTCTTCCAAGATTGCTTTGACAGTCTCCATCTTCTCCTTAAGTTGTTGTTCTTTAATGAGCTCCATTGCTTTCCTGGCAGATTCAGTGTTCTTGTACTTGGTAGTTTCTTTTTCAATCTTTTCTGCTTCTTCTACCTTTCCAAGCTTTTCAGTCTTGTCAGCTGTTTCTTCAGTTTCCTTGGCTTCAATAGTTGCAGCAGCAGTTTCCTCCTTAGCTGGTTCTTCCCTTTTATCTTCCCCCTTTTTGTTGAACTTGTACATGTAATGCTTTTTCAAGATCAATAAAAAGTCAAGTTCAATCCAATATACTTTTTCTATCTCAGAAAATTTTGAGGATTACAATCTTTAGCTTAGGTATTTGACAGGTACTTAGCTGAAGTTTTGTCATCATCAAAAAGGGGGAAATTGTTGGATAATGATGAAGATGAAGGCACTGAAGACAAATTTAGATTGGAGGTTTTGATGCATTCCAAAACTTCAAAGATTGGATAAGTATGGAGTAACTTAGCTGATAAACTTATCAAGGAATTTTGACTAAGTACAAGAAGACATCAGAAGAGTCAAAGTTTCAAGGTCCAAGACTTCTGATCTGCTGAAGTAAAGTTATCAGACTAGTGAAGATCAGCCGACTCAAATCAGATTTGTTCAAGTTTGAGATCAGCCGAGTTCGCCATCAGACTTATACTTTCGTCAGCCAAGTGAAGAAGATCATGAAGTGTTCCCAACGGTAATAAATGTCCCTTGGTGTAATAAATGCTAAAGTACGAGGATATTTAAGACAAATGATTGAAGAATTGCTTAGCATCAGCCGAGTGCATTTAATGCTGCCTGCAGAATAGTACTGTTCATAGTACGGACATACTGCAAAAGAGCCGTTCGCGGATTTTAAGGACCAGTACTCGAGGAATTTGAATCCTGTCTTTCTTCAACGGACACTTTTCAATCCTCAAGTATAAATAGCTGAAAGAGACGAAGAAGAAATAAGCAACACAATCTCTGAGAAATTTTCGAAGCAAAATTCTTTAAGTCTCAAGAACAGCTCACTCATCAGCTGAGTCATTTGTTGACGAAAGCAGAGTTGAAGAATCAAGAAAAATACATCTTCTGAGTGATTTTGTAAACAAGAGTGTTGTGCGGAGTTGTGATCCATCTTTGTGAGTGATCAAACTTCAGAGAATAGGTCTTCTGTGTGATTTCCTATTGCGAACTTGTGGTCGTTTCATTTGTTGTTCGACGCAAGCAGAGTACTGTTTGCATATTTTGTCGTTTCCTATTTCTGTTAAATCTGCATATTTTCTGTTTGCATAAAAACACGTTAAGTTAACTGTTTGAAAAAGAGTTAAAAAAGGAGTTTATAAAACTGGGGAAACGTTTTTCAAACTGCTAAGATTAGTTGTGAAAAACACCTTGAAAATCCGCTGCAAGTACTCTAAGTATTAAAACTGATTTTAACAAAATCAGCTAAGTAACCATCAGACGAGTGGTCAACAAAGCTGTTCAAAGATTTGTTCGCGAGCAGAATTGTAGCTAACTAATCTGATCAGCTTAGTCTGTTCAATTTAAAGTAAAAGTTTTAAAGTTAAATTTGAAGAAAATTTTAAAGAGGTTTATTCACCCCCCCCCCCCCCTCTAAACCTCTTCTGACCACTTGGGACCAACACCGGCGGCCTCCGGCATAGGAGAAATAATGAATGAGCACTGCTTGGCATGGGATTGTTATAACATCTCCCTAGCATTGGGAAACAGATTAAGTCTTTTACTCCATCCAAAAGGAAACTTGAGAATGACATTGAGAAAGCAAAGATCGAGATCCCTAGTACAGACATAATTGATCGAAAGGGAAAGGAGACGGCCTACTTAACCATAAAGGCACCAGAACACAAAGATATTATGCTTGTGCAAGGTGATCTGCTAAAGACGACCAGAATTGGGACCGAACTCAGTCCGGAAGGGAAAGTTATGCTAGTAAACTTCCTCAGAGATAACGTGGATGTTTTCGCATGGAGTGCATATGACATAGAGGGCATCGACTCGAGAATAATTACTCATTCTCTAAAGATAGATCCAATGGCAAAACCAACAAGGCAAAAGAAGCGGAATCATGGGCCTACCAAAGATAAAATTGTGACGGCCCGAGCACCCGGGTCGGTTCCTACGTGGATCCACCCCCGAGTCCGGGTCCGTATTCGGTGAACACAACCAAATTTTGAGTAAATTTTTTTTAAAACAACAAAACATTAAAATTAATTAACATTAATTCGAATCATAGTTCAAACACGAGAGCATAAAAACCCGAAACACTGCTATGTGCAGGAGTGGGCACAATATTCAAAATAAGCGTATACAGCGCAATAACAAATTTCCAAAATAAACACTCTTAAATATTAATCATGCCAGATACATAAACGACATAAAACATAACAACATAATAAAAGCAAAAGATAACAACGAAGATGACCTTCGACGATTGACAGACAGGATCTCGGAGACGGACAACACAAAGCTAGACATCAGACCATAGGATACCTGTATCAGAAAAGGAAGTAAACACGAATGCGTAAGTTGATCGTCCAACTTAGTGAGGCTGTAGTGCACATGTGCGTGTGATGCATGGATGCAACATATTGTACATGAACATATATAACATTACAGTAAATAAACACATGCAATAACAATTCAAGCACATTGAACAAGTAACCAACAGTTGTTGATGCCGTCCTCCTCTTACCCTCCAGTCCATATTATGACGCCCCCACCGAACACTCCAAGTAAGGAGCTACCTTACTAACTGTGCGCATAGACGTCTCATGCCAGGAGTTTGACATTCACTTCCCAAGTGTAACCTCCACACTTGGCTCGTGAAGCGGGTCTACGGTGGATCAAGGTAACCCTCCGGCCCTAACTTTCCAGGTTATCCACGATTCCGCACACCAAAATAGGGCCCACATAATAATAACAAACAATACAGTACAGTAACAATACAGTACAATAACAATCGAGTAACATGAATCAGCAACCAACTCAATAACAATCATTAAATTGGTTCAATATATGATAGCAAGGACTAGTAAATACATAGGCATTATCATAATAATTCAAGGTGTATAGTTTGTCCTAACAGTCGAGTTTTTCATTGTATCATACATCGCATGCTCGTTCGTTTAGGGACTAAGTTGCAGTTATGACTCGACCAACTAGCACATTCGGACTGACACACAAGTAACACACAGCACTCACCTGTGTAGCTTACGATTCTCGAAGAAATGCGGAAAAGTAGCGTCTTCGGTTCTTGTACACGTTTATATAATAATCTTAGAATCTAATTACTCCATAAGGATTCTAGAGTGACTAAAGCAATGCTTTAGTCGAGCAAACAATTGAATCGTGGTTATTCAATAGTGAAACCACGACAAAACAATTGGACATTTACGTCCGACCTAAAGGTCATACGGTCCGTTCGTAAAGCGTGGTAATCATAGCCACGAAAGGGTTAGAAGTAGAACAAAACCGTTCTAATTGAGCTTTAAAATACTTAATTAAGGGTTTTAAGTTAAGTTATTACTTTCAAGATACTTTATATTCATTAAGTATTCAAACAATAATTATTTTTAAATTTAAGTTTATTTGAAATTATCATTCTCAAATTTGGTATTTATATAAATTTTATAAAAATATTTTATTATTTATTTTCAGAAAATAAATATTCAAGATTAATTGAAATAGATATTTTATTTTCGAAAGAAGTTTATCATTATTTTTCAGAAATATTTACTTAAAATTATTTATTTTAATCTTTTATTTTATTCAAAATTAATTAAATTCATTTACCTTAATTATTAATTATTTTTAAGACCTCATTTTATCTTTTCCTCGAAATTTATTTAAATTCAAATAAAGTTATTATTTATTTTCGAAATCATTTAAAATTTTTTTTTTCAAAATTTATTTCCAGAAAAATTAATTACTTATTTTCAGAAAATAAATATTCAAATTATTTTAATTTATTTTTGAAACTATTTATTTCCATAAAATAATTATTCAAATTATTTACTAAATTTTTTTCTGTAAAAAAATTAATGATCAAGATTAATTAGAATTATTTTTGATCTTTAAAACATTTATTTTTGAATTTATTAAATTCAGAAAAATATTTAATCAAAATATTTTATTTTATTTTCAAATTACTTATTTTACCAAGAAATATTAATAAAAATTATTTTATTTTATTTTTACAATTTATGAATTATTTTATTTTATTTAATTAAGAATTAATGTACCCTTGAAATTATTTTATTTCAAAAACTATTATTTAATCATGATCTTATTCGAAAAATAATTTATTATTATTTAACCTTATTTTATTTCTCAAAAATTAATTAGATTTCTTATTCGGAAAAATTCTTATATTTTATTTAACATTATTCTTTTTTTTTTTTTTCAAAATTCTTTATGTAAAATATTTATGTTTGGAGCATTTATTTTATTACTCGAAAAATGAGTTTACTTTTATTTTTCAGAAAATATTTATTAAATTTTATTTTCTAATTTTTTTTTTGTTTTTACTTCAAAATAAGTACAAAATTTAATATTAAAAGCAATAAAACATCATTTTCAAAATTTAATATTAAAAGCAATAAAACAATTATTTTTCTTTAAGACAAATATTTACTCATTAAATCTATCTACTTTAATATTTTAAAAGTAGACTAATAAAACTTAACAAATTTAGGTTTACTAGTTTTTTCATATTTTCTCTTTTTAATTTTTATTAAATTTATTTTTTTTATAACTATGGGCTGGCCACTTAATTGGTAGCAACAGGCCCATTAATGGGCCTGTTGTTCTGTTGCAAATTGCAACAGAGGATTGCCTCTGTTGCAATTTTGCAACAGACAACAAACAAAGCATCAGCCACGGCTACTGCTATGGCAGTGGCCGGTGGTTGCTTGCCGGTGGTGGGGTGGCTCCGGCCAATCCCACCGGAAAATGCACACGAGAACAATTTTTTTTTTTAGATTTCCATAAATAAACCCCAAATAAAATAGATCAAGTTTAGACACCAAAAATTTTCAAACTTTTATAAAAATTGAAATCTTGCATGAAAATCTATATGATGGGGGCTATTTCGCACCCTACTTACTATTCGAATCGAACGAAGAAGATAAGATCGATTCGACCAAACCTAACAGATCGGGATCATCTTGCAGACCCGGCCAAGTGCAGCTCGCTTCGATAGAAGATTGTACTCCGGACCCAAGAAGGATATTTGGGCCGAGTCCTATTAGGACTATGTTTCCTTGTAACACTAGGTTTAGCATCATATAAATACCTAGTTAATCATTGTATTAGGGAGACTACGAAATTCCTGAACCGTGAGAATACAGGATTTAACACTGCTTACAACAGCACAACTTAATAATATTCAATATTATTACTGAGCTTTTTACCTCCATATCGGTGTGTTTCATAGCTTTGTTTGGTGGTTTTACTTCTTGTTCTTGAATATTGCTTTTCTTTGTAACCGATCCATCCGGAATAAAGTAACAGAGCCCTAAATAATATATATAAATATCGAAAACCCCCGATATCACAAATTCACTGATAATTCAAGTTACCCGACGAAATCCGGTTAAATCAGTTGGCGCCCACCGTGGGGCTACGTTAATTATTCGATCGACACATGGCTCGCCCAAGGAAAAGCGCTCGCATTGGAGCGAGAAGTAATACAACCACCGGCCACAACACATCCGAAGATCCACAAGACAACAACGATAACAACGTTCCCAACACCAATGAAAATCTCCCAGATACCCGTTCTCGTCAGCAGGAACACCAAGGAGGTCTTACCGGTGCAATACAGGAAGAACCGGAAGTCCCCGAAATACCCGTTCCTCTACCAGGCGCTCAGGAAAAACTGAGACAAATAGCAATGCTCTTCAAATCACTCTCTCCAGAAGAATTGCTAGTTTTAGACCAAATTCCTCGAAACGCTGCGGCTCCCAGGACAACTCCTGCACCGGGAATGCCGGGGCCAAACAAACAAACCTCTCAACAAGCGGACAGCCCAGCAAGTGAGCGACGCTCGTTACGCAGCCCACAGCAGGACAATTCTAAACCCTCCGATAACCGTCCCCGAAGAAAACCAGGTCGAAGAAGGCCACAGGCGGATCGCAGCGGATCGAAGGAACGAACAATAATCCCTATCGAGGATGACATAGATGATGCTATCCCAGATCGACCACGAGCGACTCGATTCTCGGAAAGAGAAATCGAGAGAATAGTACAGGAACGACTGGAGCAACGCCTACGATCTGTTCAAAACCCGTGGACCCGAACCGCGGAACTCCAGGAGAGCCTTGCAGCATGTTCTCCCTTCTGCAGAGAAATAAAAGAAGCGCAATCCATTGGACAGGTCCCGGGTAGACTACCCCGATATGACGGAACCACCGACCCGGATGATTATATTTTTAGCTTCACTAACATAATGAATTTATATGCCCACTCTGCCGAATTCACCGCCAAGTTAATGGTGACCACATTCGAGGGCCTAGCGTTGGATTGGTTCGCAAAACAACCTGCCAACTCCATATTCAGTTTCCGGGAATTATGCAATAAATTGACGCAGCAGTTTGCCAGTCAGAAGAGGCAAAAACTCCCGATGAGCTACCTAGGAACCATACATCAACAAGAAGGAGAATCCCTAAGAAACTGGTTGGCCAGATTCAACGTAGAATTACTCAAAATCGATTCTCCAAATATTGATTACATAATTTCTATCCTCTTCGATCTCACTAAAAACAGGCAGTTCGGAAATGCCCTCAGTCGAAAACAACCAAGAACGTTCGCCGACATCATGAGCTTGGCGTCTAAGTATATGACCCAAGAAGAGATGAATTCCTTTAAGGATAAAAACAAAAATAAATTCACAGCTTCAGGCTCCAAGCGGCATGATAAGATTCCTATTCAAAGACCCTTAGACTATGAGCGATCTTCCAGGAGAGGTAACGTTTTCCAGCGACTGGAATACAGCAAAGCCGATCAAGAAAGACAACCTAATTACTACCAAAGACCAAGAAACCCTGAGCAACCAATCAGAAGCAGGGTGAATCAAGTAGAACACCCAAGGTTAAATGCTCCAATGGAAGAAATATTGGAAGTCCTAGAAAGAAATAACTGGATTCCCGAGGCAAGGAAAATCGCTCAGCCCAGACCGGGGTCTAGAAACTATGATCAATACTGTAAGTACCACAGGGCACATGGGCATCTAACGGAAAATTGTTTTCACCTTAAGAGAGAAGTCGAAAAACTGATCGAGCAGGGAAAACTAGGCGAATACATAGACCAAGATAATCGCAAAAGGGAAAGAAGTAGAAGCCCTCGGAACGGTAATCGAAGGAGAAGTTCTCGTCGAAGGTCGCCTGAACGTCGACCTACTCAGGAGTTAAATCAGGACCAGATCAATGGGACTATCCATACAATATCCGGGGGACCCGCGGGTGGAGATAGTCGTAATGCACGACGAAGGACAGCCCGATCCATAATTCGAAGTTCTAAATATCCAAAAGAAATATGGACTCTGGAAAACAGGCCGACAAATCACCAGCCGATCAGCTTCAACGAAGGCGAAGTACCTAAAAACATCATTTGGGACACAAAAGAGGATAACCCCGATTTTCCTATGGTAGTATCATTAGAGATAGCGAATTATAATGTAAGAAGAATCCTAATTGATAATGGAAGCTCAGCAAATATCATCTCCCGGGAGGTTTTAGCCCAAATGAACTTGGGACAAATAAACCTACAAAAAGTAGCTACGCCGTTAGTAGGCTTTGGAGGGTCCGAGATTATCCCCAGCGGAACAATATCTTTAAGTGTGTCACTTGGGAAGAAACCACTTAGGACAGTGAAGTTAGTAAAATTCCTAGTAGTGGAAACACCCTTCGCTTATAACGCTATACTAGGGCGACCAGCCCTTAACCTTTTCCGAGCTGTAGTCTCTACCTATCATCAGAAGATAAAGTTTCCGACCGATATGGGCATCGGAGAAATAACGAATGACCACTGTATGGCGTGGAATTGCTACAGCACATCGTTAACTTTGAAAGAACACCCTAAGTCAATTACTCCGAGCAAGAGAAAGATCGAAGACGATCTCACTAGAAATGAGGTTGAAATTCCTATTACTGATCGGTTAGATAAAAAGGGGAAAGAACCGCTAGACTTATCCCTGAAACCCCCAGAACATAAAGATATAATTCTAGTAAAAGGCGACTCGTCCAAAACGACAAGAATAGGTACAGAATTGAGCAAAGAAGGAGAAATAATGTTAATCGAATTCCTAAGAAATAATGTTGACGTCTTCGCCTGGAGCGCGAATGAGATTGAAGGAATTGATCCTCGGATAATCAAGCATACCCTAAAAATCGACCCTTCGGCGAAACCCGCCAGACAGAAGAAAAGAAATCATGGACCAGTAAAAGATAGAATTATCAAAGCCGAAGTAGAGAGACTGCTCGAAGCAAAACAAATCCGAGAAATACATTTCTCGGAATGGCTATGTAATGTTGTACTAGTAGCAAAAGGGGATAAAAAGGACAACAAATGGAGAATGTGTAATGATTTCACCGACCTTAACAAGTTATGTCCACGCGACCCATACCCTCTCCCAAGGATTGACTTATTGGTCGACTCGACTGCTGGCTTCGCGATATTCAGCATGATGGACGCGTTCCAAGGATTTTACCAAATATACATGGATGAGCGGGATCAAGAGAAGACCGCGTTCATAACCGAACAGGGAGTATACTGTTTTATTGTAATGCCATTCGGATTGAGGAATGCCGGCGCTACTTACCAAAGGTTAGTAAACTTAATGTTCAGGGAGTTAATCGGAGAAATAATGGAAGTCTATGTAGACGACATGTTAGTCAAAAGTATGAATGAAGCAGATCACATAAAGCATCTAGATCGATGTTTCCAAATCTTAAGAAAATACCGTATGAAGTTGAACCCTGCAAAATGCACCTTCGGTGTTAAGTCAGGAAAATTTTTAGGATACTTGGTACACCAGCGAGGTATAGAGGCCAACCCAGAAAAAATTCGAGCCATAACTGAAATGAAACCTCCCAAGACCATCTCTCAAGTACAAAGCTTAGTTGGGAAAATCGTAGCATTGAATAGATTCATATCAAAATCTGCGGACAGAAGCTTGCCCTTTTTCCAAACACTTCGAAAAGCGAAAAAATTCGCTTGGACCGAAGAATGTGAACGAGCCTTCGAACAACTCAAAGAATATTTGACAACGCCTCCGATGTTAGCTAAACCGACGGAAGGGGAACCGTTGTACATCTACATCTCCATCTCTGATACGGCCATTAGTTCAGTACTAATTAAGATAGAGGGCTCCGAGCATAAGCCCGTCTATTATCTAAGCAAATTATTACAAGGGGCGGAGAAGAATTACTTGGAAATAGAAAAATTCACGCTGGCCTTAGTAGTGGCCGCACGAAAACTCCGACCCTACTTCTTAACTTACAAAATCATCGTTTTGACGAATCAGCCGCTAAGGCAAGTTCTAGCAAAACCAGAAGCCTCCGGAAGATTGATCAAATGGGCCATCGAACTCAGTCAATTTGAAGTAGACTACAAACCAAGGATTGCCATCAAGGCCCAAGTGTTAGCCGATTTTATATTAGAAACACCAACACAGGCTACTGAATCATCGAGCAGCCTCAACGACGATGTCTTGATTATAGAAAATCAAACTTGGTTAATGCATGTCGATGGTGCTTCATGCCGAGAAGGAGGAGGCGCCGGAATCAACTTCACCGGACCAAATAAGGAAGATTTGAATTACGCGATAACATTGGACTTCGTTGTAACAAACAACGAAGCTGAATATGAAGCGTTAATCGCAGGAATGGAAATGGCGATCAAAGCTAACATAAAAAGGCTTAAAGTGTTAACCGACTCAGAGTTAGTACAAAGACAAATTAGAGGCCTATACGAAGCTAAGGAATTCAATATGGTAAAATACCTCGCCAAAGTAAAAACACTAGCCGAGAAGTTTGAAAATTTCGACATACAGAACATCCCACGTTCGGAAAACAAATGGGCCGATCAACTGTCTAAGTTCACAGGAGCCCACGACGGAAAAACCGAACGGGTGATCAATTGGTTGATATCTTCTACACCGGCAGTCGATATCGATGAAACACCGGCAGTCGATATAATGGAAATAGATGAAGTCGAAGAAAATTGGATGACCCCAATGATAGACTATCTTCGTAAAGGAAAACTACCATCTGATCAGAATGCAGCTTGGAAAGTAAAATATCGAGCCCCAAAATATACGCTTGTAGAAGGAAAACTCTACCGAAGGTCAGTATCAGGAATTCTCCTGAAATGCATCCCTGAGTCACAAACCGCCGATATACTGCGAGAAATACATGAAGGAGACGCAGGAAATCACAGCGGATCAAGGGCATTGGCCTTAAAATGTCTCAGGACTGGTTACTATTAGCCTACCATCAATAAAGATGCCACTCTATATGTCCAAGAATGTCATCACTGCCAGATCCATGCTAACATATGTCATCAACCAGCAGAAAACATGCATCCAATTCCAGTATGTTGGCCCTTCGATCAATGGGGAATGGACATTGTGGGGCCTTTTCCAGCGGCCAGATCCAAAAAAGCTTACGTCCTGGTCGCTGTAGAATATTTCAGCAAATGGATAGAATGCATTGCACTCGCACGAATAACTCAATTCCAAGTGATCAACTTCCTATGGAAGTTCATAGTTTGCCGATTTGGCATCCCGAGGATCCTAATTTCAGATAATGGAACCCAATTCGCGAGAAAACAAGTAATAGAATGGTGTTCGAAACTGGGAATTCAACAAAATTTCACTTCGGTCGGACATCCAAGAGCGAACGGACAAACCGAAGTAGCAAACCGAGAAATAATAAAATCTTTGGAAAAAAGATTAGGTTCGGCCAAAGGAAGATGGCTCGATGAACTTCCAGGAGTACTATGGGCTAATCGAACTACAGTAAGAAGCTCAACCGGGGAAACACCATTCAGCTTGGTGTATGGGTCGGAGGCTGTTATTCCTGTTGAAACCCTAATCCCAACGCCAAGAATAGAGATGTTCGACGATCAAGAAAATAAAAAAGCGAGAGAAAATGACATTGATTTAACAGAAGCTTTAAGAGATAAAGCTGCTGTACGCCTACAAGTCACTAAAGCAAATATGGAGAAAGCATACAATCAAAAAGTACGTATCCGAACTTTCAAAGAAGGAGACTTGGTCTTGAAAAAGGTAGAAGTATCCAAGCATGTGGGAAAGTTACAACAAAATTGGGATGGACCTTACATCGTCATTGGCGTAGGAAAGAAAGGTTCATACAAAATTGCACACTTGGATGGAACAGCCTTACCAAGAACCTGGAATGCGGTCAACCTTAGGAAATACTATGGTAAATAAATTTTAGCAGATTATACTGCGTTCCTTTATTTTACTTTATCAAGTTTTAATCCTTGTAACAAAGGCCTTAGCCTACAAGTTCAATTAGTAAAAAGTTTTAGCATTCTATATACATCGATTATTTCGGTTAATGCTCCTCGGAATTACACTATCATGTTAATGAAAATTGAGAACGAACCGAGTCGAGTATACATTGATCCGCTCAATAAACACTCCTCGATATATCTTCAACGATCGAAAAGACTTTTTGGGTTAAAAACCTAAGTCTAGTTAAAAAGAGTCGAGTAAACATGATCCGCTCGATAAAAACTCCTCGATAAATTCAAAAACGAGTCGAGTATACATTGATCCGCTCAATAAACACTCCTCCATATATCTTCAACGAGAAAAAGACTTTTTGGTACTAAAAACCTAAGTCTAAAATTAAAAACGAGTCGAGTATACATTGATCCGCTCAATAAACACTCCTCGATATATCTTCAACGAGAAAAAGACTTTTTGGTACTAAAAACCTAAGTCTAAAATTATAAACGAGTCGAGTAAACATCGATCCGCTCGATAAACACTCCTCATATTTACAACGAGAAAAAGACTTTTTGGTACTAAAAACCTAAGTCTAAAATTATAAACGAGTCGAGTAAACATCGATCCGCTCGATAAACACTCCTCGCCCATATTTACAACGAGAAAAAGACTTTTTGGTACTAAAAACCTAAGTCTAAAATTATAAACGAGTCGAGTAAACATCGATCCATTCGATAAACACTCCTCGCCCATATTTACAACGAGAAAAAGACTTTTTGGTACTAAAAACCTAAGTCTAAAATTATAAACGAGTCGAGTAAACATCGATCCGTTCGATAAACACTCCTCGCCCATATTTACAACGAGAAAAAGACTTTGTGGTATTAAAACCTAAGTCTGAATAAAACGAGTAAAGTAAACATCGATCCGCTCGATAAAAACTCTTCGATATATTTTCAATGATTAAAGAACTTTTGGGTTAAAAACCTAAGTATAATTACAAACGAGTCGAGTATACATTGATCCGCTCAATAAAAACTCCTCGATATATTCCTAACGATCTAAAAAAGATCTGCTGATACTCCTAAAGTTTTGAAAGATAAATCAAGTATGAATTCATCTGCTCGGAAAATACTCCTCGTAAATAAAATTATCAACGACAAAGAAGATGCAAGAAATAAAGTAATATTTTATTCATCAAATCAATTACATACAAATATACTACGTTACAAAGATCTGCTTGCTACCTAAAGATCGTTACAATGATCTACTCAAATGGATCCTATGGGATCGACTATCTTCACGACAATGTCCACGGAAACACCAATCTCCTCCCTAGTACCTCATCGATTATAATATGCGACCTAAGAAGCATGCTGCTCACGATGGTCGACTTCTTTAGTTCGATGGCCAGGCTCTGAAGATCAAATGTTCTTCCAGATGAAATGAACATTACCAGCCAGATAACTAGCAATGCTCACTCACCCGTAAGAAGATACTGCTTTTACTTTATCTATAAAACATTTTACTCTCGAGCAGCATCTCTTCGGGACCGTCGTGAAACGGTAAGTTTACCAGCCACCCCGGCGGTCTATCACTCCGGAAGTCACATCCAAGAGCGAGGGTGACTGGCAAGTATGAACCCCCCATGTGCAAACGGAAACCACGGACCTCTAATTGATGAAGACTAAAGCGGAGGCCTCATGGGACCCGTTAGTACAAGGAAGGGCTGACATGGGACCCGTCAGTACAAGGTAGATGAACACCAAGTTATTAAAGAATGAATCACGATAATGTGATTTTTTGAATATTATGGGATCTGAGGGCAGAATAAAATCCAAAGAAGTTGAGATCTCCATTCTCTTTGGGAAATTGCAAAGGAAGAATGCAAACCACCACCCCATTTATAGGGATAGACTCAAACAATCCAACGACTGAAAAAGCATTTGATCAACGGACACAGATGCGACCCCTTGACTCCCCGCAATAAATGCAAGTAAGTTGGAACGGCACAATCTAATCGCCCCAACTAGTCGATAACAAAAGAGGCAATAGATCGATATGATCATATCTAAAAAAGCTTTGGATTAGACATTCCAGCACAATCATACTTCATGATCGATGGTTTAGAGACCTAGAATCCATAAACAAAGTTATACAAGCTTTAAAATCGCAGCAAAAAGGACAGTTGCTCGATAAGAGATAAAAGACCAAACTTTTCACCATACGAGGCACGTCACTGCCTCATACATCGTATGGATGACCATTGACTAAGCCATACAGGAACTCCTCTCGAATCCAAGATATCTGATATAGAAATCAGGAGAATAGTCCTCCTCATTCAAAATAGCAAGGACGTAACTGCCTAACATACCAAAGAATTGCTTAAGGAGGTCTGAATAGGTCAGATCTGACTAAGACTTCTACACTTTCCAATTCCTCCCATATCAAAGATATGCTATAAACGAAACATTGGTTGAAAAACAAGTAGTTCGAAGTTGATAATAAGAAACATAAAGCTTCGAAGGATACTGAAAGAGTTATTTTCTTTTGCTCTTATGAAAAGAAAAGAAGAGTTCAACAAAAGGTATAAAAAGCCTCCTTATATAAAAGTATGTGTCACAAAAGGACAATTTTACAAGGGCAGGGATCGAACATCGACTAAAATGTTGAACGTTCCCTAAATCAGATCGATACGAATAAAGCTGCTATCTGCATGATTATGCGCAAACGTGATTTTGAATATAACCCAAGGGACTATACTGGGTTAATCAACAAAGATTGGATTTGCAAAACAAACATCGAGATCAAAGCTACCTTATTCTACATTCTTGGCAAAGATCAATTTCAGATAAGTATGCTAAACAATACTGATTATTTTACGATAATTATATTTATGCATAAAGGCAAATTGTGCATAACAAAGAGAAGAAAACAGATATAGGCAAGAATCTGCCTGCAAGAAGGTTAATATTTCCAATTTAGTACTTCTCCCATTACAAAAATTTCAGCCCAAACAAGTTCACAAAAGTTGGGCGACAAAAAAAAAAAAAAAAAAAAAAAAATAGACAGTCCAAGGCCTGCCAGGACGAACAAAGATCACTGAGAAGGACGGTCAATAGGCCGACTACTAGAAACGGTCCTCCGAGGAGTCAAATTGCCAGCAAACGCCATCAACTCCTCTTGACGCTTCAGATAACCAGCGTCATACCCTTCCTCATAGGACCGCCGTTGAGACTCCTCTGCAAGGGCAGCAACCTGAATTAAATCATTTTTCTCTTTTTCAAGAACAACTTTATCAGCCTCCAATTTTTGAAGATCATCTCTGGCAATCTGAAGTTCCAACGTCAGCCCTGCAGCTTTAGCTTTTTCCGACTCTAACTGACGTTGATGAACACGCTTACTCGTCCACAGTTCGTCATTTTGCACACCCAGCTGGAGTGCAAAATACTTGCCCTAAAAAGCAGAAAAAGTAAGAAAAACCGACACACAACAAGGCGTTCAAAACAAAAAACAGGAAAAATATTCAGAATATGTTTACCTGCTCACATATCTTCACCAGAGATTGAACAAGGCGAACGTTGGAGGAACCTTCGAGCTTCCTCAACTCGCCGGGCAAAATTGTGCTCATACCCAGATCCCAAGATAAAGCATCAGGCTCAACTGAGCCAGGCAATTCACTATTAGAAGGGACACCATCAGAACGAGGTGTCTCTGACAACATAATATCTTTAACTTGCTCAAAGATACATCGATCATCTAATAGACGAGGAGATTCTCTCCCGTCGGGACTAACAGAGGTCTCCTTGCCCGAGGCAGAAATAACCGTTCGACGACCAGACCTGGAACCGGTCCCACCTCCGGAAGGCCCTCCTGATTCGAAGGATGTAGTCATTACAGTGGTATCATGAAACAAAAATTCAGGACAATCCTGCACAATAGATTGTGTCGTAGAAGGATTGACAAAAAAAGCTATCACCAGCTTGCCCTCCGCTTACAATGGGAGCAGAAGAAGTAGACAAAGGAAGGGAAACAGCAAAATCCCCTCCGTGAAAAACGTGCTCAAAAGAAGAAGTGTTGGAACTAACAGCTATATTATAAGCCGGTTCTTCGTTGGACATATCCCCAAAAGGTAATCGACCAGGGGAAGGCATGTTTCCTTCCTGAGTGGAAGTAGAAAAGATTGGTTCTGAAAACGACGAGTTTACCACGGAAAGAGGTTCAGAGACAATACAACGAGAAATCTCCATCACCCTGTCTATCATTTCTTGATCTTCAGTCCCGGTAGCACGAGTCTCTACGACGGGAACGGAAGAAGATGTTGAGGGACCAACCTCTGAACCGGAGGATTTATGGAGTAAAGCTTTATGCTTCTCTTCCAGAAACTCGCACTGTTGTTTCCAAAGTGCATTTTCATAGGCGTATGACGCAAGACAAGTTTTGGTCTGAAGAACAAAGAGAGCAAGAAAAAGAAATGGATTAATAAATTAAGGAAGACCTTTAAAATTATCTATTAATATGATTAAAGTAAAAAGATGTCACCTTCTCGGCATAAAGAGAAGCTCGCTGGTATTTCTCCAGAGGATCCTTATGAAGAAGCTTATTGAGATCACGAGTGAAAACACCAGACAAAAGAACGCGGGTTGCCTTATCGACTGCGTTCTCACTATCATCATGAATAAGAGAATCCTTCTCGGAGTAACCAGCGGCCCTCCTTCCCTCTAAATGATCCTCGATCATTTCGACCAGGGTAGGTTTTGGATGTTTATCTCCGAGTAAAGAAAGGTCGTCACCGGAACGTCCATAATAACTCCTTTTTCTATCAACTGGATTATTAGTAGGATGAGGCATCGACCAGCTACGACATCCTCGAATACCCAAAGATGTTCTAAGGTGAAGAGGAGGATAACCAGATCCCGTGCCCTGACGAATAGGGGACTCACGAGAAGAATCTGGAGATTCCCCTCTATTATCCTCGGACTCATGACCCAACTCCAGTTTCCTTTTTCGTGAAGCTCTCTGCTCGATGGGGGTGTTCTCTACGGATTTTGAAGATTTCGACAGCACCATTTTTCCCTTCAAAGAATGCCGAGAGTTTTCTACCATATGGGCTGAAAAAGAAACAAAATAAAAGTTAGTTTCTCCGTATAAAAGGTATAGTTACAGGAATAAGATAAAATAAAATACTAACCAAGAGGATCAGATGATGAACTGATGGGAAAGTTATGGACACTTAACCCCGCCTTACGAAGGAAAACCTCCCCGATCAGAAGAGCGCTTTGATATTTGTTTGCACGCATTTCGGGGATTTCAGTGATAAACTGTACATCGTCAGGAACAAGTTCACCGGTCGGTAAGCGACCTCCAGGAATCCAATTGGAACCATGATCCCATAAAAAAGGCATGGTCGAACCATCCGGAAAACCAATATTAGACGGAGGACGAACAAAGAAGAAATGAGATTTCCACGAAGGATTACTAGAAACAGGGGCATCAAAGATTGCTCGACTAGGCCGCTGACTAGCAAAGAAATATCCACGATTTGAAGAACTAGAAATATTAAAGCGAAAAAGCTGCGTAAAATTACGAAAGGAAGGTTTAAACCCCTTCGCAATCATCAAAACGGAAAAACAAACCACAAAAGCAACGGAATTTGGAACCAGCTGTGTCAAGCACACACTGAAAGTTTTCAAAACTTCAAGAAAAAGGGGAGACAAAGGAAGACGCAATCCACTATTGAAGTGAGCCGTATAAAAGGCTCGACATCCCTCCGGGGGAGATGTGACTCTATCAGTAGAAGAAGGAAGAATTATCTCAGAACCTTCCGGAAAATATTTGGCGTAATTATTCACAACATCCGGGAATGTTTCCGTTGTATATGCGCAAGCTACGTCCTCAATCGGTTCAGAAATCTGAGGAACAGTACCTTTGCCCTTTTTGGCTCGGGCAGCCACGTCTGCATCAGAAAGGATTCGTACTTTGAAAGTATCTTCTACGGGGACAACGAAGTCAGATACTGTAGATTGCTCGCTCAAAGGATTAGGGTGCAACTCCTCATCGTGATCAGGAGCGACGATCTCTCTAGAAGAAGAAGAGGATTTTCTTACAAAAGCCATATATTCTGGTTTCCAAAAGATGAAGATCGACAAAAGAGAAATTTTTATGAGATAAAAGACCAGGCAGGAAAATGAGTACAGGTTATAAGGAAGTATAAAAGAGAAATGGCGAACTCGAAAGTCACCTATTTATAACAAAATGAGAAAAGACGTTTCAAACTTATTGCAGCTACTCATATTCCCGCCAAAAACGGAAGGATACGAAGAGCTTCCTGAATAGACGCGTGGCGATCCGTAATTCGACAGAGAAAACGACTATCTATGATATGTAGCACTCTTTTCCTTATTTAAGATTTTTTCCCACAGGGTTTTTTCTTAAGTAAGGTTTTTAATGAGGCTCCATTCATAGAAAAGAAACAGTCGTAAAGATTTATCTACTTCTACGAGCTTCTATTATCTATACGCTCGAAGAAGTGAGGGAGTACTGATGGGGGCTATTTCGCACCCTACTTACTATTCGAATCGAACGAAGAAGATAAGATCGATTCGACCAAACCTAACAGATCGGGATCATCTTGCAGACCCGGCCAAGTGCAGCTCGCTTCGATAGAAGATTGTACTCCGGACCCAAGAAGGATATTTGGGCCGAGTCCTATTAGGACTATGTTTCCTTGTAACACTAGGTTTAGCATCATATAAATACCTAGTTAATCATTGTATTAGGGAGACTACGAAATTCCTGAACCGTGAGAATACAGGATTTAACACTGCTTACAACAGCACAACTTAATAATATTCAATATTATTACTGAGCTTTTTACCTCCATATCGGTGTGTTTCATAGCTTTGTTTGGTGGTTTTACTTCTTGTTCTTGAATATTGCTTTTCTTTGTAACCGATCCATCCGGAATAAAGTAACAGAGCCCTAAATAATATATATAAATATCGAAAACCCCCGATATCACAAATTCACTGATAATTCAAGTTACCCGACGAAATTCGGTTAAATCACTATAGATCCAAAAATCTAATATCATAAACATATAGGCATAACATGCTTTCTAAATAACACTCTTTCACTTTGTTTAGCCATAAAAATATTTTATAAAAATACTTACTTTCTCACACAAACTTCAACATATGAAATTAAAACAAGAACACCACAAAATTATCAAATCTTTTAACTAATATATAAATCTAAAAATTTGAACATTAAACATATATCTAAAGTTGGGTTTCAAAACTTCAAATAAGTTTTTAAAGATTGTTCCACATAATCAAGTAAAAAGGTGCTTAAGGGATTTTTTAACATTCTTACAAGCTTCCAAGTTAGCCTTTTCCTTTTTCTGGTTCATGGCGGCAGCGGCGGTGGTAGGGCTGAAAATCAAACCAAGCTACTCGATACTCGACTCGAGCTCGTTCGATAAAAGCTCGTTTGAGCTCGGTTCGTCACACTAATCAAACAAGCTTGAACATGTTTTTTCGTTCGATAACTTTTGAAGCTCGGCTCGAGCTCGACTCGATAAGCTAAAAATTGAAAAAACACATGTAAAAGATCAAGCTACTCGATACTCGGCTCGAGCTCGTTTGATAAAAGCTCGTTTGAGCTCGGCTCGATTGAAAATCAAACCAAGCTCAAACACAAAATTTCAAGCTCGATAAAAATTGAACCAAGCTTGAACAGTGTGTCGTTCGGTACTACTCGGCTCGATTACAGCCCTAGGCGGTGGTGGCGGCAGTGATGAAAGTGCAGCGGCGGAGGCAGTGGTGGTCCGTCGGAAGGTGGTGTTGATGATGGGGTTTTCCTCCTATATTCTCCTACCTTTTATATATTTTCAAGAAATCTTCACTTCCTTTCTAACTTTTCGCTTTAACTTAGTAATGGTGTGGGGAGACAAGGATCAGATTTAAAGGGGTAGTAGAGAGGGTAGTGGAGTGTTTGAATGTAGAAAGGGGTAGAGTGTTTGAATGGATAAAGTGGATGGAGGTATGGAGGGTCTATTCCCTTGGGAGAGAAAATTTCTCTACCTAAGGGCTGCCATAGCTGATTTCAATGAGAAGAAATCATGGCATGTTCAGCCAATGGAGGAAAAGGGGCATTTTTGCACTTTTGACCCCCAAAATTTCAAAAAGTGCAAAATGACCCCTAAATCAAAAAAAATTGCACAATTTAGTCCAAACTAATTACAGAATGACCCCAATGTTTTTAAAAGGTAATAGACATCTAAATTATATCCAAGTCCAATATGCTATAGAAAATAATTAATGCACACAAGGCACAAAAGAGAGTTCAATTTATGGGCTCGAAAATTTTGATTCAACGTTTAGGTTTAAAGAAATGCTATGTTTATTAAATATAGAATGCGTCACACAAAATCGGGTTAAAACTCAATAACTTCATTTTAAAAATATTATAAATTTACGGGGTGTTACAATCCTCCCTCCTTAAAAGAATTTGGTCCCCAAATTCGCTCATGATCTTCAAAAAGTTCATAGTAGCAATTGTCAACTTCTCATGATGATATCTTACTTTGGACATTCAGTCCATCATTATATCACAACCTAGGATAAAGAATGCAATCAGATTGGCAGGAAAAATTTCGTTATCCTGATTTTAACCCCGCAACTCTATGTTGAACTCGTTATAAACAAGATTCGTGACGGAGTACGAAATCCTAACTTATACAGAACTCATTAAACCAAACTCAATAACATAGCTCCATAACACAGTAATGCGAAAGAATGAGATACTCCGTATCCACATAATACTACACCTAAATCCTAAAAATAATATTGTATACCTTCCATAACACCGTAGGTCAGGCTCCGTCCATCGATCCCTTTCCATTTTAAGGAATCACTTGAGAGTTTTGCGCTTTCGCGCTTTTTGCTACCAATGATAGTCCTTTGTTAGCTAGAGCTGCTGCAGGTGGTGCCTTGGGACAATATTTTACCAAATGATCTTGACTTCCACATCTCAGGCACTTGCCAGCTTTCTTCCAGCACGTGGGCTCTCCATGCCCTTTTCCTCCACAATACGTGCAAACACCCTTGTCTGATTTCCCTGATTGTTTTTGTGGTCGATTAAACTGGCGACAATTGTTCGGATTTTCCGAGCTTGAATCTTTAAACCTCGGTGCCTTGCCTGAAACTCTTCCAGTTTGCCAATTTGACTGCGAAGGCCTCGAACTCTTCGCTGGAACCCGCAATGCCTTTAGCTGAATCAGGTCATTCTTAATCCTGGTGGCCCTCCCAACTACTTCGACATACGAGGCTATGTTGTGGGAAAGAAGGGTTCGTTGAAGTTCAGGCCTCAAGCACTTGATAAATTGGAGGGTGCGACGTGGTTCATCCATTGTCAAGTGGGGAGCATAACGAACTAGCCGGGAATAGACAACCTCAAACTCTGGCACTCTCATATTCTCTTGCTTTAGAGTATTAAACTGCCCTTCTCGAAGCTCCCTAATAAAAGGCGGCACATACTTATCGATGAAGTCCTTAACAAAGTTCTCCTAGGTTCTCTCAGTTCGGTTCTGCTCCGAAACTATTTCCTGCGTTTTCCACCAGGCCTTAGCAACATCTTTCAAACAATAAGTGGCCAATGAAATTTTTGGAATGTTTGGGTAGTCCATGACTCGGAAGATATACTCAATCTCGGCCAACCATACTTCAGCATTTTGATCGTTAGGCTTTCCAAGAAATTGGGAGGTTGGAACTGCAGAAAATGTTCCAAGGTCTTGTCCAAAGCTAGCGGTGCAAGTGGTAGAGGCGCAGCTCGTGCAGAGCCTTGCAAAGCTTGGGTGAACTCTGCCAAAGCGGAAATGATCCGCTCAGCTTGTTCGACTTGTGGAGTTGTCAGTGCTCCCTCAGACTGACGAGAGGGAACCAATCGACTAGCACGACTATCACCATGAGTTCCTGCCATCTAAACAATGAAGGATGGCTCGTTAGTATAACGAGGCCGAACCTACTATATTTGACGAAAAGAAATAACTCAGAACTAAACTTATTATCACATATTGGCAAACCGCCAATCGATCAAAATATTGTCGAACATCACATAATCAATCATAGTGTATCAAAACAGAGACATAGTACGATAAAACATTCAACTAGCCAAGACGGCTTCAAACAAACAAGGTTAAAAGGAAGTCCTAAACGATCTCTCAATCTAAGTCATCTTAAATGTTATCTCATGAGCACCAACTCGGGGATCCTCACCATCCATAGGAGTTGCCGCATCAGCGGGGTCCTCCTCTTTCGGGTTCTGATCACCCAGCTCCTCTAGCAACCAAGAGAGAATCGTTAATACTCCTCAACCTATATTGAATCGTGTTGGATTGGAGCAATCCATGATTTCTATGGAGCCGAAAATCCTTCATTCGGGCCCTCATTTCATTGAGTAGATCTTAAATCACTTGGACCCAAATTTTCACATCTTGAGCACAAGTTCTTACAAGTGATGCAACCCGAGAGTACCGATCAGGGTCAACCTCCAACTCATGCAATACACTATTGGGATAATCAACCCTTGATCGACGACCTCCAAGTCGCACATGATCAGGGGATGGCGGATAGACCCGACGAGGTCAAGAACGTTGACTAACCGAGCGACGAGGGGGAGAATCATTACGAGTTGGGGCAGCATTGGTCCAGTGAGGCCCCAACTCAACCTCTAAAATCACGTCTCTCTCTCTTGCGCTTGAAAACAATTATCTTGGCTCAACATGCTATCACATTCACAAGATATGAAACAAATACATAACATATAATAATTACACGAAAGGACTCGAAAAGACAGTTAAGAAATGACACAACAGACGACTTTCGAGGTTCCTTGACCTGACTTCTAAGCCTAAGCTCTGATACCACCTGTGACGGCCCGAGCACCCGGGTCGGTTCCTACGTGGATCCACCCCCGAGTCCGGGTCCGTATTCGGTGAACACAACCAAATTTTGAGTAATTTTTTTTTTAAAACAACAAAACATTACAATAATTCACATTAATTCAAATCATAGTTCAAACACGAGAGCATAAAAACCCGAAACACTGCTATGTGCAGGAGCGGGCACAATATTCAAAATAAGCGTATACAGTGCAATAACAAATTTCCATAATAAACACTCTTAAATATTAATCATGCCAGATACATAAACGACATAAAACATAACAACATAATAAAAGCAAAAGATAACAACGAAGATGACCCTCAACGATTGACAGACAGGATCTCAGAGACGGACAACACAAAGCTAGACATCAGACCATAGGATACCTGTATCAGAAAAGGAAGTAAACACGAATGCGTAAGTTGATCGTCCAACTTAGTGAGGCTGTAGTGCACATGTGCGTGTGATGCATGGATGCAACATATTGTACATGAACATATATAACATTACAGTAAATAAACACATGCAATAACAATTCAAGCACATTGAACAAGTAACCAACAGTTGTTGATGCCGTCCTCCTCTTACCCTCCAGTCCATATTATGACGTGATGGAATAGTGCCCTGCAAGCCAATACATTTAGCTTGTACTGGAACTATCATTATCTTTCTTTAGTATAAATGAGTTAGTACGCACGTTTATTTATACGAGTATAAGGATAAACAATGGCCAACTTCATCTCTCGCGAATACATTTAAGCGATTGGTTGAAATCCTTAGATTACATTTGACTATGGGACGATTCACTTCAGTATTGAGTGCAATCATGAAACAGTCTCAAAGGTCGTAATCTTAAAACTGTTCCAAGTCATAGATTCCGAAACGAGACGGGGTATCGTAGGAATCGCCAAGACTTGTACGAGTATGCATGATTCACATGGAGTGAATTTGTAGCGTTTCATGAGCAAGGCATTTGAGGCCAGTGCATATGAGTAGGTGGTTCAATGGAGGATTGAACGCATCGAACGACCCGAACAGAGAAACCCATTGTGGAAGCGCATGTCGCATATCGGTGATGGGATGTTTCTCAAGGATTATAATAGTGTACGATTTAGTCCTTTGACTTGAGGTGCTAGGGCGAATTCGGTGCATGAAAGTGCATACTTAGATCTAGGTATAGGCCACTTAGCTTGGTCATAACATGTCTAGGTTGGGTGCGTATGGACATGTACGCGAGTGGTTAGTACCAATATGGAATCTATTGACTCACTGTAATGGGTGAGAGAATTTCCTATATGATTCTTAGATAATATATCCGAGAAACCCGTGGCCACGGTCGGTGACGGATTTGGAAAGGGGTTTCCAAATTTAGTAGTCACACTGGAATATTATCCTGAATTAGAAAGTATAGTTATCGAGACAAATTTAGAGGTGCCGATCAATTCACACACCCTAAGTCTTGATCGGGAATATTAGTCAATAGAAGGACCGTATGTACATGGTAATTATATGAGACGAGGTTCACAAGTATCAATTCACCTGAAGTTGGGCTTCATGGGCTTGTGGCTAGACATCGACCATGAAGTGTAGGTACTCCTGAGTTAATAGAGGATTTGATTCTAGGAGTGGTCAATTAAAGGTTGTTTAATTGACCGGATCAATTTATTGTTCATAAATTAAATCACGAGGAATTCGTGGGCCTGCTGCCAATTGATGGTGAACCCAGAGGGTCACACACAATATAATTGGACGGTGACTGTTGAAAAGGATACTAAAGGAATTAATTGATTTAAGGGTAATTAAATCAATTAAATGAATTAAAAGTATTTAATTCAAATGGGAGATTAATTAATTGGCTGACTTAATTAATTAAATACTTAATTAAGTTGCTAATTAATTATATAAAAGAAATAATGATTTATTTGGATTGAGCATTTAATTAAAGTAGTTAATTAAATGAAAGGCTTGCAAGACATGGGCTTTTAATTAAAAGCCCATAAGGAGTCTTGCAAACCTAGGTCAAAAGGAACTCTTATAAATAGAGTTCTACAAGAGCTCAAAGAGAACAACCTAGCAAAAAACCCTAGCCTCTTTCTCTGCACTTAAGCGCCGCCCCTCTCCTCCGCCGCCACCAATAGCCGCCGTACCTTGCTGGCCGTGAGCTGCTATAGTGCCTCCGCACATCCTCCCTTGTTCCTTCGTGCTGGATCTTGCTCTGCCAAGTAGATCTGCACAGTCCTCCATTGACAAATCTCCTAGATCCAGTTATGAGCCTAAGACTAGGAGGTGTTGCCAGAATCCAATTGGTGTGGACTAACTTTGGAGGTGAGACGCTTGGATCACTTCTGTGAACCAGATCCAGATCCAGATCCAGATTCAGAATCAGAACTGAAGGTTGCCACCACCTAGCCTGTGGTGAGGTAAATCGCAAAACTCCCTTTGTTTTATTACTCTGTGTTTTGTTCTATGCTTTTGTATATATAATATGGAGATTCAAATATATGGGACCTTGGGTGCTTCGAAAAATTTTAAATTCCGCACTGTCATTGTTCTGACAATCGAGGCATCCCAACCACTATCCCAACAGTGGTATCAGAGCCAGGTCCATCATTATTATACGAAAAGCCTGAACATAATGTGTTTTCACCATATATGTTTAATTATGTATATGTAAACACGTGATAATTATGTTCTGTAAGTTGATTCTTACTTGTTATGACTGGATCTATGATTGGGTAAAACTGCTTTTTCAGATCTGTGTCGATTTTATAGTTTTTGAAAACTTCAGGACTTTTGTGTAATTGAAATTGCAAATTAGGGTTTTAGGGGCTGAAAATTAAATTTTTTCGAATCTGGAAATTTCAAAATTACTGGACTGTTTTGCAAATCTGGTCGCACATATTTTTGGGGTCGTTTTGTAATTTCCAAAAGTTTGGGGACTATTTTGCAATTACCGAAACTTCAGGGGTCTGTTTGAAAAATTGAAAATTTTCAGAATTCAAAATTTTATTTTCTGGTCTGCTGCCCGAATCTGCTTAGGGGTGTTTTTGTAACTTTTTAAAAGTTTTGGGGTCAAAGTGTAATTTTGGAAAGTTGAGGGGCGAAAATGCAATTTTCAAAAGTTGAAAAACAGAATCTGAATTTGAGCAGAAAATTTATTTTTGTTTACCCGAATATTCATTTTGTCATAATTAGTAGTGACTAAAAGGTAAGAATCATAGGGAGTTAGTTTTAAAAGGTAGTTTTAAAATTAAGAAAGAAATAGGTAAAGGATGTTTGCTTGTTTCTTGCTCTATGTGAATTGTTTACGTGGTTTCCGATCGAGCCGAGCCTTGACCTTAGGTTAGATGTGATTGGTTTAATTTATTGTTGGTTTTTATTGGGCCTGCGAGCCTATTATGTTTTTGGGCCATTTTGAGCCTTTGTAATAGAATAGGGCTTTACAGTTTATTAGTTTAGAATGGAGGCCCGTTTACAAGCAAGGTGGGAGCCCAAGAAGATATGAAGGCCATGTATGCGTGGTACATTGTGTAATAGCATAGGCCTGTTTGAGAACCCTTTAGATTGACCAATAGGGCCAACATCATTGGCTCGATGATGGCCCACATAGGAGGCTCCCGATCGAAAACATATTGTGGTAGTATGCATGCTAGGCTTGTATGTCTTTTATTTATTAGTCGATTTATGATTGCCTGTGTGTATGCGCGCTAGAATCTAGATCGTAATAAAAGATAAAGCATAACTGAATCGGTGAGATCTCGAGGAGAGTTAGCATAACTTTCAAACCAGTAAATCCCCTCTCGAATTAAATATTAAGTCATATTGGATTAAAATAAAATGAAGTATTTATATAAATCCAAGCCTTCCATCAATAGGGACCAGCGTATGTTGTCTACTTATCGATAGAGGTGATCCAGAGTCTGGCACCCGAGTCGAGGAAAGGGACAATACGCGAAATTCCTTGACTCCTGTTTTTAACTAAACACGACAAGGGTGAGGACTGGTCGGGATGTGAGGATCGACCGATAACTAGTTACGGAGAACTCACGACCGGGCCCATTGCTCATCATGATTGATGGGTTAGACTTAACGATTAGTAACACTTATGATGTAGCAGTGCTAGATAAGTGCGAAAATCGAGGCAAAATAGCTTGAAGGTTGTGGAGTGACACAATTGGCAATAAGTATGCCTACCTGGGGAATTGGTTGTATGGCCACGAGTCGTGGGTGCAATTAATTGCCGCTGGGACGTCAAGACCTACTAGGAAATAGAATTTCCCGAACAATTGACGGGGTAATTGTTTCGATAAAATAGTGGGAGAACTTCTACGATAGAGAGTCCAACTTTCGTAGATTATAAGTATTATTCATTAACTAGTCCACTAAATGTTTGTCTTCTCTTTAGATACTGAGATATCTGTAATTATCCATTTTACTATTTATCCTCGACTAATAAAATAACTGGATCAAAATATCGACTAGGCAAAACTTGAGAATTGTCTTAAATTCCAGAAGTGGGAATGATGTTCTTAAACGACGAGCCTATGCCTTATGCGCTTCTGAGATAAGTCAATATATAAGAAACGAATCACCCGTAGAGTATGGGAATATTAATGATCGTTTCCTCATATAAAGATGAATCTCAAAAGTGAAACGAATCACCTATGAAGTATGGGAATCTTAATGATCGTTTCCTCAAATAAGCATCAAGATTGAACGAGCTATGGAAGCAACATGAGGAGCATGTCTGAAGCTTTCACCTCAAAAGGCCTGTTTTGAGGACCAGTCTTCTGAAACAAACCTCCACCTCAAAAGGCTTGTTTTGAGAAGTAGTTTTGAATCGATATGATTCGAGACTTCTAGGGAATTGTTTCAAAACTCGAGAATAAATGAAGGAACTAGTGTCAAGGATCACTGTCTTTGTTTTTCCAATCTAGTTGAAAACTGGATCAATTAAACGTAGGCCTGCAAGTGATCTTAACATTAACTTCCTCCTAAATTCTCCTCCCGCTCATTCAAATGACTCTTGAAATACACTGATCTTATTTGATAAGTTGATCACATTTCATGAATCAACCAGAGTACTGGTTAAAGGCAAATAGGATAAACCTGTAATGATCGTCTACACTTCATGGACTGCAAAGTCAAAGAAGAGTAAAATGAAGAAGAATTTATTCTCTTCTAAATTCGACCATAAAGGTAGTCAAAAGAACACAAGTAGCCTAAAAGTCGAATTATCCCGCTGGATCTAAGAAAGGCACTGATATGTTTAATTGATTAGATGATCTAATTAATTAAGCAACATTTCAATTAAAGGGTTAATTGAAAAGGAAAAAGGAAGCAATTAAAGTAGTTAATTGAAAGGAAGTAAATTAATTGAATTAAACCATTAACTCAATTTTATTGAATTAATGTGTGAAATTCAATTAATACAAAGATAATAATCCATAACTTTGGTACGCTAGACTTGGACACATCTCCAAGAGTAGGATTCGAAAGTTGGTTTCACCTAAGTTTCTTGAAAAATAGAACTTGGATGAACTTCCAACCTGCGAATCATGTCTCAAAGGAAATATGACCAGATCTCCCGTCACAGGGAATCCAGAGCGAACCAAACAAAAATCTGGATTTAATCCATGAATATGGATCACTAAAGGTTACTGTGAGAGGAGATTACTCATACTTCGTACTTTTTGCTAAAGACCTTGGTCGTTAGTGAAAAATGATTCTAGTGAGATACTAATCCGAAAAACCAAGAAAGGTATTTCAATACGAAGTAGAGAATCAACAAAGGCATAGTATTGCTAGATTTAATCGAGGTAGCAAATACTTGTCAAGGATTCCTCAATTATCTCATTGAGAATGGGGTTCCCATACAACAAACTCCTCCTAAGACGTCACGACTTATTGAAGTGTCTAAAGAGATGGAATCTAACATTGTTAGGCATTGTTCGATCCATATTGAGATTTGTTAAAGCTTCCTTATGCATTCTAGGGGTTAGTCCTCCTGATTGCATCGAAGATACTGAGCAAAGTACTTTCAAAGTTCGTGCCTGCAAAGCTTTACCAAGAAAGGTATGGCAAAATACCTTTATACTCTTACTTCTGAGTATGGAGATCTCCTGCCGATGGTAGAAACGAGAAAGGAGATAAATTGGCTAGTAGATCCTATTTGTATATAATTGTGGGGTATCCAACGAAATCCATTGGATACCTGTTTCACGACAATAAGAAACAATCGTTTCTTCTAGATACCCATTCCTCTGTTGATGAATCTCTCGTCAAAGGAAATGGAAACGTCATGGAACTTGATGAAGTCCAAGATTTGGACCCATCCTCGCAAACAGTGGGAGTTAATCCAGAATTTACTGAACCTACTAGTACACCCACTCTTCGAAGGTCTGATCGAATTCGTAAGGAGCCAGAGCGATTTGGTTTCATTCATGAAAACGAGAATGTGGAAAGTAATCCAAAGACCTATCAAGAAAGCGATGTCAGACATAGACTCGGGTGCGTGGCTCGAAGCCATGCAAACCGAAATGGATCACATCCATTCCAACAAGGTATAACCTTGATTGATCCACCCAAGGGATTTATCCCTATAAGTTGGTTATAAGTTATAAATCGATCTTCAAACTTGGAATGAATGGAGAGGTGTTGCCTCTAAGAATTGACTGGTGGTAAGAAGGCTATTCACAATGTTTTGTAACAGACTTTGATGAAACATTTTCTCCATTAGCAATGTCTGAATCCATTTAGATTCACATTTGTTCTGATGAGATAGTCAAGATA
This sequence comes from Penstemon eatonii, assembly GCA_038501285.1. NCBI lineage: Eukaryota > Viridiplantae > Streptophyta > Magnoliopsida > Lamiales > Plantaginaceae > Penstemon > Penstemon eatonii. Next base: position 48,692,478 of record CM076714.1, read on the forward strand.
TTTGACTTCATCAAAACGAATATGAACCATGAGTGTACAAAAGGATTAGTGGGAGCGCGATGAAGCTCATATTTTATATGTCAATAATGTTCTGAATATCTGGTATGATATCAGAATGTTAGCACAGACGAAAGCATGGTTGTCCATGCAATTCTCCATGAAAGATTTAGGAGAAGCATCTTGCGTATTGGGATACGTATCTATAGAATTAGATCAGAAAAGATGCTGACACTCTCTAAATCTAAGTACGTAGGAATCAATACTGGAAATATTCAGTATGAAGAATCCAAGAAAGGATTGCTTCCAGTAAGACACTCTATCCCTTGTTCCAAAATCGATGTGCCCTACATCAAATGAGAATAAAGGAGAATGTCTCAAATACCTTATGTTTCAAACAAAAGGTTGCATGTGGCATGCTTTACTATGTACTAGACCAGACATAGAACTTGCTCAAGTATCGCGAGCAGTTGCTAGTCAAACTCCAGTGAAGAAGTACTGGACCACCGTAAAAGATATCCTTAAGCTCTTGACAAAGACTAAGGATTTGTTCTTGGTCTACGGTGGTAGTGGAGAATTAAAATTCGAAGGATTCACTGATTCGAATTTTCAGTCTGATGTGGATGAATTAAGAACATCCATTTTTGGATACATATCCTGCATCAATGGGGTAACGGTGAATTTGAAAGGGTTCCAAGCAAATCACCGTAACCATCTAAACCACTGAAGCGAGATATGTTGCAGCATTAAATGTAGCATTAAATGTGACTTAAGAAAGTGTTTGGATATATCCTATGGTTGGATGTAGTGCCTAGCATTGCGAAGCTCATGATTATCTTCTATGATAACATTAGAGCTATTGCTAAAGCAAAGCATTCGAGATCTTACCAGAAATCTAAACACAATTGAAAGAAAGGTACCATTTGATTGAAAAAAATCATTGGTAGAGTTAACGCGCGTAATGGATCGCGTCGACTCAGAAGACAACTTAGCGGATCCACTAAAAGGAGGCTATATCATGAAATGAGTTCGAAGAACATCTTTAAAAAGATGGGTCCTAGAAACGTTTGTGATTGGCTTTAGGGCAAGTGGGAGATTGATGGAATAGTGCCCTGCAAGCCAATACATTTAGTTTGTACTGGAACTATCATTATCTTTCTTTAGTATAAATGAGTTAGTACGCACGTTTATTTATACGAGTATAAGGATAAACAATGGCCAACTTCATATCTCGCGAATACATTTAAGCGATTGGTTGAAATCCTTAGATTACATTTGACTATGGGACGATTCACTTCAGTACTGAGTGCAATCATGAAACAGTCTCAAATGTCATAATCTTAAAACTGTTCCAAGTCATATATTCTGAAACGAGACGGGGTATCGTAGGAATCGCCAAGACTTGTACGAGTATGCATGATTCACATGGAGTGAATTTGTAGCGTTTCATGAGCAAGGCATTTGAGGCCAGTGCATATGAGTAGGTGGTTCAATGGAGGATTGAACGCATCGAACGACCCGAACAGAGAAACCCATTGTGGAAGCGCATGTCGCATATCGGTGATGGGATGTTTCTCAAGGATTATAATAGTGTACGATTTAGTCCTTTGACTTGAGGTGCTAGGGCGAATTCGGTGCATGAAAGTGCGTACTTAGATCTAGGTATAGGCCACTTAGCTTGGTCATAACATGCCTAGGTTGGGTGCGTATGGACATGTACGCGAGTGGTTAGTACCAATATGGAATCTATTAACTCACTGTAATGGGTGAGAGAATTTTCTATACGATTCTTAGATAATATTTCCGAGAAACCCGTGGCCACGGTCGGTGACGGATTTGGAAAGGGGTTTCCAAATTTAGCAGTCACACTGGAATATTATCCTGAATTAGAAAGTATAGTTATCGAGACAAATTTAGAGGTGCCGATCAATTCACACACCCTAAGTCTTGATCGGGAATATTAGTCGATAGAAGGACCGTATGTACATGGTAATTATATGAGACGAGGTTCACAAGTATCAATTCACCTGAAGTTGGGCTTCATGGACTTGTGGCTAGACATCGACCATGAAGTGTAGGTACTCCTGAGTTAATAGAGGATTTGATTCTAGGAGTGGTCAATTAAAGGTTGTTTAATTGACCGGAGCAATTTATTGTTCATAAATTAAATCACGAGGAATTCGTGGGCCTGCTGCCAATTGATGGTGAACCCAGAGGGTCACACACAATACAATTGGACGGTGACTGTTGAAAAGGATACTAAAGGAATTAATTGATTTAAAGGTAATTAAATCAATTAAATGAATTAAAAGTATTTAATTCAAATGAGAGATTAATTAATTGGCTGACTTAATTAATTAAATACTTAATTAAGTTGTTAATTAATTATATAAAAGAAATAATGATTTATTTGGATTGGGCATTTAATTAAAGTAGTTAATTAAATGAAAGGCTTGCAAGACATGGGCTTTTAATTAAAAGCCCATAAGGAGTCTTGCAAACCTAGGTCAAAAGGAACTCTTATAAATAGAGTTCTACAAGAGCTCAAAGAGAACAACCTAGCAAAAAACCCTAGCCTCTTTCTCTGCACTTAAGCGCCGCCCCTCTCCTCCGCCGCCACCAATAGCCGCCGTCCCTTGCTGGCCGTGAGCTGCTATAGTGCCGCCGCACATCCTCCCTTGTTCCTTCGTGCTGGATCTTGCTCTGCCAAGTAGATCTGCACAGTCCTCCATTGACAAATCTCCTAGATCCAGTTCTGAGCCTAAGACTAGGAGGTGTTGCCAGAATCCAATTGGTGTGGACTAACTTTGGAGGTGAGACGCTTGGATCACTTCTGTGATCCAGATCCAGATTCAGAATCAGAACTGAAGGTTGCCACCACCTAGCCTGTGGTGAGGTAAATCGCAAAACTCCCTTTGTTTTATTACTCTGTGTGTTTTGTTCTATGCTTTTGTATATATAATATGGAGATTCAAATATATGGGACCTTGGGTGCTTCGAAAAATTTTAAATTCCGCACTGTCGTTGTTCTGACAATCGAGGCATCCCAACCACTATCACAACATGACGCCCCCACCGAACACTCCAAGTAAGGAGCTACCTTACTAACTGTGCGCATAGACGTCTCATGCCAGGAGTTTGACATTCACTCCCCAAGTGTAACCTCCACACTTGGCTCGTGAAGCGGGTCTACGGTGGATCAAGGTAACCCTCCGGCCCTAACCTTCCGGGTTATCCACGATTCCGCACACCAAAATAGGGCCCACATAATAATAACAAACAATAAAGTATAGTAACAATACAGTACAATAACAATCGAGTAACATGAATCAGCAACCAACTCAATAACAATCATTAAATTGGTTCAATATATGGTAGCAAGGACTAGTAAGTACATAGGCATTATCATAATAATTCAAGGTGTATAGTTTGTCCTAACAGTCGAGTTTTTCATTGTATCATACATCGCATGCTCGTTCGTTTAGGGACTAAGTTGCAGTTATGACTCGACCAACTAGCACATTCGGACTGACACACAAGTAACACACAGCACTCACCTGTGTAGCTTACAATTCTCGAAGAAATGCGGAAAAGTAGCGTCTTCGGTTCTTGTACACATTTATATAATGATCTTAGAATCTAATTACTCCATAAGGATTCTAGAGTGACTAAAGCAATGCTTTAGTCGAGCAAACAATTGAATCGTGGTTATTCAATATTGAAACCACGAACAAAACAATTGGACATTTACGTCCGACCTAAAGGTCCTAAGGTCCGTTCGTAAAGCGTGGTAATCATAGCCACGAAAGGGTTAGAAGTAAAATACTTAATTAAGGGTTTTAAGTTAAGTTATTACTTTCAAGATACTTTATATTCATTAAGTATTCAAACAATAACTTATTTTTAAATTTAAGTTTATTTGAAATTATCATTCTCAAATTTGGTATTTATATAAATTTTATAAAAATATTTTATTATTTATTTTCAGAAAATAAATATTCAAGATTAGTTGAAATAGATATTTTATTTTCGGAAGAAGTTTATCATTATTTTTCAGAAATATTTACTTAAAATTATTTATTTTATTCTTTTATTTTATTCAAAATTAATTAAATTCATTTACCTTAATTATTAATTATTTTTAAGACCTCGTTTTATCTTTTCCTCGAAATTTATTTAAATTCAGATAAAGTTATTATTTATTTTCGAAATCATTTAAATTTTTTTTTTTCAAAATTTATTTCCAGAAAAATTAATTACTTATTTTCAGAAAATAAATATTGAAATTATTTTAATTTATTTTTGAAACTATTTATTTCCATAAAATAAGTATTCAAATTATTTACTAATTTTTTTTTTGTAAAAAAATTAATGATCAAGATTAATTAGAATTATTTTTAATCTTTAAAACATTTATTTTTGAATTTATTAAATTCAGAAAAATATTTAATCAAAATATTTTATTTTACCAAGAAATATTAATAAAAATTATTTTATTTTATTTTTACAATTTATGAATTATTTTATTTTATTTAATTAAGAATTAATGTACCCTTGAAATTATTTTATTTCAAAAACTATTATTTAATCATGATCTTATTCGAAAAATAATTTATTATTATTTAACCTTATTATTCGGAAAAATTCTTATATTTTATTTAACATTATTCTTTTTTTTTTCAAAATTATTTATGTAAAATATTTATGTTTGGAGCATTTTTTTTATTATTCAAAAAATGAGTTTACTTTTATTTTTCAGAAAATATTTATTAAATTTTATTTTCTAAATTTTTTTTGTTTTTACTTCAAAATAAGTACAAATTTATTATTTTCATATAGATCTCTTTATTATAAAGTACTTTTCTTATTATTTCCGCATAGAAACTTAAATATTTACTTTATTTAAAAGTTATCATAATTTTATTCAATAATAAAATTATTCTATTTTTTTAATGAAATTTTTGTTACTTAATTTTAATAAATCATCATTTTCAAAATTTAATATTAAAAGCAATAAAACAATTATTTTTCTTTAAGACAAATATTTACTCATTAAATCTATCTACTTTAATATTTTAAAAATAGATTAATAAAACTTAACAAATTTAGGTTTACTAGTTTTTCCATATTTTCTCTTTTTAATTTTTATTAATTTTTTTTTTTTTATAACTATGGGCTGGCCCTGATGGCCAGCCCACTTAATTGGTAGCAACAGGCCCATTAATGGGCCTGTTGTTCTGTTGCAAATTGCAACAGAGGATTGCCTCTATTGCAATTTTGCAACAGACAACAAACAAAGCAGCAGCCACGGCCACTGCAATGGCAGTGGCCGGTGGTTGCTTGCCGGTGGTGGGGTGGCTCCGGCCAATCCCACCGGAAAATGCACACGAGAACAGTTTTTTTTTTTAGATTTGCATAAATAAACCCCAAATAAAATAGATCAAGTTAAGACATCAAAAATTTTCAAACTTTTATAAAAATTGAAATCTTGCATGAAAATCTATAGATCCAAAAATCTAAAATCATAAACATATAGGTATAACATGCTTTCTAAATAACACTCTTTCACTTTATTTAGCCATAAAAATATTTTATAAAAATACTTACTTTCTCACACAAACTTCAACATATGAAATTAAAACAAGAACACCACAAAATTATCAAATCTTTTAACTAATATATAAATCTAAAAATTTGAACATTAAACATATATCTAAAGTTGGGTTTCAAAACTTCAAATAATTTTTTAAAGATTGTTCCACATAATCAAGTAAAAAGGTGCTTAAGGGATTTTTTAACATTCTTACAAGCTTCCAAGTTAGCCTTTTCCTTTTTCCGGTTCACGGCGGCAGCGGCGGTGGTGGCGACAGTGATGGAAGTGCAGCGGCGGAGGCAGTGGTGGTGGTCCGTCGGAAAGTGGTGGTGATGATGGGGTTTTCCTCCTATATTCTCCTACCTTTTATATATTTTCAAGAAATCTTCACTTCCTCTCTAACTTTCTCTCTAACTTTTCACTTTAACATAGTAATGGTGTGGGGAGACAAGGATCAGATTTAAGGTGGTAGTAGAGAGGGTAGTGGAGTGTTTGAATGGAGAAAGGGGTAGAGTGTTTGAATGGATAAAGTGGATGGAGGTATGGAGGGTCTATTCCCTTGGGAGAGAAAATTTCTCTACCCAAGGGCTGCCATAGCTGATTTCAATGAGAAGAAATCATGGCATGTTCAGCCAATGGAGGAAAAGGGGCGTTTTTGCACTTTTGGACCCCAAAATTTCAAAAAGTGCAAAATGACCCCTAAATCAAAAAAAATTGCACAATTTAGTCCAAACTAATTACAGAGTGGCCCCAATGTTTTTAAAAGGTAATAGACATGTTTTCTAAATTATATCCAAGTCCAATATGCTATAGAAAATAATTAATGCACACAAGGCACAAAAGAGAGTTCAATTTTTGGGCTCGAAAATTTTTATTCTACGTTTATGTTTAAAGAAATGCTATGTTTATTAAATATAGAATGCGTCACACAAAATCGGGTTAAAACTCAATAACTTCATTTTAAAAATATTATAAATTTACCGGGTGTTACAAAAATAATCAAAGCAGAAGTTGAGAGACTGCTGAAAGCCAAACAAATTCGGGAGATACATTTTTCAGAATGGCTGTGCAACGTCGTCTTAGTGGCAAAAGGGGATAAAAAGGACAACAAAGGGAGGGTGTGTAACGATTTCACCGACCTCAACAAGTTATGCCCGTGAGATCCCTATCCTCTCCCTAGAATCGACCTACTAGTTGATTCAAGTACAGGATTTGCTATCTTAAGCATGATGGATGCCTTCCAAGGGTTCTATCAAATCTACATGAATGAGCGTAACCAAGAAAAGACCGCTTTCGTCACAGAGCAGGGAGTATACTGCTTTATTGTAATGCCCTTTGGATTAAGGAATGCAGGGGCAACTTACCAAAGATTAGTGAACCTAATGTTTAGAGAGTTAATTGGAGAAATAATAGAAGTCTACGTAGATGACATGTTGGTAAAAAGCATGAACGAAGCGGACAACGTCAAACATTTAGACCGATGCTTCAAAATTTTGAGAAAATACTGGATGAAACTGAACCCAACTAAATGCACTTTTGGGGTCAAATCAGGAAAATTTCTGGGATATATGGTTCATCAACGAGGGATTGAGGCCAACCCCAAAAATATTCGAGCCATAACTGAAATGAAACCACCTAGAATAATCTCCCAAGTACAGAGCTTAGTCGGAAAGATTGTTGCACTAAACAGGTTCATATCCAAATCAGCAGACAGAAGTTTGCCCTTCTTTCAAACCTTGCGAAAGGCAAAGAACTTTCTATGGACGGAGGAGTGTGATCAAGCCTTTAACCAATTAAAGAAGTATCTGACTTCTTCACCTTTACTAGCCAAACCAACCGAAGGACAACCATTATATATCTACATATCAACCTCCGAGGTTGCAATTAGTTCGGTGTTGGTAAAGATAGAAGGCACAGAGCATAAGCCTGTTTATTACCTAAGTAAATTATTGCAAGGTGCTGAGATGAATTACCTAGAGATAGAAAAGTTGGCTTTGGCTTTAGTGGTAGCAGCTCGGAAGCTTCGACCTTATTTCCTGACGTATAAAATAGTAGTGCTTACAAATCAACCACTAAGACAAGTCTTGGCAAAACCAAAAACCTCTGGAAGATTAACTAAATGGGCGATCGAATTAGGACAATCCGAGATCGAGTATAGACCCAGGACTGCGATAAAGGCTCAAGTACTCGCTGATTTCCTATTAGAAACACCGACCTCAACACAAAATACTAATGACTCGACCGGTGGTGATAATGATATTATGATTGTCGAAAATCACACTTGGTTGATGCATGTCGACGGTGCCTCAAACAGGGAGGGAGGCGGAGCCGGGATCAATTTTACTGGACCAGAGAAAAAAGACTTGAATTACGCAATAACTTTTGGACTTCATGGTGATCAATAATGAGGCAGAGTACGAGGCGTTGATTGCAGGATTGGAAATGGCAATAGAAGCGATCATCAGAAGCCTGAAGGTATTAGCTGACTCGGAATTGGTCCAACGACAAATAGAAGGTCTATACGAGGCTGTTGGTCCCAAGTGGTCAGATGAGGTCTAGAGGGGGGGGGTGAATAGACCTCTAAACTTTGTCAAAATTTAACTTTAAAACTTTTGTTTAACTGCAAGCAGACTAAGCTATTATAGAACAGTAAGTTCACTCGACTGATCTCGAACAAATCTTTGAACAGCTTTGCTGACCACTAGTGCGATAGTCACTTAGCTGATTTTAGTCAAAATCAGTTTTAATACTAGAGTACTTGCAGTGGATTTGTAAAGTGTTTTTCACAAGTAAACTTAGTAGTTTCAAAATTTTATCCCCAGTTTTGTTAAAACTCCTTTAAGCCTTTTTCAAACAGTTTTATCAAATTGTTTTTATGCAACTGAAAATATGCATGTAAAAATGCAAAGTAAAAACACAAGGATTTTTATAGTGGTTATATGGATGTAAATATCCTTTAGTCCACTCTTCTAAGTCACAAAGATCTTGGGTTATACTAAGAACACACAGTAATTAGTACTCTCCACTTACGCCAAAACAACTAATGAATCTGGCCGTAAGCTCACAATAGGAAATCACAAAGAAACTCCTATTCTACAGAGTTTTATCACTTCACACAGATGGATAAACACTCCTCACAACACTCTAACAGTTTTCACTCAGAAAAATGTATCTAACCTTGATATTCAACTTCGGCTTCAGTCAACAAATGACAGAGCTGATGAGTGAGTTGTTCTTGAGACTTAAGAGATTTTGCATCGGATTTCTTCTCAGAGATTGTATTGTTGTTCTTCTCTTCGTCCCTTGAACTATTTATACTCGTAGGTTTGAAAAGTGTCCATTGAAGTGAGATAAAATTCAAAATCCTCGGGTAGTGGTCCTTAATTTCCATGAACGGCTCTCTGCACAGTGACAGTACTGCAGACTATACTTTCTTGCATGCAACATTAAATGCACGTAGCTGATACGAGTCTCTTCTTTAATCATTTGTCATAAATATCCTCGGACTTCAGAACAAAATGCAACATTAAATGCACGTAGCTGATACAGACTTCTTGATCCTTTCAACTTGGCTGATGAAAGTGCACGTCTGATGATGAACAGAGCTGATCCCAAACTTGAACAACTCTGATTTGAGTCGGCTGATCTTCACCAGTCTGATTTCTTTCCTTCAGCAGATCAGTAGTTTTCTGGACCTTGAATAATTGACCCTTCTGATTTGTCTTCTTACTTGGTCAAAATTCTTCTAAGGGATTTCAACTAAGTTTTCCTTACTTAGCTGATTGTAGGTTTTGGAAATCATCAAAACCTCCCTTTATTAATATAAATTCAGTGCGCTACATCTTAATCTTTATCCAACAATTTCCCCCTTTTTGATGATGACAAAACTTCAGCTAAGTACCTGTTTACCTATACTAATGTTTTGATCCTCAAAATTTTCTGAGATAGAAAAAGTGTGTTGGAAACAGAACTTGAACTTTTATTGATAATATGAAATTCATTACAAGTTACAATTCTGTTCAGATAGGATGTCTGAAAGAAAATAAAGAGTACTGATAAAAAAATTTTTTATCTATTCTAATTATCAGCCTCTTCACTTCCTCCTTCTATGACTTCTTCGTATTCGTATTTTGATTCTTTTTCATCTTCGTCCTCTTCTTCATCTTCAGCATCAACCACAAGATTTAGTTTAGCAGCTTCCATCTTCTGTTTAAGTTCTTTTTCTTGTTCTAGCTCCTTAGCTGCATCATCCATTCTCTTTTTCAATCTCTCAGCATCCTTGAACTTAGAAAATGGTTCAGGTTGTTCATCAGAAGTGTCTCTTGGTACGTCATCAGAATTTCCTTTGCCATCAGCTTGTTCATCCTATTTAGCAGCATCAGACTCCTTGGGTTCAGCAGCAGCAGCTTCCTCAGGTTTTTCTTCAAGTACTTGACTTTCATCATCAGCTTGAAGTGTTGGCTCTTCCTTTTTCTCTTTCCCCTTTTTGTCATCATCAGGGTTGATAGGAGGGTTGAGTGCAACAGGCTGAATCTTCATGGCAGCACACAAGGCCTTGATGTTCTGATTTATCAAATCATGGCTTGCAGTGAGATGATTGAGAGTAGTGGTGATGATATCATTCCGATCATTGAGGCAGTCAACGTTGAGTTGCACAGTGGAGAGTTCCTCTTGAATAACATCTCCAGCTTTATGTACTTCATGCAACAATTGGACACTTGTTGTCTTCTCTTCTTCGCTGACTTGGATGAATGTTTCAGTGAGATGAGCAATGTTGTCTTCACTTCTTTTCAAAGCTGTATGAAGATGATTGACATCAGCCTTGACATATTCAATGCTTCTATTCATTTCAAGAACATTCTGCGTCATCTTCAGAGTATGATCCTCTGGTAGCTGGTAGAGGAAAGTCATCAATGGCATACTTAACCATTTTTGCAATGGCTTGCTACATTTGCTCCATTTGCAACCGATTATTCTCTTCCAGTCTCTCTTCCATCTTCTGTAATGAATTGTCAAGCAGCATTTGGAAGGCTTCCATCAGTGATGAGTGCATATCACCTGATGAAGCAGAAGGTGTTGCAGTCTGATTGTGATCAGCTTCCTGTTGAACAGGCACGTCCTTCATAGCAGCTTCTTCATTCTTTTCCTTAGCAGTCCATTCAATTGCTGATCAGCAATGGTGCCATCTTCGTTAACAACAGTCGTTTGACGAATGGTCTTCTGACGACTTGTGGCAGGTGTAACTTTTGGCAGCACTTGATAATCTCTAACTTCTTTACCAAATGTAATCTGTTGAACACCTGGCAAGGAAGGGAGACTACTTGGAGAACCATATCCGTATCTTGACATTTAACCCAATTCTCCAAGGCTGTCATTACAGCAATCTGCACAGCCCGTTCAATATGATCATCATGCTTTCTTCTTTTGGGTGGCAGAACATTTGAGATGATCTTTACTTCATCAGTAGCAACTTCCTTTGCATACTGATGCATGACATCTCTGACAAAATCAGGATCTAATGCTTTTGTAATGGAAGTTGTTTTCAGCCACTGAAGGACCCACTTTTCTTCATTGGCAAACTCCTCCCAGTTTTGAATTTCTTCAGTAGGCTTGTTCACTCTGTATTCTCTCCATTTCATGTATCTCTGTTTCTCAATGGTGAACAAGGTCTTAAGCATGATCTTTTTGTCTAAGTAGGCCACAGATGCTCAAACCTTTTGAAGACAGAGGGATCAACATTTATGATTTCAAATGCCCTCTTAACTTCAAACTTCATCTTTGGCTGTACAAGGCCAGCAGGCATCTTCTTCTTGGCCTGTAAGGATTCTCCTATCTTGATCCCACCAGCAATTGCAGGATCATGAGCATCATTTTTGCTCAGTTCAATAATTAGAGCAAGTTCTGCATCCTCAGCAGCCTTGCGTTTTGCTTCAGATAATTTCCTTCTCTGTTCATCTTTTTCAGCCTCCAGCTTACTGAGCTCTATGACCTTTTTCTCTTCCTGTTCCTCCCTCTTTCTCTGCTCAGCTTCCTCTCTTTTCTTTTTATCAGCAGCAGAGATCTTCTTCTTTCTGATGATAATTTTTCTTTTCCCTTTGCTCTTATCAGCATGGGCAGGTTCAGGAGCAGGTCCAGCAGATGCAAGTGGTGCAGCTGCTAATGGTTGGATGATCTGCACTTCAGAATCATCATGGGGTTGAGCAACCACAGCTATTAGTGCTGTTGAAGTAGTCTGTTCATCAGCAGGCTTCTCCTCAGCAAACTTCTCTTCAACACTAGCAGGCCTCTCTGCTGATGGAAGACTTTCTCGTACTAAGGTTGACAGTTCAGTAGGAGAATCAATGAGGGTCATTCTCTTCCTGATTGTCTTCCTTGCTCTTCCTTGAGGAACTGGTTTAGAGGTTGCAGTGTCCTTCACTTGACTGCGTTTGCAACAACCTCAGCTGGTTCAGCAGATACAGTTCTTGATGGTGAGGCAGAAGAAATAGTCTCTATCTCCTGAGTCAACTTATTTACAATGTCATCAGCAATATCCTGTTCAGCTGACTCTTCTGTTCTGGCTTCAACAGCTGGCTGGGCTGTTTGAACAGAAGCCTTGGTCTTTTTCTTAGGAGCCACCTCATTTGGCTCATCAGACTTCTTCTTTTTAGCCTGAACAGCAGGCTGAGCTGTCTTTTTCTGCTTCTTAGCAGGAACCTTCTCCATTGGTTCCTCCTCCTCTTCTTCTCCTTCATCCTTCCTCTTTATGGAAACAGCCCTAACAGGCTGATATGTAGCCATGGCCTTGGCGTTGTGAATTTCTTTGCCTCCAGTCATTCCACAGCTTAAGTTGTAAAATAGGTAACTCAAGGTTATCCTATGATTTGTCTGCTTCTTCTCGGGGAAATTTGCCAATATATACCAAATCACAACAGACCAGTTTACTTGAATCCCATAGTAAATGGCTAACATTATGCAGAATCTTTTCATTGTAACCGCATCCAAAGAGAAGGTGCAGTTCTCTATCAGCTTCGAGACCATATCAGCCATGCGCTGATATTCATCCTTCAGCTGATTTTTCTTCAAATTTCCCGACATTATTTACCTTCCTTGGTACAAATTGCCCAGAACTCCTGAATCTTGTCTTCCGCCATGGTGGTAACATCAGTTCTTCCCTCATTAGAAAGCCCAAACTTCTCGTGCAGTAGCGTAGGAGTGATTACGACATCCACACCTCGAACGGTGGCTTTGATTTCCAACTTTTCGTAGTCAATCGCATCCTTTGCCCTGTAGAACTCCATCACTTGGTCTTTCCAGACCATTCCCTCGTGAGCTTCCATGAACTTAGCCAATGTGGCAGCTTTGAATTTCTCCAAGATTTTCTTCATGAGGGGCGTGCCGGAGTGATGATAGGTGTCATAAACCAAATACATCCCTTCAGCCTTAGCTTCTTGTGCAGAACTCATCTTGATTCTGTAGAAAGTTAGTGAAAACAGAGAGGATTTCGCAGAAAATAGTAGAGAGATTTCTCACAAAATGCTCTTGAAAGTTTTGTGTGCGTAAAGAGCAACAAAGCTGATCAGATCTGGATTTATAGAGGTTAGGGTATGTTAGTTTCCGTGTTACCCGCTAACCGTTAGATCCGTTTCTGTCAGTCTTGATCGTGCGGCGTCAGTTACGCGATTTGAATTTCAAAGCACATTTAATGAGGGGCGGGAATGTGAACCGCCTTATTCTCACTTGTAAAAGCATGTTTCATATAAAACGTTTTTAAGCACAAGATTTTACAAAGCTTATCAGACGAGTAAATATAAATACCTATGTGATGAGACTAGTGTCCTGATGACAGATTGTTATCAGTGAAACCCAATAGTTGATAAACTTCCTCGGCTGTTTGTCAATCCAGCTAGATAATTAATCTTCAGTCTTCAATTTTTGAGGTCATCTGATGAAAACATAACTTCAACTAACTTCCATCAACAAATTTCATCTCTTAATCAGAAGTACCGCTAGTCTTACACGTTCCCCTAACTTTAAGAATCCATAAGTTAAATAGTTTGTTGAGAGTAACATGGAAGATAATAAGATGAGTAAGCTGATGAACTTCAGTCTTCTGATGAGTTCCCCCTCAGCTTATGCATCCAACTTCAGTAGACCTAGTTCAGCTCTTAAAGTCGAAAACCTTGCATCACTTAGAGGTTCTGTGAAGATGTCACCGATCTGATTATCAGTAAGTACATGTTCTATTATGACATTTCCTTTTTCCACATGATCCCTGATTAAGTGATTTTTGATCTCTATATGTTTTGTCCTTGAATGACTTGTAGTATTTTGAGTAAGAGAAATTGCACTTGTATTATCACAGTAGATTGGTATTCCACTGAGATAAATGTTGTAGTCGTCTAGTTGATGCTTCAACCAAAGTATTTGTGCACAGCAAGCTCCAGCAGCTATGTATTCAGCTTCAGCAGTAGATATGGATACTGAAGTTTGTTTCATGCTCATCCATGAGATCAGGCGACTACCTAAAAATTGACAGGCACCTGTTGTGCTCTTTCTATCAATTTTTGCAACCAGCAAGGTCAGAATCTGAATATCCGATAAGCTCAAATCCAGATTCTCTAGAATACCATAATCCCAAATCTTGAGTGTCTTTAAGATATTTGAGTATCCTCTTTGCAGCTAGGAGATGAGATTCCTTAGGATTTGATTGATACCTCGCATAAACCCCAACAGAGTACATGATATCAGGTCTGCTAGCTGTTAGATATAACAGTGACCCAATAATTCCTCTGTACTTGGTCATGTCCACTAATTTGCCATCTTCATCTTTATCCAGACGAAGTCCAGTAGACATTGGAACATTAACTGCAGATCTAGTTTCCATACCAAATTTCTTGAACAGATCTTTAGTGTATTTTGCTTGGTTAATGAATATTCCATCAAGCAACTGTCTTACTTGCAAACCAAGAAAATAATTAAGTTCACTCATCATGCTCATTTCAAACTTGTTCTGCATCAGCTTTGAGAACTTATCACACAACTGTTGATTTGTTGAACCGAAAATGATATCGTCCACATATATTTGCACGAGCAATATATGATTTTTCCATTCAATAGTGAACAAGGTCTTATCTACCTTACATTTACGAAATCCTTTAATTAAAAGAAAATCAGATAGGGTGTCATACCATGCTCTTGGAGCTTGTTTTAGTCCATAGAGAGCTTTCTTCAGACAATACACCTTGTCTTCTTCTTTGTAAACTTCAAATCCAGGTGGTTGTTCAACATAAACTTCTTCCTGCAATTCTCCATTGAGAAAAGCTGATTTCACATCCGTTTGATAGACTGTGAAATTCTTGTGAGCAGCATAGGCAAGAAAAGTTTGATTGCCTCTAGTCTTGCTACTGGTGCAAAAGTCTCATCAAAGTCAATACCTTCTTCTTGGCAATAACCATTGGCAACTAATCTAGCTTTGTTTCTGGTGACTTCACCATCTTCATTCATTTTATTCCTGAATACCCATTTAGTGCCAATTACCCTTTGATGACTTGGTCTAGGAACTAAATACCAGACTTCATTCCTTTCAAATTGATTTAGCTCTTCTTGCATAGCTTCAATCCAGTTTGAATCACTGAGAGCTTCTTCAATCTGTTTTGGCTCTATTTGAGATAGGAAGCTGACAAACATAGTATCAATTGCAGCAGCTCTTCTAGTCTTTAGTCTATCCAAATGATCACCAATCACCAGCTCTAGTGGGTGATTCTTGAGTCATCTGAGATCAGGTTACAAATCTGAATGTTGTCCTCTGTTTTGATCTTGCAACACTATTGTTGGAGTTCCAGTAGTAGTCTGTTGAACATTTGTTGTCTGTTGAACAGTCACTGGTCTGTCAGCTGTTTGCAACTCGTCTGTTAGACAATCAACACTGTGATTTTGAACTGCACTCGAGTTAGCAGCTGAGTTGAGATCAGGTAGTATGATGGGTATATACTCTTCATTTCTTTCAACATTCAATTTCTGAAAATCAGTAGACAGATTATGATCAGTATTTTGATTCTTTTCAGAAGATTGATTAGGTTCATCAAATACTACATGAATGGATTCTTCTACAAGTAAAGTTCTTTTGTTAAAGACTCTACAGGCTTTACTAACAGTAGAGTATCCTACAAAAACAGCTTCATCAGCCTTTGCTGCAAATGCGGTGAGGTGATTTTTCCCATTATTTAAAACAAAGCATTTACAACCAAAAATCTTAAAGTAATGAATGTTTGGCTTCCTGTTGTTCCAAACTTCATATGGAGTTTTGTTTTGGTGTTTGTTGATTATGCATCGGTTTTGGGTAAAACATGATGTATTTGTTGCTTCTTCTACCCAAAATCTTTGAGGCAGCTTTGCTTCAGCTATCATGGTTCTGGTAGCTTCTTTTGGAGTTCTGTTTCCCCTTTCAGCAACTCCATTTTGTTGAGGGGTTCTGGCAGCAAAGTATTCATGGCTGATTCCTCTGACATTACAATACTCTTCAACAGTAGAGTTTGTGAATTTAGTCCCTCTATCTGATCTGATCTTCAATATCTTCAAGATCTTTTCATTCTGGATCAGTTCCATCAGATTTGTAAGATGTTCCTTGGTCTCACTTTTCTTCTTCATGAAAATCACCCAAGTATATCTTGAAAAATCATCCACAACAGCTAGGCAGTATTTCTTTCCACCATTGCTGACTGGATCAATGGGTCCAAATAAGTCCATATGTAGTAGCTCCAAAATCCTTCCAGAAGATTGGTGCTTCTTGCATTTGAATGATGACTTGATTTGTTTACCCTTCTGACAGGCGTCACAAAGCTTATCTTTGCTCATGACTGTTTTTGGAATTCCTTCTACCAGATCATTCTTGATAAGTCTGTTAATGGTCTTGAAATTCACAGGATTCATCATTTTGTGCCACAGCCAACTGATTTCACTTGGTGTTGATGCCACCAAACAGATGTTTGAACTCTTGTCAACGGAATTTCAGTCCACTGTGTAGACATTTCCTTGTGGTCTTCCAGATAAAATTACCTTCTTTGTACCAATCTATTGAACGTAGCACTTATCTGTTGAGAAGATGACTGAATATCTTTTGTCACAAAATTGGCTTATGCTTAGCAAATTGTATTTGAGGCTTTCAACATAAGAGACGTCAGATATCTCACTGTTGCCTTTGATTAATCTTCCATTAGCTACAATCTTGCCTTCCTTGCTGTCCCCAAAAGTAACTTTAGGACCATCCACAGCAACAGCATCAGTCGGCTCATGTATGTTTCCACACATGTGTCTTGAACAGCCACTGTCCAAGTACCAAATTTTCTCTACTTTACTCCTACGCCTAATCCTAACCTACAAAACAAAATAACAATTGTTTTAGGTACCCTTATTGAGAGTGTCCTGGAGGATTAGTTCCACCCTTGACAACCCAAGATTTTGAGGTCTTAGGCTTCTTAGGCTCTTGAGTTTTGGCAGGAGCATGAACAATCTCATCTTCATCATATTTATCAGATTTGCTATGTTGGTGATAATCATCATGATAAGGATAATGTTCATAAGAAGAATATGATGCATGATAAGGAGGATATGCATGCATTGGATGAGATGGATATGGTGCAAAGTAAGTTGGAAATTGAGGTGCGTGATACATAGGAGGATATGCAGCAGGTTGAACATAATATGACTCATTTCCATACCAAGCATTTTGATGTTTCTTGTTCTTATGCTTCTTTGGTTTACTAGATGCTTGCTCATTAACAGACGACTTAGCTTTACCACTGGTCTGATTGGCTTTGGCCTTATCAGTAGACTTCTTAGGGCTCTGTTGTCTAGGTTTACCAGTCTGTTTACCTACACTAGGCTTTTTGCTCTTTTTAGCCTTAGGAGCTTTCTTCTCCTTTAATTCTTTCTCAGGTGAAGCAGGTTTAGTAGTCTGAACATACTGTATGACCTTACTATTGTCAGCTGATACAAATTTTTCAGTATGGTTCAGTTCTAACTTGTCCTGTTCCAAAGGCGTCTTCTGTTTACTAGAGGTATGCATGGATGCAACAGAGGACTTGTCATGAGACTCAATGACTTTCTCAAGTTCCATGATTTTTCCTTTATAGACTTCACATTCAGCTTTCAGAGATTCATTCTCTTGCTCAAGCAGTTTATATTCAACTGATTCTCTTGGCTTTTCAGCTTTAAGTTTCAGTGAACTGTTTTGCTCTCTTAGCAATATCATCTCTTCCTTAAGCTTTTTAAATGCATCAGCAATATTAGTATTGTTCAGCATCATTTTTTCAAATGAATTAAATAATTCATTTTCAAGAGGAGTTACCTCATCATCCTCGGAGTTATCAGATTCCTTGGCCATCAGGTAGATAAGAGCAAGACTCTCTTCTTCAGTAGACTCTTCATCAGTAGTGTCTGAGTTTGAATCTGATGAGTAGATAGCAGCTAACTTTTCAGCTTCTGCTAACAGCAGTTTGCCTTTCTGATGCTTTCTTTCTTTTCTGATTCTCTTTTCCTCTTCAGTGTACTTCTCAGCTTTAGGATATGGGCAGTTTCTGATGAAATGGCCCAGTTTCCTGCAATTATAGCACATTATTTTGGATTTATAAGAATCCTTATCTTGAGAAGAAGAAGTAGGGTTAGAAGTAGAAGCATTGTTATATTTGTGCTTCATTTTTCTTTTGTAGAACTTTTTGAAGTTGTTCATTAGCAATGCTACGTCTCCAGCAGTGTACTCCTTTTTGTTGAGTATTGTGGCTTCATCAGATGAGTCCACTTCTTTGCTTTTGTGAGCTGGTCTTCTTGTATTTTCAGCAGCAACTAGGGCAGCTGTGGGACTTGAAGTTGAGGTATCTTCAACACCCATTCTTGGCAGTTTATACTCGTATGCCTTGAGTACTGAGAACAGCTCGGTGAGTGAGATCTTTCCCAAGTCTCTTGACTCTTCCATGGCTATCACCTTCATGTTGAACTTTGGAGGTAGAGCCTTCAGCACTTTGGCGGTTATCTCCTTGTCTGTGAAGGTTTTTCCAAGCTTGAGAACTTCACTCAGCGTCCTTGTAAACCTTGTATCCATCTTTGATAGCGTGGTTTCCTTCGCTCATGTCACGAACATAATCCCACATTTCTTTGGCAGTCTTGCAATGCTTGACTTTATCAAAGCGATCATTGTCTAGGGCCTTGATCATGATGAATCGGTCAACTTTGTCCAGATTGAACAGCTTTATTTCTTTGGCTGCCATTTCATGTAGATCTTTTTCCACCACTATATCATCTTCATCAACCTTGATAGTCTTGGTGAATTTGAATGGACCTTTGATGATATATGTGTACATGTTATCATTGTAGCCAGCTAAGAAGATCTCCATTCTGATCTTTCAGTCTTCAAAGCTCATACCAGCTATGTGGGGAACATGGCTGATACAATCCATTTTCAAAAAGTTTTTGATTTTTCAAAAATATGCTCTTTTGAAAAAGTTTGAAAACCTTTGAAAAACACTCGGATCAAGCTCGTTGATCAGGCAGCTGATTCTAATGAACCACCTGCTCTGATACCACTTGTTGGTCCCAAGTGGTCAGATGAGGTCTAGAGGGGGGGTGAATAGACCTCTAAACTTTTTCAAAATTTAACTTTAAAACTTTTGTTTAACTGTAAGCAGACTAAGCTGTTACAGAACAGTAAATTCACTCGGCTGATCTCGAACAAATCTTTGAACAACTTTGTTGACCACTAGTCTGATAGTCACTTAGCTGATTTTAGTCAAAATCAGTTTTAATACTAGAGTACTTGCAGCGGATTTATAAAGTGTTTTTCACAAATAAACTTAGTAGTTTGAAAATTTTATCCCCAGTTTTGTTAAGACACCTTTAAGCCTTTTTCAAATAGTTTTATCAAAGTGTTTTTATGCAACTGAAAATATGCAAGTAAAAATGCAAAGTAAAAACAAAAGGATTTTTATAGTGGTTATATGGATGTAAATATCCTTTAGTCCACTCTTCCAAGTCACAAAGATATTGGGTTATACTAAGAACACACAGTAATTAGTACACTCCACTTACGCCAAAACAACTAATGAATCTGGCCGTAAGCTCACAATAGGAAATCACAAAGAAACTCCTATTGTACAGAGTTTTATCACTTCACACAGATGGATAAACACTCCTCACAACACTCTAACAGATTTCACTCTGAAAAATGTATCTAACTTTGATCTTCAACTTCGGCTTCAGTCAACAAATGACAGAGCTGATGAGTGAGCTGTTCTTGAGACTTAAGAGATTTTGCTTCGGATTTATTCTCAGAGATTGTGTTGTTATTCTTCTCTTCGTCTCTTGAACTATTTATACTCGTAAGTTTGAAAAGTATCCGTTGAAGTGAGACAAAATTCAAAATCCTCGGGTACTGGTCCTTAATTTCCACGAACGGCTCTCTGCACAGTGACAGTACTGCAGACTGTACTTTCTTGCATGCAGCATTAAATACACCTAGCTGATGCGAGTCTCTTCTTCAATCATTTGTCATAAATATCCTCGGACTTCAGCATTTATTACTCTAAGGGCATTTATTACCGTTGGGCAGACTTCTTGATCCTTTCGACTTGGCTGATGAAAGTGCACGTCTGATGATGAACAGAGTTGATCCCAAACTTGAACAAATCTGATTTGAGTCGGCTGATCTTCACCAGTCTCATTTCTTTCCTTCAGCAGATCAGTAGTCTTCTGGACCTTGACTAATTGACCCTTCTGATTTGTCTTCTTACTTGGTCAAAATTCTTCTAAGGGATTTTAACTATGTTTTCCTTACTTAGCTGATTTTAGGTTTTGAAAATCATCAAAACCTCCCTTTATTAATATAAATTCAGTGCACGCCATCTTCATCTTTATCAAACAGAGGCAAAGGAATATAACATGGTGAAGTACCTCGCTAAGGTAAAAGAACGGGCAGAAAAATTCGAGAAATTCGAAATTCAGAACGTTCCACGCTTGGAAAACAAATGGGCGGACCAGCTCTCCCAATTCACGGGATCGAGAGATGGGGAAACAGAAAGAGTAATCACTTGGCTGATCTCAAACACCCCCGCGATTGATATTGACAACACGCCAATTACTGAGATGATAGAGATCGATATAACAAAAAAGAACTGAATGACTACAATAATGGATTATCTTTTGGTTGGAACCCTACCAGCTGATCAGAATGAAGCTCAGAAAATAAAATACCGAGCACCCAGATACACGATCTTAGATAGGAAGCTTTACAGAAGATCAGTCTTCGGAATCCTACTAAAATAAATTTCCGAAACTCAAATCCCAAAGATACTCCGAGAAATACATGAAGGGGAAGCTGGAAATCACAGTGGAGCCCGAGCATTGGCTTCAAAATGTCTACGAACAGGATACTATTGGCCAAATTTAAACAACGATGCTACCGAATATGTAAAGAAGTGCCATCACGCCAAATTCATGCAAATATAAGTCATCAACTGGCTGAGAGGATGCATCCCATACCTGTATGCTGGCCCTTCGACCAGTGGGGAATAGATGTCGATGGACCATTCCCAATTGCCATGTCAAAGAAAAGCTACGTTTTGGTTGCGGTAGAATATTTCAGCAAATGGATAGAATGTGTCGCTTTGGCATGAATAACACAGTTTCAAGTAATCAATTTCTTGTGGAAATTTATAGTATGCCGATTTGGTATTCCTCGAGTCTTAATCTCCGATGTTGGAACTCAGTTCGCGGGAGAACAAGTATTGGATTGGTGCTCTAAATTTGGAATTAAACAAAATTTTACCTCTGTAGGACAACCAAGGGCAAATGGGCAAATTGAGGTGACTAATCGTGAAATAATTAAATCTTTAGAGAAAAGATTGGGGGCAACAAAAGGAAAATGGTTAGATGAACTTCCTGGAGTACTTTGGACTAACCGAACAACCGTCAAAGCCTCAACTGGCGAGACCCCATTCAGTTTAGTTTATGGTTCGGAGGCTATTATTCTAGTCGAGGCATTAGTCCTAAGCCCGAGGATTGAGATGTACGATAGCGAGGAGAATGAAAAGATTAGGAAGGACGATGTCGACCTAACTGAAGCTTTAAGGGAAAAAGCCGCACTACGCTTAAAGGTCACCAAATCCAATATGGAAAAGGCATACAATCAAAAGGTACATATACGAACCTTCAAGGAAGGGGACTTAATACTAAAAAACGTGGAAGTGTCCAAGCATGTCGGATAACTGCAGCAGAACTGGGATGAACCTTACATCGTTGTTTGTGTAGGAAAGAAGGGTTCATTCAAAATTGCTCACATGGATGGAACACCCTTACCCAGAACTTGGAATGCAGTCAACCTAAGAAGATACAGTGGACGTTAACGAATTACTCCTGAAAGTTGCCTTTTTATTTTCTTTTTAATATTTATGTAGTATTCATCTTTTATTTTGTTTAAGCCAACTACTCAATAAAGTGTAATGTAATAAAAGCTTTTGCTTAAATTCTTTAAAGTACATTTCAAGATTATACGGCAATAGCCATTTACGTTAAAACGGTCAAAAAACCAATAATTGGTACAAGGCCTAAATATTGACTGAGTAAAACCAATCGCCTCGGTAAACACTCATCGATCTATGAACATCGAACTACAAGGCGGTACAAGGTCTAAATATTAACTGAGTAAAACCGATAGGCTCAGTAAACACTCGTCGATCTACGAACATCGAACTACAAGAAAGGTTAAAATCAATGATTGGTATACAACCTAAATATTGACTAAGTAAAACCGATTGGGTTCAGTAAACACTCGGGGATCTCCAAAATTAAGAATTGAAAGGTTAAAGCAAATTAATGGCAAAAAAAACCTAAGTTCCAAACTGAGTAAAACCGATCAGGTAGGTAAACACTCAGCGATCTCCAAAATCACGAATTGAAAGGTTAAATCCAATTATTGGAAAAAAACCTAAGTTCCAAATTGAGTAAAACCGATCAGGTCGGTAAACACTCGGCGATCTCCAAAATTACGAATTGAAAGGTTAAAGCCAATTATTGGTAAAAAACCTAAGTTCTAAATTGAGTAAAACCGACCATGTCGATAAACACTCGACGATCTCCAAAATTACGAATTGAAAGGTTAAAGCCAATTATTGGTGTTGGGGGTTGTTTTACACCCCTTATGATAAATCGGAACGAATAAGACTATGCGTAATTGATCCGACCGAGAAGCGCTCGCTAACATGCCACGCACGCCGACCGGATGCCTCTATCCGTAGCGACCAAGCGTAAAGCCCAGCTTTCAGTAAGATTATTATGCCGAGTCAAATTAGGACTATATTTCCATGTATAGCTAGGGTTGGTAACATATAAATACCTAGTTAATCATTGTATTATGACAATTTACAAATTCAGAGCTTACGCCTCCATACTAGGCAGATCTGATATACAACTAATAGAACACCTTTTGCTATACTATATTCATATTCATATCAATATACTTGCATTCTTACATGCTTATTACTTATTGTTCTTTCTTGAGATTGATCCATCCGCAATAAAGTAACTAGGCTCTATAATTCAAATATAATTCCATTCAGAATCCCTACATCATTGATTTAACTTAATCCTACGAAAACCGGTTAAATCAGTTGGCGCCGACCGTGGGGCTGAGTTAATTATTCGATAGACATATGGCTCGCCCAAGGAAGAACACTAGAAGCAATACAACATATCAGCAAGTCACATCTGACAATATGCAGGGCGATACGAATGTTAAAATTCCAATCATCAACAACAATGATAATCAGCAAGGAAACGATCAACTACCGAATCAAGAGGAACCTCAAGGCATCAATGTCCAAAATCCAAAAGGACAACATGAGAACGCTGCCAATGTGGTACCAGAAGCCCTCGTGGCTCAGACAATCCTTGTTTCTCTGCCAGACACCCAGGAAAAGATAAGACAGATCGCTATATTGTTCAACTCACAGGCAGTTAGGAAATTATCTTAGGAGAAAGCAACCTAGAACCTTTGCGGATATCATTACTTTGGCATCGAAGTACATGACCCAGGAAGAGATGAACTCTTTCAAAGATAATAATGGGAATAAAGCTCCCGCCGCCGGATCAAGGCGGCAAGACAAAGCTCCAGCCTCAAGACAAACGGATTACGATCGGTCTTTCAGAAAAGGAATTTTTTTCAACGATTAGAATACAATCAGAACGATCAGGATAAAAGACCTAATATCTAACCTAGATCAAGGTCGGCCGAGCCAGCTAACAGGAATCGAATAAACCAGGTGGAATATCCCCGACTAACTATTCCTATCGAAGAAGTTCTTGTGGTAATATAAAGGAAGAACTGGATTCCTCCGGCGAAAAGAATTGCACAACCAAGGCCCGGTGCCCGAAACTACAATCTATATTGTAGGTATCATCGTGCTCATGGACATCGCACCGAGGACTGTTTCCACCTGAAGCAAGAGATTGAAGGGCTAATTGAACAAGGAAAGTTGGACGACTATCTAGAGCGAAACAATCGCAAAAGGGATAGAAGCAGGAGTCCTCGAAACAATAATCAGAGAAGAACCCCGAGAACAAGGTCCCCTAATAATGGTCCACCACAAGAACTGAACAATGATCAGATCAACGGTACCATCCACACCATATCCGGAGGATCGGCCGGGGGAGACAGTCATAATGCTCGCCGCAGAACAGCGAGATCTTTAGTTGGAAGTGTTAGATTTCCGAAAGAAGTATGGACGCTAAAGAGTAAACCACCAAAAGAGCAGCTCATTAGCTTCAATGAGAGCGAAGGACCTAGGAACTTCGTGTTGGATATGAAAGAAGACAACACCGATTTTCCGATGGTGGTATCACTCGAGATAGCTAACTACAATGTTAAAAGGATCCTAATCGACAATGGAAGCTCGGCTAACATCATATCTAAGGAGGTCCTGACACAGATGAATTTGGGAGAAATAACGTTTCAAAAGGTAGCCACTCCGCTAGTAGCTTTTGGAGGCTCTGAAATAGTCCCCTACGGGACAATAAATCTTAGTCTGTCGCTAGGAAAGAAACCAAGCGAGCGGTGAAACTAATAAAGTTCCTGGTCGTAGAAACCCCCTTCGCGTACAATGTTATATTAGGGCGACCAGCCCTCAATTTATTCCGAGCAGTTGTATCAACCTACCATCAAAAAATAAATTTTCCGACAGACACGGGAATCGGAGAAATAGTCAACGACCATTGTATGGCATGTGATTGTTATAATACTTCCTTAAAGCTGGGAAATCGTTCCAAGTCGTTTACCCCAGCTAAAAGAAAGCTCGAAGACGACGTTGATAGAGTCAAAGTTGAAATACCCAGTACAGACTGGATAGATCGAAAAGGGAAGAAACCGGTCGATTTAACTATAAAACCACCGGAGCACAAAGATATTATGCTCGTACAAGGGGATCCCTCCAAAACCACCAGAATTGGAACCGAACTCAGTAGAGAAGGGGAAGTGATGTTAGTAAATTTCCTTAGAAATAATATCGATATCTTCGCTTAGAAGTGCGGATGACATTGAGGGCATTGATCCCAGAGTAATTACCCATTCACTAAAGATCGATCCCATAGCAAAACTCGCTAGATAAAAGAAGAGGAATCTTGGGCCGTTAAAAGACAAAATAATCAAGGCGGAAGTAGAAAGGCTACTCAAGGCAAAACAAATTCAAGAAATACACTTCTCGGAATGGCTATACAATGTTGTATTGGTGGCTAAGGGGGATAAAAAGGATAATAAGTGGAGAATGTGCAATGACTTCTCCGACCTTAACAAGCTGTGCTCACGCGATCCATACCCCCTTCCGAGGATTGACTTATTGGTCGACTCAACTGCTGGTTTCGCAATTTTTAGCATGATGGACGCCTTCCAAGGTTTTTATAAATTATACATGGATGAGCGAGATCAAGAAAATACTGCATTCGTGATAGAGCAGGGTGTATATTGTTTCATAGTAATGCCATTTGGCCTAAGGAATGTTGTAGCCGCTTACCAACGACTAGTTAACCTAATGTTTAGGGAACTGATCGGAGAAATAATGGAAGTATACGTGGATGATATGTTGGTCAAAAGCATGAATGAAGCCGACCACGTAAAACGTCTAGATCGATGTTTTTAGATATTGAGAAAGTACAGAATGAAGCTAAACCCCACGAAATGTACCTTGGGGTAAAATCTGGAAAGTTCTTAGGAAACATGGTTCACCAAAGAGGAATTGAAGCTAATCCAGAAAAGATTCGAGCTATAACTGAAATGAGACCACCTAAAACAATTTCACAAGTGCAAAGTCTGGTAGGGAAAATTGTGGCATTGAACAGGTTCATATCCAAATCCCTGGATAAAAGTTTGCCCTTCTTTCAAACTTTGCGAAAGGCAAAGAATTTTGTTTGGATCGAGGAGTGCGATATAGTATTCAACCAGTTAAAGGATTACCTGACATCCTCTCCATTACTAGCCAAACCAACTGAAGGCGAACCATTATACATTTATATATCTATCTCCGCAGTGGCCGTCAGTTCAGTTTTAGTGAAGATAGAAGGTACGGAACATAAGCCTGTTTACTACCTAAGCAAGTTGCTACAAGGAGCGGAGAAGAATTATTTGGAGATAGAGAAATTTGCCTTGGCTTTAGTAGTGGCTGCACGCAAACTCCGACCATACTTTTTAACTTACAAAATAGTAGTGCTCACAAATCAAGTCTTGGCAAAGCCAGAAGCCTCCAGAAGATTAATCAAATGGGCAATTAAACTGGGACAGTTCGAAATCGAATATAAACCCCGAATCGCCATTAAGGCCCAAGTTCTGGCCGACTTCCTTTTAGAAACTCCGACCTCGATGCTGGAACCCGGTGAATCAACCAGTCATGGCAACGATGTCCTGATGATAGAAAATCAAACCTGGTTAATGCATGTCGACGGTGCTTCGAGCCGCGAGGGAGGCGGAGCTGGAATTAACTTTACTGGACCAAATAAAGAATATATAAATTACGCAATAACATTGGACTTCGTGGTAACTAACAATGAAGCCGAGAGGCGTTAATTGCAGGAATGGAAATGACGATCAAAGCCAATATTAAAAGCCTCAAAGTATTTACTGATTCAGAGTTGGTACAAAGACAAATTGAAGGTCTATATGAGGCGAAGGAATTCAACATGGTCAAATACCTCGCTAAAGTGAAAGAACTGACCGAGAAATTCGAGAATTTCGAAATACAAAACATCCCACGATCAGAAAACAAATGGGCCGACCAACTTTCTAGATTTACAGGATCTCACGATGGCAAAACAGAAAGAGTGATCAACTGGTTAATCTCCAATACACCAGCAATTGACATCGACGAGACACCAGTAGCTGAGATGATGGAAATCGAAGAAGCTGAAAGAAACTGGATGACTCCAATGATAGACTATCTCCGAGAAGGAAATTTACCACTTGACCCGAATGAGGCCCGAAAAATAAAGTATCGAGCTCCGAAATACACAATGATAGAAGAAAAACACTACAGAAGATCGGTAACGGGAGTTCTGCTAAAATGCATTTCCAAACCAAAAACCGATGACGTCCTTCGAGAGAAACATGAAGGAGAAGCAGAAAATGATAGTGGAGCAAGAGCCTTAGCCTTAAAGTGCCTCCGAACAGGTTACTATTGGCCTACCATAAACAATGATGCCATCCAGTATGTGCAAAAATGTCATCATTGTCAAGTTCATGCAAATATAAGCCATCAACCAGCCGAGAACATGCACCCATTACCTATATGCTGGCCATTTGATCAATGGGGAATGGACATTATGGGACCCTTCCCAGTAGCCAGGTCCAAGAAAGCGTATGTTCTAGTCGCTGTCGATTATTTTAGCAAATGGATAGAATGCATCGCTCTAGCTCGGATAACCCAGTTTTCAAGTAATAAATTTCCTATGGAAGTTCATAGTATGTCACTTTGGCATCCCACGAATCCTAATCTCTGATAATGGAACTCAATTCGCGGAAAAACAAGTATTGGAGTGGTGCTCTAAATTAGGAATTCAACAAAACTTCACGTCCGTGGGACATCCAAGACCCAATTCAGTTTGGTATACGGCTCGGAGGCTGTAATTCCATTTGAAACACTAGTCGCGACCCCAAGGATCGAGATGTATGATAGCCAGGAAAATGACAAAGCCAGGGAGAATGAACTCGACCTGACCGAGGCCTTAAGAGAAAAAGCTGCCGTAAAACTGCAGGTAGCTAAATCAAATATGGAGAAGGCCTACAATCAAAAGGTGCGCGTAAGAACCTTCAAAGAGGGGGACTTGGTATTGAAAAAAGTGGAGGTGTCCAAGCACGTTGGTAAATTACAACAAAATTGGGATGGACCGTACATCGTCGTCGGTGTAGGAAAGAAAGGTTCATACAAAATTGCACACCTGGATCGAACACTTCTACCAATAACTTGGAATGCAGTCAACTTAAGAAGATACTATGGAAAATAATTCCTAGTAGTTATCCTTACCGTGTTTAATTTTTGTTTATTTTTAACTTTTTCGTACTATTTGTTGTAATAAAAGCTTCGACTTAAGATTCCTTATGAAATATGAAGATCGCAAATTCTTGGCCGAATCAGAGATTCATTATGGTTTAAATACCTAAGTACTGACGAGTTGAGTATAAATCGATCCGCTCGATAAACGCTTCTTGATCCCCATGATGACGACTAAATAGGTTAAAACCAAAAATTTGGTAAAAAAACACCTAAGTACTAACGAGTTGAGTATAAATCGATCAGTTTGATAGACGCTCCTCGATCTCCATGATGACGCCTAAATAGGTTAAAACCAAAAATTTCGTAAAAAACCTAAGTACTAACGAGTTGAGTATAAATCGATCCGCTCGATAAACGCTCCTCGATCCCCATGATGACGACTAAATAGGTTAAAACCAAAAATTTGGTAAAAGACCTAAGTACTAACGAGTTGAGTTTAAATCGATCCGCTCGATAAAAGCTCCTCGATCCCCATGATTACGACTAAATAGGTTAAAACCAAAAATTTGGTAAAAAAACCTAAGTACTAACGAGTTGAAAATAAATCGATCAGTTCGATAGACGCTCCTCGATCTCCGTGATGACGCCTAAATAGGTTAAAACCAAAAATTTGGTAAAAAAACCTAAGTACTAACGAGTTGAGTATCAGTTCGATAGACGCTCCTCGATCTCCATTCTAACAATTAAAAAAGGTTAAAACCAATAATTTGGTAAAAAACCTAACTACTAAAGAGTTGAGTATAAATCGATCTGTTCGATAGACACTCCTCGATCTCCATGATGACGCCTAAATAGATTAAAACCAAAAATTTGGTAAAAAACCTAAGTACTAACGAGTTGAGTATAAATCGATCAGTTCGATAGACGCTCCTCGATCTCCGTTCTAACGATTAAAAAAAAGGTTAAAACCAAAAGTGTGGTAAAAAACCTAAGTATTCAAGAGTTTAGTAAAATCGATCCGCTCGATAAACGCTCCTCGATCTCCATTCTAACGATTAAAAAAAGGTTAAAACCAAAAGTGTGGTAAAAAAACCTAAGTATTCAAGAGTTGAGTAAAATCGATCCGCTCGATAGACGCTCCTCGATCTCCATTCTAAATGATTAAAAAAGGTTAAAACCAAAAGTTTTGTAAAAAACCTAAGTATTCAAGAGTTGAGTAAAATCAATCCGCTCGATAAACGCTCCTCGATCTCCATACTAAACGATTAAAAAAGGTTAAAACCATAAGATTGGTTAAAAAAAAAAACCTAAGTATTCAAGACTTGAGTAAAATCGATCAACTCGATAAACGCTCCTAGATCTCCATACTAACGATTAAAAATGTTCAAACCAAAAGTTTGGTAAAAAACCTAAGTTTCTAAGAGTTGAGTAAAAATTGATTCGCTCAATAAACACTCCTCGATCTTTATAACAACAAGTGATTTGTCTAGTGGAAGGGACTAGTCACTACAAAGTAGCGGACTCAGGTTCGAATCTCTGTTGGGAGAGATACCCACATAATGTGCCCGACTCGCCTCGAAAGGGATTAAACCCTTGGGAAACCAAAAAAAAAAAAAGATTGAAAGAGATCAACAAAAAGAGATATGCAAATAAACATGAAGTTTTATTCATCTGAAGAATATCTCTTGATTTACATGTGAAGATACATTCATCTGAATACAAAGAACATTCATCGATTTACATCTCTTTAAAGATACATAGAAGGAAAAACCCTATCTAATGGCGACAACTTCCACGACAATGTCCACGGAAACATCAATCTCCTCCCTAGTGCCTCGATCTCCTTCTTCGACCACCTAAGAAGCATGCTGCTCAGGATGGTCAACTTCTTTAGTTCGATGGCCAGGCTCTGAAGATTGACTCCCCACTGGTCGAGATGATCACTACCAGCCAGATAACTTGTAGCGGTCGTTCGACCAAGACGAGACCCTACTTGTATGATGCGGTTGACTTTTACTCTAAAGCAGCATCTCGTCCGGACCTTCGCAAAAGTTAAAATTTACAAGCACGGCCCGATGTGTCAATTACTCCAGAGGTAACACCGAAGAAACGGACCGGCTGGATAAATATGAACCCTCCATGTGCTAACAAAATACCATGGCCCTCAACCCCATGAAGACTAAGGCTGAGGCCACATGGGACCCGTCAGTACTAGGTAGGGTGTTAATGGGACCTGTCAGTACAAGGCAAGTGATGATGAAATTAGTATGCAGTAATAGATCACGGTAATGTGACTTTTTGAATATTATGGGATCAATAGGCAAAGTAAAACCTGAAGAAACTGAGATCTCCATTTCGTACGGTATGGATAAAAATGGAACGAAACTCCTTACCTATTTATAGGGAAACCCCAAAGATAATCCTACGGTGAAAGGTGATCTAATCAACAGACGAGAATGCGACCTTTTGACTTTCCCATTTAATGCGAGTAAGTTGGAACGGCACTAAGTAGGTCGATAACGCTGCTCAGCGAAAATATAACTTCAAAGTCGAAACGACCAGTACAGAAATTTTTGCATAACCAGAGAAATACAAGTATTGAAACTAACAAAGAATGATCGCTCGATGAACAGAATCTATGATAAATGGGATTACAATGAGAAGATGAGTGTTTATACTAAAGGATGAGTAGCATGATCTATCTGCGACATAGTTGATCATTTTGAATATCGAGAAAAGAATTTTTAGACAAAGACAATGGATCTCTATTGGAATCCAAGAAGTCTGACGAGCTGATTAAAAGTGCAATAGTTCTCATTACAGCATTTGAACTCGTCACTGCCTGACATACCAAATAATTGCTTAAAGGGGTCTGGACAAGCCAGATCTACCTTATGAGTCTACATTTTCCAATTCATCCCATACCAAAATACAAAATACAAGTATGGATGGTTGTTTTATTTGAGGAAAGTGAAGCTCACAATCAGTACACAGAAACATGACGCCCTGAAAGTAAAAATACAAGCTATTCTAGAGGACTCAAACTGACAGAAATGCAATGTTTAACAAAAAGCAGTAAAAAAGCCCTTATATAGGACTGAATACAAGACAAAATTTTGTCTGACAGCTACGATTTGTCAACCATCGATAAGTATGATAAGCTACCATCAAGCATCTCAAAATATTTACTGAGAAAGTTGGCCAGACAAATCGGAGAATTCAAACTATGAAAGCCCATGAGTTCGGGACGAGTAACATGCATAGAGCTTGATATCATCGCTTTGCAACAATCCATTTCATTTTGCAACAATCATCAGTTTTTAATACTCTAAACAACTACATATATTGGTTAACGACCACGCTTAATAGACAAAGACTAGTTCTATTAAGCTAACTACTGCTTTCTACAATTTTGGTCGTCCTCAAGTGAGTACTCAAAAATAAGTAAAGACATTCATCAGGACAAGAGATGTTTCAGAAATATATCTACTTGATAAGGTAAATCAATTACTTCTCTAAACAAAGAAATTGGAGTCAACATATTACGTCTACAACAAAATACTATGGTTATACAAAAAAGGTAGGGGGAATTTCCCACTAGCCATTGCATATTGATTCCATTCTTAAAAAAAGAAAAAGAGAGGAGCAAGTCATCATGACTGATCGCCACCAGAGGGTCTGCTCGAAGAAATACCCCACCGAGGAGTCGCAGTATCCACAAACGCCATCAACTCATCCTGACGTTTTTGATAGCCGGCATCATAGCCTCGATCGTATGCATTCCGACTTGACTTCTCCAAATTGGCATTCAGCTGGGCAAGGTCATTTTTCTCCTTCTCAAGAGCTGACTTATCTTCTCGCAATTTTTGAAGATCATCATTGAGCAGCCTGAGTCGGAGGGCCTGCCCTTCGGCCTTCGCAGTCTCCGCGTCCAAGCGCAGCCTTAGGTTCTCCTTACCGAACCACATATTGTCGCTCTGAACACCAAGCTGCAGCGCAAAATATTTTCCCTGAAAAGAAAAGAGTTGAATGTAACAAAGCACTTCAAAATAATACAAGAATAAACTCAGAAAGAAAAATACCTGCTCAAATATTTTGATAAGGGATTGAACGAGGCGTACGTTGGAAGCACCCTCATACTTCTTCAACTCACCCGGTAAAATGGTACTGAGACCCAAATCCCATGACAAAGGATTAGGCTCAAAGGAACCAGGCAGTTCACTGTTAAGGGGAATTTTATCAGACCGAGGAATCTCCAACTCTGTTATATCCCTAACTTGTTCAAGAATACAACGATCATCCAACATGCGTGGGGATTCTTTCTCTCGGGGGCTTACTGAAGTCTCTTTTCCTGAAGATGATATAATGGTCGGCCGACCGGACCTCGATCCTATCCGACCTCCAGAGGACCCACCGGCTTCAAAGGAAGTCGCCACAATGATAGTATCATTAAGTAAAAAGTCAGAAAAATCCTGAGTAACGGGTTGCGTCAGGGACGGATTCAAAAAAGGACCACCGCTACCTGCCCCCATGGCAGCATCCCCTTGACCTTCCGCAAGGACCAATTCGGTATTGGCAGATGAAGGAATAATGTTGTCAGGAGAATACTCATGCAAGCTATGCTCGAAAGAAAAGTCACTTGAAGTGACAGGAATATTAAAGGATTAGCCTATGTTGGACATATCCCCAAAGTCAACCCGACCAGGGGAAGGTCTCCTTGGGATGTTAGAAGAGACTACTGGATCGGGTCGAGTAAAAACTGAACTAATCTCAGGCAAAGGTTCAGAAGGGATAATGGGAGTCTGGGTCCCCGACCTTCTGATCAATTGTGAGCAAGTAGGATCTACCGAGGGCCCCTCAGTACGGGACCTTTTAGGTCTCATGTTTCTACTACTATCGTGAGAGGGACGCTTCGAAGTGTTTCCGAAGAGGTTACTCATATTCGGAAATTAGAAAAACAATTTTATTTATCGAGAAAGCTTATCGACCTCCCAGGAGAGAATAATCTATCGGAATTGAGTAAATGCGGTAAATAGCGAGTAAACTTTTTACCATATGTATTTATACTAGATGAAAAGACGCGACAGACCCTAAGAACGGGCGCGAAACAAAGTACCTGACCTATGAACAGCCGCATGAATTCGAAAAGACATAAACATAATGATTACGCCTAGGTAAATGACTTGTCTAAATTATTATTATTATTAAAGGATCTAAAATGTCACACGTGTAGAATACGAATCGTCGCATTTACAAAGGGATAAAAAAGTAATGTTACAAATTATGCTATGACAAAAGTTATCAAAGTTATTTCTCGCCATTATCCAAAGATTGTTAGTCGCTCCTTGACGCGGCCTGATCGCCAGCTGGAACACCCTGATCGCCAACGACCTCTACTTCATCATCTACATCATGCACTGCCTCTCGATTCTCTTCCTCATCCTCTCGAACAACAAAGTCGTTATCTACCTCAGGATTGATGTCAGAAGAGGGAATAGGCAAAGGATCTCCAAACTCCTCGACCAGATGAGCCAACGGAAGGTGTTTATAATTAACAGTCGGCAGATCGGAAGAAGAATACTCCTCGCCATAACGATTGAGGCTAACGTGAGCGGCCCTGAAATATTCCTTCCAACGATCTTCGATCATGTCCATAGCAACCATTTGATGAATTACTTTCTTGAAAGTACTCTCAAGGAGCGGACCGACCTTCTTGTTGACCAGAGCAGTGTGAACATGAGAATTAAGGAACTCGCGAATCACCCTCTCGTCGGGATTCCTACCGTACCGGTCGGTGAGTTTGCTAAGAGGAAGACCCCTTTCGTACACCTCCAAGGACGATTGAAGGCTAGCAACCTCTGATTTAAGCTCGCTGATCCGAGTAGTACTTCGAACTTGATAATCCTCCAGCTCCTTAGCCAACTGCTCAACCTGCTCTTGGGCACGTGAAGTCTCCAAAACTTTGTTTATAATTGCTGGGTCGTCGGTACCCGCAGCTTGAGAATCTGTGATGGGAAGTGGAAGAGAAGAGGATGTAGAAGGACCGGCCTCTGAATCTGGTACCTTATGAAGCAATGCCTTATACCTTTCGTCCAAAAATTCGC
The DNA here is from genome assembly GCA_038501285.1 of Penstemon eatonii. Lineage (NCBI taxonomy): Eukaryota > Viridiplantae > Streptophyta > Magnoliopsida > Lamiales > Plantaginaceae > Penstemon > Penstemon eatonii. The sequence goes on from CM076714.1 coordinate 48,726,671, forward strand.
ATTGGTGCCTCCAAAGAGAAGCTTCATAAGCATACGCCATAAGGCAAGTTTTTGTTTGAAGAGTAAAAGGAAGAAATCAATGAGTTGAAAATCCATTAGAAAGAGACAATCAAGAAACCTATTTAACAACAAATACCTTCTCGGCATATAGAAAAGCTTTTTATAACTTCTCCAAAGGATCCTTCCGAAGCAACTTGTTGACATCGCGAGTAAAAACGCCAGAAAGAAGAATACGAGTAGCCTTATCAACGGCATGCTCGTTCTCATCATGGATCAGAGAATCATTCTCAAGGTAACCTGCTGCCCTCTTTCCCTGCAAATGATCTTCAATCATCTCAACGACAATAGGCTTTGGGTGCTCCTCGCCAAGCAAAGAAAGGTCCTCGCCAGAACGACCAAAGTACTGCCTCCTTCTCTTGACTGGCTTGTTGATAGGATGGGGCATCGACCAACTGCGACATCCGCGGATACCAAGGGTAGTTCTAAGCTGGAAAGGAGGATAACCCTGCCCAGCCCCTTGATAACTTGGAGCTTGTGCAAATGAAAGTGGTGGTGGAGTCTCTTGAGAAGAATCCAGAGATTCCTCTCGGAAATCCTCCGAATCGTGACCTGAATCTAACCTTCTCTTCATGGACATTCTCTGTTCAATGGGGAGGTTCTCTACCATTTTAGTAGACTTGGACAGAACCATTTTCCCCTTAGAAGAATGCCGAGAATTTTCCACCATCGAAACTGGAGGAAACAAATTCCGGTTAGACATACTACTTTAAAAGAAATATGAAGTAAAAATTATATTAGGACAAATAGATTACTCAGCGATTGGGAGGGAGACGAAATAGGAAACGTATGATGACTCAGGCCCGCTTTACGAAGAAAAGCCTCACCAATAAGTATGGCACACTGATACTTATCGGCGCGCATCTCAATTATCTCGTCAACCAATTGAGGATCGTCGGGGATAAAATGACCTGTGACCAAGCGACCACCCGAAACCCATTCAGAGCCATAGTCCCACGAGAATGGCTCAGTGGAACCCTTTGTTAAAACAAGGTGGGAATGTGGGCGTACAAAGAAAAAGTGAGATTTCCATGCAGGATTACTGAAAACCGAAAGATCGAAGATGAATTGACCAGACTTTTGACTGGCAAAGAAATATCCATGATTGGAAGAACTAGAGATGTTAAAACGAAACAACTGAGTAAAATTATGGAGGGAGGGTTGAAATCCTTTCGCGACCATTAGGACAGAAAGACAAACAACAAACGCTACAGAATTGGGAACTAGCTGAATCAAAGAGACGCTAAAAACTCGTAAAATATCAAGGAACAAGGCAGACAAAGGAAGGCGCAGACCATGATTAAAATGGGCAGTGTAAAAAGCCCGACAACCTTCCGACGGAGAGGTAACTCGATCGGAAGGAGAAGGTAGAATGATCTCAGAACCCTCCGAAAAATACTTTGCGTAATTATCCAAAACCTCATGGAAGGTATCCTCAGTATATGCGCAAGAAAGGCGCTCAATTGGATCGGAAATTTGGGGAACGGAGTCATTGCCTTTCTTAGCCTTGGCCGCAACCTCAGCATCAGATATGATTTGCACCTTAAAGGTGTCCTCATCGGGAATGGTTATTTCAGATACTCTTGCCAGAGGCCTAGAAGGTGCCCCCTCCTCGATGACAGGGGTAACTTGTTCCACAGAAGAAGAAGAAGGGTTGTTCGGAAGCGAAGCCATGTTATTTGGATCCTCGGAAAATATGGGTCAAAGAATACAATTACAGGAGAAGTTATCGAGTAAGAAATTACTGTAAGGGTGTAGGGGATAGAAAGTAAAAATGGTTAAAACAACGATCACCTATTTATATAGAGGGACGAAAAGTCGTTTCAAACTTCTCGCGACTAATCGGATTCCTGCCAAACAGTAAAAGAAGAAACATCTCCTCAAAAGAGAAACAATATTACCGCTCGGAAGCGACAAAACGACTTCTATGAAATGTAGTACTATTTTCCTTGCTTAGGAATTTTTCCCACTGGGTTTTTTCCGAGTAAGGTTTTTAACGAGGCACAGTTCATAGAAAGGACAGTCGTATAGAGACCATCTACTTCTACGATCTTTTACTACATATACGCTCGAAGAAGTGAGGGAGTACTGTTGGGGGCTGTTTTACACCGCTTATGATAAATCGGAAAGACTAAGACTATGCGTGATCGATCCGACCGAGAAGCGCTCGCTAACATGCCACACACGCCGACCGGATGCCTCTATCCGTAGCGACCAAGCGTAAAGCCCAGCTTTCAGTAGGATTATTATGCCGAGTCCAATTAGGACTATATTTCCATGTATAGCTAGGGTTGATAACATATAAATACCTAGTTAATCATTGTATTATGAAAATTTACAAACTCAGAGCTTACGCCTCCATACTAGACAGATTTGAAATACAGCTAATAGAAAAGCTTTTGCTATACTATATTCATATTCATATCAATATACTTGCATTCTTACTTGCTTATTACTTATTGTTCTTTCTTGAGATTGATCCATCCGGAATAAAGTAAATAGGCCCTATAATTCAAATATAATTCCATTCAGAATCCCTACATATTTGATTTAACTTAAGCCTACGAAAAATGGTTAAATCAATTGGTATAAAACCTAAGTTCTAAATTGAGTAAAACCAACCAGGTCGGCAAACACTCAGCGATCTCCAAAATTACGAATGGAAAGGTTAAAGCCAATTATTGATAAAAGAATCTAAGTTCAAAATTGAGTAAAACCGATTAGGCCGGTAAACACTCAGCGATCTCCAAAATTATGAATTGAAAGGTTAAAGTCAATTATTGGTAAAAAACCTAAGTTCTAAATTGAGTAAAACCGATCAGGTCGGTAAACACTCAGCGATCTCCAAAATTACGAGTTAAAAAAGAGTTAAAGCCAACTATTGGTATAAAACCTAAAAGTTCAAATTGAGTACATCGGGTAGGTCGGGGAAAACAGTCAAAACAGAACAATCGATATGATGATCAAAATTTTACAAGTAAATATAAATGTATGAGACGAATATAAAGAATATAAAGGTTTTCTTAAATTCATTTGTATACAAGTACATCTCTCGCTTTACAGATCGTTACAATTGGAACCGTTCACGACAATGTCCGCAAAAACATCAATCTCCTCCCTAGTACCTCGACATTCTTCTTCAACCACCTAAGAAGCATGCTACTCAGGATGGTCGACTTCTTTAGTTCGACGGCCAGACTCTGAAGATCGATTCTCCCTTTAATCGGAACAACCACTACAAGCCAGATATCTTGTAGCGGTCATTCGACCAAAATGATATCTCTCTTGAGAGATTGCTGCAGTTGTTCGTCCAAAGTAAGATCCCGCACGGACAGCCGCAAAAGTTAAAATCTACCAGCACACCCCGGCGAGGAAGTACCCCGGAGGTAACCTCTAAGAACAAGGATGCCTAGGTAGATCAGAACCCTCCATGTGCTGATCAAATACCATGGACCCCAACCCCATGAAGACTAAGGCTGAGGCCACATGGGACTCGTCAGTACTAGGTAGGGCATCAATGGGACTTGTCAGCACTAGGCAAGATGAAGATAAGTAATCATAACGTAAACGATCGTAGTAATGCGATTTTCTAAAGATTATGGGATCACTTGACAAAGTGAAGTTGGAGGAAACTGAATTCTCCATTTGTATGGTATGAGTGGAAATGGTAAATGAATTGCTGCCTATTTATAGGGATATCTAAGTTGATCCTACGGATAGGGAATAATTAAATCAACGGACAAAAAGTGGACTTATCAACTTCCCACATTTAATGAGAGTATATTGGAACGGTAGAAGTTGGGTCGATAACACTACTCAATGAGAGGGGATGACCGAGATCGAAATGATTAACATGTCAAGATTGATCTGCGATCTTTCGATAGATCGATTAAAGTCTTCTTAGCCTCATGAGGTACCCAAATAACGCTAAAAGAAAAATCCTTCAGGGAAGGAAGAAAAGCAGAAAAGAACAAGGCATTACTACTCAAACTACGAGATCCATTGTTATTACGGTTTATTACAAGGAGAAAATGATGAAATTGCGAAATAGTTGATCGTTATGAAAATTTTTGTGAACTCAACAACATAGAATCCAGCTTTCCTCTTAGAGTCCAATGAATCTGCCAGAGTATTAGGAGGACAGTCTTTCTAACTACGACATATGAACTCATCACTGCCTCATATTCCAAAGAATTGCTTAAGGAGGTCTTGACAAGCTGGATCTAAATAATGGTTCTACATTTTCCAATTCCTCCCACACCAAATATTTGGCATGATGGAATGATAAGTACAATGGTTGCTTTATTTGAGGGATATGAAATTCACAGTCTGTACACAGATACATTGATTACAAAGAAAACAAGGGTTCCTATACTAGAAGAATAAACCTCGGTGAAGAGACATTTTTGAAAAAGAATTAAAAGAAGACCCTTATATAGATCTTTATAAAAGACAAAATAATGTCTAAAAACTTTGAATGATCGACTCTCGACAAGGACTACAGATCTACTCCCTGGCAACGTTAAAGTTTGAACGGATGGATGAACTGTTCACATGAAATGTCAAGGTCAGATTTACAATTAAATTCGAACGACCTACATGACTCGGTTACGTGACATGCATGACATTTGGATTGCATATTTTAATGTAAAAAACTTAGCAAAAATTAGATTACCTTACAACAATTGTCAGTAACGATGTGAAATATCAAAAACGAATTGAACAGAGTTCATAAATCGTCGAAGAAAAATGAACATAGTATATCGAAATTGGGAACAATTTTATTATGAAATTACATTCAACACTGTTACAGGACAAACTTTCCTACTACATCAGATCATACGTCTATTACAAACGACTAGTGACATCCTACAACTATCATCGACTAATCTCCGACTAGCTCCTACACCTCTTGAGATCGGCGCCTTGAAGATGAAGTATCCTCCTTGATCAGAAAATGACACTACCCCTAGTAATGCACCCTCGACCAAAGGGGCATACATTTTCAACAAGGGCTTTTGCAAGGCCGCCGGACGAAGAAAATAATAACAACACTTCACCTCTCCCACATATGGTAACCGCCACAATCAAACGGAATACCGAGGAAGGGAAGTGTTGGCCCTTTTGATGAATTGACCAGCTTTTCGTTATAACCGGTTTAGATGCAATAGATTCCCCGGAGAAGGATGGATCCTCCATTTTTCCAATTCCACACAAACCAAAGTAGAAAAGAGATTTCGGAAAATTAAAGCGCCACTTGGTTCAATAAAAAATCTCATGATTTGTTTCTTCTGAAGAAAGAACAGGTGTAAATGTGTTCGGAGCCATTTAAGGTAAATTGTGAGGCCTCTGCGTATTTATAAGTACAGAAAACATGATAACAGAGAAAAGATTAAACGTGTTTTATTGAAACAAGAATACATTACAAGTGACTTCTCGAGCTCCAAGAAGGACTCATGTCTAATCGACAGCAATAACATACTTATTTTCGACCTATACTGCTGGTCGACACAGAGCGAGCACTTAGAAAACAGTTCCGGAATTGACTGAAGCAATTTAAACGAAGTCCAGAAAGATAACCTTTTATAAAGCTCTATGCTTGAAAGTCTTAATGGCAAGAAGATAAAACGTTGCTTAGCAGTAAATTGGAATAGTATCCCTTTAGATTCTTAACAACTTATGTCTACTCGATTAAGTAGTTCAAATTAATTTTCGACAAAGATAATAATCAGCAAAAACATATCTACACCAAAACAAAGAGTGGGTACAAAAATGCTAAGGAAATAATATTCCTTAGCAATAAGAAACAAGTCTTATCCTAACTAACTTAAAAAAAAAAAAAAAAAAAAAAAAAAAGCCCAGCTAAAGTTTCAGGGCTGATCGGAACCAGAAGGCTTGTTCGAAGAGGCACTTTTCCTTGGATTCGATGTGTCAAAAAATGCCACCAGCCCTTCCTAGCGCTTCTGGTAACCTTGATCATAGCCTTCATCAAAAGCGCCTTGACGAGACTGCTCCAGATTGGCATTCAACTGAGCGAGGTCATCCCTCTCCCTCTGAAGAGCCAATTTTTCATCACGTAACTTTTGGATATCATCGTTAAGAAGCTGATTTTGAAGAGTGAGTATGTTGGTCTTAGCCACCTCCACATCCAGTTGATGCCTCATGCTCTCTTTGCCGAACCACATCTCATCGTTCTGAGCACCTAACTGCAAGGCAAAATAATTCCCCTGGAGGAATAAAAGGTTTAATCAATAAGCGATTTAAGCAATAAAAGAACAGTGCAAATAAATGAATACCTGCTCGAAAAGCTTAAAAAGGGATTGTACGAGGTGAAGGCTGGGAATATCCTCATATTTCTTCAACTCGCCAGGTAGAATGGTACTAAGACGAAGATCCCATGACAAAGCATCAGGTTCACATAAACCAGGCAGAACATAATCAAGTGGGAATTTATCATGGCAAGGAGATTCAGACTCTGTTATGTCACTAATTTGCTCCTTAATACAGCGATCATCCAACTGGCGTGGGGACTCCATCGCGTTGGGATTCACAGAAAATTCTTTCCCCGAGGCAGAAATCCTAGTTGCCCGACCTGATCTATGCTCGGTCCGACCCCTGGAAGAAGCACCGACCTCAACCGAAGTAGTCATTAGAGTAGTATTGGCAAACAAAAAATCTGAGAAACTTTGGGTTACCTCTGGAACTATACAAAGGAGGATCTTAAAACAAGCCACTGCTGACTAGCCCAGCAGTGTTATGTACTTGACTCTGAACGATGATTGAATCGGCAGTAGGGTTAGCAAGACTTGTGTTGATATGGGCATGACCTTGAAGATCATGCACGAAAGTCGAAACGGGGATATCTCCAGCTTGTTCATCAAGAGACATATCCCGAAATGTAACCCGACCTGGAGAAGGTCTTCTCTGAAGATCTGTGGAAAAAGAAGGATTTTGTTGTAAAAGATTTGAGTGAGCGGTTGCATCGCCTATGCCGCTCAACCCACTAGGAGTAACACTAGACACCTGTGCCCCCAAGCTGGCTGATGCTCGGGGTTCTGTAGGGTCAATGGAAGGCCCCTCAGTGCGGGTCCTTTTGGATATAGTATTCCTCTGATGATCGCGCGAAGAGCGCTTGGAAGTATTGCCAAAAAGTGAACTCATTCTCGAAAAGTCAAGGAATTGACTAAAATATCAAGGAAAGTAAACGAACTACTGGGGAGAATATTTTATCTAAGTGGGGACGTGCAGTAAATAGCGAAGAACTTTTTACCTCAGGTATTTATACTAAAGGAAAAGACGCGACGGACCCTGGAAGAAGCACGAAATGAATTGCCCTAGATTTTAATTGCGCAGAATTTGAATATACAGTAAAATAAAATAAAGACTTATGTCTGAACATGTCATGTAAATGATGAAGTTCAACCATAGAGACGGAATGTTAATCGTCTTAGTACAAAGGTTAAAATTGTAAAAGTACAAATTGAGTTGTGACGATTACTCTTCCTATGACTGCTGGTCGCCTTAACCTCGGGTCTGCTGGTTGCATTCACCTTCAATCTACTGGTCGCCTTGGATCTGCTGGTCGCTTTCACCTCCGATTTGCTGGTCGCCTTCAGCTTGAATCTGCTCCTTGGCATTATTCACTGGCTTAGGGTCTTCTTTCTCCTCCTCCTGGTCGCTCAAGTTATCATCCTGTGCAGGATCAACATCAGGAGGAGGTACGGGTAAAGGTACACCAAACTCCTTTACCAAATGTGCCAAAGGAAGATGCTCAAAATTCACCGTCTGAACATCAGCGGAAGAGTAATTCTGACCGTTACGATCAAGACTAACATGAATGGCCCTAAAATAGTCCCTCTTGCGATCCTCGATCCAACCCAAGGCGGTCATTTGGTGAATTGCTTTCTTGAAAGTATTCTCCAAAAGAGGGCCCACGTTTTGATAAACTAAAGTTGTATAAACCGGAGAGATAAGGAATTCTCGAATAACCTTCTCCCTGGGGCTCTTACCAGACAGATCAATCCGACCATCGAGATTGAGGTCTTCTTCCTGCTCATCCAGAGAAGCTTGAAGATGTGCGACCTGCGATTCCAGCTCACTGATACGAGTAGCATGCTGAACTTGATGATCATCTAGATCCTTGGCCAATTGATCAGCTCGCTCTTGAGCACGGGTCGCTTCCAAAACAATATTTATTATATGAGGATTATCAGTCCCCAAACCCTGCTCTCCATCGACCCGAGATGGATGAGAAGAAGAAGTGGAAGGTCCAGCTCCAGTCAGACCTTGTACTAAATAGGCCACCCTCTGAAGAAGAACTTTATTCTTGTCTTCCAAGAATTCACATTGCTGCCTTAGAAGGGCCGATTCATAAATGGAAGACAACATTCATGTGCCAGTCTGAAAATTCAAATGAACAGCAAATTAGCTAAAACTTTCTCTAAATAAAAGAATGAATGCAAAAGGAAATGATTTATCTATTCTTACTCTGGCATAGATAGAGAGGCTTTCTCCTACTTCTCCAACGGATCTTTCCCAAGCAACTTCTGAATATCCCACGTCAAAACAGAAGAGAGGAGAATTCGTGTAACCTTATCCGCAGCATTCTCCTTCTCATCGTTAACCAGAGTATCACGGTCGAAATAACCTGTAGCTCTTTTCCCTACAAGATGATCTTCAATCATCTCGACTAGCGTAGGTTTGGGATGCGACTCACCCAACAATGTGAGATCCCCACCTAAACGATTATAAATATGCTTCCTTCTCTTCGCCGCGGGGCCAGATGAATTAGGTATCGACCACGAGCGGCAACCAGGAATACCAAGGGAAGATCTAAGCTGCAGGGGAGGATAACCTGGTCCGGTCCTAATGATGGAGGTAGAAGCCGGAATTTGAGAAGAAGAGGGTTCGGTAGAAATCTCTTGGGAATGTTCTGGGGTCTCTTCTCTGTTATCATCAGACTCAAGATCTTGATCTAATTTTCTCTTTCGAGAAACTCGTTGCTCTATGGGATGGTTCTCTACCGTTTTGGTAGATTTAGACAGAACCATTTTTCCTTTCTTGGAACGCCTAGAATTATCAACCATAGAAGCTGCACAAGAAACAAAGTGGTTACAAACAATAATTGAATGAAGATAAAGAAAATATATGGCAAGTATGAGAGAAAACTTACCAAGCGACTGATAAGAGGTAGAAATGGGGAATGTGTGAGAACTTAGGCCAGCTTTGCGAAGAAAGGCCTCCCCAATAAGGATAGCGTATTGGTATTTGTTCGAACGCATTTCCTTTATTTTATTCAGCAAAATAGGGTCATCGGGAATCAGTTGGCCATCAAAGGAGCGACCACCAAAAGTCCATTTGGAATCGTGGTCCCAAGTGAAAGGTTCTCTAGACCCATCAGCTAAAGTCCTATAAGTCGGAGGACGAACGAAGAAAAAGTGGAATTTCCAGTCGAAATTGCTGGAAACATGTAAGTCGAAAATAGAAAGACCAGATCTTTGGCTTGTAAAAAAGTAGCCATGGTTCGAAGAGCTGGAAATATTAAAACTAAATAATTGATAAATATTGCGAAAAGAAGGCTGGAGACCTTTGGCAATCATTAAAATTGAGAAAGAAACAACGAAGGCACGAAGTTAGGGACCACTTGGGTTAAAGAAACACTGAAGATTTTTAATATCTCCACGAACAAAGGAGACAATGGAAGTCTGAGGCAGTGATTGAAATGAGCAGTATAAAAGGCACGACAGCCTTCCGAGGGTGAAGTAATCCTGTCAGTAGGGGAGGGAAGAAGAATATCAGAGCCTTATAGAAAATACTTGCTATAGTTATCCAGCACTTTGTGGAAATTATCCTTGTTGTAGGCACAAACAAGATTCTCGGCCGGATCAAAAACTTGAGGGTTGGCACCCTTGCCCTTTTTAGCTTTAGCAGCCACCTCCGCGTCGGAAAGAATACCCACCTTGAACGTATCTTTCTCAGGAATATTTACGTCTGAAGCCCCCGTTTGTTCTGGGGGAGGACTTGGAGAAGCCTCCACATCGATAATAGGATTTATGTCCTCGGTGGAAGATGAGGTAGGATTTCTTAAATTGGAAGACATGATAAGAGATCGTCGGAATTGATTGTCAATATAAATGATATTTAAGAAAATTATCAACTAGAAAATTTACAGCTAAAAGACAGAGGGCGGAAAGTAAAAAGTGAGGGTGAAACCAGAAGAGCATATATATATATGAAGTCGAAATGACGCTTTGGTCCCTTTCTCGACTATGCGTATTCCCGCCATCAAATGAAGAGAACTGGCTCCTCGAATCAAAGTAACAACACGACTCAGAAACGACAAAACGACTATCTATGAAACATTGCACTCTTTTCCTTATTCTGGATTTTTTTCCCATAGGGTTTTTCCAAGTAAGGTTTTTAATGAGTCACAATTCATAGAAACGTCAGTCGAATAAGGTTCAATACTTCTACGAGCTTCTATTACTTCTCCGCTCGAAGAAGTGAGGGAGTACTGATGGGGGCTATTTTATACCCCATATGATACTCGGAACGATCCAATATATTAGATCGGCCCGACCTCACAGTTCTACCCGATCAAAGATGATGCTCCTCAGCGACCAGGTTGTAGTCCGAGCCTGAGAAGGACAAATACCCTGAGTCCTAGTAAGATTATGTTTCCTTGTAAGGTTAGGGATTATCTAGTATAAATATCTTGATCAAATATTGTATTAGGGCATATACAGGAAGAGAGTTTACGCCTACCTATTTGTACAATCTGAGATTATTCTAATACAAGAGATTTTGCTATACTTATTAATCTCTATATCATATTCATTCACTAATCTCGTTACATATCATTCATCCTTGAGATTGATCCATCCGAAATAAAGTAACTAATCCCTATATTCATAACATAATCTAACTCTAAAACAAATATTATTGATTTAATTGAACCACACAAAAAACGATTAAATCAAGGTGCAGCAAAAATAATTTTTAGGATTTAGAGTTAATAATTTTGAACCCGTAAAAGCTGTTTTTTCGAACATGCATGTTTGAATTAGGTATTGCTTTCAAACCTTTGTATTGTAGTATATATAAAAATGATGATTTCGAACCTTTTTTTTTCACCTAATCTTTGTTTCCAGGTGTTGGAGGTACCATGCATATCTAAACTAGGATTATTGTTTCATCAAGATTATTCTATTTGTATGTTTAACTCACAAATTCAAATCTATCTAAAGACGTTAATATTGAATGACTATACATATAACTAATTCAATAATTACATTATAAAAAATCAACCAAAATAGTGTGTCATTTCTTTGTTTCTTACTTACAGTTATTAAGATGTAATATTGTTAATATAATTAATTTATTTTGTTTTCCAAGGGTGATTCGAGTTCAATTAATATCAACAGTGTAGTATATAACCATATAGTTAAAATTGTTGATTTTGGTCAATAATCTATTATAGTATCGATCAAATATCATTAACCTTATTAATATAGTACTATATAACAATATGGTCAATATTGTTCACTTAGATGATTCATCTAAGTATTTTTCTATTTCAATTAACCTCAATAATATAATAGTATGTAATCATATGTTCAACATTGTTGACTTTGGTCAATAATTGAATAAATTATCAATTCAATATCAATTTCAATTAATTAATCTCAATAGTATATATAGTCGTACGTCACTATATAGTCAACGTATCAACATATTGTTTCAATTTCAATTAACCTTAACAATGAAGTATTAAATCCAATTACATATAAATTTTTGTTATTTAGTTAAATAACCTAGACCACGTTAAGTTGAGATTCATGTATTGTCACAAATATTGAATAAATTGTTACAAGTATTTTTTAATTTTTAATTCTTATAAAGTAGGATAAATTAATAATTAATGAAATATAGTTCGATAAAGATATGATATTGCACCTGATTTTTTCTTTTTGCATAGATTAAGTTGTTTTATAGAATATTTTAATTTTAGCAAATTCAAAACACTCTGTTGTTAAATAATAATTAAAATTATTTATTTTATTGTTTAAATTATTTAGCTAATAATTATTCATAATAATTTGGGAACGATAATATTAAAATCCAAAAAAAATTCTTTTAAGTAATACCAATAAAGTATTAAAATATAAGCATAAATATTACAAACACCATTTTAAAACTTCATCTATCAAAATATAGTACAAAAATCATATTTATGAAGCTTTTTTATAGTAATTAGGTCAAATAATATGTTTTGTTATAATTATAAAAAGATTTTGGATAAATACAAACCCATTTAATTATCTTCATTTAAAAGATATGACCCATATAAACTACCTGAGGGGATATAGTTCCAATTTATATTATAAACTTAAAGTTTTATCAAAAGTTATGCATTCACATATATATATATATATATATATATATATATATATATATATATATATATATATATATATATATATATATATATATATATATATATATATATATATATGTAATTTGATTGAAATTCATAATCATTTAAAAGTATTTGAGTCTTATCCAAATATGTGTATTTGCTATAGAATAATATTCACTATACTTGTAACAATGACTTCTGCTTAAAAAAAATGTTTTTCAAAATTAAAATTGATAAAATCTATTTACGATCAACTATATCACATGAATAATTAAGTGAATTAATTATTTTATCCATAAACAGTATATGTTAAAAAAACTAGAATATAACGAATGAATCAATAATTTGCAACTACTAAACTAAAAAAATTAATTTGCTTGAAATAATTGTTTTTTAATGATATAAGGCCTTGAAATATCAATATATATAGGACATCGTTTCTAGATCTCGCCTGGACCCTAAAAATTCTAGAGTCGACTCTAATGGGAGTGCTATAAAGATAATCATGAGATATATCAAGCACAAACAAAAAGAACACAGTCGGGTTGGAACAAACATGCTTCGAACTTCAAAAATATAAAATAAGATCAGGAGAAGAGATAAATTATATCAGCTTATGAATGCCGCAATATAAAGTGTCGTAAAATTGCTACCCGGGTGGCGTCGTGGATTTATTGTGATCGTCTCTTGGGTATAAAGCTAAAACAAAGAATATATTCCTGCTCGTTTCGTCTTGCAGATCATGTTCGGTCCATGTGGGTCATCTCTACTACTACATACGAAATTTTTATGCTCTACAAAATTACTACTGTGTACGAATTTTTTATGCATAGCTTGGAAGATTTTTTAGTTTAATCCCTTGAATTTTTAATAATTATAATGATGAATTGATGATATGTTTTATGTAACAACGAGTAAAAAGTGATGTTGTTTAATTAAAGAAAAGAGACGAAATATGATTACATAATATTGTTATTTACTTTTCTAAGGTGCAGCAATAAATGCCCGTTTAGAAAAAAATATGGGATCTGTAATCCAGTTCCGCAATAATTTGAATATCCGAAAACGGGTATCTGAATTATTACGAGATGGATTTGGGATTAAAAATGTCAATCTTGAAATTTACTGTACTCATAGCTTTAGCCTCGAACAGGTCCCGTACTCACCCGTAATTCATAATAGTGTAATGAACTTAAACTAGTTGGACTCAACCCCCCCCCCCCCCCAATTACTTCAAGAATGTATGCAACCGGTGTTACGTCAGAGTGCGGACAAATTTGTAATCTATGAATAACATATTCGATGTATATCAAAAATATATATATAACATATTTGATGGAATCTCAATGCAATTGACTTCAAATGTTGAATCTTATTTGGCCATAAGTGGCAACATAAAAACATAAACAAATTTCTAGGTGCAAGTACAGAGTTTCTCGGATCTTGCTAAATGGACATTTGGATACAAACGAAACGGTTTATTATTTTGCTAACTGAAAATGCCACGGCCATAGGTCGAACAAATCAGATCCACAAGAAGAGGGAATTGCAAAAGCACAAATGAAGTCATAGGTAACAATGCAAATGCAGGAATTGCTACAAGACACACTAACCTCATTTCGCCAAACAACAAATATAGTGCTGCACAAAATGCTGCAATCAAAAATAGTATGGAGAAGAAAAGAGAAATAAGACCAAGAATTAGTCTCTTAGGCAATCCACGCAGAAAATCTTCTTCTGCATAGCGCGAAGTCATGATCGATAAGAACATTATTATAGAAGTAACTGATGTGCCGAGAGAGGCAGAATCTAAAAAAGCAAATATCTTGAAGGCAATATGATCATTTAAGAGAGGTAAACCATTATTGATTTTTGTCCCACCGGGTACCGTAATGACAGAGGCAAATGCTACAGTAGCGATCAATGTTGCAGTAATAATACATGAGGTAGCGGCATCTTTCATCCACTTTTCTCCTTCGGCTTTTAATTGTGTGTGCTCCTCTATAAACACCATCTTAGGAGTTTTACCAGCATTATTTTCTCGCTCTCTAGCATACGAGGGAACAACTTTTTCCACCTCCTGCAGGAAAACAACAACCATTTCAATTGAATAAGAAAATAGAAGGCCGGTTTGACATTTAAGTCACTAAGTGATCAGTATAAATTTGTCATTCATTGCAGCACATTACATACAAGGGTTTTTTTGTTGCATTTCATTTGCTATATATATATATGGAGATACCAACAACATTTTCAAAATTACACTTAGAACATTATCACAACTCGACAGTACGTACTCAAATATTTGAAGTAAAAACCACTCTACAACTATAGTACATGAACCTAACCGATCTAGTACATGTATCAGTATTAAATTGCACACTTCAACTATAACTAAGTATTAAACCAGAAAACAGATACATGCACTTATCTTTATTTTAGCATGAAACATTCTAAAACTTAATTAAGTTAGACATCAAATTCACTACGGGATTATCTAGATGATTGAATCTAGTTTATTACTTCAATATTGCAGTTGATTTTGGTTTTAAAGCAAAAGCATGCAGTGGACATAATTAAAACATAAGTTACCTTATACCATTGTATTTCGCGTTGCATCTGTATAGCTGCACCAGAAACAAGATCTAGTTTATGAGTAGGTGCTAATCTTGCAACAAAATGCAAAATGGTATCTCCAGAAGAATCTGCTAAATCTACAAATACGTGTTTACGGTAGCCTGGCTGATGAATGAGATTAAAAACTTTTTCATTGCGATATTTCACTGCTGTGTGAAACGTGTTTTGTCCATTTGAATCGTACGAGTGAATAGAATCAGGAAATGTCGATACTATCGCCTTTAC
The DNA here is from genome assembly GCA_038501285.1 of Penstemon eatonii. Taxonomy (NCBI): domain Eukaryota; kingdom Viridiplantae; phylum Streptophyta; class Magnoliopsida; order Lamiales; family Plantaginaceae; genus Penstemon; species Penstemon eatonii. Next base: position 48,742,008 of record CM076714.1, read on the forward strand.
AACCTCATGGATCCCTAATTCTGCAGCTAACCACAGCGCACCCCGATAAATTCCTGAAGCTTCCTCCCAACTCAAGCTTTCCAAGTTCTGACACAAGCATTCCACGAGCTCTAGAGCTTGTTTATGGACTACTTTTTTACGATGGATTTCTACAAAACAAGGCACTGAGAGAGTGGGGGAATTAAGTAAGAAAAGAAACATACATACATACACATATATATATATATATATATATATATATATATATATATATATATATATATATATATATATGTCATATTCCAAATTGCATTTCATCAACTTAGAAAAATTTACCTAATTTTTCGAGAACCTTGCAAAGAGAGGCATGCGACTTCAGATATGATTTATGCTTCTGAACCTCTGTACAATAAGCTAGAGTTTTGTAAACATGTATATATACATATGTGTTTTTTTTTTTTTTTTTTTTTGATACAAAAAGTTTGGGTGGAATATTTTAGTTCACACAAAAAATTAGAAAATATTCATGTTTTTGTAGTATAAAATAAAAAATAAAAAATAAAAAGATAGTGATGAGATAGAGATAGGTAATTTTCTTTCTCTAATTGATCATATTTGAGATAAAGAACAGACACTCACGATAGTCAAGGAAACTTTCCAGAAAGTTGAAGCATCTTCCGCTGTGGAATGCAGTATCCTTAAAGGCAATACGGTACAAAGCAGATCTTCCATCTGAAAGTCTTAATCTGGACAAGTCCGGGTACTTTCTGGCCAACATCAATGCCACGTCTGTCTCAAAAGAAACGTATCAACACAAATGAATTGTTATGAAGTCAATGGACCATGTGATACATTATCTTCTTGTGTGTATAAGTTATCAGGTTTGGAAGAATGAAAATACCCTCATCATTTTATGTCAAGCAATTTATCATCTTATCAATGTTGGGAAAAATGCAAAACTGATCCCATAACTTATGATCACTGGAAATTTTGCACCATAACTTTTCAAGCAGGCAATTTTACACCATAACTCTCAAAACTCAAGCAAATTTGGGACATCTTCAGCCCATTTGAGAGAGCGAGTTACACTCTCGGGCTTAGGAATGTGAGATGAGAATTTTGATTGCTATTTTAACAAAAAAAGAAAGTGGATAAAAAATTAATTTGAGCATGTGCCGCACACATAACCCATGCAAAATCTAAATTTTACTTTAAGGTGGGCTCCAGTTACAATTTTGGGACAAATTTTTGTCAAGATTTTGGAATAAATTTAGAAGAATTTTTTGTTTGTCCCATTTCTTTTTTAAATATGGGTAAAAAAAGTCATTTAATATTCAAAAGCCAGAAAGTGTAACTCAATTGGGCCAAAAGTGTGCCAAATTTGCTTGAGTTTGAGACCTATGGGATAAATTTGTCAGCTCAAAAATTTATAGAACAAACTTGTCAAATACCATAAGTTATGGAACTATTTTGCCTTTTTCTCCCTCAATGTTTCAATCTTAGTTCATTATATTTACTATTTCATTGTGTGTGAAAGAATTAACAATATTATTACATATAAAACTGACCATATCAGCTCCAAACCCCCTACCCCTCAGACTTGGATTATCTTTGCCCTAGTGTTATCACTAATTTCAAAAATGATAGGGTCCATTTGTTTGACATTTGAGAGAGTAGTTTGTGAGACTGGTGGGGTTTTGAGGAATAACTTGATTTGTGTAATGTTGTTTGTTTGAATTTTGGGAGAATAATTTGGAAAATAATGTGGATGTAGTTTTTTTTTTCTAAGAGTTTTTCTTATTGGTATAAGATGTGTAGGATATTATGTCAAATCATGTTGTTATGTAAGATAAGTTATGTAAGGCCATCTTCAGTCATTGAGACAACAACAGAAAAGTCTTCCCAAATTTAAAGTCGAATTTACCACCATTATTGTTGCATTCCAGGGACACATTCACGGGTACACTTGGATTTTCGATATTTAATATACCCAACACTAATTTTTAAAGTGTGTGAAGACATGGTAATATTGTGTAATAAAATGGTGAAGGTTAATGACATGAGGTCTATTTATAAGAAAAATAAGCCTCCATCGGTCAGATTTTTCAAAAAATTGTCTTTTTTTCAAATATTATAAATACACCTCCTTACAAATACATTCCTTAAAGGTATATATGTCAGCCAAAAAAAAGTCAACATAAAAAAAAAAAGTTGATTTGAGGGCAATATTGGAAAAAGCATTAAAAAAATTGATGATGTCACTCTATCGTAAAAAAAGGACGTCGTAAGGGGTCTCCTTGTAATACTGTTTTGACAGAGGGTCTTTCTTTGTAATATTTGAAACAAAAAGGCCAGTTCTCGTAATTAGGGTAATAGTCAAGGGGTGTCTATGTAAATCTCCCTTCTTTAAATTGTCGTCTTTATCTAATCTATATCTATATTCTATATATATATACATATATATATATATGTATATATATATATATATATATATATAAAAAAGTACGAGTTGGCCTAAATAAATTTCTTTTTTTTTTGTAAAGACTAATATATCCCTATTTGAATTATATGATATTTAATTTAATGCAAAAAGGTAAAAGAAAAGAATCGTAAAATTATAATTAGACAAGAAGTCTATCCTACATCAACTTTATAAAGTACGAGCTGGCCTAAATAAATGTCTTCCCTTTTTTGTGAAGACTAATATATCCCTATTTAAATTATATTATGATATTTAATTTTATGGAAAAAGGTAAAAGAAAGGAATCGTAAAAGTATAATTTGACAAGAAGTCTATCCTACATCAACTTTATAATTATCTTCTAAATATATATATATATATATATACATATATATATATATATATATACATATATATATATATATATATACATATATATATATATATTATTTATATACATATAAAAGTATGAGTTGGCCTAAAGAAATTTCTTTCCTTTTTTATTTAAATTATATTATGATATGAATTTTATGGAAAAAGGTAAAAGAAAAGAATCGTAAAAGTATAATTAGACAAGAAGTCTATCCTACATCAACTTTATCATTATCTTCTAAATCTATATATACATATATATATATATATATATATATATATATATATATATATTTATATATATATTTATATTTATTATATACATATAAAAGTACGAGTTTGCCTAAAAAAATTTCTTTCCTTTTTTGTGAAGACTAATATTCCCCTATTAAAATTATATTATGATATTTAATTTTATGGATACAAAGTAAAAGAAATGAGTCGTAAAAGTATAATTAGACAAGAAGCCTATCGTACATCGACTTTATAATTATCTTTTAAAGTTATACAAATCATTAAAACATTAATGATAACACAAAAAAAAAAATTGTTGGATGAAGATGAAGGTGAAGGCACTGAAGTAAATTAATTATGGGTGGTTTTGATGATTTCCAAAACCTACAATCAGCTAAGTAATGGAAGCTTAGTTGTAAATCCCTTAGAAGAATTTTGACTAAGTAAGAAGACATATCAGACGAGTCAAAATTCAAGGTCCAGAAGACTCTCGATCAGCTGAAGGAAGTAAATCAGACTGATGAAGATCAGCCGACTCAAATCAGATTTGTTCAAGTTTGGGATCAGCTCCGTTCATCATCAGAAGAGTACTTTCGATCAGTCAAGTGGAAATGATCAAGAAGTCTACCCCAACGGTAATAAATGCCCTGGAAGTAATAAATGCTGAAGTACAAGGTTATTTAAGACAAATGATTGAAGGAAAACCTCGTATCAGCTTGGTGCATTTAATGCTGCCTGCAGAAAGTACTATTGACAGTACGGACAGCTGCAGAAAGAGCCGTTCGCGAAAATTAAGGACCAGTACTCGAGGAATTTGAATTATGTCTCTCTTCAATGGACGTTTTTCAAACCTCAAGTATAAATAGCTGAAAGAGACGAAGAGAAAACAACAACACAATCTCTGAGAAGAAATCCGAAGCAAAATTTCTTAAGTCTCAAGAACAGCTTACTCATCAGCTTAGACATTTGTTGACTGTAAGCAGAGTTGAAGAACAAAGATAAACATATTTTTCTGAGTGAAGACTGTTAGAGTGTTGTGAGAAGTAGATATCCATCTGTGAGTGATATTACTTCGGAGAATAGGAGTTTCTGAGTGATCTTCTATTGCGAACTTGTGGCTGATCATTTGTTGTGAAGCACAAGCAGAGTATACTGTAAACTTTGTGATTATAGTATAACCCAAGATCTGAGTGACTTGGAAGAGTGGACTAAAGGATTTCAATCCATATAACCACTATAAAAATTGCCTGTGTTTTTATTGCATATTTTCAATTGCATAAAAACACATCACTTAACTGTTTGAAAAGATTTTAAAAGAATTTTAAAATTGGGGATAACACTTTCAAACTGATCAGATTACTTGTGAAAAACACTTTAAAAATTCGCTGCAAGTACTCTATGTTTAAATCAGCTATGTCAAAATCAGATTAGTGGTCTATAAAGCTGTTCAAAGATTTGTTCGCGATCAGCAGAATACATTACTGTTCTGTACAGCTTAGTCTGTTTACTGAAAGAAAAAGTTTTAAAGTTTCAAAGGTCTATTCACCCCCCCCCCCCCTCTAGACCTCATCTGACCCATTGGGACCAACAAGTGGTATCAGAGCAGGTGGTTCATAGAATCAGCTGCCTGATCAACGAGCTTGATCCAAGTGTTTTTCAAAGGTTTTACAAACTTTTCAAAAAGAGCATATTTTTGAAAATCTAAAATTTTTGAAAAATGGACTGTATCAGCCATGTACCCCAAATTGCTGGTATGAGTTTTGAGGATTGGAAGATTAGCATGGAAATCTTTTTAGCAGCCTACAATGACAACATGTACACATGTATCATTAAAGGTCCATTTAAATTCACCAAGACTATCAAAGTTGACGATGCTGATATAGTGGTGGAAAAAGATCTGAATGAGATGACAGCTGACGAAATAAAGCTGTTCAACCTGGACAAAGTAGGAAGATTTATAATGACCAAGGCCCTTGACAATGACAGATTTGACAAAGTCAAGTAGTGCAAAACTGCCAAAGAAATGTGGGATAAGGTCAGAGACATGAGCGAAGGAAACGACGCCATCAAAGAGCATCAGCTGAGTGTTGCTCTAGAAAAGCTGGACAACTTCAAGATGAAGTCTGCTGAAACCATTGACCAGATGGATACAAGGTTCACCAGAACATTGAATGAAGTTTTAAAGCTTGGAAAAACCTTCACGGATAAGGAGATAACCGTCAAAGTGTTGAAGGCTCTACCTCCAAAGTTCAACATGAAGGTAACACCATGGAAGAGTCCAGAGATCTAGGAAAGATTTCACTCACCGAGCTGTTCTCAGTGCTAAAGGCGTATGAGTATAAACTGCCTAGAATGGGTGTTGAAGAAACCTCAACGTCAAGTCCCACAGCTACACTTGTTGCTGCTGAAAATCTAAGAAGACCAGCCTACAAAAACAAGGACGTGGACTCATCTGATGAAGCCACATTACTCAACAAAAAGGATATACTGCTAGAGATGTTGCATTGCTAATGAACAACTTCAAAAAGTTCTACAAAAGAAAAATGAAGAACAAATATAACAATGCTTCTACTTCTTACCCTACTTCTTCTTCTCAAGATAAGGATTCATATAAATCCAAAATGAAGTGTTATAATTGCAGGAAACTGGGCCATTTCATTAGAGACTGCCCATATCCTAAAGCTGAGAAGTATACTGAAGAGGAAAAGAGAATCAGAAAAGAAAGAAAGCATCAGAAAGGAAAGTGCTGGTAGCAGAAGCAGAAAAACTAGCTGCTATCTACTCATCGGATTCAGACTCAGATACTTCTGATGAATAGTCTACTGATGGTGAGAGACCTGCTCTTCTCTGCCTGATGGCTAATGAATCTGATGACTCAGAGGATGATGAGGTAACTCCTCTAGATAATGAATTGTTTAATTCATTTGAACAAATGTTGCTCGATAATACTAGTTTTACTGAAGCATACATTAAGCTTAAGGAAGAGACGATCTTGTTAAGAGAGCAGAACAGTTCACTGAAACTTAAAGCTGAAAAGCCAAAAAAAATCAGTTGAATATAAACAGCATGAGCAAGAAAATGAATCTTTGAAAGCAGAATGTGATGTACTTAAAGGAAAGATCATGGAACTTGAAATAAAAATTGAGTCTCATGAAATGTCTACTGTTGCACCAAGTCAAATGTCTAGTAAACAGAAGACACCTTTAGAGCATGATAAGTTAGAACTGAATCATACTGAAAAGTTCATATCAGCTGACAACAGTAAGGTCATCTTGTATGTTCAGATAACTAAACCTGCTTCACCTGAGAAAGAATTAAAGGAGCAAAAGGCTCCTAAGGCTAAAGAGAGCAAAGAGCCTAGTGTAAGTAAACAGACTGGTAAGTCTAAACAGTAGAGTCCTAGGAAGTCTTCTGATAAAGATAAAACCAATCAGACTAGTGTCAAAGCTAAGTCGTCTGTTAATGAGCAAACAAGCAGCAAACCAAAGAAGCATAAAAACAAGAAAAATCAAAATGCTTGGTATGGAAATGAGTCTTATTATGTGCAACCTGCTGCATATCCTCCTATGTATCATGCACCTCAATTTCCAACTTACTATGCACCATATCCTGCTCATCCAATGCATGCATATCCTCCTTATCATGCATCATATTCTGCTTATGAACATTATCCTTATCATGCTGATTATCATCAAAATAGCAAATCTGATAAACATGATGAAGATGTACATGTTCATGCTCCTGCCAAACAACTGAAGCCTAAGAAGCCTAAGACTTCAACATCTTGGGTTGTCAAAGGTGGAACTAATCCTCCAGGACCCTCTCAATAAGGGTACCTAAAACAATCTTTATTTTGTTTTGTAGGTTAGGATTAGGAGTAGGAGTAAAGTAGAGAAAATTTGGTACTTGGACAGTGGTGTTGGGATTCGGTAAGAAAAACAGCCCTAGGCACAGCGGAATATAAAAAAAATTTCTAGGGCCTCTTAAAGAATCTTGCCAGGATATTCTCTAGTTGTATATATATGAATATAAATCAATGACAGTATAAGTTTTCTCGTTTATACCTGTCTCCTTGCAAATCCAAGTTGGCTAGATGAACTCTGAATTCTCTCACAGAAAATCGATCCAAGCTTTTTGTACAGCGCCCCACGTGTTGCGCCTCTACGAGTTGATACACCACAATATCACGAAAATAATATAACCTAATCGACTAGAACATAGGCTATATTAATTCAGGACTTTAAGAACGATTTTGGAACAAAGATCGAACACGAAAAATTCTTCCAAAGTGGAAGCAGGGTTCGGCCGATCCAGGTAGGGAGAGGGAGAGAGATTTTTGCTTTGCTCAATTTTTGCTTAAGGAGTTGTGTGAAAATTAACTAGAAGAAAGCTATTTATAGTTTTCTTTCTATCCTAGTCCTATTAGGACTAGGTCTTCTCTCTCCTACATGGGCCATGGCCCTATTCAATTAGAAGACTAAGTTTTCTAATTAATTCATGGCCCACTTGAATTAATCTTTCAGGGCTTTATTTAATCTCCCAATTAAATAGCCCAATTAATTAAATCATCTCCCAATTAATTAATTAAACTCCAAGTCCAATTAATTAATTATTCCATTAATTAATTAAATCCTAATTAATTAATTTACTCATAAATTAAATTCCAATTTAATTTATAATCTTGATCCAATTCCAATTGGATCCAATTTCGCTCCACATGGGTCGACCCAGTCGACCCACCCATTTAATCGACCCAGTCGATTTTGACCCAGTCGACCCAGTCGACTGGTTCGTTCCTGTTTCCTCGCTTTCGCTACTTGTGTATTGTGTATGCCCCCGTAGGTTCACCACATAATTGGCCGTGGGTTGTAATTAAATATTATTTAATTACTTGAGCAATTAATGCTCTAAATTAATCGAACACTCTGTCGATTAATCATTCCAAAATTAGCACCCCTGCTAATTTGGGAATTCTCCCACACTCCACGGTCGATGTCCAGTCACAAGCCCATGGAGCCCAATCACTGGTGAATTAATTCAGTGAACCTTTTATCATTTACAATTTCCATATACGACACAATCTCTCCATCGATCAATCTCCCAGTCGAGACTTAAGGGTATGGTCTTTCATCGGATTCCCTTATCTTTTGTCTTGACCTTATGTTCTCTGATCTCGAAATAAATTCTTTCTGACTTGTTCTTTATGAGCTACTTACATAAAGTCGTCAGTTACCTTGGCCAAGGATTTCATCAGAATTAATTTCTCACAGAAATCCATAGGAGAATTTCTCGACCTATCAAGTCGAGTCAATGGATCCTTTGTTGATGATATGAATCTGCATACGAGTTCCTCTATACCCAACATGAGTCCACAGAGACTTTCTGGTAATCCCCAGTCAGTCGGAACTCATATCAAAGTATAGACGTTCTCGTACCAGATAAACCCTATCATCTCAAGTAGTTAGGGATCGTTCCTCGTATACTATCGTAAATTGGAATAACTTCAACCCCGATATGCGACTACCGCTTCCATGGTGAGTTATTTCCTAATTGGGGTATTCAGTGCGCTTGCCATCCCAGCAAGCCACCCACTTATGTGTATCGACTATCCCAGTCACGCTCGTGGACCCCAGCGTCCTCCAGTTCATCGGAGTATACACAATAGTGAGAGTCTAACCGAATCCAACGATGTCCTATCTCAATTGGATTCTACGACTCTTGAATATATTCTAGATCACGGCCTTAGAGATCAGTCCACGGGTTGTCCCATAGCCCTGTGATCTAAGGACTTCTATCCTTATGCGTAGACAAATATTACATAAGATAAAGTTGACCATTTAATAAAAGTGCATTTATTAATCTAAATTGAATAGTTCCTCATTAATTACAATTAATGCTAGCCATACAGCTGGCTTGCAGGACACTATTTCTATCAATCTCCCACTTGTCCTAAAGCCAGTCTTTTATGTTCTTGAGTCCCATCTTATGCAGATGTTTCTCAAATGCCTTTTGAGGCAGAGGCTTCGTTAGCGGGTCCGCCGTATTATCTTCCGAGTCGACACGTTCCATCTTAATGTCTCCTCTACCAATGATATCTCTTATCACATGGTATCGTCTCTGTACGTGCTTGGATTTCTGATGAGATCTCGGCTCCTTTGCTTGCGCTATTGCCCCATTATTATCGCAGAAGATAGTAATGGGCTCAGCAATGCTAGGTATCACATCCAGTTCCTGGATGAAGTTTCTCATCCAAACACCTTCCTTTGCTGCGTCACTCGCGGCAATGTATTCTGCTTCAGTGGTTGAATCCGCGGTTGTTTCCTGCTTGGAGCTCTTCCAGCTAACCGCACCACCATTGAGACAGAAAACATATCCTGATGTCGACTTGAAGTCGTCTACATCACATTGGAAGCTTGAGTCTGTATAGCCTTCCAATTTCAATTCTCCTCCACCGTATACCAAGAACAGTTCCTTAGTCCTTCTCAGGTACTTCAGAATTGCCTTTACGGCTATCCAGTGCTGCTCACCTGGATCAGACTGGTAGCGACTTGTAACGCTTAGAGCGTACGCTACGTCTGGTCTCGTACACAGCATACCATACATTATGCTTCCTATCGCGGATGCATACGGTATTCGAGACATATTGCTTCTCTCCTCTGGCGTCTTTGGGGCCATAGACTTGGAGAGTGCAATTCCATGTCTCATTGGAAGCAATCCTCTCTTGGATTCTTCCATACTAAATCTTTTCAAGATTTTGTCTATGTACTGGGATTGGGAGAGGCCCAGCAGTCCTTTTGATCTATCTCGGTAGATCCTTATACCTAGTACAAAGGATGCTTCTCCCATATCCTTCATTGAGAATTGTGTAGACAACCATGCTTCAGTTTCAGACAATGCTTTTACATTGTTTCCAATGAGAAGAATGTCGTCAACGTAAAGCACCAAAAATTCAACTGTACTCCCACTGATCTTCTTGTACACGCAAGGTTCGAACATGTTTTTGATGAATCCAAAAGTTTGGATTGTCTCATCAAAACGAATGTTCCAACTTCGGGAAGCTTGCTTCAGTCCATAAATGGACCTCTGGAGTTTGCACACCTTGTGTTCATCTCCTTTGGATGCATATCCTTTTGGTTGCTCCATGTAGATCTCCTTATCAATGTCTCCATTGAGAAAGGCAGTCTTTACATCCATCTGCCATATCTCGTAGTTATACCACGCAGCTATGGCCAGCAAGATCCGAATGGATTTGGGCATTGCGACGGGCGAGAAGGTCTCCTCAAAGTCGATACCTGGTCTTTGAGTGTATCCTTTTGCCACTAGTCGCGCCTTGTAGGTAATCACCTCTCCGTTCACTCCAAGCTTTCGCTTATAGATCCACTTGCAACCCACGGGAGCCACTCCCACTGGTGGATCTACCAAGGCCCAGACCTTGTTTGAGTGCATGGAGTCCAGTTCGGATTCCATGGCTTCGCGCCACTTTCCCGAGTCTATGTCTAGCATAGCCTCTTCGTAAGTCCTTGGGTCGGTTAGAGACTGTCCAGTCTCATGCAGCAGACCGTAGTACCTCTCGGGTTCTCTACGTTGTCTTTCTGACCTACGAAGTATCGGTGTACTTTCTGGTGCACTTTCATGCTCTTGTTCTCCCACTGCCTGTGGTGACGGGTCAGCTTGATCGACCTCCAAGGTCTTTTCAGCTTCAGTGACCTCATCTAGTTCTACGTTATTTTCTTTCTTGTCCACCAAGAAATCCTTCTCCAAGAAGTGAGCGTTCCTCGAGACAAACGTTGTTTGTCTTGTAGGATCGTAGAACTCGTATCCTATTGAGTTTTCTGGATACCCCACGAATTTGCACAAAGTGGATTTCGTCTCCAATTTATCTCCCACTAGCTTTTTAACGTAAGCGGGAGATCCCCATATGCGCATGAATGCGTATGAAGGTGCCTTGCCAAACCATAGTTCGTATGGTGTCTTTTCTACGGATTTCGAAGGTACCATATTCAGTGTCTTCGTTGCCGTGAGGAGGGCATGTCCCCAAAATGAAAGAGGTAAGTCAGTGGCACTCATCATGGATCGAACCATGTCCATCAATGTTCGATTCCTTCTCTCTGCTACTCCATTTAACTGCGGTGTTGCAGGAGGAGTCCACTGCGATAATATTCCATGCTCTACAAGATAATTCAGAAATTCGTTACTAAGAAATTCTCCACCTCGGTCAGAACGAAGAGCCTTTATCGTATGACCAAGTTGATTCTCTACTTCCATCTTGAATTCTTTGAATCGCTCAAAGGCTTCAGACTTGTGTTTCAACAAGAACACATATCCATAACGACTAAAGTCGTCAGTGAAAGTGATGAAGTAGTCATAGCCACCTCGGGCGCTTTTTCTTAGTGGTCCACATACGTCAGTATGTATTAAGTCCAATGTTTGCTTGGCTCGCTCAGGGTTTCCTTTAAACGGCAACTTAGCCATTTTACCCTTTAAACATGGTTCACATGTTGGCATTTCATCAATGCGATTGATTTCAATCGCGCCAGAAGATGCTAACTTTTGAATCCTTGACTTAGATATATGTCCAAGTCGAGCGTGCCACAATTGGGCAGATATTTCATTATCTTGTTTCCTTTTGTTTTGTTGTACATGCATCACTAACTTAGGTGGTTCAATGGTATATAGTCCATCTTTTAATGTACCAGTGAAAAACATATTATCATTCATGAATAACGAAAAGGAACCTTTATTAATAGTAAAATTAAAACCTTCATTATCCAAAACAGGAATTGAAATAATATTTTTCACCAAACCAGGTACATAAAGAACGTTCCTAAGGACTAATTTATTACCACCTAAATCTAACTCCACTTCGCCTATGGCCTCGGCAGCAGCTCTAGCTCCATTGCCAAATCTCAGGATCCAATCCCCTGGCCTAAGTGGCCTTGTTGCTCCCATCACCTGTAAATCATTACAAAGATGAGAACCACAAGCAGTGTCTAGCACCCATGATGCACAGTTAATTGATAAATTAACTTCAACAAGGAATATACCTTTCGAGCTCTCCAAGAACTCTTTGCAGTTCCTCTTCCAGTGTCCAGGTTTCTTGCAGTAGAAACATTTCTGTTCACCAGACGAAGCTTTACGCTTCTTTCCCTTCCCTACGGGCCCAGATGGTGCTTTGCCTTTGCTTGAAGAAGCATTTCCTTTCCCCTTCCCTTTCTTTGTCCTTTTGGACTTGGATTGGGTTGAGGTAGCAACCATCACTGGCTTCTCTCTTTTCATGGAAGCCTCGGCAGTGGCGAGCATATTAGCCAACTCGTGAAGTTCAACATTCATCTTGTGCATGTTGTAGTTCACTACGAATTGCTCGAATGATCTAGGCAATGACTGGAGGATTATATCCTGGCAGTAGGTCTTGTCCATCTTTACGTCAAGATGACTAAGCTTTTCAATGAGCCCAATCATTTTGATGCAGTGAGATCGAACATCAGCACCTTCAGCCATCCTCGTTTGTTGCAAAGCCTTAGCAGTTTCATACCGCTCATATCTACTTTGCACCCCAAATAGACCATTCAGGTGCGTGTAGATTTCAAAAGAAGACTTCATATGCTCGTGCTGCTTTTGAAGCTCATTCGACATGGATGCCAACATGAGACAACGTGACTGCAAGTCATCGTCAAGCCATAAATCAACGGCTTCTTTCTCAGTGTCGTCGGCATCCTTAGCAAGTTCGGGAGGGGGCCCATCAAGGACAAAACCTCGCTTTTCAGAAGCGAGAATGATCTTAAGGTTCCTGACCCAGTCATGGAAGTTTGGTCCAGTCAATTTGTTATGTTCAAGTATGATGGAAATCGGATTCTTAGACATTATATCTACAAAACGACGATAGAAGAAATAAATACGCGAAAGATTAATTTAAAAATGCACAATTCACAAACATGGATTTCATTTGCAAATTACTCCCACTATTTTAATCAAAATCTTATGCCCCCACATAAGTTTCGGGAATTTAAAATATCCTAGTGGGCTTAAGGCCCAAATGCAATCTCCTAGTACCCACGACTCGTTGGCCATACTATTTGATCCACTTGGTGGTCGACTATGTCAACGGTTAACCATCGCAGCTAACCCTTAAGTTCATTTAGCCTCGTTTTTCGATATGGACCCACGACTCGTGAGACATCCATATTTACTAGCGTTAAATCATGTCCAATACTCGTGAAGAGAAATAGTTCAATCCTAGACGCCCCACGACTCGTGAGACAGCGCCTAAAACCTCGCTATCCCCTTCCTTGGCACTTAACTCGTGCATCGAGGCAATAGACATATTATCTTCCTATAGCTCGACCCACGACTCGTGAGACATCGAGATATATTCGTACAACATGCCTAAGACCTAGTAATTGGATAGGCTCGGACCATAGACACTATTCATATGCGCCCGTTATTCGATTTAATATTCTAATTGAATTTTAAGTTCAATTGGAGGTTTCTAAGTGTGCGAGGTCTCATCAGATTATTCTTATCTTGTTTACGTTTTCTATCCTAAGCATGCATCTCATACATCAAAGAATAATGTGCGAAAAAGTAAACATTCATCACCTAGCAAGATATGATTGGTCGATTGCCCATCCTATGCGATCCATCACGAGCCACGTGATGAATCAATTGGTCAGTCTAGGGTGAAAATTAAATGTCCTAACTATTACAATTTTTAAACCCATACATCATGGGCCTTCTTGTAATATCCAGCTCGATTGGGCCTCCATGTAATGAATTGGGCCTCCATGTCCTCCAAGGTAAATGGGCCTCCATGTGGATCTCCAAGTCTTCATGAGGTCTTCTCGGCTCCAAGCCTAATCTAAGCCTAGCTTACATAATTTAAATGGTCCTATTCTATTACATTTGTTTGGGCAAGCAAGGGCACCAATCAGGCCCATTTAATTACAACCCATAAAATAAATAAACCAAAACTACACAGGGCTTAAGGGCAAAATCGACCAATCCACATATTCACTCAAGAACATGCATAAATTCACATAAGGGCAAAAATGTAAATTTACCGGCTTCTTTAATTTTAATTCATAAAAATTATCCAAGTTAATTAATTTTTGAATTAATAATTAACCTCTAAGATTAATTAGCTCTTACTTGAGCTTCAAGTAATCTACAAATTCTATCTTGATTAAGATTGGTTAATTAAGGTAATCTAAATCTCTAAGATTCTTACCTTATCCAAAACTCTAAGTTTCCCAATATTCCTAAATCTCCAAGATTCTCAAGATAATCCTATTTTGATTAGATTAGTTTAATTAAGGTAGTGATTAATTCTAACAGAATAACTACCTTATCCAAAAACTCCAAGTTTCCTAATCTTCTAAAATTCTCCAAGATTTTCAGGACATCCAAAATAGGCAGAAATTGAATCCAACCAAAATTCAGCCACGGAGTGACGAACAGGGTGCCGCCACGTGGCAGCACACACGCGGCCACGGAGGCCGCGCGTGAGCCGCACGCAGCGACTGCTGCTGCGCGTGACAGCACGCAGCAGCGTGCTGCTGCGCGTAGCCAACGCGCGGCAGACTGCCCGTAGGCAGCTGCCGTGCGCGGCACGCGCAGCCAGCGCGCTGTGTGCGTGCTGCCGCGTGCGGCAGCGTGCGGTGGCCGCCCAGCCGCGGTGCGCTGCTGCGCACCGCCGCGTGCCACCGCGGTCGAACACAATTTCAAAAAAAATTTTTTTTGTTTTGATTACTTTTGATTTAATTTAAAAACAGTCCCAATTAAATCATAATCCAAAATTAAAATAACATGATAAAATTACGAATCTAAAATTACCCATTAACTCTAAGTTAACAATAAAGTCCTAAAACATGCAAAGTTATAGAACTAGCCACATAAATCAAACATATGATTTAATAAACACAGAATTCGCAAATTCATATATATACAAAGCCTAGAGTTGGCTCTGATACCACTGTTGGGATTCGGTAAGAAAAACAGCCCTAGGCACAGCGGAATATAAAAAAAAATTTCTAGGGCCTCTTAAAGAATCTTGCCAGGATATTCTCTAGTTGTATATATATGAATATAAATCAATGACAGTATAAGTTTTCTCGTTTATACCTGTCTCCTTGCAAATCCAAGTTGGCTAGATGAACTCTGAATTCTCTCACAGAAAATCGATCCAAGCTTTTTGTACAGCGCCCCACGTGTTGCGCCTCTACGAGTTGATACACCACAATATCACGAAAATAATATAACCTAATCGACTAGAACATAGGCTATATTAATTCAGGACTTTAAGAACGATTTTGGAACAAAGATCGAACACGAAAAATTCTTCCAAAGTGGAAGCAGGGTTCGGCCGATCCAGGTAGGGAGAGGGAGAGAGATTTTTGCTTTGCTCAATTTTTGCTTAAGGAGTTGTGTGAAAATTAACTAGAAGAAAGCTATTTATAGTTTTCTTTCTATCCTAGTCCTATTAGGACTAGGTCTTCTCTCTCCTACATGGGCCATGGCCCTATTCAATTAGAAGACTAAGTTTTCTAATTAATTCATGGCCCACTTGAATTAATCTTTCAGGGCTTTATTTAATCTCCCAATTAAATAGCCCAATTAATTAAATCATCTCCCAATTAATTAATTAAACTCCAAGTCCAATTAATTAATTATTCCATTAATTAATTAAATCCTAATTAATTAATTTACTCATAAATTAAATTCCAATTTAATTTATAATCTTGATCCAATTCCAATTGGATCCAATTTCGCTCCACATGGGTCGACCCAGTCGACCCACCCATTTAATCGACCCAGTCGATTTTGACCCAGTCGACCCAGTCGACTGGTTCGTTCCTGTTTCCTCGCTTTCGCTACTTGTGTATTGTGTATGCCCCCGTAGGTTCACCACATAATTGGCCGTGGGTTGTAATTAAATATTATTTAATTACTTGAGCAATTAATGCTCTAAATTAATCGAACACTCTGTCGATTAATCATTCCAAAATTAGCACCCCTGCTAATTTGGGAATTCTCCCACACTCCACGGTCGATGTCCAGTCACAAGCCCATGGAGCCCAATCACTGGTGAATTAATTCAGTGAACCTTTTATCATTTACAATTTCCATATACGACACAATCTCTCCATCGATCAATCTCCCAGTCGAGACTTAAGGGTATGGTCTTTCATCGGATTCCCTTATCTTTTGTCTTGACCTTATGTTCTCTGATCTCGAAATAAATTCTTTCTGACTTGTTCTTTATGAGCTACTTACATAAAGTCGTCAGTTACCTTGGCCAAGGATTTCATCAGAATTAATTTCTCACAGAAATCCATAGGAGAATTTCTCGACCTATCAAGTCGAGTCAATGGATCCTTTGTTGATGATATGAATCTGCATACGAGTTCCTCTATACCCAACATGAGTCCACAGAGACTTTCTGGTAATCCCCAGTCAGTCGGAACTCATATCAAAGTATAGACGTTCTCGTACCAGATAAACCCTATCATCTCAAGTAGTTAGGGATCGTTCCTCGTATACTATCGTAAATTGGAATAACTTCAACCCCGATATGCGACTACCGCTTCCATGGTGAGTTATTTCCTAATTGGGGTATTCAGTGCGCTTGCCATCCCAGCAAGCCACCCACTTATGTGTATCGACTATCCCAGTCACGCTCGTGGACCCCAGCGTCCTCCAGTTCATCGGAGTATACACAATAGTGAGAGTCTAACCGAATCCAACGATGTCCTATCTCAATTGGATTCTACGACTCTTGAATATATTCTAGATCACGGCCTTAGAGATCAGTCCACGGGTTGTCCCATAGCCCTGTGATCTAAGGACTTCTATCCTTATGCGTAGACAAATATTACATAAGATAAAGTTGACCATTTAATAAAAGTGCATTTATTAATCTAAATTGAATAGTTCCTCATTAATTACAATTAATGCTAGCCATACAGCTGGCTTGCAGGACACTATTTCTATCAAGTGGATGTTCAAGACACATGTGTGGCAACATACATGAGCTGACGGATGTTGTTGCTGTGGATGATCCAAAAGTGACATTTGGAGACAGCAAGGAAGGCAAGATTGTAGCAAATGGAAGTTTAATCAAAGGCAACATTGAGATTTCTGACGTCTCATATGTTAAAGGCCTCAAATACAACCTGCTGAGCATAAGTCAATTTTGTGACAAAGGATATTCAGTCATCTTTTCAACAGATAAGTGCTACGTTGAACAGGTTGGAACAAAGAAGGTTATTTTATCTGGAAGACGACAAGGGAATGTCTACACAGTGTACTGGAATTCTGTTGACAAGAATTCAAGCATTTGTTTGGTGGCATCAACACCAAGTGAAGTCAGTTGGCTGTGGCACAAAAGAATGAATCATGTGAATTTCAAGACCATCAACAGACTTATCAAGAATGATCTAGTAGAAGGAATTCCAAAAACAGTCATGAGCAAAGACAAGCTTTGTGACGCATGTCAGAAGGGTAAGCAAATGAAGTCATCATTCAAGAGCAAGAAGCATCAATCTTCTGGAAGAATATTGGAGCAGTTGCATATGGACTTATTTGGACCCATTGATCCAATCAGCAATGGTGGAAAGAAATACTGCCTAGCTGTTGTGGATGACTATTCAAGATATACTTGGGTGATTTTCATGAAAAAGAAAAGTGAAACCAAGGAACATCTTACTAATCTGATGGAACTGATCCAGAACAAGAAAAGCATGAAGATAATGAAGATCAGATCAGATAGAGGGACTGAGTTTACAAACTCTACTGTTGAAGAGTATTGTAACGCCAGAGGAATCAGCCATGAGTATTCTGCTGCCAGAACCCCTCAACAAAATGGAGTTGCTGAAAGGAGAAACAGAACTCTAAAAGAAGCTACCAGAACAATGATAGCTGAAGCTAAACTACCTCAAAGATTTTGAGCAGAAGCAACAAATACAGCCTGCTTTACCCAAAACAGATGCATGATCAACAAGCACCAAAACAAGACTCCTTATAAAGTTTGGAACAATAGGAAACCAAACATTCATTATTTTAGGATTTTTGGTTGTAAATGCTTTGTATTAAATAATGGGAAAAATCACCTTACTGCATTTGCAGAAAAGGCTGATGAAGCTGTTTTTGTAGGATACTCATCTGTTCTTATAGAGTCTTCAACAAAAGAACTTTACTGATAGAGGAATCCATTCATGTAGTATTTGATTAACCAAACCAATCTTTGTTGGGATTCGGTAAGAAAAACAGCCCTAGGCACAGCGGAATATAAAAATTTCTAGGGCCTCTTAAAGAATCTTGCCAGGATATTCTCTAGTTGTATATATATGAATATAAATCAATGACAGTATAAGTTTTCTCGTTTATACCTGTCTCCTTGCAAATCCAAGTTGGCTAGATGAACTCTGAATTCTCTCACAGAAAATCGATCCAAGTTTTTGTACAGCGCCCCACGTGTTGCGCCTCTACGAGTTGATACACCACAATATCACGAAAATAATATAACCTAATCGACTAGAACATAGGCTATATTAATTCAGGACTTTAAGAACGATTTTGGAACAAAGATCGAACACGAAAAATTCTTCCAAAGTGGAAGCAGGGTTCGGCCGATCCAGGTAGGGAGAGGGAGAGAGTTTTTTTTGCTTTGCTCAATTTTTGCTTAAGGAGTTGTGTGAAAAATAACTAGAAGAAAGCTATTTATAGTTTTCTTTCTATCCTAGTCCTATTAGGACTAGGTCTTCTCTCTCCTACATGGGCCATGGCCCTATTTAATTAGAAGACCTAGTCTCCTAATTAATTCATGGCCCATATTAATTAATCTTTCAGGGCTTTATTTAATTTCCCAATTAAATAGCCCAATTAATTAAATCATCTCCCAATTAATTAATTAAACTCCAAGTCTAATTAAATTAATTATTCCATTAATTAATTAAATCCTAATTAATTAATTTACTCATAAATTAAATTCCAATTTAATTTATAATCTTGATCCAATTCCAATTGGATCCATTTTTGTTCCATATGGGTCGACCCAGTCGACCCACCCATTTAATCGACCCAGTCGATTTTGACCCAGTCGACCCAGTCGACTGGTTCGTTCCTGTTTCCTCGCTTTCGCTACTTGTGTATTGTGTATGCCCCCGTAGGTTCACCACATAATTGGCCGTGGGTTGTAATTAAATATTATTTAATTACTTGAGCAATTAATGCTCTAAATTAATCGAACACTCTGTCGATTAATCATTCCAAAATTAGCACCCCTGCTAATTTGGGAATTCTCCCACACTCCACGGTCGATGTCCAGTCACAAGCCCATGGAGCCCAATCACTGGTGAATTAATTCAGTGAACCTTTTATCATTTACAATTTCCATATACGACACAATCTCTCCATCGATCAATCTCCCAGTCGAGACTTAAGGGTATGGTCTTTCATCGGATTCCCTTATCTTTTGTCTTGACCTTATGTTCTCTGATCTCGAAATAAATTCTTTCTGACTTGTTCTTTATGAGCTACTTACATAAAGTCGTCAGTTACCTTGGCCAAGGATTTCATCAGAATTAATTTCTCACAGAAATCCATAGGAGAATTTCTCGACCTATCAAGTCGAGTCAACGGATCCTTTGTTGATGATATGAATCTGCATACGAGTTCCTCTATACCCAACATGAGTCCACAGAGACTTTCTGGTGATCCCCAGTCAGTCGGAACTCATATCAAAGTATAGACGTTCTCGTACCAGATAAACCCTATCATCTCAAGTTGTTAGGGATCGTTCCTCGTATACTATTGTAAATTGGAATAACTTCAACCCCGATATGCGACTACCGCTTCCATGGTGAGTTATTTCCTAATTGGGGTATTCAGTGCGCTTGCCATCCCAGCAAGCCACCCACTTATGTGTATCGACTATCCCAGTCACGCTCGTGGACCCCAGCGTCCTCCAGTTCATCGGAGTATACACAATAGTGAGAGTCTAACCGAATCCAACGATGTCCTATCTCGATTGGATTCTACGACTCTTGAATATATTCTAGATCACGGCCTTAGAGATCAGTCCACGGGTTGTCCCATAGCCCTGTGATCTAAGGACTTCTATCCTTATACGTAGACAAATATTACATAAGATAAAGTTGACCATTTAATAAAAGTGCATTTATTAATCTAAATTGAATAGTTCCTCATTAATTACAATTAATGCTAGCCATACAGCTGGCTTGCAGGACACTATTTCTATCAATCTCCCACTTGTCCTAAAGCCAGTCTTTTATGTTCTTGAGTCCCATCTTATGCAGATGTTTCTCAAATGCCTTTTGAGGCAGAGGCTTCGTTAGCGGGTCCGCCGTATTATCTTCTGAGTCGACACGTTCCATCTTAATGTCTCCTCTACCAATGATATCTCTTATCACATGGTATCGTCTCTGTACGTGCTTGGATTTCTGATGAGATCTCGGCTCCTTTGCTTGCGCTATTGCCCCATTATTATCGCAGAAGATAGTAATGGGCTCAGCAATGCTAGGTATCACATCCAGTTCCTGGATGAAGTTTCTCATCCAAACACCTTCCTTTGCTGCGTCACTCGCGGCAATGTATTCTGCTTCAGTGGTTGAATCCGCGGTTGTTTCCTGCTTGGAGCTCTTCCAGCTAACCGCACCACCATTGAGACAGAAAACATATCCTGATGTCGACTTGAAGTCGTCTACATCACATTGGAAGCTTGAGTCTGTATAGCCTTCCAATTTCAATTCTCCTCCACCGTATACCAAGAACAGTTCCTTAGTCCTTCTCAGGTACTTCAGAATTGCCTTTACGGCTATCCAGTGCTGCTCACCTGGATCAGACTGGTAGCGACTTGTAACGCTTAGAGCGTACGCTACGTCTGGTCTCGTACACAGCATACCATACATTATGCTTCCTATCGCGGATGCATACGGTATTCGAGACATATTGCTTCTCTCCTCTGGCGTCCTTGGGGCCATAGACTTGGAGAGTGCAATTCCATGTCTCATTGGAAGCAATCCTCTCTTGGATTCTTCCATACTAAATCTTTTCAAGATTTTGTCTATGTACTGGGATTGGGAGAGGCCCAGCAGTCCTTTTGATCTATCTCGGTAGATCCTTATACCTAGTACAAAGGATGCTTCTCCCATATCCTTCATTGAGAATTGTGTAGACAACCATGCTTTAGTTTCAGACAATGCTTTTACATTGTTTCCAATGAGAAGAATGTCGTCAACGTAAAGCACCAAAAATTCAACTGTACTCCCACTGATCTTCTTGTACACGCAAGGTTCGAACATGTTCTTGATGAATCCAAAAGTTTGGATTGTCTCATCAAAACGAATGTTCCAACTTCGGGAAGCTTGCTTTAGTCCATAAATGGACCTCTGGAGTTTGCACACCTTGTGTTCATCTCCTTTGGATGCATATCCTTTTGGTTGCTCCATGTAGATCTCCTTATCAATGTCTCCATTGAGAAAGGCAGTCTTTACATCCATCTGCCATATCTCGTAGTTATACCACGCAGCTATGGCCAGCAAGATCCGAATGGATTTGGGCATTGCGACGGGCGAGAAGGTCTCCTCAAAGTCGATACCTGGTCTTTGAGTGTATCCTTTTGCCACTAGTCGCGCCTTGTAGGTAATCACCTCTCCGTTCACTCCAAGCTTTCGCTTATAGATCCACTTGCAACCCACGGGAGCCACTCCCACTGGTGGATCTACCAAGGCCCAGACCTTGTTTGAGTGCATGGAGTCCAGTTCGGATTCCATGGCTTCGCGCCACTTTCCCGAGTCTATGTCTAGCATAGCCTCTTCGTAAGTCCTTGGGTCGGTTAGAGACTGTCCAGTCTCATGCAGCAGACCGTAGTACCTCTCGGGTTCTCTACGTTGTCTTTCTGACCTACGAAGTATCGGTGTACTTTCTGGTGCACTTTCATGCTCTTGTTCTCCCACTGCCTGTGGTGACGGGTCAGCTTGATCGACCTCCAAGGTCTTTTCAGCTTCAGTGACCTCATCTAGTTCTACGTTATTTTCTTTCTTGTCCACCAAGAAATCCTTCTCCAAGAAGTGAGCGTTCCTCGAGACAAACGTTGTTTGTCTTGTAGGATCGTAGAACTCGTATCCTATTGAGTTTTCTGGATACCCCACGAATTTGCACAAAGTGGATTTCGTCTCCAATTTATCTCCCACTAGCTTTTTAACGTAAGCGGGAGATCCCCATATGCGCATGAATGCGTATGAAGGTGCCTTGCCAAACCATAGTTCGTATGGTGTCTTTTCTACGGATTTCGAAGGTACCATATTCAGTGTCTTCGTTGCCGTGAGGAGGGCATGTCCCCAAAATGAAAGAGGTAAGTCAGTGGCACTCATCATGGATCGAACCATGTCCATCAATGTTCGATTCCTTCTCTCTGCTACTCCATTTAACTGCGGTGTTGCAGGAGGAGTCCACTGCGATAATATTCCATGCTCTACAAGATAATTCAGAAATTCGTTACTAAGAAATTCTCCACCTCGGTCAGAACGAAGAGCCTTTATCGTATGACCAAGTTGATTCTCTACTTCCATTTTGAATTCTTTGAATCGCTCAAAGGCTTCAGACTTGTGTTTCAACAAGAACACATATCCATAACGACTAAAGTCGTCAGTGAAAGTGATGAAGTAGTCATAGCCACCTCGGGCGCTTTTTCTTAGTGGTCCACATACGTCAGTATGTATTAAGTCCAATGTTTGCTTGGCTCGCTCAGGGTTTCCTTTAAACGGCAACTTAGCCATTTTACCCTTTAAACATGGTTCACATGTTGGCATTTCATCAATGCGATTGATTTCAATCGCGCCAGAAGATGCTAACTTTTGAATCCTTGACTTAGATATATGTCCAAGTCGAGCGTGCCACAATTGGGCAGATATTTCATTATCTTGTTTCCTTTTGTTTTGTTGTACATGCATCACTAACTTAGGTGGTTCAATGGTATATAGTCCATCTTTTAATGTACCAGTGAAAAACATATTATCATTCATGAATAACGAAAAGGAACCTTTATTAATAGTAAAATTAAAACCTTCATTATCCAAAACAGGAATTGAAATAATATTTTTCACCAAACCAGGTACATAAAGAACGTTCCTAAGGACTAATTTATTACCACCTAAATCTAACTCCACTTCGCCTATGGCCTCGGCAGCAGCTCTAGCTCCATTGCCAAATCTCAGGATCCAATCCCCTGGCCTAAGTGGCCTTGTTGCTCCCATCACCTGTAAATCATTACAAAGATGAGAACCACAAGCAGTGTCTAGCACCCATGATGCACAGTTAATTGATAAATTAACTTCAACAAGGAATATACCTTTCGAGCTCTCCAAGAACTCTTTGCAGTTCCTCTTCCAGTGTCCAGGTTTCTTGCAGTAGAAACATTTCTGTTCACCAGACGAAGCTTTACGCTTCTTTCCCTTCCCTACGGGCCCAGATGGTGCTTTGCCTTTGCTTGAAGAAGCATTTCCTTTCCCCTTCCCTTTCTTTGTCCTTTTGGACTTGGATTGGGTTGAGGTAGCAACCATCACTGGCTTCTCTCTTTTCATGGAAGCCTCGGCAGTGGCGAGCATATTAGCCAACTCGTGAAGTTCAACATTCATCTTGTGCATGTTGTAGTTCACTACGAATTGCTCGAATGATCTAGGCAATGACTGGAGGATTATATCCTGGCAGTAGGTCTTGTCCATCTTTACGTCAAGATGACTAAGCTTTTCAATGAGCCCAATCATTTTGATGCAGTGAGATCGAACATCAGCACCTTCAGCCATCCTCGTTTGTTGCAAAGCCTTAGCAGTTTCATACCGCTCATATCTACTTTGCACCCCAAATAGACCATTCAGGTGCGTGTAGATTTCAAAAGAAGACTTCATATGCTCGTGCTGCTTTTGAAGCTCATTCGACATGGATGCCAACATGAGACAACGTGACTGCAAGTCATCGTCAAGCCATAAATCAACGGCTTCTTTCTCAGTGTCGTCGGCATCCTTAGCAAGTTCGGGAGGGGGCCCATCAAGGACAAAACCTCGCTTTTCAGAAGCGAGAATGATCTTAAGGTTCCTGACCCAGTCATGGAAGTTTGGTCCAGTCAATTTGTTATGTTCAAGTATGATGGAAATCGGATTCTTAGACATTATATCTACAAAACGACGATAGAAGAAATAAATACGCGAAAGATTAATTTAAAAATGCACAATTCACAAACATGGATTTCATTTGCAAATTACTCCCACTATTTTAATCAAAATCTTATGCCCCCACATAAGTTTCGGGAATTTAAAATATCCTAGTGGGCTTAAGGCCCAAATGCAATCTCCTAGTACCCACGACTCGTTGGCCATACTATTTGATCCACTTGGTGGTCGACTATGTCAACGGTTAACCATCGCAGCTAACCCTTAAGTTCATTTAGCCTCGTTTTTCGATATGGACCCACGACTCGTGAGACATCCATATTTACTAGCGTTAAATCATGTCCAATACTCGTGAAGAGAAATAGTTCAATCCTAGACGCCCCACGACTCGTGAGACAGCGCCTAAAACCTCGCTATCCCCTTCCTTGGCACTTAACTCGTGCATCGAGGCAATAGACATATTATCTTCCTATAGCTCGACCCACGACTCGTGAGACATCGAGATATATTCGTACAACATGCCTAAGACCTAGTAATTGGATAGGCTCGGACCATAGACACTATTCATATGCGCCCGTTATTCGATTTAATATTCTAATTGAATTTTAAGTTCAATTGGAGGTTTCTAAGTGTGCGAGGTCTCATCAGATTATTCTTATCTTGTTTACGTTTTCTATCCTAAGCATGCATCTCATACATCAAAGAATAATGTGCGAAAAAGTAAACATTCATCACCTAGCAAGATATGATTGGTCGATTGCCCATCCTATGCGATCCATCACGAGCCACGTGATGAATCAATTGGTCAGTCTAGGGTGAAAATTAAATGTCCTAACTATTACAATTTTTAAACCCATACATCATGGGCCTTCTTGTAATATCCAGCTCGATTGGGCCTCCATGTAATGAATTGGGCCTCCATGTCCTCCAAGGTAAATGGGCCTCCATGTGGATCTCCAAGTCTTCATGAGGTCTTCTCGGCTCCAAGCCTAATCTAAGCCTAGCTTACATAATTTAAATGGTCCTATTCTATTACATTTGTTTGCGCAAGCAAGGGCACCAATCAGGCCCATTTAATTACAACCCATAAAATAAATAAACCAAAACTACACAGGGCTTAAGGGCAAAATCGACCAATCCACATATTCACTCAAGAACATGCATAAATTCACATAAGGGCAAAAATGTAAATTTACCGGCTTCTTTAATTTTAATTCATAAAAATTATCCAAGTTAATTAATTTTTGAATTAATAATTAACCTCTAAGATTAATTAGCTCTTACTTGAGCTTCAAGTAATCTACAAATTCTATCTTGATTAAGATTGGTTAATTAAGGTAATCTAAATCTCTAAGATTCTTACCTTATCCAAAACTCTAAGTTTCCCAATATTCCTAAATCTCCAAGATTCTCAAGATAATCCTATTTTGATTAGATTAGTTTAATTAAGGTAGTGATTAATTCTAACAGAATAACTACCTTATCCAAAAACTCCAAGTTTCCTAATCTTCTAAAATTCTCCAAGATTTTCAGGACATCCAAAATAGGCAGAAATTGAATCCAACCAAAACTCAGCCACGGAGTGACGAACAGGGTGCCGCCACGTGGCAGCACACATGCGGCCACGGAGGCCGCGCGTGAGCCGCACGCAGCGGCTGCTGCTGCGCGTGACAGCACGCAGCAGCGTGCTGCTGCGCGTAGCCAACGCGCAGCAGACTGCCCGTAGGCAGCTGCCGTGCGCGGCACGCGCAGCCAGCGCGCTGTGTGCGTGCTGCCGAGTGCGGCAGCGTGCGGTGGCCGCCCAGCCGCGGTGCACTGCTGCGCACCGCCGCGTGCCACCGCGGTCGAACCCAATTTCAAAAAAAAAAATTTTTTTTTTGTTTTGATTACTTTTGATTTAATTAAAAAACAGTCCCAATTAAATCATAATCCAAAATTAAAATAACATGATAAAAATTACGAATCTAAAATTACCCATTAACTCTAAGTTAACTATAAAGTCCTAAAACATACAAAGTTATAGAACTAGCCACATAAATCAAACATATGATTTAGTAAACACAGAATTCGCAAATTCATATATACACAAAGCCTAGAGTTGGCTCTGATACCACTGTTGGGATTCGGTAAGAAAAACAGCCCTAGGCACAGCGGAATATAAAAATTTCTAGGGCCTCTTAAAGAATCTTGCCAGGATATTCTCTAGTTGTATATATATGAATATAAATCAATGACAGTATAAGTTTTCTCGTTTATACCTGTCTCCTTGCAAATCCAAGTTGGCTAGATGAACTCTGAATTCTCTCACAGAAAATCGATCCAAGTTTTTGTACAGCGCCCCACGTGTTGCGCCTCTACGAGTTGATACACCACAATATCACGAAAATAATATAACCTAATCGACTAGAACATAGGCTATATTAATTCAGGACTTTAAGAACGATTTTGGAACAAAGATCGAACACGAAAAATTCTTCCAAAGTGGAAGCAGGGTTCGGCCGATCCAGGTAGGGAGAGGGAGAGAGTTTTTTTTGCTTTGCTCAATTTTTGCTTAAGGAGTTGTGTGAAAAATAACTAGAAGAAAGCTATTTATAGTTTTCTTTCTATCCTAGTCCTATTAGGACTAGGTCTTCTCTCTCCTACATGGGCCATGGCCCTATTTAATTAGAAGACCTAGTCTCCTAATTAATTCATGGCCCATATTAATTAATCTTTCAGGGCTTTATTTAATTTCCCAATTAAATAGCCCAATTAATTAAATCATCTCCCAATTAATTAATTAAACTCCAAGTCTAATTAAATTAATTATTCCATTAATTAATTAAATCCTAATTAATTAATTTACTCATAAATTAAATTCCAATTTAATTTATAATCTTGATCCAATTCCAATTGGATCCATTTTTGTTCCATATGGGTCGACCCAGTCGACCCACCCATTTAATCGACCCAGTCGATTTTGACCCAGTCGACCCAGTCGACTGGTTCGTTCCTGTTTCCTCGCTTTCGCTACTTGTGTATTGTGTATGCCCCCGTAGGTTCACCACATAATTGGCCGTGGGTTGTAATTAAATATTATTTAATTACTTGAGCAATTAATGCTCTAAATTAATCGAACACTCTGTCGATTAATCATTCCAAAATTAGCACCCCTGCTAATTTGGGAATTCTCCCACACTCCACGGTCGATGTCCAGTCACAAGCCCATGGAGCCCAATCACTGGTGAATTAATTCAGTGAACCTTTTATCATTTACAATTTCCATATACGACACAATCTCTCCATCGATCAATCTCCCAGTCGAGACTTAAGGGTATGGTCTTTCATCGGATTCCCTTATCTTTTGTCTTGACCTTATGTTCTCTGATCTCGAAATAAATTCTTTCTGACTTGTTCTTTATGAGCTACTTACATAAAGTCGTCAGTTACCTTGGCCAAGGATTTCATCAGAATTAATTTCTCACAGAAATCCATAGGAGAATTTCTCGACCTATCAAGTCGAGTCAACGGATCCTTTGTTGATGATATGAATCTGCATACGAGTTCCTCTATACCCAACATGAGTCCACAGAGACTTTCTGGTGATCCCCAGTCAGTCGGAACTCATATCAAAGTATAGACGTTCTCGTACCAGATAAACCCTATCATCTCAAGTTGTTAGGGATCGTTCCTCGTATACTATTGTAAATTGGAATAACTTCAACCCCGATATGCGACTACCGCTTCCATGGTGAGTTATTTCCTAATTGGGGTATTCAGTGCGCTTGCCATCCCAGCAAGCCACCCACTTATGTGTATCGACTATCCCAGTCACGCTCGTGGACCCCAGCGTCCTCCAGTTCATCGGAGTATACACAATAGTGAGAGTCTAACCGAATCCAACGATGTCCTATCTCGATTGGATTCTACGACTCTTGAATATATTCTAGATCACGGCCTTAGAGATCAGTCCACGGGTTGTCCCATAGCCCTGTGATCTAAGGACTTCTATCCTTATACGTAGACAAATATTACATAAGATAAAGTTGACCATTTAATAAAAGTGCATTTATTAATCTAAATTGAATAGTTCCTCATTAATTACAATTAATGCTAGCCATACAGCTGGCTTGCAGGACACTATTTCTATCAATCTTCTGAAAAGAATCAAAGTGTTAATCAGAATCTGTCTACTGACATTCAGAAATTGAGTGTTGAAAAGAATGAAGAATATGTTCCCATCATACTATCTGATATCAACTCAGCTGCTAACTCCGAACCTGTTCGCACAACAGAAGAGTTACTAACAGCTGAAAGACCAGAAATTGTTCAACAGGCTACTACTGGAACTCCAACAGTAGTGTTGCAAGATCAAGATAGAGGACAACATTATGATTTGCAACCTAATCTTTGAGCTGGTGATTGGTGATCCTTTGGATAGAGTAAGGACAAGGAGAGCTGTTGAAAGTGATGCAATGTTTGTCAGCTTTCTATCTCAAACAGAGCCCAAACAGATTGAAGAAGCTCTTAGTGATTCTCACTGGATTGAAGCCATGCAAGAAGAGTTAAATCAATTTGAAAGGAATGAAGTATGGTACTTAGTTCCTAGACCAAGTCATCAAAGAGTCATTGGCACTAAATGGGTATTCAGGAACAAAATGAATGAAGATGGTGTGGTCACCAGAAATAAAGCAAGATTAGTTGCCAAAGGATACTGTCAAGCAGAAGGAATTGACTTTGATGAAACTTTTGCACCTGTAGCAAGATTAGAGGCTATCAGACTCTTTCTTGCCTATGCTACATACAAGAATTTCACTGTCTATCAGATGGATGTGAAATCAGCTTTTCTCAATGGAAAATTGCAAGAAGAAGTCTATGTTGAACAACCACCTGGATTTGAAGCCTATCAAGAAGGAGACAAGGTGTATCGTCTGAAGAAAGCCCTCTATGGACTGAAACAGACTCCAAGAGCATGGTATGATACCCTGTCTGATTTTCTTTTAATTAAAGGATTTCGTAAAGGTAAGGTTGACAAGACTTTGTTCACTATTGAATGGGAAGAACATATATTACTTGTGCAAATATATGTGGACGATATTATTTTTGGTTCAACTAACCAACAGATGTGTGATAAGTTCT
The DNA here is from genome assembly GCA_038501285.1 of Penstemon eatonii. Classification (NCBI taxonomy): domain Eukaryota; kingdom Viridiplantae; phylum Streptophyta; class Magnoliopsida; order Lamiales; family Plantaginaceae; genus Penstemon; species Penstemon eatonii. The sequence continues at coordinate 48,771,354 of CM076714.1, forward strand.
CAAAGCTGATGCAGAACAAGTTTGAAATGAGCATGATGGGAGAACTTAATTATTTTCTTTGTTTGCAAGTAAGACAGTTGCCTGATGAAATATTCATCAACCAAGCAAAATACACCAAGGATCTGTTTAAAAAGTTTGGTATGGAAACTAGCTCAACAGCTACTATTCCAATGTCTACTAGTCTTCGTTTGGATAAAGATGAAGATGTCTAATCAGTGGACATAACCAAGTACAGAGGTATTATTGGGTCACTGTTATATCTAACAGCTAGCAGACCTGATATTATTTACTCTGTTGGGGTTTGTGCGAGGTATCAATCAAATCCTAAGGAATCTCACCTCTTAGCTGCTAAAAGGATACTCAAATATCTTAAAGGCACTGAAGAATTGGGATTATGGTATCCTAGGGAATCTGGATTTGAACTCATTGGATATTCAGATTCTGACCTTGCTGGCTGCAAGATTGACAGAAAAAGCACAACTGGTGCCTGTCAGTTCTTAGGTAGTCGTCTGGTCTCATGGATAAGTAAGAAGCAGACATTTGTTTCTATATCAACAGCTGAAGTTGAATACATAGCTGCTGGAGCTTGTTGTGCACAGATTTTATGGTTGAAGCATCAACTTGAAGATTATAATATTAAAATCAGTGGGATACCTATCTAATGTGACAATACAAGTGCAATCAGCCTTACTCAAAATACTACTAGTCATTCAAGGACTAAACATATTGAGATCAAACATCATTTCATCAGAGATCATGTGGAGAAAGGAAATGTCATCATTGAGTATGTATTCACTGAAAATCAGATTGCTGACATCTTCACAAAACCTCTAAGTGAAACAAGGTTTTCAACTCTGAGAGCTTAACTAGGTTTATTAAAATTAGATGCATAAGCTGAGGGGGAACTCATCAGAAGGCTGGAGTTCATCAGCCTGCTCCTTAGAATATCTTCAAGGATTAACTCTCAACAGACTAGTTAACTCATGGATTCTTAAAGTCAGGGGGAACGTGTAAGACTAGCGGTACTTCTGATTAAAAGATGAAATTTGTTGATGAAAGTTAGTTGAATTTACGTTTTCATCAGAGAACTTAAAGCTTGAAGACTGAAGACTACTTATCTAGCTGGATTGACAAACAGCTGAGGAAGGTTATCAGTTATTGGCTTTCACTGATAACATTCTGTCAACAGGACAGTAGTCCCATCAGATAAGTATTTACTTTACTCGTCTGATCGCTTGTGTAAAAGCTTACTATTTAAAACGTTTTATCTAAAAACACGCTTTTACAAGTGAAACTAAGGCGGTATATTTTCCCGCCTCTCATTAAAAGCGCTTTGAATTTGAAAAGTCGTAACTGACGCCGCACGATCAGTAACGGATCTAACGGTTAGCTGGTATCACGGAAACCGAAATACCCCAACCCTATAAATCCCAACTTGATCAGCTGAGTAACTCTTTACGCACACTAAAAATTCAGAGAGCATTTGTGAGAAATTACTAGCAATCTTCTGCAAAATACTTCCCGGTTTTCTAAATTTAAACAGATTAGAAATGGCTGCTGAGGGTATGTACTTAGTGTATGATTCCTACCACCAATCTGGTACTGATTTAATGAAGGAGCTGCTAGAAAAGTTCAAGTCGGCATCGCTGGTAAATTTCATGGAGTATCACGAATGGATCATCTGGACTGATCAGGTGATGGAATACTACCGTACTGCTAAGCCTGATTTCAACACACAAGAAATCAAGGCCACTGTCGCAGGTAAATCTATCGTTATTACCCCTCAATTGCTTCACGAGACGTTCGGGCTTCCAAACAGTGGAAGGCACGATGTTACAGTGCTGACAGAGGAGAGGCACCAACAATTTTGGGAAATTTGTGCAAAAGAAGGAGAGATGTTGTCTGGCAACATAAAAAAGAAACAGCTGAAAGACGAATATCAGAGGATGGCTGATATAGTCTCAAAGCTGATTGAGAACTGCACTTTCTCTCTCGATGCTGTGACAATGAAGAGATTCAGCATTATGACTGCCATCTACTATGGACTTGAAATCAACTGGTCAGTAGTTATTTGGTATATTTTTGCTAATTTTCTGGAAAAGAAGAAGGGCAAGGGTCCCCAGACCAATCACCAGATTACATTGAGTTATCTGCTGTCCAAAATGGGGTGTGAGGTCTCAAATGGCAAAGAGATTCATTTAGCAAAGGCAATGTCCAAGTACTTGCCTGTTACAAAAAGAAAAGCAGAGGAAGCTGCTGAGGAACCAAAGGAGGTTCCTGCCAAGAGGCTAAAGAGATTGGTTAAAACAGCCGACCTGGCTGTTGAGACCAAGAAAAAGAAGGCTGAAGAGCCTAAGGAGAAGGCCCCTAAAAAGGTCAAAACATCTACCCAAACAGCTAAGCCAGCTGTTGAAGCCAGGGTAGATCAGTTTGCTGATCAGAAAGCTGATGAGATCATCAGACAGACAACTGAAGAAGTGAGGAACATGTCACCTGCCTCATCTTCAAGGACTCCATCAGCTGTTGAAGCTGATGATAATGTGTCCAAAAGGACAAGGAGTCACATTAAAGACACTGCTGCCTCCCAACATGCTCAAGGAAGAAGACCTAGGAGCACAGTTAGGAAGCATATGACATTTGTTGAAAAACCCACTGAGTTATCAGACTTGGTGAGAGAAAGTTCTCAAACAGCAGAGAGGCCTGCTGGTGCTGTGGAAAAGTCTGCTGTTGAGCATAAAGCTGTTGAAAAGACTGCTCCAAAGGAACCAACAGTTACAACCATTGAACCCACCTCAGATCCTGAGGTTCAGATTGTTCATCCAATTGCAGTTGCACCTCTTGCTTCTGCTCCTGCTCCTGAAACTGCTCCTGCCTCTGCTCCTGCTCAAATTGACAAAGGCAAAAGAAAATATGTCATTAAAAAGAAGAAAGTCTCCAAGGCTGATAGAAAGAAGAGAGAGGAGGCTGAACAGAGAAAGAGGGACGAGGAAGAAGAGAAAAGAGCGATTGAGCTGAGTAAAATACAAGCTGAAAAAGATGAACAAAGGAGGAAAATGACTGAAGCAGAAAGAAAAGCTGCTGAAGATGAAGAAATGGCTATGGTCCTTGAGCTAAGTAAGAAGGATGCTTATGGACCTATCCATGCTGGTGGGATCAAGATCAATGAACCCACTGAAGCCAAGCCAAAGATGCCCGCTGGCACCACAAAACCCAAGCCTAAGTTTGAAGTTAGAAGAGCTTTCAAAATTATCAACACTGATAAGGCTATCTTCAACAGATTTGAGAAGGCCGTAGCTTATATGGATAAGAAGCTGATGCTGAAGACCTTATTTACCCATGAAAAGGCAAGATATATGAAGTTGAGAGACTACAGGTTGAATAAGTCTACTGAAGAGCTTCTGGCCTGTAAAGAGTTAGCTGTTGAAGAGAGATGGGTACTTGAATGGCTGAAGACTAACTCTATCAATCAAGCCTTGGATGTTGACTACGTGAGGGATGTCATGCATCAGTATGCAAAGGATTTTGCATCAGAAGAGGCTAAGATCATTCACAATACTTTGCCTGAAAAACGAAGGAAGACTGATGATCCTGTAAAAAGGGCTATTCAAATTGCCTTGATGACTGCACTAAATAACTGGGCTGAAAAGTCAAGATATCAGCAAGGTTGTTCTAGTGAGCTGCCAGCTTTGCCCAGCATTCAACAAGTCACCTTTGGCAAACTTGTGAAAGATTATCAGGAGCCACCTAAAGTAAAGTCATCTACTCATAAGCCATGGCCTGTTGTACGACAGATTCGTCAAACAACAGTATTTACTGATGAAGGTGTAATTTTGACTAAGATCTTTGAAGACGTCACTGATCAGCCTAAAACTAATCAGACAACAGATGATAAGAAGGCTATTAAGACGCCTTTGGCCATTGAATGGAAAGATGCAGAGAAATCAAAAGCTAAGGATGATGATGTCCAGGCTGCTGATGACCAAGCTGTTCAGGCTAATGAAGATGATTTGGCAGATGCTCTTGTCCAACAGAAAGTGAAGAAAAAGAAAAAGAGAATGTTGAACCTGCTGCTTCATCAAGTGATATGCATTCATCACTGATGGAAGCTTTTCAAATGCTGCTGAAAAATTCCTTGAAAGATATGGCAGATAAATTGAAGAAGGAATTGGAAGAATCCAACAGATTACAGTTTGAAAAGTTGCAGAAGGAGCTGACAGAATTAAACAATTTGCAACTTGAGAAGATGCAAACCTTTACTGCCAGCACTATGCAGAATGCTGTTAATAGCATTCCTATGCCTTAAGATCATTCAAAAGAACTGCTGAAGAATACTATTGAGCTGAACAGAAGCATTGAAGATGTGAAGCTTGATTTAAATCAACTTCACACTTCTATGAAACGAGTTGAGGAACACGTGGAAGATCTTGGCACATCCCACATCCAAAGTCTTGTAGCTGAGAAAGCAGCAACATTAAAGCTGATCCAAGAAGTTCAAAATAGTGAAGTTCATGTGCATGAAGAACTCACTACAATGCAGCTGAATGTGGACTGCTTAAATGACAAATCTGATACCGTCAGCTCCACCCTACATCATCTGATTGCCAGTCATGATGTGGCAAATCAGAATCTGAAGGCTTTATGTGCAACCATGAGAATTCCTACTGTTGCTCTGAATCCGCCTGCTGAACCTGCAAATGTCACCATTACTGATGATGACAAAAAGGGGGAAGAGAAAGTGGATGAAGAACCAGTTAAGGAAACTGAGCAGCCAGTTAAGGAGGCTGAGGAACCAGTCAAGCAAACTGAGGAACCAGTTAAGGAATCAGCTGAGGAAACTGCCACTGCTGATAAAGCCAAGGAGACTGAAGAAGCTGCTGAAGCAGTGAAACCTGATGAAGAGACTAAAGCTGATGAAAACAAAGAAGGCAAAGACAAAGCTGCTAATGAAACCAAGGATGAAGATAAGGAAACTGCTCCATCTAAGGATTATGAAGAAGACAAATCAGAGCCATTCACAAAATTCAAGGATGAAAAGAGATTAAAAAGGAGAATTGACGAGATAGTTGAAGAAGAAGAAACAAAAGCGAAAATGGAAGCTGTTAAGTCAAACTTTCTCTTGGATGCTGATGAGGGTGATGAAGAAGATGATGATGAAGAATCTTCTTATGAACTTGTTGAAGTGCTTGAAGGAGAAGATGAGGATTCCGCTGATGATCAGAATAGATAAATTCTATGTATCAGTTTCCTTGTAATTTCTTTTTTCAGTCATCTCATCTGAACATAATTGTAATTTGTAACAAATTTTTCCAATATCAATACAAGTACAAGTTCTGTTTCCAACATCTATTTTCTATCTCAGAAAATTTTGAAGGTTACAAACTTTAGTATAGGTAAACAGGTACTTAGCTGAAGTTTTGTCATCATCAAAAAGGGGGAAATTGTTGGATGAAGATGAAGGTGAAGGCACTGAAGTAAATTAATTAAGGGTGGTTTTGATGATTTCCAAAACCTACAATCAGCTATGTAATGGAAGCTTAGTTGTAAATCCCATAGAAGAATTTTGACTAAGTAAGAAGACTTATCAGACGAGTCAAAATTCAAGGTCCAGAAGACTCTCGATCAGCTGAAGGAAGTAAATCAGACTGATGAAGATCAACCGACTCAAATCAGATTTGTTCAAGTTTGGGATCAGCTCCGTTCATCAACAGAAGAGTACTTTCGATCAGTCAAGTGGAAAGGATCAAGAAGTCTGCCCCAACGGTATTAAATGCCCTGGAAGTAATAAATGCTGAAGTACAAATGTTATTTAAGACAAATGATTGAAGGAAAACCTCGTATCAGCTTGGTGCATTTAATGCTGCCTGCAGAAAGTACTGTTGACAGTACGGACAACTGCAGAAAGAGCCGTTCGCGAAAATTAAGGACCAGTACTCGAGGAATTTGAATTCTGTCTCTCTTCAACGGACGTTTTTCAAACCTCAACTATAAATAGCTGAAAGAGACGAAGAGAAAACAACAACACAATCTCTGAGAAGAAATCCGAAGCAAAATTTCTTAAGTCTCAAGAACAGCTTACTCATCAGCTTAGTCATTTGTTGACTGTAAGCAGAGTTGAAGAACAAAGATAAACACATTTTTCTGAGTGAAGACTGTTAGAGTGTTGCGAGAAGTAGATATCCATCTGTGTGAGTGATATTACTCCGGAGAATAGGAGTTTCTGAGTGATCTTCTATTGCGAACTTGTGGCTGATCATTTGTTGTGAAGCACAAGCAGAGTATATTGTAAACTTTGTGATTATAGTATAACCCAAGATCTGAGTGACTTGGAAGAGTGGACTAAAGGATTTCAATCCATATAACCACTATAAAAATTGCCTGTGTTTTTACTTGCTTCTTTCTTGCATATTTTCAATTGCATAAAAACACATCACTTAACTGTTTGAAAATATTTTAAAAGAATTTTAAAATTGGGGATAACACTTTCAAACTGATCAGATTACTTGTAAAAAACACTTTAAAAATCTGCTGCAAGTACTCTAAGTTTAAAATTGATTTTAACTTAATCAGCTAAGTCAAAATCAGATTAGTGGTCTATAAAGCTGTTCACAGATTTGTTCGCGATCAGCAGAATACATTACCGTTCTGTAACAACTTAGTCTGTTTACTGAAAGAAAAAGTTTTAAAGTTTCAGAGGTCTATTCACCCCCCCCCCCCCCCTCTAGACCTCATCTGACCACTTGGGACCAACAATAATTATTCTATATTTCATTGGAAAGTTCTTAAAAAGTTATTACTTATTAAAGAAACTCAGAAAATATTAAGAGACTAAAATAATTATGTCATGTTCGTGCAACATTAATAAAAAAAAGTACTATTTAGTTAACTAAAAAAATGTATAATTGGCTTAAGCCCTAAAAAGTCAAATGATAGAAATTGATAAAATCGACAAAAACTGATAAAATTCGATAAAAAAATATATGATAAAAGTTGTAAAATCAATTAAAAATGGGTTATATAGAAAGAAAAGCGAGTTAAAGCAAAAAAAGAAATTGGTGAATTGATAAAACAACAAGGTTAACCGACCAAAAAATGGGTAAAACCTGTAAAAAAAAATTGAAGGACATCGACTAAACACTTTATAACAAAAAAAAAAAAAGGGATCAGATCGATAAAAGAACAAAAAACAAAAAATTAGTTAATTGGCAAAAAAAAAGACAAGGTGAAATACGTGAGAAAATATGTTAAATAAGGAAAATAATAAGTAAAATCAAACTAAAATTGTGTTAAATTGGAGAGAATGAGTGAACTGATTGACAAATGTGAAAATTGACTACTAGGTTAAACTAGAGAGAATGAATGGATCTATTAATAAATTGGATAAACCTTAAAAAAATGGTGAAATCGATGAAATAAAATGTTAAAATAACAAAAATCGATATTATCACTTATTAGGCAGGTGAAATCGATATTTCTTTCTTAAGTTTTTTAAGAAGTTATCACTTATTAAAGAACATAAAAACAAAATTATTCTTAAACGGGGCAAGCCGACAAAAAACGGGTAACTGGAAAAGATGAATAATATTGATTAAACATGGGATAACAAAAAATAAATGGTAAACTCAATGTAAAAACAGATGAAATCGACGAAAGAACATGTTAAAATAAAAAAATGATAAATTAGTGTAAAAGCAGGTTTACTCGACAAAATTGATAAAAATTCGTAAAAACCGGTTAGATTAGTTAAAAAATGGATTAGGCGTGTAATTGAAAATGATGAACTAATAAAAAAATAAGTATAACCGGGAAAACTTGTTAAATTGATTTAAAAAAATGGGTTAAAGTTGTGAAAATTGGTCTAGATGAAATATTGAAATATCAAGGTCAAGGAAGAAAATAATTGATATTGTTCATTAGTTCAAATGATTGTTTTAAAATAATAGTTATGTACACATGTAGTTTTATATTGGAAATACTTAGTAATTATAGTTCATTTTTTATTGGGTGATTTACACTCAGACCCCCTCAGGTTTGGGCATATTACAAGAAACCCCCCGCTGTTTCAAAAATTAAAGGGACACCCCCTCAGGTTTGGGCATATTACAAGAAACCCCTTACGGCTTTAAAAACAAATGGAATTTGATGACGTCAGCAAGAAAAAAAATGATTTTCCAAATTTACCCCTGATAAAATATACCCACAGGGGGTGTTTATGTAATAATATCGTACCACAGGGGGTGTCTATGTAATAATATCATAACACAGTGAGTGTCTATGTAATAATATCATATCACAGGGGATGTATTTGTAAGATCACAATAACTTCAGGGAGTTACTTGTAGCCAACTATCATATTTTAAAAAATGACCATTAGATGTTACATGTGGCCACATATTTTGGTTATAAATAGTAGTCCAAATGTGTATTTTTAGTTTTGCATTTCATCCCACAAATTTGATAATGACATCATCAAATTCAAGAGGTAGTGTGAGATGCTTAAAATATCGATAATCAAAATATTCATGTGTAGGGTGTGTGAAGAATGCACCCATAATGGTTACAGATGCACGCCGAAATTTACAGTAACATCCATTGGTCATTTTTAGAAATATGACAATTTGATAAGTAACCCCATGAAATTTAGAGTCAAAATATATGGCCAACAGTAACATCCATTAATCATTTTTTAAAATAAGACCGTTGGCTACAAATAACCCCATGAAATTATTGTAATCTTCCAAATAAACCCCATGTTGTATAAAATTATTACATAGACACCACTGTGGTATAATATTATTATATAGAGACCCCATGTGGTATGATAATATTACACAGACACCCATAAGGGTATATTTAGCCAGGGGCAAATTTGGAAAATCAAATTTTTTTTGTTGACATCATCAAATTCCGTCTTTTTTTAACGCCTAAGGGGTTTCTTGTAATATGTCCAAACCTGAGGGGGTGTCCCTGTAACCCATAATGGTTACAGATGCACGCCGAAATTTACAGTAACATTCATTGGTCCTTTTTAGAAATATGACAATTTGATAAGTAACCCCATGAAATTTAGAGTCAAAATATATGGCCAGCAGTAACATCCATTGGTCATTTTTTAAAATAAGACCGCTGGCTATAAGTAACCCCATGAAGTTATTGTAATCTTCCAAATAAACCCCATGTTGTGTAATATTATTACATAGACACCCCTGTGGTATAAAATTATACGTATACACCCCATGTGGTATGATATTATTACATAGACACCCCTATAGGTATATTTAACCAGGGGTAAATTTGGAAAATCAAATTTTTTTTTTTTGCTGACATCATCAAATTCCGTCTGTTTTTAACGCCATAAGGGGTTTCTTGTAATATGTCCAAACATGAGAGGGTGTCCCTGTAATTTTTTAAACAACGGGGGGTTTTTTGTAATATGCCTAAACTTAAGGGGGTCTGAGTGTAAATCACCCTTTTTTATTTTCAAGTTTTGGTTTTAGGTATTTATAATAATAACTTTAAATTCTTGGGAACAAACATGGTAATAATTCAAGCGATTTAATTAAAAGAATTATGTGATATGACATTAAGACTATATATGATGAAAAATGATTATATGATTCAACTAACATAAAAAATTAGTTCGTCACGCAAAAAAATTCGAAATAGGTGAGAAAATAGGTTGAATCAACATAATATAATGTAAAATCTACTAAAATTGGGTTAAATCGGATAGAATTGATAAATTGATTAACAAATGTGATAAAACGCAAAAACAGGTGAAATCGGTCAAAGAATATGTTAAAATAACAAAATTAGAATGATAAATTCAGTGTAAAAGCGGGTGCAATTGATATTTCTTTAGACAATTCTTAAAAAATGATCAATTATTAAAAAACCTAAAAAAAATCACCTTTATGCTGTATAAATAAAATAAGTACTGTTTAATTAACTGAAAAAATTATAATTAGATTAAGTTAAAAAAAAACTAAAACATATATATGGTTAAAATTGGTGCTAACGGGAAAAATTCGATTAAAAAAATATATGATAAAAAATGGGTTAGATCGAATAAAAAATGAGTTAAGCAACAAAAAATGGTACAATCGATAAAACAATGAAGTAAACCAGTAAAATATTGAATGACATCGACTAAACACATGATAACAAAAAAAAAAGAGTCAAATTGACCAAGAATAAGAACAAAAATACGAGTTAAATTGACAAAATACAAAGGTGAAATAATAGAGAAAACATGATAAATCAGCAAAAGAATAAGTAAAATCGACGAAAATTTGGTTAAACTGGAGAAAATGATTGAATTGATTAATAAACACAAAAATCGGTGAAATCGATGAAAGAACGGATTAAAATAACATAAACTGGTTCAAATGGAAATATCAAGATGAAGGAATAAAATAATTGATATTGTTCATTAGTTCAAATGGTTGTTTTCGAATAATAGCTGTGTAGACATGCAGTTTTATATTAAAAATACTTAGTAATTATAGTTTATCTTTTATTTTCAAGTGTTGGTTTTAGGTAGGACTTCAAATTATTGGGAACAACATAGGAATAATTAAAGCGATTTAATCAAAAAAATTATATGGTATGTCATCAAGACCATAGTACGATGAAAAATGATTATATGATTCAACTAACATAAGAAATAGTTAATCACGTGGACTTTTCTAGTATATTAAATTTCTAACAGAAGGATTGAAGTCCATAGATCATAGGGCTATGGAAAAATTCATGGACCAATTTCTAAGGCCGTAATCTAAAACTAATTCAAGAGTTGTAGAATTCATTTGAGATGAGGCATCAATCGATTCAGTCATACTCTCACAAAAAATGTGTATACTCCGATCAACTGGAGGACGTTGTTATCCACGAGCGTGACTGAGATAGTCGATACATATGAGTGGGTGACTTGCTAGGATGACAAGTGCACTAATTGCAGCCATGGAAGCGTTTGTCGCATATTGAGAATGTAGTTATTCCAATTTAAAATAGTGTATATGGAACGATCCTTGTTATTTGAGGTGATAGGATTTATCTAGTACACAAGCGCTTATACTTGGATGTGAGTCCTGACTTATCGTTTTTAATCAGAAGGGCTATGTGGACTAATGTTGTGTATAAAGGAACGTGTATTCAAAATCATATCATCAAGAAATGATACATTGACCTAACCTGATAAGTTAGGAGCTTGTCCTGTGTATCTCTGTGAGAAACTTATTTCTGCAAAAACCTTGGCCAAGGTAGCTGGCGGCTTTATGAAAGTAGCTCGTAAAAAAAGAATAGTTTCGAGAACAAAATACGTAAAATTGAGTCGAGTAGGGAGCTGATAAAAGTTCATGCCCCGAGTCTCGATTGGGAGACCAACTAATGAAAGGATTAATTCGTACATGGACATTGTATAGATGAAAATGTTCACTGAATTAATTCATCAGTGATTGGGTTTTGCGGGCTTGTGGGCAGACATCGACTGCGGCGTGTGAAAAAATTCTCAAATTAGCAGGAGTGCTGATTTGAGGAATGGTCAATTGATAGAGTGTTTAATTGACTTTAAGAATAAATCATAAGTCTATTAATTAAACGAAAGTTTAATTATAACCCACGACCAATAATGTGGTGACCTACGAGAACATACACAATACACATGATTGATGTGCATTACTTCACATTCCAACAAATTAAACCAACCCCAAATGCAAATCAAACGATAGAGTTATCAGGAGATGGGAATTAACCATATATATATATATATATATATATATATATATATATATATATATATATATATATAATAATCTACTACAAATTAATTAGATTAATATTTAACAAAAGTAGTTGCTCACCAAAAATTCCAGCATCAATGACGGTATTGAGAAGCCTGACACCTGATTCGCCAGAGTAAGGGTTGGGCATCTTATCAAATACGATTGTATGATTAATCAAATACTTAAGGGTATCCCTGTGGCCATATGTAGCTCCCATGTGGACTGGATATCTGCCGTCTTTGGCCATCCTGTACACCAAAATGGGGTGCTTCTCTACCAAGATTCTTGCTGCCTCAGTGTTTCCCGTCGCAGCAGCATCATGTAGTGGGTTGTACCCTTTCCTATCCTGTACTTCCAACAATTCATTGTCAGACATCAGTCCCACAAGATTTCTCAAAAAATATATTGCCTCTTTGCTCTTTCCCATGGTGACAGCAACGTGGAGAACTGTGTCCAAGTTGGGAGAGATTTTAGCTTTAATTGCACTTCCATCTTCCCGAAATATTATTGAAGCTTTTTCCCAGTCATGCTTTATTGTAGCTCTATGCAGTGGCAAGTATTTGTGTAACGTCTCTAGTAAAAATGGACAGGAAATTTAATCATAGTACATTCGTGACATGGAGGCCGGTCACGTGTAAAATAAGATTTCTTCAAACATGGATACATATAAGATAATAAATTTTAGCCATTAAAAAAATCAATTAAATATGGACAACAAAAGATTTTCAAAACGCAACTATAATGGCAAGACCTAGGTAACGTAATTCGTGTCATTAGGATTCGCGCACTGAGTTTATAATGACAATCCTCTATGTAATTCGCGCTTTGCCAAAATATAATTCGCGCACTGATCATAACCAAAATTGGCCAAATAAAACATGTAGCTATGAGTGCACGACACGTGTGTAAAAGCCTTAATTTCAGCCGACTTGTACATATTTTATTGTGTCTGTTTGCGAATTAGTTACCTAGGGCAAGACAATGGGACATTCGAAAAAATCAGACATATTTTTACACCCTTATATAACTTTGACAATAAGTCCCTGTTAACTTTGAAGATTGATATAGATTCGGTGACTAAAAAATACAAAATGGCATCAAATTAATTTATAATATAGTAAATATAATGAAAACGTTATTATTCATATAATATTTTATCAACACAGTAAACGTAATTCATAATCAAACAAAATTATTTATCAAAAATATTATGTTCAAAAACATTCTTAAAAGACAAACAACTGCAAAAAAATAATTTTCTTTACAATCAAACATATAGAGAAAAATGATTTTTTTTCCCTTTTCTTTCTTTTTCTTTACCCAACAATTTTCCCTCACTTTCATGAAAATCAAACAACATCAATAAAAGCACTAAAAACATATTTTATTTGATGAGGATTTGTACTGAGAATTGTGAACCCCACTATCCCCGAGAAGCCCACCAAGTTGATCTGAATATTTTAATATTTTCGATTTACATCGGTTTAGACCTAAAAAATATTTTAATCAGAATATATATATATATATATATATATATATATATATATATATATGTTTATATATAAGAAAAATTATGAAGTAATTAATAATTATTTTTATTTGAAAAATTTAGTGATATAATTGTTATAATTATATATTCTTATTCAAACTTGTAATTTTATTTAATTTATGAAGTCTTAAATTGTTTTTGAAATTCAATTCAAATTTGAAAGAACAAATGAATTTTGAAGTAATGATGTTGATTTGAAATTAATAAATAGTTTGTTTTTGTGAAAAAAATATTCAAAGATGTATAGGAGGTCATACTATCACTAGGTAATTAAATAGACTCTTCTTTCCCGAAATAAGTAAAATATCACATTGAGAATTTGAAGAAGAGGTTACATCAACGACTGAGTGTGGGTGGGTATGGTGGCTTAATGATGAATTTAATTAGATATACTAGGTGCAGTATGTACTATTAATAATGAACATGTTACATGATTAAATGGGGTAGTTTTGTCTTCCTAAATATAAGCTATTTAGATATACTAAGTCCGATCAGTTCGATCGCGAACCGGAGGTTGATCCGAAAAATCAGATTGGACCGATTCAATTCGGTTATGAATTTTTTTTTCGATTTTTTTATTTTTTTAATGTAAAAAATAAACTAAAAATTCTTGTAAATGGTGGGATTTGAACACCTAATCTATAGTTTGAAACATTACTTTCTTACCATTTGAGTTACATTATTATCGTTCAACTTTTAGTACAAATTAAAATTTATAAATTATAGAAACTTGTAGCCAAATTTATTTATAAATTAGATAATTAACTCAAATTAACAATTTGCAAATTATTATGAATGAAAAATAATACTCAAATAATATTTTTTTATTAAAAAAATTTCTATAAAAAATTTCTTTTCAATATTATTTTTAGGATAAAGAGTCAAATCGATATATTATGCAAGTTTGACTTTGAATATTAGACTTTTATACATAACCATATTTTAAAATTTATGAATTTCTTAGTTTGTTGTATTTTTAACTTACACTTTTAAATTTTTATAAAGAAATATAATCATATTATATTTATATGAGCATACAAATTAGTACCATATTATCGTTATAATATAAGTTGGATAAATATTATATGATTTACATTTTAGTATATTATAAGATTTTATATATTTTTAATCAATTGTAGGATAATGTTTAAATTTTACGCATATTACATATATTTTAAAATTAAATATATTTATTACATTATTATAACGTCATCCGGTCCGACATGCGGTCCGGTTCGACCAGTAAAACCAGTGATCAAGCGGCTTATCGGTTCACTGTCCGGTCCGGTTCTTAAAACATTGATCCCCACATATATACTAATATATATGGTATTGGTATGGATAAATATATTTTTTAATTTATAAAATTTTCACTTTACAAATATTTTTAAATTTATAAATTTTTCACTTTATATTTTTGTTTAGTTTTATAAATTTTTCACTTAAAATGTAAAGTAAAAATTTTATAAATTAAAAAATATTTGTAAAGTGAAAATTTTATAAATTAAAAAATATTTTTTTTATTCAATATAATTAATTCTACTTGTTTTTTAAAAAATATTAAAATACCAACCTACCCACCCACCTCAGGGGTCCGTATGTAAATTACCCTAACTTTAATTAACTCAGGGGTCAGCATATGCAAATTTGGATTGATTTGTAAAGATGTGAGGGTATAGAAGTATATTTTCATTTTCAGGGGATTTTTTTTTAAAATTATAATTATTTATTATTTATTATTTTAATAAATATTAAATAGTTTTAAATTATATAATTTATTATTTTAATATATATTAAATATATTAATTCTATTATATAAATTTTATATTTAAAAAAAAAATATTTTCTTAATTTTGGTGATATTTATGTTAATGTATTATTTAATTTATTAATATTGTTTATAAATTAAATTAGTTATTTAAATAAAATAAGTAAAATTTTTTAAATTGGTCAGCACGTGGTCTTATTCGAGTCAATTTGGAAATTTGGCAACAATGAGGACTAAAATCGTCACTAAATTTGGAGATGTGGGGCTTTTTTGGTAACCTGAAATGTTATGGGGTAAAATTATCAGTCAACATAAGTAATGGTATCAAATGTGTAAAGTTCTAAATTGGTCAGCACGTGGTCTTATTCGAGTCAATTTGGAAATTTTCCAACAATGTGGACTAAAATCGTCACTAAATTTGGAGATGTGGGGCTTTTTTGGTAACCTGAAATGTTATGGGGTAAAATTATCAGTCAAGATAAGTTATGTTATCAAATGTGCAAAGCTTTAACGGCCACGTGACAATCACGTGACAATTCCGTTTCCAGTTTGACGGATGTATCAAATGTGTCGAGTTGATTTGAGTTATGGTATCAAATGTGTCGGGAAAAAAAGTTGTGGTATCAAATCCTAAAGTAGGTTGAGTTATGGTATCAAAAGTGAAATTCTCTCCATTTTAGTATATTATAAGATTTTATATATTTTTAATCAATTGTAGGATAATGTTTAAATTTTACGCATATTACATATATTTTAAAATTAAATATATTTATTACATTATTATAACGTCATCTGGTCCGACATACGGTCCGATCGGTTCGACCAGTAAAACCAGTGATCAAGCGGCTTATCGGTTCACTGTCCGGTCCGGTTCTGAAAACATTGATCTCCACATATATACTAATATATATGGTTTTGGTATGGATAAATATATTTTTTAATTTATAAAATTTTCACTTTACAAATATTTTTAAATTTATAAATTTTTCACTTTATATTTTTATTTAGTTTTATAAATTTTTCACTAAAAATGTAAAGTAAAAATTTTATAAATTAAAAAATATTTGTAAATTGAAAATGAAAATATAAAGTGAAAATTTTATAAATTAAAAAATATTTTTTTATTCAATATAATTAATTCTACTTGTTTTTTAAAAAATATTAAAATACCAACCTACCCACCCACCTCAGGGGTCCGTATGTAAATTACCCTAACTTTAATTAACTCAGGGGTCAGCATATACAAATTTGGATTGATTTGTAAAGATGTGAGGGTATAGAAGTATATTTTCATTTTCAGATTTGACCAACTAAAAAATGGTCCAATTGACCATTTTGACCTAGGAGAAAATTATATGGCCTGAATTTAATCTTGATAAATAAAAATGTACAAAATAAGTTCAAACCTTCATCATCAAATTCAGCAAACTTTCTTTCCAATGCTTGCCAAACATCTCTTGCTGTTTTCAACGTGAGCACAGATTCGCGTATATCATCATCCAATGTTTGCAAAATCCAGTCCTTAACAAGATTGTTTATTCTATCCCACTCATAGTAATCTTCGACCTCACTAGGTAGCATTCCGTCAACGTTTCCCGCAGGTGGCAGTGTTGGGTGTGGGATAGAGGGGTCAATGATGTAGTCGAATTCTCTGCTTTTGATGAGTTTGATCATCTGTAATTTCCAGTGAGAGTAGTTGTTTGATTTATCATCACCCGAGAGCCTGACCAGTGTGGAGTCCTCCACATACACTACTGATTGCCTTTCATCATTTGAGGAGAAAGCCATTTCTGCAAGTTGAAGGTTCAGAAAGAGGAAAAGGAATATGGAGCATATTTGTAGCCATTTTTTGGGGACAAATTTGTAATTTAAGTTGTACAAAGACTTTTCCTTAAAAAATTATCAAGACACCCCGACCCATTTAGTCAATGGAAGTCGTGAAATTAACAATTTAAAAGAAGAAAAAAAATACAAATTCTCCTCCACCACCGTGACCAAATGCATCTCCCTCTCCTTCATATTTAAAGCAAATGCAAAATTATAGCTTTAAATTGTCTCTTGCGTCGGCCATATATGTCGTAAGTCTTTAATATTTTGTATTTTAGTAGTCAACTTGTATTTCTGTTTTCTATAATTGAAATCAACTTGTAATTCATTACTTCAAGAATATAAAAAAATACAATTGAACCTATAGAGCTAGGAAATACAAAAGTGTCACCGAATCTAGCTATTAAATATTAATTCATGAACTTCAATTTATTTATCTATGTAGTAATAAATAAAATACATGTACGTCCCTTTGTTTCTATGTATGTATCATTAATTTCATGTATAACATTTGGGATCCATACACGAACCTACTCATGGGGGATGTCCATGATATCCTATAAATACCCGTTCCCCATTATTCTAAACAAATAAATTGAAAAGTAATAAGAAAGTTATTTTTTGAAGAGTGATTTTTCATATTTTCATCTCTTATCTCTTTAGTGGATTTTATAGAGTGGCGAGTTGAGTGATTTTACTCTTATCTCATTGGTGGATTCCATTGAGTGGCGAGTCTATTTTTTCCGTGGTGTTCGCTTGTGTTCCCTCTTTCAATTCTTCCCCTAATTCCGTGTCAAATTGGTATAAGAGCTTGACGATCATGGATGGGCTATGTGGAGGCCATGGTGGGCGACCCCCACTTAACCGCGAGCGAGAGCTTTGTGACATCGAAATGGATGAATTAATGAGGCAAGTTTAACAACTGCAGCAGCATCTGGAACTCTACGAACCATTAGATCATGATGATTCCCGTCATGATTCGGAGTATGAATTAAAAGATACATCATCTTTTGATGAAGTTATTTATGAGAGTGCTCATATTTATGATGAATCATATAAAGAAGATAATTTTACTTTGGATGATTTTGATGAATCATTATTGGTTTGTCGTACTGCTACTTACATGGAAGATGATTCTCATCTATGCAACAAACTAGTCAATTCAATCGATTATCCTGATCATGGTAAAAGTGCTATGAAAGTTGTTCAAAGTTTTCGAAATATTATAGATATAGCAGACAAGGATGCTGAAGTTTCAAAGCATGTGGATAGAACTTCAATTTCTAAATCTGAAATGGACAAGGAAATTATGAGTCAACAAATAACTTTGTTTCAATGATTTTTGATAATTATAAATATGCCCATGATGTTTCATGCGAGTTTCAAGATAAGATGGCAGAAGGATTTTTGGTTGATGTTTCCTTGGTGAGAAAAAGTCAAGAATATATTGATTTTATTATTGGCACATAATATCTTCAAGAAACATATTTGTTTTGGGGATGTCACTTTGCTTATTGGATGGAGTACTTTAAGTCTGTGACGTTAATATCATATTTTCTTATTGAATTAATGAAGTTCTTCTTTACATTAATGAAGAATTTGATAAAGATTCGAGGACGAATTTTCTCCTACAAAGCAAAATTGACGTGGGAACCATTTGATGGAAAGACAGTGAGAAAACTCGAGGACGAGTTATCACGTAGCAGAAGCATCTGACACCGAATCTAGCCATTAAATATTAATTCATGAACTTGAATTTATCTACCTAAGTAGTAATAGATAAAATACATATATATCCCTTTTTTTATATGCATGTATCATTAGATTCATGTATAACCTTTGTGATCCATACATGAACATATTCATGGGGGATGTCCATGATATCCTATAAATACTCATTCCCCATTAGTCTAAACAAATCAATTGAAAAGTAATAATAAAGTTATGTTTTGAAAAGTGATTCTTCATATTTTCATCTCATATCTTTTTAGTGGATTCTATAGAGTGGCGAGTTGAGTGATTTTACTCTTATCTCATTAATGGATTCCATTGAGTGGCGAATCTATTTTCCCGAGGTGTTCGCTTGTGTTCCCTCTTCCAATTCTTCCCCTAATTCCGTGTCTAAAAGAGAAAATGCTTGCCATGTGCATTCATTATTTAAATCCCTAGCTACATGATAAGCTTGAATGAATGGTTTTTTTTCACTTTGTAAACCCAAAATATAGGAAATAAGCACTTTGTATTTCCGAATACTTTTGAAACTCATATTTAGCAGTTTGCATTCCCAAAGTATAAGAAATAGATACTTTGCGCCCCCAAAACTCAAATTTAGCAGTTTACACCCCCGAAATATGAAAAAATTCAGCACTTTGTACCCTCGTTTATTTTCAGGCAAAAATGTCCATCGGAGGCAATGGCAAAATAGATATTTCAATTGTAGATATTGGACACTTTACACCCCGAAAACATGAAAAATTGACACTTTGACTCCCGAAACAGAATTAGCACTTAACACCCTCTAATTAAGAACAACTCAACAACTTGCACCCCCGAAATGAATAATTAACCCTAAAACGCTCAAATTAAGAAAAACTCAAACCCCTCAAATTCAAATTAACAAAATTGGGGGTTGTCAAACTAAACAATGGCACAAAGATGAAGCATTATGCAAAATTATAGAGCCATTACAAATCTTGGGTCAACTATAAAAATTAAGTGCAAGCACTATATATAAAAACATCACAACATAGTTGTCCCAGGAAAAAAGGAAGGGTTAGAGTTTTTCTTAATGTGAGGGTAATAAGTATTAATTTTGTGTTTCGAGGTGCAAAGTGCCCAATTGTTGTGTTTAGGAGGTGCAAGTTGCTGAGTTGTTATTAATTTGAGGGTGCTAAGTGTTAATTCTGTTTTGAGGGTATAAAATGCCAATTTCTCGCATTTTGGGGTGCAATGTGCCGAAGATCTTCATTTGAATTACCTATTTTGTCCTTGACTCTGGTCGTCACTTTTGGTTGAAACTAAGAGATTGTGTAAAGTGCTGAAATTTTCATATTTCAGGGGTTCAAAGTGCTAAATTTAAATTTTGGAGGTGCAAAGTACCTATTTCTTATATTTTGGGGGGTGCAAAGTGAAAAACCCTGAGAGGATGGAGACCATTAACTAATCTATTGATATCTTCAAACTTTGGCCCAGTAAGCTTCTAGCTAGATAGAATCGAGTTTCCGATACCTGAATAACTGACAAGCAGTCATCTTCAATTTGCAAGTCATTATATTCCAACCCAAAGCAATGTCAAGTTTGTTGGTCCCAACTGGTGTCAATCTAAAGCCATTTATAATGGGTGTGACTTACATGAGCTTTGATTTTTTGAGTCCTTATTCATCATTTCCTCGTTTCCAACCGGTATTACAAGCTAAGAGCCCTTAATAATAGTATAATATTACTCCACTCAGTTTTAATTTTCCACCGCCATTCTCACCATTATTTAAGTATACATAACAATAATAATAATAATAATAATAATAATAATAATAATAATAACAATAAATGACAGTAAATAATAATAATACTACTAATAATTCTTGTACTCTTTTGTAAACTCTATCTTATTGTAAACTTTTTCAGTTCTTGTAATTTGATGTACATGTAACTTATAAATATAAATAAAAGATTACACAGGTTATCCAACTCAATTTCTATCTCAGAAATTTGTGTGAAGACATAACTTTAGTTAGTTACGGGTACTTAGCTGAAGTTTTGTCATCATAAAAAATGGAAAAATTGTTGGATGAAGATGAAAAAGTGAAGGAAGGTTTTGATGATTTCCAAAAGTCATCAGCTAAGTAATGGAAGCTTAGCAACCTCTAAGAAATTCAATCGAAAAAGACAAGTAAAATCAAAAGGTTGAATTTTGGTCTAGAAGATTACCAATTTGATGCTGCGGACGGAATCAGACTGATGGATTTCAGCAGAGTCAAATCAGATGAGTTCGATTTGAATCACCAAAGTGTTCATCAGCAGGGTGGATTCGATCAGTAGGGTAGAAGTGATCAGGAAGTTATTACGACGGTAATAAATACACTTGGCGTAATAAATGATGTAAGAAGAGGGTATTAATGACAAATGATTGAAAAGAAACCTCGTATCAACAAGGTGCATTAAAAGCGACTGACAACAAAGTACTGCATAATTGTACAGTGAACAGTTGCAACAACTCAATCAAAATTGAGAGAATTCAAGGAGCAAATCATCTAAGTCTCAATACTTAAGAACATAACACTAAACAGCGAAGTCATCTCTTGACAAGCTAAGTCGAGAAAAATGAGCAAACATCTTTAATCTTAGTGATTTCTGTAAAAGAGAGTTGTGAGAAGTAGTTTTCCATCGTTGTGAGTGAAAATACATCAGATGATAGGTTTTCTTAGTGATAGCGCAAGTAGAGTGTTCCATTTTAATTAGTGTTCATAGTATAACATAAATCTTCATGATTTTGAAGAGTGGACTAAAAGACTTTTTGTCTATATAACCACTATAAAAATTCTCTGTGTTTGATTACTTGCATATTTCTGAAAGCATTCAAACACTTTGAATAAACTAAAATATTTTAAAGGAGTTTTAAAACTAAGGATAAAATCTTTAAGCAAGAAAATTTGTTTGAAAATACTTGACAAAATCCACTGCATAACAAGTTTCAAACTCTGATATAATTCGAAACAGATAAGTAAAATAAAACTAGTGGTCAACTTAGCTCCATAAGCTAATTGCAAGATCAGCATAGTAGTCTCATAAGTTTCGATCAGCTTACTCTGATGTTAAGAAAAGTTAGAGGAAATTTGCAACTTTAAAGGTGAAAGAAATGCGACTATGATTTGGCGTCGATGAGGAAAAAGGGGGAAGAAAAGAAATGCAACTAAGAACTGGAAGCCCATTCCAACAAGTGGCATCATAGCCACTGGTTCATTTGGATCATTAGTCTAATCAAGGAACTTGATACTAGGAGTGTTCTTCAAACATTTTTAAATCTAGCATACACTCAAAATTCATAATCTTTTGAAAATGGAGTGCATAAGCCATATTCCTCACATTTGCAATATGGACTTTGAAGATTGGAAAAAGAAATTATATTTCCGTCGCTGAATTAATATTATGTTTTTTTATTTCTTTTATTAGACCATTCCATAGCGATGAAAATAGTGAGGGACCTACGGATGAAATCTTTTAGCGACGGAATTTAGCGATAGATGTACACTCCGTCGTTATTTTGATCGGAATTTAGCGATAGATGTACACTCGTCGCTATTCTGGTCAGATGTAGTGATGGAATTGGCGACGGAATTTTATAGCGATAGAATTTATCGCTAGGTTAGTGAAAATTAGCGATGGAATTCATATCCGCCACTAAATTATGTCGTTAAAAATAGTTTTTCTAGTAGTGGGCCAAAAGAAAGTATATAAACCTCACCTTAGTTAATCGATGTCGGATGAATATTCTACCAATTACTCGGAGTTGTAGATGTAACCCCGTTGATTGCTTCATTGCCTAATCAGGACCAATAGTGTAAATAACGATTATATCGATAATCTTAGTATCAATAGTGACATGTAATATTATTAGGATAGCTTGTGACGTCCCGCTCCCGGATTGGGTCCAACGTGGCCCAACCCTGAGTTTGGGATCGCCCGGCGCGGGATAACCCATCAGAGTTGCTGGACTTTTTTTTTTTTTTTTTTTTTTTTTTTTTTTTTTTTTGAAACATGATGACAAAAATAAAGCATGCGATAAATCCAAATTTAAATTTAAAAGGCCCACTAGCTCCGTTATATACGGAGAAGGCAAAATATACGTTCATACGAGTAACCCCGCAAGCCTACGGAAAACATAAATACAATATTCAAAATACATCATTCAACCTTATAACAAGGTGACAACAAAAGTAGTAGAGTTGCGAAAGCAAGTAAAACAAAAGGGAGGACAATCCCTCAATGACTGACTGGATCCCGGGAACTGACTCAACCATCATAACTCGAGACTCCTGCATCTGAAAAGATTAATAAAAGGAACGCGTAAGTTGATCGTCCAACTTAGTGAGGCTGTGGTGCACTGTGCGTGTGACACATGAATGCAACATAATATATATCGTGAGCATATAAATGAATTAAGCATATATCACATACATAAAATCAAAGCATAGAGTTCAAATAACCAAGAGTTGCTGATGCCGTTCTCCACTTACCCTCCATCCTTATCCGATTTCCATCCAAACTCACCAAGTAAGGAGCGACCTTACTATCTGAAATGCATCGACATGTCTTTGCCGGAGTTCGTCCTTACTCCCCAAGTGTTCCTCCCCACTTGGGTTGTAAGGCCAGGCCTACGGGTAACCGTGACAATCCTGCCGGCCCTTGCCGGCCAGGTTGGCATCGGGTCCATATACCAATCAAAGGGGTTCACACAAAATCGGAAACAAACGGAAACACATAATCGTAGACAAACGGAAACATAACATATCAAACATATATAACATATTATCAACATTTAACAACTTAGAAGATGCAAATTTCAGGTGTCATGATAGTTTAGTAAAATGTATTTGCAACTAGTAGATTCGGATGTAGCATGTATTGGATTATCATGTTGATATACTTGGGATTTCATGCGAGTAATGTTGACATAACAAGTCCAATCTATTTGTGACAACATTCAAGAGAAATTATAATATAACACATGCTTAGACTCGACCTACTAGAATATTAGACTGACACACAAACGAACACACAGCGCTCACCTGTGCTGCTTACGGTTCTTGAAAGTTTCTCGGTAGAACGACGATTCCGGATCCTGTACATGTTTACGTAACATTTAAGAATCTAAATACGAACAAAAACTTATGATCGACTAAAGAAATACTTTAGTCATAATTATAGTCGTGTCGTGGACGAAACGAGACCATGATCCAACTTAGACTAATTAACCCGGTTTAGGGGTTCCTAGAGCAACGTGGTATGGAAAGCCACAAATAAGGATTTATAAAAACCCGAGAAAGTTCTTTAATAATACAACAATTATTTTACGAAATTTCAACAAACAAGTTTAGATGTTAATTTTTTAGGTTTAGATTTTATTTCAAAATTTTCAAACATCTTTGAATTCTTTAATTATTTTAAATTAGGTAAACATTTAATTCCAATAAATCAAAGTTTATTTATGAATTATTTATTTTTCTAATTTTGAAAACTTTATTTATTTACTAATTCTATTTTCGAATTAATTAATTCATAAAACATTTAATCAAAACTATTTTATTTTATTTAACCCTCTTTTATTTAAAATTATCTAAGTAATACATTTATTTTCGAAAATGTATTTATTATTTAAATTAAATAAATACTGTATCTTTCGGAAAAAGTTTGTTTTCCATAAAATAATTAATTTAAGTTATATTACTTTATTTTCAAAATTATTTATTATTTTTCTTTTTTGATTATTCATATTTCTGAAAATAATTATTTAGAATTATTTAGTATTATTTTCAAAATTATTTATTTTTCAAAAATATTATTCAAAATTATTTATTTTTCAAAAATATTATTCAAAATTATTTAATTATTTTTCAGAAAACAATTAACACGATTTATTATAAATTTTATCTTCAAAAGTTTATTTATATATATAAATATATAATTAAAAATAATAGTTATTCAAAATTATTTAAACTAATTTAATTAATTTTAGGATTTATATTCAAGTATAAATATCAAAATTATATTAAATTTTACAAACTTTATTTTTTCAGAATTAAATTTTTAAATTTATTAGTTTTATTTAAAGAATTATTTATTATTATCAATTTTTTTTTTAAATTTTCGATTTTAATAATTAAACTTGATTTAGAAATTCATTTCTTTTAAATTTTATTAATTTCAGAAAATTACTTATAAATATTATTATTATTTATTTTTATTTTCTTTCTTTTTTTTTTTTTTTCTTTTTTTTTTTTTTTTTTTTTTTGACTATGGGCTGGCCCTGATGGCCAGCCCTCAGGGCCAGCCCACTTAATGGGTAGCAACAGGCCCATTAAATGGGCCTGTTTTTCTGTTGCAAATTGCAACAGCCCCAGAAAGGGTCTGTTGCAATTTGCAACAGACAACAAACAACAACAAAGAACAGCAGTAGCCACGGTCACTGCTATGGCAGTGGCCGGTGGTTGTTCGCCGGCGGCGGGGTGGCTCCGTCCAACCCCGCCGGAAAATGCACAAGAGTCCAAATTTTTTTTTTTTTTTTAATTTTGCATAAAATGCCCAAAACACTCAACATATTAAAGTAATAAAAGTACTCCCAAGTAAAAGATAAATCTTTTAAGACAAAAATAATTTCAATTTCAAGCATCTAACATGTTAAGAAGATTCATCTTCCACAAAATTTCTCTTCAAGAACTTTTCAAAAAAATTCAAACAAAGAAAAGATGAAACAACCATTTTCCTCATACATTTATGAACATATAATATTTCACTCAAATGCCAAAATTCTAAACATGATGATCTAATTTTTTCTAGATTCTAACTCATAAAATTACATATTTATCTAAAATTTTGCTAAACATGATTTTGGGGTTCAAGAGGTGGGGTTTTCTACAAGAAGCAAAATACCGTACTAGTTTATCTTCAAAAAGTGGTACGGCACGGGTGCGAACAGCTGCTGTCTACGGTGGCTCACGGCGGCAGCGGCGGCTCACGGCGGCAGCGGTGGTGGTGGTCCGTCGGGAGGTGGTGGTGATGGTGGTGTTTTCTCCTATACCCTCCTACTTTCTATATAATTTCAAGAAATCTTCACTTCCTTCTCTAACTTTCTCTCTAACTTTTCACTCTAACTTTTCACTCCAAGAAAGAAATGGTGTGGGGAGACAAGGAAATCTGATTTTTGGGGGGGAGATATAAAATGGTGGATGAGTGTGTGAATGGAGAAAGATGGAGTGTTTGAATGGGAAAATAGGTATGGTCTCTCCCTCTGCCATGGCTGACTTCTTGGCTTTCCAAGGAGACCAAATCATGGCCTGCACAGCCAATGGAGGAGAAAGGGGCGTTTTTGCACTTTTGACCCCAAATTTTCAAAAAGTGCAAAATGACCCCTAAATCAAAAAAAATTCGCACACTTTAGTCCAAACTAATTACAAAATGACCCCAATGTTTTTAAAAGGCAATACACATGTTTTCTAAATTATTTCTAAGTCCAATATTCCATACGAAATAATTAATGCATTTAACATAGCCCAAAAAAAGTTCAATTTAACTTTAAAACACATTAGCATATAAAATTGGATTAAAAATTCAATAAAATACGATTAGAAAGGTCTAAAATTTACGGGGCGTTACATAGCTAATCGAATCGATTACAAATACACGAAAGTTTAGCACCCAAAACTTCTAATATTGCTAATTGAACATAACATACCTATTCTTTTACAAAATCCAGACTAAATAAATGCTTGCATGTTGAATCCATATCTAGTTCAATCAATTTAACTAATACAAACTCCTAATTTAATAATAATTCAAATTAACTAGTCTAATACTTGATAAACTATATAATCTTCAAGTAATTAAATACACTAAAAGTACAAGCATGTAAAGGTCCATTGTATAACCCAAATATGCAGCCAAATGAATTTTCTCCTATTTCTTTGAGCCAATTTCAGAAAGGGCAAAATGAGAAATAGAAATTACAAAAAGGCCAAAGTCTTTCTTTTCTCTTTATTTTTAATATAAAAAATAAAGAAATAACAAAAACCCTTAACTGTAAAACTTAAACACAATTCCTAAATTCAAATTCAGACTCTACCATCCCTCTCAATTTCTCCATTCCAAAATTTTTCCAAGAATTTCACAAATTTGAGATGATACATGCAATCAGAGATGATGGAGGATAGAAGGAATGAAGGAAAATGATCATTCGTTCGGTATAAGTTTCGCCATTTCTTTTCTTCTCCAATCTGATTTCTATATTTTTACGCATTTTTGGCATTTGGCATCCCCAAATGCCAAACGCTGTGAAGATATTCATGGCATTTGGCATTTGATATTTGCTAAATGCGTCAAATGCCAAACGCCATGAACGTCTTCATGGCATTTGGCAAATTTCAAACACCAAATGTCAATTCACTATTTTGACATTTGGCATTTAGCAAATGTCAAATGCCAAATGTCAAAATCAGTGAATAAATTTTTTTTTTTAAATAATAGCTTTTTTTGAAATTTTTAAGTTTTTAATGGCCTTTTTAAAAATTACCCCACGAAAAAGAGATAGGTAAACAACCACACATGCAGATTCAGAGAAATTAAACACACAAGAGATTCTACCCAAAAAATCTCATAGATGAGAAGATTAGAATCTTATTTATTGTACAAGATGAGGAAATTCTACACAAAAAAAATCTCACAGATGAGGAGATTAAAACACACAAGAGATTCTTAAAAAAAAAAAAAAAAGAAGAAGAAGAAAAAAAAAAAAAAAAAAACTCTAACTCAACTCTAATTTTTCTCTGCCTAACTATATTTTTATTTATAGAATTAGAAATCCTATCTCTAAGCACCGTCCTTCAAAATTCGAATATAAATGGGGGATATCACAATCTCATAAACTCTAGCTTACCAAATTAAAAGAAGACTTAGTTTCCTAACTAATCATATATGAGTCATAATTATATTTTTAGATCCCAGACCGGCAGCGGTCTGATCCGAACGATCCCATTGGGTGGGGGTAGGAAGTAGGAGAAGGATTTTTTTTTTAAATTATAATTATTTTATTGATATTATATAATTTAGTTTTTTAATAAATATTAAATATATTTATATCATTATATAAATTTTAGATTTAATTAATATTTTATCAAATTTTTGTAATGTGTTATTTGATTTGTTAATATCATTTATAAATTAAATTAGTTAAATACATATGTAAATATATTAAGTAAAATCTCTAAATTAGTCCACACGTGTCTTATTCGAGTCAATTTTGAAATTGGGCAACAAAGTGGACAAAAAAATCAGTAAATTTGAAGATGTGGGGTTATTTTGATAACCTGAAATATTAGGGGTATAATTATCAGTCAACATAAGTAATGGTATCAATTTTACAATAAAACTTAAAGTTAACGTCCATTTTTAACGATGGTACCAAAATTGATTGATTTCTTAAATTATGATATCAAATGTGTCGGACTCTGTTTTACGGTACCACAAGTAAGAATCGGTATATAGTTTGGTACTACAAATGCAATTCTCTCGATGAACAATATTATACATTATTTAAGAGTACAAAATGATATTTTTTCTTATAATTTGAGTTATACATTGTCCCTAGGAGATGACCTAAGAAAACCAATTCAATTACTAGATATATGTTTACATAATTGCATGTGTCAATATATTTCTTTGTACCAAATATTTCACTCTTTTATTATGACCGAGCAAATAGACACCTCAATTGACAGAAAAAATAGTCAAATTCTTGGTTGTTGTTTGAAATCTCACGAGGTGTGCAACTAATAAATTATGTATATTAACCATATATCTAATAAAGTGTTTTATTATTTGATATTGACTACTTTTATAGAATTTGAAGCATAAAATAAAACAGTGTGCAGCAAAAAAAAAAATCAATTGCCTTATCATAAATTAACTGTAAAAAAATACACTTAAGGGCCTTTTCTAAATTAAACAAACTTATTACAAAAAAAATTAAAAAAGTATTCTTAAAAAATAAATTAAAAATAGAATAAGTTAGCTATTTTCCCACATTAATTTTCATTTCTAATAATTTATTTATTTTCTTTCATTTTTCATTAAATATGGTTGATGTTTTTTTCGTAGTTGTATCCAAAAACAACTTCATTCAAAATATACCAAGATTTAAAGATTTGAAGTGAAAAAAATTGAAACATTGAGTTGATATTTTCTCATTATATTTTAGCATTCTCTTTCTATGGTAGACAAATTTTTTTTTTTTTACTTTTCAATTTTATCATGCTCTAAATGTTATGACTGTTAATCATGTGTTAACCCATATAATCACTATATATCTTCTACCTCCATGGCTTTGATACCATTCTAGACCCAAGTACAGTCATATAATAATCTTATCAAACTCATGTTCAATACCAAAGAGCCCAAGAAAACGCCGTCACATGGCAAAGAGGGGCAAAGATATTTACTGATGAATTCGTAAGATTATTCTTGCCAGAAATATTTTCTAAACCATAATCCTAGTTTCTTATATTACTCATGACCCATGTTCAAAATAATATTAAAACACATGGGGTTTCTTATACATAGCTATATATGGTTCAACACATGATTATGGTTATTTAGCCTGTCATTAGGCTAAATACAACACACAAATATAAATATTTAAAACAGAAAAGTAAAGAAGAGTACCTTAGAGGAACCTTCAAACCAAGCTTTTATTTAATTCTTCAAATATATTACAAATATTTTACAAACTTAAAAGTGGTAGTAATAATATTACAATACTGAAATTTTCAAGGAGTAATAGCAGTAGTAGAGTAGTAGTGGAAGCTGATTTTTTCGAATATCTCTTCCAGATCATATGCATTGAATAAGTCTTTATCATCCTCATACGGATCTTGGGATTCCCATGCTAATTCGCATTTTGAATGCGGACGCCATTCACGTGTCTGATTTAGAATCATCTTCTAAAATTTCTTTGAAATTTTTCTTTAAGTCTTTCTTCATTTCTTCCATGTAGGTTTAATAATCTCTGCTTTGGACAAATCTTGGCTTTTCATTTTTAATTTTCCAGATATATCTTGGAATGGACTGGGAGTATCTTCCTTATCCTTTGTTTTATATGTCAAAAGTTTGGACTGAATTAATTCTTCAGTTTCAGCTCCGAATAATTTTCCAGAGGCTGGATCAATCTTGTTCATTTTTTCCCAAAATTTTGAGAAAGAAGTCCGATATAGACAACGAGTATGATGTTCTGTATGTCCCACCATCGGGATCCATTTTGATATCCATGGGATGGAAAATTCAATAAAAAAATACATTGATGCTATAAGCTCATCTGCCTTATGAGAAGTTATTAATTTGGATATTTGGGGGGGATAAATCTATCCATTCAGATTACAGGGTTTTCCATTTTTTCAGGAAGTATCTCATACGAAGGACCATGGTATGACCACCAATTAACAAACCAATTTGGTATTGGAGATTTGTATACTTCTCCACAAATTTTTATAAACCAAGTGTGCTTTTTCTTACTATTCTGGTAATATAATTCCTTGTCGAAAGCTGAGATATAATCCCAATAATTAAATTTGATAGAAATTATTTTTTTCGGAAAAGATATTATATTTTTCCTTGAATGTGGATAATCCCCATTCCTGGCATGAATTTTTTTTTTTCACAATGATCTTACTAAAAGTATAACTTTTTTGATCATTTGAAGCGAAGTGAGTAATTTCACAGCTTTCAGTTGCTTTGAGCAAGTTTTCATAAAAATTTCTCTGCTTATATGATGTAGCAGTAAATTGAGTATTATCAAGGTATCGGTTCATAAGAAACCATGAATCATCTTGCCATTTTAGATCGGAATATTCCAAATGAAGTATAACTTATTTTTTATGGTTTTCAGCATAATTTATGCTGTCATCATCTTCATTCTGCAAAATATTGCAAAAGTTTGAGAATTTCCCTTTGAAGATGTGGATGATTCACCCATGCCGGAAATATTTTCCGCAACTAATTTATTTCCATAAATCTGAGAGATTATATTCCCTCTTCCTCCTCGACCTCTAAAATTTTGAGGCCATCCTCTGAATGAGTGCTCTCGAGGTATCATAACCTGCATAATTAGTTAAAAAAATTGTTTAATCTCAACAATTTGTGCTGATACCATATAATATCATTGTCATATTTTTCTTTATCTGCAATAGGATCTCAGAATAAATGGGGATGTTTATCAATAAAGGAAATACACTCCTTACAAAATTCAATCTTATTTATGAGGTAGTAAATATTCCCTTTGTTTTTAATTTTTTCAGACTCACTCAAATGAGGATTGTTCATTTATAAAATCCTTGCAAAATCAGGAATTTATGCTGAAAATCTTTTATGAGATGATCATAATATTACAATTTCTCAACCCACAATTCTTGCCAATCAGATTCATCTTTAGAAATCTCTTTTAAATAGTCTCATAAAGATTCTCTTTTTCCTTCATAAAGATCTATAGCCTTTTTAGTATATCTAATTGCCCTTTTATTCTGGATATTATCACTTTTGCTAAGAGTGTTAAGACAGGGATGTCCCTGACGGGGATATTTTCCATGTAACTTAGCCGGCTTCATAGTTCCTGTCACAATTCACGGGTTAGAAAATTAGGAAGATGATTATCTTCTTCCTTTTTATAATGTATTTCGAAATCAAAAGGGGCTAAATGAGGCTGCCATCTTGCAAACATTTGATTAGATACATCATGTTTAAAATATTTATTAAACATGTATTTAGCAGATTTGCAATCAGTAAATATTTTAAATTTTTGATTATATAAATCATCTTGAAATTTTAAAACACATTTAAGTATTGCAAGAATTTCTTTAGCAATTGTAGCATAATTCTTCTGGCTATTATTCCATTTTCCTGAATGAAATCTTACTAAAAATATTTGTTTTGTAGTAGGGCAAATTTGTTTTAAAACTCCTCCAAATCCTATATAAGAGGCATCTGTTTCAATAATTCTTCCCATGTAGGATTTGCTAGCGTTAAACAAGGAAGTGATTACACTTTACTCTTAATTAATTTTACAGAATTAGTGTGTATATCAGTCCAAGGGATAGGAGACTTTTTAAATCTATCATATAAAACAGCTGCATCAGTGGCTAAATCCTTGTAATAAGGTGAAATATAATTTAAACTTCCAAAAAATCTTTGGAGTTGAGTTTTATCTGTTATTACATCAGGGAATTTTTACGCAAAATCTATAGCCTTTTTAGTATATCTAATTGCCCTTTTATTCTGGATATTATCACTTTTGCTAAGAGTGTTAAGACAGGGATGTCCCTGACAGGGATATTTTCCAAGTAACTTAGCCGGCTTCATAGTTCCTGTCAAAATTCACGGCTTAGAAAATCAAGAAGATGATTATCTTCTCCCTATTTATAATGTATTTCAAAATCAAAAGGGGCTAAATGAGTCTGCCATCTTCCAAACATTTGTTTAGATACATCATCTTTGGAGTTGAGTTTTGCCAATCAGATTCATCTTTAGAAATCTCTTTTAAATAGTCTAATAAAGATTCTCTTTTTCCTTCATAAAGATCTATAGCCTTTTTAGTATATCTAATTGCCCTTTTATTCTGGATATTATCACTTTTGCTAAGAGTGTTAAGACAGGGATGTCCCTGACAGGGATATTTTCCAAGTAACTTAGACGGCTTCATAGATCCTATCAAAATTCACGGGTTAGAAAATCAGGAAGATGATTATCTTCACCCTTTTTATAATGTATTTCAAAATCAAAAGGGGCTAAATGAGCCTGCCATCTTGCAAACATTTGTTTAGATACATCATCTTAAAAATCTTTATAAAACATGTATTTAGCAGATTTGCAATCAGTAAATATTTTAAATTTTTTATTATATTAATAATCTTGAAATTTCAAAACACATTTAAGTATAGCAAGAATTTCTTTAGCAATTGTAGCATAATTCTTCTGGCTATTATTCCATTTTCGTGAATGAAATCTTACTAAAAATATTTGTTTTGTAGTAGGGCAAATTTGTTTTAAAACTCCTCCAAATCCTATATAAGAGGTGTAGGATTTGCTAGCGTTAAACAAGGAAGTGATTTCACTTTACTCTTAATTAATTTTATAGCATTAGTGTGTATATCAGTCCAAGGGATAGGAGACTTTTTAAATCTATCATATAAAACAGCTGCATCAGTGGCTAAATCCTTGTAATAAGGTGAAATATAATTTAAACTTCCAAAAAATCTTTGGAGTTGAATTTTATCTGTTATTACATCAGGGAATTTTTACGCAAACTCTATAGCCTTTTTAGTATATCTAATTGCCCTTTTATTCTGGATATTATCACTTTTGCTAAGAGTGTTAAGACAGGGATGTCCCTGACAGGGATATTTTTCAAGTAACTTAGCCGACTTTATAGTTCCTGTCAAAATTCACGGGTTAGAAAATCAAGAAGATGATTATCTTCTCCTTTTTCATAATGTATTTCAAAATCAAAAGGGGCTAAATGAGTCTGCCATCTTGCAAACATTTGTTTGGATACATCATCTTTGGAGTTGAGTTTTGCCAATCAGATTCATCTTTAGAAATCTCTTTTAAATAGTCTAATAAAGATTCTCTTTTTCCTTCATAAAGATCTATAGCCTTTTTAGTATATCTAATTGCCCTTTTATTCTGGATATTATCACTTTTGCTAAGAGTGTTAAGACAGGGATGTCCCTGACAGGGATATTTTCCAAGTAACTTAGACGGCTTCATAGATCCTATCAAAATTCACGGGTTAGAAAATCAGGAAGATGATTATCTTCACCCTTTTTATAATGTATTTCAAAATCAAAAGGGGCTAAATGAGCCTGCCATCTTGCAAACATTTGTTTAGATACATCATCTTTAAAATCTTTATGAAACATGTATTTAGCAGATTTGCAATCAGTAAATATTTTAAATTTTTTATTATATAAATCATCTTGAAATTTCAAAACACATTTAAGTATAGCAAGAATTTCTTTAGCAATTGTAGCATAATTCTTCTGGCTATTATTCCATTTTCGTGAATGAAATCTTACTAAAAATATTTGTTTTGTAGTAGGGCAAATTTGTTTTATAACTCCTCCAAATCCTATATAAGAGGTGTAGGATTTGCTAGCGTTAAACAAGGAAGTGATTTCACTTTACTCTTAATTAATTTTACAGCATTAGTGTGTATATCAGTCCAAGGGATAGGAGACTTTATAAATCAATCATATAAAACAGCTGGATCAGTGGCTAAATCCTTGTAATAAGGTGAAATATAATTTAAACTTCCAAAAAATCTTTGGAGTTGAATTTTATCTGTCAGGGAATTTTTACGCAAACTCTATAGCCTTTTTAGTATATCTAATTGCCCTTTTATTCTGGATATTATCACTTTTGCTAAGAGTGTTAAGACAGGGATGTCCCTGACAGGGATATTTTCCAAGTAACTTAGCCGGCTTTATAGTTCCTCTCAAAATTCACGGGTTAGAAAATCAAGAAGATGATTATCTTCTCCCTTTTTATAATGTATTTCAAAATCAAAAGCGGCTAAATGAGTCTGCCATCTTGCAAACATTTGTTTAGATACATCATCTTTGGAGTTGAGTTTTGCCAATCATATTCATCTTTAGAAATCTCTTTTAAATAGTCTAATAAAGATTCTCTTTTTCCTTCATAAAGATCTATAGCCTTTTTAGTATATCTAATTGCCCTTTTATTCTGGATATTATCACTTTTGCTAAGAGTGTTAAGACAGGGATGTCCCTGACAGGGATGTCCCTGACAGGGATATTTTCCATGTAACTTAGACGGCTTCATAGATCCTATCAAAATTCACGGGTTAGAAAATCAGGAAGATGATTATCTTCACCCTTTTTATAATGTATTTCAAAATCAAAAGGGGCTAAATGAGCCTGCCATCTTGCAAACATTTGTTTAGATACATCATCTTTAAAATCTTTATAAAACATGTATTTAGCAGATTTGCAATCAGTAAATATTTTAAATTTTTTATTATATAAATCATCTTGAAATTTCAAAACACATTTAAGTATAGCAAGAATTTCTTTAGCAATTGTAGCATAATTCTTCTGGCTATTATTCCATTTTCGTGAATGAAATCTTACTAAAAATATTTGTTTTGTAGTAGGGCAAATTTGTTTTAAAACTCCTTCAAATCCTATATAAGAGGCATCTGTTTCAGTATTTTTTTCCCATGTAGGATTGGCTAGCATTAAACAAGGAAGTGATTTCACTTTACTCTTAATTAATTTTACGGCATTAGTGTGTATATCAGTCCAAGGGGTAGGTGACTTTTTAAGTCTATCATATAAAACAGCTGCATCAGTGGCTAAATCCTTGTAATAAGGTGAAATATAATTTAAACTTCCAAAAAATCTTTGGAGTTGAGTTTTATCTGTTATTACATCAGGTGAAATATCATATAAAACAGCTGCATCTGTGGCTAAATCCTTGTAATAGTGTGTATATCAGTTTTGTAAAGTGTTTTACGCAGATCTGAAAATATGCAAGTTGGAAAGCAATGTAAGAACACAAGTAATTTTTATAGTGGTTATATGGATTTGAATATCCTTTAATCCACTCTTCCAAGTCACAAAGATCTTGGGTTATACTAAAAACACAAAGTAATTATTACACTCCACTTACTCCAAAACAACAAATGAAGCCGTAAGCTCACAATAGGAAATCACTAAGAAAACTTATCCTCTGAGGCTAGATCACTCACAAAGATGGATCCTCACTTCTCACAACACTCAAACAGTTTTTCACTCAGAAAATGTGTTTGTCTTTTATCTTCAACTTCGGCTTCAGTCAACAAATGACAGAGCTGATGAGTGAGCTGTTCTTGAGATTTAAGAGATTTTGCTTCGAATTTCTTCTCAAAGATTGTGTTGTTGTTCTTCTCTTTGTCTCTTCAGTTATATATACTCGTAGGTTTGAAAAATGTCCGTTGAAGTAAGACAAAATTCAAAATCCTCAGGTACTGGTCCTTAATTTCCGCGAACGGCTCTCTACACAGTGTTCATACTGACAACAGTACTTTTCTGCAGGCAGTATTAAATGCACCAAGCTGATACGAAGTCTTTCTTCAATCATTTGTCTTTAACTTGAACAAATCTGATTTGAGTCGGCTGATCTTCATCAGTCTGAATTCTTTCCTTCAGCAGATCAGTAGTCTTTTAGACCTTGAATTTTGATTCGTCTGATTTGTCTTCTTACTTAGTCAAAATTCTTCTAAGGGAGTTCAATTAAGTTGTCTTTACTTAGCTGATTCTGAGTTTTGGAAATCATCGAAACCTCCCTCAATTTATTTAACTTATGCATTCTTTATCTTCATCTTCATCCAACAATTTCCCCCTTTTTGATGATTACAAAACTCCAGCTAAGTACCTGTTTTACTTATACTAAAGTTTTGATCCTCAAAATTTTATGAGATAGAAAAGATATGTTGGAGTAAACTTGAACTTTTATTCATAGTATGGAAATTCATTACAAGTTACAAGTTCATCAGATGAGATAATCTAACAAAGAGTAAAGTCAAGTAAACTGATTACAACAGATTTGTCGATTCTAGTCATCAGCTTCTTCACTTGCTCCTTTGATGACTTCCTCATACTCATATTCTGATTCTTCATCCTCATCCTCCTCTTCTTCTTCATCATCTCCATTAACTACCAGATTTATTTTGCAGCTTCCATCTTCTGTTTAAGTTCTCTTTCTTGTTCTAGCTCTTTGGCCGCATCCTCAATCTGCTTCTTCAATCTCTCAGCATCTTTGAACTTAGAGAATGGTTCAGGTTGTTCATCAGAAGTGTTTTTTGGTACTTCTTCAGAATTCCCTTTGCCATCAGCTAGTTCATCCTTCTTAGCATCATCAGACTCCTTGGGTTGATCAGCAACAACTTCCTTAGCTTTTTCTTCAAGTTTTTGACTTTGATCAGCAAACTGAAGTGTTAGCTCTTCCCTTTTCTCTTCCCCCTTTTTGTCATCATCAGGGTTAATAGGAGGGTTGAGTGCAACAGGCTGAATCTTCAAAGCAGCACACAAGGCTTTGATGTTTTGATTGATCAGATATGACTGGCAATGAGATGATTGAGAGTAGTTGAGATGACATCATTCCTATCACTCAAACAATCAACATTTATCTGCATTGTAGCAAGTTCTTCTTCAACAACTTGTCCTGATTTCTGAACTCCTTGCAACAATTCCATGTTGACTGATTTCTCAGCTTCACTGACTTGGATGAATGTCTCAGTAAGATGAGCAATATTATCTTCAGCTCTTTTTAAAGCATCATGAAGATGATAGACATCAGCCTTGACATCTTCAATGTTCTTATTCATCTCCAGCACACTATGCGTCATCCTTAGAGTATTGTCCTCTGGTAGAGGAAAGCCATCAATGGCATGCTTAACCATTCTTGCAGTAGTTTGCTGCATTTGCTCAAGTTGCAACCGATTCTTTGCCTCCAGCCTTTCTTCCATCTTCTGTAGAGAATTATCCAACATCATCTGGAAGGCTTCCATCAGTGATGAATGCATGTCCCCTGATGAAGCAGAGGGGGTTGCAGTTTGATTGTGATCATCTTCCTGTTGAACAGGCACGTCCTTCATAGCAGCTTTGTCTTCAACTTTTGTCTGACGAATGAATTTCAGCACTGGCACACAACTCTTGGTAGGTTCAACTTTTGGCATCACTGAATAGTCTCTGATTTCTTTACCAAAAGTGATCTGTTGGACACTTGGCAGGGAAGGGAGGTCACTTGGAGAACCTTGACCATACCTTGCCTTCTTCGCCCAGTTTTCCAAGGCTGTTTTAACAGCAATCTACACAGCTCTCTTAATAGGATCATCTGTCTTTCGTTTCTTCTCTGGCAGGATGTTTGAGATGATTTTTGCTTCATCAGTAGCTATCTCCCGAGCATACTGATGTATAGCATCTATTACAATGTCTAGGTTTAGTGCATTTGAGATTGAATCTGTTTTAAGCCATTGAAGAACCCACTTCTCTTCAGTGGCAAACTCTGCCCAGCCTTGTATTTCTTCCACTGTTCTGTTTACTCTGTAGTCTCTCCAATTGATGTACCTTTGCTTTTCACGAGTAAGCAGGGTCTTGAGCATAATCTTCTTATCAAAGTATGCTAGAGCTGATTCAAATCGTTTGAAGACAGCAGGATCAGAGTTGATGATCTCGAAGGCTCTTTTAACTTCAAACTCTTTCTTTGGTTGAACCATCCCAGCAGGCATCTTCGTCTTTGCCTGAAGAGATTCTCCAATCTTGATCCCTCCAGAATGGACAGGACCATAAGCATTTGTTTTGCTTAGCTCAAGCACCAGAGCTTTCCTCTCTGCTTCGGACATCTTCCTTTTCTGTTCTTCTTTCTCAGCCTCAATTTTGCTGAGTTCGATGACCCTCTTCTCCTCCAGGTCATCTCTTTTTCTCTGCTCTGCTTCCTCCCTCTTCTTTTTATCATCTTTGGAAATTTTCTTCCTTCTGATGATTATTTTCCTTTTTCCTTGATCAGCAGGGTTAGGAACAGTAGCAGGCCCAGCAGATGCAAAGGGAGCAACTGCTAAAGGTTCGATGATCTGCACTTCTGGATCATCTTGAGGTTGTAAAACCTTAGCTGTTGGTTCTAGAGGAGTAATCTGAAGAGCAGTCTGATCAGTCACTTCCTTTTCCTCCACAGATTCTTCCTCAGCACCAGCAGGCCTCTCTGCTGATTGAGGACTTTGCCTCACTAAGTCTATCAGCTCAGTGGGCTCTTCGACAAATGTCATCTGTTTTCTGATTGTCCTTCTAGGTCTTCTGCCTTCAACAGGTTGAGAAGCACCTGTATCTCTTAACTGACTCCTGGTCCTATGAGAAACATTCTCATCAGGCACCTCAGCAGATGGAGTTATTGAAGATGATGCAGGGGACATGTTCCTGACATCAGCAGTGGTCTGATTTATAATTTTATGAGCTTCAACATCAGACACTTTCTTTATCTTCTTAGGAGCCTTCTCCTTAGGCTCATCAGCCTTTTTCTTCTTAGTCTCAACAGCTAGCTGAGCTGTTTTGACCAGTCTCCTTTGCCTTTTGGCAGGAACCTCCTTTGGTTCGTCAGCTTCTTCCTCCACATCAACCTCATCAGCTTTTCTTTTCAGAAAAGGCAAGTACTTGGACATTGCCTTTCCAGCATGTATCTCCTTCCCATTTGTCACTTCACACCCCATCTTGAATAGCAGATAGCTTAAAGTAATCCTGTGGTTGGTCTGGGGAGCAGTCTTCTTGCCTTTCTTGTCTAGGAAGTTCGCCAAGATGTACCAAAACACTTTGGAGCAGTTGACCTCTAGTCCACTCACCGAGCTGTTCTCAGTACTCATGCATCTTATTCTACTTATGAGCATTATCCTTATCATGCTGATTATCATAAACATAGGAAATCTGATAAACATGATGAAGATGAAACTGTTCATGCTCCTGCCAAACAACAGAAGCCTAAGAAGCCTAAGAATTCATCATCTTGGGTTGTCAAAGGTGGAACTAATCCTTCAGGACCCTCTCAATAAGGGTACCTAAAATAATTTTATTTTGTTTTGTAGGTTAGGATTAGGAGTAGGAATAAAGTAGAGAAAATCTGGTACTTGGACAATGGATGTTCGAGACACATGTGTGGAAACATACATGAGCTGACTGATGCTGTTGATGTGGATGTTCCTAAAGTTACTTTTGGAGACAGCAAGGAAGGCAAGATTGTATCAACTGGAAGACTGATCAAAGGCAACATTGAGATATCTGACGTCTCTTATGTTAAAGGCCTCAAATACAATCTGCTGAGCATAAGTCAATTTTGTGACAAAGGATATCCAGTCATCTTCTCAACAGATAAGTGCTACGTTGAACAGATAGGTACAAAGAAGGTTATTTTATCTGGCAGACGACAAGGAAATATCTACACAGTGGACTGGAATTCTGCTGACAAGAATTCAAGTATTTTTTTGGTGGCATCAACACCAAGTGAAATCAGTTGGCTGTGGCACAAAAGAATGAACCATGTGAATTTCAAGACCATAAACAGACTTATCAAGAATGATCTGGTAGAAAGAAATCAAAAAACAGTCATGAGCAAGGACAAGCTTTGTGACGCCTGTCAGAAGGGTAAACAAATCAAGTCATCATTCAAAAGCAAGAAGCATCAATCTTCTGGAAGAATATTGGAGCTGCTACATATAAATTATTTGGACCCATTGATCCAGTCAGCAATGGTGGAAAGAAATACTGCCTAGCTGTTGTGGATGACTATTTAAGATATACTTGAGTGATTTTCATGAAGAAGAAAAGTGAAACCAAGGAACATATTACAAATCTGATGGAACTGATCCAGAATGAAAAGAGCATGAAGATATTGAAGATCATATCAGATAGAGGGACTGAGTTTACAAATTCCACTATTGAAGAGTATTGTAATGTTAGAGGAATCAGCCATGAGTACTCTGCTGCCAGAACCCCTCAACAGAATGGAGTTTCTGAAAGGAGAAACAGAACTCTTAAAGAAGCTACCAGAACAATGATAGCTGAAGCTAAGCTGCCTCAAAGATTTTGGGCAGAAGCAACAAACACAACATGCTTTACCCAAAACAGATGCATGATCAACAAGCACCAAAACAAGAATCCATATGAAGTAATCTTTCCCAGATCTCTGGACTCCTCCATGGCTGTCACCTTCATGTTGAACTTCGGAGGTAGAGCCTTCAGCACTCTGACGGTTATCTCCTTATCAGTGAAGGTTTTTCCAAGCTTCAAAACTTCATTCAGCGTCCTTGTAAACCTTGTATCCATCTGATCAATGGTTTACGCAGACTTCATCTTGAAGTTATCCAGCTTTTCCAGAGCAACACTCAGCTGATGCTCTTTGATAGCGTGGTTTCCTTCGCTCATATCTCTGACTTTATCCCACATTTCTTTGGCAGTCTTGTAGTGCTTGACTTTGTCAAATTTGTCGTTGTCAAGGGCCTTGGTCATGATGTATCGTCCAACTTTGTCCAGGTTGAACAGCTTTATTTCTTCGGCTATCATCTCGTTCAGATCTTTTTCCATCGTTATATCCACCTCATCAACTTTGATGGTCTTGGTGAATTTGAATGGACCTTTGATAATACATGTGTACATGTTATCATTGTAGGCAGCCAGAAAAATCTCCATTCTAATTTTCCAGTCTTCAAAGCTTATACCAGCTATGTGGGGAACATGGCTGATACAATCCATTTTTCAAAAAAATATAATTTTTCAAAATACGCTCTTTTGAAAAGTTTTGAAAACCTTTGAAAAACACTCGGATCAAGCTCGTTGATCAGGCAGTTGATTCTATGAACCACCTGCTTTGATACCACTTGTTGGTCCCAAGTGGTCAGATGAGGTCTAGAGGGGGTGGGGGTGAATAGACCTCTAAAACTTTTTCTTCAAAATTTAAACTTAAAACTTTGACTAACAGTAAACAGACTAAGCTATTACAGAACAATAAGTTACTCTGCTGATCTCGAACAAATCGTTGAACAGCTCTGTTGATCACTAATCTGATAGTTGCTTAGCTGATTTAGTTAAAATCAGTTTCAATACTTAGAGTACTTGCAGCGGATGTTCAAAGTGTTTTTCACAAGTAAACTTAGTAGTTTGAAAATTTATCCCCAGTTTTTATAAACTCCTTTAAAATGATTTTCAAACAGCTTTGTAAAGTGTTTTATGCAGATCTGAAAATATGCAAGTTGGAAATCAATGTAAGAACACAATTAATTTTTATAGTGGTTATATAGATTTGAATATCCTTTAGTCCACTCTTCCAAGTCACAAAGATCTTAGGTTTGATAGAAATAGTGTCCTGCAAGCCAGCTGTATGGCTAGCATTAATTGTAATTAATGAGGAACTATTCAATTTAGATTAATAAATGCACTTTTATTAAATGGTCAACTTTATCTTATGTAATATTTGTCTACGCATAAGGATAGAAGTCCTTAGATCACAGGGCTATGGGACAACCCGTGGACTGATCTCTAAGGCCATGATCTAGAATATATTCAAGAGTCGTAGAATCCAATTGAGATAGGACATCGTTGGATTCGGTTAGACTCTCACTATTGTGTATACTCCGATGAACTGGAGGACGCTGGGGTCCACGAGCGTGACTGGGATAGTCGATACACATAAGTGGGTGGCTTGCTGGGATGGCAAGCGCACTGAATACCCCAATTAGGAAATAACTCACCATGGAAGCGGTAGTCGCATATCGGGGTTGAAGTTATTCCAATTTACGATAGTATACGAGGAACGATCCCTAACTACTTGAGATGATAGGGTTTATCTGGTACGAGAACGTCTATACTTTGATATGAGTTCCGACTGACTGGGGATTACCAGAAAGTCTCTGTGGACTCATGTTGGGTATAGAGGAACTCGTATGCAGATTCATATCATCAACAAAGGATCCATTGACTCGACTTGATAGGTCGAAAAATTCTCCTATGGATTTCTGTGAGAAATTAATTCTGATGAAATCCTTGGCCAAGGTAACTGACGACTTTATGTAAGTAGCTCATAAAGAACAAGTCAGAAAGAATTTATTTCGAGATCAGAGAACATAAGGTCAAGACAAAAGATAAGGGAATCCGATGAAAGACCATACCCTTAAGTCTCGACTGGGAGATTGATCGATGGAGAGATTGTGTCGTATATGGAAATTGTAAATGATAAAAGGTTCACTGAATTAATTCACCAGTGATTGGGCTCCATGGGCTTGTGACTGGACATCGACCGTGGAGTGTGGGAGAATTCCCAAATTAGCAGGGGTGCTAATTTTGGAATGATTAATCGACAGAGTGTTCGATTAATTTAGAGCATTAATTGCTCGAGTAATTAAATAATATTTAATTACAACCCGCGGCCAATTATGTGGTGAACCTACGGGGGCATACACAATACACAAGTAGCGAAAGCGAGGAAACAGGAACGAACCAGTCGACTGGGTCGACTGGGTCAAAATCGACTGGGTCGATTAAATGGGTGGGACGACTGGGTCGACCCATGTGGAACGAAATTGGATCCAATTGGAATTGGATCAAGATTATAAATTAAATTGGAATTTAATTTATGAGTAAATTAATTTAATTAGGATTTAATTAATTAATGGAATAATTAATTAATTGGACTTGGAGTTTAATTAATTAATTGGGAGATGATTTAATTAATTGGGCTATTTAATTGGGAGATTAAATAAAGCCCTGAAAGATTAATTAAAGTGGGCCATGAATTAATTAGAAAACTTAGTCTTCTAATTGAATAGGGCCATGGCCCATGTAGGAGAGAGAAGACCTAGTCCTAATAGGACTAGGATAGAAAGAAAACTATAAATAGCTTTCTTCTAGTTAATTTTCAAAAAAAACTCCTTAAGCAAAAATTGAGCAAAGCAAAATTCTCTCTCCCTCTCCCTACCAGATCGGCCGAACTGTTCTTCCCTGTGGAAGAATTTTTTCGTCTTCGTTTTTGTTCCCAAATCGTTCCTAAAACCTAGACATTAATATAGCCTATGTTCTAGTCGATTAGGTATATTAATTTTCGTGATATTGTGTTGTATCAACTCGTAGAGGCGCAACACGTGGGGCGCTACCAAAAGGTGTGGGTCGATCATCCGGGGTCAGAATTCAGAGCTCATATTGCTAGCCGAGGATTTGCAAAGAGACAGGTATAAACGAGAAAACTTATACTGTCGTTTAATTATATTTATATATATACAACTAGAGAATATCCTGGCAAGATTCTTTAAGAGGCCCTAGAAATTTTTTTATATTCCGCTGTGCCTAGGGCTGTTTTTCTTACCGAATCCCAACAGTGGTATCAGAGCCAACTCTAGGCTTTGTATATATATGAATTTGCGAATTCTGTGTTTATTAAATCATATGTTTGATTTATGTGGCTAGTTCTATAACTTTGCATGTTTTAGGACTTTATTGTTAACTTAGAGTTAATGGGTAATTTTAGATTCGTAATTTTATCATGTTATTTTAATTTTGGATTATGATTTAATTGGGACTGTTTTTAAATTAAATCAAAAGTAATCAAAACAAAAAAAAAAAAAATTTTTGAAATTGTGTTCGACCGCGGTGGCACGTGGCGGTGCGCAGCAGCGCACCGCGGCTGGGCGGCCACCGCACGCTGCCGCACGCGGCAGCACGCACACAGCGCGCTGGCTGCGCGTGCCGCGCACGGCAGCTGCCTACGGGCAGTCTGCCGCGCGTTGGCTACGCGCAGCAGCACGCTGCTGCGTGCTGTCACGCGCAGCAGCAGTCGCTGCGTGCGGCTCACGCGCGGCCTCCGTGGCCGCATGTGTGCTGCCACGTGGCGGCACCCTGTTCGTCACTCCGTGGCTGAATTTTGGTTGGATTCAATTTCTGCCTATTTTGGATGTCCTGAAAATCTTGGAGAATTTTAGAAGATTAGGAAACTTGGAGTTTTTGGATAAGGTAGTTATTCTGTTAGAATTAATCACTACCTTAATTAAACTAATCTAATCAAAATAGGATTATCTTGAGAATCTTGGAGATTTAGGAATATTGGGAAACTTAGAGTTTTGGATAAGGTAAGAATCTTAGAGATTTAGATTACCTTAATTAACCAATCTTAATCAAGATAGGATTTGTAGATTACTTGGAGCTCAAGTAAGAGCTAATTAATCTTAGAGGTTAATTGTTAATTCAAAATTAATTAACTTGGATGAATTTTATGAATTAAAATTAAAGGAGCCAGTAAATTTACATTTTTGCCCTTATGTGAATTTATGCATGTTCTTGAGTGAATATGTGGATTGGTCGATTTTGCCCTTAAGCCCTGTGTAGTTTTGGTTTATTTATTTTATGGGTTGTAATTAAATGGGCCTGATTGGTGCCCTTGCTTGCGCAAACAAATGTAATAGAATAGGACCATTTAAATTATGTAAGCTAGGCTTAGATTAGGCTTGGAGCCGAGAAGACCTCATGAAGACTTGGAGATCCACATGGAGGCCCATTTACCTTGGAGGACATGGAGGCCCAATTCATTACATGGAGGCCCAATCGAGCTGGATATTACAAGAAGGCCCATGATGTATGGGTTTAAAAATTGTAATAGTTAGGACATTTAATTTTCACCCTAGACTGACCAATTGATTCATCACGTGGCTCGTGATGGATCGCATAGGATGGGCAATCGACCAA
Source organism: Penstemon eatonii (assembly GCA_038501285.1). NCBI lineage: Eukaryota > Viridiplantae > Streptophyta > Magnoliopsida > Lamiales > Plantaginaceae > Penstemon > Penstemon eatonii. Next base: position 48,816,300 of record CM076714.1, read on the forward strand.
TCATATCTTGCTAGGTGATGAATGTTTACTTTTTCGCACATTATTCTTTGATGTATGAGATGCATGCTTAGGATAGAAAACGTAAACAAGATAAGAATAATCTGATGAGACCTCGCACACTTAGAAACCTCCAATTGAACTTAAAATTCAATTAGAATATTAAATCGAATAACGGGCGCATATGAATAGTGTCTATGGTCCGAGCCTATCCAATTACTAGGTCTTAGGCATGTTGTACGAATATATCTCGATGTCTCACGAGTCGTGGGTCGAGCTATAGGAAGATAATATGTCTATTGCCTCGATGCACGAGTTAAGTGCCAAGGAAGGGGATAGCGAGGTTTTAGGCGCTGTCTCACGAGTCGTGGGGCGTCTAGGATTGAACTATTTCTCTTCACGAGTATTGGACATGATTTAACGCTAGTAAATATGGATGTCTCACGAGTCGTGGGTCCATATCGAAAAACGAGGCTAAATGAACTTAAGGGTTAGCTGCGATGGTTAACCGTTGACATAGTCGACCACCAAGTGGATCAAATAGTATGGCCAACGAGTCGTGGGTACTAGGAGATTGCATTTGGGCCTTAAGCCCACTAGGATATTTTAAATTCCCGAAACTTATGTGGGGGCATAAGATTTTGATTAAAATAGTGGGAGTAATTTGCAAATGAAATCCATGTTTGTGAATTGTGCATTTTTAAATTAATCTTTCGCGTATTTATTTCTTCTATCGTCGTTTTGTAGATATAATGTCTAAGAATCCGATTTCCATCATACTTGAACATAACAAATTGACTGGACCAAACTTCCATGACTGGGTCAGGAACCTTAAGATCATTCTCGCTTCTGAAAAGCGAGGTTTTGTCCTTGATGGGCCCCCTCCCGAACTTGCTAAGGATGCCGACGACACTGAGAAAGAAGCCGTTGATTTATGGCTTGACGATGACTTGCAGTCACGTTGTCTCATGTTGGCATCCATGTCGAATGAGCTTCAAAAGCAGCACGAGCATATGAAGTCTTCTTTTGAAATCTACACGCACCTGAATGGTCTATTTGGGGTGCAAAGTAGATATGAGCGGTATGAAACTGCTAAGGCTTTGCAACAAACGAGGATGGCTGAAGGTGCTGATGTTCGATCTCACTGCATCAAAATGATTGGGCTCATTGAAAAGCTTAGTCATCTTGACGTAAAGATGGACAAGACCTACTGCCAGGATATAATCCTCCAGTCATTGCCTAGATCATTCGAGCAATTCGTAGTGAACTACAACATGCACAAGATGAATGTTGAACTTCACGAGTTGGCTAATATGCTCGCCACTGCCGAGGCTTCCATGAAAAGAGAGAAGCCAGTGATGGTTGCTACCTCAACCCAATCCAAGTCCAAAAGGACAAAGAAAGGGAAGGGGAAAGGAAATGCTTCTTCAAGCAAAGGCAAAGCACCATCTGGGCCCGTAGGGAAGGGAAAGAAGCGTAAAGCTTCGTCTGGTGAACAGAAATGTTTCTACTGCAAGAAACCTGGACACTGGAAGAGGAACTGCAAAGAGTTCTTGGAGAGCTCGAAAGGTATATTCCTTGTTGAAGTTAATTTATCAATTAACTGTGCATCATGGGTGCTAGACACTGCTTGTGGTTCTCATCTTTGTAATGATTTACAGGTGATGGGAGCAACAAGGCCACTTAGGCCAGGGGATTGGATCCTGAGATTTGGCAATGGAGCTAGAGCTGCTGCCGAGGCCATAGGCGAAGTGGAGTTAGATTTAGGTGGTAATAAATTAGTCCTTAGGAACGTTCTTTATGTACCTGGTTTGGTGAAAAATATTATTTCAATTCCTGTTTTGGATAATGAAGGTTTTAATTTTACTATTAATAAAGGTTCCTTTTCGTTATTCATGAATGATAATATGTTTTTCACTGGTACATTAAAAGATGGACTATATACCATTGAACCACCTAAGTTAGTGATGCATGTACAACAAAACAAAAGGAAACAAGATAATGAAATATCTGCCCAATTGTGGCACGCTCGACTTGGACATATATCTAAGTCAAGGATTCAAAAGTTAGCATCTTCTGGCGCGATTGAAATCAATCGCATTGATGAAATGCCAACATGTGAACCATGTTTAAAGGGTAAAATGGCTAAGTTGCCGTTTAAAGGAAACCCTGAGCGAGCCAAGCAAACATTGGACTTAATACATACTGACGTATGTGGACCACTAAGAAAAAGCGCCCGAGGTGGCTATGACTACTTCATCACTTTCACTGACGACTTTAGTCGTTATGGATATGTGTTCTTGTTGAAACACAAGTCTGAAGCCTTTGAGCGATTCAAAGAATTCAAGATGGAAGTAGAGAATCAACTTGGTCATACGATAAAGGCTCTTCGTTCTGACCGAGGTGGAGAATTTCTTAGTAACGAATTTCTGAATTATCTTGTAGAGCATGGAATATTATCGCAGTGGACTCCTCCTGCAACACCGCAGTTAAATGGAGTAGCAGAGAGAAGGAATCGAACATTGATGGACATGGTTCGATCCATGATGAGTGCCACTGACTTACCTCTTTCATTTTGGGGACATGCCCTCCTCACGGCAACGAAGACACTGAATATGGTACCTTCGAAATCCGTAGAAAAGACACCATACGAACTATGGTTTGGCAAGGCACCTTCATACGCATTCATGCGCATATGGGGATCTCCCGCTTACGTTAAAAAGCTAGTGGGAGATAAATTGGAGACGAAATCCACTTTGTGCAAATTCGTGGGGTATCCAGAAAACTCAATAGGATACGAGTTCTACGATCCTACAAGACAAACAACGTTTGTCTCGAGGAACGCTCACTTCTTGGAGAAGGATTTCTTGGTGGACAAGAAAGAAAATAACGTAGAACTAGATGAGGTCACTGAAGCTGAAAAGACCTTGGAGGTCGATCAAGCTGACCCGTCACCACAGGCAGTGGGAGAACAAGAGCATGAAAGTGCACCAGAAAGTACACCGATACTTCGTAGGTCAGAAAGACAACGTAGAGAACCCGAGAGGTACTACGGTCTGCTGCATGAGACTGGACAGTCTCTAACCGACCCAAGGACTTACGAAGAGGCTATGCTAGACATAGACTCGGGAAAGTGGCGCGAAGCCATGGAATCCGAACTGGACTCCATGCACTCAAACAAGGTCTGGGCCTTGGTAGATCCACCAGTGGGAGTGGCTCCCGTGGGTTGCAAGTGGATCTATAAGCGAAAGCTTGGAGTGAACGGAGAGGTGATTACCTACAAGGCGCGACTAGTGGCAAAAGGATACACTCAAAGACCAGGTATCGACTTTGAGGAGACCTTCTCGCCCGTCGCAATGCCCAAATCCATTCGGATCTTGCTGGCCATAGCTGCGTGGTATAACTACGAGATATGGCAGATGGATGTAAAGACTACCTTTCTCAATGGAGACATTGATAAGGAGATCTACATGGAGCAACCAAAAGGATATGCATCCAAAGGAGATGAACACAAGGTGTGCAAACTCCAGAGGTCCATTTATGGACTGAAGCAAGCTTCCCGAAGTTGGAACATTCGTTTTGATGAGACAATCCAAACTTTTGGATTCATCAAAAACATGTTCGAACCTTGCGTGTACAAGAAGATCAGTGGGAGTACAGTTGAATTTTTGGTGCTTTACGTTGACGACATTCTTCTCATTGGAAACAATGTAAAAGCATTGTCTGAAACTGAAGCATGGTTGTCTACACAATTCTCAATGAAGGATATGGGAGAAGCATCCTTTGTACTAGGTATAAGGATCTACCGAGATAGATCAAAAGGACTGCTGGGCCTCTCCCAATCCCAGTACATAGACAAAATCTTGAAAAGATTTAGTATGGAAGAATCCAAGAGAGGATTGCTTCCAATGAGACATGGAATTGCACTCTCCAAGTCTATGGCCCCAAAGACGCCAGAGGAGAGAAGCAATATGTCTCGAATACCGTATGCATCCGCGATAGGAAGCATAATGTATGGTATGCTGTGTACGAGACCAGACGTAGCGTACGCTCTAAGCGTTACAAGTCGCTACCAGTCTGATCCAGGTGAGCAGCACTGGATAGCCGTAAAGGCAATTCTGAAGTACCTGAGAAGGACTAAGGAACTGTTCTTGGTATACGGTGGAGGAGAATTGAAATTGGAAGGCTATACAGACTCAAGCTTCCAATGTGATGTAGACGACTTCAAGTCGACATCAGGATATGTTTTCTGTCTCAATGGTGGTGCGGTTAGCTAGAAGAGCTCCAAGCAGGAAACAACCGCGGATTCAACCACTGAAGCAGAATACATTGCCGCGAGTGACGCAGCAAAGGAAGGTGTTTGGATGAGAAACTTCATCCAGGAACTGGATGTGATACCTAGCATTGCTGAGCCCATTACTATCTTCTGCGATAATAATGGGGCAATAGCGCAAGCAAAGGAGCCGAGATCTCATCAGAAATCCAAGCACGTACAGAGACGATACCATGTGATAAGAGATATCATTGGTAAAGGAGACATTAAGATGGAACGTGTCGACTCGGAAGATAATACGGCGGACCCGCTAACGAAGCCTCTGCCTCAAAAGGCATTTGAGAAACATCTGCATAAGATGGGACTCAAGAACATAAAAGACTGGCTTTAGGACAAGTGGGAGATTGATAGAAATAGTGTCCTGCAAGCCAGCTGTATGGCTAGCATTAATTGTAATTAATGAGGAACTATTCAATTTAGATTAATAAATGCACTTTTATTAAATGGTCAACTTTATCTTATGTAATATTTGTCTACGCATAAGGATAGAAGTCCTTAGATCACAGGGCTATGGGACAACCCGTGGACTGATCTCTAAGGCCATGATCTAGAATATATTCAAGAGTCGTAGAATCCAATTGAGATAGGACATCGTTGGATTCGGTTAGACTCTCACTATTGTGTATACTCCGATGAACTGGAGGACGCTGGGGTCCACGAGCGTGACTGGGATAGTCGATACACATAAGTGGGTGGCTTGCTGGGATGGCAAGCGCACTGAATACCCCAATTAGGAAATAACTCACCATGGAAGCGGTAGTCGCATATCGGGGTTGAAGTTATTCCAATTTACGATAGTATACGAGGAACGATCCCTAACTACTTGAGATGATAGGGTTTATCTGGTACGAGAACGTCTATACTTTGATATGAGTTCCGACTGACTGGGGATTACCAGAAAGTCTCTGTGGACTCATGTTGGGTATAGAGGAACTCGTATGCAGATTCATATCATCAACAAAGGATCCATTGACTCGACTTGATAGGTCGAAAAATTCTCCTATGAATTTCTGTGAGAAATTAATTCTGATGAAATCCTTGGCCAAGGTAACTGACGACTTTATGTAAGTAGCTCATAAAGAACAAGTCAGAAAGAATTTATTTCGAGATCAGAGAACATAAGGTCAAGACAAAAGATAAGGGAATCCGATGAAAGACCATACCCTTAAGTCTCGACTGGGAGATTGATCGATGGAGAGATTGTGTCGTATATGGAAATTGTAAATGATAAAAGGTTCACTGAATTAATTCACCAGTGATTGGGCTCCATGGGCTTGTGACTGGACATCGACCGTGGAGTGTGGGAGAATTCCCAAATTAGCAGGGGTGCTAATTTTGGAATGATTAATCGACAGAGTGTTCGATTAATTTAGAGCATTAATTGCTCGAGTAATTAAATAATATTTAATTACAACCCGCGGCCAATTATGTGGTGAACCTACGGGGGCATACACAATACACAAGTAGCGAAAGCGAGGAAACAGGAACGAACCAGTCGACTGGGTCGACTGGGTCAAAATCGACTGGGTCGATTAAATGGGTGGGACGACTGGGTCGACCCATGTGGAACGAAATTGGATCCAATTGGAATTGGATCAAGATTATAAATTAAATTGGAATTTAATTTATGAGTAAATTAATTTAATTAGGATTTAATTAATTAATGGAATAATTAATTAATTGGACTTGGAGTTTAATTAATTAATTGGGAGATGATTTAATTAATTGGGCTATTTAATTGGGAGATTAAATAAAGCCCTGAAAGATTAATTAAAGTGGGCCATGAATTAATTAGAAAACTTAGTCTTCTAATTGAATAGGGCCATGGCCCATGTAGGAGAGAGAAGACCTAGTCCTAATAGGACTAGGATAGAAAGAAAACTATAAATAGCTTTCTTCTAGTTAATTTTCAAAAAAAACTCCTTAAGCAAAAATTGAGCAAAGCAAAATTCTCTCTCCCTCTCCCTACCAGATCGGCCGAACTGTTCTTCCCTGTGGAAGAATTTTTTCGTCTTCGTTTTTGTTCCCAAATCGTTCCTAAAACCTAGACATTAATATAGCCTATGTTCTAGTCGATTAGGTATATTAATTTTCGTGATATTGTGGTGTATCAACTCGTAGAGGCGCAACACGTGGGGCGCTACCAAAAGGTGTGGGTCGATCATCCGGGGTCAGAATTCAGAGCTCATATTGCTAGCCGAGGATTTGCAAAGAGACAGGTATAAACGAGAAAACTTATACTGTCGTTTAATTATATTTATATATATACAACTAGAGAATATCCTGGCAAGATTCTTTAAGAGGCCCTAGAAATTTTTTTATATTCCGCTGTGCCTAGGGCTGTTTTTCTTACCGAATCCCAACAAGGTTATACTAAAAACACAAAGTAATTAGTACACTCCACTTACGCCAAAACAACAAATGAATCTCGCCGTAAGCTCGCAATAGGAAATCACTAAGAAAACCTATCATCTGAAACTAGATCACTCACAAAGATGGATCATCACTTCTCACAACGCTCAAACAGTTTTTCACTCAGAAAATGTGTTTGTCTTTTATCTTCAACTTCGGCTTCAGTCAACAAATGACAGTGCTGATGAGTGAGCTGTCCTTGAGACTCAAGAGATTTTGCTTCGGATTTCTTCTCAGTGATTATGTTGTTGTTCTTCTCTTTGTCTCTTCAACTATTTATACTCGTAGGTTTGAAAAATGTCCATTGAAGTGAGACATAATTCAAAATCCTCGGGTACTGGTCCTTAATTTCCACGAACGGCTCTCTGCACATTGTCCATACTGTCAACAGTACTTTTCTGCAGGCAGCATTAATTGCACCAAGTTGATACGAAGTCTTTCTTCAATCATTTGTCTTTAATAACCTTGTACTTCAGCATTTATTACTTCCAGAGGCATTTATTACCGTTGGGACGACTTCTTGATCCTTTTCACTTGGCTGACGAAAGTGCAAGTCTGATGATGCACATAGCTGATCCCAAACTTGAACAAATTTGATTTGAGTCGGCTGATCTTCATCAGTCTGATTTCTTTCCTTCAGTAGATCAGTAGTCTTTTGGACCTTGAATTTTGATTCGTCTGATTTGTCTTCTTACTTAGTCAAAATTCTTCTAAGGGAGTTCAACTAAGTTGTCTTTACTTAGCTGATTCCGAGTTTTGGAAATCATCAAAACCTCCCTCAATTTATTTAACTTATGCATTCTTTATCTTCATCCAATATCAGTTTTAATACAAGAATACTTGCAGCGGATATAATAAGTGTTTTTCACAGGTATACTTAGGTGGTGTTTGCAAAAAATTGTGATTGTGCTTAATTATTATAATCTAAAAAAAAAGCTAAAAGTTGTAGAGAAGTAAAAGTAGGTGGTGTTTGCAAATTATGCCAAGAAGTCCAAAAAAAACACTTTTGGATGTTTGCAAAAAAATCACTTTTATCCACTTTTTTCTCTCAAAATGTCAAAGTAGAAGCTAAAAGCACCTCCCCACCAACTTCAGCTTAATTGTACTTTTTAGCTTTTTTTAAGAGAAGTAGAAGTAGAATTTCAATTTGAAAACACTATCTAAGTGCTTATTTTTTCTTAAAAGCTGAAAAGTACTTATTTTAAGTTTTTGAAAACACCACCTTAGTAGTTTGAAAGATTTTATCCCCAGATTTATGAAAGACTCCTTTAAAATCCTTTTCAAACAGTTTGTCAAGTGTTCTTATGCAATTTTATAAATATGCTAGAAAATAATGCAAGTTTGAACACACATAATTTTTATAGTGGTTATATGGATTTAAATCATTTAGACCACTCTTCCAAGTCACTTAGATCTTGGGTTATACTATAATCACTTAGTTTACAGTATACTCTGCTTGGGTCGAACAACAAATGAAACGACCACAAGTGCGTAATAGGAAATCACAAAGAAAACCTATTCTACAGAGACTTATCACTCACAAAGATGGATAAATACTCCTCACAACACTCTCTTTACAGATTCACTCAGAAAATGTAATCTCTTTTACTTCAACAAGCTTCTGTCAACAAATGACTTCAGCAGGCGAGTGGAGCTGTTCTTGAGCTTCTTGAGACTTAGAAAATTTTCTGCTTCGGATAACCACTCTCAGATGTTGTGTTGTAATTTTCTCTTCGTCTCTTCAGCTATTTATACTCACACCTTTGAAATATGTCTGTTGAAGAGAGACACACTTCAAATTTCTCGGTTTGTGGTCCTTAATTTTCGCGAACGGATCTCTGCACAGTGACATTACTGCAACAGTACTTTTTGTCAGGCATCATTTAATGCACCTAGGTGATACGAGTCTTTTCTTCAATCATTTGTCATAAATATCCTCGGATTTCAGCATTTATTACCTTAATTATAAAATCCTGTCTCAATTTAAAAATATTCACTTTAATATTTTAACTTCGGGAAATATGTTAGAATTTTTGAAACATATTAAGGATCCAGAGTTAAGGTTAAAATTAATAGATCAGATGCAAATTGAGGATATTCCTTCAAGTAGTGAAGACCCTGATAGGATCCAGATATCTATACCCATAAGTTCACAAGAACCTTATACTATGAATAAAGTTTACCAATTTTTAAAAGAACGACAGAATATTGAAATACCTACTTCTGTTAATGACCTAAATAAAGAAATTAAGAATTTAAAAACAGAAATTTCAAACTTGAAAAATACTAACCAACAATTAGAAGAGAGAATTACTCGACTAGAGATTGTTAAACAAATAAGTACTCATGTTGAATATGGACACAATGGATTTGATGAAAATATTATCCAAGAAAATTTCTTGTCTAATCTTAATATGGTTATTTCTCAAAAATGGTTTATAAAAATAACTTTACTCATAAATAATCATTTTAGAAAGAAGATTATAGCTCTTCTTGACAGTGCAGCATATATGAATGTTATACAAGAAGGGATAATTCCTACGAGATATTTTCATAAAACTAAAAATTCTCTTGTCATGCTGGAGGAGAAAAATTAGATATAAAATTTGAAATCCCTTTGGCTTACATTTGTAAAGATAAGGTTTGCATTCTTACGAGTTTTTTACTTGTGAAAAATATTACTAATCAAGTTATTCTTGGCACACCTTTTATTGATCAGATCTATCCTATAACTAGAGTTGATAACTCAGGAATTACAGGAACTTTTGAAGGAAAAGAAATAACTTTTAAATTTATTACCAGGCCGTTTCCTAAACTTTTACATGAATTAAAAGATTTATTAGACCATAAGGTTTCCCATTTAAATTATTTAAAACAAGAGGTTAGCATTCTCACTCTTCATCAGAAACTTCAAAGTCATACTTTACAAGAAATAATAAAATTAATCTACAATAAATTATCCTTAGAGATTTGTAATGATCATCCTAATGCTTTTTGGGAAAGAAAAAGACATATTGTTGAACTTCCTTATGAAGAAGATTTTGATGAAAGAATTTTTTTTACTAAGGCTAGGCCTTGTCAAATGAATTCTGAATATTTAGAACTATGCAAAAAAGAAATAGAATCTCTTTTACAAAAAGGTTTAATAAAACCATCCAATTCACCTTGGTCTTGCACAGTCTTCTATGTTTATAAACATAGTGAACAGGAGAGAGGAGCCCTTAGATTAGTGATAAACTATAAACATTTAGATAAAGTTCTAAAATGGATTAGGAATCCCATACCTAAAAAGAAAGACCTTTTGGATAGGTTGTACGAGGCGATTATATTCTCTAAATTTGATTTAAAGTCAGGATACTGGCAGATTCAAATAAGTGAAAAAGATCAATATAAAACTGCTTTCAATATAAAAGTGCATAGATCCGAACATTCAATTTATCATAACAAGCAAGAATCAAATTTCAGAACACAACAATCACATATAATCACATAATTTGATGCGTTCATGCCTTTTTTCATACGTGCATAATAAGTTGGCTCTGATACAACTGTTGGAATTTCGTGGGTATAATTGTCAACTACAACGGTGCGGAATTTAAAATTTTTATACTCCACATCCCAGGAATCTTATTAGCACATATGAATAAGGTTGAATTTATCTTAGCACATAAATACTAAAATAAATAGGGTGGTAAAAAGTAATTTTACCTCACCACAGGAAAGGTGGTGGTTTCTCCGGTCTTGTTTTCGGATCACTAGAGCACACCAAGTGTTGTGCCTCTAGAGAATAGTCCACACCAGCTGGATCTGCGATTGCTTCAATCCTCAGGCTAAGAACTAGGAGATAAGCTGTTCAGATTCAAGAGTTGGATTGAGATCCAACTCTAGATGTAGATCGGAAGAGAGAGAGAGAGGCGCTCGTCCCTTCTCCACAACCATGGCAGTGGCGGCTAAGTTAATTAACACTAATTAAATAATCCAATAAATCTAACTAAAAATTTAATGCTTTAATTAATTATTTTATTAATTAGATAAATCTAACTAATTTTCTCTCTCCAAGAATTAACCCTTTAATTCTTTACTTTGATTTAACCTCTTTCAATCAATTCGTTCTACGACTCACTATCACAGTTCCAACTTTTGTGTGTGACCCTCTAGGTTCACCATCAATTGGCCGCAAGCTCACATTTATGTGGTTTAATTAATGAGCAATTAATTATTTAATTAATTGCTCCGATCAATTAAACTAGTTTTAATTGACCACTCCAAAATTAATCTTCCATCAATTCAGGAGTACCCACACCTCATGGTCGACGTCTAGCCACAAGCCCATGAGGCCCAACTTCAGGTGAATTGACATTAGTGAACCTTAAACCTCTTATAAGTACCATGTACATACGGTCCTTCTAACGACTAATTTCCCAATCGAGACCTAGGGTGTGTGAATTGGTTGGCACCTCTAATCATCTCGATTCTGTACTTTCTAATTCTGGATAATACTTCCAGTGTGACTGCTAAATTTGGAAATCCCTTTCCAAATCTGTCACTGACCATGGCCATAGATTTCTAGGAATGTATCATCAAAGAATGTACAGGAAATTATCTCATCCATTACGATGAGTCGTAGATCCTATATTGATGCTAACCATCCGCGCATACGACTATACGTACCCAACGTAGGCGCATAATGGACAAGCTATGTGCCCGGCTCCTAAATCAAAGTACGCACACCCGTATACCGAATTCGCCCTAGCACCTCAAGTCTAAGGACTAGATCGTACACTGTTATATGTCTTGAGAGACATCCCACCACCGATATGTTTTCTACACACTTCCACAATGGGTCTCTCTGTTCGGGTCGTTCGATGCGTTCGATCCCCTATTGAACCACCTAGTCATATGCATTAACATTCCATGCCTTGTTCATGAAACTACAACAAATTCACATCATGTGAATCATGCATAATCGTACAAGTCTTGGCGATTAATTCGATACTCCGTCTCGACATGAATCTTTGACTTGGAACATTTTTGAGATCACGACCTTTGAGACTATTTCATGATTAATCGCACTCAGTACTAAAGTGAATAGTCCCATAGTCATGAGTGATCTCAGGGTTTCAACAAATTGCTTAAATGTGTTCGCGAAAGATGAAGATGGCCATTTGTTTATATTATGAATTCTCAATAAAATAAACAATTCTTATTAAGTGATAAATCAAAGATTCTTTCAAGATAAAATAATGTTCCTATTACAAGCTATTTCCTTGGCTTGCAGGGCATTATCCTATCAGTTCATCCCTTTTTCTCTGCTCGGCATCTTCCCTCTTTCTCCTATCAGCACCTGATACTTTCTTCCTTTTGATAACAATCTTCGTGTTCCCTTTCTTCTTGTCAGTTGACTGTTCTTCTTGAGTAATGATAGGTGCAGGGCCAGCAGATGGATGTGGTGCAGCTGCTATAGGGTTGATGATCTGCACTTCAGATTCATCTTGGGGTTGAACAACCTCATCTGGTGGTGCGGTTGAAAGTGTCTGTGGGGTAATTTGTTCAGTAGCTGGCTTCTCTGCAGCAGACTTCTCTTCAGCACCAGCAGGCCTCTCTGCTCATTGAGGACTTTGTCTGACAACGTCAGCAAGTTTAGTAGGAGAATCAATAAAAGTCATCCTCTTCCTGATTGTTTTTCTTATCCTTCCTCGAGCAACAGGTTGAGATGTTGCAGTGTCCTTGACTTGACTTCTTGTTCTATGAGCAACATTTTCAGCAGGTTCAGCAGATAAAGTTCGGGAAGGTGAAGCAGGAGACATATTCTCTATCTCCTGTGTTAACTGATTGACAATGTCATCAGCAGCATTCTTTCCATCAGGATCATCTGTTCTGGCTTCAACAGCTGGCTCGGCTATTTTAACAGATGCCTTGGTCTTTTTACTGGGAGCCACTTCCTTTGGCTCATCAGCTTTCTTCTTTTTCTTCTCAGCTTTTGCTTGATCAGCAGGCTTTGCTGTTTGAGCAGTCTTCTTCTGTTTCTTGGCAGGAATCTCCTTAGGTTCCTCCTCTTCTTCTTGTTTTTCCTCAGTCTTTCTCTTAGTTGCTGCCTTGACTGTTTGATAAGTAGCCAAGGCTTTGGCATTGTGGATACCCTTCCCACGAGTCATCCCACAACCCAAGTTGAAAAACAGATAACCTAAGGTAATTCTGTGGTTAGTCTGCTTCTTGTCATGAAAATTTGCCAAGATGTACCAGACGACAATAGACCAGTTTACCTCAAAGCCATAGTAAATAGCCAACATTATACTGTATCTCTTCATGGTGATGCTGTCGAGAGATAAAGTGCAGTTTTCTATCAGCTTGGACACCATATCAGCCATGCACTGATACTCGTCCTTGAGCTGTTTCTTCTTCAGATTTCCAGACATGACTTCTCCCTCCTTGGCACAGATTGCCCATAACTCTTGGAGTCTGTCTTCAGCCATTGTAGTAACATCATGTCTCCCTTGATTGGAAAGCCCAAACTTTTCATGTAACAAGGCAAGAGTGATGACTGTGGCCTTTCCACCGACTGTAGCTTTGATTTCCAATTTCTCAAAGTCAACTTCTGCGGTCTTGTAGTACTCCAAAACTTGGTCCTTCTAGACCATTTCTTCGTGGGCTTCCATGAATTTTACATGTGATGCAGCTTTGAATTTCTATGGAATTTCTTTAATCACGGCGGTGCCATAGTGGTGATATATATCGTAGACTAGATACATACCTTTAGCCGTAGCTTCTTGTTGAGGATTCATTGTTGATTCTGTAGAGGATTAGTGAAAAACAGAGAATTTTTGCAAAAATTGAAAGCAAATATTTCTCACAAATGCGTTTGAAAGTATTTGGGTGCGTAAAGAGTCACAAGGCTGATCAGATCTGGATTTATAGAGTTAGGGTATTTCTGTGTCCGTGATACCCGTCAACCTTTTGATCCATTTCTGTCAGTTTTGATCGTGCGGCGTCAGTTACGCGATTTGAAATTCAAAGACGCATTTAGTGTTGGGCGGGAATATGAACCGCCTTAGTCTACTAGTAAAAGCATGTTTTTGATAAAACGATTTTGAAACAACAGAGCTTTTACGTAGCTGATCAGATGAGTAAACTTAAATACTTATCTGATGGGACTAGTGTCCTAATGACAGACTATTATCAGTGAAAGCCAATAGCTGATAACCTTCCTCGGCTGTTTGTCAATCCAGCTAGATAATTAACCTTTAATCTTCAGAATTGATATATTCTAATGAAAGCATAACTTCAACAAACTTTCATTAACAAATTTCATCCTTTTAATCAGAAGTACCGTTAGTCTTACACGTTCCCCCTGACTTTAAGAATCCATAAGTTAACTAGTCTGTTGAAAGTTAATCTTGAAAATAATAAGATGAGTAAGCTGATGAACTTCAGTCTTCTGATGAGTTCCCCCTCAGCTTATGCATCCAACTTGAGTAGACCTAGTTCAGCTCTTAAAGTTGAAAACCTTGCGTCACTTAGAGGTTTTGTGAAGATGGCAGCGATCAGATTATCTGTGAGAACATGTTCTATTATGACAATTCCTTTTTCCACATGATCTCTTATGAATTGATGTTTGATCTCTATATGTTTTGTCCTTGAATGACTTGTAGTATTTTGAGTAAGGGAAATTGCACTTGTATTGTCACAGTAGATTGGTATTCCAATGAGTCTAATGTTGTAGTCTTCTGGTTGATGCTTCAACCAAAGAATTTGTGCACATCAAGCTCCAGCAGCTATGTACTCAGCTTCAGCAGTAGATATGGATACTGAAGTCTGTTTCTTACTCATCCACGAGATCAGGCGACTACATAAAAATTGACAGGCACCTGTTGTGCTCTTCCTATCAATCTTGCAGCCAGCAAGGCCAGAATTTGAATATCCAATAAGTTCAAATCCAGATTCTCTAGGGTACCATAATCCCAAACCTTTAGTGACTTCAAGGTATTTGAGTATCCTCTTGGCAGCTAGGAGATGAGATTCCTTAGGATTTGATTGATATCTCGCACAAACCCCAACATAGTACATGATATTAGGTCTGCTAGTTGTTAAGCATAACAGTGACCCAATAATTCCTTTGTACTTGGTCATGTCTACTGGTTTGCCATCTTCATCTTTATCCAGACGAAGTCCAGTAGACATTGGAACACTAACAGTAGTGCTAGTTTCCATGCCAAATTTCTTGAACAGATCTTTTGTGTATTTAGGTTAATGAATATTCTATCAGGCAACTGTCTTACTTGCAAACCAAGAAAATAATTAAGTTCTCCCATCATGCTCATTTCAAACTTGTTCTGCATCAGCTTTGAAAACTTATCACACATCTGTTGATTTGTTGAACCGAAAATAATATCGTCCACATATATTTGCACAAGCAATATATGATTTTCCTATTCAATAGTGAACAAGGTCTTATCTACCTAACCTTTACAAAATCCTTTAATTAAAAGAAAATCAGATAGGGTATCATACCATGCTCTTGGAGCCTGTTTCAGTCCATAGAGTGCTTTCTTCAGACGATACACCTTATCTTCTTCTTTGTAAGCTTCAAATCCAGGTGGTTGTTCAACATAGACTTCTTCTTGCAGTTCTCCATTGAGAAAAACTGATTTCACATCCATCTGATAGACTGTGAAATTCTTGTGATCAACATAGGCGAGAAAGAGTCTAATTGCCTCTAGTCTTGCTACTGGTGCAAAAGTGTCATCAAAGTCAATACCTTCTTCTTGGCAATAACCCTTGGCAACTAATCTAGCTTTATTTCTGGTGACAACACCATCTTCATTCATTTTATTCCTGAATACCCACTTAGTGCCAATTACCTTGTGATGACTTAGTCTAGGAACTAAGTACTATACTTCATTCCTTTCAAATTGATTCAGCTCTTCTTGCATAGCTTCCATCCAGTTTGAATCGCTAAGAGCTTCTTCAATCTGTTTTGGCTCTATTTGAGATAGAATGCTGACAAACATAGCATCAATTGCAGCAGCTCTCCTTGTTTTTACTCTATTCAAAGGAACACTAATCACCAGCTCTGGTGCCATATGAGATCAGGTTGCAAATCAGAATGTTGTCCTCTGTTTTGATCTTGCAACACTACTGTTGGAGTTCCAGGAGTAGTCTGTTGAACATTTGTTGTCTGTTGAACAGTCTCTGGTCTGTCAGCTGTTTGCAACTCGTCTGTTAGACTATCAGCACTGTGATTTTGAACAGCACTTAAGTTAGCAGCTAGGTTGAGATCAGGTAGTATGATGGTAACATATTCTTCATTCTTTCCAACATTCAATTTCTGTAAATCAGTAGACAGATCTTGATTAGTACTTTGATTCTTTCAGAAGATTGATTTGGTTAATCAAATACTACATGAATGGATTCCTCTATAAGTAAAGTTCTTTTGTTAAAGACTCTATAAGCTTTACTGATAGTAGAGTATCCTATAAAATCAGCTTTATCAGCCTTTTCTACAAAAGCAGTAAGGTGATTTTTCCCATTATTTAAAACAAAGCATTTACAACCAAAAATCTTAAAGTAATGAATGCTTGTTTCCTGTTGTTCCAAACTTCATATGGAGTCTTGTTTTGGTGCTTGTTGATCATGCATCTATTTTGGGTAAAACATGCTGTATTTGTTGCTTCTGCTTTGAGGCAGCTTTGCTTCAGCTATCATAGTTCTGGTAGCTTCTTTTAGAGTTCTATTTCTCCTTTCAGCAACTCCATTTTGTTGAGGGGTTCTGGCAGCAGAGTACTCATGGCTGATTCCTCTGACATTACAATACTCTTCAACAGTAGAGTTTGTAAACTCAGTCTCTCTATCTGATTTGATCTTCAATATCTTCAAGCTCTTTTCATTTTGGATCAGTTCCATCAGATTTTTAAGATGTTCCTTGGTTTCACTTTTCTTCTTCATGAAAATCACCCAAGTGTATCTTGAATAATCATCCACAACAGCTAGGTAGTATTTCTTTCCACCATTGATGATTGGATCAATGGGTCCAAATAAGTCCATATGTAGAAGCTCCAAGATCCTTTAAGATGATTGGTGCTTCTTGCTTTTGAATGATGACTTGATTTGTTTACCCTTCTGACAGGCGCCACAAAGCTTATCTTTACTCATGACTGTTTTTGGAATTCCTTCTACCAGATCATTCTTGATAAGTCTGTTTATGGTCTTGAAATTCACATGATTCATCCTTTTGTGCCACAACCAACTGACTTCACTTGGTGTAGATGCCACCAAACAAACATTTGAACTCTTGTCAACAGAATTCCATTCCATTGTGTAGACATTTCCTTGTCGTCTTCCAGATAAAATTACCTTATTTGTACCGATCTGTTCAACGTAGCACTTATCTATTGAGAAGATGACTGAATATCCTTTGTCACATAATTGACTTATGCTTAGCAAATTGTATTTGAGGCCTTTAACACACGAGACATCAGATATCTCAATGTTGCCTTTGATTAATCTTCCATTTGCTACAATCTTGCCTTCCTTGATGTCCCCAAAGGTAACTATAGGACTATCCACAACAACGGCATTTGTCAACTCATGTATGTTTCCACACATGTGTCTTGAACAACCACTGTCCAAGTACCAAATCTTCTCTACTTTACTCCTACTCCTAATCCTAACCTACAAAACAAAATAAAAATGGTTTTAGATTCCCTTATTGGGTGGGTCCTGAAGGATTAGTTCCACCTTTGACAACCCAAGATAATGAAGTCTTAGGCTTCTTCGGCTTTAGAGTTTTGGCAGGAGCATGCACATTCTTATCTTCATCACGTTCATCAGATTTGCTATGTTGTTGATAATCAGCATGATAAGGATAATGTTCATAAGCAGAATAAAATGCATGATAAGCAGGAAATGCATGCATTGGATGACAACGATATGGTGCATAGTAAGTTGGAAATTGAGGTGCATGATACATAGGAGGATATGCAGCAGGTTGCACATAATATGATTCATTTCCATACCAAGCATTTTGATTCTTCCTGTGTTTATGCTTCTTTGGCTTACTAGATGCTTGCTTATGAACAGATGACTTAGTTTTACCACTAGTCTGATTGGCTTTGGCTTTATCAGCAGACTTCTTTGGGCTCTGCTGTCTAGTCTTACCAGTCTGTTTACCTACGCTAGGCTCTTTGCTCTTTTTAGCCTTAGGAGCTTTCTTCTCCTTTAATTCATTCTCAGGTGAAGCAGGTTTAGTAGTCTGAACATATAAGATGACCTTACTGTTGTCAGCTGATACAAATTTTTCAGTATGGCTCAGTTCTAACTTATCCAGTTCTAAAGGCATCTTCCCTTTACTAGGGACCCCGTCCCGTTTGGAGAATGACCCCTTATATATGCATGGATGCAACAGATGATTTATCATGAGACTCAATGACTTTTTCAAGTTTCATGATTTTTCCTTTATAGATTTCACATTCAGCTTTCAGAGATTCATTCTCTTGCTCAAGCAGTTTATATTCAACTGATTCTTTTGGCTTTTCAGCTTTAAGTTTCAGTGAACTGTTTTGATCTCCTAGCAATATCATCTCTTCCTTAAGCTTTGTAAATGCTTCAGCAATAATAGTATTGTTAAGCATCATTTGTTGAAATGAATCAAACAATTCATTTTCAAGAGGAGTTACCTTATCATCCTCATAGTTATCAGATTCCTTGCCCATCAGGCAGATAACAGCAGGACTCTTTTCTTCAGAGGACTCTTCATCAGAAGTGTCTGAGTCTGAATCTGATGAGTAGACAACAACTAGCTTCTCATCTTCTGCTATCAGAACCTTGCCTTTCTGATGCTTTCATTCTTTTCTGATTCTCTTTTCCTCTTCAGTGTACTTCTCAGCTTTAGGATATAGGTGTCTCTGATGAAATGACCCAGTTTCCTGCAATTATAACACATCATTTTGGATTTATAAGAATCCTTATCTTGAGAAGAAGAAGTAGGGTTAGAAGTAGAAGCATTGTTATATTCGTTCTTTATTTTTCTTTTGTAGAACTTTTTGAAGTTGTTCATCAGCAATGCTGATGGGGGCTATTTCGCACCCTACATACTGATCAGATCGAACAAAGATTATAAGATCGATTCGACCAATTATAAAGGATCGGGATCTTCTTACAGACCCTGCCAAATGCCGCTCGCTCCGAGTAAAGATTATATTCCGGACCCAAGAAGGATAGTTGGGCCGAGTCCAAGCAGGACTATGATTCCTTGTAATACTAGGTTTATCGTAATATATATACCTAGTTATTCATTGTATGAGAGGAGGACGAATTCTCTTAATTCTGAGATTACACAAGAATACATTAATAGAACTCAATAATATCCATTATTATTGCAGAATTCTACATTCATATTGGAGTATTCTTAATTTTGTTAATGGTTTTACTTCTTGCCTTTGATTATTGCTTTTCTTTGTAAACGATCCATCCAGAATAAAGTAACAGAGCCCAATATACTGAATAATTCAATATCCAAACCCCCGATATCACAAATTCACTGATATTAAATTAACCTGACGAAAAACGGTTAAATCAGTTGGCGCCCACCGTGGGGCTAGGTTAATTATTCGATCGACATATGGCTCGCCCAAGGAAAAGCGCCCGTGTCGGAGCAAGAAGTAACACAACCACCGGTCATAACACATCTGAAGATCCACAGGAGAACGACAATAATAACGTTCCCAACACCGACGAGAATTTGCAGAATACCCATCCCCGACATCAGGAACCCCTAGAAGGTCATCCCGGTACGATACAGGAAGAGCCGGAAGTCCCCGAGATCCCCGTTCCTCTCCCGGGTGCTCTGGAGAAATTACGACAAATAGCGATGCTCGTTAAATCGCTCTCCCCAGAAGAATTACTTGTGCTTGATCAAATTCCGCGAAACCCTAGGGCTGCCAGGACAATTCCTGCTCGGAGAACGCCCGGACAAAACGATCAAGTATCTCAACAAGCTGATAGCCCACCAAGCGAGCGCCGCTCACTACACAGTCCACAACAGGACAATTCAAAACCCTCCGACAATAATCCTCGAAGAAAACCAGGTCACAGAAAAACCCAGGCGAAGCGCAGTGGATCCAGAGAACGTACAATTATCCCTATTGATGATGACATAGATGATACAATCCCTGATCGACCACGAACGGCTCGACTGACGGAAAGAGAAATTGAAAGGATGGTGCAGGACCGACTCGAACAACGCTTACGATCTATTCAAAATCCGTGGGCCCGAACCACGGAACTCCAGGAGAGCCTTGCGGCCTGTTCTCCCTTCTGCAGGGAAATAAAAGAGGCACAATCGATCGGACAAGTCCCGGGTAGACTACCTCGCTATGATGGAACCACTGACCCGGATGATTATATTTTTAGCTTTACGAATATAATGAATTTATATGCCCACTCTGCCGAATTCACTGCCAAATTAATGGTAACTACATTCGAAGGACTCGCATTGGACTGGTTCGCGAAACAACCTGCCAACTCCATATTCAGCTTTAGGGAACTCTGTAACAAATTGACGCAGCAGTTTGCCAGTCAGAAGAGACAAAAACTTCCGATGAGCTACCTTGGAACTATATATCAACAAGAAGGAGAATCCCTAAGGAATTGGTTGGCCAGATTCAACGTAGAATTACTTAAAATCGATTCCCCAAATATCGTTTACATAATATCTATCCTCTTCGATCTCACTAAAAACAGGCAGTTCGGAAATGCCCTCAGTCGAAAACAACCAAGAACGTTCGCCGACATCATGAGCCTGGCGTCTAAGTATATGACCCAAGAAGAGATGAATTCCTTTAAGGATAAGAACAAAAACAAAGTCGCGGCTACAGGGTCTAAGCGGCATGACAAGATTCCCGCTCAAAGATCCTTGGATTACGAGCGATCTTCCAGGAGAGGTAACGTTTTCCAGCGACTGGAATACAGCAGAGCCGACCAAGAAAGGCAACCTAATTTCTACCAAAGACCAAGAAACCCTGAACAACCAATCAGAAGCAGAGTGAATCAAGTAGAACACCCAAGATTAAATGCTCCAATGGAAGAAATCTTGGAAGTTCTAGAAAGGAATAATTGGATTCCCGAGGCGAGGAAAATCGCTCAGCCCAGACCAGGGTCTAGAAACTATGATCAATACTGTAAGTACCATAGGGCACATGGGCATCGAACGGAAAATTGTTTTCACCTTAAGAGAGAAGTTGAAAAACTGATCGAGCAAGGAAAACTAGACGAATACATAGAACGAGATAATCGCAAAAGGGAAAGAAGCAGAAGCCCCCGGAACGGAACTCAAAGGAGAAGTTCTCATCGAAGATCACCTGAACGTCGGCCTACTCAGGAATTGAATCACGACCAGGTCAATGGGACTATCCACACTATATCCGGGGGGCCTGCGGGTGGAGATAGTCGTAATGCTAGACGAAGAACGACCAGATCCATAATTGCAAATTCTAAATATCCAAAAGAAATATGGACATTAGAAAACAGGCCAACAAATCACCAGCCGATCAGCTTTAACGAAGGTGAAGTACCTAAAAACATCACTTGGGATACAAAAGAGGATAACCCAGATTTCCCTATGGTAGTGTCGTTAGAAATAGCAAATTATAATGTGAGAAGAATCCTAATCGATAATGGAAGCTCAACAAACATCATCTCCAGAGAGGTCTTAGCACAAATGAACCTCGGGCAAATAAACCTACAAAGGGTAGCAACGCTGTTAGTAGGCTTTGGAGGCTCCGAGATCATCCCCAGCGGAACGATATATTTAAGTGTATCGCTCGGAAAGAAACCACTTCGGACCGTGAAGTTGGTAAAATTCCTAGTGGTAGATACACCCTTCGCTTATAACGCTATATTAGGGCGACCAGCCCTTAACCTTTTTCGAGCTGTAGTCTCTACCTATCATCAGAAAATAAAATTTCCAACCGACAGCGGCATTGGAGAAATAACGAACGACCACTGTATGGCATGGGACTGCTACAGCACATCATTAACGTTGAAAGAACACCCCAAGTCAATTACTCCGAGCAAGAGAAAGATCGTAGACGATCTCACTAGAAACGAGGTCGAAATTCCTATTACTGATCGATTAGATAAAAAGGGGAAAGAACCACTAGACTTATCCTTGCAACCCCCAGAACATAAAGATATAATTCTGGTAGAAGGCGACTCGTCCAAAAAGACAAGAATTGGTACAGAATTGAGCAAAGAAGGAAAAGTAATGTTAATCGAATTTCTAAGAAATAACGTGGACGTCTTCGCCTGGAGTGCAAATGACATCGAAGGGATCGATCCTCGGGTAATCAAGCATACCCTAAAAATTGACCCTTCAGCGAAACCCGCCAGACAGAAGAAAAGAAATCATGGACCAGTAAAAGATAAAATTATCAAAGCCGAGGTTGAAAGACTGCTGGAAGCAAAACAAATCCGAGAAATACATTTCTCGGAATGGCTATGTAATGTTGTACTAGTAGCAAAAGGGGATAAAAAGGACAACAAATGGAGGATGTGTAATGATTTCACCGACCTTAACAAGTTATGTCCACGCGACCCTTACCCCCTCCCAAGAATTGATTTATTGGTCGACTCGACCGCTGGCTTCGCGCTGTTCAGCATGATGGACGCCTTCCAAGGTTTTTACCAAATATACATGGACGAGCGGGATCAAGAGAAGACCGCATTCATAACCGAACAGGGAGTATACTGCTTTATAGTAATGCCGTTCGGATTAAGGAACGCCGGGGCTACATACCAAAGATTGGTAAACCTAATGTTCAGGGAGTTAATCGGAGAAATAATGGAGGTCTATGTAGACGACATGTTAGTAAAAAGTATGAATGAAGCGGATCACGTAAGACATCTAGATCGATGTTTCCGAATCCTAAGAAAATACCGTATGAAGTTGAACCCTGCAAAATGCACCTTCGGTGTTAAGTCAGGAAAATTTTTGGGATATTTGGTACACCAGCGAGGAATAGAAGCCAACCCAGAAAAAATTCGAGCCATAACTGAAATGAAACCTCCCAAGACCATCTCTCAAGTGCAAAGCTTGGTTGGGAAGATCGTAGCATTGAATAGATTCATATCTAAATCTGCGGACAGAAGCTTGCCCTTTTTCCAAACGCTTCGAAAAGCGAAAAACTTCGTTTGGACCGAAGAATGTGAACGAGCCTTCGAACAACTCAAAGAATATTTGACATCCCCTCCGATGTTGGCCAAACCAACAGAAGGGGAACCATTGTACATATACATCTCCATCTCCGATACGGCCATTAGCTCAGTACTAATTAAGATAGAGGGTTCAGAGCATAAGCCTGTCTATTATCTCAGCAAGTTATTACAAGGGGCGGAGAAGAATTACTTGGAAATAGAAAAATTCACGCTGGCCTTAGTAGTGGCTGCTCGAAAACTCCGACCCTACTTCTTAACCTACAAAATCATCGTTTTGACGAACCAACCGCTTAGGCAGATCCTAGCAAAACCAGAAGCCTCCGGAAGACTAATCAAATGGGCCATCGAACTCAGCCAATTCGATATCGACTACAAACCAAGGGTCGCCATCAAGGCCCAAGTATTGGCTGATTTTTTATTGGAAACACCAACACAATCATCAAACACCCTCCATGAGGATATATTGATCATAGAAGATCAAACCTGGTTAATGCATGTAGATGGTGCTTCAAGCCGGGAAGGAGGAGGCGCCGGAATCAACTTCACCGGACCTAATAAAGAAGATTTGAATTATGCTATTACATTGGACTTTGTCGTAACAAATAACGAAGCAGAGTATGAGGCGTTAATCGCAGGAATGGAAATGGCAATCAAAGCCAACATAAAGAGGCTAAAAGTATTAACCGACTCAGAGTTAGTACAAAGGCAAATAGAAGGCTTATACGAGGCTAAGGAATTCAACATGATCAAATACCTCGCCAAAGTAAAAGCACTGGCCGAGAAGTTTGAAGATTTCGACATACAAAACATTCCACGTTCGGAAAATAAATGGGCCGATCAACTATCTAAGTTTACAGGATCCCAAGACGGAAAGACCGAACGAGTGATCAACTGGCTGATCTCTTCTACACCGGCTGTCGACATCGATGAGACACCGATAGTCGATATAATGGAAATCGAAGAAGTCGAAGATAATTGGATAACACCAATGATAGACTATCTTCGTGAAGGAAAACTACCATCTGATCAGAATGAAGCTCGGAAAATAAAATATCGAGCCCCAAAATATACACTCGTAGAAGGAAAACTCTACCGAAGGTCAGTATCAGGAATTCTCCTGAGATGCGTCTCTGAATCCCAAACCGCTGAAATACTGCGAGAAATACATGAAGGAGACGCGGGAAATCACAGCGGATCGAGGGCATTGGCTTTAAAATGCCTCAGAACAGGTTACTATTGGCCTACTGTCAATAAGGACGCCGCAAATTACGTCCGAGAATGTCATAATTGCCAAGTACATGCCAACGTATGTCATCAACCAGCAGAAAATATTCACCCGATTCCAATTTGTTGGCCTTTCGATCAATGGGGAATGGACATCGTGGGGCCTTTCCCAGCGGCCAGATCAAAGAAAGCTTACGTCCTGGTCGCTGTAGAGTATTTCAGCAAATGGATAGAGTGCA
The DNA here is from genome assembly GCA_038501285.1 of Penstemon eatonii. Taxonomy (NCBI): domain Eukaryota; kingdom Viridiplantae; phylum Streptophyta; class Magnoliopsida; order Lamiales; family Plantaginaceae; genus Penstemon; species Penstemon eatonii. The sequence goes on from CM076714.1 coordinate 48,840,714, forward strand.
TCGCCTTAGCGCGAATAACTCAATTCCAAGTGATCAACTTCCTTTGGAAGTTCATAGTCTGTCGATTTGGCATCCCTAGGATCCTAATTTCCGATAATGGAACCCAATTCGCTGGAAAACAAGTGATAGAATGGTGTTCGAAACTGGGAATTCAACAAAATTTCACTTCAGTCGGGCATCCAAGAGCGAACGGACAAACCGAAGTAGCAAACCGAGAGATAATAAAATCTTTGGAAAAAAGATTAGGATCAGCCAAAGGAAAATGGCTCGATGAACTACCAGGAGTATTGTGGGCTAATCGAACCACGGTAAGAAACTCAACTGGGGAAACCCCATTCAGCTTGGTATATGGGTCGGAAGCTGTTATTCCTGTGGAAACTTTAATTCCAACGCCAAGAATAGAGATGTTTGATGAACAAGAAAATGAAAAGGCAAGAGAAAATGACGTCGATCTAACAGAAGCCTTAAGAGATAAAGCTGCCGTACGCCTACAAGCCACTAAGGCAAATATGGAGAAAGCATACAATCAAAAAGTACGCGTCCGAACCTTCAAAGAAGGAGACTTGGTTTTGAAAAAGGTAGAAGTATCCAAGCATGTGGGAAAGTTACAACAAAATTGGGATGGACCTTACATCGTCATTGGCGTAGGAAAGAAAGGTTCATACAAAATTGCACACATGGATGGGACAGCCTTACCAAGAACCTGGAACGCAGTCAACCTTAGGAAATACTATGGTAAATAAATTTTAGCAGATTATACTGCATTGTTTTATCTTACTTTACTTTATCAAGTTTTAATCCTTGTAACAAAGGCCTCAGCCTAGAGTTCAATTAGTAAAAATTTTAGCATTTTCTATACATCGATTATTTCGATTAACGCTCTGTGGAATTACACTAGCATATTGATAAATATCAGAACGAAGCGAGTCGAGTATACATTGATCCACTCAATAAACACTCCTCGATTTATGTCAACGGCAAAAAGGACTTTTTGGTGACAAACCTAAGTCTAAATTATAATGAGTCGAGTATACATTGATCCGCTCAATAAACACTCCTCATTCCGACCACAAAAACAAAACGAGTCGAGTAAACATTGATCCGCTCAATAAAAACTCCTCCATCGAACACAACAAACATAAAGACTTATTGGTGCGAAAAACCTAAGTCCAAACAAAACGAGTTGAGTAAACATCGATCCGCTCGATAAAAACTCCTCGATATATATTCAACGATCAAAAAGACTTTCAGGTACTAAAAACCTAAGTCTAAACAAAACGAGTTGAGTAAACATCGATCCGCTCGATAAAAACTCCTCGATATATCTACAATGATTGAAAGACTTCAGGTACTAAAAACCTAAGTCTAAACAAAACGAGTTGAGTAAACATCGATCCGCTCGATAAAAACTCCTCGATATATATTCAACGATCAAAAAGACTTTCAGGTACTAAAAACCTAAGTCTAAACAAAACGAGTTGAGTAAACATCGATCCGCTCGATAAAAACTCCTCGATATATCTACAATGATTGAAAGACTTCAGGTACTAAAAACCTAAGTCTAAACAAAACGAGTTGAGTAAACATCGATCCGCTCGATAAAAACTCCTCGATATATATTCAACGATCAAAAAGACTTTCAGGTACTAAAAACCTAAGTCTAAACAAAACGAGTTGAGTAAACATCGATCCGCTCGATAAAAACTCCTCGATATATCTACAATGATTGAAAGACTTCAGGTACTAAAAACCTAAGTCTAAACAAAACGAGTTGAGTAAACATCGATCCGCTCGATAAAAACTCCTCAACATATATATTCAACGATCAAAAAGACTTTTGGTATTAAAAACCTAAGTCTAAATAAAACGAGTAGAGTAAACATGGATCCGCTCGATATACACTCCTCGAACTATTTACAACGAGAAAAAGACTTTTTGGTATTAAAACCTAAGTCTAGATAAAACGAGTTGAGTAAACATCGATCCGCTCGATAAAAACTCCTCGATATGTTTTCAATGATTAAAAGACTTTTGGGTTAAAAACCTAAGTATAATTACAAACGAGTCGAGTATACATTGATCCGCTCAATAAAAACTCCTCGATCTACTCCTAACGATCTAAAAAAGATCCGCTGATACTCCTAAAGTTTTGAAAGATAAATCAAGTATGAATTCATCTGCTCGGAAATTACTCCTCGTAAATAAAATTATCAAACGACAAAGAAGATGCAAGAAATAAAATAATATTTTATTCATCAAATCAATTACATACAAATATCCTACGTTACAAAAATCTGCTTGCTACCTAAAGATCGTTACAATGATCTAGTTAAATTGATCCTATGGGATCGACTATCTTCACGACAATGTCCACGGAAACACCAATCTCCTCCCTAGTACCTCATCGATCATAATAAACCACCTAAGAAGCATGCTGCTCAGGATGGTCGACTTCTTTGGTTCGATGGCCAGGCTCTGAAGATCAAATGTTGTTCCAGATGAAATGAACACTACCAGCCAGATATGCTAGCAATGCTCACTCACCCAGAAGAAGATACTGCTTTTACTTTATCTATAAAACATTTTACTCTCGAGCAGCATCTCTTCAGGACCGTCGTGAAACGGTAAGTTTACCAGCCACCCCGATGGTCTATCACTCCGGAGGTAACATCGAAGAGCGGAGGCGGCTGGCAAGTATGAACCCCCCATGTGCAGACGGAAACCACGGACCTCTAAGGTGATGAAGACTAAAGCAGAGATCTCATGGGATCCGTCGATACAAGGAAGGGCTGACATGGGACCCGTCAATACAAGACTGGGGACAATTCCTTTACTGCGAACGAACAAATCACGATAATGTGACTTCTTGAACATTATGGGGTCCGAAGGCAAAATGAAATCTAAGGAAACAGAGATCTTCATTGTTATGAATGGAAAATAAGGAAACTACCTACTTATTTATAGGCGCCCGTGAGAATGATCCTACGGATAATAGGAGTTTAATCAAGGGACGAAAACGCGACCCTTTGACTTCCCGAATTAAATGCAAGTAAGTTGGAACGGCGCCCGTCTGATCGACTCAACTGATCGATGACAAACAAATCTACAGATCGAAGCGATCAACAAAATAATCCAAGAAAACTTAAAGAAGTTCAAAGACCAAAACGATCTGCACGATCATATATGAGGGTCGCCTAATAGAAAATATTAAGAACTCCTCAACGAAGGCATGCAAAGTTGAACCGTTGAAAGAGGATAATTGCTTAAAAACGACCAGAGCCTCCACCATACGGGGGTCGTAACTGCCTCATACATCATTGGGGGACTTCTAAGTTGGCCATACAAGAATTCCATTTAGAATCCAAGAAATCTGACATCGAAATCAGGAGAATAGCCCTCCCTATTCGAAACTATAAGGCCGTCACTGCCTAATTTTCCAAAGAATTGCTGAAGGAGGTCTGAACGGGTCAGATCTGGCCAGGACTGTTACATTTTCCAATTCCTCCCATATCAAGAGTATGATATACTGGCTAGAGAAATGTATAATTGAAAAGCTAATGATGGAAGACATGGATAGGTGAAAAGCACCTAAAGAAAAATTTCCCTTTGAGGAAAAGAAAAACTGAAATTCAACAGGAGGAACAATAACCTCCTTATATAAGATATATGTCATATAAGGACAAATTTATAAGGCATGAATCGAGCATCGACCAGACAGCTAAGGGTTTACACAACGACGATCGGCTGGATTGATCAACAAAGATTAAATATGCGAAGCAAATATTATACCGTTCAGTTATCTTACAAGCGACCAAAGCAAGATCAAGCTTACTTTCTCCGTACTTAAATCGCTCCGCAGAAATAAAATTCAGATAAGTAAACTAATCTTTGTCAATTACTACATGATGGTATATTTGTGAGTAGCAATAACATATATGAACAAGATATATCATTAGAATCAAGGCAAGAATCTGCCTGCAGAAGAGATCATAATTTCCAATCTAATCTCCCAATACAAAAACCTCTGCCCGGACAACTACACAAAAGCTGGGCATCATAATCAAAAAAAAAAAAAAAAAAAAAAAAAAAAAAGAGACAGTCCAAGGTCTGCCAGATTGAATAAAGATCATTGAGAAGAATCGCCAGAGGGGCGACCAGCAGAAACAGGCCTCCGAGGAGTTAGGTTACCAGCAAACGCCATCAACTCCTCCTGACGCTTAAGATAACCGGCATCATAACCATCATCATATGCCTGTTGACGAGATCCCTCTGCCGACGCGGCAGCCTGAACTAGGTCGCCTTTCTCTTTCTCAAGAATAACTTGTTCAGCCTCTAACTTTTGGAGATCATCTTTAGCAAGTTGCAGCTGCAGCTCCAAACCCCTGGTTTTAGCTTTCTCCGACTCCAGCTGACCTTGAAGAGCTCTCCGACTATTCCACAGTTCATCATTTTGCACACCCAGCTGGAGTGCAAAATACTTGCCCTAAAAACAGAAAGAGTAAGAAAAACCGCCGTACAACAAAGAATTCAAAACAAAGAACAGGAAAAATGTTCGAAATATGTTTACCTGTTCACATATCTTCACCAGAGATTGAACAAGGCGAACATTGGAAGTACCTTCGAGCTTCCTCAATTCGCCGGGCAAAATAGTACTCATGCCTAAGTCCCAAGACAAAGCATCAGGTTCAACTGAACCAGGCAGTTCGCTTGTTAAAGGGACACCGTCGGAACGTGGAGTCTCCGACAAAAGAATGTCATTAACCTGCATAAGCACACAGCGATCATCTAACGGACGAGGGGAGTCCCTCTCGTCGGGACTAACAGAGGTCTCTTTGCCGGAAGCAGATATAACGGTCCGACGACCAGACCTCGACCCAGATCGACCCCCAGAAGGTCCCCCAGACTCAAAAGAAGCAGTCGTTACAGTGGTATCATGAAACAGATATTCAGGACCATATTGCGAAATAGACTGCGTTATGGAAGGATTGACAGAAGAACCATCACCGACTTGCCCTTCACTAACTAGCAGGGCAGTAGAAGTAGAAAAAGGAAGGGAACTAACAAAATCCCCTCCATGAGATCCATACTCGTAAGAAGAAAAACCTGAAGAAACAGGTATGTCGTAAACCTGTTCCATGTTGGATGGATCTCCGAAAGCTAATCGACCTGGGGAAGACCTATTACCTCCCGCGGGGGTAGAAGAAAAGTTTGGTTGGAGGAGCGACGAACTAACTTCTGATAAAGGTTGGAACGTGGTAATAGGAGTATCGATCATCGAACTACTAACTGAGGACGAACGAGGAGGCTCCATCGAAGGCCCTTCTCTTCGAAATTTCTTCGATCTATTATCCCTAGCGCCCTCACGAGAAGGTCGCTTCGAAGTATTACCGAAAAGGTTACTCATGATCGGATTACGGAAAATATAAATTAATATCGAGGAAGTTTATCGACTAGCTCAAGAAAGAGTATTATGTTAAGAGAGGAGTATAGCAGTAAAAAAGACAAGTCAAATTTTATCTCTCGTATTTATACTACACGAAAAGACGCGACTGACCCGAAGAAAGGGCGCGAAACAGGAAAACTGACCTTGGTGCAAACGCTAGAATTTGAAAAGACACATACATAATGATTATGGCAAATTAAATGACTTGTCTGAATCATTACAGCGAATGTGAAAGGACACGACTGTCAGAATAAGAAACGTTTAGTGTAGGGAAAGCTAAGCTACAATTAAACCTACAAGCGGATAATTACAAAGATTATTTCGAAAATAAATCACTATTTCAAGAAGCCTGGTCGCTTTCCGGAATCTTCTGCTCACTATTGACGACCTCAGTCATGCCTATATCGTCTTCTTCTTCCTCTTCGTCTACTGGATCGATGAAAGTATTATGGAGCTCATCGTTAACATCAGAAGGAGGAATCGGCAATGGATTTCCAAATTCCTCGACAAGATTAGCCAGAGGAAAACCTTGATATTCGACATCTGGAACCTCGGAAGAAGAATAAAGCTCGCCATAACGGTTCAACCGGATATGAGCTGCCTTAAAATACTCCTTCCGACGATCGTCGATCATCTCCAAAGCGACCAGTTGATGAATCGATTTTTTAAAAGTATTCTCAAGAAGAGGGTCGACCATCCGGTACACCAACGCCGTATGAACAGGAGAGTTGAGGAATTCACGAACAACTTGTTCGTCAGATTTCCTAACATATCGATCTCTTTGCCTAAGTGGGACATCATTTTCATACTCCTCTAAAGAAGCTTCAAGGCGTGATACTTGAGATTCAAGCTCACTAATGCGAGTCGTGCTTTTTAACTGCAATTCTTTTAATTTTCTAGCCATTTGTTTGGCTTGTTCTTGAACACGAGAAACCTCTATCACCCTATCTATCATTTCTTGATCTTCGGTCCCGGCAGCACGAGTCTCTACGACAGGAACAGAGGAAGATGTCGAGGGACCAACTTCTGAACCGGAAGATTTGTGAAGTAAAGCTTTATACTTCTCTTCAAGGAAATCGCACTGTTGTTTCCAAAGAGAATTTTCATAGGCGTACGATGTCAGACAGGTGTTAACCTGAAATAACGAAGGGGTCAGAAAGAAACGAATTAGCGAATTAAGAAAATCCTAAAAGATCACTTCATCAGAATAATAGAAAGAAAAAGATCTCACCTTTTCAGCGTAAAGAGAAGCTCGCTGGAATTTCTCCAAAGGATCCTTATGAAGAAGCTTATTAAGATCGCGAGTAAGAACGCCAGACAAAAGAATACGGGTCGCCTTATCGACCGCATTCTCGTTATTATCATGAATAAGAGAATCCTTCTCGGAATAACCAGCGGCCCTCCTTCCCTCTAAATGATCCTCGATCATTTCGACCAGAGTAGGATTTAGATGTTTATCCCCGAGTAAAGAAAGGTCGTCACCAGAACGTCCATAGTAGCTCCTCTTCCTGTTAGCTGGATTATTAGATGGATGAGGCATTGACCAGCTGCGACATCCTCGAATACCCAAAGAGGTTCTAAGATGAAGCGGAGGGTAACCGGGTCCCATGCCCTGACGAATAGGGGACTCACGTGAAGAATCCGGAGATTCCTCTCTATTCTCCTCGGATTCGTGACCCAACTCCAATTTCCTTTTTCGAGACGCCCTCTGCTCGATAGGATTATTCCCCACTGACTTGGAAGATTTCGACAGCACCATTTTTCCCTTCGAAGAATGTCGGGAGTTTTCTACCATATGAGCTGAAAAAGAAACAAAATAAAGTTAATTTCTCCATATAAAAAGTATAGTGACAATACTAAAGATCAAATAAAATGCTAACCTAGAGGTTCAGATGATGAACTGATGGGAAAATTATGGACACTTAACCCCGCCTTACGAAGAAAAGATTCCCCAATCAGAAGAGCGCTTTGATATTTGTTTGTACGCATCTCGGGAATCTCAGTGATAAACTGTACATCGTCAGGAACAAGTTCACCAGTCGATGAGCGACCTCCAGGAATCCAACTGGAACCATGATCCCACGAGAAAGGCGTGGTCGAACCATCCGCCAAACGGAAATTAGACGGAGGACGAACAAAGAAGAAATGAGATTTCCATGAGGGATTACTAGAAACCGGAGCATCAAAGATTGCTCGGCTAGGCCGCTGACTAGCGAAGAAATATCCACGGTTTGAAGAACTAGAAATATTAAAACGAAAAAGTTGCGTAAAGTTACGGAAAGAAGGTTTAAATCCCTTTGCAATCATCAGAACGGAAAAACAAACCACGAAAGCAACAGAATTTGGAACCAGTTGTGTCAAGCACACGCTGAAAGTTTTTAGAACTTCCAGAAAAAGGGGAGACAAAGGAAGACGCAGTCCGCTATTAAAGTGAGCCGTATAAAAGGCTCGACATCCCTCCGGTGGAGAAGTGACCCTATCAGTAGGGGAAGGAAGAATTATTTCAGAACCTTCCGGAAAATATTTGGTATAGTTATTCACGACTTCAGGGAATGTTTCCTCTGTATATGCGCAAGCTACATCCTCAATTGGTTCAGAAATCTGAGGAACAGTACCTTTGCCCTTTTTGGCTCGGGCAGCTACATCCGCATCGGAAAGGATTCGTACCTTGTAAGTATCTTCTACAGGGATAACAAGGTCAGATACCGTAGTTTGTTCACCCAGAGGATTAGAATGTAACTCCTCCTCGTTATCAGGGGCGATGATTTCTCTAGGAGAAGAAGAAGATCTTCTTACGGAAGCCATCTATATTCTAGTTCTCGGAAGAAGAAGGTCGATGAAAGGAAAATTTTATACGACGAACGACCAAACTAGAAAATGACTGCGATCTAAAAGCAAATATAAAAGAGAAATGGCAAACTCGAATGTCACCTATTTATAAGGAAATGAGAAAAGACGTTTCGAACTCATCGCAGCTACTCAAATTCCCGCCAAAAACGGAAGGATACAAAAAGCCTCCTGAATAGACGCGTGGCGATCCATAATTAGACAGAAGAAACGACTATCTATGATACGTAGCACTCTTTTCCTTACCTAAGATTTTTTCCCACTGGGTTTTTTTCTTAAGTAAGGTTTTTAACGAGGCTCCGTTCATAGAAAAGAAACAGTCGACCAGATTTATCTACTTCTACGAGCTCCTATTATCTATACGCTCGAAGAAGTGAGGGAGTACTGATGGGGGCTATTTCGCACCCTACATACTGATCAGATCGAACAAAGATTATAAGATCGATTCGACCAATTATAAAGGATCGGGATCTTCTTACAGACCCTGCCAAATGCCGCTCGCTCCGAGTAAAGATTATATTCCGGACCCAAGAAGGATAGTTGGGCCGAGTCCAAGCAGGACTATGATTCCTTGTAATACTAGGTTTATCGTAATATATATACCTAGTTATTCATTGTATGAGAGGAGGACGAATTCTCTTAATTCTGAGATTACACAAGAATACATTAATAGAACTCAATAATATCCATTATTATTGCAGAATTCTACATTCATATTGGAGTATTCTTAATTTTGTTAATGGTTTTACTTCTTGCCTTTGATTATTGCTTTTCTTTGTAAACGATCCATCCAGAATAAAGTAACAGAGCCCAATATACTGAATAATTCAATATCCAAACCCCCGATATCACAAATTCACTGATATTAAATTAACCTGACGAAAAACGGTTAAATCAAATGCAACGTCTCCAGCTGTGTACTCCTTTTTGTTGAGTATTGTGTCTTCATCATATGAGTCCACTTCTTTGCTTTTGTACGCTGGTCTTCTGGGATTTTCAGCAGCAACCAGGGCAGCTGTGGGACTTGAAGTTGAGGTTTCTTCAACACCCATTCTTGGCAGTTTATACTCGTACGCCTTGAGTACTGAGAACAGCTCGGTGAGTGAGATCTTTCCCAAGTCTCTTGACTCTTCCATGGCTGTCACCTTCATGTTGAACTTTGGAAGTAGAGCCTTCAGCACTCTGACGGTTATCTCCTTGTCTATGAAGGTTTTTCCAAGCTTGAGGACTTCATTCCGTGTCCTTGTAAACCTTGTATCCATCTGATCAATGGTTTCCGCAGACTTCATCTTGAAGTTGTCCAGCTTTTCTAGAGCAACACTTAGCTGATGCTCTTTGATAGCGTCGTTTCCTTCGCTCATATCACGAACCTTATCCCACATTTCTTTGACAGTCTTGCAATGCTTGACTTTATCAAATCTGTCGTTGTCCAGGGCTTCGGTCATGATTAAACAACCAACTTTGTCCAGATTGAACAGCTTAATTTCTTCAGCTGTCATTTCGTTCAGATCTTTTTCCACCACTATGTCGACTTCATCAACCTTTATAGTCTTGGTGAATTTGAATGGACCTTTGATGATACATGTGTACATGTTATCATTGTAAGCAGCTAAGAAGATCTCCCTTCTGATCTTCTAATCTTCAAAGCTCATACCAGCTATGTGGGGAACATGACTGATACAATTCATTTGCAAAAAGTTTTTTATTTTTCAAAAATATGCTCTTTTGAAAAAGTTTGAAAACCTTTGAAAAACACTAGGATCAAGCTCGATGATCAGGCAGCTGATTCTAAGGAACCACCTGCTCTGATACCACATGTTGGTCCAAAGTGGTCAGATGAGCTCTAGAGGGGGGGGGGAGGTGAATGGACCTCTGAAACTTTTTATCAAATTTTAACTTCAAAACTTTTGCTTAACTGTAAGCAGACTAAGCTGTTACAGAACAGTAATCTGACGAAGCTGATCGCGAACAAATCTTTCAACAGCTTGGTTGACCACTAATATGATATTCACTTAGCTGATTTAGTCAAAATCAGTTTTAATACCAGAATACTTGCAGCGGATATAATAAGTGTTTTTCATAAGTATACTTAGTAGTTTGAAAGATTTTATCCCCAGATTTATTAAAGACTCCTTTAAAATCCTTTTCAAACAGTTTGTCAAGTGTTCTTATGCAATTTTATAAATGTGCTAGAAAATAATGCAAGTTTGAACACACAGAATTTTTATAGTGGTTATATGGATTTAAATCCTTTAGCCCACTCTTCCAAGTCACTTAGATCTTGGGTTATACTATAATCACTTAGTTTACAGTTTACTCTGCTTGCGTCGAACAACAAATGAAACGACCACAAGTGCGCAATAGGAAATCACAAAGAAAACCTATTCTACAGAGACTTATCACTGACCAAGATGGATAAGTACTTCTCACAGCACTCTCTTTACAGATTCTCAGAAAATGTAATCTTTTTGACTTCAACAAGCTTCTGTCAACAAATGACTTCAGCAGGCGAGTGAGCTGTTCTTGATCTTCTGGAGACTTAGAAAATTTTCTGCTTCAGATAATCTCTCTCAGATGTTGTGTTGTAATTTTCTCTTCGTCTCTTCAGCTATTTATACTCACATCTTTGAAATATGTCCGTTGAAGAGAGACACACTTCAAATTTCTCGGTTTGTGGTCCTTAATTTCCGCGAACGGCTCTCTGCACAGTGACAGTACTACAACAGTACTTTCTGTCAGGCAACATTTAATGCACCTAGCTGATACGAGTTTTTTGTTCAATCATTTGTCAGAAATATCCTCGGACTTCAGCATTTATTACCGTTGGGAAGACTTCTTGATCCTTTCCACTCGGCTGATGAGAACACAAGTCTGATGGTGAGCAGAGCTGATCCCAAACTTGAACAAATCTGATTTGAGTCGGCTGATCTTCACCAGTCTGATTTCTTCCCTTCAACAGATCTGTAGTCTTTTGGACCTTGAATATTTGACCCTTCTGATTTGTCTTCTTACTTGGTCTAAGTTTTCCATATTTAGCTGATCTTGATGTGTTTTGGAAATCATCAAAACCTCCCTTAAATATTATAACTTCAGTACACTCTATCTTCATCTTCATTCAACAATAGAGGTCGAGGAGGAAGAGGGTATATAATCTCTCAGATTCATGGAAAGAAATTAGTTGTGGAAAATATTTCCGGCGTGGGTGAATCATCCACATCTTCAAAGGGAAATTCTCAAACATTTGGAAATATTTTGCAAGATAATGAATATGATGACAACATAAATTATGCTGAAAACCATAAAAAAGAAGTTATACTTCATTTAGAATATTCCGATCTAAAATGGCAAGATGATCCACGGTTTCTTATGAACCGATACATTGATAATACTCAATTTATTGCTACATCATATAAGCAAAGAATTTTTTATGAAAACATTCTCAAAGCAACTGAAAGCTGTGAAATTACTCACTTCGCTTCAGATGATCAAAAAAGTTATACTTTTAGTAAGATCATTGTGAAAAAGATTTTTTCATGACAGGAATGGGGATTATCCACATTCAAGGAAAAAGATTATATCTTTTCTGAAAAAAATATTTCCATCAAATTTAATTATTGGGATTATATCTCAGGTTTCGACAAGGTATTATATTACCAGAATAATATGAGAAAGCACACTTGGGTTATAAAAATTTCTGGAGAAGTATACAAATATCCAATACCAAATTGGTTTGTTAATTGGTGGTCATACCATGGTCCTTTGTATGAGATACTTCCTGAAAAATGGAAAACCCTATATTCTGAATGGATAGATTTATCCCCTAAATTTTTTTTTACTTTTCAATTTTATCATGCTCTAAATGTTATCTACTAATGTTTTTTCATGGTCATGTATGTCTCTGTATTCATTAAATAAGTGTAATAACATTAATTAAAGTTTGAACATGAAGTAAGTACATAACAAGACAAATTATTAGAATAAATGAATGTCACTCTAATCGGTACAATATAATAATATTATATAATTAGTATATTATAGATACATGTAATTAATTATAGATCCAAACACATGTAATTGGTGTTTGGCCCATATAATTGATGGCTTGGCCATGTTAAATGGCCGGAGCCCAAATAATTGTTGCTCCGCATGTTCGAATCGAAAGGTTTACAGAAGAGTTAATGGTTATGTGATAGTAGGTCCTCTGGTTCGAATCGAAAGTGACCAAATCAACAAATTTTACTAAATAATGGTTTATGGAAGAGCTAATGGTTATGTGATAGTTGGTCCTCCTGCTCGAATCGAAAAATCAACAAATTTCACTAAATTATGGTTTATGGAAGAATTAATGGTTATGTGATAGTTGGTCCTCCGGTTCGAATCGAAAGTGACCAACATCAACAAATTTCACTAAATAATGGTTTACGGAAGAATTAATGGTTATGTGATAGTTCGTCCTCCTGTTCGAATCGAAAGTGACCAAAATCAACAAATTTCACTAAATAATAGTTTACGGAAGAGTTAATGTTATGTGATAATCAACAAATTTGCCTTTTTGTATCAATTGGTATTAAATTTGCAAGTTAACATATCCTCTGGTACTAAAAAAAGCAAATCCACAATGTACATATCATATCATGACATAGGGGGGTAAATGACACATTTTGAATGACACTTGGGGTAATTTAAAATATTTATCATGATACGTGATCTAAATTAAAACGCTTATCCAAAACAATAGAGGTAAATTGCCATTATAGTATGTCCAAAAATGGTCTTTAAATGAAAATTACACTGCTAACCTTTCAAATTTTAGAGAAATTGTTATATTAAATATAAAAAATATTCAGGTTTTTTCCACAAAAATTCGTAAACAAAATGGTCTAATACCATTGTTTTAGTTCCACAAACAACGATAATCAATCTTAATTTCAAGGACAAAAAATATATAACCACCAAAATGAATAACAAACAAAGCAAATAAAATAGCAAGTTTCACCCAAGTAAACATGTACACCTAAAGTAATAAAAATAAAAAATAAAAAAAATAAAATAAAACAACAAACTTAATAAAAAATGACAACAAGATTCAGACATATTAAATGCATTCACAACTGTCAAAATGAAATAACAATTGCAACAAGATTCATATCTACTAAATACGTCCACAAAAATTTCACTTCCAAAATCATCAACAAAAAATCATTGTACCATCAACTTGTCAAAATCAAACGTTGCAACTTGATTGAGTGCCAAGATTATTCTCTTCCATTGCTTGGCCTCCATCACCAATGTCCATTTTATTTGGGCATGTGGTAGACTTATGACCTAAATTCCTACATGATGTAGTTTTAAAAGAAAAACATTCAATTCTTTTTTAATACCATTTAAAGGGTAAAGCATAACCGTACAAGAACATGACTACTATAATTTTTAGAAGAATATATACTGACAAATACCACAACCTCGCATCTATGACTTAGGTGCTCCTCTAGACTTGCTCTTCAATGGATCAAGAACAAATTCATTACCACCCACTTTTGCTGGATCACCAATACCTTCAACATTCACAAACTCATCCCTTACTTTTTCAAAGGACTCGGGGCTAACAAGAAATTCTTCTCTACACTCTTTTGCAACTTCGCGCATTCGATCAACAAAATGATAAGTTACACTTTTGGACTCGGAAAAATCACTTCAACATTGCAATAATTGTTAGTAAATCTTCATAAACCTTGAGCTTTGGGGATCCTAGGACTAAAAAGCATTAGGAAAATTTAATAGCAATGAATGACCTATTTCGACTGTCCATCTGTTATGTATGCAAGGGCTTGGAATTTCACTAAGATTTAAACACCTAAATGCAGCAAAAATATGGCGACAAGCTATCCAATCAGACTCGAGCATTAAACAATCATATTCAAACTTTCCGATTCCCAATCAATCTTTACAAAACGTCGCCTACCATTACTTTTACCATATTCCACACAGTTGAACACAAACAGTCGATCTTCAACCATTAATCCTTGAGATTTAAATTTTTTTTTCTCAACAATAAAGAATACATATCTAGTGTATATAGATGCAGCATGCTTTTGAATACTTAGTTGGTATTAAGGATCGAAGAAGCTTGATCAATTTTAATTTTAGGTCTAATTTTGGAAATCCATGGGAAATAATGCTTTTAAAAATGACTTATTTTGAATCCATGTGTACAACCCCTATCCTTGATAGAAGAATTAATAGATTCAGCTCATTGGGTGCTTCTCCTCATTCCGAAAAAGTGACCTAAAGAATGTGCCTCACTCCACAGTTCCCTCTTGGAGTATGTTTCATTTACCTAATTATTCTGTAAAAGACCGCGTTTTTCAATCAACTCACTCCATTTAAACTCAAATTCTTCAATGCAAATATTTTTTTTAAAGAAACATGCAAATGAATTAAAAAAATGCCTATAATTCCTTTGCAAGTGCCAACAACAAAGCCTGAATTACACTCCTTTTCAATAGCGTGATGCATTGCCGCATCTTGGTCAGTCAAAATTGATGTTGGATCTTTATAATCCATTGCTTCCCGAAAGGTCTTTAACAACTGTAATAGAACTAAATAATCTATATTCTCGGTTATTCAATCATAAGAAATCCTAGGAATATATACAAATACAATAGGTCTATTTATGGAACTATGCTATAAGTTAGGCTACTAATTACACTACTAATTAGCCTACAAAATATATTGTATATTCTGTAATACTCCCCCTCAAGCTGGAGCATAGATATTAATCATGTCCAGCTTGTTACAAAGATATTTAACCCGAGTCCCATTTAAAGTCTCTGTTAGAATATCTGCAACTTGCTCTCCAGTCTTCACATAACCAGTAGAGATAAGATTTTCTTTAATTTTATCTCGAATGAAATGACAATCGACCTCAATGTGTTTAGTTCTCTCTATACTGGGTCTGAGGCAATATGAAGAGCTGCCTGGTTGTCACACCAGAGTTTTCCTGGTACTAAGTACTTCAATCCAATCTCATCTAAAAGATGATGTATCCACAAAATTTCACATGTGGCTTGTGCCATGGATCTGTACTCTGATTCTGCTCTGGAACGGGATACGACATTCTGTTTCTTGCTTCTCCAAGACACAAGGTTTCCACTTACAAAGGCACAATAACTCGTAGTGGACCTCCTATTGACTTTAGATCCAGCCCAATCCGCATCTGCAAAACAGTCAATATGAGTGTGTTTGTGATTGCTATGCATTATGCCAAGGCCAGGAGCTCCTTTTAAGTAACACATGATTTGCTCCACTGTTGCCCAATGTTTAATTGTAGGTGCTGACATGAGACAAAAGGATCTCTTTCTTGCTTCTATTTACCTCTACTCCCAGAAAATATTTTAATTGGCCCAAGTCTTTTGTGTGAAACTTGGTATGTAGGAATGTCTTGAGAGTGGAGATTCCTACACAATCATCTCCTGTAATGACAATGTCATCAACATATACAATAATAAAAAGAATTCCGGCCGCTGAATGTCTATAGAAGACTGAGTGATCACACTTGCTCTTTTTCAGCCCAAACACCTGGACTACCTCGCTAAATTTTCCAAACCAAGCACGGGGACTTTGTTTTAAACCGTACAAAGATTTCTTCAAACGACAGACTTTTCCATACTCCCCCCGAGCAGCAAACCCAGGTGGTTGCTCCATAAACACCTCTTCTCGAAGATCACCATGAAGAAACGCATTTTTTATGTCCAACTGGTGTAAAGGCCAATCTTGAGAGGCAGCGATGGATATAAATAACAGATGTGAGTTTGGCAACCGGAGAGAAAGTATCAGAGTAGTTCACCCCATAAATTTGAGCATATCCTTTAGCAACATGATTTAACCATTTTTCGTAGGCTTAAGTTAAATCAATGATGTAGGTATTCTGAATGGAATTATATTTGAATTATAGGGCCTAGTTACTTTATTCCGGATGGATCAATCTCAAGAAAGAACAATAAGTAATAAGCAAGTAAGAACACAAGTATATGAGTATTGAATATAGTATAGCAAAAACTTTTCTATTGATTATATATCATATTCTGCCTTTGTATGGAGGCGTAAGCTCTCAGTTCGTAATTGTTATAATACAATGATTAACTAGGTATTTATATGTTACCAACCCTAGCTATACATGGAAATATAGTCCTAATTGGACTCGGCATAATAATCCTACTGAAAGCTAGGCTTTTACGCTTGGTTGCTACGGGTAGAGGCATCCGGTCGGCGCGTGTAGCATGTTAGCGAGAGCTTCTCGGTCAGATCGCTCAAGCACAGTCTTAGTCGTTCCGATTTATCATAAGGGGTGTAAGACAGCCCCCGTCAGTACTCCCTCACTTTTTCGAGCGTATATGTAGTAGAAGCTCGTAGAAGTAGATGGTCTTATACGACTGTCATTTCTATGAACTGTGCCTCGTTAAAAACCTTACTCGGAAAAAACCCAGTGGGAAAAAATTCTATGCAAGGAAAAGAGTACTACATTTCATAGATAGTCATTTTGTCGTTTCCAAGCTGTAATATTGTTTCCCTTTTGAGGAGGTGTTTCTTTTTTTACTGTTTGGCGGGAATACGATTAGTCGCAAGAAGTTTGAAACGTCTTTTCGCCGCTCTATATAAATAGGTGATCGTTGTTTTAACCAAATAACATGGCTTCTCCAGTAATTGTATTCTTCGATCCATATTTTTCGAGGATCCAAATAACATGGCTTCGCTTCCGAACAATCCTTCTTCTTCTGTGGAACAAGTTACCCCTATCATCGAGGATGGGGCACATCCTAGCCCTCCAGCAAGAGTATCTGAGATAACCATTCCCGACGAAGACACCTTTAAGGTGCAAATCATATCTGATGCTGAGGTTGCGGCTAAGGCTAAGAAAGGCAAGGATGTCGTTCCCCAAATTTTCGATCCAATTGAGCGCCTTTCTTGCGCATAAACTGAAGACACCTTCCCTGAGGTTTTGGATAATTACGCAAAGTATTTTCCGGGGGGTTTTGAGATCATTCTACCTTCTCCTTCCGATAGAGCTACCTCTCCGTCGGAAGGTTGTCAGGCTCTTTATACTGCCCAATCATGGTCTATGCCTTCCTTTGTCTGCTTTGTTCATTGATATCTTACGAGTTTTTAGCATCTCTTTGACGCAGCTAGTTCCCAGTTCTGTAGCGTTTGTTGTTTGTTTTTTCGTCCTGATGATCGCGAAAGGATTTCAATCCTCCCTCCCTAATTTTACTCAGTTGTTTCATTTTAATATCTCTAGTTCTTCCAATCATGGATATTTCTTCGCCAGCCAAAAGTCTGGTCAATCCATCTTCGATCCTCCGGTTTCCACTAATCCTGCCTGGAAATCTCACTTTTTCTTTGTACGCCCACCTTCCCATCTTATCTCCACTAATCCCTACTTATTGGTGAGGCTTTTCTTCGTAAATCGGGCCTGAGTCCTCATACGTTTCCTATTTCGTCTTCCTCCCAATCGCTGAGTAAGCTTTTTATCTCAATCTAATACTTACATTATATTTCTTTTATAGTAGTATGTCTGATTGGAATTTGTTTCCTCCAGTTTCTATGGTGGAAAATTCTCGGCATTCTTCAAAAGGAAAAATGGTTCTGTCGAAATCTACTAAAACGGTAGAGAACCTTCCAATTGAGCAGAGAGTGTCCAAGAAGAGAAGGTTGGATTTGGGTCATGATTCGGAGGATTTCCGAGAGGAATCTCCGGATTCTTCTCAAGAGACTCCACCACTACCTTCATCTACACAAGCTCCAAGTCATCAAGGGACTGGACAGGGTTATCCTCCTTTCCAGCTTAGAACTTCCCTTGGTATCCGTGGATGTCGCAGTTGGTCGATGCCCCATCCCATCGACAAGCCAGTTAAGAGAAGAAGACAATACTATGGTCGTTCTGGCGAGGACCTTTCTTTGCTTGGCGAGGAGCACCCAAAACTCACTGTCGTTGAGATGATCGAAGATCATTTGTAGGGGAAAAGGGCAGCAGGTTACTCCGAGAATGATTCTTTGATTCATGATGAGAGAGAGAATGCCGTTGATAAGGCTACTCGTATTTTTCTCTCTGGCATTTTTACTCGTGATGTCAACAAGTTGCTTCGGAAGGATCCTTTGGAGAAGTTACAAAGAGCTTCTCTTTATGCCGAGAAGGTATTTGTTGTTAGATATGTTTCTTTATTGTCTCTTTCTAACGGATTTTCAACTCATTGATTTCCTCCTTTTACTCTTAAGACAAAAACTTGCCTTATGGCTTATGCTTATGAAGCTTCTCTTTGGAGGCAGCAATGCGAATTTTTAGGTGAAAGGAATAAGGCACTGCTTCATAAGGCAACATGTTCAGAGGCCGGTCCTTCTACGTCCTCTTCTTTTCCACTTCCAATTACAGATTCTCATGATTTTGGTACAGATGACCCGAAGATAATAAACAATGTTTTGGAGACTTCTCGTACCCAGGAGCATGTTGATCGACTGAATAAAGAGCTGGAAGATTATTAAGTAAAGAGTACTACTCGGATCAGCGAGCTAGAATTGCAGGTCGCTGATCTCCAGACTTCTTTGATGGAGTACGAAAGGGACCTTCCCGTTGGTGGCCTCACTGATCGATACCGTAGGAATCCTGAAGAGAGGGTGATTCGCGAGTTTCTTAAATCTCCGGTTCATACTGCTCTGGTCAACAAGAAAGTCGGTCCGCTCCTTGAGAGTACTTTTAAGAAAGCAATTCATCAAATGGTCGCTATGGACTTGATCGAAGATCGTCGGAAGGAATATTTCAGGGCCACACACGTTAGCCTCAATCGTTATGGCGAGGAGTATTCTTCTTTATCTGCCGACTGTTAATTATAAACATTTTCCGTTGGCCCATTTGGTCGAAGAGTTTGGAGATCCTTTGCCTATTCCTTCTTCGAACATCAACCCTGAGGTCGATAACAAATTTGTCGTTCGAGATGATGAGGAAGATAATCTTGAGGCAGTGATTGATGCAGATGATGAGAGAGAGGTCGTTGGCGATCAGGGTGCTCCGACTGGCGATCAGGTCGTGTCAAGGAGCGACCAATGAACTTTGGACTGTGGCGGGAAATCGGGAAATAACTTTGATAACAATTATCACAGCATGATTTGTATTATTACTTTTTTATCCCTCTGTAAATAAGACTATTTGTATGCTACACGTGTGACTTTTTAGTATTTTCAATAACGATAATTATTTAGACAAGTCATTAACCAAAGCGTCCTTCGCGTGATAACACCAAAAACCCTAGGTCAAAGAGATCACGCAACGAGGGGCCTACGGCAGATCCTCCTCGATTTCAAAACATTAGAAGGTCGGGGACTCAGACTCCCGTCGTTTCTTCCGATCGTTCGACTGACGTGAATGTTGGTTCAGAGATTCTTCAACAGAATCCTGTCATTTCTTCAGAGTTCGAAAGGAGGCCTTCTCCAGGTCGAGTCACTTTTGGGGATATGTCTAATATAGAGCAATCCATTAATCTTCCCGTTTCTGCCAATGTTCCTTCTTCTTTAGAAGCATCACACGACCGTGATTTTACCCATCCAACTTCTTCTTCTTCTGCCCTCGATATGGCCATTCCCCATAGTCAAGGGGACATTACGACGGGGATGGGTAATAGAAACTTATTTTTAGATTCCTCTTTAACACATCCTTTAGCACAGAAGTTTCCTGAATTTTTATTTTCAGGCACTACGATAGTAACCACTTCTTTCGAGGCTGGTGGTTCTTCTGGCGATCATATTGAGCCGAGACCCAGTCGACAGTTCCAGTACTCGGGGTCGGGAAAAGAGATTCCATCAACGGTATCACCTTGTTCCTTCGACCAGCATTGTATCTCGGATCAGGTTAGGGATATAACTGAGTCCCAGTCCCTTCGTGCCGATAAGATTCCCCTTGATTCGATATTTTCTGATTCTGGCGAGCCCGATCCTTTGTCTTGGGACTTAGGTCTTAGCACCATTTTGCCCGCGCGAGCTGAAAAGGCATGAAGGTTTTTCCAATCTTCAGCTCGTATAATCCCTCTTCAGGCATTTTGAGCAGGTATCTATTCTTTGTAGCTTGTTTCTTTTAAGGGATTTAGGGTTTTTCTGCTTACCCTTCTTTTCCTTTTCAGGGGAAATAATATGCTCTGCGTCTGGGCATGCAAAGTGACGACTTGTATTCTAGTAAGGAGATATTGCGGCGTCAATTGGATACAAAAAAGGGACAAGGTTAAGGGACTTTCCCTTCAGCTCCAGCTGCTTAATGACGATATGAAGAGACTGGAAGATGAGAAAGCTACTTTCGAGAAGGAGCGAGATGAGCAGGCTGCTGGTTTGGAGGGATCTCGTCGGTCAGCTTTTGAAGAAGGCTACGAGCAAGGATATCGAGCTACAAGCATTTATTGACTTAGCTACTCCTCGTAAGGGTGCTTCTTCGAGCAGACCCTCTGGTGGCGATCAGTCTTGCCTTTTCATTTTTTAAATCAATATGTAATGGCTAGTGGGAAATTCGCCCCTACCATCTTTTTGTATAACCCCAATATTTTGCTATAGAAGTAATATGTTGACTCCAATTTCTTTATTTGTAGAAGTAATTGATTAACCTTATCAAGTAGATATTTTTCTGAAACATCTGCTGTCCTGATGAATGTCTTTACTTATTTTTGAGTACTCGCTTGAGGACAACCAAAATTGTAGAAAGCAGTAGTTAGCTTAAGAAAACCAGTCTTTGTTTATTATGCGTGGTCGTTAACCAACATATGTAGTTGTTTAGAGTATTAAGAACTGATGATTGTTGTAAAATGAACTGGATTGTTGCAAAGCGATGATATCAAGCTCTATGCATGTTACTCGTCCCGAACTCATGTCATAGTTTGAATTCGCTGATTTGTCCGGCCAATTTTCTCATTAAATATTTTGAGATTCTCAATGGTAGCTTATCATACTTATCGATGGTCGACCGGTCGTAGCTGTCAGACATAATTTGGTCTTGTATACAGTCCTATATAAAGGCTTCTTTACTGCTTTTTGTCAAACATTGTCCTTCTGTCAGTTTGAGTCCTCTAGAATAGCTTGTATTTTTATTTTCAGGGCATCATGTTTCTGTGTATTGATTGTGAGCTTCACTTTCCTCAAATAAAACAACCATCCTACTTGTATTTTGTATTTTGGTATGGGATGAATTGGAAAATGTAGACTCATAAGGTAGAACTGTCTCCAGTCCTCCTTAAGCAATTCTTTGGTAGATTAGGCAGTGACGATGTCATATACTCCAGTGAGGGTTATTGTTCCTCAAATCAGGTCGTCAGATTTCTTGGACTTCAATAGAGATCTATTGTTTTAAAAACTCTTTCTTCGTTATTCAAAATGATCAACAATGTCGCAGATAGATAATTCTACTCATCCTTTAATAGAAACACTCATCTTCTTATTGTAACTCTATTTATCATATATTCTGTTCGTCGAGCGATCATTCTTTGTTAGCTTCAATACCTGTATTTCTCTGGTTATGCAAAGGTTTATGTACTGGTCGCTTCGATCTTGAAGTTATATTTTTCGCCGAGCAGCGTTATCGACCAACTTAGTGCCGTTCCAACTTACTCGCATTAAATGGGGAAGTCAAAAGGTCGCATTCTCGTCTGTTGACTAGATCACCTTTCAACCGTAGGATTATCTTTGGGGTTTCCCTATAAATAGGTAAGGAGTTTCTTCCCATTTTTATCCATACCGTACGAAATGGAGATCTCAGTTTCTTTAGGTTTTACATTACCTAGTGATCCCATAATATTCAAAAAGTCACATTACCGTGATCTATTACTGCATACCGATTTCATCATCACTTGCCTTGTACTGAAAGGTCCCATTAATATCCTACCTAGTACTGACGGGTCCCATGTGGCCTCAGCCTTAGTCTTCATGAGGTTGAGGTCCATGGTATTTTCTTAGCACATGGAGGGTTCATATTTATCCAGCCGGTCCGTTTCTTTGGTGTTACCTCTGGAGTAATTGACACATCGGGCCGTGCTGGTAAATTTTAACTTTTGCGAAGGTCCGGACGAGATGCTGCTTTAGAGTAAATGTCAAGTCCATCATACAAGCAGGGTCTCGTCTTGGTCGAACGACCGCGACAAGTTATCTGGCTGGTAGTGATCATCTCGACCAGTGGGGTGTCGATCTTCAGAGCCTGGCCATCTAACTAAAGAAGTCGACCATCCTGAGCAGCATGCTTCTTAGGTGGTCGAAGAAGGAGATCGAGGCACTAGGGAGGAGATTGATGTTTCCGTGGACATTGTCGTGGAAGTTGTCGCCATTAGATAGGGTTTTTCCTTCTTTGTATCTTTAAAGAGATGTAAGTCGATGGATGTTCTTTGTTTTCAGATGAATGTATCTTCATATGTAAATTAAGAGATGTTCTTTATACTCAGATGAATAAAACTTCGTGTTTATTCTCACATCTTTTTTTGTCGACCACTTTCAATCTTTAATTGTTTACTCGTTGTTATAGAGATCGAGGAGTGTTTATTGAGCGAATCAATTTTTACTCAACTCTTAGAAACTTAGGGTTTTCACCAAACTTTTGGTTTGAACCTTTTTAATCGTTAGTATGGAGATCGAGGAGCATTTATCGAATGAATCGACGTGTACTAACTTTTAATACTTAGGTTTTTTACCAAACCTTTGGTTTTAACCTTTTTTAATCGTTAGAATGGAGATCGATGAGCGTTAATCGAGCGAATGGATGTATAATCAACTCTTTAATACTTAGGTTTTTTACCAAACTTTTGGTTTTAACCTTTTTAATCGTTAGAATGGAGATCGAGGAGCGTTTATCGAGCGAATCGATGTATACTCAAGTCTTTAATACTTAGGTTTTTTTACCAAACTTTTGGTTTTAACCTTTTTAATCGTTAGAATGGAGATCGAGGAACGTCTATCGAACTTATCGATTTATACTCAACTCGTTAGTACTTAGGTTTTTTAACAAATTTTTGATTTTAACCTATTTAGTCGTCAGCATGGAGATCGAGGAGCGTCTATAGAATTGATCGAATTTTACTCAACTCGTTAGTACTTAGGTTTTTTACCAAATTTTTGGTTTTAAACCATATTGAGTCTCTGATTCGGCCAATAATTTGTGATCTTCATATTTCATAAGAAATCTTAAGCCGAAGCTTTTATTACAACAAATAGTATGAAAAAGTTAAAAATAAACGAAAATTAAAAATGGTAAGGATAGCTACTAGGAATTATTTTCCATAGTATCTTCTTAAGTTGACTGCATTCCAAGTTCTTGGTAAAGGTGTTCCGTCCAGGAGTGCAATTTTGTATGAACCTTTCTTTCCTACACCGACGACGATGTACGGTCCATCCCAATTTTGTTGTAATTTACCAACGTGCTTGGACACCTCCACTTTTTTCAATACTAAGTCCCCCTCTTTGAAGATTCTTACGCGCACCTTTTGATTGTAGGCCTTCTCCATATTTTGTCATTTTCCTGGCTATCATACATCTCGATCCTTGGGGTCGGGACTAGTGTTTCAACTGGAATTACAGCCTCCGAGCCGTATACTAAACTGAATGGGGTCTCGTCGGTTGAGGTCCTGACTGTTGTCCTATTCGCCCAAAGTACTCCGGGGAGTTCATCCAACCATCTACCTTTGGCTGCCCCCAATCTTTTTTCCAAAGATTTTTTATTTCACGGTTTGCTACTTCAGTTTGTCCCCTTGCTCTTGGATGTCCTACGGACGTGAAATTTTGTTGAATTCCTAATTTAGCGCACCATTCCAATACTTTAGTGGGATGCCAAAGCGACATACTAATTTAGCGCACCATTCCAATCCCGCGAATTGTGTTCCATTATCAGAAATTAGAATTCGTGGGATGCCAAAGCGACATACTATGAACTTCCATAGGAAATTTATTACTTGAAACTGGGTTATCCGAGCTAGAGTGATGCATTCTATCCATTTGCTAAAATACTCGACAGCGACTAGAACATATGCTTTCTTAGATCTGGCTACGGGAAAGGGTCCCACAATGTTCATTCCCCATTGATCAAATGGCCAGCATACAGGTATCGGGTGCATGTTCTCGGCTGGTTGATGGCTTATATTCGCATGAACTTCACAATGATGACATTTTTGCACATACTGCATGGCATCATTGTTTATAGTAGGCCAATAGTAACCTGTTCGGAGGCACTTTAAGGCTAAGGCTTTTGCGCCACTATGATTTCCTACTTCTCCTTCATGTATCTCTCGAAGGACATCATCGGTTTTTGGTTTGGCAATGCATTTCAGCAGAACTCCCGATACCGATCTTCTGTAGAGTTTTTCTTCTACCATTGTGTATTTCGGAGCTCGATACTTTATTTTTCGAGCCTCATTCGGATTAAGTGGTAAATTTCCTTCTCGGAGATAGTTTATCATTGAGGTCGTTCTTTCAGCTTCTTCGATTTCCATCATCTCAGCTACTGGTGTCTCATCGATGTCAATTGCTGGTGTATTGGAGATTAACCAGTTGATCACTCTTTCTGTTTTGCCATCGTGAGATCCTGTAAATCTAGAAAGTTAGTCAGCCCATTTGTTTTCTGATCGTGGGATGTTCTGTATTTCGAAATTTTCGAACTTCTCAGTTAGTTCTTTCACTTTAGCGAGGTATTTGACAATGTTGAATTCCTTCGCCTCGTATAGGCCTTCAATTTATCTTTGTACTAACTCAGAATTAGTAAGTACTTTGAGGCTCTTTATATTGGCTTTGATTGCCATTTCCATTCCTGCAATTAACGCCTCGTACTCGGCTTCATTGTTAGTTACTACGAAATCCAATGTTATTGCATAGTTTATATCTTCATTATTTGGTCCGGTAAAGTTGATTCCAACTCCACCTCCCTCACGGCTCGAAGCACAATCAACATGCATTAACCAGTCTTGATTTTCTACTATCAAGATATCGTTGCCATGACTAGTTGATTTATCGGGTTCTAGTATGGAGGTCGGAGTATCCAAAAGGAAGTCAACCAAAACTTAAGCCTTGATGGCAATGCGTGGTTTATATTAGATTTCGAACTGTCCCAGTTCGATCGCTCATTTGATCAATCTTCCAGAGGCTTCTGGCTTTGCCAAGACTTGTCTTAGTGGTTGACTCGAGAGCACTACTATTTTGTAAGTAAAAAAGTATGGTCGGAGTTTGCATGCAGCCACTACTAAAGCCAAGGCAAATTTTTCTATCTCAAAATAATTCTTCTTTGCTCCTTGTAGTAACTTGCTTAGGTAGTAAACAAACTTATGTTCCATACTTTCTATCTTTACCAAAACCGAACTAATAGCTACTGAGAAGATAGATATATAAATGTATAATGGTTCACGTTCAGTTGGTTTGGCTAGTAGTGGAGAGGATGTCAGGTAATCCTTTAGTTGGTTGAATGCTTGATCGCACTCCTCGGTCCAAATAAAGTTCTTTGCCTTGCGTAAAGTTTGAAAGAAGGGCAAACTTTTATCCGCGGACTTGGATATGAACCTATTAAATGCCACAATTTTCCCTACTAAGCTTTGTACTTTTGAAATTGTTTTAGGTGGTCTCATTTCAGTTATAGCTCGAATCTTTTCTGGATTAGCTTTAATTCCTCTTTGGTGAACCATGTATCCTAAGAACTTTCCAGATTTTACCCCAAAGGTACATTTCGCGGGGTTTAGCTTCATTCTGTACTTTCTCAATTATGAAAACATCGATCTAGATATTTTACGTGGTCGGCTTCATTCATGCTTTTGACCAACATATCATCCACGTATACTTCCATTATTTCTCCGATCAGTTCCCTAAACATTAGGTTAACTAG
Organism: Penstemon eatonii; assembly: GCA_038501285.1. Classification (NCBI taxonomy): domain Eukaryota; kingdom Viridiplantae; phylum Streptophyta; class Magnoliopsida; order Lamiales; family Plantaginaceae; genus Penstemon; species Penstemon eatonii. Next base: position 48,866,873 of record CM076714.1, read on the forward strand.
TCGATGGTAAGTGGCTCCAACATTCCTTAGGCCAAATGGCATTACTATGAAACAATATACACCCTGCTCTGTCACGAAAGCAATTTTTTCTTGATCTCGCTCATCCATGTATATTTGATAAAAATCTTGGAAAGCGTCCATCATGCTGAAAATTGCGAAACCAGCAGTTAAGTCGACCAATAAGTCAATCCTCGGAAGGGGGTATGGATAACGCGGGCATAGCTTGTTAAGGTCGGTGAAGTCATTGCACATTCTCCACTTATTATCCTTTTTATCTCATTTAGCCACTAATACAACATTACATAGCCATTCCGAGAAGTGTATTTCTCGAATTTTTTTTGCCTTGAGTAGCCTTTCTACTTCCGCCTTGATTATTTTGTCTTTTATCGGCCCATGATTCCTCTTCTTTTGTCTAGCGGGTTTTGCCATGGGATCGATCTTTAGTGAATTGGTAATTACTCTGGGATCAATGCCCTCAATGTAACCCGCACTCCAAGCGAAGATATCGATATTATTTCTAAGGAAATTTACTAACATCACTTCCCCTTCTCTACTGAGTTCGGTTCCAATTCTGGTGGTTTTGGAGGGATTCTCTTATACGAGCATAATATCTTTGTGCTCCGGTGGTTTTATAGTTAAATCGAACGGTTCCTTTCCTTTACGATCTATCCGGTCTATACTGGGTATTTCCACTTCGACTCTATCAACATCGTCTTCGAGCTTTCTTTTAGCTAGGGTAAACGACTTGGAACTGTTTCCCAGCTTTAAGGACGTATTGTAACAATCTCATGCCATACAATGGTCATTGACTATTTCTCCTATTCCCGTGTCTGTCGGAAATTTTATTTTTTTATGGTAGGTCGATACAACTGCTTGGAATACATTGATGGCTGGTCGCCTTAATATAGCGTTGTACGCGAAGGGGATTTCTATGACCAGGAACTTTATCAGTTTCACAGCTCGCTGTGGTTTCTTTCCTAGCGACACACTAAGATTTATTGTCGCATAGGGGACTATTTTAGAGCCTCCAAAACTTACTAGCGGAGTGGCTACCTTTTGAAACATTATTTCTCCCAAATTCATCTGTGTCAGGACCTCCTTAGATATGATGTTAGCCGAGCTTCATTGTCGATTAGGATTCTTTTAACATTGTAGTTGGCTATCTCGAGTGATACCACCATCGAAAAATCGGGGTTGTCTTCTTTCGTATCCCACACAATGTTCCTAGGTACTTCACTCTCATTGAAGCTAATGAGTTGCTCTCTTGGTGGTTTATTCTCTAATGTCCATACTTCTTTGGGATATCTGACATTTCCAACTAAAGACCTTGCGGTTCTGCGGCGAGCATTATGACTGTCTCCCCCGGCTGGTCCTCCGGATATGGTATGGGTGGTGCCGTTGATATGATCATTGTTCAGTTCTTGTGATGGACCATTATCAGGGGACCTTCTTCTCGGGGTTCTTCTCTGATCATTGTTTCGAGGACTCCTGCTTCTATCCCTTTTGCGATTGTTTCGCTCTAGATAGTCGACCAGCTTTCCTTGTTCAATCAGCCTTTCAATTTCTTGCTTCAGGTGGAAGTAGTCCTCGGTGCGATGCCCATGAGCGCAATGATACATACAATATAGATTGTAGTTTCGCGCGCCAGGCCTGGGTTGCGCAATTCTTTTGGCCGGCGGAATCCAGTTGTTCCTTTATATTACCACAAGAATTTCTTCGATAGGAATAGTTAGCCGGGGATATTCCACCTGGTTTATACGATTCTTGTTAGCTGGTTTGGCCGACCTTGACCTAGGGTAGATATTAGGTCTTTTATCCTGATCGTTCCGATTGTATTCTAATCGTTGAAAAACATTTCCTTTTCTAAAGGACCGATCGTAATCCATTTGTCTTGAGGCCGGAGCTTTGTCTTGCCGCCTTGATCCGGCGGCGGGAGATTTATTCCTATTCTTATCTTTGAAAGAGTTCATCTCTTCCTGGGTCATGTACTTCGATGCCAAAGTCATGATATCCGCAAAGGTTCTTGGTTGCTTTCTACTAAGAGCATTTCCGAACTGCCTGTTCTTGGTGAGATCGAATAGTATGGAGATTATGTAGTCAATATTCGGGGAATTGATTTTTAGCAATTCCACGTTAAACCTGGCCAACCAGGTTCGCAGTGATTCTCCTTCTAGTTGGTGTATGGTTCCCAGGTAGCTCATCGGCAGTTTCTGTCGTTTCTGACTAACGAATTGCTGAGTCAGTTTAATACATAACTCTCGAAAGTTGAATATAGAATTAGAGGGCTGTTTGGAAAACCAATCCAAAGCCAGTCCTTCAAACGTGGTAATCATTAGTTTCGCAGTGTATTCCGCTGAGTGAGCATATAGATTCATAATATTCGTGAAGATGAATATATAATCATCAGGGTCTGTGGTTCCATCACATCTTGGCAGTCGTCCTGGGATCTGACCGGATGATTGAGCTTCTTTTATCTCCCTGCAAAACGGGGAGCATGCAGCCAAGCTTTCTTGAAGTTCCGTAGTTCTGGCCCTGGATCCTAAACGGTCCGTAGGCTTTGTTCCAAACGTTCCTGCACCATCTTTTCAATCTCTCTTTCTGAGATACGGATAGTTCTCTGTCAATTAGGCATTGTGTCCATAATATGATCCTCGATGGGAATTATGGTGTGTTCTTTCGATCCTCGTCGGGCGGGTTATGGCTTTGACCGATCCGCTTTTCTTCGGATTATGTCGTCAGTAGGTTTCGTATCACTCCTTTGGGGCTATACATCGATCGTTGCTCGCTTACAGGGCTATCTGCATGTTCTGAGACTTGATCGACCTGTCTCGTTGCTCTCCGAACAGGGTTTACCCTAGCAGTCCTTAGATCTCTTAGAACCTGTTCGGGGACTTGCAATTCGCCAGGGTAGAGCGAGTTGAACAACATAGCGATATGTCTTATCTTTTCCTGGGTGCCTGGTAGAGGAACAGGGATTGTCTGAGCCACGGGGGCTTTTGGTACCACATTGGCAGCATTCTCGTGTTGTCCTTGAGGATTTTGGACATTGATTCCTTGAGGTTCCTCCTGATTCGGTAGTTGATCGTTCCCTTGCTGATTATCATTGTTGTTAATGATTGGAATATTAACATTCGTAACGCCCTGCATATTGTCAGATGGGACTTGCTGATGTGTTGTATTGCTTCTAGTGTTCTTCCTTGGGCGAGCCATATGTCTATCGAATAATTAACTCAGCCCCACGGTGGGCGCCAACTGATTTAACCATTTTTCGTAGTCTTAAGTTAAATCAATGATGTAGGAATTCTGAATGGAATTATATTTGAATTATAGGGCCTAGTTACTTTATTCCGGATGGATCAATCTCAAGAAAGAACAATAAGTAATAAGCAAGTAAGAACACAAGTATATGAGTATTGAATATAGTATAGCAAAAGCTTTTCTATTGATTTTATATCAGATTCTGCCTTTGTATGGAGGCGTAAGCTCTGAGTTCGTAATTGTCATAATACAATGATTAACTAGGTATTTATATGTTGGCTATACATGGAAATATAGTCATAATTGGACTCGACATAAAATTCCTACTGAAAGCTGGGCTTTTACGCTTGGTCGCTACGGATAGAGGCATCCGGTCGGCGTGTGTGGGAAGTCAGGAGATGCAACAGAATTACCAACATTCGACTGCTGATTAGGATGCATGACTTGGTAAATAAGCCACTCATCATCGTCCTCCCCCTTACTTGTAGGAATAGAAGGTGAGGAGAAAAATGATATCGTCTCTGAAAATACTACATCAGTAGAGACTAGGTACCTATTCAAATCAGGAGAGAAGCACTAATACCCCTTTTGAAGATGAGAATATCCCAAGAAAGCACACTTTAAAGCTTTGTGATCTAATTTGGTAACATATGATCTTACATCTCTAACATAGCAGGTGCTTCCAAAGACCCGTGGCTCTATCGGAAACAGAGACTTACCCGGAAACAAAACATTATACGGAATGTCACCATTAAGTACCGTGGATGGCATTCGATTAATCAAGAAGCAAGCTGTAGAAACAGCATCAACCCATAAATGTTAGGAACCTTCTTTTGGAATAAGAGAGATCGAGCCATCTCCAACAAATGTCTATTTTTTTTTCAGCAATTCCGCTTTGAGCAGGTGTATCAATTCAAGATGATTGGTGAAGAATTCCATGCTGAGTCATGTACGTCTGGAAGGAGGATGACATGTATTCTTTAGCATTATCACTCCTCAATATATGTACCGAAACATCAAATTGAGTCTTGATTTCAGCACAAAAAGCATTGAAATGGGAAAACACTTCTGAACGATTTTTCATAAAATAAATCCAAGTCATCCATGAAAAGTCATCAACAAAGGTGACAAAATATCGAAATTTAGTTTTAGACTTAACAGGATAAGGTCCCCAAATATCAGAATGCACTAACTCAAAGGCAGATGCAACTCGTTTGTTAATTCTAGGACTTAACGAGCTACAGTGATGTTTTGCAAAGTGACACGATTCACAATCCAACGAAGATACGTTATGAAATTGAGGACACAACTTCTTCAAACCAGGCAGAGAAGGATGACCCAACTGACAATGTGCTTCAAACGGAGACATAACACTAGAACATGCAATAGGCCGAGGCACCCATGCATCAAGAACATAAAGACCATCAGATACATGTCCCTTACCAATAATTTGCTTCGTTACAAGATCCTGAAGAAGACAATGATCAGGAAAAAATGTGATAGAGCAATTAAGATCTTTGGTAAGTCTGCTTATAGAAATCAAATTAAAGGCAAGATTAGGTAAACTTAGGACAGATGACAAGGTAATGGAAGAAGTTGGTTTTACAGTCCCAGATCCCACAATATTATAGGTTGACCCATCAGCTATGTTAACAGGAGAAGGAGCTTTATGTGATCGAAAAGTCGAGAAGATTTTTGAATTGCCTGTCCTGTGATCTGTGGCACCGGAATCAATCACCCATTTGTTTGAAGAGGAGAAAAGACAAGTTTTACCTGATTCGGCAAGAGCCGTAATTGAGGTCAATTCTTTAAGTGATTCCTGATACTGACAGAATTTAGCAAACTCGTCAGCTGAGATAATGATTGTTTTCTCGGAGGATGAACTAGAAGCACCATAAACAACATATGCAGTCCGAGTACGCCGATTGCGATTCTGTAATTTCTTAAAATATCGTTTAATGTGGCCTGCCTTATGACAGTAATAGCAAACAAAACTACTATGGGAATTGACTTTATTATGCGTCATTTGCAACCAGCAAAAGAACTTTCCACAACCAAAATGACTAATAAGCAGTACTCGTGCACTAAAAAATGCACCAACAACTTTAGCACAACCAAACAAAAATAATCTTCCACAATCAAAATAACCACTAACTTGTACCCAATATACTACCAATTCATCCAAAAAGGGAGAAGTCCGATATGCAACAAATGAATACCTCAAATCACTAACAATCCAGCCAAAATGGATTGCAATGTCAGGCCAAAAAATACCCGACCTCTGACTGATAGCAACAACTCACCGGAAACACCAGAGCAGCGCCGAAAAATTGATCGGACAGCAAACGGAGCAAGGACGCTCCACCACACGCTGGCGCGTGAGAACTGTGCAGCGGAAAGAACAGGCGCGTGAGGCGGAAAGAACTGTCCGGCCGAAAAAGATGTCCCGCCCCCTTCTGTGGCGGAGGTGAGAACACGGGGTCACCGGAATAGTAACCCACGAAGAAACCCTAGCAAAACCCTAGGTTTTGCAAAAAAATTTGGACCTGGCTTTGATACCATGTAATAGAACTAAATAATCTATATTCTCTGTTATTCAATCATAAGAAATCCTAGGAATATATACAAATACAATAGGTCTATTTATGGAACTATGCTATAAGTTAGCCTACTAATTAAACTACTAATTAGCCTACAGAATATATTGTATATTCTGTAATAACAACTTTCTATATGATTTAATAGTCTCATTGTACATTATGGCAGCTCAAAAAATGTAAGTTCTCAAGTGATTGTCAACTCCAGATAGAATCGCCAATGAAAACTTGTAACTGTTGGTTTTGTAGGTGCTATCAAATAAGAGTACATCACCAAATCGTCTATATTCAGCCTTAGAATAACCATCGGCCCAAAATAACCGGTTCAAAGAGTTATCACTTTTGTCGATTGCGTAGTTGAATATAATATATTCTTCACTTACTTGCAATCCTTCAAGGAAGAAAAGGGCCGTGTTCACATCTCCGAGACTAACGAGTTTTATTTTATCTTTATTAAAAATATTATAGCCGTCCTTCCTAGTAAAAGTTAATTTTCCCGAGCCACCTTCCATGTAATCTAACCAGTCCATTATTGTACAAGTCCTCATGCCAGCATCACTCATCAGATTCAACAAAACCCATATGGGTTGGTGTCATCTACCTGCACGTCAATATTATCAACATTTAAAAACACTAGGAAAATGACACTATATAATTGACTACTCTGCATTATCAAAAAAATACCTGTTCCATTTCAAGAGATGGACCGTATCCCGTGTCTCTAATGCTTGTGGTTAGATTCAAAATGGGTGACCCGATTGTTGGATGAAGATGAAGATGAAGTGCAAAGAAGTTAAGAAGATAAGGGAAGGTTTTGATGATTTCCAAAACGTCAAAATCAGCTAAGTATGGAAAGCTTAGTCCCCTTAGAAGAATTTTGAACAAGTAAAGAAGATATCAGAAGAGTTCAAAGTTCAAAGCCCAGAAGACTACTAATCTCGTGCTGAAACAGCGAACAGAAGGGTAGGTCATCAGCTGACTCAAATCAGATTAGTTCAGTATTTGATCAGCAGAGTTGCTTCAATCAGCAGAGTAGAAGAGATCAAGAGATTAGTTCAACGGTAATAAATGCTGTTGGGATTCGGTAAGAAAAACAGCCCTAGGCACAGCGGAATATAAAAAATTTCTAGGGCCTCTTAAAGAATCTTGCCAGGATATTCTCTAGTTGTATATATATGAATATAAATCAATGACAGTATAAGTTTTCTCGTTTATACCTGTCTCCTTGCAAATCCAAGTTGGCTAGATGAACTCTGAATTCTCTCACAGAAAATCGATCCAAGCTTTTTGTACAGCGCCCCACGTGTTGCGCCTCTACGAGTTGATACACCACAATATCACGAAAATAATATAACCTAATCGACTAGAACATAGGCTATATTAATTCAGGACTTTAAGAACGATTTTGGAACAAAGATCGAACACGAAAAATTCTTCCAAAGTGGAAGTAGGGTTCGGCCGATCCAGGTAGGGAGAGGGAGAGAGATTTTTGCTTTGCTCAATTTTTGCTTAAGGAGTTGTGTGAAAAATAACTAGAAGAAAGCTATTTATAGTTTTCTTTCTATCCTAGTCCTATTAGGACTAGGTCTTCTCTCTCCTACATGGGCCATGGCCCTATTTAATTAGAAGACCTAGTCTCCTAATTAATTCATGGCCCATATTAATTAATCTTTCAGGGCTTTATTTAATTTCCCAATTAAATAGCCCAATTAATTAAATCATCTCCCAATTAATTAATTAAACTCCAAGTCTAATTAAATTAATTATTCCATTAATTAATTAAATCCTAATTAATTAATTTACTCATAAATTAAATTCCAATTTAATTTATAATCTTGATCCAATTCCAATTGGATCCATTTTTGTTCCATATGGGTCGACCCAGTCGACCCACCCATTTAATCGACCCAGTCGATTTTGACCCAGTCGACCCAGTCGACTGGTTCGTTCCTGTTTCCTCGCTTTCGCTACTTGTGTATTGTGTATGCCCCCGTAGGTTCACCACATAATTGGCCGTGGGTTGTAATTAAATATTATTTAATTACTTGAGCAATTAATGCTCTAAATTAATCGAACACTCTGTCGATTAATCATTCCAAAATTAGCACCCCTGCTAATTTGGGAATTCTCCCACACTCCACGGTCGATGTCCAGTCACAAGCCCATGGAGCCCAATCACTGGTGAATTAATTCAGTGAACCTTTTATCATTTACAATTTCCATATACGACACAATCTCTCCATCGATCAATCTCCCAGTCGAGACTTAAGGGTATGGTCTTTCATCGGATTCCCTTATCTTTTGTCTTGACCTTATGTTCTCTGATCTCGAAATAAATTCTTTCTGACTTGTTCTTTATGAGCTACTTACATAAAGTCGTCAGTTACCTTGGCCAAGGATTTCATCAGAATTAATTTCTCACAGAAATCCATAGGAGAATTTCTCGACCTATCAAGTCGAGTCAATGGATCCTTTGTTGATGATATGAATCTGCATACGAGTTCCTCTATACCCAACATGAGTCCACAGAGACTTTCTGGTAATCCCCAGTCAGTCGGAACTCATATCAAAGTATAGACGTTCTCGTACCAGATAAACCCTATCATCTCAAGTAGTTAGGGATCGTTCCTCGTATACTATCGTAAATTGGAATAACTTCAACCCCGATATGCGACTACCGCTTCCATGGTGAGTTATTTCCTAATTGGGGTATTCAGTGCGCTTGCCATCCCAGCAAGCCACCCACTTATGTGTATCGACTATCCCAGTCACGCTCGTGGACCCCAGCGTCCTCCAGTTCATCGGAGTATACACAATAGTGAGAGTCTAACCGAATCCAACGATGTCCTATCTCAATTGGATTCTACGACTCTTGAATATATTCTAGATCACGGCCTTAGTGATCAGTCCACGGGTTGTCCCATAGCCCTGTGATCTAAGGACTTCTATCCTTATGCGTAGACAAATATTACATAAGATAAAGTTGACCATTTAATAAAAGTGCATTTATTAATCTAAATTGAATAGTTCCTCATTAATTACAATTAATGCTAGCCATACAGCTGGCTTGCAGGACACTATTTCTATCAATCTCCCACTTGTCCTAAAGCCAGTCTTTTATGTTCTTGAGTCCCATCTTATGCAGATGTTTCTCAAATGCCTTTTGAGGCAGAGGCTTCGTTAGTGGGTCCGCCGTATTATCTTCTGAGTCGACACGTTCCATCTTAATGTCTCCTCTACCAATGATATCTCTTATCACATGGTATCGTCTCTGTACGTGCTTGGATTTCTGATGAGATCTCGGCTCCTTTGCTTGCGCTATTGCCCCATTATTATCGCAGAAGATAGTAATGGGCTCAGCAATGCTAGGTATCACATCCAGTTCCTGGATGAAGTTTCTCATCCAAACACCTTCCTTTGCTGCGTCACTCGCGGCAATGTATTCTGCTTCAGTGGTTGAATCCGCGGTTGTTTCCTGCTTGGAGCTCTTCCAGCTAACCGCACCACCATTGAGACAGAAAACATATTCTGATGTCGACTTGAAGTCGTCTACATCACATTGGAAGCTTGAGTCTGTATAGCCTTCCAATTTCAATTCTCCTCCACCGTATACCAAGAACAGTTCCTTAGTCCTTCTCAGGTACTTCAGAATTGCCTTTACGGCTATCCAGTGCTGCTCACCTGGATCAGACTGGTAGCGACTTGTAACGCTTAGAGCGTACGCTACGTCTGGTCTCGTACACAGCATACCATACATTATGCTTCCTATCGCGGATGCATACGGTATTCGAGACATATTGCTTCTCTCCTCTGGCGTCTTTGGGGCCATAGACTTGGAGAGTGCAATTCCATGTCTCATTGGAAGCAATCCTCTCTTGGATTCTTCCATACTAAATCTTTTCAAGATTTTGTCTATGTACTGGGATTGGGAGAGGCCCAGCAGTCCTTTTGATCTATCTCGGTAGATCCTTATACCTAGTACAAAGGATGCTTCTCCCATATCCTTCATTGAGAATTGTGTAGACAACCATGCTTTAGTTTCAGACAATGCTTTTACATTGTTTCCAATGAGAAGAATGTCGTCAACGTAAAGCACCAAAAATTCAACTGTACTCCCACTGATCTTCTTGTACACGCAAGGTTCGAACATGTTTTTGATGAATCCAAAAGTTTGGATTGTCTCATCAAAACGAATGTTCCAACTTCGGGAAGCTTGCTTCAGTCCATAAATGGACCTCTGGAGTTTGCACACCTTGTGTTCATCTCCTTTGGATGCATATCCTTTTGGTTGCTCCATGTAGATCTCCTTATCAATGTCTCCATTGAGAAAGGCAGTCTTTACATCCATCTGCCATATCTCGTAGTTATACCACGCAGCTATGGCCAGCAAGATCCGAATGGATTTGGGCATTGCGACGGGCGAGAAGGTCTCCTCAAAGTCGATACCTGGTCTTTGAGTGTATCCTTTTGCCACTAGTCGCGCCTTGTAGGTAATCACCTCTCCGTTCACTCCAAGCTTTCGCTTATAGATCCACTTGCAACCCACGGGAGCCACTCCCACTGGTGGATCTACCAAGGCCCAGACCTTGTTTGAGTGCATGGAGTCCAGTTCGGATTCCATGGCTTCGCGCCACTTTCCCGAGTCTATGTCTAGCATAGCCTCTTCGTAAGTCCTTGGGTCGGTTAGAGACTGTCCAGTCTCATGCAGCAGACCGTAGTACCTCTCGGGTTCTCTACGTTGTCTTTCTGACCTACGAAGTATCGGTGTACTTTCTGGTGCACTTTCATGCTCTTGTTCTCCCACTGCCTGTGGTGACGGGTCAGCTTGATCGACCTCCAAGGTCTTTTCAGCTTCAGTGACCTCATCTAGTTCTACGTTATTTTCTTTCTTGTCCACCAAGAAATCCTTCTCCAAGAAGTGAGCGTTCCTCGAGACAAACGTTGTTTGTCTTGTAGGATCGTAGAACTCGTATCCTATTGAGTTTTCTGGATACCCCACGAATTTGCACAAAGTGGATTTCGTCTCCAATTTATCTCCCACTAGCTTTTTAACGTAAGCGGGAGATCCCCATATGCGCATGAATGCGTATGAAGGTGCCTTGCCAAACCATAGTTCGTATGGTGTCTTTTCTACGGATTTCGAAGGTACCATATTCAGTGTCTTCGTTGCCGTGAGGAGGGCATGTCCCCAAAATGAAAGAGGTAAGTCAGTGGCACTCATCATGGATCGAACCATGTCCATCAATGTTCGATTCCTTCTCTCTGCTACTCCATTTAACTGCGGTGTTGCAGGAGGAGTCCACTGCGATAATATTCCATGCTCTACAAGATAATTCAGAAATTCGTTACTAAGAAATTCTCCACCTCGGTCAGAACGAAGAGCCTTTATCGTATGACCAAGTTGATTCTCTACTTCCATCTTGAATTCTTTGAATCGCTCAAAGGCTTCAGACTTGTGTTTCAACAAGAACACATATCCATAACGACTAAAGTCGTCAGTGAAAGTGATGAAGTAGTCATAGCCACCTCGGGCGCTTTTTCTTAGTGGTCCACATACGTCAGTATGTATTAAGTCCAATGTTTGCTTGGCTCGCTCAGGGTTTCCTTTAAACGGCAACTTAGCCATTTTACCCTTTAAACATGGTTCACATGTTGGCATTTCATCAATGCGATTGATTTCAATCGCGCCAGAAGATGCTAACTTTTGAATCCTTGACTTAGATATATGTCCAAGTCGAGCGTGCCACAATTGGGCAGATATTTCATTATCTTGTTTCCTTTTGTTTTGTTGTACATGCATCACTAACTTAGGTGGTTCAATGGTATATAGTCCATCTTTTAATGTACCAGTGAAAAACATATTATCATTCATGAATAACGAAAAGGAACCTTTATTAATAGTAAAATTAAAACCTTCATTATCCAAAACAGGAATTGAAATAATATTTTTCACCAAACCAGGTACATAAAGAACGTTCCTAAGGACTAATTTATTACCACCTAAATCTAACTCCACTTCGCCTATGGCCTCGGCAGCAGCTCTAGCTCCATTGCCAAATCTCAGGATCCAATCCCCTGGCCTAAGTGGCCTTGTTGCTCCCATCACCTGTAAATCATTACAAAGATGAGAACCACAAGCAGTGTCTAGCACCCATGATGCACAGTTAATTGATAAATTAACTTCAACAAGGAATATACCTTTCGAGCTCTCCAAGAACTCTTTGCAGTTCCTCTTCCAGTGTCCAGGTTTCTTGCAGTAGAAACATTTCTGTTCACCAGACGAAGCTTTACGCTTCTTTCCCTTCCCTACGGGCCCAGATGGTGCTTTGCCTTTGCTTGAAGAAGCATTTCCTTTCCCCTTCCCTTTCTTTGTCCTTTTGGACTTGGATTGGGTTGAGGTAGCAACCATCACTGGCTTCTCTCTTTTCATGGAAGCCTCGGCAGTGGCGAGCATATTAGCCAACTCGTGAAGTTCAACATTCATCTTGTGCATGTTGTAGTTCACTACGAATTGCTCGAATGATCTAGGCAATGACTGGAGGATTATATCCTGGCAGTAGGTCTTGTCCATCTTTACGTCAAGATGACTAAGCTTTTCAATGAGCCCAATCATTTTGATGCAGTGAGATCGAACATCAGCACCTTCAGCCATCCTCGTTTGTTGCAAAGCCTTAGCAGTTTCATACCGCATGCACCCCAAATAGACCATTCAGGTGCGTGTAGATTTCAAAAGAAGACTTCATATGCTCGTGCTGCTTTTGAAGCTCATTCGACATGGATGCCAACATGAGACAACGTGACTGCAAGTCATCGTCAAGCCATAAATCAACGGCTTCTTTCTCAGTGTCGTCGGCATCCTTAGCAAGTTCGGGAGGGGGCCCATCAAGGACAAAACCTCGCTTTTCAGAAGCGAGAATGATCTTAAGGTTCCTGACCCAGTCATGGAAGTTTGGTCCAGTCAATTTGTTATGTTCAAGTATGATGGAAATCGGATTCTTAGACATTATATCTACAAAACGACGATAGAAGAAATAAATACGCGAAAGATTAATTTAAAAATGCACAATTCACAAACATGGATTTCATTTGCAAATTACTCCCACTATTTTAATCAAAATCTTATGCCCCCACATAAGTTTCGGGAATTTAAAATATCCTAGTGGGCTTAAGGCCCAAATGCAATCTCCTAGTACCCACGACTCGTTGGCCATACTATTTGATCCACTTGGTGGTCGACTATGTCAACGGTTAACCATCGCAGCTAACCCTTAAGTTCATTTAGCCTCGTTTTTCGATATGGACCCACGACTCGTGAGACATCCATATTTACTAGCGTTAAATCATGTCCAATACTCGTGAAGAGAAATAGTTCAATCCTAGACGCCCCACGACTCGTGAGACAGCGCCTAAAACCTCGCTATCCCCTTCCTTGGCACTTAACTCGTGCATCGAGGCAATAGACATATTATCTTCCTATAGCTCGACCCACGACTCGTGAGACATCGAGATATATTCGTACAACATGCCTAAGACCTAGTAATTGGATAGGCTCGGACCATAGACACTATTCATATGCGCCCGTTATTCGATTTAATATTCTAATTGAATTTTAAGTTCAATTGGAGGTTTCTAAGTGTGCGAGGTCTCATCAGATTATTCTTATCTTGTTTACGTTTTCTATCCTAAGCATGCATCTCATACATCAAAGAATAATGTGCGAAAAAGTAAACATTCATCACCTAGCAAGATATGATTGGTCGATTGCCCATCCTATGCGATCCATCACGAGCCACGTGATGAATCAATTGGTCAGTCTAGGGTGAAAATTAAATGTCCTAACTATTACAATTTTTAAACCCATACATCATGGGCCTTCTTGTAATATCCAGCTTGATTGGGCCTCCATGTAATGAATTGGGCCTCCATGTCCTCCAAGGTAAATGGGCCTCCATGTGGATCTCCAAGTCTTCATGAGGTCTTCTCGGCTCCAAGCCTAATCTAAGCCTAGCTTACATAATTTAAATGGTCCTATTCTATTACATTTGTTTGCGCAAGCAAGGGCACCAATCAGGCCCATTTAATTACAACCCATAAAATAAATAAACCAAAACTACACAGGGCTTAAGGGCAAAATCGACCAATCCACATATTCACTCAAGAACATGCATAAATTCACATACGGGCAAAAATGTAAATTTACTGGCTCCTTTAATTTTAATTCATAAAATTCATCCAAGTTAATTAATTTTGAATTAACAATTAACCTCTAAGATTAATTAGCTCTTACTTGAGCTCCAAGTAATCTACAAATCCTATCTTGATTAAGATTGGTTAATTAAGGTAATCTAAATCTCTAAGATTCTTACCTTATCCAAAACTCTAAGTTTCCCAATATTCCTAAATCTCCAAGATTCTCAAGATAATCCTATTTTGATTAGATTAGTTTAATTAAGGTAGTGATTAATTCTAACAGAATAACTACCTTATCCAAAAACTCCAAGTTTCCTAATCTTCTAAAATTCTCCAAGATTTTCAGGACATCCAAAATAGGCAGAAATTGAATCCAACCAAAATTCAGCCACGGAGTGACGAACAGGGTGCCGCCACGTGGCAGCACACACGCGGCCACGGAGGCCGCGCGTGAGCCGCACGCAGCGACTGCTGCTGCGCGTGACAGCACGCAGCAGCGTGCTGCTGCGCGTAGCCAACGCGCGGCAGACTGCCCGTAGGCAGCTGCCGTGCGCGGCACGCGCAGCCAGCGTGCGGCAGCGTGCGGTGGCCGCCCAGCCGCGGTGCGCTGCTGCGCACCGCCGCGTGCCACCGCGGTCGAACACAATTTCAAAAATTTTTTTTGTTTTGATTACTTTTGATTTAATTTAAAAACAGTCCCAATTAAATCATAATCCAAAATTAAAATAACATGATAAAACTACGAATCTAAAATTACCCATTAACTCTAAGTTAACAATAAAGTCCTAAAACATGCAAAGTTATAGAACTAGCCACATAAATCAAACATATGATTTAATAAACACAGAATTCGCAAATTCATATATATACAAAGCCTAGAGTTGGCTCTGATACCACTGTTGGGATTCGGTAAGAAAAACAGCCCTAGGCACAGCGGAATATAAAAAATTTCTAGGGCCTCTTAAAGAATCTTGCCAGGATATTCTCTAGTTGTATATATATGAATATAAATCAATGACAGTATAAGTTTTCTCGTTTATACCTGTCTCCTTGCAAATCCAAGTTGGCTAGATGAACTCTGAATTCTCTCACAGAAAATCGATCCAAGCTTTTTGTACAGCGCCCCACGTGTTGCGCCTCTACGAGTTGATACACCACAATATCACGAAAATAATATAACCTAATCGACTAGAACATAGGCTATATTAATTCAGGACTTTAAGAACGATTTTGGAACAAAGATCGAACACGAAAAATTCTTCCAAAGTGGAAGTAGGGTTCGGCCGATCCAGGTAGGGAGAGGGAGAGAGATTTTTGCTTTGCTCAATTTTTGCTTAAGGAGTTGTGTGAAAAATAACTAGAAGAAAGCTATTTATAGTTTTCTTTCTATCCTAGTCCTATTAGGACTAGGTCTTCTCTCTCCTACATGGGCCATGGCCCTATTTAATTAGAAGACCTAGTCTCCTAATTAATTCATGGCCCATATTAATTAATCTTTCAGGGCTTTATTTAATTTCCCAATTAAATAGCCCAATTAATTAAATCATCTCCCAATTAATTAATTAAACTCCAAGTCTAATTAAATTAATTATTCCATTAATTAATTAAATCCTAATTAATTAATTTACTCATAAATTAAATTCCAATTTAATTTATAATCTTGATCCAATTCCAATTGGATCCATTTTTGTTCCATATGGGTCGACCCAGTCGACCCACCCATTTAATCGACCCAGTCGATTTTGACCCAGTCGACCCAGTCGACTGGTTCGTTCCTGTTTCCTCGCTTTCGCTACTTGTGTATTGTGTATGCCCCCGTAGGTTCACCACATAATTGGCCGTGGGTTGTAATTAAATATTATTTAATTACTTGAGCAATTAATGCTCTAAATTAATCGAACACTCTGTCGATTAATCATTCCAAAATTAGCACCCCTGCTAATTTGGGAATTCTCCCACACTCCACGGTCGATGTCCAGTCACAAGCCCATGGAGCCCAATCACTGGTGAATTAATTCAGTGAACCTTTTATCATTTACAATTTCCATATACGACACAATCTCTCCATCGATCAATCTCCCAGTCGAGACTTAAGGGTATGGTCTTTCATCGGATTCCCTTATCTTTTGTCTTGACCTTATGTTCTCTGATCTCGAAATAAATTCTTTCTGACTTGTTCTTTATGAGCTACTTACATAAAGTCGTCAGTTACCTTGGCCAAGGATTTCATCAGAATTAATTTCTCACAGAAATCCATAGGAGAATTTCTCGACCTATCAAGTCGAGTCAATGGATCCTTTGTTGATGATATGAATCTGCATACGAGTTCCTCTATACCCAACATGAGTCCACAGAGACTTTCTGGTAATCCCCAGTCAGTCGGAACTCATATCAAAGTATAGACGTTCTCGTACCAGATAAACCCTATCATCTCAAGTAGTTAGGGATCGTTCCTCGTATACTATCGTAAATTGGAATAACTTCAACCCCGATATGCGACTACCGCTTCCATGGTGAGTTATTTCCTAATTGGGGTATTCAGTGCGCTTGCCATCCCAGCAAGCCACCCACTTATGTGTATCGACTATCCCAGTCACGCTCGTGGACCCCAGCGTCCTCCAGTTCATCGGAGTATACACAATAGTGAGAGTCTAACCGAATCCAACGATGTCCTATCTCAATTGGATTCTACGACTCTTGAATATATTCTAGATCACGGCCTTAGAGATCAGTCCACGGGTTGTCCCATAGCCCTGTGATCTAAGGACTTCTATCCTTATGCGTAGACAAATATTACATAAGATAAAGTTGACCATTTAATAAAAGTGCATTTATTAATCTAAATTGAATAGTTCCTCATTAATTACAATTAATGCTAGCCATACAGCTGGCTTGCAGGACACTATTTCTATCAAATGCACCTGGTGTAATAAATGCTGCAAGAGAAGGGTAGTAATGACAAATGACTGAAGAATATTCTCGGATCAGCAGAGTGCATTTAATGCAGCTACAGGAAAGTACAGCAGAAAAGGTACTGTAGCAGGGAGCCGTTCTGAATCAGGCTAAGGCTATGGATTTGAGATTTGATTTCCTTCAACGGTCATATTTTCAAATCCAAGTATAAACATAGCTGAGTTCGAAGAGAGACACACACAACAACATTCTGAGATTTCGTTTTGAACCAGAAAATTTGTCTAAGTCTCAAAAAGCTCGAACAGCTCACTCGTCTGGTGGAAGTCATCTGTTGACAGAAACCCAGTTGAAGAAAATAGAAAAATACAATCTGAGTGATTTTGTATGAGCTAAGTGTTGTGCGAAGTTTAAATCCGTCTTTGTGAGTGATTTAACTTCAGAGGATAGGATTTCTGAGTGATTTCCTGTTGTGAGCTTATAGCCTTCTCATTTGTTGTTTAGGTATAAGTGGAGAAATATTATAAACTGTGTGTTTATAGTATAACCCAGAATCTAAGTGATCTGGAAGAGTGGACTAAAGGATTTCTATCCATATAACCACTATAAGACCATAAAAATAAATGAAGTTGATACAGTTGTGGAAAAAGACATTCATGAGATGACTCCAGAAGAAATCAAGCTATTTAATCTGGATAAAGTCGGAAGATTCATCATGACTAAAGCCCTGGACAATGATCGGTTTGACAAAGTCAAACATTGCAAGACTGCAAAGGAGATGTGGGATAAAGTCAGAGATATGAGCGAAGGCAATGATGCAATAAAAGAGCATCAGCTCACTGTTGCTTTGGAGAAACTGGATAACTTCAAGATGAAATCTGGAGAGACCATTGATCAGAGGGATACCAGGTTTACCAGAACACTCAATGAAGTTTTAAAGCTGGGAAAGACCTTCACTGACAAGGAGATCACCGTCAGAGTACTAAAAGCCTTACCCCCAAAGTTCAACATGAAAGTAACAGCAATGGAAGAATCAAGGGATTTGGGAAAAATCTCTCTTACAGAGCTGTTCTCAGTACTCAAGGCATTCGAGTATAAACTGCCTAGAATGGGAATTGAAGAAACCTCAACTTCAGGACCCACAGCTGCCCTGGTTGCTGCTGAAAACACCAGAAGACCAGCACAGAAAAGTAAAGAAGTGGACTCATCTGATGAAGCCACTCTGCTCAACAAAAAGGAGTACACTGCTGGAGATGTAGCATTGCTAATGAATAATTTCAAGAAGTTCTACAAGAGAAAAATGAAGAACAAATACAACAATGCTTCTACTTCTAAACCTAACTTTTCTTCTCAAGATAAAGAGGATTATAATGCCAAACTAATGTGTTATAACTGCAGGAAATTGGGACACTTTATCAAAGACTGTCCATATCCAAAAGAAGAGAAATACACTGAAGAAGAAAAGAGAATCAGAAAAGAAAGAAAGCATCAGAGAGGCAAGGCAATGATGGCTGAAGCAGAAAAGCTGGCTGCTGTCTACTCATCTGATTCAGATTCAGACACATCTGATGAAGAATCATCTGATGAAGAAAAACCTGCTCTCCTCTGCCTGATGGCAAAGGAATCTGATGACTCTGAGGAAGAGGTAACTCCTCTTGATAATGAATTATTTAATTCATTTGAACAAATGATGCTTAACAATACTACTATTGCTGAAGCATACAAAAAGCTTAAGGAAGAGATGATATTGCTAAAAGAGCAAAATAGTTCACTCAAACTCACAGCTAAAAAGCCTAGAGAATCAGCTGAATATAAACAGCATGAGCAAGAACATGAATCTCTGAAAGCTGAATGTGAAGTTTATAAAGGAAAAATCATGGAACTTGAAAAGGTTATTGAGTCTCATGAAAAATCATCTGTTGCATCCACTCACATGTCTAGTAAACAGAAGATGCCTTTAGATCATGATAAGCACGAATTGAATCATACTGAGAAATTTATATCTGCTGACAATAGTAAGGTTATTCTGTATGTTCAAACTGCTAGACCTGCTTCACCTGAGAAAGTATTAAAGGAGACGAAAACTCCTAAGGCTAAAAAGAGCAAAGAGCCTAGTATAGGTAAACAGACTAGTAAGACCAAACAGCAGAGTCCTAAGAAGTCTGCTGATAAAGCTAAAGACAATCAGACTAGTGGTAAAACTAAGTCGTCTGTTAATGAGCAAACTACTAGTAAGCCAAAGAAGCATAAGAATAAGAAAAATCAAAATGCTTGGTATGGAAATGAGTCATATTATGTGCAACCTGCTGCATATCCTCCTATGTATCACGCACCTCAGTTTCCTAGTTACTATGCACCTTACCCTGCTCATCCAATGCATGCATATCCTGCTTATCATGCACCTTACCCTGCTTATAAACATTATTCTTATCATACTGATCATCAACATGAATTATCCGATAATTATGATAAAAATAAAAAAGTTCATGCTCCTGTTAAAACTCAAAAGCCTAAGAAGCCTAAGACATCAACATCTTGGGTTGTCAAAGGTGGAACTAATCCTTCAGGACCCTCTCAATAAGGGTACCTAAAACAATTTTACTTTTGTTTTGTAGGTTAGGATTAGGAGTAGGAGTAAAGTAGAGAAGGTCTGGTACTTGGACAGTGGTTGTTCAAGGCACATGTGTGGAAACATACATGAGTTGACTGATGCAGTTGCTGTGGATGGTCCAAAGGTTACTTTTGGAGACAGCAAAGAAGGCAAGATTAAAGCTAAAGGAAGACTGATCAGAGGAAACATTGAGATATTTGACGTTTCATATGTTAAAGGCCTCAAATATAATCTGCTGAGCATAAGTCAATTTTGTGACAAGGGATATTTTGTTATCTTCTCAACAGATAAGTGCTACGTTGAACAGATTGGTACAAAGAAGGTAATTTTATCTGGAAGACGACAAGGGAATGTCTACATAGTCGACTGGAATTCTGCTGATAAGAATTCAAACATTTGTTTGGTGGCATCAACACCAAGTGAAGTTAGCTGGCTATGGCACAAAAGGATGAATCACTTAAACTTCAAGACCATAAACAGACTGATAAAGAATGATTTGGTAGAAGGGATTCCAAAAACAGTCATGAGCAAAGACAAGCTCTGTGACGCCTGTCAGAAGGGTAAACAAATCAAGTCATCTTTCAAAAGCAAGAAGCACCAATCTTCTGAAAGAATTTTGGAACTGCTACACATGGACTTATTTGGACCCATTGATTCAGTCAGCAATGGTGGAAAGAAATACTGCCTAGCTGTTGTGGATGATTATTCAAGATATACTTGGGTGATCTTCATGAAAAAGAAGAGTGAAACCAAGGAACATCTTACTAATCTGATGGAACTGATCCAGAATGAGAAGAGTACAAAAATATTAAAGATCAGATCAGATAGAGGGACAGAGTTCACAAACTCTACTGTTGAAGAGTATTGTAACATCAAAGGAATACATCATGAGTATTCAGCTGCTAGAACCCCTCAACATAATGGTGTTGCTGAAAGGAGAAACAGAACACTGAAGGAAGCTGTCAGGACTATGATAGCTGAAGCTAAGCTGCCACAAAGATTTTGGGCAGAAGCAACAAATACAGCCTGCTTTACCCAGAACAGATGCATGATCAACAAAAATCAGAACAAGACTCCATATGAAGTTTGGAACAACAGGAAGCCAAACATTCATTATTTTAAGATATTTGGTTGTAAATGCTATGTTTTAAATAATGGTAAAAATCACCTTACTGCATTTGCAGAAAAGGCTGATGAAGCTGTCTTTGTAGGATACTCTATTGTTAGTAAAGCTTATAGAGTTTTTAACAAAAGAACATTACTAATAGAAGAATCCATTCATGTAGTTTTTGATGAACCAAGTCAATCTTTTGAAAAGAATCAAAGTGTTAATCAAGATCTGTCTACTGATTTACAGAAGTTGAATGTTGGAAGGAATGAAGAATATGTTCCCATCATACTACCTGATCTCAACCCAGCTGATAACTCAAGTGCTGTTCAAAATCACATTGCTGATTGTCTAACAGACGAGTTGCAAACAGCTGACAGACCAGAGAATGTTCAACAGACTACAACTGTTCAACAGACTACTACTGGAACTCCAACCGTAGTGTTGCAAGATCAAAACAGAGGACAACATCCAGACCTGCAGCCTGATCTTAGATGGCTCAGAAATCACCCACCAGAGTTAGTGATTGGTGATCCATTAGATAGAGTGAAAACAAGAAGAGCTGCTGCACAAGATGCTATGTTTGTCACCTTTCTATCTCAAATAGAGCCTAAACAAATTGAAGAAGCTCTCAATGATTCCTTCTGGATTGAAGCTATGCAAGAAGAGTTGAATCAATTTGAAAGGAATGAAGTCTGGTACTTAGTTCCTAGACCAAGTCATCAAAGAGTAATTGGCACTAAATGGGTTTTCAGAAATAAGATGAATGAAGATGGTATTGTTACCAGAAACAAAGCAAGATTAGTGGCCAAGGGTTATTGTCAAGAAGAAGGAATAGACTTTGATGAAACATTTGCACCAGTAGCAAGACTTGAAGCAATCAGACTGTTTCTAGCTTATGCTGCTTACAAGAACTTCACTGTTTATCAGATGGATGTGAAGTCTGCTTTTCTCAATGGAGAACTGCAAGAAGAAGTATATGTTGAACAACCACCTGGATTTGAAGCTTATCAACAAGAAGACAAGGTGTATCGTCTGATGAAAGCTCTCTATGGACTAAATCAAGCTCCAAGAGCATGGTATGATACTTTATCTGATTTTCTTTTAATTAAAGGATTTCGTAAAGGTAAAGTTGATAAAACCTTGTTTACAATTGAATGGGAGAATCATATATTAATTGTGCAAATATATGTGGACGATATTATTTTTGGTTCAACTAACAAACAGATGTGTGACAAGTTCTCCAAGCTCATGCAGAATAAGTTTGAAATGAGCATGATGGGTGAACTCAATTATTTTCTTGGTTTGCAAGTTAGACAGTTGCCTGATGGTATATTCATCAACCAAGCAAAATACACAAGAGATCTGTTCAAGAAATTTGGTATGGAAACTAGCTCTACTGCTACTATTCCTATGTCTACAACTCTTCGTTTGGATAAAGATGAAGATGGCAAATCAGTGGACATAGCCAAATACAGAGGCATTATTGGGTCACTGTTATATCTAACAGCAAGTAGACCTGATATCATTTACTCGGTTGGGGTCTGTGCAAGATTCCAATCAAATCCCAAAGAATCTCATCTCTTAGCTGCCAAGAGAATACTGAAATATATTAAGGGCACTCAAGAATTGGGATTGTGGTATCCTAGAGAATCTGGATTTGAGCTCATTGGATATTCAGATTCAGACCTTGGTGGCTGCAAGATTGACAGAAAAAGCACAACAGGTGCCTGTCAGTTCTTAGGTAGTCGTCTGATCTCATGGATGAGTAAGAAACAGACTTCAGTTTCTATATCTACTGCTGAAGCTGAGTATATAGCTGCTGGAGCTTGCTATGCACAGATACTTTGGTTGAAGCATCAACTAGAAGACTACAATATCAAAATCAGTGGAATTCCAATCTACTGTGACAATACATGTGCAATCTCACTTACTTAGAACACTACAAGTCATTCAAGAACTAAACATATTGAGATCAAGCATCACTTCATTAGTGATCATGTGGAAAAAGGAAATGTTATGATTGAGTATGTTCATACTGACAATCAGATTGCTGATATTTTCACTAAACCTTTAAGTGAAGTAAGGTTCTCAACTCTAAGAGCTGAGCTAGGACTACTCAATTTGGATGCATAAGCTGAGGGGGAACTTATCAGAAGACTAATGTTCATCAGCACAGTCATCCGTTATCATATTCAAGGATTAACTTTCAACAGACTAGTTAACTTATGAATTCTTAAAGACAGGGGGAACGTGTAAGACTAGCGGTACTTCTGCTCTAAAGATGGAATTAGTTAATGACAGTTAGTTGAAGTTATGTTATTAGAAGATGTGTTATTAATTCTTGAAGACTGAAGATTATTTTATCTTGCTGGATTGACAAACAGCAGAGGAAGATTACTAGCTATTGGCTTTCTCTAGTAATATCAGATAACAGATCACTCGTCTGTTAGATAAGTTAAACTCTACTCATCTGATACATTATATAAGCATGGTTATAAAATCGCATTTTTTAGAAACACGCTTTTATAAGTAACAGATTAGTGTCGATTGAGTTTCCCGCCTGTCTGACATTAAAATAATAAAATTGAAATCTGCAACTCCCACCCACACGATTAATAAATTGTCAGATTGATCCAATGTCTCAGATTAATCACGATAACCTAAACGATTGAAAACGAATAAAATCCGATCTGAAACAGTACAGTCGTCTTACGCACACTCAAAATCT
Organism: Penstemon eatonii; assembly: GCA_038501285.1. Taxonomy (NCBI): domain Eukaryota; kingdom Viridiplantae; phylum Streptophyta; class Magnoliopsida; order Lamiales; family Plantaginaceae; genus Penstemon; species Penstemon eatonii. The sequence continues at coordinate 48,890,278 of CM076714.1, forward strand.
AAAATTCTCTAACTCTCAATTTCTCTTTCAAAAGTTTACTGCTCTCACAGTTTCTACTCAGTAATCCCAGAAATGGAGAAGATTATTGATGGAAGGTACTTGAACTACAACAAATTTCACTTCTCTGGTACTGATTTGATGCGCTCAATCTTGGAGAAAATCAAAGAGGCATCCTTAGTTCCAGTTTTGGAAGCTCACGAAGACGGGGTTTACCTAGAAGACGTTGATCACTTCTACAAGACTAGGGAATTTTCCAAAGATGACACTGTTATGTCAGCTGTCATTGGGGGTAAGAAAATCGCTGTCTCTGCTGCTGTTTTGAGTGAAGTTTATAAATTGACGAATGAAGGAGGAAACGTAACAGACCTAGGGTCTGAAAAGGAGGAAGAATTTTGGGCAATTTGTGCTCTGAAGGGAGAAGAGATGACTGGAACTCTGATGAAGACTCAGTTAAAGGATGAGTATCAGAGGTTCGCAGACATCATTGCGAAGATATTGGACTGCAGTACGGGCTCTTTAGATGGGTTACCAAGGAAGAGGTACTACACAATGATTTGCATCTACTATGGACTAAAGGTGAATTGGGCAGCTCATGTCTATGATCTGCTGAGTGACAAAAGGACTTCGCATGCCATCTTGCTTAGTCATCTGTTCATGTCACTGAACTGTCCTATGGCTGGTGGAAAGACTATCCACGGTAGTAAAGAGTTCAAGCTGTATGAACCAGTAAGGAATGTAGTGGCTGCTCCCAAAAGAAAAGCTGCTGCAAAGTCTAAGAAGACCCCTTCCAAGAAGAGCAAGAAGGAGGGTCAGACAAGCCAATCTGCTGATCAAACAGCAAGCCCTGCTATTGAAGCTTGATCAGCACAACCTGAAGTTGCAATCCCTGAAAAGGTGATTGATTACTTCACCGAGGAGATTGAACAAATGGAGACAGGTTCCTCTCCTGAAAGAACTGAATCAGACAAAGAAGTTCCTCTTCAAAGAATGAAGAGAATGAGAACAAGAAGAGAAGCAAGGGGACCTCACAAGCTAAGTCTCAACCTGAAACTTCAAAGAGAATACCTAAGTCTAAAGCAAAAAGGAGAGTGGCATTCTCTGAATAATCAACAGAAACAGTAAGGGAAACAACAGGATCTGCTGAGAGGCCAATCACTGTTGAAAAGCCTGATGTCGTGCCTGCTGCAATTGTTGCTGCTAAAACTGGAGTCTCTACTACAGAATCATCTGCTGTAGTGTCTGCTGAGGAAAGAGTTGAACAGCAGACTAGCACAACAGGTGAAGGAGAAACACTCTTTCTGCATCCTACTCCTGTTGCTGCAACTCCACTGCAAGTTGTTGAAAGTCCTGAATCAAAGAAGAAAAGGACTGGAAAGATTGTGATCTCTTATGTCTCTGCTGCTGCAAAGAAGAAACAAGAGGAAGCAGAAAGGAAAAAGAAAGCTGCAGAAAAGGCTGAGGAGGATCGCCTGAAGAACCTGAGCTCAAAAGGCTGGAAGAGGAAGCCAGCAAGATGACTCAAGAACAAAGGGATGCCATAGAAGCAGCTGAGTTAGCTGCTGCTATTGAAGCAAGCACCAAGGACTCCCATGGTCCTAAGCAGAGTGGTGGCATTGAAATTGGCGAACCAAGAGATCCCACCAAACCTATACCAGCTATGCCAACACCAGCAATACAACCTAAGAGTAGAGAAGAAGTTAAATTGGCTTTGGAGATTGTCAGGGATGACCCTGATGCGTTTGAAGAATTCATAAAAAGGTTGGATGCTGAAAATGAGAAGATTACTCGTCTGACGATGTTCACCAGAGAAAAGATCAGATACAATAAGTGGAGAGACTATCGTCTGACAAGGAGTAAAGAGCAAATTGCAAATTGGAAGGATTTTGCTGATGAAGAAGCCTGGGTGATGAAGTGGCTTGAGACAGGCTCACTTACTCATGCATTAGATTCAGAGTTCTTCCTGGACATGTTAAGACTGAGGATCAGTCAAGTGGTGAAGGCAGAAGCAAAGAAGATGTATGAATCTGTTCCTGAGGAGTATGCTGATGATAAAGACCTCAAGGAAAGATCCATCAAGTTGGCTGTTTCCCAGACAATGGAAACTTGGGCCAAAAATACTAGAAAGATGCAGGGGCAACCAAGCACAATGATCCCTCTGCCTAGTCTGAAACAGATTGTCTATGGTCCTAACATTAGGCCATATGAAAAGTTACCTGAGAATCCAACATCACCGTTTATACCTCTTGATAATTTTACTTGGATTTCTCACAGGTCTACTGTGGACAATGCAGGTCTGATAAAAACAGTTGAAAATGTTAAGAAAATTCAGCCACCTGCTGATGAAGAAAAGAAGACTGACGCAGCTGATGAATCAAAGGAAGAAGAAACCATTCCAGCTGATCAGATTACTGAAAAAGAGGCTACTGCTGAGGAAACTGCTCAGACTAAGGAGAAGGAAAGCACTCCTAGTCAAGCTGATGAGACCATGAAAGAAGATCCTGCTTCTGGTCCAGCAGATCAGTTAGATGAAAAATCAACTCAAGCAGAAGAACAGTCCACTGAAGAGGAAGTTCTTGCCTTACCTCCAATCCAAGCTGAAGTTGCTTCTACCTCTCAGAGCTTACAGAAAACATCTCTGTTGGATTCAATTCAGCAGATGATCTCAAAATCAATGAAGGAGATGGAAGAGAAGTTAACTGCAAATCAGAAAGCTGCTGCTGTTACAATCTATCTGGTAGAAGACACTGCTCAGAATGTCAAGACTGTCTGTCAAGACATGGATGTTATCAGAAGAAGAACTCAAAGCACAGCTGCTGGTTGGAGAGACATCACAGAAACAGTTGAATTGGCCATTCAAGCTAAGGATGAAACCTTGGAAAACATGATGAGAGACTTCAAGGCATCTGCTGATTTGCTGCTGGAAACTCAAATTCAGTTAGGTGATCAAGGTGAAGTTGTTCTCAAAAGAATGGATGCATTTGAAGCCAATCAACTACGTCAATAAGCTCAACTGGATGCATTTGGAGCACAACAATTAAGACAACAAGCTCAAATGCATGCTATGGAAGAAAACATCAAGCTTCTCTGTGACTCACTTCTGATCACACCAATCTTACCAGATTATCCAATCATCCCTGCTGATGATGACAAAAAGGGGGGAAGATAGGGTACAAAGGGAAGAAAGTGAAGATAAGGTACCTTCTGCTGAAAAAGAAAATGCTGAAGCTGAAGGAACTGAAGTGTTGGAAGAATCTGCTGATAATGAAAAGAGTGATGAAGATAATGAAGGCACAAGCAGACCAACAGATGAGAAGATCACAGAAGAGGAAAGTGAAGCTGAAGAAACTGAAGCTGAAGCAAAAGCTAAGTCTGATAAAGAGATAGATGCTGCTAAGGACTCAGCTGAAGAACAGCTTGACCCTGATGCTAAAAGGAAGAAGTTAGAGCTGTTGCAACAAAAACTCAAGGAAGCTGAAGAAGACAAGAAAGAAGAAGACAAGCTAGAAGACTAGTCTTGTTTAGATCACTTATGTATTTCCTTGTAATCTTTTTTTTTTTTTTTTGCTTATCTCATCTGAACAGACTTGTAATATGTAACACTTCTCAATATCTATAAAATTGCAAGTTTAAATTCAACAGACTATTTCTATCTCAGAAATTTTTTAGGATGAAAACTATAGTTTAGGTACAGGTACTTAGCTGAAGTTTTGTCATCATCAAAAAGGGGGAAATTGTTGGATGAAGATGAAGATGAAGATGAAGTACAAAGAAGATATGTAATTGAGGGATGGTTTTGATGATGTCCAAAACATCAGAATCAACTAAGTATGGAAAGCTTAGTTCCCTTAGAAGAATTTTGAACAAGTGAAAGAAGACATCAGAAGAGTTCAAAGTTCAAAGCCCAGAAGACTAGTGATCTCATGCTGAAACAGCGAACAGAAGGGTAGATCATTAGCTGACTTAAATCAGATAAGTTCAGTATTTGATAAGCAGAGTATCTATCAGCAGAGTTGCTTTGATCAGCAGAGTAGAAGAGATCATGAGAAGAGTCCAACGGTAATAAATGCACCGGGTGTAATAAATGCTGGAAGAGAAGGGTAGTAATGGCAAATGATTGGAATTAACTCTCGGATCAGCAGAGTGCATTTAATGCAGCTACAGGAAAGTACAGCAGAAAAAGGACTGTAGCAGGTAGCCGTTCTGAAATTGGGCTAAGGCTATGAATTTGAGATTTGATTTCCTTCAACGGTCATAATTTCAAATTCAAGTATAAATAGAGCTGATTTCGAAGTGAGACAACAACACAACAACATCTGAGATTTCGCATTCGAAGTAGAAATTCATCTAAGTCTCAAGAAGCTCGAACAGCTCACTCGTCTGGTGGAAGTCATCTGTTGACAGAAACCCAGTTGAAGAAAACAGAAAAATACAATCTGAGTGTTTTGTATTAGCTGAGTGTTGTGCGAAGTTAGAATCCATCTTTGTGAGTGATTCTACTTTAGAGGATAGGTTTTCTTTGTGAATTCCTATGATGAGCTTATAGCCTTTTCATTAGTTGTTTAGGTATAAGTGGAGAAATATTGAAATATGTGTGATTATAGTATAACCCAGAATCTAAGTGATCTGGAAGAGTGGACTAAAGGATTTTTATCCATATAACCACTATAAAAATTCTTTGTGTTATCTTGCATTTAAGTTTTCTTGCATATTTTGAACCTTGCATAAGTTTACACTTTGAATTGCAAAAAGATTTTATAAGGAGTTTTAAAACTGGGGATAAAATCTTTTCAAAGACTCAGTCTACTTGTGAAAAACACTTTCAAACATCCGCTGCAAGTATACTCTTGATAAAACTGATTTTCACTGAAATCAGCTAAGTAAACTGTAAGAAGAGTGGTCACTCTGCTGTTCAAGATTTGTTCACGATCAGCATAGTCATCTTACTGTTCTTCATCAGCTTAGTCTGCTGACAAAAGAATAAAAAGTTTTTAAGTCTAAATTTTTAGAGGTCTATTCACCCCCCCCCCTCTAGACCTCATCTGACCACTTGGGACCAACATCAATTTTGTTATATTAGAGAACCTCTGAACCATAACTGTAAACTCAGCAAATTATAAATTAGTAAACATTAATTTTTCAATTTAAAATCTTTATTTCCTCCCTTAAATAATTTCCTGGCATTGGTCGCTACGGATAGAGGCATCCGGTCTGCGTGTGTGGGATGTTAGCGAGAGCTTCTCGGTCGGATCGATCAAGCATAATCTTAGTCGTTCCGATTTATCATAAGGGGTGTAAAATAGCCCCCATCACAACAAGTCTGGCTTTCAATCTTGCAACAGAACCATCAGGATTTACCTTGACTGTAATTACCCACTTGCATCCCACTGCTTTCTTGCCTTTAGGCAAATCTACCAACTCCCATGTGTGATTATCATCTAAAGTGTGTAATTCCTCAAGCATCGCCTTATGCCATCCATGATGACTCAAAGCTTCTTTAACTATTTTGGGTACTATGGCCGAGTCTAAAGAGGCGATAAAAGAACTAGATGAAGGAGACAAGTGATCATAGGAAACAAAATTAGCTATGGGATAAAGAGATGTAGGAAGAGTGCACTGACGTTTACCTTTCCGAAGACCTATAGAAAGGAGAAGATCATTAGGAGGAAGAGGATCAGACGACGAATTAGCTGGTGCAGGACATGTATCAATGGTCTTTGGACGTCTGGAGTAAACTTTAAGTGTAGGCAGCTGTACTGGAGCAAAGGATTGTTCAATGGAAGTGTCAGGAGATGCAACAGAATTACCAACATTCGACTGCTGATTAGGATGCGTGACTTGGTAAATAAGCCACTCATCATCGTCCTCCCCCTTACTTGTAGGAATAGAAGGTGAGGAGAAAAATGATATCGTCTCTGAAAATACTACATCAGTAGAGACTAGGTACCTATTCAAATCAGGAGAGAAGCACTGATACCCCTTTTGAAGACGAGAATATCCCAAGAAAGCACACTTTAAAGCTTTGTGATCTAATTTGGTAACATATGATCTTACATCTCTTACATAGCAGGTGCTTCCAAAGACCCATGGCTCTATCGGAAACAGAGACTTACCCGGAAACAAAACATTATACGGAATGTCACCATTAAGTACCGTGAATGGCATTCGATTAATCAAGAAGCAAGCTATAGAAACAGCATCAACCCAAAAATGTTAGGAACCTTCTTTTGGAATAAGAGAGATTGAGCCGTCTCCAACAAATGTCTATTTTTTTTTCAGCAATTCCGTTTTGAGCAGGTGTATCAACGCAAGATGATTGGTGAAGAATTCCATGCTGAGTCATGTACGTCTGGAAGGAGGATGACATGTATTCTTTAGCATTATCACTTCTCAATATATGTACCGAAACATCAAATTGAGTCTTGATTTCAGCACAAAAAGCATTGAAATGGGAAAACACTTCTGAACGATTTTTCATAAAATAAATCCAAGTCATCCATGAAAAGTCATCAACAAAGGTGACAAAATATCGAAATCCAGTTTTAGACTTAACAGGACAAGGTCCCCAAATATCAGAATGCACTAACTCAAAGGCAGATGCAACTCGTTTGTTAATTCTAGGACTTAACGAGCTACAGTGATGTTTTGCAAAGTGACACGATTCACAATCCAACGGAGATACGTTATGAAATTGAGGACACAACTTCTTCAAACCAGGCAGAGAAGGATGACCCAACTGACAATGTGCTTCAAACGGAGACATAAAACTAGAACATGCAATAGGCCGAGGCACCCATGCATCAAGAACATAAAGACCATCAGATACATGTCCCTTACCAATAATTTGCTTCGTTACAAGATCCTGAAGAAGACAATGATCAGGAAAAATGTGATAGAGCAATTAAGATCTTTGGTAAGTCTGCTTATAGAAATCAAATTAAAGGCAAGATTAGGTAAACTTAGGACAGATGACAAGGTAATGGAAGAAGTTGGTTTTACAGTCCCAGATCCCACAATATTATAGGTTGACCCATCAGCTATGTTAACAGGAGAAGGAGCTTTATGTGATCGAAAAGTCGAGAAAGTTTTTGAATTACCTGTCCTGTGATCTGTGGCACCGGAATCAATCACCCATTTGTTTGAAGAGGAGAAAAGACAAGTTTTACCTGATTCGGCAAGAGCCGTAATTGAGGTCAATTCTTTAAGTGATTCCTGATACTGACAGAATTTAGCAAACTCGTCAGCTGAGATAATGATTGTTTTCTCGGATGATGAACTAGAAGCACCATAAACAACATTTGCAGTCCGAGTCCGCCGATTGCGATTCTGTAATTTCTTAAAATATCGTTTAATGTGGCTTGCCTTATGACAGTAATAGCAAACAAAACTACTATGGGAATTAACTTTATTATGCGTCATTTGCAACCAGCAAAAGAACTGTCCACAACCAAAATGACCACTAAGCAGTACTAGTGCACTAAAAAATGCACCAACAACTTTAGCACAACCAAACAAAAATAATCTTCCACAATCAAAATAACCATTAACTAGTACCCAATATACTACCAATTCAGCCAAAAAGGGAGAAGTGCGATATGCAACAAATGAATACCTCAAATCACCAACAATCCAGCCAAAATGGATTGCAATGTCAGGCCAAAAAATACCCGACAACTGACTGACAGATCGGAAACTCCAGAGCAGCGCCGAAAAATTGATCGGACAGCAAACGGAGCAAGGACTCTCCACCACACGCTGGCGCGTGAGAACTGTGCAGCGGAAAGAACAGGCGCGTGAGGCTCACGCGCTGCCCACCCAGTCATCGAAGATGCACCGTCCGGCCGAAAAAGATGTCCCGCCCCCTTCTGTGGCGGAGGTGAGAACACGGGGTCACCGGAATAGTAACCCACGAAGAAACCCTAGCAAAACCCTAGGTTTTGCAAAATATTTGGACCTGGCTTTGATACCATGTAATAGAACTAAATAATCTATATTCTCTGTTATTCAATCATAAGAAATCCTAGGAATATATACAAATACAATAGGTCTATTTATGGAACTATACTATAAGTTAGCCTACTACTTAAACTACTAATTAGCCTACAGAATATATTGTATATTCTGTAATAACAACTTTCTATATGATTCAATAGTCTCATTGTACATTATGGCAGCTCAAAAAATGTAAGTTCTAAAGTGATTGTCAACTCCAGATAGAATCGCCAATGAAAACTTGTAACTGTTGGTTTTGTAGGTGCTATCAAATAAGAGTACATCACCAAATCGTCTATATTCAACCTTAGAATAACCATCGGCCCAAAATAACCAGTTCAAAGAGTTATCACATTTGTCGATTGCATAGTTGAATATAATATATTCATCACTTACCTGCAATCCTTCAAGGAAGGAAAGGGCCGTGTTCACATCTCCGAGACTAACGAGTTTTATTTTATCTTTATTCAAAAAATTATAGCCGTCCTTCCTAGTAAAAGTTAATTTTCCCGAGCCACCTTCCATGTAATCTAACCAGTCCATTATTGTACAAGTCCTCATCCCAGCATCACTCATCAGATTCAACAAAACCCATATGGGTTGTTGTCATCTACCTGCACGTCAATATTATCAACATTTAAAAACACTAGGAAAATGACACTATATAATTGACTACTCTGCATTATAAAAAAAATACATGTTCCATTTCAAGAGATGGACCGTATCCCGTGTCTCTAATGCTTGTGGTTAGCTTCAGAATGGGTGACCCGATATATATTATCCTTACTATCATATGATATGCGACAACGAGTTTTACATCCACACTTGATTTCAACTCTAGATCTTCGAACAAAATTATTTCCTTCTGTACGTGTTTTACGAAATCCTTGCCTATTACACACGAACTTCCTAGACCATACAACACCATCTAAATTTGATATTTTGTGATTCTTCCGGACATCAAAACCTTTTATTGTAGCATATTCTGTATAGAATTCTTCAGCATCGCGGATAGACTTAAAAACTGAATGCAAAATTGGTTCAGAGATTGGCTCACTATAATTATCATCAAAATTTGAGTCTACTTTATCTTTCGGGGATGAATTATTATCACTATCCAAATTCCACTCATTTAAAGAAAAGTAAATCTCTTTCGAATCCATCCTCTTTCATGAAAATATTAAAGTACTAGCTTAAAAATTAACTACACTAATATAAACATAATTTAGGTGATATTTTTGCATCCAAAATGTTTAGTTAATGGCCTTATGTAACAAGAATGGACACTTTAGTCCAAACAATTAACATGATATCGAACATGAAATTGTCTATAGTTATATCAATTTTGTTATATTAGAGAACCTCTGAACCATAACTGTAAACTCAGCAAATTATAAATTAGTAAACATTAATTTTTCAATTAAAAATCTTTATTACCTCCCTTAAATAATTTCCTGGCATTGGAGAAACCTTAATCAATTACTCTATTTATAACTACAACATACCAATTAGACTACTTGCAACATTACAAGTACATTTCTTCCAACACCACACACACACACAATATATATATATATATATATACTAGGTGGATTGATAACGCGCAAGGCGCGGTGTTGGGTGCCAAGTGTAATGGTTAATGCAAAGTGTAGTAATTGATAAGAGGATTGCATACCTTCTTGTATTTTCTCAATCGAGAAGGTAAATTTCTGATAAAGATCAATGATTGATTTGTCCAAACAATGCTATCTTTATTTTACGTACTGATGGAACATGATATATTTCAAAAAGCTTGAGAAGGGAATTCTTAAAGATTTATATGAAATTACTCATTTTCCATTCATATGTATAAGAATGGTGCTTTGTATTCAAATTTCTTGCACTATAATGTAGATAATATGTTGATGTCTGATATTACATAAAAACATAACTAAAATATATATAGTGTTTAGGCATTAAATGAAATGGAACACCTATTAATGCAGTAATAGGAGCGGTGCATTTTTTCGCAGTAGTCTAATTTATAATGTCATCAGCAGCTTTCTTTGAATTAGACTCATCTACTCTGGCTTGAACAGCTGGCTCAGCTGTTTGAGTAGATGTTTTCTTTATCTTCTTAGGAGCCACTTATGTTGGCTCATCATCCTTTTTCTTTTTAGCCTGAACAGCAGGTTGGGCTGTCTTCTTCTGCTTCTTAGCAGGAACCTTTTCCTTTGGTTCCTCCTCCTCCTCAACTTCCACTTCTTCAGCCTTTCTCTTCATAACAGGCAGATACTTAGTCATTGCCTTGGCGTTATGGATTTCCTTTCCATTTGTCATTATACATCCCATATTTGAAAACAGATAACTCAGGGTTATCCTGTGGTTGGTCTGTTTTCCCTTCTTTTCATAGAAATTTGCAAATATGTATCAGACAACTACTTACTAGTTTACCTCCAGCCCATAGTAGATTGCCAGTATAATGCAGTACCTCTTCATGGTAACTGCATCCAGAGAGAATGTGCAGTTCTCCATCAGCTTTGTGACCATATCAGCCATGCGCTGGTATTCGTCCTTCAGCTGCTTCTTTTTTATGTTTCCAGTCAACATCTCTCCCTCTTTGGCACAAATTGCCCAGAAATCTTGGAGTTTCTCCTCCGCCAGAGTGGTAATATCATGTCGTCCTTTGTTCGACAATTCAAACTTTTCGTGCAGCAAGGTAGGAGTGATAACAATGGATTTGTCTCCCACTGTTGCTTTAATCTCCAGCTTATCAAAATCCACTTCGGCAGTCTGGTAATATTCTATAACCTGGTCCTTCCAGACCAAACCTTCATGAAGTTCCATGAATTTTACCAGAGAGGCGACTTTGAATTTCTCCAAAATTTTCTTCATCAAGATGGTGCCAAACTGATAATATACATCATAGACCAGATACATACCTTCGGCCTTAGCTTCTTGACCAGAACTCATCTTGAATCTGTAGGAAGTTAGTGAAAAGTAGAGAATATTTTGCAGAAAATAGAAGTAAAATTTGTCACAAATGCTCTGAGTATATTTGGGTGCATAAAGAACAACAAAACTGATCAGATCTAGATTTGTAGAGGTTAGGGTATGTCGGTTTCCGTGATACACACCAACCGTTAGATCTGTTTCTGTCAGTTCTGATCGTGCGGCGTCAGTTAGGCAGTTTGAATTTCAATGCACATTTAATGAGGAGGGGGAATGTGAACCACCTTATTCTCACTTGGGCAAGCTACAAGCGCCTATCGGCGAGAACTGGGCTTGGTTAGTAGTGCCGGCCCATTCTGTCTCGCCCGCCTGCCGACCCATGAATTTTTCAGAGCGGGGCGGAAGGCCGGGCATACGGGGACCGTCGAAGAAGTGCCTCAACGCGCCGCAGCCACTACTTTGACTTCTTTTATGCAATTATGAACTCCACGGAACTTTATCAATTCCAACGCAACTTATCCTTTTGGAGCGTGTTTTATATAAAACGTTTTTAAGCACAAGACTTTTACAAAGCTTATCATACGAGTAAATAAAAATACTTATCTGATGGGACTAGTGTCCTGATGACAGATTGTTATCACTGAAAGCCAATAGCTGATAATCTTCCTCGGCTGTTTGTCAATCCAGCTAGATAATTAATCTTCAATCTTCAATTTTTGAGGTCTTCTGATGAAAACATAACTTCAACTAACTTTCATCAACAAATTTCATCTCTTAATCAGAAGTACCGCTAGTCTTACAAGTTCCCCCTGACTTTAAAAATCCATAAGTTAACTAGTATGTTGAGAGTTAACCTTGAAGATAATAATAAGATGAGTAAGCTGATGAACTTCAGTCTTCTGATGAGTTCCCCCTCAGCTTATGCAACCAACTTGAGTAGACCTAGTTCAGCTTTTAAAGTCGAAAACCTTGCATCACTTAGAGGTTTTGTGAAGATGTCAGCGATCTGATTATCAGTAAGTACATGTTCTATTATGACATTTCCTTTTTCCACATGATCTCTGATGAAGTGATGTTTGATCTTGATCTTACGCGTTTTCGTTGGTACGATTAGGGTGATGTAAAGACCGTGTATCGTAAGTAAAATAGAGATAAAAGATCAATAATATTGTATTCAGTATGATCGAGTACAAATTACAATAATCGAGAGTCCTATCCGAGCATTATTGGATGCCGTACAAGCTAGAGGGTGAAATACATGCATATAAGAAAGCCTATGCTATTTTCCCTATGTAATTCCGAGCAGTAACTTCGGAGGAAGAGCACCTGGGAAGTTGTGTCCATCGTCATAAATGCTGGGGTATTTATAGCTGAGCTGATGGGCTTGGGCCTGGGCTCGGCCCTATAACACCCTCCGATCTCGGGTTCTCTTTTTAGGCTCGGAACAGCTTAATTGAAACCCTGAGTCGGCTCTTCCTTCCTGGGGATAGGATCTGGTGTTATTCGATCAGCATCCCCTGGAAGGGTAGGGGATCCAAATTATCCCTCATCAATACTCCCCCACTTCTCGAGCGTAAAGTGGAGCTTGCGCTCGAAGAAGTACAAGCTATGTTGCACGCTGGTATGAGATAAGCCGTTCAGAATATGTTTCGGATATGCCTCATTAAAAACCTAATTCGGAAAAACCCATTGGGATAAAAATCGAGCTAGGGAAAAAGAGTGCATATATAAAAAACAGTACATCGGCATATCGAGTTGATAACCTCGTCATCCATTATTTGTGTAGGACCTCTAAATTGGAATGTTCCTTTTTATAAATTATCACTATGCTTTATCCAACTTCTCAGCGAATGCTTTTCGAGTTTTCCGATCGTAATATAAAAAGATCAACGGAATACCACGGGGACAACTTCCAGGGAACTTACTCCACAATTTGGAAAATGAAGGACCAAGAATGCAATTCTCAGAAGGATAACTTTAAATTGTTATTCAGAGTAAGTTCAACCGTCGCGGTTACTCGGGGACCTCTTTGCAATTTTACCTTTTTAACCCCGTATATATATGTTGACTCGTTGAAAATTTACTTACATATCGCCCTCTCTTTTGAGCTCGGAGCATTCAAATCGAAAAGGCACTTACTTTTATATATTCGTTTCGAATCCATAATGTCAATTTCTAGAAGTTCAGGGGTAAGAATAAGGTCGGAGAGAACCAAGAGTCCGATCCTTTGTTAAAACTTGTCGATGATTACGAAGATGGAGAATTTCGTCAAGAAGACGAGGATGATGACCCGACCGAGGATCTTGAGGGAAACGTGGTCGAGAAACACAGCATCGGTGAGGGTGCCTTTGTCAGAATTTTCAAACACGCGCATCCTTCTGATGCCGTCGCCTCGAACAGGTTAGAACTTCCCGCCAATCAAACTTCCTGTTATTTTTCAAAGAAGGATCTTGTTTTCCTCGAGGCGGAGTTTGGGAAATTCCTTCCCAAGGGGTTTTCGATCGTCATTCGTTATTACACCAAACGTGCTACCGAGCCTCCGGCTGGCTGTCAAGCCTTCTACGAGAAGCAATTTTCTTGTGGCTTGCGTATTCCGTTTATTCCTCTTGTCCGAAACATTTTGACTTTCTTTTCGCTCTCCCCCGCTCAGCTTCTCCCACATTCCGTTGCATATATCGTAACGTTCAATGCTCTTATGGAGGCCAAGGGGGAAGAGGCCTCTTTTAGTAATTTTTGGCAGATTTTTCGGATGGATCTGTGTAAGGGTTCGAATGTAGGATTCGTGTCCATTCGCCAGCGCTCGAAGCGGTCTATACTCACGACCATAACAACGGAGAAGATTAAAGGATGGAAAAGGAGGTTCTTTTTCGTGAAAGGCCCTGATGTCCCTATATCGGAAGGTAGCTCGAAGACTAGACCGTACCGGTGGGATGGCGTAAGCTCATGGTCTTACGGTCAGCGTAGAATTAAAGAGAAACTCAACCATCTTCTTTCCGACGAGTTTCTCGAGCAATTGCGGTCCAACCCTCACAAAACTATGCTTCTGGTCCAAGAAGGTGTGATGCGGTTGGCTGGGTTGAGCAAATGCGATTATCCTGCCCCGATGATCAAATATTCTTATCCTTTATCCGATCGATCCTTCGAAGGATCCCTTCCTCAGCTCGGTAACTCGCCAACTTCTGCTGCTCCGCCTTTCGCCCCTCTATCTTTGGGTATTACTTTAGCTTGTTCCTATCTTGAGGTGTGATAGATCACTAGCTTTGACTCATGTACACCTCGTATTTACTTTGCAGGTCGAATTGTTGAGAAGTTCCGACTGTCTGCGGTCAGTTCGGTTGAGGACAAGCCATTTTATTGAGACCCGTTACCATATACTTCCGAAAGAAGAGCAGATACCCGTAATTTAGGCGGAAATTCAGTTGACGTACCGGTCGCAATTCCCGATCTGAGAGGGCTTGGTACTATGAATTCCTTGAACTCTGCCACTGCTGGACCTCTTCGAACTCTATTTTCTCCTGATACTTCTGCTCTTTCGTCCGTCGGCTATAGTCAACATCCTGGAACCGGATTCAGGGTATTCAGGAGTATGAGAAGCTTCTGAGTCGAAAAAGGAATGCTGACCACCCGGGTCTTTCAAGGAGGGTAAAACCTTTCGGTGTGAGTTCCAATTTGCTTCCATGTCGAGAGGGTAGGTCGAAGCCTGATGTGGCGGATTTTATGGATGAGCATCTCCGTGGTAGCAGGGCTGCTGGATACCCTGAAGACGGCACCATTCTAACCGATCTGGACTCGGGTGGCGAGAATGAATTCGACAAGGCCGCTAGAATTTATATGGCTAGTCGGTTTAAGCGGGATATGCTGCTTCACACCGTCAAAGGTGATTTTGAGGTTTTGAGTGATTTCTCCCGAACGTATCATGAGGTAAAAAATTTGTCTTTTGACTATCTCTTCTTTCTTTAGAGTCCCTAACATTTACTGATATCTTAAATTATCTCATAGGTCGGGGATTTGTTCGCTATTCAAACCTATCGCTTAGCATTGCTGGAGCAGGAGTCGCAGGAGTCGCAGGATGCTCATGATGCATATGAACAAATTTTTGCTGATAATCAAGCTCTTCGATCTCAACTAGCAGAAAGTCAACGAGAATTATCTCAAGTAAAGAAGGAGTTGGAGAAAGCAACTATGAAGCATTCCTCAACCGTAGAAGAGGATTTGCTATCATCCGTTAAAGAGAGAAGTGCCCTTGAGGAAGAGCTCAAGAAGGTAAAAATCGAACTCGAACTATCAAAGCAAGATTCCGAGCATGCATATGCTCAAGGTCGGGAAGAGGCTGTGATTCCTGCCATATGAGAATTCTTGGAATCCCCTGTCTTAGATCCCTTAGTTGAAAGGAGAGTGGGAGGGATTCTTCAAACGATCTTCTAAAAAGGGGTTCAACAATTAATTTCGGCCAAGAAAATTCCAGATAACATGGACGAATATTTTCAATATATGAATCCTTTTAAGAATGCTGAAGGGAAGGAATACAAAGCTTCTTCTTTACTCAAGGCACATATGAACTGGCGGGATCATCACTTTGCCCCCTTAGTTAAGGAGTTTGGCGTTCCGATGCCTAACCCAGATTTGCTCGAGCGCTCCGACGATGTTCATCCTTCTGCCTCAGGGGATAGTGAAGATGCTAATATAGAGGACGAATCGGATAAGGAAGATGATCGATCCGTTGACCAGACTGGTCTACTAGGCAGCGGTGGTGAAGATGGTGTTGGTTCGGAAACCGGGTTCGAGCATGCCGGAGGGGCGATTCATAGTCTTGTAGTTAGGAATCTAATGTATATATACATATGCCCATAATTCATTTTTTCTTTGTAGTCGGATTTATTTTCTTTACGATCTGGTTCGCATGACTTGTATATTTTTGTCTCATGAATATTTTGATATCATTTTCTCTTCAAAGTTCGGTATTTTTGCGCTTTAAACTCGAAATTTATTTATTCCAATGGAATCTTTCTTGAAGGTCGCGTCGATCCATTATCGTAATCATAGGGCGTAGTGCCTATAAATACGAGGATTTTTTCAAATCATTTACACTACACCCTTGCTTATAGAGATCGGAGCTCTCCCTATATATTCTGCATTCCTCAGTTTTCTCGACTCACTCCCCGTTTAATATGGAAAATATATTGGGCAAAGCTATCGACCCCAAAGTGCTATTGGGTGGTTTGAAGAATAAAAACTCATCCAAAGAGCAAAAACCTGCCAAGGAGGCCAAATCCTCCAAATCCTCTTCTAAGACCTCTGTGTCTTCCCCGAAAGCTCCTAAAGGAGGGGAGAATAAGAAAGAGAAAAGCACTTCCTCAAAGCAAACCAAGGGCAGTTCCAACAAGTCCATTTTGGATGAAGAGCTTGAGGCTGCGCTCGGGGTTTCCTCCCCGAAAGTTGTCGATTCTTCGAGTGAAGACCCTGTTAGAGAAAAAACTCCCGTTCCTTCCTCGAACAAAAGGCCTTATTCTGATGGGGTCACTCTCATCGAGGCTTTGCAGAATCTTGCTATTGGTAGCAAACCATTCTCTGATGATTCTTCACTTGTCCCCCCCGCAGGAAGTTTTAGCAAAAGGCCTAAGTTGGAAATTGGTGGAGGGGCTTCTGCTGAACCTTTAAAGATTGATAATCCTTCCGAACCCCGCGTTGATTCCGCTCCTCCGAAAGTTACTCCTTCCCCGCCCGAGGAGTCGAAAGATGGGTCTGCTTCTAAGGCTGATCCCATGGATAGTCTGTTGCGAGTTAACTTTACTTCTTCCGAAGCCGACATGTCCAAGGAGAGAAATATAGAAGAGTTGTTCGAGTCTGGAACGCACTTCCTGTTTCAGGTTTTATTAATTATTATTTTTTTTTTAACGTTACCGATCTTTTTTAATAGGCCGGACAGGATTTTATCGAACTTAAAACGTTTGCTGAGCGGGAAACAAATCGGAATGCTGCTATTTCCCTCGAGCTGGAGGAGAATAAAAGCGAATTCGACTGTGTCTTTGCGGAGAAACTTGCTTTAGAGAGGGAGAAGACTGCTAAAGAACATGGAGAAGAGATCCACAAGAAGCTGAATGAGGAGCTCGAGAAACTGAAAAGTCTTCACGAGCAGGAGAAACAAGACTTCGCGCGCCGAGAAAAGGAGGCTTACGACCGTGGATATGAAGTAGGATATGAGGCTCGTAATGCCGAGCTTCGAAAGATTTTCTCCGACAATAAGCTTCTTTAGATGTTGTCTTTCTATCTTTCCGGACTTGCTGTTAGGCTTTACTGTTTTATTTCCATGTAATCATGAATAATCTGACATTTCTATCTTCTATGGTTTGTAATAATTTATTTGCCTTCTTTTGTATAATTTGTTGTATTCTTTTTCAATCGTACTTTGAACTGTTTTCCTCTTTCGAAATGGGGGTCCTGAATGTTGGGATCCCTGATTTTCGATCTCGGTATATTAACTTCGTCTTTTTCTCAAAATCAAATCACCTTCTTTTCCCGCTCAATTTCTCGGGAAGCGTAACAGTCTTCTGATCTCGATCGTTCCTTTTGTTTTCTGCTAACCGTTGGATTTTCGAAAGTTGCACCTATAAATGGGGTCTTTTCATTTTGCATCCTTATAACATTATTTGAATGCAGATTCTTTCGACCATGCTGATTAAAAGATCTCGTTGTATGGCCCAACATTTTGAATTTCGAGTTGGGACCTACTTTGCGGATTGTGGGCTGATTAGTACTTTTACTTCGACTAGGATACCTGCAGGCGAACGCTATCCCGACCTTGGAGGCCAATAAGCCTCATTGCTGACCACCCACGACCCAAGTAGCTCCAATGGCCCTTTGTTGTTTTGGGAGGCTCAGGCGTCAAGTTTTCCGAGGGTATGCAGCAGTTTGTTTGGTTCTTCCTTGAAGATGTTAGGGGTTGTGCTTCGAGGATCGATGTCCTCGATAAAGTATTCACGCTACACCTAGGAAAGAGATGCATTGCCCCTCTCCCTTTTTGAAGAATCATAAATAAAGACGAAAACCTGTTGGCTTGATATGCGCCTCCTATTCGAGTAAGGACACTATCGTCCGCCGAAAATTTCATAGGATTGCCTGGTTATAAAGTTCTTCTCAGGCTTAGATGTAGAGATTAGTCTTTGTCGATGTTTGTAGGATTGTAAAATGTACTAGTATCAAGAGATTAGCTCGATATGTAATAGGAGTTGATATTTTCGTAACTTGTAACTCCTCAATATATATCGAATTCGGAAATAATAACCTCTTGATTAATCTTTTACAAACGTTCTAATCTGCTTAAATAAATCATTTTACCGATCTCGGTCGATTTTAGACGAGTTATTGATAATGCTTTCTTGATCAGTTATAGTCCGAATTTTCCTTTGTAACTTTCTTTGACGATCGGAATTGAGGCTATAAATATTTCGAGCGCTGTTGGATTTGACTCTTTCTTCATTTATCCACATGGTTCCGGATGTTTCGGGAAGCGGAACGGTCGGCGTATTTATTGCTCATATCGCTACCGTTCATTCTAAGAGATTTACACCGTTGATACGGAATTATTCCTCCTATATATAGCTCTGAATTTACCTTCACATTTTTTACTTATCTGTAAACGTTTCGTCCGATCAATATGGTTGTATTTTTACCCCCATCGACCAATTCTATGTTTCATTTGATGTCAGCAATAAAACTATTTGAGATTCGGACTCAAACTTTCTTTTTCGATCCCTTCGGCGTCCCTGTGTGGGAAGCAATTTCGACTAGGGTATCGACAGGCGAAAAGGATTGCGACTGGGGTACCGGCAGGCGACCAGCTCTCTCTGATTCCAACCATTTGAGACTGGTTCGAACTCCTGTATCCTGTCGCTCCACCCGGTCGGACAGTGGGTCAACTGCTGGAGGAGTTTTCCTGCACTCGATCTCCACTTCTTCAAGATGTTTCTTGAGGAATGTTGCCTTCGAGATTGCGTGGAATAATTTCTCTAGGGATTGCTTCCCTGTCTCTCGATTTGGTTCGGCGTGGAGCAATTATTGAGGAAGCGATGGATGAAGGGTAGAAGTGTTATTCTAGCCCTGCCTTCCTCCTTTGATTATGAAAACGTTCTAGCGTAGGGTTAATTTGTAATAGGGTTATATTAAATGTAAAGTCTCAGCTTTGCTCGATTTTCCTTATTATTGTAATCACGAATTCTCTTGTAACTGTTTGAAAGATCATGAATGAAATATTCATTTCCTTTATCATCCCTACTTATTGATCTGCAGAATTGCTTCCGTATATTGTTACCGAGCATCAATTTCTTCGCCTCAAAAATATAAACAACAAGTGCCATTCTCAGCGACTTTGATAAGTATTTAGATAATAAATGACAATTGACATTCTGCTGCCTTTGATATTCAGATATAAATGCTAATTGATATTCTTCGCCGATTTTATTTGTCGGTAGAGTAATCGAAAATTAATAATACTCGGATAATAATAGGCGATCTTAGCGGATCATAATCGATGTAGTTCGAAATAGGATATGCATCGGAATTTTGAACAATCGATAATTTGCACTTAGGGTCGTAGCAACAGCTTTCACCCATTTAATAATTTCGATCTAAGGGGCATAGCAACGGCTTTCACCCTTAGTCGTTTCAGAGCATTTTTAGCCCGAGGGTCGTAGCAACGGCTTTCACCCATTTAATAATTTCGATCTAAGGGGCATAGCAACGGCTTTCACCCTTAGTCGTTTCAGAGCATTTTTAGCCCGAGGGTCGTAGCAACAGCTTTCACCCGTTTAATAATTTCGATCGAAGGGGCGTAGCAACGGCTTTCACCCTTAGTCTTTTCAGAGCATTTTTAGCCCGAGGGTCGTAGCAACAGCTTTCACCCATTTAATAATTTCGATCTAAGAGGCGTAGCAACGGCTTTCACCCTTAGTCTTTTCAGAGCATTTTTAGCCTGAGGGTCGTAGCAACAGCTTTCACCCGTTTAGTAATTTCGATCTAAGGGGCGTAGCAACGGCTTTCACCCTTAGTCGTTTCAGAGCATTTTTAGCCCGAGGGTCGTAGCAACAGCTTTCACCCGTTTAATAATTTCAATCTAAGGGGCGTAGCAACGGCTTTCACCCTTAGTCTTTTCAGAGCATTTTTAGCCCGAGGGTCGTCACCCATTTTTATTTTTCGATCCAAGGGGCGTAGCAACGGCTTTCACCCTTGGTCGATCTTCGAGGGTCATAGCAACAGCTTTCACCCTATTTAATAGTAGATGGAGACGAGTAGAGATAGAATAATAGATGAACAGAGATCGATAATATCGGAATAAGACGAATAAATATGAATATTGGCGAGATGAGCTTCCGCTGAATATATAATTCTGATCGAAATAAATCTTGATGAAATAATAGTATTATGTAATCAGGAGAAAAGATGAAATATAGCGAAACAGCGAATAGTAAATAACCTTAGAACTTAATAAATAGTCCTTATGTCTTGTTAAGAAAAATTCTTTGCGATGTTTTCGATTCGCTTGATCCAATGCCCCTTGCTCTCTATTGTTGTCTAAAAGTTCCCGAGTTTGATTTTTTTCAAACGGTTCCTCATTTATCGAGAATCGTAACGGTCGACGAATCTTATCCATTAACTTCACGGATCCTATGCCGTTGGATTTCATTCAAATTTCACTATAAAAGGTAGTAGTACCTTTGGAGATGTCTCATTCGTTGCGTTGGCATTTTATTCGTCCGATCATGGTGATCAAGATTATCATTCAATTAATTCAACTATTCGAACTCAGACTTCGAACAATCTTTAAGAGGAATAATCTTCGAGAAGAAGAGAAACTAACCCGACCCCGCTTAGAATATCGACAGGCAAATACAATTTCCATCTGGAAGGCCAATAAGCCAGAACCACGGAATCCGCAGGTCATCGCGAAGGTCTTCGACTAGGGACCTGTTGCTACAATACATTTAGGAAGACATACTGGGGAGAAAATGATCCAGAATACAGTTACCTGATAAACCGTGCGTTCGCCCCTTTGCCTTCGGAAGATCGTAAATAAAGTTAAAAGCCTGCGGATCCGAAGGAAATTTCCCGCTCGGATCTAGGTTACCTCGAGTAAACGATAGGGGAGAAAAAACCGAAAATTTCATAGGATTGTAGAATGTAAAGGGGTTCTTATGTAACATATTAGCTTGTGCTATGTTCGAAATGTATCTTCCATATTTTTCTTTTGAACTCTTGTATCTTTTTAATAATATTCATGAATGGAGTTTTCTCTTTTCCTTGTTGATAGAATAGAGCACAATCAGGCACGCTCTTAACGCAATCTCAAATATCTAAGATTAACAATGAAATAACCAAATGGTGGTCTCCTGAGCGAATGAGAAACTAATATCTTAGTAGATTTGAAATTAATAAAGAACTCGTTGTGACTGATCCTTGCTATCACCGAATTTCCAAAGCTGTCGAATTTTTCAGCTCGAGAGTTTTGTTTGAGTGGATCAATCATAGCTTTTTCGATTCGAACCTCACGTTGTAAAAATAGCGGTTTCATATTTTGAATATCGTGTACACGAGGGTTGAACTTTTTAGATAAGTGTTCCTGATCCTTTGGCTATATTTCGAATAGGATAATAAGTAAAACATTTGTTCGAATGAACATTTAGAATAAGCCTTTCTGTGCATATTGTTAGACCGTACGTTCTGCTAACCAAACAGGACCCTATTTCTCGGGAGACGTATCGGTCAGTCCATTTAATACGTTTGCGATCTGTTATCTAGGCCGTTGATTCAAAACTCTTCACCACTATAAATAGGTCCCTTTATTTACACGACATTCCTCACTTTTTCCTTTATGCTTCCTCCGATCCCCATGGGTCGAGATTCGGATTTGATTCATACTATCTCCCAGATAAAGGAGTTTGAGATTAGACTTCGAACCCCGTTTTTCGATCTTAGCTCCTTTGGTATAAGCTTTTTCGCTTAGAATATCGACAGGCAAAAGAAATCGCGCCTGGAATACCGGCAGGCAACCTGTTTTCCCAGACATATCTTGTTTGGTGCGGGTTAGAATTCTGGTTTTCTGGCGTAGCATCCGATCGGGCAGCTGGTTAATCCGAGAGGAGCTCTTTAAATCTGAAGCACCAGCTTCCTCGAGGGCTTTCTTGAAGTATAGTTCCTTCGAGCTTGCTTGGGGCGCCTCCGTTGAGATAACACTTTGCTGCGCCGGTTCGAATTAACCTGTAAATAATGATTGAGTATTTTCATCATTATTTACGGATGAAGACCTAAGGTCGGTCTGAAGCCCTGGAGAGGAGCTCCGATCCGGCTTTTATCCCGTACGAGGACGGACGTGCGACAAGTGGCGAGTGATAGCCTAGAAGAATCACTGCTGAGTTCTGCATCTGGAGCGATCTTAGGGAATGAAGACCAAGTACGTAACAAGGTAGAATTACTCATAGAATTTGTAATAGGGTAGAAGTGATTGTATTTTTCGAGCTCGAACTCTGATATTACATTCGAGGCTTCACTTTGTAACTTGTTTGAAGAATATCAATAATAAAGCTTTGTTCTTTGATAGAATTTCATTGTTCAATTTCTTTTTAGCGGTCGGACGGTTGCCTATACTCGGCCGCGACTTCGGGGATTTATATAACTTCTTGTTCAAATATTCAATTTATCCCAACTGATCCGAGAAAAATATCAGATAACTGATAAATAATGTATACAGATTATGCGATTGATCGAGAAATAATTGATTCGTGAATTTTGTTCCTGAAATTAATAAATATTATGATCGAAAAACTAAATTCCGACCATTAATAACCTGTAATTCCATAGATTTTCTAAGTCGTTTGTCGTTAACTGATGATCGAATCGACTGGATTAATTCTGTGTTAGTTTGCTGTGGACGATATCTGTGAAACTTCTTATTCACTTATGTATTAGAAAATGAATCACTTGTGGAAAATAAATCAATCGAAGGAATAAACGAGCTGGGCAATCACAGAATAAAACCACCAATCTTAAGGTCGGAAATTCATCCCGTAGGTCTTATCTTCGACCTTAAATTGACGAATGCTCCGCTGGTCGGAGGATCGCCCTGGATAGCGACTGGCGGATTTTCTGGTTAGTGAGGATCTCCGCTAACATACGTATTTCTCCTCGTAGTAGGCATATTTCGATCTAATACTCGAATAAGGACCCACGGTGGGCGCCAATTGATCTTACGCGTTTTCGTTGGTTCGATTAGGGTGATGTAAAAGACCGTGTATCGTATGTAAAATGGAGATAAAAGATCAATAGTATTGTATTCAGTATGATCGAGTACAAATTACAATAATCGAGAGTCCTATCCGAGCATTATTGGATGCCGTACAAGCTAGAGGGTGAAATACATGCATATAAGAAAGCCTATGCTATTTTCCCTATGTAATTCCGAGCAGTAACTTCGGAGGAAGAGCACCTGGGAAGTTGTGTCCATCGTCATAAATGCTGGGGTATTTATAGCTGAGCTGATGGGCTTGGGCCTGGGCTCTGCCCTATAACACCCTCCGATCTCGGGTTCTCTTTTTAGGCTAGGAACAGCTTAATTGAAACCCTCAATCGGCTCTTCCTTCCTGGGAATAGGATCTGGTGTTATTCGATCAGCATCCCCTGGAAGGGCAGGGGATCCAAATTATCCCTCATCAGATCTCTATATGTTTTGTCCTTGAATGACTTGTAGTATTTTGAGTAAGAGAAATTGCACTTGTATTATCACAGTATATTGGTATTCCACTAAGATAAATGTTGTAGTCTTCTAGTTGATGCTTCAACCAAAGTATTTGTGCACAGCAAGCTCCAGCAGCTATGTATTCAACTTCAGCAGTAGATATGGATACTGAAGTCTGTTTCTTACTCATCCATGAGATCAGGCGACGACTACCTAGAAATTGACAGGCACTTGTTGTGCTCTTTCTATCAATTTTGCAGCCAGCAAGGTCAGAATCTAAATATCCAATCAGTTCGAATCCAGACTCTCTAGGATACCATAATCCCAAATCTTGATTGCCTTTAAGGTATTTGAGTATCCTCTTGGCATCTAGGAGATGAGATTCTTTAGGATTTGATTGATACATCGCACAAACCCCAGTACATAATATCAGGTCTGCTAGCTGTTAGATATAGCAGTGACCCAATAATTACTCTATACTTGGTCATGTCCACTGATTTGGCATCTTCATCTTTATCCAGACGAAATCCAGTAGACATTGGAACGTTAACTGTAGAGCTAGTTTCCATACCAAATTTCTTGAACAGATCCTTTGTGTATTTTGCTTGGTTAATGAATATCACATAAGGCAACTGTCTTACTTGCAAACCAAGAAAATAATTAAGGTCTCCCATCATGCTCATTTCAAACTTGTTCTGCATCAACTTTGAGAACTTATCACATATCTGTTGGTTAGTTGAACGAAAAATAATATCGTCCACATATATTTGCACAAGAAATATATGATTTTCCATTCAATAGTGAACAAGGTTTTATCTACCTTACCTTTACGAAATCCTTTAATTAAAAGAAAATCAAATAGGGTATCATACCATGCTCTTGGAGCCTGTTTCAGTCCATAGAGGGTTTTCTTCAGACGATACACCTTGTCTTCTTCCTTGTACACTTCAAATCTAGGTGGTTGTTCAACATAAACTTCTTCTTGCAATTCTCCATTGAGAAAAGCTGATTTCACATCCATTTGATAGACTGTGAAATTCTTGTGAGCAGCATAGGCAAGAAAGAGTCTGATTGCCTCTAGTCTTGCTACTGGTGCAAAAGTCTCATCAAAGTCAATACCTTCTTCTTGGCAATAACTCTTGGCAACTAATCTAGCTTTGTTTCTGTTGACTTCACCGTCTTCATTCATTTTATTCCTGAATACCCATTTAGTGCCAATTACCCTTTGATGATTTGGTCTAGGAACTAAGTACCAGACTTCATTCCTTTCAAATTGATTCAGCTCTTCTTGCATAGCTTCAATCCAATTTGAGTCACTAAGAGCTTCTTCAATCTGTTTAGGCTCTATTTGAGAAAGAAAACTGACAAACATAGCATCAATTGCAGCAGCTCTTCTTGTCTTTACTCTATACAAAGGATCACCAATCACCAGCTCTAGTGGGTGATTCTTGAGCCATCTGAGATCAGGTTGCAAATCAGGATGTTGTCCTCTGTTTTGATCTTGCAACACTACTGTTGGAGTTCCAGTAGTAGTCTGTTGAACATTTGTTGTCTGTTGAACAGTCACTGGTCTGTCAGCTGTTTGCAACTCGTCTGTTAGACAATCAGTACTGTGATTTTGAACAGCACTTGAGTTAGCAGCTGAGTTGAGATCAGGTAGCATGATGGGAATATACTCTTCATTTTTCCCATTATTTAAAACAAAGCATTTACAACCAAAAATCTTAAAGTAATGAAGGTTTGGATTCCTGTTGTTCCAAACTTCATATGGAGTCTTGCTTTGGTGCTTGTTGATCATGCATCTGTTTTGGGTAAAATAAGTTGTGTTTGTTGCTTCTGCCCAAAATCTTTGAGGCAGCTTTGCTTCAGCTATCATAGTTCTGGTAGCTTCCTTTAGAGTTATGTTTCTCCTTTCGGCAACTCTATTTTGTTGAGAGGTTCTGGCAGCAGAGTACTCATGGCTGATTCCTCTGACATTACAATACTCTTCAACAGTAGAGTTTGTAAATTCAGTCCCTCTATCTGATCTGATCTTCAATATCTTCATGCTCTTTTCATTCTAGATCAGTTCCATCAGATTTGTAAGATGTTCCTCGGTCTCACTTTTCTACTTCATGAAAATCACCCAAGTATATCTTGAAAAATCATCTACAATAGCTAGGCAGTATTTCTTTCCACCATTACTGATTGGATCAATGGGTCCAAATAAGTTCATATGTAACAGCTCCAAAATCCTTCCAGAAGATTAGTGCTTCTTGCTTTTGAATGTTAACTTGATTTGTTTACCCTTCTGACAGGCGTCAAAGAGCTTATCTTTGATCATGACTATTTTAGGAATTCCTTCTACCAGATCATTCTTGATAAGTTTGTTTATGGTCTTGAAATTCACATGGTTCATCCTTTTGTGCCACAGCCAACTAATTTCACTTGGTGTTGATGCCACTAAACATATATTTGAACTCTTGTCAACAGAATTTCAGTCTACTGTGTAGACATTCCCTTGTCGTCTTCCAGATAAAATAAACTTCTTTATACCAATTTGTTCAACGTAGCACTTATCTGATGAGAAGATAGAATATCCTTTGCCACAAAATTGACTTATGCTTAGCAAATTGTATTTGAGGCCTTTAACATAAGAGACATCAGATATCTCAATGTTGCCTTTGATCAGTCTTCCATTTGCTACAATCTTGCCTTCTTTGTCGTTCCCAAAGGTAACTTTAGGAACATCCATAGCAACAGCATCAGTCAGCTCATGTATGTTTCCACACATGTGTCTTGAACAGCCACTGTCCAAGTACCAGGTCTTCTCTACTTTACTCCTACTCCTAATCCTAACCTACAAAACAAAGTAAAAAATTGTCTGAGGTACCCTTATTGAGAGGGTCCTGGAGGATTAGTTTCACCCTTGACAACCCAAGATTTTGAGGTCTTAGGCTTCTTAGGCTTCGGAGTCTTGGCAGGAGCATGAACAGTCTCATCTTCATCATATTTATCAGATTTGCTATGTTGGTGATAATCATCATGATAAGGATAATGTTCATAAGCAGAATAAGATGCATGATAAGGAGGATATGCATGCATTGGATGAGAAGGATATGGTGCATAAAAAGTTGGAAATTGAGGTGCATGATACATAGGAGGATATGCAGCAGGTTGCACATAATATGACTCATTTTCATACCAAGCATTTTGATATTTCTTGTTCTTATGCTTCTTTGGTTTAGTAGGTGCTTGCTCATTAACAGACAACTTAGCTTTACCACTGGTCTGATTGGCTTTCGCCTTATCAGTTGACTTCTTGGGGCTCTGCTGTCTAGTCTTAGCAGTCTGTTTTCCTACACTAGGCTCTTTGCTCTTTTTAGACTTAGGAGTTTTCTTCTCCTTTACATCATTCTCAGGTGAAGCAGGTTTAGTAGTCTGAACATACAGTATGACATTACTATTGTCAGCTGGTACAAAATTTTCAGTATGGTTCAGTTATAACTTGTCCTGTTCTAAAGGCATCTTCTGTGTGCCAGGGATATGCATGGATGCAACAGATAATTTATCATGAGACTCAATGACTTTCTCAAGTTCCATGATTTTACCCATATAAACTTCACATTCAGCTTTTAGAGATTCATTCTCTTGCTCAAGCAGTTTATATTCAGCTGATTTGTTGGTCCCAAGTGGTCAGATGAGGTCTAGAGGGGGGGAGGGGGGGTGAATAGACCTCTGAAAATTTTAGACTTAAAAACTTTTTACTTTTCTGTCAGCAGACTAAGCTGATGAAGAACAGTAAGATAACTATGCTGATCGTGAACAAATCTTGAACAGCAGAGTGACCACTCTTCTTACAGTTTACTTAGCTGATTTCAGTGAAAATCAGTTTTATCAAGAGTATACTTGCAGCGGATGTTTGAAAGTGTTTTTCACAAGTAGACTAAGTCCTTAAAAGATTTTATCCCCAGTTTTAAAACTCTTTATAAAATCTTTTAATAATTCAAAGTGTTGAAATATGCAAGGTTCAAAATATGCAAGAAAACTTAAATGCAAGATAACACAAAGAATTTTTATAGTGGTTATATGGATAAAAATCCTTTAGTCCACTCTTCCAGATCACTTAGATTCTGGGTTATACTATAATCACAAAGATTACAATATTTCTCCACTTATACCTAGACAACAAATGAAAAGGCTATAAGCTCACAATAGGAATTCACTCAGAAAACCTATCCTCTAAAGTAGAATCACTCACAAAGATGGATTCTAACTTCGCACAACACTCAACTAATACAAAACACTCAGATTGTATTTTTCTGTTTTCTTCAACTGGGTTTCTGTCAACAGATGACTTCCACCAGACGAGTGAGCTGTTCGAGCTTCTTGAGACTTAGATAAATTTCTGCTTCGAATGCGAAATCTCAGATGTTGTTGTTGTGTATCTCGCTCGTTGAAATCAGCTCCTTTTATACCTGAATTTGAAAATGAGACCGTTGAAGGAAATCAAATCTTCAAATCCATAGCCTTAGCCCGAAATCAGAACGGTAACCTGCTACAGTCCTTTCTCTGCTGTACTTTCCTGTAGCTGCAATAAATGCACTCTGCTGATCCGAGAGTTAATTCCAATCATTTGCCATTACTACCTTTCTCTTCCAGCATTTATTACACCAGGTGCATTTATTACCGTTGGACTAATCTCTTGATCTCTTCTACTCTACTGATCGAAGCAACCCATCTGATAGTCACTCTGCTGATCAAATACTGAACTAATCTGATTTGAGTCAGCTGATGACCTACCCTTCTGTTCGCTGTTTCAGCATGAGATCACTAGTCTTCTGGGCTTTGAACTTTGAACTCTTCTGATGTCTTATTTTACTTGTTCAAAATTCTTCTAAGGGAACTAAGCTTTCCATATATAGCTGATTCTGATGTTTTGGAAATCATCAAAACCATCCCTTAATTACTTATCTTCTTTGCACTTCATCTTCATCTTCATCCAATAATTTCCCCCTTTTTGATGATGACAAAACTTCAGCTAAGTACCTGTACCTAAACTAAAGTTTTGATCCTCAAAAATTTCTGAGATAGAAATAGTCTGTTGGATTTCAAACTTGAACATTTTATAGATTTGAAAAGTATTACATATTACAAGTCTGTTCAGAAGAGTTGTGCAAAAACAAATTACAAGGAAATACATAAGTGATCTAAACAAGACTAGTCTTCTAGCTTGTCTTCTTCAGCTTCCTTGAGTTTTTGTTGTAACAGCTCTAACTTCTTCTGTTTAGCATCAGGGTCAAGCTGTTCTTCAGCTGAGTCCTTAGCAGCAGCTATCTCTTTATCAGACTTAGCTTTTGCTTCAGCTTCATTTTCTTCAGCTTCACTTTCTTCTTATGTGATCTTCTCATCTGTTGGTCTGCTTGTGCCTTCATTATCTTCATCAGCATTCTCTTCATTATCAGCAGATTCTTCCAACACTTCAGTTCCTTCAGCTTCAGCATTTTCTTCTTCATCAGAAGGTACCTTATCTTCCCTTTCTTCCCTTAGTATCCTATCTTCCCCCTTTTTGTCATCATCAGCAGGGATGATTGGATAATTTGGTAAGATTAGTGTGATTAGAAGTGAGTCACAGAGAAGCTTGGTGTTTTCTTCCTTAGCATGCATTTGAGCTTGTTGTCTTAGTTGATTTGCTCCAAATGCATCCAGTTGAGCTTGTTGACGTAGTTGATTGGCTTCAAATACATTCATTCTATTAAGAACAACCTCGCCTTGATCACCTAACTGAATTTGAGTTGCCAGCAGCAAATCAGCAGATGCCTTGAAGTCTCTCATCATATTTTCCAAGGTTTCATCCTTAGCTTGAATGGCCAATTCAACCGTTTCTGTAATGTCTCTCCAACCAGCAGCTGTGCTTTGGGTTCTTCTTCTGATAATGTCCATTTCTTGACAGACAGACTTGACATTCTGAGCAGTATCCTCTATCAGATAGATTGGAACAGCAGCAGCTTTCTGATTAGCAGTTAACTTCTCTTCCATTTCCTTCATTGATCTTGATATCATTTTTTGAATAGAATCCAACAAAGATGTTTGCATTAAGTTCTTTTCAGTGGAGGTAACTTTAGTTTGGATTGGAGGTAAGGCAAGAACTTCCTTTTCAGTGGACTGTTCTTCTGCTTGAGTTGATTTTTCAGTTAACTGATCTGCTGGACCAGAAGCAGAGTCTTCTTTCATGGTCTCATCAGCTTGACTAGGAGTGCTTTCCTTCTCCTTAGTCTGATCACTTTCCTCAGCAGCAGCCTCCTTTTCAATAATCTGATCAGCTGGAATGGTTTCTTCTCCCTTTGATTCATCAGCTGGGTCAGACTTGTCATCCTTTTCTTTGTTCTGATCAGTGAGGTCAGGTGTACCCTCTTTTTCTTTTTGTTGATCAGCAACATCAGACGACCCTTCTTTTCCTTTGGTTTTATCTTCAGAAACAGAAGTGTCTTCTTTCTTCTTTTCTTCATCAGCAGGTGGCTGAACTTTCTTAACAGTTTCAACTGTTTTTATCAGACCTGCATTGTCCATAGTAGACCTGTGAGAAATCCAAGTAAAATTATCAAGAGGTATGAACGGTGAGGTTGGATTCTCAGGTAACTCTTCATATGGCCTTATATTAGGACCATAGACAATCTGTTTCAGACTTGGAAGGGGAATCATGGAGCTTGGTTTTCCTCCCATCTTTCTAGTCTTTTTGGCCCATGTTTCCATTGTCTGGGAAACAGCCAATTTGATGGATCTTTCCTTGAGGTCTTCATCATCAGCATACTCCTCAGGAACAGATTCATATATCTTCTTAGCTTCTGCCTTCACCACTTGACTGATTTTCAGTCTTAACTTGTCCAGGAAGAACTCTGAGTCTAATGCTTGAGTAAGTGAACCTGTCTCAAGCCACTTAATCACCCAGGCTTCTTCATCAGCAAAGATCTTCCAATTTGCAATATGGTCTTTACTCTTTGTCAAACGATAGTCTCTCCACCTATTGTATCTGACCTTTTCTCTGGTGAACATCGTCAGACGAGTAATCTTCTCATTCTCAGCATCCAACCTTTTGATGAATTCTTCAAAGGCATCAGGGTCATCCCTGACAATCTCCAAAGCCAATTTGACCTCTTCTCTTCTCTTAGGTTGTATTGCTGGTGTTGGCATAGCTGGTTTGGGCTTGGTGGGATCTCTTTGTTCACCAATGACAATACCACCAGTCTGCTTAGGACCATGAGCATCCTTAGCACTTGCTTCAATAGCAGCAGCTAACTCAGCTGCTTCTATGGCATCCCTTTGTTCTTGAGTCATCTTGCTGGCCTCCTCTTCCAGCCTTTTGAGCTCAAGGGCTTTAAGGCGATCTTCCTCAGCCTTTTCTTCAGCCTTCCTTTTTCTTTCTGCCTCTTCTTGTTTCTTCTTTGCAGCAGCAGATACATAAGGAATCACAATCTTTCCAGTCCTTTGCTTCTTAGATTCAGGACTCTCTACAGCTTGAAGTGGAGTTGCAGCAACAGGAGTAGGATGCAGAAGGAGTGTTTCTCCTTCACCTGTTGTGCTAGTCTGCTGTTCAACTCTTTCAGCAGACTCTCCAACAGCAGGGTTTGCAGCAGACTCAACAGCAGTTTCATTTAATGGTTCTTCAATAGTAATAGGTCTCTCTGCTGATGCTGTTGTTTCCCTTACTGTTTTTGTTGTTTCCTCGGAGAATGTCACTTTTCTTTTTGCTTTAGATTTAGGAATTCTCTTTGAAGCTTCAGATTGAGACTTAGCTTGGGGAGGTCCCCTTGCTTCTCTTTTTGTTCTCATTCTCTTCAGTCTTTGAAGAGGAACTTCTTCTTCTGATTCAGTTCTTTCTGGAGAGGAACCCGTCTCCATTTGTTCAATCTCCTTGGTGAAGTCATCAATCACATTTTCAGGGATTACAACTTCAGGCTGTGCTGATTCAGCTTCAACAGCAGGGCTTGCTGTTTGATCAGCAGATTGGCTTGTTTGACCCTCCTTCTTGCTCTTCTTAGAAGGGGTCTTCTTAGACTTTGCAGTAGCTTTTCTTTTAGGAGCAGCCACTACTTTCCTTACTGGTTCATACAATTTGAACTCTTTGCTACCGTGGGTAACCTTTCCACCAGCCATAGGACAGTTTAGTGACATGAACAGATGACTAAGCAAGATGGCATGCGAAGTCCTTTTGTCACTCAGCAGATCATAGACATGAGCTGCCCAGTTCACCTTCAGTCCATAGTAGATGCAAATCATTGTGTAGTACCTCTTCCTTGGTAACCCATCTAAATAGCCCGTACTGCAATCCAATATCTTCGCAATGATGTCTGCGAACCTCTGATACTCATCTTTTAACTGAGTCTTCATCAAAGTCCCAGTCATCTCTTCTCCCTTCTGAGCACAAATTGCCCAAAATTCTTCCTCCTTTTCAGACCCTAGGTCTGTTACATTTCCTCCTTCATTTTTCAGTTTATAGACCTCACTTAAAACAGCAGCAGAGACAGCGATTTTCTTAACCCCAATGACAGCTGACATAACAGTGTCATTTTTGGTGAATTCCCTGGTCTTGTAGAAGTGATCAACATCTTCTAAGTAAACCCTATCTTCGTGGGCTTCCAAAACTGGAACTAAGGATGCCTCTTTGATTTTCTCCAAGATTGAGCGCATCAGATCAGTACCAGAGAAGTGAAATTTGTTGTAGTTCAAGTACCTTCCATCAATAATCTTCTCCATTTCTGGGATTACTAAGTAGAAATCTGTGAGAGTAGTAAACTTTTGAAAGCGAGAGAGATTTGAGAGTTAGAGAATTTGAGAGTTTGAGTGTGCGTAAGACGACTGTACTGTTTCAGATCGGATTTTATACGTTTTCCATTGTTTAGGTTATCGTGACTAATCTGAGACGTTGGATCAATCTGACAGTTTACTAATCGTGTGGATGGGAGCTGCGGATTTCAATTTTATTATTTTAATGTCAGACTGGCGGGAAACTCAAACGTTACCTATCTGTTACTTATAAAAGCGTGTTTCTAGAGATGCGATTTTATAACCATGCTTATATAAGATATCAGATGAGTAGAGTTTTAACTTATCTGACAGACGAGTGATCTGTTATCTGATATTACTAGAGAAAGCCAATAGCTAGTAATTTTCCTCTGTTGTTTGTCAATCCAGCAAGATAAAATAATCTTCAGTCTTCAAGAATTAAGAACACATATTCTGATAACATAACTTTAACTAACTGTCATTAACTAATTTCATCTTTAGAGCAAAAGTACCGCTAGTCTTACACGTTCCCCCTGTCTTTAAGAATTCATAAGTTAACTAGTCTGTTGAAAATTAATCCTTGAATAGAATAATGGATAACTAAGCTGTTGAACTTCAGTCTTCTGATGAGTTCCCCCTCAACTTATGCATCCAAATTAAGTAGTCCTAGTTCAGCTCTTAGAGTTGAAAACCTTACTTCACTTTAAGGTTTAGTGAAAATATCAGCAATCTGATTGTCAGTATGAACATACTCAATCATAACATTTCCTTTTTCCACATGATCTCTAATGAAGTGATGCTTGATCTCAATATGTTTAGTCCTTGAATGACTTGTAGTGTTCTGAGTAAGTGAGATTGCACTTGTATTGTCACAGTAGATTGGAATTCCACTGATTTTGATATTGTAGTCTTCTAGTTGATGCTTCAACCATAGTATCTATGCACAGCAAGCTCCAGCAGCTATATACTCAGCTTCAGCAGTAGATATAGAAACTGAAGTCTCTTTCATACTCATCCATGAGATCAGACGACTACCTAAGAACTGACAGGCACCTGTTGTGCTTTTTTTGTCAATCTTGCAGCCAGCAAGGTCTGAATCTGAATAACCAATAAGCTCAAATCCAGATTCTCTAGGATACCACAATCCCAATTCTTGAGTGCCCTTAATATATTTCAGTATTCTCTTGGCAGCTAAGAGATGAGATTCTTTGGGATTTGATTGGAATCTTGCACAGACCCCAACTGAGTACATGATATCAGGTCTACTTGCTGTTAGATATAACAGTGACCCAATAATGCCTCTATATTTGGTTATGTCTACTGATTTTCCATCTTCATCTTTATCCAAACGAAGACTTGTAGACATAGGAATAGTAGCAGTAGAGCTAGTTTCCATACCATATTTCTTGAACAGATCTCTTGTGTATTTTGCTTGGTTGATGAAAATACCATCAGGCAACTGTCTAACTTGCAAACCAAGAAAATAATTGAGTTCACCCATCATGCTCATTTCAAACTTATTCTGCATGAGCTTGGAGAACTTGTCACACATCTGTTGGTTAGTTGAACCAAAAATAATATCGTCCACATATATTTGCACAATTAATATATGATTCTCCCATTCAATTGTAAACAAGGTTTTGTCAGCTTTACCTTTTCGAAATCCTATAATTAAAAGAAAGTCAGATAAAGTATCATACTATGCTCTTGGAGCCTGTTTCAGTCCATAGAGGGCTTTCTTAAGATGATACACCTTGTCTTCTTGTTGATAAGTTTCAAATCCAGGTGGTTGTTCAACATATACTTCTTCTTGCAGTTCTCCATTGAGAAAAGCAGACTTCACATCCATCTGATAAACAGTGAAGTTCTTGTAAGCAGCATAAGCTAGAAACAGTCTGATTGCTTCAAGTCTTGCTACTGGTGCAAATGTTTCATCAAAGTCTATTCCTTCTTCTTGACAATAACCCTTGGCCACTATTCTTGCTTTGTTTCTGGTAACAATACCATCTTCGTTCATCTTATTTCTGAAAACCCATTTAGTGCCAATTACTCTTTGATGACTTGGTCTAGGAACTAAGTACCAGACTTCATTCCTTTCAAATTTATTCAACTCTTCTTGCATGGCTTCAATCCAGAAGGAATCACTGAGAGCTTCTTCAATTTGTTTAGGCTCTATTTGAGATAAAAAAAAGTGACAAACATTGCATCTTGTGCAGCAGCTCTTCTTGTTTTCACTCTATCTAAAGGATCACCAATCACTAACTCTGGTGGGTGATTTCTGAGCCATCTGAGATCTGGTTGCAGGTCTGGATGTTGTCCTCTGTTTTGATCTTGCAACACTACTGTTGGAGTTCTAGTAGTAGTCTGTTGAACAGTTGTAGTCTGTTGAACATCCTCTGGTCTGTCGGCTGTTTGTAACTCGTCTGTTAGACAATCAGCACTATGATTTTGAACAGCACTTGAGTTAGCAGCTGAATTTAAATTAGGTAGTATGATGGGAACATATTCTTCATTCTTTCCAATATCCAACTTCTGTAAATCAGTAGACAGATCTTGATTAGTACTTTGATTCTTTTCAGAAGATTGACTTGGCTCATCAAATACTACATGGATAGATTCTTCTATTAGTAATGTTCTTTTATTAAAAACTCTATAAGCTTTACTAACAGTAGAGTATCCTACAAAAACAGCTTCATCAGCCTTTTCTGCAAATGCAGTAAGGTGATTTTTCCCATTATTTAATACAAAGCATTTACAACCAAAAAATTTGAAGTAATGAATGTTTGGTTTTCTGTTGTTCCAAACTTCATATGGAGTCTTGTTCTGATTTTTGTTGATCATGCATCTGTTCTGGGTAAAGCAGGCTGTATTTGTTGCTTCTGCCCAAAATCTTTGTGGCAGCTTAGCTTCAGCTATCATAGTCCTGACAGCTTCTTTTAGTGTTATGTTTCACCTTTCAGCAACACCATTCTGTTGAGGGGTTCTAGCAGCTGAATACTCAGCTTCAGCTATCATAGTCCTGACAGCTATCATATGTAGTAGCTCCAATATTCTTTTAGAAGATTGATGCTTTTTGCTTTTGAAATATGACTTGATTTGTTTACCCTTCTGACATGCGTCACAGAGCTTGTCTTTGCTCATGACTGCTTTTGGGATCCCTTCTACCAAATCATTCTTTATCAGTCTGTTTATGGTCTTGAAGTTTAAATGATTGATCCTTTTGTGCCATAGCCAGCTAACTTCACTTTGTGTTGATGCCACCAAACAAACGTTTGAATTCTTATCAGCAGAATTCCAGTCGACTATGTAGACATTCCCTTGTCGTCTTCCAGATAAAATTACCTTCTTTGTACCAATCTGTTCAACGTAGCACTTATCTGTTGAGAAGATGACTGGATATCCTTTGTCACAAAATTGACTTATGCTCAGCAGATTATATTTGAGGCCTTTAACATATGAAATATCAGATATCTCAATGTTTCCTCTGAGCAGTCTTCCTTTAGCTTTAATCTTGCCTTCTTTGCTGTCTCCAAAAGTAACCTTTGGACCATCCACAGCAATTGCATCAGTCAGCTCATGTATGCTTCCACATATGTGCCTTGAACATCCACTATCCAAGTACCAGATCTTCTCTACTTTACTCCTACTCCTAATCCTAACCTACAAAACAAAAATAAAATTGTTTTAGGTACCCTTATTGAGAGGGTCCTGAAGGATTAGTTCCACCTTTGACAACCCAAGATGTTGACGTCTTAGGCTTCTTAGGCTTCTGAGTTTTGACAGGAGCATGAACAGTTTCATTTTTATCATAGTTAGCAGATAAGTCATGTTGATGATCAGTATGATAAGAATAATGTTCATAAGCAGGGTAAGGTGCATGATAAGCAGGATATGCATGCATTGGATAAGCAGGGTAAGGTGCATAGTAACTAGGAAATTGAGGTGCATGATACATAGGAGGATACGCAGCAGGTTGCACATAATATGACTCATTTCCATACCAAGCATTTTGATTTTTCTTATTCTTAAGCTTCTTTGGCTTACTAGTAGCTTGCTCATTAACAGACGACTTAGTTTTACCACTAGTCTGATTGACTTTTGCTTTATCAGCAGACTTCTTAGGACTCTGCTGTTTGGTCTTACTAGTCTGTTTACCTAAACTAGGCTCTTTGCTCTTTTTAGCCTTAGGAGTTTTCGTCTCCTTTACAACTTTCTCAGGTGAAGCAGGTCTAGCAGTTTGAACATACATAATGACCTTACTATTGTCAGCATATATAAATTTCTCAGTATGATTCAATTCTTGCTTATCCTGTTCTAAAGGCATCTTCTGTTTACTAGACATGTGATTTGATGCAACAGATGATTTCTCATGAGACTCAATAACATTTTCAAGTTCCATGATTTTTCCTTTATAAACTTCACATTCAGCTTTCAGAGATTCATGTTCTTGCTCAAGCTGTTTATATTCAGCTGATCCTCTAGGCTTTTCAGCTGCGAGTTTCAGTGAACTATTTTGCTCTTTTAGCAATATCATCTCTTCCTTAAGCTTTTTGTATGCTTCAGCAATACAAGTATTGTTAAGCATCATTTGTTCAAATGAATTGAATAATTCATTGTCAAGAGGAGTTACCTCTTCCTCAGAGTCATCAGATTCCTTTGCCATCAGGCAGAGGAGAGCAGGTTTTTCTTCATCAGATGATTCTTCATCAAACGTGTCTGAATCTGAATCAGATGAGTAGACGGCAGTCATCTTTTCTGCTTCAGCCATCATTGCCTTGCCTCTCTGATGCTTTCTTTCTTTTCTTATTTTCTTCTCTTCCTCAGTGTATTTCTCTGCTTTTGGATATGGACAGTCTTTAATGAAGTGTCCCAATTTCCTGCAGTTATAACACATTAGTTTGGCTTTATAATCCTCATTATCTTGAGAAGAAAAGTTAGGTTTAGAAGTAGAAGCATTGTTGTATTTGTTCTTCATCTTTCTTTTGTAGAACTTCTTTAAATTATTCATTAGCAATGCTACATCTCCAGCAGTGTGCTCCTTTTTGTTGAGTAGAGTGGCTTCATCAGATGAGTCCACTTCTTTACTTTTTTGTGCTGGTCTTCTGGTGTTTTCAGCAGCAACTAAGGCAGCTGTGGGTCCTGAAGTTGAGGTTTCTTCAATTCCCATTCTAGGCAGTTTATACTCATATGCCTTGAGTACTGAGAACAGCTCTGTAAGAGAGATTTTTCCCAAATCCCTTGATTCTTCCATTGCTGTCACCTTCATGTTGAATTTTGGAGGTAAAGCCTTCAGCACTCTAATGGTTATCTCCTTATCCGTGAAGGTTTTTCCAAGCTTTAACACTTCATTCAATGTACTGGTGAACCTAGTATCCATCTTATCAATGGTCTCTCCAGATTTCATCTTGAAATTGTCCAGCTTTTCCAGAGCAACACTCAGCTGATGCTCCTTAATGGCATCGTTTCCTTCGTATCTCTGACTTTATCCCACATCTCCTTTGCAGTTTTGCAATGTTTGACTTTGTCAAACCGATCATTGTCCCGGGCTTTAGTCATGATAAATCTTCCGACTTTATCCAGATTAAATAGCTTGATTTCTTCTGGAGTCATCTCATGAAGGTCTTTTTCCACAACCGTATCAACTTCATTGATTTTTATGGTCTTTGTGAATCTGAATGGACCTTTAATAATACATGTATACCTGTTGTCATTGTAGGCAGCTAGAAAGATTTCCATTCTAATCTTCCAGTCTTCAAACGACATACCAGCAATGTGGGGAACATGGCTGATACAGTCCATTTTTCAAAAAGTTTTAAATTTTCAAAAAGATGCTCGTTTGAAAAGTTTTGAAAAACCTTTGAAAAACACTTGGATCAAGCTCGTTGATCAGGCAGCTGATTCTAATGAACCACCTGCTCTGATACCACTTGTTGGTCCCAAGTGGTCAGATGAGGTCTAGAGGGGGGGGGGTGAATAGACCTCTGAAAATTTTAGACTTAAAAACTTTTTACTTTTCTGTCATCAGACTAAGCTGATGAAGAACAGTAAGATAACTATGCTGATCGTGAACAAATCTTGAACAGCAGAGTGACCACTCTTCATACAGTTTACTTAGCTGATTTCAGTGAAAATCAGTTTTATCAAGAGTATACTTGCAGCGGATGTTTGAAAGTGTTTTTCACAAGTAGACTAAGTCCTTAAAAGATTTTATCCCCAGTTTTAAAACTCTTTATAAAATCTTTTAATAATTCAAAGTGTTGAAATATGCAAGGTTCAAAATATGCAAGAAAACTTAAATGCAAGATAACACAAAGAATTTTTATAGTGGTTATATGGATAAAAATCCTTTAGTCTACTCTTCCAGATCACTTAGATTCTGGGTTATACTATAATCACAAAGATTACAATATTTCTCCACTTATACCTAGACAACAAATGAAAAGGCTATAAGCTCACAATAGGAATTCACTCAGAAAACCTATCCTCTAAAGTAGAATCACTCACAAAGATAGATTCTAACTTCGCACAACACTCAGCTAATACAAAACACTCAGATTGTATTTTTCTGTTTTCTTCAACTGGGTTTCTGTCAATAGATGACTTCCACCAGACGAGTGAGCTGTTCGAGCTTCTTGAGACTTAGATAAATTTCTGCTTCGAATGCGAAATCTCAGATGTTGTTGTTGTGTATCTCGCTCGTTGAAATCAGCTCCTTTTATACCTGAATTTTAAAATGAGACCGTTGAAGGAAATCAAATCTTCAAATCCATAGCCTTAGCCCGAAATCAGAACGGTAACCTGCTACAGTCCTTTCTCTGCTGTACTTTCCTGTAGCTGCAATAAATGCACTCTGCTGATCCGAGAGTTAATTCCAATCATTTGCCATTACTACCCTTCTCTTCCAGCATTTATTACACCAGGTGCATTTATTACCGTTGGACTAATCTCTTGATCTCTTCTACTCTACTGATCGAAGCAACCCATCTGATAGTCACTCTGCTGATCAAATACTGAACTAATCTGATTTGAGTCAGCTGATGACCTACCCTTCTGTTCGCTGTTTCAGCATGAGATCATTAGTCTTCTGGGCTTTGAACTTTGAACTCTTCTGATGTCTTCTTTTACTTGTTCAAAATTCTTCTAAGGGAACTAAGCTTTCCATAATTAGTTGATTCTGATGTTTTGGAAATCATCAAAACCATCCCTTAATTACTTATCTTCTTTGCACTTCATCTTCATCTTCATCCAACATGATTTTTTTGGCTTTTCAGCTTTAAGTTTCAGTGAACTGTTTTGCTCTCTTAGGAATATCATCTCTTCCTTAAGCTTTTTAAATGTTTTTGCAATGTCAGTATTGTTGAGCATCATTTTCTCAAATGAATCAAATAATTCATTTTCAAGAGGAGTTAGCTCATCATCCTCGAAGTTATCAGATTCCTTGGCCATCAGGCAGATAAGAGCAGGACTATTTTATTCAGAAGACTCTTCATCAGAAGTGTATGAATCTGAATCTGACGAGTAAATAGTAGGTAGTTTTTCCGCTTCTGCTACCAGCACCTTGCCTTTCTTATGCTTTCTTTCTTTTCTGATTCTCTTTTCCTTTTCAGTGTACTTCTCAGCTTTAGGATATGGGCAGTCTCTGATGAAATGGCCCAGTTTCCTGCAATTATAACACATCATTTTGGATTTATAAGAATCCTTATCTTGAGAAGAACAGGTAGGGTTAGAAGTAGATGCATTGTTATATTTGTTCTTCATTTTTCGTCTGTAGAACTTTTTGAAGTTGTTCATCAGCAATGCAACGTCTCTAGCAGTGTACTCCTTTTTGTTGAGTATTGTGGCTTCATCAGATGAGTCCACTTCTTTGCTTTTGTTAGCTGGTCTTCTGCGATTTTCAGCAGCAACTAGAGCAGCTGTGGGACTTGAAGTTGAGGTTTCTTCAACACCCAATCTTGGCAGTTTATACTCTTACGCCTTGAGAACTGATAACAGCTTGGTGAGTGAGATCTTTCCCAAGTCTTTTGACTCTTCCATAGTTGTCACCTTCATGTTGAACTTTGGAGGTAGAGCCTTCAGCACTCTGACGGTTATCTCCTTGTCTGTGAAGGTTTTTCTAAGCTTTATAACTTCAGTCAGCGTCCTTGTAAACCTTGTATCCATCTGATCAATGGTTTCTGCAGACTTCATTTTGATGTTGTCTAGCTTTTTCAAAGCAACACTCAGCTGATGCTCTTTATAGCGTCGTTTCATTCGCTCAAGTCACGAACCTTATCCAACATTTCTTTGGCAGTCTTGCAATGCTTGATTTTGTCAAAGCGATCATTATCAAGGGCATTGGTCATGATGAATCGGCCAACTTTGTCCAGGTTGAACAGCTTTATTTCTTCGGCTGTCATCTCATGTAGATCTTTTTCCACCACTATATCAACTTCATCAACCTTGATAGTCTAGGTAAATTTGAATGGACCTTTGATGATACATGTGTACATGTTATCATTGTAGGCAGCTAAGAAGATCTCCATCTGATCTTCCAGTCTTCGAAGCTCATACCAGCTATGTGGGGAACATGGCTAATACAATCCATTTTTCAAAAATTTTTATTTTTCAAAAATATGCTCTTTTGAAAAAGTTTGAAAACCTTTGAAAAACACTCGGATCAAGCTCGTTGATCAGGCAGCTGATTCTAATGAACCACCTGCCCTGATACCACTTGTTAGTCCCAAGTGGTCAGATGAGGTCTAGAGGGGGGGTGAGTAGACCTCTAAAACTTTTTCCCTAAATTTAAACTTTAAAACTTTTGCTTAACTTTAAGCAGACTAAGCTGTTACAGAACAGTAAGTTTACTCGGCTGATCTCGAACAAATCTTTGAACAGCTTTGTTGACCACTAGTCTGATAGTCACTTAGCTGATTTAGTCAAAAATCAGTTTTAATACCAGAATACTTGCAGCGGATTTTTAAAGTGTTTTTCACAAATATACTTAGTAGTTTGAAAAATTCTGTCCCCAATTTTGTAAATTCCTTTAAACCTTTTTCAAACAGTTTTATCAAGTGTTTTTATGCAACTGAAAATATGCAAGTAAAAATGCAAAGTAAAAACACAAGAATTTTTATAGTGGTTATATGGATGTAAATATCCTTTAGTCCACTCTTCCAAGTCACAAAGATCTTGGGTTATACCAAGAACACACAGTAATTGGTACACTCCACTTACGCCAAAACAACAAATGAACCTGGCCGTAAGCTCACAAAAGGAAATCACAAAGAAACTCCTATTCTACCGAGTTTTATCACTTCACATAGATAGATAAACACTCCTCACTACGCTCTAACAGTTTTCACTCAGAAAAATGTATCTAACTTTGATCTTCAACTTCGGCTTCAGTCAACAAATGACAGAGCTGATGAGTGAGTTGTTCTTGAGACTTAAGAGATTTTGCTTTGGATTTCTTCTCAGAGATTGTGTTGTATATCTTCTCTTCGTCTCTTGAACTATTTTTACTTGTAGGTTTGAAAAGTGTCCATTAAAGTGAGACAAAATTCAAAATCCTCGGGTACTGGTCCTTAATTTCCGCTAACGGCTCTCTGCACAGTTAAAGTACTGCAGACTGTATTTTCTTGCAGGCAGCATTAAATGCACTTAGCTGATACGAGTCTCTTCTTCAAAAATTTGTCGTAAATATCCTCGGACTTCAACATTTATTACTCTAAGGGCATTTATTACCGTTGGGAAGACTTCTTGATCCTTTCAACTTGGCTGATGAAAGTGCAGGTCTTATGATGAACAGAGCTGATCCCAAACTTGAACAAA
The DNA here is from genome assembly GCA_038501285.1 of Penstemon eatonii. Classification (NCBI taxonomy): domain Eukaryota; kingdom Viridiplantae; phylum Streptophyta; class Magnoliopsida; order Lamiales; family Plantaginaceae; genus Penstemon; species Penstemon eatonii. The sequence goes on from CM076714.1 coordinate 48,932,495, forward strand.
TCTGATTCGAGTCGGCTGATCTTCACCAGTCTGATTTCTTTCCTTCAACAGATCAGCAGTCTTCTGGATCTTGAATAATTGACCTTTCTGATTTGTCTTCTCACTTGGTCAAAATTCTTTAAAGGGATTGCAACTAAGTTATCCTTACTTAGCTGATTTTAAGTTTTGAAAATCATCGAAACCTCCCTTAATTTATCTAACTTTTGCATTCTTTATCTTCATCTTTATCCAGCATTATCATTCAATATCAATTTCAGTTAATCTCAATAGTATATATAGTCGTACGTCACTATATAGGCACTATAGTCAACAATGTATCAAAATATTGTTTCAATTTCAATTAAACTTAACAATGAAATATTAAATCCAATAACATATAATTTTTATTTAATTAAATAACCTAAACCACTTTAACTTGAGATTCATGTATAGTCACAAATATTGAATAAATTGTTACAAGTATTTTTTTAATTTTTAATTTTTATAAAGTAGGATAAATTAATAATTAAAGAAATATAGTTTGATAAAGATATGATATTGCACCTGTTTTTTCTTATTGCATAGACTAAGTTGTTTTATAGAATATTTTAATTTTAGGAAATTCAAAAACACTTTGTTGTTAATTAATCATTAAACTTATTTATTTTATTGTTTAAATTATCGTGTTAGCTAATAATTATTCATAATAATTTGGGAATGATAATATTTAAATCCAAAGAAAATTCATTTAACTAATACCAAAAAAGTATTAAATATAAGCATAAATATTACAAATATCAATTTAAAACTTCATCTGTCAAAATATAGTACAAAAATCATATTTATGAAGCTTTTTTAGAATAATTGGGTCAGCTAATATTTTTTGTTATAATTATAAAAATATTTGGATAAATACAAACTCACTTAATTATCTTCATTTAAAAGATATGACCCATATAAACTACCTGAGGATATATAGTTCCAATTTATATTATAAACTTAAAGTTTTATCAAAAGTTATGCATGCACATATATATATATATATATATAAGTTGATTGAAATTCATAATCATGTAATAGTATTTGAGTCTTATCCAAATATGTGTATTTGCTATAAAATAATATTCAATATACATGTAACAGTGGCATTTGCTTAAAAAAAGTTTTTCAAAATTAAAATTGATAAAATTTATTTACGATCAACTATGTCACAATAATAATTAAGTGAATTAACTATTTTATCGTAAAAAAACTAGAATATAAAGAATGAATCAGTAATTTGCAACTACTAAACTAAAAAAACTAATTTGCATGAAATAATTATTTTTAATGATATAAGGCCTTGAATTATTAATATATATAGGACATCAGTTTTAGATTTCCCCCCCTAAAAATTCTAGAGTCGACCCTAATGGGAGTGCTATAAAGATAATCATGAGATATTCAAGCACGATCAAAAAGCACACAGTCGGGTTGGAACAAACATGCTTCGAACTTCAAAATTACAAAATAAGATCAGGAATAGAGATAAATTATTTCAGCTTATGATTGCTGCAATATAAAGTGTCGCAAAATTGGTACCCGGGTGGTCTCGTGGATTTTTTGTGATCGTCTCTCGGGTATAAAGCTAAAACAAAGAATATATTCCTGCTCGTTTCGTCTTGCGGATCCTGTTTGGTCCATGTGGTTCATCTCTACTACTACATAAGAAATTTTTATGCTCTACAAAATTACTACTGTGTACAAATTTTTTTTGCATGGGTTGGAAGATTTTTTAGTTTAATCCCTTTAATTTTTAATAATTATAATGATGAACTGATGATATGTTTTATGTAGGGCTGTCAATGGGTCGGATTCTGATCGAATCAGGCTCGTCCAGATCCGGCTCCATTTATATCGGATCGAATCCTGTCGGATTCGGATCTTGCTCGGATTGTGCTCGGATCTAGATTTTTCGAAACCAACGGATCTTGGTCGGATTTGGTCGGATATCGGATATTTTTTGGATCCAATAAATTGTGTTTAAAAAGTTAAATTAATATTTTTTTCCTAAAATAAGTTTATTATCTTTTCAATTTTATTTAATTTTAGCTCACATTTTCAAAGTTTCTTTACTATATTCATATTTGTAGAATGAATATATTGGTTTAAATAAATTTATAAACGAATTATAAATTACTATCTTCTTAAATTGACGTTGAAATATTATTAATTATACTTATTTTTATAAATCATTTTGTATATATATCTTTCTTTTTATTTGTTGTCGGATACGGATCTTCAACGGATCGGATCGACCTAAATCCATATTCGCTCCATGAGTTTCGGATTTCGGATCTTTATAATCGGATCAGGTCCATCGAATCTCTAATCGGACAATTATCCTAATAAATCGGATCGAATTCGGACGGATTCGGATTGAAATCCGCCCCATTGACAGCCCTAGTTTTATGTAACAACGAGTAAAAAATGATGCGGTTTAACTAAAGAAAAGAGACGAAATATGATTACATAATATTGTAATTTACTTTTGTAAGGTGCACCAACAAATGATGTTTAGAAAAAAATATGGGATCTGTAATCCAGTTCCGCAATAATTTGAATATCCGAAAGCGGACATCCGAATTATTATGAGACGGATTTGGAATTAAAAATGTCAATCTTGAAATTTACTATACTCATATCTTTAGCCTCAAACAAGTCCCGTACTCACCCGTAATTCATAATAGTGTAATGAACTTTAACTAGTTGGACTCAACCCCCCCCCCCCTCTCCCAGTACTCAAAGAGTGTACGCAACCAGTGTTACGTCAGAGTGCGGACAAATTTGTAATCTATGAATAACATATTCGATGTATATCAAAAATATATTTATAACATATTTGATGGAATCTCAATGCAATTGTCTAAAAATGTTGAATCTTATTTGGCCATAAGTGGCAACATAAAAACATAAACAAATTTCTAGGTGCAAGTACAGAGTTTCTCGGATCTTGCTAAATGGACATTTGGATACCAACGAAACGGTTTATTATTTTGCTAACTGAAAATGCCACGGCCATAGGTCGAAGAAAACAGATCCACAAGAAGAGGGAATTGCAAAAGCACAAATGAAGTCAAAGGTAAGAATGCAAATGCAGGAATTGCTACAAGACTCACTAACCTCATTTTGCCAAACAACAAATATAGTGCTGCACAAAACGCTGCAATCAAAAATAATATGGAGAAGAAAAGAGAAATAAGACCAAGAATTAGTCTCTTGGGCAATCCACGTAGAAAATCTTCTTCTGCATAGCGCGAAGTCATGATCGATAAGAACATTATTATAGAAGTAACTGATGTGCAGAGAGAGGCAGAATCTGAAAGAGCAAATATCTTGAAGGAAATCTCATCATATAAGAGAGGGTTTTTAGTATTGTTTTCTATCCCACCGGGTACCGTAATGACAGAGGCAAATGCTACAGTAGCGATCAATGTTGCCGTAATAATACATGAGGTAGCGGCATCTTTCATCCACTTTTCTCCTTCAGCTTTTAATTTTGTGTGTTCCTCTATAAACACCATCTTAGGAGTTTTCTCAGAATTATTTGCTCGCTCTCTAGCATACGAGGGAACAACTTTTTCCACCTCCTGCAGGAAAACAACAACCATTTCAATTGAATAAGAAAATAGAAGGTCGGTTTGACATTTAATTCACTAATAGATCAGTATAAATTTGTCATTCATTGCAGCACATTACATACAAGGGTCTTTTTGTTGCATTTCATGTATATATATATATATATATATATATATATATATATATATATATATATATATATATATATGGAGATACCAACAACATTTCAATACACTTAGAACATTATCACAACTCGAAAGTACGTACTCAAATATTTGAAGTAAAAAAAACTCTACAACTATAGTACACGAACCTAATCGATCTAGTACATGTATCAGTATTAAATTGCAAAGTTCACCTATAACTAAATATTAAACCAGAAAACAGATACATGCACTTATCTTTATTTTAGCATGAAACATTCTAAAACTTAATTAAGTTAGACATCAAATTCACTATGGGATTATCTAGATGACTGAATCTAGTTTGTTACTTCAATATTGTAGTTGATTTTGGTTTTAAAGCGAAGCGCATGCAGTGGAAATAATTAAATCATAAGTTACCTTATACCATTGTATTTCGCGCTGCATCTGTATAGCTGCACCAGAAACAAGATCTAGTTTATGAGTAGGTGCTAATCTTGCAACAAAATGCAAAATGGTATCTCCAGAAGAATCTGCTAAATCTACAAATACGTGTTTACGGTAGCCTGGCTGATGAATGAGATTAAAAACTTTTTCATTGCGATATTTCACTGCTAAGTGAAACATGTTTTGTCCATTTGGATTGTACGAGTGAATAGAGTCAGGAAATGTCGATACTATTGCCTTTACAACCTCATGGATCCCTAATTCCGCAGCTAGCCACAGCGCACCCCGATAAATTTCTGAAGCTTCCTCCCAACTCAAGCTTTCCAAGTTCTCACACAAGCATTTCACGAGCTCTAGAGCTTGTTCATGGACTACTTGTTTTCGATGGATTTCCACAAAACAAGGCACTGAGAGAGAGTGGGGGAATTAAGTAAGAAAAGAAATATACGTACATATATATATGTCATATTCCAAATCGCATTTCATCAACTTAGAAATATTTACCTAATTTTTCGAGAACCTTGCAAAGAGAGACATGCGACTTCAAAAATGATTTATGCTTCTGAACCTCTGTACAATAAGCTAGAGTTTTGTAAACATGTATATATATACATATGTGTTTTTTTTTTTTTTTTTTTTTTTTGGTTACAAAAAGTTTGGGTGGAATATTTTAGTTCTCACAAAAAATTAGAAAATATTCATGTTTTTATAGTAGAAAATAAAAAATAAAAAAATAAAAATATAGAGGTGAGATAGAGATAGAGATAGGTAATTTTCATTCTCTAATTGATCATATTTGAGATAAAGAACAAACACTCACGATAATGAAGGAAACTTTCAAGAAAGGTGAAGCGTCTTCCGCTGTGGAACGCAGTACCCTTAAAGGCAATACAGTACAAAGCAGATCTTCCATCTGAAAGTCTTAATCTGGACAAGTCCGGGTACTTTCTGGCCAACATCAATGCCACATCTGCCTCAAAAGAAACGTATCAACACAAAGGAATTGTTATGGAGTCACTGGGCCATGTGATACATTATCTTCTTGTGTGTAAGTTACCAGGCTTGGAAGAATGAAAATACCCTCATCATTTTATGTGAAGCAATTTATCCTCTTATCAATGTTGGGAAAAATGCAAAAATGATCCCATAACTTATGAACGCTGGAAATTTTGCACCATAACTTTTCAAGCTGGCAATTTTACACAACTCTAAAAACTCAAGCAAATTTGGGACATCTTCAGCCCATTTGAGAGAGCGAGTTACACTCTCGGGCATAGGAATGTGAGATGAGAATTTTGATTGCTATTTTAACAAAAAAAAAAAAAAGTGGGTAAAAAATTAATTTGAGCATGTGCCGCACACATAACCCATGCAAAATCTAAATTTTACTTTAAGGTGGGCTCCAATTACAATTTTGGGACAAATTTTTGTCAAGATTTTGGATAAATTTAGAAGAATTTTTTGTTTGTCCCATTTTTTTTTAAATATGGGTAAAAAAAATTATTTAATATTCAAAAGCCGGAAAGTGTAACTCAATAGGGCCAAAAGTGTGCCAAATTTGCTTGAATTTTGAGACTTATGCGATAAATTTGTAAGCTAAAAAAAATTATAGAACAAACTTGTCAAATACCTTAAGTTATGGAACCATTTTGCCTTTTCCTCCCTCAATGTTTCAATCTTAGTTCATTATATTTACTATTTCATTGTGGGTGAAAGAATTAACAATATTATTACATATAAAACTCACCATATCAGCTCCAAACCCCCTATCCCCCGGACTTGGATTATCGTTGCCCTAGTGTTATTACTAATTTCGAAAATGATAGGGCACGTTTGTTTGACATTTGGGAGAGTAGTTTGTGAGACTGGTGGGGTTTTGAGGAATAACTCGATTTGCGTAATGTTGTTTGTTTGAATTTTGCGAGAATAATTTGGGAAATAATATAGGTGTAATATGTGTAGGATATTATGTCAAATCATGTTATTATGTAAGATAAGTTGTGTAAGCCAATCTTCAGTCGTTGAGGCAACAATAGAAAAGTCTTCCAGGATTTAAAGTCGAATTTACCACCATTATTGTTTCATTCTTGGGACATAATTCACGGGTACACTTGGATTTTCGATATTTAATGTACCCAACACTAATTTTTAAAGTGTGTGAAGACATGGTAATATTGTATAATAAAATGCTGAAGGTTAATGACATGGGGTCAATTTATAAGAAAAATAAGCCTCCATCGGTCAGATTTTTCGAAAAATTGTCTTTTTTTCAAATATTATAAATACACTTCCTTAACATAACATATATTACAAATACATCCCTTGAAGGTATATATGTCAGCCAAAAAAAAGTCAACATCAAAAAAAAGTTGATCGAGGGCAAAATTGAAAAAAGCCTTGAAAAAATTGATGATGTCATCCTCTACCGTAAAAAAATGATGTCGTAAGGGATCTCCTTGTAATACTGTTTTGGCAAAGGGTGTGTTTGTAATATTTGAAACAAAGGGGCCAGTTCTAGTAATTAGGGTAATAGTCAGGGGGTGTCTATGTAAATCTCCCTTCTTTAAATTATCGTCTTTATCTAATCTATCTATCTATCTATCTATCTATCTATCTATATATATATATATATATATATATATATATATATATACACCTATTTCTTCCTTTTTTATAAAGACTAATATACATCTATTTGAATTATATTATGATATTTAATTTTAATGCAAAAAGGTAAAAGAAATGAATCATAAAATTATAATTAGACAAGAAGTCTATCCTACATCAACTTCATAAAGTACGAGTTGGCCTAAAGAAATGCCTTTCCCTTTTTTGCGAAGACTAATATACCCCTATTTAAATTATATTATGATATTTAATTTTATGGAAAAAGGTAAAAGAAAATAATCGTAAAAGTATAATTTGACAAGAAGTCTATCCTACATCAACTTTATAATTATCTTATATTTATATATATATATATATATATATATATATATATATATATATATATTTTATATACATATAAAAGTACAAGTTGGCCTAAAGAAATTTCTTTCCTTTTTTTGTGAAGACTAATATACCCCTATTTAAATTTTATTGTGATATTTAATTTTATGACAAAAAAGTAAATAAAAGAAAAGAATCATAAAAGTATAATTAGAAAAGAAGCCTATCCTACATCAACTTGATAATTACCTTTTAAAGTTTTACAAATCACTAAAAGATTAATAATAACAAAAAAAAATTCTATATTTCTTCAAAAATTTCTTTGGAAAGTTCTTAAAAATTTATTACTTATTAAAGAAACTAAAAAATATTAAGAGACTAAAAAAATTATGTCATGTTCGTGCTCCATGAATAAAAAAAAACGAACTATTTAGTTAACTAAAAAATGTATAATTGGCTTAAGCCCTAAAAATTCAAAAGATAAAAATTGTTAAAATCGACAAACACAGACAAAATTCGATAAAAAAATATATGATAAAAATTATAAAATAAATTAAAAATGGGTCATATAGAAAGAAAAGCGAGTTAAAGCCAGAAAATATCAGTGAATTGATAAAACAACAACCGACCAAAAAATGGGTAAAACCTGTAAAAAAAATTGAATGACATCGACTAAATACGTTATAACAAAAAAAAAAGGATCAACTCGATAAAAGAACAAAAACAAAAAAATGAGTTAATTGGCAAAATAAAATAAGAAGGTGTAATACGTGAGAAAATATGTTAAATAACCAAAATAATAAGTAAAATCAAACTAAAATTGTGTTAAATCGGAGAGAATGAGTGAATTGATTAACAAATGTGAAAATTGACTAGTGGGTTAAACTAGAGAGAATGGATCGATCGATTAATAAGTTGGATAAACCATAAAATATGGTGAAATAGGTGAAAAAAATGTTAAAATAACAAAAATCGATATTATCACTTATTAAGCAGGTGAAATTGATATTTCTTTCGTAAGTTTTTTAAGAAGTTATCACTTATTAAAGAACATAAAAACAAAATTATTCTTTCGGTCTATATGAATAAAAAAAAAGTACTATTTAGTTAATTGAAAAACTTTTAATCAAAACATAAAATGGTTAAAATTGGTGAAAACGGGCAAAATGAGTTCGATAGAAGAAAAATGAGCTAAAAAAAATGGTGCAATTGATAAAACAACGGGGCAAGCCGGCAAAAAACAGGTAACTGTTAAAGATGAATGATATTGACTAAACATGAGATAACAAAAAAATAAATGGTAAACTCGATGTAAAAACAGATGAAATCGATGAAAGAACATGTTAAAATAAAAAAAATGTTAAATTAGTGTAAAAGCAGGTTTACTCGACAAAATTGATAAAAATGGGTAAAAATGGGTTAGATTAGTTAAAAAATGGATTAGGCATGTAATCGCAAATGAATGAACTTATAAAAAATAAGTATAACCGGGAAAACTTGTTAAATCTATTTTAAAAAATGGGTTAAACTTGTGAAAATTGGTTTAGATGAAATGTTGAAATATCAAGGTAAAGGAAGAAAGAATTGATATTGTTCATTAATTCAAATTATTGTTTTAGAATAATAGTTATGTAGACATGTAGTTTTATTTTAGAAATACTTAGTAATTATAGTTTATTTTTATTTTCAAGTTTTGGTTTTAGGTATTTATAATAATAACTTTAAATTCTTGGGAACAAACATGGTAATAATTAAAGCCATTTAATCAAAAAAATTATGTGATATGACATTAAGACCATACATGATGAAAAATGATTATATGATTCAACTAACATAAGAAATTAGTTCGTCACGCAAAAAAAATCGAAATAGGTGAGAAAATAGGTTGAATCAACATAATAAAATCTAAAATCTACCAAAACTGGGTTAAATCGGATAGAATGAATAAATTGATTAACAAATGTGATAAAACGCAAAAACAGGTGATCGATCAAAGAACATTTTAAAATAACAAGAAAAAAAAAGAATGGTAAACTCAGTGTAAAAGCGGGTGCAATTGATATTTCTTTAGACATTCTTAGAAAATGATCAATTATAAAAAAAAAACCTAAAAAAGATCACCTTTGTGCTGTATAAATAAAATAAAGTACTGTTTAGTTAACTGAAAATTTTATAATTAGATTAAGTTAAATAAAAACTAAAACATATAAATGGTTAAAATTGGTGCTAATGGGAAAAATTAGATTAAAAAGTATATGATAAAAAATGAAAAAATGGGTTAGATCAAATAAAAAATGAGTTAAGCAAGAAAAAATGGTACAATCGATAAAACAATGAAGTAAACCAGCAAAATATTGAATGACATCGACTAAACACATGATAACAAAAAAAGGGTCAAATTGACCAAGAGCAAGAACAAAAATACGAGTTAAATTGACAAAAAACAAAGGTGAAATAATCGATAAAATATGACAAATCAGCAAAAGAATAAGTAAAATCGATGAAAATTTGGTTAAACCGAAGAAAATGAGTGAAATGATTAACGAACACAAAAATCGGGAAAGTCGATGAAAGAACGGATAAAAATAACATAAAATGGTTTAAATGGAAATATCAAGATCAAGGAATAGAAGAATTGATATTGTTCATTAGTTCAAATGGTTGTTTTTGAATAATAGTTGTGTAAACATGCAATTATATATTAAAATATACTTAGTAATTATAGTTCATTTTTATTTTCAAGGGTTGGTCTTAGGTATTTATAATAAAAACTTCAAATTATTGAGAACAACATAGTAATAATTAAAGCGATTTAATCAAAAAAATTATATGGTATGTCATCAAGACCATAGTACTGAAGGGGGCTGTTTTACAACCCGTATAACACTCGGGTCGACTAGAAGATACTTAATCGGCTCGACCAGGAAGCTCATTCGCTAACAGCCACTCGATCCGACTAGAGATAGCTATTCATAGCGATCAGACCGAAATCCGAGTTCAAGAGGATTAATATCCCGAGTCCTAGTAGGATTATGTTTCCTTGTATAGCTAGGGTTAATGTCAAATAAATAGCTAGCTCAACATTGTATTTTAGCAACCATTAATCAGAGCTTACGACTACATACTTGGGCATACTGATATCACATCAATAGAAAAGCTTTTGCTATACTATATTCAATATTCGTAATCTCGTGTTCTTATTGCTTTTTACATATTGTTCTTTCTTGAGATTGATCCATCCGGAATAAAGTAACTAGGCCCTATAATCTCTATATTGTTTTACCCCATAAACCATTATCATTGATTTAATCAAACCCTACGAAAAACGATTAAATCAGTTGGCGCCCACCGTTGGGCTTTGAAAAAAAAACCTAAGTACCAAAGAGTTGAGTAAAATCGATTCGCTCGATAAACACTAAATCGATTCGCTCGATAAACACTCCTAGATCTCCACAAAGAGACATACTTACTGGATAAAGCCAATAATTGGTAAAAAAAACCTAATTACAAAAGAGTTGAGTAAAATTGATTCGCTCGATAAACGCTCCTCGATCTCCACAACGACAATCAAAGGGTTAAAACCAATAATTGGTAAAAAACCTAAGTACAAAAGAGTTGAGTAAAATCGATTAGCTCGATAAACGCTCCTCGATCTCCATAACTCAAAGGGTTAAGACCAATAATTGGTAAAAAACCTAAGTACAAAAGAGTTGAGTAAAATCGATTCGCTCGATAAACACTCCTCGATCTCCATAACGACGATCAAAAGGTTAAAACCAATTACTGGTAAAAAAAAACCCAAGTACAAAAGAGTTGAGTAAAATCGATTCGCTCGATAAACGCTCCTCGATCTCCACAACGATAATCAAAGGGTTAAAACCAATAACTGGTAAGTACAAAAGAGTTGAGTAAAATTGATTCGCTCGATAAACGCTCCTCGATCTTCATAACGACAATCAAAGGGTTAAAACCAATAATTGGTAAAAAACCAAAGTACAAAAGAATTGAGTAAAATCGATTCGCTCGATAAACACTCCTTGATCTCCATAAAGACGATCAAAGGGTTAAAACCAATTATTGGTAAAAAACACCCTAAGTATCAAAGAGTTGAGTAAAATCGAATCGCTCGATAAACACTCCTCGATCTCCATAACGACGATTAAAAAGGTTAAAGACCAACAGTTGGTAAAAAAACCTAAGTCCTAAATATTTGAGTAAAATCGAACCGCTCGATAAACACTCCTCGATCTCCATAACGATGAACAAAGGGTTAAAACCAATAATTGGTAAAAAACCCAAGTACTAAAGAGTTGAAGTAAAATCGATTCGCTCGATAAACACTCATCGATCCCCAAGATGACGATTAAATGGGTTAAAGACAATCATCGGTAGAGAACCTAAAACCCGGATTGAGAGAGATCACAGCAAGAAAAAAGTATATGAAGATAATAGATATTACGAAATATGAAGTTTTATTTATCTGAGTACAAAGAACATCTCTCGAATTACATATGAAGTTTTATTCATCTGGGTACAAAGAACATTCTTCGATTTACATCTCGTTACATAGATCGGACTCTTTCACGACAATGTCCACGGAAACATCAATCTCCTCTCTAGCGCCTCGATCTCCTTCTTCAACCAACTAAGAAGCATACTGCTCAGGATGGTTGACTTCTTTAGTTTGATGGCCAGGCTCTAAAGGTCGAATCTCCTTTTAATTGAGACGATCACTAGAAGCCAGATAACTTGTAGTGGTCATTCGACCAAAACGAGCTCCTGCTTGAAAGATGGGGTTGATTTTTACTCTAAAGCAGGATCTCGTGCGGACTGCCTCAAAAGCTAAAATTTACCAGCACGACCCGATGTATCAATCACTCCAGAGGTAACATCCAAGAAGCGGGCCAGCTGGATAAATCAGAACCCCCCATGTGCTAATCAAGCCACACGAACCTCCAACCTGATGAAGACCAAAGCTGAGGTACATTGGACCCGTCAGTACTAGGTAGGGTGTTAATGGGATCTGTCAGTACAAGGCAAATGATGCTGGAGTTATTATGACATAATGGATCACGATAATGTGACTTTTTGAATATTATAGGGTCACTGGGCAGGGTAAAACCCAAAGAAAATGATATCTCCATTTCGTACGGTATGAATAGAAATGGGAAGAAACTGCTTACCTATTTATAAGGAAACCTTAAAGATAATCCTACGGCTGAAAGAAGATCTGATCAAAAGACGAGAATGCGACCTTTGACTCCCCTATTTAATGCGAGTAAGTTGGAACGGCACTAGATTAGTCGATATAACTGCTCGATGAGAATGAAGCTTCAAGGTCGAAGCGATCAGAATAAAAAATTGGTTCACGTTTAAATGGATTCGTTAAAAGACAATCAAAGAATGTTTGAGCAATGAACAGAGTCCTTAGAGAGGTTTACAATAGGGGATGAGTACTTCTCCCAAAAGACGAGTGACATAGAAGATGCTCGAAATAGTGGATCGTTTTGAATAACGAGAAAGAAGCTCATAAACAAAAACTAACTGGAATCCAAGAAATCTGACAAACTGATCAGAAGAACAATCCTCCTCTTTGGAACATACGACCTCGTCGCTGCCTCATCTACCAAAGAATTGCTTAAGGGGGTCTAGACAAGTCAGATCTAACTAATGGTTCTACATTTTCCAATTCTCCCATACCAAAGTACAAATTAGTACTATTAACGGTTGTTTAATCTCGGGAAAGTGAAGCTCCTAACCCATATACAAAACATTGAAGTTTAATAAATGGGGGAATAGTCCCAGATGCTTTATATACTAAAAATTCTGATGCGAATTCTTGCGAGAATAAAGTTTGCAAAAGAAGTTATGAAGGAACCTTTATATAGAACTTCATAAGAAGTTATGTCTGACAACTCCAACTAATCGACCATCGATGAAAATGCTAAGCTTACCACCGAGCATCTTTGAATGAATGGGATAATTGTCCAGACAAAATATCAGAGTTGTAACAACCTATGGGTCCAGGATGAATAACATGCATAGGGCACGCTATCGTAACTTCGCAACAACTCAGGTCATTTTACAACGATCATTAATTTTTAAAACTCAATATAATTACAAGCATTGGACATGGACCATGATTAACAGTCATAGAATGGGTTATTAAGCTCAAAACCTCAACATTAAAGACCAGGATTACAAATAACTTCTTAAGAGAACTCCTGTCCAGGTTGACAAGGACAATTTATTCCTTTGAACAATACTAGTCGCCCTCAAGCAACCATATGAAGATAAACAAAGCAGTTCAAGACAAGTAGATAACCTTCTACGGAGCATATAGTTTAAATCACCTACTTAACAAACAGCTCAAGTTTGCTTACAAATGTAACGTGATGCAGATACTTTAAGTCAAAAGATGTCTACTTGATAAACAGAAATATGGTCGTCATACAAAAATGCAGAGGATAAATAATCCCCTGGCAACCACATACAAGTTTTTTTTTTTGCTCTCGCAGTAAAAAAAATAAATAAATAATAAAAAATATGAAAAGAAGGAACAAATCATTAGGGCTGATCGCCACCGGTCGGCCTGCTCGAAGAAGCACCCTTCCGAGGAGTAGCTGCGTTCAAGAACGTCATTAGCTCTTCTTGACGCTTCTGATAACCCTGATCATAGCCATCTTCAAAAGCACGTAGACGAGACTCCTCTGAATTGGCATTCAATTGAGCCAAGTCATCCCTCTCCTTTTCAAGACCCAATTTTTCATCCCGTAACTTCTGGATGTCATCATTAACGAGCTCAAGTCGAAGGGAAAGATTGTCGACCTTCGCAATCTCTGCATCCCGTCGATGCCGCAGGTTCTCCTTACTAAAAAACAGCTGGTCATTCTGAATACCCAACTGCAAAGCATAGTATTTCCCCTGGAAGGAAAGAAAACATAAGCAACAAGCAATAAAGAAACTTATTTTTACGTTGAAAGAAAGATAAGTACCTGCTCAAACCCTTTGAAGAGGGATTGAATGAGTTGAAGGTTAGAAGAGCCCGTATGCCTCTTCAACTCACCCGGTAGAATTGTACTAAAGCCCAGGTCCCAGGATAAAAGATCGGGATCACAAGAGTTGGAAAAAACAGAATCAAGTGGAATCTTATCATGACTAGGGGACTTGGACTCGGTTATGTCCTTAACCTGTTCCAGGATACAACGTTCATCCAAAAGACGGGGGGATTCCCTCAAGGGGATTTCCTTACCTGACTCCGAGTATAGAAACCTCTAACCAGACTCCAGCTCGATTCGATCCCCAGAAGAACCACCAGTCTCGAAAGAGGTGGTTACCGTCGTAGTATCTGAAAATAAAAACTCTGGAAAATTTTGTGTTAAAGATGGATCTGAAAACAGGCCGCTGCCACCTGGCCCCACAGTAACATCCCCTTGGCCCTGGCAAATGACCAAGTCAGTAGCAGAAGAAGAAGGAATCGAATTGTCAAGAGCATACTCATGCAAGCTATGCTCGGAGGAAGGAACAGTGGAAGAAACAGAAATGTTGAAGGATTGCTCCATATTGGACATATCCCCGAAAGCAACCCGACCTGGGGAAGGTTTCCTTTCAAAATCAGAAAGGATATTGGGATTTTGTTGAGAAAACTCTGGGTTAACATTCACATCACTTAAACGATCAGAAGGGACGACCGGAGTAGGGGTCTCCGACCTTCTAATGGTCTGGAATCGAGGAGGATCAACTGAAGGTCCCTCGTTGCGAGACCTCTTTGGTTTAGGGTTTATGGGGTTATCGCGCGAAGAACGCTTGGAAGTGTTACCGAAAAGGTTGCTCATCCTCGGAAACTCAGAGATAATTTTGAAATATCGAGGAAAGCTTATCGATCTCCTAGAGAGAATATTTTATCGGAATTAAGAAGTGCAATAAATAGCGAGTAAACTTTTTATCGTATGTATTTATACTAGGTGAAAAGACGCAACGAACCATGGAATATGCGCGAAACAAAGTACTGACCAATGAACAGTTTCGCAGATTCAAAGAGACGCAAAGACAATGATTATGTTGGAATTAATGACTTATGTCTGAATCATCATAATAAATAAAGAGTTTAAGATCATAAAATCGGGAAATACAAATCATCTTGGTACAATGGTTAAAAAAGTAAAAATTACAGTCACATTGGAACGGTTATTGTTTCTAAAAAGATTAATGATCACCCCCATTCACAGTCTGTTGGTCGATCCCTATTAACTCATGCTGATCACCAGCTGGAACATCCTGCTCGCCAGTCGCCTCTTCTTCTTCAACTGCAACTTCTGGATTCTCCTCCTCGCCCTCTTGATCGACAAAATTATTATCGACTTCGGGGTTAATATCTGAAGGAGCAATCGGTAAATGTACTCCAAACTCCTCAACCAAATGAGCCAAAGGAAGATGTTTGTATTTTACACTCGGCAGTTCAAAAGAAGAATACTCCTCGCCGTAACGATTAAGGCTAACATGCGTAGCCCTAAAATATTCTTTTCGATGATCCTCGATCAATCCTATAGCGACCATTTGGTGAATCGCTTTCTTAAAAGTACTTTCAAGAAGGGGACCAACTTTCTGATAGACCAAAGCAATATGAACTGGGGAATTGAGGAACTCGCGAATTACTTTCTCGCCAGGACACCTACCATATCGATCAGTAAGTCCGCCAAGAGGAAGATCGTCTTCATACTTATCCAAGGAAGCCTGAATATTAGCAACTTGGGACTCCAGCTCGCTGATACGAGTAGTATATTGAACCTGATAATCTTCTAGCTCCTTGGCTAGCTGGTTAACTCATTCTTGAGCGCGAGAAGTCTCCAAAATACTATTCAGAACATGGGGATGGTCGGTCCCCATACCTTGAGAACCTTCAACAGGAAGTGGAAGAGGAGAAGAGGTGGAAGGACCGGCCTCTGTTGCACCACCCTCTAAAACAGGCACCTTCTAAAGCAATGCCTTATTCCTTTCCTCGAGAAACTCGCACTGTTGCTTCCAAAGGGCAGCTTCATAGGCGTGTGACGAAAGACAAGTACTAGTTTGAGGAATCATAAGGATAAGCCATTTAAGTAGAAAATCCATTGAGAAAGTTAACGTAAAAAGAAGGGCACGTAACGGTATTTACCTTCTCAGCATAGAGAGAAGCCTTCTGTAACTTCTCCAAGGGATCCTTGCGAAGCATGTTATTAATGTCACGTGTGAAAATGCCAGATAGAAGGATACGAGTAGCCTTATCTACTGCATTCTCCTTTTCATCATGGATCAAAGAATCATTCTCGAGATATCCGACCGCTCTCTTTCTCTCTAAATGATCTTCGATCATCTCGACAACGGTAGGCTTTGGGTGCTGTTCGCCATGTAAAGAAAGGTCCTCACCAGAGCGACCATAGAACTGTTTTCTCCTCTTAGCCGCCGTGCCAGTTCAATTAGGCATCGACCAGCCACGGCAACCACGGATATCAAGGGAAGTTCTAAGTTGGAGAGGGGGATAACCCTGTCCTGTCCCTGTGGGACCCAGAGTTTGTGAAGAAGAGGCTTTGTGAGGAGTCTCCTGGGAAGGATCTGGGGATTCCTCCCTATAATCATTGGAATCATCACCTAGATCCAATTTCCTCTTTCTGGACACCCTTTTCTCAATTGGATGGTTCTCCACCATCTTGGTAGACTTTGATAGGACCATCTTCCCTTTTGTAGAGTGCCGAGAATTATCTACCATGGAAACTAAAGAAAATGAACTCCAGTCAAATATGTTATTAGAAAATATAAAGTAAATGCAATGTTGAAACTTAACGCTTACCAAGCGACTGAGAAGAAGAAAAGATGGGAAAAGTGTGAGAACTTAGGCCAGCATTACGAAGGAAAACCTCGCCAATAAGAAGAGCACATTGGTACTTGTCATCACGCATCTCCACTATTTCTTCCACCAACTTTTGATCGTCGGGGATGAACTGACCCTCAACGGAGCGACCACCAAAAATCCACTTGGACTCGTGGTCCCATGAGAATGGTTTGGTGGAACCATCATCTAAAGAAAGATGAGAGGGAGGACGAACAAATAAAAAGCGAGATTTTCAGTCGGGATTGCTGGAAACTGGAGAATCAAAGATGGATCGACTAGACTTCTGACTAGCAAAAAATTAACCATGATTGGAAGAACTAGAAATATTAAAACGAAATAGTTGAGTAAAATTACGAAAGGAGGGTTGAAACCCTTTCGCGATCATCAGAACAGAAAAATAAACGTTGAAGGCTATGGAGTTAGGGACCAGTTGTGTTAAAGAAATACTGAATATCTTTAAAATATCCAGAAACAAGGCAGACAAGGGAAGACGAAGACCATGATTAAAATGGGCAGTGTAAAAAGCCCGACTTTCGGCGGAGAAGTAACCCTATCGGAGGGAGACGGGAGGATAATCTCAGAGCCCTTAGGGAAGTATTTTGCATAACTATCCAAGACCTCATGAAAACTCTCTTCGGTGTAAACGCAGGAAAGGGTTTCAACCGGATCAGATACTTGCGGATTGGCACATTTGCGTTTCTTAGCCTTGGCTGCGACCTCAGTATCATAAATGATCCGCACCTTGAAAGTGTCCTTGTCGGGAATAATTATTTCTGACGGTCCTGTCTGTTCTGGTGGAGGGCTAGGAGAAGCCCCCACGTCGGTAATAGGAAGGACATGTTCGACCGAAGAGGAAGGGTTCTTTAAAATGAAGGCCATATTATTTGATATTCGGAAAATAATGGTCGGTGAACACGATATTTAGAAAAACTATTGAATAAGAAAGTTACTGCAAGAAAATTATAGGTGGAAAGTAAAAAGTGGTTGAAACTACGATCACTTGTTTATATAGAAGGCCGAAAAGATGCTTAAAACCTCTTGCGACTGATCATATTCCCGCCAATCAATGACAAAAGATCACCTCATCGAGAGGGAACAACGCTGCAATTCGGAAAAGTCAAAACGACTATCTATGAAATGTAGCACTCTTTTCCTTGCATTGGATTTTTTTCCACTGGGTTTTTTTCCAAGTAAGGTTTTTAACGAAGCACAATTCATAGAAAAGACAGTCGTATTAGACCATCTACTTCTACGAGCTTTTATTGCATATTCGCTTGAAGAAGTGAGAGAGTACTGATGGGGGTTGTTTTACACCCCGTATAACACTCAGAGCGACTAGAAGATACTTAATTGGCTCGCCCAGGAAGCTCATCGCTAACAACCACTCGATCCGACCAGAGATAGCTATTCATAGCGATCAAACCGAAATCCGAGTTCAAGAAGGATTAATATCCCGAGTCCTAGTAGGATTATGTTTCCTTGTATAGCTAGGGTTATTGTCATATAAATACCTAGCCCAACATTTTATTTTAACAACCATTAATCAGAGTTTACGCCTAGATACTTGGGCATACTGATATCAAATCAATAGAAAAGCTTTTGCTATACTATATTCATTATTCGTAATATCGTGTTCTTATTGCTTTTTACATATTGTTCTTTCTTGAGATTGATCCATCCGGAATAAAGTAACTAGGCCCTATAATCTCTATATTGTTTTACCCCATAAACCATTATCATTGATTTAATCAAACCCTACGAAAAACGGTTAAATCAAGTACGATGAAAAATGATTATATGATTCAACTAACATAAGAAATAGTTAATCATGTGCACTTTTCTAGTATATTAAATTTCTAACAGAAGGATAGAAGTCCATAGATCATAGGGCTATGGAAAAATTCATGGACCAATTTCTAAGGCCATAATCTAAAACTAATTCAAGAGTTGTAGAATCCATTTGAAATGAGGCATCAATGGACTCAGTCATACTCTCACGAATGTGTATACACCGATGAACTGGAGGACGTTGTTGTCCACGAGCGTGACTGAGATAGTCAATACACTAGTGCGGGTGACTTGCTAGGATGACAAGTGCACTAAATGCAGCCATGGAAGCACTTGTCGCATATCGGGAATGTAGTTAATCCAATTTACAATAGTGTATATAGAACGATCCTTGTTACTTGAGGTGATAGGGTTTATCTAGTACACAAGCGCTTATACTTGGATGTGAGTCTTGACTCATCGTGTTTAATCAGAAGGGCTATGTGGACTAATGTTGTGTATAAAGGAACGTGTATGCAAATTCATATCATCAAGAAATGATACATTGACCTAACCTGATAAGTTAGGAGCTTGTCCTGTGAATCTCTGTGAGAAACTTATTTCTGCAAAAACCTTGGCCAAGGTAGCTGGCGGCTTTATGAAAGTTGCTCGTAAAAAAAAGTAAAAAAGAATAGTTTCTAGAACAAAATACGTAAAATTGAGTCGAGTAGGGAGCTAATAAAAGTTCATGCCCCGAGTCTCGATTGGGAGACCAACTAATGAAAGGATTAATTCGTACATGGAAATTGTAAAGATGAAAATGTTCACTGAATTAATTCATCAGTGATGGGGTTCTGCGGGCTTGTGGACAGACATCGATTGCGGCGTGTGAAAAAATTCTCAAATTAGCAGGAGTGCTGATTTGAGGAATGGTCAATTGATAGAGTGTTTAATTGACTTTAAGAATAAATCATAAGTCTATTAATTAAACGAAAGTTTAATTATAACCCACGACCAATAATGTGGTGATCTACGAGAACATACACAATACACATGATTGATGTGCATTACTTCATATTCCAACAAATTAAACCAACCCCAAATGCAAATCAAACGATAGAGTTATCAGGAGATGGGAATTAACCATATATATATATATATATATATATACACAATAATCTACTACAAATTAATCACAATAATCTACTACAAATTAATTAGATTAATATTTAACAAAAGTAGTTGCTCACCAAAAATTCCAGCATCAATGACGGTATTGAGAAGCCTGACGCCTGATTCGCCAGAGTAAGGGTTGGGCATCTTATCAAATACGATTGTATGATTAATCAAATACTTAAGGGTATCCCTGTGGCCATATGTAGCTCCCATGTGGACTGGATATCTGCCGTCTTTGGCCATCCTGTACACCAAAACGGGGTGCTTCTCTACCAAGATTCTTGCTGCCTCAGTGTTTCCCGTCGCAGCAGCATCATGTAGTGGGTTGTACCCTTTCCTATCCTGTACTTCCAACAATTCATTGTCAGACATCAGTCCCACAAGATTTCTCAAAAAATATATTGCCTCTTTGCTCTTTCCCATGGTGACAGCAACGTGGAGAACTGTGTCCAAGTTGGGAGAGATTTTAGCTTTAATTGCACTTCCATCTTCCCGAAATATTATTGATGCTTTTTCCCAGTCATGCTTTATTGTAGCTCTATGCAGTGGCAAGTATTTGTGTAACGTCTCTAGTAAAAATGGACAGGAAATTTAATCATAGTACATTCGTGACATGGAGGCCGGTCACGTGTAAAATAAGATTTCTTCAAACATGGATACATATAAGATAATAAATTTTAGCCATTAAAAAAATCAATTAAATATGGACAACAAAAGATTTTCAAAACGCAATTATAATGGCAAGACCTAGGTAACGTAATTCGTGTCATTAGGATTCGCACACTGAGTTTATAATGACAATTCTCTATGTAATTCGCGCTTTGCCAAAATATAATTCGCGCACTGATCATAACCAAAAGGGAAATTTACATAGACACTCTCTGACTTTTACCCTAATTACAAGAAATTATCCTACTGTTTGAAATATTACAAAAACACCCCCTCAACCAAAAATTGTAGTACAAGGACACCCCCTTGTTACACAAAAAATATTATCAATTTGGTCTCTAAAATCATTACAAATACACCCGTCGAGGGGGTGTTTTTGTAATATATCAAACAGTAGAGTAATTTCTTGTAATTAGGGTAAAAGTCAGGGGATGTCTATTTAAATTTTCCTAACCAAAATTGCCCAAATAAAACATGTAGCTATGAGTGCACGACACGTGTGTAGAAGCCTTAATTTCAGCCGACTTGTACATATTTTATTGTGTCTGTTTACGGTAGTCCCAATAAAGAAAGGTCTTGTAAAAGTAGAAAGTAAATGAATGGTGAAGTCAACTAAGGACAATGACGACCATTAATTGCCAACTTCATAGCCCATCAATTCAATTTTAGTTATCATTAAAAAAATCAATTTCAGTTTTAATTGGAATCTACGCATGATGCTATATTAAAATTTTATAGGAACCTTAAAATATTAAAAGTTAATAATCTTACAAAAATATTGTTTATAAAAATAAAATAATAGTATTTTAAATAACCAATTATTTTTCGTACAAAATTATTCACTATTATGTTACAATATTTGCATTTTTATATTAAAAAAATAACGCTCTGAAGGCGCACTCGAAATTACTATTTTTAAAATATGACGCTCTAACGCTCCACGCACGCGCTTCGCATTGCGAATTAGTTACCTAGGGCAAGACAATGGGACATTCGAAAAAATCAGACATATTTTTACACCCTTATATAACTTTGACAATAACTCCCTGTTAACTTTGAAAATTGATATAGATTCGGTGACTAAAAAATACAAAATAGCATCAAATTAATTTATAATATAGTAAATATAATGAAAACGTTATTATTCATATAATATTTTATCAACACAATAAACGTAATTCATAATCAAACAAAATTATTTATCAAAAATATTATGTTAAAAAACATTCTTAAAAGACAAACAACTGCAAAAAAATAATTTTCTTTACAATCAAACATATAGAGAAAAATAAATTTTTTTTCCCTTTTCTTTCCTTTCCTTTACCTTGCCCAACAATTTTCCCTCAACCAAACAACATCAATAAAAGCACTAAAAACATATTTTATTTGATGAGGATTTGTACTGAGAATTGTGAACCCCACTATCCCCGAGAAGCTCACCAAGTTGATCTGAATATTTTAATATTTTCGATTTACATCGGTTTAGACCTAAAAAATATTTTAATCAGAATATATATATATATATATATATATATATATATATATATAAGAAAAATTATGAAGTAATTAATAATTATTTTTATTTGATAAATTTAGTGATATAATTGTTATAATTATTCTTACTCAAACTTGTAATTTTATTTAATTTATGAAGTCTTAAATTGTATAGGAGGTCATAAAATCACTAGGTAATTAAATAGACTCTTCTTTCACGAAATAAGTAAAATATCACATTGAGAATTTGAAGAAGAGGTTACATCAACGACTGAGTGTGGGTGGGTATGGTGGCTTAATGATGAATTTAATTAGATATACTAGGTGCAGTATGTATTATTAATAATGAACATGTTACATGATTAAATGGGGTAGTTTTGTCTTCCTAAATATAAGCTATTTAGATATACTAAGTCCGACCGGTTCGATCGCGAACCGGAGGTTGATCCGAAAAATCAGTTTGGACCTCGATTTTTTAATTTTTTTAATGTAAAAAATAAACTAAAAATTCTTGTAAATGGTGGGATTTGAACACCTAATCTATAGTTTGAAACATTACTTTCTTACCATTTGAGTTACATTATTATTGTTCAACTTATTTTAGTACAAATTAAAATTTATAAATTATAGAAACTTGTAGCCAAATTTATTTATAAATTAGATAATTAACTCAAATTAACAATTTGCAAATTATGAATGAAAATTAATACTCAAATAATATTTTTTTATTAAAAAAATTTCTATAAAATATTTCTTTTCAATATTATTTTTAGGATAAAGAGTCAAATCGATATATTATGCAAGTTTGACTTTGAATATTAGACTTTTATACATAACCATATTTTAAAATTTATGAATTTCTTAGGTTGTTGTATTTTTAATAGAATTAATATATTTAATATATATTAAAATAATAAATTATATAATTTAAAACTATTTAATATTTATTCAAATATTAAATAATAAATAATTTTAATTTAAAAAAAAAATCCCCACCCTACCCACCACCTCCCCACCCTTCCCCCCTACCCCACGATTCCCAGGCCGTCGGCGGCCTGGGTCTTCTATCCCAGGCCACCGCCGGCCTGGGTTCTTCAGGGGTCGGGTTGGGGATTTTTTTTTTAAAATTACAATTATTTATTATTTATTATTTTAATAAATATTAAATAGTTTTAAATTATATAATTTATTATTTTAATATATATTAAATATATTAATTCTATTATATAAATTTTATATTTAAAAAAAATATTTTCTTAATTTTGGTGATATTTATGTTAATGTATTATTTAATTTATTAATATTGTTTATAAATTAAATTAGTTATTTAAATAAAATAAGTAAAATTTTCTAAATTGGTCAGCACGTGGTCTTATTCGAGTCAATTTGGAAATTTGGCAACAATGAGGACTAAAATCGTCACTAAATTTGGAGATGTGGGGCTTTTTTGGTAACCTGAAATGTTATGGGGTAAAATTATCAGTCAACATAAGTAATGGTATCAAATGTGTAAAGTTCTAAATTGGTCAGCACGTGGTCTTATTCGAGTCAATTTGGAAATTTTCCAACAATGTAGACTAAAATCGTCACTAAATTTGGAGATGTGGGGCTTTTTTGGTAACCTGAAATGTTATGGGGTAAAATTATCAGTCAAGATAAGTTATGTTATCAAATGTGCAAAGTTTTAACGGCCACGTGACAATCACGTGACAATTCCGTTTCCAATTTGACGGAAGTATCAAATGTGTCGAGTTGATTTGAGTTATGGTATCAAATGTGTCGGGAAAAAAAGTTGTGGTATCAAATCCTAAAGTAGGTTGAGTTATGGTATCAAAAGTGAAATTCTCTCCATTTTAGTATATTATAAGATTTTATATATTTTTAATCAATTGTAGGATAATGTTTAAATTTTACGCATATTACATATATTTTAAAATTAAATATATTTATTACATTATTATAACGTCATCGGGTCCGACATACGGTCCGATCGGTTCGACCAGTAAAACCAGTCATCAAGCGGCTTATCGGTTCACTGTCCGGTCCGGTTCTGAAAACATTGATCTCCACATATATACTAATATATATGGTTTTGGTATGGATAAATATATTTTTTAATTTATAAAATTTTCACTTTACAAATATTTTTAAATTTATAAATTTTTCACTTTATATTTTTATTTAGTTTTATAAATTTTTCACTAAAAATGTAAAGTAAAAATTTTATAAATTAAAAAATATTTGTAAAGTGAAAATGAAAATATAAAGTGAAAATTTTATAAATTAAAAAATATTTTTTTATTCAATATAATTAATTCTACTTGTTTTTTAAAAAATATTAAAATACCAACCTACCCACCCACCTCAGGGGTCCGTATGTAAATTACCCTAACTTTAATTAACTCAGGGGTCAGCATATACAAATTTGGATTGATTTGTAAAGATGTGAGGGTATAGAAGTATATTTTCATTTTCAGATTTGACCAACTAAAAAATGGTCCAATTGACCATTTTGACCTAGGAGAAAATTATATGGCCTGAATTTAATCTTGATAAATAAAAATGTACAAAATAAGTTCAAACCTTCATCATCAAATTCAGCAAACTTTCTTTCCAATGCTTGCCAAACATCTCTTGCTGTTTTCAACGTGAGCACAGATTCGCGTATATCATCATCCAATGTTTGCAAAATCCAGTCCTTAACAAGATTGTTTATTCTATCCCACTCATAGTAATCTTCGACCTCACTAGGTAGCATTCCGTCAACGTTTCCCGCAGGTGGCAGTGTTGGGTGTGGGATAGAGGGGTCAATGATGTAGTCGAATTCTCTGCTTTTGATGAGTTTGATCATCTGTAATTTCCAGTGAGAGTAGTTGTTTGATTTATCATCACCCGAGAGCCTGACCAGTGTGGAGTCCTCCACATACACTACTGATTGCCTTTCATCATTTGAGGAGAAAGCCATTTCTGCAAGTTGAAGGTTCAGAAAGAGGAAAAGGAATATGGAGCATATTTGTAGCCATTTTTTGGGGACAAATTTGTAATTTAAGTTGTACAAAGACTTTTCCTTAAAAAATTATCAAGACACCCCGACCCATTTAGTCAATGGAAGTCGTGAAATTAACAATTTAAAAGAAGAAAAAAAATACAAATTCTCCTCCACCACCGTGACCAAATGCATCTCCCTCTCCTTCATATTTAAAGCAAATGCAAAATTATAGCTTTAAATTGTCTCTTGCGTCGGCCATATATGTCGTAAGTCTTTAATATTTTGTATTTTAGTAGTCAACTTGTATTTCTGTTTTCTATAATTGAAATCAACTTGTAATTCATTACTTCAAGAATATAAAAAAATACAATTGAACCTATAGAGCTAGGAAATACAAAAGTGTCACCGAATCTAGCTATTAAATATTAATTCATGAACTTCAATTTATTTATCTATGTAGTAATAAATAAAATACATGTACGTCCCTTTGTTTCTATGTATGTATCATTAATTTCATGTATAACATTTGGGATCCATACACGAACCTACTCATGGGGGATGTCCATGATATCCTATAAATACCCGTTCCCCATTATTCTAAACAAATAAATTGAAAAGTAATAAGAAAGTTATTTTTTGAAGAGTGATTTTTCATATTTTCATCTCTTATCTCTTTAGTGGATTTTATAGAGTGGCGAGTTGAGTGATTTTACTCTTATCTCATTGGTGGATTCCATTGAGTGGCGAGTCTATTTTTTCCGTGGTGTTCGCTTGTGTTCCCTCTTTCAATTCTTCCCCTAATTCCGTGTCAAATTGGTATAAGAGCTTGACGATCATGGATGGGCTATATATGTGGAGGCCATGGTGGGCGACCCCCACTTAACCGCGAGCGAGAGCTTTGTGACATCGAAATGGATGAATTAATGAGGCAAGTTTAACAACTGCAGCAGCATCTGGAACTCTACGAACCATTAGATCATGATGATTCCCGTCATGATTCGGAGTATGAATTAAAAGATACATCATCTTTTGATGAAGTTATTTATGAGAGTGCTCATATTTATGATGAATCATATAAAGAAGATAATTTTACTTTGGATGATTTTGATGAATCATTATTGGTTTGTCGTACTGCTACTTACATGGAAGATGATTCTCATCTATGCAACAAACTAGTCAATTCAATCGATTATCCTGATCATGGTAAAAGTGCTATGAAAGTTGTTCAAAGTTTTCGAAATATTATAGATATAGCGGACAAGGATGCTGAAGTTTCAAAGCATGTGGATAGAACTTCAATTTCTAAATCTGAAATGGACAAGGAAATTATGAGTCAACAAATAACTTTGTTTCAATGATTTTTGATAATTATAAATATGCCCATGATGTTTCATGCGAGTTTCAAGATAAGATGGCAGAAGGATTTTTGGTTGATGTTTCCTTGGTGAGAAAAAGTCAAGAATATATTGATTTTATTATTGGCACATAATATCTTCAAGAAACATATTTGTTTTGGGGATGTCACTATGCTTATTGGATGGAGTACTTTAAGTTTGTGACGTTAATATCATATTTTCTTATTGAATTAATGAAGTTCTTCTTTACATTAATGAAGAAGTTGATAAAGATTCGAGGACGAATTTTCTCCTACAAAGCAAAATCGACGTGGGAATCATTTGATGGAAAGACAGTGAAGAAAACTCGAGGACGAGTTATCACGTAGCAGAAGCATCTGACACCGAATCTAGCCATTAAATATTAATTCATGAACTTCAATTTATTTACCTAAGTAGTAATAGATAAAATACATATATGTCCCTTTGTTTCTATGCATGTATCATTAGATTCATGTATAACCTTTGTGATCCATACATGAACATATTCATGGGGGATGTCCATGATATCCTATAAATACTCATTCCCCATTAGTCTAAACAAATCAATTGAAAAGTAATAAGAAAGTTATGTTTTGAAAAGTGATTCTTCATATTTTCATCTCTTATCTCTTTAGTGGATTCTATAGAGTGGCGAGTTGAGTGATTTTACTCTTATCTCATTGGTGGATTCCATTGAGTGGCGAATCTATTTTCCCGAGGTGTTCGCTTGTGTTCCCTCTTCCAATTCTTCCCCTAATTCCGTGTCTAAAAGAGATGCTTGCCTTGTGCATTCATTATTTAAATCCCTAGCTACATGATAAGCTTGAATGAATGGTTTTTTTTCCCTTTGTAAACCCAAAATATAGGAAATAAGCACTTTGTATTTCCGAATACTTTTGAAACTCAGATTTAGCAGTTTGCACTCCCAAAGTATAAGAAATAGATACTTTGCGCCCCCAAAACTCAAATTTAGCAGTTTACACCCCCGAAATATGAAAAAATTTAGCACTTTGTACCCTCGCTTATTTTCAGGCAAAAATGTCCATCGGAGGCAATGGCAAATAGATAATTCAATTGTAGATATTGGACACTTTACACCCCGAAAACATGAAAAATTGACGCTTTGACTCCCGAAACAGAATTAGTACTTAACACCCTCTAATTAAGAACAACTCAACAACTTGCACCCCCAAAATGAATAATTAACCCTAAAACGCTCAAATTAAGAAAAACTCAAACCCCTCAAATTCAAATTAACAAAAACGGGGGTTGTCAAACTAAACAATGGCACAAAGATGAAGCATTATGCAAAATTATAGAGCCATTGTGAGGAAATATTGGATACAAATCTTGGGTCAACTATAAAAATTAAGTGCAAGCACTATATATAAAAACATCACAACATAGTTGTCCCAAGAAAAAAGGAAGGGTTAGAGTTTTTCTTAATGTGAGGGTGTTAAGTATTAATTTTGTGTTTCGAGGTGCAATGTGCCCAATTGTTGTGTTTAGGAGGTGCAAGTTGCTGAGTCGTTATTAATTTGAGGGTGCTAAGTGTTAATTCTGTTTTGAGGGTATAAAATGTTGGGATTCGGTAAGATAAACAGCCCTAGGCACAGCGGAATATAAAAACTTAAGGAATCTTGCCAGAATATTCTCTAGTTGTATATATATGAACATAAATAAAATGATAGTATAAGTTTTACGTTATACCTATCTCCTTGCAAATCCTCGGCTAGCAAAACGAGCTCTGAATTCTTCTCCAACAGAAATCGATCCAAGCTTCTCAGGAGCGCCCCACGTGTTGCGCCTCTACGAGTTGATACACCACAATATCACGAAAATAATATATCTCGATCAGCTAGAACACGAGATATATTATAAACTAGGAATTAGGAACGATTTAGGAACAAGATCGAAAACGAAAAATTCTTCCACAGGGAAGAATGGGTTCGGTCGACTATAGCTTGGGAGAGGGAGAGAGAATTTTTGCTCTTGCTCAATATTGCATATAGAGTTGTGTGAAAAATAACTATAAGAAAGCTACTTATAGTTTTCTCTCTAACCTAGTCCTATTAGGACTAGGGTTCTTCTCTCCTACATGGGCCATGGCCCTCTTTAATTAGAAGACCAAGTCTCCTAATTAATTCATGGCCCAGTTAATTAATTTGACCAGGCCTAATTTAATCTCCCAATTAAATAGCCCAATTAATTAACTTAATCTCCCATTTAATTAAATCAGACTCTAAGCCCATTTAATTAAAATCCTTTTAATTAATTAAATCCAACTTAATTAATTAATCCACAAATTAAATTCCAATTTAATTTATGATCCTGATCCAATTCCAATTGGATCCCATTTTGTTCCAATTGGGTCGACCCAGTCGACCCACCCAATATAATCGACCCAGTCGATTTTTCACCCAGTCGACCCAGTCGACTCGGTCGTTCTTATTTCCTCGCTTTCGCTACTTGTGTATTGTGTATGCCCCCGTAGGTTCACCACATAATTGGCCGTGGGTTATAATTAAATATTATTTAATTATTCGAGTAAGACTTACTCTAAATCAATCGAACACTCTGTCGATTGACCATTCCAAAATTAGCACCCCTGTCAATTTTGGGAATTCTCCCACACTCCACGGTCGATGTCCAGCCACAAGCCCATGGAGCCCAATCACTGGTGAATTAATTCAGTGAACCTTTTATCATTTATAATTTCCATATACGACATAATCTCTCCATCGATCAATCTCCCAGTCGAGACTTAAGGGTATGGTCTTTCATCGGATTCCCTTTTCTTTTGTCTTGACCTTATGTACTCTGGTCTCGAAATAAATTCTCTTTGACTTAATCTTTATGAGCTACTTACATAAAGTCGCCAGATACCTTGGCCAAGGATTTAACCAGAATTAATTTCTCACAGAAATCCATAGGAGAATTTCCCAACCTATCAAGTCGGGTCAATGGATCCTTTGTTGATGATATGAATCTGCATACGAGTTCCTCTATACCCAACATGAGTCCACATAGACTTTCTGGTGATCCCCAGTCAGTCGGAACTCATATCAAAGTATAGACGTTCTCGCACCAGATAAACCCTATCACCGCAAGTAGTTAGGGACCGTTCCTCGTATACTATTATAAATTTGGAATAACTTCAACCCCGATATGCGACTACCGCTTCCATGGTGAGTTATTTCCTAATTGGGGTATTCAGTGCGCTTGCCATCCCAGCAAGCCACCCACTTATGTGTATCGACTATCCCAGTCACGCTCGTGGACCCCAGCGTCCTCCAGTTCATCGGAGTATACACAACAGTGAGAGTCTAACCGAATCCAACGATGTCCTATCTCGATTGGATTCTACGACTCTTGAATATGTTCTAGATCACGGCCTTAGAGATCAGTCCACGGGTTGTCCCATAGCCCTGTGATCTAAGGACTTCTATCCTTATGCGTAGATAATTATTACATAAGATAAAGTTGACCATATATATAAATGCATTCATTAATCCAATCGAATGGTCCTTTCAATTAAATGTAGCCAAAACAGTTGGCTTGCAGGACACTATTCTATCAATCTCCCACTTGTACTAAAGCCAACTTTTCATACTTCTGATTCCCATCTTAGACAGATGTTTTCGGATGCCTTTGAGGCAATGGCTTAGACAGCGGGTCCGTCGTATTATCCCTTGAGGTGACACGTTCCATCTTTATGTCTCCTCTACCAATGATATAAATATCAAATGGTATCGTCTTAGTTCGTGCTTGGATTCTGATGAGATCTCGACTCCTTCGCTTGCGAGATAGCTCCATTATTATCACAGAAGATAGTAATGGCTCGACAATGCTAGGTATCACATCCAATTCCTGGATGAAGTTTTTCATCCAAACACCTTCCTTTGCTGCTTCACTCGCGGCAATGTATTCTGTCTCGGTGGTTGAATCTGCGGTAGTGTTTTGCTTGGAGCTCTTCCAGCTTACCGCACCACTATTGAGGCAGAACACGTATCCAGATGTCGACTTGAAGTCGTCCACATTACATTGGAAGCTAGAATCAGTATAGCCTTCCAATTTCAATTCTCCTCCACCGTATACCAAGAACAATTCCTTAGTCCTTCTCAGGTACTTCAGAATTGCCTTTACGGCTATCCAGTGCTGCTCACCTGGATCAGACTGGTAGCGACTTGTAACGCTTAAAGCGTATGCTACGTCTGGTCTCGTACATAACGTACCATATATTATGCTTCCTATTGCGGATGCATATGGTACTTGAGACATATTGCTTCTCTCTTCAGGGGTCTTTGGGGCCATAGACTTAGAGAGTGCAATTCCATGTCTCATTGGAAGCAATCCTCGCTTGGATTCTTCCATGCTAAATCTTTTCAAGATTTTATCTATGTACTGGGATTGGGAGAGGCCCAGCAGTCCTTTTGATCTATCTCGGTAGATCCTTGTACCTAGTACAAATGATGCTTCTCCCAAATCCTTCATCGAGAATTGTGTAGATAACCATGCTTTAGTTTCGGACAACACTTTCACATTTGTTCCCAATGAGAAGAATGTCATCAACATAAAGCACAAAAATTCAACTGTACTCCCACTGACCTTCTTGTACACGCAAGGTTCGAACACGTTTTTGATGAATCCAAAAGTTTGGATTGTTTCATCGAAACGGATGTTCCAACTTCGGGAAGCTTGCTTCAGTCCATAAATGGACCTCTGGAGTTTGCACACCTTGTGTTCATCTCCTTTGGATGCATATCCTTTTGGTTGCTCCATGTAGATCTCCTTGTCAATGTCCCCATTGAGAAAGGCAGTCTTTACATCCATCTGCCATATCTCGTAGTTATACCACGCAGCTATGGCCAGCAAGATTCGAATGGATTTAGGCATTGCGACGGGCGAGAAGGTCTCCTCAAAGTCGATGCCTGGCCTTTGAGTGTATCCTTTTACCACTAATCGCGCCTTGTAGGTTATTACCTCTCCGTTCACTCCAAGCTTTCGCTTATAGATCCACTTGCAACCCACGGGAGCTACTCCCACTGGTGGATCTACCAAGGCCTAGACCTTGTTCGAGTGCATTGAGTCCAATTCGAATTACATGGCTTCACGCCACTTTCCCGAGTCTATGCCTAGCATAGCTCTTCGTAAGTCCTTGGGTCGGTTAGAGACTGTCTAGTCTCACGCAGCAGACCGTAGTACCTCTCGGGTTCTCTACGTTGTCTTTCTGACTTACGAAGTACCGGTGTACTTTCTGATGTACTTTCATGCTTTTGTTCTCCCACTGCCTGTGGTGATGGGTCAGCTTGATCGACCTCTTTGGTCTTTTCAGCTTCAGTGACCTCATCTAGTTCTACGTTGTGTTCCTTCTTGCCTAGCAAGAAATCCTTCTCCAAGAAGTGTGCGTTCCTTGAGACAAACGTAGTTTATCTTGTAGGATCGTAGAACTTGTATCCTATAGAGTTTTCTGGATACCCCACGAATTGCATAAGATGGATTTTACGTCCAACTTATCTCCCACCAGCTTATTCACATAAGCGGGAGACCCCATATGCGCATGAATGCATATGAAGGTACAATACCAAAACTCATATCACGTGATATGTTTTGGATCTGGCTTCAGAGATACTTAGCTCAGTATCTTCGATTTTCTCGATCAAGTTTCATTTGTTTGAATAAGGAATTTCATGTAAGATTTCTTAATGGACATTTATATGTCCAAAATGCTCGACAACAGACAACGTTTCGAGCGGGTCTTACATTTCGAGAATCTAATTCTCTATCAAATAATCAATGGCGTACTGCCTATGCATGTTTGATTTTGAATCGATCCAAATCTCTTACATGCTTTCATTGATTAGGCTCTCTTCTTTTATTCCAAAAGTAATTTGGAATTGTACATCACATCGTACTTTCACCCATGAGGGCACAAGAGACGCCTTATCTCCCACTAATGCTTTAGTGTTTCTACACACTTATAAATGGATTAAATCCATTGCAATTGTTTATGCCTCTTGGTTGCCTAGCAACCAACTACTAAATCTAATTTCCATTAAGCAAGATTCGAAAGTCGGTTACTATATACAGCATCCCAGTCAAGCTCGACCCAGTCGAGCTCAGTCTTTGAATCTTTTAATTCGGAAATATGTTTTAGTATTCGTGTATCGCCTTTCGGTTTTTACAACGACTCAAGTGTGTGAAATCTTGATTATTTATATTTTATTGACTATGCATATTTTATTTAGTCGATATATGAGTATCCATACTCATTTGCTTATGTACACCTTTTGCGTAAAAATCTTATAGCGCAATCAGTTCCAACCATTATGGAACTATCACATCCCTTAAGACAAGAGATGGTATAAGCAAATTCCAATGATCTAAATAATTTATGGCTTTAGATGCATTGAATGCATCAATGAGTGCTTCATCGGGCATCCAACACCCTTATGCATTACTTTAACCATAAGGTTAAGTTCAATAAAATTTAATCATCCCTTATGGGTTGAATAGGTTCAATTCCCTCTTCCCTTGATCTTAATCCATGGAAGAATCATTTTGATTGACTTTTCAACTTATCATCCTTACAGAAAAACCTCTAAGGTTATTTCCCTTTAGAGAGGATACATTCCTCTTCTTCCATCTCTCGAGCCTTTTGAGGCCTTTTCACAAGATGTTACTTCCCATTTATGGGAGACTTCATGTTTGCCTTCAAGAAAATTTGGGCTTGAGAACCATCCTCAACCCTCTGGTGAAACTTATCACCTTTCTTATTTGAAGAGTAACTTCGAAAAAGGCAGCTTGGTGAAACCTATCACCATTCCAGTCGAAGTGTAACTTCGAAAGGAAAAACAATGAAATCTTTGTAAGGAGATTAGTCCTTGCTTGGACTCGAGAATAATTTCTCAAGTTTTGAAGTCATTCAAAATTCCTTTGGGTTCAGTCAATTTATTTGATTCAAGTATGATGGTAAATATTCAAGGATACATCATTTATGAAAAACTATCATAAACATGATGATAAATACGCGGCAGATTAATATCAATGCATAATTTACAAACATGGTTTTCATTTGTAAATTACTCCCACTATTTTTGTCGAATACTTATGCCCCCACATAAGGTTCGGGAAATAAAAATTTCCTAATGGGCTCAAGGCCCAAATGCAATCGCTCAGTACCCACGACTCGTTGGCCATACCAATTGATCCACTTGGTGGGCGATCAAGTCGCCGGTTAACCATCCCAGCTAACCTTTGAGTTCATTTAGCCTCGGTTTTCGTTATGGACCCACGACTCGTGAGACATCCATACTTACTCGCGTTAAATCATGTCCAATACTCGTGAAGAGAAATAGTTCAATCCTAGACGCCCCACGACTCGTGAGACAGCGCCTAGAACCTTGCTATCCCCTCCCTTGGCACTAAACTGTGCATCGAGGCAATAGACATATCATCTTCCTATAGCTCGACCCACGACTCGTGAGACATCGAGATATATTCGTACAATATGCCTAAGACCTAGTAATTGGATAGGCTCGGACCATAGACACCATTCATATGCGCCCGTTAATCGATTTAATATTCTAATTGAGTTTTTAAGTTCAATTGGAGGTTTTAAGTTTTCTTCGTGCGAGGTCTCATCAGATTATGCTTTATCTTGTTTACGTGATCTATTCTAAGCATGCAAGACATACATCAAAGAATAATAGTAAACATATATCACCTAGCATTGCACATATGATTGGTCGATTGCCCATCCTATGCTATCCATCACGAGCCACATGATGGACCAATTGGTCAGTCTAGGGTGGAAATTAAATGTCCTAACTATTACAATTTTCAAATCCATACATCATGGGCCTTCTTGTAATATCCAACTTGATTGGGCCTCCATGTAATGAATTGGGCCTCCATGTCCTCCAAGGTAATGGGCCTCCATGTGGATCTCCAAGTCTTCATGAGGTCTTCTTGGCTCCAAGCCTAATATAAGCCTAGCTTACAAATTTAAATGGCCCTATTCTATTACATTCGTTTGCGCAAGCAAGGGCACCAATCAGGCCCATTTAATTACAACCCATAAAATAAATAAACCAAAACTACACAGGGCTTAAGGGCAAAATCAACCAATCCACATATTCACTCAAGAACATGCATAAATTCACATAAGGGCATAAATGTAAATTTACCGGCTCCTTTAATTTTAATTCACAAAAATTATCCAAGTTAATTTAATTTTGAATTAACAATTAATCTCTAAGATTAATTAACTCTTACTTGAGTTCTAAGTAATCTACAACTCTTATCTTGATAAAGTTGGTTAATTAAGATAGTTACAAATCTTCCAAGATTACTATCTTATCCAAAACTCTAAGTTTCCCAATTTTACAAATCTCTAAGATTCTCAAGATAATCCTATTTTGATTAGATTAGTTAACTAAGGTAGTGTCCAAATCCTCCAAGATTTATACCTTATCCAAAACTCCAAGTTTCCTAATTTAACAAGATCTCTAAGATCTTTAATCTTGGTAACTTACTAGGAGAGATTAATTTTAATTAAATCTCTTATCACAATTGAAACTCTAAGTTTCCTTGTTTAATAAGATCTCTAAGATCTTTAATCTTGGTAATTAACTACAAGACATTAATTTTAATTAAATGTCTTATATTAAATGAAACTCTAAGTTTCCTTGTTTAATAAGATCTCTAAGATCAATCCAAGATTCACCAAGATTCCATAACAACCAAATCTTCAAGATTTTCAGGACTTCCAAAATAGGTGAGTTTGAGATCAACCAAAATTCAGCCACGAAGTGACGAATTAAACTCTGCCACGTGGCAGCACACACATGGCCACGGAAGCCACGCGTGAGCCCCACGCAGTAGCTGCTGCCGCGCGTGACAGCGCGTAGCAGCTTGCTGCTGCGCGTTGCCAGCACGCGGCAAACTGCCCGAGGGCAGCTGCCGTGTGTTGCACGCGCAGACAGCGCGCCTGTTCACGCGCTGCCGCGTACGGCTGCACGCGGTGGCACCTCGTGCCACCGCGGTTGATCCCAAAAATATATAACTTTTCTTGTTCGATTACTTTTGATTTAATTAAACATATCCAATTAATTAAATCCCAAACCAAAATAAAAATTAACACGATAAAATTTCGAATCAAAATTTTACATTAACTCTAAGTTAACAGATCTACGTTCTAAAACATATACTGTTAAAGAACTAGCCATACATAAATCAAACATATGATTTATAACACAAAATTTGCAAATTCATATATATACAAAGCCCAGGAACCTGGCTTTGATACCACTGTTGGGATTCGGTAAGATAAACAGCCCTAGGCACAGCGGAATATAAAAACTTTTAGGGCCTCTTAAGGAATCTTGCCAGGATATTATCTAGTTGTATATATATGAACATAAATAAAATGATAGTATAAGTTTTACGTTATACCTATCTCCTTGCAAATCCTCGGCTAGCAAAACGAGCTCTGAATTCTTCTCCAACAGAAATCGATCCAAGCTTCTCAGGAGCGCCCCACGTGTTGCGCCTCTACGAGTTGATACACCACAATATCACGAAAATAATATATCTCGATCAGCTAGAACACGAGATATATTATAAACTAGGAATTAGGAACGATTTAGGAACAAGATCGAAAACAAAAAATTCTTCCACAGGGAAGAATGGGTTCGGTCGACTATAGCTTGGGAGAGGGAGAGAGAATTTTTGCACTTGCTCAATATTGCATATGGAGTTGTGTGAAAAATAACTATAAGAAAGCTACTTATAGTTTTCTCTCTAACCTAGTCTTATTAGGACTAGGGTTCTTCTCTCCTACATGGGCCATGGCCCTCTTTAATTAGAAGACCAAGTCTCCTAATTAATTCATGGCCCAGTTAATTAATTTGACCAGGCTTAATTTAATCTCCCAATTAAATAGCCCAATTAATTAACTTAATCTCCCATTTAATTAAATCAGACTCTAAGCCCATTTAATTAAAATCCTTTTAATTAATTAAATCCAACTTAATTAATTAATCCACAAATTAAATTCCAATTTAATTTATGATCCTGATCCAATTCCAATTGGATCCCATTTTGTTCCAATTGGGTCGACCCAGTCGACCCACCCAATATAATCGACCCAGTCGATTTTTCACCCAGTCGACCCAGTCGACTCGGTCGTTCTTATTTCCTCGCTTTCGCTACTTGTGTATTGTGTATGCCCCCGTAGGTTCACCACATAATTGGCCGTGGGTTATAATTAAATATTATTTAATTATTCGAGTAAGACTTACTCTAAATCAATCGAACACTCTGTCGATTGACCATTCCAAAATTAGCACCCCTGCCAATTTTGGGAATTCTCCCACACTCCACGGTCAATGTCCAGCCACAAGCCCATGGAGCCCAATCACTGGTGAATTAATTCAGTGAACCTTTTATCATTTATAATTTCCATATACGACATAATCTCTCCATCGATCAATCTCCCAGTCGAGACTTAAGGGTATGGTCTTTCATCGGATTCCCTTTTCTTTTGTCTTGACCTTATGTACTCTGGTCTCGAAATAAATTCTCTTTGACTTAATCTTTATGAGCTACTTACATAAAGTCGCCAGATACCTTGGCCAAGGATTTAACCAGAATTAATTTCTCACAGAAATCCATAGGAGAATTTCCCAACCTATCAAGTCGGGTCAATGGATCCTTTGTTGATGATATGAATCTGCATACGAGTTCCTCTATACCCAACATGAGTCCACAGAGACTTTCTGGTGATCCCCAGTCAGTCGGAACTCATATCAAAGTATAGACGTTCTCGCACCAGATAAACCCTATCACCTCAAGTAGTTAGGGACCGTTCCTCATATACTATTATAAATTTGGAATAACTTCAACCCCGATATGCGACTACCGCTTCCATGGTGAGTTATTTCCTAATTGGGGTATTCAGTGCGCTTCCCATCCCAGCAAGCCACCCACTTATGTGTATCGACTATCCCAGTCACGCTCGTGGACCCCAGCGTCCTCCAGTTCATCGGAGTATACACAACAGTGAGAGTCTAACCGAATCCAACGATGTCCTATCTCGATTGGATTCTACGACTCTTGAATATGTTCTAGATCACGGCCTTAGAGATCAGTCCACGGGTTGTCCCATAGCCCTGTGATCTAAGGACTTCTATCCTTATGCGTAGATAATTATTACATAAGATAAAGTTGACCATATATATAAATGCATTCATTAATCCAATCGAATGGTCCTTTCAATTAAATGTAGCCAAAATAGTTGGCTTGCAGGACACTATTCTATCATAAAATGCCAATTTCTCACATTTTGGGGTGCAAAGTGCCGAAGATCTTCATTTGAATTACCTATTTTGTCCTTGACTTTCTCGGATCAGCATGGTGCATTTAATGCAGCTACAGGAAAGTACAGCAGAAAAAGTACTGTAGCAGGGAGCCGTTCTGAATTTGGGCTAAGGCTATGGATTTGAAGTGTGACTTGCTTCAACGGTCATATTTTCAAATCCAAGTATAAATAGAGCTGATTTCGAAGAGAGAGACAAACAACAACATTTCTGAGATTTCGTTTTTGAAGCAGAAAATTTCTAAGTCTCAAGAAGCTCGAACAGATCACTCGTCTGGTGGAAGTCATCTGTTGACAGAAACCAGTTGAAGAAAATAGAAAAATACATTCTGAGTGATTTTGTATTTAGCTGAGTGTTGTGCGAAGTTTAAATCCGTCTTTGTGAGTGATTTAACTTCAGAGGATAGGTTTTCTTTGTGATTTCCTATTGCGAGCTTACAGCCTTTTCATTTGTTGTTTAGGTGTAAGTGGAGATATATTGTAAACTGTGTGCTTATAGTATAACCCAGAATCTAAGTGATCTGGAAGAGTGGACTAAAGGATTTTCATCCATATAACCACTATAAAAATTCTTTGTGTTGATTTGCATTTAAGTTTTCTTCGCATATTTCAAATTGCATAAGTAAACACTTTGAATTGATTGAAAGATTTTAAAGGAGTTTTTAAACTGGGGATAAAATCTTTTTAAAGACTTAGTCTACTTGTGAAAAACACTTTCTAATTATCCGCTGCAAGTAAACTCTTGAAAAACTGATTTTGCTGAAATCAGCTAAGTTGCTGTATGATAAGTGGTCACTATGCTGTTCAACATTTGTTCACGATCAGCACAGTCAGCTTACTGTTCTTCATAAGCTTAGTCTGCTGACAGACGACAGAAAAGTTTTTAAGTCTAAAAATTTTCAGAGGTCTATTCACCCCCCCTCTAGACCTCATCTGACCACTTGGGGACCAACAAGTGGTATCAGAGCAGGTGGTTCATTAGAATCAGCTGCCTGATCAACGAGCTTGATCCAAGTATTTTTCAAAGGTTTTCAAAACTCTTCAAAAGAGCATCTTTTTGAAAAACAAAAACTTTTTGAAAAATGGACTGTATCAGCCATGTTCCCCACATTGCTGGTATGTCATTTGAAGACTCGAAAATCAGGATGGAGATTTTCCTAGCTGCTTATAATGATAACATGTACACATGTATCATTAAAGGTCCATTCAGATTCACCAAGACGATAAAGATAAATGAAATTGATACCGTGGTGGAAAAAGATCTTCATGAGATGACTCCAGAAGAAATAAAGCTTTTCAATCTGGATAAGGTCGGAAGATTCATCATCACTAAAGCCCTGGACAATGATCGGTTTGACAAAGTCAAACATTGCAAAACTGCAAAGGAGATGTGGGATAAAGTCAGAGACATGAGCGAAGGAAACGACGCCATTAAAGAGCATCGGCTGAGTGTTGCTCTGGAAAAGCTGGATAACTTCAAGATGAAATCTGGAGAGACCATTGATCAGATGGATACCAGGTTCACCAGAACATTGAATGAAGTTTTAAAGCTTGGAAAAACCTTCACGGACAAGGAGATAACCATCAGAGTGCTTAAGGCTTTACCTCCAAAATTCAACATGAAGGTGACAGCAATGGAAGAATCTAGAGATTTGGGAAAAATCTCTCTTACAGAGCTGTTCTCAGTACTCAAGGCATATGAGTATAAACTGCCTAGAATGGGAATTGAAGAAACCTCAACTTCAGGACCCACAGCTGCCCTGGTTGCTGCTGAAAATCTCAGAAGACCAGCACAGAAAAGCAAAGAAGTGGACTCATCTGATGAAGCCACATTACTCAACAAAAAGGAGTACACAGCTGGAGATGTAGCATTGCTGATAAACAATTTCAAGAAGTTCTACAAGAGAAAAATGAAGAACAAATACAACAATGCTTCTACTTCTAAACCTAACTTTTCTTCTCAAGACAAGGATGATTATAAAGCCAAACTAATGTGTTATAACTGCAGGAAATTGGGACACTTTATCAAAGACTGTCCATATCCAAAAGAAGAGAAATACACTGAAGAAGAAAAGAGAATCAGAAAAGAAAGAAAGCATCAGAGAGGCAAGGCAATGATGGCTGAAGCAGAAAAGCTGACTGCTGTCTACTCATCTGATTCAGAATCAGACACGTCTGATGAAGAATCTTCTGATGAAGAAAAACCTGCTCTCCTCTGCCTGATGGCAAAGGAATCTGATGACTCTGAGGATGAGGTAACTCCTCTTGATAATGAATTATTTAATTCATTTGAACAAATGATGCTTAACAATACTGGTATTGCTGAAGCATATAAAAAGCTTAAGGAAGAGATGATATTGCTAAAAGAGCAAAATAGTTCACTGAAACTCACAGCTGAAAAGCCAAGAGAATCAGCTGAATATAAACAGCTGGAGCTAGAACATGAATCTCTGAAAGCTGAATGTGAAGTTTATAAGGGTAAAATCATGGAACTTGAAAAAGTTATTGAGTCTCATGAGAAATCATCTGTTGCATCCACTCACATGTCTTGTAAACAGAAGATGCCTTTAGAATAGGATAAGCTAGAATTGAATCATACTGAAAAATTTATATCTGCTGACAATAGTAAGGTCATTCTGTATGTTCAAACTACTAAACTTGCTTCACCTAAGAACGTGTTAAAGGAGAAGAAATCTCCTAAGGCTAAAAAAAGCAAAGAGTGATGAGGGGTAAAACGGATTCAGACATTACTACGGCCTAGTGAGGTCGAACTTCGCCATTTTCGACCTCACAAGTGTAAATTCGAGTCCAAGGGAGGGGAATCCTACGCTGACTACCCTATGGCAATACTGAGTCCAAAGTTACTGTTGGGCCGACCTCCGGCCCAGGCCTATGGGCCGAGTAATACGCACCTACGGATGGTTCTTCTGGTCCCAGATCTCAGCTATAAATACCCCATGCATTTATGACGACGACACAACTTCCCAGGTGCTCTTCCTTCGAGATTGCAGCTCGGACTCACATGGGAACAATAGAATAGATTCGCTTATATGTATTTCGCCCTCTTGCATGTACGGCATCCAATAATGCTCGAGTAGGACCCTGAATACTTGTAATTTGTACTCAGTTAATTCGAATACAATTACTATTGATCTTTACTTTCCATCTAATATTGTTATTATCGCATTGCAATCCACCCTTGACCGAACTAACGAAAACGCGTAAGATCAATTGGCGCCCACCGTGGGGCCTTATTCGAGTATTAGATCGAAATATGCCTACTACGAGGAGAAATACGTATGTCAGAGGAGAGCCTTCCCATGCAGTGGGAGCACAAAATTCAGTCAACAACGAGCCATATAACCTATCACGCGCAGCTCAACAACCAGAAATTCCACCGGCGGTTCCTCAGGATAATGTTCCAATCCACACAACCGTTGGTGATCTGAGATCCATCATAGGCACAATGTGCAGAGAATTCCTGAACAGTGGAAGGGCCGATCAATCACCTGTAGACCAGCCAGGAATTCACGGCAGACCTGAAATACCATCTTCGAACATCCAGAAAGAAAACAGTATA
Organism: Penstemon eatonii; assembly: GCA_038501285.1. Lineage (NCBI taxonomy): Eukaryota > Viridiplantae > Streptophyta > Magnoliopsida > Lamiales > Plantaginaceae > Penstemon > Penstemon eatonii. The sequence goes on from CM076714.1 coordinate 48,973,927, forward strand.
CTGCGGTCTATATCGCATGCCCCGGCAACAAACCCTCCGCGAGCTATGCCTTCGAAAATCAATGCCCGATCGGAAATACCACCGAGATCGATACATAATTTGGAGGATTCAATGGTTGGAGAAAGCCACACTGCTGGCGCTGTTGGAGGCAGAAAACCGACCTATAAAAGAATTACTGAATCAGAGCTGGAAAAGATAGTACGGGAGAGAGTAGCTAAGGAATTGGAAAAGGAAGATACGATGATAGAAATTCCCCGCAACAATCAGGCCGTCAGGCGAGGGGAAAACACTCTAACTAGAGGGAACCTACGAGATAGGGAGGTTTCGAACAGTATCATGCGCTGCTCGCCATTTTGTCGAGAGATACGAGAAGCTCGAAACTCGGAATCGGTGCCAACAAGGCTACCACGGTATAACGGGACTACCGACCCCGGGGAACACATCAACAGCTTTGTTAATGTGATGAATTTATACGGACATTCAGAGGTCTTCTGTTGCAAGATCATGGTTACCACTTTTGAAGGAATTGCTCTTGATTGGTTCGGAAAATTATCGCCCAACTCCATATTTTCCTTTGAAGAATTATGCGATAAACTTAAACATCAATTCGCTAGCCAGAGAAAACCAAGGTTACCGGCAAATCACCTGGGTACTGTAAAACAATTGGAAGGAGAGACATTGAGACAGTGGCTAGCAAGGTTTAGTATCGAACTCTTGAAAGTTGATACCCCGCAGATTGAATACTTGTCCTCCTTAATGTTCGAACTAACTAGGAGTATCCAGTTCGGAAACGCATTGTGTAGGAAACAACCAAAGTCTTTCGAACGAATAATGGAGATCGCTGAAAAGTATATGATTCAGGAAGAGATGAACAAATTGAAAAATTCGCATGCTATCAAATCTCCCCTCAACAAGAAACAAGATCGGGCCCCTATCCCGAAACCTAGTGATTATGGGGGATCGAATAAAGGATCTGTTTGGCAACGAATTAATACTTATAAGCCACATGTGCCGCCCCAAGGTCCAAATTCATATGGAACTCCTTATGATCGGACTCGAGCTCCGAGATCGGGTAAAATCCAGTTTACTGAACTTAACACCTCAAAGGAAGAAGTGCTAACCGTATTGGAAGAAGGGAATTTGATCCCTGAGGCTCAAAGGATCACCCAGGCTAGAGCAGGCGCACCTGGTTATGAACAACACTGTCGATATCACCGAGCTCGGGGACATAGTACCGAAAACTGTTACCAATTGAAGGTCGAAATAGAAAAATTGATTGCCCAAGGAAAACTAAAAGAATTTGTCAAAAACGGTAACTATAACAGTCGTTATAGATCCCGAAGTCCGCAAAAATTTAACAATCAGCAAAGACAAATTGGAAGCCAAGCGGAAGAGCGGTCGAATGGAGTGATAAACATGATCACAGGCGGACCGGCAGGAGGTGATAGCAGAAATGCTAGAAAAAGAACCATGAGGTCGATAAAAGCGGGAGTCTCTGCTAAGAAGGAGATTCTGTCCTTAGAATCTCCCTCCGTGGAAAATCAAGTTATAAGCTTCAGTGAGGCTGATCGACCCTCGGATGTTAGTTGGGATACAAGTGAGGATGATCCAGATTTTTCCATGGTGTTGACATTGAGAATTGCTAATTTTGAGGTCAAGAGGGTGCTAGTCGATAATGGAAGCTCGGCAAACATTATTTCGTCAGAAGCTCTCACAAGGATGAATCTTTGTCACCCACGTCTAGATAAAGTAACCACTCCTTTGGTCGAATTTGGTGGATCAGAGATTGTTCCGCTTGGAACCATTCTTTTAAGCACGACTCTAGGAAGTAAACCGAGAAATGTAACAAGAATGATCAAATTCCTGGTAGTAGATACATCGTTCACTTATAACGCCATACTAGGGAGACCAGCCCTAAATATCTTCAAGGCAGTCGTATCTACTTATCATCAAAAGGTAAAGTTCCCGACCATGGGAGGAGTGGGAGAGATGAGGAACGACCAATACATGGCCTGGGAGTGTTATAATTCGTCTCTAAGTATCAAAAAGAAAGTGGAGCCCGAGCTCCCAGCTAAGAGGAAGATAAGTGATTTAGGGTCTGAATTAAAAACACCAGTTCCCGACTGCGAAAAATTTCAAGGAAAGAAAGGCAAAAATGTTGACATGAGCGTACAAGCGCCCGACCACAAAAAAGTGACTTTAGTTCCAGGATCCCCTGAAAAGTTCACTAAAATAGGAACGGAATTAAGCGAGGGCATGGAAACCATGCTCGTAGAGTTTTTACAGAAAAATGTGGACGTATTTGCCTGGAGTTCGGATGATATCGTGGGAATCGACCCACGAGTGATAACACATTCATTAAATATCGATCCGAAAGCCAAACCGGTAAGGCAGAAGAAGCGCAATCATGGTTGCGAAAAGGACAAGATAATCAATGCAGAGGTCGATAGATTATTAGCAGCAGGTCAGATCAGGGAAATCAAGTTCACGGAGTGGCTATGTAATGTGGTCCTGGTCTATAAAGGCGAAAAGGTCGAAAACAAATGGAGGATGTGTAATGACTTTACCGACCTAAACAAATTATGCCCGAGAGACCCTTATCCATTACCTCGGATCGATATGCTAGTAGATTCCACCGCAGGTTTTGTGTTGTTTAGTATGATGGACGCTTTCCAAGGTTTCTATCAGATTTTCATGAATGAAAGAGACCAGGATAAAACAGCCTTGAAAGAGACCAGGATAAAACAACCTTCATCACCGAGCGGGGAGTGTACTGCTTCATTGTTATGCCTTTCGGCTTAAGGAATGCAGGTGCAACTTATCAGAGGCTAGTTAACTTGATGTTCAAAGAACTGATAGGAGAAATAATGGAAGTATATGTAGACGACATGCTCGTAAAGAGTATGACGGAGGAGGATCACATTGGCCATCTGGATAGATGTTTCAAAATCTTAAGAAAATATGGGATGAAGCTGAACCCAGCCAAGTGTACTTTTGGTGTGCGATCGGGAAAATTCCTCGGATATCTAGTCCATGAAAGAGGAATCGAAGCAAACCCTGAAAAAATTCAAGCGATCACGGATCTCCAACCACCACGAAAGCTCTCAGACGTCCAAAGTTTGATCGGAAAAATTATTTCATTAAATAGATTCATCTCACGATCTGCCGACAAAAGTTTACCATTTTTTAAACTTTTGCGAAAATCTAAGAGCTTTGAATGGAGTACAGAATGTGATAGGGCCATCGAAGAACTGAAAGCGTACTTAACCTCACCACCCATGCTAGCCAAACCATGTGAAGGAGAGCCGCTATATTTATATATAGCTGTGTCAGAAGAGGCTATCAGCTCTGTCTTGGTGAAGCTCGAAAAATCCGAGCACAAGCCGGTGTACTATTTGAGCAAGTTATTGCAGGGTGCGGAGAAAAATTACTTGGAAATTGAGAAATTCACGCTGGCCTTAGTAGTGGCTGCGCGAAGATTAAGACCTTATTTTCAAACATACAAGATCATTGTCTTAACAAATCAGCCCCTAAGGCAGGTCCTATCGAAGCCTGAAGCATCTGGCAGATTGATAAAATGGGTTGAGCTGGGTCAATTCAAAATTGAATATCAACCGCGAGTTGCGATAAAGGCACAAGTATTGGCTGACTTCATAGTCGAGTCAACAGGAAAACTGAATGCCGAAGAAGGGGCAATTTCCGAGGTAAAAATGGTTGAAAAAGCGGAAGATCAGGTATGGCTGATGCACGTGGATGGTTCCTCGACCAGGGAAGGAGGTGGAGCAGGAATTCATTTTCAAGGACCCAATGGTGAGGACTTGAGTTATGCTATCACTCTTGACTTCGTCGTTACAAACAACGAAGCAGAATATGAAGCATTAATCGCTGGGTTGGAAATGGCAATAAAAGCAAAGGTAAAATCAATTGTTGTGCTAACTGATTCCGAACTCGTTCATAGACAGGTGAAAGGCACTTACGAGGCCAGGGAATTCAATATGATAAAATATTTGAACAGAACAAAAAAGTTGATCTCTGAATTCGACAAGTTCGATATTCAGCCCATACCAAGGGAGGAAAACATATGGGCAGATTTATTATCAAAGTTTACAGGGCTTGCTGATGGGAAGAATGAAAGAATAATCACATGGTTATTATTGAATACATCTGCTATCGAATTAGAGGTGATTCCCTCTGTCGACATCATGGAAATCGATGAGCCTAGGATGTCTTGGATCGAACCTCTTATTTCTTATCTCAAAGAAGGAAAACTTCCAAAAAACTCAAACGAAGCTCGAAGGGTCAAATACCGAGCTCCATCGTTCGCTTTGGTCGACAATCAACTCTACAAAAGATCTTCTTCTGGAATTTTATTGAAATGTATTTCCGAACTACACTATAATGCTATTTTGAAAGAAGTTCACGAAGGGGAAGCAGGAAATCATTGTGGTGCTCGGGCCTTAGCTCTTAAATGCTCGAGGACCGGATATTATTGGCCTACCCTTTTCTCTGATTCTGTTGATTATGTGAAAAAATGCCATCATTGCCAAGTTCATTCGAACTTGATTCATCAACCGGCTGAGCATATGCATTCTATTCCTATTTGTTGGCCTTTTGATAAATGGGGCATTGATATTGTCGGGCCTTTTCCAACAGCAAGAGCTCGAAAAAATTATGTACTGGTTGCAGTTGAATATTTCAGCAAATGGGTTGAATGTGTTGCTCTGACAAAGATTACTCAGTTCCAAGTTATTAATTTCTTATGGAAAAATATTATCTGCAGATTTGGAATTCCTAGGATCTTAATATCTGATAACGGAACACAGTTCGCCGGGAAAAGAATAACGGAATGGTGCGAAAAGTTCGGAATACAACAGAACTTCGCATCTGTAGGGCATCCCCAAGCTAATGGGCAAACGGAAGTCGTAAACAGAGAGATCGTCCGATCCTTAGAAAAACGCCTATCTGAGGCGAAAGGAAAATGGCTCGATGAACTTCCAGGGGTTTTATGGGCCAATAGAACTACTGTTAAAGCAGCAACAGGAGAAACTCCATTTAGTCTGATTTATGGATCAGAGGCAGTTATCCCAGTAGAGAACCTCGTACCTTCCCCCAGAGTAGAATTTTACGATCCCGAGAAAAACCAATCTCTAAGGGAAATGGAACTCGATCACGCGGATAGTCGAAGGGACCGTGCAAAGTTGAAAATCCAATCCACAAAGTCTAGCATGGAAAAATCTTATAATCGAAATGTTCGAATCCGAACATTCAAAGTGGGAGATTTAGTGCTCAAGAAAGTGGAAGTGTCGAAGCACGTTGGAAAATTCCAACCTAATTGGGAGGGCCCTTTTGTGATTGTTGAGGTGGGAAGAAAAGGTTCTTACAAGATTGCTCATCCTGACGGAGAGGTACTACCTCGAGCATGGAACGCTATTAATTTGAGAAGATATTATGGAAGATAGTTAGGTTCAAGGCTACTGCTGTTTAGTCATTTCGTTCTTTGTTTCTAGTGATTTAGTAAGTTAAGTATTCAATGAAGGTTTATTTCGACTGAGTTGTTCGAGGAATCTTTATTCCGACTGAGTATTTATTCAATGAAGTTTATTGCGCCTATATTCTTATTTATTCGTCATATTCTGGATATTCTCGATCTGTATTTATCTATTATCGATCTCAATTTTTCTCCATCAACTATTAACGGGTGAAAGCTGTTGCTATGACCCTCGAAAATCGACCAAGGGTGAAAGACGTTGCTACGCCCCTTGGATCGGAATAAATGGGTGACGACCCTCGGGCTAAAAATGCTCTGAAACGACTAAGGGTGAAAGCCGTTGCTATGCCCCTTAGATCGATATTATCAAATGGGTGAAAGCCGTTGCTACGACCCTCGGGCTAAAAATGCTCTGAAACGACTAAGGGTGAAAGCCGTTGCTATGCCCCTTAGATCGATATTATCAAATGGGTGAAAGCCGTTGCTAAGACCCTCGGGCTAAAAATGCTCTGAAACGACTAAGGGTGAAAGTCGTTGCTATGCCCCTTAGATCGATATTATCAAATGGGTGAAAGCCGTTGCTATGACCCTCGGGCTAAAAATGCTCTGAAACGACTAAGGGTGAAAGCCGTTGCTATGCCCCTTAGATCGATATTATCAAATGGGTGAAAGTCGTTGCTACGACCCTCGGGCTAAAAATGCTCTGAAACGACTATGGGTGAAAGCCGTTGCTATGCCCCTTAGATCGATATTATCAAATGGGTGAAAGCCATTGCTACGACCCTCGGGCTAAAAATGCTCTGAAACGACTAAGGGTGAAAGCCGTTGCTATGCCCCTTAGATCGATATTATCAAATGGGTGAAAGCCGTTGCTACGACCCTCGGGCTAAAAATGCTCTGAAACGACTAAGGGTGAAAGCCGTTGCTATGCCCCTTAGATCGATATTATCAAATGGGTGAAAGCCGTTGCTACGACCCTCGGGCTAAAAATACACTGAAATGACTAAGGGTGAAAGACGTTGCTATGCCCCTTGAGTCAAAATCGATCTAAATTCTATCATATTATTTCTCCACGGCAACTATTGTTCCGAGAAGAACCTAAAACTATGGAAATTATCTTGCGAAAGATTCAAAAGTTGTAGAGATCGAACTTCAGATTAATTATGAATCTCAATGATTATCTCGCGAAGATTGCAAATTACGGAGAACAAATTCAAAGATCGACAACAATATAAAAGAAAATTTTAATTCATAAACTTTCAGATAAATTACATGTGAACTCTTGGTTACATTCAAGAAATTGAGCTAATCGGAATATTTTACATCTAGTTCAACCCTACTAACAATGGTTATTCCTTTGGATGCCCAAAGAAGGAAAGTGAGGCTAGTACACTTTTACCCTTCATCCAATGCTTCCTTGCAAATAGGTCCATGAAGGACCAAATCGAGAAACAGGGAAGCAACTCCAGTTGGGGGCGCTCTTAGTAAATTCGAAAAACACATCCTTCAAGAAGCCGCCTCGAAGACGTGGAGATCGAGCGCAGAAAAACCCCGCCAGCAGTAGACCCACTTTCCCAACTGAATGGAGGTCAGAGTACAGGAAGTCGAGCCCGCCTCAAAGACTTGGAATCAGAGAGAGCAGGTCGCCTGTCGGTACCCTAGTCGCAATTATTTTCGCCTGTCGATACCCTAGCCGAGAGATTTTTCATATGGGAATTCCGAGAAAGTTTGGAAAGAAGGTTCGAATAAAAATCTCGAACGCTTCAATTACTGACATTGAATGAAACATGTAGCTGATCGACAAAGGTAAAAATACAACCATGTCGATCGAATGAAGCGTTTACAGAAGAGTAAAAAATGAAGGTAATTTAGGAGGTTATATATAGGGGAAGGAATTCTATATCAACGGTATTGATCTCTTGGACTGAATGGCCACGATACAAGCATTAAAAGCCCTGACCGTTTCACTTCCCGAGAAATCAGGGACGATTCAAAAAAAAAAACAAAAGGGAAGGAGAGGGAGAACATCATTCCAGCAATATTATCATTACAACAAAGATAGTGTTACAACAAGAAAGAAAAGTCATTACAACAAGTTACAAAGGAAAAATCTTAGCAAGCTCATGTTACAAAGGAGAATCTCAAAATTACTAAACAAAATTATTCTCGAAGAGGACCTTTCGGACTTCAGCACTACGATCAGCGTACCCGCGAATATAAGCTTCCCTCTCACGAAGTTCGGAGTTTCTCTTCTCACGTTCGTAGATGTCTTTGAGTCTCTCTAATTCTGAACTTAACTTATCCCGAGACATTCTCTCCTTAAAAAATCTATTAGCTTCAAGTGCGCGTTCCAGCTCAATCCTTTTCCTGATCAGCTCAAGAGAAATAGAAGCCCGTTGTTCAATCTCATGCTTGGCCAATGTATAAAGCCTAGAAAAATCTTTGCCAGCCTGAACATATAAAAACATATGTCATGGCAGAAATAAAGAAATTAGAGAATCATGTTAAAGAGGTTACTAAGAATTACCTGAGCGAGGGATTCCAACCCAGACTGAAACAGGAAGGAGGAATACTCTCCGGTCGAAAGAACCGCCTCGGAGATAGAAACATTGGCCCCAAGAAGGGTCAGGTCGGATTTTTCATGTGACACTTTGTCAAAAGGAATTATGTCTCTGTTAAATGGAAAGACACTAGAAGGAAGCAACAAGTCAAAAGATTCTCCGACCAACGAAGGCACGGATTGGAAAGGAATGCGTCCAGATACATCTTCCACAAAAGAAACCTTTTTAATTCTCTTGTTTGAGCCCCTGGATTTCAAGCATGAACGGGCAACAGTCGAAGGTTCATTTCCTTCACGAAAGGATAGCTTATCAGAAGTTTGGCTCCTTTTCCTTATGTTTCTACCGTCTTTTGGTTTGGAAAAAGGCGCGGAAGAAATCACAAAAGCATTCGAATTTTCATTCATCTCTTGGTGACCGGATAAAGATTCGACCGAAATAATTTTCTAAAAAGCTCCGATCACCGTGAGCAATGTTGTTGTGAAAGCAACGTAAAATGGCCTTGATATTTATAAGAGACGCGACATCATGCGAATTACAATAATTGGTAAGTCACCACTCCCAAGGAAGATTCGATGACGCAACTGAGTATGCAAGAATGACGTTACAAAATTCAACAAGATGATCAAACAGGCAATGGGTTAAGCATGGCTTTAAGGAAAGATTAAATTAGAACATCCACAAAATAGAGAAAAGCAGGAGATTATAAAACAAACTTATAATTACAATGGCTCGCTAAATCCTATTACATAATAATCAGTACTGGCTGGATTCCTTCACGCCGAAACCATGGTCCGATCGCTCTTGATCTTTTTTCCCGCTAGAATCGCTTTCCGAGCTATCAGAATCATCACTACTCGAGCTGCTCTCTTCTCCATCATTACTTTGCACATCAGCTGCAGATTTAATCGAATCAGAAGAAGGAGTGCCCTGCTCCCCCTGATCGCGGGAATCCCTTTCAATATCCACATCTTCATCCTCAGATTGAGCTTCGAGCACGTCAGGATTTGGCATCGGCACTCCAAATTCCTCAAGAAAAGGAGTGAACTCATGGTCGGACAAGTCCTCGAGCTTGGGAGGAAGGGAGGAAGTCTTATAATCTTTCCCGAAAATATTCTTATAAGGGTCCATGAAAGCAAGGTAGTCATCAAAGGCGCCTTCGACTTTTGCGGCTGTAAAGAGGTGCTGAGCTCCTTTATAGTAGAAGACTTGATTGATTTCACCTGACCGCAAGCGAACTAGGGCATCAAGAAAGGGTGACCCTAGAAACTCCCTTATGGCGGGAAGCCTGGCTTCAGGTCGACCTCGCTCATAAGATTGCTCGGCGGACGCTTTGGTTTTCCCGAGCTCCAGTTTTAATTTCTCCACTTCACCCTCCAAGGCTTTCTTTGCGTTCAGCTCCTCCTTAACTTCCCCGAGCTCTTTCTCGACCTCAGATAACCTAGTCTTGGCATTTTCTAATTGATCAGTTTTTGCAGCTTCCTCTCTCAAGACATCGCAAAGGGCCTTATGCATTGATTGGGACTCGTCGTTTAGTATGGCCAATCGAAGAGCGTTTTGAGTAAACAAATCTCCGGCCTGCGGAAAGAACGGTATATTAAAGGCAAAGCAAGAATTGTGAGAAAAAATATTAAGAGATTCATAGTATCAAGTACCCTTTGGTGAGCATAGGCAAAATCGCCTGCTATCTCGAAATCATTCTTGACGAATGATTGAGTAGTGTCATCCTTGAATCTCCCGGCCAGGAATATCCGAAGAGACTTGTCCACTGTGTGTTCACCATCGGAACCCAAATCAGACTCGATAGTCCCATTCTCCGGGAATCCCGCGGCCCTTGGTCCTTGGAGATGGTCCTCTATGAAGTCTGCAAGGTCCGGCTCGGAATGACCAGCCCGACACTGAATAGGATCCGAACCCCGACTAAAGGGTTTGATTCTCCTGGAGGACTCGGGGATATTGCTACCTCTTTTGCGAGCCATTCTGGCCTGCAAAATCTCTCTTGCCCGTTCCTCCATGAGAGTGTAATAACTATACCCCACTTCATTGGGATTGGAAGAGCCAGGTGGAAAAACAGATTGAAGGCGAGATGTCCCAACTTCGGCAGTTTGAGGAATAGTTACCAAAGCAGTCGAGGTTGCAATGGCACCGACGCCAGCGTTAATCTCGATCGCCTTTCGGGAGATCTTCGAGGTTTGAGGGCGAGGACGACCTTGATTACCCTTCGAAAATGAAGTGACGTTCCGACCGGCTACTGATGTCCGGAATTTGTCAACAATCCCAGCTAAAAAGGGAGCGCGGTTAATTATGGTCATAAAAGAATTAACTCAAAATAATTCAACGCACCTAATGTAGAGGGAGCATTAGCAGGATCGATCTGAGCCTTCCCGTATTCGATTGGAGGGGCAGGAGAGGAGCACCTACTAAGCCCAGCCAAACGCAAAACTGCCTCCTGAGTCATCAAAGCTGTCTGATGAGGGTCAGCTCGAAGGGATTGCAGGAATCCATCCGAGATATCATTATTCATTTTTCCTCTAAGACGGCGTTTACCATAGATCCACGATCTTGCACCAGGCCACACATACGGAGTGGGCTCGAGATTATCCTCGGAGGATGGAGAATCTGGTCCACGAACGAAAAAGAACTCATTTTTCCAGCCCTTTAAGTTGCTGCTAACGTTGGTTGATAAGATCGAAATTTTCGGTCTCCGAGAAAAATAAACATAACCAGCGTTCGAAGACGTGGAAGCACTTATTTGGAATATTCGCCAGAAGTTCTGGAAAAACAGCCTTTTTCCCTTTGGCTTTCATCAGCACGCAAAAAGCTATAATTAGCCCAATCAAATTTGGTAGTATCTGGGAGGGAGTTAACTCGAAAGCTTCTAAAATACCTTCTATCAAAGGAGGAAGAGGGATCCGTAAGCCATAATGGAAGTGCTTAGTATAAAAGGCTTGACATCCAGCGGGAGGGTCGGTAACTCGTTGCTCGGGAGTAGGAAGAACAATCGAGAATCCGGCACCTAAATATTGACCAAACTCTGCCTGCAATTTTCCTAGATCTGCTTCCACATAGGAACAAACGATCTCGTCCGCCCTCTCCTCGGTCATGTTCAGTCCAGCGCTGGTCGACGGCTCCTCCCGGTTGAAGATCGTAACCACGACATTGCCGCCCAGTCTATACTTCTTCTGTTCATTTTTCCCTAAGGGAAGGTCGCCATCCTCTGCAGTTTCCTCCTCGGAGACCGTGGCTTCGCTCGAATCGTCTCCACCATTATTTTCCGACCCGGAACACGATTCTCTCCCCTTCCCATTAGATTCGGAAGTGGGACTCAAATCTTTCGGATTATCCCCCACGGATAGTCGAACATCTACAGCCTACCTCCCCTCTTGATCATTTTCTCGATTTTCCACTACAGGGGATTTTCCCTTCAAATCTACTGGATTGGACATGATGAATATATATTGAGTGCTCGAAAAGGATTGTTAGAACTTACTTATCGATCTATTTGCTCCGATCTAGGGTTTTTATCCTCAGAATCTTTAATGAACAGCGGCCCTCCATCAAGATATATATACCGGGACAAAATGGGAAATTGCAAACCGGTCCCCGAGTAACCGCGACGGTTGAACTCCTCAAGGTTGAACTTGAAGCCATATTTCCGATAAATACACTTATGACCCCGATATTTTCCAAAAATCATAAAATTGAGGACCAACATGGCGAAAGAAATATTTACGGGAGGGGTCAATTCCGCTTTCTGCCACCCTTCTACCATATCAAAACCAAAGGAATATAGAGGTATTGTTAAAGATCGACTATAGCGACACTATAGGTAGCAGCGAGAAGGTACTACCCTGAAAATCTTATACCAACACTAAATGACAAAGGTTTATATTACGATGACACCATTACATAATTTTCGAGTTATGCACTCTTTTTCCCTAGCTCGGTTTTTATCCCATAGGGTTTTTCCGGTCAGGTTTTTAATGAGGCATATCTGAAACTTATCCAAAAATGTCTCGTCCACCCAGCGTCCGGTTTATACTTCTTCGAGCTTAAGCTTCTCTTTGCGCTCGAGAAGTGGGGGAGTATTGATGAGGGGTAAAACGGATTCAGACATTACTACGGCCTAGTGAGGTCGAACTTCGCCATTTTCGACCTCACAAGTGTAAATTCGAGTCCAAGGGAGGGGAATCCTACGCTGACTACCCTATGGCAATACTGAGTCCAAAGTTACTGTTGGGCCGACCTCCGGCCCAGGCCTATGGGCCGAGTAATACGCACCTACGGATGGTTCTTCTGGTCCCAGATCTCAGCTATAAATACCCCATGCATTTATGACGACGACACAACTTCTCAGGTGCTCTTCCTTCGAGATTGCAGCTCGGACTCACTTGGGAACAATAGAATAGATTCGCTTATATGTATTTCGCCCTCTTGCATGTACGGCATCCAATAATGCTCGAGTAGGACCCTAAATACTTGTAATTTGTACTCAGTTAATTCGAATACAATTACTATTGATCTTTACTTTCCATCTAATATTGTTATTATCGCATTGCAATCCACCCTTGATCGAACTAACGAAAACGCGTAAGATCAAAGAGCCTAGTGTAGGTAAACAGACTAGTAAGACCAAACAGCAGAGTAAGAAGTCTGCTGATAAAGCTAAACCGAATCAGACTAGTGGTAAAACTAAGTCGCCTGTTAATAAGCAAGCCTCTAGTAAACCAAAGAAGCATAAGAATAAGAAAAATCAAAATGCTTGGTATGGAAATGAGTCTTATTATGTGCAACCTGCTGCATATCCTCCTATGTATCATGCACCTCAATTTCCTAGTTACTATGCACCATATCCTGCTCATCCAATGCATGCATACCCTGCTTATCATGTACCTTACCCTGCTTATGAACATTATTCTTATCATATTGATCATCAACATGACTTATCTGATAACTATGATAAAAATTAAACTGTTTATGCTCCTGTCAAAACTCAGAAGCCTAAGAAGCCTAAGACATCAACATCTTGGGTTGTCAAAGGTGGAACTAATCCTTCAGGACCCTCTCAATAAGGGTACCTAAAACAATTTTATTTTTGTTTTGAAGGTTAGGATTAGGAGTAGGAGTAAAGTAGAGAAGATCTGGTACTTGGTCAGTGGTTGTTCAAGGCACATGTGTGGAAGCATACATGAGCTGACTGATGATGTTGCTGTGGATGGTCCAAAAGTTACTTTTGGAGAGAGCAAAGAAGGCAAGATTGTAGCTAAAGGAAGATTAATCAAAGGAGACATTGAGATATATGACGTCTCATATGTTAAAGGCCTAAAGTACAACCTGCTGAGCATAAGTCAATTTTGTGACAAAGGATATTCAGTCATCTTCTCAACAGATAAGTGTTATGTTGAACAGATTGGTACAAAGAAGGTAATTTTATCTGGAAGACGACAAGGGAATGTCTACATAGTCGACTGGAATTCTACTGACAAGAATTCAAGTGCTTGTTTGGTGGCATCAACACCAAGTGAAGTCAGTTGGCTGTGGCACAAAAGAATGAATCATTTAAACTTCAAGACCATCAACAGATTGATAAAGAATGATCTGGTAGAAGGAATTCCTAAAACAATCATGAGCAAAGATAAGCTTTGTGACGCATGTCAGAAGGGTAAACAAATCAAGTCATCATTCAAAAGCAAGAAGCACCAATCTTCTGAAAGAATCTTGGAGCTGCTACACATGGACATATTTGGACCCATTGATCCAGTCAGCAATGGTGGAAAGAAATACTGCCTAGCTGTTGTGGATGACTATTCAAGATATACTTGGGTGATTTTCATGAAAAAGAAAAGTGAAACCTAGGAACATCTTACAAATCTGTGGAACTGATCCAGAATGAGAAAAGCACAAAGATAGTGAAGATCAGATCAGATAGAGGGACAAAGTTCACAAACTCTACTGTTGAAGAGTATTGCAACATCAAAAGAATACATCATGAGTATTCAGCTGCTAGAACCCCTCAACAGAATGGTGTTGCTGAACGGAGAAACAGAACACTGAAAGAAGCTGTCAGGACTATGATAGCTGAAGCTAAACTGCCACAAAGATTTTGGGCAGAAGCAACAAATACAGCCTGCTTTACCCAGAACAGATGCATGATCAACAAAAATCAGAACAAGACTCCATATGAAGTTTGGAACAACAGGAAACCAAACATTCATTACTTTAAGATTTTTGGTTGTAAATGTTTTGTACTGAATAATGGGAAAAATCACCTTACTGCTTTTGCAGAGAAGGCTGATGAAGCTGTTTTTGTAGGATACTCTACTATTAGTAAGGCCTATAGAGTTTTTAACAAAAGAACATTGGTAATAGAAGAATCCATTCATGTAGTATTTGATGAGCCAAGTCAATCTTCTGAAAAGAATCAAAATGCCAATCAAGATCTGTCTACTGATTTACAGAAGTTGGATATTGGAAAGAATGAAGAATATGTACCCATCATACTACCTAATCTCAATTCAGCTGCTAACTCAAGTGCTGTTCAAAATCACAGTGCTGATTGTCTAACAGACGAGTTGCAAACAGCTGACAGACCAGAGACTGTTCAACAGACTACAACTGTTCAACAGACTACTACTGAATCTCCAACAGTAGTGTTGCAAGATCAAAACAGAGGACAACATCCAGATTTGCAACCTGATCTCAGATGGCTCAGGAATCACCCACCAGAGTTAGTAATTGGTGATCCCTTGGATAGAGTGAAAACAAGAAGAGATGCTGCACAAGATGCTATGTTTGTCACTTTTCTATCTCAAATAGAGCCTAAACAAATTGAAGAAGCTCTTAGTGATTCCTTCTGGATTGAAGCTATGCAAGAAGAGTTGAATCAATTTGAAAGGAACGAAGTATGGTACTTAGTTCCAAAACCAAGTCATCAAAAAGTAATTGGCTCTAAATGAGTTTTCAGAAATAAGATGAATGAAGATGGTATTGTTACCAGAAACAAAGCAAGAGTAGTGGCCAAGGGTTATTGTCAGGAATTGACTTTTATGAAACATTCGCACCAGTAGCAAGACTTGAAGCAATCAGACTGTTTCTAGCCTATGCTGCTTACAAGAACTTCACTGTCTATCAGATGGATGTGAAGTCAGCATTTCTAAATGGAGAATTGCAAGAAGAAGTGTATGTTGAACAACCACCTGGATTTGAAGCTTATCAACAGGAAGACAAGGTGTATCGTCTAAAGAAAGCCCTCTATGGACTGAAACAGGCTCCAAGAGCATGGTATGATACCCTATCTGATTTTCTTTTAATTAAAGGATTTCGTAAAGGTAAGGTAGACAAGACCTTGTTCACAATTGAATGGGAGAATCATAAATTAATTGTACAAATATATGTAGACGATATTATTTTTGGTTCAACTAACCAATAGATGTGTGACAAGTTCTCCAAGCTCATGCAGAATAAGTTTGAAATGAGCATGATGGGTGAACTAAATTATTTTCTTGGTTTGCAAGTTAGAGAGTTGCCTGATGGAATATTCATCAACCAAGCAAAATACACAAGAGACCTGTTTAAGAAATTTGGTATGGAAACTAGCTCTACTGCTACTGTTCCAATTTCCACTAGTCTTCGTTTGGATAAAGATGAAGATGGCAAATCAGTGGACATAACCAAATACAGAGGCATTATTGGGTCACTGTTATATCTAACAGCAAGCAGACCTGATATCATGTACTCAGTTGGGGTTTTTGCAAGATTTCAATCAAATCCCAAGGAATCTCATCTCTTAGCTGCCAAGAGAATTCTGAAATATATTAAGGGCACTCAAGAATTGGGATTGTGGTATCCTAGAGAATCTGGATTTGAGCTTATTGGATATTCAGATTCAGACCTTGATGGCTGCAAAATTGATAGGAAGAGCACAACAGGTGTTTGTCAATTTTTGGGTAGTCGTGTGATCTCATGGATGAGTAAGAAACAGACTTCAGTATCCATATTTACTGCTGAAGCTGAATATATAGCTGCTGGAGCATGCTGTGCACAGATTTTATGGTTGAAGCATCAACTAGAAGACTACAACATTAAATTCAGTGGAATTCCAATCTACTGTGACAATACAAATGCAATCTCTCTTACTTAGAACACTACAAGTCATTCAAGGACTAAGCATATTGAGATCAAGCATCACTTCATTAGAGATCATGTGGAAAAAGGCAATGTAATGATTGAGTATGTTCATACTGACAATCAGATTGCTGATATTTTCACTAAACCTTTAAGTGAAGTAAGGTTTTCAACTCTAAGAGCTGAGCTAGGATTACTAAATTTGGATGCATAAGCTGAGGGGGAACTTATCAGAAAACTGAAGTTCATCAGCATGGTCATCCGTTATTATTTTCAAGGATTAACTCTCAACAGACTAGTTAACTTATGAATTCTTAAAGTCAGGGGGAACGTGTAAGACTAGCGGTACTTCTGATTAAAGGATGAAATTGGTTAATGACAGTTAGTTGAAGTTATGTTATCAGAGGTTTTGTTCTTAATTCTTGAAGATTGAAGATTAATTTATCTTGCTGGATTGACAAACAACAGAGGAAGATTACTAGCTATTGGCTTTCTCTAGTAATATCAGATAACAGATCACTCGTCTGTCAGATAAGTTGAACTCTACTCATCTGATACATTATATAAGCATGGTCGTATCTTTAGAAACACGCTTTTATAAGTAACAGATAGGTGCCGATAGAGTTTCCCGCCCGTCTGACATTAAAATAATAAATTTGAAGTCCGTAAATTCTCACCCGCACGATTTAAAACTGTCAGATCAATCTTACGGTTCATATTTATCACGATAACCAAAACCTAAGGAAACCTATAAAATCCGATCTGAACAGATTAGTCGACTTACGCAAACAAAATTCCAAAATTCTCTAACTCTCTAAGCTATCTGTTTTCTAGCTCTCCGTTTTCCGCATATTTACATCACTTAACCTCTCAAATGGCTATTGCTGAGGGAAGATACCTTAGTTACGATAAATTCTTCAAAATCGGTACTGATCTGATGAGGGAAATCTTGGTAAAGATTAAGGAAGCATCACTGGTTCCAATCTTAGAGGCTCATGAGGAGCATGTTTACCTGGATGATCTAGAACACTTCTACAAAACCAGAGAGTTTAATAATGAAGGAACTATCATGACTGCTACGATTGGGGAAAAGAAGATCTGTATTTTGGCTGCTGTTTTAAGTGAAGTGTATAAGATTACGAATGAAGGAGGAGATGTTACAGACCTTGGGTCTGAGAAAGAGGAAGATTTTTGGCAAGTTTGCGCCAAAGAGGGAGAGGAGTTGACAGGGTCTCTGATGAAAACTCAATTGAAAGATGAGTATCAGAGATTCGTTGATATAATTGCGAAGGCATTGGACTGCAGTACAAGTTCTTTAGAAGTGTTGCCAAGGAGGAGGTACTATACCATGATTTGCATCCATTATGGACAGAAGGTCAACTGGGCAGCTCACGTCTATGATCTGCTGAGTGACAAGAAGAATAACTATGGGATTCTATTGAGTCATTTGTTCTTGAGTTTGGGATGTCCATTAGCAAACGGCAAGACCATTCATGGTGGCAAAGAGTTCAAGGTGTACGAGCCAGTAAGAAGTGTAGTCACTTCTAAGAGAAAGGCTACTACTAAAGCTGTAAAGGAACCTGCAAAGAAAGGCAAAAAGACTGGTCAGACCAGTAGGCCTGCTGATCAAACAGTAAGTACTACTGTTGAAGCTGGATCAGCTGAGCCAGAAATTAAAGTTTCTGACAAATTAGTCAGTGACTTTGCTAAAGAAGTTGAAAAGATGGAGACTGGATCATCTCCAGATAGGACATAATCAGAAGAAGCTGTCCCTATTCAACCTGCCAAGAGAATGAGGACAAGGAGTTCTATGAAAGGACCTCCTATAGCCATGCCTGAAGGAAGAATTACAAAATCAAAGGCAAAGAGAAAGGTTACATTCTCTGAAGAATCACATGAAACAGTGAGGGATATATCAGCATCAGCAGAGAGACCAATTGTTACTGAAGAACCTGCTGCTAAGCCTGCTGAAGACTCATCTGTTGTACTGTCTGCTGAAGTTAGAGAAGAACAGCAGACTGGTACAACAAATGAAGGGGATGTACATCTTCTGCACCCTACTCCTGCTGCTGCCACTCCACTTCAAACAGTGGAAAGTCCTGAAGCAAAGAAGAGAAGGACTGGTAAGATTGTGATTCCCTACCTTACTGCTGCTGAAAAGAAAAGATTAGATGAGGTAGAAAGGAAAAGGAAGGCCGAAGAAAAGGCTGAGGAAGATCGCCTTAAGGCCCTTGAGCTCAAGAGACTGGAAGAAGAGGCCAGTAAAATGACTCAAGAACAAAGGGATGCTGTTGAGACAGCAGAGTTGGCTGCTGCTATCGAAGCAAGCACTAAGGACTCACATGGTCCAAAGCATACTGGTGGCATTGTAATTGGTGAACAGAGAGATCCCACCAAGCCTAACCCAGTTATGCCTACTCCAGCAATACAACCTAAAAGAAGAGAAGAGGTCAAACTGGCATTGGAGATTGTCAGAGATGACCCTGATGCTTTTGAAGAGTTTATTAAAAGGTTGGACGCTGAAAATGCAAAGATCACTCGTCTGACGATGTTCAATAAAGAGAAGATCAGATATAACAGATGGAAAGACTATCGTCTGACAAAGAGCAAAGATCAAATTGCAAGTTGGAAGCCCTTTGCTGATGAAGAAGCCTGGGTGCTAAAGTGGCTTGAGACAGGTTCTCTTACTCAAGCACTAGACTCAAAATTCTTTGTGGACAAATTGAGACCGAGGATCAGTCACATTGTAAAGGCTGAGGCAAAGAATATTTATGAATCTGTTCCTGAGGAGTTTGCTGAAGATGAAGACCTCAAGGAAAGATCAATCAAGCTGGCAGTTTCCCAAACAATGGAAACTTGGGCCAGAAAGACTAGAAAGATGAAGGGGCAACCAAGCACTATGATTCCCCTTCCTAGTCTGAAGCAGATTGTCTATGGCCCTAATATTAGGCCATATGAAGAACTACCTGAGGATCCTATCTCACCTTTTGTTCCTATCACTGCTAATCTTTTGACTGCTTTAAGTCAACAAACTCATCAAGCTGCTACTGTTCCTACCTTGCTGATAGAAGATACTGCTCATAATGTGGAAGCTATTAGACAAGACATGGATGTTATTAGAGCAAGAACTCAAAGTACGGCTGCTGGTTGGAGGGAGATTACTGAAACAGTTGAAATGGCTATTCAAGCTGAGGATGAAGCCTTAGGAAATATGATGAAGGACTTCAAGGCATCTACTGATATGGTTCTGGCAACTCAGATTCAGCTAGGTGACCAAGGAGAAGTTGTTCTCAACAGAATGGAAGCTTTTGAGGCCAATCAACTCAGACAACAAGCCCAACTTGATGCCATGGAAGAAAACATCAAACTTCTGTGTGAATCACTTCAAATCCCACCAGTCTTACCTAAATATCCAATCAACCCTGCTGATGATGACAAAAAGGGGGAAGATAGGGTACTTTGTGAAGAAGAAGATAAACAAGAAGTTGACAAATCTCTTGAAAAGACTGATGAATTTGAAAACACTGAAGTACTGGAAGAATCTGCTGAAAGTGAAAAAGCTGATGAAGACAATGAAGGCACTAGCAGACCAGTAGATCAGTTAAATGCAGAAGAAGAAGAAGATAAAGCTGAAGCTGAAGAAAAGTCTAAGGAAACAGCAAAGTCTGATAAAGAGATTGCTGCTGCCAAGGACTCACCTGAAGAACAGCTTAACCCTGATGCTAAACAAAAGAAGTTGGAGCTGTTGAAACAAAAGTTCTTCAAGGAAATAGAAGCTGAGTCTTCCACACCTGAAGAAGAAAAAGAAGACAAGCAAGAAGACAAAACAGAAGACTAGCTTAGTCTAGGTTACTTATGCTTGAAATCTTTGTAATTTATTTTTTGCACATCTCATCTACCAAACTTGTAATATGTAATCTTTTCAGAATCTATAAAAAAAAAAATTCAAGTTTGTAATCCAATAGACTATTTCTATCTCAGAAATTTTTGAGGATCAAAACTTTAGTTTAGGTATAGGTACTTAGCTGGAGTTTTGTCATCATCAAAAAGGGGGAAATTGTTGGATGAAGATGAAGATGAAATGCAAAGAAGATAAGAAGATAAGGGAAGGTTTTGATGATTTCCAAAACGTCAAAATCAGCTAAGTATGGAAAGCTTAGGTCCCTTAGAAGAATTTTGAACAAGTGAAGAAGACATCAGAAGAGTTCAAAATTCGAAGCCCAGAAGACTACTGATCTCACGCTGAAACAGCAATCAGAAGGGTAGGTCATCAACTGACTCAAATCAGATTAGTTCAGTATTTGATCAGCAGAGTATCTATAGCAGAGTTGCCTCGATCAGCAGAGTAGAAGAGATCATGAGATAAGTTCAACGGTAATAAATACACTTGGAGTAATTAATGCTGCAAGAGAAGGGTAGTAATGACAAATGATTGAAGAATATTCTCGGATCAGCATGGTGCATTTAATGCAGCTACAGGAAAGTACAACAGAAAAAGTACTGTAGTAGGGAGCCGTTCTGAATTTGGGCTAAGGCTATGGATTTGAAGTGTGATTTGCTTCAACGGTCATATTTTCAAATCCAAGTATAAATAGAGCTGATTTCGAAGAGAGAGACACACAACAACATTTCCGAGATTTCGTTTTTGAAGCAGAAAATTTCTAAGTCTCAAGAAGCTCGAACAGCTCACTCGTCTGGTGGAAGTCATCTGTTGACAGAAACCCAGTTGAAGAAAATAGAAAAATACATTCTGAGTGATTTTGTATTTAGCTGAGTGTTGTGCGAAGTATAAATCTGTCTTTGTGAGTGATTTAACTTCAGATGATAGGTTTTCTTTGTGATTTCCTATTGCGAGCTTACAACCTTTTCATTTGTTGTTTAGGTGTAAGTGGAGATATATTGTAAACTGTGTGTTTATAGTATAACCCAGAATCTAAGTGATCTGGAAGAGTGGACTAAAGGATTTTCATCCATATAACCACTATAAAAATTCTTTGTGTTGATTTGTATTTAAGTTTTCTTCGCATATTTCAAATTGCATAAGTAAACACTTTGAATTGATTGAAAGATTTTAAAGGAGTTTTTAAACTGGGGATAAAATCTTTTTAAAGACTTAGTCTACTTGTGAAAAACACTTTCTAATTATCCGCTGCAAGTAAACTCTTGAAAAACTGATTTTGCTGAAATCAGCTAAGTTGCTGTAAGATAAGTGGTCACTCTGCTGTTCAAGATTTGTTCACGATCAGCACAGTCAGCTTACTGTTCTTCATAAGCTTAGTCTGCTGACAGATGACAGAAAAGTTTTTAAGTCTAAAAATTTTCAGAGGTCTATTCACCCTCCCCCCCTCTAGACCTCATCTGACCACTTGGGACCAACAAAAAGTGTTTAATTCATTAAAATGAGATCTAAGTCCACTAGGAAACAAATAAAGGTCATAAGTAAATGGACTTTAAGTTTCCTACTTGGATTAGAACAAGGCTAGGTCAATAGTCCTTATTATATAAGGAGCTCAAGACCACAAAAAAGTGAAAAACCTAACCCTAGCACACAAGCTAGACGCCCCCTTTTCTCCAAGCAAGGAGCCGCCGCCTCCCCTCTCCAAAACTGAAAAAAGCCGCCCCTCCCTTACAAGGTTGGGATCGACCGAACCCTGTAGATTTCTACAGGGTTCATGCAAACTGTTTTCTCCTTCTTTCTTGCTTGATAATTTTTGGATCCAAGTTCTGAACCTAAGGATCCAAGAGAGTTGCTTCAATCCAGTTGGTGTAGATACTGCTAGAGGCACAACGTTTGGAGTGCTTCTCTCGAACCAAGTCCATCAGATCTGAAAGAAGATCGGAGAAAAACCACCACCATTGCTGTGGAGAGGTAAATTCGATAAACCCACTATTGTTGGTTTATTTGCTGAAAGTCCTTTTCGTATGACTAGATGAGTAAAGATCCTGATTGGGTTATTTAAAAATTCTAAAATTCCGCTGCTTTTAACGTCCTGGCATTACCAATAACCCAACAGATGGTTGATGTGATCCTCTTCCGTCATGCTTTTCATGAGCATATCGTCGACATAAACTTCCATAATCTCTCCAATCAAATCTTTGAACATCATATTGACCAATCTTTGGTAAGTTGCTCCGGCATTCCTTAATCCCAATGGCATGACAATGATGCAATAAACCCCTCGTTCGGTTATGAAAGTAGTTTTATCTTGATCCCTCTCATTCATAAATATTTGTTAAAACCCTTGAAAAGCATCCATCATACTGAAGAAAACGAACCCTGCAGTAGAGTCTACCAACATGTCGATCCAAGGCAGTGGATAAGGGTCCCTTGGACATAACTTATTTAGGTTGGTGAAATCATTGCACATCCTCCACTTGTTTTCGACCTTCTCCCCCTTGGAGACTAAAACCACATTACACAATCATTCGGTGAATTTGATCTCTTTAATTTAATCGGCTGCCAACAAACTCCTCCTAAGACGCCTAACTTATTGGAGTGTCTAAGAGATGGAATCTAACATTGTTAGACATTGTTCGATCCACACTGAGTTTTGTTAAGCTTCCTTATGCATTCTAGAGGTTGGTCCTCATGACTGCATCGACGATACTGAGCAAAGTACCTTCAAAGTCCGTGCCTACAAAGCTTTACCAAGAAAGGTATGGCAAAATACCTCTATGCTCTTACTTTTGAGTAAGGAGATCTCCTGCTGAAGGTAGAAACAAGAAAGGAGATAAATTGGCTAGTAGATCCAATTTGTATATAATTGTGGGGTATCCAACGAAATCCATTGGATACCTGTTCCACGACAATGAGAAACAATCGTTTCTCCTAAGTACCCGTTCCTCAGTTGATGAATTCCTCGTCAAAGGAAATAGGGAATGTCATGAAACTCGATGAAGTCCAAGATTTGGACCCATCCCCGCAAACAATGGGAGTTAATCCAGAAACCGCTTAACCATCTAGTACACCAAAACTTCCTAGATCTGATCAAGTTCATAAAGAGCTTGAAAGATATTGTTTCACCATATACGAAGAAACTATATTCAATGTAGATGCGCATGCGTGACTGAAGTTCATGCAATCCATAATGGATCCCATCCATTCCAACAAGGTTTAACCTTGGTTGATCCACCCGAGGGATTTATCCCTATAAGTTGCCTATAAGTTGTGAGTGGATCTTCATGCTTGGAATGAATGGAGAGGTGTTGCCTCTAAGAATCGACTAGTGGTAAAAAGGCTATTCACAAAGTTTTGGAACAGACTTTGATGAAACCTTTTCTCCGGTAGCAATGTCTGAATCCATTCAGATTCACATTTGTTTTGATGAGACAGTCAAGACATTTGACTTCATCAATACGGGTATGAACCTTGAGTGTACAAGAGGATTAGTGGGAGGGCGATAAAGTTCATATTTTATATGTCAATAATGTTCTGGTTATCTAGAATGATATCGGAATGTTAGCACAGACGAAAGCATGGTTATCCATGCAATTCTCCATGAAAGATTTAGGAAAAGCATCTTGCGTATTGGGATACGTATCTATAGAAATTGATCAGAGAAGATGCTGACACTCTCTAAATCTAAGTACATAGAAACAATACTGAAAATATTCAGTATGAAGAATCCAAGAAATGGTTGCTTCCAATGAGACACTGTATCCCTTGTTCCAAATCGATGTGCCCTACATCGATAAAAGGAGAATGTCTCAAATACCTTATGTTTCAAACAAAAGGTTGCATGTGGCATGCTTTACTATGTACTAGACCAGACGCTGAACTTGCTCAAGTGTCACGAGCAGTTACTAGTCAAACTCCAGTGAAGAGTACTGGACCACCGTAAAAGATTTCCTTAAGCTCTTGACAAAGACTAAGGATTTGTTCTTTGTCTATGGTGGTAGTGGAGAATTAAAACTCGAAGGATTTACTGATTCGAGTTTTCAATCTGATGTGGATGAATTTATATACCCATTTTTGGATATTGTTAACTCTACAAAATATAGTTAATTTCTATGTATTTTTGCGGGGAATGGTATTAGTTTCTAGAGTTCTTAGATTGATTTCATTCGGTGCTTGGTTTATCTCGTGGGTGAGTCACATACTCATTTAGGTGTTTTCTTATGAATATTTCAGATTTTCTCTTGATTTTGTTGGAAGTGCAAAAACAGAAGCCTCTTCGCTGGGGCGGAAAATATCTCCGCTGGAGCGAAATCACAAAGCAGACCTCCGCTGGGGCAAAACTAATTTTCCGCTGGGGCACAAGATTTCCGCGAATTACACTACTAGTGCCCTAATTTCACTTGGAAACTTATATTTAAGTGGAGGAAGAGAGAGAAAAGACATCTTGGAACACTTTTTGACAAGAAGGAGGCCAAGAACAAAAAAAGATCATTCAAGAGCATGAAAAATATTGGAGAACTGAATTCTTGAAGATTGAAGAAACATATCTACTTCTCTTTTCTCATCCTTTGCAATTTTCTTTTCTCTTTTGTGTTCTTATACTCATGACTTTGATTATTCTTAAGTTTATCTCCATTTTAGCTATGAACTAAATTTACTTTTCTAGGATTGCAATGGAATTATTTGTTTAAATTCATTGTTGTTTAGTTTTCCTTATTCTATTTTACTGAGATCTATTGTTTACCCATTTTTGTGCTTAAATTTCAATAGCCCGATCAACTATTGTTTCACAAATCTAATTGAATCGGGAGAGGAAATTAGGTTTTAAGTTAAAGATTGGGTAACCTTTGTACGAATTGCCCCCACGTCGAATTGGGTAATTTGTTTAGCAATTAAGATAGGAATATACTTAATTGCCTTAGGTATTCACAATTAAGGCTTGTTCTTGATTCAATTTGGCTTAACTTCATTGGCATAGGAATATAGCTCTTTGATTAGGTTAGATTAGTATTACAATATTCTGGAAAGAAATTGTAAAAACATAAGTGCCCTAGACTAGCAATAAATCTTAATTGAAATAGAATTATTGAGAAAATAAAAGCACTTAGTTTAACATTGAAGGAAGTTGTAATCCTAGGCTTTAATCATCATAGTTAATCTTGTCAGTTTAGAATTTAGTTTTACTTTCATTATTGCTTAGTTAAAATAATCCCAAAGATTCGTTAATTTGGATAAGAAAAAGAGTGATCCTTAGTAATTAGTTAGTTTAGCTCATTAATTTCCTGTGGAGACGATACTCTACTTATCATTATATTACTTGTTGCGATTGCATATACTTGCGTTTATGAATCCTGCATCAAGTTTTTTGCGCCGTTGTCG
Source organism: Penstemon eatonii (assembly GCA_038501285.1). Taxonomy (NCBI): domain Eukaryota; kingdom Viridiplantae; phylum Streptophyta; class Magnoliopsida; order Lamiales; family Plantaginaceae; genus Penstemon; species Penstemon eatonii. Next base: position 48,999,374 of record CM076714.1, read on the forward strand.
GGGAATTATTTGAGCTATTTTGCTAATATTAATATCAATCATTCTTTTCTTAGATCAAATTTTTATTTGGTGTCTATTTCTTTATTTTTAGGACATTTATTCTTAGCATGCGCAGTGATCGGAATAAAGAACTTATTCCATTAAAACCTGCTACGGAACTACCGAGGGCACAATTCGAAGATTAAAAAGGCTGAAAATAAATTCAGAGTCTCAAGGTCAGACTATGGGCGAACAAGTCAATGGAGCAGCAGTTGCTGCTGCGAATCGCTCTATTAGAGATTATGCAGTCCCTCATGTGATCGGGTATTGCTAGGCCAATTGTCCAGGCCAATAATTTCGAGATCAAGCCAGCAGTTATACATATGCTTGAGTCGAAACAATTCTTCGGGCATGCTCATGAGGATCCGAACAAACACTTGAAACTATTTTTTAGGATGTGTGATACATTCAAATTCAATGGAGTATCATCAAATGCTGCCAGACTGAGATTGTTCCCATTCTCTTTGACTGGGAAGGCTACAGATTGGTTAAAAGCTCTGCCAGATGAGTCTATTACAACGTGGAATCAGTTAGTGGATAAGTTTTTAGCTAAGTTTTTTTCACCTGCAAAAACTTCTCGGGTGAGGAATGACATCACTGACTTTCTGCAATATAAAGATGAAACTTTAGATGAAGCCTGGGAGAGGTTTCAGGATATGCTAAAAAAGTGTCCTCACCATCAGATTCCAGATTGGTTACAAATTCAATCTTTTTATAATGGGCTTACAGATAACATAAAAGAAAACCTCGATGCTGCAGCAAATGGTGCTCTTGTGGGAAAATCTCCTGATGAAGCCACATATATTATTGAGGAAATGGCATCAAATATTTAACAGTGGTCATCAAGACGCACAGAGCAGAACAAGATAACCGGAGTTATAGATGTTGACGCTATTGCTTCTCTAACATCTCAATTGGCAGCTCTCACAAAGAAACTTGATGAGAACTGGAGTAGAAACAATGTTCAGAGAATCTATACCACTTGTGATATTTGTGGAGATAATCATTCGGTTGCACATTGCCCTGAGAATCCAAAATCGGTTAATTTTGTTTGAAATTCGAATAGTCTGAGAAACAATCCTTATTCCAACACATATAATCCAGGATGGAGAAATCACCCTAATCTCTCATGGGGTGGTAATCAATCACACATTCGAGCTCAATGACCAATTGCACCTCCGGGTTTCCAACAAGCTCATGCACCAACACAAGTACAAAAACCCTCTACAGAAGAATTGTTGCTCCAATACATGCGAAAGACATATGTCATAATGCAAAAACAGAATGCTGTCATTCAAAACCAGAATGCTTCTATCCATGCTTTGGAGACGCAAATTGGCCAACTGGCCAATAATCTTAATTCCCGATCTCATGGAGCGTTGCCTGCAGATACTGAGATAAACCCAAGAAATGATAACATGCAGCACTGTAAAGCTATAACTTTCAGAAGTGGAAAGGAGATTGAGGGTAATACCAGAAAGCTTGAGAAAGAAGAAGTGAAGCCAACGAGTGAATCAATAGAGAATAAGCAAAATAATGGAGATGATGTGAAAAAGAAATCCAAGGAATATGAAGAAAAACAGGATAAACCGAAAGTTCAAGAATATCCACCACCTCCATTCCCCCAGGGATTACAAAAACAAAAGTTGGATAAACAGTTTCAAAAATTTCTTGATATCTTCAAGAAGTTATCCATCAACATTTCCTTTGTTGAAGCCCCTGAGCAGATGCCCAGTTATGCAAAATTCATGAAAGACATCTTATCGAGGAAAAGAAGGTTGGGAGACTATGAAACTGTAGCACTTACTGAGGAGTGCAGTGCCCTTATTCAGAGAAAGCTTCCACCGAAATTGAAAGATCCTGGCAGTTTCACTATTCCGTGCACGATTGGAAATCAGTTGATCAATAAGGCATTATGCGATTTAGGTGCAAGTGTATATTTGATGCCATTGTCGATCTTTAGAAAGCTTGGTTTGGGGGAAGCAAAGCCCACTTCTGTTACGTTGCAAATGGCTGATCGAACTCTTAGTTATCCGAGAGGAATAATATAAGACATCTTGGTTAAAGTGGACAAATATATATTCCCGGCAGACTTCATAGTTCTGGATATGGAGAAAGATCGAGATATGCCAATCATAATTGGAAGGCCTTTTCTAGCTACCGGTCGAGCCTTGATTGATGTTGAAAAAGGAGAACTCAAGATGAGAGTTCAAGATCAAGAAGTAACCTTCAATATTTTTTCATCGTTGAAGCAACATCAGAAAAAGGAAGATTGTTTCTCAATCAAGGTGGTAGAAGATATTATTTCTGATACATTTCTACATAATCATCCTCATGATTTGTTTAAAAGTCCATTAATTTCAAAAGAGGATGAAAAAGGTGAGAAGTTGGTCGATTGTGTGAAAACTCTTGATCTTACTCAAAGATTTACCATACCAACCTTGAAAAGTGAGATGATGGAAAGGCCGGTAAAGTCTGCAAATTCTACGAAGTCGTTAATTGAAGAACCCCCAGATTTAGAGCTCAAACAGTGTGTTGAAGTGAAAACTGAAAGAATCTTACATCACCATCATTTGTGGCCTTATGGTGGGTATTTCAATGAAGAGAGAACTCATGCAAAAAGGGTTGGCAATAAGTCTAGAAGACAAGAAAAACAACTTTTACATGTCAATAAACTAGAAGAAATTAGGCCACCAGAAAATGGAAGTGTCATGCTTTACAAGAAGAAAACTAAGAAGATACACGATGAAAAGATCATCCGTCGAGAATTTGAGCCTGGAGAATGGGTGTTATTGTATAACCCTCGCCTTAAATTATTTACGGGAAATCTCAAATCAAGGTGGTCTGGCCCTTTTCTTGTTACGGAGGTTTTTCCCTATGGAGCTGTGAAAGTACAAGATGAACAAAGTGGGAGAACTTTCAAGGTCAATGGACAAAGACTAAAGAATTATTTGGGGGGCAACATTGATCGTCAAATCGCCACCATCACTCTGGGCAATCCGAAATAAGATGGACAAAGTCAAGCCATGACTATAAATAAGGCGCTTGTTGGGAGGCAACCCAAGTATAAATAAAAGAAAAAAGGAGAAAAAAGAGAACATAACATGATCTGTCCCCGCGGAATGAATTTATTGCCCCAGCGAAAATTGATCTAACTGAATTTTCAACTAATTTTCAGAACACACTTCGCTGGGCAGAGAAATAGTACTGCCCCCGCAAAGTTCCCACTGGAATCTATTGCTAATTTTCAGAACTCACTTCACCCCAGCACAAACATACTCCACCCCAGCAAAAGTCTCAAACCATAATTTCATAAAATGTCAAACACCTCTCCTCTTCAAACACTTTCCCCTACTTTTCCTTTAGCGCTGTCGCGCCGCCGCTATGTCAACTGCCGTCTTTGTTCCATTAGCCACCAAGAGGAGATACATGACGAAGAATGAAATCAGGCTGAAATCAGGGACGTTCTTTAGTTAATTTATTTCATCTTTATCTTCAGATTTATTCTTTTATCTCTTATTTTCATTAGTTTCATCATTGAGGACAATGTCTTTCTCAAGTTTGGGGGTGACTGCACTTACATTGTGCGTGCTAGGTCAATTTTTGATCAAATTTTTGAAATTTTATGTGTTGTTGATTGTTTTTCCTGCAAAAATTCGAAGCATGAATGCATAATCAAGGATTTAGGATGAAGTTAGTGAATTATAGTCTAGAATAGAGCTTAAGAAATTTTATCTTGCATACCTAATCTCTAGATTCGAGGATTAGAAAACTTAGAATCTAAGTGATAGTTTTGCTTAAGTCTGGGGATAAGGATGACTTTAATAAGAACCAAATGAAGGAATTTACTGAAAAGCTTTAAGTTAAATTCAAAGAAAATAACTTCACTTGTATGAGACCTGAAAAATCTCATCGCTTGAGACTTATACTTGTACTCCTCTAACTTGACTGCGATAAGATGAACGACATATGGGTGCATTGACTTAATTAATCTGCACTCCTCTATGTTGACTGCTTCTTTAGAACAAGTTATGAGTGCGAGTGGTGCTAGATATACTTGAGTTATGCTAAATAATGAATATAAAAGCTAAGTGAAAGTTCAAACTTAAACGACTCCATAACTTCGACTGAAAGCATTGTTAGAACTTAGTGATGAGTTTGATGACCTAAGAAAATAGAGAATAGGCTTGGCAATTTAAGCATTCATGCAATTAGGCTCGATGATTTTGAAGCTATAGTGATCTGGGTGATTCCGACATGCTCGTATTATGTATACACACACACGCAGGAATTACATGATAGAATGCATAATGTTTTGAAAGTGATGATTATTAGTTTGACTTGGAATGCATGATTGTAAATGTTTGAGTCGTTGTCCTTTGTTATATGTGTTGGGTGTTTGGGATATGAAAGGTTAAAAAAATAATTTTAGCAAGAAAAAGTAGACTTATTATTTTATCAAGATAATAAGACTTCAATATTTTGAGGCTTTTTGCACTAAGCCTTCATACAAGAGAGTAATTTTAAATTGGATGCAATATGAATTGTCCTAGCATTAGCTGCTCAAATGGAACTTCCAGTTTATCAATTGGATGTCAAATCAGCATTTCGTAATGGAGATTTAAGTGAAGAAGTTTATGTCGAACAACCTGAAGGTTATATTGTCCAAGGCAAAGAAGATAAAGTTTATTGCCTCCGAAAGGCACTATATGGGCTAAAACAAGTTCCAAGAGCCTGGAACAACAAGATTGATAATTACTTTCAGAAAAATGGATTTCAAAGAAGTCAAAGTGAACCGTCATTACGTAAAGAAACAAGGTGAAAAAGATTTTCTCATTATTTGTCTTTACGTAGATGATTAGATATACACAGGTACAAATCAATTGATGATTGAAGAATTCAAAAAGGCAATGATGAAAGAATACGAGATGACTGATTTGGGTCTAATGAAATATTTTCTTGGAATTCAAGTTCGTCAAACCAAAGGGGAAATATTTATCTCACAAGAGAAATATGTTGAAAGTTTATTGAAGAAGTTCCAGATGATTAATTGCAAACCCATATCTACTCCACTGGCACTAAATGAAAAGTTGACGCTAAATGATGGTGCTGCAAAAGTTGAAACAAAGATGTACAGAAGCTTAGTAGGCTCTCTACTCTATCTCACGCATACTAGACCTGACATTGTCTATTCGGTGAGCTTAATCTCGCGGTTTATGCATGACCCAAGTAAATTGCATTATGCATCAGCAAAAAGAATTCTACGCTACCTTCAAGATACGAGAAATTTTGGCATCAAATATGTAAAAGAAAAAGAAAATAGACTTATCGGATACACTGACAGTGATTGGACCGGATCAGTTGACGATCGAAAATGTACAGCTGGATATATATTTTGTTTGGGTTCAAAAATCATATCATGGGCATCAAAGAAGCAAAAGACCGTATCACTCTCATCAGCAGAAGCAGAATATATTGCTGCCACAGACGCAGCTCGTGAAGCTGTTTGGCTTAGAAGACTTTTGACGGACATTGAGCAAAGACAAGTACTCCTACAACGATATTTTGTGACAATATGTCCAGTATAGAGATGACAAAGAATCCAGTTTTCCATGCCAGAACAAAGCATATCAAACTTCGACACCACTACATTAGAAGTCTCGTTCAAGATCAAGAAATTCAATTGGAGTTTGTGAACACTAAAGATCAACTTGCAGATAGCTTTACAAAAGCAGTCAATTCAGAGAAGTTAGAGCAATTTCGAAATGGTGTTCGAATTATGAATTAAGAGGGGGTGTTAAAATTAATTCATAATTACTTTACCATAAAGTTCCTTAATCAAAAAGCTCCTTAAGCATGAAGAATTCATACTTGGATGAATTATAGTCAAACTTTGCAACTCTAGAGATATTATCTAGAATTACATTCAAGTCAATGTTTGCAACACATTATCTAAATTACATTCAAGTCATCAAGGCCAACCAATGAGATCAAGTTCCTTAACATTGAAGAACTCTCAAGAGCTTAGTCATCATGTTTAGCCACTAAGTTTGGATTAGATTCATGTATTCAATATTAATCTAGTTGGTTCTAGTGTAGAGTAGAAAGGTAGAAACATATGCTTATATATATGTATGTAGTGTGTAGAATTTGATAGATAAGAAAAACCACAAAATTAGGAAGTTAGTTTAGAGAAGAAAAATTACTCACTTGTATAAAGGCTTAGTGCAAAAAGCCTCAAAATATTGTAGTCTTATTATCTTGATAAAATAATAAGTCTACTTTGTCTTGCTAAAATTATTTTCTTAACCTTTCATATTCCAAACACCTAACAATATGTGTGTCCAATCTTTATGGTTGTTTCTTTTTGTGTTCTACTCCTTTCTTTTGCTAGGGACTAGCAAAATAGTAAGTTTGGGGGTGTGTTAACTCTAATAAATAGAGGTAATTTCTATGTATTTTTGCGGGGAATGGTATTAGTTTCTAGAGTTCTTAGATCGTTTTCATTCAGTTTAGCTTGGTTTATTTCGTGGGTGAGTCACATACTCATTTTGGTGTTTTCTTATGAATATTTCAGATTTTCTCTTGATTTTGTTGGAAGTGCAAAAACAGAAGCCTCTTCGCTGGGGCAGAAAATATCTCCGCTGGAGCGAAATCACAAAGCAGACCTCCGCTGGGGCACAAGATTTCCGCGAATTTCACTACTAGTGCCCTAATTTCACTTGGAAACTTATATTTAAGTGGAGGAAGAGAGAGAAAAGACATCTTGGAACACTTTTTGACAAGAAGGAGGCGAAGAACAAAAAAAGATCATTCAAGAGCATGAAAAACATCGGAGAACTGTATTCTTGAAGATTGAAGAAACATATCTACTTCTCTTTTCTCATCCTTTGCAATTTCCTTTTCTCTTTTGTGTTCTTATACTCATGACTTTGATTATTCTTAAGTTTATTTCCGTTTTAGCTATGAACTAAATTTACTTTTCTAGGATTGCAATGGAATTCTTTGTTTAAATTGATTGTTGTTTATTTTTCCTTATTCTATTTTACTGAGATCTATTGTTTACCCATTCTTGTGCTTAAATTTCAATAGCCTGATCAACTATTGTTTCACAAATCTAATTGAATCGGGAGAGGAAATTAGGTTTTAGGTTAAAGATTGGGTAACATATTTTGCCTCAAAGGGGTAGCAGTAAATTTGAAAGGGTTCCAAGCAAAATACGTTAACCATCTAAACTACTGAAGGAAGATATATTACAGCATTAAATGTAGCATTAAATACGGCTTAAGAAAGTCTTTGGATATAAAACTTCATCCTATGGTTGGATGTAGTGCCTAGCATTGCGAAGCTCGTGGTTATCTTCTATGATAACAATGGAGCTATTGCTAAAGCAAAGCATTCGAGATCTCATCAGAAATCTAAACAAATTGAGAGAAAAGTACCATTTGATTAGAGAAATCATTGGTAGAGTTGACGCACATAATGGATAGCGTCGACTCGGAAGACAACTTAGCGGATCCACTAGAAAAGGCTATATCACGAAAAGAGTTCGAAGTACATCTTTGAAAGATGGGCCATAAAATGTTTGTGATTGGCTTTATGGCAAGTAGGAGATTGATGGGATAGTGCCCTGCAAGCCAATATATTTAGCTTGTATTAGAACTATCTTAATCTTTCTTTAGTATAAATGACTTAATACGCCTGTTTATTTATAATATGTAAATCAAAAAATGGCCAACTTCATCTCTCGCGAATCACTTAAGCGATTGGATGAAATCCTTATATCACAATAGACTATGTGACGATTCACTTCAGTATGAGTGCAATCATGAAACAGTCTCTAAGGTCGTGATCTTGAAACTGTTCCAAGTCATAGATTCTGAACGAGACGGGGTATTGAAGGAATCACAAAGACTTGTACAAATATGCAAGATTCATGATGGGGGCTATTTCGCACCTCTTATAATGAACGGATCGACTGAAGAACATTAGATCGGTTCGACGAAACAAGACAGTTCGGGATCATCTTATCGACCCGGCCGAATACAGCTCTCTTCGACAAAAAGACTACACTCCGGACCCAAGAAGGATATTTGGGCCGAGTCCTATTAGGATTATATTTCCTTGTAACGCTAGGTTTAGTATGATATAAATACCTAGTCAATCATTGTATTAGGGGAGGCTGAATCACAAGGTAAATACACCATTGAATTCTGCATAAACGGCGGAACCCACTGTTATTCAATAAAATAAAGAGTTTTCTCTTCATATTTGTGTTATTCTTATGTTGGTTACGATAATTACTTGTTGTTCCTACGAAATTGTTCTTCCTTAAGATTGATCCATCCTGAGTAAAGTAACAGAGCCCTATAAATTATATATATTGAGAATCCCCAATATCAAATATTCACTGATACCATTAACCCGACGAAATCCGGTTAAATCAGTTGGCACCCACCGTGGGGCTAGGTTAATTATTCGATCGACATATGGCTCGCCCAAGGAAAAGCGCTCGTATTGGAGCAAGAAGTAACACAACCACCGGTCATAACACATCTGAAGATCCACAGGACAATAATGATAATAACGCCCACGACACCAACGAGAATTTGCAGGGTCCTCTTCCTCATCAGCAGGAACCCCAAGAAGATCTTCCCGGTACAATACCGGAAGAACCGGAAGTCCCTGCGATCCCCGTTCCTCTCCCGGGCGCTCAGGAAAAATTGCGACAGATTGCTATGCTCGTTAAATCACTCTCCCTAGAGGAATTACTCGTACTTGAACAAGTTCCTCGAAACGTTAGGACTGCTAGGGCAAATCCCGCTCAAAGAGCGCCAAGGCAAAACGATCAAACCTCACAACAAGCTGACAGCCCGGCAAGCGAGCGACGCTCGCTACACAGTCCGCAGCAGGGCAATTCAAAACCCTCCGATAACCATCCCCGAAGGAAATCAGGACAAAGAAAACCACAGCCGGGACGCAGCGGGTCCAAGGAACGTACAATAATCCCTATCGAGGATGACATGGATGATGCAATCCCAGATCGACCACGAACAATGCGATTCTCGGAATGAGAAATCGAAAGGATGGTACAGGAACGACTCGAACAACGCCTACGATCTGTTCAAAACACGTGGGCCCGAACCACAGAACTCCAGGAGAGCCTTGCGGCCTGTTCTCCCTTCTGCAGAGAAATAAAAGAAGCACAGTCAATCGGACAGGTCCCGGGTAGACTACCCCGATACGACGGAACCACTGATCCAAATGACTATATTTTTAGATTCACCAATACAATGAACTTATACGCTCACTCGGCGGAATTCACCGCCAAATTAATGGTGACCACATTTGAAGGACTCGCTTTGGACTGGTTCGCCAAGCAACCTACCAACTCCATATTCAGTTTTCGGGAATTATGCAACAAATTGACACAACAATTTGCCAGTCAGAAGAGGCAAAAACTTCCCATGAGTTATTTAGGAACTATACACCAACAAGAGGGATAATCCTTAAGAAACTGGTTGGCAAGATTTAACGTAGAATTACTTAAAATCGATTCCCCAAATATCGATTACATAATCTCTATTCTCTTCGACCTCACGAAGAACATGCAGTTCGGAAATGCCCTCAGTCGAAAACAACCAAGAACGTTCGCCGACATTATGAGCTTGGCGTCTAAATATATGACCCAAGAAGAGATGAATTCCTTTAAGGATAAAAACAAAAACAAAGCCACAACCTCAGGCTCCAAACGACAAGATAGGATTCCTGCCCAAAGATCCATGGATTATGAACGATCTTTTAGAAAAGGCAACGTTTTCCAGCGGTTGGAATACAATAAAACCGACAAAGACAGACAACCTAATTTCTATCAAAGATCGAGAAACCCCGAACTAGCAATCAGAGGTGGGGTTAATCAAGTAGAACACCCAAGGCTAAATGCTCCGATACAAGAGATATTGGAAGTATTAGAAAGGAATAATTGGATCCCTGAAGCGAAGAAAATCGCCCAGCCCAGACCAGGATCACAAAACTATGAGTTATACTTCAAGTACCATCGGGCACATGGACATCGAACGGAAAATTGTTTTCACCTTAAAAAATAAATTGAAAAACTAATCGAACAAGGAAAACTAGACGACTATCTAGAGCGAGATAACCGCAAGAGGGGGAGAAGTAGAAGCCCTCGGAATAATAATCAAAGAAGGAGTTCCCGTCAAAGGTCACCCGAGCACAATCCTACACAGGAGGTGAACCATGACCAGATCAATGGTACCATCCATACAATTTCTGGAGGACCCGCAGGCGGGGATAGTCGTAACGCTCGACGAAGGACCGCTAGATCCATAATTGGAAGCTCAAAATACCCAAAAGAAATATGGACTCTAGAAAACAAATCGACAAACGACCAGCTAATCAGCTTTAACGAGGGCGAAGTACCCAAAAACATTGTTTGGGACACGAAAGAGGATAACCCCGATTTCCCGATGGTGGTGTCGCTAGAAATAGCAAATTATAACGTCAAAAGGATCCTAATCGATAATGGGAGCTCGGCGAATATCATCTCCCGGGAGGTTTTAGCCCAGATGAACATGGGACAGATAAACCTACAGAAAGTAGCTACGCCATTAGTAGGGTTTGGAGGATCCGAAATTGTCCCCAGCGGAACAATAACCTTAAGTGTATCACTCGGGAGAAAACCGCACCGGACAGTGAAGCTAGTAAAGTTTCTAGTGGTAGAAACACCCTTCGCTTATAACGCAATATTAGGACGACCGGCCCTCAACCTATACCGAGCCGTTGTCTCTACTTATCATCAGAAGATAAAATTTCCGACCGACAGAGGTATCGGGGAAATAATGAATGATCACTGTATGGCATGGGATTGCTACAGCACCTCATTAACATTAAAAAACCTCCCCAGATCAATTACTCGGAGCAAGAGAAAGCTCGTAGACGATGTCATTAGAAATGAGGTTGAAATCCCTAGCACAGATCGAATAGATAAAAAGGGAAAGGAGCCGGTAGATTTAGCTTTGAAGCCACCGGAACATAAGGATGTAATTCTAGTGCAAGGGGACTCGTCGAAAACAACAAGAATAGGTACTGAGTTGAGCAAAGAAGGGGAAGTCATGTTGATTGACTTTCTCAGAGATAATGTTGATGTCTTCGCTTGGAGCGCGAATGACATTGAAGGAATTGATCCTCGAGTAATCAAGCATTCGCTAAAAATTGATCCCTTGGCAAAACCCGCTAGACAAAAGAAGAGAAATCACGGGCCAGTAAAAGATAAAATCATCAAAGCAGAAGTACAAAGGCTACTTAAAGCAAAACAAATCCGAGAAATACACTTCTCAGAATGGCTATGTAATGTCGTTCTAGTAGCAAAAGGGGATAAAAAGGATAACAAGTGGAGAATGTGTAACGATTTTACCGACCTTAACAAATTATGCCCGCGTGATCCATATCCCCTCCCAAGGATCGACTTATTAGTTGACTCAACCGCTGGTTTCACGATCTTCAGCATGATGGATGCCTTTCAAGGGTTTTATCAAATATACATGGATGAGCGGGACCAAGAGAAGACTGCGTTCATAACCGAGCAGGGAGTATATTGCTTTATAGTAATGCCATTCGGCTTGAGGAATGCGGGGGCTACTTTCCAAAGGTTAGTAAACCTAATGTTCAAAGAGTTAATCGGAGAAATAATGGAAGTCTACGTAGACGACATGTTAGTCAAAAGCATGAACGAGGCGGATCACGTAAAACATCTTGATCGATGTTTCCGAATACTGAGAAAATACCGCATGAGCTTAAATCCCGCGAAATGCACTTTCGGTGTTAAGTCGGGAAAATTTTTGGGCTATTTGGTACATCAACGAGGAATCGAAGCCAACCCAGAAAAAATTCGAGCCATAGCTGAAATGAAGCCTCCCAAGACCATCTCTCAAGTACAAAGCTTGGTAGGGAAAATTGTAGCGTTGAACAGATTCATATCAAAATCAGCTGACAGAAGTTTGCCCTTCTTCCAAACGCTTCGAAAAGCAAAAAACTTTGTTTGGACCGAAGAATGCGATCGGGCCTTCGACCAGCTCAAAGAATATTTGACAACATCCCCATTGTTGGCCAAACCGACGGAAGGGGAACCATTGTATATCTACATCTCGATCTCCGATGCGGCCGTTAGTTCAGTACTGATCAAAATAGAAGGTTCAGAACATAAGCCTGTCTATTATTTAAGCAAATTATTGCAAGGGGCGGAGAATAATTACTTGGAAATTGAGAAATTCGTGTTGGCCTTAGTAGTGTCAGCACGAAAACTTCGACCTTACTTTTTAACCTACAAAATTGTGGTTTTAACAAACCAACCACTAAGACAAGTCTTAGCAAAGCCAGAAGCTTCCGGAAGGCTAATCAAATGGGCGATCGAACTCGGTCAATTCGAAATCGACTACAAATCAAGAATTGCGATTAAGGCCCAAGTGTTAGCTGATTTCCTACTGAAGACTCCGACACAAGCAACCGAACTATCGAACAGCCTCAACGACGATATCTTGATCATAGAATATCAAACTTGGTTAATGCATGTTGACCGTGCTTCGTGCCAAGAAGGAGGAGGCACCGGAATCAACTTCACCGGACCGTATAAAGAGGATTTAAATTATGCGATAACATTGGACTTCGTCGTAACAAACAATGAAGCAGAATATGAAGCATTAATCGCAGGAATGGAAATGGCGATCAAGGCCAACATTAAAAGCCTTAAAGTATTAACCGATTCAGAGTTAGTGCAAAGACAAATAGAAGGCCTATACGAGGCTAAGGAATTTAATATGGTCAAATACCTTCCCAAAGTGAAAACACTAGCGGGAAAATTCGAAAGCTTCGGTATACAGAACATTCCACGTTCGGAAAATAAATGGGCCGATCAACTATCTAGGTTCACAGGAGCCCATGACGGAAAAACCGAAAGGGTGATCAACCGGTTAATCTCTAGTACACCGGCCCTCGACATCGATGAAATACCAGTGGTCGATATAATGGAAATCGAAGAAGCAGAGGAAAATTGGATGACTCCAATGATAGACTATCTTCGAGAAGGAAAATTGCCGCTTGACCAAAATGAAGCTCGGAAAATAAAATATCGGGCTCCAAAATATACATTAGTAGAAGAAAAACTCTACCGGAGATCAGTATCAGTAATTTTTTTGAAATGTGTCTCTGAATCACAAACCACTGATATTTTACGAGAAGTACATGAAGGAAACGCAGGGAATCACAGCGGAGCAAGGGCATTGGCTTTAAAATGCCTCCGAATAGGTTATTATTGGCCTTCCATCAACAATGATGCCGCTCAGTATGTCCAAAAATATCATCACTGCCAAGTCCATGCTAATATATGTCATCGACCAGCAGAGAACATGCACCCTATAACGGTATGTTGGCCTTTCGATCAATAGGGAATGGACATCGTAGGACCGTTCCCAGCGGCTAGATCCAAGAAAGCTTATGTCCTGGTCGCTGTTGAATACTTCAGCAAATGGATAGAATGCATCGCCCTTGCACGAATAACTCAATTCCAAGTGATCAACTTCCTATGGAAATTCATAGTATGGCGATTTGGCGTCCCGAGGATCCTAATTTATTATAATGGAACCCAATTCGCGGGAAAACAGGTAATAGAATGGTTTTCGAAACTAGGGATTCAACAAAATTTCACTTCGGTCGGGCATCCTAGAGCGAACGGACAGACTGAAGTAGCAAATCGAGAAATAATAAAATCCTTGGAAAAAAGATTAGGAGCGACCAAAGGAAAATGGCTCGATGAACTCCCAGGAGTACTTTGGGCTAATCGAACCACTGTCAGGAGCTCAACCGGGGAAACCCCATTTAGCTTGGTATATGGTTCGGAAGCTGTTATTCCTGTTGAAACTCTAATTCCAACACCAAGAATTGAAATGTACGATGATCAGGAAAATGAAAAGACAAGAGAAAATGATATCTATTTCACAGAAGCTTTAAGAGAAAAAGCCGCTGTACGTTTGCAAGTCACTAAAGCAAATATGGAAAAGGCATACAATCAAAAGGTACGCATCCGAACCTTCAAAGAAGGAGACCTGGTCTTGAAAAAGGTAGAAGTATCAAAGCATGTGGGAAAATTAAAACAAAATTGGGATGGACCTTACGTTGTCATTGGCGTAGGAAAGAAAGGTTCATACAAAATTGCACACTTGGATGGAACAGCCTTACCAAGAACCTGGAATGCAGTCAACCTTAGGAAATACTATGGTAAATAAATTTTAGCAGATTATGCTGCTTTATTTTATTTTATTTTATTAAGCTTTAATCTTTGTAATAAAGGCCTTAGCCTACAGTTCAATCATTAAAGATTTAGCAATTTTAAATATTAAGTCAAAATTGGGTATAAATCGATTGTTTCGGTAAACACTCATTGGAATTCTACTATCATATTGGTTGAGATCGGGACAAAAGGAGTTAAGTATACATTGATCCGCTCAATATACACTCCTCGATCCAACCATACAAACGAGTCGAGTATACATTGATCCGCTCAATAAAAATTCCTCGATCTACTTATGACGATTAAAAGACTTTTGGTATAAAAACCTAAGTCTAAATAAATAAGAGTTGAGTATACATTGATCCGCTCAATAAACACTCCTCGATATATTTACAACGATTAGAAGACTTTAGGTATTAAAACCTAAGTCTAAACAATACACGAGTCGAGTATACATTGATCCGCTCAATAAACACTCCTCGATATATTTACAACGATTAAAAGACTTTTGGTATAAAAACCTAAGTCTAAATTATAAAGAGTTGAGTATACATTGATCCGCTCAATAAACACTCCTCGATCTGTTTTCAACGATCTAAAAGGCTTTTGGTATAAAAACCTAAGTCTAAATAAATAAGAGTTGAGTATACATTGATCCGCTCAATGAACACTCATCGATCTGTTTTCAACGATCTAAAAGGCTTTGGCATAAAAACCTAAGTCTAAATAAATAAGAGTTGAGTATACATTGATCCGCTCAATAAACACTCCTCGTTCTGTTTTGAACGACCAAAATAGGCTTTTGGTATTAAAACCTAAGTCTGAATAAATACAAACGAGTCGAGTATACATTGATCCGCTCAATAAACACTCCTTGTTTATTCTTCAACGATTTATAAAGCTTATGGGTTAAAAACCTAAGTCTAGACAAAAAAGAGTTGAGTATACATTGATCCGCTCAATAAACACTCCTTGATTATATTTAACAATTATAAGGCTTTTGGTATAAAAACTTAAGTCTAAACAAAAAGAGTCGAGTAAACATTGATTCGCTCAATAAACACTCCTCAATCTGTTTTAAACGACCAATAAGAATTGGTAAAAACATCTATATCTTGGAAATGAGTAGAGTGTAAATTAATCTGCTCGATAAACGCTCCTCATAAACAAGATTAAAACAATACCAATGACAAGAAGAATGAAAAGAATAATTGTAAAATTTTATTCATCTGTGTTCAAGGAACATGCAATAAATTACATACAAATAGCTCTGGTCAGATTACAAAGATCTATATACGATTTACAAATCGTTACAACTATTAAACGATCCTATCCTATGGATCTGGAATCTTCACGACAATGTCCACGGAAACATCAATCTCCTCCCTAGTGCCTCGATGGTTGTAACTGACGACCTAAGAAGCATGCTGCTCAGGATGGTCGACTTCTTTGGTTCGACGGCCAGGCTCTGAAGATCAATGTTCTCCCAGATGAAATGAGCATTACCAGCCAGATAACCAGCAATACTCATTCACCCACAACAAGATACTGCTTTTACATTAAGAGTTAAAACATTTTACTCTGAAGCAGCATCTCGCAAGGATCGTCGCGGTAAGCACTTTACCAGCACACCCCGGTGGTCTATCAATCCGGAGGTAACATCCAAAAGCGGCGGTGCCTGGTAAAAATGAACCCTCCATGTGCAAACAGGAAACCACGGACCTCAAACCCGTAAATAAAAGGTTCGAGGCCTCATGGGACCCGTCATTACGAGGTAGGGCTTCCATGGGACCCGTCAGTACAAGGCAGAAGGAAATTTAAGGAAACTGAGATCTCCATCTTTTCTGAGAAGAAAATAAAAGATATGGAAACTGCCTACATATATATAGGCGTTCGTGCAAATTATCTTATGGTTGAATAGAAACCTGATCAAAGGACGAAAATGCAACTTTTCGATTTCCCGTAATAAATGCAAGTGAGTTGGAACGGCACTATCTAATCGACTCAACCAGTCGATAACAAAAGAAGCCGTAGATCGAAGCGATCAACAAGATAATCCAAGCATACTTAAAGAAACTCTAAACCAGAAAGCTCTGTATGCTCACATATGATAGTCGCTCAACTGAAAAACTTAAAGATCCTCAATGAAGGCATGCAAGTTTAAACCGTTGTAAAAAGGATACTTGCTCGCCTAGAGATAAAAGACCAAACCTTCCACCATACGAGGGTCGTCACTGCCTCATACATCATATGGGGAACTATTAAATTAGCCATACAAGAACTCCATTGGAGTCGAAGAAATCTGACGTTGGTACTGGGACGATAAATACCACCACGCCAGACTACACTATCGTCACTGCCTAATTTTCCAAAGAATTGCTGAAGGAGGTCTGAACAAGCTAGATCTGGCTAATAATTCTACGTTTTCCAATTCCTCCCATATCAAAGAAATGATATATTGATACATTAATTGCTTTACTCAAGAAACAAGGAACTCACAAGCTCTACAGAGAAACATGGATCTTAAGAGCTTATCTCTCCACGATTTCGTAGTTTCAGAAAAAAGAAAAGCAGAGTTCAATAGAAGGAATAATAGCCTCCTTATATACAATATATATCACAAAAGGACAAACTTACAAAGCACGTATTGAACATCGACCAAAACTCTGAGCGTTCCTTGACAGCTATTCAATCGATTATCGATACGAATGACCTACTATCTACATTTTGATGTACAACGTGATTTTGGATATAACCCGAGGGACTATACTGGGTTGTTCAACAAAAAATTTGATTTGCAGAGCAAACATTATATCATTCAGTTACTTAAATAGTGACCGAGCAAGATTAAGCTACCTTTTCTCTATTCTGAATGTTCTCCGCAAAGATCAATATCAGATAAGTACGCTAATCTATGCTGATTATTTCATGATGACATATTTATACATAACAGCAAACTGTGCATAACAAAATATATCACCAGAATAAAATTGATCAAGGCAAGGATCTGCCTACAAAAGATCATAGTTTCCAATTTAGTCGTTCTCCCAATACAAAAAATTCAGCCCAAGCAACTACACAAAAAGTTGGGCACTAAAAAAAAAAAAAAAAAAAAAAAAAAAAATGGGGGTCCAAGGCCTGCCAGGTCGAACAAATCACTGAGAAGGGTTGTTATCAACAGACCGACTAGCAGAAACAGTCCTCCGAGGAGTCAAGTTACCAGCAAACGCCATCAACTCCTCTTGACGCTTTAAATAACCGGCGTCATAACCTTCCTCATAGGACCGCCGTCGAGACTCCTCTGCTAGGGAAGCAGCCTGAACCAAATCACTCTTCTCTTTCTCCCAGACAGACTTTTCTTCTTGCAATTTTTTCAAATCATCATTGGCAAGCTGCAGTTGGAGACTCTGCCCTCTGACCTTGGCCGACACCGATTCTAAACGACGTTGATAAGCATTTCTGCTTATCCACAGATCGTCATTTTGCACACTCAGCTGGAGTGCAAAGTACTTAGCCTGGAAAGAGAAAACACTCCTTATGTAACAAGGCAATCAAAACGAAAGCAAGGAAAATAATGAAAGATAGGTCTACCTGCTCACACAACTTCACTAGCGACTGAACAAGGCGCACATTGGAAGTATTATCAAGCTTCCTCAATTCACCGGGCAAAATAGTGCTCAAGCCCAGATCCCAGGACAAAGCATCAGGCTCAACAGAGCCCGGCAGTTCACTAAGAAGAGGGATATTGTCAGGGCGGGGAGTCACTGACCGCAAGATATCCTTAACCTGCTCAAGGATACAGCGATCATCTAACAAACGAGGGGATTCCTTCTCGTTGGGGGCTAACCGAGGTTTCCTTACCCGAAGCAGATATAACGGTTCGGCGACCAGACCTTGACACACTTCGACCTCCAGAAGGCCCGCCAGATTCGAAGGAAGTAGTCATCACAGTAGTATCATGAAACAAGTAATCAGGAAAATCTTGAGAAATAGGCTGAGTTGAGGAGGGATTTACGAAGGAGCCTTCTTCAGTTTGGCCCCCGCTGACGACCGGGGCAGCAGAGGTAGAAAAAGGAAGGGTATTGACAAAATCCCCTCCATGAAACCCATACTCAAAAGAAGAAACACCTGAAGAAACAGGTATATCAAAAAACTGCTCGACATTGGACGAATCTCCAAAAGCCACCCGTCCTGGGGAAGGCCTATTTCCTAATTCTGTAGAAGAGGAAAAATTTGGTTCTACAAAGGAAGAAATAACTACGGAGAAAGGTGCGGAAGGGATGACAGGATTATCGGTTATCGAACTACTAACCAAGGATGAACGAGGAGGTTCCATTGAGGGTCCTTCTGTTCGAGACTTTTTTAATCTAGAATTTCTGGCGTTCTCACGCGAAGGACGCTTCGATGTATTACCAAAAAGATTAGTCATGATCGGAACATAAGAAGTAAATTCAAAATATCGAGAGAGTTTATCGACCTACTAAAGGAAGAGTATTCTGTTGAAGAGATAAGCAAAGCAGTAAATAGCGAGACAAATTTTTTACCTTTTATATTAATACTATACGAAAAGACGCGATAGACCCAAGGAAAGGGCGCGAAATAGAAAAACTGGCCTTGGAATAAACACTAGAATTTGAAAAGACACAGACATAATGATTACGGCGAAGTTAATGACTTGTCTGAATTATTACGGCGAAGATGAAAGGACGTGACTGTCAGAATATGAAACGCTTAGCGTACAAAGGGTTAAAAAGTGTAAAATTACATTTAAACCTACAATAAATGGTTACAAGCGTATCTTCACGAATCAATATATCATACAGCCTGATCGCCCTCCGGAATTGTTTGCTCGCTAACGATGTCTTCTCCTTCCGCTGGCTCAAAAACCTCTTCCTCTTCCTCTCGATCGATAAAATTCTTATCAAGCTCATCATTAACGTCAGAAGGAGGAATCGGCAATGGTTTTCCGAACTCTTTGACGAGGTGTGCCAAAGGAAAATTTTGATATACGACATCTGGAAGCTCCGAAGGAGAGTATACTTCGCCATAGCGGTTCAACCAAATATGTGCCGCTTTAAAATATTCCTTTCGACGATCATCTATCATGTCGAAAGCGACCAACTGATGAATCGCCTTCTTAAAAGTATTTTCCAGGAGAGGACCGACAATCTCGTATACTATCGTTGTATGAACAGGAGATTTGACGAATTCACGAATTACTCTTTCGTCGGGATTCCGGCCGTAACGATCCCTAAGTCCACTAAGAGGAATATTCCCCTCATACTCTTCTAAAGAGGCTCGAAGACTTGACACTTGAGATTCCAATGATAGAGTAGTCCCCAGCAAGCCAATATTAATTAGCTTGTTGAAGTACTATTTTCTTATGGTTTATAATTAATACGCCCGTTCATTCATAGTACGTGAAACTGAACAATGGCCAACTTCATCTCTCGCGAACTTATCTAAGCAATTGGATGAAATCCTAAGGTCACAATAGACTATGGGACGATTCACTTCAGTACTGAGTGCAATCATGAAACAGTCTGAAAGGTCGTGATCTTAAAACCGTTCCAAGTCATAGATTCCGAACGAGACGGGGTATCGTAGGAATCGCCAAGACTTGTACAAGTATGCATGATTCACATGGAGTGAATTTGTAGCGTTTCATGAGCAAGGCATTTGAGGCCAGTGCATATGAGTAGGTGGTTCAATGGAGGATTGAATGCATCGAATGACCCGAACAGAGAAACCCATTGTGGAAGCGCATGACGCATATCGGTGATGGGATGTTTCTCAAGGCTTATAATAGTGTACGATTTAGTCCTTGGACTTGAGGTGCTAGGGCGAATTCGGTGCACAAGTGTGCGTACTTAGATTTAGGTATTGGTCACGTAGCCTGGCCACAAAGTGCCTAAGTTGGGTGCGCACATGACTGTACGCGAGTGGTTAGTACCAAGAAAGGATCTATCGACTCATCCTGATAAGATGAGAGTATTTCCTGTACGTTCTTCGATAATATGTTCCTAGAAACCCATGGCCATGGTTGGTGACGAATTTGGAAGGTATTTCCAAATTTAGCAGTCACACCGGAATTATTATCCAGAATTAGAAAGTACAGTATCGAGATAATTAGAGGTGCCGATCAATTCACACACCCTAGGTCTCGATCGGGAAATCATCGTGGAAGGACCGTATGTACATGGCAATTATAAGAGGTAAGGTTCACAATAATCAATTCACCTTTGATTGAGCTTTATGGGCTTGTGGCTAGACATCGACCATGAAGTGTGGGTACTCCTAAATTAATAGGGAAATTAATTCTAGGAGTGGTCAATTAAAAGTTGTTTAATTGATCGGAGCATTTAATTGCTCGTTAATTAAATCACGAAAGTCGTGGGCCTGCTGCCAGTTGATGGTGAACCCAGAGGGTCACACACAATACAATTGGACGGTGACTGTCTTAAAGGAAAGCAAGTGATTTAAAGTTGTTAAATCAAAGTAATTGAATTATGGTATTAATTCAATTGGAGAATATTGATTGGATATCTAATTGATTAATGTTCAATTAATTAATTAGAGTTATCTGATTAATTATGAAATTAATTAAAGTAGTTAATTAATTGGAAGAATAAATAATTAACCAATTTTAGGATTGGATAATTATGGGTTGATTTTGCAATTAACTAGAAATAGGGGAAGTGGGCGATTTTTGTGAATAAGGAAAAAGAGTTTTATTTCTTGAAGAGCAAGCTAGAAGAGATTTACCAAATCTCACATTCCTAAGTTGATTAGGAATGAAGATTTGATAAGGGAAGGAGATATCTCTTTAGAGAAGGTTTCTTCTCTTATAAATATTCCTTCTCTTCTCTTCATTTAGAGAGAGGTTAGAAAATTTTGAGAGAGGCACAAAACCCTAAAATCTTTTGAGAGAACAAAATCACCTTTGCTGAAAATTGAGAGAAGTCGATTTTTACATGAAAAGAAATTCAGTTTTTGCACAAGAATTATAAACTACAAAATCGCTCCAAGAGTTTTCGCCCCGAACCCAAGTCGCCCTAACCCAAACTCGGCCGAACCTTAAGCTGGCCGAACCCAACCTGGTCGAGCCCTGTTCCGATCACACAAGTCCTGTGATCCGTTTCTTCCAACTGTATCTCCTAATCCTGATCAAGATCTTAAGTCCAGATCTAGATCCGAAATCCTTTGCTGACAAACCTGCGAGATCCAGTTCTGAGCCTAAGACTTGTAGGCGTCACTACAATCCGATTGGTGTGGACTAACTTTGGATGTGAGACACATGGATCACTCAAGCTGTGGATCGAACCAAACACATGGAGGAAACCACCACAAATCCGTGGTGAGGTAAATTGCGATTAAACCCCCTATGTTTAATTAAGTGTTTGATTCATGCTTTTCGTATAATAAACTGTGGAGAAAGATTTATGGGACATATAGGGACCTCGAAAAATTTTAAATTCCGCACTTTGTTGTATTGACAATCGAGGCCCTAGATAGAATATCCCAACAGTGGTATCAGAGCCAACTCCATACGTTTTTATACGAAAAGGCCTGAACATAATGTGTTTTCACTGTATATGCTTGATTGTATGTATGAGAATGCGTGATAATTATGTTCTGTTGATTGATTCTTGCTTGTTATGACTGGATCTATGATTAGGTAAAATTGCCTTTTAAGATCTGTGGCGAATTTATAGTTTTTCGAAAAATCATGACTCTTTGTGCAATTAATCGCGAATCTCAAATTTAAGGGCTGAAAATTAATTTTTCTGTTTCTGGAATTTTTTAATAAATCTGGACTTTTCTGAAAATATGATCGCACGGGTTTTTGGGGCTTTTTTGCAATTTCCAAAAATTCAAGGACTATTTTGTAATTTCCAAAAGTTCAGGGGTCAGTTTGCAAATTCGAAAATTTTCTGGATTTCAAAATTTTATTTTCTGGTCCTTCTGTCCGAAAACTGTTTTGGGGGTAATTTGTAACTTTTCAAAAGTTTTGGGGTCAAAAGTGCAATTTCCGAAAGTATAGGGGCTGAACTGCAATTTTCAAAAGTTGAAAAATCAGAATCTTAATTTGAGGCAGAAAACTTGTTTTATTTATCCGAAAATTTATTTGTCATAATTAGTAGTGACTAAAAATCAAGAATCATAGTAAGTTAGTTTTAAAAGGTAGTTTTAAAATTAAAAAAGAAATACGTAAAGTTTATTTGCATGTGTCTTGCTCTACGTGAACTGTCTACGTGGTTTTCGATCGCGCCGAGCCTTGACCGTAGGTTAGATGTGATTGGTTTAATTTAATGCGTGGTTTTTATTGGGCATGCGAGCCTGTTATTATTTTTGGGCCACTTTGAGCCTTTGTAATAGAATAGGGTTTTACTGCTTTCCTAGTCTAGGATGGAGGCCCGTTTACAAGCAAGGTGGGAGCCCAAGAAGAATTGAAGGCCATGTATGCATGGTACATTGTGTAATAGCATAGGTCTTTTAAGAACCCTTTAGATTGACCAATTGGGCCAACATCATTGGCTCGATGATGGCCTGCATAGGAGGCTCCCGATCGAAAACATATTGTGGTAGTATGCATGCTAGGCTTGTATGGCTTTTATTTATTAGTCGATTTATGATTGCTTGTGTGTTTGCGCGCTAGAATCTAGATCGTAAATAAAAGATAAAGCATAATTGAAGCGGTGAGATCTCGAGGAGAGTTTCCTTAAACTTTCAAAACCGAAAATTCCCCTCTCGAATAAATATTAAGTCATATTGGGTTAAATATAAAATGAGGTTTTATAAAATCCAAGCCTTCCATTAATAGGGACTAGTGCATGTTGTTTACTTATCGATAGAGGTGATCCAGAGTCTGGCACCCGAGTCGAAGAAAGGGGCAATGCACGAAATTCCTTGATTCTAGTTTTAATAAAACTTGACAAGGGTAGGGACTGGTCGGGACGTGAAGATCGACCGATAACTAGTTACGGAGAATTCATGACCGGGCCCGTTGCTTATCATGATTAATGGGTTAGACTTAACGCGTAGAAACATTTATGATGTAGCAGTGCTAGATAAATGCGAAAAACGAGGCAAAATAGCTTGAAGGTTGTGTAGTAGACACAATTGGTAAAATGTATACCTACCTAGGGAATTAATTGTATGGCCACGAGTCGTGGGTGCAACTAATTGCTGCTGGGACGTCAAGACCTACTAGGAAATAGATTTTTCCCGAAACTAGAAGGGGTTATTGTTTCGATAAAATAGTGGGAGAACTTTTTCGATAAAAAGTCCAAATTTCGTTAATTATAAGTATTAACATTAAACCTGTCTGCTTATAGTTGTCTGTTTTATTGTTAGCCATTTACCATCCACTATTCCGTTCAAACGAGTATTAATGAATGTTAGAAGCGAAAATACTTTGGGGGCTATGATGTGCTATTATCTTCAAGAAAAGACCATGGCTAAGTTTAATAACGTCAAGGAATATTGTTGTTACTTAACCAAGATGTTCAAACGACTCAAAAGGCTTAGAGCCGGATTGATGCTCGAAGATGAGATAGAAATTACCACACGTGGTCTTTCTGACATCTTCACTCATTTCATGCAACACTGTGAAATTCTACTTGATGGAATTGAAACAAAGCAATTGCATGAGTTGTTAGACAAATATGAACAAGCTCATCTAAGAGGTCTTGGACTGCATGAAGATAATTGCTCACTGTGTAAGCACGAAAGGAAAATAGGAAAGCTTACTGAAAAGGAATTCCTGGATAGACATAACTACGGTATGATTTTTTAAATTATACATTTGTTAAATCTTTTTGATGTAAGACATCTGATAAAACTTTCATTTATGTAAAAGAGTTTACAGTAGATGAAACTATTCGCTCTCTACCCAAAAGTAGGAAATTCCTTGAAAGGAAGATGCAAGAAGTGCAGAGAGAGCTGAGGGAAATCGAATTCAGGGACTGGGTCAAGGATGTACTGGACCTAGACATTCTTTTTTAGAAGAAGTTTTTCGTATTAGCAAGAGTTTTTAGTTTATTTTGAGTATTATTTCAAATTTTGTACAAGACTTTATTGCTTTACCATTGAGGATGGAATTTATTTAATTAGAGCGATTTAACTTTGTACAAATGTTGATGTTTTGAAACATAGAAATAAACAATGATAAACAAATCAAAACTTCGAAGACTATATGCTGAATCGAAAAACATGGATAATCGTTCACTGAAATGTTTATTTTGGGCATTCTTCCTAAAGAAAGATTCGAAAGGAAAGGTTTTTGTCTACTGTTCTTGAAATAAGGAACTTGGATAAAACTCCGAACTTTCAAATCTTGTCTTAAAAGAATAATAACCGAAATAAAGGATTGCTAGGCATTCCAAACATTTCAAATCAATTAGAACTAAAAGTACTAGTTCAAAAGAAGTACAATTCTGAAACTATTGAAGTAATTCAATAGACGTTTTGGAAATGAAGTAATTAGATGCATTATGTCAAAAGCAATTTGATCTAATCAAAATTGCTGAAACATAAGCAACTAAATCCTCGATTATCTAAAGGAGAATAGAATTCTAAACAAAGCAAATCAAAGAAGAAGATCGAGCTTTGATAAAACTTAGTTCGACTCTCGACTGTGATCTTGCTAAATTCATATATTCACATTAGGGGATAGCCTCCCCTGACTCTTCAAAAGTACTTGGTCTAGTATTTCGAAGTAAGTTCTTACACCGCCATGTCATCTAAGACATAGCAACACACCCTTATATGAGAAATTAGATGGTAGATCTGATTCATATAAAGTTTGTGGGGTATCCGACGAAATCCATTGGATACCTGTTCTACGACAAAGAGAAACAAAAGTGTCTCGTAAGAAGCTTGTTCCTCTGTTGACAAAACTTTTGTCAAAGGAAATAAGAACGTCATAGAACTTGATGAAGTCCAAATAACTGGACCCATCCCCACAAACAGTGGGAATAAACCCCAAAACCTACTGAACCGATCCATGCACAAATTAGTAATCTAATCAAATTCGTAAGGAACTCAAAAATCCATTTTACGAAATTGAGAAACTGGATTCTAATCCAAGATTACAAAAGAACTAAGGGATATGGCATGAAGCCATAAGATTCAAAGTGGAAACTTTGACTCACCTAATGGCGATAGGTCACTCCTCAAAAGTCCTTCTAGGACCAATGAAAGTACCTTCTCCGTTTTCTACGTCAAAATCCATTTCGAAACTATTAGCCATAGAAAGGTGGTTTTCACTACCAAAGAATGACTATTAGAGATGAATCCTGCATCTCACAATTGAAAATTGATGAGAAGATCTCTATTCAAATCCAAAGGTCAATCTGTGACTTTTTCCCAACTAACAATTAGCACCTCCCAATTTTTTTGGCAAATTTAACCATTGGGGCCAAAAAAACCTAGGGGAAAAATAGGTAATTAATTTTTTTCCTTAAAATTTAGAAAAATATGAATATTATTATAATATTCATCTGCAAAATCTATTTTAATATATTTCTTTAATTACCAAATTTTCAAATGTCAGCAAAATATCCAAAAGAATTCAAAAAGTTTTTTGAAAGTTAATAAATAAAATTGACCGAATCATATCACAAGAACAAATCTTAAGATGAAGAGAGAAATGAGTATTCTAATATTCATAATTGTATTTTCAAATTTAAGGAAAAAAGAAAATGAATTACCTAGTTGTTGAATTTTTCTTAACTTGAGGTGCTAAGTGCTAATTTTGTGTATAGGGGGTTCAAAGTATCCATTTCTCATGTTTCGGGGGCACGAGTTGATCAGTTGTTCTTAATTCGAGGGTGCTAAGTGCTAATTTTATTTTGGGGTTGCAAAATTCCAATGTATTGTGCTTCGGGGAAGCAAAGTGCCAAGGATCCGAAATTGAATTACCTATTTTATCCCTAGGCTTTTTGAAAAAAAATGTTGTAAAAAATCAATTTTAAGATTATTAAAATCTGAACACAAATCGAAACTAATACAAACAAACCAATTTGAACAGTAAATGAAAGTACAATCGAAACTAATACAAACAAACCACTCATATATATAGCTGCTGGGGGAGCCATTTGCAATTAAAACCTCCAATTAAATCTGAATAAAACGGCTGCAATGATGAGAAAAACGTTTCATCAATTCAATTTATGTAACTGTAACGTTACACAATTAAATCTCAGCTGAATTATTCAAATTTAAAATTTAAAATTAATTTTATATTTTAATTCAAAATTCCTCCAAAAAGATAAGTCCAAGACGAGACAATTCGCCCAAACGCTCGAGCCCAGCCCAGCCCAGCAGGCGGCGGCGCGCGTGTGGTGTATTCATATGACCCTCTTTGTAAAGACTTATACCAAGTCTATACACTTAAGTTCATATATACTAGTACACACAAATATAAAAAAGTCTATGTGAGACAAATAAAGAGTTTGAAACTCTTCAACTAACTTGCAAAGCTTTTATAATTGCCAATTAGTCTTAGACCAATATGGGATAAGCCCACATACACATTCTCTATTTGAAATATTGTTTTTCCCTACTTTATATAAATATATATATATATATATATATATATATATATATATATATATATATATATATATATATATATATATATATATATATAAAAAAAACTTTATCTATGGATTCCAACAATCTAATTAGGTATCCATCCACAATAAATTCACTCTCTTTACATATGATTACAACAAAAAAAGGGGTGTAAATTGCTGAATTGTTCATATTTTGAGGGTGCAAAATGCTAAATCTATGTTTCAAGGTTACAAACTGCCTATTTTCCATGTTTTGGGGTGCAAAGTGCAAAAACATAGTTTTACAATTACCATTACGAAAAATTGAAAGGCGCCCCAATTTCTTTTTTGAAATTCCCCCCTTTATATCTCTCTCTCTCACACTCTCAAAAGCAGCAGAAAATCATCCTCGTTTCCATTTTCCTTAACAATTTACATATAATCATACGCATACTTTTGTAATTGAATTATGAATACGGCAAAGTTGCTGCTGGCGGCGAGCGGCGGCGACACCGTGAAACTGTTCGACATCTCAGTTGAGTCCCAAAACCCTTGCATTCTCGCCTACTCACCCTCCCCAGGCTTACGTGTCAATTCCGTCAAGTGGAATCACAACAGTTAGTTTCAACTTATAATCTTTTTCAATTTAATTTATAAGATTCCTATTTTCTTTTGATTTACATGGTAATAATGCGATTCTTTTTTTTTTTTTTTTTTTAGATTTGGTGTTAGCAAGTGCCGGCGAAGATAGTAAGATATCACTATGGAAGAAAAATGGTCAAAGTTTGTGGACTGTGCCTGCCAAAAATTCTAGGGGAGATATTGTCGAGGTATGCTATCTAAATTATGTTTTTCTTTTCGTTTTTGTTTTTCACTTGTTAGAAAAATATGAATGTAATGTTTGTTGCCTTTTTAAGCTTTCATATTAAAGTTTAGCTTCATTAAATGGAGTTGTAAAATTGATATTGTGAGGTGTACGAGTTTTCGGATTGGATTCATTCAGTATTTCGAGGTAACTATCTAATTATGATTTTTCAGATGAAATGCTGTTTGAAAACTATAAATTTAATTGTGGATACTGGATTAGGGGATGTGCATATTGATGTGTTGTTTCCTTTTAATATGTTGATGTATGCAATTTTCGGTTGGAGTTATTTGATGTGTTGAAATTGCGTTCTTTTGTCAGTGGAAGCAAACAAAATTTACATGAATTCATGATCTGTTTAGTTTCAATACCGTGAATGTGTTTAGGATGCACAGAAGCTTCCGATGTGCCAATTTACCCCCAACGAGGCAGCAGAGCTAGACTTGAGAGTGAATGGATAAAATGATATTATTAATCGGTGGACTTGTTTAAAAGTTACTCTCCTCGCTAAAAATGACAAAAAGTTGTAATGAATGTTAGATTACATCTGTACACTCTTTTACACTTGTGTTCTCTGACCTGAATAATCTACCTGATTTTTCGCTTCGCTTCCTTTTTTGTCTGTTTAAAAAATATAAGCCTTCAGAGTCGGTGTCAGCTATCAGCTTTAGCAATAAAGGATCTCGATATCTTTGCTCTGGCGGATCTGGTCACGTTGTGCGGATATGGGATTTGCCGAACAAGCGCTGTGTCAAATGGTTGAAAGGTCATACTGATACTATAACAGGTGTAATGTACAATTGCAAGGATGAGCATATAGCTTCTGTAAGCCGTAAAGGGGATCTTATTCTTCACAACCTTTCTTCTGGCACAAAAGCTGCTGAACTCAAGGACCCCAATGGACAGGTTGCTTATTTTTTTTCATGTAGTTATGTCGCTACAAAGCCACTCAGAATTCCGTTTATTTTGATGAACATTAGTAACTTCTGTATAGTAAAATTTCAACTTCAGATTTTGGGTGCTCTTGATTATTCACGGGTGAGCAGGCATCTTTTGGTTACGGCTGGTGATGATGGATCCATTCACATGTGGGATACAACTGGTCGCAGCCCAAAGGTTAATATTATGTCAATGAATTTTATCTTGATAAGAATACAATGGTTACCCATTGAGGAATATTGAGGCTTCTATTATCAATTTATTGACTAATATTTTAGGAAAAAATATGAAATTTCATTGATCAATATCTATTTTCCTCCACATTCTTTTGCCTAATATGAGACATTCAAAGAAATTGTGGCCTCTTTTATAGTCTGATTACTTGTACATTAAATTTGTTTAGTTCACAGAAAATCTATTTATTCATTTCAACAAAATAATATGCACAAGCACTGTGGGATTCTTTTTTCCTTTAACTATTTCTCACCCATCTACTACATTAGGCTACCACATATAAGAACTTTAGAATAGGGAACATTACTTATTTAATTGATGAAGGATGAATTATTATATCTTCTATTTTTATTATGTTATGTCACATACTTTGTCTAGATGCTGGCTCTGTATCAAGAGGAAGTATCTAGGAAAAAGAATATAATCCATAATGGGACCCGCCTGCAGTAGGTCTGACAAATAATTGCACCGATGCGGTTGCGACCGCATGACATACTTTGTCTATAAGCCTTTTTAATTTTTTGTCGTTTTTTTATTTCTCATTGTGCTCTTAATTCTAATGTGATCATCTTTTCAGCTCCATAGAATAAGCTGGGCTTGAATGCCTGCCATTGTAATAAGCATGAAGTTTCTCTACCTAGACACATGGGCAAGAAAGGGGTACTAGCTAAATACAAATAGGAACTGGATTTGTTTGATCATTGAAATTTCCTTGATATAAGAATTTATGTTGCTATTAACTCCGCTACCTTTTTCTATGCTACCTTCCATTCATTTTAATGCTTTCGATCCTTGAATATGCATTTTGATTTTTGAGGTTCTCACTTTATAAGTTTTACCTTCTAAGATATCAGTTGCCCTTATTAAATTTCACTTTCATGTTGTCTTCTGTAAATTACAAACAAATGTTTTACATTTCACAGGTATCATGGTTGAAGCAGCATTCTGCTCCGACTTCAGGCATTAGTTTTTCGCCAACCAATGATAAGGTCGGTCTTTGTAATATTGGTTTGAATTTCTGTATGTGTCATCTTATGGAATTTATCTTCATGCTTACGAACCCTATTGCTACAAGTTGAATCTAAGTATTAATTTTTTGTTTAAAAAATTTCCTTGTGCATTTGGCAGATTATTGCCAGTGTTGGTTTGGATATGAAGTTATACACTTTTGACTCGGGGTCCAGGAAGCCATCCTCTTGCATTCCTTATGAGGCACCCTTCTCTTCACTGGCATTCACTGATGATGGATTAACCTTAGCAGCCGGTACAAGCACTGGTCAGGTTGTATTCTATGACGTTCGTGGCAAGCCACAACCCATCACCATTCTTCGTGCATATGGGAATTCTGAAGTAATTCTCCCTTTCTATCTATTATTTGAATACTATCTTGTTTGATGTGTGACGGGATGCTGTACAACTGTGTTGAACGTTTGTGTGCTCCAACACTTCTCAAGAAACCCAATTTATTATTTCCTTTTGGATATAATCAGTCCACTATATTAGGTACAGCTTCAGCCCAGTTCCTCGGTGCCACTACGAAACCTGTTAGTTACTGTATGAGCTGACTTAAATGTTCGTTTTCGTTGGTGTATCAAAATAATTATTCTTTTGCCAATACATATGCTTATGTGGATTTGATAGGTTCAACACTAAACTATTTTGTTGTTGTATTCTTCCTCAATTTTTTTAAAGGGAACTTCATCGTAGTCATTGAAACATGATTTTTTTTTCATCAGGACGTCACTAATCTTTGCTGGCAGAGGTCAAAACCTGTAACTGTCAATGAACATAATTGCACAGATGAAAATGTTCTTCTGGCTGGTGATGTAGGGGACTCAGTTCTTATGCCTGACCCACTTCCTTCAAGGGCTTCATCAAACTTTTCAATGACCTCTGGTGTGTCTGGATCTCAAAATCCTGGCCGTTCGTCCTCTGGAGATTTTTTTTCTTATTTGCCAGGTAGTTCTGGATCTGCATCAATGGCTTACAGTTTAACTTCGTCTGAGGTAACTCCTCTTCGAAGCAGCTTTTTGACTGGAGCTCTCGCAAGGTTGAATGCACCTAAAAGTTATAACTTCAAGGATGATATGGAGGTGTTTTCTCCCCTTGTGGAAGTTCAACCAATTACACCTTCCCTTGATAAATTGTGGGATGACCATGATGATCCGAAGAAAGATCAAGATAGAAAGCCGTCTTTTCAATCTCCTTCTAGGAGGCTTGGTCTTTCAGAGGACGGGGCCAATTATAACCATCTTATGTTTGACTGGAAATCTAACTCATCATCCAAACAGGTATTTCTTGCTCAATCTCCAATTTTCATATTTATACTATAAAATTGTAGTTGTCTAGATTCTTACTCAATACTATAAGATTAGTGGAAGTGTAGAGTTGATGTAATCAGTTATCGTCTATGACAAGGGTCATGAGGATAACTGTGTCTATTGGATTTTTTGCATTCACAGTTATGCCATGCCAAGTAAATTAAGAACTGAAAAGAAAAAGATTTCCATTTCTGATCGAAGCAGTGACAAGGAAGTCGAAGTTTAAAACCGGATCACAAAATAATAATAATTACCTATACCGTGCAATTAGGTACAATGACAATTACCAATAATAGTCCATGTGAGCAATCACAGAATATACGAACATGAAATGATGGATCCATATTCTTGTAAAAAGTCACTGCCTTTATTGTGTAGTGAATTAAAAGTCATGCAAACCTTTGGTACATGGTATTTAGAAAAATAGTACATTTAATTATTCTACTCAAGGTATTGTTGCTCCCTTTTTGCATTTTTTGAAACATTGAACCGGTGTTCTATTGATGGTGTAAATATTCCCTTGTTAGAAGTCACTTGTAGAACAATCAGTTTATATTCTCCCTACTATTTTGATGAATAAGTACTTAAAAATCATCAAATGGTCGAGAACAATCAGTTTATACACCAAATAAATGGCTGATATGTTTCTAACTCTCCCTACTCGTGGAGCAATTTAATGTGCGCTTACAATTTGCATATGTATATATATAGTTTACGCATTGGAGAGCATATATAGGATACTATTTAATATTTCTTGTTTTGCCGTTAATTTCACATGTATGGTATCTTTCCCCTGTGGCATAATACTGCAAGATTACCTATTTAGATCACCGAAAGCACATAAATTTGGACTTCATCACTGTTTGATTTGTAGACATGATTTAAATGGTTTTGTAAAAAAAGGCTTCTCGCATAAGATTGTTCATTTTAATTAAAAAATAATGTTGTTGTAATCTTAAATAACGTATATTATTCCATTTTATGATGATTTTACTAAACCCTGGGTCACTTTTTGAGTGAGCTCTTATTTAAAAAACATGGTGGTACATAAAGTGGTAAACAGAATTAAAGGATTACTTGGGAAAGTAATATTTCAAAAAAAAAAAAAAAAAAAAAAACTAAAATTTTACTGGTGCATTGCATTCCTAAATTTGTTTCATGCTTAATGAAGTCCAAGTTGTTTTGATATTATTCCATATTGATCATCAGTTTTATTCAGTAATCTTTTCAAAATTACTTGACCTCCTCTCAAAGGGGGTCGCGGTGACCAGGCCCCGGCGAAAGTAGTGAATTTTCCTTTTCAAAATCTCATAATCTCTTTCCCATGGAAGATGCTTGATTTCGAAAAACCACCTGTTAGACACAGTGCAATATGAAATGGACACTGAAAACAAACAACCTTTTTATACAATTTTCTGTGTTTTTTAGATGAATTGGTGTTAGCTAGACCAACGGGATTGAGTCATCAATTTGTTTCCTTTAAAGTCGTACATCGTTTGTAGTATTCATTAATTATATCTCCATATGTTGTCAAAGTGTTGCCGGGTACTGTGATGTGTATGTGTTTCCTTACGATACTCATCTCAACAAGACAATTGTTATCAATAAGAGCTTTTCTCATATTCAAACATTTTGTGTCATGAGTTTAATTAACTTACTTTCCTCAGCAGTTAGGCAAATGATTAATCATGAGATTAACTGAAACTTGGTTGGTGCTATTGGTGGATTGCATTTCAGTCAATACATTTTCATGCTATGCAATACTAAATATTGAGAGTTATATACATAGGTACATGATCAATTACGTTCATGGTGCCATTACTAGGATAATACACATAACTCTGTATCTACACGCGCTGATGATTCTTCCTCCATTACTCCACCCAAAGCTTTGGACAAATATCTTCATCACCAACGCCCGTCAATCAACATATCTCGTTTATCTTTGTTGACGTCTACTAATTCATCATCAGGATTACAGGATAGCCTTCGGAATACAAGCAGTGGCTTGAACCCGAATAGTTTGATTACCAGAGAAACCTCCCACCAAGAAACTCTTTCATCTCCGCTGGCCACAAAGAACATTTTCACTGGGCAGAATAATCTTGATACTCTTGGTCCCGCTTTGTCTTTTCAAGTGGGGTCTCCAAAATCTAAAAAACCAGGAGCCGAAACTAGGGAAGAACGTCTGAACAGTGTGTTATCAAGGTCTGAAACGCCATATGTTCCAGGATCCGATTTCCTCACAAATACGCATGTAAGAAACACATAAATGTTTTGGATTTACTGCTGTCATTTTTTATGATTCAATCATTGGTCTCACCCATTTTCCTGCTATTTTCTGACAGGGTGGAGTGCTAAACATGGAGAAAAATTCATTGCAGTCGGAATCGCAGCAGGGAACTTCTTTTAGTCTTCAGCTTATTCAGCGCACACTAGAAGAAAACCTTGGTTCATTTCAGAATTTTATTCATAAAGACGTGCGCAATCTTCACCTCGAATTAATTCGACAATTTTATCTGCAGGAGGTATAATACATCTGAATAAAATGCCCATCTTGTCCTTTTACATGTCATCTCCCTTATACTTGGGACCTTTTTGTAGAAGGAGATGTCCAGTGTCAATGAATTGCTCTTGGAAAATCAGGCTGAGATGAGGAAAGAACTTCAAGCACTAAGAAAGGAAAATCAGCAGCTACGTCAGTTGCTAGGTCAGTTGCTAGGAGTGAACATCTACCTGCCGGACCGAACCCACCCGACCGAACCAACTGAACCAACAGAACCACTTGCCACCCGCCACCCACCACCCGCCTGATGGACCTTTTTAGTAAGTATTGGCAGTTTAATAAATTGGATACCCGAATGGTGTAGGTAGGGTACCGGGTTGCATGATTAAAATCCTCGTCCTACCCGACCTACGTGTATATATTTTTTTTAACTATGTTGAATAACCCGTGTAAATTTATGGCTTTACGGCACTATTTCGCTTCCCATTCTCCCAATTTTTGATTTGCGGCTAATCTATAATTAAAAGTGATGTATATTATACTAATACACCCATTAAGGGATTATATAAATTTTGCGGGGAACAATGATTGTGTAATGTGCTAATTTTGATCACTGAAGTCCCACATTTTTGTATTTTTTTCTTCATTTTTATTTATATAAAATTCTTATGTTTTTCTTCAATCTGAATATGAGACTTAAATAATTTTTTGTTCCAAATGATAATGTTCTGTATTGTTGACATATGTTGGTTTTTTTGTGTTTTAGTTTTGGTTCCAAATGGCATTGTTTTTATGTTATATTTTAGATGTTAAGATTTGTTAGTGTTATATATTTGTTCAACCCGTCATCTGCTCGCTAATACACCCACAATCGACAAACCCGAACCATGCGGTTCGTGATCATAATTTAGCAGGTGCAGTTTGGTGATTTGTTAACCTGCCTATGTAGGGACGAGTGGAAATTTTTATATAAACCCGTCCAAACTTGACCATGTTTACCCTTTGATGGGGGCTATTTCGCACCCCTTATGATAATCGGAGCGACAAGTCAACATACGTTCGGTCCGATCTGAACTATCGATCATTGGCGACTAAGAATGAAGTCCAAGCTCCATAAGGATTACTATACCTAGTCCTATTGGGATTATGCTTCCTTGAATAGCTAGGGTTAATATCATATAAATAGCTAGTTAAACATTGTATTAAGACAACTACGAACTCAGAGCTCACGCCTCCATACTAAGCAATCTGAAATTATAATTAATAGAAAAACTTTTGCTATACTATATTCATATTTATTGTCTTGTTTACTAATTGTTCTTTACGCTTTGTTCTTTCTTGAGATTGATCCATCCGGAATAAAGTAACTAAGCCCTATAATCTACATGTAATTTAACCTCTGAAAATAACCTCATTGATTTAATCTAACCCTACGAAAAACGGTTAAATCAGTTGGCGCCCACCGTGGGGCTAGGTTAATTATTCGATTGACATATGGCTCGCCCAAGGAAGAATGCTCGTAACGAGACAAGAAGTAACACAACGCACCCACATATCACGTCCGATGACTTACAGGACGGTACGAATAATAATGTTCCAACTACCAACGAAGGGAATAATCAAAGAACTAGCGACCAACCGCTCGATCAACAGGAGCATCAAAGGATCCATGCTCTGAACTCCCAAGGACAACAAGAGACTGCTGCAAACCCAATACCGGAGGCTCACGTGGCCTCACCAATCCAAGTTCCTCTTCCAGAAACACATGAGAAGTTGCGACAGATCGCTATGTTGGTTAATTCGCTATGCCCGGGGGAACTATTGGTCCCCGAGCAGATTCTTAGAAACCCTAGAACTACTAGGGCAAATCTTGCTCAAAGAACTCCGAGGCAGGTCGATCAAATTTTACAGCAAGCGGATAGCCCTATGAACGAACAACGATCAATGCACAGCCTGCAAAAGAGCAATACAAAGCCAACCGATGAGCGGATCCAAAGGAAAACAGATCGGACGAAGCCACTTCCAACCCGCCGAGGATCGAAGAAAAATACCATAATCCCCATCGAAGATGACATAGTTGACGCAATTCCTAATCGACTAAGAACTGTGCGCCTCTCGGAAAGAGAAATCGAGAAGATGGTACAGGAGCGTCTGGAACAACTTCTACGAACCATTCAAAATCCATGGGCCAGAAACACGGAGCTCCAAGAGAGCCTAGCAGCATGCTCCCCCTTTTGCAGGGAGATAAAAGAATCTCAATCGACGGGTCATGTCCCGGGACACCCAGATATGATGGAACTACCGACCCAGATGATTACATATTCAGTTTCACGAACATAATGAACTTATATGCTCACTCAGTAGAATACACTGCAAAGTTAATGGTCACCACATTCGAAGGACTGGCTTTAGATTGGTTTGCCAAACAACCCACTAATTCCATATTCAGCTTTCGGGAGTTATGCAATAAGCTGACTCAGCAGTTCGCTAGCCAGAAGAGACAAAAACTGCCAATGAGCTATCTAGGAACCATCCATCAACAAGAGGGAGAATCCCTACGAAACTGGTTGGCAAGATTTAACATGGAATTGCTCAAAATCGATTCCCCAAATATCGACTACATAATCTCCATCCTTTTCGACCTCACCAAAAACAGGCAGTTCGGGAATGCCCTTAGTAGAAATCAACCAAGAATATTTGCGGATATTATGACCTTGGCGTCAAAATACATGACTCAAGAGGAGATGAACTCTTTTAAAGATAAGAATAAAAATAAGGCTCCTAGCTCCGGGTCAAAACGACAAGATAGAATTCCCGCCCCAAAACCGACGGATTATGATAGATCCTTCAGAAAGGGGAATGTCTTTCAGCGACTAGAGTATAATCGAAACGATCAAGATAGGAGACCTAATATCTATCCGAGATCAAGATCGGCCGAACCGGCAAACAGGAATAGAATAAACCAAGTGGAGTACCCCCAGACTGACCGTTCCTATCGAAGAAATCTTGGTAATAGTTGAGAGGAACAATTGGATCCCCCCAGCAAAGAGAATCGCTCAACCAAGGCCGGGTGCTCGAAACTACGATCTGTACTGTAGATATCACCGGGCACATGGGCATCGCACCGAGGATTGTTTTCACTTAAAATGGGAAATCGAAAAGTTGATCGAACAAGGAAAATGGATGACTATCTAGAACGAAACAGTCGCAAGCGGGGCAGGAGTCGGAGTTCGCGGAACAATAATCAAAGAGGAACCTCGAGAAGAAGGTCCCCTAACAATGGTCCGCCGCTGGAATTGAACGATGATCAAGTTAAAGGCACCATTCATACAATCTCAGGAGGGCCGACCGGCGGAGATAGCCGCAATGCTCGCTGTAGGACCGCGAGGTCCATACTTGGAAATTTCAAGTACCCAAAAGAAGTGTGGACACTAGAGAGCAAACCATCGAAGGACCAACGAATCAGTTTTAACGAGAGCGAGGTACCGAGAAACTTCGTTTGGGATGCGAAAGAGGACAACCCCGATTTCCCGATGGTAGTATCCCTTGAGATTGCAAACTACAATGTTAAAAGAATCCTAATCGATAATGGGAGCTCGGCAAATATCATATCCAAAGAAGTTCTAAATCAGATGAACTTGGGAGAAATAACGTTCCAAAAAGTAGCCACTCATCTGGTAGGATTCGGAGGTTCAAAAATAGTCCCTTGTGGAACAATAAGTCTAAGTGTCTCACTCGGAAAGAAACCGCAGCGCACGGTGAAATTGATAAAATTCTTGGTCGTAGAGACTCCTTTTGCCTACAACGCAATCTTAGGATGACCAGCTCTTAACCTATTCCGAGTTGTTGTATCAACTTACCATCAGAAGATAAAATTTCCGACGGACACGGGAATAGGAGAAATTGTAAATGATCATTGTATGGCTTGGGACTGTTACAACACCTCCTTAACCCTTGGGAACCGCTCCAAATCGTTTACCCCAGCTAAAAGAAAGCTCGAAGACGATGTTGATAAGGTCGAGATTGAAATCCACAGTACAGACCCAATAGATCGAAAGAGAAAGGAACCGGTCGATTTAACTATCAAACCACCGAAACACAAAGATGTTATGCTAGTACATGGGGATCCCACAAAAACGACCAAAATTGGAACTGAACTCAGTAGAGATGGGGAAATAATGCTAGTAGACTTCCTCAGAGAAAATGTAGATATCTTCGCCTGGAGTGCGAATGACATTGAGAGGATTGATCCCAGAGTAATCACCCATTCGCTAAAAATCGATCCCATAGCGAAACCTGCAAGACAAAAAAAGAGGAATCACGGGCCGATAAAGGACAAAATAATCAAGGCAGAAGTAGAAAGGCTGCTCAAGGCTAAACAAATTCGAGAAATAAACTTCTCGGAATGGCTGTGTAATGTTGTATTAGTGGCGAAAGGGGATAAAAAGGATAACAAATGGAGAATGTTCAATGACTTCACCGACCTTAATAAGCTATGTCCACGAGATCCATACCCTCTTCCGGGGATCGACTTGTTGGTCGACTCGACTGCTGGATTCGCAATTTTTATCATGATGGACGCCTTCCAAGGTTTCTATCAAATATACATGGATAAGCGAGACCAAGAAAAAACTGCTTTCGTAACAGAACAGGGTGTATACTGCTTCATAGTCATGCCATTCGGCCTAAGGAACGCTGTAGCCACTTACCAGAGATTAGTTAACCTAATCTTCAAGGAGCTGATCGGTGAGATAATGGAAGTATACGTAGATGATATGCTGGTCAAAAGCATGAACGAGGTCGACCATATAAAGCATCTCGATCGGTGCTTTCAAATATTGAGAAAATACCGAATGAAGTTGAATCCCGCAAAATGCACTTTCGGAGTAAAATCGGGAAAGTTTTTAGGATATTTGGTTCATCAGCGAGGAATCGAGGCCAATCCAGAAAAGATTCAAGCTTAAACTGAAATGAAACCACCTAAAACGATCTCCCAAGTACAAAGTTTAGTGGGAAAGATCGTGGCATTGAACAGATTCATCTCCAAATCGGCCGACAAAAGTTTGCCTTTCTTTCAAACTCTACGAAAGGCGAAAAATTTTGTTTGGACCGAGGAATGCGATCAAGCTTTCAACCGGCTAAAGGAATACCTGACCTCCTCCCCGCTATTAGCCAAGCCAACTGAGGGTGAACCATTATATATTTACATATCTATCTCCAATGTGGCCATTAGTTCAGTTCTGGTAAAAATAGAAGGCGTGGAACATAAGCCTGTTTATTACTTAAGCAAGTTATTACAAGGGGCGGAGAAGAATTACTTGGAAATAGAAAAGTTAGCCTTGGCCTTAGTAGTAGCGGCACGCAAACTCCGACCATACTTTTTAACCTACAAAATTGTGGTATTAACCAACCAACCGCTAAGACAGGTCTTGGCAAAGCCAGAAGCCTCTGGTAGGTTGATTAAGTGGGCGATTGAACTAGGACAGTTCGAAATCGAATACAAACCTCGAAATGCAATTAAGGCCCAAGTCTTGGCCGATTTCCTATTAGAAACTCCGACCTCAACACCTGAACATAGTGAATCGACCAGTCGCGATAACGATATCTTGGTCGTAGAGAATCAAACCTGGTTGATGCATGTTGACGGTGCTTCATGCAGAGAGGGAGGAGGTGCTGGAATCAACTTTACCGGACCAAATAAAGAAGATATAAATTATGCAATAACTTTAGACTTCGTAGTAACAAACAACGAGGCAGAATATGAAGCACTGATTGCAGGAATGGAAATGGCGATCAAAGCCAACATAAAGAGTCTCAAAGTACTGACCGATTCAGAGTTAGTACAAAGACAATTTGAAGGTCTATACAAGGCAAAGGAATTCAACATGGTCAAATACCTAGCTAAAGCAAAAGAATTGGCTAAGGAATTTGTGAATTTTGAAATACAGAATGTTCCACGCTCGGAAAACAAATGGGCCGATCAACTTTCCAGATTCACAGGATCTCATGACGGTAAAATAGAAAGAGTAATAAACTGGTTGATCTCCAATACTCCAGCAATTGACATCGATGAGACACCAGTAGCTGAGATGATGGAAATCGAAGAAGCAGAAAGAAACTGGATGACTCCAATGATAGACTATCTCCAAGAAGAAAATTTACCGCTTGATCCGAACGAGGCTCGGAAGATAAAGTATCGAGCTCCAAAATACACAATGATGGAAGGAAAACTTTACAGGAGATCTGTAGCCGGAGTTCTTCTAAAATGTATCTCCGAGTCACAAACCAATGATGTCCTTCGAGAAGTACATGAAGGAGAAGCAGGATATCATAGTGGAGCAAGAGCCCTAGCCTAAAAATGCCTCCGAACAGGTTACTATTGGCCTACCATAAACAGTGATGCCATGCAGTATGTGCAAAAATGTCATCATTGTCAAGTTCACGCAAATATAAGTCATCAACCAGCCGAGAACATGCACCCGATACCAGTTTGCTGGCCGTTTGATCAATGGGGAATGGACATTGTAGGACCTTTCCCCGTAGCCAGGTCTAAGAAAGCATATGTTCTGGTCGCTGTCGAATATTTCAGTAAATGGATAGAATGCGTTGCTCTTGCTCGAATAACTCATTCCAAGTGATTAATTTCCTATGGAAGTTCATAGTATGTCGATTCGGTATCCCTAGAATCCTGATTTCTGATAATGGAACCAATTCGCGGGAAAACAAGTAATGGAATGGTGCTCCAAGCTAGGAATTTAACAAAACTTCACTTCAGTAGGGCATCCAAGAGCAAACGGACAAACTGAAGTAGCAAACCGTGAAATAATAAAATCTTTGGAGAAGAGATTAGGGGCAGCCAAAGAAAAATGGCTAGACGAACTCCCCGGAGTACTTTGGGCTAATCGGACGACTGTCCGAGCTTCGACTGGGGAGACCCCATTTAGCCTAGTATATGGCTCGGAGGCTGTAATTCCAGTCGAAACACTAATTCCCTTCTTGAGATATATGATAACCAGAAAAATGAAAAAGCAAGAGAAAATGATGTCGATTTGACGGAAGCCTTAAGAGAAAAAGCAGTTGTACGGCTGCATGTCACTAAATCAAACATGGAGAAGGCCTACAACCAAAAGGTACGGATACGAACCTTCAAAGAAGGGGACTTGGTGCTGAAAAAAGTAGAGGTGTCCAAGCATGTAGGAAAATTACAACAAAATTGGGATGAACCATACATTGTCATTAACGTAGGAAAGAAGGGCGTATACAAAATTGCACACTTGGACGGTACACCGCTACCAAGAACATGGAATGCAGTCAACTTAAGAAAATACTATGGAAAGTGAATCCTAGTAATCATTCTTGTTAAATTTCTTTTAATTTTGTTTGTTTTATTTTTCTTTTCCTATTATTCGTTGTAATAAAGGCCTTGACCTGAGATTCATTCTCAACGTTTTTATAAATGATTTATGAATTTAAAAACCATATCAAGGATTCACATGAGTAACACCAAAGATTTTAAACGAGTTGAGTATAAATTGATCCGCTTGATAAACGCTCCTCGATCTCCGTAACGCCGACAACAAAAAAGGTTAAAGCAAAAAACATTGGTAAAAAACCTAAGTCGCAAAACGAGTTGAGTATAAATTAATCCGCTCGATAAACGCTCCTCGATCTCCGTAACGCCGACAACAAATAAGGTTAAAGTAAAAAACATTGGCAAAAAACCTAAGTCACAAAACGAGTTGAGTATAAATCGATCCGCTCGATAAACGCTCCTCGATCTCCATAACGCCGACAACTAAAAGGTTAGCACCAAAAACATTGGTAAAAAACCTAAGTCGCAAAACGAGTTGAGTATAAATCGATCCGCTCGATAAACGCTCCTCGATCTCCATAACGCCGACAACTAAAAGGTTAGCACCAAAAACATTGGTAAAAAAACCTAAGTCGCAAAACGAGTTGAGTATAAATCGATCCTCTCGATAAACGCTCCTCGATCTCCATAACGCCGACAACTAAAAGGTTAGCACAAAAAACATTGGTAAAAAACCTAAGTCGCAAAACGAGTTGAGTTTAAATCGATCCGCTCGATAAACACTCCTCGATCTCCGTAACGCCGACAACAAAAAAGGTTAAAGCCAAAAATATTGGTAAAATACCTAAGTCCTAAAAGAGTTGAGTAGAATCGATCCGCTCGATAAACGCTGATGGAATAGTGCCCTGCAAGCCAATATATTTAGCTTGTAGTGAAACTATCATTATCTTTCTTTGGTATAAATGATTTAATACGCACGTTTATTTATACGAGTATAAGGATAAACAATGGCCAACTTGATCTTTCGCGAATACATTTAAGCGATTGGTTGAAACCCTTAGATTACATTTGACTATGGGACGATTCACTCCAGTACTGAGTGCAATCATGAAACAGTCTCAAAGGTCGTAATCTTAAAAGTGTTCCAAGTCATAGATTCCGAAACGAGACGGGGTATCGTAGGAATCGCAAAGACTTGTACGAGTATGCATGATTCACATGGAGTGAATTTGTAGTGTTTCATGAGCAAGGAATTTGAGTCCAGTGCATACGAGTAGGTGGTTCAATGGAAGATTGAACGCATCGAACGACCCGAACAGAGAAACCCATTGTGGAAGCGCATGACGCATATCGGTGATGGGATACTTCTCAAGGAATATAATAGTGTACGATTTAGTCCTTTGACTTGAGGTACTAGGGCGAATTCGGTGCATGAAAGTACGTACTTAGATCTAGGTATAGGCCACGTAGCTTGGTCATAACATGCCTAGGTTGGGTGCGTATGGACATGTACGCGGGTGGTTAGTACCAATATGGAATCTATTGACTCATTGTAATGGATGAGAGAATTTCCTATACGATTCTTAGATAATATATCCGAGGAATCCACGGCCGTGGTCGGTGACGGATTTGGGAAGGGGTTTCCAAATTTAGCAGTCACACTGGAATATTATCCTGAATTAGAAAGTATAGTTATCGAGACAAATTTAGAGGTGCCGATCAATTCACACACCCTAAGTCTTGATCGGGAATATTAGTCGATAGAAGGACCGTATGTACATGGCAATTATATGAGACGAGGTTCACAAATATCAATTCACCTGAAGTTGGGCTTCATGGGCTTGTGGCTAGACATCGACCATGAAGTGTGGGTACTCCTGAATTAATAGAGGATTTAATTCTAGGAGTGGTCAATTAAAGGTTGTTTAATTGACCGGAACAATTTATTGTTCATAAATTAAATCACGAAGGATTCGTGGGCCTGCTGCCAATTGATGGTGAACCCAGAGGGTCACACACAATACAATTGGACGGTGACTGTTATAAAAGGACATGAAAGGAATTAATTGATTTAAAGGTAATTAAATCAATTAAATGAATTAAAAGTATTTAATTCAAGTGGGAGATTAATTAATTGACTAACTTAATTAATAATTGAGTTGCTAATTAATTATGCAAAAGAAATAATGATTTAATCGGACTGGGCATTTAATTAAAGTTGTTAATTAAATAAAGGATTGCAAGACATGGACCTTTATTAATTAAAGCCCATAAGGAGTCTTGCAAACCTAGGTCAGAAGGAGTTTATAAATAGAGCACAACTAGAGCTCAAATGGGTAACACCCTGAAAGAAAACCCTAGCCTCCTTTTGCCCTAAGTAGCCGCCGCCCCCTCCTAGCTAGAAACCCTAGCTGCCGCCGCCGCCACCTTAAGCCGCCGCCACCTGCTGCCGTGGGCTACCTTGGTGCCGCCGCCGCCATCTCCCTGTTCCATTGTGTTAGATCTTGATCTGTCAAGAGATTCAACACAATCCTGCAATAACAAATCTCCTGAATCCAGTTCTGAGCCTAAGATCTTGAGGTGTTGCCAGAATCCAATTGGTGTGGACTATCCCTGGAGGTGAGACACTTGGATCACTCCTGTGAACCAGATCCAGATTCAGAAACGAAGTCGGAGGTTTCCACCACCTTGCCTGTGGTGAGGTATATCGCAAAAACCCCCTTGTTAATTCATTGTGTGCGTTTTTGTTTCATGTTTTTGTATACATAATATGGAGACTTATTTTATGGGACCATTGGATGACTCGAAAAATTTTAAATTCCGCACTTTGTTGTATGACAAATCGAGCCATATCCCAACAAACGCTCCTCGATCTCCATAACGACGACGACTAAAAAGGTTAACGCCAAAAACATTGGTAAAAAACCTAAGTCACAAAACCTATAAATCGATCCGCTCGATAAACGCTCCTCGATCTCCATAACGACGATGACTAAAAAGGTTAGAACCAGAAATATTGGTAAAAAAGGTTAGAGCAAAAAATATTGGTAAAAAACCTAAGTCCTAAAAGAGTTGAGTAGAATCGATCCGCTCGATAAAAACGCTCCTCGATCTCCATAACGACGACGACTAAAAAGGTTAACGCCAAAAACATTGGTAAAAAACCTAATTCACATAACGAGTTGAGTATAAATCGATCCGCTCGATAAACGCTCCTCGATCTCCATAACGACGACGACTAAAAAGGTTAGAACCAGAAATATTGGTAAAAAACCTAAGTTTCAAAAGAGTTGAGTAAAATTGATACGCTCAATAAACACTCCTCGATCTCCCTAGACGATGACGACTAGAAAGGTTAAAACCAAAAATATTGATAAAAAAAAAAAAACCTATGTTTCAAAAGAGTTGAGTAAAATTGATACGCTCAATAAACACTCCTCGATCTCCCTAAACGATGATGACTAAAATGGTTAAAGCCAATAAATTGGCGAAAAACCTAAGTTTTAAAAGAGTTAAGTAAAATTGATTCGCTCAATACACACTCCTCGATCTCCATCACGACGAACAGAAAGGTTGAAGCCAAAAGATTAGTAAAAAGATCTAAGTTTCTAACAGTTAAAGTAAAAGCCGATCAACTCGACAATCGCTCCTCGATCTCCTTAACAACAAATAAATAAGAACAAATTGAGAGAAATCAACAAATAA
The DNA here is from genome assembly GCA_038501285.1 of Penstemon eatonii. Lineage (NCBI taxonomy): Eukaryota > Viridiplantae > Streptophyta > Magnoliopsida > Lamiales > Plantaginaceae > Penstemon > Penstemon eatonii. The sequence goes on from CM076714.1 coordinate 49,044,157, forward strand.
TAATTCTGAAGTTTTATTCATATGAGTGCGAAGTACATCTCTCAAATGACACATGAAGAGTACAAAGAACGTTTCTACTGTTTACATAACATCACAAATATTTAAGTGAAAATATCCTATTCTATAGATCGGTGGTTTTCATGACAATGTCCACGGAAAAATCAATCTCCTCCCTAGTGCCTCGACGAGTCTGCTCAACCACCTAAGAAGTATGCTGCTTAGGATGGTCGACTCCTTTAGTTCGACGGCCAGACTATGAAGATCAACTCTCCTTTAGGTCGGAATGGCCATTACCGGCCAGATGTCCGACAACGGTCACTCGCCCAAAACGAGCTACTGCTTGTATGATGGGGTTGATTTTTACTCTAAAGCAGCATCTCTCGAGGACCGTCGCAAAAGTGAAAACTTACCAGCACATCCCGGCGGCCAATCACTCCTGAGTAACATCCAAGAACAAGAATGCCTGGTAAGTATGAACCCTCCATGTGCAAACGAAGAACCATGGACCCCAAACCATTGAAGACCAATGCAGAGGTCACATGGGACCCGTCAGTACTAGGTAGGGCATCAATGGGACCTGTCAGTACAAGGCAAATGATGTTTGAGTTATTATATGATATTGGTTCGCGATAATGAGACTTCTTGAAAATTATGGGATCACTGGGCATAATGAAGCCTAGAGAAACTAATATCTCCATTTCATATGCTATGGATAGATATGGGAAGAAACTGAATGTCTATTTATAGAGAAATTTTTAAGTTAATCCTACGGTTGGATGGAAATCTGATCAAGGGACGGGAATGCGACTCTTCACTTCCCTAAATTTAATGCAAGTAAGTTGGAACGGCGCTTGGATAGTCGATAAATCTGCTCGATGAGAATGAAGCATCAAGGTCGAAACGACCAAAGTGAGAAATTCTTATACGTTTCAAAGAATTCATTAAAACAACTTGACACTTTACGAAGAATGATCGTTCGACGAAACAGAGGCCTTAGAAAAGGGAGATTTAGAATAAGAAACAATTATTCCTATGAAGAATTCGAAATGTGTAAGCAGAAAAACGAAATAGCTGGTCGTTTTGACGACAAATACGTGCTTGACGACGTCAAATCCAGCTTTCCCCTTGGAATCCAAGAAATCTGACGGAATAATAACAGAGACAGTTATCCTTGCTAGAAAATAAGGAATTGTCACTGCCTCACATTCCAAAGAATTGCTTAAAGGGGTCTAAACTGACTGGATCTAATTAATGATTCTACATTTTCCAATTCCTCCCATACCAAAGAATTAACATATTGCTACACTGGTTGCTTTATTTGAGGAACATGGAGCTCACAATCAGTGCAAAGAAATACGGAGTTCAAGAATATGGGTAGAACGAAATCCCTTCTAAAAGCTCAGACTTTTAAAAGAAAAGCAACGCTCAAGGGAGGTGATAATAACACCCTTATATAGAAGTTCATGATAAATATTTTATCGATCTTCGATAAGGATGATAAATGAACTTTATAGTCCTCTAAGAAGCTGATTACATGAACAACCTACAATTAACATTTTTAAACTAAACCACAGAAATAGCCTGAAGAGCTACGCATGTTCGATCAACGTACTTATATGTGATTAAAATTCAAGCTATTCACGACTTATCAACCTGAGCAAACTACTCTTTCAAACAGAGTTGATCGCCCATGAAGTCAAATATCAGATAAGTCTATATCTCCTACTTACTAAGGAAATTTGCATTTGATTAAAACGGCAATATTGCGCAAGACATAACATATCTAAGCGCGTCAACATGCTACATTATTTAAGGCAATTGACTAAGCCAAGCTCGAAATTGTCATTAATATTTTTCCTTACAAAGCAAAATATTCAGCCAAACAACCACATACAGATTGGGGCCGTCATAAAAAAATAAATAAAAAGGAGCAGGTCATTAAAAGCAGGTCATCAAGGTTAATTGCCATCACCGGAACGACTCGAAAAAGCACTCCTCCGAGGAGTTGCAGTCTCCAGAAAAGTCTTGAGCTCCTCTTGGCGCTTTTGATAACCGGCATCATAGCCTTGTTCATAAGCATGCGGACGGGTCTCCTCTAATTTGGCGTTTAGCTGATCTTTTTCCTTCTCAAGAACTGACTTCTCTTCTTGTAATTTCAGAAGATCATCACCAAGTAACCTGAGTTGGAGAGTTTGCCCATCAACCTTCGCCCTCTCCGAGTCCAATCGAAGCTTTAGGCTCTCCTTACCGAGCCACAGATCATCACTCTGAACACCCAGCTGCAGCGCAAAGTATTTTCCCTGAAAAGAGAGGGGTCTTAAGTAACAAAGCAACACAGAAAAATACAAAACTAAGTTCAGAAAGAAAAATACCTGCTCAAATAGTTTAACAAGAGACTGAACAAGGCGAACGTTGGAAGTACTCTCATGCTTCCTTAACTCACCTGGCAAGATGGTACTCATACCCAAATCCCATGACAAAGCGTCATGTTCAAAAGAATTGGGCAATTCACTATTAAGGGGAATATTATCATGCCGAGGAATTACTGACTCCGTTATATCCCTAACTTTTTCAAGGATACAACGATCATCCAACACACGTGGGGATTCCCTCTCATTGGGACTTACTGAAGTCTCTTTCCCCGAAGAAGAAATAATGGTCCGACGACCAGACCTCAATCCCGGCCGACCTCCAGAGGAACCACCGGCTTCAAAGGAAGTTGCCATAACAGTAGTATCATTAAATAAGAAATCAGGAAAATCCTGAGTAACAGACTGCGTCAAGGATAGACCACCCCCTTGGCTTTTGCTAATGACTAATTCAGTAATGGTAGAGGAAGGAATAGAATTGTCAAGAGCATACTCGTGCAAGCCATGCTCAGAAGAAAGGACATTTGAAGAGACATGTATATTAAGGGATTGACCTATATTAGACATGTCTCCAAAATCAACCCGACCAGGGGAGGGTCTCCTTTGAATGCCAAAAGGAAATTGAGGATTTTGTTGAACAAAGATCGAACTAACGACAGGCAAAGGTTCAGAAGGGATAACGGGAGTCTGGGTCTCCGACCTACTGGTTGACTGGGAGCGAGGAGGATCTACCGAGGGCCCCTCAGTACGGGACTTTTTGGGTCTCAGATTCCTACTACTATCACGCGAAGAACGCTTTGAAGTATTACCAAAAATGTTACTCATCCTCGCAAATTAAAAAAAAAATTTAACTAGCGAGAAAGCTTATCGACCTCCTTTGAGAGAATATTCTATCAGAATTGAGTAAAAGCGGTAAATAGCAAGTAAACTTTTTACCCTATGTATTTATACTAAGTGAAAAGACGCGACAGACCCCAAGAACGGGCGCGAAACAGAGAAACTGACCTATCAACGGCCGCAAGAATTCGAAAAGACATGAACATAATGATTACGCTGAAGTTAATGACTTATCTGAATCGTTATTATCAATGAAGAAACGGAAAAGACATACCGTCAGAATACAAATCGTCTCAGTTACAAAGGGATAAAAAAGTAATATTACAGATCATGCAATGATAATTATTGTCAGAGTTATTTCTCATGCTTGTTGGTCGCTCCTTGACACAACCTGATCGTCGTCTAGTACTCCCTGACGGTCAGCGACCTCTCCATCATCGGCTCCATCGTTCGCTACTTCTAGATTCTCCTCCTCGTCCTCTTGATCGCCAAAATTATTATCAACCTCCGGATTAATGTCTGAAGGGGAATCGGCAATGGCTTTCCAAACTCTTCAACAAGATGAGCCAATGGAAAATGTTGATAGTTGACGCTCGGCAGATCAGTAGAAGAGTATTCCTCACCATAACGATTCAGGCGGACATGTGTCGCCTTGAAGTACTCTCTTCGGCGATCTTCAACCAATCCCAGCGCGACCATCTGATGAATCGCCTTTCTGAAGGTACTTTCAAGGAGCGGACCGACCATCTGATTCACCAAAGCAGTATGAACAGAAGAACCAAGGAACTTACGAATCACCCTCTCATCGGGATTTTTACCATAACGATCAGTAAGACCGCTAAGAGGAAGGTCCTTATCATACTCCTCCAAGGAGGCTTGAAGATTTGCGACTTGAGATTCCAGCTCACTGAGTCGAGTAGCACTTTGGAGTTGATAATCCTCCAACTCCTTAGCCAGACGATCTACCTGCCCTTGGGCACGAGAAGTCTCTAAAACTTTATTTATGATTTCCTGGTCACCTTTCTCCGCAACCTGAGAATCTGAAATTGGATGGGGAAGGGATGAGGACATAGAAGGACCGGCCTCTGAACCACTCGCCTTATGAAGCAATGCTCTGTTATTCTCATCTAAAAATTCGCATTGTTGTCTCCAAAGAGCAGCCTCGTAGGCATACGACATCAGGCAAATATTTGTCTAAAGAACAAAAAGGACGAATCAATGAGTTATAAGCCCATTAGAAAAGTCAATAAAGAAACATATTTAACAGCGAATACCTTCTCGGCATAAAGAGAAGCTTTTTGTAACTTCTCCAGAGGATCTTTCTGAAACAGCTTATTGACATCACGAGTAAAAACACCAGAAAGAAGAATACGGGTTGCCTTGTCAACGGCATTCTCATTCTCGTCATGAATTAAAGAATCATTCTCCGGGTAACCAGCAGCTCTCTTCCCCCGTAAATGATCTTCGATCATCTCAACGACAGTGGGCTTCGGATGCTCTTCACCAAGTAGAGAAAGATCCTCACCTGGACGACCGTAGTAATGCCTTCTTCTCTTAACCGGATTATCAATAGGATGGGGCATTGACCAACTACGACATCCGCGAATGCCAAGGGAAGTCCAAAGCTGGAAAGGAGGATAACCCTGTCCTGTCCCTTGGTAAACTGGAGCCTGCGCAATTGGAGGAATTTCTTGAGATGAATCTGGAGATTCCTCTCTGTTATCCTCTGAATCATGGCCCAAATCCAACTTTCTCTTCTTGGACGCTCTCTGCTCGATTGGAAGGTTCTCTATCGATTTAGTGGATTTGGACAAAACTATTTTTCTTTTTGAGGAGTACCGAGAATTTTCGACCATAAACACTGAAGAAAATGAATTCTAAATTAGACGTGTTAATAAAAGAAAATATAATGTAAATACGACATTAAAATAAAACGCTTACCCAGCGATTGAGAAGGGAAAGTGATAGGAAAAGTATGAGGACTCAAACCCGCTTTACGGAGAAAAGCCTCACCAATAAGAAGAGCGCTCTGGTACTTATCGGCACGCATCCCCTTGATCTCGTCAACTAACTGTGGGTCGTCAGGAATAAAATGGCCTGTAACTGAGCGACCACCAGAAATCCATTCCAAGCCATGGTCCCACGAGAATGGCTCGAAGGAACCGTCAGCTAACACAATATGAGAAGGGGGACGTACGAAGAAAAAATGAGATTTCCAGGCAGGATTGCTGGAAACTGGAGAATCGAAAATAGAGCGACCAGATTTTTTACTGGCAAAAAAGTATCCGCTTTTCGAGGAACTAGAAATGTTAAAACGAAATAACTGTGTAAAATTACGAAAAGATGGCTGGAATCCTTTCGCTATCATCAGAACTGAAAAGCACACGACAAAAGCCACGGAATTTGGGACTAGTTGTGTTAAAGAGACACTAAATATTTTCAGAATATCAAGGAATTTGAGAAGGGGAAGTGATAGGAAAAGTATGAGGACTCAAACCCGCTTTACGGAGAAAAGCCTCACCAATAAGAAGAGCGCTCTGGTACTTGCCGGCACGCATCTCCATGATCTCGCCAACTAATTGTGGGTCATCAGGAATAAAATGGCCTGTAACTGAGCGACCACCAGAAATCCATTCGAAGCCATGGTCCCACGAGAATGGCTCGGAGGAACCGTCAGCTAACACAATATGAGAAGGGGGACGTACAAAGAAAAAATGAGATTTCCAGGCAGGATTGCTGGAAACTGGAGAATCGAAAATAGAGCGACCAGACTTTTGACTGGCAAAAAAGTATCCGCGGTTCGAGAAACTAGAAACGTTAAAACGAAACAATTGTGTAAAGTTATGAAGTGAGGGCTGAAAGCCTTTTGCTATCATCAGAACTGAAAAGCACACGACGAAAGCCACGGAATTTGGGACTAGTTGTGTTAAAGAGACACTAAATATTTTCAGAATATCAAGGAATAAGGCAGATAAGGGAAGACGTAGACCGTAATTGAAATGGGCATTATAAAAAGCCCGACAACCTTCCGGTTGAGAAGTAACTCTGTCGGAAGGAGAAGGGAGGATAATCTCAGAACCTTTCTGAAAATACTTCGCATAATTATCCACGACCTCGTGGAAAGTCTCATCGGTATATGCTCAAGCAAGATCCTCGATAGGTTCAGATATTTGAGGAGCAGTACCCTTGCCTTTCTTGGCCCTGGCCACAACCTCGGAAACTGATATAATTTGCACCTTGAAAGTATCCTTATCAGGAGTGGTGATTTCAGATACACCAGTATGTTCTGTTGAAGGGCTGGGAATTGCCCCCTCCTCGAGGATAGGGGCAACTCCTTCCATAATAGACGAAGAAGATGTCTTCGAAAGTGAAGCCATTTTGATGGGATCTTCGAAAAATATTGATCGATAAAAACAAAGTAGGGGAGAAATTATCGAGCAAGGAAGTTACTGCAAGAGTGTGGGAAGTAGAAAGTAAAAAATGATTGAAACAACGATCACCTATTTATATAGGAGGATGAAAAGACGTTTCGAACTTCTCGCTGCTAATCATATTCCCGCCAAACGATAAAGTCAGACCACCTCCTCGAGAGAAGAGTAACGGTTCAGTCCGGAAACGACAAGACGACTATCTATGAAGTGTTGCACTCTTTTCCTCACTTAAGAGTTTTTCCCACAGGGTTTTTTCCAAGTAAGGTTTTTAACGAGGCACAATTCATAGAAAAGACAGTTGTAATCAACCATCTACTTCTATGAGCTTCTACTGCATATTACGCTCGAAGAAGTGGGGGAGTACTGATGGGGGCTATTTCGCACCCCTTATGATAATCGGAGCGACAAGTCAACATACGTTCGGTCTGATCTGAACTATCGATCATTGGCGACTAAGAATGAAATCCAAGCTCCATAAGGATTACTATACCTAGTCCTATTGGGATTATGCTTCCTTGAATAGCTAGGGTTAATATCATATAAATACCTAGTTAAACATTGTATTAAGACAACTACGAACTCAGAGCTTACGCCTCCGTACAAAGCAATCTGAGATTATAATTAATAGAGAAGATTTTGCTATACTATATTCATATTCATTGTCTTGTTTACTAATTGTTCTTTACGCTTTGTTCTTTCTTGAGATTGATCGATCCGGATTAAAGTAACTAAGCCCTATAATCTATATGTAATTTAACCTCTGAAAATAACCTCATTGATTTAATCTAACCCTACGAAAAACGGTTAAATCACCCCTATCAGTTGCTATAAATTTTTGCTTCATCCTTTTTACCCTATAACTGCTTTTGTATGTGTTGTAATGGGTATACTTCACCAAGAAAGAGTTACATAATATTAAGTCTATAAGCTCTGCTGTTTAAATGTTCAGAGCATTTGGCTTGGATAAAATGAAATTCTTGTGTATGGTTTATTGGCTCCGTTCCATTTTTGGCTTGTTGACACATGTTTTTTATGGTTTTGAATTCTAGGTACTGAATCTTTTTAATTTAATTTTATATGATATGAAAATAGAAAACTTACTTTCATGTAATATAAAATAACGAGCAATTTAATTTCTAATTGTCGAGGTATAACACACTCTATAATATGATTGGCACTTCATTTTCATGTGAAAAATGACTAATTTAACCTTATCTTGACAGCATATTCACTTCACTATGCGTAAATAACTTTTACCTCCTTGTAAAAATAAAGAGGGAGGCAGTGTGCTTCTTTTACATAAATACATAGAGTTATTTTGCCCTTTTATTTATCACGAAGAGATAAATTGTGTTGGATGAAGATAAAGAAGTGAAAGATTTTGATGATTTTCAAAAGTCATCAACTAGTTAATGGAAGCTTGGTAAATCTCTAAAGAAGTTTAATCGAAAAAGACAAGTAAAATCAGAAGATTAAATTTCAGTCCAGAACACTACTGATAAGATGTTGAGTACGAAATCCGACTGGTGAATTTCAGCAGAGTCAAATCAGATGAGTTCAATTTGAATCAGCAGAGTGATAATCAACATAGTGGATTTGACCAGCAGAGTAGAAGTGATCATAAAGTAATTCTAACGATAATACATATAATTGGCGTAAAAAATGTTGCAAAAGAAGGGTATTAAATACAGATGATTGAAAAGAAACCTCGTATCAATGTACTGTCAGATCAGTACAGTCATGAGCGAACAAACTCTATGATGCCTGTCAGAAGGGTAAGCAAATCAAATCTTCATTCAAAAGCAAGAAACACCAATCTTTAAACAGAATTTTGGAGTTACTTCACATGAATTTGTTTGGTCCTATTGATCCTATCAGACATGTGGAAAGAAGTACTGCCTAGCTGTTGTGGATGACTATTCAAGATATACTGTGGTGATTTTAATGAAAAAAGAAGAGTGAAACCAAAAAACATCAAACTAATATGATGTAACTGATTCAAAATGAAAAAAGTTTGGAAATCTTAAGAATCAGATTAGATAAGGGCACTGAGTTTATAAACTCTATCATTGAAGAGTATTGTAATTCTAGAGAAACCAGTCATGAGCACTGTGCTACCAGAACCCCTCAATAAAATGGTATTGCTGAAAAGAGAAATAAAATTTTAAAATTAATAAGCTACTAGAACAATGATAGTTAAAGCAAAACTGTCTCAAAGATTTTGGATAGAAGCAACAAACATAGCTTGCTATACCCATAATAGATGCATGATCAACGAAAGTCAAAACAAGACACCTTATGAGTTATGGAACAATAGGAAGACTAATATTCACTACCTTAGAATATTTGGTTGTAAATATTTTATTTTGAATAATGGGAAAAATCACCTTACTGTTATTTTGTAGGATATTTTACTATTAGTAAAACCAATAGAGTGTTTAACAAAAGAACTTGTAGAAGAATCCATTCATTTAGAATTTGAGAACATAACCAATCTTCTGAAAAGAATCAAAATACTAATCCAGATCTATATACTGATCTTCAGAAATCGACTATGGAAATAAAATAATAATATGTACCCATTATACTAGATGATCTCAATCCAGCTGATAATTCAAGTATTGTTCAAAACTAGTCTACTGATTGTCTAACAGAGGAGTTGCAAATAGCTGACAAAATAAAGACTGTTCAACAGACTACTACTGAAACTCCAGCAGTAGTATTGCAAGATCAATCAAGAGGACAACATCCAGATTTGCAACCTGATCTTAGATGGCTCAGAGATCACCCACCTGATCTTGTGATTGGTGATCTACTGGATAAAGTAGTAACGAAAATGTCAACTGCAAATGAATCATTGTTTGTAAGTTTTCCTTCACATATTGAGCTTAAATTAATTGATGAAGCTCTTAGATTCTCACTGGATTGAAGCAATGCTAGAAGAGTTAAATCAATTTGAAAGAATTGAGGTACTTAGATTTACTCATCAAAGAGTCATTGCCAATAAGTGGGTATTCATAAACAAGATGAATGAATATGGTATTGTTACTAGTAATAAAGCCAGACTAATGGTCAAATGTTACTTCCAAGAAGAAGGCATTGACTTCGATGAGACATTTGCACCAGTTGCTAGAATTGAATTAATCAGACTATTCGTTACTTACGCTGCTCACAAAAACTTAACTGTCTATCAGATATATGTGAAGTCTTATTTTCTCAATGGATAACTGCAAGAAGAAGTATACGTTAAACAACATCCAGGATTTGAAGTGTATCAAGAAGAAGATAAAGTAAAGTATTTTATGGTTTAAAGCAAGAACCAAGAACATGGTATGATACCGTAACTTTCTTTAAATGATTTCGCAAAAGTAGGATGGATATGGTAGTTCATTTTGTCTTCATGGATCAGTGACTTGAGTTCCGAAAATCATTTTTATTGTTTAGAGATCTATGATAATTTCAAAAAGGCTTAGTGACAATTTATATTGTGATATTCATAATATATAATATACATCCTATGATTCAAATAAATGTATTTTACCTTCTATATTTTTCATAAGAAAAAGTATCGTGACTCTCTAACATTTTCAAACCATAAAAAAATATGATTTGACATAATCATCCTCCTTTATATTATATACTTAAATCTATTTAGCATCTGAAAAAAAAAAATGAAAGCAGTTTAGCCCATCTGGGTAGTGTTTGTGTTTGGCTTCCAAAAAATTGATTTTTTTTTGGGGTAAAAACATTTGAAAAATAAATGACCATCTAAATCTGAACACAGAATTTACAAAACATATTTTTTTTTTTTTCAATATGAGTACATCAATCTTTCTTTAATAATCTTTTCATTACAACACAATACATTTAAGGCAAAATTGAAATAACGTCCAAAATAAATTAGTGATTTTGGATTTTCGTCCCAAGCTATCACTTAGCCAAATTCGTCTCGTAATTTTATATACTTTTGAAATATCGTCCCACTTGCCACGTAGATGCTTACATGTCATGACGTGGAAAATTTTCTCATAAACAATTATATAAATTGTAGAATTCATCCCAAACTATATATATCAATACGCTGACTTCCGTCCCGTAATTGAAATGACATGGGAAAACAGAATTCGTTCCAAAGTAATTATAAATATTTATTATTTATTAATACAAAAAAAATTCATAAAATCTTCCTAATGAACTGAGATAGGATTCTTTTTTCCTCAAAAGCACGCGAAAATTTCAAAAATCCATACTTTTTTTCCTTAAAAAAAGTTAATGGCAATTTACTTCCATGTGATATTCATAATGTTTAATTTACCTCCCCGTGTTACGATAATGTGACAGTTTACCCCCCCTCCCCTCCCCTGTGTTGTGGTAAATGTAGCAATTTACCTCATGAATTATAATATATGTTGCAATTTACCCCCTATATTATAAATCATTTTGCATCCACTCTCTATTTATGAGTTACACTCTCCGGTTCAAGGTGATAAAGTGCTTATTTAAAATTTTCACAGGGGGATATATTGTTCATTTTCAAATTACAAGGGAGAAATTGAACATTATGAATATTGCAGGAGATAAGTTGCCATTAATCCCTTAAAAAGTAAAAGATAAATCATCATTTTCATTAAATTACAAACTTAATAATGGACTAAATTCATGCAAAATGACAAATTGTGAGACGAAATTTGATGAATTAATATAGTTTGGGACGAAAAACCAAAATGTGTAATTAGTTTGGGATGAATCCTAAAATCTTGTATAATTGTACATGCTAAAATTTACCGCGTCTTGATACATAAGTAGCCATGTGGCAAGTGGCATATATAACTTGGAACGAAATCCAAAATCACTGATTAATTTTGGACGTTTTCTGCAATTTTGCCTATCTTTAAATACTATCAACTTATAAAGACAAACTAAATACATAGCAGTAATAAATTAGGGAAACATCGCACACTAAGACCATCTCCAATGGAGATGGCAGGGGTGGGCGGGGTCGGGGTGGGCGGCTGGAGCCGTCTCCAGCGGAGGAGGGGCGGGGGGGGGGGGGGGGGAGGGACGAGGAGGGAACGGGTTGGGCGCAGGGCTCGTCGGAGCCTTACGCCCAGCCAGTTCTCGCGTAGGGCTGGGTGGAGAAGAAAGGGGGCGCGTGATTTCACACGCCCTTTTTAGTCAGGGGACGCCACATTGGTGCGGTCTTTTTTTTTTTCTTTTTAAAAAAAATTGTTTATTTATTAAGTTAAAATAGGAAAAGTTAATATATAGACTTAAGTAATTAATAAAATTAAATTTCTCTACTAAATTAAATTAAATATGTAGAATTAAATTATTTAATAAAATTTATTTGGTATATTTATTGTATATTTACTAGTATTTAATAAATATATGTAGTCACCAATGTTTAATTTGATTATTTAATATAATAAAATTAATTTTTTTAAATTATTTTCATTAATAATTTATTAGAATTGTAGTTAAATTTATTTATGGACAAATCATTAATAAATAAATAGCCCATTTAAATTTAATATCTTTTATTGTAATTAAAAATTTAATCATTTAACTACAATATTGGTGGTGGCTATATTTTTTAAAAAACACGGAATTGGTTAAAAATAAAATTAAACACTTATACAAATAACTTAGATTAATACTTAATCTAAATTAAATATTTAAATACACACTAAAATAGACAAGAAAAGTTCAAATAATCATTCATTGTTAACCATATTATGCATAAACATGGACTATTAAGTCTTTTGAAGTCTATTAATTATTTACTCCCTGTAATTTTAATATTTTAATATAATTAATAATTTAATTATAAGATGAAAACAATTATTAATATTATTAATATTAATATTAAAAATAAAATTAAAACTATAATATTAATAGGTGAGAGTAGGCAAAAGTAAAAAAATCAAACTTTCTCTCTCTATAGAGAAACCCTTCTTAGGGTTTTCACCCCTGCTGGCCGCCGCCTAGGTTTGTTCAGCCTTCTTCCAGACATTTTTTGTCTCATTTCTTCTCGGATTCTCTCCATCTCCCTAAGATGGAAAGCTCCATGGTTTTTTCCTCCATATCCCCTTCTCCCACACTTGGTTTGTTCTTCAACCACCACAAAATTAAAAGCTGTTGCAATCGTTTCCACCCCAAAACGACATTGTTACCCGTGCGATTTACTTCCTCCTCCCTATTTACCCCCAAAACCACCAGATCTGCCGCCGAAATGTGACCGGAAAAGGTTGGGGAAATTGTGCGAGATATTTCAAGCCCTAGTTTGTTCTCTCTGTAGGAATTTTTTTTTGGGCTAGCTTTCTTCCGTCGGCGCCTATCGGCAGTTCGGCTCTTCTAGCCCGGCCTTCTGTCTTGTTTTGCTACTATTTATATTGTGTTTTATGCTTTTCAAGGCTTTTCTTGTGTTTCTATTTTTAAGTATTAGCTATTTGTGTTAATGTTTGTGGTTTTTTGGTGGAGTATTTTGAAGCTGTGCAAAGCTTCTTGGTTTGGTGGTTTGTTAATGCAGAGGTTTTGCATTTGTTTGTCTATTTGGAAGCTCATTCCTTTTTCTGGTGGGATGATTTTGCCTTTCAAGACTTCTGTTATTCCCTGTTTATGGAAACCCCGGTTGAAGTTAGGTTGTTTCTTCTCCAAGTCAGAAGACGTTTTGGTTTGAGCTAGTCCTGTACTCAGTAAACCTTCTTCCTTCACCACCGTTTCGTGTTGCTTTGGTTCTCTTTGTTGTGGATCTCTACATATCTTCACCAAATCAGAAGATCTTCGTAACTCATGTTTATGATTGTAGTAGTTTTTGTATTTTGGCCATTTTTCCATTTTACTTTTTCCATTTTACTTGTTTCTCTTTTGTTGTAATTTTGTTTTATTTAGTTGGCCAAGTATTTGTATTTTGTTTGGGGTTTGATCCTCTTATTAATGCTATATTTTAACTATAAAAAAAAAGAGTAGGCAAAGGAAAAAAACGGAATTAATTCTATGTTGGAGCCCTGCCATTGGAGATGACCAGACAGGGCTCGGAGTGGGGGTAGGGCCAGTCCCGAGGCTCCGAAGCCCCGAACCCCACCATTGGAGATGGCCTAATGAGAATCTGACTTATGACCTCTTGCTATTGGGCCCCACTTTTACCTCCATCATACGTCCTCGTCCCTTTCCTTTTACTTTTCTGGATAAAAACAAAACATAGCTCGTCCGTTAACAACAATTCATCTAAAGTCAATTTTTTTTCTAGTCAATTTACTTTAATAGTTAATCTTACTAAAATTAGTTCTGGCAGAAATTATTTGTCAATCGTGTCAGACTAAACTCGCCTTAATTATGAAATCAAGTGAACCGAGAACTAGAGATTCTTTTAAAATGGAAAACTGCTAGACTGAGCATTATTTTCAAACAAATTTTGAACATATAAAATTACCAATTCCTGGAAATTGATTTTATGTTTCAAATAGAACAAAAGCTATGTTTGCAAATAAATTATTATATAATTTTTTCTTATTTCAAACTCAGCTATTTAATATTTGAATAATTAGCTTCAGCTGTAACTTATCTCAAAATATGTTAATGTAAGTACATAAACTATAAGCTACTCTTGACATTCCGCTAATTATATTGAACTTAATTTAAAATCTCCAGATTCAGCTTATTACCAGAGTTTACAAACACAGTCTAAACTCTAAAGTGGTGTTTTAAGAGCTTATAGAATAATTTTACTGCTTTTTCTTTTGTTCTTTAAAAGTGCATGTGGTGCGTTTGCAAGTTCAACTTATGAATTAACTTCTCTTAAAAAATAAAATTAAAAAGGACGACAATGCAGAAGCACCCTTCGTTTACAAACACAGTCTAAACTCTAAAGTGGTATTTTAAGAGCTTAAAGAATAATTTTACTGCTTTTTCTTTTGTTCTTTAAAAGTGCATGTGGTGCGTTTGCAAGTTCAACTTATGAATTAACTTCTCCTAAAATATAATATTAAAAAGGACGACAAAGCAGAAGCAGCCTTCATGCTTTTTCTAGCTTTTGGTGATCATTTTTTCCTCTTAATTTGCAAACACTATCAAATGTAACAGTATTTTCTTTTATAAATAACGACCCACTTTCTCTTCTCAAATCTATATCTGTATCTATACTACTACTAAAAGTATGAATAATTTAAGTTTTTTTTTTTTTTTGTGAAGACAAAAATGCCCTTATTCAAGTTGTAAAGTATATTAATAAAATATAATTAGACATAAATTTTCCTTAAATTTTCCCATCAAAACTTTGGTAAGAAAATTTGTAAGTTCCCTGCATCCTAACCAAGCACCATGGATATGGAAGAAAAATAAAAGTATATTTAAATTTGATATCAAATCTTATTATAGTTATATCTTAATTTAACTCCAATAATTAAGAAATTAACTCCTAAATCGCTTTTACAATTTCATTATGTTCTTCTATAACACATAAAAAAAAATAAAGCCTATTATTTTGAATAGCTGTAAAAAAAATCTATACTACTAGTAAAAGTATGGATAATTTAAGTTTTTTTCTTTTTTTTGTGAAGACAAAAATGCCCTTATTCAAGTTGTAAAGTATATTAATAAAATATAATTATACATGAATTTTCCATAAATTTTCTCATCAAACTTTGGTAAAAAAATTTGTAACTTCCCTGCATCCTAACCAAAAATCATGAATATGGAAGAAAAATAAAAGTACATTTAAATTAAATATCAAATCTTATTATAGTTATTTCTTAATTTAACTCCAATAATTACGAAATTAACTCCTAAATCACTTTTACAATTTCATTATGTTCTTCTATAACACATAAAAATAAAAATAAAGCCTATTATTTTGAATAGTTGTAAAAAAAATATTTGTTTTAAAGATTTAATACCATATGTCACTTTAAAAAAATCAAATTCTTTTAAATATCATAAAATATGATAAAGTAGAATTGCATCTACCTATGAATAAACAAAAATGCTTATGACTGAGTGAACTAAGTAATCTTTTTTTTACATGAGAAATATTACCTCAAATTTTCATGAAAATCTTTTCGAGAAAAACGTGTGAAATAAGTTAAAAAACGGATGAAAATCAATGAAATTGGTGAAATCGATCTAGATGATATATATGAACGCTGGTGAAGTAGGCGAAAAAATGGGTGAAATCGGTAATAAAAGGTGCCGGTAAAACCGATAAATATATTTGAAATCGATAAAAATTCGGGTGACATTTCTGAAAAATAGGAAACAAATCGGTGAAATCAATGAATAATGGGTGAAATATATAAAGAATGAGTTAAATCATCGAAAAGAAGGTTAATATCTGTAAAATAATGTGAAATCAATGAAAATTTTAAGTGAAATTGTTAAAAAAAACAATGTGAAATATAAGTTAAACTAATAAAAATAAGTAAAATCAGAAGAAAAAAAAAGTTTAACTAGCAATAACAATGTGAACTAAACCAGTATAATTTTTTTTTTGTTTGAATAGGAGAAAACAAAAGAAATCGATGAAAAATAGGAAAAACAATGGATAATAGTTTATAATTAATCAAGAACGAGTAAGTCAGTAAAAAAATATAAAATCAATAAGAATCAATGAAAATTCAATTAAACTAATTAATATAATAAGTGAAATGGGTTAGATCGGTGAAGAAATATCTTTCAAATGATAAAGTAAATGAAATAATTTGAGATATACTTAAAAGTAATTGAATATGTATAATTATTTGAATTGAAAATTCGGCAAATACATGTGAAATCGATGAAAATTCAAATGATATTCGCAAAATAAAATGGATGACATCTGTGAAACGATGAAGTTACATAAAAAATGATGAAATATGTGAAAACTGGGTAAAATCGATAAAAAGGGCTAAAGTCAGTGAAAATTAGTTAAACCGGTAAGAATAAATAAAATCAATAAAATGAAAAAAGTTCAACAAAAAAAAACAATATCAATTCCAAAAAAAAATATCAAAACCATTAATGGTTTGAAAAAAAAACTAAAGAAATCGATGAAGATACCCATGGTGAAGTTAATATATTGAATAACAGTCATTTATATGTACTATTTTGTGACATAATGAAGTTAATTTTATTCTGATTTACAACAAAATATCACATAAATTAAATAGACACGTATGTATATGCACTTTAAACCGGTGAAAAAAATGAATGTGAAATCTTAAATACATTTGAAATCGATAAAAGAAAAGGGGTAAAATTTGTGAAAAATGGATGAAAACAGGTAAAATCGATTGAAATAAAGGTAAAGTTGGTCAAAATATATGAAATCGATGAAAAGAATGAAATTTCTAAGAAAAATGATGAAACCAGTTAAATTCAATAAAATTGCGCAAAGCTGGTTAAAACAGGATAAAATCGGTCAAAACATAAGGTTGGTAAATACATATTTAATCAATGAAAAATTCAGGTGAGTAACATGTGAAATTAGTGAAAAAAACATGAAAAATAGATATAAATGGGTTAAAATGGTAAAATCGAATGAAATCAGTTAAAAAAGAGTTTAACTGGTGAAATTGATGGAAAATTGGTTTAAACTGAAGAAAAAATCAAAGAAATCGACAAAAAATGAGAAAACAAAGAAAAATGTTATAACCGAAAAAAAAGGGATAAATCACTTAAAAAAATAAACCAGGTTAACAAAATTTAGACAGTGAGAACATAAGAATCGATGCAAGTTCGGGTGAAAAAACGAATAAAATCAGTTAAAAAAGCTTGAAGGTGAAAACATGTTTAATCAAATGAATTTTTTTTAGGTGAATAGCATGTGAAATTAGTGAAATAGGTGAAAACGAGTTAAACTTTATCCGACAAAAGCAAAGTGAAATCGAAAGAAAATGGTTTAAATTGGAAAAAATATCGAAAAAAAAGAGAAAAACAATGAAAAATGTTATAATAGATTAAAAAGAGGAAAACTAGATAAAAAAAATTAAACAGTTAAAACATATAAACCGATGAAACTTCGGGTGGAATTGGTAAACACTAGTGAAGTTGGTGAAAAAACTTGTGAAACCAGTAAGAAAAAATGCTCATGAAATCGATAAAATTTATGAAGAAACGGATGAAACCTTTGTCATCAGTGAATAACGGATAAACTTGATATGAAAACTACTATTATGATATGCACTAAATAATATTTTTATGACCTTATTTTAGAACCAATTTATTAGATGTAATGACTAAATCAGTCATCATTATATATTTTACTACAACTATTCAAGCCATCATTTTGTTTATAAACCAATAATAATTAATAAAAATAAATCTCATTAAAATAAATTGATTAGTCATAAATATATGATATTCTATGACATAAAAATGGCTAATTTTACACTAATTTATGAGAAAAAAAGCCTATGAAATTAAAACTAGACATGTACAACGTACGTGCACTTTCCTAATACAAATAAAAGTTCAAGCATTTGAAAACCTTTATGAACCAGAAAATTGTGAAGCAATTTTTCATCTATTGGCATCCACTATATATAGGTTTTCTGATGAACAAAGCATGCATTAATAAATAACATAATGCATAAATTAGCAATTTTACATTCATATAACTGATCTTTTTTCTTGGCTTCTCCAACGTGCAGAAAAGAATAGTTGCAACTTTATAGACCATGTGAATACAAAATTATAAACTTTTAATTTAAATGCACCAGTCACATAAGAGTTTAACAGAGATAATACATCAAGACTATAATAATTACAAAGTTATGATATAATTATTGAATATCCTGATCTGATCAGGTTTATAATCTACTTTTCTTCACTGCTCCCATCTCCTTTGCCTTGGCCCTCAACAGATGCTTCTTTATTTTCCCAGTTACTGTTTTTTGCAATGGCCCAAAGATAACTGATTTTGGAACCCAATATGCAGGCATCTTCGATCGATTGAACTTCATTATATCTTCCGCCAATCGGATCTGATTGGATACATCCACACCCCGCTTTAATCTCACATATGCACAAGGCGATTCACCCCATCACTCGTCTGGCCTGGCCACAACCGAAACTTCAAATATCCCTGGGTGTTGGTATAAAACATATTCTACCTCAACACTACTAATGATTTCACCACCCGATATTATTATATCCTTCGATCTATCTTTGATTTCTATATAACCATCAGGGTGCTTTTGTAAGGAAGAATGTTTTTATATTCATTGATATTAAACTAATGATCATACAAAGTATTTATATAGGTAGGAACTCCGAATTATTCCCCAAGAAATCATCTCCTACCAATAAAAAGACCTATACGATCTTCTATGTAAGGAAATAGAATAACATTGATCTCCATAATATCTTGACAATATCAATACTCCCCCTCAAGTTGGTGCATAGATGTCATACATGCACAACTTGTTTGAGAACTTAGAAAACACTAGATTAGATACTGCTTTGGTAAGGATATCAGCTAACTGATCTTCTGACCGAATCTTTGGTAGTTCCACAATATTTTCGTCTAGTTTTTCTTTAATGAAGAACCTATCTATCTCTACATGTTTTGTACGGTCATGCTGAACTGGATTATGGGCTATATCACATGCAGCTTTGTTGTCACAATATAGCTGAATCGGTTGCTCTGAGGAGTAGCCTAAGTCCTTTAAAAGAAACTTCAACCATAGTGCTTCACAAATTCCTAAGGCCATTCCTCTATACTCAGCCTCAGCACTAGATCGTGCAACAACATTTTGTTTCTTGCTTCTCCATGTCACTAGGTTCCCTCCTACAAAGGTAAAATATCCCGAGGTTGACTGCCTATCATCAATTGCTCCAGCCCAATCAGCATCTGTATACACTTCAATTCTTTTTTTGTTTGTGTTTCGAGAGAATAGAATTCCCTTTCCTGGAGCTGATTTCAAATATCTCAAAATACGCATTAGAGCACTCATGTGTTGTTCACTAGGATTATGCATGAATTGGCTAACTATACTCAGAGCATAGGCGAGGTCTGGTCTTGTGTGGGCTAAATACATCAATCTTCCAACAAGCCTTTGGTATCTCCCCCTGTCCACCGGTACTTGATCTTTTTCAATACATAACTTCATTCCTTCTTCTACTGGAGTGTCAGCTGGTTGGCAGGCTGACATACCAGTTTCATGTAGTAGATCTAAGGCATACTTTCTTTGAGATAAGAAGATTCCTTTACTCGATCAAGAGACTTCAATTCCCAGAAAGTATTTTAAGGGGCCTAAGTCTTTCATCTCAAATTCCTGGGATAAGTACTTCTGCAAAGTTCTTATTTCTTCGGGATCGTTTCCTGTGACAATCATGTCATCTACATATACAATGAGTGAAATAATTTTCTTCCCTCGCCTTTTCAAGAATAATGTGTGATCTGAATTACTCTGTTTGTAACCAAAGGTTATCATGGATTTGGTAAATCTACCAAACCAGGCCCTAGGGGACTGTTTTAGTCCATATAGCGATTTCTTCAACCTGCAAACCTTTTGGTGTTGTCTTTCTGTTACCATGCATCCTGGTGGGAGATCCATGTAGATTTCTTCTAATAGTTCACCATGTAGGAATGCGTTCTTCACATCGAACTGTTGTAATGGCCAATCGAAATTTGCTGCTCAGGATAACAAGACCCGAACTGTGTTGATTTTTGCTACTAGTGCAAATGTTTCAGTGTAGTCAATTCCATACATCTGGGTGTATCCTTTTGCCACCAACCTTGCCTTAAAACGTTCGATTGTACCATTAGCTTTGTACTTCACAGTAAAGATCCATCGACATCCAATTGGTTTTTTTCAATGGGACGATCAACGAGTTCCCAAGTTTGATTCTTTTGCAAGGACGCCATCTCTTCATTCATCGCAGCTTTCCATCTTGGATCATCTAAGGCTTCCTGCACACTATTAGGTATAGATATAGTAGATAATTGATTGACAAATGACTGATTTTTTTCTGACAAACGATGTATAGGCACATAATGGTTCATGGGGTATCTTACTTTACTAGATAATTGAGGTTCATATGAAACTTTTGGAATACCTCTAGTGATACGTGGTGGTAACTGTCTCCTTGATGACTCAGGTGCTTTATAAGGAATTTCCTCAGATAACGATTGGTTTAATGTATCAATTGGGAGAGAATCAGACTAGATTTCAGATATTTCCTGACTTTGTACATGCTCATTTTCACTTTGATTCAAGACTTGACCACTATGTTCAACCTCATCCACCTCTACGTTTATTGTGTCGTGTAGAACTTCCCCACTTAAACTAGGATCTAAAGCATCCACATTTTGATCTCCTACTTCAATCACAACTTCCTTAATATCGTATACAAGAGTCTGGATTTCCTCAAGCTGCTCCCCCTGAGATTCAGACTCGGAGAAATACATGTTCTCTTCATGAAAAACAACATCCATGGTGACATATATGCGTTTAGTAGGAGGTGATAACACCTATATCCTTTCTGATGAATACCACATCCAACAAATACACATTCCAAAGCACGTGGCATTAGCTTACTACGTTGATGTGGGTGAAGATGAACATACGCAACACAACCGAAGACATGGGGAGGAAGATTTTGAACTGCGGGAGCAATTACTGTTTCTGCAAGGGCCTGAAATGGTGTGTTGAAGTTGAGAAATCGAGAGGGAACACGGTTGATAAGATATGCAGCAGAGAGTAGGGCTTCACCCCAGTAATGTAATGGCATATGAGCCTCGATTAGGGATGCGCGAACAACCTCCAATAAATGTCTATTTTTCCGCTCGGCTACACCATTTTGTTGGGGTGTATCGGGACAACTATTTTGATGAATAGCAACATGATAGTCCAAAAACTGTTGAAGGTCAGAACTACGATATTCCCCTCCACTTGTATACGTGCATTATACTGAGTTTGAATGGTATGATAAAACTTTTGAAATAACAAGTTAACTTCAGATTTGGATTTCATTAAACATAACCACGTCATCCTA
The DNA here is from genome assembly GCA_038501285.1 of Penstemon eatonii. NCBI lineage: Eukaryota > Viridiplantae > Streptophyta > Magnoliopsida > Lamiales > Plantaginaceae > Penstemon > Penstemon eatonii. Next base: position 49,065,767 of record CM076714.1, read on the forward strand.
GTACAATCATCGATAAATGTGACAAACCAACGTGCCCCACCCAAAGTGGGAACTTTGGATGGACCCCAAACATCAGAGTGAATAATCATAAAAAGAAAAGGACTTTTATTTAAAATCAATGGAAAAGATGTACGGTGGCTCTTTGCAAGTTCACACACATTACATTTAAATAAAGAACTATCCACACTAGTAAACAAACTAGGAAATAATTTTTTCAAATAACCAAATGAGGCACGTCCCAAGCGGCGATGCCAAAGCCAAATCTCGGTAATCTTGTTTGATGAATCAATGCTCTTTACTGCTAATACTTGTTGTAGTTTGCTAGAAGTCTCTGATGCCAAGTCTAAGTAATACAGCTTTCCCTTTTTAACACCATAACCAATCCGAGTCTGAATGTCCTTAAAAACACAATGATCAGGCCAAAAAATAACAACACAAGATAAGGTAGCAGTAATTTGAGAGAGTGACAAAATATTATAATCCAAGGAAGGAACAACTAACACGGAATTAAGATGTAAATCATTTGTAAGTGATGATGACCCTTCCCCGACAACCGGGATGGTATTACCGTTGGCTGTAGAGACACAATTTTGGGATGGGTGAAGATTTATTACGTGTCTAACATCATGTGTCATGTGATAAGTAGCACCTGAATCAATTATCCATGTACTATTCAAAACATGTGTAGAAATGTTCAAGACCTTACCTCCCGTATTGGTAGTGGTTACTAATGCTGATGATGTGAGGTCTGCATCAACTTCCTTTGTCTGAGCAATTGCTGCAGTTGAAGGCCGCTTGTTGGATCCCACCATTCCGGATATCCAACTAGTTCAAAACAATGACTTTTTGAATGGCATGTTTGATTGCAATGAGTGCATTTGTATGTTGGTTTGTCTGAACTATTTGAACTCTTCATATTGTTGGATTTGGATCGATCTTGCAAAGTCTGACTAGGTCGATGGCGGGAAATCATAGCGGAAGCATCAGGTTTGTCAATGTCCTCACTTAAAGTTGTAGATCGTATGACTTCACGACGGACTAAGGAAAAACACTCTTCCAAACTTAGAGGTGGATCGTGACGTAAAATTTCTCGACGAATTTGATCAAACATTTTATCCAACCCAGCAAGAAATATATGCACTCGAATCCGTTCATTGGACTGCTGGTATGCTATAACATCGTCGAGATTTTTCATGACTACTTTATCACGATGATCAAGTTCCTGAAAATTTTCTGTGAGTTCCCCATAATAAACAGAAAGAGATTTGTTACCTTGTTTGGCTGAGAAGGCTTTTCTGATGCAAAGAATAGACGTGCTTCTCGTCCGTACCATTATAAAAAACTTTAGAAAGGGTACTCCAAATTTCTCGGGCAGTGGAAATACGGAGATAGCGTTTCATGATGTCTAGAGACATAGACATCAAAAGCCATCGTTTCACCTTCTGATTTTCAGCATACCATTTTTCATATCCGTTGTCGGTCATAGCAGGTGGTGGAGTTTTGCCGATGATGTATGTGAGTTTTTCTCGTTCAGCAATATGCATTTCCATCAACTGAGACCACACATCGTAATTTGTTTCAGTAAGTAAGATGCCAACATTAAAGGCACCTTCAGACTGAATAAGAACTGGAACAGATTTGGATTCAATTTTTTCACTTTTTTTTTTTAATTGTATGGATGAATTTGGGTAAAAAGTGATTTTTGGTTTTGGATGCAAGGTTTACAGAACCTTATTCGGCTCTGGTACCATGTAAGCAAGAATGTTTTTATATTCATTGATATTAAACTAATGATCATACAAAGTATTTATATACGTAGGAACTCCGAATTATTCCCCAAGAAATCATCTTCTACCAATAAAAAGACCTATATAATCTTCTATGTAAGGAAATAGAATAACATTGATCTCCATAATATCTTGACAATATCAATAGCTTTACACCAAGATCACCAGAATGAAACCAATCACCGGCAAAAGCTTCTTCGTTTGCTTTAGGGTTCTTCAAATACCCCTTCATTACTACAATGCCCCTAAACACAATTTCTCCTACTGTTTTCCCATCAGAAGGCACGGGTTTCATGTTTGGGTGTTACGACATTTAAGCCCTCTAGGCCAACGTACGGGACACCTTGACGTGCATTTAAATGGGCTTGCTTTTCAGGTGGTAGTGAATCCCATTCGGGCTTCCATGCACATATAGTAGAGGGCCCGTATGTTTCAGAAAGCCCGTAAGTGTGTGCAACTCTAAAGCCTTGCTGAGACATTGCAGAGAGGAGAGAAGGGGGTGGAGCAGCACCGACTGTCATTACATGGACTACGCGAGGGAGAGGAAGGATGGCCTCGGCTTTTGGGGCATTTACAATGGTATTGAGAACCACTGGAGTAGCACAAAAATGAGTTACACCGAGATTGATAAGAGATTACAAAAGCTAGCTACCTCTTTATATATGAATAAAAATAAAAACTGTTCCCATCATTGAAAGTTCAAATGAATGGAAAATAGTGAAATGCGAAATTACCCCCCATTTTGCCTAATGAGAAAAAAAAATGTGTTATTTTTAGTACCACTAGCAAGAGCAAAATATTCTTTCACATTTTATCTATTTATTTATTCTGACAAGTAAAAAATCATCTATATTAACATAGATTTTATTGATTATATAACCATATTCACGAAACTTCATAGTATTCTTTTTTTTGTTTTTGAAAGAAGAGTTTAAGAATTAAATGTTATAAAAAGATATTACGATTTTTTAGATGAAAAATATATTAAAATTGAATCTTAAAACATATAAAATAATTATTTAATTTTTCAGTTTATCTATCAATAACAAATGTCAATAAATGCTTATAAGTAATCTTACAATTTTAAATATACTAGAAAAGTGCACTTACGTTGTACATATCTAATTAATTTCATAAGGCTACGTTCGGTTTGGCATTTTATGGGCTGGGCAGATTAATAATTTTTGCACCTATTGGGCTTATTATGTTTCTGGACTACAATTTATTTGTTGTTCGGGTTATTATTATTGGGCTGATAAAATTGAAATCCATTTTGTAATCGGGTGAACGGTTGGCCCAATTAATTTTTAATGGACCGAAATGCCCTTGACCCGTTGACGAGTCAAGGGGTGATCTGGCCATTCAATCAATTTAATCCGAGCCGTGACAAGGAGTGATTTTTTTTTTGCAACTTTTTCCCACAATAATATTTCCCTTTTACAAACAAATCCATTGAAGAACAATTTATACACTATCCGAAAACTCCACAACCATAACAATTGAGAACACACAAACCCAAATTCTTCAACTATCTTTGAAATTGAAGCTTCAAACACAAACCCAAACATACCAAAACGAGATACAAACATGCCGTACATGGATCAATAATTTCTTTTACCCAAAAATCAACATACCGTACACAAACTTTAATTAAAAAAAAAAAAAATTGAACAACACCCAGCTGTTTCCAGTAGATGAATAAGAAGAAAATTGTATTTCATTTTTACCTTGGCTAACAATCTCGGATTCTACAGCCGGTACCGGAAATCTTCGAACCTACAATGTAGAGGAAAGAATGTTAGTAATCTAGCAACCAAAAGCTTCAATATACCGAAAATTGAAAAAGGAGAAGCTCAATTGCAATGGCATGATTGAGCTCAAGAAAGAAAGAGGGAAAAAATGGCTGCATCGCGTGACCTGAGGAAAGAGAGAGGGAAGATTGAGTGGGAAATGAAATTTTCATTGTTTTATTAAAAGGATCAGGTTTAATTGTAAATACGCATAAAAAAGGGGCATTTTCGGAACAAAACTTTCAATATGGGCTGCTGATTATTAATTGGATGGGGGGTGCCCAATTAGAATGTGGTGGATAAGGGCGGGCTGGCCCACTTTTCGACTGATTAGGCCGGGCTGCCCGGCTTTTAAAGAGCCCAACCGAACGGTGGATTGCAAAATTAGGAAGGAAATAATGGGCTGGATTAAAACTTATCTTGGGCTTATAATCTCAACCGAACGTAGCCTAAGTAAATTTTATAAATTATAACAAAATTAACTTTGTCATATCACAAAAAAAATACAAATTAATGACTAATATTCAATTTATTTATTATCAAAATTATTAATCTATTAAAAAAATGATGACTTTAAATTATAATAATCAAATATAATTTGATGATTGATTTGTTCATAAGATCTTGTTATTCTCTTTTTTAAAAATATGATCATAACAAAATTATTTAGTTCATTCTTTTCACGGGTTTAACCCGTCTTTTCACCGATTTTATTCATTTTGCATCGATTTAAAATATTTTTCATCGGTTTATCCATTCTTTATCGATTTACCTACTTTCATTATTTTTCCATTTTTCGTCGATTTCTTATGTTTTTCTGGTGTAAACCTTGCATTTTCTATTGGTTTAACCTAGTTTTTGCTAGTTAAACTATTTTTAATTTTTAAAGATCTCACTCGTTTTCACCTAATTTACATGTTTTTTCATTGATTTACATTTTTTTCACCAATTTCACCTCACATCTCATTAAATTCACATATTTTCACCGACTTGACCTTTTTTCCTGATTCAATGATTTCACCCATTTTCGACAATTTCATCTATTTTTCACTAATTTCACCGATCTTGTCCGGTTTTCACGAAATTCATCCAAAGCTATTCAATTCCATATGCATTTATCAATTTTACATGAGATTTTCGCCGGTTTTATTCGTTTTTCACCAACTTAGTGTTCATCAAAATTTTTATCATTTTCACATGCTTAACCGACTTTTATCGTTTCACCAATTTTAATTAACCGATTTAACCTGTTTTCCATGAAAATTCGAGCACATATTTAATTCATAAGTTTAATCCATTTTTTCAGGGGCTTAACCCGTCTTTTTACTGATTTAATTAAATTTTCATCGATTTAATATATTTTTCTTCGATTTATCATTTATTTTATCAGTTTAATCAACTTTCATTATTTTTTTTCCATTTTTCGTAGATTTATTTTATTTTTTCGGTTTAAACCATTTTCTACAGTTCCATTTTTTTCGTTAAACTATTTTATTTTATTTTTATTTTTATAGATTTTATTCGTTTTCACTCACAAGTTTTTTCACTGATTTACATGTTTTTTCACCAATTTCATATCATATTTTAATTGATTTAAAATGTTTTCATCGATTTTACTTATGTTCCCCGATTCACTGATCTCACCCATTTTAAACGAAGTCATCCATTTTTTCACTAATTTCATTGACCTTATCCGGTTTTCATGAATTTCATCCAAAGTTATTCCAAAGCATATATATTTATCGATTTCTCAGACATCTTTTTACCTGTTTCACTCGTTTTTCACCAACTTTATCAGTGTTCACCAATTTGACCCAAATTTTTTTTTATATCATTTACGCATGTTTTAACCGACTTTTATCGATTTCAACCGCTTTCCATGAAAAGAGCTCCATGAAAATTTGAATATCGTCGATTGCACTAAAAATTTCATCTATTTCACTTGTATTTATCGAATCCACCTGTTCTTCATGTCTTGATACTTTTGGATATTGTTTATATTTGACTTCTTTAGCCAAACAAAAATTATGTACTTAGATTATAAATAAATTATAAAAGTTGATGTAAGAGATAATTTTATATTTTAGGAGTTTATGAGTTTATGTAGGAATAAATATTATAATAAGACTTCATGTTTAATTATACCTCCTCATTTAGTTTTATATTGAAGTGTTCATATTGGAATAGACTTCTTTTTCCTATTTTTTTCTTATTTTAATTAATTTAATTATCTTTTAAGTAGAGGTATATTAGTCTTCACAAAAAATTCAAGAAACTCTATTTTTTGAACTCGTACTTTTATTTGTATATAGAATACACTGTCTTTTTGTTAAGAAGACCCGGTTTTAAATTTCGCCTCAGGCTCCCTAATATGTCTGGACCAGACCCGACTTCAACCAGTCCATTGATAGCCCAATCGCGGTTGGATACCTAATCTTGAATAGCACAGGTACGGTACGATTGAGACAGTCACTCTCAAAGATGACGTGTTTCGCATTCAACACAAATGAAACCTCACAAAAGTTGGTAACAAGAAGAGTATTTATTAATCATAGAGTACCATTTATTCAGTAGTTCCAAAAGAACTGCAGCAGAATCCTTGGCTTTCTTGACACTTGGCCTGGGACTGCCAATACATTCGTCTGTCCATCCTTTATCAGTGGTATTAACACGCACCGCAAACATAAATTTCTTCGCATGTGCAGAACCCCCCTCGTGCAGGCCTGCAACCGAAAAAATACATTAATTAGACAACAATGTGAATATCATATTTTCAAAGTATGGCTTGCTTTTATCACAAGGAAAACTTAATAAACATTCTTATTTGTATAGAGGCATGGGCCAATTTCTACGGAGACAGATATCATTCAAGGTCTGCTTGGTAAAAGTCTGGTTGCCATTCTTCTCTTTCTTATCATCCTCTTTGTTCTGTTTGGCTTCAGACATTTTCTTTTCATTCAAAGCAACAAGAGCATTTCGAGCAGCCAATTTTTGAGCCATCTTCTTTTGGGAATTATGGGCAATCCCAACCTGAACACCATCAACGTATACTTCCACAGTAGCCAAGTTCCCACTTCGAGTGGCTTTGTACTGTAGATCTTCAGCTTCTTGTTGGCATCGTTCATGTAGTTCTCTAACAGGCGGGAGAGTTTCTGGGGTAACGATTGGATTCAACAAGGGTTGGAATACCTGGAAACAAGTAAACACCAGTTCAATAAACTTCAACTCAAACCTTCACATTCGTAACCAACAAAGAAATAAAGAACATGAAAATCAATGAAACAGAAACTAATTCAAATGAGTACATGATTAAATCTAACCTCCCATACAACAGTAGTATCACATCCACTATTGAGGAAGATAGCCCCAGCTATTGATTCAAAGATATCTCCAAGAACTTTCGGAGCTTTACAATCCCCTAAACCAAATAAGTTGAACCCTGGTTTCAGAAGTTCATTATGTACCTCTTTCACGAAATCCCGAATCTGAAAGTGAAAGTAGTGGTTACAAATACAAATCAATATGTAAATAAAGCGGAAAAAACACGGCAAATACCTGTTTCTCAAGGAAACTTAATCCATGAAGAAGATGTGCATGGAGGTTATGTTTCACAGCTACCCGTGCAAAGTTCTCATTATTCACAGCAGCAGCTCGCAAGTCGGTCAGGCGTCCTGGAGGCAACTCTGTATATGTGAAGAACAGGCGTCTAGTAATGAGATGGTCCAGTACAACATCACCCACAAATTCTAGTCGCTGATAACAAGACACGCCAGAAGATGGGTGTGATGCATGAGTTATAGCTTCTACCAACAAGCCCCGATCATTAAATTTGGCATTCTAGGAATTTTCTAATGCATCAAAGTCAATAGCTCTCAGTATATTCTCTTGAACAATACTTGGCCTACAAGAATTATCTATCTCTTTCAAATCAAAATCTATGTCAATTCCAATCCACCTCATAAGGTGGTTCGCAGCATTTTCTCCACCTTCAACATAATATACACCAATCAGTGCTTCGACAACATCCGCCAATGTTTTACCAGAAAGCACACAATATGAACTCGAGTCACTCTCTAGTTCCCTATCTTCCATCTCATATTCTTCATATTCATCATCATTCAATTTTTTTGTTTTTAAACTCTCATCAAAACCTACTTCCTCATCAAAAAAGGATGATTCCGCATCCTTTGTGTCCTCATCAAAAACAGGAAGCACCCCGGGCGCAGCCCACCTAGACGGAGCAAATCTATTTGCCTGGATGTATGACTGAAGCCCCTTGCTCAATGCATGCTGATACAGTACCATGTTGCTAACCATTTGTTGTCTCATCCTTGTTAGTTGACCTTCATGTTTCTGGGGGTACTTTATAAAAAGAAACTTACTCACTACCCACTTTAGATAAGCATGTCCTAGGAGTTCCGCTCGTTCATAACAGAAAGTCTCCTGGCATGAAGCTGCAGTCGACGCTTCCAAGATCTGAAAATAAAAGGATTAACATCACATACTATGTAACAGTAGGTTTTCAAAATCAATAGAGAATATATGTGAACACCTTTGAAGTGGGAATAGGATAACTAATAATATCCTTAAGCTATACAGCAAGTAGCATGCTTTCAATCCTCCTCATAATTGATGGCAATCTTTATGCCCCCCTAACTAGCCTTCCCGGTAATGGATGTAGAAAACAGAGCTCAGGAGGGAGAAAAACATAATGGGCCTGTTTGGTTGGTGTTTGGGAAAGTAGTTTGGGAGAGTAGTGGAGGTTTGTGAAATAATCTCGATTTGCGTAATGTTGTTAGGTGTAGGTTTTTTTTTTGAAGAGTTAGATTGTATGTGTAAGATGTGTAAGACTTTATGTCAAATCATATTTGTTGAGAGATAAATTGTGTAAGAGATAGATTACTTTATGTCAGATCATAGTAGAGTTTGTATATGTTTTGTTTAGAGATAAAAAAAATAGTTGTTTGTTTGGGTTTGAGAGAGTAGTTTGAGAAAATTAAAAGATGAAAATTTTATTTCAGAAAATAGAAAACATGTTTGTTTGGCATTTCCCAAACACGAAATTTTTTTGGGAAACGCCAAACAAATAGACCGAATATATTTTTTCAGCTGTCTCTCCAGATTCGCCACCATGACCTATAATAGGAATTCACATAGTTAATGCTATGCCTAACAAGTTGATCCAACCCAAAATGGATAAGAGATAACTGAATTACAAAGAGCATACCTTCTGAATGTTCAAACCGTGGAGACAAAAGATTCTTGCAATAGGAAACACCGCGTGCTCTTATTAGAGGTTGTTGTTGGAACATCAAATCTACCCCATACCTACAATTAATATGGAGAGTATTTTTAAATGCACCATGTTGAAAAATGAGACAATACTATGCACAATGAGTGAGGACTTCTAGCAATAGCAACTGAGAGCAGCATTTGAAACACAATGTTAAAAGATCTGAAACTACCCAATTCATAATCAAAAGGTTTGGTTCTCCCCTCAACAATTACAACAAGTCATCTAACAGAAAAACTCGTTAGTAAAGTCAAGTCCACGAGATGAATTCAACCCTTGCACTTAAGAAGTTTATAAGCAACAAGAACATGAATGCCAAATTTTCTTCCTCGTTATTTCCTTGGCCATCAAACCCATTTCCCATCTTCTACCCCAATTTTTTCCAATCTCGTGTCTACCAAAAAAAAAGAACCAAATTATTCCTCACATACAATTTGTGTGTGGGTGGGGGATATACATCAACATATTTAAGAAATTTCGATTATATAGACAAACATACTTTTGTTTATAATAATCGGCATAAGAACTATATTCAAGAGGACCAAGGTAGCCTTCTTTCCTCGGGAATGAGTTTTCTGCAGTCATATCAAATCGCACAGAATCAACATAAAATCTATTTCCAGAATGAGCTGCAATAACAATTCTTCCCACCAGATCTTCAGCTCCAATACAGGAATCAGCAATCATCGATTTTCCAAACGTTAAATCAACTTGACGGGGCCCTTCATCAGCATCACGATTAGGTGCTAATCCAGATGCTTTTACTACATCAAACTGAACAACAGCTCCTCTAATCCCATAGGTAGGGTGGGATTTCTGCTCAAAGGCCATACCATTTCGTAGTTTTCAAAATCCATATTCTCTTCGGTCTCCGCCTAACGTCCGTTCATTATTACCTAGGAAAACATCTGGTCTTGCTCTCTGAAGGGGATTTCTCCATGCATCCGTCTTTGTAACATTTTCAACTAGAGGCCAGTCGATATCACTTATCGGATCTGCAGATGCGCTCCCAGCCAAAGGAACAAATAAATATGCCTTTGCGGAGTCCCAAGGAATAGTCGTCAGAGGCGCATAGCGCAGCGACGCGCAAAGGCTTCTGGGGCTATAGCGCATAGCGCAGCGCGATAGCGCGGGCTTTTTATAAAGCACATTTTATATTTTTGTCTGCATGATAGTTATAAATTTCAACTAAAAGTCTAAGATATATAAAAACAATAAAACCAAAAATCTTAGTTAATTTTTCGTTTAACCTTTAAGTTGTAGTTTGGTTAACCTCTTCTTTTTCTAAGTTTTTTTTTTTTTTTTTTTTGTTATTTTCAGTTGGTGGTAATTGGTATTATAAGTTTGCACTATGTATATAAACTAGTAGGCTTGTCTAGTTATTTTATTTTACAAATTTAATATAAATAAATATCACTCCGGCCCAATACCTGTAGCCCACAACTTAAGCCCAATTAAGCAATATTAGGACAATACCCTAACAATCAGAAGACATCACAATTCACACGTCTCCTTCTTCCTCAATTTAATATGCCGCCATATGCGCCTCTTCCAAGCTACAAGTGTGAATATATCTTCTTCTTTACATTTTTTTTTGTCAAGCCCAGAGATAAAAGCGCGCTAAATGGGGGCGTCGCTTTCCGCGCTTTAGCGCCATAGCACCACGTGGTGCGCGCTAAGTGGTTAGCGCATGCGCAAGGCGCAGCGACGCAACGGACTTTGAGCGCTTTTGACTACTATTGGTTCAACATCCACATCCAATACAATGCTCATCAGTCGTACATGAAAGCTCTTAAGCAATGTCAACTGTATACAAATAAAGATCAGTGTTATTGTAGGCACAGTTTCATGTTCAAAGAAAAACTGATGAAAAAAGAAAAAGCACCGCACCTGAATTTCTTTAATTTCTATAGACCCTTTAAAGACAAGTGATGCCTTTGTAATCACATCTCGAGCAATGAATAAATCCATTGACATTGATAATACCTGTTAAAGACAGGGAAGCACATAAAGACCCATACTTTGCTGTTATGTAAAATTTAAAAATCAAATAAGATACCTCCACGTCCAACTCATTTCCAAACAATACAGCGAACTCTGAAACTTGAGTTAGGAGGGAATCTTTTGAAAAGCCAGCAGTTTCACACTTGATAGAATACATGTAAAGACGAAACAACTTGGAATCCGTAGAGCCTTTCGCAGTTAATATCCATACTCCCTGCATTGACAAAAGATTGGCATGACCTCAGATCCCAATAACCAACCATCAAGAATTATCAACACAAAGAAACAACTGAAGTCAGCTATTTGAATATAACATGTCACCAAAACTACATGAAATTTAATTTTAACCTAGTTTCATATTCAAAGAAGAGGGCATAACAAGTATCTATCATTATTCTGTTTCATCTGTAACCTCATCCCTACCACTCAAAAGGGAATCTATTGATTAATGTAAGGCATGTATTTTTCAGGAAATGCTTCGGAAAAGATCTTATTCCAAGTAAAAAAGAATATCTGAATTCGTTTATCAAACTTAGAAACATTTATTTTAGAATAATGGTTAATAAGGAAAACTTGAATGAGGACGTAATGTGCATTTTCATCTATGTAATAACAACATTGTAGGGTTCAAATTGTTGCCCCTTCATCATTAATATATGGTCAAATGCAATAAAGTTAATTTCTATAATATCCTCTGCGAAACATGGAGCCTTCGCAAAGTGAGAAAGATACTATATCATAATAGCAAATAAAACCCACAAGCGTACAACATCAGATTTTTTTGGTGGTCTGAAACTATTTCCGTTCCAATTGATGCATAATGTATATATAATAACTGAAGTTTAAACACAAAATTTATATTTGCTAATTGATAAAAATTAGTGATTAAAAAATTAAATAGGATAAGCAGAATTAATTATTATAATAACACCAATGAAGAATATTTATGAGTGATGATCAAGGTATTACGTGTGGTATAAAAGGTGACATTAAGCAAACTGAAAATCATTAAGATTCACATGAGCTTCAACTACACTAAGGACTAGGCTACTACCTGCAATGCGCTATTCTATTCGTGAAGGAAAGAAGATGCCAAGACATTAATTAGAAAAGGTGGCAGATTTCAGTGAAAGGCATAACCCAATTATGAGTCTCACACATGACGTTAATTAGAAGATGGCAGCACTTTGGCTGAAAATATAGCAGCGTTTGTCTGCAACGTATTACTGTATATATCAAGTTTTTTTTGGCTAGAAGATTAGGAGGGGAGAAAAGAGATATCAATAAGAAAATAAGAGCTTTATGAATCTTAAAAAAAGACAAAGAGGACGAAAAATTTATAATTATGAAAAAATGGAAGGCCGGAAAATGATCTCAAAAGGAACAGGAATGATGCTCTGCCAAGATACAAGTTAATGGTCATTAAGTAGTAGATGAGGTAACAAGGTCATTTGATGAAAAGTTTTTAGTACATAACGGTGTTAATACTTCTGTATATGGTGGTTAACAAACTTGTATCTGGATTCTAATATATAGAGAGAAATGGTTTCAGGCATTCACATATGTGTGCAGCTACACTTGAGCAGCTGCTTGCTTAAAAAGTTTAATTGGCATGTATCTCATAAAAAGTAGGGTGAATGGCATTTTCAAATCGAAAAAACATCATGAATTCTTAACTGATAGATGATAAATTTGAATGTCAATTTTGAGCCACATCTATGATTTATCCTTAATATAAATCAGTTAACCTCAAAACAAGGAAAGATGGAGAAACTAACCTGGAGAATGTCAGCTAGACCTTCAGTGTAAAATTCTCTGTGCCTAGCAGTTCCTGGAAGAGGATCTCCATCATCAATTTGTTCAACTTTGTTAGCTTCTCCCTCAATTCCCTTGTCTGGCAATAGCATATCGGTAAATGCTCCCATCTCATGATGCTTCTTACAAGCAGTCAAACAAACAGCCTGCTAATTGCATAATCAATCAAATAGATACTCTTTAAACTCCAAATGCAAAGTCAAAAAAGACACTGACACGTGAAGCATGCTTGTTGTGCAAGGCGCATCGACTTGCATGGAGGACCATCCAGCTTCTCAAATGGTGCATTGCAGGGTAGTTGAAGCTTGCATGAATACTCGGTATGACATCCTGGCTTCTCATGATGCTCCATTACAAACTCCGGATGAAGAATTGAATACCTGCACATAAAAAGAAGTTTATATGGATGAAAACTGTACTATGCTCCTATTAGTGTATGAGGAAACATGACAAATTGAAGGTAATAAAGCATGAGAAGGGGGAGGGCGATGAGAAGGGGGAGGGCGACTAGGACCTGTCGCTAGGCAATTGGTAGCAGTACAAGTGAATGAGCCCGACAGCAGAATTTAAGCTCACAATAGCACATGTTGACTCCACCTAGTACACTGTACCAGCTGTAGCATCCGCAGGATGTATGCTGCAAGTATCCTTGATATGACTAATATCAGTCCTCCCAATGGCTTCTTTCCGCAAAGTCTCTTCACTATTCCTATCATTCTTTAAAAAGGCCACATGAGACAAATTTCCTCTGCAAATGAATCATGAATCAAGCGTTATAATTTCATAGATAACTCGAGGAGTGACTGAAAAGTGGTGTCGCCAAAGGTTACCTCTCAACCATCAAGATGTAATTTGAACCAGGCTTTCTGGCACGGCCTCTAGATTGAATATATGCCAAAACAGTTTTTGCAAGATCAAAGCGAATGACAACATTGCATTGCCGAATATCAAGTCCCTCTTCAGCAACACTAGTGGCAACTAAAACAGAAACCTGGATGACAGATAGAATAAAGACAATGAGAAACAAATTGTAAAGAGATTTGAAGCAATCGCATGACAATCTTACATACACCGACCATCTCGGAATCTGGAAAGATTATCATGCATCTGGGAAGTTCGCATTTCTTGACTACTGTTATGACAAATCAAACTTGCTGATTTCACAAAGCTTAGAGATGGAAGCTCCGCAAAAACCTGCATGTATTTAGGACACTTTAATTGTTGCGTAGAGGCAATAGACAGCCAAAAAAAGAAAACATAACGTAATTGTTGTACTCAATTGACCTTAGGAAGAACCAAGGCAGACACAACACGGTCAACAAAGACTATTGCACGAAAGTCCTCCGTGTGTTGATACTTTAGAAGTATTTTAATTAGTGACTGCACCTTCGGGGTCACTTTTCCATCAGCAACAGCAGCCCCAATAATCACATCCACGTGTTCCCCAGCGGAGACAACTACAGAAAGACATGAACCAACATATTATACATCCAATTGTAATTCATGCATCACAAAGAAAACATGTACATGATATAAAACAATACACAACATTAATGATTCAAGTATATTCTAATGTCTGTCTAAATATATCTAAATATCTCAGCTTCAGCTAATGGTAAGAAAGCTTCAATTAGAGAGGAGCCTTTCCCAAGACGAAAATAAAACTCAAGTAAAAAATTTGGGGGAAATTAAAAAAATCTAGTGTAACATTTGTATACATATGTTGGCATTCTTACTTCAGAAACATTACAATGTTCATTTTGAAACATTATCACTGAATTACCAGAACTGCATACTGCATAAGATAATAACAAAATAAACCACTCACCATGACTGTTAGTAAGTTCGCCTCATTAGGTACATTCGCATCTGCAGCAGCACCGTCCTTGTCAGCCCCTGTAGTCCTATTTTCTGAAATGGCTCCCTCAGACAGATGGCACTGTAAAAGAGAGACAACTTTGTGCAGGTTTGATTCTTGAAACTTGACATCAAGTTGATAGTTTGCCCTTTCATCACTTTGCAGAGCAGTAAGAAATCCCAGTGCAACCTAGACGAGAACTAAACATTATAAACCCCATTACAACACCACTGGCCGCAAATAAAAATTCTACAGAAGCAATGTCAAAATTTCAAAACAACTATAGCTGCACATCAAAGGGAGAGATGGATTGATCGGATCGAAAAGTTATAGAGATTTAAGCACAAAAATAACTTGGAAAAACATTTGCATGAAAGGATTTTCAACAAAATTTTGCCATGACAAACCAGGAAATGCAACAGATGAAGAAGTACAAACAACCTATATAGGAAGATGTCACATCACCTTGTAAGCACACCATTGTCCTAGTTCACCAAGTGCATAGTTGATGGCCCTCAATTTTTGGATTAGATTAGCAACACCGTCACTTTCTGTCCGTTCAGCCACACCATAAACTTGGCGCAACTCTTCCTTAGCTCCAGCGTCTCTAGCTCCCAATTAACTGCCATTTACTTCTTCTGGTGCTTGACCGAGCAGTTTCTTCAACGATCTGTTCCATCTGTTTTATTTGTTCATGGAGGGACCATAAGCTAGCAGCCTTGTCATACTCCACCACCACTTCTGAAGGCGTTGGTACATGTTTTTCCAGCTCCTTGTGGTTCTTTATGGTACAAACTACCGCATCTAGTTTGCTTTCTAGATGATGAATTTTTAAAGCACAATCCACTTGGCTTGTAACACCTGGGTTATGCATGAAGAAAACATTTATATGGCTAAGAAGAATTTTTTTATGAAGAAAATATAACATATTCAGTATCTGAAGTATATTGAAGAAGAATAGTATATAACTTATTAACGAATTTAGTTGTACACATTTAGGACATGTGATGCTTCCTACAGATGACCTATTATTTCAAGAGACGAGGTAACTAACTGTATGGAGACAAGTCAGAAAAATACCCTTCAAGTTCACAGGAGAAGCAGTCATCCCAAAAACTGATGGCCTCTTCGACTTCGCTGTTGTGTGATAGAACTCAGACATCACTAAAGAATAGAGATATTTCTTCACGGCATGATGACACTCATCCAGAATGAGAAGATTTATTGCTTCCATCTTTACTATATTGTGCCCAAGTATGTTGAGAAGAATTTGAGCCGTCATCACTAAGACATGTTTCAAGCAGCAGAGAATAGAGGAAAGTTAAGCATGTCCGCATGCTTCCAATGCTAAATTCCCCATGTTGGATGAAGCAACTTAAAAATCGGGTACATAATTTCACTAAACCCTGAAATTAAACTAAATGACATGGTTTCAGCTGTGGTCCCTTCATTTTTACGCAGTGCTTAATGATGCAACTTTGAATCACATAGTGCCTATAGAAATATTAAACATCATAACAAACACCGAAGTATACAAGCACACACATATGTATACAAACACGAAAATGAATTTAGTCAATTGCTTATTCTTTTTGCTAACAGCACGAGCCAACCTGTTGATTTTTCCAACAAGCCAAATCATGCTAACAGTTATTAGAAATACTTACTTTTATATGATTGGAATTTGACACAATCCATCTAATAGTAACGAGGTACAAAGTGGATCTTTTAGGTGTCTTTGTGTTCCCTAAAAATTGGTAGTTGATAATTAGTGATGTCGAATCATTACTTACGTGAGAGGGTAATTTTTGATAAAAACTTAATTTTATATTAGGTAATAGAATCTTGTTTTGGGCATTCCAAGGTGGAAATAGGAGTACCAATGGACAGAGGGAATGTGTATGATATAAAACTATATGTATATACTGGTTCGACAATGCCATAGGCCCAACTTATAGGTGTTGTTTTCTTTTGTACAGTTAATGTATGACACAAAAGAGTGAGACAATATAGTAGTAGTATATTTGCATATTTGAGCAGTACGAGACATACATAATACGTAGCGAATGAATTTTTTTTTACTTGTTTTCCTATGAATTTATTATGTCCTAGTCGTCTATGCACTTACTTAGTAAATGGACTAAGCTTGTCACACACTCCTCCTAGGCATTTTGGGAACCACGACGTACTAAACAAGTTAGTTGTAAAATGGGAGAAGGGTAGTGTTCATTAGGAAGTATAGTACATATATACTAGGCTTGGCAAATGGGCGGGTCGAAACGGGTCGGGTCACTAAGGGTTAATATGGAAGTAGTTTGACTGGGTTTGGTCTCGGTTTGGTTTCGGAAAGTTGTTTCAGAGGTTTCGGCGAAACCGTTGAAACTCGATTTGGATAATGGTTTCAATGGAATATTGAGATGGTAAAATATTATTAAATAATAGTTAGTGGGTTTTGAAAATTTGAGATTTGATTTGGATGATGGTTTGGTTGTTGGGGTTTGAAGAATAAAAATAGGTAACAGGTGTCAAATCAATAACTTTATATGATTTGAAATATAATATTTTATTATGTAATAATTAAGATAATGAGTTATTATATTGTAATGATTGATAATTGATTGTGATTATTTAGATATGATTGTGATATTAATTTAGATGATGATTATTTATTTAAATAAAATAATTAATAATTTTGTTATTTTGTAAATTATAAGATATATACAATATCAGACGCGACGTAAATTATAAGATATATAGTTATGTTATTTAAATAAAATATAACTTTTTTTACCAAACCAATTTTTCTCTAAAATTAGTGATAATTTACCCCCTATAAAATGTATAATGGTTAATTTATCCCCTTGTGATTTAAAAAAGAGTATTTTATCTCATTTACTTTTATAAAAGTTTCACACAGTCTCCTTGACATTTTTTATAGACGGCACTTTACCTCTTTTTAAATAGAATGTATATTTATGAAATAATTTAATAATATTTTATGTTAAAATATATACAATATTAAAATTAACTTTATGTTTGCCAACTAAAATAATTGAATATAATATTTAAAATTATAGTTAAGTATTTTAATAACAAATCATAAATATAAAATTAATAATGCAAAAGACAAATATTATGATACTAATTGATATAGTTGAATATATATAAATAATATAAATATGACATATATAAAGACTAAATAAATTATAGAAAGCATAGAAAGAAAAAAAAAATGCAAAATGAAAAAGCAAAAAAGCAAAAAGAAAAGAACATATAGACAGAATTGTCAGCGCCTCCTATCTACACTTCCTGGGCAGGTTTCGGCCTTGGGCCAAAACCAAGGTCTGGGCCGAAACTCTCCCAGGCCCATTGTCAAACAGGGTTTGGCCCGATTTGGTTGAGACCAAACCGGGCCAAACTAGATCCATATATACCCTAATGGGTCTGTTGTAGCGGGTCAGAAATGGGTTGGGTCGTAAATGGGTCGGGTCTGAGTAGGCCCTTTAATCCTTGCCTTTTTTTTTTCTTCAAAAATCCACAAAAAATTGTTGTAACATGGGTTGAAAAACGGGAGTAATTGATGCCAAGATTTAAAAGAATAAAGTTAACATGCAAATTATAAAACATTAATTATATGATTTGAAAATATAAATTTTTATTATTCTCTTATATCTAAGAAATATAAAAGAATAGAAATATAAGAAATATATTGCGTAAGAATAAATAAAAACACCCTTTCGAAAGTCGATACTAATATTTTATTAGTCAAAAGTGGTCATGAAATTGGTATAGAAAAGACCAATGATTTTAAGATATTTTAATAATTTAATTTGTTTTCTTCGAAATAATTGGTTAGTAATTACAAAATAATAAAAGTTGGGTCTAGGCCTTCAATTTTATGATAGCAAATAAGATATAATATAATTTTTCTTTTGGAATTAAAGATAGTAACAAAGTTGCTTTTAAATTGGGCCCAATACTTTATTTTCTTTTGTTTTTACAAGACTCATATACAGACCCACTAAGAGGCCCATTAAAGACCCATTAATTATAAAACTGACCCAAGACCAACCCAACCCAACAAACATAAAAATTAATGGGTTGAATCTGGAGGGCCTGGACGGGTCACGGGCACGGGTCCAAACCCTACAAAGATATTGGTGCCAAAGAAGGATATCAGCCCAAGAAAAATGTTCTTATTAAAATATAGTGCTAGATCTATGAGTGAAATTAATCTTAATAGTCCGGGAGCAATCCCTTACTGAAATGTTCATCTTATATTAAAAGATCTCTAGAAGTATCCAACTGAGTGTTGTTTTATTTCTAAAACACTTTGATTATTTGACAAGAAGATTATCAGTCTCCAAGGTAATGCAATATCAATTTTGAGAACTAGCTCCATTTCATACTTCAAGCGGAGTCGACGATCAAATGTAAGAAGCAAGAACATTCATATCATTATCCTGCTTATTACTTACTATGGCACACTTGACTATTTAATACATTTTCAATTTTGATCTTGTAGAAGTTGCATGCGTATTCGACTCTGTCAAAGTTGTTGCCCGTGCAATTTCAGAAACTCAATTGGTCGATGCTTTTCATTCAGAAGATATACCCACTGCAAGGTTTAGCCGATCTCAAGTCATACATGGCCATGGGAATACGTCTAAGAAATTATATAGCCGAGTTATCCAACCAACAAATAACAATATCTGTACACTGCAATCAAGCATGGATCTGGAGATGCAGATTCCATTGCTGAAGCACGATGTAGATAAACATACCCTTCAAACTAGGAGGATTTCAGAATCATGAATAGCGGCTATATGGTTGGACCGATCATTGCACTATAATGCTTCGAATAAAATAACCTTTCATGAACTTACAAATTTCAACTATACTGTATATTTTATTCTTAAAAATTATTATAGTTGAATCCTCAAGATAGATATGCCAGAAAATTGATGTCTAGAAGTTATGCAAACTTATTTTGCTTCTCCATCTTTATCACTGAATTATATGCATCAAGGTCAATGTTAGATATCCTTCAAAATTCATTTTTTACTTTTTCATTTGAAAGTGCAGGTTCAATGGCAAACCCCATTCAAGCTGTTTTCACCTCTCACCTATCACCAACACAGAGAGAAAAATCAAGTCATTTAACCGAGATTGCAATGATAAGTAAAATTAACAGACCAACTAGTCAAATACATAACTAAATGGCACATTAATGTTGTCTTCATTCAACTGTTCGAACAAAAACATCAATTTCTTGCTCAAACAATCAAATGAACCACGCCAATAGTAAATTTATTTTGCAACACTAATGCAATCAAGAAAATAGGAAAAAAGCCTGGATGTGAAAAGAAAATGTAAGCATAATGTAACAATAAAAAATACCTGCTTACTTTCAAACTCACGCTGCCACCTCCGTGCATCCCAGAAATCTTGACCCATTTCACCACAGTAATGGCCAACTTGATAACCTGTTCGCTCACGAATTACTTCTGCTTGCTGCAGTTAAAATTGGAAAAGGATTCAGATGGAAGTTGCAAAGTTGAGTTAAAGTTTTTGCAGATTACTCATAAGATTACTACCTGATAAACAAGCAGAACTTTAGGTACCAAAAAGACAGCCAGCATCTTCTTATTTTGTTTTTGCAATTCAATGCTGACACTTGTCATAAGGAGAACAGCAATTGGTGTTTTTCCAGCACCTGTTTCAAGAAAAGCAATTGAGTTTCTCTTCTTTGCCTGTTCAAAAACATCCAACTGATACTGCCGAGCTTGCTCTTCAGGAGGTTTCTGTTTCAGCTCATTATCATTCTTCTCTTCTGAGCCTCCATCAGATTTGTTGCCATTCTGAGTGTGCACTTTCTCATCTCTATTTCGACAAGATTCCCAAGAACCTGAGCGAAAAACCAACTCATTTGTTACTTTGTCCCTCTCCCAGTAACCACTTGATTCTTTGTAATCCCTGTCTTTCCTTCCACCTGTATTACAGGGTTTTCGTCATCTAAGTTGGTCCCTAGACTGCCCATCCATCTCTATATCATCCCAACCACGATTTCTCTTCATGCCTGGAGCCCTATCCCAAATTCTCCTGTACTTCATAGGATCACTACCACGAGGTGTTTTGTCATATCTTTGCCCAAAGTCACCAATTTCACGAGCCCTTTTTACACCAACGGTGTCTTCGTCCTTGATTCTAGCACTAGAACTAGGCGTTCTCATGCCGTTGGAACTCATAATTCCCGACCTAGACACTGAGTATTGATCCTCTTTCCGGGCAGAAGAGCGGGAATCATTAGCTACATTGCTGTTGCAGTGACTAGTGGTCCGAGCAGGCAATTCATCGCCACCGTTTTTTAAAGTGTCAAAAATCTGATCAGTTCCACCAAAGAAACAAGAATCATGGCAACCGTCTTGAGACTTAGGTTCGTGTTCGGCGGTGGGAGCAGCAGTTGCAGAAGCTTCAAAATCAACAAAATAATCATCGCAGGATACATCCTCGCAGGCATCTAGCCAGTACGAGGGCCTGCCACCGGAATCAAGAGGACAAACCTTACCTGAATCTCCATCCTCCTGACTCATTTTATTTTGAGTACAACAATGAATATATATATGTTAAACCACAGGGGTGTCCTTGTAATTTCTTAAAGGACAGGGGTCATTGTAATATTACTAAACCTAAGGAGATCTGAGTGTAAAAATCACCATATCGTCATAAAATCAAGCAAAAGAAGAACAATGAGAGGATTATATTATATGACCAACTCAATTCAGCAATATTGGGCACATAATCCTTTTTTCTAACAGAAAATCAAATCATCTCAAACCAGTCAAAATAACATCCTCCATTGTAGCACCATCTCACATAGACACTTAGATACTCTGAAAAATCATGCATACAAAATGATTGTTTGTAGAGCTTCATTATTAGGAACTTTTTATATTCAAAAAGAAATTTACCTGTAAAAACGAGAGATTCAAACTAGACAGATCTAGATCCAAAAACCAATTTACCTCTAAAAATGAAAAATAATACAAATGACAGTAAAATCAAAGTTAGCTAATTAGATAAAAGCAAGAGATTCTCTCAACTCCCAACTGAAGTCGAGGAAGAAAAACTAAACAAGAAATCAGAGTCCACGTCAGCATCTTATTGTTTTTCTTCATCGGCATCAATTGGGGGTTGAGAGACTCTCTCGATAAATAAATTTCCAATTTTTTCAATTGGTTCTTCTCTTCTTCAAAATCGTCGACATCTTCATGTACAATTGAAAGACGTATATAATAGGATTTAATAGTGCTTATTTTTTGAAAGAGGAAACGAAGAGACGGATGCCGTGTTATTTATGTGAAGATTAGGTGCGTTTGGTTGGGTTATAAGGCCCAAAATTTAGCCCTAATTAATGCACGTTAAATTAATTGGTTGGGCACAATAAATCTCGAGCTGCCCATCCTCATCCGTTCCATTTTTGGGTCAATTATAATTGGACACTCCCTCCAATTATAATTATTGGCCCAACTTTTAATTTTCTCCATCCCAATTTATCCCTAAATTTAATACAAATTAAAACAAATCCAATCAAATTTTAACAATTTTTTTGTTTTCTATGCTCATTACGACTTCATCTTTCCCCAGGGTCGCATATGTTGAACCCAAGTTGGGCCAATAATTATAATTGGAGGGGGTGTCCAATTATAATTGACCCAAAAATCGAACGGATAAGGAAGGGCAGCTCGAAATTTATTGTACCCAACCAATTAATTTAATGCGCATTAATTAGGGCTAAATTTTGGGCTTTATAACCCAACCGAACGCACCTAATCTTCACATAAATAACACGGCATCCGTCTCTTCGTTTCCTCTTTCAAAAAATAAGCCCTATTAAATTCCTATTATATACGTCTTTCAAAAATTCAATTGTAAATGAAGATGTCGACGATTAGAATAAGAGAGGAACCAATTGAAAAAAGTGGAAATTCATTTGACGAGAGTGTCTCTCAACCCCCAATTGATGCCGATGAAGAAAAACGATAAGATGCTGACGTGGACTTTGAGTTCTTGTTTAGTTTTTCTTTCTCGGCTTCAGTTGGGAGTTGAGAGAATCTCTTGCTTTTCTCTAATTAACTAACTTTGATTTTATTGTCATTTGTTTTATTTTTCATTTTTACAGGTAAATTTCTTTTTGGATCTAGATCTGTCTAGTTTGAATCTCTTATTTTTATAGGTAAATTTCTTTTTGAATATAAAAAGTTCCTAATATGAGCTGAAGCATATTATCTTGCCTAGTCTATCATCATCAATCAAACTAACAATTTAAAATATTTAATTCAATTTCAAATATAATTAAGTCATATTTTTATATTCATAATATTTTTTTTTTTAAATTAAGGTATATATAAATTTAAAAAAATGACAAAAACATTAATCAATCTATGTTCGATTACTATGTATTAATTTGAGTCATACTAATTAATGTTCAATTACTATATTAATTTAAGTCATATTGATTTATGTTCAATTACTATATTTATTTTAAATTAAGACATACATAAATTTAATTAATCTTTTTACACACATAAAAAAGTATTGCATAATTAAAAATATATATATAAATTAAAAACTAGTGACCAATTAATTATTTACTCACTACTACTTGAAAGTCATTTAACCTTATTACCAAATTATTACATGACTCCATTACCAACATAAAAAATTAAAGAATTATTTTGCCCGCAGCGAGCTATAGTTACGGGTTGCAATTTTCCCTAATATACTTTACCTTAGCAAATATTTGGGAATCAGTCAGCGATGAAACATGTGGTATGTATATAACATTAAATTGAATTGAATGAAATGCAAAATAACCCCTACATTTTGCTTAATTAGTAAAATACCCTTGTATTATTTTTATTACCAAAAACTCCTCCTTTATTATTTTTTATTAGCAAAAAAAACCCATCCTAAATATTTTTCAAAAGAATTGACAACTATACCCTCACAAGAAAAGGCAAAAAACCCCTCTTCATCTAAAGAATGATAATAATTCCCCTAGTAACTTTAAAAATTAGCAAAAATCATCTTGTTCACTTAAGATATTGGTAATAACCTTCGTGAAATTTCAAATGGGGATTTTTTGTTTTTTGGGTTGACAAGGGAACCCGCATCTACCAAAGTGCACAAGGTAAACCCCGCTCTCTTGCAATAATTCGCAAACCACATGAAAGATATAAACCACACTAGGCAAATCTTGTGTGACAAACGCTAGGCAAATCAAGTGTGACGAACTCGACCTAGAATACATGAAATTTTACTAATAAAGAAAGAACACTGAGAGACTTTCACTAATAAAATTAACACAAAAATTTTTGCCAATTAGACAAAGCATACGGGTATTTTTGCATTTATTCTTATTGATTTCTTTCTTTCTTCGACTTCCTTTCAAGGAAAACTAACCATAAGGATGAAAAATGATACTATAAATATTGAGCAACATATGGAATGCATCCACCACGCATCCACAAATGAAAGACCATGAATAATTGAGTGTTTCTTCATTGTCCAAACTCCAAAGTCCAAAAGCACCTAATTGGATCTGATTATAACCATGGCCAAATTAAAATATACCTATTCAGATTAGAGCCAAAACACATGGCTGCCCACTGCCCGAGATTTATGATCTAATGACTTTCATTAAAAATATTATAATTTTAAAAAAGAATACTATATCACTTGATATGTGTGATTGAATTATCAGAAGAAAACAATCAATATTTGATAAAACATCAAACTAAGTTATCTAACTGGTGAAACTCTTGCATAAATGATTGAGTCTTGAATATGGAAACCTTGAGCAGCAGCAGTAGGCGACAGCGGCGAGTTAGCTAGGGTTTGGAAGAGTTTGGACTTTGGGCTAAAGTGGTGGGTTGGAGTTGAGTGGATTTGAGTCTGGATATGAAAATTTTGGGCTTGTGATGTGGATGTGATGGGAAAGATTTAGGAAGGAGCGGATGAAATGATTTTGGGCTTTTTTTTAATACATTATTACTACTATTATAAAAAAAAAAAAAAAAAAAAAAAAATTGAGCGGGGTCTATAACCCCCACTAGCCCTTGCATAGATCCGCATTGCATGAGGTATTACTATATTGCACCCAAAAACAAATTACTATAGAGGAGCTTGGACATTTCCTGTAATTGATATTGTAGAAGGAAGTACAAAGATAAGAAACGGCAAGCTATACACAGTCTCTATCTATCCAATATATACTAGATTAGTAGATTGTGACACCAATGCCCAAGGGCATAAGGAAATGCAGAACATGGAAAATTGCACTATACTACTTTGTATCATGTAAAACCTGCACAAAACTACTCCGTGTTATATTTTTTATAATAAACTTTCTTGTACTTTTAAAAATCATGCTCAAAAAACTAAATTTTCGTGAGTTAATCACACCAATTTAAAATTAAATTGCTTAAATTACCCCAAGATATATTAAAAGTCCAAGAGTTTTTGTGCAAACTTCCAAAAGTACAATGGAGTTTTGCGCAAACATTCAAAATTACAAGGAATTTAGTACAAATATTCAAAACATTCAAAATTATATTATAAAGGTTAATCGCAAATTCCTATTATAAACTGTGTGGTTGAGGTGAAATAAATCTTAAGAAAAGTGGCATTATAACACGCCTTAATTCCATTAATGCAGCCCGTTACTTACTTCTTACCAAATTTTCTAACAATATTTCTCAAATGATTGTAGGAATCAAGAAATCCTCTCTCCAACTTTGTAGCACCTTCTTAATTCCTACATCATTTTGTATACTTTACTTATCAAGAGTCCACGCATAAAATTGTCTTTCGTATATCAGAAAACATTTTATAAACATGCCTTACTCTTTACACATTTCACATAAATTTCTGCACACATTTCGACCAGGACACCCCAGATAATTTAGCAACTTATCTCAACAATCAATTTTAGCAGTTGGGTAAGAAGCTTGCATGGCAATACCACATAGACCTTCAGCAGTATCTATGCCTCTTTGCATTCTAATATATCCATTCTCTCCCCAGCTACTACCTCATGAATTCTTAACCAACCAATACTTTGTTCCATCACTAGTTACACCGTACCCAACCGCGGTCACACCATGGTCTAGCTCGGTTTCACACTCTCCGGTGAAAACTCCACTCGAGTAGAATTGGAAGTCAGAACCACCCATCAATGGGAACGGATATCGGTTGATTAGCCACGGCTTTCAACAACGCAGACTCATTGTTGGCTGGAACATCCTCATACCCAGTAATCTTAGCAACACGAGAGGATTCCTTCTTAGCATTGCACGTGGCATCAACTCCCTCGTATAGGTAGTTAGATTCAGTAGTCAGACCATGATTTTCAATAATGAATTGAAATGCATCGTCCATGAGACCACCGTTGCATCCTTGATCCTCGATTGTGTCGCAATCCACAAGTTCTTGTTCGGATAACGACACTGGATTTCCTGTTGTGAGCTGGTTGATTCTTTCTGTGGCTGCAATGGCCGAGAAAGCCAACAGCATCCTGTATTTTTAATTTATGGAAATTAGTTTCTAAAAATGAGATTGTGATTTGTTTGGACAACGGTTAATTGGTTTTAACTTACCACCTTGGCCTTGATCTTTAATACCAGTAACGGCTCCTTTCTTTATCCAGTCCATGGTAGATGGAACTGCAGGCACATTTGCATATCTAAACAAAGAATCTTTCAATGACTTTGAGCTAGATCCAATTTTGTATCCATTACGAGATGCTTGAAACTCTTCATTTGTCAAATCAGCAAACTGATTTATTGCAAGCTTGTAAGGTCGAGCATATGCTTCATTGTAAAACTGAATGTACTCTACATTGTCCTTGAATATTTTGAATCTCTTAGCCTTCCCTGCTTCATTTTGTATGTACGACCATGTTGGAACATCCACATCTCGTGTTTCTCAACCATAGATGCATGATCAGGCAGAGTCAGGGCCGGCCCAAGGGTTTTGGGGGCCAGAAATAAAAAAATGGGGCCCTTATATAATTTATTTTTTTATGTAAAATTTATTTTTCTTGCTCTTTTAGATGCGAAAGTGTTTATTAAATCTTCATATTCTAATTCTTTTAACATATCTTCTTCTATAGACAAAATAGCTAAGTCACTTAATCTTTCTTGTGTCATTGTCGAACGTAAACATGTTTTTATTAATTTTAATTTGGAAAAACTTCTTTCAGCAGAAATCACTGTGGATAGGCAGGCGGCGGCAGCAGAAGAACGTTGGTGAAGACAAGACGTTTTTTCATCTTCCCCAAATTTTTTTTTCTCTGTTTTGGACTGAATTCGAAAAGAGAGAGATGAGAAATTGGCAGCAGATTATGGGCTACTGGCTGTTGCTTTAGAGATAGAATTTCAGTTTTTTTTTATTATATTATACGGGCTTTAATTAGTTGGGCTCAATTTATAAAAAAAAAAATATAACACTTTGGGCCTTTAATATAAATAAGTAAGGAAGGGGCCGCAAAGGGCTGGGCCGGCACTGGGCAGAGTGCGGGATGTGGCTTGAGAAGCCGACATTTCCATCACTATAATTGCAACGAAAATAAGTTTAATTTCCAGGTGGGAATATTCAAGGCCATCTTTTTGAAAGTTAAGGATTTTGATGTATTAAACTAAAACTTGAAAGTCTTGAATTTGAGAAAGAGTTATGCATCCTATAAGATGGAGTCCAGGTATTTATGGAATTGATTTAGTTCATTAATCTTTTGCAAAGAGCCTTAATTAATTAAACCTGCATGATTAATTTAACTTAGAATATGATGGAGATACCCGGGCTTTTGCACTTTGCACCCTAATTTAAAAATTTTGGCATTTTGTATCCTGGAAATACAATTTAGTTGGCACTTTGCATCATAGTGTGTGTTTTGAAGAAAAAAATTCATTGATTGGAGTATAATAATTATTTTCGAATATTTTTGGCACTTTGCACCCTAAAAACATAGATTTTGACACTTTGCACTCTGAAATAGAATATAGGCACTTTGCACTGAAAAGATATAATTTCTGGCAATTTTCAACCCCGACTTAATATGATAATCTATATTATGTAAATAACATGCAATATAATAATATGTTAGATATGTAAACGTGTATTTTAGATATAAACTAAATAATCTAGAGGATACTTGCAAATAAAATGAAGACAATGTCTTTTTTTTAATAGAATTTTACTGAGAGAAAATGTTAAAATAAGTTATTATAAATTAAAATAAATTTAGAATAACAAGTTTATGATTGTTGTGTATAAAAATGATCATTTTATCTCTACATCGCCGACATTCATGAGTTTATTTTTTTTAAGAAAATACACTAGGGTACAAAATGTCATATACAATATATTTTTAGGGTGTAGAGTATCAAAAAAATTATATCGGGGTGAAAAATGCTAATATTTTATAATTTTAGGGTGCAAAATGCAAATATTCTATATTTTAAGGATGCAAAGTGAATTTTTTTTTAAAATAACTATTTTACCATCTACCAATGAATTTTCTCACTAAAACACACACTAGGGTGCAATGTGCCAAAACTTTTAAGTTAAAATACAAAGTACCAAAACCCTATAATTCCAGGGTGCAAAATGTCAAACACCCGAGAGACCCCAAGTGGAATATCCGCCACGTAATAGTAATTTTGGATGTGAATTAACATACTCTGGAAAACAAAAGTAGTTTGATCAAGCATAAGTTCAATAGTTCGGCCGGATTTTTTTTTTTTTTTTGTTCTAATTTGTAGATTACTGTGTCTTAATTGCTTAATAATGTACAATTTCTTTCCCTTTCTTGCACTAATTTTTTATACTTCATCCTTAAATTATATTTCTATCATTTAGTTTTTTTCGCGGAGTTTTAAGTAATAAAAGGCGGAACTTTTAGGTATTTTTACAAAGATATCTTTAAAATAGGTCAGGGTTGAGAGTTAATAGTGTCAAATTATTACTTTATGTGAAATGATATGTTTGAGAAAAAATAATATCATTTATAGAAATTGAGTGTTATTTTGGAATATCAAAAAAAAAAAATATTAATGAAAATTTAGGGACATATGAAGTAATATATTGGAAAAATTGTAAAATTTGTTCCCTAACTAAATCTCTTAGCTTTTTGGACCGGCAATAAATTAAAATAATTTGACAATTTAGACATATCTGGTCAGCCAAGGCCATTTCACGTGGAAAGCTGATGTGTACTCTAACTTAAGAGAAATACTAAAGAGAAATTGCAAAGATGTCCTTTAACTAAAGATTGCTAGCGAAAAAAGTCCTTTAATTTTATTACCAAATTATTTTAGTTAAATGATTTTATTGTTAGTCCGAAAAGGTAAAAGATATTTTTTGCCAGCAAACTATAATTACAGGACCATTTTTGCAATTTTCTTTAATATTTTTTACCTAAGCAAACATTTGGTTTGGGAATCAAACACGTCCATTTAAAAAGAAAAAAAACTCACCTTGGCACAAAAGCTAAGGCCATCTCCAACCCGAAGGGCTATTCACAGCCTAGGGGTGTCAATCTCCACCCGGGTGAATTTGCATCTCCTTGAGCATCGTCTCCAATCCATAGGGCTATCAAACTCAATTAATTAAAAAAAAAAAATTTCCCCACTCTCACCTATATTATCTATAATAATAATAGTAGTAGTAGTAGTAGTAGTAATAATAATAATAATAATAATAATAATAATTTTAAAAATAAGTAATGTTGGTGTAAATTAGAGAAGGTTTTGAAGATGACAAAAAGGCCATAATGGTTTTGAAGATCAAAAGGTTAAGTCATCAACTAAGAACAGCTTAGTGAAACTTATCTCAAGGTCTGGAAGCAATGTGACCGAATCAGCCGAGTGGGATATCAGATCAGTGAAGATCAGATTGGTTATCATCAGCCAAGTCAAGATAGATGTGTTCATTCTTGAAACAGCCGAGTAGCCATCAGCCGAGTGATCATCAGCAGAGTACTCCCATCAGCAGAGTGAAGAAGGTCAGCAAGCTGTCCAACGGTAACCTGATGAGTGCATTAAATGCGACTGACAGAAAGTACATCAGACTGTACTGTAGCAGCTGCAGGGAGCCGTTCCAGAAAATGGGGACCAGAACTCGAGGACTGCAAATTTCTGTCTCATCTTCAACGGGCAGAAATTCAAATTCGAGAGTATAAATAGAAGACTAACTGAAGATCTAAATGAGACTTGCACAATTCAAGATCACATCTATAGAGCAAGATCCATCAGTTGAGTCGTCTGATCACAAGCGAAGTCATTTGTTGACGAAGCTGAAATTGTTGAAGAACAGAGCTCAAGCTCTTGTTTGTCTGAGTGACATTCAACTGTAAAGAGAAGAAGCTTAGATCCATCTTTGTGAGTGATATAACTTCGTAGTGTAGGTCTTCTAGTGATTTCCTATACTGAGAGTTGCGAGGAGCTGTTATCCATCTTTGTGAAGTGATAACACTCTGTAGAATAGGTTTTCTTTGTGATCTCCTATTGCGAACTTACGGCCAGTTCATTTGTTGTTCGGCGTAAGCAGAGTATACTGTAAACTTTGTGATTATAGTATAACCCAAGATCTTCGTGACTTGGAAGAGTGGACTAAAGAATTTTTATCCATATAACCACTATAAAAATATCGATGTTTTACATCTGCATTCTTTTCTTGCATATCTCAAAAAGAGCATTCAACTGTTAAAAATGTTTTGAAAAGAATTTTGTAAAACTGGGGTAAAACTTTGAAAGATAAACTTGTTTGAAAAACATACTTGATATATCCGCTGCATACAAGTTTTGAAACTCTGAGTATATCTGAATCAGATAAGTGAAATCAGATGAGTGGTCAACTCTGCTGTTCAAAGCTTTGTGCGCGATCAGCTTAGTAAACTTACGAATCAGATCAGCTTAGTCTGCTGACAGAAAAAGTTAGAGAAAAAGTTTTAAAAGTTTTATGAGATATATTCACCCCCCCTCTAGATCTCATTGACCACTTTTGGGACCAACAAGTGGTATCAGAGCAGGTGGTTCATTAGAATCAGCTGCCTGATCAAACGAACTTGATCCAAGGTGTGTTTTTCAAAATTTT
The DNA here is from genome assembly GCA_038501285.1 of Penstemon eatonii. Taxonomy (NCBI): domain Eukaryota; kingdom Viridiplantae; phylum Streptophyta; class Magnoliopsida; order Lamiales; family Plantaginaceae; genus Penstemon; species Penstemon eatonii. Next base: position 49,096,469 of record CM076714.1, read on the forward strand.
CAAAAAGAAAGCATATTTTGAAAATCAAAAACTTTTTGGAAAATGGATGTCATAAGCCATGTTCCTCACATTGGCCTTATGGACTTTGAAAGCTGGAAAATCAGAATGGAAATCCTTCTTGCCGCTTACGACGACAACATGCTTACCTGTTTTACAAAAGGACCATTCAGATTTCAGAAGACTGTGAAGGTTGCTGGCCAACCAGATCAGATAGTTGACAAAGAGCTGGATGAGCTGACTCCCAAAGAAATCAAGTTACTAAACCTTGATAAAAAGGCTAAGCTCATTATGTTCAAAGCTGTAGACGAAGAAAGATTCCAGAAGATCAAGCATTTCAAAACTGCCAAAGAGATGTGGGATAAAGTCTGCGAGCTAAGCGAAGGAAATGACGCTATCAAAGAACACAAGCTCAGTGTGGCTCTTGAGGAGTTTGAAAATTTCAAGATGAAGTCTGGTGAAACGATTGATCAGATGGATACCAGATTTACCAATGTTCTGAATGAAGTTCTAAAGTTTGGTAAAGAATTTTCAAACAAGGAGATCACCGCAAAGGTTCTCAAGGCCTTGTCACCTAAATTCAACATGAAGGTGACAGCCATGGAAGAATCAAGGGATTTAGGGAAGATTTCCCTTTCCGAACTGTTCTCATCCCTTAAAGCTTTTGAGTATCAAATGCCAAGAATGGGATTAGAAGTGTCAACCAGTTCAGACCCTACTGCTGCTCTAATGGCGTCAGACAAGTCAAGAAAATCAGCAGACAAGTCAAAACAGAAGACTCTGCTGAGTTCAGAAAAAGTCTACACTGCTGACGACGTTACCCTGCTGTTAATTGATTTTGAGAAGTTTTACAAGAAGAAAATGAAATTAAAATATAAAAATGCTACTTCATCTTCTTCTGATCATTTTCAGGAAAACAGGGATTCCTCCAAAGCAAAACTTAGAGACCAAAATGAAGAGGAGTATGGACTCTTGATCAAAGATCATTCTCACTTATCATCTGAAAAGTTTGCTGAAAAGGAAAAGCGTGCCAAAAAGGAGTGTAAGCTGAGTAAGAGCAAATCAAAGTTAGCTGATGCAGCAAAGCTAATAAACTCCGGCATATCTTATTCAGACAACCAGTCGTCTGATAAAGAATTTGAAGAAGTACCTGAAACTCTATGCTTAACTGTCATAGAATCTGATGTTTCTGAATCTGAGGTAACTTCTACTATTAATTAAATGCACTATTTGAATCGTTTGAATAAATGCTGAATTACAAATTCAAATATTGTGTGTGCATTTGCCAAGCTTAAGGAAGAGATGACTCTGCTAAAAAGAGCAAATCAGATCACTGAAACTTCAGGTTGAAAAACCTTAAGAATCAGCTGACTACCAAAAAGCTTGAGCATGAGAATGAAACTCTAAAAGCTGAGGATGCAGTTTGTTTTGAAGATATAAATGAAATTTAAAAGAAAAACTTGCATCATTCTCTAAACAAAAAGAAATCAGAGGCTTAAAAGAAGAAGTCTACTGATGCTCAATAGGTTAGAAAACCTAGTAAGCTACCTAAGACGAATCAGACTACTAAAACCCATCAGCCGAATAGGCTGCTGATAGGAGTAAAATTTAAATGTCAAGTCTGTTAAATCTAAGGTGAGTTATTAAATAACCCAGGTAAGAAATTGAGGCAAAAATGAATTATCTGGCAAGAATTTGAATCACATTATGATAATTGTTATTATGACATGTACTATGCTTATTCATATTATCATATTGATCATGTTCACTGTGCTGATTGCCATCCTCATTTCAATATGCATGTTTATCACAAACTTCATGCATCTTACCTTGCTTATGAGCATTGTTTTAATCATGACCAGAAAGTGGTATCATAATGACAAGTGGTATCATCATAATAAAACATAAGTCACTAGATCATCACATGTCAAAGGTTTTACTAACCCTGCTGGACCCAATAAAATAAAGGGTACCAAAATCAGTCATCTGTTTTACAGGTGAAGTACATGTGAGATGACAAAGATGAGTTGACTGCCTTGCAAATTTCACCAAGTTCAACAAGTGGCATCTCACCAGCGAGCATGTACCAACAAGTGTGTTATCAAATAAGTGGTATCAACAAAGTGGTATAATTCAAGTGGTAGACTCTACATTTGGAGATTTCAAGGAACGCAAGAGTGTTGAAAAGTTGAAGATTATCAAAGAACAAGTGGTATTAAAGACCAACAACTAATTGCAACAAGCAGTATCACCAACAAGTGTGGTATCAGTCAACCATGTGACAAAGAAAGTGGTTTGTTGACTTTGGATTCATAAGTTGAGGGGGAACATATCAGAAGACTAACCCAAAACAGCTTACTGAAATTCAACGGCTGAGTGTCTTGAAGAGAAACTCTCATCAGACTATTTGACCACGGATTCTTGAACTTAGGGGGAACGTGTACGACTAGCGGTACTCCTAAATAAAGATGAAATTGTCAATAAGTCAAAATGAAGCTATCAGAAGACTGCTTCATATCAGCCGACGGGAACTCAACAACCAAGTGTTATTCAATAATGTACTACATCAAGTGGTATCAGCAAGTGTTATCACATCAACAAGTGATATCAACTGACTAATCTGATTTACATTTATACAAGTAGTATCAGACTACAAGTAGCATCAGACTACAAGTGGAATCAGACCACAAATACCAACAAGTGGTATCAATTCTTGAAGTTAAAGGAAATTTTCTAGCTGGAGTGATAAACAGCAACGAAGACTACCTAAATCAGCCTAGTACTCACCTAATTATCTTCAGCATACTAAGTTTGCAATCCTATAAAGAAAAAGGGGAAGAAGAGATGCAACTCAAGTACTTTTGTTGATGACAAAAAGGGGGAAGATAAATGATGCAACTAAGAACCCTTTAAACAGAAGATCAGAAAAGGGAAAAGAACCAACTATTGGTATTTTTTTTGAAAGTTGTATCAGATCAATAAATTTCCATCTCAAGGTATGAAGACCAAATCTGAAGACTTAGAAGACGTTCTTAGTTGAAGGTTTTGTCATCATAAAAAAGGGGGAAATTGTTGGTGTAAATTAGAGAAGGTTTTGAAGATGACAAAAAGGCCATAATGGTTTTGAAGATCAAAAGGTTAAGTCATCAACTAAGAACAGCTTAGTGAAACTTATCTCAAGGTTTGGAAGCTATGTGACCGAATCAGCCGAGTGGGATATCAGATCAGTGAAGATCAGATTGGTTATCATCAGCCAAGTCAAGATAGATGTGTTCATTCTTGAAACAGCCGAGTAGCCATCAGCCGAGTGATCATCAGCAGAGTACTCCCATCAGCAGAGTGAAGAAGGTCAGCAAGCTGTCCAACGGTAACCTGATGAGTGCATTAAATGCGACTGACAGAAAGTACATCAGACTGTACTGTAGCAGCTGCAGGGAGCCGTTCCAGAAAATGGGGACCAGAACTCGAGGACTGCAAATTTCTGTCTCATCTTCAACGGGCAGAAATTCAAATTCGAGAGTATAAATAGAAGACTAACTGAAGATCTAAATGAGACTTGCACAATTCAAGATCACATCTATAGAGCAAGATCCATCAGTTGAGTCGTCTGATCACAAGCGAAGTCATTTGTTGACGAAGCTGAAATTGTTGAAGAACAGAGCTCAAGCTCTTGTTTGTCTGAGTGACATTCAACTGTAAAGAGAAGAAGCTTAGATCCATCTTTGTGAGTGATATAACTTCGTAGTGTAGGTCTTCTAGTGATTTCCTATACTGAGAGTTGCGAGGAGCTGTTATCCATCTTTGTGAAGTGATAACACTCTGTAGAATAGGTTTTCTTTGTGATCTCCTATTGCGAACTTACGGCCAGTTCATTTGTTGTTCGGCGTAAGCAGAGTATACTGTAAACTTTGTGATTATAGTATAACCCAAGATCTTCGTGACTTGGAAGAGTGGACTAAAGAATTTTTATCCATATAACCACTATAAAAATATCGATGTTTTACATCTGCATTCTTTTCTTGCATATCTCAAAAAGAGCATTCAACTGTTAAAAATGTTTTGAAAAGAATTTTGTAAAACTGGGGTAAAACTTTGAAAGATAAACTTGTTTGAAAAACATACTTGATATATCCGCTGCATACAAGTTTTGAAACTCTGAGTATATGTGAATCAGATAAGTGAAATCAGATGAGTGGTCAACTCTGCTGTTCAAAGTTTTGTGCGCGATCAGCTTAGTAAACTTACGAATCAGATCAGCTTAGTCTGCTAACAGAAAAAGTTAGAGAAAAAGTTTTAAAAGTTTTATGAGATCTATTCACCCCCCCTCTAGATCTCATTGACCACTTTTGGGACCAACAAGTAATAATAATATAAATATGAAAATGCATAATAATAATTTTAGAGACAATAATAATAAAATTATAATATTACATCGGGAACAAGAAAAATAACAACGACAACAACGAAATTGCAACGATAAAGACAACATAAAAAATGCAACAATACAACAATGAAAACAACAAGAAAAATGCAATGATGGAAACAACAATCATTAGACGTTGGGAAAATAATCAAAAGGGTTGTTTCCTAGATTAGACGACCCTCCTCCAAACAAGTTTTTTTGAAGTTGTTTTTGTTGTATTTGTTTCCTTTTAAGCTTAAATAAATCTTTTGTATCTGGAGTGAAGGTAGATGTATCCATCGTCAAAATTATCAAATCGTTCTCCTCCTCTTTAATCGCCATTAGCTCAGCGTGCCTTCGAACACGTCCTTCTTCCAAAATGCGATGTACTTCGTTTGTTTCTCGAATGCTTTGAGAATATGTTTCTAAAGACGCAGAATTAGAAGAGGCCTTGGCCATGCCCTTATTTGCTTTTTTAGTTTCTTCACTTGGAGTCCCCAGGCTAGGAGGTGTATCAAATTGAGCCTTCTCAGGTGTAAAGTTAAAATGCGGAATATAACCTGGTGGTGGGGACTCCATTTGTTGGGAGGAAAAGTGTGATGATTGCGTTTGGAATCGATCCGGCCCAGTTTGCGTTTGAGTTGGAGCAGTGTTGCTTAGATTAGTATACGAAATACGATGTTTTAGAATTGCCCAGCAGTGGTGCAAAGTAAAAGTCGAGCCATGTTGGTTCTTATATATTACGTGTGCCATACCTTGCTACAAATATAAATTGAGAGTTAATATATAGCATATAATTGAGTATGAAATCCTAAAGTCCGAAAATTTACCTCGTCTTGAAGGTTGGTTCCACTTGTATACGCTCTTTGTGCTTCAGTGAGTGCGGAATACCATTTGTTGCAATCTTTATAAATGACCTTCTTCCATCGGCACATTATTGCTTCTTTTGGATCGATGTTCAGCCTGGATGCCTTGAAACGCGATTATTTCATGCATTGTGTCAATGATATTATTCCATAAAACCTTCTCTTTTTGGTTAATTCCGTGGATTGGATCCTCGGAATGTTGGATGAATGCTCTGCAAAGAGCATCATCTTCGTATGTGTGCCAATTTTTCTTAGGAGCCATGAGAGATGAATGATAATTTTCTTAGAAGAGCACTAAATTAATGCAACTATGTTATTTCTTGGAAGAGAGGAAGAGAATTGTGAATAAAAGAGCTGTTGACCATCTCTACTTAAAGCCTAAGATTTACTGTGCACTATACACTGCTCACTGTTCACTATGCACTGCTCACTGTTCACTATGCACTGTTCACTATTCACTGTTCAATGTTCACTATTCACTATGGACAGAGTCACGGGATTTCAAATTAAAGCCTGAGGTTTTTGCTGTCAATTTGGCAGAGTCACGAGATTTCAAATTAAAGCCTGAGGTTAATTTGCTGTCAATTGGACAGAGTGACGGGATTTCAATTAAAGTCTGATGTTTTTGCTGTCAATTTGGCAGAGTCACGGGATTTCAAATTAAAGTTGAGGTTTTTGCTGTCAATTTGGCAGAGTTACGGGATTTCAAATTAAAGCCTGAGATTTTTGCTGTCAATTTGGCAGAGTCACGAGATTTCAAATTAAAGCCTGAGGTTAATTTGCTGTCAATTGGACAGAGTCACGGATTTAAAATTAAAGCTTGAGGTTAATTTGTTGTCAATTGGGCAGAGTCACGGGACTTCCATTACTTCCATTATAAAAAGCAACTTATTGGTATAGGAAAAATCAAGACTTTCACCATATTTCAAAACTCACCAACAATTTCTTTTTAAAAAAAAAATGAGTTCACCCTTTGGTGATTTTGGTTCGAGTTCCAATAATAACGAATTTTATGATCAATATTTACAAGAGCTTCAAGAACATGAAGATATAGCTGAGGTCGAATTTCATAACCAAATTGAAACGGGGAAGCGATTCATTGATGAACATGCATTCGAATTTTTACAAGAACAATATGTACACGGTGGCTCTGTTCCTGGGCGTTTGTATAAACCTCGGGACATAAAAGCTAAGTACTTAGACCTCATGAAAGATTACTTCGTGGAGAGGCCGGTTTATACAGATCAAGACTTCTGACGTCGGTTCCGGATGAAGCGTCCCCTATTCTATCGGGTGCTTGCTGACTGTGAGCGAGAAAATCCATATTTTTGTAAAAAGAATGATAGTTGTGGATGAGCGGGGCTTGAACCTCTTGTCAAAGTTACTTGTGCTATACGTATGTTGGCTTATGCAACCCCAGCTGACTGCATGAATGATAAATTCGGTATCGGCGAGACGACAGCAGTCGAGACAATGCGCGAGTTTTGCAAAACTATTTTGCGAGTACACAAAGAAAATTACCTTCGTGAACCGAATGGTGACGATCTTGAGAGGCTTCTTCGCAAAGCGGAACGACGTGGTTTTCCAGGAATGATCGGGTCATTAGATTGCATGCATTGGACGTGAAAAAATTGTCCAACTGCATGGCAAGGGAGCTTTTCCGGTAGAACCCGAAAAACACTATCGTTCTGGAAGTAGTGGCGTCGTTCGACACTTGGATATGGCATGCCTTATTTGGTGTGCCCGGGGCCCAAAATGATATCACCGTCCTTGGTTGTTCACCCTTGTTCGACAATCTTGCTCAAGGAATTGCTCCAAAAGTTCATTACAAGGTAAATGATAGGGATCACTACATGACCTATTATCTCGCCGATGGGATATATCCAAAATGGGGGACGTTAGTCCAAGCCATTAGACAACCGCGGGGGAACAAAGAGGCTCTATTTACTAAGCTACAAGAATCATACCGAAAGGATGTTGAACGAGCATTTGGAATTCTTCAAAGTCGTTTTGCCATTGTAAAGCAATCGGGAAGGGGTTGGCATCCAGAGGACCTACGCGACATTATGTTGACGTGTATCATACTTCAAAATATGATCGTGGAGGACGAAAGAGATGAATACAACGATTTTGACTCAGATGACGAGGACACAAACATAACCAGATCTCGCAGGGCCCGTGCTAATATGCATCATGGACCTGCTAGAGATTACCAACAAAGAACAAGTAAAGATATATCCCTGGAAGATTATATGATGCGTCGTCACACAATACGATCATTAGAAGTCAATAAACAACTTCAAAAGGACTTAGTCGATCATGCGTGGGCCTTTCATCGTGGTCGTAACTAAATTATCGGAATGTTTTTATAAGTTCTTATAAGTTAGTATCTACTTAATATGTAATTTTATTTATCTATATAAGTTGTTATATATATCAACGTACGTGTACCAGTATTTGGCTTAATTTAGAGCAAAAATGGATTTCTACATTTTGTCTCAATTGTACATTAACATTAATGCTATATTAGAGTTTAAATAAAATTATAATATTTCAAATCAAATTTTAAATGTGGCTAAATAAATTATTATTTTGTAGACAAATATATAATTTCAAAATTAATAATGGATAAGAATTTTATTATACGACAATGTTTTTTAATTTTACTTTCATAGGCAAATTTTTATATCTAATAATGTTACATCTTTAATTTAAAATAAATTATTATTAAACCTACAATAACTTTTATAATTAAATGTAACTTTTATTTTTAGTTAATTAAAATAAACAAGGTATTGTTAAATTCATAGTTAATTTTTTTAACTTTTTTTATTAATAATGATGGGGGCTAATCACACCTCTTATAATTATTCGGATTGACTAAAGGTTATGGAATCGGTTCGACCAGACAAGCCCATTCGGGAGCATCTATCGACCCAGCTGGATACGATCCTCCTCAACGAACAGGATACAATCCGGGCACAAGAAGGACAAATGGGCCGAGTCCTATTAGAATTATGTTTCCTTATAACACTAGGTTAATTATTATATAAATACCTAGTTAATCATTGTATTACACACATTCAGGATACTGAGTTGATACCTGCATAAAGGCATAATCAAAGATTATTCAATAAGAAAAACTTATTCTTCACATTCATATTCGTATTCATTGATTGTCTTGATTACTAATTGCTCCCTTCAAATTGTTCTTCCTTGAGATTGATCCATCCTGAATAAAGTAACAGAGCCCTTTATCGATAATAACTCCCCTCTATCCAACGATAGTCAGCAACAGAATGAGCATCATGAGAATCGGGTGGAACCACAAGGGATCCCTGCTGGCACAGTACCGGAAGAACACGCGGCTCCAACGATCCCGGTCCCCCTGTCGGATGCTCAGGAGAAATTTCGACAGATCGCTATGCTCCTTAAATCACTCTCCCCAGAGGAATTACTCGTACTCGAACAAGTTCCTCGAAACGTTAGAACTGCTAGGGCAAATCCCGCTCAAAGAACGCCGAGGCAAAACGATCAAATCTCTCAACAAGCTGACAGCCCGGCAAGTGAGCGACGTTCACTACACAGTCCGCAGCAGGGCAATTCAAAACCCTCCGATGATAACGTCCGAAGAAAAGCGGATCGAAGGAGACCACAACGCAACGAATCAAAGGAACACACCATAATCCCCATCGAGGATGACGCAGGCGAGGCGATCCCAAATCGACCAAGAACAATGCGATTCTCGGAAACAGAAATCGAAAAGATGGTACAAGAACGACTCGAGCAACGCTTACGATCTGTTCAAAACCCATGGACCAGAACCACAGAACTCCAGGAGAGCCTAGCAGCGTGCTCTCCCTTCTGCCGAGAAATAAAAGAGGCACAGTCGACCGGACAGGTTCCAGGTAGACTGCCTAGATACGATGGAACCACTGATCCGGACGATTATATTTTTAGCTTCACAAACATAATGAACTTATATGCTCACTCGGCGGAGTTTACCGCTAAATTAATGGTGATCACGTTGGAAGGCCTCGCTTTGGACTGGTTCGCTAAGCAACCAGCCAACTCCATATTCAATTTTCGGGAATTATGCAACAAATTGACACAGCAGTTTGCCAGTCAGAAGAGGCAAAAACTTCCCATGAGCTACTTGGGAACTATCCATCAACAAGAGGGAGAATCCTTGAGAAATTGGCTGGCGAGATTTACTGTAGAATTACTCAAAATCGATTCCTCGAATATCGATTACATAATCTCTATTCTTTTCGACCTCACAAAGAATAGGCAGTTCGGAAATGCCTTCAGCCGAAAACAACCAAGAACATTCGCCGACATCATGAGCTTGGCGTCTAAATGTATGACCCAAGAAGAGAAGAATTCCTTTAAAGATAAGAACAAAATTAAAGTTCCGGGCTCAGGCTCCAAACGACAAGATAGAATTCCTACCCAAAGATCCGTAGACTATGAACGGACGTTTAGAAAAGGCAACGTTTTTCAGCGATTGGAGTACAATAAGAACGATCAGGATAGACGACCTAACGTCTATCAAAGACCTAGAACCGCAGAACCGGCAATCAGGAGCAGGATTAATCAAGTAGAACACCCAAGATTAACTATTTCGATAGAAGAAATCCTGCCCGTACTAGAGAGGAATAATTGGATCCCAGAAGCAAAGAAAATCGCTCATCCCGGACCTGGCGCCCGAAACTATGAGTTGTACTGCAAATATCACAGGGCACATGGGCACCGCACTAAATATTGTTTTCATCTTAGGAGGGAAATAGAAAAACTAATCGAACAAGGAAAACTAGACGACTATTTAGAACGGGATAACCGCAAAAGAGGAAGAAGTAGTAGCCCTCAGAATAATAATCAAAGGAGGAATTCCCGTCGGAAGTCACCCGAGAATGGCCCTGCACAGGAATTTAACCATGACCAGATCAATGGTACCATCCATACAATTTCCGGAGGACCCGCCGGCGGGGATAGTCGTAACGCTCGACGAAGGACCGCCAGATCAATAATCGGGGGCTTAAAATACCCAAGGGAAGTATGGATTCTAGAAAGTTAGTCATCGAACAACCAGCTGATCAGTTTTAACGAGGGCGAAGTACCCAAAAATATAGTTTGGGACACTAAAGAAGATAGCCCCGATTTCCCGATGGTGGTGTCGCTAGAAATAGCAAACTACAACGTCAAAAGGATCCTGATCGATAACGGAATCTCAGCAAATATAATCTCTAGGGAGGTCTTAGCCCAGATGAACTTGGGGCAAATAACATTCCAAAAATTAGCTACACCGTTGGTGGGGTTTGGAGGATCCGAAATCGTTCCCAGTGGAACAATAACTTTAAGTGTCTTACTCGGAAAGAAACCATATCGAACAGTGAAACTGGTAAAATTTTTAGTAGTAGAAACTCCATTCGCCTACAATGCAATTTTAGGGCGACCTGCCCTCAACCTGTTTCGAGCTGTTGTCTCAACTTATCATCAGAAGATAAAATTTCCGACCGACACAGGTATCGGGGAAATAGTAAATGACCATTGTATGGCATGGGATTGCTACAGCACATCGTTAACTTTGAAAAACCCCCTGAAGCAATTACCCCGAGCAAAAGAAAGCTCGAAGACGATGTTGGTAGAAACGAGGTTGAAATCCCTAGCACTGACCGAATAGATAAAAAGGGAAAGGAGCCGGTGGATTTAGCCTTAAAACCACCAGAACATAAGGACGTCATTCTGGTACAAGGGGACTCATCGAAAACAACAAGAATAGGTACAGAATTAAGCAAGGAAGGGGAAGTAATGTTGATCAACTTTCTCAGAAATAATATGGATGTCTTCGCTTGGAGTGCGAACGACATTGAAGGGATTGACCCTCGAGTAATCAACCATTCGCTAAAAATCGACCCTTTAGCAAAACCAGCTAGACAAAAGAAGAGAAATCATGGGCCAGTAAAAGATAAAATCATCAAAGCAAAAGTAGAAAGACTACTCAAAGCAAAACAAATTCGGGAAATACACTTCTCGGAGTGGCTATGTAATGTTGTTCTAGTAGCAAAAGGGGATAAAAAAGATAACAAGTGGAGAATGTGCAACGATTTTACCGACCTTAACAAATTGTGTCCGCGCGATCCGTATCCGCTCCCAAGGATCGACTTATTAGTCGACTCAACCGCTGGCTTTGCACTCTTCAGCATGATGGACGCTTTCCAAGGTTTTTATCAAATATACATGAATGAGCAAGACCAAGAGAAAACTGCATTCATAACCGAGCAAGGAGTATATTGCTTCATAGTTATGCCATTTGGGTTAAGGAACACCGGGGCCACTTACGAAAGGTTAGTAAACCTATTGTTTAAAGAATTAATTGGAGAAATAATGGAAGTCTACGTGGACGACATGCTAGTCAAAAGCATGAATGAAGCGGATCACATAAGACACCTTGATCGATGCTTCCAAATATTGAGAAAATACCGCATGAAGCTAAATCCCGCAAAGTGCACCTTCGGTGTTAGATCGGGAAAATTCTTGGGCTATTTGGTACATCAACGAGGAATTGAGGCCAACCCAGAAAAAATTCGAGCAATAACTGAAATGAAGCCTCCCAAAACCATCTCCCAAGTACAAAGCTTGGTAAGGAAGATCGTAGCGTTGAACATATTCATATGCAAATCGGCTGACAGAAGTTTGCCTTTCTTCCAAACCCTTCGTAAGGCAAAAAACTTTGTTTGGACAGAAGAATGCGATCGGGCTTTCGACCAGCTAAAAGAATATCTGACGACATCCCCGCTGTTGGCCAAACCAACCGAAGGGGAACCATTATATATCTACCTATCGATCTCCGATGCGGCCTTTAGTTCAGTCTTGGTCAAAATAGAAGGTTTGGAACATAAGCCTATCTATTACTTAAGCAAATTATTACAAGGGGCAGAGAAGAACTACTTGGAGATTGAAAAATTCGCTTTGGCCTTAGTAGTGGCAGCACGAAAACTACGACCTTACTTTTTGACCTACAAAATCGTGGTTTTAACAAACCAACCGCTAAGGCAGGTCTTAGCAAAGCCAGAAGCCTCCGGAAGACTAATCAAATGGGCGATCGAACTCGGTCAATTCAAAATCGAGTACAAACCAAGAATTGCAATTAAAGCCCAAGTATTAGCTGACTTCCTACTAGAAACTCCGACACAAGTGACCGAACCGATGAACAGCCTTAACGATGATATCTTGATCATAGAAAACCAGACCTGGTTAATGCATGTTGACGGTGCTTCGTGCCGAGAAGGAGGAGGCGCCGGAATAAACTTCACCGGACCAAATAAAGAGGATATAAATTATGCGATAACGTTGGACTTCGTCGTAACAAACAATGAAGCGGAATATGAAGCGTTGATCGCAGGAATGGAAATGGCGATCAAGGCCGACATTAAAAGCCTTAAAATATTAACCGATTCAGAGTTAGTACAAAGACAAATAGAAGGCCTATATGAGGCTAAGGAATTTAATATGATCAAATACCTCGCCAAAGTGAAGAAATTGGCTGAAAAATTCGAAAGTTTCGGTATACAGAACATCCCACGCTCAGAAAATAAATGGGCTGATCAACTTTCTAGGTTCACTGGATCCCATGACGGAAAAACCGAAAGGGTGATCAACTGGTTAATCTCCAACGCACCAGCAATCGATATCGATGAGACACCAGTCGTTGAAATAATGGAAATCGAAGAAGCTGAAGAAAACTGGACGACTCCAATGATAGACTATCTTCGAGAAGGAAAATTGCCACTTGACCAAAATGAAGCTCGAAAAATAAAATATCGGGCTCCAAAATATACGTTGGTAGAAGGAAAACTTTACCGAAGATCGGTATCAGGAATTCTTCTGAAGTGCGTCTCCGAATCGCAAACCACCGATATCCTACGAGAGGTACATGAAGGAGACGCAGGAAATCACAGCGGGGCAAGGGCATTGGCTTTAAAATGCCTCCGAACAGGTTATTATTGGCCTACCATCAACAACGATGCCATTCAATATGTTCAAAAATGTCATCACTGCCAAATCCATGCTAATATATGTCATCGACCAGCAGAAAACATGCACCCAATACCGGTATGTTGGCCTTTCGATCAATGGGGAATGGACATTGTGGGACCGTTCCCAGCGGCTAGATCCAAGAAAGCTTATGTCCTGGTCGCTGTTGAATACTTCAGCAAATGGATAGAATGCATCGCCCTTGCACGGATAACTCAGTTCCAAGTGATTAACTTTCTGTGGAAATTCATAGTATGTCGATTTGGCATCCCGAGAATTTTGATTTCTGATAATGGAACCCAATTCGCGGGAAAACAGGTAATTGAATGGTGTTCAAAACTAGGAATTCAGCAAAATTTCACTTCGGTCGGGGCATCCTAGAGCGAACGGACAGACTGAGGTAGCAAACCGAGAAATAATAAAATCCTTGGAAAAAAGATTAGGAGCAGCCAAAGGAAAATGGCTTGATGAACTCCCAGGAGTGCTTTGGGCCAATCGAACCACAGTCAGAACTTCAACTGGGGAGACCCCATTCAGTCTAGTATATGGCTCGGAAGCTGTTATTCCTGTCCAACGTTAATTCCAACACCAAGGATTGAAATGTATGACGACCAGGAAAATGGAAAGATAAGAGAAAATGATATTGATTTAACTGAAGCTCTAAGAGAAAAAGCGGCCGTACGATTGCAAGCCACCAAATCAAATATGGAAAAGGCTTACAATCAAAAGGTACGCATACGAACCTTAAAAAAAGGAGAACTGGTTTTGAAAAAGGTAGAAGTATCCAAGCATGTAGGAAAATTACAACAGAACTGGGAAGGACCTTACATTATCGTCGATGTCGGGAAGAAAGGATCATACAAGATTGCACACTTGGATGGAACACCCCTACCAAGGACCTGGAATGCGGTCAACCTCCGGAAATACTATGGGAAATGAATCCTAGTAAATTATCCTTCTTTATTTCTTTTGTTTTATTTTTCCATATTACCTCTACTAACTGTAACAAAAGGCTTTGGCCTAGAAATTATTATCAAAGAATTCTAAATACAAAATAAGAAATTTATTTGAGTAAACTGATTAACGAAGAGTTGAGCCAGAATCGTTCAACGCTCCTCGGAATTCTACGATGGTAGTAATTGAAGATCAAGATACAACGAGTCGAGTATACATTGATCCGCTCAATAAACACTCCTCGATCTACATTTAACGATTAAAAGACTTTGGGTATAAAAACCTAAGTCTCAATAAAACGAGTCGAGTATACATTGATCCGCTCAATAAACACTCCTCGATCTACATTTAACGATTAAAAGACTTTGGGTATAAAAACCTAAGTCTCAATAAAACGAGTCGAGTATACATTGATCCGCTCAATAAACACTCCTCGATTATTTTTCTACGATTAAAAGACTTCTGGTATTAAAAACCTAAGTCTCAATAAAATGAGTCGAGTATACATTGATCCGCTCAATAAACACTCCTCGATTATTTTTCAACGATTAAAAGACTTTGGGTATAAAAACCTAAGTCTCAATAAAATGAGTCGAGTATACATTGATCCGCTCAATAAACACTCCTCGATTATTTTTCAACGATTAAAAGACTTCTGGTATTAAAAAACTAAGTCTCAATAAAACGAGTCGAGTATACATTGATCCGCTCAATAAACACTCCTCGATTATTTTTCAACGATTAAAAGACTTCTGGTATTAAAAACCGAAGTCTCAATAAAACGAGTCGAGTATACATTGATCCGCTCAATAAACACTCCTCGATTATTTTCAACGATTAAAAGACTTCTGGTATTAAAAACCTAAGTCTCAATAAAACGAGTCGAGTATACATTGATCCGCTCAATAAACACTCCTCGATTATTTTTCAACGATTAAAAGACTTCTGGTATTAAAAACCTAAGTCTCAATAAAACGAGTCGAGTATACATTGATCCGCTCAATAAACACTCCTCGATTAAGTCTTCACCAATTAAAAAGACTTTTGGTATAAAAACCTAAGTCTAAACAAAAAGAGTTGAGTATACATTGATCCGCTCAATAAACACTCCTCAATTATTTTTCAACGATTAAAAGACTTCTGGTATTAAAAACCTAAGTCTAAACAAAAGGAGTTAAGTAAACATTGACCCGCTCAATAAACACTCTTCGATTAAGTCTTCAACAATTAAAAGGCCTCTGGTATTAAAAACCTGAGTCTAAAAGAAAAAGGGTTGAGTATAAATTGATCTGTTCGATAAATACTCCTCGATGACAATCATAAATAAGATTAAAGCCGAATACAACAACAGGAAGAATGCAAGGAATAAAAATAAAGTTTTATTCATCTATGAACATGTAAAAGAGTTACAGGCAAAAGCTGAAGATCAAAATTACAAAGTCTATATACGATTACACATCATTACATTTGTTTAGACTAAATGATCATACACTATAGATAAATGATCTTCACGACAATGTCCACGGAAACATCAATCTCCTCCCTAGTGCCTCGATAGTAGTAACTGACCACCTAAGAAGCATGCTACTCAGGATGGTCGACTTCTTTGGTTCGATGGCCGGGCTCTGAAGATCAAATGTTCTTCCAGATGAAATGAGCATTACCAGCCAGATAACCAGCTATACTCATTCACCCACAACAGAGATACTGCTTTTACATTAGGGTTGAAATTTACTCTGAAGCAGCATCTCTTCAGGACCGTCGAAGAAGGAAAAAATTTACCAGCACACCCCGATGGTCTATCAATCCGGAGGTAACATCCAAACACGGCGGTGCCTGATAAATATGAACCCTCCATGTGCAAACAGAAACCACGGACCTCAAACCCGTGTATACAAAGTTCGAGGCCTCATGAGACCCGTTAGTACAAGGTAGGGCTTCCATGGGACCCGTCAGTACAAGGCAGATGAAATTTAATTCATTATGTTATAACTCGCGATAATGAGACTTTTTGAATATTATGGGATCAGAAGGCAAAATGAAATCTAAGAAAACTGAGATCTTCATATTTTCTGAGAAAACATAAAAGATATGGAAACGGCCTACTTATTTATAGGCGCTTGTGCAAATGATCCTACGGCTGGATAGAAATCTGATCAAGGGACGGAAATGTGACCCTTCGACTTCCCGTAATAAATGTAAGTAAGTTGGAACGGCACCTCACTGACCGGCTCAACGAATCGGTGATAAAAGCGAAAGAAGATCGCTTCGATCAATGCACAAGAAAGCAGATCTAAAAGAGCTCCAGACCAGGAAAATTTACACACTCACGTATTCTAGTCGCTTGATAAAAAACCAAAAAGATCCCCGATATTACATCAAGATGTAAGCTCGACTAAAGGAATGAAGAACTTCGTGCTCCGACCTATGAGGTCGTAACTGCCTCATATGTCACCAAGAATAATTATTACCTAACCATGTTCGGACCTCAGTTGGAATCCAAGAAATCTGACATGGAAATCAGGAGAATAGCCGTCATTACTCAAGATTTCAAAAAAGTCACTGCCTAAAATTCCAAAGAATTGTTGAAGGGGGTCTGAACAAGCTAGATCTGGCTAATAATTCTACGTTTTCCAATTCCTCCCATATCAAAGAAATGATATATCGATACACTGGTTGCTTTATTCGAGGAACAAGGAACTCACAATCACTATAGAGAAACATGGATCTTAAGAACTTATCTAGAACGATTTTGTAGATTCAGAAAATTTAAAAGAAGAACAGAGCTCAACAGTAGAAATAACAACGTCCTTAAATAAGATATCTTTAACTAAAGGACAAATTTACAAGGGACCGGTCGAAAAGCGACGACAAAGCTGAGAATCTCTTTAAAATATTCAACTATCTACATGGATGCCTTGCTGTCCATATTTTTATGTCTAACACGACTTCGGGAAGACCATAAGGGATCATGCTTGGTTGATCATCATTCATATAGTTCATTTGAAAAAGTTTGATTTGCAGAAACAAACGTTGTATCATTCAGCTACTTAAACATTGATCAAGCAATACTAAAGCTCATTTTCAAAGACTAGATGTCCTCCGAGAAGACCAACATGAGATAAGTATACTAATCTATACTGATTATTGCAAGAAGTTATATTTATGCATAACAGCAAAATATGAACAACAAAATATATCTACGGATTGAAATTCATCAAGGCATAGATTTGCCTGTAAAAGATCACAGTCTCAATTGAATCTACCCATACAAGAAACTGCAGCCCAAGCAACTACACAAAAGGTTGGGACACTAAAAAAAAAAAAAAAAAAAAAAAAAAAAAGACGCCTAGCAGCGAGGTCGAAATCGGATCAGCGAGAAGGGTTGTTGTCACCAGGACGCCTAGCAGATGCACTCTTCAGAGGAGTTAAGTTACCTGCAAACGCCATCAACTCCTCCTGACGCTTCAGATAACCGGCATCATAACCTTCCTCATAGGCCTGCCGTCGAGACTCCTCTGCTAGAGCAACAGCCTGAACCAAGTCACTTCTCTCCTTCTCCCAAGCAGACTTCTCTTCTCTTCTCTTCGACTCCAAACGACGTTGATAAGCTTCTTTACTGTTCCACAGATCGTCATTTTGCACACCCAGCTGGAGTGCAAAATATTTGGCCTAGAAAAGAAAAAGAATAAGAAAAACCCCCACACAACAAGGCAATCGAAATAAAAGAGGAAAAAATAATCAAAGATGTGTCTACCTGCTCGCATAACTTCACCAGCGATTGGACAAGGCGAACATTGGAAGTACCCTCAAGCTTCCTCAACTCACCAGGCAAAATAGTGCTCAGCCCTAGGTCCCAGGACAAAGTGTCAGTCTCTACAGAGCCAGGCAGTTCGCTAGCAGAAGGGACACCGTCGGGACGCGGAGTCACCGACAGCATAATATCCTTAACTTGCTCGAGGACACAATGGTCATCTAACGGACGAGGGGATTCCCTCTCGTTGGGACTAATTGATCTCTCCTTACCCGAAGCAGAAATAACGGTTTGACGACCGGACCTTGACCCAATCCGACCTCCAGAAGGCCCACCAGATTCGAAAGAAGTAGTCATCACAGTAGTATCATTAAACAGGTAATCAGGAAAATCTTGAGAAATAGGTTGTGTGGCGGAGGGATTGACAAAGGAGCTCTCATCAACTTGGCCTCCGCTGACAACCGGGGTAGCAGAGGTAGAAAAAGGAAGGGAATTAACAAAATCCCCTCTATGAAAACCGTGCTCAAAAGAAGAAACACCTGAAGAGACAGGTATATCAAAAGTCTGCTCCACGTTGGACGAATCACCAAAAGCCACCCGACCAGGGGAAGGCCTACTTCCTACTTCAGTAGAAGAAGAAAAATTCGGTTGTACAAAAGATGAACTAATTACAGAAAAAGGTTCAGAAGGGATGACAGGGGTGTCGATCACCGACCTAGTAATAGAAGACGAACGAGGAGGTTCCATCGAGGGCCCCTCTGTTCGAGACTTTTTTAGTCTAGTATTCCTAGCGCTCTCACGGGAAGAACGCTTCGATGTGTTACCAAAAAGATTACTCATGATCGGAATTCGGAAAAGTAAAATTAAGTATCGAGAGAGCTTATCGACCTTCTAAAGAAAGAATATTCTGATTATAGCAACAAGAAAAGCGGTAAATAGCGAGTCAAGTTTTTACCTTTTATATTTATACTTTACGAAAAGACGCAATAAACCCAAAGAAAAGGCGCGAAATACAGAAACCAGTTTTGGAATAAACACTAGAATTTGAAACGACATACGCATAATGATTACGGCGAAGTTAATGACTTGTCTGAATTATTACAGAGAACACGAAAGGACGTGACTGACAGAATACAAAACGTTTATTTTACAAAGGGGTAAAAAGGTAATATTACAATTAAACCTGTGAGTAAATAGTTACAAAGGTTAATCCAAGAGATCGATATATCATACAGCTTGGTCGCTATCCGGAATCTTCTGTTCGCTACCAACGTCTCCTTCTTCTGCATTGTCAATATCTTCTTCTTCTTCTTCCTCTCGATCGATAAAATTGTTATCGACCTCATCATTAATATCGGAAGGAGGAATTGGCAATGGTTTTCCAAACTCTTTAACGAGGTGAGCCATAGGAAAGTTTTGATAAACGACGTCCGGAAGCTTAGAAGGAGAATATACTTCGCCATAACGGTTCAGCCGAATGTGCGCTGCCTTAAAATATTCCTTTCGGCGATCATCTATCATTTCTAAAGCAACCAATTGATGAATCGCCTTCTTGAACGTATTTTCTAAGAGCGGACCGACTATTTGGTATACCAGCGCCGTATGAACAGGAGAGCTGAGGAACTCACGAACCACTTTTTCATCGGGATTACGACCATAACGATCCCTAAGTCCACTAAGAAGAATGTCCTTCTCATAGTCCTCTGGAGAAGCTTGAAGACTTGATATTTGAGATTCCAACTCGCTAATCCGAGCAGTACTCTGAAATCGGAACTCTTCTAACTTTTTAGCCAATTGATTGGCTTGTTCCTGAGCGCGGGAAGTCTCCAGAACTTTGTCTATAATCTCCTGGTCATCAATCCCTATAACCCGAGTCTCTACGACTGGAATAGAAGAAGTCGTTGAGGGACCAACCTCCGAATCAGAAGACTTATGAAGCAAAGCTTTATACTTCTCTTCCAGAAATTCACACTGTTGTTTCCAGAGAGCAGTCTCATAAGCATATGATGCCAATCAAGTCTTAGTCTGAAAGAACAAAAGGAGTAGAAAGAAATGGTTTAGCAAATTATAATGATCCTCAAAGAAAATTACATTATTAGCACAATAAAAAAGATATCACCTTTTCAGCATAAAGAGAAGCTCGCTGAAATTTCTCCAAGGGATCCTTCCGAAGAAGCTTATTCATGTCACGAGTAAAAATGCCGGACAAAAGAACACGAGTGGCCTTATCCACTGCATTTTCGCTCTCATCGTGAACCAAAGAATCGTTCTCAGGATAGCCAGCGGCTCTTTTTCCCTCTAAAAGATCCTCGATCATTTCGACCAAAGTAGGCTTTGGATGATTATTGCCGAGTAAAGAAAGATCGTTACCAGAACGACCATAATAATTCCTTTTCCTATCCACCGGGTTGTCATTGGGATGAGGCATCGACCAGCTGCGACATCCACGTATTCCCAAAGATGTCCTAAGCTGGAAAGGGGGATAACCAGATCCGGTTCCCTGGCGAACAGGGGATTCTTGAGAAGAATCTGGAGATTCCTCTACATTCTCCTTAGACTCATGACTCAACTCCAATTTTCTCTTCCGAGATGCTCTCTGCTCAATAGGAATGTTCTCTATTGTTTTGGTAGATTTAGACAACACCATTTTTCCTTTTGAAGAATGTCGGGAATTTTCTACCATATGAGCTGAAAAAGAAAGACGACCAAAGTCAGATTTTCTGCAAAAATGGGATCATCATAACACTATGCTGAAATAAACACTTACCAAGTGAATCAGATGACGAAGGGATTGGAAAAATATGAGCACTCAATCCCGCTTTGCGAAGAAAAATTTCTCCTATAAGAAGAGCACTCTGATATTTGTTGGCACGCATAGCCTGGATTTCACCGATAAACTGAGGATCGTCGGGAATAAGTTCACCAGTCGGCAGGCGACCTCCGTAAACCCATTTGGAGTCATGATCCCACGAATAGGGCGTAGTCGAACCATCTGCCAAACGAAGATCAGATGGTGGACGAACAAAGAAAAAATGAGATTTCCAGGAAGGGTTGCTAGAAACTGGGGAGTCAAAGATTGCGCGACTAGGTTTCTGACTAGCGAAGAAATATCCGCGATTGGAGGAACTAGAAATGTTAAAACGAAATAATTGCGTGAAATTGCGAAAGGAGGGTCGGAATCCTTTCGCTATCATCAAAACAGAAAAACAAACTACGAATGCCACAGAATTTGGGACTAATTGAGTTAGGGAGACACTGAATATTTTCAAAATATCAAGAAAAAGGGCAGACAACGGAAGACGCAGACCGCTATTAAAATGGGCTGTGTAAAAGGCTCGACATCCCTCCGGCGGAGATGTAACCCTGTCAGTAGGAGAAGGGAGAACTATCTCGGAACCTTCCGGGAAATATTTGGTATAATTGCTCACGACCTCAGAGAAAGTATCCACAGTATAAGCGCAAGCAAGATCCTCAATCGGTTCAGAAATTTGAGGAGCTGTACCTTTGCCTTTTTTAGCTCTGGCAGCAACATCTGTATCAGACAGAATTTGCACCTTAAAATTGTCCTCAGTAGGAACAATAAATTCAGATACCCCAACCTGCTCGCTTGAAGGATTAGAATGTAGCACCTCCTCGATAGTAGGAGCGACTCTCTCACTTAAAGACGAGGAAGATTTTCTCATAGATGCCATTCTTGGGATTCTCGGAAGATATGAATCGATAGAAAGAGTTTCGGAAAGACAAATGACCAATCAAGAAAATGACTGCAAGATTAAAGGAAGCATAAAGTAAAAAATGACTAATATAACAGTCACCTATTTATAGGGAAAGGAGAAAAGACATTTCGAACTTCTCGCGGCCGATCGCATTCTCGCCAAAAGGGAAAAAGTGAAACACTTCCTCAAAGGGACACGTAGCGATTCATAATTGGGACAAGAAAACGACTATCTATGAGGCGTAGTACTCTTTTCCTTACTTAAGATTTTTTCCCATCGGGTTTTTTCTTAAGAAAGATTTTTAACGAGGCACAATTCATAGAAATTACAGTCGAAATTGACCTTCTACTTCTACGAGCTTCTATTACATATACGCTCGAAGAAGTGAGGGAGTACTGATGGGGGCTAATTCACACCTCTTATAATTATTCGGATTGACTAAAGGTTATGGAATCGGTTCGACCAGACAAGCCCATTCGGGAGCATCTATCGACCCAGCTGGATACGATCCTCCTCAACGAACAGGATACAATCCGGGCACAAGAAGGACAAATGGGCCGAGTCCTATTAGAATTATGTTTCCTTATAACACTAGGTTAATTATGATATAAATACCTAGTTAATCATTGTATTACACACATTCAGGATACTGAGTTGATACCTGCATAAAGGCATAATCAAAGATTATTCAATAAGAAAAACTTATTCTTCACATTCATATTCGTATTCATTGATTGTCTTGATTACTAATTGTTCCCTTCACATTGTTCTTCCTTGAGATTGATCCATCCTGAATAAAGTAACAGAGCCCTTTAAATCGTATATATTAAAGATCTCCAACATCACAATTTCACTGATATAATTAACCCAACTAAATTCGGTTAAATCAAATAATTTATTTATTTATATTTATTTTTTAATTTAATAAAAAAAATAAATGAAATGCACCAGGTGGCGCCAAGTGGCACCACCTGGTGCGATGTGGAAAAGACGCGCTAACCAGCGCGTCCCAAGTGAAGGGCGGTGAGCTGGGCTTTCAATAGCCCAGCCCACCGCCCTGGGCGGTCCAAATTGACGCCCCTGGATGGTTGGAGACCATCCAGGGGCGGGCCATGGGCCATCTCCCATCTCCACCCACCCCTAGATGGGTTGGAGATGGCCTAAGGAGATCTCTGAAAGCAACAACTGATGCTCTTATATTTTGTCCTCATAACCTTTTCAATGTCCTATAAAATGATAGTATGATTGTATTTTTTGAACCCCATAGTAATGTAATTATGATAATTTAATCACGTAATTTGTGAGATCTCAAAATGATTCGAGCGAGTCTAGCTAGAAAAGAAATTTATATAGAGATAGTAATTTTTATGAAACCATTACGAAATATAGAAAATAAATGATAATCTACTTTTTTAAAAGTTTTGCAATAACAAGAATGCAGAATGTTGTTGATTTTATGCATGGTTGTTAGAGGCATAAGGCGAGGCAACAAGGCTTCGCCTAGCTACGAGGCGAGGCAAGGTGCAAAGGGAGGACTTTTTGACATAAAACATTTGTGTACATATGTTTAAGTAATAATTTAATTAGACAAATTGATTACATTATTATTTTAATATATATTAAGATATTTAAGTAAATAATGTGAAGTTAAATAAAAAACTTAGTAGTTATTAATGGAATTAAGTAGTAATATTTAGTTGAATAAAAGGAATACATTTATATATTTCAATAAATAAAATTTATTAACAATATATGTAAATAAAGAATCGCATTAATAGTGTCAAACAATAAGAAAAAAATTATCAAGTTAAAATAAAAATTACGCATTATTATTAAAAACATAAAATATTAAAAGAAACAGGCTAACGTTTTAAAAGGAAAATGTGTATAAGTGACTAGGACTAAGGGTGAGTTTGACCCAGCGGTGGAAGCTCTGAAAAATACTTCTAGACATTCATTGATTTTTGAAGTGTTTGGCCCCAATTATAGAAATTGCTTTTACCAACAGGTGATTGGTCTAGTGGAAGGGACTAGTCACTACAAAGTAGCGGACTCAGGTTCGAATCCCTGTTGGGAGAGGTTCCCACATTATGTGCCCGACGCGCCTCGAAAGGGATTAAACCCTTGGGAAACAAAAAAAAATAGAAATTGCTTTTAGTCAATCGTGATTTTAATAGTGTTTGGCCCTCACTATCATAATCACTTTTAGGATCTCCAAAAGCTAAAAATCAACTTATTTTAGAATTAACTAAAGTGTTACTTTTACAAAAGCTATTATCCAAAAGTAATTATTTTATAATTGAATTTTATCATAATCAATTATTGCTAAAATCCATTTTAGTAAAATTAATTCTCCTATAATTGATTTTCGAATCGCTAGGCCAAACTCACCCTAAAGCAAAAATAAATATGCCGAATTGCACTTTTGGTCCCTCTTATGAACTGACTTTATCACTTTCGTCCTTTTCAAATTTTTCGTAGCAGATGCATCACTCTTATCAATATAGGGCCCATTTGGTAGGACCTAATAGGGGGTATTAAGCCATATTATATGAGTTAATATGGCCTAATACAACGTTTGGTGGAATTGCTCTAATACTGGGTCAAATGGATTGAATCCTTACGACTCGGTATTAAGACTAGATTATAATCCACCCAAGCATGGGTGGATTAGTTAATCCGGGTGAATATGGATTAGGTAAAATGTCACTAATAACCTCAAATTTACATATTTAATTTTTTTCATATCATTAAATATCATAAATTCTTCTCAAATATTTGAAAATATATAAATATATATCTAAACTCATAACTTGACAAAACATATTACGGTAGATTTTTTTAATATAATATGACTCAATCAAATCAACCAAACATATTTTTAATATGGCCTTCAATCCGGCTCCAATCTAATCCACCTTAATCCCATACACCTTACCAAACGGCCCCTATATTGTATCACATTAGTCCCTCTTATCAATTTAGTGTAATACATTCACCCCTCTTAAATTTTTCATAGTAGATTCGTCACTCTTAAATCTAAAATACATCTTAAAATAGAAGTAAAATTTCATTTTTGACCATAGAAAATCGCTGCTTTTCAAAATTGGCCCTTTATTTTGATACCTAGACAATATATGTCATTTATTGTGTCGTCGTTATCAACTTCAGTTCTTATCATCAAATTTTTTTAATTATCACCGGAAATCATCAATTTATGTCCAATCTGACTGAAAATTTTAATTTTAGCAAAAAACATCATTCGTCGAGTGACACTTAAAGATTGAAAATTTCATGTTATGACCCCAAAATTACAAGTCTAAATCACTTGATAGGTTTATAACTTTAATTTTTGTTTTAGAATACAATGAAATTTGTATAAATTTGAGGCAAATGTGATGTGAATTTGACCTATTTATTTGTTTATAAATAAGAATAGGTATCTTCGATTTATAGGGGAAACGAACTTTAACCGTTTTTCATTAAAAATTGAAGCTATAGACCTACCCACATGAATTGGACTTGCAAATTTTGGAATTAGAATATGAAATTCTTAAATTTTAATTGGCACTTTAAAATTAAATTTTTCGGTCAGATTGAACATAAATTGGTGCTTTTCGGCAAACAATTTAATTTTTCGGTCAAATAAGACATAAATTGATGATTTTCGGCGTTAATTAAAAAAATTCGGTGATAAGGACTGAAATTGAAGATGATGACACAATAAGTGACGTATTTTGTCGAGGTAACACAATAAAAGGGCCAATTTTGAAATGCTACCACTTTAGAGTGCCAAAAAGAAAATTTTGCCTTCTAAAATGGATGTATTTTAGATTTAATAGGGACTAATATGTTACACTATAATGATAAGAGGGACGGATATTCTACGAAAAAGTTAAGAGGGACGAATGTATTACATTAGAATGATAAGAGAGACTAATATGATACACTATATTGATAAGAGGGACACATCTGCTATGAAAAATTTAAAGGGACGAAAGTGATAAAGTCAAGTCATAAGAGGGACAAAAATGCGATTCACTCGTCAAAGAAAAGTGGTGGTCCCAATCATCCACTTTAAATAATAAAATTAGAAAAATTAATGAAGTAAAAAAAGGTAAGAATTAGGTAGAATCCATAGCAGCTAAAACATTCCTTTTTCTTTTTTCATAAATTTTCCAAACCCAGGATTCCGTAAAGCGCCGCCATGGGTCGCTCCATGGTGTCTCTTTAACGGCCATGGTGGCGCCATGGAGCCATTTTTTTTACGACAACAAAGGTGAGAAGGGCTCGCATCTCCGGGCGCAAATGCGATCATCTTGCTCCCCTTTAACAACTATGACTTTATGATAGACATATCAAATTTTTAAAAATCTATACAACACTAGTGATGTGTCCAAATTTTGTACCCGAGGGCAATTAAGAGATTACACTAAGTTCCATAAATAAGAGATTTGTAACATCTATATCATAAATTCTCGTAATGTCTGTAACGTCTTTGTATTTATTACTTGTAACGTCTTTCCTGAAAAGACTATTATATCCCTATGTACCTATAACTAGATAGCCCTATTTCCGAACAGAGAGAACTCAATTCAATATAACAATTACTATACAAATTTTCTCTCGATATAAGTGTGCAAATCTTTTTTTTTTGGTACTAAAAGGAAAGACAAAAAGAGCACAAATAGAGCTAGCAATCTCCTTCAAGCCACTGCAACAGGTGCTCGGGTGGGGTGTCCCAGCATTGCAGTTCATCTTCCATATCGTGTCCCATTTTTGCGAGAGCATCCGCACATGAATTCCCACTCCTCAAGGTGTGTCTTGTAATACATTCCCATGGCATACCCATAAGCCTTCTACAGTCATCGATAATGAAACCAAGGGGGTACGCCTTCGTGTTATTCTATATTTGTCCTGAACATTTTTATACAACATCAACTACTAAATTCTTTATACTCGCAAGCAAAAAATTAGAGAATCACGAAATTATGAAAAGTTCACGATAGAAGAAACGAAAGTTAATCAATTCATACTAATCCAATTAATAACTTAACCAAATTCTCTAAAATCCTATATATATTAGGACGTACATTTATAAGGAAAATCAAACAAACAATTAAATGGAGAATGTAAATGAGAAAAGATTGAAAATTTTACCCGAAAAAGACGAGGAATTTTCCCAAGATAGTTAGACTAAAGAGAAGTCTGCGATTATTTATAGTAGAGCACTCCAATATTTCATTGTTATATATATCGTGATTTCTAGGGTTTATGAGTAGCAAACGAGGGCTAGTTTCCAAAATAACTAGGTAAGAAGTTTTGGTAATCTGAAAATTAGGATTGACGTTCAAAAATATTTGTGGAGTGCCAATTGTCCACTAGTCTCTATTTAATCTTAATTAAATTAGTGAAAACCTTGATGCAACTAAATTGTAGAAAAACAAAGGATTTGTTATAAAACTAAACTAATTGGAACAACAACTAACTAGAATAAACAATGTAAAAGACAAGATAGAGTAGGAAGATAAGTTCTTCTTATTTCATAGATGATTGTGTATACACTTCTATGTATAAACACCTTACAACACTCCTATTTATAGTACTAGAAAAGCAACTCAAAAGCCAAAGGTTGCAAGACAATTAGTACTTCATTAATGTTGATCAATACATAATGTATATGTACTTTAATATGTTGAGTTCAAAGGTTCATCATAAGGTTAATGAACTTCCAAATGCATCCACCTAATATTAGTTTCATAACACTCCCCCTTGGATGCATGTTGCTTATGGAAAATGCCTCGTTAAAAACCTCGTCAGAAAAACCCAGTGGGAAAAACCTGAACAAGGAAAAAAAGAGTACATATCCATATGGGGCTGATAAACGTGTAACACTGCCTCGTTAAAACCTTGCCAAGAAAACCCATTGGGACAAAACCTGGACGAAGGAAAAAGAGTACAATGTGTGGATTATTAATGACACGCTCCCCCTAATGCTGGCGTAAGGTACACAAATTGACGCATTCCAATATTATGACCATCAAATTGAATGACATAGTCGGCAATGCTTTAGTGAACAAATCAGCAAAATTATTGCTTGACTGAATTTATTGAACATCAATATTACCATTTTTTCTGAAGATCGTTGGTGAAGAAAAACATTGGTAATATGTAATTTGTTCAGTCTCTTTTTATATACCCATTCTTGATTTGAGAAATACAAGTGGCATGATTCTTGGAAATGTTGAATCGTAGACCTTAATCATAAGCATAATACACCATATGTGGATTGTAACCTCTGATTAAAACAAGCATATGTCGGTTGTTCCACAAAAATAACATAATACATGTTTAATTTCATTTCAATATCTGCATGTAGATGCAGAGTTATATCTTTAAATGCAATATCCGACATCATACAATTTGCAAAATACATTAAAGCTCTAATTGCATTTAGATAAGGTACTTCAGGACCTAACAGTTCTTCATTGTCCTCTTGAGGAAAATTTTGATATTTATTTATATCTAAAGATCGAACAACCATAAGAGTGCTTAATGGATGAACTTTATCCATATAAGATCTTTTCAGAGTTTTTCTTTATATGGACAAATATATTCTCTAATAAATGCTCGATCTGCAGGCCGAGATTAAACTTTAAGAGTCCTCACGAGATTTAAAATCATCAACACATACCGCCATAATAGAAAACTCATTTCAAAATCTTTAAATGCAAAATACATGGACAGATTGGATTGTGCACGAATCCTTCTTTTACGAGGTATTCATTTAGCTGGTTATATCAGACCAGATCACCCTTACTCATATAAGCATCGTATTTGTTTACTAAAAGATGAGCATGAGACCATTTAATTCCTTTAGGAATTTTAATATAAATATCACTGCACAATGATCTATCGAATATGCTGTAACTACATCCATAAACACATTTCAAGTCCTTCAGGGACTACAAATCAATTAAATACCGCAACGTAATTGCACCAATCACGGGGGAATATGTTTCATCGTAGTTATTGGTCTCTGTGAGAATTCGTACAAGAAGTTGTGTTTTATATCTCACATTTTCATCATGTTTTCGTAAAATTATATGTTTGTGACATATAAATTTCATGTATTTGGGCGTGCGGACAACTAGTCCAAATACTTTTACAATTTATTAGCGATCTTGAATCGCATCTTTCTATAAGGCCAAATTATTTATTTATTTATTTATGTCGATATTAAATTAACCGTTCACGGTTCAGGATCCTGATTTATAACTTTTATTTAGTTCGAACCGAACAAGCAAAACTATTATTTTGCTTTCTATCCCAGTTTTATTTCTGTTTCATGTGCCTCTTAATGGCATCTCGTGATCTAGACTGATCAGTCATTTTTATTTTATAGCGCTTTATTTTGAAACAGATTCCTCCTCATAAGGGAATTTCTTTCAGAAGTTTTCTTTTGCACCAATAGTAATTTCACGCTTTAATTGCGTATATAGTATGCTAGCATATTGTCCTTCAAAGACTTCAATTCATGTTGGTGCAATTTTCAATTCTTGCTCATACTATTTGTGCGTGGGCCAAGCTGAGACAAGTAATGTACATTTATGTACTCACGTCAAAATAATTTCACGCCGTTCTACATGCAATGACATCAATTCTCCCCCTAACTGCGAGAAAACTGTCTCAAAAAAAATTATCATGATATTTTGATTTAACCATATCGTCTCGTCAGACGTTTAAGATATATGGTTATAGCCTCGTCAGGCGTTTCAAATATATGATTACAGTCGGGAAATAAAAACTAACCGACACGTCTTTGTAGACCCATATATGTTAATTTTGGTGGAAAAATCAGAACATAAATCGCACAATTATAAATTTTAATTGAGAATTATTAGGCTTCCAGCCTGACACAAGTTGCAACGTTGTCCTCAATCTTATACTTGAGCAAGAATCTCAGCAAAAGCAATACGTGTTGACAATAGGCATATTTAAACCCAAAAAAAAAAACTTTTACAGGACCATGAAATTACATAATGGTCCACAAAGTGGATCTGTAAGTCCACATACATCCCATTAAAATTATCATAAAAAGGTTTGGGATTTATGACCAATCTTCACAGTAGATGATCTTATAATTTACTTTCTTTGTGAGCAATAAACACACACATTATCATGAGGTAAATAATTGTATGGTTCTTTAAAAGATTCCCGTAATAATTTGGCGCATTTGTAATTTTTCCCGGATGACCAAGTTTTTCATGTTACTTCATAATATTATGGATCATTGAACTTCTAGTTCAACTTAAATTTCTGATCCAACATTGCTTATGATCGCAAAATTCATTTTGATGAGAAAACTGGGATTTTATTCAACAAAATTTTTCTGGCATGAAATATTGGATGTAGTATAAGTATCATATTCCCCTCGTATATATAATTTCCATATGATATTCGTCAATACGTTCTTCAAGACGTATTTCTTTGAATTCAACAAATCCATTTTGGATTTTATAG
The DNA here is from genome assembly GCA_038501285.1 of Penstemon eatonii. Taxonomy (NCBI): domain Eukaryota; kingdom Viridiplantae; phylum Streptophyta; class Magnoliopsida; order Lamiales; family Plantaginaceae; genus Penstemon; species Penstemon eatonii. Next base: position 49,126,718 of record CM076714.1, read on the forward strand.
AGCACAAAGCCTCTTTTACAAAAATATTTGCTCATCCAGACAATTTATATTTGCTCTTCTGGAGCCTTTATAGTATACTTCAATATGTATTAACTTTTGCTTTTGCTAAGTTCAAGTTAGATAATATTTTCAATCTCGAAGAATTGTGTGTGTCGACCTACTGTCAACTAAATAAATATTTCCACCATTCATTTTTACAATGCTCACATAATTGTTCATGCATCTTCAAGATGCTCACATAATTTGTGCATAAGCTGGCATATGAACCAATTTTCCAATAGAACATGGTAGACTCAAGTTATCACTGTGTACTAGATCCTTATTATTTATTAGTGGATGCCCGATATAGCGCAATCACATTTTGACCTGAATGTCCCAACCGATCATGCCATAGAAAAATACATGCTTGAGTCAGTTGGATTCGAGCTATCTACAAGGTTTGCCTCGAGCACTCGTATTGTGGTAATGCACAAATTAGAGGTAATGCATAAATACTATATTCCCTTTTCCTCAGTGGTTTCAATATGGTAACTATTAGCTCGAATATCTTTAAAACTCAACAACGTTCCCCTTGAACGTGGAGCATACATAGCCTCTTTAATGGCTAAAAACATTCCATTTGACAACATAAGGTGGGCATTACCAAATCTATCGAATCATATGTGTCATATATTATTGTCATAGAGGTCTTAATAGGCATTATAATAACGATCTATCCCTTAGGATAGTGTGCGTAATTGAACTATTAGCCATACATTATTCCCCACATGTCATGCCTAGGAACCAAATATATTCCAATTTAAATATTTACTTGAAAAAGTAAATCGAGCTAGTACCACTAAATACCATAATAATCGAATTAAAATAAAACCACCCAAAATGTGGTCCAAAATAAACCAAACATAGTTCAAATATATAAATGATCAAAGTATTCCACCTATTTGTCGCTTCCGGCAACAAGAATAGTCTTTTGATGATCAAAACGATTAACCAGGACATCCCAACGTTTCTGGGAATTGATGAGTAGTCCAACCTAAGGACCTCATCCAAGTGTCTCCTGATCAGAACCATAACCTTAGCATTTTGGGACATTATTTAGCAAATTGTCCCCAACAATTGTAATGCTCAGTTTCTTACGGGCATATACTCTCCATAAGTAATTTGAACCCCTTTGGTTCCATTTATAATGAATTATATGGTTTTAATTCCAGGGAACTCCAAGCCCAATATTCATGAACCCCACGTGCACTCACATTCATTTATCATGCAATCATATATAATCATTCACCACATGCATAAGATAAACATAAAGGCGAATTCCCTTACAATTTTAAAACTTATGCCCAAAAATAAGATATGATAAATGTAACGACCAAAATTAAATTACAAATTATAACTCGGGAATTTAAATTTCATAGGATCAAACATAGTTATGAAATTTATACCAGTAACTCACATTTAAGTTAAACACATATTCTTCAAATCAATGTAATCAATGATTTACAAATTGACATACGTTAAATCCAAACATAAAGATGAATTGCCTCATGTACTAAATGAAGATAAAAGAATTTCTAGCAGTAACTAAATTCTTCATAAGGAACAATAATCATGTAGTACATAATCTCAAATCAATTTTCAGAAAGATAAAACCGTTTTGAAGTTTCGAGATTCAATTCCTTAAAACCACATATGACATAAAGAATAACTCAAAAATCAATCTGCTAAAATAATCCAAGATTCCGTCGGCCTCAATTCACTGAACTTTATAAAATTTAATCAAATTCTCATGTCATGTGTTTTGGGAAATGAACTGAAGTAATAGTATTTTCAAATATCAAACGAAAACGAGTGAACCATCAATTTCAATAGACCGAAATAGCTATTATAGAACTAATTGCTTTGTTGCCAAAAAGAGATTATTTATAAAGACATTCTTCAAATGGAACTGTTGTCATGATTCAAGGATAGACATATATTAATATATAGATGCATTAATTTATTCATAGTTTCATAGGATTATATGATGCCTATACAAGAAACTGAAATCGTAAACGTGGATGAAATTTAACCATCTACAAAGTTTGAAATTTCGGAATCCCGAAACAATTTTAGAAGTCAAGTAATAGATGGTGGGTTTATATATAATAATCATTTTACTACTAGATATCTTATGTGACTGATGATCACAAGCATTATGTAAAACAAACCAAAACTCTTATTTACATGAATCGCTAGCATACACTTTATGATTAATCATCCAATTCATGTGTTCCAAATAAACAAAAATATAAATCTAAAGGGTAGCATACACTTTAGATCACATAATTAGACTACCGAATTAATTAACAGAACCCATCAAATTTTGCCGAATAGATAAAAACTTCAGTTGTTGGCAACAATAATTAAACTTAAACCCTAGAACATGCTTTAGAATCATAAATTTTTCATATTTGGAGCATATAAAATTAATAAGGGTTCAAGTTGTTTGTTAATTTGATCATACCAGAGAGAGGTTGTGGCTACTTCCTTCAACTTTTTCGTAAACTTCTAATGGCTGCCGTTTCCTTTACAGGTACTGGGATGACGATCCGAACGGTCAAAATTAAGATCCTGGTGTGATTAACCATCAGTTCAAATTTGAATACGATCCAACGGTGGATAAGGCCGGAATCATTGAAAAATCGAAGTTGCTGAATGCAAATCCGAAGATGTACATCTCAAAGTATTTTCCTCTTTTCTCTCTTGTTTTGTTATATATTTCATAACCTTGAAATCGATTTATAGAGAAAACTCGTGCTGATAACGTGTTATAAAACTAAACTAATTGAAACAACAACTAACTAGAATAAACAATGTAAAAGACAAGATAGAGTAGGAAGAGAAGTTCTTCTTATTTCATAGATGATTGTGTATACAATTCTATGTAACACTCCTATTTATAGTACTAGAAAAGCAACTCAAAAGCCAAAGGTTGCAAGACAATTAGTACTTCATTAATGTTGGTCAATACATAATGTATATGTAGTTTCATATGTTGAGTTCAAAGGTTCATCATAAGGTTAATGAACTTTCAAATGCATCCACCTAATATTAGTTTCATAACAGGATTTTTTTTTTTAAAGAAACGGTATTAAATCATTATATCCAGCGCCCCCCCCCCAAAAAAAAAATATCAAAATAAATAATATTAGTAGTAAGATTTGGTGTATTGATTGTGTTGACCGGATGGTTAGGGAATTGGAGGTTCACAATGGAGGCCTGTGTTCGAATTTTGCTTGGTGTGATTGATTTTTATTTCAATTCTTACGCCATTTTTAAAAATTTTTCTTTCTTTCTTTTCAAATTTTAAGCCATTTTTTAAAAAAATTTCTTTCTTTCTCAATAGTTAAGCTTTTCTTTAAATTTTTTCTTTCTTCTTAATGATTATATAAGGAACATGATACTTTATTGTTATTAAAATACAAGCATTTTATAATTTTCTTTATTTAGTGCATTAATCCAAAAAAAATCTTAATAATTGTAAGAAAAATAAAATTTTTATTTTTTTATAATATATAAGGTTTTCTCCTTATAATTATATTTATTTAGTGCACTTTTCTTTATATAATATTCTTTATTTATTGTAGTATACATTTCAAAAAAAATTCTTTGTTAATAATTATAAAAGAATATATTCTTTTCCTAATTATTTACTTTATTTAATGCATCCCTCGAAAAAATAACTATTAAATAACTATCATCCATTTATCAATCTTAAACCTATTAAATAACTATCAAAGTCCAAAGATAAATAAACTACCAATACATGTATTAAACTAAAGAAACACCCACATTAGTAGGAGTCGAACCCAAGAACTTTTCCCCTCTAGGTCCTGTATCCTCAAATTTTGTTACTAGGATGCGGTTTCATCAGCAAAGGAATTGCTAGTATTGGAATTGCAATTAATGATGTGATTCAGTTTTGGAGGGGGATTCTAGGGTGCCGCTACGTTAGGTGCCGTACCACATTAGGTGGTATTATCACACAATCTGTATCACATTGTATGGTATAAGGATCACATTGTATGGTATAAGGAGTATATTTTATACCATAGAATGTGACACACATTGCGTGGTAATATCACATAATTTGGAATAAATACTACATGATGTGGGGGTCATACTAAATATATGGAGTTAATACTATGTAATGTGATCATGTACAATAGAATGCGATACACATTGTGTGGTAATATCACCTAATGTGGTATTAGCGGCACCTAACGTAGCGGCACCCTAGAATTTTCCTAAAATTAAATGTATCTTATGCATTCTTAGTTCATATTCTTAGCAATTGCGAGCTTGAATTAGTTATATTCTATTTTACTACTCCTCATAAAGTATCATGAGTTTGTTAATTCCGGGTCAACTACGGACTTCGACCCGCCTTTTTCCAACCGATTTTTTCGGTTGGAATTTTGGTCGGAACTTTATAATTCCGACCGATTTTTCGTAAAATCAGTGGGAATTTACCTTTTTTCCTAGTAGTGTAACATTATCTAAATATATTGTCCTGTAATGTGTACATGTCCCAATTGTAATACATGCTAGGGTGAAAATAAATTATTTCATGTTTTCACTTTAACCTCTTACTTGTGCTTTTTGTATAAAATTGTTGTAGGAATGTAGGGATATCATTGTGCAATTTTAGTAACTAAGAAGATGCACTCGCGTGGTGGGTGTTCGTATTTAATTTTTTTTGTCATACAATATGATTGTACAAAAATATTATAAATATAGGTTTTAATAGAAATTAAACGTATCTCACAAATATATATATATATATATATATATATATATATATATATAGAAAATATTATTGGTGAAGTTAATTCTTTTCTTGGACTTGTCTGCTTCCCAAATATTTGTTAAGGTAAAATATATTATGGAAAATTGCAAAAATATCCCGTAACTATAGCTTGCTGGCAATCTTTTAACTTTTTTTGGTTAGCAATAAAGTCATATAACTAAAATAATTCGGTAATATGGTTAAAAGACTATTTTGCTAGAGAGCTTTAACTAAGGGACATCAACTTTCCACGTTGAAGCGTGAGTAACTTGACAGACATGGTGGAAGAAAGCCCAAATTTGGGCTGAAATAGGATTAAATTGTAAAATTAACTTAGTTACATGACTTAATTATCAGCCCAAAAAGTTCAATGATTTTTTTGCTAGAAGTTGAATGATTTTTTTGCTATGAGCTTTAGTTACAGGTCAATTTTTGCAATTCTCTCTTAAGATGGAGTACTCGTCAACTTTCCACATGTAAAGACCGGTAACTTGGTGGACGCAATGGAAGAAAGTCCTAATTCGGGACGAAAGAAGACTAAATTGTCAAAATATTTTAGTTTATTGCCAACCCAAAAAGTTAAAGGATTTTTTTTACCAGGAAATCAATTTTGCAATTTTCCCTATATATTAATATAATAAATTATGTTAGCAAATAATAAACACTCAAGTGCAATGCAAATTAAAGTCAAATTGTGGGCCCTACAAAGAGAAAAATGAACAAAGGCCATGCTTATTTCTGCAACAGAGGAATGGGCACAAGATTTTATTTGCACAAAGTCTTGCAATTGGGCACTAGTTTCACGGCAAATGTTTTTCCTTGAAGGCTATAAATAGAAGCTTCATTCAGTTGGAAAAACACACCATCAGAGAGTTACAACAACAATATACACGAGAGGAATTATCAAAGTGAGGCTAAAATTGAGAGTAAATTTTAGCAGCTTCATTTGAGAGATATTGTGAGAAAATTGAGTGAACAATTTTCTTAGTGTAAAAGAGTTGTGAGTGTTGAGTGTTTGTAAACACTGTGTAATTATCTCCCTTTAGTGAAAAATCTGCAGCAGCCCGTGAACGTAGCCTATTTTGGGTGAACCACGTAAAAATCTTGTGTTCATTATTTTTGTTATTTCATTAAATCTGGTTGTAGATTTATTCCTAACAACTGGTATCAGAGCCCAGGAATATTTATTCCGAGCCAACCAGATTTAAGTGGGAGTAATGACGGCAGACGAAGGGAAAGTGAAACTCGAGAAGTTCGATGGTGCGGACTTCAGATTCTTGAAGATGCAAATAGAGGACTATTTGTATCAGAAAAATTTATTCTTGCCACTCGAAGAAAAGAAGCCAGAATCCATGACGGATGATGAGTGGAAACTCCTTGACAGACAAGCTCTCGGAGTTATCCGTTTGACGTTATCTCGCAATGTTGCATTTAACATAGCGAAGGAGAAGACCACGGCAGGTCTTATGAAGGTGCTCTCAAATATGTACGAGAAGCCTTCGGCCTCAAATAAAGTGTATTTAATGAGGCGGTTATTTAATTTGCGGATGACTGAAGGTGCATCGGTGGCCCAACATCTCAATGAGCTGAGTACAATCACGACCCAGTTAAGTTCGGTCAAGATTGAATTCGACGATGAAGTACAGGCGTTGTTACTTTTATCCTCCCTTCCAGAAAGTTGGAATGCTACGGTCACGGCTGTGAGTAGCTCGTCGGGAAGCAATTAGTTGAAATTCAACGATGTACGTGATCTCGTTCTGAACGAAGAGATCCGACGGAGAGAGTCAGGCGAAACTTCGACCAACTCTGCTTTATCGACAGAGTCGAGAGGCCGATCGACAAATAATAATCATGGAAGATCAAACCACCGAGGAAGATCAAAGAATGGGAGATCCAGATCGAGAAATCCCAACAAATCCGGAAACTCAAAGACTGTTGAGTGTTGGAATTGCGGAAAGGTCGGACACTACAAAAATCAGTGCAAGAGTGCACCGAAGAATCAGGCAGCGAAGACCGAAGCTAATGTTGCTTCGATATCAACACAAGATGATGTGTTGATATGCTCTTTGGAGAGCAAGGAAGAGTCTTGGGTGTTAGACTCTGGAGTATCATTTCACGCTACTTCGCAGAAAAGACTCTTTGAGGAGTATGTGTCAGGAAACCTCGGTAAAGTATATCATGGCGATGACCAACCTTGTGATATTGTTGGTAAAGGAACAATTAAAAATTAAGTTAAACGGGTCCGAGTGGAAGCTGAAGGATGTCAGGCATATTCCCGACCTGAGAAAAAACTTAATCTCTGTGGGCCAGCTAGCCAGTGAAGGCTATACCACAATCTTCCATGGAGATGATTGGAAGATTTCAAAGGGTGCAATGGCGGTTGCACGAGGAAAGAAGAGCGGCACTCTTTACATGGCGGCAAAAGGGTGTTGTTCGATTGCAGTTGCAGCAATCAACCAAAATCCAGACTTGTGGCACCAAAGACTTGGTCACATGAGTGAGAAAGGAATGAAGGTTATGAACTCCAAAGAAAAGCTACCGAATTTACAGTCCATTAACATCGACATGGGCGAAGACTGTATACTTGGAAAGCAGAAGAGAGTCAGCTTTAAGACAAGTGGCAGAACCCCAAAGAAGGAAAAGCTGGAGCTTGTTCATTATGATGTTTGGGGTCCAACGACTGTCTCATCGATTGGTGGGAAACACTACTTTGTGACTTTCATAGATGATCACTCTCGAAAAGTATGGGTTTATTTTTTGAGACATAAATCTGAAGTGTTCGACTCGTTCAGAAAATGGAAAGCTATGGTTGAAAATGAGACAGGTCGCAAAATCAAAAAGCTGAGAACCGATAATGGTGGAGAATATGAAGCCTCCAAATTCAAGAAATTTTGCTATGAGCATGGGATCAAGATGGAAAGAACTGTGCCAGGTACACCTCAACAGAACGGTGTAGCAAAATGCATGAATCGAAGCTAGAACAATGCGTATGCAGCCAGGCCTACCCAAGATGTTCTGGGCAGAATCAGTCAACACAACAGCTTATTTAATTAATCGAGGTCCATCGGTACCATTGGAGCATAAAATTCCAGAAGAGGTATAGAGTGGTAAAGATGTTAAATTATCACACCTCAAAGTTTTTGGTTGTATGGCATACGTGCATATCAGTGATCAAGGCAGGAATAAGCTTGATCCAAAATCCAAGAAGTGTACCTTTCTTGGATATGGTGATGATGAGTTCGGGTATCGCATCTGGGATGATGCAAATAGAAAGATAATCCGCAGCAGAGACGTAATCTTCAATGAAAGAGTTATGTACAAAGATAGGCATTTGGCAAATGTCACTAACCCACTTGATATTGAGCCAGTATATGCAGAAGCGGATGACGTTCCCGTTAGTCGTAAGACAAACCAAACAGTGGAAAATCCCGAGCCAGAGGAACGTGTTGAGCAGGAGAATGCAAATCAACCTCATTCTCCAACTCCTGTATTGAGAAGGTCTTCTCGACCACATGTGCCTAACAGAAGATACATGAACTATGTGTTGCTGACAGATGGAGGAGAACCAGAGTGTTATGATTAGGCTTGTCAGATAGAAGATGCCGGCGAGTGGGAGCTTGCCATGAAAGACGAGATGAAGTCTTTGATCTCCAACCAGACATGGGAACTTGTTGAGTTACCCAGAGGAAAGAAGGCCCTTCATAATAAATGGGTGTATCGTGTGAAAGAGGAGCAGGATGGCTCGAAACGATACAAAGCTAGACTAGTAGTCAAAGGATTCCAGCAGAAAGAAGGAATTGACTACACCAAGATCTTTTCTCTAGTTGTTAAACTTAATACTATCAGGACGGTATTAAGTATTATTGCTATTGAAAATCTCTACCTAGAACAGTTGGATGTGAAGAATGCATTTCTTCACGGAGACTTAGATGAAGAGATTCCACGCGCCATCCAGAGGTTTCTCAGAGAAAGAGAAAGAAAATATGGTGTGTAGACTCAAGAAAAGCTTGTATGGTTTGAAACAAGCTCCAAGACAGTGGTACAAAAATTTTGACAACTTCATGCACAAGGAAGGCTTCCAGAAGTGCAATGCCGACCACTGCTGCTACTTCAAGAGGTATAACTCAAGTTATATCATTTTGCTACTTTATGTCGATGATATGTTAGTAGCTGGTTCAGATACGAATGAGATCAAAAGTTTGAAGCAGCAATTGTCAAAAGAGTTTGACATGAAAGATTTGGGTCCAGCAAAGAAGATTCTTGGGATGCAAATCACTCGAGATAAGCAAAAAGAAGTTTTGCAGCTATCTCAGGCAGAATACATCAGTCGTCTTTTGCAAAGGTTCAATATGGGCAGCAGCAAGCCAGTTAACACACCGTTGGCCAGTCACTTTCGACTATCCAAGGACCAGTCTCCTCAGACAGATGAAGATAGAGACATAATGGCCAAGGTTCCTTAAGCCTCAACCATTGGGAGTTTGATGTACGCAATGGTCTGTACGAGACCAGACATTGGCTATGCAGTGGGAGCTGTTAGCAGGTTTATGTCAAACCCAGGTAAGGTCCATTGGGAGGCTGTCAAATGGATCTTGAGATATCTACGAGGCACTCCAGATAAGTGTTTGTACTTTGGCAGAGGAGAAGTTCAAGCGCAGGGGTACGTAGATGCAGATTTTGCCAGAGAAGTTGATCATAGAAGAAGCACCACGGGTTATATATTTATTGTGGGATCAACGGTAGTCAGTTGGATGTCACGGTTACAAAAGATTGTTGCATTTTCCACGATGGAAGCAGAGTATGTAGCAGTGACGGAAGCCAGTAAAGAAATGATATGGCTTCAGGGTTTGTTAGATGAGCTGGGATTCTTAAAAGAGAAGAATGTTCTATACAATGATAGTCAGAGTGCAATACACTTGGCAAAGAACTCTGCATTTCACTCCAGAACAAAGCATATTGGTCTCCGTTATCACTTTATTAGATCTCTATTAGAAGATGAAGTATTAACGCTTGAGAAGATTCAAGGGAGTAAGAATCCAGCAGACATGCTAACCAAGATAGTAACTGTTGATAAACTGAAGCTATGCTCAGCTTCAGTTGGACTCCAGAACTGACGAGATCGGGAACGGCTGTTGCATTGATCAGGTGTGAAGACAGATTGAAATCAGTCTTCAAGTGGGAGATTGTTAGCAAATAGTAAACACTCAAGTGCAATGCAAATTAAAGTCAAATTGTGGGGCCCTACAAAGAGAAAAATGAACAAAGGCCATGCTTATCTCTGCAACAGAGGAATGGGCACAAGATTTTATTTGCACAAAGTCTTGCAATTGGGCACTAGTTTCACGGCAAATGTTTTGAAGGCTATAAATAGCAGCTTCATTCAGTTGGAAAAACACACCATCAGAGAGTTACAACAACAATATACACGAGAGCAATTATCAAAGTGAGGCTAAAATTGAGAGTAAATTTTAGCAGCTTCATTTGAGAGATATTGTGAGAAAATTGAGTGTGCAATTTTCTTAGTGTAAAAGAGTTGTGAGTGTTGAGTGTTTGTAAACACTGTGTAATTATCTCCCTTTAGTGAAAGATCTGCAGCAGCCCGTGGACGTAGCCTATTTTGGGTGAACCATGTAAAAATCTTGTGTTCAGTATTTTTGTTATTTCATTAAATCTGGTTGTAGGTTTATTCCTAACAAATTAGTGAAGAAAGAGTAAGAAATTGTACATATTAATTAGAACCTGGCTCATTATTTTAATAGTATTATGCTGTATAGAGACATGTTTGAGGCAAAGTTGTGGCTCAGACAAAAACGAATGGACCGAACATTTGAACTTATGCATGATCAAACTATTTTTGTTTTCAGCATATGTAACATAAAAAACACTAAGAAGAGAAAAAAAAAATATATAACTGATTAAAAAAAATTATTATGTTGGAATTAACGTCCACAGAGTGAGTTTATGAGTATCTTTGTCATTTATATATTCTAAGTTTAATTAATTAAGACTCTTTGAAAAAGATTAAAGAACTAAATCAATTCTATAAATACCTGGCCTCCTCCTAATTGGATGCATAGCTCTTCTTAAATTAAAGTTATAGTTTAATACATCAAAATTCTTACGTAGCTTTCAAAGAGATGGCTGATAACGCCGTGAAAATGTCGTTATTACCTATCTCTAAAAGCCCAAAAAATCTTGTTTTGATTCGAGTTTTTGAGTGTCTTCTCGTGTTTTCGTTTCTTTTGTGCTTTTGGCCCCTTTGTTTGGCCTTTGTTCGTCTTTTGTGTTTTTGTTCTTGTATTGATCGTTTTCTCCGTGGATTGAAGGTATTAACATCTTAGAGAGATTCGGAGTTGCGTATCAATGATACGAGTCGCTCTACCAACCCCGCGAGTCAAGCTTGAGCTTCAAAGAAAATAGAACCCGAAGTAAATCGTACAAGAACGTAGATAGCTGCTCACTAGAATATGCATAAATATTTCATGGATGATCCAAATGAGCTGAATTTTGGATATGTCATAGATGAGTGAGTTAGCTACGCTACGGACTTTACGGATCCAGATTTGGAGTTCGGAATCAAAAGATATGCTGCTCAGAAGAAAGTGTGGTGGAGCAGAAAATCTGCAGAGAGCTTACTGCCTGAAGCTCGCGGCCGCGAGCTCAGGGCTCGCGGCCGCGAGACCTGCTGCCAGAAAAGGTGCGTGTTTTGAAGGTGTTTTATGTCCTTTGCCTTTTTCCTCCCACTTGTAATTCCAACTTCTTTTGGGGACTTTTTGGCCTTAGTTGCCTTGTTTTGGAGGGTAACTTAGGCATGGAAAGTTGGTAGTTTGCTAGGTTAAAGGCTTGAAGGTATATTCATTCAACTCATTCTACACTTCATCATTTTACATTTTCTCTCTTGCCTCCCTTTTGAAGAAAAGAGAAGAACTCTCACTTGGACTCCCCAAAGAAGATAAAAAGGCATTGAAGGGGAAGTTGTTGAAGACCTCTTCACTAGGCTTACTCTAAACTCTTTTACTTTGTTCATTTATATTGATGTCTTTTAATGTAATGAATGATATATTATTGTTATGAGTGGCTAATCTCATTTATTCTATGTTTTTATTGATCCTATGTTTGGTTCTTGATTCTTGATTAAATAATGAGTTAATGGTTGTTGCTATGCTTGTATACAAGTGTTTGTTAAACTAGTTTGAGCTTTTGTCAACTTGTGGTTAGGCCAACCATAGGATGAAATGAATTGATCTTTAATTGCTAGGTATAGTGGATTAAAGATTAGATTGTAAAACTAGGTTGTGATTTGATTTTAGGATAGGAATATACCTAGGTCATTTCATGTTCTAATAAGGTTTGGGAATTAAAGCATCACTTAGGCTTAATCCTTTTAGACATAAATTGGATTAGTCTACTTTGGTAGGTTCGTACGATATCGAAAGATACGTATGAATATTTTATGAAATCTTGAACAATAAACATAAGTGTAGTTGTCAATTGTTGAGTCGTTTGTCTTGAATCGAACTAGGTGACGTAAAATCTTAGAAGCCTTTACATATATTAAGTCAAGTGTTAGTTTCCGTAATACTTAATTGAGTTGTAGTATCAAAACCACCATCACCTCACCGTACTCAACTTACGAATCTAAGTCGAAGTAACAAGACATTAGTTGGTAATTAATTGAACAATTCCTCGTGGGTTCGACACTCCTTATCAATTTATTACTTGTAACGACCGTATACTTGCGTGTTTGCGTATTAGTATTTGGAGCGCAACAAGTTTTTGGCGCCGTTGCCGGGGAATTGTAACGATTATTTGCCAATTTTTATTCTTGTATATCTTAGCTTGGATTTGTTATTTACGTTGTGATCTTTGTCTTCCTAGGTACGATGGCCTACAATGATTGCTATCCAAGGTCAACCGAGGGAACATCACTTTGTTATTGTATGCATTACATGGGGGAGAGCACAATCGCCGGTTGCCCAATGAGTCCAACTCATTTTCAATATGAGAATTCATACATGGGTACTCATTATGAGCCGAGTCCCACTTACAATAGCTACAATATCGAATGGGGAGATAACCCGTATTATCCAAGGAACAATGAGAGGGGAGGTGGACCACACCCGGATATGATGATGACTACTTCATTCATCCAACCGAACTATCATGAATATTCTCAACCTCCGGTAGAAGCAAAAAAATCATCTTTGGAAGAAGCATTCACTATGTTCATGGAGCACACCACCAAATACATGGTTGACAATGATTCTAAATTGGAAGAAATTTCCAAACAATTGCAAGAAGACTCGGGGACATTAAGGGATCTTCAAACACAAATGGAGAAAATCTCACAAGCTTTAAGCATAAGACCCCCGGGAGCTTTGCCGAGTACAATTGAATCAGTTGCTCCTAATGAAAGCTTTAATGAACCGAGTGCAATGTTAGAAACAAATGAGCTTTCTACTAGAGAGGAAGAACAAGGTGGATCGAAAAAGCTTGCGAGGGAAGAAAAATTCATCATAGATGAAGAGTTTGATCAAAAGGTCATCAAATGTTCTTATGTGGACTTGGTTATTCCCGAAGAAGACAAGTGGATCCACCCGAGCAAAGCAACGTGGATAATTATGGGTAAAGATTACAAGAGATTTGAACCGGGAGATAAAAGTTTTCGATTTGATATGTGGTTCAAATCCGTCCCAAAAGGCCATACAATGAAAAAATTAAGGCGTGGGACGAATTTAAAAGCGAGGAGGCCGGGGCTCATACTTGATCCCGATGGGATCTTATTCGATTATTGGCCACCCTAAAAGAAAAGGAATGTTTAAAGTCGAGCTACCGACTATAAACAAGCGCTTCTCGGGAGGCAACCCGAGCCTATTTTTTTTCCTTTGTTGTTGTGTGTTTGTGTTTGTGTTTGTGTTTTGTGTTTTGTGTTGTTTTTGTTTTTGCTTTCGTTTTCGTGTCTTGTGTTGTAGGTAAATGAGCGCGCGTGAAAGATCGAAGATTGACAAGCACAATCGAGCGAGGTCAAGCTAAACGAACCATGGATTGCAAACGGCGTAAGGTGAGATTATGTTGAATTAATTGATCGAGTGGAAGGGGAAATTTTTCTGCCCAACCCTCGCGGCCGCGAGCTACAAGAAACTTTCTGCCCAACCCTCGCGGCCGCGAGCTTCCAGCTCGCCGCCACGAGGTCTGGGCAGAAAAGTTTCTGCCCAGTTCTCGCGGCCGCGAGGTTTAACCTCGCGGCCGCGAGACGTGTCCGATTTAAAAAAAAATAAAAAATTTTAAAAAACGAAAATCGGGTAAAACCCTCACTTCCTCCCTCACTTTCAAGCACACTTTATTCAAACTCTCCCTCTCAAAAACCTACGGCTCACACCGTCTCTCACTCAAATTAATTCATCTCATATCTCACTCAATCAACCAAGTACTACTACAAACACTCCCTCAATCACTCAAAAATCTCAATTCCCCCACATACACAACACCAAATCCGAATTCACCCTAGGGTTCAAAAAATTCGAAAGTCTTTGATTCCAATCCGAAGGTAAGTGTGGCTAAACTCATGGTGTTGCTTTGTTGATGTTTAATTGTTGGTATTGTGAATTTTTGGGTGGAAGCTATTGTAAACTTTGAAGATAATTAGTGAATCGGGAAGTGCACTCTAAGTGTTCGATGAATTGCTTCTTAGAATACTTTTGCCAATTTTGCTAGTTTTCGATTGTAAGTTGCCGGGGTATTGATTTGTTGATATTGGGTAGTTGCAACATAAGTTTGGGGGAATTTTGCGCATTTGACATAATTGGGAAGAGTGCGGGAAAGCAATGGAGCGTGCCCTCAACACACGAAACCACTAAAGACGGGAGCAACCGCGGGATGCATACAAAAAGGGACGTTGGATTTAAATTTACGCAGTCCCGTCGGTTTAAATTGAGATTACAATGTTTTATTCTATTCTCATCTTGTATTGGTTTTGTTACTAAATCTTGTGAGATATTGGCATGTTTACGTGTTTAAATGTATAACGTTTGCTCGTTGGACTTAATTAGAGCCGTGCTCGCTCATTTATCGTTTTGTTTTGTTTTGTTTTGCTTGTGTTTTTTGTGTGTTCTTGTTTTTGTCGTGTCGTACCTTATTCCGTCATTCTCAATTCACAGAATGGGGACATTGTGCATTTTAAGTTTGGGGGAGTAAGGTCGCGCTTGTTGCATGCTAGGTCGACCTGCCAAAATTTTTCAAATTCTTATTATTATTTGAACATGCTCTACAAAGTTCAAAGCACATTGGCTAAGGTTAGGTAATATTTCAAGTGGATAACGAACTTTAGCGATAATAGGTTCTAGGACTCCTTTTGCTTAACTTAGAATCCCTCCAATCCATAGCTTGGAATCTAAATGTAAAAAGAGCATAAATGGCCTAAGTTTGGGGGAGTAAACCCTTTTCGAGAATGAAAAACCTTTGAACACCTAACTCTTAAAAGAAATGAGTAGAGAAGTTGCTAAAATGTACGTACTTCTATGAGAGAAAAGAAAGGCTACGCCTTCAATTGATAATACTCATTGATCATTTTTGGTAATTGCTCTATCTCATTGTTTTAGTGCAAAAGTTGTAATAGAAGAAAAGAGTGTGGTGCTAGTAGCCCACAAAAGCAAAATTGCATCAAGTTCGCCATTAGTGCTAATATCGTACTGTAATATTCTTGTAAAGCACAAAGTGCCTTGTTTCATTGTAAAAACAAGTGTGGTGAGAAAAGAATTAGGAGCTAAAATCGTCAATTAATTCAAGAATAGGGAAAACACTCTTAAATTACCTATAACTTAGTCCCGTGAAGTGATTTGAGCGTTAAATTTGCAATCTACGGCTACGAGAGATTCTTTGATAAACATTAGAAGTCCATGCAAATAGAATCGATGATTTTGACCTATCGGGAATTATTCACTTAAGATAGAATCTAGCCAAAAGCCATCACACACACATGTGGAGCTTGTTTAAAGAATAATTTGAAAGTGTTAAGTTTTAGCATTTCGATCTTAAGTATGTTTGTTTTGTTCTTGTTCTGTTTTCTTTGCTCGAGGACGAGCAAGTGTTTAAGTTTGGGGGTGTTGATAACGCCGTGAAAATGTCGTTATTACCTATCTCTATAAGCCCAAAACATCTTGTTTTGATTCGAGTTTTTGAGTGTCTTCTCGTATTTTCGTTTCTTTTGTGCTTTTGGCCCCTTTGTTTGGCCTTTGTTCGTCTTTTGTGTTTTTGTTCTCGTATTGATCGTTTTCTCTGTGGTTTGAAGGTATTAACATCATAGAGAGATTCGGAGTTGCGTATCCATGATACGAGTCACTCTACCAACCCCGCGAGTCAAGCTTGAGCTAAAAAGAAAATAGAACCCGAAGTAAATCGTACAAGAACGTAGATAGCTGCTCACTAGAACATGCATAAATATTTCATGGATGATCCAAATGAGCTGAATTTTGGATATGTCATAGATGAGTGAGTTAGCTACGCTACGGACTTTACGGATCCGGATTCGGAGTTCGGAATTAAAAGATATGCTGCTCATAAGAAAGTGTGGCGGAGCAGAAAATCTGCAGAGAGCTTACTGCCTGAAGCTCGCGGCCGCGAGACCTGCTGCCAGAAAAGCTGCGTGTTTTGAAGGTGTTTTATGTCCTTTGCCTTTTTCCTCCCACTTGTAATTCCAACTTCTTTTGGGGACTTTTTGGCCTTAGTTGCCTTGTTTTGGAGGGTAACTTAGGCATGGAAAGTTGGTAGTTTGCTAGGTTAAAGGCTTGAAGGTATATTCATTCGACTCATTCTACACTTCATCATTTTACATTTTCTCTCTTGCCTCCCTTTTGAAGAAAAGAGAAGAACTCTCACTTGGACTCCCCAAAGAAGATAAAAAGGCATTGAAGGAGAAGTTGTTGAAGACCTCTTCACTAAGCTTACTCTAAACTCTTTTACTTTGTTCATTTATATTGATGTCTTTTAATGTAATGAATGATATATTATTGTTATGAGTGGCTAATCTCATTTATTCTATGTTTTTATTGATCCTATGTTTGGTTCTTGATTCTTGATTAAATAATGAGTTAATGGTTGTTGCTATGCTTGTGTACAAGTGTTTGTTAAACTAGTTTGAGCTTTTGTCAACTTGTGGTTAGGCCAACCATAGGATGAAATGAATTGATCTTTAATTGCTAGGTATAGTGGATTAAAGATTAGATTGTAAAACTAGGTTGTGATTTGATTTTAGGATAGGAATATACCTAGGTCATTTCATGTTCTAATAAGGTTTGGGAATTAAAGCATCACTTAGGCTTAATCCTTTTAGACATAAATTGGATTAGTCTACTTTGGTAGGTTCGTACGATATCGAAAGATACGTATGAATATTTTATGAAATCTTGAACAATAAACATAAGTGTAGTTGTCAATTGTTGAGTCGTTTGTCTTGAATCGAACTAGGTGACGTAAAATCGTAGAAGCCTTTACATATATTAAGTCAAGTGTTAGTTTCCGTAATTACTTAATTGAGTTGTAGTATCAAAACCACCATCACCTCACCGTACTCAACTTACGAATCTAAGTCGAAGTAACAAGACATTAGTTGGTAATTAATTGAACAATTCCTCGTGGGTTCGACACTCCTTATCACTTTATTACTTGTAACGACCGTATACTTGCATGTTTATTTGGAGCGCAACAATGGCCTTGAATATTCCAACCTAGAAATTTATTTTCGCTGCGATCCTAGTTTTGGGCATGTGGGCGTCTCAAGCCACAGCCCGCACATTGCCTGATGCATCTATGGTTGAGAAACACGAGACATGGATGTCACAGTATGGACGTGCATACATAGATGATGCAGAGAAGGCTAAGAGATTCAAAATATTCAAGGACAATGTAGAGTACATTCAGTCTTCAAATGAAGCAGGTTCTCGATCTTACAAGCTTGCAATTAATCAGTTTGCTGATTTGATAAACGACGAGTTTAAGAAATCTCGTAAAGGATACCTGTTGGTCCCAAAAGTGGTCAATGAGATCTAGAGGGGGGGGGGGGTGAATAGATCTCATTAACTTTAAAACTTTTTCTCAACTTTTTCTGTCAACAGACTAAGCTGATCTGATTCGTAAGTTTACTTAGCTGATCACGCACAAAGCTTTGAACAGCAGAGTTGACCACTCATCTGATTTCACTAGGCTGATTCAGATACACTCAGAGTTTCAAAACTTGTATGCAACGGATATATCAAGTATGTTTTTCAAACAAGTTTATCTTTCAAAGTTTTACCCCAGTTTTACAAAATTCTTTTCAAAACATTTTTAAAGGTTGAATGCTATTTTTGAGATATGCAAGAAAAGAATGCAGATGTAAAACACCGATATTTTTATAGTGGTTATATGGATCAAAGTCCTTTAGTCCACTCTTCCAAGTCACACAGATCTTGGGTTATACTATAAACATACAGTTTACAATATACTCTGCTTACGCCGAACAACAAATGAACAGGCCGTAAGTTCGCAATAGGAAATCACAAAGAAAACCTATTCTACAGAGTGTTATCACTTCACAAAGATGGATAACAGCTCCTCGCAACTCTCAGTATAGGAAATCACTCAGAAGACCGATACTACGAAGTTATATCACTCACAAAGATGGATATAAGCTTTTTCTCTTTACAGTTGAATGTCACTCAGACAAACAAGAGCTTGAGCTCTGTTCTTCAACGATTTCAGCTCCGTCAACAAATGACTTCGCTTGTGATCAGACGACTCAACTGATGGATCTTGCTCTATAGATGTGATCTTGAATTGTGCAAGTCTCTTTTAGATCTTCAGTTAGTCTTCTATTTATACTCTCGAATTTGAATTTCTGCCTGTTGAAGATGAGGCAGAAATCTGCAGTCCTCGAGTTCTGGTCCCCATTTTCTGGAATGGTACCCTGCAACTACTACAGTACAGTCTGCTGTACTTTCTGTCAGTCGCATTTATTGCACTCAGCAGGTTACCGTTGGACAGCTTGCTGACCGTCTTCACTCTGCTGATGGGAGTACTCTGCTGATGATCACTCTGCTGATGGGAGTACTCTGCTGATGATCACTCGGCTGTTTCAAGAATGAACACATCTATCTTTACTCGGCTGATGATAACCAATCTGATCTTCACTGATCTGATATCCCACTCGGCTGATTCAGTCACATAGCTTCCAGACCTTGAGATAGGTTTCACTAAGCTGTTCTTAGTGGATGACTTAACCTTTTGATCTTCAAAACCATTATGGCCTTTTTGTCATCTTCAAAACCTTCTCTAATTTATACCAATAATTTCCCCCTTTTTGATGATGACAAAACCTTCAACTAAGAACGTCTTCTAAGTCTTCAGATTTGGTCTTCATACTTTGAGATGGAAATTTATTGATCTGATACAACTTTCAAAAATTACCAATAGTTGGTTCTTTTCCCTTTTCTGGTCTTCTGTTTAAAGGGTTCTTAGTTGCATCCTTTATCTTCCCCCTTTTTGTCATCAACAATAATACTTGAGTTGCATCTCTTCTTCCACTTTTTCTTTTTATTGGATTGCAAACTTAGTATGTTGAAGACAATTAGGTGAGTACTAGGCTGATTTAGGAAGTCTTCGTTGCTGTTTATCACTCCAGCTTAGAATGTTCCCCCTAACTTCAAGAATTGATACCACTTGTTGGTATTTGTGGTCTGATATTCCACTTGTAGTCTGATACTACTTTGATGAATGTAAATCAGATTAGTCAGCTGATATCACTTGTTGATGTGATAACACTTGCTGATACCACTTGATGTAGTACATTCTTGAATGACACTTGGCTGTTAAACTCCAGTCGGCTGATGAGAAGCAGTCTTCTGATAGCTTCATTTTGACTTATTGAAAACTTCATCTTTATTTAGGAGTACCGCTAGTCGTACACGTTCCCCCTTAGTTCAAGAATCCGTGGTCAAGTAGTCTAATGAAAGTTTCTCTTCAAGACACTCAGCCGTTGAATTTCAGTAAGCTGTTCTGGGTTAGTCTTCTGATAGGTTCCCCCTCAACTTATGAATTCAACATCAACAAACCACTTTCTTTGTCACATGGTTGACTGATACCACGCTTTGTTGGTGATACTGCTTGTTGCGATCAGTTGTTGGTCTTTAATACCACTTGTTATTCTTTGATAATCTTCAACTTTTCAACACTCTTGCGTTCCTTGAAATCTCCAAATGTAGAGTCTACCACTTGAATTATACCACTTTGTTGATACCACTTATTTGATAACATACTTGTTGGTACATGCTTGCTGGTGAGACCACTTGTTGAACTTGGTGAAATTTGCAAGGCAGTCAACTCATCTTTGTCATCTCACATGCACTTCACCTGTAAAACAGATGACTATTTTTGGTACCCTTTATTTATTGGGTCCAGCATGGTTAGTATAACCTTTGACATGTGATGATCTAGTGACTTATGTTTTATCATGCTGATATCACTTGTCATTATGATACCACTTTCTAGTCATGATTAAAACAATGCTCATAGGCAAGGTAAGATGCATGAGATGTGTGATAAACATGCATATTGAAATGAGGATGGCAATCAGCACAGTAACATGATCAACATGATAATATAAATAAGCATGGTGCATGTCATAATAATAATTATCATAATGTGATTCAAATTCTTGCCAGATAATTTATTTTTGCCTTAATTTCTTACCTGAGTTATTTAATAACTCTCCTTAGATTTAGCAAACTTGACATTTAAATTTTAATCCTATCAGCAGCCTATTCGGCTGATGGGTTTTAGTAGTCTGATTTGTCTTAGGTAGCTTACTAGGTGTTCTAACCTGTTGAGCATCAGTATACATCTTCTTTTAAGCCTCTGATTTCTTTTTGTTTAGAGAATGATGCAATTTCTTCTTTTAAGTTCATTTATATCTTCAAAATAAATTGCATACTCAGCTTTTAGAGTTTCATTCTCATGCTCAAGCTCTTTTGGGTAGTCAGCTGATTCTTGAGGTTTTTCAACCTAAAGTTTCAGTAATATGATTTGCTTTTTTTAGCAGAGTCATCTCTTCATTAAGCTTGGCAAATGCACAAACAATATTTGAATTTGTAATATAGCATTTATTTTACAATTCAAATAGTGCATTTAATCAATAGTAGAAGTTACCTCAGTTTCAGAATCATCAGATTCTATGACAGTTAAGCACAGTGTTTCAGGTACTTCTTCAAATTCTTTATCAGACGACTGGTTGTCTGAATAAGATATGCCGGAGTTTATTAGCTTTGCTGCATCAGCTAACTTTGATTTGCTCTTACTAAGCTTACGCTCCTTTTTGGCACACTTTTCCTTTTTAGCAAACTTTTCAGATGATGAGTGAGAATGATCTTTGATCAAGAGTCCATACTCCTCTTCATTGTAGTCTCTAAGTTTTGCTTTGGAGGAATTCCTGTTTTCCTTAAAATGATTAGAAGAAGATGAAGTAGCATTTTTATATTTTAATTTCATTTTCTTCTTGTAGAACTTCTCAAAATCATTCAGCAGCAGGGTAACGTCGTCAGCAGTGTAGACTTTTTCTGAACTCAGCAGAGTCTTCTGTTTTGACTTGTCTGCTGATTTTCTTGACTTGTCTGACGCCATTAGAGCAGCAGTAGGGTCTGAACTGGTTGACACTTCTAATTCCATTCTTGGCATTTGATACTCATATGCTTTGAGGGATGAGAACAGTTCGGAAAGGGAAATCTTCCCTAAATCCCTTGATTCTTCCATGGCTGTCACTTTCATGTTGAATTTAGGTGGCAAGGCCTTGAGAACCTTTGCGGTGATCTCCTTGTTCGAAAATTCTTTACCAAACCTTAGAACTTCATTCAGAGCTTTGGTAAATCTGGTATCCATCTGATCAATCGTTTCACCAGACTTCATCTTGAAATTTTCAAACTCCTCAAGGGCCACACTGAGCTTGTGTTCTTTGATAGCGTCGTTTCCTTCGCTTAGCTCGCAGACTTTATCCCACATCTCTTTGGCAGTTTTGAAATGCTTGATCTTCTGGAATCTTTCTTCGTCTACAGCTTTGAACATGATGAGCTTAGCCTTTTCGTCAAGATTTACTAACTTGACTTCTTTGGGAGTCAGCTCATCCAGCTCTTTATCAACTATCTGCTCTGGTTGGCCAGCAACCTTCACAGTCTTCTGAAATCTGAATGGTCCGTTTGTAAAACAAGTAAGCATGTTGTCGTCGTAAGCGGCAAGAAGGATTTCCATTATGATTTTCCAGCTTTCGAAGTCCATAAGGCCAATGTGAGGAACATGGCTTATGACATCCATTTTTCAAAAAGTTTTTGATTTTCAAAATATGCTCTATTTTTGAAAAATTTTAAGAACACACCTTGGATCAAGTTCGTTTGATCAGGCAGCTGATTCTAATGAACAACCCGCTCTGATACCACGTGTTGGTCCCAAAAGTGGTCAATGAGATCTAGAGGGGGGGGGGGTGAATAGATCTCATTAACTTTAAAACTTTTTCTCTAACTTTTTCTGTCAACAGACTAAGCTGATCTGATTCGTAAGTTTACTAAGCTGATCGCGAACAAAACTTTGAACAGCAGAGTTGACAACTCATCTGATTTCACTAGGCTGATTCAGATATACTCAGAGTTTCAAAACTTGTATGCAGCGGATATATCAAGTATGTTTTTCAAACAAGTTTATCTTTCAATGTTTTACCCCAGTTTTACAAAATTCTTTTCAAAACATTTTTAAAGGTTGAATGCTATTTTTGAGATATGCAAGAAAAGAATGCAGATGTAAAACACCGATATTTTTATAGTGGTTATATGGATCAAAGTCCTTTAGTCCACTCTTCCAAGTCACACAGATCTTGGGTTATACTATAAACACAAAATTTACAATATACTCTGCTTACGCCGAACAACAAATGAACAGGCCGTAAGTTCGCAATAGGAAATCACAAAGAAAACCTATTCTACAGAGTGTTATCACTTCACAAAGATGGATAACAGCTCCTCGCAACTCTCAGTATAGGAAATCACTCAGAAGACCTATACTACGAAGTTATATCACTCACAAAGATGGATATAAGCTTCTTCTCTTTACAGTTGAATGTCACTCAGACAAACAAGAGTTTGAGCTCTGTTCTTCAACGATTTCAGCTCCGTCAACAAATGACTTCGCTTGTGATCAGACGACTCAACTGATGGATCTTGCTCTATAGATGTGATCTTGAATTGTGCAAGTCTCTTTTAGATCTTCAGTTAGTCTTCTATTTATACTCTCGAATTTGAATTTCTGCCCGTTGAAGATGAGGCAGAAATCTGCAGTCCTCGAGTTCTGGTCCCCATTTTCTGGAACGGCTCCCTGCAACTGCTACAGTACAGTCTGTTGTACTTTCTATCAGTCGCATTTAATGCACTCAGCAGGTTACCGTTGGACAGCTTGCTGACCGTCTTCACTCTGCTGGTGGGAGTACTCTGCTGATGATCACTCTCCTGATGATCACTGGGCGGATGGCTACTCGGCTGTTTCAAGAATGAACACATCTATCTTGACTCGGCTGATGATAACCAATCTGATCTTCACTGATCTGATATCCCACTCGACTGATTCGGTCATATAGCTTCCAGACCTTGAGATAGGTTTCACTAAGTTGTTCTTAGTGGATGACTTAACCTTTTGATCTTCAAAACCATTATGGCCTTTTTGTCATCTTCAAAACCTTCTCTAGTTTATACCAACAATACCAAAACTGGATCTCATTCAAAGTCATTGAAAGATTCTTTGTTTAGATATAAAAATGTGACTGCAGTTCCATCTACCATGTACCGGAGAAAGAAGGGAGTCGTTATTGGTGTTAAGGATCAAGGCCAATGTGGTAACTAATTAAAATTACAATTAATCGTTTTCCAAATAAATTACAATCTCATTTTTAGACACAAATTTCCATGCATAAATGAAAATACAGGATGTTGTTGGGCTTTCTCGGCTGTCACAGACACCGAAGGAATCAACCAGCTCACAAAAGGAAATTTGGTCTCGTTATCCGAACAAGAACTTGTGGATTGTGATACAAGTATCAAGGTTGCAACGGTGGTCTCATGGACGATGCATTTCAATTCATTATTGGAAATCACGGTCTCACTACGGAATCCAACTATCCATACGAAGGAGTTGATGCCATGTGCAATACTAAGAAGGAATCCTCTCGTGTTGCAAAGATCACTGGGTACGAAGATGTTCCAGCCAACAGTGAGTCTGCGTTGTTGAAAGCCGTGGCTGATCAACCGATATCCGTAGCCACTGATGCGAGTGGTTCCAACTTTCGGTTCTACTCTATTGGAGTTTTCACCGGAGAGTGTGGAACAGAGCTCGATCATGGTGTCATCGCGGTTGGGTACGAAGCAACTAGTGATGGAACAAAATATTGGTTGGTTAAGAACTCATGGGGAAGTAGTTGGGGAGAGATTGGATACATTAGAATGCAAAGGGACATAGATGCTGCAGAAGGTCTATGTGGTATTGCCATGGAAGCTTCTTATCCAACTGCTTAAGATGAACTATTTCAACTCTTGATGAAGAAGTTGTACAATTTACCCCGTGTAAAATTGGCTTATTTATTAGTGTGGAAATATCTTGTGTATATGTATATATGTGGACATGTATGTAAATTTCTTTCCCTTCCAACAATTACATGTAAATTAAAGCCTGTTATTCAAGAACTTGTGCAGTTTAATTGTTGTGGTCATAATGTAATAGTGAATAGTTTTGAAACTTTAGACATCATTATTGTAAATTCCTCAATCAACTCATTATCTTTCTATTTTTAGGATTACTTTTTTTAGCCATGGATTAAAATTTCCACCATTTCCGTCGAGGGCATCGAAAAGTTTCTGTTTTGAAATAATTGGAAACAAATGGAGTAAAACAAAAACTATTTGTTTGTCTTGAGAATCCGTTATTTTACCTAATATAGTAACTTTTCTTTATAATTTTTTCAATTGTTTACGAACCATTTTCGAAAAGATTTATATATCTAACTGACCGAAATAGACAAGAAACGGAACTTTGATCCATGGTTTCTGCTCCTTCCCTTCTTTATCTACTACTAATTCAATTCTGAAAATTAAAACCGGCAGACGAAATGATTAGAAGATCAAAATAACACTTAAATCACATGCCCATCAATAAATACATAAACTAGTCCCACATATATTAACGTCAATTTGTCACCTATTTAATTTATTAATTTAATTCATTTTTAATCGATTTAACCTATTTTTTAGCCGATTTTATTTATTTTACTAGTTTAATATATTTTTTAACCGTTTGGCCCATTTTATTATCGGTTATAACTTATTTTCAATAATTTTACGATTTTCTCATTTTACTTTTCCGTTTTAAACCATTTTCATCAAATTTCATCGATTCCACCAATTCACCTATTTTCACGAAAAGAAATCCAAGAAATTTTGAGGTTCTGCATGTCTTAATTTTATTGAATATTTTTAAAATATTTTCTGTTCTTGCCAAAAAAAAAATTATGTAATTAGCTAAGTCATAAGTATTTTTTATTCTTTCATCATAAGATGCGATCCAAATTTTTTTTTTTTTGGTAACATAATGATAATTCAAAGAATTCATTAAAGTTTTTATATGTAGAGTGTTTATGACTTATGTTGTATTAAATTTTTAAATTAATATTCTCTTACTTAGATAAATACTGATGCTAAAATATAATAATTTTAAATATATTTTAATGGTTATTTAAAATAATAGTATTTTTTATCGTGCGTTTTTCATCTATTATAAGAGAAAAATATTTAAGTTACAAATATTGATGTAAACAGATAATTTATAAATTTTAGGGGTTTATGTACGAGATAAATTAAATATAATAAGACTTTATGTTTAATTATACCTGTTCAATAACTTTAATTACATATTTACCTTTGAATCAAATATCACTTTACAATTTAAATAAGAGTACTTTAAACCGCACAATAAATTTAAAAAATATTCATACTTTAATAATAGTAGAGACAGAGATGATTGTCATAATTGTGAAAACATTGTTCATTCTTGCTTTTTGTTAGGCTTTGTTTTCTTTATTTTCATCATATCATTGATCTCGACTCACTCGCACGTGAGGGTTAAATTGAGTCTACAGTGACTACAACAACATACACATCAACTTCGTACAGACAAATGGATCGTGTGATCGACTAGCGCAAGATTATTAAGTGCCATACACCTGTTAGGGTATATAACAACTTTTATTCAGAAAACATGTGGACATCAAGACTTGCTATACCCCAAAAAATGCTTTTCTACATATATTACCTTTTTTCAACACCCTCACCTTAAAGTTCTTTTTATTTTAAACTCAAGTTATGCTTTTAGCTTATTAGCTTTTCGGGTATCAATTATATGGTTGGTTCTTGGATTTGGTAAGTAAAATTAGTATGAAAATTATTTAGAATATTGTTCCTTCCTTTGTTAATTGTTATTTTCAATGATTTGTAGTCTAGATTTTTGCTTTTAATTGGAATTCGGCTTTTCTTTTCCTTTGGTGTATCTGGGTTTCTTGTATTATGGGCTTCTTTTTGTATAAGGGGGATTCTAGGGTGCCGCTACGTTAGGTGCCGCTAATACCACATTAGGTGGTATTATCACACAATGTGTATCACATTGTCTGGTATAAGGAATATAATTTATACCATAGAATGTGACACACATTATGTGGTAATACCACCTAATTTGGGCATGATGTGGGGGTCATACTAAATATATGGGGTTAATACTATGTAATGTGATCATGTACCGTAGAATGTGATACACATTGTTTGGTAATACCACCTAATGTGATATTAGCGGCACCTAACGTAGCGGAACCCTAGAATATTCCTTAGTATAATAGATTAGTAGATCAGTTATAAGTGTCTTCTTTTCGGAAGCACATGTTATTTAATTCGGGCTTATTCTGCAATCAGGAAAATGGTTCAGGTTAGAGGAGGACAACTTAACAATTTTGAACGGAGAAGTTCAAAGCTTCTCAAAATATCATAGTTTAAAGCCTTTAATATGATACTCCCTCCGGGGTTTTTTTAATTATCGCTTTAGGATTTCAATGTAAAATTAATGTTATTTTATCAATTTTATCCTTCTTACCAATACTTGTCATTAATGCTAATTAAAGCTAATATTAATTGATTAAAATAGTATTTTGGAATTTTTTCTTAAAAAAATGATTATTTATGACATTCCTTAATTCGTGTACGAAGCGACAAATAAAAAAATGGAGGGAGTAATATTGTTTGTGTCGAATTTTACCTGTTTCCAATGCAAGAAAGTCTTTAATTTTAATTGTTTAAAGTTATGTCCCTACGTATTTATTTGCAACTGCATTCATGGCGTGGAATGCATGCATCTAATTTACTACCATGTTTTCTCCTAGATTTTATCTTTTTATTTTCATTGTTGCACTTCATTCTATAGTATATTCTTTCCCAAAATGACGTCAGCTTAGCCAAAGCATCAGCTACCAAGTTGGCTAATCTTCTAACCTAACGGAACGAAAGGATATTGTCCACGACTTGGCAAACAGAGTTTTGCAGTCTTCTAAAATGAAAGTGTGAATCTTCTCCATGCGGTTAACGACAACCTCGGATTCAATATCCACCACCAAAATTCTAAAACTCCTTTCCCATGCAACTTTGACACCATCACGAAAAGGCAAAAACCTCCGCCTGCTCGATGGAAAATGATCCCACAATACATCAAAAAAACAAAACGTCCACATGTCTTACTCATCCCTCACATTGTACCGCCAATTGCCGCAATATTCGACCTCTCAAGCTAACTATCATTCGGGTTCAACTAAACCAATCCTTGTCAGGATGCTATCAGAGTTGGACTCCATAAATATTTCTCCATCAGTCTAGAATGCGAAATATGACTATCGAGGGCAAGCTGATTCACCGTAAACATAGTAGCTTACATTGCTTTCTCTCTCCCTCATTAAATTATTTTATTTTTTGAACAATAAATCATCATTCAATCTTGGTTCGTTTCTTTTTATGTAGCTTGAAATTATGTTTGGATGTGATATTATTAGAATAATAAACTTGAATTATCGAACCAAACACGAATCAAACTCGAGTATCCCGATATAAGTTAGTTTCTAAATATTCTTTAACATTAATTGAAATCGACCGAGTTGATGGGTTTTACATATTTTAAATAATTAATTATGAAGCCCAATAATCATATTTTTATGTTTTTAATCAAATCATATTATATTAATAAACAAATACTTTTTAAATATTATATACTTAATAATTAGATAATAGAGCAAATAGAGAGTGTAACATAAAATTTAACTCAAATACATGGATAAAAATGTCTAGAAAAAAAAACTTTTGAATTTGTTACATAAATCCATTTTCATTTTAAGCTCACAATTTAAACTAATTTTCATGTGACATTTATCAAGACAGCTAGCATGAAAATGCAAATCAGCCTTATTTTAATTTAAAATTAATAAAATTTAGATGTGTTAATTACTATAATTGTATAATGCTTTACCATAAATTTGAAATGTTACAAAATAATGTTGACTAAATGTAAGCCTATTAGACTTGTGTTTGAATTTGTATTTGTCCCACACTAATTCAATAATGTATCATGAAGTATTCTACTATTATTTATTGATAATTATTATATAAATTATAAGTTTTTAACTTATTAAGTCAGTCTTGAATCGAGGTTAAAATCTATCATGTGATAAATAAATAAAAAAAAAATTAGTGGGTACCCTACCAGTAGGGCTGAAAATCAAACTAAGCTACGCGATGCTCGGCTCGAGTTCAATAAAAGCTCGTTTGAGCTTGGTTCGTCAAACAAATCAAACAAGCTTGAACATGATTTTTTGTTTGATAAGTTTCGAAGCTCGACTCGAGCTCGACAAACTAAATATACTCGGCTCGAACTCATTTGATAAAAGCTCGTTTGAGCTCGGTTCGTTAAGTAATCAAACCAAGCTCAAACACAAAATTTCAAGCTCGATAAAATACAAACCAAACTTGATCAATGTGTCGTTCGGTACTATTCGGCTCGTTTACACCCCTAACCACAAGTTTATTTGAAGCTAGTATTATAAAGTGATAATATTACTAAAATTACAGTTTCATGTATAAGAATCAAAAATCAAACACTTTTTTTTACTTGAACTCGAGCTAAATCTCAAATGATTGGATTTGATAGTCCACTCCAATGCCATGAGCAATGGTTCAAAATGTATATATCACGGAGACCTGCAAATATGTAATACTCCAATTCACAACAATATGTTATTGGTACACAATCTATAAAGTCCTCAAGATAGGCTAATAAATGTCACAGTCTCACAAATATTACAAATGAAAAACATCATAACCATATCACTGAATCTATTCATAGTTATAAAATCAAATGATATGTAGTCGTTGTTGTGAATTTCCCTATGAATATATCATATAATAGGTGAAATTTAGTCGAGAATTTCATTTAGCTACGGCTTCCAGTTTAATGTACCAGCAATTGGTTTTGTTTTAGCTGATGCCGATTCTTTCGCAAGCAGTTCATGAAAAGCCTTAGGATATGCATAAGATTGGTATGGAGCCAACCTGCACAAATAAATGTTCGATTTATAGCAAACTCAAAGAATGAAAAATGAAAAACGAGGGTTCTAGATTATGTTCGATTTTGTTACCTGCTAGCCATTGTACTTTTTCCATCTCCCTGGACTTTAACATCAAATATATTTCCTCCGTACAAGTCCTTGTCAGAAAAGTATTTTTCAATCAAATATTAATTTATATCGGTCTCATACCTCTTAAATTTCTCGAGTTGTTGGTTGGGATCCATTTCGCTGCAGGATTAAGCATGCCTGGTTAATGGAATTTTCTGTAGATTCTTTTGTAAATTTGACTAATTTCTTTTGAACAACTATATGGGAAAGACTATGATATATGGAGTGGGCAATGGGTTAGTGTTATATGGTCCATTAGAATATCACACTGCCGTTGTTAGGCTATGCAATCCAGTAACCGGGCATTTTATTACCCTTCCCCCACACGTCTTTGATAGCCAAGGTTGGTATAGTTGGGGTTTGCTTGCGAATGTTGAAGATGGAATTCTTGTGAGTTACATTGTTGTGCATTTCTATGTGCCTTTTCAGAGGGAATCGAGTAAGATTATTCGAGGTAAAGTATTTATGTCTGAAATTGGTGAATGGAAAATATATGATGTGCATATGGACTTAGCTATTCATTTTAACCCCACGAGTGCGTGTGTGAATCTTAATGGAAATTTGCATTGGCTGGGTCGAAGAACATGGTTGATTGCATATGATCCCCGCTAATTTACTGATCAAGGACGCATTATTACATTGTCTGGTGAAGGAACTCTAATGAATTGCATTGGTTATATGATCATGTTATTGATAATAAGTCAGTTGTACTTGATTCGAAACAGTCATATAATCAATGCAATTCGTTAGAGTTCCTTCACCAGACAACGTAATAATGCATGCTTGATCAGGATATTTGCGGGGATCATATGCAATCAACCATGTCTTCAAGCCAGCAAATGCAAATTTCCATTAAGATTCACACACGCACTCGTGGGGTCAAAATGAATAGTTACGTCCATATGCACATCATATATTTTCATTCCCCAATTTCAGACAGAAATACTTCACCTGGAAAAATCTTACTTGATTCCATCCGAAAGGCACATAGAAATGCACAACAATGTGACTCACAAGAATTCTATCTTCGACATTTGCAACCAAACCCCAACTATCCCAACCTTGGCCATCAAAGACGTGCGGAGAAGGGTAATAAAATGCCCGGTTATAGGATTGCATAGCCTAACAAAGGCAGTGTGATATTCTAATGGACCATATAACACTAACCCATAGCTCACTCTATATATCATATAGTCTTTCCCGTACGGTTGTTCAAAGAAATTTGTCAAATTTACAAAAGAATCTCGAAAAAATTTCATTAACCGTAACTTTAAGGATTATTAGGAAATGAAAGAGATCAAGCACATAGGTAACACAACCAAAACAAAGGGAGAAGCACATAAGTAACACAAAGTAACACAAATAGATAAACAAGTATAGATCTATACAAAGTTGTTAGAATGAGAAGGAGAAATCTAGATTATTTGAACAATACTCAATATATAAACGTAATCCGAATGGTGTTTCAAGATTTTACTGAAACCAACCAAACCTTTTTTCTGAAACTAAAATCAAGCGAAACCTAGTCAAAATCAATCCATATAGACCCTTGGTGTTTATAACAAAAACAAAAAATGAATGGACGTTTTGACATAGGAAAACAAAAACTAGTAATAAAACCTTTACTGATATTGTGTTGGAAGTACAAGAGAAGTTGATGAATTAATACTGGTAGAAAAAGGAAAAAACTTAAAGAAGAAAAAGAGATGGTGCACGAGTGGAGATTTATGGGTCGTCAATATATATATATATATATATATATATATATATATATATATATATATATATATATATAATAAGGTGACGAGGGCTCCATCACATTGTGTAAAAGTACAATTATGATCTTCATTTGAAGGTATGTCAAAGACTTCCATCGATGCCACATTTGGAAATAAAGTAAATTGGTACCGTATCAATATTCATATTAGACCCCGAACACAATTATTGGTATTATTGTCAATCTCCATTAGCTTGCAACTTCTACGACATGAATGCAATGAAGAAAAGCTGAAATGAAGAAAATCTAATCCACATTTAGAACCAAAAAATCTTGTGAAAGTAATAAAAACTATGTCAATTTGATTACCTTGAAAGCACGAGAAATTGAAATTATCATCAACACAAGATTAATTATCAGTGATCGATAAATCAGGTCATGAACTTGGTGACATTAAAGGCAATCATTATTGAATAATTACATGCAAATAAAATCTTTGAACATATCCAACACATTTTGTAGCTAATAAATGGAACGAATTTCCCTGTGTTTTAACCATTTAGCAGACAATCATAATTGAAAATTAAAAATAAAGAACTTAAAATAGCTAAAAATTCAAATCACCAAGTCTTGCTTAATAATATAATTCACTGGAGTGAAGACACGCGTCACGTCGTCATATATATGGAGCAATGGTACGGTCAAGTTGCTATTAGATTACAAAGATCCCAACAACTACATTTAATAAAAAAAATATGAACTTTATTTCCATTGATCATCTGCAAGATTAGTTGACCCACATTCATTAGACTGTTAATTTCGTAAATTTCGTCGTTGTTCTTACTTCCTTGGTCGAAAACAAACCATTTTTAATTTTACGAAGACTACATGAATGTAACTCTGAGAAATTACTTCCAATATTTGATATTTTGATTTAGGATCATCAATATACCATTTTTTAAGTGTGGATCAATGGATCAAGATCAACAATTGACAAACCCACAACAGAAAGACCAACAAACAGAAGTCTAAACAAATCCCACAAGATAAAAAGCAACTCATGCAAACAAAAAGATAATAACATAAGAGCACTTAAAAACCTAAGTATGCAGCACAATCATAAAGTGAAAAGACTCAATTTTAATATTAATCCCGAGTAAGAAAAGGACTCACTCAAATGGGTCTTCAATTGGCTCTCTTTTCACCTCTTTAGTATCCCTGATTTCATTTGGAACATCCTTGATAACCATAAATTAAGAAAAATTAAAAAATTACAGAAATTCAAAAAAAGTAAAACCCATAAAAGATCTATAGATAACATATATAAAAAATTATCCACCAAAATCAAAACTTTCTTGTTTTTGAATAAAGACCTTAGAAAAGAATAAAACCTGTTGTGGTTCCTGCTTAATTTCTAGCTTAAGTTCTTGATTGGGTTCTTGATTAGGTAAAATAGGTTCTTTCTTGGGTAAAACAGAGTTGGAAACAGAGTTTGATGATGAGGAAGTAGCCGCCATCGATGAGATCTATGGAGTGTGTATTTTTTGGAGACAGCGCATACATAAATGTGTATATATATGTGTGTGTATTGTGTATCAAACCTACATCAAGAGATTTTCCTAAATTTAAGAGGGATTTTTGCAATAAATTCATTTAATACCTTACCAATAAAGGACTAATGGAAAATGAAGAGGAATTAACCAGCAACATTATGTGGATTACTGCCCCTTTAATATGGGAAGCATTTATTTTTAAACCAGACCGGACCGGTTAATCGACTAATTTAACTGCTAACCGGACACCAAACCGATCCGAAATATATGACATTATCTAGAATAGCTAGCATGAAAATGAAAACTAGTCTCTTATTAATTCAAAATTTACTGAGATATATTAAAATTATTTTATAATACTTTACACTAGACTTTGAAATTTTACAAAATAATTTTTTTTGTTATCCGAACCATATTATAACTATTAGCCTTTTTGACCGGTGATTGAATATACATGTGTCTCTCAGTAATTCGTCATCATGTAGTTTTATTTATTTTAGGAGTATTCATACATTATAGTAAAACACACATAGTTTAAGTTTAATTTATTATAGTTTTACTTTTTCTGGATTTAATTTGATTTAAAAAACTGAATTCAAATGAGAAACAATAAATTTGATAATATTTTATATATAATCTTTTTTCACTTGTTAAGTTGAATTTGAATCGAGGCTCAAATCTATCAAGTGATAATGTTCCTCTTCTTTTATATATATAAATTAATACGGTGGGAACCAAAAGTTTGTTTAACCCAAAATTGATAATGTCATTAGATCTACTTTTCATGAATAAGTATTCAAAATCAAAAATAATTTTTTTCTCAAACTCTAAAAATATTTCAAATAATTTGATTTGATTTTCACTTGTTATCTCAGAAAAATAATAAAGAGGAAAGAAAGGGAATCAACATTATATTCCAGTTCTCATTCTTAAATAATTTTACTTTCTATAATGACATAGTATTAAATAAAATTTTAATATAATATTTTATAAATATAAAAAAATTTACTTGAAATTTTTAATCCTAGTTCGATGACAACCCGATTATTAATCCAAGTGTTATCGATAGCCTGGCAGTTAACCCAGGCGTTGTCGACGGTATGAGGAACTTGGAGGTGGTGGTGGTGGGTTGGGGGAATGGAGGGTGGTGAGGTGGGTTTTTTTTTAATTTTTTTGTTTAACTTTATGAAAACTTAAGTTAATAAATATGTATATTTTCCCGTTTCTATAAACAAAAATCACGATTGTAAGATGGGAAGTTCAAAAGTGGATGAGAGTGATTTTTGAATACTTATAATATCAAAAGTGTAAATACGTACTTGTAAAACATTAAAAAAGTGGATGAGAGTGATTTTAATACGTATAAGTTCAAAAGTGTAAATATGTACTAGCTCCAATATCTCATTATAAGAAATGGGTTCGATATCCCAACCATAGTGTTTTTGGGTATTTTAATAGAATAGCTTAGGCGATAATACATTATAATTTGTGCTACAATATTCATTATTTTATTTCTATTTTTGTATGTTTTGATGTTTTGATCTACTATTATTCCACATTGGTACGTGTGTGTGTGTGTGTATATATATATATATATATATATATATATATATATCAGTGTCTAACCATCAGGGAGCTTATTTAAGCATTTAAAATTCACATAGAGGAGTTGTTTTTTTTTTTAATCTAGAAATTCTCATATAGTTGTATATGTATTAAAGCATGTAGACATACTTAATTGATTGGTATTAATTCAAATAACACTTTAACGAAAATCATGAAAATTTGACATAGTAAGACTGAGGCTTCAAATGCAATCTTCTTTAGACAATATTTCTTAGGTTGTTTAGGGTGCACACATTATTCCTCGGTAGTCTTTTTTTTTTTTTTTTTTTTGAGAATCCCCGATAGTCTTCTAAGATACAGATTTGATCACTGTTAATGTCGAACAACACCTTTTTCACTGATGTCGAAGAAGGCTTCCATTGCATCTGTTAATTTTCACCATTGATGATGACCTTTTACTTATTGAACATGAATCTTGTCATTGAATTGATCATCAAAAAGGCTTTCAAAGATTCTTAAATGTCGAACAAGACTTTAAAAATCTGCTTGTGATATTTTGCTCCTCTTCATTGATTTGAGCAGTATGGTTATTTATGTCGAATAACATGACATCTTTGTTTGATTTGAGCATTATGATTGTGTACGTCAAACAACATGACAATATTGCTCATCTTCATTGCTATGTCGAAGAAAATGATATTTTGCTCTTCTTCATTGAATTTGTTTATGTTGAAGAACATGAGATTTTGCTCATCTTCATTGATATGTCGAAGAACATGACGTTCTGCTCAACTCTTCATTGAATTTGCTCATTCACCAATGTGGTCGTTCAAGAACTTTATGGTTGATTCATCACCTTTTGCTTTCTTTGTCATCAATTATCCATGTGTGTCATCGATGAGTTCCTTCAATTCTGGTCGAGTAACTTGTTAAAGCCTCCTTATGGTAGTGAAGGTCTTATATTTGGTTGTTCCTCCTCACATATTCTTATTCGATCAACTTATATGTTTTCTCCACGTTGATCAAACTCTTGCGCTGCTGCTTCTATCCTTGATCTGATCTTCGTTCTTGCTCGAGCATTAGTTAGAGGTTCCCACAGACGGCGCCAACTGATGAAGGAAATTTTCGTCTAAGTGGCTGGGCCGCGTCCAATGTGCCATGTAATAATATTTTTCGCTCCGCAGTATGGAATTCTAAGCCGGTCACGGACGGCGCCAACTGATGAAGGAAATTTTCGTCTAAGTGACTGGGCTGCGTCCAATGTGCCATGTAATAATATTTTTCGCTCCGCAATATGAAATTCTAAGCCGGTCAAATCTAGCTGGACTATACATCAAGGTTCCTAACCCTATGCTCAAAGAAACTCGTCAGGTTGTGCAGGTGGTTGATCCGACACTGACCCTCCGATGCCGAAGTCATACCAATTCAAAACATAGTAGAACATAGCAGAAAAGTTGTAGTTAAGACTAGCAGAATGTCCCTTTGAATGTAACAAATGGGGAGCATTTATAGGAGTGAAAAGCGGATATTTAGGGTCCTATCTTTAGTGGTTATGTAAAATAGGCCCATATCTATCGATATGTATAGTGGACATGTCGAATAACCATGCTTGGATGCCGAGTGACATGTTTTCAAGGCACTATGGAGATCATGTATATGTATGTCAATTTTGGTGTACGTCGAGGTTAAAATCTTTCATGTGATAAAAAGAAATAAAAATAAAAATTAGTGGGTACCCTACCAGTAGGGCCTGAAATCAAACCAAGCTACGCGATACTCTGCTCGAGTACGATAAAAGCTCATTTGAGCTTGGTTCGTCAAACAAATCAAACAAGCTTGAACATGATTTTTTGTTTGATAAGTTTCGTAGCTCGACTCGAGCTCGACAAACTAAATATACTCGGGTCGAACATATTCGATAAAAGCTCTTTTGAGCTCGGTTCGTTAAGTAATCAAACCAAGCTCTAACACAAAATTCCAAGCTCGATAAAATACAAACAAAGCTTGATCAATGTGTCGTTCGGTACTATTCGGCTCGTTTACACCCCTAACTACAAGTTTATTTGAAGCTAGTATTATAAAGTGATAATATTATTAAAATTACAGTTTCACGTATAAGAATCCAAATCAAACACTTTTTTTTACTTGAACTCGAGCTAAATCTCAAATGATTAGATTTGATGGTCCACTCCAATGCCATGAGCAATGGTTCAAAATGTATATATCAGGGAGACCTGCAAATATGTAATACTCCAATTCACAACAATATGTTATTGGTAGACAATCTATAAAGTCCTCAAGATGGGCTAATAAATGCCACAGTCTCACAAATATTACAAAAGAAAAACATCATAACCTTATCACCGAATCTATTCATAGTTATAAAATCAAATGATATGTAGTCGTTGTTGTGAATTTCCCTATAAATATATCATATAATAGGTGAAATTTAGTCGAGAATTTCATTTAGCTACGGCTTCCAGTTTAATGTACCAGCAATTGGTTTTGTTTTAGCTGATGCTGATTCTTTCGCAAGCAGTTCATGAAAAGTCTTGGGATATGCATAAGATTGGTATGGAGCCAACCTGCACAAATAAATGTTCGATTTATAGCGAACTCAGAAAATGAAAAATGAAAAACGAGGGTTCTAGATTATGTTCGATTTTGTTACCAGCTAGCCATTGTACTTTTTGCATCTCTGATTTAACCGTTTCGTTAGGTTCAATCAATATTATCGAATTAGATTTGAGGGCAGGTTAAGTTACTCAGGATGGTGCAATACAAGAAAAAGCATAGTAAGAACTATGATAATAACGTAGAATTAATGTAGAGCAAAAGCTATTTCATTAGAGGAAAGATATTACAATTACTCTTTTACAAAGTATGTAGGCGTAAGCCCTATTCTTGTGTGTGTAATACAATGTTGATCTAGGTATTTATAAGATATAAACCCTAAGCATACAAGGAAACATAATCCTACTAGGACTCGGCATATCTGTCCTTCTTGAGTCCGGATTGTAGTTTGGTCACCAAGGAGAATCGTCTCTGATCGGGTCGATAGATGATCCCGAATGAGCTTGTATGGTCGAACCGATCTGATGTCCTCGAGTCGATCCGAGTATTATAAGGGGTGTAAAACAGCCCCCATCAGTACTCCCCCACTTCTCGAGCGTAAGTGAAGCTGAAGCTCGGAGAAGTAGATATTGCCTCAAGGTAGATGAAGGGCTTTTATTATTTTGTGCTTCGGATATGCCTCATTAAAAACCTAGCTCGGAAAACCCTGTGGGATAAAAACCGAGCAAGGGAAAGAGAGTGCACGTCTTAGAAAACTCAAAATGATTAATTGTTATGAATAACGAACATCGGTAATGATGAAGCTCGGAGAAGTAGATATCAATCGGAATATCCCTCATCAATACTCCCCCACTTCTCGAGTGCAAGTGTAGCTGAAGCTCGTAGAAGTAAACCGAGCAGAGGTGCTGATCGACCTCAAAATTGGGATGTGTCGGATATACCTCATTAAAAACCTAGCTCAGAAAAACCCTTTGGGATAAAAACCGAGCAAGGGAAAAAGAGTTTATATCCATGAGAGACGCTTAATAAAATTAAATGCTTTTGAACTAGAAAGCCACTTCTTCAAAGTTGAGGGGCCCAATATGTCCTTTTATATTAAATCCTTATCGAGCAAAGAATTATATCAACAAATATTACCCATACTATTATACATTTTCGAGCACTGAGTTTATACCAAATGAATGGTTTTACTCAAATTTTCTATTAAGTCTTTTTCGAGCATAGAGTCATATCAACGGATTTCACTCTTGCTTTTAGACATTTCCGAGCAAAGGGTTATAAAAAGAGAGTTTACTCAAACGGCTTTATTTCTCAAGCCTTTTCCGAGCCAAGAGTCGTAACAACAGCTTTCAGCCTTGGTCGAGACAATTTGGTAATAAATTCAGTTAAAAGGTTTTCTGATCGATGGTTTATGCTCATAAAATCGGAAGCTTAAGGGTTTTATCCCATTAGAGATCGTAGATTATAGATCCTAGATCGAGCTTTATCGATCAGCATTTGCGTCGCATAAAGCGTTGATGTGTACTTCAGCTTGAATCGATCGATAATGATGAGGATTGATCAAGATTGAGACGCTCCAAATCGAGATTTAAATGCTCCAGATCGATATTGATCAAGTCGAAGAATCCGACCAGGCTTTGAATGGCTTCCTGATGTATATCGAACATGCCTCGTTAAAAACCTTGATTGGAAAAACCCATTGGGATAAAAACCGACCAAGGGAAAAAGAGTACATATCCTTCGTGATATTAGGGTTTGTCAATGCATGGGTATTGTGTCGTATGGATCTCTAAGTATAGCATAATTTCTTCGATGGTTGAATTTGCAGTTCTCCATAACCATAATCAACAAGGGAGTGAATTTCACTTTTGATACCATAACTCAACCTACTTTAGGGATTTGATACCACAATTTTTTCTCCCGATACATTTGATACCATAACTCAACCTACTTTAGGGATTTGATACCACAACTTTTTCTCCCGACACATTTGATACCATAACTCAAATCAACTCGACACATTTGATACTTCCGTCAAATTGGAAACGGAATTGTCACGTGATTGTCACGTGGCCGTTAAAACTTTGCACATTTGATACCATAACTTATCTTGACTGATAATTTTACCCCATAATATTTCAGGTTACCAAAAAAACCCCACATCTCCAAATTTAGTGACGATTTTAGTCCACATTGTTGCAAAATTTCCAAATTGACTCGAATAAGACCACGTGCTAACCAATTTAGAACTTTACACATTTGATACCATTACTTATGTTGACTGATAATTTTACCCCACAACATTTCATGTTACCAAAAAAGCCCCACATCTCCAAATTTAGTGACGATTTTAGTCCACATTGTTGCCAAATTTCCAAATTGACTCGAATAAGACCACAAATTAGAAAATTTTACTTATTTTATTTAAATAACTAATTTAATT
Organism: Penstemon eatonii; assembly: GCA_038501285.1. Classification (NCBI taxonomy): domain Eukaryota; kingdom Viridiplantae; phylum Streptophyta; class Magnoliopsida; order Lamiales; family Plantaginaceae; genus Penstemon; species Penstemon eatonii. Next base: position 49,166,207 of record CM076714.1, read on the forward strand.
TATAAACAATATTAATAAATTAAATAATACATTAACATAAATATCACCAAAATTAAGAAAACATATTATTTTTAAATACAAAATTTATATAATAGAATTAATATATTTTATATATATTAAAATAATAAATTATATAATTTAAAACTATTTAATATTTATTAAAATATTAAATAATAAATAATTTTAATTTAAAAAAAAATCCCCACCCCACCCACAACCTCCCCACCCTTCCCCCTACCCCCCGATTCCCAGGCCGTCGGCGGCCTGGGTCTTCTGTCCCAGGCCACCGCCGGCCTGGGTTCTTCGATCCCAGGCCACTGCCGGCCTGGGATCTTCGGTCCCAGGCCGGCGTTGGCCTGGGACAGAAGACCCAGGCCGCCGGCGGCCTGGGAATCTGGGGGTAGGGGAGGGGTGGGTCGGGTTGGGTTGGGTGGATGGGGTGGGGATTTTTTTTTTAAATTATAATTATTTATTATTTAATATTTTAATAAATATTAAATAGTTTTAAATTATATAATTTATTATTTTAATATATATTAAATATATTAAATATATTAATTCTATTATATAAATTTTATATTTAAAAAGAATATATTTTCTTAATTTTGGTGATATTTATGTTAATGTATTATTTAATTTATTAATATTGTTTATAAATTAAATTAGTTATTTAAATAAAATAAGTAAAAAATTTTAAATTGGTCAGCACGTAATCTTATTCTAGTCAATTTGGAAATTTGGCAACAATGAGGACTAAAATCGTCACTAAATTTGGAGATGTGGGGCTTTTTTGGTAACCTGAAATGTTATGGGGTAAAATTATCAGTCAAATGTGTAAAGTTCTAAATTGATCAGCACGTGGTCTTATTCGAGTCAATTTGGAAATTTTGCAACAATGTGGACTAAAATCGTCACTAAATTTGGAGATGTGGGGCTTTTTTGATAACCTGAAATGTTATGGGGTAAAATTATCAGTCAAGATAAGTTATGGTATCAAATGTGCAAAGTTTTAACGGCCACGTGACAATTCCGTTTCCAATTTGACGGAAGTATCAAATGTGTCGAGTTGATTTGAGTTATGGTATCAAATGTGTCAGGAGAAAAAGTTGTGGTATCAAATCCCTAAAGTAGGTTGAGTTATGGTATCAAATGTGTCGGGAGAAAAAGTTGTGGTATCAAATCCCTAAAGTAGGTTGAGTTACGGTATCAAAAGTGAAATTCTCTCTCAACAAGGAGATCGGAGCAGTTAAAAATCCCATACAGTAATTTTTCGATCCTTTTAAACCATGGTCTGAGCTTTTAATTTTGTATTTGGATGGTAAACCAATAATCGGTTTTAACCTTTTGTACATCGTAGATCGTAGATCGAAGATCGAAGATTGTAGATCGAGCTTTACCGATTGATGGTTTATGCTCAATATGTACTTGGGGAGTTTTATCAAATTAATTGTTTTACTCAATATTTTTCGATCAAGAGTTTAATGATTTACTCATTATTTTCGATTTAAGAGTTTATACCAAATTAATGGTTTTACTCATTTTTCTTTTAAGAGTTTATACCAAATTAATGATCTTACTCATAATTTTGATTCAAGAGTTTCTACCAAATTAATGGTTTTACTCATTTTTTATATAGGAGTTTATACCAAATTAATGGTTTTACTCATTTTCTTTTAAGAGTTTATACCAAAGTAATGGTTTTGCTCTTTATTTTCGATTTAAGAGTTTATACCAAATTAATGGTCTTACTCTTTATTTTTGATTTAAGAGTTAATACCAAATTAATGGTTTTACTCTTTTATTTTTTATTTAAGAGTTTATACCAAATTAATGGTCTTACTCTTTATTTTTGATTTAAGAGTTTGTACCAAATTAATGGTTTTACTCATTTTTCTTTTACGAGTTTATACAAAATTAATGGTTTTACTCATTTTTCTTTTAAGAGTTTATACCAAATTAATGGTTTTATTCTTTATTTTTTATTTAAGAGTTTATACCAAATTAATGGTTTTACTCTTTATTTTTGATTTAAGAGTTTATACCAAATTAATTGTTTTACTCATTTTTCTTTTATGAGTTTATACCAAATTAATGGTTTTACTCTTTATTTTTTTTTTTTAAGAGTTTATACCAAATTAATGGTTTTACTCTTTATTTTTGATTTAAGAGTTTATACCAAATTAATGGTTTTACTCATTTTTCTTTTAAGAGTTTATACCAAATTAATGGCTTTACTCATTTTTTCGATTTAAGAGTTTATACCAAATTAATGGTTTTACTCATTTTTCTTTTAAGAGTTTATACCAAATTAATGGTTTTACTCTTTATTTTCGATTTAAGAGTTTATACCAAATTAATGGTTTTACTCTTTATTTTTTATTTAAGAGTTTATACCAAATTAATGGTTTTACTCTTTATTTTTTATTTAGGAGTTTATACCAAATTAATGGTTTTACTCATTTTCTTTTAAGAGTTTATACCAAATTAATGGTTTTACTCATTTTTTATATAAGAGTTTATACCAAATTAATGGTTTTACTAATTTTTTATATAAGAGTTTATACCAAATTAATGGTTTTACTCATTTTTTCAATTTAAGAGTTTATACCAAATTAATGGTTTTACTCTTTAATTTCTTTAGTTTTGGAGATCATTTAAGTTGGGCCAATAATTATAATTGGAGGGGGTGTCCAATTATAATTGACCAAAAATCGAACGGATGAGGAAGGGCAGCTCGAGATTTATTGTGCCCAACCAATTAATTTAATGTGCATTAATTAGGGCTAAATTTTGGGCTTTATAACCCAACCGAACGCACCTAATCTTCACATAAATAACACGGCATCCGTCTCTTCGTTTCCTCTTTCAAAAAATAAGCACTATTAAATCCCTATTATATACATCTTTCAAAAATTCAATTGTAAATAAGATGTTGACGATTTTGAAGAATAAGAGAAGAACCAATTGAAAAAAGTGGAAATTCATTTGACGAGAGTGTCTCTCAACCCCCAATTGATGCCGATGAAGAAAAACGATAAGATGCTGACGTGGACTTTGAGTTCTTGTTTAGTTTTTCTTTCTCGGCTTCAGTTGGGAGTTGAGAGAATCTCTTGCTTTTCTCTAATTAACTAACTTTGATTTTATTGTCATTTTTTTTTATTTTTCATTTTTACAGGTAAATTTTTTTTTGGATCTAGATCTGTCTAGTTTGAATCTCTTATCTTTACAGGTAAATTTCTTTTTGAATATAAAAAGTTCCTAATATGTGCTGAAGCATATTGTCTTGCCTAGTCTATCATCATCAATCGAACTAACAATTCAAAATATTTAATTCAATTTCAAATATAATTAAGTCATATTTTTATATTCATAATATATTTTATTTTAAATTAAGGTATATATAAATTTAAAAAAATGACAAAAACATTAATCAATCTATGTTCGATTACTATGTATTAATTTGAGTCATACTAATTAATGTTCGATTACTATATTAATTTAAGTCATATTGATTTATGTTCAATTACTATATTTATTTTAAATTAAGACATACATATATTTAATTAATCTTTTTACACACATAAAAAAGTATTGCTTAATTAAAAATATATATATAAATTAAAAACTACTGACCAATTAATTATTTATTCACTGCTACTTGAAAGTCATTTAACCTTATTACCAAATTATTACATGACTCCATTACCAACATAAAAAATTAAAAAATTATTTTGCCAGCAGCGAGCTATGGTTACGGGTTGCAATTTTCCCCAATATATTTTACCTTAGCAAATATTTGGGAATCAGTCAGCGATGAAACATGTGGTATGTATACAACATCAAATTGAATTGAATGAAATGCAAAAATACCCCCTACATTTTGCTTAATTAGTAAAATACCCTTATATTATTTTTATTACCAAAAACTCCTCCTCTATTATTTTTTTATTAGCAAAAACACCCATCCTACATATTTTTCAAAAGAATTGACAATTATAGCCTCACAAGAAAAGGCAAAAAAACCCCTCTTCACCTAAAGAATGATAATAATCCCCCTGTTAACTTTAAAAATTTGCAAAAACCATCTTGTTCACTTAAGATATTGGTAATAACCTTCGTGAAATTTCAAATGGGAATTTTTTTTTTTGGTTGTCAAGGAAACCCCCATCTACCGAAGTGCACAAGGTAAACCCCGCTCTCTTGCAATAACTCGCAAACCACATGAAAGATATAAACCACACTAGGCAAATCTTGTGTGACAAACGCTAGGCAAATCAGTGTGACGAGCTCGACCTAAAATACATGGAATTTTTACTAATAAAGAAAGAACACTGAGAGATTTTTGCTAATAAAATTAACACAGTTTTTTGCCAATTAGACAAAGCATATGGGTATTTTTGCATTTATTCTTATTGATTTCTTTCTTTCTTCAACTTCTTTCAAGGAAAACTAACATAAGGATGAAAAATGATACTATAAATATTGAGCTACATATGGAATGTCTCCACCACGCATCCACAATTGAAAGACCATGAATAATTTGGTGTTTCTTCATTGTCCAAAGTCCAAAAGCACCCTAATCGGATCTGATTTTAACAATGGCCAAATTAAAATTTACCTATTCAGATTAGAGCTAAAACACATGGCTGCCCATTGTCCGAGATTTATGATCTAATGATTTTCATTAAAAAGAGGGTTTTTTGCACTTTGAACTCCGAAACATGGAAAATAGGCACTTTGCACCCTCGAAACTTAATTTAGCACTTTGCACCCTTAAAATATGAAAAATACAACACTTTGCACCCTCTTTTATTTTCAAGCTAAAACTCAAGGGCAAAATAGGTTTTAATTATAAATCTTTGGCATTTTGCACCCCAAAAATAAATTAAGCGCTTATCACCATCGAATTAAGAAAAAATAGCAACTTGCACCCCCGAAACACAATAAATGGATATTTTGCACCCTGAAAAACAAAATGAACACTTAACACCCTCAAATTAAAAAAAGAAAAAAACACACGAACCCCTCATTTTCTCCGGCAAAGTTGACCGTCCGGGTGAAAAAAATCTTAGGCAAAGTTGAACTTACCTATTTTTACTCATGTAATTGTTGTGCATAGCACGTTTAATTTGTACAAGCTATAATTCTGATTTAACCGGATTTCGTCGGGTTATTAGTATCAGTGAATTTGTGATATTGGGGATATTCAATATGTTTATTTTCTAGGGCTCTGTTACTTTATTCAGGATGGATCAATCTCAAGGAAAAGCTATATTTGTTAGAGCAAGTAGCAATATTGACGATCAACACAAAAAGGATTATATGAATATGGTGAATCAGTAATTCTCCTTGTATTATTTGGGATTATGCTGTTTCGTAAGCATAGAATCCGTAAAATAGAATGTTGGTCCCAAGTGGTCAGAAGAGGTTTAGAGGGGGGGGTGAATAAACCTCTTTGAAAATTTTCTTCAAATTTAACTTTAAAACTTTACTCTTACTGAACAGACTAAGCTGATCAGATTAGTGAGTTACAATTTTGTTCGCGAACAAATCTTTGAACAGTCTTGTTGACCACTCGTCTGATAGTTACTTAGCTGATTTTGCAGAAATCAGTTTTAATACTTAGAGTACTTGCAACGGATTTTCAAAGTGTTTTTCACAAGTAATCTTAGCAGTTTGAAAAAATGCTTCCCCAGTTTTATAAACTCCTTTTTATCTCTTTTTCAAACAGTTAACTTAATGTGTTTTTATGCAAACAGAAGATATGCAGATTTGAAAACAAGGTAAAAACACAAGTAATTTTTATAGTGGTTATATGGATTTGAATATCCTTTAGTCCACTCTTCCAAGTCACACAGATCTTGGGTTATACTATAATCACAAAGTTTACAGTATACTCTGCTTGCGTCGAACAACAAATGAAACGACCACAAGTTCGCAATAGGAAATCACACAGAAAACCTATTCTCTGAAGTTTGATCACTCACAAAGATGGATCACAACTCCGCACAACACTCTTGTTTACAAAATCACTCAGAAGATGTATTTTTCTTGATTCTTCAACTCTGCTTTCGTCAACAAATGACTCAGCTGATGAGTGAGCTGTTCTTGAGACTTAAAGAATTTTGCTTCGGAAATTTCTCTCAGAAAGTGTGTTGCGTCTTCTTCTTCTTCGTCTCTTTCAGCTATTTATACTTGAGGATTGAAAAGTGTCCGTTGAAGAGAGACAGAATTCAAATTCCTCGAGTACTGGTCCTTAAAATCCGCGAACGGCTCTTTTGCAGTCTGTCCGTACTGTAAACAGTACTATTCTGCAGGCAGCATTAAATGCAGCATTAAATGCACTCGGCTGATGCGAAGCTTTTCTTCAATCATTTGTCTTAAATATCCTCGTACTTCAGCATTTATTACACCAAGGGGCATTTATTACCGTTGGGAACACTTCATGATCTTCTTCACTTGGCTGACGAAAGTACAAGTCTGATGGTGAACTCGGCTGATCTCAAACTTGAACAAATCTGATTTGAGTCGGCTGATCTTCACTAGTCTGATAACTTTACTTCAGCAGATCAGAAGTCTTGGACCTTGAAACTTTGACTCTTCTGATGTCTTCATTACTTAGTCAAAATTCCTTGATAAGTTTATCAGCTAAGTTACTCCATACTTAGCCAATCTTTGAAGTTTTGGAATGCATCAAAACCTCCCTTATCATACTTTCTTTAGTGCCTTCATCTTCATCCTTATCCAACAATTTCCTCCTTTTTGATGATGACAAAACTTCAGCTAAGTACCTGTTGAATACCTAAACTAAAGATTGTAATCCTCAAAATTTTCTGAGATAGAAAAAGTTTATTGGATTGAACTTGACTTTTCATTAATATTGAGAAAGAGTTACATAGTACAAGTTCATCAGATGAGATTTCTGAAGAAATAGATAAAGTAAACTGATTACAAGGAATTTGCAAGTTTTAACTATCAGCTTCTTCATCTGATCCTTCCAGCACTTCTTCATATTCATAAGATGATTCTTCATCATCTTCTTCATCATCAGCTTCTTCTTCCAAGATTGCTTTGGCAGCTTCCATCTTTTCCTTAAGTTCTTCTTCTTGAAGAGCTTTCAAAGCTTCCATGGCCTTCCTGGCAGATTCTGTATTCTTGTACTTGGTATCTTCTTTTTCAGTCTTTTCTTCTTCTTCTACCGTTCCAATCTTTTCAGTCTTGTCAGTTGTTTCTTCAGTTTCCTTGGCTTCAGTTGTTGCAGCAGTAGTTTCCTCCTTAGTTGATTCTTCAGCAGCGGATTCCTTTGCCGGTTCTTCAGCAGCAAACTCCTTTGCTGGTTCTTCCCTTTTATCTTCCCCCTTTTTGTCATCATCAACTCTGATGACAGCAGAAGGTTCAACAGCAAGGTTGAGAGCAACTGTTGGAATCTTTACTCCAGCACATAAAGCCTTTAGATTCTGATTGACAACGTCATGACTAGCTGTTAGATGATGAATGTCAGTGCTGATGACATCAGTCTTATCATTGAAGTAGTCAATGTTGAGGTTGATAGTTGCAATTTCATTTTGAACTTCCTGTGAAGCCTTTGCCACTTCTTGCAACATCCCCAGATTGATTTCCTTCTCCTCATGACTGACTTTAATGAAGGTTGCAGTCAGATCAGCAATCTTGTGCTCAGCTGATTTTAAAGCAGTGTGAAGATGATTTACATCACCCTTCACATCTTCTACATTCTGGTTCAGTTCTCTTAAGCTGTGCACTAACTGCAGTGAATTGTCTTGAGGAATTGGAATACTGTTGATCTCCTTCTTGATGATTTCTTCTGTTGATCCTTGAACAGTTTCCAGCTGAAGTCTGTTGGATTCTGCGAACTCTGCTTTCAGCTCCTCCTTCACCTTCAATAGCTGTTGCTTGTGCTTGTCTTCCAGGTCCTTAAGTTGGTTTTCCATCAGCATCTGGATTGCTTCCATCAGTGATGAGTGTTGATCAGCTGATGAAGTAGAAGCATCAGCATCAGCTTCCTTTTCCTCAGTCGCCTGATAAACAGGGACTTCCTCCAAGTCTGTCATCTGATGGTCTTCAGAAGTCTTAGCTGGCAGCTCAATAGCTAAGGACTTATCAACAGATTTGTGCTCATCAGTGACATCATCGTAGAACAGATTAGTAATGGTTCCATCATCATTGAAGCATGTTGTCTGTCTAATCTGCCTTACAATAATCCAAGGGTTAACAGGAGCATTGTTTCCCTTAGGGACTTCATAGTACGGTTGTACTTCCTTGCCAAAAATGATTTGTTGAATACTAGGCAACAGTGGCAAGTCACTTGAACATCCTTGCTGATATTTTGACTTTTTAGCCCATCTCTTCAGAGCAGTCATAACAGCAAACTTAATTGCTCTTTCTTCAGCATCTTCAGATTTCTTTTTCTTGTCAGGCAAGGTGCTTTTGATTTTCTTGGCCTCCTCCAATGCAAAGCCTTTTGCATAACTATGCATGACATCTCTTACATAGCTGGGATCAAGGGCCTTTTGGATGGAGTTTGTTTTCAGCCAAGTTAGAACCCATTGTTCTTCATCAGCTAACTCCTTCATGCTTTGAAGTTCTGTTATTGACTTGTTCAGCCTGTTGTCTCTCCAACTGATATACCTTGGCTTTTCTTGGTTGAACAGAGTCCTCAACATAAGTTTCTGATCATAGTATGCCAGAGACTTCTCAAATTTCTTGAAAAGCTCCTTGTCAGCATATACTATCTCAAAAGCTTTTCTGACTTCAAACTTATCTTTTGACTTGAGTTTGGGGGCAGGCAGTAATATCTTCTTCTTGTCTTCTTCATCATTCTTGCCTTCTCCAATCTTGATGCCACCTCCATGGACAGGTCCATAGGCATCAACTTTACTCAATTCCAATACCACAGCCATTTCAGCATCCTCAGCAGCTTTCCTCTCTGCTTCAGACATGCGTCTTCTGGCTTCATCCTTTGCTTCTTGAGCTTTGCTTAGCTCAATTGCTTTCTTCTCCTCCAACTCATCCTGTTTTCTTTGTTCAGCCTCCTCCCTTGCCTTCTTGTCAGCTTTGGAAACTTTCTTTTTCCTTAGCACTATTTTTCTCTTGCCTTTATCAGCAGGGGCTGGTCCAGCAGATGATATGGGAGCAGCAGCAATAGGATAGATGATTTGGATGTCTGGATCTTCTTGAGGTTGAGCAACCTCAGCTGTTGATGTGACTTGACTAGACTGTTGCTCATCAACTTTGTCAGTCTCAACAGTCTTAATTGTTTCAGCAGGCCATTCAGCAGCTTCAGGGTCTTCCCTTGCTACATTCTCCAAGTCCGTTGGTTCTTCTATAAATGTCATCTGTTTTCTGGCAGATTTCTTGGTTCTCCCTTCACGGTAAATGGTTGTAGCAGTATCTCTCTGTTGACTTCTTGTTCGTTTAGAGATACCTTCAGCAGGCCTCTCTGCTGATGGAGTTCTTGATGGTGATGCAGGGGATCCAGTCCGTACATCAGCAATTATGTTTTCCACAATCTTAGTGGCTTCAGCAGCAGAAGTCACTTTCTCCATCTGCTTAGGAATCTTTTCCTTAGGCTTGTCAGCAGCCTTCTTCTTTTTGGTCTCAGCAGCTAAGTCAGCAGTCTTGACCAGTTTTCTCTGCCTTTTGGCAGGAACCTCCTTTGGTTCCTCAACATCAGCTTCCTCAGGCTCACCAGCCTTCCTCTTTTGAACAGGCAAGTACTTTGATACTGCCTTAGATTTATGGATCTCTTTTCCATTTTTCATATCACAACCCAGCTTTGACAGCAGATAGCTGAGAGTGATTCTGTGGTTGGTGGTGGGGCCTTTTCCTTTCTTATCATCAAGAAAGTCAGCTAAAATGTACCAGACTATGATTGACCAGTTGATCTCCAGTCCATAGTATATGGCAGCCATGATGCTGAACCTCTTCATGGTAACAGCATCCAGTGAGAATGTACAGTTCTCAATCAGCTTGGACACCATATCAGCCATCCGCTGATATTCATCCTTCAGTTGCTTCTTCCTTATATTTCCAGACAACGTTTCTCCCTCTTTGGCGCAGATCGCCCAGAACTGTTGGTGTTTGTCCTCTGTCAGCACAGTGACGTCATGTCGTCCACTGTTAGGAAGCCCAAACGTCTCGTGAAGAACAGCAGGAGTGATAGTGATAGATTTGTCTCCCACAGTAGCCTTAATTGCTAGTGAGTTATAGTCAGCTTTAGCAGTGTTGTAGTACTCCATCACTTGGTCAGTCCAGATAATTCCTTCATGGTATTCCATGAAGTTTACCAGCGAAGCAGCTTTGAACTTTTCGAGCAGTTCTTTCATCAGATCCGTACCGGATTGGTAGTAGGAATCATAGACGAGAAACATACCTTCAGCGGCCATTGTTAATCTGTTGAAGGTTAGAAGAACAAGGAGAAGTATGCAGAGAATTGCAGATAAATTTCTCACAAGTGCTTTTGAATGCTTAGAGTGCGTAAAGAACGACTCGACTGATCAGATGGGGATTTATAGAGTTGGGGTATGTCGGTTTCCGTGACATCCGCCAACCGTTAGATCCGTTTTTCTGTCAGTGCTGATCGTGCGGCGTCAGTTACGACTTTTCGAATTCAAAAGATATTTAATGAAGAGCGGGAATATGTACCGCCCAGCAGTTACTTATAAAAGCGTGTTTTGAATAAAACGTTTCAAATAGTTCTGCTTTTATTAAAGTAATCAGATGAGTAACATAAATACTTATCTGATGGACTACTGTCCTGATGACATAGTTGTTATCAGAGAATGCCAATAGCTGATAACCTTCCTCAGCTGTTTGTCAATCCAGCTAGATAAAATAACTTCAATCTTCGATAGTTGAGTCTTCTGATGAAAACATAACTTCAACTAACTGTCATTAACAAATTTCATCTTTAATTCAGAAGTACCGCTAGTCTTACACGTTCCCCCTGAGTTTAAGAATTCATAAGTTAACTAGTCTGTTGAGAGTTAATCCTTGAAGATAATAACGAATTACTAAGCTGTTGAACTCCAGTCTTCTGATGAGTTCCCCCTCAGCTTAGGCTTCCAAATTAAGTAGTCCTAACTCAGCTCTTAGAGTTGAGAACCTTGCTTCACTTAGAGGTTTGGTGAAGATATCAGCAATCTGATTATCAGTATGAACATACTCAATCAAAACATTGCCTTTTTCCACATGATCTCTAATGAAATGATGCTTGATCTCAATATGCTTAGTCCTTGAATGACTTGTAGTATTCTGAGTAAGAGAGATTGCACTTGTATTGTCACAGTAGATTGGAATTCCACTGATCTTGATGTTGTAGTCTTCTAGTTGATGTTTCAACCAAAGTATTTGTGCACAGCAAGCTCCAGCAGCTATATATTCAGCTTCAGCAGTAGATATAGAGACTGAGGTTTGCTTCTTACTCATCCATGAGATCAGACGACTGCCTAAGAACTGACAGGCACCTGTTGTGTTCTTTCTGTCAATCTTGCAGCCAGCAAGGTCTGAATCTGAATAACCAATAAGTTCAAATCCAGATTCTCTAGGATACCATAATCCCAATTCTTGAGTGCCTTTAACATACTTCAATATCCTCTTGGCAGCTAAGAGATGAGATTCTTTGGGGTTTGATTGAAATCTTGCACAGACTCCAACTGAGTACATTATGTCAGGTCTGCTTGCTGTTAGATACAACAATGAACCAATAATGCCTCTGTATTTGGTAATGTCTACTGATTTGCCATCTTCATCTTTATCCAAACGAAGATTTGTAGACATAGGAATGGTAGCTGTTGAACTAGTTTCCATACCAAATTTCTTGAACAGATCTCTTGTGTATTTTGCTTGGCTGATGAATATTCCATCAGGCAACTGTCTAACTTGCAACCCAAGAAAATAATTAAGTTCACCCATCATGCTCATTTCAAACTTATTCTGCATCAGCTTGGAGAACTTATCACACATCTGTTGGTTAGTTGAACCAAAAATAATATCGTCCACATATATTTGCACAAGTAATATATGATTTTCCCATTCAATTGTGAACAAGGTTTTATCTACCTTCCCTTTTCGAAATCCTTTAATTAAAAGAAAATCAGATAGGGTATCATACCATGCTCTTGGAGCCTGTTTCAGTCCATAGAGAGCTTTCTTCAGACGATATACTTTGTCCTCTTCTTGATAGACTTCAAATCCAGGAGGTTGTTCAACATACACTTCTTCTTGCAATTCTCCATTGAGAAAAGCGGACTTCACATCCATCTGATAGACAGTGAAGTTCTTGTAAGCAGCATAGGCTAGAAACAGTCTGATTGCTTCAAGTCTTGCTACTGGTGCAAAAGTTTCATCAAAGTCAATTCCTTCTTCTTGACAGTAACCTTTGGCCACTAGTCTTGCTTTGTTTCTGGTGACAACACCATCTTCATTCATCTTATTTCTGAAAACCCACTTAGTGCCAATTACCCTTTGATGACTTGGTCTAGGAACTAAGTACCAGACTTCATTCCTTTCAAATTGATTCAACTCTTCTTGCATAGCTTCTATCCAGAAGGAATCATTGAGAGCTTCTTCAATTTGCTTGGGCTCTATTTGAGATAGAAATGTGACAAACATGGCATCTTGTGCAGCAGCTCTTCTTGTTTTCACTCTATCTAAAGGATCACCAATGACTAATTCAGGAGGGTGATTCTTGAGCCATCTGAGATCAGGTTGCAAATCAGGATATTGTCCTCTGTCTTGATCTTGCAACACTACTGTTGGAGTTCCAGTAGTAGTCTGTTGAACAGTCTCTGGTCTGTCAGCTGTTGGCAACTCGTCTGTTAGACAATCAGCACTGTGATTTTGAACAGCACATGAGTTAGCAGCTGAACTTAGATTAGGTAGTATGATGGGAACATATTCTTCATTTCTTCCAACGTCTAACTTCTGTAAATCAGTAGACAGATCTTGATTAGCACTTTGATTTTTTTCAGAAGATTGACTTGGCTCATCAAATACTACATGGATAGATTCATCTATTAGTAATGTTCTTTTATTGAAAACTCTATAAGCCTTACTAACAGATGAGTATCCCACAAAGACAGCTTCATCAGCCTTTTCTGCAAATGCAGTAAGGTGATTTTTCCCATTATTCAATACAAAACATTTACAACCAAAAATCTTAAAGTAATGAATGTTTGGTTTTCTGTTGTTCCAAACTTCATATGGAGTCTTGTTCTGATTTTTGTTGATCATGCATCTGTTTTGGGTAAAGCATGCTGTATTTGTTGCTTCTGCCCAAAATCTTTGTGGCAGCTTAGCTTCAGCTATCATGGTTCTGACAGCTTCCTTTAGTGTTCTGTTTCTCCTTTCAGCAACACCATTCTGTTGAGGGGTTCTTGCAGCAGAATACTCATGATGTATTCCTTTGATATTACAATACTCTTCAACAGTAGAGTTTGTAAACTCTGTCCCTCTATCTGATCTGATCTTCAATATTTTGATACTCTTCTCATTCTGGATCAGTTCCATCAGATTTGTAAGATGTTCCTTGGTTTCACTTTTCTTCTTCATGAAAATCACCCAAGTATATCTTGAATAATCATCCACAACAGCTAGGCAGTATTTCTTTCCACCATTGCTGACTGGATCAATGGGTCCAAATAAGTCCATATGCAACAGCTCCAATATTCTTCCAGAAGATTGGTGCTTCTTTTCTTTGAAAGATGACTTGATTTGTTTACCCTTCTGACATGCATCACAGAGCTTGTCTTTGCTCATGACTGCTTTTGGAATCCCTTCTACCAAATCATTCTTGATTAATCTGTTTATGGTCTTGAAGTTTAAATGATTCATTCTCTTGTGCCATAGCCAACTGACTTCACTTGGTGCAGATGTCACCAAACAAACACTTGAATTCTTGTCAACAGAATTCCAGTCAACTATATAGATATTTCCTTGTCGTCTTCCAGATAAAATTACCTTCTTTGTACCAATCTGTTCAACGTAGCACTTATCTGTTGAGAAGATGACTGAATATCCTTTGTCACAAAATTGACTTATGCTCAGCAGATTATACTTTAGGCCTTTAACATAGGAGACGTCAGATATCTCTATGTTTCCCTTGATTAATCTTCCTTTAGCTTTAATCTTGCCTTCTTTGCTGTCTCCAAAAGTAACTTTTGGACCATCCACAGCAACTGCATCAGTCAACTCATGTATGTTTCCACACATGTGCCTTGAACATCCACTGTCCAAGTACCAAATCTTCTCTACTTTACTCCTACTCCTAATCCTAACCTACAAAACAAAAATAAAATTGTTTTAGGTACCCTTATTGAGAGGGTCCTGAAGGATTAGTTCCACCTTTGACAACCCAAGATGTTGAAGTCTTAGGCTTCTTAGGCTTCTGAGTTTTAGGAGCATGAACAGTTTCATTTTTATCATAGTTATCAGATAAGTCATGTTGATGATCAGTATGATAAGAATAATGTTCATAAGCAGGATAAGGTGCATGATATGCAGGATATGCATGCATTGGATGAGCAGGGTAAGGTGCATAGTAACTAGGAAATTGAGGTGCATGATACATAGGATGATATGCAGCAGGTTGCACATAATATGACTCATTTCCATACCAAGCATTTTGATTTTTCTTGTTTTTATGCTTCTTTGGTTTACTAGTTGCTTGCTCATTTGATTTTGACTTAGTTTTACCATTATTCTGATTGACTTTAGCTTTATCAGCAGACTTCTTAGGGCTCTGCTGTTTGGTCTTACTAGTCTGATTTCCTACACTAGGCTCTTTGCTCTTTTTAGCCTTAGGAGATTTCTTCTCCTTTACCACTTTCTCAGATGAGGTAGGTTTAGAAGTTTGAACATACAGAATGACCTTACTATTGTCAGCTGAAATAAATTTTTCAGTATGATTCAATTCTAGTTTATCCTTTTCTAAAGGTGTCTCCTGTTTACTAGATGTATGCATGGATGCAACAGTTGACTTATCATGAGACTCAATGATTTTCTCAAGTTCCATGATTTTTCCTTTATGGACCTCACATTCAGCTTTCAGAGATTCATGCTCTTGCTCAAGCTGTTTATATTCAGCTGATTCTTTTGGCTTTTCAGCTAGAAGTTTCAGTGAATTATTTTGCTCTTTTAGCAAGTTCATCTCTTTCTTAAGCTTAACAAATTCTCCAGCAATAGTAGTATTATTCAACATCATTTGCTCTAGAGAATTAAACAATTCATTTTCTTGAGGAGTTACCTCATCCTCAGAGTCATCAGAGTCCTTTGCCATCAGGCACAGGAGAGCAGGTTTTTCTTCATCAGACGATTCTTCATCAGACGTGTCTGAATCTGAATCAGATGAGTAGACAGCAGTCAGCTTTTCTGCTTCAGCCATCATTGCTTTTCCTCTCTGATGCTTTCTTTCTTTTCTCACTTTCTTCTCTTCCTCAGTGTACTTCTCTGCTTTTGGATATGGGCAGTCTTTAATGAAGTGTCCCAATTTCCTGCAGTTGTAACACATTAGTTTTGATTTATAATCATCTTTTTCTTGAGAGGAAAAGTTAGGTTTAGAAGAAGAAGCATTGTTGTATTTGTTCTTCATCTTTCTCTTGTAGAACTTCTTGAAGTTATTCATCAACAGTGCAACATCTCCAGCAGTGTATTCCTTCTTGTTGAGTAGAGTGGCTTCATCAGATGAGTCCACTTCAGCATTTCTTTGAACTGGTCTTCTTTGGTTTTCAGCAGCAACCAGTGCAGCTGTGGGTCCTGAAGTTGAGGTTTCTTCAATTCCCATTCTTGGCAGTTTATACTCATAAGCCTTGAGTACGGAGAACAGCTCTGTAAGAGAAATCTTGCCCAGATCTCTTGATTCTTCCATTGCTGTCACCTTCATGTTGAACTTGGAAGGTAGAGCCTTCAGTACTCTGACAGTGATCTCTTTGTCAGTGAAAGTCTTTCCCAGCTTCAAAACTTCATTCAGAGTTCTGGTGAATCTGGTGTCCATCTGATCAATGGTTTCTCCAGACTTCATCTTGAAGTTGTCCAGCTTCTCCAAGGCAACACTGAGCTGATGCTCTTTAATAGCATCATTGCCTTCGCTCATATCTCTGACTTTGTCCCACATTTCCTTTGCAGTTTTGCAGTGTTTGACCTTGTCAAACCGATCATTATCCAGGGCTTTAGTCATGATGAATCTCCCAACTTTATCTAGGTTGTAAAGCTTGATTTCCTCTGGAGTCATCTCATGAAGGTCTTTCTCCACAACCGTATCTACTTCATTTATTTTGATGGTCTTTGTGAATCTGAATGGACCTTTAATGATACATGTGTACATGTTGTCATTGTAGGCAGCTAGAAAGATTTCCATTCTAATCTTCCAGTCTTCAAAAGACATACCAGCAATGTGGGGAACATGGCTGATACAATCCATTTTTCAAAAAGTTTTGATTTTTCAAAAAGATGCTCTTTTGAAAAGTTTTGAAAACCTTTGAAAAACACTTGGATCAAGCTCGTTGATCAGGCAGCTGATTCTAATGAACCACCCGCTCTGATACCACTTGTTGGTCCCAAGTGGTCAGAAGAGGTTTAGAGGGGGGGTGAATAAACCTCTTTGAAAATTTTCTTCAAATTTAACTTTAAAACTTTACTCTTACTGAACAGACTAAGCTGATCAGATTAGTGAGTTACAATTTTGTTCGCGAACAAATCTTTGAACAGTCTTGTTGACCACTCGTCTGATAGTTACTTAGCTGATTTTGCAGAAATCAGTTTTAATACTTAGAGTACTTGCAGCGGATTTTCAAAGTGTTTTTCACAAGTAATCTTAGCAGTTTGAAAAAATGCTTCCCCAGTTTTATAAACTCCTTTTTATCTCTTTTTCAAACAGTTAACTTAATGTGTTGTTATGCAAACGGAAGATATGCAGATTTGAAAACAAGGTAAAAACACAAGTAATTTTTATAGTGGTTATATGGATTTGAATATCCTTTAGTCCACTCTTCCAAGTCACACAGATCTTGGGTTATACTATAATCACAAAGTTTACAGTATACTCTGCTTGCGTCGAACAACAAATGAAACGACCACAAGTTCGCAATAGGAAATCACACAGAAAACCTATTCTCTGAAGTTTGATCACTCACAAAGATGGATCACAACTCTGCACAACACTCTTGTTTACAAAATCACTCAGAAGATGTATTTTTCTTGATTCTTCAACTCTGCTTTCGTCAACAAATGACTCAGCTGATGAGTGAGCTGTTCTTGAGACTTAAAGAATTTTGCTTCGGAAATTTCTCTCAGAAAGTGTGTTGCGTCTTCTTCTTCTTCGTCTCTTTCAGCTATTTATACTTGAGGATTGAAAAGTGTCCGTTGAAGAGAGACAGAATTCAAATTCCTCGAGTACTGGTCCTTAAAATCCGCGAACGGCTCTTTTGCAGTCTGTCCGTACTGTAAACAGTACTATTCTGCAGGCAGCATTAAATGCAGCATTAAATGCACTCGGCTGATGCGAAGCTTTTCTTCAATCATTTGTCTTAAATATCCTCGTACTTCAGCATTTATTACACCAAGGGGCATTTATTACCGTTGGGAACACTTCATGATCTTCTTCACTTGGCTGACGAAAGTACAAGTCTGATGGTGAACTCGGCTGATCTCAAACTTGAACAAATCTGATTTGAGTCGGCTGATCTTCACTAGTCTGATAACTTTACTTCAGCAGATCAGAAGTCTTGGACCTTGAAACTTTGACTCTTCTGATGTCTTCATTACTTAGTCAAAATTCCTTGATAAGTTTATCAGCTAAGTTACTCCATACTTAGCCAATCTTTGAAGTTTTGGAATGCATCAAAACCTCCCTTATCATACTTTCTTTAGTGCCTTCATCTTCATCCTTATCCAACATAGAATGTGTGTAATACAATGATTAACTAGGTATTTATATCATACTAAACCTAGTATTACAAGGAAACATATTTCTAATAGGACTCGGCCCATTAGTCCTTCTTGAGTCCGGATTGTAGTCTGTTCGCCATGGCAAGTCGTTTTTTAACTGGTCGATAGAAGATCCCGAACGAGCTTATATGGTCGAACCTATTCGATATCTCTTAGTCGGTCCGAATATAATAAAGGGTGCGAAATAGCCCCCATCAGTACTCCCTCACTTCTTCGAGCGTATATGTAGTAGAGGCTCGTAGAAGTAGAAGGTTAATTTCGACTGTAATTTCTATGAATTGTGCCTCGTTAAAAACCTTATTTAAGAAAAAACCCATTGGGAAAAAATCTTAAATAAGGAAAAGAGTACTACGCCTCATAGATAGTCGTTCTTGTGTTCCAATTGTGAACCGCTACGTGTCCCTTTGGGGAGGCATTCCACTTTTTCTTAATTGGCGGGAACGTGATAGGCCGTGAGGGGTTCAAAACGTCTTTTCTCTCTCAGTATAAATAGATGACCTTTGAGTTTCATTTTTCCTTTATACTTCCTTATAGCTTGTAGTCACTTTCTGGTTTAGTCGTTCATCACATAAAGCTTTTCTTTTGATCGACCTATATCCTTTGAGAGCCTGAAAATATGGCTTTTTTGAGAAAACCTTCTTCTTCCTCGAAGGAGCATGTTGCTTCCCATTGCGAAGGGGAGTTGCGCTCTAGTCTGTTGGGCGAACAATCCGCAATTTCTGAATTCGTTGTTCCTGTAGAAGATACCTTTAAGGTACAGATCCTTTCTGACGCAGAGGTTGTAGCCCGAGCCAAAAAGGGCAAAGGTACAGCTCCTCAAATTTCTGAACCGATTGAGGACCTAGCTTGCGCTTATACGGTGGACACTTTTCCAGAGGTTGTGAATAATTATGCCAAATATTTCCCGGAGGGTTCTGAGATAATTCTCCCTTCCCCTTCTGAAAGGGTCACTTCTCCGCCAGAAGGATGTCGTGCCTTTTATACGGCTCACTTTAATAGCGGCCTTCGCCTTCCGTTGTCTCCCCTTTTTCTGGATATCTTGAGAATATTTAGTATGTCCTTGACACAATTAGTTCCGAATTCTGTAGCTTTCCTGGTTTGCTTTTCTGTCCTGATGATTGCAAAAGGGCTAAAACCTTCCTTTCGTAACTTTACACAACTTTTCCGGTTCAACATATCCAGTTCTTCCAATCGCGGGTATTTCTTTGCCAGTCAGAAACCTAGTCGGGCGATCTTCGACGCTCCAGTCTCTAGTAACCCTTTTTGGAAATCTCATTTTTTCTTTGTTCGCCCCCCACTTCATCTTCGTTCGGCTGATGGTTCGACTATACCCTTCTCGTGGGATCACGATTTTAAATGGGTATACGGAGGTCGCTTGCCGACTGGTGAATTCATTCCTGACGATGCTCAGTTTATCGCTGAAATCCCCGATATGCGTGCAAACAAATATCAGAGTGCTCTTCTGATTGGGGAGACTTTCCTTCGTAAAGCGGGATTGAGCGTTCATACTTTTCCAATTAGTTCAACATCGGAATCACTGGGTAAGCATTTTTCTTTAATATAGTGATACGATAATATCTTCTTATATAGAGAAATTAACTTTTGTTCGGTTTCTTAATCAGCTCATATGGTAGAAAATTCTCGACATTCTTCAAAGGGAAAAATGGTGTTATCCAAATCCTCTAAATCTATAGAGAACAATCCAATCGAGCAGAGAGCTTCTCGGAAGAGAAAACTGGAGTTGAGTCCTGAGTCTGAGGAGAACGGAGAGGAGTCTCCAAATTCTTCCCAAGATTCCCCTATTCGGCAAGGGACTGGGCCCGGTTATACTCCCCTTCAGCTTAGAACATCCTTGGGGATTCGTGGATGCCGTAGTTGGTCGATGCCTCATCCCAACGACAACCCGGTGGGGAGAAAAAGGAGCTATTATGGTCGTTCTGGCAATGATCTTTCTCTACTTGGCGACAATCGTCCGAAACCTACTTTAGTTGAAATGATCGAAGATCATTTAGTGGGGAAGAGAGCCGCTGGTTATTCTGAGAAAGATTCTTTTGTCCACGAGGAAAGTGAGAACGCGGTCGATAAGGCGACTCGCGTTCTCTTATCCGGGGTTTTTACTCGTGATTTGAACAAACTTTTCCGTAAGGATCCTCTGGAGAAATTTCAGCGAGCCTCACTTTATGCTGAAAAGGTAAATTCTTTTGAGCTCGCTTTATAGGACATTCTTGATTTCGAAGATATCTTTGTTAACTTGTTTCTTGTTTTTACCCCTTTGCTTTTTCAGACTAAGACTTGTCTTGCCTCATACGCATACGAAACTGCACTCTGGAAACAGCAATGTGAGTTTCTAGATGAGAAAAATAAAGCTCTGCTTCGTAAGTTTTCTAGTTCAGAGGTTGGTCCCTCAACATCTTCATCCATTCCTGTGGAAGAGACTTATGCTACTGGGACTGAAGATCAAGAGATCATAAATAGGATTATGGAGATTTCCCGCGCTCAAGAGCAAGCTAATCAAATGGCTAAAAAGCTAGAGGAATTCCAAATGCAGAGTACGGCTCGAATTAGCGAGCTAGAATCTCAAGTATCAGGTCTTCAAACTTCTTTAGAGGAGTATGAAAATGATGTCCCTCTCAGTGGACTAAAGGATCGATATGGTAGGAACCCTGATGAAAAAGTTATCCGTGAATTCCTTAATTCTCCTGTCCATACAGCGTTGGTGTATCAGATGGTCGGTCCTCTTCTGGAGAATACTTTCAAGAAGGCGGTTCATCAGCTGGTCGCTCTAAAGATGATCGATGACCGTCGAAAGGAGTATTTTAAGGCGGCACACGTTCGGTTGAATCGTGATGACAAAATTTATTCTTCTTCTGAGCTTCCAGATGTCGTATACCAAGGTTTTCCTTTGGCTCACCTTGTCGAAGAATTTGGAAAACCATTGCCGATTCCTCCTTCTGACGTTAATGATGAGCTTGATAATACTTTTATCGATCCAGAAGACGAAGAAGAAGAAGAAGAAGAAGAAGGAGTTGGTATGACTGAGAACGTCGATAGCGAGCAGATAATCACAGATAGCGACCAGGCTCTATGATATATTTTTACTTTTGAAATAATCTTTGTAATCATCTAACTGTAGGTTTGAATAGTAATTTTACCTTTTCGTCCTTTAGTACGCTAAACGTTTCATATTCTGACAGCCATGTCTTTTCATCTTCACCGTAATAATTCAGACAAGTCATTAAGTTCGCCGTAATCATTATGTGTGTCTTTTCAAATTCTGGTGTGTATTTCAAAGTCAGTTTTTCTAGTTCGCGCCCTTTCTTTTAGGTCTGTAGCGCCTTTTCGTATAGTATAAATACTGAAGGTAAAAAAACTTGACTTGTCATTTACCGTTATACTCGTCTTCTTCTAACAGAATACTTTTACTTTGGCTGGTCGATAAACTTTCTCGTTACTTGTTTTACTCTTTTTCAATAATTCCACCATGAGTAACCTTTTCGGTAATACTTCGAAACGACCTTCTCGTGAGAGCGCTAGGGATAATAGATCCAAAAAATCTCGAAGAGATGGGCCGTCGATGGAGCCTCCTCGTTCGTCCCCAACAATTAGGTCGGTGGTTGATACTCGTGTTATTCCTTCCGAACCCTTTTCCACGATTAGTTCGTCTTTTGTACAACCAAATTTTTCTTCTTCTACTGAAATTGGGAATAGGCCTTCCCCTGGTCGGATGGCTTTTGGTGATACATCCCACGTGGAACAGACCTTTGATATGCCTGTTTCTTCTGGTGTTTCTTCTTTCGAGCATGTTTTTCATGGAGGGGATTTTGCTAATTCCCTTCCTTTGTCTACTTCTAGTGCTCCAATTGCCAGCGAAGGGCAAGTTGGTGATGGCTTTTTTGTCAATCCTTCTACAGCACAATCTATTTTGCAAGATTGTCCTGACTTTTTATTTCATGATACCATGGTGACGACTACTTCTTTTGAATCTGGGGGACCTTCTGGGGGTCGGTTTGGGTCGAGGTCTGGTCGTCGGACCGTTATTTCTGCTTCGGGCAAGGAGACCTCCGTTAGCCCCAACGAGAGAGATTCCCCCCGTCTGTTAGATGATCGATGCATCCTTGAGCAGGTTAAGGATATTACGTTGTCAGAGACTCCACGCCCCGACGGTGTCCCATCTAATAGCGAACTGCCTGGCTCAGTTGAGCCTGATGCTTTGTCTTGGGATCTGGGTTTAAGCACTATCTTGCCTGGTGAGCTGAGGAAACTTGAGGGTACTTCAAATGTACGCCTTGTCCAGTCTCTTGTTAAGATGTGCGAGCAGGTAGACATATCTTTCGACAATTTTCCTTATTTTTATTTCGACTTTCATGTCTTGTGAGGGTTTTTCTCATTCTTCTTCTTTTTAGGCCAAATATTTTGCACTCCAACTGGGTGTGCAAAATGACGAACTGTGGAATAGTAGGGGTGCTCATCAAGGTCAGTTGGAGTCAGAGAAAGCTAAAGCCGCAGGGCTGTCGTTGCAACTGCAGCTTGCCCAAGATGATCTCCAAAAATTAGAGGCTGACAAAGTTGTTCTTGAAAAAGAAAAAAGTGATTTAGTTCAGGCTGCCGTCTTGGCAGAGGAATCTCGTCGGCGGGCCTATGAGGAAGGTTATGATGCCGGTTATCTCAAGCGTCAGGAGGAGTTGATGGCGTTTGCTGGTAACTTGACTCCTCGTAAGTCCGTTTCTGCTAGTCGGCCTATTGATGGCTCCTCACAGTGATCTGTTCGATCTGGCAGGCCTTGGGCTGTATTTTTTTTTTTTTTTTTTTCTGCCCAACTTTTGTGTATATGTTTGGGCTGGTATTTTTGTAATGGGAGAAGTACTAAATTGGAAATTAT
The DNA here is from genome assembly GCA_038501285.1 of Penstemon eatonii. Lineage (NCBI taxonomy): Eukaryota > Viridiplantae > Streptophyta > Magnoliopsida > Lamiales > Plantaginaceae > Penstemon > Penstemon eatonii. Next base: position 49,189,047 of record CM076714.1, read on the forward strand.
GACCTTTTTGTAGGCAGATTCTTGCCTTAATCAATTTTCTTCTGTAGATATTCTTTGTTATTCATATTTTGCTATTATGCAGGAATACAACTTCTTTGAAGTAAAAAATCTAGATTAGTATACTTATCTCATGTTGGTCTTCTGGGAGGAGGTCCATCCTTTGAAAATGTAGCTTTAGTCTTGATGTAGCGATGTTTAAGTAACTGAATGTTACAACGTTTGGGATTGCAAATTAAATCCTTTAAAATGAAGTATAATAACGATGATCAATTGAGCAAGGTTCCTTATGATCTCCCAGAAGTCGTGTTAATAGCGAAGTCTCCACGTAGATATCTAATCGAATAAAGAAATTCTCAATTTTGTCGTCGCTGTTCGATCAGTCCTTTACCATTTTGTCTTTTAGTTAAAGACATCTTATATAAAGACGTTGTCTCTTTGTTGAGCTCTGCTCTTCTATGTTCTGAAACTGCAAAATTGCTCTAGATAAGCTCTCGAGATTTATGTTTTTCTGTAGTGCTTGTGAGTTCCTTGTTTCTCAAATAAAGCAACCAATGTATCAATATATCATTGGTTTGATATGGGAGGAATTGGAAAATGTAGAATTATTAGCCAGATCTATCTCTTTCAGACCCCCTTCAGCAATTCTTTGGAATATTAGGTAGTGACTATTTTGGAATCTTGAGTAATGACGGCTATTCTCCTGATTTCCATGTCAGAATTCTTGGATTCCAAATGGAGTTCTTGTATGGCTAACTTAGTAGTCTCTATATGATGTATGAGGCAGTGACGACCCTTGTATGGTCGAAGTACCCTTTTTTCAACAGTTTAAACTTGCATGCCTTTGTTGAGGATCTTTAAATTTTTTTTATCGAGCGACCAACTTATTGATCGTGCACACTCTTCTGGGCTGGGGCTTCTTAAAGCCTCCTTGGATTATTTTATTGATCGCTTCGATCCGCAGATTCTTCTCTTGTCGACTGGTTGAGTCGGTCAAACGGGTGCCGTTCCAACTTACTTGCATTTATTTCGGGGAGTCAAAGGGTCGCATTTTCGCCCCTTGATCAAATTCCTATCAACCGTAGGATCATTTTCACAAGCGCCTATAAATAAGTAGGCATTTTCCTTCTCTTTTATTCATAACAGATGGAGATTTTGGTTTCTTTAGATTTCATTCTGCCTTCTGATCCCATAATATTCAAAAAGTCACATTATCGCGATTTGTATCACAATGGCTTGGATTTCACTTGCCTTGTACTGACGGGTCCCATGGAAGCCCTACCTTGTACTAACGGGTCCCATGAGGCCTCAAATGTTGTTTTCACGGATTTGAGGTCCGTGGTTTCTGTTTGCACATGGAGGGTTCATACTTGCCAGCCCCCCTCGCTCTTGGATGTTACCTCAGGAGTGATAGACTACTGGGGTGCGCTGGTAAGTTTACTGTCTTACGACTGCCCCGAAGAGATGCTGCTCAAGAGTAAAATGTTTTATCTTTAAAGTAAAAGCAGTATCTTGTTGTGGGTGAATGAGTATTACCTGTTATCTGGCTGGTAATGCTTATTTCATATGGAAGAACATTTGATCTTCAGAGCCTGGCCATCGAACTAAAGAAGTCGACCATCCTGAGCAGCATGCTTCTTAGGTGGTTGTTCATAATCGTCGAGGTACTAAGGAGGAGATTGATGTTTCCGTGGACATTGTCGTGAAGATCGCCGGTCCATAGTGTAGGATCGTTTTATATAAACAAATGTAATCGTAGATAGGCTTTGTAATCGAGTTTTTGTAACTCCTTTATACGTAAAAAGATCAATAAAATTATATTCCTTGCATTCTGATTTTTGTTGATGTTGTCATAATTCATTTACGAGGAGCATTTTCCGAGCGGAGGGATTTGTACTTAACTCGTATTCAAGACTTAGACGTGTTAGTAGATCCTTTCTAGATCGTTTGGGATAGATCGAGGAGTGTTTATTGAGCGGATCAATGTATACTCGACTTGTTATTATTTAGACTTAGGATTTCTTACCAAGAGTCTTTTAATCGTTGTAAATAGATCGAGGAATGTTTATTGAGCGGATCAATGTATACTCGACTCGTTATTATTTAGACTTAGGCTTTCTTACCAAAAGTCTTTTAACCGTTGTAAATAGATCGAGGAGTGTTTATTGAGCGGATCAATGTATACTCGACTCGTTATTATTTAGACTTAGGTTTTCTTACCAAAAGTCTTTTAATCGTTGAAAGATAATCGAGGAGTTTATATTGAGCGGATCAATGTTTACTCGACTCGTTTTATTTGAGACTTAGGTTTTTAATTACCAAAAGCCTGTTGATCGTTGAAAGATAATCGAGGAGTTTATATTGAGCGGATCAATGTTTACTCGACTCGTTTTATTTGAGACTTAGGTTTTTAATTACCAAAAGTCTGTTGATCGTTGAAAGATAATCGAGGAGTTTATATTGAGCGGATCAATGTTTACTCGACTCGTTTTAATTTGAGACTTAGGTTTTCTTACCAAAAGTCCTTTAATTGTTGTTAATAGATCGAGGAGTGTTTATTGAGCGGATCAATGTATACTCGACTCGGTTTAAATTGAGACTTAGGGTTTTTTTTTTTACAAAAAGTCCTTTAATAGATCGAGGAGTGTTTATTGAGCGGATCAATGTATACTCGACTCGTTATTATTTAGACTTAGGTTTTCTTACCAAAAGTCTTTTAATCGTTGTAAACAGATCGAGGAGTGTTTATTGAGCGGATCAATGTATACTCGACTCGTTATTATTTAGACTTAGGTTTTCTTACCAAAAGTCTTTTAATCGTTGTAAATAGATCGAGGAGTGTTTATTGAGCTGATCAATGTATACTCGACTCGTTATTATTTAGACTTAGGTTTTTTATTACCAAAAGTCTGTTGATCGTTGAAAGATAATCGAGGAGTTTATATTGAGCGGATCAATGTTTACTCGACTCGTTTTATTTGAGACTTAGGTTTTTAATTACCAAAAGTCTGTTGATCGTTGAAAGATAATCGAGGAGTTTATATTGAGCGGATCAATGTTTACTCGACTCGTTTTATTTGAGACTTAGGTTTTTAATTACCAAAAGTCTGTTGATCGTTGAAAGATAATCGAGGAGTTTATATTGAGCGGATCAATGTTTACTCGACTCGTTTTATTTGAGACTTAGGTTTTTAATACCAGAAGTCTTTTAATCGTCGTAAATGGATCGAGGAGTTTTTATTGAGCGGATCAATGTATACTCAACTCGTTTGTATTCTGAATTTAACCAACACTTATCGTAAGATCGCAAGGAGTGTTTTACCGAATCAATCGATTTATATTGAATATTAAAAATCTTTTTGATAATCGAGTTGTAGGATAAAGCCATTTATTACAAAAAACTTACTGAAATAAATCAAAGTAAATAAAAAGTGATCTATTAAAATTTATTTACCATAGTATTTTCTAAGGTTGACTGCATTCCAGGTTCTTGGTAAGGCTGTTCCGTCCATGTGTGCAATTTTGTATGAACCTTTCTTTCCAACACCAATGACGATGTAAGGTCCATCCCAATTTTGTTGTAACTTTCCCACATGCTTGGATACTTCTACCTTTTTCAAAACCAAATCCCCTTCTTTGAAGGTCCGAATGCGTACCTTTTGATTGTAAGCCTTTTCCATATTTGATTTAGTGGCTTGCAAACGTACGGCTGCTTTTTCTCTCAGAGCTTCGGTCAAATCAATATCATTTTCTCTTGTCTTTTTGTTTTCCTGGTCGTTGTACATTTCAACCCTTGGTGTTGGGATTAATGTTTCAACAGGAATAACAGCTTCTGAGCCATATACTAAACTGAATGGTGTCTCCCCTGTTGAATTTCTGACCGTGGTTCGATTGGCCCACAGTACTCCTGGGAGTTCGTCGAGCCATTTACCTTTGGCTGCTCCTAATCTTTTCTCCAAAGACTTTATTATCTCTCGATTTGCTACTTCGGTTTGTCCGTTCGCTCTAGGATGCCCGACCGAAGTAAAGTTTTGCTGAATTCCTAAGTTCGAACACCATTCAATTACTTGTTTTCCCGCGAATTGGGTCCCATTGTCCGAAATCAAAATTCTCGGGATGCCAAATCGACACACTATGAATTTCCAAAGAAAGTTAATCACTTGGAACTGAGTTATCCGGTCAAGAGCAATACATTCTATCCATTTGCTGAAGTATTCAACAGCGACCAGGACATAAGCTTTCTTTGATCTGGCTGTTGGAAATGGACCTACAATGTCCATGCCCCATTGGTCGAAAGGCCAACATATCGGTATTGGGTGCAGGTTTTCAGCCGGTTGGTGGCATATATTAGCGTGGACCTGACAATGATGACATTTTTGGACATATTGGATTGCATCATCGTTGATGGTGGGCCAGTAATAACCTGTTCGGAGGCATTTTAAAGCTAATGCCCTTGCTCCACTGTGATTTCCTGCGTCTCCTTCGTGTACCTCTCGAAGGATATCGGCAGTTTGCGACCCGATACATTTTAAGAGGATTCCTGATACCGACCTTCGGTAAAGCTTCCCTTCTACCAATGTATATTTTGGAGCCCGATATTTTATTTTCCGAGCTGCATTTTGTTCAAGGGGTAATTTTCCTTCTCGAAGATAGTCTATCATCGGAGTCATCCAATTTTCTTCAGCTTCTTCGATTTCCATTATATCGACTACCGGTGTTTCATCGATATCGATCGCCGGTGTATTAGAGATTAACCAGGTGATCACCCTTTCGGTCTTTCCATCGTGGGATCCTGTGAACTTAGATAGTTGATCAGCCCATTTGTTTTCCGAACGTGGAATGTTCTGTATGCCGAAACTTTCAAATTTCTCAGCTAGCATTTTCACTTTAGCGAGATATTTAACCATATTAAATTCTTTAGCCTCGTATAAACCTTCTATTTGTCTTTGTACTAACTCTGAATCGGTTAATACTTTAAGATTTTTTATGTTGGCTTTAATCGCCATTTCCATTCCTGCGATTAACGCTTCATATTCTGCTTCATTGTTTGTCACGATGAAGTCCAACGTTATCGCATAATTCAAATCTTCTTTATTTGGTCCGGTGAAGTTGATTCCGGCGCCTCCTCCTTCTCGGCATGAAGCACCGTCGACATGCATTAACCAAGTTTGATCTTCTATGAACAAGACATCGTCGTTGAGGCTGCTCGAAGATTCAGTTGCCTGTGTCGGTGTTTCCAACAGAAAATCAGCTAACACTTGGGCCTTAATTGCGATTTTTGGTTTGTAATCGATTTCGAACTGACCTAGTTCGATTGCCCATTTGATTAGTCTTCCGGAGGCTTCTGGTTTTGCTAAGACCTGTCTTAATGGTTGATTTGTTAAAACCACTTTTTTGTAGGTTAAAAAGTAAGGTCGAAGTTTTCTTGCAGCCATTACTAAGGCAAGAGTGAATTTCTCGATTTCCAAATAATTTTTCTCCGCCCCTTGCAATAATTTGCTTAAATAATAGACAGGCTTATGTTCTGAAGCCTCTATCTTGATCAGTACTGAACTAACGGCCGCGTCGGAGATTGAGATGTAAATATATAACGGTTCTCCTTCTGTCGGTTTGGCCAACATCGGGGGTGATGTCAAATATTCTTTTAGCTGATCAAAAGCCCGATCGCATTCTTCTGTCCAAACGAAGTTTTTTGCTTTTCGAAGTGTTTGGAAAAAGGGCAAACTTCTGTCTGCAGATTTTGATATGAATCTGTTCAATGCTACGATTTTCCCTACCAAGCTTTGTACTTGGGAGATGGTTTTGGGAGGTTTCATTTCAGTTATGGCTCGGATTTTTTCTGGGTTGGCTTCTATCCCTCGTTAGTGTACTAAATAGCCCAAAAATTTTCCTGACTTAACACCGAAAGTGCATTTCGCGGGGTTTAATTTCATACGGTATTTTCTTAAGATCCGGAAACATCGATCGAGATGTTTTACGTGATCCGCTTCGTTCATGCTTTTTACCAGCATGTCGTCCACATAGACTTCCATCAATTCTCCGATTAACTCTTTGAACATTAGGTTTACCAACCTTTGGTAGGTGGCCCCAGGATTCCTTAAGCCGAATGGCATCACTATAAAGCAATATACTCCCTGCTCGGTTACGAATGCAGTCTTCTCTTGGTCCCGCTCATCCATATATATTTGGTAGAATCCTTGGAAGGCATCCATCATGCTGAATATTGCAAAGCCAGCGGTCGAGTCAACTAATAAGTCGATCCTTGGGAGAGGATATGGGTCGCGTGGGCATAGTTTGTTAAGGTCGGTAAAATCATTACACATTCTCCATTTGTTGTCCTTTTATCCCCTTTTGCTACTAGAACCACATTACATAGCCATTCTGAGAAGTGGATTTCTCGGATTTGTTTTGCTTCCAGTAATCTTTCTATCTCGGCTTTGATAATTTTATCTTTTACTGGGCCATGATTTCTCTTCTTTTGTCTGGCGGGCTTTGCCAAAGGATCAATTTTTAGGGAATGCTTGATTATTCGAGGATCAATTCCTTCAATGTCATTCGCGCTCCAGGCGAAGACGTCAACATTATCTCTGAGGAAGTTGACTAACATTACTTCCCCTTCCTCGCTCAATTCAGTACCTATTCTCGTCGTTTTGGATGAGTCCCCTTGTACTAGAATTACCTCCTTATGCTCTGGGGGTTTCAAGGCCAGGTCTAACGGTTCCTTTCCCTTTTTGTCTATTCGATCAGTATTAGGGATTTCAATCTCGTTTCTAACAAGATCATCTTCGATTTTTCTTTTACTCGGGGTAGCTGATTTGGGATGTTCTTTCAAGGTTAGCGAGGTACTGTAGCAATCCCACGCCATACAGTGATCATTGGTTATTTCTCCGATACCATTGTCGGTAGGAAATTTTATCTTCTGGTGATAAGTAGAGACAACAGCTCTGAATAGGTTGAGAGCTGGTCGTCCTAATATTGCGTTATAAGCGAAGGGTGTTTCTACTACTAGAAATTTTACTAGCTTCACTGTCCGGTGTGGTTTTTTCCCTAGCGATACACTTAAGCTTATTGTTCCGCTGGGGATGATTTCGGATCCCCCAAATCCTACCAATGGTGTAGCAACTTTCTGTAGGTATATTTGTCCCAGGATCATCTGAGCTAAAACGTCTTGGGAGATGATATTCGCTGAACTCCCATTATCGATTAGGATCCGTTTGACGTTATAGTTCGCTATTTCTAGCGACACCACCATCGGGAAATCGGGGTTATCCTCTTTTGTGTCCCAAACAATGTTTTTGGGTACTTTGCCTTCGTTGAAGCTGATCGGCTGGTCGTTTGACGACTTGTTTTCCAGAGTCCATATTTCTTTTGGGTATTTTGAGTTTCCAATTATGGATCTGGCAGTTCTTCGTCGAGCGTTACGACTATCGCCGCCCGCGGGTCCCCCGGATATTGTATGAATGGTCCCATTGATCTGGTCATGGTTTTGCTCCTGTGTAGGACCATGCTCGGGTGTCCTTCGACGAGAATTCCTCCTTTGATTATTATTCCGAGGGCTTCTACTTCTTTCTCTCTTGCGGTCATCACGCTCTATGTATTCGTCTAGTTTTCCTTGTTCGATTAGTTTTTCAACTTCTCTTTTTAGGTGAAAACAATTTTCCATTCGATGTCCGTGTGCCCTATGGTACTTGCAGTATAGGTCGTAGTTTCGAGACCCAGGTCTGGGCTGGGCGATTTTCCTGGCTTCGGGGATCCAGTTATTTCTTTCTAGAACTTCAAATATTTCTTCCATCGGAGCATTTAACCTCGGGTGTTCCACTTGATTTACCCTGCCTCTGATCGGTAGTTCGAGGTTTCTTGGCCTTTGGTAGAAATTAGGTTGCCTTTGTTGGTCGGCTTTGTTGTACTCCAATCGCTGGAAAACGTTGCATTTTCTAAAAGATTGCTCATAATCCATGGATCTTTGGGCAGGAACCCTGTCATGCCGTTTGGAGCCTGAAGTTGTGGCTTTGTTTTTGTTTTTATCCTTAAAAGAATTCATCTCTTCTTGGGTCATATACTTAGAAGCCAAGCTCATGATGTCGGTAAACGTTCTTGGTTATTTTCGACTGAGGGCATTTCCGAACTGCCTATTCTTTGTGAGGTCGAAAAGAATAGATATTATGTAATCGATATTTGGAGAATCGATCTTGAGTAACTCCACATTAAATCTCGCCAACCAGTTTCTTAGGGATTCTCCCTCTTGTTGGTGTATGGTTCCTAAATAGCTCATCGGGAGCTTTTGCCTCTTCTGACTGGCAAACAGCTGCGTCAGTTTGTTGCATAATTCCCTAAAACTGAATATGGAGTTGGCTGCTTGTTTGGCGAACCAGTCCAATGCGAGTCCTTCGAATGTGGTCACCATTAACTTGGCGGTGAATTCGGCAGAGTGGGCATATAAGTTCATAATATTCGTGAAGCTAAAAATATAATCGTCCGGGTCAGTAGTCCCATCATATCGGGGTAGTCTACCCGGGACCTATCCAATGGATTGTGCTTCTTTTATTTCTCTACAGAAGGGAGAACAAGCTGCAAGGCTCTCCTGGAGTTCCGCGGGTCGGGCCCACGGGTTTTGAACAGGTCGTAGGCGTTGTTCGAGTCGCTCCTGTACTATCCTTTCGATTTCTCCTTCCGAGAAACGGGTTGTTCGACGACGATCTGGGATTGCATCGTCTATGTCATCCTCGATAGGGATTATTGTACGTTCCTTGGACCCGCTGCGCTCTGGCTGTGGTTTTCTTTGTCCTAGTTTTCTTCGGGGATGGTTATCGGACGGTTTAGAATTGCCCCGCCGCGGACTGTGCAGTGAGCGGCGCTCACTTGCTGGGCTATCGGCTTGTTGAGACGTTTGATCGTTTTGCCTTGGCGCTCTTGGAGCAGGAGTTGTCCTGGGAGCCCTAACGTTCTGAGGAATTTGATCAAGTACGAGTAACTCTTCTGGAGAGAGTGATTTAACGAGCATTGCTATTTGTAGCAATTTCTCCTGAGCGCCCGGGAGAGGAATAGGGATTTCAGGGACTTCTGGTTCTTCTGGAATTGCACCGGGAAGACCTCCTTGGGGTTCCTGCTGATCGGGGTGAGGATCTTGCAAATTCTCGTTGGTGTTTTGAGCGTTATTATTGTTGTTGTCCTGTAGATCTTCAGATGTGTTATGACCGGTGGTTGTGTTACTTCTTGCTCCGATACGAGCACTTTTCCTTGGGCGAGCCATATGTCGATCGAATAATTAACCTAGCCCCACGGTGGGCGCCAACTGATTTAACCGGATTTCGTCGGGTTATTAGTATCAGTGAATTTGTGATATTGGGGATATTCAATATGTTTATTTTCTAGGGCTCTGTTACTTTATTCAGGATGGATCAATCTCAAGGAAAAGCTATATTTGTTAGAGCAAGTAGCAATATTGACGATCAACACAAAAAGGATTATATGAATATGGTGAATCAGTAATTCTCCTTGTATTATTTGGGATTATGCTGTTTCGTAAGCATAGAATCCGTAAAATAGAATGTGTGTAATACAATGATTAACTAGGTATTTATATCATACTAAACCTAGTGTTACAAGGAAACATATTTCTAATTGGACTCGGCCCATTAGTCCTTCTTGAGTCCGGATTGTAGTCTGTTCGCCATGGCAAGTCGTTTTTTAACTGGTCGATAGAAGATCCCGAACGAGCTTCTATGGTCGAACCTATTCGATATCTCTTAGTCGGTCCGAATATAATAAAGGGTGCGAAATAGCCCCCATCAAATTCATGGCTTGTTAATTTGTTATATGATGTAATAAATCCAAATTCATTGTATTTAATTTGTTTATATGTATATAAATGTAGGTTGTTCAATCGGATCGAATATTTACCTATTTTTTCTTAGATTTTTTTCACCCCGATGGTCAACTTTGCCAGAAAAAATGAGGGGTTTGAGTTTTTTTTTTAATTTGAGGGTGTTAAGTGTTAATTATGTGTTTCGGGGTTGCAAGTTGCTGATTTTTTCTTAAATCGAGGGTTATAAGTGCTAATTTTATTTTAGGGGTGCTATGTGCATTTATAATTGAATTATCTATTTTGCCCTTGAGTTTTTGCCTGAATATAAAAGAGGGTGCAAAGTGCTGCATTTTTCATATTTTGAGGGTGCAAAGTGCTAAATCTAAGTTTCGAGGGTGCAAAATGCCTATTTCTCATATTTCGGGGGTGCAAAGTGCAAAAACCCCTTAAAAAGATTATAATTTTCGAAAAGAATACTATATATCACTTGATATGTGTGATTGAATTATCAGAAGAAAACAATCAATATTTGACAAAACATCAAACTAAGTTATCTAACTGGTGAAACTCTTGCATAAATGATTGAGTCTTGAATATGTAAACCTTGAGCAGCAGCAGCAGGCGGCGGAGGCTAGTTAGCTAGGGTTTGGAGGAGTTTGGACTTTGGGCTAAAGTTGTGGGTTGGGAGTTGAGTGGATTTGGGTCTGGATATGAAAATTTTGGGCTTGTGATGTAGATGGGATGGGAAAGATTTAGAAGGAGCGGATGAAATGAGTTTGGTTTTTTTTTTTAATACATTATTACTACTATTATAAAAGAAAGAAAGAAAAATATTTGAGCGGGGTCTATAACCCATCACTAGCCCTTGCATAGATACGCCTTGCATGAGGTATTACTATATTGCACCCAAAAACAAATTACTATAGAGGAGCTTGGACATTTCCTGTAATTGATATTGTAGAAGGAAGTACAAAGATAAGAAACGGCAAGCTATACACAGTCTCTATCTATCCAATATATACTAGATTGTGACACCAATTCCCAAGGACATAAGTAAATGCAGAACATGGAAAATTGCACTATACTACCCTGTATCATGTAAAACCTGCACAAAACTACTCCGTGTTATATTTTTTATAATAAACTTTCTTGTACTTTTAAAAATCCAGCTCAAAACACTAAATTTTCGTGAGTTAATCACACCAATTTTAAATTAAATTGCTTAAATTACCCCAAGATATATTAAAAGTCCAAGAGTTTTTGTGCAAACTTTCAAAAGTACAATAAAGTTTTGCGCAAACATTCAAAATTACAAGGAATTCTAGTACAAATATTCAAAACATTCAAAATTATATTATAAAGCTTAATCGCAAATTCCTATTATAAACTGTGTGGTTGGGGTGAAATAAATCTTAAGAAAAGTAGCATATAACACACCTTGATTCCATTAATACAGCCCGTTACTTACTTCATACCAAACTTTCTAACAATATTTCTCAAATGATTGTCGAAATCAAGAAATCCTCTCTCCAACTTTGTAGCACCTTCTTAATTCCTACATCATTTCGTATACTTTACTTATCAAGATTCCACGCATAAAATTGTCTTTCATATATCAGAAAACATTTTATAAACATTCCACGTAAATTTCTGCACGCATTTCGACCAGGACACGCCAGATAATTTAACAACTTATCGCAACAATCAATTTTAAGCAGTTGGGTAAGAAGCTTGCATGGCAATACCACATAGACCTTCAGCAGTATCTAAGCCTCTTTGCATTCTAATGTATCTATCTCATGAATTTGATTAATAAAAACACTTTATTATATGGTCATTTTTATCTTATGTAATAATTATCTACGCATAAGGATAGAAGTCCTTAGATCACAGGGCTATGAGACAATCCGTGGATTGATCTCCAAGGCTGTGATCTAGAACATATTCAAGAGTCGTAGAATCCAATCGAGATAGGACATCGTTGGATTCGGTTAGACTATCACTGTTGTGTATACTCCGATGAACTGGAGAACCCTGGGTTCCACGAGCGTGACTGGGATAGTCGATACACATAAGTGGGTGGCTTGCTGGGATGGCAAGCGCACATAATACCCCAATTAGGAAATAACTCACCATGGAAACGGTAGTCGCATATCGGGGTTGAAGTTATTCCAATTTACAATAGTATAAGAGGAACGATCCCTAATTACTTGAGATGATAGAGTTTATCTGGTACGAGAACGTCTATGCTTTGATATGAGTTCCGACTGACTGGAGATCACCAGAAAGTCTCTGTGGACTCATATTGGGTATAGAGGAACTCGTAAGCAGATTCATATCATCAACAAAGGATCATTGACCCGACTTGATAGGTTGGAAAATTCCCCTATGGATTTCTGTGAGAAATTAATTCTGGTAAAATCCTTGACCAAGGAATGTGACGGCTTTATGTAAGTAGCTCATGAAGATTAAGTCAAAGAGAATTATTTCGAGACCAGAATACATAAAGTCAAGACAAAATAAAAGGGAGACCGATGAAAGACCATGCCCTTAAGTCTCGACTGGGAGATTGATCGATGGAGAGATTATGTCGTATATGGAAACTGTAAATGAGTTAAAAGGTTCACTGAATTAATTCACCAGTGATTAGGCTCCATGGGCTTGTGGCTGGACATCGACCGTGGAGTGTGGGAGAATTCCCAAATTGGCAGGGGTGCTAATTTTGGAATGATCAGTCGACAGAGTGTTCGATTGATTAAGAGTAGATGTTGCTCGAATAATTAAATTATATTTAATTATAACCCATGGCCAATTATGTGGTGAACCTACGGGGGCATACACAATACACATGAAGCTAAAGCGAGGAAAATAGAACAAACTGGGTCGACGGCATCGACTGGGTTGATTGGGTCGACTGGGTCGATTAAAGTGACTGGGTCGACCCAATTGGAGCTAAAATGGATCCGATTGGAATTGAATCAAGATCATAAATTAAATTGGAATTTAATTTGTGAGCTAATTAATTAAGTTGGATTTAATTAATTAAAGTAAAAATTGATTAAATTGATTTAGAGTCTAGTTTAATTAATTGGGAGATTAATTAATTAATTGAACTATTTGATTGAGAAATTAAATGAAGCCTAATTAAATTAATTAAGTGGGCCATGGATTAATTAGGAAGACTTGGTCTTCAAATTAAAGAGGGTCATGGCCCATGTAGGAGAATTAAAGTCCTAATCCTAAGAAAACTAGGTTAACGAGATAACTATAAATAGGTAACTTATAGTTATATCATAAACACAACTCTAAGAGCAAAAACCAAGCAAAGGAAAAATTCTCTCTCCCCTCTCCTAGAAGAAATCGGCCGAACCCCCTCTTCCACTTTGGAAGAGTTTTTCGATTTCTATTCGCTCCTAAGTCGTTCTTTAATCCTAGATATTAATGTACCCTATGTTCTAGTCGATTAGGTTATATTAATTTTCGTGATATTGTGGTGTATCAACTCGTAGAGGCGTAACACGTGGGGCGCTGCAAGAAGGCTTTGGATCGACCTACCCGAGGGAGAAACATAACTTTGCTGAGCTATTTGGATTTGCAAGGAGATAGGTATAATTGGATCTAATTATTCTTGTCGTTATTACATTCATATATATATACAACTAGAGATTATCCGGGCAAGATTACGTAAGAGGTCCAATAAAATTTTAAATACCGCTGTGCCTAGGGCTGTTTATCTTACCGAATCTCAACAGTGGTATCAGAGCCAACTATAAGCTTTGTATATATATGAATTTGCAAATTCTGTGTTATAAATCATATATTTGATTTATGTATGGCTAGTTCTTTAACTTTGCATGTTTTAGGACGTAGATCTGTTAACTTAGAGTTAATGAAAAATTTTGATTCGAAAATTTTATCGTGTTAATTTTATTTTTGGATTAGGATTTAAGTGAATCTGAATTTAATTAAATCAACTAGTAATCGAAACAAAAACAAAAATTTTTTTGGACCCAACCCGAGGTGGACGGCTAGGCGGCCACCGCAAGCCGCTGCCCACGGCAGTGTGCGAACAGCAACCTACGGGCTGCTGTCTGTGTGCTGCTGCGCGCGACCACGCGTAGCGGCGGTTGCCGCGGGCAGCGCATGCGCGTACTTCGTGGCCGCGCGTGTACTGTCCACGTGGCAGTCCTCGATTGGCCTCGATGGTTGATTTTGGGTTGGACTCTAATTCTGCCTATTTTGGAAATTCTGAAAATCTTAGAATTTTGGAAGATTGGAAAACTTGGAGTTTTTGGATGAAGTAGTTATCTTGTTAGATTTAAAAACTACCTTAATATACTAATCTAGTCAAAATAGGATTATCTTGAAAATCTTGGAGATTTAGGAACATTGGGAAACTTAGAGTTTTGGATAAGATAGAAATCTTTGAGATTTGGAAACTATCTTAATTAACCAATTTTGATCAAGATAAGTTTTGTAGATTACTTAGAACTCACGTAAGAGTTAATTAATCTTAGAGATTAATTATTAATTCAAAATTGATTAATTTGGATAAATTTTGTGAATTAAAATTAAAGGAACCGGTAAATTTACATTTATGCCCTTATGTGAATTTATGCATGTTCTTGAGTGAATATTTGGATTGGTCGATTTTGCCCTTAAGCCCTGTGTAGTTTTTGGTTTATTTATTTTATGGGTTGTAATTAAATGGACCTGATTGGTGCCCTTGCTTGCGCAAATAAAGGTAATAGAATAGGACCCTTTATTTTTATAAGCTAGGCTTAGATTAGGCTTGGAGCCAAGAAGACCTCATGAAGACTTGGAGATCCACATGGAGGCCCATAACCTTGGAGGACATGGATGCCCAATTCATTACATGGAGGCCCAATCGAGCTGGATATTACAAGAAGGCCATGATGTATGGGTTTGAAAATTGTAATAGTTAGGACATTTAATTTTCACCCTAGACTGACCAATTGATCCATCACAAGGTTCGTGATGGATCGCATAGGATGGGCAATCGATCAATCATATTCTGCTAGGTGATGTTTGTTTACTTATATTCTTTTATGTATGTCTTGCATGCTTAGAATAGATCACGTAAGCAAGATAAAGTATAATCTGATGAGACCTCGCACAGGAAAACATAAAACCTCCAATTGAACTTAAAATTCAATTAGAATATTAAATCGAATAACGGGCGCATAAGAATAGTGTCTATGGTCCGAGCCTACCCAATTTCTAGGTCTTAGGCATATTATATGAATATATCTCGATGTCTCACGAGTCGTGGGTCGAGCTATAGGAAAATGATATGTCTATTGCCTCGATGCACGAGTTTAGTGCCAAGGGAGGGGATAGCAAGGTTTTATGCGCTGTCTCACGAGTCGTGGGGCGTCTAGGATTGAACTATTTCTCTCCACGAGTATTGGACATGATTTAACGATAGTAAGTATGGATGTCTCACGAGTCGTGGATCCACGAAAAAATGAGGCTAAATGAACTTAAGGGTTAGCTACGATGGTTAACCGACGACATAGTCGACCAGCAAGTGAATCAAATAGTATGGCCAACGAGTCGTAGATACTAGGAGATTGCATTTGGGCCTTAAGCCCGATAGGACATTTTAAATTCCCGAAACTTATGTGGGGGCATAATATTTCTTCTCTCATCGTTTTATAGATATGATGTCAAAAGAGCTTAGAGCACTTAGAGATTTGTCCATCTCATCACTTGAACGCAATATTTTAACTGAACCCAACTTGCATTTCTGGACACATCATTTGAATGGACTGTTTGAAGCTGAAAACATATCATATGTTTTGTCTGTGCCACCACCCATTACTATTTCACAAGATGTTCATGATGAGCTCCGAAAAAGCATCACCAAATGGAAACTGGATGATGGCTTAGCTCGTGAATACATGTTGGAATATATGTTACTTGATCTGCGTTTGCAACATGAGCATATGGCATCCGCAAAAGAGATTCTCTCGAATCTCAAATTCCTTTATGGGAATAGAGATGGTCATCGCAGATTCGCGATCACGAGGGAACTCTTGCAAGCAAGAAAGAGAAGGGAAACTCCTGTCGAAATCCACGTACACAAGATGATTCAACTTCTGTCTGAACTCGATGATATGGGTGTCGTGATGGACAATGATTTCCGAGTGGATCTTATTCTACAATCTCTTCCTAGATCATATGACCGATTTATCGCGGACTTGAATCTCCAGAGGCGAGAGATCACTGTGCATGTCCTGCGACAAATGCTCGAGGAACACGAAGCTTCTTTTGGAAAGAAAGCGAGGGTTGGCGTAAGGACTGGGCGGCATTCAAAGCCAAAGCAAATGGAAACCAGAGCTCCTTACTGCACAAGGTCAAGGGAAAGGATTAAGCTCGAACATATGGAGAGTTCGAAAAAGTATATTCCTTGTTGAAGTTAATTTTTCAAATTAACTGTGCATCTTTGGTGTTAGACACTGACTGGAGTTCTCATCTTTGTAATGATTTACAGGTGATGGGAGCAACAAGGCAACTGGAGCCTGAGGATTGGATCCTTGAATAAGGCAATGGAGCTGGAGCTGCTACCAAGGCCGTAGGCAAAAGTAGATTTAGGTGGTTTGATAAAAGTCATTAGAAAATTTTCATTTATGTTACATGGTTTTAGTGAAAAACTTTTATTCATGTTTTTGGATAATGTTGATGTTAATAAAAGCTCCTGTTTTTCATTTGGTACATTGAAATATTGACTTTACATCATAAAACCACCTAAGATAGTTATGCACGTACAACAAAACAAAAGGAAACAAGATAATGAAATATCTGCCCAATTGTGGCACGCTCGACTTGGACATATATCTAAGTCAAGGATTCAAAAGTTAGCATCATCTGGCGCGATTGAAAATCAATCGCATTGACGAAATGCCAACTTGTGAACCATATCTAAAGGAAAAAATGGCTAAGTTGCCATTTAAGGGAAACCCTCAGCGAGACAAACAAACATTGGACCTAATACATACTGACGTATGTGGACCACTAAGAAAAAGCGCCCGGGGTGGCTATGATTACTTCGTCACTTTCACTGACGACTATAGTCGTTATGGATATGTGTTCTTGTTGAAACACAAGTCTGAAGCCTTTGAGCGATTCAAAGAATTCAAGATGGAAGTAGAGAATCAACTTGGTCATACGATAAAGGCTCTTCGTTCTGACCGAGGTGGAGAATTTTTTAGTAATGAATTTATGAATTATCTTGTAGAGCATGTAATATTATCGCAGTGGACTCCTCCTGCAACACCCCAATTAAATGGAGTAGCAGAGAGAAAGAATCGAACCTTGATGGACATGGTTCGATCCATGATGAGTGCCACTGACCTTCCTCTTTTATTTTTGGAACATGCCCTCCTCACGGCAGCGAAGATACTGAACATGGTACCTTCTAAATCCGTAGAAAAGACACCATACGAATTATGGTTTGGCAAGGCACCCTCATACGCATTCATGCGCATATGGGGATCTCCCGCTTACATTAAAAAGCTAGTGGGAGATAAATTGGAAACCAAATCTACTTTGTGCAAGTTCGTGGGGTATCCGAAAAACTCAATAGGATACGAGTTCTACGATCCTACAAGAAAAATCACGTTTGTCTCGAGGGACGCACACTTCTTAGAGAAGGATTCCTTGGTGGACAAGAAGGAAAACAACGTAGAACTAGATGAGGTCAAAGAAGCTGAAAAGGCAGAAGAGGTCGATCAAGCTGACCCATCGCCACAGGCAGTGGGAGAACATGAGCATGAAAGTGCATCAGATAGTACACCGATACTTCGTAGGTCAGAAAGACAACGTAGAGAACTCGAAAGGTACTACGGTCTACTGCATGAGACTGGACAGTCTCTAACCGACCCAAGGACTTACAAAGAGACTATGCTAGAAATAGACTCGGGAAAGTGGCGTGAAGCCATGGAATCCGAATTGGACTCCATGCACTCGAACAAGGTCTGGGCCTTGGTAGATCCACCAGTGGGAGTGACTCACGTGGGTTGCATGTGGATCTATAAGCGAAAGCTTGGAGTGAACGGAGAGGTAATAACCTACAAGGCGCAACTAGTGGCAAAAGGATACACTCAAAGGCCAGGTATCGACTTTGAGGAGACCTTCTCACCCGTCGCAATGCCTAAATCCATTCGAATCTTGCTGGCCATAGCTGCGTGGTATAACTATGAGATATGGCAGACGGATGTGAAGAATGCCTTTCTCAATGGGGACATTGACAAGGAGATCTACATGGAGCAACCAAAAGGATATGCATCCAAAGGAGATGAACACAAGGTGTGCAAACTCCAGAGGTCTATTTATGGACTGAAGCAAGCTTCCCGAAGTTGGAACATCCGTTTGATGAAAGAATCCAAATTTTTGGATTCATCAAGAACGTGTTCGAACCTTGCGTGTACAAGAAGATCAGTGGGAGTACAGTTGAATTTTTGGTGCTTTACGTTGACGACATTCTTCTCATTGGAAACAATGTAAAAGTGTTGTCCGAAACTAAAGCATGGTTATCTACAAAATTCTCA
Organism: Penstemon eatonii; assembly: GCA_038501285.1. Taxonomy (NCBI): domain Eukaryota; kingdom Viridiplantae; phylum Streptophyta; class Magnoliopsida; order Lamiales; family Plantaginaceae; genus Penstemon; species Penstemon eatonii. The sequence continues at coordinate 49,207,422 of CM076714.1, forward strand.
ATGAAGGATTTGGGAGAAGCATCCTTTGTACTAGGTATAAGGATCTACCGAGATAGATCAAAAGGACTGCTGGGCCTCTCCCAATCCCAGTACATAGATAAAATCTTGAAGAGATTTAATATGGAAGAATCCAAGAGAGGATTGGTTCCAATGAGACATGTAATTGCACTCTCTAAGTCTATGGCCCCGAAGACATCTGAAGAGAGAAGCAATATGTCTTGAGTACCATATGCATCCGCAATAGGAAGCATAATGTATGGTATGTTATGTACTAGACCAGACCACGCGTACGCTTTAAGCGTTACAAGTCGCTACCAGTCTGATCCAGGTAAGCAGCACTGGATAGCCGTAAAGGCAATTCTGAAGTACCTGAGAAGGACTAAGGAATTGTTCTTGGTATACGGTGGTGGAGAATTGAAATTGGAATGCTATACAGACTCGACCTTCCAATGTGATGTAGACGACTTCAAGTCGACATCTGGATACGTGTTCTGCCTCAATGGTGGTGCAGTTAGCTGGAAGAGCTCCATACAAGACACTACCACAGATTCAACCACCAAAGCAGAATACATTGCCGTATGTGATGCAGCAAAGGAAGGTGTTTGGATGAGGAACTTCATCCAAGAATTGGATGTGATACCTAGCATCGCTAAGCCCATTACTATCTTTTGTGATAATAATGGGGCAATAGCGCAAGCAAAGGAGCCGAGACCTCATCAGAAATCCAAGCATGTACAAAGACGATACCACGTGATAAGAGATATCATTGGTAGAGGAGATATTAAAATGGAACGTGTCGACTCAGAAGATAATACCGCGGACCCGCTAACGAAACATTTGCCTCAAAAGGCATTTGAGAAACATATGCTTAAAATAGGACTCAAGAACATAAAAGAATGTCTTTAGGACAAGTGGCAGATTGATATAAATAGTGTCCTCAAGCCAGCTATATGGCTAGCATTTATTATATTAAATGAGGAACTATTCAATTTTGATTAATAAAAGCACTTTATTAAATGGTCAACTTCATCTTATGTAGTAATTATCTACGCATAAGGATAGAAGTCCTTAGATCACAGGGCTATGGGACAACCCGTGGACTGATCTCCAAGGCCGTGATCTAAAACATATTCAAGAGTCGTAGAATCCAGTCGAGATAGGACATCGTTGGATTCGGTTAGACTCTCACTACTGTGTGTACTCCGATGAACTTGATAACGCTGGGGTCCACGAGCATGACTGGGATAGTCGATACACATAAGTGGGTGGCTTGCTGGGATAGCAAGTGCACTGAATACCCAATTAGGAAATAACTCACCATGGAAGCGGTAGTCGCATATCAAGGTTGAAGTTATTCCAATTTGCAATAGTATACGAGGAACGATCCCTAACTACTTTGGTTGAAATAACTCACCATGGACTGGTGCGAGAACGTTCATGCTTTGATGTGAGTTCTGACTGACTGGAGATCAGCAGAAAGTCTCTGTGAACTCATGTTGGGTATGGAGGAACTCGTATGCAGATTCATATCATCAATAAAGGATCCATTGACCCGACTTGATAAGTTGAGAAATTCTCCTATGGATTTTTGTGAGAAATTAATTCTGATAAAATCCTTGGCCAAGGTATCTGATGACTTTATGTAAGTAGCTCATAAAGATTAAGTCAAAGAGAATTTATTTCGAGACCAGAATACATAAGGTCAAAACAAAATAAAATGGGAGACCGATAAAAGACCATACCCTTAAGTCTCGACTGGGAGATTGATCGATGGAGAGATTATGTCGTATAGGGAAATTGTAAATGAGTTAAAATGTTCACTAAATTAATTCACCAGTGATTGGGCTCCATGGGCTTGTGGCTGGACATCGACCGTGGAGTGTCGGAGAATTCCCAAATTTGCAGGGGTGCTAATTTTGGAATGATCAATCGACAGAGTGTTCGATTGATTTAGAGTATATGTTGCTCGAATAATTAAATAATATTTAATTATAACCCACGACCAATTATGTGGTGAACCTACGGGGGCATACATAATACACATGAAGCGAAAGCGAGGAAAAAAGAACAACCGAGTCGACTGGGTCTATAATCGACTGGGTCGATTAAAGTGGGTGGGTCGACTGGATCGATCCAAATGGAGCTAAATAGGATCCAATTGGAATTGGATCGAAATCTTAAATTAAATTGTAAATTAATTTGTGAATTAATTAATTAAGTTGGATTTAATTAATTAAAGGAATAATTAATCAAATTGACTTGGAGTTTAAAATTAATTAATTGGGAGATTAATTAATCGGGCTATTTAATGGAAAATTAAATAAAGCCTATATGATTAATTAAAGTGGGCCATAGATTAATTGGAAGACTTAGTCTTCTAATTAAAGTGGGTCATGGCCCATGTAGGAGAATTAAAGTCATAATCCAAATAGGATAAGGTTAATGAGATACCTATAAATAGGGGACTTGATGTCATATCTCATACACAACTCTAAGAGCAAAAACAGAGCAAAGGAAAATTTCTCTCTCCCTACACCAAATCGGCTGAACCCTCTTCCACTTTGGAAGAATTTTTCGTTTTTGATTTTAGCTCCTAAGTCGTTCTTTAATCCTAGATATTAATATACCATATGTTCTAGTCGATTAGGATATATTAATTTTCGTGATATTGTGGTGTATCAACTAGTAGAGGCGCAACACGTGGGGCGCTACTAGCAGGACTTAGGATTGATCCAACCGAGGGAGAAAACGCAACTTTGCTGAGCTACTTGGATTTGCAAGGAGACAGGTATAATTTGGATATAATTATTCTTGTCGTTTTAATATTCATATATATAGACCTAGAGATTATCCTGACAAGATTCCGTAAGAGGTCCTGTAAAATTTTAAATTCCTCTGTGCCTAGGGCTGTTTATCTTACCGAATCCCAACACACAATTCTCAATGGAGGATTTGGGAGAAGCATCATTTGTACTAGGTATAAGGACCTACCGAGATAGATCAAAAGGACTGCTGGGCCTCTCCGAATCCCAGTACATAGATAAAATCTTGAAGAGATTTAATATGGGAGAATCCAAGAGAGGATTGTTTCCAATGAGACATGGAATTTCACTCTCTAAGTCTATGGCCCCAAAGACGCCTGAAGAGAGAAGCAATATGTCTCGTGTACCATATGCATCCGCAATAGGAAGCATAATGTATGGTATGTTATGTACTAGACCAGACGTAGCGTACGCTAGCGTTACTAGTCGCTACCAGTCTGATCCAGGAGAGCAGCACTGGATAGCCGTAAAGGCAATTCTGAAGTACCTGAGAAGGACTATGAAATTGTTCTTGGTATACGGTGGAGGAGAATTGAAATTTGAAGGCTATACAGACTCGACCTTCCAATGTGATATAGACGACTTCAAGTCGACATATGGATACGTATTCTGCCTCAATGGTGGTGCGGTTAGCTGGCAGAGCTCCAAGCAAGACACTACCGCAGATTCAACCACCGAAGCAGAATACATTGCTGTGTGTGATGCAGCAAAGGAAGGTGTTTGGATGAGGAACTTCATCCATGAATTGGATGTGATACCTAGCATCGCTGAGCCCATTACTATCTTCTGTGATAATAATGGGGCAATAGCGCAAGCAAAGGAGCCGAAATCTCACCAGAAATCCAAGCACGTACAAAGACGATACCACGTGATAAGAGATATCATTGGTAGAGGAGACATTAAGATGGAACGTGTCAACTCAGAATATAATACCGCGGACCCGCAAACGAAGCCTCTGCCTCAAAAGGCATTTGAGAAACATCTGCTTAAGATGGGACTCAAGAAAATAAAAGGTTGGCTTTAGGACAAGTGGGAGATTGATAGAAATAGTGTACTGCAAGCCAGCTGTGTGGCTAGCATTTATTGTAATAAATAAGGAAGTATTCAATTTTGATTAATAAAAGCACTTTATTATATGGTCATCTTTATCTTAATAATTATCTATGCATAAGGATAGAGGTCCTTAGATCACAGGGCTATGGGACAACCCGTGGACTGATCTCCAATGCCGTGACCTAGAACATATTCAAGAGTCGTAGAATCCAATCGAGATAGGACATCGTTTGATTCGGTTAGACTCTCACTATTGTGTATACTCCGATGAACTGGAGAACGCTGGAGTCCACGAGCGTGACTGGGATAGTCGATACACATAAGTGGGTGGCTTGCTGGGATGGCAAGCGCACTGAATACCCCCAATTAGGAAATAACTCACCATGGAAGCGGTAGTCGCATATCGGGGTTGAAGTTATTCCAATTTACATTAGTATACGAGGAACGATCCTTAATTACTTGAGATGATAGGGTTTATCTGGTACGAGAATGTCTATGCTTTGATATGAGTTCCGACTGGCTGGAGATCACCAGAAAGTCTCTGTGGACTCATATTGGGTATAAAGGAACTCATATGCAGATTCATATCATCAACAAAAGATCCATTTACCCGACTTGATAGGTTGAGAAATTCTCCTATGGATTTCTGTGAGAAATTAATTCTGGTAAAATCCTTGGCCAAGGTATTTGACGGCTTTATGTAAGTAGCTCATAAAGATTAAGTCAAAGAGAATTATTTCGAGACCAGAATACATAAAGTCAAGACAAAATAAAAGGGAGACCGATGAAAGACCAGACCCTTAAGTCTCGACTGAGAGATTGATCGATGGAGAGATTATGTCGTATATGAAAATTGTAAATGAGTTAAAAGGTTCACTGAATTAATTCACCAGTGATTGGGCTCCATGGGCTTGTGGCTGGACATCGACCGTGGAGTGTGGGAGAATTCCCAAATTGGCAGGGGTGCTAATTTTGGAATGATCAGTCGACAGAGTGTTCGATTGATTTAGAGTAGATGTTGCTCGAATAATTAAATTATATTTAATTATAACCCCCGGCCAATTATTTGGTGAACCTACGGGGGCATACACAATACACATGAAGCGAAAGCGAGGAAAAGAGAACAAACTGGGTTGACCGAATCGATTGGGTTGACTGGGTCTAAAAATCGTCTGGGTCGATTAAAGTGACTAGGTCGACTGGGTCGACCCAATTGGAGCTAAAATGGATCCGATTGGAATTGGATCTAGATCATAAATTAAATTGGAATTTAATTTGGGAGCTAATTAATTAAGTTGGATTTAATTAATTAAAGAAAAAAATTAATTAAATAAATTTAGAGTCTAGTTTTTGGGCTATTTAATTGAGAAATTAAATGAAGCCTGATTAAATTAATTTAGTGGGCCATGGATTAATTAGGAAGACTTGGTCTTCTAATTAAAAAGGGTCATGGCCCATATAGGAAAATTAAAGTCCTAATACTAAGAGGACTAAGTTAATGAGATAACTATAAATAGGTAACTTATAGTTATATCATAAACACAACTCTAAGAGCAAAAACCAAGCAAAGGAAAAATTCTCTCTCCCCTCTCCTAGAAGAAATCTGCCGAACCCCCTCTTCCACTTTGGAAGAATTTTTCGATTTCTATTCACTCCTAAGTCGTTCTTTAATCCTGGATATTAATATACCCTATGTTCTAGTCGATTAGGTTATATTAATTTTCGTGATATTGTGGTGTATCAACTCGTAGAGGCGCAACACGTGGGGCGCTAGAAGGCTTTGGATCAACCTACTCGAGGGAGAAACGTAACTTTGCAGAGCTATCTGGATTTGCAAGGAGATATGTACAATTTGGATCTAATTATTCTTGTCATTATTATATTCATATATATACAACTAGATATTATCCTGGGAAGATTCCGTAAGAGGTCCTATAAAATTTTAAATTTCGCTGTGCCTAGAGCTGTTTATCTACCAAATCCCAACAGAATTCTTAACCAACCAATACTTTGTTCCATCACTAGTTACACTGTACCCAACCGCGGTCACACCATGGTCTAGCTCGGTTCCACACTCTCCAGTGAAAACTCCACTCGAGTAGAATTGGAAGTCAGAACCACCCGCATCAATAGGTACGTATATCGGTTGATTAGCCACGACTTTCAACAACGCAGACTCACTGTTGGCTGGAACATCCTCATACCCTGTAATCTTATCAACACGAGAGGATTCCTTCTTAGCCTTGCACGTGGCATCAACTCCCTTATATAGGTAGTTAGATTCAGTAGTCAGACCATGATTTTCAATAATGAACTGAAATGCATCGTCCATGAGACCACCGTTGCATCCTTGATCCTCGATTGTGTCGCAATCCACAAGTTCTCGTTCGGATAACGACACTAGATTTCCTATTGTGAGCTGGTTGATTCTTTTTGTGGCTGCAACGGCCGAAAAAGCCAACAACATCCTGTATTTTTAATTTATGGAAATTAGTTTCTAAAATGAGATTGTGATTTGTTTGGACAACGGTTAATTGGTTTTAACTTACCACCTTGGCCTTGATCTTTAATACCAGTAACGGCTCCTTTCTTTATCCAGTCCATGGTAGATGGAACTGCAGACACATTTGCATATCTAAACAAAGAATCTTTCAATGACTTTGAGCAAGATCCAATTTTGTATCCATTACGAGATGCTTGAAACTCTTCGTTTGTCAAATCAGCAAACTGATTTATTGCAAGCTTGTAAGATCGAGCATATGCTTCATTGTAAAACTGAATGTACTCTACATTGTCCTTGAATATTTTGAATCTCTTAGCCTTCTCTGTTTCATCTTTGTATGTACGACCATGTTGGAACATCCACATCTCGTGTTTCTCAACCATAGATGCATCAGGTAGAGTGCGGGATGTGGCTTGAGAAGCCGACATTTCCATCACTAAAATTGCAACGAAAATAAGTTTCCAGGTGGGAATATTCAAGGCCATCTTTTTGAAAGTTAAGGATTTTGATGTATTAAACTAAAACTTGAATTTGAGAAAGAGTTATGCATCCTATTAGATGGAGTCCAGGTATTTATAGAATTGATTTAGTTCATTAATCTTTTACAAAGAGCCTTAATTAATTAAACCTGCGTGATTAATTTAACTTAGAATATGATGGAGATACCCGGGCTTTTTGCACTTTGCACCCTAATTTAAAATTTTTGGCATTTTGCATTCTGCAAATACAATTTAGTTGGCACTTTGCACTATAGTGTGTGTTTTGAAGAAAAAAAATTCATTGATTGGAGTATAATAATTATATTCGAATATTTTTGGCACTTTGAACCCTAAAAATATAGATTTTGACACTTTGCACTCTGAAATAGAATATAGGCACTTTGCACCGAAAAGATATAATATCTGGTAATTTTCAACCAGACTTAATATGATAATCTATATTATGTAAATAACATGCAATATAATGATATGTTAGATATGTAAACATGTATTTTAGATATAAACTAAATAATCTAGAGGATACTTGCAAATAAAAAAATGAGACAATGTCTTTTTTTTTAATAGAATTTTACTGAGAGAAAATGTTAAAATAAGTTATTATAAATTAAAATTAATTTAGAATAACAAGTTTATGATTGTTGTGCATAAAAATGACCATTTTATCTCTACATCGCCGACATTCATGAGTTTATTTTTTTTAAGAAAAATACATTAGGATACAAAATGTCATACACATTATATTTTTAGGGTGCAGAGTGCCAAAAAAATTAAATCGGGATGAAAATGCTAATATTTTATAATTTTAGGGTGTAAAATGCAAACATTCTATATTTTAAGGGTGCAAAGTGAATTTTTTTTTAAAATAACTATTCTACCCTCTACCAATGAATTTTCTCATTAAAACACACATTAGAGTGCAAAGTGCCAAAACTTTTAAGTTAAGATATAAAGTCTCAAAACCCTATAATTCCAAGGTGCAAAATTCCAAACACCCGAGAGACCCCAAGTGGAATACCCGCCAAGTAATAGTAATTTTGGATGTGAATTAACATACTCTGGAAAACAAAAGTAGTTTGATCAAGCATAAGTTCAATAGTTCGGCCGGAATTTTTTTTTTTTTTTTTTTCTAATCTGTAGATTACTGTGTCTTATTTGTACAATTTCTTTCCCTTTCTTGCACTAATTTGTTATACTTACTTCATCCTTAAATTATATTTCTATCATTTAGTTTTTTTTCGCGGAGTTTCAAGTAATAAAAGGTGGAACGTTTAGGTATTTTTACAAAGATATCTTTAAAAGTAGGAGTTGAGAGTTAATAGTGTCAAATCATTACTTTATGTGAGATGGTATGTTTGAGAAAAAATAATATCATTTATAAAAATTGAGTGTTATTTTGGGATATAAAAATAAATATTAGTGAAAATTTAGGAAGTAATATATTGGAAAAATTGTAAAATTTGTTCCCTAGTAATATATTGGAAGTAATATATTGGAAGTAATATATTGGAAAAATTGTAAAATTGTAATATATTGGAAAAATTGTAAAATTAGTATAAATATGAAAGATAAAATATATCTTTTAAAAATGAAAATGAACATAAGTTCAAAAAATTCATCCGAACTAAGAAATACATTCTTCGTCCAAAAATATAAAAGTCATTATACATATAGATTTTTTAAGAAATTTATATATAAGAACGAAATTAAACTTTTCTCATGGTCAAATATAACGATATTTCTCAATCTAATGGATTAAATTAATATTACTTCATAAAACTATTACATTATTCGTAAAACTATTGTTGTTGTTTTCCATTAATTATGTTTACTCGTTTTTTTATTTTTATGAATTCCTTATTATTGTTGTTGTTGTTGTTGTTGTTGTTAAGTGAGAGTGAGGAAAGTTTGAGATTGTGATAACTCTGTGAAAATAGAGTTATCGCATGTAACTTTTAGGCTTAAATGACTGTTTTTCATGAATAATCGTGAGTCGTTTGGAATTTTATTGTATATTTCACTTTTTAGAGTTGATTCACGAATTTAATCAAGTTTTGAGAATAATCCTTGATTTTTTGGTACTAATTCGATTTATTCTTTTGTAGGAGATGAAATGGACCAACAAAGCTTGCTATCAATTGAAAATGAGCAAGTTCAAATATTAAAGGGGTCAAATGATACAAAGGCATAAGATAGGGGCTGAAGGTGCAATTAGAGTCCAACTTTGATGAATTTGTTGGAGTTCACGGCTGATTTCCTTTGAACACTAATGGGCTGGCGGCCCAGTTGAAGAATTTTGAAGATTAAAAGAATCCTAATACATGTAGGAATCTGAAAGCAAGAAATAAAAAGGCTAGAAGAGAAGAAAAAATCACACAACAACTTAGAAAAAAAGAGAAGACAAGCAAGATCAGAGAGAACAAGCACACATCACACTTTTGGCGATTTTTCGTATTTCTTTATGAGAGAAGATTATGAACTCTTTTATAGTTTATTTCGTTAATTTTAGCATGAACTAATTTCTTTTAGTCTAGGGTTTTTACGGATCCATGTTATGCGAATAATGTTTTAGTTTCTTTTCTAGTTTTAATTTAGTGATTTTCGATTTTTATTATCGATATTCGTTTATCTAATTTTGTGCTAATTTACTGTCAAATTGACTGGCCACCTATTTGATTGTTTACTTTTCTTGATTGAACCTGGGAATGGAATATTAAGAATAGAAGAGGAATTAGGTAGTGGGTTGCTTGTTAGTATAGGAATATACCCAACACGCCCATATCCAAATTAGGTCATATAATTCATGCATGTTATTAATTCTACTAACTTAGGAATAAGAAGAGTAAATTAATTGCATAGGTTCTTAGGTGATTCGGAAGACACTTAAGGATAGAAGTGAACCCTAGGATAGCGAATAAGAATCACTAGTTAAAATTAGGGAGTTAATTAACATTAGGAGCATAACATAGGTGAAGTTTAACTCTAGACCCTTGTCTCATTGATCGTCTTCTTAAGCACTTTAATCATCATTTTAGATTAGTTATTTCTTTAGTTTTAGTAGTTAGTTAATAAACAAACAAAAAAATATTTTAGCCTAGTTGAATTAGAATAAGAATTTAGGTAGGGAATTGGGTACAATTTTAGTTTCAAGTCCTCGTGGGTTCGACACTCAACTTACTCTTTATTACTTTTGCGATACGTGCACTTGCGTTTATTTGCGTGTGTAAAATCCGCAACAAGTTTTTGGCGCCGTTGCCGGGGACTTTGATAATTAATAATTTACCAAGTTTCAACTTTTATTTTTGTTCGATTTATTTTTATAGTTAAAATTTTTCCTTGTAGGTACTCATACCTAGTTTATGCGTAGTGATAAAAAAAGCTGAATTAGTAGCTTTTGATCCAGAGATCGAGAGGACTTTCAGACAACGAAGAGCGCTAAACAAGAATCAAGGAAAAGCTGATCTAATGGAGAATCCAAATAATGAAAACCAGGTGAATCCACTGTTAGTAAATCAGCAAATAGGTCCACACGTTCCTGCCGAAATCGAAAGACCCATTAATGAATACATAACACCGATCTTGGGTGTTCTAGATTCAAGCATTGTCAGACCAGAGATTGAAGCAGCTCACTTTGAAGTGAAACCGGTAATGCTGAATCTGATCAATTCCTCTGCTATATTTTCGGGGTTGGCTATGGAAGATCCTCACGCCCATTTGAAGAGCTTTATGGAAATTTGCGATTCATTCAAATTGAATGGGGTTACTGCTGATCAACTACGAATGAAACTTTTCTCCTTTTCCTTAAGGGATCGAGCTCGAGTCTGGCTAAACTCAATGCCACCTAACTCCATCACATCTTGGACTGATTTGACTGAAAAATTCCTAAGGAAATATTTTCCACCCACCAAGAGTGCGAAAGTTCGAATGGAAATTCACTCATTCCAACAAATAGAGGGAGAGTCACTCTACGATGCATGGGAAAGGTTCAAGGGGCTAATGACACAGTGTCCACAACATGGAATTCCTGGTTGGGAACTGATAAATATCTTCTACACTGGACTAGGGGGACAAATCAGAACCATTCTTGATGCAGCAGCAGGAGGGACATTTTTGGGGAAGACATATACAGATGCCTACGATGTATTAGAAAGAATGACTTACAACAATTACCAGTGGGCATCGGAACGCTCATCAGTGAAACTTGCACCTGGAAAATTTGAGTTAGATGCAATGACAGCAGTGCAAGCACAATTAGCCGTTTTATCCAAGAAGATTGATGGTTTAAGTATGAGTAAACCTGGAGCTAACTCGTTTCAAGCTCAACCAGTCAATATGATTCACAACTCAGAGATTTTCTGTATCATTTGTGGAGGAGAGCATCCGTATGAAAACTGCCCTTCAAATTCGGAGTCAGCATGCTATGTGGGAAACAATCGAAACAATCAAGGGTATAATCCATACTCTAACAGCTATAATCCCGGTTGGCGAAACCATCCCAACTTTTCATGGAGCAATAATCAGCACGTTGGACAGGGGTCAAACAACGCCAAAAATCAGCAAAACTCACCAGGGTTTCAGGGTCAACAAAAACAACCACCAACGGACAATAAGCCATCATTAGAAGAGACGTTGGCACAGTTCATGAGCCAGACAAGTGCATCTATTCGGAACCTGGAAACCCAAATGGCTCAATTGGCTCAAGATAGGCAGCACAGACCTCCAGGCTCACTCCCAAGTGACACTGAAAACCCAAGGACCAGTCATAACGAACACTGCAAAGCAATCACTCTGAGAAATGGTAGAGAACTCGAAGAGCCCAGCAGAACACAAGTTCGAGTTAAGGATCTCAAGGAAGCTCAAGACAAACCTGAAGACTCTGAGCTAAACAAAGAAAAGGAAGTGGAAAAGGAAAGCGAGAAGAAAGATGTAGCTAATCTACCGGAAATCAAACCTCCACCACCGTTTCCTCAAAGGTTCCAACAACAAAGGAAGAATGATCAGTTCAGAAAATTCCTTGACATCCTGAAACAACTTCACATCAACATTCCATTAGTTGAAGCATTCGAGCAGATGCCAAATTACGTCAAATTCATGAAGGATGTACTGTCACGAAAGAAAAGATTAGGAGAATTCGAAACTGTAGCTCTCACCGAAGAATGCAGTGCAATTTTGCAGAATAAGCTCCCACCTAAGCTCAAGGATCCTGGCAGTTTTACCATTCCATGTAACATTGGCGACAAGTACGTAGGACAAGCATTATGCGACTTAGGGGCCAGCATCAATCTCATGCCCAAATCCGTCTTTCAAAAATTGGGAATTGGGGAAGCAAGGCCAACTACGGTAACTCTTCAATTAGCAGATCATTCCATTACATAACCCGAAGGAAAAATTGAAGACGTTCTGGTAAAAGTAGATAAGTTTATCTTCCCTTCCCTGTTGATTTTATTGTGTTAGACTATGAAGCAGATTCGAATGTACCCATCATTTTGGGTAGGCCATTCTTAGCCACTGGAAGAGCATTAATTGACGTACAGAAAGGTGAATTAACCATGAGGGTGCAGGACGAGAAGATTACATTCAACGTGTTCCAAGCCATGAAACATCCCGACGACGAGGAAGAATGTTCATCAGTATGCATGATCGACTCATTGGTCGCTAAAACCTTTGAAACGTCTATGTACCGAGACCCGTTGGAGGCAGCCCTAAATTTGGATCCTGAGGAGATGGATGATAAAGAAATTGTACAAAGCGTGGCATTCTTACAAGCAAATTCGCGAGTCAATAAACCAGTCAACAAGATTGAAGGATTGGAACTACCCACGTGCAAGCCTCATCGACCATCAATCGAAGAACCACCATCGCTGGACTTGAAGCCACTGCCAGCACATCTGCAATATGAATATTTGGGGGAATCATCTACATTGCCAGTAATCATCTCTGCATATCTCTCCGAAACCCCAAAAGAGAAATTACTGAGAGTCCTTCGAAGTCATATACGAGCCATTGGGTGGACTATTGCAGACATTAAGGGGATTAGTCCTGCATTTTGCATGCACAAGATCATACTCGATGATGAGGACAAGGGATCAGTCGAACATCAAAGGAGACTAAATCCGATCATGAAAGAGGTAGTCAAAAAGGAAATCATCAAGTGGTTGGATTCTGGAATTATCTTCCCTATTTCAGATAGTAGATGGGTTAGCCCGGTTCAGTGTGTTCCTAAGAAAGGTGGCATGACAGTAGTGAAAAATCAAAACAATGAATTAATCCCGTCAAGAACTGTCACGGGATGGCGCGTTTGCATGGATTACCGAAAACTGAACAAAGCTACAAGAAAAGATCACTTCCCGCTACCATTCATAGATCAGATGTTAGACAGATTAGCAGGAAGGGCTTATTTTTGTTTTCTAGATGGATTTTCGGGATACAATCAGATTTTCATCGCACCAACGGATCAAGAAAAGACTACTTTCACATGCCCCTATGGCACATTTGCTTTTAGACGGATGCCTTTTGGATTATGCAATGCACCCGCCACGTTTCAACGTTGCATGATGGCAATCTTCACGGACATGATAGAAAAATTTCTCGAAGTCTTCATGGATGACTTTTCTGTGTTTGGTGATTCGTATGATGAATGTCTTGATAACTTAGCCAAGGTTTTGCGCAGGTGCGAAGAAACTAACTTAGTGCTAAACTGGGAAAAGTGTCACTTCATGGTACAAGAAGGAATAGTTTTGGGACACAAAGTATCTAGCAAGGGCATTGAAGTGGACAGAGCAAAGATAGAGACGATAGAGAAACTCCCTCCGCCTACATCAGTCAAGGGAATTCGTAGTTTCCTAGGACATGCCGGATTTTATCGACGTTTTATTAAGGATTTCTCTAAAATCTCTAAACCTTTATGTAATTTGCTTGAAAAAGATGCTAAGTTTATTTTTGATGATTTGTGTATGCAGGCTTTCCAAACATTGAAGGAAAAGTTGGTGACAGCCCCAATAATAGTAGCTCCAGATTGGAATCTCCCATTTGAAGTGATGTGTGACGCAAGCGATGTCGCACTTGGAGCTGTTCTGGGACAGAAAAGGGATAAGATCTTTCACTCAATATACTATGCAAGCAAAACTCTCACTGATGCTCAAGTGAATTACACCGTGACTGAAAAAGAATTGTTGGCAGTAGTGTTTGCTTTTGACAAGTTCCGAGCGTATCTGGTAGGAACAAAGGTGATAGTATATACAGACCACTCCGCAATCCGATATTTGATTGAGAAGAAGGATGCTAAGCCAAGGCTAATTCGATGGGTGCTCTTATTGCAAGAGTTTGATCTCGAGATAAAAGATAGGAAAGGAACCGAGAATCAAGTGGCTGATCACTTGTCAAGATTGGAGGGAGGAAACAAAGAGTCAGGCTCTGTGATGATCAATGAAGTCTTTCCAGACGAACAATTGTTTGCGGTAAATCAAACAAAACTTCCATGGTATGCCGACTATGTCAACTATCTAGTAAGTGGCCTACTTCCTCCCGACATTAATTTCCAGCAAAAGAAGAGATTTCTGAATTATGTGAAGAACTTTATTTGGGATGAGCCATACTTGTTTAAGAAATGTGGGGATCAAATGATAAGGAGGTGTATTCCCGATGAAAATTTTGAGGAAATTCTGGGTAATTGTCACAATTCACCATACGGTGGGCATTTTAAAGGAGATCGCACAGCAGCTAAAATCCTACAATCTGGTTTTTTCTGGCCCACCTTACATAGAGATGCTCATGAGTTTGTGAAGCGTTGTGATCGATGCCAACGGGTTGGAAATTTAACGAAGCGTGATGAGATGCCACTGTCGACTATGTTGGAAGTAGAGCTTTTTGATGTTTGGGGGATTGACTTCATGGGACCATTCATTCCCTCATTTGGAAATCGGTACATCTTAGTTGCAGTTGATTACGTGTCTAAGTGGGTTGAGGCAGAAGCATTCCCAACTGATGATTCGAAGGTGGTGATGCAATTCATTAAGAAGCACATTTTCACAAGATTCGGAACACCTAGAGCCATCATTAGTGATCAAGGATCCCACTTTTGCAATAAGTATTTCAACGCTCTCTTAGCAAAATATGGTGTGCGGCATAAAGTAGCAACTGCATACCATCCGCAGACAAATGGGCAGGCAGAGATCTCTAATCGTGAAATTAAGAAGATCTTAGAAAAAACAGTCAGTCCCACAAGAAAAGATTGGTCCAAGAAATTAGATGATGCCCTGTGGGCATACAGAACGGCTTTTAAGACGCCAATTGGAATGTCACCGTATAGGTTAGTTTTCGGAAAAGCATGTCACTTACCATTAGAACTGGAGCATAAGGCTTTTTGGGCTGTTCGCAATTTGAACATGAGTTTGGAACTGTCGGAGAAGGAACGGTTGATGCAACTGAACGAACTCGATGAATTTCGATACATAGCCTATGAGAATGCCAAACTCTACAAGGAAAGAACAAAGAAATGGCATGACAAGACTATTACCACTAAGTTGTTTGAACCGGGTCAATTAGTACTCCTTTTCAACTCTCGTCTCAGACTTTTTCCTAGAAAACTAAAATCTCGATGGTCTGGACCGTTTATCGTCATAAACTCATTCCCGCATGGTGCCGTGGAGATAGCCGAAGCTGAGACCGGTAGACAATTCAGTGTCAATGGACAACGTCTCAAACATTACTTGGGTGGAGAAATTGTGAATGAAAAGACCTCGGTGGTTTTAGAATGAAGTCAACTGAGTATCATGTCGAGCTAAGGACATAAAACTAAGCGCTTCTTGGGAGGCAACCCAAGCTTTTACGTGTTTTTGTTTTTCGTTTTTGTTTTGTTTTGTTTTAGTTTTAGTGTGATATGTGGTGTTTTGTCGGGTTTTGCAGGCATATCGCGGTGCAAGGTAACGAGAAAATGAATATTTCATATACTGGGGCGTTTTGGAGAAGAAGAATAATCAAGCCATGGCACAATTTGAGCAAGGCCATGGCTCAATTGTGAGCAAAAAGAGTGCATAAATTCCAGAAGCTTGAAGCCATGGCACAACTCTAGTCAGGCCATGGCTCAATAAATTGCACAAATTCCAGCAGCCTAAAGCCATGGCACTACTTGAATAAGGCCATGGCTTCACTTCAAGTGCCCAAAAGAGCCAATTTCCAGCAGCTTCAGGCCATGGCTCCAATTGGATCGAGCCATGGCCTAAAATAAAAAAAAAATAATAATAATGAAAAAAAAAAAAAAAAAATTTCAGAATCAAAGAAACGGGTTGCATCTCTCTCACAACCAACCAAAATCTTTCTCCCCACGCCACCGCACAAACCAACCGCACCGCCGCGATACCCACTCGAGCTCAGCTCCCCGAAACCGCCGCACCTTCAGCTTTCTCCGCCGCCATCAGCAACACACAGCCGAAACTCCCCACGCCGCCGCGACCTTCTTCCCCGTGCGAACACAGCCGCGCGACCGGCCTCCTATCTCAGATCTGCCGCCGCCCGAAGCTGTCGCACCTACATCTCACCCCGCCGCGACCTGAAACCCAACCGCAACCACCGCGTCCAACCTCACACACGCAGGCCTGCCGCCGCCTCTTCTCTCCCTCAGATCTAACCCCGTCGCAACCTAACCACGAACCGCCTTCTCCAGTTCAGGAGCAGCACCAGCCACAACCAGTCGCGATCGCGCTGCCCACCGAAACCCTAACCCCGAAACCGCCGCCCCTTGCACAAAACAACCACTAGACGAAACCCTAAGCCGCCACAGCACCTCTATCTCAATTGGGCATCTCTCAAGGGCCGGTAACAATTGATTCTTGCCTTTCTTGGTTCGATTCTTGGATTTTGATTTCGATTGCTAGTTGAGGGTTTGTTATGCTATTTTTGGGATTTTTGTTGATGATTATTTGCAAATTGTGGAGGAACGGGTTCTTGAAGTAGTATCGGTTATCGGATTGTTGCGTGATTGTGTGGGTAATTGAGCTTGATTATATTTTAGTTTCGGTGGGATAATAGTGGATTGATATTTTTGTGGAGTGATTGTTTTGGTGGAGTGAACCAAATGTCACCACGAAGTCGAGCGGTCCCGAGGATGATGCGTAGGAGGGACAGATATGCAAGAGATCGCCAGACACAGCCTCGTAGGGACGTATTCTTTTTACTGTTCTCTGTTATCTTTTGTTGGTGGTTTTCTTACTGTCTGCATGTGCATTTTATCGTATTTCCAATTTGTTTAGTCTGGCATGTTTCAATTCGTTTGTTTATGTCACAGTGAGGACACTGTTTGTTCTAAGTTTGGGGGTGAGGTCGCATTTACTTCATGCATGCTAGGTCAACTTTAACTAATTTTTTTGAAATTTTATGTGTTTTCGACTGTTTTTCCTGCACATTTTAAGCACGAATACATAATCGAGAATTTAGAATGACGTTAGAGAATTATAGTTAGAATAGAGCTTAAGAAATCCTTTCCTTGCCTACCTAGTCTCTAGATTCGAGGATTAAAGTGCTAAGGGTCTAAGTGATAATTTAGCCTAAGTTTGGGGGGAAGGATAACTTTAACGAGAACCAAATGAAGCAAATGAAAAAAAAAAAAAAAACTATAAGTAAATTTAAATAAAACAACCTCACTTGTATGAGACCTGAAAAATCTCATCGCTTGAGACTTATACTTGCACTCCTCTAACTTGACTGCGATAAGATGAACGCTATATGGGTGCTTTGATTTAACTATTCGGCACTCCGCTATTTTGACTGCTTCTTTAGAACGAGTTATGAGTGTGAGTGGTGCTAAATACTACTAAAGTGGTTCCAAAAAAAAAAAAAAAAAATTTGCTAAGTGAAAGTTCGAACTTAAAGGAGTCAATAACTTCGACTGAAAGCGTTGCTAGAACTTAGTGATGTGTATGATAACCCAAGAAAATAGAGAATTTGTTTGGCAAGCAAGGAATTCATGCAATTAGGCTCAATGATTTCGAAGCTATTTTGATCTAGGTGATTCCGACATTTTCGTATTATGTATACACACACACACAGGAATTACATGATAAAGTGCATAACATTTCGAAAATATTGGTGTGGAGTTCAACTTTGAATGCATGAGGATAAATGTTTGAAATCAGTTAGATTTGTGTTGAAATTAGTGTCATTACTCGAGGACGAGCAACAATTTAAGTTTGGGGGTGTGATAACTCTGTGAAAATAGAGTTATCGCATGTAACTTTTAGGCTTAAATGATTGTTTTTCATGAATAATCGTGAGTCGTTTGGAATTTTATTGTATATTTCACTTTTTAGAGTTGATTCACGAATTTAATCAAGTTTTGAGAATAATCCTTGATTTTTTTGTACTAATTCGATTTATTCTTTTGTAGGAGATGAAATGGACCAACAAAGCTTGCTATCAATTGAAAATGAGCAAGTTCAAATATTAAAGGGGTCAAATGATACAAAGGCATAAGATAGGGGCTGAAGGTGCAATTAGAGTCCAACTTTGATGAATTTGTTGGAGTTCACGGCTGATTTCCTTTGAACACTAATGGGCTGGCGGCCCAGTTGAAGAATTTTGAAGATTAAAAGAATCCTAATACATGTAGGAATCTGAAAGCAAGAAATAAAAAGGCTAGAAGAGAAGAAAAAATCACACAACAAAGAAAAAAAGAGAAGACAAGCAAGATCAGAGAGAACAAGCACACATCACACTTTTGGCGATTTTTCGTATTTCTTTATGAGAGAAGATTATGAACTCTTTTATAGTTTATTTCGTTAATTTTAGCATGAACTAATTTCTTTTAGTCTAGGGTTTTTACGGATCCATGTTTTGCGAATAATGTTTTAGTTTCTTTTCTAGTTTTAATTTAGTGATTTTCGATTTTTATTATCGATATTCGTTTATCTAATTTTGTGCTAATTTACTGTCAAATTGACTGGCCACCTATTTGATTGTTTACTTTTCTTGATTGA
Source organism: Penstemon eatonii (assembly GCA_038501285.1). Classification (NCBI taxonomy): domain Eukaryota; kingdom Viridiplantae; phylum Streptophyta; class Magnoliopsida; order Lamiales; family Plantaginaceae; genus Penstemon; species Penstemon eatonii. The sequence continues at coordinate 49,226,266 of CM076714.1, forward strand.
ACCTGGGAATGGAATATTAAGAATAGAAGAGGAATTAGGTAGTGGGTTGCTTGTTAGTATAGGAATATACCCAACACGCCCATATCCAAATTAGGTCATATAATTCATGCATGTTATTAATTCTACTAACTTAGGAATAAGAAGAGTAAATTAATTGCATAGGTTCTTAGGTGATTCGGAAGACACTTAAGGATAGAAGTGAACCCTAGGATAGCGAATAAGAATCACTAGTTAAAATTAGGGAGTTAATTAACATTAGGAGCATAACATAGGTGAAGTTTAACTCTAGACCCTTGTCTCATTGATCGTCTTCTTAAGCACTTTAATCATCATTTTAGATTAGTTATTTCTTTAGTTTTAGTAGTTAGTTAATAAACAAACAAAAAAATATTTTAGCCTAGTTGAATTAGAATAAGAATTTAGGTAGGGAATTGGGTACAATTTTAGTTTCAAGTCCTCGTGGGTTCGACACTCAACTTACTCTTTATTACTTTTGCGATACGTGCACTTGCGTTTATTTGCGTGTGTAAAATCCGCAACAGATTGAAATAAATGTTTTGGATTGTTGGTTCGGTTGGAGATGACTGACTTGACAAGGCAGGCAGGCAAGCAGGCAGGCAGGCAAACAGGCGGTCATGAGGGGGCTATTGCCTGCTTCGGCTGGAGATGGCCTAACTAAATCTCTTAGCTTTTTGGACCGGCAATAAATTAAAATAATTTGACAATTTAGACATATCTGGTCAGCCAAGGCCATTTCACGTGGAAAGCTGATGTGTACTCTAACTTAAGAGAAATTGCAAAGATGTCCTTTAACTAAAGCTCGCTAGCGAAAAAAGTCCTTTAATTTTATTACAAAATTATTTTAATTAAATGATTTTATTGAGTCCGAAAAGTTAAAAGATATTTTTTGCCAGCAAACTATAATTGCAGGACCATTTTTGCAATTTTCTTTAATATTTTTTACCTTAGCAAACATTTGGTTTCGGAATCAAACACGTCCATTAAAAAAAAAAAAAAAAAAAAAAAAACTCACCTTGGCACAAAAGCTAAGGAGATCTCTGAAAACAACTGATGCTCTTATATTTTGTCCTCATAACCTCTCCAATGTCCTATAAAATGATAGTATGATTGTATTTTATGAACCCCATAGTAATGTAATTATGATAATTTAATCACGTAATTTGTGAGATCTCAAAATGGTTCGAGCGAGTCTAGAAAAGAAATTTATAGAGAGAGAGTAATTTTTATGAAACCATTACGAAATATAGAAAATAAATGATGATCAACTTTTTTAAAAGTTTTGCAATAACAAGAATGCAGAATGTTGTTGATTTTATGCATGGTTGTTAGAGGCATAAGGGCAAGGCAACAAGGCTTCGTCTAGCTACGAGGCGAGGCAAGGTGCAAATGGAGGACTTTTTGACATAAAACATTTGTGTACATATTATTAAGTAATAATTTATTTAGACAAATTGATTACATTAATATATTATTTTAATATATATTAAGATATTTAAGTAAATAATATATATGAAGTTAAATAAAAAACTTAGTAGTTATTAATGGAATTAAGTAGTAATATTTAGTTGAATAAAATGAATACATATATATATATATTTCGATAAATAAAATTTATTAACAATATCTATACTACTAATAAAAAGAAAGATATTTTTCTCAAACAAAACGGAAGTTTTTTTTACTATTTTACTAGATTCACCCTTTGAATTTCCGTAGGAAGGATTAGAGCTATTCAATGAAAAGGGTAAAATTGGAATTTTATTTATTTTTCGGGTAGTTGTTATACCAAAAATGTGTTTTCCAACTTTACCCCTACAATTAACTCTATACAACGGCAAACATAGATCCACTTTTGTAAATCTGCTTCAGCCACTAACCCACTTTTTCTCCCTTATCCACTCTCCTTACTTTTGTCGATGCCAATAACCAGGGGCGGACCATAGTGGGGACTGGGGGGGCCATGGTCCCCCAGAAAGTCAAATTATAAATATATGTATGTAAATAGTTCCATAAAATTCCCTTTGGCCCTGTGGTGAAACCGTTTCTGCATTGTGCGGAAGTCCCAAGTTCGAAACTTCATTTGCACACATGTAAAGTTGTAATATTTTTCAATGATTTTTCATCCAATGTCATTTTATTAATCAAAATCTTACAGCTTTCATTAAATGTCTTTTCAAATTTCCAGTTATCAAATGTCCTAATAATTTTATTTGTATCATTTTTATGAATTCAGTTTCTTTTGAATAGATTATATGTTCAAACACATTATTTAAATGTGCACATTATAAATATTAATAAATTCCAAATATTATTATCATGTATTAATCATCTAATAATGAATCTTATATGCTTTTTTATAATAGTAGAACCAATTTAAGTATTATTCACAATTTTACAATACTATTTCAAATGTACATAAATAATAATCGTATTTTTATGTCTTGGTTAAGTAACATTTATTTGCTTTCTGTCAAACTGAATTGTGTTTTGAACATTTTTTTTTATCTAGTATACAAGAATTTCCACTCTAAAAAATTTGCTAGTATATTTTTTCACATTTTGTTGGATAAAATTATAGTATTACTTTATCTTCATTTTCTTTTTATCATTTTATCATTTTATCAAATATCGAGTTTGATACCAAAAAATATTCTGGCCCCCCCAATAAAAAGGGTCTAGGTCCGCCCCTGCCAATAACTGCAACTTTTGAATTGCATTTGATTTCTCTCTCCGCACGATTTATCATCTTTTAATTCTTTATGTTATGGTTACTTCAACCAGTCGATAACATAAACCTTCTTCATGAATAGGAAAAAATGGGAGGTATTAATTGTTTTTTCTTCTTTAAATCTTTGTAATGGAATCCTTTTCCTATGGGTCTTACTAATTTGAACCTGCTTTTTATTCAATTTTAGATTGAAGTTTAATGATTTTAGAAATTGACAGAGACCAAAAATTTGTGAAGAAGAGATAGAAGGTTGAATTATACGGGACTTGCATAACCGTACTGGCAGGGGCATAGAACGAAGCGAAGCGTGAATAACAATCGGGTATGAGTTTTCTGCCATGTCTTTTATGAGTGACATTCTCTACCAATTGGATTTTGCCTTTCTAATATTTTGTTCTATTATCAGTATTTCCAGAAACATATTATTTCTTCAACGAAGGCAGCAACCAAGGTGAGGGCATATTCACCTTATATATCTCCATATAAGTTACCCGTTTCTTTTAATTAATTGAGTAGAAGAATTTAAATTTAGAGTTGCAAAATAATTATGCATACCTTTATGTATGAAATGCTGAGTTAATTGATGACTATGCTTGATTTGAACAATTTTAATGTTTAGAATTTGTTCAGTTCTTCTCTACTGCAGATTAGTAATGGTTCCAATATATTGTGAAGCAGGTTTTATCGCTTTCCTTGGCTTTTCATATCAAAGATCATCGACGTAATTGTGATGATGGTGGTGGTTGGAGTTCCTTACCTATTTCCAAAGTTTAAAGGTAAATGAAAAGAAGAAACACACATTTCCTAAGTTCCAATGATGAATATAATTGGTGGTTAATTAATATTCACATTTAAATAATTTACTGGATTTTCATGATTCACAAATTGACAATACAGATTAGTTCAAGGATTTAACATTCAAAATGTTTGCCATAGGAATTTTGGAATTAGAATTCAAGAATAGTTTCATTATGTTACCTGTTATTTCTAAATATATTTTGGACCCATCTCTTTTATTTGTGGTTTTTTTTTTTAATGACTATTTGTGGTTGTTTCATAGAAACAGAGGACAAGGAGTGAGCAAAGACATCTTTTGGTTTCACAAACGTTCATATTATTGCATCTGGAGTGATGTTCCAATGATTAATATGATTGGTGGACTTCTTCCGTCACTCTTCAAGACAAAGATGAGTCTTGCTCAAGAATGACCTCTATGACTTTTATTGAAACTATGTCAACAGGATCAGTGTAATTCATTTTCTCTATGTATGTTTCGTATGGAAAAATCAAATTTTTGAATATTGTTTCTCTATGTGTGTAAACAATGTATTTGACCTTTATTACGATTTTCCATATATACTCATTGCAATTGTCGATATATCAATGGTTCAAATGACATATTATATTCTCAAAGTGATGAGTTACACAAATACTTAAATTTTAAATCTAAATGACCGAATATCATGTAAGGCTCTGTTCAAACATGAATTATTTTTTTAATAAAAAGAAGAGTTGTTCAAATACGGGTTATAATAATATAGGAATTACGCACACGGGGACGCGTGCGCCAGTTGCTAGTATGTAAATAAATAATCGCATTAATAGTGTCAAACAATAAGAAAAAAATTATCAAGTTAAAATTAAAAGTATGCATTATTATTAAAAACACAAAATATTAAAAGAAAGAGGCTAACGTTTTAAAAAGGAAAATGTGTATAAGTGACTAGGACAAAGCAAAAATAAATATGCCAAATTGCACTTTTGATCCCTCTTATGATCTGACTTTATCACTTTCGTCCTTTTTAAATTTTTCGTAGCAGATGCATCCCTCTTATCAATATAGTGTACCACATTAGTCCCTCTTATCAATTTAGTGTAATACATTCATCCAGGGACGGATGTAGCCTATTTTTGGGGGGGCCTTGGCCCCCCCAAGATTTTTTTAAAAATATATTTATGCTTTATATGTATATATGTGTATATATATATAAACAATATCTTAGTATTAGTATATAGTCCAATTATAAATGAATTTGACTCGTTATAGTGGATGTTTGCCCAAATTACAAATAATGATGTATTGCTACTAGCTAGTTTATTTGTTATACAATAGATGGTGAGTTATTAATTATATAAACTTGAAATTATAAGAAAATCAACCATGAATGATGCATTTTATCAAACAAAGAATGTTAAGAATCTGGAACCTAAATTCTAATGTATAAAATTGTGTGTTGAAGGTTAATCCATCATTATGGTTTATCCCATAGCAAAATTATCTTCATAAAATGTAACGATTGAAATAACAAAAAAATTCTAGAGTTATGTAAAGAAGTGAATTTGAAAATCACTATAAGAAAAAATAACAGTAGTGAAATTCGGCCCCCCCCAAGACTTCATTCCTGGATTCGTCCCTGCATTCATCTCTCTTAATTTTTTCATAGCAGATTCGTCCCTCTTATCAATGTAGTGTAACACATTGGTACTTCTTAAATCCAAAACACATTCTAAAATTGAAGTAAAATTTTATTTTTGACCATAGAAAGTGGCTGCTTTTCAAAATTGGCCATTTATTTTTATTCCTAGACAATATATGTCATTTATTGTGTTGTCGTTATCAACTTCAGTTCTTATCATCAAATTTTTTTAATTATCACCGGAATTCATCAATTTATGTCATGTCCAATCTGACTGAAAATTTTAATTTTAGCAAAAAAACATCATTCGTCGAGTGACACTTAAAGATTGAATTTTCATGTTATGACCCCAAAATTTCAAGTCTAAATCACTTGATAGGTTTATAACTTTAATTTTGTTTTGGAATACAATGAACTTTGTATAAATTTGAGGCAAATGTGATATGAATTTGACCTATTCATTTGTTTATAAATAAAAATTGGTATCTTTGATTTATAGGGAAAACGAACTTTAACCGTTTTTCATTAAAAATTGAAGCTATAGACCTACCCACATGAATTGGAATTGCAAATTTTGAAATTAGAATATGAAATTCTTAAATTTTAATTGACACTCCAAAATTAAATTTTTCGGTCAGATTGAACATAAATTGGTGCTTTCCGGCAAACAATTTAATTTTTCGGTCAAATAAGACATAAATTGATGATTTTCGGCGTTAATTAAAAAGTTCGGTGATAAGGAGTGAAATTGAAGATGATGACACAATAAGTGACGGAATTTGTCGAGGTAACACAATAAAAGAGCCAATTTTGAAATGCTACCACTTTAGAGTGTCAAAAGTAAAATTTTACCTTCTAAAATGGATGTATTTTAGATTTAATAGGGACTAATGTGTTACACTATGATGATAAGAGGGACGAATCTGCTACGAAAACGTTAATAGGGACGAATGTATTACATTAGAATAATAAGAGGGACACATCTGATACGAAAAATTTAAAAGGGACGAAAGTGATAAAGTCAAATCATAAGAGGGATAAAAAATGTGATTCACTCGTCAAAGAAAAGTGGTGGGCCCAAGATCCACTCTAAATAATAAAATTAGAAAAATTAATGAAGTAAAAAAAGGTAAGAATTAGGTAGAAACAAGACGTGTGTGACCTAATTTCATCTGCAAATCTTCCATAGCAGCTAAAACATTCCTTTTTCTTTTTTCATAAATTTTCCAAACCCAGGATTCCGTAAAGCGCCGCCATGGGTCGCTCCATGGTGTCTCTTTAACGGCCATGGTGGCGCCATGGAGCCATTTTTTTACGACAACAAAGGTGAGAAGGGCTCGCATCTCCGGGCGCAAATGCGATCATCTTGCTCCCCTTTAACAACTATGACCTTATGATAGACATATCAAATTTTTAAAGATCTATACAACACTAGTAAATTCTTTATACTCGCAAGCAAAAAATTAGAGAATCACGAAATTATGAAAAGTTCACGATAGAAGAAGCGAAAGTTAATCAATTCATACTAATAAAATTAATAACTTAACCAAATTCTCTAAAATCCTATATATATTAGGACGTACATCTATGAAGCACCGATACTTCAAAAAATAGTAAGATGCAGAGTCGGACTTTTCGGGGACTCGGATTCGCCTGCGACTCGGCTGGGATACGAGTCGGACTCGCCACGTGGTGAGTCCGAGAAAAAAAAATAAAAAAAATCGGATACTCGAATCCGACTCGATCAACTGCTGAGTCGACTCGGTCAACTGCTGCTCTTACTAACGCACGCCGCGGAAGAAATATTCAACCCTCTGCAACTGTGCTTGACTGCTACGGCGGCTGCCTGAGCAGCAGCCACGGCAGCCTCAGCAGCTCGGGCAGTGGCGGTAGCCGCAGCAATAGCGTGCATTTTTGCTTCGTCATTGTAAGCTCCCGGAACGACGCCGTACCGAGGTTTTTGGTTTTACTCTTTTGACTTTGCAAAGCTCCATTTCTTCTTGGGGGAAGGTTTGTCGATTGAAGTTGGGTCGGGTTTTTTGAGTCCGAGGAGGCCTCTGAACCACTCTGAAGCTTTGCCAATATATAGTATTTGTGATGTGATTTTGGGTTATTTAGTCATGAAAAATAATTTTGAAAGAGAGAAGCAGAAACGGTGGGGTGAATTTTAATGCTAAGATGAAGAGTCAAAATGGGGTGAATTTTAATGCTAAGATGAAGAGTCAAAATGGAATATATATAGTAATAATATTTATTTTTATAATTCTATTACAGCTAAATTAGCTTGGGATTAGGAATCATTTATTAGAATGTACCGTATAGGTATAGTAGTCTGTACCTACTGAGAAGGAAAGGAATAATGAGTCCGCATGGGCAGCTCAACTGGTCTCAGAGGTGGAAGTTGGAACAAGTGACCAAGGATCGAACCTCACCAGCGGCAGTGTGGGAGCAACCTCTCAAAAAATGAGGGGGGCTCCTTGTGCGCAGTGAGTACTGGTCCCAGCCTCTGTTGCCGGTTGAGTCACCATGATTTACCTCCTCTCACAATCCCGTCGGACAGGGGGTGAGGGGCGCCCGGGGTGAGCGATTTCACCTATTGGAACAAGGAAAGGAATAATGAAGCATAATAAATAATAATTACCGAAAAATAGGGTGCAGTAAGTAACATTTATTTCTATGGAGTAGTAAGTAACATTTATTTCTATGGAGTAATACTATTTTTCTCATGGAATATATCTATTTATTTATTTTAAAAATAAACCCCATACTTCGAATAAAAAATAACAGGCTAGTGCTTTGGAATATTTTTTTATAGCATCTTTTATAGATGATGTTGGGATTCTAGTGGTTGTAAATCTCTCGCTTCATGAACCGGAGTTGGAAGAATGTTATTTGTTGATGAAGTTAATGAAGATCTCAATGATGATCTTGTTGTGTAATTGACTAATAATTATGTACTTGGAGTGATTATTTTGCTTATGAGACTTGTTTTGATGTTTTTTTGCATATGAGACTTATTTTGAATCATTTACCATGTATTTGGAGTGAATTTAGACATCTTTCTTGATCTTTTCTTTTGATTTTGTGTTATGAATATTAGAATGAGTGTTTATTCAATGACTTTGATGCTAAGGTATTTTTTTTATATATAACTATATAAATTTATTTTATTAAAATATACGTATCCATGCCGAGTAGTATGTTAAATTTTTTTCAAAACCGAATCGCCGAATCCGAATCGTGTCGAGTCCGAGTCGCCGAGTCCGTATCTGTGCAACGTAGACGTACATTTATAAGGGAGATCAAACAAACAATTTTATATAAGGAATATGATATTTTATTGTTATTAAAATACAAGCATTTTATAATTTTCTTTATTTAGTGCATTAATCCAAAAAAAAATCTTAATAATTGTAAGAAAAATAAGATTATTTTTTATAATATATAAGTTTTTCTCCTTATAATTATATTTATTTAGTGCACTTTTCTTTATATAATATTCTTTATTTATTGTAATATACATTTCAAAAAAAAATTCTTTGTTAATAATTATAAAAGAATATATTCTTTTTCTAATTATTTACTTTATTTAATGCATCCCTCGAAAAAAATTCGCCCCCCCAATTAAATAGGTCTAGCTCCGCCACTGATTATATCATCCATTTATCAATCTTAAACCTATTAAATAACTATCAAAGTCCAAAGATAAATAAACTACCAATACATGTATTAAACTAAAGAAACACCCAGATTAGTAGGAGTCGAACCCAAGAACTTTTGCCCTCTAGGTCCTGTATCCTCAAATTTTGTCACTAGGATGCGGTTTCATCAGCAAAGGAATTGCTAGTATTGGAATTGCAATTAATGATCTCATTCAGTTTTGGTTCTTAAAAATATAAAAATTAAATGTATCTTATGCATTCTTAGTTCATATTCTTAGTAATTTCGAGCTTGAATTAGTTGGGAGCTTCTACCAGCAGTTCAGCTTGTTTTCCACAATTTTGAACTGTTGAAATATTTTATTATTAAAAAAGTCACCTGCTGTTCAGGTCATTTATAGCAGGTAACATTAGCTACCTTTACACATTTGCCCCTCCTTATTAATAATATATATTAATAATAATATATATTAATAACATAATAACAACTAAAATGATGCATTGCTAATATATAATAATAACAACTACAATGATCCATTGCTGCTGCTAAGAATATAATTAAAACTAACTCCTTGACGATAAGCTGTGGCTGAAGGATTTGGAATAGAAAACACATCACCAGACATCATTTGGAAACACATGTTGGATTTTATGGGTATTAACCCAATTGGATTGAGCCCAATTGGAATTAAGCCCACAAAATGAGAAATGAATGAAACTTAGAAGAATGAAAAATGCCTTCATCCCACATGGAGGAAAGTGAGAAGTTTTTTGTCATTTATAATGCAAAAAAATGTATAAGGGGAGGGCCCCTTGGGGGTACCAAGTTTTATGAGGGGAGAAGACGTAGATGACAATGGTTTTCCACGCGCGCCGCCGCCGCCGTCCGACCGACTGGCTCGGCTCGGCACGGTCCGGGTCGGGTTTAGATTGGGCTTGGGCCTCAACATAACATTATTCTTTTTGGACAAAATTTAATTAATTTTTTAGCCCAAAATTAAAGGCCCAATTTTGAAATCCATACAAGATTAGATCCGCGTACCATATTCGGTTGACCCGAACAAGATCCGCGCGGCTGACCCGTTTGCTCCAAAAGTTTGAATTGTCTGTACCAGTTCGGTTTGAATCGAACCGATTTGCACCTATTCGGACCGAACCATCTCTACTGGTTTAATCCGAATGGTCATGTCCCTCCAGAAACACCTCTTCTGCAGCTATAAATAGGGGGAGAATCTGGCCAATTCTCTCATCCCGTTTTCTAGCAATCAAGCAGAATCCTATTCTTTCTCTCTACATTCTTCTCTTCTTCTACTTCTTCAAATATTCTATTTGTTAAAAGTTCGATGTGGACTTGTTCTTAGTGCAAAGAAACAAGTATCCGACCGCTGTATCTTGGGAGACCACTGGGACGAACTGTTGCACCTTTGACAGCCCAGAAATATTGTCTTAAGGATATTGCATTTGCAAGCCTCGGTCGATTTTACGTTTCAGAATTATTTCAGTAAGTGCACTGTTATTAAATTCTGATTTTGTTTTTTCTGCGAGAATAAACTATACTAAGATTTATAATTAGAGTTAATTATAAATAATTATTCTGTTGGAATAATTTACTATAGTTCTATAATATAAAGTATTTTATAATATTTTATAAATATTTATTATGTGAGAATAATTCACTATAGTACTTAGAAATATAAAATATTCTATAATATTTTATATACACAGATTGTTTTAAACATATTTAACAACAATGTTAAGACAATACCTTTTAATCTGTTTAATTCATCTGTGTAGATGGCAACAAACACTGAAATGGTTGAAACGCCAAAAGTTGCTGCTCTGCCGGCAATACCACCATTCAAGTTCAAAGGGACTGACTTTGGAACGTGACAAAATAAGATGTACTTTTACATCACACCCTTGAGCATGGCTAGATTTCTCACTGAGGAGGTACCTAAGCCAAAGGAGGGAGCCAGTCCGGAGAAACTTGAAGAAATGGCACTAGTGATAAAAGCTTGGAGTTACTCGGATTTTATGTGCCGAAATTATATTCTTAACTATTTGGATGAATCTTTGTACAAGATTTATAGTCAATTTAAGACTAGTAAACTCTTGTGGGAAGGTTTAATCAAAAAGTTTAAGACTGAAGATGCAGGCTACAGAAAATTCGTGGTGGATAAATTCCAATTTTATCGAATGGTTGACAGTAAGACTGTGAATGAGCAAGTGAAAGAACTCCAAAATATGATCCACGACATCTTGGCCGAAGGACATGAACTTAGCGAGTCTTACCTGGTTGCTTGTATCATTGGCAAGCTTCCTCCTGGTTGGACGGGGTTCAAGCATCTCTTGAGGCACAAGAAATCTGTTGCAAAGTGGAATTTGCAAGATCTCACAGAATATCTGAAAACCGAAGAAAACAATCGGTATACTGACAAGGGCAGCAGTAACTATGTGGCTATGCCTCAGCCCGGAGGGGCTAAGGTCCATGTCGTAGAAGGCTCAAAGAAAAGCAAGAAGCGTAAGGCAAATACCTCCAATAAAGGCCAAAAGGGTAACAAGAAGCGAAAGTTCAATGGAGCTTGCTTCACATTGTTACGCTCCAAATACGAGTGCGTTTAAACGCAAGTATACGGTCGCTTTCAAGTAATAAAGTGGTAAAGGGTGTCGAACCCACGAGGAATATAACGAATAATTATCAAGATCTTTTCTAATATCTTACGCGAACTTATGTGATTAAAAGTAGTAGGTTTGTAGTTTGTTTGAACACATAAAAGTGAAATGAATAAAAACGCAATACTTTGATTCGATTAGATAAAGGTTCCTAGATTTCCATGTCACTAAGAGTGATCCAATCTCGAACGATTCACAAATTGACGACTATACTTATGTTTGTTGTTCAAAGTTTCATAATTTATTCATACGTATCTCTCGATATCGTACGAACCTACCAAAGTAAACTAATCCAATTTATGTCTAAAAGGATTAAGCTTAAATGATGCTTTAGTTCCCAAACCTTAATAGAACAAGAAATGACTTAGGTATATTTCTATCCTAAAATCAAGTCACAACCTAGTTTTATAATCTAATCTTTAATCAACTATATCTAGCCATTAAAGATCAATCCATTTCATCTTATGGTTGGCCTAACCACAAGTTGACAAAGGCTCAAACTAGATTAACAAACACTTGTAAGCATAGCCACAATCATAAACTCATCATTCAATCATAGATCCATCAAAGCTTCATGAAAACCTAGGAGTTAAATGCTTAGCTACTCATATTTATCAATAAAACATTCATTACATTCAACATAATCATAAGTACAAGATAAATATAAAGGTTAGAGATAAGCTTATGTAATGGAAGCCACTACAACTCTTCTCTCAAGCTTCTTTAGTCTTCCAACCAAAGCTCCAAGCAAGAACTCTTCTTCTTTTCAATGGAGGCAAGAGATATTTTTCTTTTCTTCAAGTGTAAGTAAGTTTCAAGAGTTGTGAATGAATTCCAACTTCTAACCTTATAACCTAGCAACTATCACCCACAAATGCCTAAATTGCCCCAAAAACTATAGCAACTTAGCCCAAAAGATCCCTAGAGGAAGCTTTAATAACAAGTGGGGAGAGGGGTTATATACAAAAAGGCCCCTAAAAAACGAATAAAAACAGAGCAGACCTCGCCGCGGCGAGGTTTATGCCGTAGGCAACTGGGTGGAAATCTGCTGCCACCTCGCCGCGGCGAGGCTCCACCTCGCCGCGGCGAGGTTCAGTTGCTGCCTCCACCTCGCCGCGGCGAGGTGAGGTATGCCCAATTACTTCACTTCTTTGACTTCTAAGGACGTTAGGCACTTCCCGCGGTCGATAGCGACTTGCTATTCGCGCACGAAATGTTCCGGAGGTGCTTCAACGCGTCAAATCCTGCAAATCACCGACAAACAAGGTAAAAACACGAACAAAACACGAAAAACGAACAAAGGCCTAACAAAGGGCCAAGAGCACAAAAGACGCGACAAACACGCAAAGACACACGAAAACTCGGATCAAAACAAGATGTTTTGGGCTTAAAGAGATAGGTAATAACGACGTTTTCACGGCGTTATCAACACCCCCAAACTTAAACATTTGCTCGTCCTCGAGTAAAGAAACAAAACAAAAACAAAACAAGCATGCTTGATATCAAATCACCAAAGCTTAACACTTTCGAATTATTCTCAAAACAAGCTCCACGTGTGTGTGTGATGGCTTTTAGCTAGATTCTATCTTAAGTGAATAATTCCCGATAGGTCAAAATCATCGGTTCTATTTGCATGGGCTTCTAATGCTTAACAAAGAATCCTTCCTAACCGTAGACTGCAAACTTAATGCTCAAATCACTTCACGGGACTAAGTTATAGGTAATTTAAGAATGTTGTCCCTATTCTTGAGTTAATTGACGATTTTAGCTCCTAACTCTTTTCTCACCATTCTTTGCTTTTCTTTTGATTTACAATAATAACATAGCACTTTGTGCTTTACAAGAATATTGCGATACGAAACTTGCACTAATGGCGAACTTTATGCAATTTTTGCTTTTGTGGGCTACTAGCACCACTCTTTTCTTTCTATTACAACTTTTGCACTAAAGCAATGAAATAGAGTAATTACCAAAAATGATCAATGAAAACTAGCAATTGAAGGCTTAGCCTTTCTTTTATCTCTTAGAAGTGCGTACATTTTAGCAACTTCTCTACTCATTTCTTTTAAGAGTTAGGTGTTTAAAAGTCTTTCATTCTCGAAAAGGGTTTACTCCCCCAAACTTAGGCCATTTATGCTCTTTTTACATTTAATTTCCAAGCTAAAGATTGGAGCGATTTTAAGTTAATCAAAAGGAGTCCTAGATCCTATTATCGCTAAAGTTCGTTATCCACTTTAAATATAATCATAGCCATTGCCAATGTGTCTTAAACTTTGTAGAGCATGTTCAAATAATAATAAGAATTTGAAAAATTTTGGCGGGTCGACCTAGCATGCAATAAATGACCTTACTCCCCCAAACTTAAAATGCACAATGTCCCCATTGTGTGAATTGAGAGTGACGGAATAAGGTACGACACGACAAAACAAAAGCAAAACAAGACAAAACGAAACGAAACGAAACGGTAAACGAGCGAGCACGGCTCTAAATAAGTTTAACAAGTACAAATTGTAAGTTGAAACAAGTAAACAAGCTAATGTCTCAAAAGAGCGAAGTAGCAAAACAGTACAAGACGAAAAATAGAATAAAACATTGTAAGATCAATAGAAACCGACGGGACTGCGTAAATTTAAAACCAACGTCCCTTTTTGTATGCATCCCGTGGTTGCTCTTGTCTTCAACGGTTCCGCGCATTGAGTGCACGCTCTTCTTCATCATCAAAATGTAGCTCGTCTCCTTGATCCATCGGAGGCCGTGGAAGCAAATTGATACGCTCAGGAAAAGTATTCTGGGGAAGGGCATTGTACCGGTCGTCCCCGAGCAATGTTCGGTACACAATATCATCCCTGTCTTTCATAGCATAAACATACCGAGCCAGCTGGTCTTGCCTATCAATCATGACATCTTGCCTGTTACTCATGGCTTGAACAAGCTGAATCAGTCTGCCAATATCATCTCTGTTTCCCATCTGCGCCTGACCGCTTTGTTGCTCATCAACCTGCGCCTCTTCCTGTCCATCCCTACCCACTTGATCCGGTTGATCCTCAGGTTCAGCCTGATCCTCTGGTTCAGCCTGACTATACAAGTAAGTTTTAAGGTTGTAAGCACTCGTATAGTCCAACTGCAAGGTCCTGCATATAGCTAATGTGTTGATCGGGGTAGGCAACTTAATGACTTCATCAACTTCTTCAAAGTCAACTCTTGCCTCTCTTCATAATCCATCTATGAGGTGCGGAAAGAGGAAAATCCTGCTGTTATAATTCGTTCTCGAAATGGTTTCCTCGAGCACCTCATATATTACCCGACCTACATTGAGGGAACGCCCACGGGTGAGTGAAAAAAGTAAGGGGATGCGATCCTCACCGTAGCTTGTGTTAAATGTGGCAGGACGGAAGTGCGAAAGTAAGACTAATGTCCAAGCTTTTGCTTCCGGAGTTAATCGGTTGCGTGCCACCTTTGGTATACCACGAACTACTGTGCCTGGCAGGGTAATGTACTCCTTCATTTGATCCACCGTATAGCCCTGCACATCATCAACATGTTCATCCCTTCGGTTAGCAGGCCATTCGATCCCATAATAGGCGTTGATAGTGTCCGGATCGAATCTGACCTCCGTACCCCTCACGTATGTGATACCGTTTTCTCTAGTCCAACTAGCATTTGCGTAGAATTCTCTAACAATATCACCGTCGAAGGTATCCCGAGATGGCCGTTTCAGGAACTCTGTCCAACCCCTCGCTTCAATTTGATTCTGTAAATAAGGAAAAGCTTCCCTTTCGTAGTCGACAAATCTTTCCTTAACAAACGACCAACTTATGGCTTTTTTATAAGCATCCCAGGCCGATTTATCACCGAACTTGTAGGTGTCGTATTCTTCCTCGACCACCTTCTTCTTTCCCTTCGGGTCCCTTTTCCTTTTCGGAGGTGCACTTGAACTTGCGCCTTTTGATTTTTTCGTAATTGTGTTTAAAAGCGTTCTTTCCTTTGTAATCAAAGTGTACCAATTTCCCAAATTCAAGTAGCAACCACCCAAAAACAACTAATCAACCACTCCGGCAATACCACAATCAAGAACTAGCAAAATGAGCAATAACTTCTCACACACAATTTGTCGAACACCTAGAGTGCACTTCCCTTTCTACTAAATCCCCAATATATTTTCAATAAATTCAACCCAAAAAATTCAAAACCAACAATACCAATACCAATTACACCAAATCAATACAACAAAAGCAAAAGAGAAGTTTAGCCATACTTACTTTCGGATTGGAATCGAAGAATTTCGATTTTTCAACCCTATGGTGAATTTTCAGATTTTTGTTTAATGGGAAGATTTGGGGAGATTTGAGGGTGATATTGTTGATTTAAATGAGAGAGGGATGGGTGATAGTGTGAGTAGATTGAAGATTAAGAGAGTTTATGAGAGGGAGATTGAGAGTGAAAGTGAGCGGGAGAGAGTTTGAAAGTGAGAGTGAGAGCTGAAATTGAGAATGAGGGCTCGGGTTGGGGTGTGGTGTTTTTTAAAAAAAAATTTCTGGGCCGACTCGCCGCGGCAAGGTTTTCACCGTAAGTTTCTGCCTGTACCTCGCCGCGGCGAGGTTTGTGCCGTAGCTTACGGCTTCTGCCTCGCCGCGGCGAGATTATAGCTCGCGGCGGCGAGGTTATTACCCTTTTTTTTTTCTTTTTTTTTTTAATCGAACCACACACCTTATGACGTTGCGATCCATTGGTTCGTTCGCTTGACCTCGCTCGATTCGTGCTTGTCAAACTTCGATCCTTCACGCGTGCTCGTTTACCTACAACACAAAACGCAAAAAGAAAACGAAAACGAAACAACAAAACAAACCCAAAAACAACACAAAACACAAAACACAAAATAATAAAGCAATAGGCTCGGGTTGCCTCCCGAGAAGCGCTTGTTTATAGTCATGAGCTTGACTTGGATACGGTATGATATCTTCACGATAGGACTACGGAAGTCCTATTCCTTTCAAATTCTCCACCCCAATAGTGTTTGAGGCGCTGACCATTCACTTTGAATTTGTTTCCGGTTGATGGATCGGAAACCTCCACGGCTCCATAGGGAAACGCTTCAACAACTTGAAAGGGTCCCGACCAACGAGACTTGAGTTTTCCGGGAAATAATCGAAGCCTTGAGTTGAAAAGTAGCACTTGTTTCCCCGGTTCAAACTTCCTTTCCAATATACGTCGATCATGCCATTTTTTCATCTTTTCCTTATAGAGCTTGGCATTCTCATAAGCTTCCAAACGAAATTCATCAAGTTCGTTCAGTTGGAACAGTCGTTTTTCTCCTGCTAGACTTGCATCCATGTTTAGCTTCGTGACAGCCCAATAAGCCTTGTGTTCCAACTCTAACGGTAGATGGCAAGATTTTCCGAACACAAGCTTATAAGGAGACATCCCGATTGGTGTTTTGTATGCGGTACGATATGCCCATAGAGCATCATCAAGTCTCAGCGACCAGTCTTTTCTGTTAGGAGCTACCGTCTTTTCCAAGATACTTTTTATTTCACGGTTTGATATCTCGGCTTGCCCATTTGCCTGCGGGTGATAAGCAGTCGTCACCTTGTGCTTCACTCCATACTTCGCCAAAAGAACGTCAAGCCAACGGTTACAAAAGTGAGAACCGCCGTCACTTATTATTGCTCTTGGCATGCCAAAACGACTGAAGATATTCTTCTTTATAAAACTCATGACTGCTTTCCAATCGTCCGTAGAAACGCGCTTGCCTCGACCCACTTGGAAACATAGTCTACGGCCACCAAAATGTATTGGTTCCCTTTAGAAGGCACAAATGGTCCCATGAAGTCTATTCCCCATACATCAAACAACTCCACTTCAAGAATGGTGGTTAATGGCGTTTCATTTCGTTGGGAAATATTTCCTACCCTTTGGCACCGATCACATTGGGAAACGATCCTGTGCGCATCTTTGAACAAGGTAGGCCAGTAGAATCCCGATTGCAACACTTTTGCTGCCGTACGATCTCCCTTGAAATGTCCTCCATAAGGTGCGGCATGGCAATCCTTTAGAATTGCGTGTGTTTCCTCCTCGGGAATGCATCTCCTAATGACCCTGTCTGCACAAATCTTAAAAAGAAACGGCTCATCCCATACAAAACTCTTTACATAATGTAAAAACCTTTTCTTTTGTTGATAAGTAAAGTCAGGAGGTAGTAAACCACATACCAGATAATTAACATAGTCGGCGTACCATGGGGTTGGAGATAGTGCGAGGGCAAAGAGTTGTTCATCCGGAAAGACTTCATTGATAAGTTCGGGATCTTCCTCAGCTTTTGCGTTCTCGAGCCTTGATAAGTGGTCGGCAACTTGATTTTCGGATCCTTTCCTATCTTTGATCTCCAAATCAAATTCGTGAAGCAATAGGATCCAACGGATTAGTCGGGGTTTTGCATCTTTCTTCACCATCAAGTATCTAATGGCCGAATGATCCGTGTAGACTACCACCTTGGTACCAACCAAATAAGCTCGGAATTTATCAAAGGCAAACACCACCGCTAAAAGCTCCTTTTCCGTAACTGTGTAGTTCAGTTGGGCATCGTTCAAGGTCTTGCTAGCATAATATATGGAATGGAAAATCCTGTTTTGCCTTTGTCCCAGAACAGCCCCAACTGCTATATCACTTGCATCGCACATTACTTCGAAAGGTAAACTCCAGTCCGGTGCCACTACAATCGGTGCCGAGATTAGCATTTGCTTCAAAGTTATGAAGGCTTGCAAGCATTCATCCGTGAAGAAAAGGGGAACGTCTTTCTCTAATAAATTGCATAACAGTTTGGAAATTTGTGAGAAGTTTTTGATAAACCTTCTATAGAAACCCGCATGCCCAAGGAAACTTCGAATTCCCTTCACGGATATAGGCGGAGGTAGCTTCTCTATTGCTTCAATTTTTGCTTTGTCAACCTCGATACCCTTGCTTGATATCTTGTGGCCCAAGACGATGCCCTCTTTAACCATAAAATGGCACTTCTCCCAATTCAATACCAAGTTCGTTTCTTCGCACCTTTGAAGCACTTTGCTTAGATTACCCAAGCATTCATCAAATGAATCCCCAAAGATAGAAAAATCATCCATGAAGACTTCTACGAACTTCTCGATCATATCGGTGAAGATAGCCATCATACACCTTTGAAAAGTAGCGGGAGCATTACACAAGCCGAAAGGCATTCTTCTAAAAGCAAACGTACCATACGGACATGTGAAAGTTGTTTTCTCTTGATCCGCAGGGGCGATGAAGATTTGATTGAAACCCGAATATCCATCCAAAAAGCAATAGAAAGCTCTTCCCGCTAGTCTATCCAACATTTGATCAATGAAAGGTAACGGAAAATGATCTTTCTTCGTATTTTGGTTCAGTTTTCGGTAGTCCATGCATACTCTCCACCCGGTAACCGTTCTAGAAGGTATTAACTCGTTCTTTTCATTGGTTATCACCGTCATACCACTCTTCTTTGGAACACATTGAACCGGACTTACCCATTTGCTATCGGAGATAGGAAAAACAATCCCGGAATCTAACCATTTGATTATTTCCTTTTTAACCACCTCTTTCATAATTGGGTTCAATCTTCTTTGGTGCTCAACGGACTCCTTGTAATTGTCCTCCAAGTTGATCTTATGCATACAAAAGGTGGGACTAATCCCTTTGATGTCGGCAATAGTCCACCCGATGGCTTTCTTATGACACTTGAGAACTCTCAACAATTTCCCCCTTTGAGTATCCGTCAAGTCGGCCGCAATAATAACCGGCAAAGTAGAAGAATCTCCCAAATAAGCATAGTTCAAATGAGATGGAAGTGGTTTCAACTCCAAGATTGGAGGCTCCTCAATAGAAGATTTCAAGGGCTTGGGGTTTGACAACGGCAAGTCAAGAGATTCAAATCTTTTTCGAGAGTTCTCCCCAAACGAATTAGCTTCCAATTGTGAGATTACTTGAGCCATTTCCTCGATTTCTTCATCAAGTTTATTCAAGATAGCTCCCTCAATTAGTGTTGGGATTCGGTAAGAAAAACAGCCCTAGGCACAGCGGAATATAAAAAAATTTCTAGGGCCTCTTAAAGAATCTTGCCAGGATATTCTCTAGTTGTATATATATAAATATAATTAAACGACAGTATAAGTTTTCTCGTTTATACCTGTCTCCTTGCAAATCCTCGGCTAGCAATATGAGCTCTGAATTCTGACCCCGGATGATCGACCCACACCTTTTGGTAGCGCCCCACGTGTTGCGCCTCTACGAGTTGATACACCACAATATCACGAAAATTAATATACCTAATCGACTAGAACATAGGCTATATTAATGTCTAGGTTTTAGGAACGATTTGGGAACAAAAACGAAGACGAAAAAATTCTTCCACAGGGAAGAACAGTTCGGCCGATCTGGTAGGGAGAGGGAGAGAGAATTTTGCTTTGCTCAATTTTTGCTTAAGGAGTTGTGTGAAAAATAACTAGAAGAAAGCTATTTATAGTTTTCTTTCTATCCTAGTCCTATTAGGACTAGGTCTTCTCTCTCCTACATGGGCCATGGCCCTATTTAATTAGAAGACCTAGTCTCCTAATTAATTCATGGCCCATATTAATTAATCTTTCAGGGCTTTATTTAATTTCCCAATTAAATAGCCCAATTAATTAAATCATCTCCCAATTAATTAATTAAACTCCAAGTCTAATTAAATTAATTATTCCATTAATTAATTAAATCCTAATTAATTAATTTACTCATAAATTAAATTCCAATTTAATTTATAATCTTGATCCAATTCCAATTGGATCCATTTTTGTTCCATATGGGTCGACCCAGTCGACCCACCCATTTAATCGACCCAGTCGATTTTGACCCAGTCGACCCAGTCGACTGGTTCGTTCCTGTTTCCTCGCTTTCGCTACTTGTGTATTGTGTATGCCCCCGTAGGTTCACCACATAATTGGCCGTGGGTTGTAATTAAATATTATTTAATTACTTGAGCAATTAATGCTCTAAATTAATCGAACACTCTGTCGATTAATCATTCCAAAATTAGCACCCCTGCTAATTTGGGAATTCTCCCACACTCCACGGTCGATGTCCAGTCACAAGCCCATGGAGCCCAATCACTGGTGAATTAATTCAGTGAACCTTTTATCATTTACAATTTCCATATACGACACAATCTCTCCATCGATCAATCTCCCAGTCGAGACTTAAGGGTATGGTCTTTCATCGGATTCCCTTATCTTTTGTCTTGACCTTATGTTCTCTGATCTCGAAATAAATTCTTTCTGACTTGTTCTTTATGAGCTACTTACATAAAGTCGTCAGTTACCTTGGCCAAGGATTTCATCAGAATTAATTTCTCACAGAAATCCATAGGAGAATTTCTCGACCTATCAAGTCGAGTCAACGGATCCTTTGTTGATGATATGAATCTGCATACGAGTTCCTCTATACCCAACATGAGTCCACAGAGACTTTCTGGTGATCCCCAGTCAGTCGGAACTCATATCAAAGTATAGACGTTCTCGTACCAGATAAACCCTATCATCTCAAGTTGTTAGGGATCGTTCCTCGTATACTATTGTAAATTGGAATAACTTCAACCCCGATATGCGACTACCGCTTCCATGGTGAGTTATTTCCTAATTGGGGTATTCAGTGCGCTTGCCATCCCAGCAAGCCACCCACTTATGTGTATCGACTATCCCAGTCACGCTCGTGGACCCCAGCGTCCTCCAGTTCATCGGAGTATACACAATAGTGAGAGTCTAACCGAATCCAACGATGTCCTATCTCGATTGGATTCTACGACTCTTGAATATATTCTAGATCACGGCCTTAGAGATCAGTCCACGGGTTGTCCCATAGCCCTGTGATCTAAGGACTTCTATCCTTATGCGTAGACAAATATTACATAAGATAAAGTTGACCATTTAATAAAAGTGCATTTATTAATCTAAATTGAATAGTTCCTCATTAATTACAATTAATGCTAGCCATACAGCTGGCTTGCAGGACACTATTTCTATCAATCTCCCACTTGTCCTAAAGCCAGTCTTTTATGTTCTTGAGTCCCATCTTATGCAGATGTTTCTCAAATGCCTTTTGAGGCAGAGGCTTCGTTAGCGGGTCCGCCGTATTATCTTCCGAGTCGACACGTTCCATCTTAATGTCTCCTCTACCAATGATATCTCTTATCACATGGTATCGTCTCTGTACGTGCTTGGATTTCTGATGAGATCTCGGCTCCTTTGCTTGCGCTATTGCCCCATTATTATCGCAGAAGATAGTAATGGGCTCAGCAATGCTAGGTATCACATCCAGTTCCTGGATGAAGTTTCTCATCCAAACACCTTCCTTTGCTGCGTCACTCGCGGCAATGTATTCTGCTTCAGTGGTTGAATCCGCGGTTGTTTCCTGCTTGGAGCTCTTCCAGCTAACCGCACCACCATTGAGACAGAAAACATATCCTGATGTCGACTTGAAGTCGTCTACATCACATTGGAAGCTTGAGTCTGTATAGCCTTCCAATTTCAATTCTCCTCCACCGTATACCAAGAACAGTTCCTTAGTCCTTCTCAGGTACTTCAGAATTGCCTTTACGGCTATCCAGTGCTGCTCACCTGGATCAGACTGGTAGCGACTTGTAACGCTTAGAGCGTACGCTACGTCTGGTCTCGTACACAGCATACCATACATTATGCTTCCTATCGCGGATGCATACGGTATTCGAGACATATTGCTTCTCTCCTCTGGCGTCTTTGGGGCCATAGACTTGGAGAGTGCAATTCCATGTCTCATTGGAAGCAATCCTCTCTTGGATTCTTCCATACTAAATCTTTTCAAGATTTTGTCTATGTACTGGGATTGGGAGAGGCCCAGCAGTCCTTTTGATCTATCTCGGTAGATCCTTATACCTAGTACAAAGGATGCTTCTCCCATATCCTTCATTGAGAATTGTGTAGACAACCATGCTTTAGTTTCAGACAATGCTTTTACATTGTTTCCAATGAGAAGAATGTCGTCAACGTAAAGCACCAAAAATTCAACTGTACTCCCACTGATCTTCTTGTACACGCAAGGTTCGAACATGTTCTTGATGAATCCAAAAGTTTGGATTGTCTCATCAAAACGAATGTTCCAACTTCGGGAAGCTTGCTTTAGTCCATAAATGGACCTCTGGAGTTTGCACACCTTGTGTTCATCTCCTTTGGATGCATATCCTTTTGGTTGCTCCATGTAGATCTCCTTATCAATGTCTCCATTGAGAAAGGCAGTCTTTACATCCATCTGCCATATCTCGTAGTTATACCACGCAGCTATGGCCAGCAAGATCCGAATGGATTTGGGCATTGCGACGGGCGAGAAGGTCTCCTCAAAGTCGATACCTGGTCTTTGAATGTATCCTTTTGCCACTAGTCGCGCCTTGTAGGTAATCACCTCTCCGTTCACTCCAAGCTTTCGCTTATAGATCCACTTGCAACCCACGGGAGCCACTCCCACTGGTGGATCTACCAAGGCCCAGACCTTGTTTGAGTGCATGGAGTCCAGTTCGGATTCCATGGCTTCGCGCCACTTTCCCGAGTCTATGTCTAGCATAGCCTCTTCGTAGGTCCTTGGGTCGGTTAGAGACTGTCCAGTCTCATGCAGCAGACCGTAGTACCTCTCGGGTTCTCTACGTTGTCTTTCTGACCTACGAAGTATCGGTGTACTTTCTGGTGCACTTTCATGCTCTTGTTCTCCCACTGCCTGTGGTGACGGGTCAGCTTGATCGACCTCCAAGGTCTTTTCAGCTTCAGTGACCTCATCTAGTTCTACGTTATTTTCTTTCTTGTCCACCAAGAAATCCTTCTCCAAGAAGTGAGCGTTCCTCGAGACAAACGTTGTTTGTCTTGTAGGATCGTAGAACTCGTATCCTATTGAGTTTTCTGGATACCCCACGAATTTGCACAAAGTGGATTTCGTCTCCAATTTATCTCCCACTAGCTTTTTAACGTAAGCGGGAGATCCCCATATGCGCATGAATGCGTATGAAGGTGCCTTGCCAAACCATAGTTCGTATGGTGTCTTTTCTACGGATTTCGAAGGTACCATATTCAGTATCTTCGTTGCCGTGAGGAGGGCATGTCCCCAAAATGAAAGAGGTAAGTCAGTGGCACTCATCATGGATCGAACCATGTCCATCAATGTTCGATTCCTTCTCTCTGCTACTCCATTTAACTGCGGTGTTGCAGGAGGAGTCCACTGCGATAATATTCCATGCTCTACAAGATAATTCAGAAATTCGTTACTAAGAAATTCTCCACCTCGGTCAGAACGAAGAGCCTTTATCGTATGACCAAGTTGATTCTCTACTTCCATCTTGAATTCTTTGAATCGCTCAAAGGCTTCAGACTTGTGTTTCAACAAGAACACATATCCATAACGACTAAAGTCGTCAGTGAAAGTGATGAAGTAGTCATAGCCACCTCGGGCGCTTTTTCTTAGTGGTCCACATACGTCAGTATGTATTAAGTCCAATGTTTGCTTGGCTCGCTCAGGGTTTCCTTTAAACGGCAACTTAGCCATTTTACCCTTTAAACATGGTTCACATGTTGGCATTTCATCAATGCGATTGATTTCAATCGCGCCAGAAGATGCTAACTTTTGAATCCTTGACCTAGATATATGTCCAAGTCGAGCGTGCCACAATTGGGCAGATGTTTCATTATCTTGTTTCCTTTTGTTTTGTTGTACGTGCATGACTAACTTAGGTGGTTTCATAATGTAAAGTCAATAATTTAATGTACCAAATGAAAAACAAAAACAGGAGCTTTTATTAAAATCAACATTATTCAATAACATGAATAAAAAGTTTTTCATTAATAACTAGGTACATAAATGAAAGTTTCCTAATGACTTTATCAAACCACCTAAATCTACTTTTGCCTACGGCCTTGGTAGCAGCTCCAGCTCCATTGCCTTTATTCAAGGATCCAATCCTCAGGCTCCAGTTTCCTTAATGCTCCCATCACCTACAAGGATGAGAACTCCAGTCAGTGTCTAACACCAAAAATGCACAGTTAATTGTAAAATTAACTTCAACAAGGAATATACCTGTTCGAACTCTCCATAGGTTCGAATTTAATCCTTTCCCTTGACCTTGTGCAGTAAGGAGCTCTGGTTTCCATTTGCTTTGGTTTTGAACGCCGCCCAGTCCTTTCGCCAACCCTTGCTTTCTTTCCAAAAGAAGCTTCGTGTTCCTCGAGCATTTGTCGCAGGACATGCACAGTGATCTCTCGCCTCTGGAGATTCAAGTCCGCGATAAATCGGTCATATGATCTAGGAAGAGATTGTAGAATAATATCCACTCGGAAATCATTGTCCATCACGACACCCATATCATCGAGTTCAGATAGAAGTCGAATCATCTTGTGTACGTGGATTCCGACAGGAGTTTCCCTTCTCTTTCTTGCTTGCAAGAGTTCCCTCGTGATCGCGAATCTGCGACGACCATCTCTAATCCCATAAAGGAATTTGAGATTCGAGAGAACCTCTTTTGCGGATGCCATATGCTCATGTTGCAAACGCAGATCAAGTGACATATATTCCAACATGTATTCACGAGCTAAGCCATCATCCATTTTCCACTTGGTGATGCTTTTACGGAGCTCATCAGGAACGTCATGTGAAATAGTAATGGGTGGTGGCACAGACAAAACATAAGATATGTTTTCAGCTTCAAATAGTCCATTCAAATGATGCGTCCAGAAATGCAAGTTGGGTCCAGTTAAAATATTACGTTCAAGTGATGAGATGGACAAATCTCTAAGTGCTCTAAGCTCTTTTGACATCATATCTATAAAATGACGATAGAAGAAATAAATACGCGATAGATTAATTTAAAATGCACAATTCACAAACATGGATTTCATTTGCAAATTACTCCCACTATTTTAATCAAAATCTTATGCCCCCACATAAGTTTCGGGAATTCAAAATATCCTAGCGGGCTTAAGGCCCAAATGCAATCTCCTAGTACCCACGACTCGTTGGCCATACTATTTGATCCACTTGGTGGTCGACTATGTCAACGGTTAACCATCGCAGCTAACCCTTAAGTTCATTTAGCCTCGTTTTTCGATATGGACCCACGACTCGTGAGACATCCATATTTACTAGCGTTAAATCATGTCCAATACTCGTGAAGAGAAATAGTTCAATCCTAGACGCCCCACGACTCGTGAGACAGCGCCTAAAACCTCGCTATCCCCTTCCTTGGCACTTAACTCGTGCATCGAGGCAATAGACATATTATCTTCCTATAGCTCGACCCACGACTCGTGAGACATCGAGATATATTCGTACAACATGCCTAAGACCTAGTAATTGGATAGGCTCGGACCATAGACACTATTCATATGCGCCCGTTATTCGATTTAATATTCTAATTGAATTTTAAGTTCAATTGGAGGTTTCTAAGTGTGCGAGGTCTCATCAGATTATTCTTATCTTGTTTACGTTTTCTATTCTAAGCATGCATCTCATACATCAAAGAATAATGTGCGAAAAAGTAAACATTCATCACCTAGCAAGATATGATTGGTCGATTGCCCATCCTATGCGATCCATCACGAGCCACGTGATGAATCAATTGGTCAGTCTAGGGTGAAAATTAAATGTCCTAACTATTACAATTTTTAAACCCATACATCATGGGCCTTCTTGTAATATCCAGCTTGATTGGGCCTCCATGTAATGAATTGGGCCTCCATGTCCTCCAAGGTAAATGGGCCTCCATGTGGATCTTCAAGTCTTCATGAGGTCTTCTCGGCTCCAAGCCTAATCTAAGCCTAGCTTACATAATTTAAATGGTCCTATTCTATTACATTTGTTTGCGCAAGCAAGGGCACCAATCAGGCCCATTTAATTACAACCCATAAAATAAATAAACCAAAACTACACAGGGCTTAAGGGCAAAATCGACCAATCCACATATTCACTCAAGAACATGCATAAATTCACATAAGGGCAAAAATGTAAATTTACCGGCTTCTTTAATTTTAATTCATAAAAATTATCCAAGTTAATTAATTTTTGAATTAATAATTAACCTCTAAGATTAATTAGCTCTTACTTGAGCTTCAAGTAATCTACAAATTCTATCTTGATTAAGATTGGTTAATTAAGGTAATCTAAATCTCTAAGATTCTTACCTTATCCAAAACTCTAAGTTTCCCAATATTCCTAAATCTCCAAGATTCTCAAGATAATCCTATTTTGATTAGATTAGTTTAATTAAGGTAGTGATTAATTCTAACAGAATAACTACCTTATCCAAAAACTCCAAGTTTCCTAATCTTCTAAAATTCTCCAAGATTTTCAGGACATCCAAAATAGGCAGAAATTGAATCCAACCAAAATTCAGCCACGGAGTGACGAACAGGGTGCCGCCACGTGGCAGCACACACGCGGCCACGGAGGCCGCGCGTGAGCCGCACGCAGCGACTGCTGCTGCGCGTGACAGCACGCAGCAGCGTGCTGCTGCGCGTAGCCAACGCGCGGCAGACTGCCCGTAGGCAGCTGCCGTGCGCGGCACGCGCAGCCAGCGCGCTGTGTGCGTGCTGCCGCGTGCGGCAGCGTGCGGTGGCCGCCCAGCCGCGGTGCGCTGCTGCGCACCGCCGCGTGCCACCGCGGTCGAACACAATTTCAAAAAAATTTTTTTTTTTTTTTGATTACTTTTGATTTAATTTAAAAACAGTCCCAATTAAATCATAATCCAAAATTAAAATAACATGATAAAATTACGAATCTAAAATTACCCATTAACTCTAAGTTAACAATAAAGTCCTAAAACATGCAAAGTTATAGAACTAGCCACATAAATCAAACATATGATTTAATAAACACAGAATTCGCAAATTCATATATATACAAAGCCTAGAGTTGGCTCTGATACCACTGTTGGGATTCGGTAAGAAAAACAGCCCTAGGCACAGCGGAATATAAAAAAATTTCTAGGGCCTCTTAAAGAATCTTGCCAGGATATTCTCTAGTTGTATATATATAAATATAATTAAACGACAGTATAAGTTTTCTCGTTTATACCTGTCTCCTTGCAAATCCTCGGCTAGCAATATGAGCTCTGAATTCTGACCCCGGATGATCGACCCACACCTTTTGGTAGCGCCCCACGTGTTGCGCCTCTACGAGTTGATACACCACAATATCACGAAAATTAATATACCTAATCGACTAGAACATAGGCTATATTAATGTCTAGGTTTTAGGAACGATTTGGGAACAAAAACGAAGACGAAAAAATTCTTCCACAGGGAAGAACAGTTCGGCCGATCTGGTAGGGAGAGGGAGAGAGAATTTTGCTTTGCTCAATTTTTGCTTAAGGAGTTGTGTGAAAAATAACTAGAAGAAAGCTATTTATAGTTTTCTTTCTATCCTAGTCCTATTAGGACTAGGTCTTCTCTCTCCTACATGGGCCATGGCCCTATTTAATTAGAAGACCTAGTCTCCTAATTAATTCATGGCCCATATTAATTAATCTTTCAGGGCTTTATTTAATTTCCCAATTAAATAGCCCAATTAATTAAATCATCTCCCAATTAATTAATTAAACTCCAAGTCTAATTAAATTAATTATTCCATTAATTAATTAAATCCTAATTAATTAATTTACTCATAAATTAAATTCCAATTTAATTTATAATCTTGATCCAATTCCAATTGGATCCATTTTTGTTCCATATGGGTCGACCCAGTCGACCCACCCATTTAATCGACCCAGTCGATTTTGACCCAGTCGACCCAGTCGACTGGTTCGTTCCTGTTTCCTCGCTTTCGCTACTTGTGTATTGTGTATGCCCCCGTAGGTTCACCACATAATTGGCCGTGGGTTGTAATTAAATATTATTTAATTACTTGAGCAATTAATGCTCTAAATTAATCGAACACTCTGTCGATTAATCATTCCAAAATTAGCACCCCTGCTAATTTGGGAATTCTCCCACACTCCACGGTCGATGTCCAGTCACAAGCCCATGGAGCCCAATCACTGGTGAATTAATTCAGTGAACCTTTTATCATTTACAATTTCCATATACGACACAATCTCTCCATCGATCAATCTCCCAGTCGAGACTTAAGGGTATGGTCTTTCATCGGATTCCCTTATCTTTTGTCTTGACCTTATGTTCTCTGATCTCGAAATAAATTCTTTCTGACTTGTTCTTTATGAGCTACTTACATAAAGTCGTCAGTTACCTTGGCCAAGGATTTCATCAGAATTAATTTCTCACAGAAATCCATAGGAGAATTTCTCGACCTATCAAGTCGAGTCAACGGATCCTTTGTTGATGATATGAATCTGCATACGAGTTCCTCTATACCCAACATGAGTCCACAGAGACTTTCTGGTGATCCCCAGTCAGTCGGAACTCATATCAAAGTATAGACGTTCTCGTACCAGATAAACCCTATCATCTCAAGTTGTTAGGGATCGTTCCTCGTATACTATTGTAAATTGGAATAACTTCAACCCCGATATGCGACTACCGCTTCCATGGTGAGTTATTTCCTAATTGGGGTATTCAGTGCGCTTGCCATCCCAGCAAGCCACCCACTTATGTGTATCGACTATCCCAGTCACGCTCGTGGACCCCAGCGTCCTCCAGTTCATCGGAGTATACACAATAGTGAGAGTCTAACCGAATCCAACGATGTCCTATCTCGATTGGATTCTACGACTCTTGAATATATTCTAGATCACGGCCTTAGAGATCAGTCCACGGGTTGTCCCATAGCCCTGTGATCTAAGGACTTCTATCCTTATGCGTAGACAAATATTACATAAGATAAAGTTGACCATTTAATAAAAGTGCATTTATTAATCTAAATTGAATAGTTCCTCATTAATTACAATTAATGCTAGCCATACAGCTGGCTTGCAGGACACTATTTCTATCAATTAGATCTTCATAGTGATTCTCCTCGAATTTATTAGCTACCAACGAATCAATCATAAAAACGGAAGAGATTTCTTCCTCATCATCCGGGTATCTCATAGCATTAAAGACATCGAATTTTACTTCTTCATCATGTACCCTCATGGTGAGTTCATCTTTTTGTACATCAATCAAAGCTCTACCCGTAGCTAAAAATGGTCTCCCAAGTATGATAGGCACACTGATATTCGCCTCATAATCAAGAACAATAAAATCGACGGGGAAAATGAATTTATCAACTCTTACCAAGACATCGTCGATTTTTCCTTCCGGATAAGTGATTGAACGGTCGGCTAGTTGCAAAGAGACCGTAGTAGGTCTTGCTTCTCCAATCCCAAGCTTTTGAAAGATAGATTTAGGCATAAGATTTATGCTAGCTCCTAAATCACAAAGAGCCCTTCCAAAATACTTATCACCAATAGTACACGGGATAGTAAAACTCCCCGGATCCTTGAGCTTTGGAGGAAATTTGTTTTGTAAAATAGCACTACATTCCTCGGTTAGTGCAACCGTTTCAAATTCCCCCAATCTTCTTTTCTTTGATAGCACGTCTTTCATAAACTTGACATACTTTGGCATTTGCTCAAATGCTTCCACAAGAGGGATGTTTATATGCAATTGCTTCAAGATATTCAAGAATTTCTCAAATTGCTTGTCATCCTTTTTCTTTTGGAATCTTTGAGGAAACGGAGGAATTGGTATACTTGCCGGAATTGGCGTTGAAATGATTGGTTCTTTACATACCTCCTTTTCCGACTCTACTTCTTCAACCAAAGACTCCTGGCTTCCACTTTGAGTCTCCTCGGCTTCCATTGGATTTTCATTAGGCATAGCCGGACCTTCATACCTCTTTCCATTCCTTAAAGAAATAGCTTTGCAATGTTCATTCGAGCCATGATTAGGTGACTCGGTTGTGCTTGGCAAAGCTCCTTGAGGTCTTGCACTTAAGGCTTGTGAGACTTGCCCCATTTGAGTTTGAAGATTTCTCAAGGCAACCGAATGTTCTTGTTGATTTTTTGAAAACTCTTGTTGATATCTCGAGAACTCTTGTTGATTTTTAAACACATCTTGCAACTTAGAGTCATTAGTTACCATATATTTGGTGGTATGTTTCATGAAATCACCCAATGCATCTTCCCACGAAGGCTTCGACTCTATGGGTTGCTTTTGTCGATCTTGAAATCCGGGGGGTGCGGAGGATTGATGACCTCCTTGATATGGTGGTTGTTGGGCATTGTTGGGATTACTCCAAGAGAAATTTGGATGCTTTTGCCAATGAGGAATGTAGTTGTTGTTTTGATAGGGGGCATGTCCTTGATTGTTTCGATAATTGTTCCCAAGGTAATTCACCGCCTCGGGATTTCCGGGACACATATCATAAGTGTGAGCTCCCCCACATGTCACACAACTTGGCGGCATAGATTGTACTTGTTGTACTACTTCCGGCTTTTGGCCAAGCTTGTCTACTTTGTTGCTCAAGATCGCCATTTGGGCACTTAATGCCGTAATTGCATCCAATTCGAGCCTTCCCGGAGTAGATTTAGCGGAAGTTCCTCTCTCGGACGTCCATGAATGATTGTTATAAGCCATGGTGTCAAAAATTTCCCACGATTCATCGTAGGTCTTAGAAAGCATAGTGCCACCCGCTGTGGCATCAACGAGAGCTCTAGTAGGTCCATGCAAGCCATTATAAAATGTTTGCATCAAAATATACTCGGCTATGCCGTGGTGTTGACACTTCTTTAACATCTCCTTGAATCTCTCCCAAGCTTCATACAAAGACTCTTGATCTAATTGCCGAAATCCAAGAATATCGTTCCTCAATTTGGTAGTCTTCGGGGGAGGGAAAAACTTCCTCAAGAACTTTCCCGTTAGATCTTCCCACGAAGTAATAGATTGGGCTTGAAGAGAATCCAACCAATCTTTTGCGAGGTCTCTCAACGAGTATGGGAATAGCATCAACCTCAACGCATCCTTTGTTACACCCGCTATGATGAATGAATCACTAATCATCATAAACTTCTTCAAGTGAGCATGAGGATCTTCGCTAGAATGACCTCCAAATTGACCCGCGGTATTTAGCATGTTGAACATAACCGGTTTAAGCTCAAAGTTAGGTGCCGTAATTGTAGGCCTGACAATGCAAGAACCGAGCTCATCCAACTTAGGTGTACCATACTCATTAATAGGTCGATTCCTATTATTCGGTTCTTCGGGAGCGACTTGTATAGGATTAACCATAGCCGGATTAACTCCTTGATCGTCCATGGGTAGAGATTTACCCTTCTTTTTCCTTGCTTTTCTTCGCTTTCGAAAAGTCCTCTCAATCTCCGGATCAACAAGAGCTAAGGGTGATGACGAAGCTCTTGGCATACACTAAGAGAAAGGCACCTATGAATACAAAGATCACAAGGTAAATAATACGCTCAAGCTAAGATACACAAGAATATAAATTGGCAATAATCGTTACTACTCCCCGGCAACGGCGCCAAAAACTTGTTACGCTCCAAATACGAGTGCGTTTAAACGCAAGTATACGGTCGCTTTCAAGTAATAAAGTGGTAAAGGGTGTCGAACCCACGAGGAATATAACGAATAATTATCAAGATCTATTCTAATATCTTACGCGAACTTATGTGATTAAAAGTAGTAGGTTTGTAGTTTGTTTGAACACATAAAAGTGAAATGAATAAAAACGCAATACTTTGATTCGATTAGATAAAGGTTCCTAGATTTCCATGTCACTAAGAGTGATCCAATCTCGAACGATTCTCAAATTGACGACTATACTTATGTTTGTTGTTCAAAGTTTCATAATTTATTCATACGTATCTCTCGATATCGTACGAACCTACCAAATTAAACTAATCCAATTTATGTCTAAAAGGATTAAGCTTAAATGATGCTTTAGTTCCCAAACCTTAATAGAACAAGAAATGACTTAGGTATATTTCTATCCTAAAATCAAGTCACAACCTAGTTTTATAATCTAATCTTTAATCAACTATATCTAGCCATTAAAGATCAATCCATTTCATCTTATGGTTGGCCTAACCACAAGTTGACAAAGGCTCAAACTAGATTAACAAACACTTGTAAGCATAGCCACAATCATAAACTCATCATTCAATCATAGATCCATCAAAGATTCATGAAAACCTAGGAGTTAAATGCTTAGCTACTCATATTTATCAATAAAACATTCATTACATTCAACATAATCATAAGTACAAGATAAATATAAAGGTTAGAGATAAGCTTATGTAATGGAAGCCACTACAACTCTTCTCTCAAGCTTCTTTAGTCTTCCAACCAAAGCTCCAAGCAAGAACTCTTCTTCTTTTCAATGGAGGCAAGAGATATTTTTCTTTTCTTCAAGTGTAAGTAAGTTTCAAGAGTTGTGAATGAATTCCAACTTCTAACCTTATAACCTAGCAACTATCACCCACCAATGCCTAAATTGCCCCAAAAACTATAGCAACTTAGCCCAAAAGATCCCTAGAGGAAGCTTTAATAACAAGTGGGGAGAGGGGTTATATACAAAAAGGCCCCTAAAAAACGAATAAAAACAGAGCAGACCTCGCCGCGGCGAGGTCCCACCTCGCCGCGGCGAGGTTTATGCCGTAGGCAACTGGGTGGAAATCTGCTGCCACCTCGCCGTGGCGAGGCTCCACCTCGCCGCGGCGAGGTTCATGCCGTAGGCGAGGTTCAGTTGCTGCCTCTAGCTCGCCGCGGCGAGCCTCCACCTCGCCGCGGCGAGGTGAGGTA
This sequence comes from Penstemon eatonii, assembly GCA_038501285.1. Classification (NCBI taxonomy): domain Eukaryota; kingdom Viridiplantae; phylum Streptophyta; class Magnoliopsida; order Lamiales; family Plantaginaceae; genus Penstemon; species Penstemon eatonii. The sequence goes on from CM076714.1 coordinate 49,259,546, forward strand.
TGCCCAATTACTTCACTTCTTTGACTTCTAAGGATGTTAGGCACTTCCTGCGGTCGATAGCGACTTGCTATTCGCGCACGAAATGTTCCGGAGGTGCTTCAACGCGTCAAATCCTGCAAATCACCGACAAACAAGGTAAAAACACGAACGAAACACGAAAAATGAACAAAGGCCTAACAAAGGGCCAAGAGCATAAAAGACGCGACAAACACGCAAAGACACACGAAAACTCGGATCAAAACAAGATGTTTTGGGCTTAAAGAGATAGGTAATAACGACGTTTTCACGGCGTTATCACACATGTGGAAAAAATGGACACCTTGCAAAGGATTGTCGTAGCCGTGCTCAGCCAAAGGATGAAGCAAATGTTAGCATCAACCTAGCTCCATCTGACATCGATAACATGCATTTATCTACAGTTGCTGAAGCATTCCTGACAAGTGAATCCAAAGGCTGGTGGGTGGATACTGGAGCTACCCGTCACATTTGCTCTGACATAAACATGTTCACTTCATATAAGAAGTTTGATCATGAAGAGAAGCTGTACATAGAAATAATGCTCACTCCGTGGTGGAGGGACAAGGCACAGTGGTTCTCAAATTCACCTCAGGAAAAGATGTTACTCTCAATGAAGTTCTTCATGTCCCAGACATTAGGAAGAATTTAATTTCTGGTTCTGTCCTAACTAAGAAAGGTTTTAGATTAGCCTTTGAGTCAGATAAATTTGTACTGACCAAAGGAGGTATGTATGTAGGCAAAGGATATGTGTGTGATGGCCTATTTAAGGCTAATGTAGCCGTTATTGGCAAAAACAACAAATTTATTAATAATAATAATTCTTCTGCTTACTTGCTTGAGTCCACTTTACTTTGGCATGATATATTAGGCCATATTAATTTTAGAAAAATGAAAAAATTAGCAAACTTAGGATTAATTCCTAAATTTGATATTGATAAATCTTATAAGTGTGAAATTTGCATTGAGGCAAAGTTTGCGAAACAACCTTTCCCTTCAGTGGAAAGGAGCTCACAACCATTAGAGCTAATTCACACAGACTTGTGCAATCTCAAGTCAACTCCAACTCGAGGAGGGAAAAAGTACTTCATCACATTTATTGATGATTGCACACGTTATTGCTACGTTTACTTATTGAATAAGAAAAAAGAAGCAATAAATGCCTTTGTAAGATACAAGGCTGAAGTAGAAAATCAGTTAAATAAGAAAATAAAAATTCTTAGATCTGATAGAGGTGGTGAATATGAATATCCCTTTGCACAGTTGTGTGCCGACTCGGGGATAATTCACCAAACAACGGCACCATACTCACCTCAATCAAATGGAGTAGCCGAAAGAAAAAACCGAACCTTAAGAGACATGATCAATGTATTACTTTTGAATTCGGGTTTACCTAGGAACTTGTGGGGGGAAGCTTTATTTATGGCTAATCATATATTAAATAGAGTTCCGCACAAGAAAAATGATACCATTCCGTATGAGTTATGGAAAGGTAGACAACCAAGTTATAAATACCTCAAAGTGTGGAAGTGTTTGGCAAAGGTAGCTGTACCAAAACCTATGAAAGAAAAGGTTGGACCAAAAATTGGACCAAAAACCGTGGATTGCTACTATATAGGTCATGCAGAAAATAGTAGCGCTTACAGATTTCTAGTGTTCAAATCTGAAGTAAGCAACATACAAGTGAATACTATAATTGAATCACGTGATGCTACATTCTTCGAGAATGTATTTTCACATAAGAAGAACTCGGATGTTACTTCTCATAAAAGACCATATGAATTAATTTCTAAGGAAAATAATTCTCAAAACAGTAAAGAGATTGCTGAAGAATCTGAAGAGCCCCGAAGAAGCAAGCGAGCTAAAATCGCTAAATCATTCGGACCAGATTTCTTAACTTATATGTTAGAGGATGATCCCAAAACATATACTGAAGCCATGTCTATTCCTGATGCCTCTTATTTGGAAGAGGCAATAGACAGTGAATTACAGTCCATTCTAAGTAATAATACTTGGGAATTGGCGGATCTTCCTAAGGGAAGTAAGCCGATTGGATGTAAATGGGTATTTAAAAAGAAACTAAAACCCGATGGCTCAATTGATAAGTATAAGGCAAGATTAGTAGCCAAAGGTTATAGTCAAAAGGAGGGAATAGATTTCTTTGATACCTATTCACCAGTGACTAAGATAACATCCATTAGAACATTAATAGCTTTAGCAGCTATATATAATCTAGAGATACATCAAATGGATGTTAAGACCGCTTTCATCAATGGAGAATTGAATAAGGAAATATATATGGAGCAACCTGAGGGTTTCATTGTTAAAGGCAAAGAAAACAAAGTATGTAATATTGTTCGATCTCTTTATGGCCTTAAACAAGCTCCTAAAAAATGGCACGAAAAATTTGATAGTGTCATGATTAAAAATGGATTTCAAATCAATGAATGCGACAAGTGTGTCTATATTAAACAATTTGGACAAGCAACTGTCATAATATGTTTATATGTAGACGATATGTTAATACTTGGGACTAATATGGAGGTCATTAAGTCCTCAAAGAAAATATTAACAAAACACTTCGATATGAAAGATCTCGGTGAAGCGGATGTTATTTTGGGAATTAAAATAACAAGATCACCGGATGGGATTAAATTATCTCAGTCACATTATGTAGATAAAGTGCTTGAGAGATTTAAAAACTATGGAATTAAGGGAACAAATAACCCATTTATTCCATCTCTTGTTTTACACAAGAATAAAGGTGATAGGTTATCACAAAATGAGTATGCTCGTATCATCAGATGTCTCATGTATATCATGAATTGCACGAGGCCAGACATCGCTTACTCAGTCAATAAATTGAGTAGGTACACGAGCAATCCAAGCAAAGAACATTGGAATGCTCTGAAAAGAGTGCTTGGATACTTAAAAAATACATCAAAATATGCATTACACTATGGAAAATATCCAGCTGTCCTTGAGGGATATAGTGATGCAAATTGGATTTCTGATTCAGAGGAATCAAAATCCACAAGCGGATATGTATTTACTCTGGGGGGAGCCGCTATTTCTTGGAAATCTTCCAAACAAACTTGTATAGCTCGATCCACTATGGAATCAGAGTTTATAGCTTTGGATAAAGCTGGAGAAGAAGCTGAGTGGCTTCATAACTTTCTGGAAGATATTCCACTTTGGCCGAAACCTGTGTCGGCTATATGTATTCATTGTGATAATCAGGCGGCATTACATAGAGCTCATAACTTTATGTATAATGGTAAATCACGACACATTCGTCGTCGACATAATACCGTGAGACATTTACTCTCAAATGGAATAATTTCCATTGACTTTGTGAAATCAAAAGATAACCTCGCGGATCCGTTTACTAAAGGTTTATCTGGTGAGAGAGTAGAATGTGCGTCGAGGGGAATTGGCTTAAAAGCCTAAAATATAACTAAGTTACCTTGTACGGAAACCTAACTTGGCGACTGGAGATCCCACGGACCAGGTTCAATAGGACAACCAATCTTGGTTAACTTAAAAAGTGGAGCACTTTAGAGTCCAACTCTAGCTCATTCCTATGATGCAAAAAGTGCAACCTACATCGTTTGACTAGGTTAAGCTTAAGCTTTTAATGACGTCTATATCTTGTCAAGAACAAATGGAGTATAGTAGGATACTCTTGATAGATGCGGTCACCTATGTAAGTGTGAGCTGGGTCGGCTCGTTGAGAATTCTTATAAGGCTGGAATCCTCTAAAGCACTCGCAGAACCCAAGAATGTTCAGGGCCAAAACGAACACAACCGAGAACTCTTAACAAATCAGTTTAGTGCTGTGTTAAGTTTATTGTTTTGGTTTACATAAACAGCCGACAATTCAAGATGAAATATTTCAATGATTGGCTAAGTAAATCCGATAAACTTTAACTAGGGAAGGTTCAAGATGGAATATTTCACCTATCCCGATGCAGTACTATTCCTAAAGGATATTTGACTTTGATATGTCCCGTGTAACGAGATATGAAGAATAATTTCATTCATTTGTGGGGGATTGTTGGATTTTATGGGTATTAACCCAATTGGATTGAGCCCAATTGGAATTAAGCCCACAAAATGAGAAATGAATGAAGCTTAGAAGAATGAAAAATGCCTTCATCCCACATGGAGGAAAGTGAGAAGTTTTTTGTCATTTATAATGCAAAAAAATGTATAAGGGGAGGGCCCCTTGGGGGTACCAAGTTTTATGAGGGGAGAAGACGTAGATGACAATGGTTTCCCACACGCGCGCGCGCCGCCGCCGCCCGTCCGACCGACCGACTCGGCACGGTCCGGGTCGGGTTTGGGGTTGGATTGGGCTTGGGCCTCAACATAACATTATTCTTTTTGGACAAAATTTAATTAATTTTTTAGCTCAAAATTAAAGGCCCAATTTTTAAATCCATACAAGATTAGATCCGCGTACCAGATTCGGTTGACCCGAACAAGATCCGCGCGCCATTTTTTGAATTTTCTGTACCGGTTCGGTTTGAATCGAACCGATTTGCACCCATTCAGACCAAACCATCTCTACTAGTTTAATCCGAATGGTCATGTCCCTCCAGAAACACCTCTTCTGCAGCTATAAATAGGGGAGAATCTGGCCAATTCTCTCATCCCGTTTTCTAGCAATCAAGCATAATCATATTCTTTCTCTCTTCATTCTTCTCTTCTTCTACTTCTTCAAATATTCTATTTGTTAAAAGTTCGCTGTGGACTTGTTCTTAGTGCAAAGAAACAAGTATCCGACTGCTGTATCTTGGGAGACCACTGGGACGAACTTAAGGGTGGGCGCGGGTAGGGTATTTCGGGTATTGGGTATTTCGGGTCGGGTATTCGACTTGACGGGTAGTGAATTTTCATACCCGAAACCCTACTCGATTTGGCGGGTACCCGAAGTTCGGGTACCCGAAATTTTCGGGTATTTCGGGTATTGGGTATTGGGTACCCGAAATTTCACACTTTTTTTTTCAAGAATTTTTTTTCAACATATATGTACGTAAAATTATAAATAAATGAATTCAAATATTAATTGTACACAATAACTTCAAAACAAAACAATACAAATGTCTCAACCCTTCAAGATTCAAGTATTCAACAAATTACAATCAAATCAAACTCCAAGTCGGAATACTAAATTGAATAATTGATTGAGCAGTAGGAATACTAAAATTGATTTTTAGATTTGGGAGTTCAAATGTCGGCTACCCAGTGCTGTGAGAGTGTGAATAGGGAAGAGTGTGAAACTGTGAATAGGCAGTTTAGGTTTTTTTCCTTTTCTAGCCCAACTAATTGTTAAAATAAATACTGGGCATAGTTTGGGCTGTCAATTATTTAATTGGGCCAAAACTTTTTTTTTAAATACCCGAACGGGTACCCGAATACCCGTTCGGGTGTAAAATTAATACCCAATACCCTACCCGAAAATATATTTCGGGTTCGGATACCCGAACCCGAATGTCAAAATACCCGTTTTTTATCCCAAACGGGTCGGGACGGGTCCCAAAATACCCGACCCAAACGTCCACCCCTAGACGAACTGTTGCACCTTTGACAGCCCAGAAATATTGTCTCAAGGATATTGCATTTGCAAGCCTCGGTCGATTTTACGTTTCAGAATTATTTCAGTAAGTGCACTGTTATTAAATTCTGATTTTGTTTGTTCTGCGAGAATAAACTATACTAAGATTTATAATTAGAGTTAATTATAAATAATTATTCTGTTGGAATAATTTACTATAGTTCTATAATATAAAGTATTTTATAATATTTTATAAATATTTATTTTGTGAGAATAATTCACTATAGTACTTAGAAATATAAAATATTCTATAATATTTTATATACACAGATTGTTTTAAACTTATTTAACAACAACACAAGCTTTAAATTTTTCGAAGTTTAATTAATTAAGCACAACTAGAAAACAAAACAACTTTGGTATTATTCAAAATTAGCTTCGAGCAAAAGAACAAGAAAGAACTCACTCAGAATTCCAAACACAAAACTTTGAATAAATCCTAAAAAATCCACCAGAAGAAAACAATACTCTTATGTTCGAACTGAACTTATTATAAAATTGCAATTTTATAATATATAAACTAACTTGCTGCTAATTTTATAACTTCACGTACGAAAACAATTAAAAATCATATAAAATCTTTTGACATCATGTAGATACAATTGCTGCTCGTTTACTCTTCTCTAGGGTCTGGGTAGAGTGTTTCCGAAGTTAATTTCGCATTACATACATTAATTGAGCTGAAATTTAATTCGGGCCGTGAGATTTCTGTTCGATTTTGATTGGAAAACACTCCTGGAGTGTTTAATTGCTGTTTGCCATGTTCATTTAAGTGATTCAGACGTTCGGGCCCTCAAGAACTTAAACGGGCCGTGAATTCCATTCAAAATTGGTTCGGATTTCTTGAGGAATCTTCTTCTTTTTGTTCGGAGGTTTGATTACAGCCTATTTCCTACGCAATTAACAGCAGCTCTTGTTGAATTTTGCAAATTGGGCTTCAAATCAAATTTCGGGTTCTTCGATTCTAGCGGTTTTTTGAGTGTTTTTGTTTATTGATTCTTGTTCTACATTGCTTGTTTTGGTTCGTAGTGTTTAATTTCATGTGTTTTTTGCTTAAATTTGATGATTGATTAATTGGCATACTCCTCTGTTTTAAGAAGAATGGAAGAAGAAGAAGGGAAGAAGAAGAAGAAGACAGGGGAATAGAAGTCATTTCTCGCGTCCCTATAGTGTATATATTTATCAGGTAACAAGTGCCATTTTTGCCACATGGTATATTTTGTATGGTGAACTGTGGGCAGTTTAGCCAAGACTGAACTGCCCATAGCAAGCCTGGAATTAGTTATATTCTATTTTACTACCCCTCATAAAGTATCATGAGTTTGTTAATTCCGGGTCAACCTCGGACTTCGACCCGCCTTTTTCCAACGATTTTTTCGGTTAGAATTTTGGTCGGAACTTTATAATTCCAACCGGTTTTTTGTAAAATCAGTGGGAATTTACCTTTTTTTCCTAGTAGTGTAACATTATCTAAATATATTGTCCTGTAATGGGGAAAATTGCAAAATTGGTTCCGTAACTATTGCTCGCTGGCAAAAAAGTCCTGTAACTTTTCGGGCTGGCAAAAACATCCTGTAATTATTAAATTTTGGCAAATTAGTCCTATTTTAGCCCGAATATCTACCAAGTCACGCCCCTTTGCTGACCTGGAAAGTAAAACCCCCTTGTTGATATGGAAAAATAGCAAAAAAATGGTTCCATAACTAACGATCACTAGCAAAAAAGTCCTTTAACTTTTTGGGTTGGCAAAAAAGTCCTATAATTAAATTATTTCAGCAGTTTAGTCCTATTTTGTCCAAATTGTGATTTTTTTCCCACCCATTTCAAACGAAAAATTAACCATATCTAATATACATTAACTTAGAAATAATTTAGACTCGTGATAATATTGAAAGGCACTTTATCACATTGCACCAAGGCTAATATTGAACAAGAATCAATCTTCGACAATTAAAAAAATATCTCAGATTATCGAATAACGATGATAAAATAGCTGCAATTAAGTTCAACATTTTGTTCAAAAGTTGTTACATGTAATCTCAAAATTACATCAAAACCAAAAAGTTCAAAATACTTGTTAGCTCAAAATTACATCATTTCTTTTTTTTTTTTTTTTTCTTCTCCACTTTCTTCTTTCCTCCATTCTTCTCAAGGACATGCATCATAGTAGCAACATTGGATTTTTGCAATTGTTGGTGCATAGATGGTCCTTGTGTTGCATGTCCTTGAGAAGAAAGGAGGAAAGAAAAAAAGAAATGATGTAAATTCGAGCTTACAAGTATTTTGAACTTTTTGGTTTTGATGTAATTTTGAGATTACATGTAACTACTTTTGAACAAAATATTGAACTTAATTGCAGCTGATTTTGTCATCGTCGATAATCTGGGATTTTTTTTTAATTGTCGAAGATTGATTCTTGTTCAATATTTGCCTTGGTGCAATGTGATAAAGTGCCTTTCAATATTATCACGAGTCTAAATTGTTTCTAAGTTAATGTATGTTAGATATGGTTAATTTTTCGTTTGAAATGGGTGGGAAAAATCACAACTTGGACCAAATAGGACTAAACTGCTGAAATATTTTAATTATAGGACTTTTTTGCCAACCCAAAAAGTTAAAGGACTTTTTTGCTAGTGATCGTTAGTTATGGAACCATTTTTTGCTATTTTTCCATGTCAACAAGGGGGTTTTACTTTCCAGGTCAGCAAAGGGGCGTGACTTGGCAGATACGTTGGCAGTTCGGGCTAAAATAGGACTAATTTGTCAAAATATTATAGTTACAAGATGTTTTTGCCAGCCCGAAAAGTTATAGGACTTTTTTGCCAGCGAACAATAGTTACGGGACCAATTTTGCAATTTCCCCCCTGTAATGTGTACATGTCCCAATTGTAATAAATGCTAGGGTGAAAATAAATTATTGCATGTTTTCACTTTAACCTCTTACTTGTGCTTTTTGTATAAATTGTTGTAGGGATATCATTGTGCAATTTTAATAACTAATAAGAAGATGCACTCGCCTGGTGGGTGTTCGTATTTTTTTTTTCCATACAATATATATGATTGTACAAAAATATTATAAATATAGGTTTTAATCTATATCTATACTCTATACTAATACTAAAAGTGTGAATAATTTAAGTTTTTTTATTTTTTTTTGAAGACAAAAATGCCCTTATTCAAGTTGTAAAGTATATTAATAAAATATATTTAGGCATGAATTTTTCTTAAATTTTCTCATCAAAAATTTGGTAGGAAAATATTTTAAGAAAATTTGTAACTTCCTATTCTAATCAAGCACCATGAATATGGAAGAAAAAAAAAGTATATTCAAATAGACATGAAGTCCTATTATAGTTATTTCGTACATTAACTCCAATAATTAAGAAATTAACTCATACATCACTTCTACTAAAAATAAAAAAATACTATTATTTTGAATAGTGCTAAAATGTATATGTAAAATTATTATAATGTATTATTAATATGTTGTTATGTAAAAAAAATATTATTTGTTTCATTTAAAGATTTAGTACAATATGTTACTCCTTAAAAAATTCAAATTATCTTAAATATCATAAAATATGTTAAAGTAGAGTCGCATCTTACCTATGAATGAACTAAAATTCTTATAACTTAGTGAACTAAGTAATCTTTATTTGATATGAGAAACATTACTTCAAATTTTCATGAAAATATTTTCGAAAACAAGTGTGAAATAAGTTAAAAAACAGATGAAATTTGATAAAAATCGATCAAATAAATTTTATGTAATTGATGAAAACATGTGAAATCGATATGGATGAAATTTATGAACACTGGTGAATTAGGTGAAAAAATGGTTGAAATCGGTTATAAAAACTTGCTGGTAAAATCGATAAATACATGTGAAATCGATGAAAATTCGGGTGACATTTGTGAAAATATGGAAAACAAATCAGTAAAATCAATGAAAAATTGGTGAAATAATGCGAAATCATTGAAAATTCACATCAATTTTTTTTTTTAAAAAAAACCATGTGAAATATAAGTTAAACTGATAAAAATAACTAAAATCAGACCAATTTTTTTTTTAACTAGCAATAACAGTGTAAACTAAACTAGTAGAATTTTTTTTTTCTGTTTGAATAGGAGAAAACAAAATAAATCGATGAAAAATAGGAAAAACAATGGACAATAGGTTATAATTGATCAAGAACGAGTAAATTAGTAAAAAAATATAGGACCAGTAAAAATCAATGAAAATTGAATTAAACTAATTAATATAATAAGTGAAATGACTTAGATCGGTAAAGAAATATTTTTCAAATGATAAAGTAAGTGAAATAATTTGAGATATACTTAAAAGTAATTAAAGATGTATAATTATTTGAGTTGAAAATTGGGTAAATACATGTGAAATAAATGTAAATTCAAGTGAAATTCGCAAAAAAAAATGGATGACGTTGGTGAAATGATGAAATTACAGAAAAAATGATGAAATATGCGAAAACCGTGTAAAATCGGTGAAAAAGGTTAAAATTTGTGAAAACATATGAAAATTGGTTCAATTAGTAAAATTCAATAAAATGAAAAAAGTTCAACCAACAAAAACAACGTCAAACCATTAGAAAAATGGTTTGAACCGGAAAAAATTAAAGAAATTGAGGAAAATACCCATGGTGAAGTTAATAAATTGAACAACAGTCATTAATATGTGTTATTTTATGACATAATGATGTTAATTTTACTTTGATTTACAACAAAATAACACTGACATTAAATAGCACGTACAACATATGTGCATTTTAAACCGGTGAAAAAAATGAATATGAAATCTTAAATACATTTGAAATTGATAAAAAAAAAAGGGGAAAAATTTGTGAAAATCGGATGAAAATGGGTAAAATCGATTAAAATAAAGGTAAAGTTAGTGAAAATATGTGAAATCAATGAAAAGAATGGAATTTTTAAGAAAAATGATGAACCAGTGAAATCCAATAAAATTGAAAAAAAGATCGACAAAAACGGGAAAACGATAAAAAATGTTGTACTAGATTAAAAAGAGGAAAATCGATAAAAAAAATTAAACAGTGAAAAATATGAATCGATGAAACTTCGGGTGAAATTGGTGAACTGGTAAGGTTGGTGAAGAAACAAGTGAAACCAGTAAGGAAAAATGCTCGTGAAATCGATGAATATATGAAGAAACGGATGAAACTTTTTGTCATCGGTGAATAACTAATAAACTTGACATGAAAACTACTATTATGGAATGCACTAAATAATGTTCCTATAATCTTATTTTAGAACCAATTTTTTTAGATGTAATGACTAAATCAGTCATCCTTTTATATTTTATTACAAATATTTAAAGTCATCGTTTTTTTATAAACCAATAATAATTAATAAAAATAAATTTCATAAAAGATAAATCGATCAGTCATAAATATATGATATTCTATGACATAAAAATGACTAATTTTACTTAAATTTATGAAAAATACCCATGAAATTAAAATTAGACACGTACAACGTACGTGCACTTTTCTAGTAGAAATTAAACGTATCCCACAAATATATATATAGAAATATTATTGGTGAAGTTAATTATTTGGTACACCTCTTTTCTTGGACGTGTCTGCTTCCCAAATATTTGTTAAGGTAAAGTATATTATGGAAAATTGCAAAAATATCCCGTAACTATAGCTTGCTGGCAATCTTTTAACTTTTTTTGGTTAGCAATGAAGTCATGTAACTAAAATAATTTGGTAATATGGTTAAAAGACTATCTTGCTAGAGAGTTTTGCTAGAGAGCTTTAACTAAGGGACATCAACTTTCCACGTGGAAGCGTGAGTAACTTGACAGACATGGTGGAAGAAAGCCCAAATTTGGGCTGAAATAGGATTAAATTGTAAAATTAACTTAGTTACATGACTTAATTATCAACCCAAAAAGTTCAATGACTTTTTTGCTAGAAGTTGAATGATTTTTTTGCTACGAGCTTTAGTTCCATGTCAATTTTTGCAATTCTCTCTTAAGGAGGAGTACTCGTCAACTTTCCACATGTAAAGACCGGTAACTTGGTGGACGCAATGGAAGAAAGTCCTAATTCGGGACGAAAGAAGACTAAATTGTCAAAATATTTTAGTTTATTGCCAACCCAAAAAGCTAAAGGATTTTTTTACCAGGAAATCAATTTTGCAATTTTCCCTATATATTACTATAATAAATTAGTGAAGAAAGAGTAAGAAATTGTACATATTAATTAGAACCTGGCTCATTATTTTAATAGTATTATGCTGTATAGAAACATGTTTGAGGCAAAGTTGTGGCTCAGACAAAAATGAATGGACCGAACATTTGAACTTATGCATGATCAAACTATTTTTGTTTTCAGCATATGTTAATTAACATAAAAAACACTAAGAAGAGAAAAAAAAATATATAACTGATTAAAAAAAATTATTATGTAGGAATTAACGTCCACGGAGTGTGTTTACGAGTATCTTTGTCATTTATATATTCTAAGTTTAATTAATTAAGACTCTTTGAAAAAGATTAAAGAACTAAATCAATTCTATAAATACCTGGCCTCCTCCTAATTGGATGCATAGCTCTTCTTAAATTAAAGTTATAGTTTAATACATCAAAATTCTTACGTAGCTTTCAAAGAGATGGCCTTGAATATTCCAACCTAGAAATTTATTTTCGCTGCGATCCTAGTTTTGGGCATGTGGGCGTCGCAAGCCTCAGCCCGTACATTGCCTGATGCATCTATGGTCGAGAAACACGAGACATGGATGTCACAGTATGGACGTGCATACAAAGATGATTCAGAGAAGGCTAAGAGATTCAAAATATTCAAGGACAATGTAGATCTAGTACATTCAGTCTTCCAATGAAGCAGGTTCTCGACCTTACAAGCTTGCAATAAATCAGTTTGCTGATGATTTGACAAACGACGAGTTTAAGAATTCTCGTAAAGGATACCAAAACTGGATCTCATTCAAAGTCATTGATAGATTCTTTGTTTAGATATAAAAATGTGATTGCAGTTCCATCTACCATGGACTGGAGAAAGAAGGGAGTCGTTATTGGTGTTAAGGATCAAGGCCAATGTGGTAACTAATTAAAATTACAATTAATCGTTTTCCAAATAAATTACAATCTCATTTTTAGACACAAATTTCCATGCAGAAATGAAAATACAGGATGTTGTTGGGCTTTCTCGGCTGTCGCAGACACCGAAGGAGTCAACCAGCTCACAAAAGGAAATTTGGTCTCGTTATCCGAACAATAACTTGTGGATTGTGATACAAGTGAATATCAAGGTTGCAACGGTGGTCTCATGGACGATGCATTTCAATTCATTATTGGAAATCACGGTCTCACTACGGAATCCATCTATCCGTACGAAGGAGTTGATGCCACGTGCAATACTAAGAAGGAATCCTCTCGTGTTGCAAAGATCACTGGGTACGAAGATGTTCCAGCCAACAGTGAGTATGCGTTGTTGAAAGCCGTAGCTGATCAACCGATATCCATAGCCACTGATGCGGGTGGTTCCGACTTTCGGTTCTACTCTAGTGGAGTTTTCACCGGAGAGTGTGGAACAGAGCTCGATCATGGTGTCATCGCGGTTGGGTACGAAGCAACTAGTGATGGAACAAAATATTGGTTGGTTAAGAACTCATGGGGAAGTAGTTGGGGAGAGATTGGATACATTAGAATGCAAAGGGACATAGATGCTGCAGAAGGTCTATGTGGTATTGCCATGGAAGCTTCTTATCCAACTGCTTAAGATGAACTATTTCAACTCTTGATGAAGAAGTTGTACAATTTACCCCTTGTAAAATTGGCTTATTTATTAGTGTGGAAATATCTTGTGTATATGTATATATGTGGACATGTATGTAAATTTCTTTCCCTTCCAACAATTACATGTAAAGTAAAGCCTGTTATTCAAGAACTTGTGCAGTTTAATTGTTGTGGTCATAATGTAATAGTGAATAGTTATGAAACTTTAGACATCATTATTGTAAATTCCTCAATCAACTCATTATCTTTCTATTTTTAGGATTACTTTTTTTAGCCATGGATTAAAATTTTCACCGTTTCCGTCGAAGGCATCGAAAAATTTCTGTTTTGAAATAATTGGAAACAAATGGAGTAAAACAAATACTATTTGTTTGTCTTGAGAATCCGTTATTTTACTTAATATAGTAACTTTTCTTTATAATTTTTTCTATTGTTTACGAACCATTTTCGAAAAAGATTTATATATCTAACTGACCGAAATAGACAAGAAACGGAACTTTGATCCATGGTTTCTGCTCCTTCTCTTCTTTATCTACTACTAATTCAATTCTGAAAATTAAAACCAGCAGACGAAATGATTAGAAGATCAAAAGAACACTTAAATCACATGCCCATCAATAAATACATAAACTAGTCCCACATATATTAACCCCTTTGTCACCTATTTAATTTATTAAGTTAATTCATTTTTAATCGATTTAACCTATTTTTTAGCCGATTTTATTTATTTTACTAGTTTAATATATTTTTTAACCGTTTGGCCCATTTTATTATCGGTTATAACTTATTTTCACTAATTTTACGATTTTCTCATTTTACTTTTCCGTTTTAAACCATTTTCATCAAATTTCATCGATTCCACAAATTCACCCATTTTCACGAAAAGAAATCCATGAAATTTTAAGGTTCTGCATGTCTTAATTTTATTGAATATTTTAATATATTTTCTGTTCTTGCTAAAGAAAAATTATGTAATTAGCTAGGTCATAAGTATTAAGATGCGATTCAAATTTTTTTTTTGGGTAACATAATGATAATTAAGAGAATTCATTTAAATTTTTATATGTATAGTGTTTATGACTTATGTTGTATTAAAATTTTAAATTAATATTCTCTTACTAAGATAAATACTAATGCTAAAATATAATAATTTTAAATATACTTTAATGGTTAGATAAAATAATAGTATTTTTTTATGGTTCGTTTTTCATCTATTATAAGAGAAAAATATTAAAGTTACAAATATTGATGTAAACAGATAATTTATTAATTTTAGGGGTTTATGTAGGAGATAAATTAAAAATAATAACACTTTATGTTTAATTATACCTGTTCAATTACTTTTACATATTTACCTTTGAATCAAATATCACTTTACAATTTAAATAAGAGTACTTTAATCCGCACAAAAAATTTAAAAAATATTCATACTTTAATAATAGTAGAGACAGAGATGATTGTCATCATTGTGTGAAAACATTGTTCATTCTTGCTTTTTGTTAGGCTTTGTTTTCTTTATTTTCATCATATCATTGATTTCGACTCACTCGCACGTGAGGGTTAAATGGAGTCTACAGTGACTACAACAACATACACATCAACTTCGTACAGACAAACGGATTATGTGATCGACTAGCGCAAGATTATTAAGTGCCATACACCTGTTAGGGTATATAACAACTTTTATTCAGAAAACATGTGGACATCAAGACTTGCTATACCCCAAAAAATGCTTTTCTACATATATTACCTTTTTTCAACACCCTCACCTTAAATTTCTTTTTATTTTAAACTCAAGTTATGATTTTAGTATATTAGCTTTTCAGGTATCAATTATATGGTTGGTTCTTGGATTTGGTAAGTAAAATAGTATGAAAATTATTTAGAATATTGTTCCTTCCTTTGTTAATTGTTATTTTCAATGATTTGTAGTCTAGATTTTTGCTTTTAATTGGAATTCGGCTTTTCTTTTCCTTTTGTGTAGCTGGGTTTCTTGTATTATGGGCTTCTTTTAGTATAATAGATTAGTAGATCAATTATAAGTGTCTTCTTTTCAGAAGCACATGTTATTTAATTCGGGCTTATTCTGCAATCAGGAAAATGGTTCAGGTTAGAGAAGGACAACCTAACAATTTTGAAGGGAGAAGTTCAAAGCTTCTCAAAATATCATAGTTTAAAGCCTTTAATATGATACTCCCTCCGGGGTTTTTTTAATTATCGCTTTAGAATTTCAATGTGAAATTAATGTTATTTTATCAATTTTATCCTTCTTACCAATACTTGTCATTAATGCTAATTAAAGCTAATATTATTTGATTAAAATGGTATTTTGGAATTTTTGCTTAAAAAAAGTGACTATTTTGACATTCCTTAATTCGTGTACGAAGCGACAAATAAAAAAATGGAGGGAGTAATATTGTTTGTGTCGAATTTTACCTGTTTCCAATGCAAGAAAGTCTTTAATTTTAATTGTTTAAAGTTATGTCTGTAAGTATTTATTTGCAACTGCATTCATGGCGTGGAATGCATGCATCTAATTTACTACCATGTTTTCTCCTAGATTTTATCTTTTTATTTTCGTTGTTGTACTTCATTCTATAGTATATTCTTTCCCAAAATGACGTCAGCTTAGCCAAAGCATCAGCTACCAAGTTGGCTAATCTTCTAACCTAACGGAACGAAAGGATTAGATAGTTTGATAAATAAAAAAAATCTGTCCACGACTTGGCAAACAGAGTTTTGCAGTCTTCTAAAATGAAAGTGTGAATCTTCTGCATGCGGTTAACAACAACCTCGGATTCAATATCCACCACCAAAATTCTAAAACTCCTTTCCCATGTAACTTTGACACCAGGCAAAAACCTCCGCCTGCACGATGGAAAATGATCCCACAATACATCAAAAAAACAAAACGCCCACATGTCTTACTCATCCCTCACATTGCACCGCCAATTGCCGCAATATTCGACCCATCAAGCCAACTCTCATTCGGGTTCAACTAAACCAATCCTTGTCAGGGCGCTATCAGAGTTGGACTCAATAAATATTTCTCCATCAGTCTAGAATGCGAAATCTGACTATCGAGGGCAAGTTGATTCACCAAAAAAAATAGTAGCTTACATTGCTTTCTCTCTCCCTCATTAAATTATTTTATTTTTTCAACAATAAATCATCATTCAATCTTGGTTCGTTTCTTTTTATGTAGCTTGAAATTATGTTTGGATTTGATTTTATTAGAATAATGAACTTGAATTATCGAACCAAACACGAATCAAACTCGAGTATCCCGATATAAGTTAGTTTCTAAATATTCATTAACATTAATTGAAATTGACCGAGTTGATAGGTTTTACATATTTTAAATAATTAATTATGAAGCCCAATAATCATATTTTTATGTTTTTAATCAAGTTATAATAAACAAATACTTTTTAAATATTATATACTTAATAATTAGATAATAGAGCAAATCGAGAGTGTAACATAAAATTTAACTCAAATACATGGATAAAAATGTCTAGAAAAGAACTTTTGAATTTGTTACATAAATCCATTTTCATTTTAAGCTCACAATTTAAACTAATTTTCATGTGACATTTATCAAGACAGCTAGCATGAAAATGCAAATCAGCCTTATTTTAATTTAAAATTAGTAAAATTTAGACGTGTTAATTACTATAATTGTATAATGCTTTACCATAAATTTGAAATGTTACAAAATAATGTTGATTAAATGTAAGCCTATTAGACTTGTGTTTGAATTTGTATTTGTCCCACACTAATTCAATAATGTATCATGAAGTATTTCTACAATTATTTATTGATAATTATTATATAAATTTTAATTTTTTAACTTATTAAGTCAGTCTTGAATCGAGGTTAATTAAAATCTATCATGTGATTAAAAAAATAAAAATAAAAATTAGTGGCTACCCTACCAGTAGGGCTGAAAATCAATCCAAGCTACGCGATACTCGGCTCGAGTTCGATAAAAGCTCGTTTGAGTTTGGTTCGTCAAACAAATCAAAAAAGCTTGAACATGATTTTTTGTTTGATAAGTTTCGAAGCTCGACTCGAGCTCGACAAACTAAATATACTCTGCTCGAACTCATTCGATAAAAGCTCGTTTGAGCTCGGTTCGTTAAGTAATCAAACCAAGCTCAAACACAAAATTCCAAGCTCGATAAAATACAAACCAAGCTTGATCAATGTGTCGTTCGGTACTATTCGGCTCGTTTACACCCCTAACTACAAGTTTATTTGAAGCTAGTATTATAAAGTGATAATATTACTAAAATTATAGTTTCATGTATAAGAATCCAAAATCAAACACTTTTTTTTACTTGAACTCGAGCTAAATCTCAAATGATTGGATTTGATGGTCCACTCCAATGCCATGAGCAATGGTTCAAAATGTATATATCACAGAGACCTGCAAATATGTAATACTCTAATTCACAACAATATGTTATTGGTACACAATCTATAAAGTCCTCAAGATGGGCTAATAAATGTCACAGACTCACAAATATTACAAAAGAAAAACATCATAACCATATCACTGAATCTATTCATAGTTATAAAATCAAATGATATGTAGTCGTTGTTGTGAATTTCCCTATAAATATATCATATAATAGGTGAAATTTAGTCAAGATTTTCATTTAGCTACGACTTCCAGTTTAATGTACCAGCAATTGGTTTTGTTATAGCTGATGCTGATTCTTCCGCAAGCAGTTCATGAAAAGCCTTGGGATATGCATAAGATTGGTATGGTGCCAACTTGCACAAATAAATGTTCGATTTATAGCAAACTCAGAGAATGAAAAATTAAAAACGAGGGTTCTAGATTATGTTCGATTTTGTTACCTGCTAGACATTGTACTTTTTCCATCTCCCTGGACTTTAACATCAAATATATTTCCTCCGTACAAGTCCTTATCAGAAAAGTATTTTTCAATCTAATATTAATTTATATCGGTCTCATACCTCTTGAATTTCTCGAGTTGTTGGTTGGGATCCATTTCGCTGCAGGATTAAGCATGCCTGGTTAATGGAATTTTTGTAGATTCTTTTGTAAATTTGACAAATTTCTTTTGAACAGCCGTATGGGAAAGACTATATGATATATGGAGTGGGCAATGGGTTAGTGTTATATGGTCCATTAGTGTAAAAGCCCCAAATTTTTTGCTTTTAAAATTTTAAAATTTTAATCCAAAGCTTTAGAAAATTAAATAAAGTGTTGAAATTTTAATTGGGACCTAATTGTTCAATTCTTGAAATTTTGGGGTCAAAATGGAAGCTTCAAAAAAAATATAGGGGTTCTTTTGCAATTTCATCCTAAATTAACCATATGCTTAATTCTAATGAAGACAACTCATGGACACTTGTTTATAATCTTTCTCTCTAATGGTGTTTAGTGGAGCCATGCAAACTTCCACATATATGCTTGCTTGGAAAATTTTAATTGGATAAAAACATCTATAAATACTTCCTCTACTTGAACTTGAATCTCCACTTGAACTTGAATAGCATAAGACATCCACACCTTGGTAGTATACGTGAGAGAGAGAGAGAGCAAGTTACAAGAAAATATTTGAAGGAAAAGAAGATAAGAGAAGAAAGAATTGTGATAAAAGAGTTTAGGAAATAGGAAACTTAGGGGAGATAGTGAAGGTAATTTGAGAGGGAAGAAAGGGAGTTTATTGCTGGAACGTCTCGGCACCACCGCGGCTATTCTCGGCAGCCATTACTGCCGCCAGCAGCAGCCATAAGCTGCTGCCCGCAGCAGGAAAAATGGCCACCGAGAACAGCGGCATTTTCCTCATTTGCTAGCAGCAGTATGCTGCTGTGAACAGTAGCAAAATGCTGCTGTTCCGGCAGCCTTTGAAGGTGGCCTGGCAATGTCGGGCCACCCACGAGTCGATATATTTTGGAGTTCGTTCCGTTTCATTTTCGAGTTATGTTATTTCGAATCTTTTACCGCATTTAATCGTTGAATTTTATCATGTTATAGGTGACCGTTTGGAGTAAGTGAAGCGTTTTGGTAATTCGAATTCCCGGAGAAAAAGGTGAGCGTGGGAGTTTAAATAACGAGGAGTTAATCTCGACTCATGGTTATTTAAGTGCGTTATAATTTAATTATATTCGTTAAGTTATGGGTAGTAATAATTATCTTAAACTTTAAGAACTCAATCAATTGCTACTTTCATAAAGTTTTAATTCCATAACTTTTAAAAGGGGTTGATATAAAATGTTCGTACTTAAATGGTAGTAAATTGCTATTACATGGAAATTTTTGGTGGTTTTATGCATGGTAATTGATGTGCGATTAAATGGACTGATTTTGCAATTTAGATTTGGAATTTGATAATGTGTTATTTGTTGATTGCTATGTTGATAATTATCCGGGTGTAGTACTTTATCTCACCCGGATAAAAAGTGGATCATGTTAATTAAGTGTTATTTGTTGATTGTTATGTTGAATTGATATTTATCCGGGTGTTGAACTTCATCTCATCCAGATAAAAAGTTGATTATGTTTATTAATTATCTGCTGTTGTTTTGGGCCCACTTGGCTTGCGCGGTTATGTGATTAAGTTGAATAGCACGGGCTATTAACTCGATCATGAGCCCCTGGCCTGGCTCGTATATTCGAAAGAACGGGGTCTCTCTGTAATACCCCGATAATATATATATATATATATACTCAATTAGATTGAAAAAAAAATAATAATAATAATAATAATAATAAATAAAAAAATAGAACATATGTATATAATAACTATCGAACCGAACTCGAAACAAACTTTTAACGTACCGAGTAACTTGATATAAAAATAATTATACTAAAACTAACCATTATCAAACAACAAGGTCAAAGGTGAAATTGTTAATAATAGCAAAAGTGCCCCATATCATCAATTACCACTAAACCCACTTACCCAAAATTATTACCGATCTACCACTCTCCCTTCCTATAAATAAGGACTCAAGCTTCTTCTATAACCACACCCAAAATTAAGAATCAGCCATCAAAAATTGAAGCCATGAACGTCTTTCTCTCAAGCATAGGAAAAGGGCAGTAAAGTTTTAGAGGTAAACAAAGTTCCTTATCTTTCCAATAAATTTAAAATTGTCTTAATCTTAGCTAAATTTATGAAATATCTCTTCCAAACAGTTTTTAGTAACCTCTAAGTCCTAAGGAGTGAGTAGGATCAAGAAATTCCAAAGTTTCATTGCTAGGGAAGGAGATAACAAGGTAACAACTTCCTTTTCCCCTGTTTTGCGCAGCTTCTGTAAAATCGATATATCTTTAAAACGGCTAAGAATTTTTATAATCTGTTTACACCACTAGAAAGAAGACAAAATTTGGAGTTTGGTGGATCGGGAGGTGTCGAACACCACCGGCGCGTGGGGTGTCTACAGGACCAGTTTCGGAACAGTACCGGCGAGTGAAACTCACTCGCCGGACTGTTTTGGGGCTGCCTTGTGAGACCAATTTTAAAAACGAAATTTTCTGCTAATTCTTGCTGTTTTGCACATATAAGTCACTCCCTTTTCCTTTATTTCATCATTAATTCTGTTTGTTTGCATTACTTTCAAGTGCTATTTTTGACACTTAATTCTTAAGCTTATTTAACTTTGTTTTGCTGGCCTTAAAAAGTCATGATATAAGCTCACGTTCTGTTAATTTGGAGTATTACTTTGCACCTATAAATTGCTCTAAATCAACTTAGTAACTTAAGAAATCAATAAGGAAAGGTAATGGTTGGTTATTGTTATGAAAAAAAAAGTGAAGTAACTTGCCTATGTTCTTGAATAGCTTAATAGCTTAAGAGTTTTATAGATTGGTGTTCTAAGTTTTTCTTTTTTCTTTTGTATGAAAGCAATTTATAAAAAGGCACAAATGTTTATAGTAATTAGATTTCTTCTAAGGGGTTGATCCATATTTTACTATAATACTACAATGTTCTTAAAAGTAAAACAAATAATGTTTTGTCACAAAGAATGGAGTCACATGGTTCAAATAAGCTAATTCCTCTATTAATGGAAACAAAGAATGTGCTAAAGTGTTATTTTAATAAAATAATGGGTACTTGAACTAATCAAGTTGTTCAAATAGAGATTGGGTGAAAAATTGTCTTAGGATGTATACATAATTCATAGGGTTGAAAATTTAACCATAGCTAATTTTGGAATGAATGATTGAGGCTAAGGAGTGATGAAATGAATATGAATACTTAAAGTTTAACTCAAGTCTTTGTAGAAAACTAAAGATAAAAGGATATGGTGTTTTTTATATAAGATAAGTAAAATAACCAAGTTTACTTGAATTGGCTTGAAGACTTGAATATAATGAATGATTTGTTTTAGTATCTAGATATGTTTAACAAGAGGTGATGAAACATATATGAAGAAATTAATTGGAATACCATTTCACTTTTGTACAAGGCCTATATGATAAAGTGAAGTTAACTAATTTAACTAGTTTTAAGTCGATAGTTAATAAAAGAACTATGGATAAAATACTCTCAATGTTATATAACTTATATTATTGAGAAAATTGATAATTGCTAGGCTTATTTGATTAGTTTTCTCTTAATTAGATTTATCGATAATGTCTTTTCATTCGAAACGGTATATGTGGAATGATGTAAAATCATACTTATCAAAGAACTAATGTTGCTTGCATTTATATCTTGATTTGGGGAAAAAGGAGATGCGTAAACTAATACTTGGATCTACTTTTGAAGTCATAAACTTTTATAAGACTATTATGTAAAATACGAGTTCATGTAAAGACTACATACAAACTATCAAACTTGAACGGTAAGATACACTTTAAGGGATACTTAATCAAACTAATAAGATCATCCGTGACATTGGTCCTTTTTATTTTGCTATACTTAGGTATCGAGGGATCTATTGATAACAAGGATTAAGCTTAAACAACCACTCTTCAACCTAAGGTGAGGTTTTCTCGTTCTTTCTTAATCTATTCGGCACTTGCCCTGAGAAAATTCTTCCTTTCTAAAACTCTCAATCTTTTGATAATATTTCATTTCATTTCCTTTATTTTGAGCTATTCATTTTATACCATATCGATCCATTTATATTAATCTCGAGGTTAATTTAAGCTCTTATATATTCTAAGGTAACTAACTTTAATACGTTTCTTAATCCTTTAATAGTCTTGCATTCTTCAATTTCTATTTCTACTCCATCTGGTAAGTGGTATTATAATGAACAACGGACAATGTCCGGCTCCAAGTTCACTTAAACTATTTATACCCTTGAGGACGCTCTTGGGAAGTTGGGCCCCGGGACTAATAATGGTGACTGCTGGGCGGCATCGGGCCGTCGGTGTATGGTCTCATTGTTAAGTACCCCACCGTGATCCAGTTGCTAAGTATAGTTGGAGGTAATTGTACTCTCAACTGGGTCGACATGTACTCGAGCATGTCATTCCGTTTTGTTTGCGAGGTCGCTCCTCGTAGGGAGGTATAAGGATGTTAATTTTCAGAAGTTGGGTTGAATGTATTACTTTACCAGATTCATATTCGAAATTTCTATTTGAATTCCCGTTTATTGTGATTCGATTACTTTGTTATTTCAAATCATCTAATAATTTTTCGCAGGACTATTACATTCTAATTCTTATTCATACATGGATCATAATATTACTGTTGATCATATTACTCATAACCTCAATCCAATATTATAAATCCTCACTAAGTCAAATAAGACTTACGCCTTTCTTTGTTATTTTCTCAGATTAGCGACATGAGTTAGAGGTGGAACACGGTGATATGGATTGACATGGTCTATTCAGTGTCGTAATTATATATTTTATTGAATAATTAAATGATGAAAACTTCGTTGTAAATTTATGTAAAATTTTATCTATTTACGGGTCGGGTAGTGGGGTCGTTGTCCCTTCTTCCTGAAGACCTTAGAATTTCGTTATTTCCGCTGTGATGAATGGTTATAATGTAATTTTATCTATTGTTCAGTTAGTTTGACGCACGACTAGTTCAAATAGTTAATTAATGTTTTATTTCGAGCTATGTGACCTAGTCGGGGCGCCGCAGGTGGTATCAGAGCCTTGGAATAGAAACATGTTTCGTGGAATAAGACCAATATACCTAGAATTAGGTTTGGGTGGAACTTTTGAATCATAAAAACAGTACGTTCATTTTTTTTACCTTTTACGATTTTTTTTTTGTTTCTATTATATTTTATGATTTCCTTATAGATTATATATTCACATATTAAGATTATAATTGATGTAACGCAGGATGGCTGACGGAGGCATTGTTTTGGGGTTAAGTAATGGGCATGAAGAAACTTTAAACACCGTGCATATAAGTAGAGACCATCCTATTAATATATACACTCCTAATAATGCTGCATTGGTTGGTCACTACCCTGATCATGTTGTACTTGCACTTGAGAAAGACAGAGACCGGGTTAGGGGTGATAGAGAACAAATCTTAGTTGCTTATAATTTACAGAATTCACAGTTAAATGACTTACTAGGTGAACGACTACTCTTCCAAGGACAGGTAAGATATCTTCAAGATCAGGTTTCCACATTACAACAACAATCAACAGACGCTGCATTTGCTTGGGACACTCAAAGGATGATTATGAGACAAGACAAGGAACAAGTATTGTTACAGGTCCGAGACTATGTAGACTCAAGGTTGAGAGTACTTCGCGCTGAACTGGAGCACTCTATGCATATGGTCGAGGAGAATGATACTACTAACTCCATAATGCCATTACTTCATAGTCGTGTGGTAGAACATTGTGATTGGATTGATGCTACATGCAACCAGATTCAGGTGATCGTCAATGGGTCGTTAAGTGGACAGGGTACAGGGATGCATTCAACAGGTTTAGGGGAACTCCCAGGATATTCTAGTGGATTTGTCTATAATTTAGGACTTGATTTCGGACCATGGATAGGAGATATCCAGGATGGTAACTTTATTGGGGGGGAGCCTTCGGGAGGAGGCATTGGACAGACCATTCCACAGGTACACGACTACATAGATGACATAGACCAGGCGTGGCTGCATATGAGTGATATAGGAAGTATTATTGGGCAGGCAGATGTGGACGGTATAGGGCACAATGGAGAGACAAGAGGGATTTCTGGATCTACTGAGATTGGGATTACAGATGGAGAGGTTGGAGCCGCACCTGGCGGCATCCCTCAGTGATGATATTATTACCCGTTTGTCACTAGTTTTCCCCTTTAGTGACAAAATATTTTGATGTTGTACATATGTTATTTGGTATCTAACCCGATATATGACTAGATGGGTAGATACTCGGTAGGTCACGTATATAGACTAGTATTGACCTATATGGTAATTCTAGATTGACTATGCATTCGGCTAACCCCATTTTGTGTATGATACTAGTTAGCCGTAAAATGCACATCTTTTGACATGTAAATAAACTATTGTAGCTATTATATAGATGCATATTATTAGTAGTAATTAACATACTGAAATAGTACATTGTTATCATAGTATAAAATGCATGTTGAGAAGAAATAACAGATATTAATGTTACATCCTATTTAGGTATGTCTAGTAGAATGGGACGTCCAGGCAGACCAAGAAAACAAACGACGTCCGTACCCGAGGCCCCACCGACAACATTCCCGCCAACTGTCCAAGTAAATGAAACACCGACTCAAGACGAAGATGTTCCAAACCACGAGCAAGATCATGTTACTCCGGAAACCACTAATGGACAACCACCATTTTCCAGAAACGGGGATTCCGAACTCCCACCGATGTTAACATTCATGCAACAATACATGGAATTTTGTCAACAACAATCACAAGCCAACACCTCCTTGCCTGTTCAACCAACTACAGATCAAACCCTTGAAAGGTTTCTTCGATTCCAACCCCCAAAATTCTTCGGGGAACCTGATGATCGAAAAGCCGAACTATGGCTTTCCGAAATGGAAAATATTTTCTGTGTACTAAACTATACCGATGCACAAAAGATCAACCTCGCTACATTTCGATTAGAAGATTCAGCAAGACATTGGTGGAGAGTGGTGGAAGAACGTTGGAGGGTAGAGGATACTCCGCGAATGTGGGATAATTTTGTGATTGAGTTTAACACAAAATTCATACCCCAAGTAGTACGAAACCGACGTGAAAGAGAATTCATGGATTTAACTCAAGATATGTTGACAGTTTCTCAATATGAGGCTCGATTCACTCGGCTAATCCAATACGCACCACACTACCAAAACGATGAGGATCGAAAGGTGAGAAAATTCATTGAAGGACTAAAATTAGAATTACGGTGGGCACTGCTTTCGACAGATATTACTACCTATTCAAAAGCTGTTGAAAAAGCTTTACAAGTGGAGTCGGAAATGAAGGAACTGATGAAGTTTGAACATCTTAAAAGGAATCGACCATTTAGTTCTAAATGGGAGAATGTAGGGAGATTTGATCAAGGGAAAAAGTACCCTAAGACAGGGCATTCAAACTTTAGAAAGCCAAATAATAATAAGGCAAGGCCTACTAACCATCAAACTAAACCTACGCAGATTGGACCATGCAACTTTTGTGGAGACCCAAGTCACAATGAAGCATCATGCTGGAAAAAGAATGGACGATGTATAGCATGTGGAAGTGAACAGCATCAAATCAAAGATTGCCCAAGGGCAAGGAATCCATCGTCGGCACCTCAAGGGAAACAAGGCGGCCCATCGAATTCTCGAACAGAGAGGCCTAAGATTCCTGCCCGTGTTTATGCATTGGAGGGTAACAAGGAGGCAATAGACCCATCCGCAGTGGTGGAAGGTAATATTCAATTACATGATCACATTGGTAAAGCTTTATATGATCCAGGAGCTACCCATTCCTTTATTGCTACCTTATTTGCTACAAAACTAAATCTTGAGGCAGAAAAATTACCATACGAATTTGAAGTCTGCACTCCTATGGGTAGTAGTGAAACTACTAATTTGGTGTTTAAGGCATGTCCAATTACAATAGATGGGGTTATATACCCGGCCGATTTAATCCAACTAAATATCCAGGGATACGATGTTATCTTAGGAATGGATTGGTTGTATCAACATCAAGCAGAGCTAAACTGCTATACGAAAGAAATAAAACTTAGCAAAAATAACCAAAAAGGACTTGAGGGTAGTCATGAAAAACCACAACCCATTTCTCTCATCTCGGCTATTGAAGCAAGGAAAATCTTGAAAAATGAAGGTTACGGATTTTTGGCCTATTTGATAAATAAACCAAAGGACATGATTCAAATAGAGGAAGTACCAGTAGTAAATGAATTCTTAGAAGTATTTCCTGAGGAACTAAGTTCTCTACCTCCTGATCGCGAAATTGAGTTTGTAATTGAAACTTTACCCGGTGCAGCACCCATCTCAAAAACTCCTTACCGTATGGCTCCTGCTGAGTTAAAAGAATTGAAAACTCAATTACAAGATTTGATTGAACGAGGGTTCATTCGACCTAGTTCCTCCCCTTGGGGAGCACCAGTCTTGTTTGTTAAAAAGAAAGACGGATCTCTTCGATTGTGCATTGATTATCGAGGACTGAATAATGTCACTATAAAGAATAAGTACCCACTACCCCACATTGATGAGCTATTTGATTTACTACAAGGGTCACAAGTATACTCAAAGTTGGATCTTAGACAAGGGTACTATCAATTAAAGATTCGGGAGACAGACATCCCCAAAACTGCATTCAACTCAAGATACGGTCATTTTGAGTTTGTAGTAATGCCATTTGGATTAACAAATGCACCGGCTGCTTTCATGGATATGATGCATCGAATATTCAGACCTTACTTGGACAACTTTGTGGTAATATTCATAGATGACATCTTAGTATACTCTAAATCCGAGCAAGAACATGCGCATCACCTTAGAATAGTATTGCAAACTCTCAAGGAGAACAAACTTTACGCCAAATTCAGTAAATGTGAGTTTTGGTTGGAACGGGTAACGTTTCTTGGCCATGTGATATCCAGCACTGGAGTTGAAGTTGATCCTTCGAAAGTCGAAGCCATAATTAATTGGAAACAACCAACTAACATTACTGAAGTACGCAGCTTCTTGGGACTGGCAGGTTATTACCGCAGATTTGTCAAGGATTTTTCCAAAATTGCAGCACCCTTGACACAACTAACTCAGAAGAAAAATCAATTTATATGGACCGATAAGTGTGATGCTAGCTTTCAAGAACTCAAAAGAAGACTGACAACTGCTCCAATATTAACCTTACCCGAAGGTCAAAGTGGATTTGTAGTTTACACAGATGCGTCGAAAGAAGGTTATGGATGTGTATTGATGCAAAACGGGAAGGTAATATCTTATGCTTCAAGAAAACTGAAGGTCCATGAGCAAAATTATCCTACTCACGACCTAGAGTTAGGAGCAATTGTGTTTGCACTAGCCAAATGGAGACACTATCTCTACGGGACAACATTTGAGATATACACCGATCACAAAAGTCTGAAATATCTATTCACTCAGAAGGATCTAAATATGAGGCAGAGAAGGTGGATGGAGTTCCTGGAGGATTATGATTGTTCAATACTTTATCACCCCGGAAAGGCGAACGTAGTAGCTGATGCATTAAGTAGAAATGCAACGATTTCTCACTTCAAAGGAATAGAAAATCTCATTCAAGAGCAAGAAGTCGAGAAAACTATTTTTCGCATACAATCTTATGCACGTTTGGCCAATCTACATATTCAACCGGAATGGTACTCTCAAATTCGGGCTGCACAACAGGAGGATGAAGATATTAGAAAATTAAAAGAGTCCGAAGAAAAGGTACCAAATTCGAATTTTAGTATGGACCCATCGGGTATATTACGATTCCAAAAGCGAGTTTGTGTACCAATGAAAATGAGAAAAGAATTAATGGAAGAAGCACATAAAACAAAATACACAGTTCATCCCGGAGGCACCAAAATGTACAAAGATTTGAAGAAACAATTCTGGTGGAACGGAATGAAGCGTGATATTGCGGACTACGTTAAGAAGTGCATGACTTGCCAATTGGTTAAGGCGGAACATCAACATCCTGCCGGCAAATTACAACCTCTTCCGATTCCTGATTGGAAATGGGATCAGATCGCCATGGATTTCGTCACAGGCCTTCCGACGATAAGGGGTGGATATGATAGCATTTGGGTCGTTGTAGACAGACTAACTAAGTCTGCTCATTTCCTTCCGGTGGGAAAACATTTCAAAGTTGAAGCTCTAGCCAAACTATACCAGAAAGAAATCATCCGTCTACATGGCATACCTTCGAGTATAGTCTCGGATAGAGATCCTAAATTTACTTCTAGATTGTGGAAGCAGTTGCAGGAACATTTGGGAACTAAGCTTAACTTCAGTACAGCTGCACACCCGCAAACCGATGGACAATCTGAACGAGTAATTGGATTCCTAGAAGACATGTTGAGGGCATGTGTATTGGATTTCAAAGGTAGCTGGAATAAACATTTGCCACTCGTGGAATTTGCATACAATAATAGCTATCATGCATCAATTCAGATGGCACCATATGAGGCTTTATATGGAAGAAAATGTCGCTCACCAATCCATTGGGAGTTGGACGAATGGCGAGCTTCTTCAGATGGTTTAAACAGAGCATTAAGGCCAGAAGTTATTCAAGACGCCATTGACAAAGTACAACTGATCCGGCAAAGAATTAAAGCTGCCCAAGACAGACAGAAAAGCTATGCCGATCGACGTAGAAAAGATCTAGAATTTGAAGTTGGAGATAAAGTGTTCCTCAAAGTGTCGCCTAAAAAGGGATTCAGAAGAATTGGAAAAGGTGGAAAATTAAGTCCACGCTACGTAGGGCCTTTTGAAATTTCCGAACGTGTTGGAAATTTAGCTTATAGATTAAATCTACCTCTCAACATCACGGGAATTCATGATGTGTTTCATGTATCACAAATTAGGAAGTATCACCCTGACGAATCCCACATTATAGATCCTAACAGTGTACAAATCGAAAGTGATCTATCATATGAAGAAAGGCCAATTCGGATCCTCGATCAAAAATTCCAAGAGCTTCGCAACCGCAAGATATCCTTGGTAAAGGTATTGTGGAGAAATCACCAAGTAGAGGAGGCCACTTGGGAACGAGAAGAAGAAATGCGGAAACATCACCCCGAACTCTTCATTCCAGGTTAGAATCTGGGGACCAGATTTTTTTTAAGGGGGGGAGAATGTAATACCCCGATAATATATATATATATATATATATATATATATATATATACTCAATTAGATTGAAAAAAAAAATAATAATAATAATAATAATAAATAAAAAAATAGAACATATGTATATAATAACTATCGAACCGAACTCGAAACAAACTTTTAACGTACCGAGTAACTTGATATAAAAATAATTATACTAAAACTAACCATTATCAAACAACAAGGTCAAAGGTGAAATTGTTAATAATAGCAAAAGTGCCCCATATCATCAATTACCACTAAACCCACTTACCCAAAATTATTACCGATCTACCACTCTCCCTTCCTATAAATAAGGACTCAAGCTTCTTCTATAACCACACCCAAAATTAAGAATCAGCCATCAAAAATTGAAGCCATGAACGTCTTTCTCTCAAGCATAGGAAAAGGGCAGTA
The DNA here is from genome assembly GCA_038501285.1 of Penstemon eatonii. Lineage (NCBI taxonomy): Eukaryota > Viridiplantae > Streptophyta > Magnoliopsida > Lamiales > Plantaginaceae > Penstemon > Penstemon eatonii. The sequence continues at coordinate 49,289,678 of CM076714.1, forward strand.
AAGTTTTAGAGGTAAACAAAGTTCCTTATCTTTCCAATAAATTTAAAATTGTCTTAATCTTAGCTAAATTTATGAAATCTCTCTTCCAAACAGTTTTTAGTAACCTCTAAGTCCTAAGGAGTGAGTAGGATCAAGAAATTCCAAGTTTCATTGCTAGGGAAGGAGATAACAAGGTAACAACTTCCTTTTCCCCTGTTTTGCGCAGCTTCTGTAAAATCGATATATCTTTAAAACGGCTAAGAATTTATATAATCTGTTTACACCACTAGAAAGAAGACAAAATTTGGAGTTTGGTGGATCGGGAGGTGTCGAACACCACCGGCGCGTGGGGTGTCTACAGGAACAGTTTCGGAACAGTACCGGCGAGTGAAACTCACTCGCCGGACTGTTTTGGGGCTGCCTTGTGAGACCAATTTTAAAAACGAAATTTTCTGCTAATTCTTGCTGTTTTGCACATATAAGTCACTCCCTTTTCCTTTATTTCATCATTAATTCTGTTTGTTTGCATTACTTTCAAGTGCTATTTTTGACACTTAATTCTTAAGCTTATTTAACTTTGTTTTGCTGGCCTTAAAAAGTCATGATATAAGCTCACGTTCTGTTAATTTGGAGTATTACTTTGCACCTATAAATTGCTCTAAATCAACTTAGTAACTTAAGAAATCAATAAGGAAAGGTAATGGTTGGTTATTGTTATGAAAAAAAAAGTGAAGTAACTTGCCTATGTTCTTGAATAGCTTAATAGCTTAAGAGTTTTATAGATTGGTGTTCTAAGTTTTTCTTTTTTCTTTTGTATGAAAGCAATTTATAAAAAGGCACAAATGTTTATAGTAATTAGATTTCTTCTAAGGGGTTGATCCATATTTTACTATAATACTACAATGTTCTTAAAAGTAAAACAAATAATGTTTTGTCACAAAGAATGGAGTCACATGGTTCAAATAAGCTAATTCCTCTATTAATGGAAACAAAGAATGTGCTAAAGTGTTATTTTAATAAAATAATGGGTACTTGAACTAATCAAGTTGTTCAAATAGAGATTGGGTGAAAAATTGTCTTAGGATGTATACATAATTCATAGGGTTGAAAATTTAACCATAGCTAATTTTGGAATGAATGATTGAGGCTAAGGAGTGATGAAATGAATATGAATACTTAAAGTTTAACTCAAGTCTTTGTAGAAAACTAAAGATAAAAGGATATGGTGTTTTTTATATAAGATAAGTAAAATAACCAAGTTTACTTGAATTGGCTTGAAGACTTGAATATAATGAATGATTTGTTTTAGTATCTAGATATGTTTAACAAGAGGTGATGAAACATATATGAAGAAATTAATTGGAATACCATTTCACTTTTGTACAAGGCCTATATGATAAAGTGAAGTTAACTAATTTAACTAGTTTTAAGTCGATAGTTAATAAAAGAACTATGGATAAAATACTCTCAATGTTATATAACTTATATTATTGAGAAAATTGATAATTGCTAGGCTTATTTGATTAGTTTTCTCTTAATTAGATTTATCGATAATGTCTTTTCATTCGAAACGGTATATGTGGAATGATGTAAAATCATACTTATCAAAGAACTAATGTTGCTTGCATTTATATCTTGATTTGGGGAAAAAGGAGATGCGTAAACTAATACTTGGATCTACTTTTGAAGTCATAAACTTTTATAAGACTATTATGTAAAATACGAGTTCATGTAAAGACTACATACAAACTATCAAACTTGAACGGTAAGATACACTTTAAGGGATACTTAATCAAACTAATAAGATCATCCGTGACATTGGTCCTTTTTATTTTGCTATACTTAGGTATCGAGGGATCTATTGATAACAAGGATTAAGCTTAAACAACCACTCTTCAACCTAAGGTGAGGTTTTCTCGTTCTTTCTTAATCTATTCGGCACTTGCCCTGAGAAAATTCTTCCTTTCTAAAACTCTCAATCTTTTGATAATATTTCATTTCATTTCCTTTATTTTGAGCTATTCATTTTATACCATATCGATCCATTTATATTAATCTCGAGGTTAATTTAAGCTCTTATATATTCTAAGGTAACTAACTTTAATACGTTTCTTAATCCTTTAATAGTCTTGCATTCTTCAATTTCTATTTCTACTCCATCTGGTAAGTGGTATTATAATGAACAACGGACAATGTCCGGCTCCAAGTTCACTTAAACTATTTATACCCTTGAGGACGCTCTTGGGAAGTTGGGCCCCGGGACTAATAATGGTGACTGCTGGGCGGCATCGGGCCGTCGGTGTATGGTCTCATTGTTAAGTACCCCACCGTGATCCAGTTGCTAAGTATAGTTGGAGGTAATTGTACTCTCAACTGGGTCGACATGTACTCGAGCATGTCATTCCGTTTTGTTTGCGAGGTCGCTCCTCGTAGGGAGGTATAAGGATGTTAATTTTCAGAAGTTGGGTTGAATGTATTACTTTACCAGATTCATATTCGAAATTTCTATTTGAATTCCCGTTTATTGTGATTCGATTACTTTGTTATTTCAAATCATCTAATAATTTTTCGCAGGACTATTACATTCTAATTCTTATTCATACATGGATCATAATATTACTGTTGATCATATTACTCATAACCTCAATCCAATATTATAAATCCTCACTAAGTCAAATAAGACTTACGCCTTTCTTTGTTATTTTCTCAGATTAGCGACATGAGTTAGAGGTGGAACACGGTGATATGGATTGACATGGTCTATTCAGTGTCGTAATTATATATTTTATTGAATAATTAAATGATGAAAACTTCGTTGTAAATTTATGTAAAATTTTATCTATTTACGGGTCGGGTAGTGGGGTCGTTGTCCCTTCTTCCTGAAGACCTTAGAATTTCGTTATTTCCGCTGTGATGAATGGTTATAATGTAATTTTATCTATTGTTCAGTTAGTTTGACGCACGACTAGTTCAAATAGTTAATTAATGTTTTATTTCGAGCTATGTGACCTAGTCGGGGCGCCACACTCTCGGATATACGAAGTCGTTTTTGATGCACTGACTAGTCATGCATAAGGTGTGTATGGGGAGATATTATAAGGTGTGTTTGGGCGGGACAAGCTTTGGAAGTCTACAGACACCGAGACGTATCCTTTTATACTGTATATTAATACTTGTTTTACTTTATTTGACATTCTTTGCTCTTTACTTTGAAATTATTAGAATCACGCTCACCTACCTCACTAAGTTGCATGTCAACTTACGCAATGTGTTTTATTTATTTTCAGATTTTCGGATATAACATAGAAGCCCGGGGGATTTTCGTCAGCCTTAGATTGGAATTTTGAAGTTTATATATATGTATAATAGCTTCTATTAGTACTAACTTATATTTTGTAAAAATCAACATATGTAAATATTAACTAGTAATTTTAGTCGGGGTGCTACAGATGGTATCAGAGCTTAGGCTCGAAGTCAGGAAAGGGTCCTCGGCATAGGATATAACTTGTGAGGCATAATAAACCTAAGAATTTGAAATAGGCGAAGATAGAAATTAACTTAGATCTTTCATAACATCACTTAAGTATCTTAAGTAGTAAATGAATTAAGCATAACTTGCACACATGTTTCTACATGCACTACAAGAAAAATGATTTTTTACTTCTCTTGGAAATCCATAGCAAATAAAAGAAATTCGTAGTGAAAAGTCATTTACTACACTTATGCTACACTTTTTCAGGCGTGGGAATTGCAGCCGTGGGGAAAACTTTACTACACTTTTTAAAGTGTAGTAAATAGTTATTGCTATGAAATTTATCTCATTTACTACATTATCAATTTCATAGCTAAAGTCAATCTATTACAACACTATTATATCCTATGAATTTAAAACTGTAGTATATATATATTTTAACTACACTTTGTCAAGTGTAGTAAATATTTAATTTTTTTACTTCAATTATAAAACGTAGTAAATATGACTTAATTGCTACTCTTTGTAGCGTAGTAAATAAGGTTTATACTACACATTATTTTGTACTAATTTTGTCTTTAATTTTATATTAATATTCATTTTTTAATTTAATATACTAATCAATAATTATTTATTTATTAGTGTTCTCTTCTAATATCATGTTAAAACACTACGTACTATCAAAACTATTTATTACAATAAATCTTGAAACTTTTGTAAAATACATAAAACAATGAATTTATAAATACTCGAATAACATATGAAACGCAAACATATTTATAAATATTATAGAGTGTAAGAAATCACGCCAACAATATTTTTCTTACAAAATAAAACTTCAACTGAGTTTCTCTCAATTCTAAAAAAATAACAATTGTTTTAGCCACACAATCTCAGTTTAATATATCCAACAATAACAACTAAATTAAGTTCCACTTTCTACCTCTAAATTTTAAATAAGACACAAAAATAAGAAAAACAAATAAGTCTATAATATATTGTGGGAGCAGCTAGCAAAAGATATATGTCGCAATTCATTCCTCTGAAACCTATGGACAAGAAAAATATGTGTAAGTTTCAGAAACATATATGCATATATATATAAGAATAAGCCGAACTTAGGATCATAGTAATGAAAATGAATTAGAGAATTTGGTGAAGAATATTTTCGTTATAACAAATTTTCTTACATTAGCAATCTGCCAAGCAACGATTTTGCCAACAGCTTGTCCAACTATGTTTACACCTTTGCGAGGTCGTAAAAGGTAGTAATTTGGTTCGATGGCCCTTCTAATGACAACTTTAACGAATCCAGGTCCTAAAACAACATCATCAGTTTCTTCCTTTGGGTCCATGCTTAAAACCACACCTTCTGCTACTGATTCTTTTGGCACTTCCGAACAAAATAAAAGTACATTGCTACCCACCTAAAACCATACATGACAATGAAGTTTAGTTGAGTGTTAATGACTTTTCAATGACTCGATAACTAAGTCAATCCTTACGGTGTCAAGAGACAAGATTTTATAGTAAACTTTCTATAAAAAAAATTGAAAATAACGAACCTCACATGGGTTGCAATCAAAAGTATGCTTGTGCCTTTTATTTCCATTAGCAACCTGTAATATCAAAATGTATGACACAAAAGTTTAGCATATATATTAATTTTCTATGATTCAACATATTTCATGGGTCCAACAATAAAATAAAAATGGACTTATCGCTAAACTCCACAAGCAAAATCATAAGTAAATCAACATTCCAATAACAATAGACAGTGAAAAAATTAAATCAACTAACACATCCTTAGAATATATATATATATATATATATATATATATATATACACGTGACAAAAGGTGACTGACCATGCTTTGTCTCCTCAGGTTCGGCACACGGGAAACATAAAAATTACAGTTTCATTTTGGAGTTCAATGTTCCTTTGAACAGTGTAGTCAATAACATTTCCTTGCTGAGCAATTTGGTTGGGCTACAGGTATTATTCCTTCTTTACTTTTGTAGATTTGTAGTTTAAGAAAATCTATAATCAAGCTTTAAAAATTATTGATTTTTCCTCTTGTAAATTTAGGATTCAGGGGCATAGCTAGAGAAAAAGGTTGCTGGATTAACAAGTGTGAGCATTGGAGATAATCAAGTTGTCAAAGATTTGACCAACTATTCATGGTGATATCAGGTAATCTAATTGAGGTTATGGTGGTGCATCATACAGTTTCATTTTTAGAAGAGTTTTGATTAAATGATGATTTTCAATTGCAATAACAGGTTGGATTGCTCGGAGAAAGGCTAGAGCTTCACATCCTTAAAATTAAATCAACTAACACATCCTTAGCATCTGATTAAGCATGACAAAATTAACTATCTTTAAGGTTTTATAATATACATATTCTGAAAAGAAGTATATATAAAAGCTTGATAATGCAATCAGTGATTAGTTCAAGAATTGAAGGCAGAGAGAAATTCAAGTAGAAACATAAATGCATTATTTTACTGAAAATGATATCCTAGGAAAAGACATGATGAAGAACTATATCTATATTATATAATATATCTTAAATTTACCAAAATGTTTATATACTATACTATATATTTCATGCACTTTCAGCTTCCAATAAAAAATTAATAACTCAAATTATTTAATATTTCTTCACACTATAAATTGTTATTTAATGTCCATCATAAACATACTAACCCGCTCATGAGATGTTAAAAAGTTTGGAGTTGGATTATGTTGCTGGAAGTTTGGAGGTGTAACTTTATTAGCCATTTTTGGCTGTTCGCGTGTGACGTTAGGAAGATTTGCAACCTGTCAATCATTGCAGACCAAGGAAAATATAAAATTACAGTATAATAGATGATTAATCATAGAAAACTTGAAGTAATGCAAAGAAACTTGAAAACCTGTCCTCCAAGTGATGGAACACTAGATAAAGTTGCTTGTAGAGTAGCAGGATCGACCAATGACACAAAATAATCCAAGTTTAATTTCATATTATTAATTTCATCTTTAAATTCTGCTCGCATCTCATTCATGAAGGACTAAAGTTAAATGTGTATAGCTGTTGAGGCTGAGGCTGAATAATAAACTAAGCTTCTAGTTTCATAAAAATCTTGGCCGGATGAAAGTTATAATATTACATGGGACAGAATGGTTTTCTCTTTGATTTTATCTAATCCCCAAGCCAAAGGAACTCCAACTTCAAATTAGCTAGCTTCACAACTTGTTTTCTCTTAACATCTAACCTACATTACAAAATCCATGAACTCCCAGTTCCCATCACCCCCATTAAAACTAATTAAAATTCCACAATCAAATTAAAGCCACAAAGAAATCCAACTATAACAAGATGCAAACAGATCAATATACTAAAACATCAACAAGAGTCTTAATGTTCTAGAAAAACTTGATTTTCAATCTCTTTTTAAAGAGAGTGATTATTAGAATTTATTTTCAATCTCATCCAACAAAGAGGTTGGCCTGCCAAACTTTAAGGGCAGGCCTAACTACCTCGTACTTATGCTAATTGTCTCGCATCAATCTTTTTAAACATAAGCTTATTATATACTTAGCTGAATTTAAACAGAAAATTTATGCAGGACTAGTAAGAGGAAAAGTAGCAAATTATGATACTACAAGATCGAAGTCTTCTTACAGGTATTAAGATTATAAGAGTTGATATATAATTGTGGGCAAGTCTAAAGAAAATCTCTGTTTCTCTACCCCATATTATTTCTGATTTTAGTGCTAATCTGTATATGTGTAGCATTTATCAGTCAGCTGGTAGCAAAAACGAGAATACGGTAGGCTAACACATCAAACTCGGTGTAACCAAAGGTTCACGATTTTCTTCCCTTTTATCAACTAAAAAAGTTAAATTGCTAAAAGTTAATAGCATTAAATTGTGAGTAAACTAATTACTATGCTGTAGCAGTAATTAACTTATAGTCAGAATGTTTATTCGGTTCAAAAATACAGTAACATAGAAGAACAATATAAAACTATAAAGTATTTTTGTATCTCCCAATACTTATTCTATAGGGCATCTTAAAAAGAAGAGCATATAATTATTTATAAACATCTTCTTTCAAAAGGAAAAGCAGACAAAAATATCGAACTTTAGTTGCTGCATATCACATAAATCAGCAACCCCCTAAAACAATAGCAAAAAATCCTTACAAACAAATTGATGCTTCAGCAGAGGTAAGGTAAAATTAAAATTAAAAATAATCTTATCACTGTCAGCAGCCATTGTTCATCTCAAACATGAGGCCAATAAAAACCATAAACAGTTCATAGCAACAAAATTACAGCAGCAAAAAAAGAAATAATCGACCATGGATTATTAAAATATCTATGTTTCAAACGAATTGTAGAGAGCTATTCTTCTTACCGTGGATTAATAGGGCATAAAAATCAAATGGGCAGCAAATCCTTAGTCCAATTAAAGGGGAAGAGTATTCAAACTGATAAAGCCTCTCTCTCTCTCTCTCTTTCTCTCCTTTCGATCCCGGCAGAGAAACGGGTTGTAGGTTATGGCGCAAATGATGAGAATTGTAGGTGGAAAAATTTGACAAGTAAAGGGAATTGAAATTGGGGGAAAAAAATAAGGGTTTGTGTAGTTAGAAAACGTGAAGAACAGTCTTTAGTGCCCCTCAATTTTCTGGGAAGTTTAATGAAATTGTTCTAATATTGTCGCCTATTTTTGGAGCGTCTATTTTTGGAGCGTAAATATCTGAACGATTTTATACTACATAAATTTAATTAGTGTAGGAAATACATAACCTTTTACTATGAGAAAAGCATACTGTAGTAATTGGATCTTTATATTTACTAGGATAAAAAAAAACCATAGTAAATTATTCATCTTTTACTATGAAATTTGTTAACGTAGCATTTTAATTTTTTACACTACAATAGTTTCTATTTTTTTACTACAATTTATTATCATAGCATTAAGACTATTTTTACTTCAATATTTTTAGTGTAGTTAAAAAATTAGTAGGGAAAAACCATTTTTCTTGTAGTGATGGTTCTAATTAAGATTTATGTCCTAGAATTAGTGTAGTATATCAAGCACTAGTGAACCGAAACAAGAAACAAGACAAAGATGTAAGAATAGTAAAATTGATGATGTTAGGTAAAATAGAGTTATAGATATAAACTATTCTTATAAATGTTAATTTTTTTTTATATGTTTAGATGGCAGAAAATGATGATGTAGCTCGAAGCTCACCACCTAGAGACATTTTGTATCAAAAGGAACCAAATCGAACTTATAAGCGACCCATGTCCCGAAGACCAAGACGTCGTCCACCTTTGAGGGGACATTATCCTAATTGGGTAACCCACTCTTTAGAATCAGATAGAAATTACTATCACTGGCAGTGGCAGCAAGAGAAAAGTCGTAGAATAGAAATTGAGCAATGGTATACCGAAGTTTGTGAACAAAGAATTGGTATCTTCATCAGTATAAAAGAATACGATGGCGTTTTAGGGATGAACTTGGACAACCTGCGGAACTCAGTGACGTTAGCTCGGAGAAAAACTCAGCAGGATCCGTTACGGGTCCTGGTCCTTAGTTAACAAATCGAACCTTGTTTTGTTTGTGAATATGTGCTTATGCTAATATGTATAAATACTAGTGTGTAGATGCTAAAATGTGTAAGTAGTTTATGTATTGAGACTTATGTTATAGTCTCAAAATTTTGGTGTCGACGTATGTAAATATATTAGATTAAAAATATTGAGACTTTCGGTATAGTCTCAAAGTTTTGTTTAATACCTGGCTTAATTCTTAATTATTAGTTTTAATATGCAATTGGTTTTCAATGCAGCAAGCTAACTTAATTGCCTTAATATGGATTCGAATAATAATCCTGAGAACATATCCCTCCATGAAAAGATAGATCAAATGCTTACGGCTATAGGAATGTTAGCTCAGGCCATACAATCCACTTCAGTTCCAGCAAGTTCCTCACAACCAGCCCGAGCTCCAGAAGTAAATCCAACTCCTAACCTTGTCCCCCATTCCAGAAAACCCGATAACTTCTGACCGACTGCTTTATCGATTTCTTCACTTTCAACCACCAAAATTTAAAGGGGATCCCGATGATCGAAAAGCAGAAAGCTGGTTGGAAGAAATTGAAAATATCTTTGAAGTTTTAGACTATACAGAGGAGCAAAAAGTTTGTCTTGCAGTATTTCGGTTCGAAGGAGCAGCTCGGGATTGGTGGAGATCTATCCGACGCAACTGGGACCAAAACGGCATTGAAAAGACGTGGACAAATTTTGTCAAAGAATTTAATGACAAATACATTCCACCACTCGTAAGGGAACAACGAGAAGACGAATGTAATGCTTTGTGCCAAGGAAATAATACGGTCGCTCAGTACGATGCGCAATTCTGTCGACTAGTGAAGTATGCTCCACATTTGAACAATGACGAGCCAAGGCGAACACAAAAATTCATTAGAGGCCTTCGTCCAGAAATACGTCAAGGACTAATGTCGCATCATATTGAAAGGTACACAAAAGCAGTAGAAAGAGCTTTCCGAATTGAACGCGACTTAGCAGAAATGAGCAATCAATTTATGACTACAAAGAAGAACTACCCTCAACCCTCTAACTGGCAACAAAACAAACAACCGGGAGAAGGTACAAAAATGATGCCACCATTCAAAGGAAATCAAGGCCCGAATGAATTACAACCAAGGCAAGCCTTAGGAAAAAGGGAAAGATCCTATCGAGAACATACGTGTACTTATTGTAATTTACAAGGACATACCGAAGATCGATGCTGGAAGAAGACAAAGAAATGCTTTCGATGCGGGAGTAGTCAACATTTTGTTCACAAATGTCCTTTGATGTCAAATCCACAAACATCAATGGAAAATAAGAAATCGCATAACAACCAGTCTCAAGTGGGGAAACCAAAAGTACCTGGACGAGCCTTTGCAATTGAGGGAGAAATCATACCTGGACCTGAACCCACTGATGTGGTAGAAGGTACAATTTTAATTTCCAACTATCCTTGCAAAGTTTTATTCGACTCTGGTGCATCCCATTCTTTTGTGACACCAAAGTGTGGGTCCAATTTGGGAATTAAACCCGAATCTTTGCCTTTCGACTTAGAATTTAGCACACCAATGGGAATTTCATGTGTTACGGGATCGGTGTTAAAAAATTGTAGTGTCCATATTGAAAATATTAATTTTCCCGCGAATTTAATTGCATTACCCATCCAAGGTTTTGACGTAATCCTTGGGATGGATTGGCTTTCTACCTATTTTGCGAAAGTAGATTGTCACCTTAAAATGGTAACAATGTGTTTACCCGGTCAACCTGAAGTATGCTTCAGGGGTAATCGAAAACTTTTGAAAGGACCTCTACTATCCGCGGCACAGGCTCGACGAATACTACACCAGGGAGGGCAAGGATTTTTGGCTTACCTAATTAAAAAGCCAAAAGATAAACATGAGCTAAAAGAGGTACCCATCGTGTCCGAATACGCTGATGTTTTCCCAGAAGCATTAACTACACTGCCACCAGACCGTGAAGTGGAATTCACAATCGATCTTATTCCTGGAGCATCACCTATTGCCAAAACACCCTACCGAATGGCGCCAGCCGAACTTAAGGAACTTAAGACACAACTACAAGAGTTATTGGAGCAAGGGTTCATCAGACCAAGCACATCACCCTGGGGAGCTCCAGTCTTATTTGTAAAGAAGAAAGACGGTACGATGAGAATGTGCATCGATTATAGAGAATTGAACAATGTGACCATCAAGAACAAATATCCGCTGCCACATATTGAAGAACTATTTGACCAACTTCAAGGCTCCCGAGTTTTCTCCAAACTTGATTTAAGACAAGGATATTATCAGTTAAAAATCAAAGAGGAAGATATACCCAAGACGGCACTCAACTTCAGGTATGGGCATTTCGAATTCGTGGTCATGTCCTTTGGACTGACCAATGCGCCAGCCACTTTCATGGATTTAATGCATCGAGTGTTCAAACCATTCCTGGATAAGTTTGTGGTAGTATTCATCGATGATATTCTAATCTACTCAAAATCGGAAGAGAAACACATGGAACATCTACAAAAAGTTTTACAAGTACTTCGAGAAAATAAGCTATACGCTAAGTTCAGCAAGTGCGAGTTTTGGTTGGACCGTGTCTCTTTCCTTGGACATATTATATCAGGAAAAGGCATAGCGGTGGATCCATCAAAAGTGGAAGCTATTACTGAATGGAAGAGACCCAAAACGGTGACTGAAGTACGAAGTTTTTTGGGATTAGCGGGATACTACCGTAGATTCATCAAGGACTTCTCAAAGATCGCTACACCATTGACAGGGCTCACGCAAAAGAAGACTCCCTTCATATGGAACGAAAAGTGTGATAGCAGTTTTCAAGAACTCAAGAAAAAATTAACGACAGCACCGGTGTTAGCTTTACCTGAAGGGACAGAGAACTTCGTGGTTTACACCGATGCATCAAAAGAAGGCTTGGGATGTGTTCTAATGCAGCATGGGAAGGTAATCGCTTATGCATCTCGTAAATTGAAACCGTACGAAAAGAATTACCCCACACACGATCTTGAATTAGCCGCAGTAATCTTCGCATTAGGAAAATGGAGACACTATCTCTACGGAGTATCGTTTGTGATCTTCACCGATCACAAAAGTTTGAAATACTTGTTCTCCCAAAAAGAATTAAATATGCGTCAAAGAAGATGGATGGAGTTCCTGGACGACTATGACTGCTTAATACAATATCATCCCGGGAAGGCAAATGTAGTCGCTGATGCTTTAAGCCGCAAAGTTAAAGTATCACACCTTATGTCAAAGGAATGGGAAATGTTGGAAGAAGCATGAGAATGGAGACCCGAGGAAGTACGCATGGGCATACTTTTTAATGGATTGCAAATCCAACCTGACATTTTTCAAGAGATCTTTGCAACTCAACATGACGATGAAGAAATTCAGAAGTTAAAGCAAACATTACTTGAAAAATCAGGTTCACCATTTCATACGGATACTACTGGAACACTAAGATTCAAGACAAGGCTATGTGTTCCCAGGAAACCCAACTTAAAAGAACGCATCCTCGGAGAAGCTCACCGATTGCGTTACAACATCCATCCTGGAGGTACCAAAATGTATCAAGATCTAAAGCAACACTTTTGGTGGCCTAATATGAAACGAGAAATCGCTGAGTACATCTCACGATGTCTAGTATGCCAACAAATAAAAGCTGAACACCAAAGACCATTAGGTTTGCTTCAACCTTTGTCGATACCACAATGGAAGTGGGAATCAATAACCATGGATTTCGTCACCAGCCTACCGCGGAGCCAACTCAAACACGATGCAGTTTGGGTCATCATCGATCGACTAACTAAAGTGGCTCATTTCATACCTATCAGCATCAACTTTACAGTGGATAAGCTGGCAGAACTATATAAAGAAGAGATTATCCGCTTACACGGCGTACAAAAAGACATCACATCTGATCGAGACCTGAGGTTTCTATCACGCTTATGGAGAAAACTCCAGGAAGCCCTTGGAACTTAGTTACAATTCAGCACTACCGCTCACCCTCAAACTGATGGCCAGTCTGAACGAACCATCCAGACGCTTGAAGATATGCTTCGTGCTTGCGTCCTAGACTTCAAAGGCAGTTGGGACAGACATCTACCGATGGTGGAATTCGCATATAACAACAGCTATCAGGCATCTATTCAGATGGCCCCATTTGAAGCCTTATACTGGAGAAAATGTAGATCCCCGATTCACTGGGACCTAGGTGAACGCCAAATACGATCATCTGAGACCACTCAAGTCAATTTAGACCTACTCCAAGAAGCAGAGGAAGTTATTCAGACCGTCAGAAAACGAATGTTAACCGCCCAGAGCAGACAAAAGAGCTACGCAGATCGTCGAAGAAAACCTTTGGAGTTTGAGGTCAGAGATGAAGTTTTCCTTAAAGTCTCACCAAACAAAGGATTGATAAAACATGGAAAAGGAGGAAAACTTAGTCCACGATATGTCGGACCATTTGAAATCCTGGAAAGGGTTGGGGTTGTTGCCTACAAACTTAATTTACCTCCGAACTTGGGAAGAGTTCACGATGTTTTCCACGTATCTCTCCTGAAGAAATACCATCTTGATCCGTCTCATGTGCTTGATTATCGTCAATTACAACTTCATGAAAATTTGACCTATAAAGAAAGACCCGTACTTGTGCTAGATCGAAAATTTCAAGAACTTCGAAATCGAAAGATACCTTTGGTAAAAATATTATGGAAAAGTCACACCATCGAAGAAGCTACATGGGAGCTAGAGGAGGAAATGCGTAAACATTATCCAGAACTGTTCCAAGTTTCAGGTACGAATTTGGGGACCAAATTCATTTAAGGGGGGGAGATTGTAAAAGCCCCAAATTTTTTGCTTTTAAAATTTTAAAATTTTAATCCAAAGCTTTAGAAAATTAAATAAAGTGTTGAAATTTTAATTGGGACCTAATTGTTCAATTCTTGAAATTTTGGGGTCAAAATGGAAGCTTCAAAAAAAATACAGGGGTTCTTTTGCAATTTCATCCTAAATTAACCATATGCTTAATTCTAATGAAGACAACTCATGGACACTTGTTTATAATCTTTCTCTCTAATGTTGTTTAGTGGAGCCATGCAAACTTCCACATATATGCTAGCTTGGAAAATTTTAATTGGATAAAAACATCTATAAATACTTCCTCTACTTGAACTTGAATCTCCACTTGAACTTGAATAGCATAAGACATCCACACCTTGGTAGTATACGTGAGAGAGAGAGAGAGCAAGTTACAAGAAAATATTTGAAGGAAAAGAAGATAAGAGAAGAAAGAATTGTGATAAAAGAGTTGAGGAAATAGGAAACTCAGGGGAGATAGTGAAGGTAATTTGAGAGGGAAGAAAGGAAGTTTATTGCTGGAACATCTCGGCACCACCGCGGCTATTCTCGGCAGCCATTACTGCCGCCAGCAGCAGCCATAAGCTGCTGCCCGCAGCAGGAAAAATGGCCACCGAGAACAGCGGCATTTTCCTCATTTGCTAGCAGCAGTATGCTGCTGTGAACAGTAGCAAAATGCTGCTGTTCCGGCAGCCTTTGAAGGTGGCCTGGCGACGTCGGGCCACCCACGAGTCGATATATTTTGGAGTTCGTTCCGTCATTTTCGAGTTATGTTATTTCGAATCTTTTACCGCATTTAATCGTTGAATTTTATCATGTTATAGGTGACCGTTTGGAGTAAGTGAAGCGTTTTGGTAAATCGAATTCCAAGAGAAAAAGGTGAGCGTGGGAGTTTAAATAACGAGGAGTTAATCTCGACTCATGGTTATTTAAGTGCGTTATAATTTAATTATATTCGTTAAGTTATGGGTAGTAATAATTATCTTAAACTTTAAGAACTCAATCAATTGCTACTTTCATAAAGTTTTAATTCCATAACTTTTAAAAGGGGTTGATATAAAATGTTCGTACTAAAATGGTAGTAAATTGCTATTACATGGAAATTTTTGGTGGTTTTATGCATGGTAATTGACGTGCGATTAAATGGACTGATTTTGCAATTTAGATTTGGAATTTGATAATATGTTATTTGTTGATTGCTATGTTGATAATTATCCGGGTGTAGTACTTTATCTCACCCAGATAAAAAGTTGATCATGTTAATTAAGTGTTATTTGTTGATTGTTATGTTGAATTGATATTTATCCGGGTGTAGTACTTCATCTCATCCGGATAAAAAGTTGATTATGTTTATTAATTATCTGCTGTTGTTTTGGGCCCACTTGGCTTGCGCGGTTATGTGATTAAGTTGAATAGCACGGGCTATTAACTCGATCATGACCCCCTGTCCTGGCTCGTATATTCGAAAGAACGGGGTCTCTCGGATATACGAAGTCGTTTTCGATGCACTGACTAGTCATGCATAAGGTGTGTATGGGGAGATATTATAAGGTGTGTTTGGGCGTGGCAAGCTTTGGAAGTCTACAGACACCGAGACGTATCCTTTTATACTGTATATTAATACTTGTTTTACTTTATTTGACATTCTTTGCTCTTTTCTTTGAAATTATTAGAATCACGCTCACCCACCTCACTAAGTTGCATGTCAACTTACGCAATGTGTTTTATTTATTTTCAGATTTTCGGATATAGCATAGAAGCCCGGGGGATTTTCGTCAGCCTTAGATTGGAATTTTGAAGTTTATATATATGTATAATAGCTTCTATTAGTACTAACTTATATTTTGTAAAAATCAACTTATGTAAATATTAACTAGTAATTTTAGTCGGGGCGCTACAATTAGAATATCACACTGCCGTTGTTAGGCTATGCAATCCTGTAACCGGGCATTTTATTACCCTTCCCCCACACGTCTTTGATGGCCAAGGTTGGTATAGTTGGGGTTTGGTTGCGAATGTTGAAGATGGAATTCTTGTGAGTTACATTGTTGTGCATTTCTATGTACCTTTTCGGAGGGAATCAAGTAAGATTATTCGAGATAAAGTATTTCTGTCTGAAATTGGTGAATGGAAAATATATGATGTGCATATGGACGTAGCTATTCATTTTAACCCCACGAGTGCGTGTGTGAATCTTAATGGAAATTTGCATTGGCTGGCTCGAAGAACATGGTTGATTGCATATGATCCCCGCTAATATCCTGATCAAGGACGTATTATTACATTGTCTGGTGAAGGAACTCTAATGAATTGCATTGATTATATGATCATGTTATTGATAATACGTCAGTTGTACTTGATTCAAAACAGTCATATAATCAATTCAATTCGTTAAAGTTCCTTCACCAGGCAACGTAATAATGCATGCTTGATCAGGATATTTGCGGGGATCATATATAATCAACCATGTCTTCGAGCCAGCTAATGCAAATTTCCATTAAGATTCACACACGCTCTCGTGGGGTCAAAATGAATAGCTACGTCCATATGCACATCATATATTTTCATTCACCAATTTCAGACAGAAATACTTCACCTGGAAAAATCTTACTTGATTCCATCCTAAAGGCACATAGAATTGCACAACAATGTAACTAACAAGAATTCTATCTTCGAAATTTGCAACCAAACCCCAACTATCCCAACCTTGGACATCAAAGACATGCGGAGAAGGGTAATAAAATGCCCGGTTACAGGATTGCATTGCCTAACAACGGCAGGGTGATATTCTAATGGACCATATAACACTAACCCATAGCTCACTCAATATATCATATAGTCTTTCACGTACAGTTGTTCAAAGAAATTTGTCAAATTTACAAAAGAATCTCGAAAAAATTTCATTAACCGAAACTTTAAAGATTATTAGGAAATTAAATAGATCAAGCACATAAGTAACACAACCAAAACAAAGGGAGAAGCACATAAGTAACACAATGTAACACAAATAGATAAACAAGTATAGATCTATACAAAATTGTTAGAATGAGATGGAGAAATCTTGATTATTCGAACAATACTCAATATCTAAACTTAATCCGAATGGTGTTTCAAGATTTTACTGAAACCAACCAAACCTTTTTTTTTTGAAACTAAAATCAAGCGAAACTGAGTCAAAATCAATCCATATAGACCCTTGGTGTTTATAACAAAAACAAAAAATGAATAGACGTTTTGACATAGGAAAACAAAAACTAGTCATAAAACCTTTAGTGATATTGTGTTGGAAGTACAAGAGAAGTTGATGAATTATTACTGGTAGAAAGAGGAAAAAACTAACTCGCAAAGGAGAAAAAGAGATGGTGCACGAGTGGAGATTTCTGGGTCGTCAATACATACACACACACGCACACACACACACACACACACATATATATATATATATATATATATATATATATATATATATATAAAGCATGAATATTTCTTAACTTTTTTGTGCGGACTAAAATACCCTTATTTGAATTATTATTTAATTAAATGATAAATATATAAAAGTAATTGAAGAGGTATAATTAGACGTAAAGTCTTATTGTATTTATCTTCTACACGAACTCCTAAAATTTATAAATTATCTCTTACATCATTTTTTGTCATTTTAATCTTCTCTTATAATAGATAAAAACGAACCATAAAAATACACTATTATTTTAAATAGTCCCTAAATAATAGATAAACATTATTATATTATAGCATCAATATTTATTTAAACAAGAAAATATTAATTTAAAATTTTATTACAACATAAGTCATAAACATTCTAAATATAAAAATTTAAATTGAAGTTTTCTTAAATATCTTGATGTTACAAAACAAAATTAAAATTTAATCGTATCTCACTATGATAGAATAAAAATTACTTATGGCATGGCTTCTTATGTAATTTTACTTTGACTAGAATAGAAAAATATAAAGAATATTCAATAATATCAAGACATGCATAATCATGAATTTTCATGAAATTTTTTTTCGTGACAAATGGGTGAAATGATAAAAAAAAATAAGAAATCTTTAAAATATGTGAAATTGATGAAAATTCGAGTGCAATTGGTGAACACTGGCGAAGTTGGTGAAAATTTGGATGAAACCGGTAAAAAAGTGCCCTCGAAATTGGTATGCACATGTGAAATCGATGAAAATTCGCATAAAATTAAAAAAAATGATGAAATCTGTGAAACGACAACATCAATGAAAAGTAGGTGAAATCGGTGAAAAATAAAATGAATAAAGTTCAGGTTGGTGAAAAGAACATGTGAAATCAGTAAAAACAATGTTCAAAATGATAAAAATTTGTGAAAAATCAGTTAAAACAAAAGAGTTTAATTGACAAAATAAGGTGAAACTGGTAGAAAAATGGTTTAAAACGGAAAAAATAATGGGACAAAATCTTAAAAACTATAAAAATAAGTTATAACCGATAAAAAAAAGGGTAAAACAGTGAAAAAATTAAACTGGTTAAACAAGTGAAAAATTAAAGTAAACTAAAAATAGGTGAAAACGGATTAATTTGCATTATTTTATGACATAATCAAATTAATATTACTCTTATTTACAAAACATACCCATAAAATTAACTAGACACGTACAACGTACGTGCACTTTCCTAGTATATATATATATATATATATATATATATATATATATATATATAGGATAAGGGGACGAGGGCTCCTTCACATTGTGTAAAAGTACAATTATGATCTTCATTTGAAGGTTTGTCAAAGACGTCCATCGATGCCACATTTCGAAATAAAGTAAATTGGTACCGTATCAATATTCATATTAGACCCCGAACACAATTATTGGTATTATTGTCAATCTCCATTAGCTTGCAACTTCTATGACATGAATGCAATGAAGAAAAGCTGAAATGAAGAAAACCTAATCCACATTAAGAACCAAAAAATCTTGTGAAAGTTATAAAAACTATGTCGATTTGATTACCTTGAAAGCACGAGAAATTGAAATTATCATCAACACAAGAATAATTATCAGTGATCGATAAATCAGGTCATGAATTTGGTCACAGTAAAGGCAATCATTATTGAATAATTACATGCAAATAAAATCTTTGAACATATCCAACACATTTTGCAGCTAATAAAGGGAACGAATTTCCTTGTGTTTTAACCATTTTAGCAGACAATCATAATTGAAAATTAAAAATAAGGAACTTATAATAGCTAAATAATTCAGATCACCAAGTCTTGCTTAATAATATAATTCACTGGAGTGAAGACACGCGTCATGTCGTCATATATATGGAGCAATTGTACGGTCAAGTTGCTATTAGATTACAAAGATCCCAACAACTACATTTAATAAAAAAAATATGAACTTTATTTTCATTGGTCATCTGCAAGATTAGTTGACCCACATTCATTAGACTATTAATTTCGTTAATTTCATCGTTGTTCTTACTTGGTCGAAAAGAAACCATTTTAATTTTTCGAAAACTACAGGAATGTAACTCTGAGAAATTACTTCCAATATTTGATATCTTGATTTCGGATCATCAATATACCATTTTTTAACTGTGGATCAATGGATCAAGATCAACAATTGACAAACCCACAACAGAAAGACAAACAAACAGAAGTCTAAACAAATCCCACAAGATAAAAAACAACTCATGCAAAAAAAAAGGTAATAACATAAGAGCACTTAAAAACCTATGTATGCAAGATAATCATAAAGTGAAAAGACTCAATTTTAATATTAATCCCGACTAAGAAAAGGACTCACTCAAATGGGTCTTCAATTGGCCCTCTTTTCACCTCTTTAGTATCCCTAATTTCATTTGGAACATCCTTGATAACCACAAATTAAGAAAAATTAAAAAATTACAGAAATTCAAAAAAAGTAAAACCCATAAAAGATCTATAGATAACATATATAAAAAATTATCCACCAAAATCAAAACTTTCTTATTTTTGAATAAAGACCTTAGAAAAGAATAAAACCTGTTGTGGTTCCTGTTTAATTTCTAGCTTAAGTTCTTGATTTGGTTCTTGATTAGGTAAAATAGGTTCTTTCTTGGGTTAAACAGAGATGGAAACAGAGTTTGATGATGAAGATGTAGCCGCCATCGAAGAGATCTATGGAGTGTGAATTTTTTTGGAGACAGCGCATACATAAATGTGTATATATATGTGTGTGTATTGTGTATCAAACCTACGTCAAGAAATTTCCCTAAATTAAAGAGGGATTTTTGCAATAAATTCATTTAATACCTTACCAATAAAGGACAAATGGAAAATGAAGAGGAATTAACCAGCAACATTATGTGGATTGCTGCCCCTTTTATATGGAAAGCATTTATTTTTAAACCAGACCGGACCGGTTAATCCGACTGATTTAACGGCTAACCGGACACCAAACCGATCCGAAATATATGACATTATCTAAAATAGCTAGCATGAAAATGCAAACTAGTCTCTTATTAATTCAAAATTTACTGAGATATATTAAAATTATTTTTTAATAATTTACACTAGACATTGAAATTTTGCAAAATAATTTTTTTTGTTGTCCGAAACATGTTATAACTATTAGCCTTTTTGACCGGTGATTGAATATACATGTGTCTCTCGGTAATTCGTCATCATGTAGTGTTATTTATTTTAGGAGTATTCATACATTATAGTAAAACACACATAGTTTAAGTTTAATTTATTATAGTTTTACTTTGTCTGGATTTAATTTGATTTAAAAAAATTGAATTCAAATGAGAAATGAATAATGAAATCAATAAATTTGATAATAATTTATATATAATCTTTTTTCACTTGTTAAGTTGAATTTGAATCGAGGCTCAAATCTATCAAGTGATAATGTTCCTTTTCTTTTATATATATATATAAATTAATACGGTGGGAACCAAAAGTTTATTTAACCCAAAATTGATAATGTCATTAGATCTACTTTTCATGAATAAGTATTCAAAAATCAAAAATAATTTTTTTCTGAAACTCTAAAAAAATTTCAAATAATTTGATTTGATTTTCACTTGTTATCTCAGAAAAAGAATAAAGAGGAAAGAGAGGGAATCAACCATTATATTCCACTTCTCATTCTTAAATAATTTTACTTTCTATAATTACATAGTATTAAATAAAATTTTAATATAATATTTTATAAATATAATAAAATATTTACTTGAAATTTTTAATTCCAGTTCGATGACGACCCGATTATTAACCCAAGTGTTGTCGATAGCCTGGTAGTTAACTCAGGCGTTGTCGACGGTATGAGGAACTTGGAGGTGGTGGTGGTGGGTTGGGGGAATGGAGGGTGGTGAGGTGGGTTTTTTTTAATTTTTTGTTTAATTTTATGAAAACTTAAATTAATAAATATGTATATTTTCCCTTTTTTTATAAACAAAAATCACTATTGTAAGATGGGATGTTCAAAAGTGGATGAGAGTGATTTTTGAATACTTATAATATCAAAAGTGTAATTACGTACTTGTAAAACATTAAAAAAGTGGATGAGAGTGATTTTTAATACGTATAAGTTCAAAAGTGTAAATATGTACTAGCTCCAATATCTCATTATAAGAAATGGGTTTGATATTGTTTTTGGGTATTTTAATAGAATAGCTTAGGCGATATTACATTATAACGTGTGCTACAATATTTATTTTATTTCTATTTTTGTATGTTTTGATGTTTTGATCTACTATTATTCCACATTGGTACGTGTGTGTGTGTGTGTGTATATATATATATATATATATATATATATATATATATATATATATATTATACTAAATGTCGGTGTCTAACCATCAGTGCGCTTATTTAAGCATTTAAAATTCACATAGAGTTGTTGTTTTTTTTTTAATCTAGAAATTCACATATAGTTGTATATGTATTAAAGCATGTAGACATACTTAATTGGTTGGTATTAATTCAAATAACACTTTAACGAAAATCACGAAAATTTGAAATAGTAAGACTGAGGCTGCGAATGCAATCTTCTTTAGACAATATTTCTTAGGTTGTTTAGGGTGCACACATTATTCCCCGATAGTCTTTTTTTTTTTTTTTTTTGAGAAATCCCCAATAGTCTTCTAAGATACAAATTTTATCACTGTTAATGTCGAACAACACCTTTTTCGCTGATGTCGAAGAAGGCTTCCATTGCATCTGTTAATTTTCACCATTGATGATAACCTTTTGCTTATTGAACATGAATCTTGTCATTTAATTGATCATCAATAAGGCTTTCAAAGATTCTTTGATGTCGAACAAGACTTTAAAAATCTGCTTGTGATATTTTGCTCCTCTTCATTGATTTGAGCAGTATGGTTGTTTATGTCTAATAACATGACCTCTTTGTTTGATTTGAGCATTATGATTGTGTACGTCAAACAACATGACAATATTGCTCATCTTCACTGATATGTCGAAGAACTTCTTCATTGAATTTGTTTATGTTGAAGAACATGAGATTTTGCTCATCTTCATTGATATGTCGAAGAACATGACGTTCTGCTCAACTCTTCATTGAATTGGCTCGTTCACCAATGTGGTCGTTCAAGAACTTTATGGTTGATTCATCACCTTTTGCTTTCATTGTCATCAATTATCCATGTGTGTCATCGATGAGTTCCTTCAATTCTGGTCGAGTAACTTGTTAAAGCCTCCTTATGGTACTGAAGGTCTTATATTTGGTTGTTTCTCCTCGCATATTCTTATTCGATCAACTTATATGTTGTCTCCATGCTGATCAAACTCTTGCGCTGCTGCTTCTATCCTTGA
Organism: Penstemon eatonii; assembly: GCA_038501285.1. Classification (NCBI taxonomy): domain Eukaryota; kingdom Viridiplantae; phylum Streptophyta; class Magnoliopsida; order Lamiales; family Plantaginaceae; genus Penstemon; species Penstemon eatonii. The sequence continues at coordinate 49,312,430 of CM076714.1, forward strand.
TCTGATCTTCGTTCTTGCTCGAGCATTGGTTAGAGGTTCCCACAGACGGCGCCAACTGATGAAGGAAATTTTCGTCTAAGTGACTGGGCCGCATCCAATGTGCCATGTAATAATATTTTTCGCTCCGCAGTATGGAATTCTAAGCCGGTCACAGACGGCGCCAACTGATAAAGGAAAATTTCGTCTAAGTGACTGGGCTGCTTACAATGTGCCATGTAATAATATTTTTCACTCCGCAGTATGGAATTCTAAGCCGGTCAGATCGAGCTGGACTATACATCAAGGTTCCTAACCCTATGCTCAAAGAAACTCGTCAGGTTGTGCCGGTGGTTGACCCGACACTGACCCTCCGATGCCGATGTCATACCAATTCAAAACATAGTAGAACATAGCAGAAAAGTTGTAGTTAAGACGAACAGAATGTCCCTTTAAATGTAACAAATGGGGAGCATTTATAGGAGTGGAAAGCAGATATTTAGGGTCCTATCTTTAGTGGTTATGTAGAATAGGCCCATATCTATCAATATGTATGGTGGACATGTCGAATAACCATGCTTGGAAGCAATGTTTTCAAGGCACTATGGAGATCATGTATATGTATGTCAATTTTGGTGTATTTCGAGGTTAAAATCTACCATGTGATAAAAAAAAAAATTAGTGGGTACCCTACCAGTAGGGCTGGAAATCAAACCAAGCTACGCGATACTCGGCTCGAGTTCGATAAAAGCTCATTTTAGCTTGGTTCGTCAAACAAATCAAACAAGCTTGAACATGATTTTTTGTTTGATAAGTTTCGAAGCTCGACTCGAGCTCGACAAACTAAATATACTCGGCTCGAACTCATTCTATAAAAGCTCATTTGAGCTCGGTTCGTTAAGAAATCAAATCAAGCTCAAACACAAAATTCCAAGCTCGATAAAATACAAACCAAGCTTGATCAATGTGTCGTTCGGTACTATTCGGCTCGTTTACACCCCTAACTACAAGTTTATTTGAAGCTAGTATTACAAAGTGATAATATTACTGAAATTACAGTTTCATGTATAAGAATCCAAAATCAAACACTTTTTTTAGTTGAACTCGAGCTAAATCTCAAATGATTGGATTTGATGGTCCACTCCAATGCCATGAGCAATGGTTCAAAATGTATATATCACGGAGACCTGCAAATATGTAATACTCCAATTCACAACAATATGATATTGGTACACAATCTATAAAGTCCTCAAGATGGGCTAATAAATGTCACAGTCTCACAAATATTACAAAAGAAAAACATCATAACCTTATCACTGAATCTATTCATAGTTATAAAATCAAATGATATGTAGTCGTTGTTGTAAATTTCCCTATAAATATATCATATAATAGGTTAAATTTAGTTGAGAATTTCATTTAGATACGGCTTCCAGTTTAATTACCTGCAATTGGTTTTGTTTTAGCTGACGCTGATTCTTCCGCAAGCAGTTCATGAAAAGCCTTGGGATATGCATAAGATTTTTATGGTGCCAACCTGCACAAACAAATGTTCGATTTATAGCAAACTCAGAGAATGAAAAATCAAAAACGAGGGTTCTAGATTATGCTCGATTTTGTTACCAGCTAGCCATTGTACTTTTTCCATCTCCCTGGACTTTAACATCAAATTTATTTCCTCCGTACAGGTGCTTGTCAGAAAAGTATTTTTCAATCAAATATTGTTTTATATCGGCCTCATACCTCTTGAATTTCTCGAGTTGTTTGTTGGGATCCATTTCGCTGCAGGATTAAGCATGCCTGGTTAATGGAATTTTCTGTAGATTCTTTTGTAAATTTGACAAATTTCTTTTGAACAGCCGTATGGGAAAGACTATATTATATATGGAGTGGGCAATGGGTTAGTGTTATATGGTCCATTAGAATATCACACTACCGTTGGTAGGCTATGCAATCCTATAACCAGGCATTTTATTACCCTTCCCCCACACGTCTTTGATGGCCAAGGTTGGTATAGTTTGGGTTTGGTTGCGAATGTTGATGATGGAATTCTTGTGAGTTACATTGTTGTGCATTTCTATATGCCTTTTCGGAGGGAATCAAGTAAGATTATTCGAGGTAAAGTATTTATGTCTGAAATTGGTGAATGAAAAATATATGATGTGCATATGGACGTAGCTATTCATTTTGACACCACAAGTGCGTGTGTGAATCTTAATGGAAATTTACATTGGCTGGCTCGAAGAACATGGTTGATTGCATATGATCCCCGCTAATATCCTGATCAAGCAGGCATTATTACGTTGCCTGGTGAAGGAACTCTAACGAATTGCATTGATTATATGATCATGTGATTGATAATACGTCAGTTGTACTTGGTTCGAAACAGTCATATAATCAATGCAATTCGTTAGAGTTCCTTCGCCAGGCAACGTAATAATGCATGCTTGATCAGGATATTTGCGGGTATTATATGCAATCAACCATGTCTTCGAGCCATCTAATGCAAATTTCCATTAAGATTCACACACGCACTCTTGGGGTCAAAATGAATAGCTACGTCCATATGCACATCATATATTTTCATTCACCAATTTCAGACAGAAATACTTCACCTGGAAAAATCTTACTTGATTCCATCCGAAAGGCACATAGAAATTCAATAAAATGTAACTCACAAGAATTCCATCTTCGACATTTGCAACCAGACCCCAACTATCCCAACCTTGGCCATCAAAGACGTGCGAAGAAGGGTAATAAAATGCCCGGTTATAGGATTGCATAGCCTAACAACGTCAGTGTGATATTCTAATGGACCATATAACACTAACCCATAGCCCACTCAATATATCATATAGTCTTTCCCGTACGGTTTTTCAAAGAAATTTGTCAAATTTACAAAAGAATCTCGAAAAAATTTCATTAACCGTAACTTTAAAGATTATTAGGAAATGAAAGAGATCAAGCACATAAGTAACACAACCAAAACAAAGGGAGAAGCACATAAGTAACACAAATAGATAAACAAGTATAGATCTATACAAAGTTGTTAGAATGAGAAGGAGAAATCTAGATTATTTGAACAATACTCAATATCAAAGACGTCCATCGATGCCACATTTCGAAATAAAGTAAATTGGTACCGTATCAATATTCATATTAGACCCCGAACACAATTATTGGTATTATTGTCAATCTCCATTAGCTTGCAACTTCTACGACATGAATGCAATGAAGAAAAGCTGAAATGAAGAAAACCTAATCCACATTTAGAACAAAAAAATCTTGTGAAAGTAATAAAAACTATGTCAATTTGATTACTTTGAAAGCACGAGAAATTGAAATTATCATCAACACAAGATTAATTATCAGTGATCGATAAATCAGGTCATGAATTTGGTCACAGTAAAGGCAATCATTATTGAATAATTTAATGCAATTATAATCTTTGAACATATCCAACACATTTTGTAGCTAATAAAGGGAACGAATTTGCCTGTGTTTTAACCATTTTAGCAGACAATCATAATTGAAAATTAAAAATAAGTAACTTAAAATAGCTAAATAATTCAAATCACCAAGTCTTGCTTAATAATATAATTCACTGGAGTGAAGATACACGTTATGTCGTCATATATATGGAGCAATGGTACGGTCAAGTTGCTATTAGCTAGATTACCAAGATCCCAACAACAACATTTAATAAAAAAAATATGAACTTTATTTCCATTGATCATCTGCAAGATTAGTTAACCCACATTCATTAGACTATTAATTTCGTTAATTGCATCGTTGTTCATAATTACTTAGTCGAAAAGAAACCATTTTTAATTTTTCAAAGACAACATGATTGTAACTCTGAGAAATTACTTCCAATATTTGATATCTTGATTTAGGATCATCAATATACCATTTTTTAAGTGTGGATCAATGGATCAAGATCAACAATTGACAAACCACATCAGAAAGACAAACAATCAGAAGTCTAAACAAATCCCACAAGATAAAAAGCAACTCATGCAAACAAAAAGATAATAACATTAGAGCACTTAAAAACCTAAGTATGCAGCACAATCATAAAGTGAAAAGACTCAATTTTAATATTAATCCTGAGTAAGAAAAGGACTCACTCAAATGGGTCTTTAATTAGCTATCTTTTCACCTCTTTAGTATCCCTGATTTCATTTGGAACATCCTTGATAACCACAAATTAAGAAAAATTAAAAAATTACAGAAATTCAAAAAATGTAAAACCCATAAAAGATCTATAGATAACATATATAAAAAATTATCCACCAAAATCAAAACTTTCTTATTTTTGAATAAAGACCTTAGAAAAGAATAAAACCTGTTGTGGTTCCTGTTTAATTTCTAGCTTAAGTTCTTGATTGGGTTCTTGATTAGGTAAAATAGGTTCTTTCTTGGGTAAAACAGAGTTTGATGATGAAGATGTAGCCGCCATCGAAGAGATCTATGGAGTGTGAATTTTTTTGGAGACAACGCATACATAAATGTGTATATATATGTGTGTGTATTGTGTATCAAACCTACGTCAAGAAATTTCCCTAAATTAAAGAGGGATTTTTGCAATAAATTCATTTAATACCTTACCAGTAAAGGACAAATGAAAAATGAAGAGGAATTAACCAGCAACATTATGTGAATTGCTGCCCCTTTTATATGGAAATCATTTATTTTTAAACCAGACCGGACCGGTTAATCCGACTGATTTAACTGCTAACCGGACACCAAATCGATCCGAAATATATGACACTATCTAGAATAGCTAGCATGAAAATGCAAACTAGTCTCTTATTAATTCAAAATTTACTGAGATATATTAAAATTATTTTATAATAATTTACACTAGACTTTGAAATTTTACAAAATAATTTTTTTGTTGTCCGAAACATGTTATAACTATTAGCCTTTTTGACCGGTGATTGAATATACATGTGTCTCTCAGTAATTCGTCATCATGTAGTGTTATTTCGTTTAGGATTATTCATACATTATAGTAAAACACACATAGTTTAAGTTTAATTTATTATAGTTTTACTTTGTCTGGATTTAATTTGATTTAAAAAACTGAATTCAAATAAGAAATGAATAATGAAATCAATAAATTTTATAATATTTTATATATAATATTTTTTCACTTGTTAAGTTGAATTTGAATCGAGGCTCAAATCTATCAAGTGATAATGTTCCTCTTCTTTTATATATATATATGAATTAATACGGTGGGAACCAAAAGTTTATTTAACCAAAAATTGATAATGTCATTAGATCTACTTTTCATGAATAAGTATTCAAAAATCAAAAATAATTTTTTTCTGAAACTCTAAAAAAATATCAAATAATTTGATTTGATTTTCACTTGTTATCTCAGAAAAAGAATAAAGAGGAAAGAGAGGGAATTGACAAACCACATCAGAAAGACAAACAATCAGAAGTCTAAACAAATCCCACAAGATAAAAAGCAACTCATGCAAACAAAAAGATAATAACATTACAGCACTTAAAAACCTAAGTATGCAGCACAATCATAAAGTGAAAAGACTCAATTTTAATATTAATCCTGAGTAAGAAAATGACTCACTCAAATGGGTCTTTAATTGGCTATCTTTTCACCTCTTTAGTATCCCTGATTTCATTTGGAACATCCTTGATAACCACAAATTAAGAAAAATTAAAAAATTACAGAAATTCAAAAAATGTAAAACCCATAAAAGATCTATAGATAACATATATAAAAAATTATCCACCAAAATCAAAACTTTCTTATTTTTGAATAAAGACCTTAGAAAAGAATAAAACCTGTTGTGGTTCCTGTTTAATTTCTAGCTTAAGTTCTTGATTGGGTTCTTGATTAGGTAAAATAGGTTCTTTCTTGGGTAAAACAGAGTTTGATGATGAAGATGTAGCCGCCATCGAAGAGATCTATGGAGTGTGAATTTTTTTGGAGACAACGCATACATAAATGTGTATATATATGTGTGTGTATTGTGTATCAAACCTACGTCAAGAAATTTCCCTAAATTAAAGAGGGATTTTTGCAATAAATTCATTTAATACCTTACCAATAAAGGACAAATGGAAAATGAAGAGGAAATAACCAGCAACATTATGTGGATTGCTTCCCCTTTTATATGGAAATCATTTATTTTTCAACCAGACCGGACCGGTTAATCCGACTGATTTAACTGCTAACCGGACACCAAATCGATCCGAAATATATGACACTATCTAGAATAGCTAGCATGAAAATGCAAACTAGTCTCTTCTTAATTCAAAATTTACTGAGATATATTAAAATTATTTTATAATAATTTACACTAGACTTTGAAATTTTACAAAATAATTTTTTTGTTGTCCGAAACATGTTATAACTATTAGCCTTTTTGACCGGTGATTGAATATACATGTGTCTCTCAGTAATTCGTCATCATGTAGTGTTATTTATTTTAGGATTATTCATACATTATAGTAAAACACACATAGTTTAAGTTTAATTTATTGTAGTTTTACATTGTCTGGATTTAATTTGATTTAAAAAACTGAATTCAAATGAGAAATGAATAATGAATCAATAAATTTGATAATATTTTATATATAATATTTTTTCACTTGTTAAGTTGAATTTGAATCGAAGTTCAAATCTATCAAGTGATAATGTTCCTCTTCTTTTATATATATATATATATATATATATATATATATAAATTAATACGGTGGGAACCAAAAGTTTATTTAACCCAAAATTGATAATGTCATTATATCTACTTTTCATGAATACGTATTCAAAAATCAAAAATAATTTTTTTCTGAAACTCTAAAAAAATTTCAAATAATTTGATTGATTTTCACTTGTTATCTCAGAAAAAGAATAAAGAGGAAAGAGAGGGAATCAACCATTATATTCCATTTCTCATTCTTAAATAATTTTACTTTCTATAATGACATAGTATTAAATAAAATTTTAATATAATATTTTATAAATATAAAAAATTTACTTGAAATTTTTAATTCCAGTTCGATGACGAACCGATTATTAACCCAAGTGTTGTCGATAGCCTGGTAGTTAACTCAGGCGTTGTCGACGGTATGAGGAACTTAGAGGTGGTGGTGGTGGGTTAGGGGAATGGAGGGTGGTTAGGTGGGTTTTTTTTATTTTTTTTATTTTTTGTTTAACTTTATGAAAACTTAAATTAATAAATATGTATATTTTCCCTTTTTTATAAACAAAAATCACGATTGTAAGATGGGATGTTCAAAAGTGGATGAGAGTCATTTTTGAATACTTATAATATCAAAAGTGTAAATACGTACTTGTAAAACATTAAAAAAGTGGATGAGAGTGATTTTTAATACATATAAGATCAAAAGTGTAAATATGTACTAGCTCCAGTATCTCATTATAAGAAATGGATTTGATATCCCAACCATAGTGTTTTTGGGTATTTTAATAGAATAGCTTAGGCGATAATATATTATAATGTGTGCTACAATATTCATTATTTTATTTCTATTTTTGTATGTTTTGATGTTTTGATCTACTATTATTCCACATTGGTAAATGTCGGTGTCTAACCATCAGTGCGCTTATTTAAGCATTTAAAATTCACATAGCGTTGTTGTTGTTTTTTTTTTAGTCTAGAAATTCACATATAGTTGTATATGCATTAAAGCATGTAGACATACTTAATTGGCTGGTATTAATTCGAATAACACCTTAACAAAAATCACGAAAATTTGAAATAGTAAGACTGATGCTGCGAATGCAATCTTCTTTAGACAATATTTCCTAGGTTGTTTAGGGTGCACACACTATTCCCCGATAGTCTTTTTTTTTTCTTTTTTTTTTTTTTAGAATCCCCGATAGTCTTCTAAGATGCAAATTTGATCACTGTTAATGTCGAACAACACCTTTTTCGCTGATGTCGAAGAAGGCTTCCATTGCATCTGTTAATTTTCACCATTGATGATGACCTTTTGCTTGAATCTTGTCAGTGAATTGATCATCAATAAGGCTTTCAAAGATTCTTTGATGTCGAACAAGACTTTAAAAATCTGCTTGTCATATTTTGCTTCTCTTCATTGATTTGAGCAGTATGGTTGTTAATGTCAAATAACATGACCTCTTTGTTTGATTTGAGCATTATGATTGTGTACGTCAAACAACATGACAATATTGCTCATCTTCATTGGTATGTCGAAGAAAATGACATTTTGCTCTTCTTCATTGAATTTGTTTATGTTGAAGAACATGAGATTTTGCTCATCTTCATTGATATGTCGAATTACATGACGTTCTGCTCAACTCTTCATTGAATTTGCTCGTTCACCAATGTGGTCGTTCAAGAACTTTATGGTTGATTCATCATCTTTTGCTTTCATTGTCATCAATTATCCATGTGTGTCATCGATGAGTTCCTTCAATTCTGGTCGAGTAACTTGTTAAAGCCTCCTTATGGTACTGAAGGTCTTATATTTGGTTGTTCTTTTGGCATATTCTTATTCGATCAACTTATATGTTGTCTCCACGCTGATCAAACTCTTGCGCTGCTGCTTCTATCCTTGATCTGATCTTCGTTCTTGCTCGAGCATTGGTTAGAGGTTCCCACAGACGGCGCCAACTGATGAAGGAAATTTTCGTCTAAGTGACTGGGCCGCGTCCAATGTGCCATGTAATAATATTTTTGGCTCCGCAGTATGGAATTCTAAGCCGGTCACAGACGGCGCCAACTGATGAAGGAAATTTTCGTCTAAGTGACTGGGCCGCGTCCAATGTGCCATGTAATAATATTTTTCGCTCCGCAGTATGGAATTCTAAGCCGGTCAGATCGAGCTGGACTATACATCAAGGTTTCTAACCCTATGCTCAAAGAAACTCGTCAGGTAGTGCCGGTGTTTGACCCGACATTGACCCTCCGATGCCTGAGTCATACCAATTCAAAACAAAGTAGAACATAGCAGAAAAGTTGTAGTTAAGACGAGCAGAATGTCCCTTTGAATGTAATAAATGGGGAGCATTTATAGGAGTGGAAAGCTGATATTTAGGGTCCTATCTTTAGTGGTTATGTAGAATAGGCCCATATCTATGAATATGTATGGTGGACATGTTGAATAACCATGCCTGGATGCCGAGTGACATGTTTTCAAGGCACTATGGAGATCATGTATATGTATGTTAATTTTGGTGTATGTCGAGGTTAAAATCTATCATGTGATAAAAAAAATAAAAAAATAAAATTAGTGGGTAACCCTACCAGTAGGGGCTGGAAATCAAACCAAGCTACGCGATACTCGGCTCGAGTTCGATAAAAGCTCATTTGAGCTTGGTTCGTCATACAAATCAAACAAGCATGAACTTGATTTTTTGTTTGATAAGTTTCGAAGCTCGACTCGAGCTCGACAAACTAAATATACTCGGCTCGAACTCATTCGATAAAAGCTCGTTTGAGCTCGGTTCGTTAAGTAATCAAACCAAGCTCAAACACAAAATTCCAAGCTCAATAAAATACAAACCAAGCTAGATCAATGTGTCGTTCAGTACTATTCGGCTCGTTTACACCCCTAACTACAAGTTTATTTGAAGCTAGTATTATAAAGTGATAATATTACTAAAATTACAGTTTCATGTATAAGAATCCAAAATCAAACACTTTTTTTTACTTGAACTCGAGCTAAATCTCAAATGATTGGATTTGATGGTCCAATCCAATGCCATGAGCAATGGTTCAAAATGTATATATCACGGAGACATGCAAATATGTAATACTCCAATTCACAACAATATGTTATTTGTACACAATCTGTTGCATAAAGATGAAGATGGAGTGCACTGAAGTTTATTCAGTTAAGGGAGGTTTTGATGATTTCCAAAACTTAACATCAGCTAAGTAAAGACAACTTAGTTGAAATCCCTTAGAAGAATTTTGACCAAGTAAGAAGACATATCAGACAGGTCAAATATTCAAGGTCCAGAAGACTACTGATCTGCTGAAGGAAAGAAATCAGATTGGTGAAGATCAGCCGACTCAAATCAGATTTGTTCAAGTTTGGGATCAGCTCAGTTCATCATCAGACTTGCACTTTCATCAGCCAAGTGGAAAGATCAAGAAGTCGTCCGAACGGTAATAAATGCCACTGAAGTAATAAATGCAGAAGTCTAAGGTTATTAATGACAAATGATTGAAGAAAAGACTCGCATGGTGCATTTAATGCTGCCTGACAGAAAGTACAGTCTGCAGTACTGTCACTGTGCAGAGAGTCGTTCGCGGATTTTAAGGACCAGAAATCAAGAGATTTGAATTGTGTCTCTCTTCAACGGACATAATTCAAAGAGTAACTATAAATAGCTGAAGAGACGAAGAGAAAATGAGCTACAACACAACAACTGAGAGATTAATTTCGAAGCAAAATACTTTCTAAGTCTCAAAGCTCAAGAACAGCTCACTCATCAGCCTTGTCATTTGTTGACTCAAGCTGAAGCTGAAGATCAAAGTTAAACACATTTTTCTGAGTGAAATCTGTTAGAGTGTTGTGAGGAGTGTTTATCCATTTGTGGGACTTTTGGCAGCTTGCACCCTCGAAAATGGACCTTTTGGCAGATTGCACCCTCGAATTTAGATTTTGGCAGATTTCATCCTCGAAATACATAAGCTTTGGCAGGTTGCACCCTCTAAAATTTTCCGGCCAAATTATTCGCCGGAAAATCAAAATTCTAATGTTGGCAAGGGTATAATTGTCTTTTTAATTCAATTCTCTCCAAAAATTTAAATTTGTGCCTAATTTTTTTTTCTTACAATACATTTAAATCTTTCAACCATTTTTGCATAGTTCTTCATCAGCTCAAAAATTAATATTATTGCATTTAACATAAAAATGATTGTCAAGACATAATAAACACATGTAAACACAATGAACTTATCAACCCACAAATAAGAAATATCAACAATAAAAAAAAAATTAAAAAAAAAATAAAAAAAAATAAAAAATAAAAAATAAAAAAAAAATAAGAAATATCAACAATATTCATTTTAATCTAATAATCGATTTTCTTACCATTATACATAAATATAGTACTATGAAAATAACAGTGCCCGAAAATATGTGTGAATAACAAAAGAAACTAATAATCGATTTTCTTACTATAATATGGAGCTTGACAACCCAAGGGAATGAGGAACTCATAAATTTCATCTTATTCAACTCGTGTATAATACATAATATTACATATAACTTCGATTTTATAGTAAATGTGATGCAAAAATAGCAAAATTGAAGTGAGAATGTGATAAAGCACTAATTGGTGTTGCTGGAGCAGGGTTTTTATATTTTTCTTTTAGGAATTTAGATTAAATTAATGTGTAAATGGAAAAATTAACCCCTAAACTACACATTTAATTTAGTTGGCTTAATTTTTTGGCGGGTAATAATTTTCTTTGGAGGGAATTGAATTAAAAAGACAATTATACCCTTTCCAACATCAGAATTTTGATTTTCCGACGAATTATTTGGCCGGAAAAATTTAGAGGGTGCAATCTGCCAAAGCTTATGTATTTCGAGGGTGCAATCTGCCAAATTTTAAATTCGAGAGTGCAATCTGAGAGATTTAAATTCGAGAGTACAACTGAGAGATTAATTTCGAAGCAAAATATTTTCTAAGTCTCAAAGCTCAAGAACATCTCACTCATCAGCCTTGTCATTTGTTGACTCAAGCTGAAGCTGAAGATCAAAGTTAAACACATTTTTCTGAGTGAAATCTGTTAGAGTGTTGTGAGGAGTGTTTATCCATCTGTGTGAAGTGATAAAACTCTGTAGAATAGGTCTTCTTTGTGATTTCCTATTGTGAGCTTACGGCCAGATTCATTTGTTGTTTTGGCGTAAGTGGAGTATACTGTAAACTTTGTGATTATAGTATAACCCACGATCTGTGTGACTTGGAAGAGCGGACTAAAGGATTTAAATCCATATAACCACTATAAAAATTCTGGTGTTTGGTTTTGGCATAAGTTTTCTTGCATATTTCTAAAACTGCATAAAACACTTGATTAACTGTTTGAAAAAGATTTAAAGGAGTTTATAAAACTGGGGATAAGATTTTCAAACTACAAAGTTTACTTGTGAAAAACACTTTAAAAATCCGCTGCAAGTATTCTGGTATTAAAACTGATTTTAACCAAAATCAGCTAAGTAACTATTAGATTAATGGTCAACATAGCTGTTCAAAGATTTGTTCGCGATCAGCCTTGCAAACATACTGTTCTGTAACAGCTTAGTCTGTTTAAGTTTTAATTACAGTTTTAAAGTTAAAATTTGTTTAAAAATTTTCAGAGGTCTATTCACCCCCCCCCTCTAGACCTCATCTGACCACTTGGGACCAACAAGTGGTATCAGAGCAGGTGGTTCATTAGAATCAGCTGCCTGATCAACGAGCTTGATCCGAGTGTTTTTCAAAGGTTTTCAAACTTTTCAATAGAGCATCTTTTTGAAAAATTAAAAGTTTTGAAAAATGGATTGTATTAGCCATGTTCCCTACATAGCTGGTATGAGCTTCGAAGACTGGAAGATCAGAATGGAGATCTTCTTAGCTGCCTACAATGATAACATGTACACATGTATCATCAAAGGTCCATTCAAATTCACCAAGACCATCAAAGTTGATGAAGTCGATATAACGGTGGAAAAAGATTTACATGAGATGACAGCCGAAGAAATAAAGCTGTTCAATCTCGACAAAGTTGGGCGATTTATCATGACCGAGGCCCTTGACAATGACAGATTTGATAAAGTCAAGCATTGCAAGACTACCAAAGAAATGTGGGACAAGGTCCGTGATATGAGCGAAGGAAACGACGCTATCAAAGAGCATCAGCTGAGTGTTGATCTGGAAAAGCTGGACAACTTCAAGATGAAGTCTGCGGAAACCATTGATCAGATGGATACAAGGTTTACAAGGACGCTGAATGAAGTTCTGAAGCTTGGAAAAACCTTCACTGATAAGGAGATTACCGTCAGAGTGCTGAAGGATCTACCTCCAAAATTCAACATGAAGGTGACAGCCATGGAAGAGTCAAGAGATTTAGGAAAAATCTCCCTCACCGAGTTGTTCTCAGTACTCAAGGCATACGAGTATAAACTGCCAAGAATGGGTGTTGAAGAAACCTCAACTTCAAGTCCCACAGCTGCCCTAGTTGCTGCTGAAAACCCCAGAAGACCACCCTACAGAAGTAAAGATGTGGACTCATCTGATGAAGCCACAATACTCAACAAAAAGGAGTACACCGCTGGAGACGTTGCATTGCTGATGAACAACTTCAAGAAGTTCTACAAAAGAAAAATGAAGAACAAATACAACAATGCTTCTACTTCTAACCCTACTTCTACTTCTCATGACAAAGATTCTTATAAATCTAAAATGATGTGCTATAACTGTAGGAAATTGGGTCATTTCATCAGAGACTACCCATATCCTAAAGCTGAGAAGTATACAGAAGAAGAAAAGAGAATCAGAAAGGAAAGAAAGCATCAGAAAGGCAAGGTGAAGAAGCGGAAAAGCTAGCTGCTATCTACTCATCAGATTCGGATTCAGAAACATCTGATGAAGAGTCCTCTGATGAAGAGAGTCCTGCTCTTCTTTGCCTGATGGCTAAGGAATCTGATAGTTCTGAGGATGAAGAGGTAACTCCTCTTGATAATGAATTATTTAATTCATTTGAACAAATGATGCTTAACAATACAAGTATTGTTGAAGCATATACAAAGCTTAAGGAAGAGATGATATTGCTAAGAGAGCAAAATAGTTCACTGAAACTCAAGGCTGAAAAGCCAAAAGAATCAGATGAATATAAACAGCTTGAGCAAGAAAATGAATCTCTGAAAGCTGAATGTGAAGTTCTTAAAGGAAAAATCATGGAACTTGAGAAAACAATTGAGTCTCATGAAAAGTCATCTGTTGCACCCACTCATATGTCTAGTAAACAGAAAACACCTTTAGATCAGGATAAGTTAGAACTGAACCATACTGAAAAATTTATATCAGCTGACAATAGTAAGGTCATCTTGTATGTTCAGACTACTAAACCTGCTTCACCTGAGAAAGTGTTAAAGGAGACGAAAACTCCTAAGGCTAAAAAGAGCAAAGAGCCTAGCGTAGGAAAACAGACTGGTAAGTCCAAACAGAAGAGTCCTAGGAAGTCTTCTGATAAGGTTAAAACCAATCAGACTAGTGATAAAACTAAGTCGTCTGTTAATGAGCAATCATCTAGTAAACCAAAGAAGCATAAAAATAAGAAAAGTCAAAATGCTTGGTATGGAAATGAGTCTTATTATGTGCAACATGCTACATATCCTCCTATGTATCATGCACCTCACTTTCCAACTTACTATGCACCATATCCTGCTCATCCAATGCATGCATATCCTGCGTATCATGCATCTTATTCTGCTTATGAACATTATCCTTATCATGTTGATTATCAACAACATGGGAAATCTGATGAACGTGATAAAGGCAAAACTGTTCATGCTCCTGTTGAAACTCAGAAACCTAAGAAGTCTAAGACATCAACATCTTGGGTTGTCAAAGGTGGAACTAATCCTGCAGGACCCTCTCAATAAGGGTACCTAAAACAATTTTATTTTGTTTTGTAGGTTAGGATTAGGAGTAGGAGTAAAGTAGAGAAAACCTGGTACTTGGACAGTGGCTGTTCAAGACACATGTGCGGAAACATACATGAGCTGACTGATGCTGTTGCTGTGGATGGTCCAAATGTGATCAAAGGCAACATTGAGATATCTGACGTCTCTTATGTTAAAGGCCTCAAATACAATTTGCTGAGCATAAGTCAATTTTGTGACAAAGGGTATTCAGTCATCTTCTCAACATATAAGTGCTACGTTGAACAGATTGGAACAAAGAAGGTTATTTTATCTGGAAGACGACAAGGGAATGTCTACACAGTGGACTGAAATTCTGTTGACAAGAATTCAAGTGTTTGTTTGGTGGCATCAACAGCAAGTGAAGTCAGTTGGCTGTGGCACAAAAGAATGAATCATGTGAATTTCAAGACCATCAACAGACTTATCAAGAATGATTTGGTAGAAGGAATTCCAAAGACATTCATGAGCAAAGATAAGCTTTGTGACGCATGTCAGAAGGGTAAACAAATCAAGTCATCAATCAAAAGCAAGAAGCACCAATCATTTGGAAGGATCTTGGAGCTGCTACACATGGACTTATTTGGACCCATTGATCCAATCAGCAATGGTGGAAAGAAATACTGCCTAGCTGTTGTGGATGATTATTCAAGATACACTTGGGTGATTTTCATGAAGAAGAAAAGTGAGACCAAGGAGCATCTTACAAATCTGATGGAGAAGATTCAGAACAAAAAGAGTATGAAAATACTAAAGATCAGATCAGATAGAGGGACTGAATTTACAAACTCTACTGTTGAAGAGTTTTCTAATGCCAGAGGAATCAGCCATGAGTACTCTGCTGCCAGAACCCCTCAACAGAACGGAGTTGCTGAAAGGAGAAACAGAACTCTGAAAGAAGCTACCAGAACCATGATAGCTGAAGCAAAGCTGACTCAAAGATTTTGGACAGAAGCAACAAATACAACATGCTTTACCCAAAATAGATGAATGATCAACAAACACCAAAACAAGACTCCAAATGAAGTTTGGAACAACAGGAAGCCAAACATTCATTACTTTAGAATTTTTGGTTGTAAATGCTTTGTTTTAAATAATGGGAAAAATCATCTTACTGCTTTTGCAGAAAAGGCTGATGAAGCAGTATTTGTAGGATACTCTACTGTTAGTAAAGCTTATAGAATCTTTAACAAAAGAACTTTACTAGTAGAAGAATCCATTCATGTAGTATTTGATGAACCTAATCAATCTTCTGAAAAGAATCAAAATACTGATCAGAATCTGTCTACTGATTTTCAGAAATTGAGTGTTGAAAAGAATGAAGAATATATTCCTATCATACTACCTGATCTCAACTAAGCAGCTAACTCAAGTGCTGTTAAAAATCACAATGCTGATTGTGTAACAGAAGAGTTGCAAACGGCTGACAGACCAGAGACTGTTCAACAGACAACTGATGTTCAACAGATTACTACTGGAACTCCAACAGTAGTGTTGCAAGATCAAAACAGAGGACAACATTATGATTTGCAACCTGATCTTAGATGGCTCAAGAATCACCCACCAGAGCTGGTGATTGGTGATCCTTTGGATAGAGTAAAGACAAGGAGAGCTGCTGCAAGTGAAGCAATGTTTGTCAGCTTTGTATCTCAAATAGAGCCTAAACAGATTGAAGAAGCTCTAAATGATTCAAACTGGATTGAGGCTATGCAAGAAGAGCTAAATCAATTTGAAAGGAATGAAGTCTGGTACTTAGTTCCTAGACCAAGTCATCAAAGAGTCATTGGCACTAAGTGGGTATTCAGAAATAAAATGAATGAAAATGGGGTTGTAACCAGAAATAAAGCAAGATTAGTTGCCAAAGGATACTGTCAAGAAGAAGGTATTGACTTTGATGAAACTTTTGCACCAGTAGCAACATTAGAGGCAATCAGACTCTTTCTTGCCAATGTTGCTCATAAAAATTTCACAGTCTATCAAATGGATGTGAAATCAGTTTTTCTAAATGGAGAATTGCAAGAAGAAGTTTATGTTGAACAACCACCTGGATTTGAAGCCTATCAAGAAGAAGACAAGGTGTATCGTCTGAAGAAAGCCCTCTATGGACTGAAACAGGCTCCAAGAGCATGGTATGATACCCTATCTGATTTTCTTTTAATTAAAGGATTTCAAAAAGGTAAGGTTGACAAGACCCTGTTCACTATTGAATGGGAAGAACACATTTTGCTTGTGCAAATATATGTGGACGACATCATTTTTGGTTCAACAAATCAACAGATGTGTGATAAGTTCTCAAAGCTGATGCAGAACAAGTTTGAAATGAGCATGATGGGAGAACTTAATTATTTCTTTGGCTTGCAAGTAAGACAGTTGCCTGATGGGATATTCATCAGCCAAGCGAAATACACAAAGGATCTGTTCAAGAAATTTGGTATGGAAACTAGCTCTACCGCTAATATTCCAATGTCTACTAGTCTTTGTTTGGATAAAGATGAGGATGGCAAATCAGTAGACATAACCAAGTATAGAGGCATTATTGGGTCACTGTTATACTTAACAGCTTGCAGACCTGATATCATGTACTCTGTTGGGGTTTGTGCGAGATATCAATCAAATCCTAAGGAATCTCATCTCTTAGCTGCCAAAAGGATACTCAAATATCTTAAAGGCACTAAAGAATTGGGATTGTGGTATCCTAGGGAATCTGGATTTGAGCTTATTGGATATTCAGATTCTGACCTTGTTGGCTGCAAGATTGACAGGAAAAGCACTACAGGTGCTTGTCAGTTCTTAGGTAGTCGTCTGATCTCTTGGATGAGTAAGAAACAGACTTCAGTGTCCATATCAACTGCTGAAGCTGAATATATAGCTGCTGGAGCTTGCTGTGCACAAATATTATGGTTGAAGCATCAACTAGAAGATTACAACATAAAAATCAGTGGAATACCTATCTACTGTGATAATACAAGTGCAATCAGCCTTACGCAGAATACTACAAGTCATTCAAGGACTAAACATATTGAGATCAAACATCATTTCATCAGAGATCATGTGGAGAAAGGAAATGTCATGATAGAATATGTGTTTACTGAAAATCAAATTGCTGACATCTTCACAAAACCTCTAAGTGAGACAAGGTTTTCAACTCTAAGAGCTGAACTAGGTCTACTGAAATTGGATGCATAAGCTGAGGGGGAACTCATCAGAAGACTGAAGTTCAACAGCTTACACATCATATTATCTTCAAGGATTAACTCTCAACGAACTAGTTAACTTATGAATTCTTAAAGTCAGGGGGAACATGTAAGACTAGCGGCACTTCTGATTAAAAGATGAAATTCATTGATGAAAGTTAGTTGAAGTTATGTTTTCATCAGAAGATTCAAGTCTTGAAGATTGAAGAATAATTATCTAGCTGGATTGACAAACAGCTGAGGAAGGTTATCAGTTATTGGCTTTCACTGATAACAATCTGTTATCAGGACGATAGTCTCATCAGATAAGTACTTTAATTTACTCGTCTGATCAGATAAGTAAAAGTTGTGTATACTAAAAACGTTTTATTTAAAGCACGATTTTACAAATATAATAAGGCGGTTCGCATTCTCGCCTGTCATTAAATGCTTTTTGAATTTTGAATCGCGTAACTGACGCCCGCACGATCTGAACTAACAGAAACGTATCTAACGGTTAGCGTGTATCACGGAAACCGAAAAACCCTAAACTCTATAAATTCAGATCTGATCAGACTTGTTGTTCTTTACACGCACAAAACATTCAAGAGCACTTAAGCAAATTCTGCCTTCTACCTTTCTGCTAAATTCTTTGTCTTCACTAACATTCTCCAGAATCAAAAGATGAATCCTGCTCAAGAAGCCAAAGCTGAAGGCATGTACCTTGTGTACGATGCTTATCATCAGTCTGGAACCCCAGTCATGAAGGAGATCCTAGAAAAATTCAAGGCTGCAAATCTGGAAAAATTCATGGAATCGCACTAAGAAATGGTCTGGAAAGACCAGGTTATGGAGTTCTACAACACTGAAAAGGCCGTGGACTTTGACAAGAAGGAGACCAAAGCCACTGTTGGAGGAACCCCAATCGTCATAACCCCTGCTCTGCTGCACGAGCAGTTTGGTCTCTCAAACCAAGGCCGTCAAGATGTTACCACTTTGACTGAAGATAAATTCCATGAGTTTTGGGCGATTTGTGCGAAGAAGAATGATGTAATGTCTGGGAATCTGAAGAAGAACCAGCTGAAAGATGAGCTTCAGCGTATGGCTGATCTGGTGTCCAAGCTGATAGAGAACTGCACTTTTTCTCTTGATGCTATCACCATGAAGAGATATTGCATCATGGTTGCTGTCTACTATGGAATTGAGGTCAACTGGTCAGTGGTGATCTGGTATATTCTGGCCAACTTTCATCAGAAGAAGCAATCAAACCACAGGATAACTTTGAGTTACCTGTTTCACCAACTGGGCTGTGGGATGAAAAATGGAAAAGAAATCCAAAGTTCGAAGGCAATGACCAGCTACTAAGCTGTTTGAGGAGGAAAGAAAATGAAGACTGAGGAAGAAGAAGAAGCAGTGGAGGAACCTAAGGAAAAGGTTCCTGCCAAAAAGCAAAGAAAAACAGGTCAGCCCGCTGTTGAGTAAAAGAAAAAGGCTGCTGAGCCTAAGAAAGAGTCTCCGATGAAAAAGTCTAAGGCTACTGTTCAAACAGCTCAGCCAGCTGTTGAAGCCAGAACAGATCAGCCTGGTGAGAAGGAGGTTACTGATCAGATCATTGATCAGACAACAAAGGAAATAGAGACCATGTCTTCTGCCTCCCCTTCAAGAACCGTTTCTGCTGAACCTGATGAAAACGTTGCTCGCAGAACGAGGAGTCAACTAAGGGATACAGGTGCTTCCAAACCTGTTCAAGAAGGAAGGGCAAAGAAGATACTAAGGAAGAGAATCACTTTCATTGATTCTCCTACTGAAGTGTCAACTTTGGTTAGAGAAAGTCCTCCATTAGCAGAGAGGCCTGCTGGTGCTGAAGAGA
This sequence comes from Penstemon eatonii, assembly GCA_038501285.1. Lineage (NCBI taxonomy): Eukaryota > Viridiplantae > Streptophyta > Magnoliopsida > Lamiales > Plantaginaceae > Penstemon > Penstemon eatonii. Next base: position 49,332,116 of record CM076714.1, read on the forward strand.
AGTATGCCGATGAGAAAGTTGCTGCAGAACAGACTACTTCAACAGCACCAACAGCTGGGGTTGCTCAAACCCTTGATGATCCTGAAGTCCAGATCATCAGTCCTATAGCAGCTGCACCCCTTGCATCTGCTGGACCTGTTCCTGAACCTGCCCATGCTGACAAAAGCAAAGGGAAGAGAAGAATCATCATCAAAAAGAAGAAAATCTCTGCAGCTGATAAAAAGAAAAGGGAAGAGGCTGAACAGAGAAAAAGGGATGAATAGGAGGAACAAAAAGTTATTGAACTCAGCAAAATTCAGGCCGAAAAGGAGGAGCAGAGAAGGAAGCTGTCTGAAGCAGAAAGAAAGGCTGCTGAAGATGCTGAGTTAGCTACTGTCATTGAGCTAAGTAAAAAGGATGCTCATGGCCCTGCAATTGCTGGAGGTATAAAGATTGGCGAATCTTTACAAGCAAAGAAGAAGATGTCTGCTGGCATGGTGCAAGAAAAGAAGAAGTTTGAGGTCAGAAGATCATTTGATATCATTAACTCAGACCCTTCTATCTTCAACAAATTTGCGAAGGCATTGGCCTACTTTGATAAGAAGCTGATGCTGAAGACTCTGTTTACTCAAGAGAAGAAAAGGTACATCAAGTGGAAAGAGTACAGAGTAAACAGATCAGTAGAAGAGATCCAAAGCTGGGGAGAGTTTGCTGATGAAGAAAAATAGGTTCTAAGTTGGCTGCAAACTTCCTCCATCACCAAGGCCTTGGATCCTGATTTTGTTAGAGACAGGATGCATAAATATGCTCAAGAGTTTGCCACTCAAGAAGCTAAAATCATCTCTAACACCTTGCCAGCTAAGAGAAGGAAGTCTGATGATCCAGAGGAAAGAGCTGTGCAAATTTCAGTTATGACAGCCTTGCATAACTGGTCTGCACGTTCAAGATATGAGCAAGGCTCGCCAAGTGATCTTCCTTCCATGCCTGGCGTTCAACATATTACTTTTGGCAAAGAACTGAAGGACTATCATGAAGCGCCTAAAGTGAAGAAGCCTGCTCCAAATAAGCTGCCTGTTGTAAGACAGATCCGTCAGACAACATTCTTCACTGATGATGGCAAAATCATTGATAAGATTTTTGAGGATGTCACTGATCAGCCCAGTACTGCTGAAGAACCCTTAGCAATTGAGTGGAAAGCTAAGGAGTTATCTGCTGATCAAGAGACTAACTTACAAGATGCCCCTGTCCACCAGGAGACTGAAGATGACCAGACTGCTGACCCTTCTACTTCATCAGCTGATATGCACTCATCACTGATGGAAGCCTTCCAAATGTTATTGGAGAACAATTTGAAAGAGATGGAAGAAAGGAACAGACTACAGCTGGAAAAGATGCAGCAAGCCTTGGAAGAATCCAACAGGCTACAATTTGAGCAAATGCAGAAAGCCACTGCAAGCATAGTTCACGATGCTGTTGATAATTTCCCACTGCCAGATGACAGTGCACTGAAGAGAAGTGTGTTGGACATGAACAAAAACGTTGAAGACATTCAGGCAGATGTGGATCATCATCATGCTGCTCTAAAAAGAGGAGAAGACAATATTGCTCATCTGACAGAAACCTTCATCAAAGTTAGCGAAGAGGAGAAAGCTGCAAACATGGCACTGTTAAGAGATGTCCATACTGCTGGAGATGTCATTCCTGAAGAACTTGCCACTATGCAACTCAACATTGACTGCTTGAATGATCAGAACAACGTCATCACCACCTCTCTCAATCATCTTACTGCAAGTCATGATCTGGTGAATCAGAACATCAAGACTTTATGTGCTGCTCTGAAGATTCAGCCTGTTGCACTCAACCCTCCTATCAACCCTGATGATGACAAGAAAGGGGAAGAGAAAAGGGAAGAGCCAACTATTCAAGCTGCTGCTGAAGTACTTGAAGAAAAAGCTGAGGAAACTGTTGCTGCTGAGAAACAGAGAAGTCTGATGCTGCTGCTGAACCCAAGAAGTCTGATGATGCAGTTGGAAAGGCTGATGGCAAAGAGGAATCTGCTGAAGAAACCAAGGAAAAGGCCAAGACTGATGAAGAAAATGCTGCATCCAAGGAACCTTCTGAAGAAAAATCTGAGCCTTTCACCAAGTACAAAGATGAGGAAAGAATCAAGAGGAAGATGGAGGAGGTAGAAGAACAAGAAATTAAAGAAAAGATGAAAGCTGCCAAGTCTAATCTACTCCTAGATAATGAAGAAGCTGATGAAAAAGATGATGAAGAGTCTTCATATGAATACTATGAAGAAGTTGAAGGATGTGAAGAAGCTGATGATTAAAATAGATAAATCTTTTTGTAATCAGTTTTTCTTTATTTTCTGACAGACATCTTATCTGAACAGAATTATACTTGTAATAAAATTCATATTATCAATAAAAAGTCCAAATTCTATTTCCAACACTTTTTCTATCTCAGAAAACATTGAGGATCAAAACTTTAGTATTGGTTAACAGGTACCAAGCTGAAGTTTTGTCATCATCAAAAGGGGGGAAATTGTTGGATAAAGATGAAGATGGAGTGCACTGAAGTTTATTCAATTAAGAGAGGTTTTGATGATTTCCAAAACTTAACATCAGCTAAGTAAAGACAACTTAGTTGAAATCCCTTAGAAGAATTTTGACCAAGTAAGAAGACATATCAGACGGGTCAAATATTCAAGGTCCAGAAGACTACTGATCTGCTGAAGGAAAGAAATCAGATTGGTGAAGATCAGCCGACTCAAATCAGATTTGTTCAAGTTTGGGATCAGCTCAGTTCATCATCAGACTTGCACTTTCATCAGCCAAGTGGAAAGATCAAGAAGTCGTCCGAACGGTAATAAATGCCACTGAAGTAATAATTGCAGAAGTCTAAGGTTATTAATGACAAATGATTGAAGAAAAGACTCGCATGGTGCATTTAATGCTGCCTGACAGAAAGTACAGTCTGCAGTACTGTCACTATGCAGAGAGCCGTTCGCGGATTTTAAGGACCAGAAATCAAGAGATTTGAATTGTGTCTCTCTTCAACGGACATAATTCAAAGAGTGACTATAAATAGCTGAAGGGACGAAGAGAAAACGAGCTACAACACAACAACTGAGAGATTAATTTCGAAGCAAAATATTTTCTAAGTCTCAAAGCTCAAGAACATCTCACTCATCAGCCTTGTCATTTGTTGACTCAAGCTGAAGCTGAAGATCAAAGTTAAACACATTTTTCTGAGTGAAATCTGTTAGAGTGTTGTGAGGAGTGTTTATCCATCTGTGTGAAGTGATAAAACTCTGTAGAATAGGTCTTCTTTGTGATTTCCTATTGTGAGCTTACGGCCAGATACATTTGTTGTTTTGGCGTAAGTGGAGTATACTGTAAACTTTGTGATTATAGTATAACCCAAGATCTGTGTGACTTGGAAGAGTGGACTAAAGGATTTAAATCCATATAACCACTATAAAAATTTTGGTGTTTGGTTTCTGCATAAGTTTTCTTGCATATTTCTAAAACTGCATAAAACACTTGATTAACTGTTTGAAAAAGATTTAAAGGGGTTTATAAAACTGGGGATAAGATTTTCAAACTACTAAGTTTACTTGTGAAAAACACTTTAAAAATCCGCTGCAAGTATTCTGGTATTAAAACTGATTTTAACCAAAATCAGCTAAGTAACTATCAGATTAGTGGTCAACAAAGCTTTTCAAAGATTTGTTCGCGATCAGCCTTGTAAACATACTGTTATGTAACAGCTTAGTCTGTTTAAGTTTGAGTAACAGTTTTAAAGTTAAAATTTGTTTAAAAATTTTCAGAAGTCTATTCACCCCCCCTCTATACCTCATCTGACCACTTGGGACCAACACAATCTATAAAGTCCTCAAGATGGGCTAATAAATGTCACAATCTCACAAATATTACAAAAGAAAAACATCATAACCTTATCACTGAATCTATTCATAGTTATAAAATCAAATGACTTGTAGTCGTTGTTGTTAATTTCCCTATAAATATATCATATAATAGGTGAAATTTAGTCGAGAATTTCATTTAGCTACGGCTTCCAGTTTAATATACCAGCAATTGATTTTGTTTTAGCTGTTGCTGATTCTTTCGCAAGCAGTTCATGAAAAGCCTTGGGATATGCATAAGATTGGTATGGAGCCAACCTGCACAAATAAATGTTCGATTTATAGCAAACTCAGAGAATGAAAAATGAAAAACGAGGGTTCTAGATTATGTTCGATTTTGTTACCAGCTAGCCATTATACTTTTTCCATCTCCCTGGACTTTAACATCAAATTTATTTCCTCTGTACAAGTCCTTGTCAGAAAAGTATTTTTCAATCAAATATTGTTTTATATCGGCCTCATACCTCTTGAATTTCTCGAGTTGTTGGTTGGGATCCATTTCGCTGCAGGATTAAGCATGCCTGGTTAATGGAATTTTTTGTATATTCTTTTGTAAATTTGACAAATTTCTTTTGAACAGCCGTATGGAAAAGACTATATGATATATGGAGTGAGCAAAATGGGTTAGTGTTATATGGTCCATTAGAATATCACACTGCCGTTGTTAGGCAATGCAATCTTATAATCGGGCATTTTAGTTGGGGTTTGGTTGCGAATGTTGAAGATGGAATTCTTGTGAGTTACACTGTTGTGCATTTCTATATGCCTTTTCGGAGGGAATCAAGTAAGATTATTCGAGGTAAAGTATTTCTATCTGAAATTGGTGAATGGAATATATATGATGTGCGTATGGACGTAGCTATTCATTTTGACCCCACGAGTGCGTGTGTGAATCTTAATGGAAATTTGCATTGGCTGGCTCGAAGAACATGGTTGATTGCATATGATCCCCTCTAATATCCAGATCAAGGACGCATTATTACATTGTCTAGTGAAGGAACTCTAATGAATTGCATTGATTATATGATCATGTTGTGGATAATACGTCAGTTGTACTTGATTCGAACAGTCATATAATCAATGCAATTCGTTAGAGTTCCTTCACCAGGCAACGTAATAATGCATGCTTGATCAGGATACTAGCGGGGATCATATGCAATCAACCATGTCTTCGAGCCAGCTAATGCAAATTTCCATTAAGATTCACACACGCACTCGTGGGGTCAAAATGAATAGCTACGTCCATATGCACATCATATATTTTCATTCACCAATTTCAGACATAAATACTTCACCTGGAAAAATCTTACTTGATTCCATCCGAAAGGCACATAGAAATGCACAACAATGTAACTCACAAGAATTCCATCTTCGACATTTGCAACCAAACCCCAACTATCCCAACCTTGGCTATCAAAGACGTGCGGAGAAGGGTAATAAAATGCTCGGTTACAGGATTGCATAGCCTAACAACGGCAGTGTGATATTCTAATGGACCATATAATACTAACCCATAGCTCACTCAATATATCATATAGTCTTTCCCGTACGGTTGTTCAAAGAAATTGTCAAATTTACAAAAGAATCTTGAAAAAATTTCATTAACCGTAACTTTAAAGATTATTAGGAAATGAAAGAGATCAAGCACATAAGTAACACAACCAAAACAAAGGGAGAAGCACATAAGTAACACAAAGTAACACAAATAGATAAACATGTATAGATCTATACAAAGTTGTTAGAATGAGAAGGAGAAATCTAGATTATTTGAACAATACTCAATATCTAAACTTAATCTGAATGGTGTTTCAAGATTTTACTGTAACAAACCAAACCTTTTTTCTGAAACTAAAATCAAGCGAAACCTAGTCAAAATCAATCCATATAGACCCTTGGTGTTTATAACAAAAAGAAAAAATGAATAGACGTTTTGACATAGGAAAACAAAAACTAGTAATAAAACCTTTAGTGATATTGTGTTGGAAGTACAAGAAAAGTTGATGAATTATTACTGGTAGAGGAGGAAAAACTAACTCGTAAAGGAGAAAAAGAGATGGTGCATGAGTGGAGATTTTTGGGTCGTCAATATATATATATATATATATATGTATATAGAGTGAGGGGACGAGGGCTCCATCACATTGTGTAAAAGTACAATTATGATCTTCATTTGAAGGTTTGTCAAAGACGTCCATCGATGCCACATTTTGAAATAAAGTAAATTGGTACCGTATCAATATTCATATTAGACCCCGAACACAATTATTGGTATTATTGTCAATCTCCATTAGCTTGCAACTTCTACGACATGAATGCAATGAAGAAAAGCTGAAATGAAGAAAACCTAATCCACATTTAGAACCAAAAAATCTTGTGAAAGTAATAAAAACTATGTCAATTTGATTACCTTGAAAGCACGAGAAATTGAAATTATCATCAACACAAGATTAATTATCAGTGATCGATAAATCAGGTCATGAATTTGGTCACAGTAAAGGCAATCATTATTGAATAATTACAAGCAAATAAAATCTTTGAACATATCCAACACATTTTGCAGCTAATAAAGGGAACGAATTTCCCTGTGTTTTAACCATTTTAGCAGACAATCATAATTGAAAATTAAAAATAAGTAACTTAAAATAGCTAAATAATTCAAATCACCAAGTCTTGCTTAATAATATAATTCACCGGAGTGAAGACACGCGTCATGTCGTCATATATATGGAGCAATGGTACGGTCAAGTTGCTATTAGCTAGATTACCAAGATCCCAACAACTACATTTAATAAAAAAAAAATGAACTTTATTTCCATTGATCATCTGCAAGATTAGTTAACCCACATTCATTAGACTATTAATTTCGTTAATTGCATCGTTGTTCATAATTACTTAGTCGAAAACAAACCATTTTTAATTTTTCGAAGACTACATGAATGTAACTCTGAGAAATTACTTCCAATATTTGATATCTTGATTTAGGATCATCAATATACCATTTTTTAAGTGTGGATAAATGGATCAAGATCAACAATTGACAAACCCACCACAGAAAGACAAACAAACAGAAGTCTAAACAAATCCCACAAGATAAAAAGCAACTCATGCAAGCAAAAAGATAATAACATAAGAGCACTTAAAAACCTAAGTATGCAGCACAATCATAAAGTGAAAAGACTCAATTTTAAAATTAATCTCGAGTAAGAAAAGGACTCACTCAAATGGGTCTTCAATTGGCTCTCTTTTCACCTCTTTAGTATCCCTGATTTCATTTGGAACATCCTTGATAACCACAAATTAAGAAAAATTAACATATTAAAGAAATTCAAAAAAAGTAAAACCTATAAAAGATCTATAGATAACATATATAAATAATTATCCACCAAAATCAAAACTTTCTTATTTTTTAATAATGACCTTAGAAAAGAATAAAACCTGTTGTTGTTCCTGCTTAATTTCTAGCTTAAGTTCTTGATTGGGTTCTTGATTAGGTAAAATAGGTTCTTTCTTGGGTAAAACAGAGTTGGAAACAGAGTTTGATGATGAAGATGTAGCCGCCATCGAAGAGATCTATGGAGTGTGAATTTTTTTGGAGACAGCGCATACATAAATGTGTATATATATGTGTGTGTATTGTGTATAAAACCTACATCAAGAGATTTCCCTAAATTAAAGAGGGATTTTTGCAATAAATTCATTTAATACCTTACCAATAAAGGACAAATGGAAAATGAAGAGGAATTAACCAGCAACATTATGTGGATTGCTGCCCCTTTTATATGGAAATCATTTATTTTTAAACCAGACCGGACCGGTTAATCCGACTGATTTAACTGCTAACCGGACACCAAATCGATCCGAAATATATGACACTATCTAGAATAGCTAGCATGAAAATGCAAACTAGTCTCTTATTAATTCAAAATTTACTGAGATATATTAAAATTATTTTATAATAATTTACACTAGACTTTGAAATTTTACAAAATAATTTTTTTTGTTGTCCAAAACATGTTATAACTATTAACCTTTTTGACCGGTGATTGAATATACATGTGTCTCTCAGTAATTCGTCATCATGTAGTGTTATTTATTTTAGGTGTATTCATACATTATAGTAAAACCCACATAGTTTAAGTTTAATTTATTATAGTTTTACTTTGTCTGAATTTAATTTGATTTGAAAAACTTAATTCAAATGAGAAATGAATAATGAAATCAATAAATTTGATAATATTTTATATATAATCTTTTTTCACTTGTTAAGTTGAATTTGAATCGAGGCTCAAATCTATCAAGTGATAATCTTCCTCTTCTTTTATATATATAAATTAATACGGTGGGAACCAAAAGTTTATTTAACCCAAAATTGATAATGTCATTAGATCTACTTTTCATGAATAAGTATTCAAAAATCAAAAATAATTTTTTTCTCAAACTCTAAAAAAATTTCAAATAATTTGATTTGATTTTCACTTGTTATTTTAGAAAAAGAATAAAGAGGAAAGAGAGGGATCAACCATTATATTCCACTTCTCATTCTTAAATAATTTTACTTTCTATATTGATATAGTATTAAATAAAATTTTAATATAATATTTTATAAATATAAAAAATTTACTTGAAATTTTTAATCCCAGTTCAATGACGACCCGATTATTAACCCAAGTGTTGTCGATAGCCTGGCAGTTAACTCAGGCGTTGTCGACGGTATGAGGAACTTGGTGGTGGTGGTGGTGGATTGGGGGAATGGAGGGTGGTTAGGTGGGTTTTTTTTAATTTCTTGTTTAATTTTATGAAAACTTAAATTAATAAATATTTATAATTTCCCTTTTTTATAAACAAAAATCACGATTGTAAGATGGGAAGTTCAAAAGTGGATGAGAGTGATTTTTGAATACTTATAATATCAAAAGTGTAAATACCTACTTGTAAAACATTAAAAAAGTGGATGAGAGTGATTTTTAATACGTATAAGATCAAAAGTGTGAATATGTATTAGCTCCAATATCTCATTATAAGATATGGGTTCGATATCCCAACCATAGTGTTTTTGGGTATTTTAATAGAATAGCTTATGCGATAATACATTAGAATGTGTGCTACAATATTCATTATTTTATTTCTATTTTTGTATGTTTTGATGTTTTGATCTACTATTATTCCACATTGGCACGTGTGTGTGTGTGTGTGTATATATATATATATATATATATATATATATATATATATATATATATGTATATATATATATATATATGTATGTATATTTTTATACTAAATGAACCATCAGTGTTTAAAATTCACATAGAGTTGTTGTTGTTTTTTTTAATCTAGAAATTCACATATAGTTGTATATGTATTAAAGCATTTAGACATACTTAATTGGTTGGTATTAATTCGAATAACACTTTAACGAAAATCACGAAAATTTGAAATAGTAAAGACTGAGGTTGCGAATGCAATCTTCTTTAGACAATATTTCTTAGGTTGTTTAGGGTGCACACATTATTTCCCGATAGTCCTTTTTTTTTTTTGAAAATCCCCGATAGTCTTCTAAGATACAGATTTGATCACTGTTAATGTCGAACAACACCTTTTTCGCTGATGTTGAAGAAGGCTTCCATTGCATCTGTTAATTTTCACCATTGATGATGACCTTTTGCTTATTGAACATGAATCTTGTCATTGAATTGATCATCAATAAAGCTTTCAAAGATTCTTTGATGTCGAACAAGACTTTAAAAATCTGCTTGTGATATTTTGCTTCTCTTCATTGATTTGAGCAGGTTGGTTGTTTATGTCGAATAACATGACCTCTTTGTTTGATTTGAGCATTATGATTGTGTACGTCAAACAACATGACAATATTGCTCATCTTCATTGATATGTCGAAGAAAATGATATTTTGTTCTTCTTCATTGAATTTGATTATGTTGAAGAACTTGAGATTTTGCTCATCTTCATTGATATGTCGAAGATCATGACGTTCTGCTCAACTCTTCATTGAATTTGCTCGTTCACCAATGTGGTCGTTCAAGAACTTTATGGTTGATTGTTGCGTTCCAAATACTAATACGCAAATGTTGCGTTCCAAATACTAATACGCAAACACGCAAGTATACGGTCGTTACAAGTAATATAAAACGATAAGTACATACCGAGTATCGAATCCCAACGAATGGGTAAAAGGTGGGAATAAACGAATCAAACGACGGCTTATTTATCTAAGAACGCTTGATACAAAAGGATCTAACCCAAATATTGATAAGGGTGATTTTATTTAACTAAAAGCGGTAAAGTAAATCTAACTACGAAAGCGGGTAAATGGGGAGTTAATTATGTGGTAAGGAGGATTCATAAGCGATCAGTTAAAGCAGATAAATTATGCGGTTGCTAGGTTAGATATGCAAACAATCCTAGTTTAGTTGTTGTTTGTGAGTTCAAATTAGTTAAGTCTCCCTATCGGTTTGACCTAACTCTACCAATCTACCCAGACTCTCCATCTCCAGATCAATAACGAACATCGCTGTCATCCGATGCTCTAAGGAAAGTCCGAATCCATTAGAGGACTCTAAGGTGTGCCGTTGTCACCCGGGACCTAAGACTAACACAAATCCCCGAATAAAGAGAATCTAAGTTATTTGGTGCATTCACGAACGAACCCATTATACAAACACGGACCAAACTAGGTATATACCTATCCTAGGTTGAAATCCACAAATCGTCACTCGCCTAACCTTCAACGTTTTAGGTTGCATTAAAGGTAGATGGCCAAAAGTGCGATAAAACAATAAACCCAACAAATCAAACATAACCCAACATCACACATAACTAATCAAACGATAACAATGACTCGACAATTAATATCTTATGCTCGTGTTTGCTATTCAAGGATTCAATGATGTTAGTACGTATCTATCGATAGCATACGAACCTATCAAATTAGACTAATCCAATTTATTCTTAAATGGACTAAAATCTAATCGGTGGCATTAAACTCAAACCTTAAACGAATATGAAACGACTTAGGTATATGTTTATCCTAGAATCGAATCACAATCCAAATTCATAATCAAATCCTCAAAATCACTACTTATAGCAATCAAGAATCAATAAATCTCATCTCAAAGTTTGTCAAACCATAAGATAAACGATAAGCACGGAATCGGATTAACAAACACATATAAGCACCATACTAATCATCAAGACATCATTAATCAAACAATAACATAAATACTTATAAATCCGGAGAATTCAAATTCACAATCATTGTTCCAAAAAGATAATACAACATCAATCTCCTAATCAAGGACAACTAGGAAATAGAAAAATATCACCTAATCGGAATGAAATCGAGAGATGAATTCTCCTCCCCTTAATCACCACCTAATCACTCCCCAAGGGTGGTGACTAACTCACCCCCTTGGTAGAGTCTTCAATTACAAGGAAAAGCAAGAAAAATTAAAGAGAGAGTTGAAGGAGACTTGAGAGGAAAAGGGCGGCCAAGAGTGAGGGAAAAAATGAGGGATAAGTCTCAAAGTTGTTCTTTTATCTTGCCCTAATAGCCCCTTTATGAGAAAACCCGAAAATACCCTTGAAAATGCGGAGAGTCAGCTGATATTTCGCACCAGCAGGCACACACCGCGGTGTATCTTACTTGCACCGCGGTGCAATATAGGCAGAAAGTTTTCTGCTCTGGCACAGTTCCTTCCGAGCAGCATATCTCTTGATTCCGAACTCCGATTGCAGATCCGTAAAGTCCGTAGCGTAGTGATAAAATCAGCTCATTTGGATCATCTATGAAATATTTATCTATAACATGTAATAATATTTTTCGCTCCGCAGTATGGAATTCTAAGCCGATCACAGACTGCGCCAACTGATGAAGGAAATTTTCGTCTAAGTGACTGGGTTGCGTCCAATGTGCCATGTAATAATATTTTTCGCTCCGCAGTATGGAATTCTAAGCCGGTCAGATCGAGCTGGACTATACATCAAGGTTCCTAACCCTATGCTCAAAGAAACTCGTCAGGTTGTGCTGGTGGTTGACCCGACACTGACCCTCCGATGCCGAAGTCATACCAATTCAAAACATAGTAGAACATAGCAGAAATGTTGTAGTTAAGACGAGCAGAATGTCCCTTTGAATGTAACAAATGTGGAGCATTTATAGGAGTGGAAAGCGGATATTTAGGGTCCTATCTTTAGTGGTTATGTAGAATAGGCCCATATCTATCGATATGTATGGTGGACATGTCGAATAACCATGCTTGGATGCCGAGTGACATGTTTTCAAGGCACTATGGAGATCATGTATGTGTATGTCAATTTTGGTGTATGTCGAGGTTAAAATCTATTATGTGATAAAAAAAATAAAAAAAAAATTAGTGGGTACCCTACCAGTAGGGCTGGAAATCAAACCAAGCTACGCGATGCTCGACTCGAGTTCGATAAAAGCTCATTTGAGCTTGGTTCGTCAAACAAATCAAACAAGCTTGAACATGATTTTTTGTTTGATAAGTTTCGAAGCTCGACTCGAGCTCGACAAACTAAATATACTCGGCTCGAACTCATTCGATAAAAGCTCGTTTGAGCTCGGTTCGTTAAGAAATCAAACCAAGCTCAAACACAAAATTCCAAGCTCGATAAAATACAAACCAAGCTAGATCAATGTGTCGTTCGTTACTATTCGGCTCGTTTACACCCCTAACTACAAGTTTATTTGAAGCTAGTATTATAAAGTGATAATATTACTAAAATTACAGTTTCATGTATAAGAATCCAAAATCAAACACTTTTTTTTACTTGAACTCGAGCTAAATCTCAAATGATTGGATTTGATGGTCCACTCCAATGCCATGAGCAATGGTTCAAAATGTATATATCACGGAGACCTGCAAATATGTAATACTCCGATTCACAACAATATGTTTTTGGTACACAATCTACGAAGTCCTCAAGATGGGCTAATAAATGTCACAGTCTCACAAATATTACAAAAGAAAAACATCATAACCTTATCACTGAATCTATTCATAGTTATAAAATCAAATGATATGTAGTCGTTGTTGTGAATTTCCCTATAAATATATCATATAATAGGTGAAATTTAGTCGAGAATTTCATTTAGCTACGGCTTCAAGTTTAATGTACCAGCAATTGATTTTGTTTTAGCTGATGCTGATTCTTTCGCATGCAGTTCATGAAAAGCCTTGGGATATGCATAAGATTGGTATGGAGCCAACCTGCACAAATAAATGTTCGATTTATAGCAAACTCGGAGAATGAAAAATGAAAAACGAGGGTTCTAGATTATGTTCGATTTTGTTACCAGCTAGCCATTGTACTTTTTCCATCTCCCTGGACTTTAACATCAAATTTATTTCCTCCGTAAAAGTCCTTGTCAGAAAAGTATTTTTCAATCAAATATTGTTTTATATCGGCCTCATACCTCTTGAATTTCTCGAGTTGTTGGTTGGGATCAATTTCGCTTCAGGATTAAGCATGCCTGCTTAATGGAATTTTCTGTAGATTCTTTTGTAAATTTGACAATTTCTTTGAACAACCGTACGGGAAAGACTATATGATATATTGAGTGAGCTATGGGTTAGTGTTATATGGTCCATTAGATATATTGAGTGAGCTATGGGTTAGTGTTATATGGTCCATTAGAATATCACACTGCCGTTGTCAGGCTATGCAATCCTGTAACGGGGCAATTTATTATCCTTCTCCGCACGTCTTTGATGGCCAAGGTTGGGATAGTTGGGGTTTGGTTGCAAATGTAGAAGATGGAATTCTTGTGAGTTACATTGTTGTGCATTTCTATATGCCTTTTCGGAGGGAATAAAGTAAGATTATTCGAGGTAAAGTATTTCTGTCTGAAATTGGTGAATGGAAAATATATGATGTGCATATGGACATAGCTATTCATTTTCACCCCACGAGTGCGTGTGTGAATCTTAATGGAAATTTGCATTAGCTGGCTCGAAGACATGGTTGATTGCATATGATCCCCGCAAATATCCTTATCAAGCATGCATTATTACGTTGCCTGGTGAAGGAACTCTAACGAATTGCATTGATTATGCGGGGATCATATGCAATCAACCATGTCTTCGAGCCAGCTAATGCAAATTTCCATTAAGATTCCACACGCACTCGTGGGGTCAAAATGAATAGCTACGTCCATATGCACATCATATATTTTTCATTCACCAATTTCAGACAAAAATACTTCACTTGGAAAAATCTTACTTGATTCCATCCGAAAGGGCACATAGAAATGCACAACAATGTAACTCACAAGAATTCCATCTTCGACATTTGCAACCAAACCCCAACTATCCCAACCTTGGCCATCAAAGACGTGCGGAGAAGGGTAATAAAATGCCCGGTTACAGGATTGCATAGCCTAACAACGGCAGTGTGATATTCTAATGGACCATATAACACTAACCCATAGCTCACTCAATATATCATATAGTCTTTCCCGTACGGTTGTTCAAAGAAATTGTCAAATTTACAAAAGAATCTCGAAAAAATTTCATTAACCGTAACTTTAAAGATTATTAGGAAATGAAAGAGATCAAGCACATAAGTAACACAACCAAAACAAAGGGAGAAGCACATAAGTAACACAAATAGATAAACAAGTATAGATCTATACAAAGTTGTTAGAATGAGAAGGAGAAATCTAGACTATTTGAACAATACTCAATATCTAAACTTAATCCGAATGGTGTTTCAAGATTTTACTGATACCAACCAAACCTTTTTTTCTGAAACTAAAATCAAGCGAAACCTAGTCAAAATCAATCCATATAGACCCTTGGTGTTTATAACAAAAAGAAAAAATGAATAGACGTTTTGACATAGGAAAACAAAAACTAGTAATAAAACCTTTAGTGATATTGTGTTGGAAGTACAAGAAAAGTTGATGAATTATTACTGGTAGAGGAGGAAAAAACTAACTCGTAAAGGAGAAAAAGAGATGGTGCACGAGTGGATATTTCTGGGTCGTCATATATATATATATATATATATATATATATATATATATGTATGTATATATGTAAATATGTATGTATATATATATAGAGTGAGGGGACGAGGGCTCCATCACATTGTGTAAAAGTACAATTATGATCTTCATTTGAAGGTATGTCAAAGACGTCCATCGATGCCACATTTTGAAATAAAGTAAATTGGTACCGTATCAATATCAATATTAGACCCCGAACACAGTTATTGGTATTGTTGTCAATCTCCATTAGCTTGCAACTTCTACTGACATGAATGCAATGAAGAAAAGCTGAAATGAAGAAAACCTAATCCACATTTAGAACCAAAAATCTTGTGAAAGTAATAAAAACTATGTCAATTTGATTACCTTGAAAGCACGAGAAATTGAAATTATCATCAACACAAGATTAATTATCAGTGATCGATAAATCAGGTCATGAATTTGGTCACAGTAAAGGAAATCATTATTGAATAATTACATGCAAATAAAATATTTGAACATATCCAACACATTTTGCAGCTAATAAAGGGAACGAATTTCCCTGTGTTTTAACCATTTTAGCAGACAATCATAATTGAAAATTAAAAATAAAGAACTTAAAATTGCTTAATAATTCAGATCACCAAGTCTTGATTAATAATACAATTCACTGGAGTGAAGACACGCGTCATATCGTCATATATATGGAGCAATGGTACGGTCAAGTTGCTATTAGATTACAAAGATCCCAACAACTACATTTAATAAAAAAAAATATGAACTTTATTTCCATTGATCATCTGCAAGATTAGTTGACCCACATTCATTAGACTATTAATTTCGTTAATTGCATCGTTGTTCTTAATTACTTAGTCCAAAATAAACCATTTTTAATTTTTCGAAGACTACATGAATGTAACTCTGAGAAATTACTTCCAATATTTGATATCTTGATTTAGGATCATCAATATACCATTTTTCAAGTGTGGATCAATGGATCAAGATCAACAATTGACAAACCCACAACAGAAAGACAAACAAACAGAAGTCTAAACAAATCCCACAAGATAAAAAGCAACTCATGCAAACAAAAAGATAATAACATAAGAGCACTTAAAAACCTAAGTATGCAGCACAATCATAAAGTGAAAAGACTCAATTTTAATATTAATCCCGAGTAAGAAAATGACTCACTCAAATGGGTCTTCAATTGGCTCTCTTTTCACCTCTTTAGTATCCCTGATTTCATTTGGAACATCCTTGATAACCACAAATTAAGAAAAATTAAAAAATTACAAAAATTCAAAAAAAGTAAAACCCATAAAAGATCTATAGATAACATATATAAAAATTATCCACCAAAATCAAAACTTTCTTATTTCTGAATAAAGACCTTAGAAAAGAATAAAACCTGTTGTGGTTCCTGCTTAATTTCTAGCTTAAGTTCTTGATTGGGTTCTTGATTAGGTAAAATAGGTTCTTTCTTGGGTAAAACAGAGTTGGATACAGAGTTTGATGATGAAAATGTAGCCGCCATCGAAGAGATCTATGGAGTGTGAATTTTTTTGGAGACAGTGCATACATAAATGTATATATATGTGTGTGTATTGTGTATCAAACCTACATCAAGAGATTTTCCTAAATTAAAGAGGGATTTTTGCAATAAATTCATTTAATACCTTACCAATAAAGGACAAATGGAAAATGAAGAGGAATTAACCATCAACATTATGTGGATTGGTGCCCTTTTTATATGGAAATCATTTATTATTAAACCAGACCGGACCGGTTAATCCGGCTGATTTAACTGCTAACCGGACACCAAACCGATCCGAAATATATGACATTATCTAGAATAGCTAGCATGAAAATGCAAACTAGTCTCTTATTAATTCAAAATTTACTGAGATATATTAAAATTATTTTATAATAATTTACACTAGACTTTGAAATTTTACAAAATACTTTTTTAATGTTGTCCGAAACATGTTATAACTATTAGCCTTTTTGACCGATGATTGAATATACATGTGTCTCTCAATAATTCGTCATCATGTAGTGTTATTTATTTTAGGACTATTCATACATTATAGTAAAACACACATAGTTTAAGTTTAATTTATTATAGTTTTACTTTGTCTGGATTTAATTTGATTTAAAAAACTGAATTCAAATGAGAAATGAATAATGAAATCAATAAATTTGATAATATTTTATATATAATCTTTTTTTACTTGTTAAGTTGAATTTGAATCGAGGCTCAAATCTATCAAGTGATAATGTTCCTCTTCTTTTATATATCTAAATTAATACGGTGGGAACCAAAAGTTTATTTAACCCAAAATTGACAATGTCATTAGATCTACTTTTCATGAATAAGTATTCAAAAATCAAAAATAATTTTTTTCTCAAACTCTAAAAAAATTTCAAATAATTTGATTTGATTTTCACTTGTTATCTCAGAAAAAGAATAAAGAGGAAAGAGAGAATCAACCATTATATTCCACTTCTCATTCTTAAATAATTTTACTTTCTATAATGACATAATATTAAATAAAATTTTAATATAATATTTTATAAATATAAAAAATTTACTTGAAATTTTTAATCCCAGTTCGATGACGACTCGATTATTAACCCAAGTGTTGTCGATAGCCTGGCAGTTAACTCAGGCGTTGTCGACAGTATGAGGAACTTGGAGGTGGTGGTGGTGGTGGGTTGGGGGAATGGAGAGTAGTGAGGTGGGTTTTTTTTAATTTTTTGTTTAACTTTATGAAAACTTAAATTAATAAATATGTATATTTTCCCTTTTTTATAAACAAAAATCACGATTGTAAGATAGGAAGTTCAAAAGTGGATGAGAGTCCTTTTTGAATACTTATAATATCAAAAGTGTAAATACGTACTTGTAAAACATTAAAGAAGTGGATGAGAGTGACTTTTAATACGTATAAGATCAAAAGTGTAAATATGTACTAGCTTTAATATCTCATTATAAGAAATGGGTTCGATATCCCAACCATTGTGTTTTTGGGTATTTTAATAGAATAGCTTAGGCGATAATACATTATAATGTGTGCTACAATATTCATTATTTTATTTCTATTTTTGTATGTTTTGATGTTTTGATCTACTTTTATTCCACATTGGTACGCGTGTGTGTGTGTATATATATATATATATATATATATATACATATTTTTATACTAAAAGTCGATGTCTAACCATCAGCGCGCTTATTTTAGCATTTAAAATTCACGTAGAGTTGTTGTTGTTTTTTTTTTTAATCTAGAAATTCACATATAGTTGTATATGTATTAAAGCATGTAGACATACTTAATTGGTTGGTTTTAATTCAAATAACACTTTAACGAAAATCATGAAAATTTGAAATAGTAAGACTGTGGCTGCGAATGCAATCTTCTTTAGACAATATTTCTTAGGTTGTTTAGGGTGCACACATTATTCCCCGATAGTCTTTTTTTTTTTTTTTTTTTTGAGAATCCCCGATAGTCTTCTAAGATACAGATTTGATCACTGTTAATGTCGAACAACACCTTTTTCGCTGATGCTGAAGAAGGCTTCCATTGCATCTGTTAATTTTCACCATTAATGATGACCTTTTGCTTATTGAACATGAATCTTGTCATTAAATTGATCATCAATAAAGCTTTCAAAGATTCTTTGATGTCGAACAAGACTTTAAAAATCTGCTTGTGATATTTTGCTCCTCTTCATTGATTTGAGCAGTATGGTTGTTTATGTCGAATAACATGACCTCTTTGTTCGATTTGAGCATTATGATTGTGTACGCCAAACAACATGACAATATTGCTCATCTTCATTGATATGTCGAAGAAAATGCTATTTTGCTCTTCTTCATTGAATTTGTTTATGTTGAAGAACATGAGATTTTGCTCATCTTCATTCATATGTCGAAGAATATGACGTTCTGCTCAACTCTTCATTGAATTTGCTCGTTCACCAATGTGGTCGTTCAAGAACTTTATGGTTGATTCATCACCTTTTGCTTTAATTGTCATCAATTATCCATGTGTGTCATCGATGAGTTCCTTCAATTCTGGTCAAGTAACTTGTTGAAGCCTCCTTATGGTACTGAAGGCCTTATATTTGGCTGTTCGGTCAACTTATATGTTGTCTCCACGCTGATCAAACTCTTGCGTTGCTGCTTCTATCCTTGATCTGATCTTCGTTCTTGCTCGAGCATTGGTTAGAGGTTCCCACAAACGGCGCCAACTGATGAAGGAAATTTTCGTCTAAGTGACTGGGCCGTGTCCAATGTGCCATGTAATAATATTTTTCGCTCCGCAGTATGGAATTCTAAGCCGGTCACAGACGGCGCCAACCGATGAAGGAAATTTTTGTCTAAGTGACTGGGCCGCGTCCAATGTGCCATGTAATAATATTTTTCGCTCCGTAGTATGGAATTCTATGTCGGTCAGATCGAGCTGGACTATACATCAAGGTTCCTAACCCTATGCTCAAAGAAACTCGTCAGGTTGTGCCGGTGGTTGACCCGGCACTGACCCTCCGATGCCGAAGTCATACCAATTCAAAACATAGTAGAACAAAGCAGAAAAGTTGTAGTTAAGACGAGTAAAATGTACCTTTGAATGTAACAAACGGGGAGCATTTAGGGTCCTATCTTTAGTGGTTATGTAGAATAGGCCCATATCTATCGATATGTATGGTGGACATGTCGAATAACCATGCTTGGATGCCGAGTGACATGTTTTCAAGGCACTATGGAGATCATGTATATGTATGTCAATTTTGGCGTATGTTGAATATGTCCATTTTAGTGTATGTCGAATTGGTCTGGTCTGGTCTGGTCTATGTCGAATAAGAGCAGATTTTGTCTTAGTTTGACTTTACTCTGACGTGTAATTTTCTATGTCATTGATTGAATATTTGGTATATCACCATCTCCGCTCATTATTACCAATCAAAGAAGACCGACCTTGAGTGTAGGCTGCATAAGCGGCCGCATAGGGACACCGATCCTAGAGGACCTCTGAATTTTTTTACTATATGTGTGTGGGGGGGGGGGGGGTTGTGAATTTATTTTTGAAGAAATGGACTAATAATGTCGCAATAGAGATTGTTTTGCAAATTAATATTGTGGAAAAAGAAATCTAACCGTGTTAGTAATTTATACAAATATATTAAGCTTTTATAGTTTTTGATAAAGTATAAAATTAATTATATAGAAAATAAAGCTATGTATAGTACTTTATAGTTATAATAATATTTGAGAGAATTGCACATGTGGTATCAAAATATACACCGATTCTCATTTGTGGTACCATAAAAATCGAGGCAGCCATATTTGGTATCACAATTTATGAAATCAATCACCTTTGGTACCACCGTTGAAAATAGACATTAACTGATGATGTGGCATTTAAGTTTTATTGCAAAATTGATATCATTACTAACGTTGACTGACAATTCTACCCCGTAATATTTCAGGTTGTAAAAATAACCCCACATCTTCAAATTTACTCACAATTTTAATCCACATTGTTGAATAATTTCAAAATTAGCTCGAATAAGACATGTGATGACCAATTTAGAGATTTTACTTATTATATTTATATATTATTTAACTAACTTAGTTTTATAAATAATATAAACAGACCAAATAATACTTTAACATAAATTCGATAAAATAATATTAATATATTTAATATTTATTAAAAAATAATGCTATATATTATTAATAAAATAATTATAATTTTTTTTTCTAAAAAACAAAACCATCCATACCCCCAACCCCAACCCCATCCCCCGGTAACCACCCTTTACCCAGATCCCAAGCCGTAGTCGACCTAGGATCATGGGTCCCAGGTCATCGTCGGCTTGGGATGGTCGTTCCCGGGCCGCGGTGGCCTGGGTTCTTCAATCCCAAACCATCGCGACCTGGGACAAACTATCCCATTTCGGTGGCGGCCTGGGATTTGGGTGGGTGAGTGGGGGTGGATACGGGGATGGGGTTGGGGGATAGGGATGGTTTTTTTTTTAAATTATAATTACTTTATTTATAATATATAACTTTATTTCTAATAAGTATTAAATATATTAATATTATTATATAAATTTTAGATTTAATTAATATTTTTTAGGATTTATGTCAAAGTATTATTTGATCTGTTATTATTATTTATAAAATTAAATTAGTTAAATAAATATGTAAAAATAATAACTAAAATCTCTAAATTGGTCATCACGTATCTTATTCGAGCCAGTTTTGAAATTGATCAACAATGTAGACTAAAATTGTCAGTAATTTTGAAGATGGGGGTTATTTTGACAACCTAAAAAGTTAGGGGTATAACTGTAAGTCAACATAAGTAATGATATCCATTTTGCAATAAAACTTAACTGTCACGTCATCAATTACCGTCCATATTTTACGGTGGTTCCAAAAATGATTGATTTCTTAAATTGTGGTACCAAATATATCTGCCTCGATTTTTATGGTACCAGTACCACAAGTGAAAATCCGTATATAGTTCGGTGTCACAAGTGCAATTCTCTCCTTCACCTTGGCACAAAAGCTAAGGAGTTCTCCTAAAGCAACCTTGTCCTCATAACCGCTCGAATATCCTATAAAATGATAGTATGAGACTATGAGACTATTAATATTTCATTAAAAATGGCATCAGAACATTTCATCTTCACCATTTTCATTATCAGTACATTGGTTCCCCAGTTCCAATCTCACATAATCTCAGATTCATCGATAAGGGAGAAGCACGAGCTGTGGATGGCTCGATATGGACGTGATTATAAAGACACCGTATAAAACAACGAGCTCTATGAAATCTTCAAGGCTAATATTGAGTACATAAACTTAGTTAATAATGTAGGCAACAAACCATACAAATTAAGTGTAAATCAATTTGCAGACAAAACAAATGAAGAGTTCATGTCAACTCCCCGTCGTACGAAAGTACCCCCAACACAAAACCAGCATCCTCGACCACCTTCTTATACGAAATTTTCACCGCTAATCCACCTAGCATCGACTGGAGAAAACAAGGAGTTGTAACTTCGATCAGGGACGAAACATGTGGTATATATATATCATCAAATTGAATTTAGTGAAATGCAAAAATAACCCCTACACTTTGCCTTAATAGTAAAAAAGACCCTGTGTTACTTTTATTAACAAAAACTCCTCTTTTTATCAGCAAAAAAACCCTCTTCACCCTGTTAACTTTGAAAATTAGCAATAACCCCCTCCCCCCGGGTTCCTTAATATTCTGATAATAATCTCCCTTTTGATTTATAAAGAAATTTCAAATGGGATTTTTTGCTAATAAAAATAACACATGGGGTTTTCGCCAATTAGTTTTTTTGCATTTAGCTCAATTGATTTTTCTCTTCCTTCGATTTCCTTTCTATCTACAAATAAAAGTACGAGTTCAGAAAATAGAGTTTTTTGAATTTTTTGTGAAAACTAACATACCCCTACTTGGAAGATAATTACAAAAAAGAAAATAGGAAAAAGAAGTCTACTCCAATATGAACACTTCAATATAAATTGAATAAAAATAAGAAAACTAAATGTAGAGTTATAATTGAACATGAAATCTTATTATATTTATTTCCTACATAACTTCTAAATTTTAATATTTATCTCTTACATAAACTTTCATAATTATTTATAATCTAAGTACATAATTTTTATTTGGCTAGAAAAGCAAAATATAAATAATTTTTTAGAATATTATGACATGCATAACATCGAATAATCAAGACATGAAAAACCTCAAATATAAATATTGGTAAAGTTAGTGGAAAACCGTTTGAGACCAGTAAAAAAATATTTGTGAAATTGATAAAAATTCGGTGATACTCAAATTTTCATGGAGTTTTTTTCATGAAAAATGGATGAAATTGCGATAAAAGTCGATTAAATCAAATGAAAATGATAAATAAAAAAAAATGTTGAACACTAGTAAAGTTGGTGAATAACGAATAAAATCGGTAAAAAAGCGGCTGCGAAATCGATAAATACATATATTTGAATAACTTTGGATTAAATTTGTGAAAACCAGATAAGACCGATGAAATTAGTAAGAAACGGAAGAAATCGTTTAAAATGGGTGAAATCAGTAGATCATAAAACATGTGAAAACGATAAAAATTTGGGTGAACATTGGTAAAGTTGATGAAATCGATAAATACACATGGAATCGAATAACTTTAGATGAATTTCATGAAAACCGAATAGGACCGGCAGAATTACTGAAAAACGGATGAAATCGTTAGAATTGGGTGAAATCAGTGAATTGAGAAACAGTAGTAAAGTCGGTGAAAACATGTGAAATCAATGAAATGTGAGGTGAATTGGTAAAAAGATGTGTAAATCACTGAAAAAACGTGCTATAGAATGCACAATTTACGCCGGAAACATAAAAAATCTACGAAAAATGGAAAAATAAATGTAGGTTAAATCTATAAAAGAACGAATAAACCAGTGAAAAAATATATTAAATCGATGCAAAATGAATGAAATCGGTTGGAAAAAAAGGATTAAGCGAATTAGGTATGAAAATAAATGCATTTCAATTAAATGACATGGGGTTATTTAAAAAATAAAACAAATAAATAGTGCTTTTAAATTGGTGTTTTTGAAATGAGAAATATTACTAATGAACTAAATAATTTTATTATAACCTAATTTTAGAGGGGAAATAATTACAAGATCTTATAAACAAATTGATCATCAAAATTTAATTACAATACGAAATAATAATTAAATTAAATATTAGTCATTAGTTTGTATTTTTTATGACAAGATAAAATTACTTTTACTATAATTTATAAAATTGGCTTATTAAATTAATTAGACACGTACAACGTACGTGCACTTTTCTAGTTAATGAAAACTAACAACCATGTAGACTATATTGTACCCAAAAAAAATTACTATACAGGAGCTTAATGTGGATATAATGCAAATAAACACAAATGTTGTGATCTTATTAATTTCCAATCCACTTCATGCTATATACTTCTGAGAATAAAAAAGTTAAAACTTTTGTATACCGTTGAGGGTCGAAATTTTCGACTCCAAGATCTTCGTCCCACAAGAAAATATAATCGTACTCGACTACGATATCTGGATGTAAGAATCGCTTTGCAAACCACCTAATTAACGTAAATAATATTCAGATTGAAGACATGAAAACAGAGAATGAATTAAAGTTATATTTATATGTATTGTATAAAAAATACCATTTAGTCTGATTTTCAACAGATATATGTATGACTTTATGGCTCCATTCAAAACCCTTCCACTCATCAACAACACCATCATAATGGAAAAGCATC
The DNA here is from genome assembly GCA_038501285.1 of Penstemon eatonii. NCBI lineage: Eukaryota > Viridiplantae > Streptophyta > Magnoliopsida > Lamiales > Plantaginaceae > Penstemon > Penstemon eatonii. The sequence goes on from CM076714.1 coordinate 49,356,400, forward strand.
ACTACAAAATTGCTTCCTAGGAACTGCAATTAAACTAATTTAGTTATAATTTTCAGAAAATAATAATTAAGTTGAATATATATGGACAACTTAAATTACCTTTTGCACCATTTTGTCTACATTTTTCTTTTGCTTTATTCCAACAACAGCAGCAAATAAACTCTTAGTCGTTTTCGAACTCTGTTTACATCACTTGCCTGAAAGTAGGCATATATACAAAGTATTTTTGTAACATATAATAAAGTGCAATATTCATCATTACATAGGGATAATTAAACATTTATCATAATAAATGGGATAAAGTTCACATGTAAGATGTTTGTTTTCTTCATTCATATTTTTTCATGTTTTAAAATGTTAGGAAGATACTTGAAACTTTTATAGTAATTTAAAACATAGGTCAATTCCCACTTTTGGTACTGAGTTTTAACAAATTGTGACACATTTGATACAGCCATTAAAAATTGGCGTTAAGTGATGACGTGGCAGTTAAGTCTAAATGCAAAGTTGATGCCATTATTTATGTTGATTGATAATTTTACCCCATAATATTTCAGGTTATCAAAAAAGCCCTACACTCCAAATTTAGTGACGATTTTAGTCCACATTGTTGCCAAATTTCAAAATTTACTCGAATAAGACCACGTGCAGACCAATTTTAATATTTTACTTATTTAAATAACTAATTTGATTTATAAATAATTTTAATAAATTAAATAATAATTTAACATAAATATCACCAAAATTAAGAAAATATATTCTTTTTAAATATAAAATTTATATAATAGAATTAATCTATTTATTATTTATTAAATAATAAATTATATAATTAAAAAATATTTAATATTTATTAAAATAATAAATAATAAATAATTATATTTTCAAAAAAAATTCCCAACCTTACCCACCCACCCACCCCCTCCCCTCCCCCTCCCCACCCTACCCCGATTTACATGCCGCCTGGGGGAGGGGAGGAGAGGGGGTGGGTGGGGTTTGGGAATTTTTTTTAATTATTTATTTTTTATTATTTTAATAAATATTAAATAGTTTTTAATTATATAATTTATTATTTTAATAATATTAAATATATTAATACCATTATACAAATCTTATATTTAAAAGAATATATTTTCTTAATTTTGGTGATATTTATGTTAAATTATTATTTAATTTATTAATATTTTTATATATCAAATTAGTTATTTAAATAAAATAAGTAAAATATTTAATTTGGTCCTCACGTGGTCTTATTCGAGTCAATTTTGAAATTTGACAACAATGTGGATTAAAATTGTCACTAAATTTGTAGATGTGGGACTTTTTTGGTAACCTAAAATATTATGGGATAAAATTATCAGTCAATATAAGTAATGACATCAACTTTGCAATTATACAAAACTGCCACGTCATCACTTAACGCCAATTTTTAACGGCTGTATCAAATGTGTCACAATTTATTAAAGCTCTGTACCAAAAGTGTTGGATCCATAAAGCTCAGTACCAAAAGTGGAAATTGACCTATAGCTATGTACCAAAAATACAATTCTCTCATTATACATATAAGAGTGTTAATTGTCATTTAACCCTTTGAATTAATATGCATTTCATTTTTCTTTTTTAACTAAAAAGTTAATATGCTATTATTCACTAAAGCTTCCTGCCTTCCAATTTCCATTGCCATTTTTATATGTACACAGATTCAAAGTTCCATATGCCAATCTTGGAGTCACAGTTATTTGATAAATATCTATAAAGTTCTGATTCTTCTACAGCCTAAGCCTACAGTGTTAGGAAAAACCACAATCAGATTTAATGAAATAGCAAAAATAATGAACACAAAATTTACGTGGTTCACCCAGAATAGGCTACATCCACGGGCTGTTGCAGATCTTTTAATAAAGGGAGATAATTACACAGTGTTTACAAACACTCACAACTCTCAATTCACCAAAGAAAATTACTCACTTAATTTTCACACAATATCTCTCACAGTTTAAGAAAACTCTCTGAAATTTTACGCTCAAAATTTCTACCTAAACTATGCTTGAAAGAATTGCAGCTGATGAAATGAACATTTGATGGTGTGTATTTGAACTTAATTGAGCAGCCTATTTATAGGCCTTCAAGGGAAACATTTCCTACCAAAGCCGTTTGCCTACTTGCAAAAACTAATCATCACCTTAACCAAATTCATGCATAAGGAATTAGTTACGAAGTAGCACAGAACATTTAATTGAATTGGTGCAACTTGGACTTGCAAATTGTTCAAAGCACTTGAGTGTGGCCCCCACTTGAGAATATTATTACAAAAATCTCCCACTTGAAGACTGATTTCAATCTGTCTTCACACCTGATCAATGCAACAGCCGTTCCCGGTCTTGTCAGTTTTGGAGTCCATCTGAAGCTGAGCATAACTTCAGTTTATCAACAGTTACAACCTTTGTTAGCATGTCTGCTGGATTCTTACTCCCTTGTATCTTCTCAAGTGTTAACACGCCATCCTCTAACAGAGATCTGATGAAGTGATAACGAAGCCCAATGTGTTTTGTTCTGGAGTGAAATGCAGAGTTCTTCGCCATGTGTATTGCACTCTGACTATCACTGTATAGAACATTCTTCTCGTCTTTGAATCCCAGTTCATCTAACAAACCTTGAAGCCATATAATTTCTTTACTGGCTTCTGTCATTGCTACATACTCTGCTTCCGTAGTGGACAATGCAACAATCTTTTGTAACCGTGACATCCAACTGACTGCCGTTGATCCCACAGTGAACACATAACCTGTGGTGCTTCTTCTATGATCAACTTCTCCGGCAAAATCTGCATCTACGTACCCCTGCACTTTGACTTGTCCTCTGCCAAAGTACAAGCACTTATCTCTAATGCTTAGTAGATACCTCAAGATCCATTTGACCGCTTCCCAATGGACCTTACCTGGGTTTGACATAAATCTGCTAACAGCTCCCACTGCATAGCCAATGTCTGGTCTAGTACAGACCATTGCAAACACAAACTCCCAATGGCTGAGGCATAAGGAACCTTGGCCATTAAGTCTCTCTCTTCGTCTGTCTGAGGAGACTGACTTTTGGATAGCCGAAAGTGACTAGCCAATGGTGTGTTGACTGGCTTACTGCTGCCCATCTTGAACCTTTGCAAAATACGACTGATGTATTCTGCCTGAGATAACTGCAAAACTTCTTTTTGCTTATCTCGAGTGATTTGCATCCCAAGAATCTTCTTTGCTGGACCCAAATCTTTCATGTCAAACTCTTTTGACAATTGCTGCTTCAAACTTTTGATCTCGTTCATATCTGAACCAGCTACTAACATATCGTCAACATAAAGTAGCAAAATAATATAACTTGAGTTATATCTCTTGAAGTAGCAACAGTGGTCGGCATTGCACTTCTGGAATCCTTCCTTGTGCATAAAGTTGTCAAACTTTTTGTACCACTGTCTTGGAGCTTGTTTCAAACCATACAAGCTCTTCTTGAGTCTACACACCATATTTTCCTTCTCTGTCTCTGAGAAACCTTGTTGCTGACACATGTAAATCTCTTCATCTAAGTCTCCATGAAGAAACGCAGTCTTCACATCTAACTGTTCTAGGTAGAGATTTTCAATAGCAACAATACTTAATACAGTCCTGATAGTATTAAGTTTCACAACAAGAGAAAAGATCTCGGTGTAGTCAATTCCTTCTTTTTGCTGGAATGCTTTGACTACTATCCTGGCTTTGTATCGTTTCGAGCCATCCTGCTCTTCTTTCACACGATACACCCATTTGTTATGTAAGGCCTTCTTCCCTCTGGGTAACTCAACAAGCTCCCACGTCTGGTTGGAGATCAAAGACTTTATCTCGTCTTTCATGGCAAGCTCCCACTCGCCGGCATCTCCGATCTGACAAGCCTCATCATAGCTCTCTAGTTCTCCTCGATCTGTCAGCAACACATAATCCATGTATCTCTTGTTAGGTACATGTGGCCTAGAAGATCTTCTCAATACAGGAGTTGGAGAATGGGGTTGATTTGCATTTTCCTGCTCAACATGTTCCTCTGGCTTTGGTTTGTCACGGGACTGACTGGAACGTCATCCGCTTCTGCATGGATCAATCGCAATTGGGTCAGTGGCATTTGTCAAATGCCTATCTTTGTACATAACTCTTTCATTGAAGATTACGTCTCTGCTGCGGATTATCTTTCTGTTTGCGTCATCCCAGATGCGATACCCGAACTCATCATCACCATATCACACTTCTTGGATTTCGGATCAAGCTTATTCCTGCATGATCACTGATATGCACATATGCAATACAACCAAAAACTTTTAAATGTGATAATTTAACATCTTTACCACTCCATACCTCTTCTGGAATTTTATGCTCCAATGGTACCGATGGACCTCGATTAATCAAATAAGTTGCAGTGTTGACTGCTTCTGCCCAGAACATCTTGGGTAGGCCTGACTGCATACGCATTGTTCTGGCTCTCTCGGTCAACGTTTGATTCATGCGTTCTGCTACACCATTTTGTTGAGGTGTACCTGGCACAGTTCTTTCCATCTGTTGGATAAAGATGAAGATGAAGTGCAAAGAAGATAAGAAGATAAGGGAAGGTTTTGATGATTTCCAAAACGTCAAAATCAGCTAAGTATGGAAAGCTTAGGTCCCTTAGAAGAATTTTGAACAAGTGAAGAAGACATCAGAAGAGTTCAAGATTCGAAGCCCAGAAGACTACTGATCTCATGCTGACAAATGATTGAAGAATATTCTCGGATCAGCATGGTGCATTTAATGCAGCTACTGTAGCAGGGTGCCGTTCTGAATTTGGGCTAAGGCTATGGATTTTAAGTGTGATTTGCTTCAACGGTCATATTTTCAAATCCAAGTATAGATAGAGCTGATTTCGAAGAGAGTGACACAACAACATTTCTGAGATTTCGTTTTTGAAGCAGAAAATTTCTAAGTCTCAAGAAAGCTCGAACAGCTCACTCGTCTGGTGGAAGTCATCTGTTGACAGAAACCCAGTTGAAGAAAATAGAAAAATATATTCTGAGTGATTTTGTATTTAGCTGAGTGTTGTGAGAAGTTTAAATCCGTCTTTGTGAGTGATTTAACTTCAGAGGATAGGTCTTCTTTGTGATTTCCTATTGCGAGCTTATAGCCTTTTCATTTGTTGTCTAGGTATAAGTGGAGATATATTGTAAACTGTGTGTTTATAGTATAACCCAGAATCTAAGTGATCTGGAAGAGTGGACTAACGGATTTTTATCCATATAACCACTATAAAAATTCTTGGTGTTAATTTGCATTTAAGTTTTTCTTGCATATTTTGAAATTGCATACGTTTACACTTTGAATTGTTAAAATATTTTAAAAGGAGTTTTAAAACTGGGGATAAAATCTTTTTAAGGACTTAGTCTACTTGTGAAAAACACTTTCAAACATCCGCTGCAAGTATACTCTTGATAAAATTGTTTTGCTTACACTTTGAATTGTTAAAAGATTTTAAAAGGAGTTTTAAAACAGGGGATAAAATCTTTTTAAGGACTTAGTCTACTTGTGAAAAACACTTTCAAACATCCGCTGCAAGTATACTCTTGATAAAACTGTTTTGCTGAAAAACGGCTAAGTAATTGTAAGAAGAGTGGTCACTCTGCTGTTCAAGATTTGTTCACGATCAGCATAGTCATCTTACTGTTCTTCATCAGCTTAGTCTGCTGACAGAAGACTGAAAAGTTTTTAAGTCTAAAAAGTTTCAGAGGTCTATTCACCCCCCCCCCCCTCTAGACCTCATCTGACCACTTGGGACCAACAAGTGGTATCAGAGCAGGTGGTTCGTTAGAATCAGCTGCCTGATCAACGAGCTTGATCCAAGTGTTTTTCAAAGGTTTTTAAAACTTTTCAAAAAAAGAAGCATCTTTTTGAAAAACAAAAACTTTTTGAAAAATGGACTGTATCAGCCATGTTCCCCACATTGCTGGTATTTCGTTTGAAGACTGGAAAATCAGGATAGAGATTTTCCTAGCTGCTTATAATGATAACATGTACACATGCATCATTAAAGGTCCATTCGGATACACCAAGACGATAAAAATAAATGAAGTTCATACCGTGGTGGAAAAAGATCTTCATGAGATGACTCCAGAAGAAATAAAGCTTTTCAATCTGGATAAGGTCGGAAGATTCATCATGACTAAAGCCCTGGATAATGATCGGTTTGACAAAGTTAAACATTGCAAAACTGCAAAGTAGATGTAGGATAAAGTCAGAGATATGAGCGAAGGAAACGACGCCATTAAAGAGCATCAGCTGAGTGTTGCTCTGGAAAAGCTGGATAACTTCAAGATGAAATATGGAGAGACCATAGATCAGATGGATACCGGGTTCACCAGAACACTCAATGAAGTCTTAAAGCTTGGAAAAACCTTCACGGACAAGGAGATAACCATCAGAGTACTGAAGGCTTTACCTCCAAAATTCAACATGAAGGTGACAGCAATGGAAGAATCAAGAGATTTGGGAAAAATCTCTCTTACAGAGCTGTTCTCAGTACTCAAGGCGCATGAGTATAAACTGCCAAGAATGGGAATTGAAGAAACCTCAACTTCAGGACCCACAGCTGCCCTGGTTGCTGCTGAAAATCCTAGAAGACCGGCACAGAAAAGTAAAGAAGTGGACTCATCTGATGAAGCCACATTACTCAACAAAAAGGAGTATACAGCTGGAGATGTAGCATTGCTGATAAACAATTTCAAGAAGTTCTACAAGAGAAAAATGAAGAACAAATACAACAATGCTTCAACTTCTAAACCTAACGTTTCCTCACAAGATAAGGATGATTATAAAGCCAAACTAATGTGTTATAACTGCAGGAAATTGGGACACTTCATCAAAGACTGTCCATATCCAAAAGCAGAGAAATACACTGAGGAAGAGAAGAGAATCAGAAAAAAAAGAAAGCATCAGAGAGGCAAGGCAATGATGGCTGAAGAAGAGAAGCTGACTTCTGTCTACTCATCTGATTCAGATTCAGACAAGTCTGATGAAGAAAAACCTGCTCTCCTCTGCCTGATGGCAAAGGAATCTGATGACTCTGAGGATGAGGTAACTCCTCTTGATAATGAATTATTTAATTCATTTGAACAAATGATGCTTAACAATACTGGTATTGCTGAAGCATATAAAAAGCTTAAGGAAGAGATGATATTGCTAAAAGAGCAAAATAGTTCACTGAAACTCACAGCTGAAAAGCCAAGAGAATCAGCTAAATATAAACAGCTTGAGCAAGAACATGAATCTCTGAAAGCTGAATGTGAAGTTTATAAGGGTAAAATCATGGAACTTGAAAAAGTTATTGAGTCTCATGAGAAATCATCTGTTGCATCCACTCATATGTCTAGTAAACAGAAGATGCCTTTAGAACAGGATAAGCTAGAATTGAATCATACTGAAAAATTTATATCTGCTGACAATAGTAAGGTCATTCTGTATGTTCAAACTACTAAACCTGCTTCACCTGAGAATGTGTTAAAGGAGAAGAAATCTCCTAAGCCTAAAAACAGCAAAGAGCCTAGTGTAGGTAAACAGACTAGTAAGACCAAACAGCAGAGTCCTAAGAAGTCTGCTGATAAAGCTAAACCGAATCAGACTAGTGGTAAAACTAAGTCGTCTGTTAATGAGCAAGCCACTAGTAAACCAAAGAAGCATAAAAATAAGAAAAATCAAAATGCTTGGTATGGAAATGAGTCATATTATGTGCAACCTGCTGCATATCCTCCTATGTATCATGCACCTCAATTTCCTAGTTACTATGCACCATATCCTGCTCATCCAATGCATGCATATCCTGCTTATCATGCACTTTACCCTGCTTATGAACATTATTCTTATCATACTGATCATCAACATGACTTATCTGATAACTATGATAAAAATGAAACTGTTCATGCTCCTGTCAAAACTCAGAAGCCTAAGAAGCCTAAGACATCAACATCTTGGGTTGTCAAAGATGGAACTAATCCTTCAGGACCCTCTCAATAAGGGTACCTAAAACAATTTTATTTTTGTTTTGTAGGTTAGGATTAGGAGTAGGAGTAAAGTAGAGAAGATCTGGTACTTGGACAGTGGTTGTTCAAGGCACATGTGTGGAAGCATACATGAGCTGACTAATGCAGTTGCTGTGGATGGTCCAAAGGTTACTTTTGGAGACAGCAAAGAAGGCAAGATTGTAGCTAAAGGAAGATTAATCAAAGGAAACATAGAGATATCTGACGTCTCATATGTTAAAGGCCTAAAGTACAACCTGCTGAGCATAAGTCAATTTTGTGACAAAGGATATTCAGTCATCTTCTCAACAGATAAGTGCTATGTTGAACAGATTGGTACAAAGAAGGTAATTTTATCTGGAAGGAGACAAGGGAATGTCTACATAGTCGACTGGAATTCTGCTGACAAGAATTTAAGTGTTTGTTTGGTGGCACCAACACCAAGTGAAGTCAGTTGGTTGTGGCACAAAAGAATGAATCATTTAAACTTCAAGACCATCAACAGATTGATAAAGAATGATCTGGTAGAAGGGATTCCTAAAACAGTCATGAGCAAAGATAAGCTATGTGACGCATGTCAGAAGGGTAAACAAATCAAGTCATCATTCAAAAGCAAGAAGCACCAATCTTCTGAAAGAATCTTGGAGCTGCTACACATGGACTTATTTGGACCCATTGATCCAGTTAGCAATGGTGGAAAGAAATACTGCCTAGCTGTTGTGGATGACTATTCAAGATATACTTGGGTGATATTCATGAAAAAGAAAAGTGAAACCAAGGAACATCTTACTAATCTGATGGAACTGATCCAGAATGAGAAAAGTATAAAAATATTGAAGATCAGATCAGATAGAGGGACAGAGTTCACAAACTTTACTGTTGAAGAGTATTGTAATATCAAAGGAATACATCATGAGTATTCAGCTGCTAGAACCTCTCAACAGAATGGTGTTGCTGAAAGGAGAAATAGAACACTAAAAAAAGCTATCAGGACAATGATAGCTGAAGCTAAGCTGCCACAAAGATTTTGAGCAGAAGCAACAAATACAGCCTGCTTTACCCAGAACAGATGCATGATCAACAAAAATCAGAACAAGACTCCATATGAAGTTTGGAACAACAGGAAGCCAAATATTCATTACTTTAAGATTTTTGGTTGTAAATGTTTTGTACTAAATAATGGGAAAAATCACCTTACTGCATTTGCAGAGAAGGCTGGTGAATCTGTTTTTGTAGGATACTCTACTGTTAGTAAGACTTATAGAGTTTTTAACAAAAGAACATTGCTAATAGAAGAATCCATTCATGTAGTATTTGATGAGCCAAGTCAATCTTCTGAAAAGAATCAAAATGCCAATCAAGATCTGTCTACTGATTTACAGAAGTTGGATATTGAAAAGAATGAAGAACATGTACCCATCATACTACCTAATCTCAATTCAGCTGCTAACTCAAGTGCTGTTCAGAATCACAGTGCTGATTGTCTAACAGACGAGTTGCAAACAGCTGACAGACCAGAGACTGTTCAACAGACTACAAATGTTCAACAGACTACTATTGGAACTCCAACAGTAGTGTTGCAAGATCAAAATAGAGGACAACATCCAGATTTGCAACCTGATCTCAGATGGCTCAGGAATCACCCACCAGAGTTAATGATTGGTGATCCTTTAGATAGAGTGAAAACAAGAAGAGCTGCTGCACAAGATGCTATGTTTGTCACTTTTCTATCTCAAATAGAGCCTAAACAAATTGAAGAAGCTCGTAGTGATTCCTTCTGGATTGAAGCTATGCAAGAAGAGTTAAATCAATTTGAAAGGAATGAAGTCTGGTACTTAGTTCCAAGACCAAGTCATCAAAGAGTAATTGGCACTAAATGGGTTTTCAGAAATAAGATGAATGAAGATGGTATTGTTACCAAAAATAAAGCAAGATTAGTGGCCAAAGGTTATTGTCAAGAAGAAGGAATTGACTTTGATGAGACATTTGCACCAGTAGCAAGACTTGAAGAAATCAGACTGTTTCTAGCCTATGCTGCTTACAAGAACTTCACTGTCTATCAGATGGATGTGAAGTCTGCATTTCTCAATGGAGAATTGCAAGAAGAAGTGTATGTTGAACAACCACCTGGATTTTAAGCTTATCAACAGGAAGACAAGGTGTATCGTCTAAAGAAAGCCCTCTATGGACTGAAACAGGCTCCAAGAGCATGGTATGACACCCTATCTGATTTTCTTTTAATTAAAGGATTTCGTAAAGGTAAGGTAGACAAGTCTTTGTTCACAATTGAATGGGAGAATCATATAAGAAATTTGGTTTGGAAAATAGCTCTACTGCTACTGTTCCAATGTCTACAAGTCTTCGTTTGGATAAAGATGAAGATGGCAAATCAGTGGACATAACCAAATACAGAGGCATTATTGGGTCACTATTATATCTAACAGCAAGCAGACCTGATATCATGTACTCGGTTGGGGTTTGTGCAAGATTTCAATCATTTCCCAAGGAATCTCATCTCTTAGCTGCCAAGAGAATATTGAAATATATCAAGGGCACTCAAGATTTGGGATTGTGGTATCCTAGAGAATCTGGATTTGAGCTTATTGGATATTCAGATTCAGACCTTGCTGGCTGCAAAATTGATAGAAAAAGCACAACATGTGCTTGTCAATTTTTGGGAAGTCGTCTGATCTCATGGATGAGTAAGAAACAGACATCAGTATCCATATCTACTGCTGAAGCTGAGTATATAGCTGCTGGAGCATGCTGTGCACAGATTTTATGGTTGAAGCATCAACTAGAAGATTACAATATCAAGATAAGTGGAATTCCAATCTACTGTGACAATACTAGTGCAATCTCTCTTACTCAGAACACTACAAGTCATTCAAGGACTAAGAATATTGAGATCAAGCATCACTTCATTAGAGATCATGTGGAAAAAGGCAATGTAATGATTGAGTATGTGCATACTGACAATCAGATTGCTGATATTTTAACTAAACCTTTAAGTGAAGTAAGGTTTTCAACTCTAAGAGCTGAACTAGGACTACTTAATTTGGATGCATAAGCTGAGGGGGAACTTATCAGAAGACTGAAGTTCATCAGCATGGTCATCCGTTATTATTTTCAAGGATTAACTCTCAACAGACTAGTTAACCTATGAATTCTTATAGTCAGGGGGAACGTGTAAGACTAGCGGTACTTCTGATTAAAAGATGAAATTGGTTAATGACAGTTAGTTGATGGTATGTTATCAGAAGATCTGTTATTAATTCTTGAAGACTGAAGATTATTTTATCTTGCTGGATTGACAAACAGCAGAGGAAGATTACTAGCTATTGGCTTTCTCTAGTAATATCAGATAACAGATCACTCGTATGTCAGATAAGTTGAACTCTACTCATCTGATACATTATATAAGCATGGTTATAAATCGCATCTTTTGAAACACGCTTTTATAAGTAACAGATAAGTGCCGATTGAGTTTCCCGCCCATCTGACATTAAAATAATAAATTTGAAGACCGCAATTCTCACCCACACGATTTAAAACTGTTAGATCAATCTTACGGTTCATGTTTATCACGATAATCAACACCAAAAGAAACCTAAAATCCGATCTGAACAGATTAGTCGTCTTACGCACACAAAATTTCAAAATTCTCTAACTCTCTAAGCTCTCTGTTCTCTAGTTCTCTGTTTTCTACAGATCTTCATCACTTAATCACAAAATGGATGTCATTGAAGGAAGATATCTAAGCTACGACAAATTCTTCAAAACTGGTACTGATTTGATGAGGGAAATCATGACAAAGATCAAGGAAGCATCTCTAGTACCTATTCTGGATGCTCATGAGGAGCGTGTATACCTTGAAGATATTAATGATTTCTACACAACCAGAAAACTCAACATTAAAGGAACTGTTATGACTGCCACAGTTGGGGGCAAAAAGATTTGTATTTCGGCTGCAGTTTTAAGTGAAGTGTACAAACTGACGAATGAAGGAGGAGACGTGACAGATCTTGGGTCAAAAAAAGAAGAGGAATTTTGGGCAATTTGTGCTAAGGAAGGGGAGGAGATGACAGGAACTCTGATGAAAACTCAATTGAAAGATGAGTATCAGAGGTTCGCTGACATCATTGCGAAGGTACTGGACTGCAGTACAAGTTCTTTAGATGGTTTACCAAGAAGGAGGTATTACACCATGATTTGCATATATTATGGTTTGAAAATCAACTGGGTTGTTCATGTATTTGACCTGCTATGTGATAAGAAGGTCAAGTATGGTATTCTGCTAAGTCATCTGTTCATGAGCCTAGGATGTCCTATGGGAAGTGGAAAGACTATCCATGGTGGCAAAGAATTCAAGCTATATGAGCCTGTTAAGAGTGTGGGCACCTCTAAAAGAAAGGCTTCTACTAAGGCTGCCAAAGTCCCTGCAAAGAAGGGAAAGAAGACTGGTCAGACCAGTAGGACTGCTGATCAAACAGTAACCCCTACTGTTGAAGCTGGATCAGCACAGCCTGAAGTTGTCATTTCTGAGAAGGTAATTGATGACTTCACTAAAGAAATTGAGCAAATGGAGACTGGATCATCTCCAGAGAGAACAGAATCTGAGGAAGCTGTTCCTGTTCAACCCAAAAAGAGAATGAGGACAAGGAGTGCTGCTAAAGGACCTCCTAAACCTGAATCTTCAAGGAAAATTACCAAGTCAAGGGCAAAAAGAAAAGTTACATTCTCTGAAGAACCAACTGAAACAGTGAGGGAGACATCAGCGTCAGCAGAGAGACCTGTTGTTATTGAAGAACCTGCTGCTAAGCCTGATGAAGACTCATCTGTTGCACTGTCTGCTGATGTTAGAGAAGAACAGCAGACTAGTACAACAAATGAAGGGGATGCACTTCTTCTGCACCCTACTCCTGTTGCTGCCACTCCACTTCAAATAGTGGAAAGTCCTGAAGCAAAGAAGAGAAGGACTGGTAAGATTGTGATTCCTTACCTTACTGCTGCTGAAAAGAAAAGATTAGATGAGGCAGAAAGGAAAAGAAAGGCAGAAGAAAAGGCTGAGGAGGATCGCCTTAAAACCCTTGAGCTCAAAAGGCTGGAAGAAGAAGCCAGCAAAATGACTCAAGCTCAAAAGGATGCTATAGAAGCAGCTGAGTTAGCTGCTGCTATTGAGGCAAGTGCTAAGGACTCTCATGGTCCAAAACACACTGGTGGTATAGTAATTGGTGAACAGAGAGATCCCACCAAGCCTAAACCAGTCATACCTACTCCAGCTATACAACCTAAAAGAAGATAAGAGGTCAAATTGGCACTGGAGATTGTCAGAGATGACCCTGATGCTTTTGAAGAGTTCATCAAAAGGTTGGATGCTGAAAATGCAAAGATCACTCGTCTGACGATGTTCAACAAAGAAAAGATCAGATATAATATATGGAGAGACTATCGTCTGACAAAGAGCAAAGATCAAATTGCAAGCTGGAAGCCCTTTGCTGAAAAAGAAGCCTGGGTGCTAAAGTGGCTTGAGACAGGTTCTATTACTCAAGCACTAGACTTAGAATTCTTTCTGGACAAATTGAGACTGAGGATCAATCACATTGCAAAGGATGAGGCAAAGAAAATTTATGAATCTGTTCCTGAGGAGTTTGCTGAAGATGAAGACCTCAAGGAAAGATCAATCAAGCTGGCAGTTTCCCAAACAATGGAAACTTGGGCCAAAAAGACTAGAAAGATGAAGGGGCAACCAAGCACTATGATTCCCCTTCCTAGTCTGAAGCAGATTGTTTATGGACCTAATATTAGGCCATATGAAGAACTACCAGAGGTTCCTATCTCACCTTTTGTTCCTATTGATGATCTAACTTGGATTACTCACAGGACTGCTCTGGATGAAGCTGACACAAGGCGCACCATTATAAATGTTAAGAAGATCCAAGCACCCCCTGCTGACCAAGGCAAAGAGAAGAAAGGTACTTATGATCCTGCAGATCAAAACAAAGGAAAAGAGGGTACTTCTGACCCTGCTGATCAGGACAAAGAGAAAAAGAAGGAAAGCACCTCTGCTCTGGTAGATCAAGATAAAGAAAAGGAGGATAAGTCTGAACCAGCTGATAAATCAAAAGAAGAGGAAATCACTCCAAATCCAACTGATCAAACTAAAGAAAACGAGGTTGTTGCTGAGCAAAATGATCAGACTAAGGAGAAAGAAAGCACTCCTGGTCAAGCTGATGAGACCAAAGAAGAAGAGACTGCTTCTGGTCCAGCAGATCAGATTACTGAAAAAGCAACTCTTGCCTTACCTCCAATTCCATCTGAAGTTGCCTACTTCTCAGAACTTACAGCAAACATCTCTGTTGGATTCAATTCAGCAGATGATTTCAAAATCAATGAAGGAGTTAGAAGAAAAGGTGACTGCTAATCTGTTCACTGCTGTAAGTCAACCAACTCAGAAAGCTGCTGCTATTCCAACCTCTCTGATAGAAGACACTGCTCAGAATGTAAAGACTATCTGTCAAGATATGGATATTATCAGAAGAAGAACCCAAAGTACAGCTGCTGGTTGGAGACAGATTACAGAAACAGTTGAGATGGCTATTCAAGCTGAGGATGAAGTTTTAATCAATATGACCAAGGACTTCAAGGCATCTGCTGATCTGTTACTTGCAACTCAGATTCAGTTAGGTGACCAAGGAGAAGTTGTGTTAAACAGAATGGAAGCATTTGAAGCCAATCAACTCAGACAACAATCTCAACTTGATGCTATGGAAGAGAACATCAAACTTCTCTGTGATTCACTTCAGATCACACCAGTCTTACCAAAATATCCAATCAACCCTGCTGATGATGACAAAAAGGGGGAAGATAGGGTACTTAGGGAAGATAAGGTAACATGTGATGAAGAAGAAAATGCTGAATTAGAAGGAACTAAAGTACTGGAGGAATCTGCTGAAAATGAAAAGACTGATGAAGATAATGAAGGCACAAGCAGACCAACAGATGAGAAGATCACAGAAGAAGAAGAGGAAGCTGAAGCTGAAGCAAAAGCTAAGTATGACAAAGAAATAGCTGCTGCTAAGGACTCAGCTAAAGAACAGCTAGATCCTGATGTCAAGAAAAAGAAGTTGGAGCTGTTGAAAGAAAAATTCTTCAAAGAGTTAGAAGCTGAATCTTCCACACCTGAAGAAGAAAAAGAGGACAAGCAAGAAGATAAAACAGAAGACTAGTTTAGTCTAGGTTACTTATGCTTGAAATCTTTGTAATTTACTTTTTGCACATCTCATCTAACAAACTTATAATATGTAATATTTTCAGAATCTATAAAAATATTCAAGTTTGAAATCCAATAGACTATTTCTATCTCAGAAATTTTTGAGGATCAAAACTTTAGTTTAGCTACAGGTACTTAGCTGGAGTTTTGTCATCATCAAAAAGGGGGAAATTGTTGGATAAAGATGAAGATGAAGTGCAAAGAAGATAAGAAGATAAGGGAAGGTTTTGATGATTTCCAAAACGTCAAAATCAGCTAAGTATGGAAAGCTTAGGTCCCTTAGAAGAATTTTGAACAAGTGAAGAAGACATCAGAAGAGTTCAAGATTCGAAGCCCAGAAGACTACTGATCTCATGCTGAAACAGCAATCAGAAGGGTAGGTCATCAGCTGACTCAAATCAGATTAGTTCAGTATTTGATCAGCAGAGTATCTATCAGCAGAGTTGCATCGATCAGCAGAGTAGAAGAGATCAAGAGATTAGTCCAACGGTAATAAATGCACTTGGAGTAATAAATGCTGCAAGTGAAGGGTAGTAATGACAAATGATTGAAGAATATTCTCGGATCAGCATGGTGCATTTAATGCAGCTACAGGAAAGTACAACATAAATAGTACTGTAGCAGGGAGCCGTTCTGAAATTAGGCTAAGGCTATGGATTTGAAGTGTGATTTGCTTCAACGATCATATTTTCAAATCCAAGTATAAATAGAGCTGATTTCGAAGAGAGAGACACAACAACATTTCTGAGATTTCGTTTTTGAAGCAGAAAATTTCTAAGTCTCAAGAAAGCTGGAACAGCTCACTCGTCTGGTGGAAGTCATCTGTTGACAGAAACCCAGTTGAAGAAAATAGAAAAATACATTCTGAGTGATTTTGTATTTAGCTGAGTGTTGTGAGAAGTTTAAATCCGTCTTTGTGAGTGATTTAACTTCAGAGGATAGGTCTTCTTTGTGATTTCCTATTGCGAGCTTATAGCCTTTTCATTTGTTGTCTAGGTATAAGTGGAGATATATTGTAAACTGTGTGTTTATAGTATAACCCAGAATCTAAGTGATCTGGAAGAGTGGACTAAAGGATTTTTATCCATATAACCACTATAAAAATTCTTGGTGTTAATTTGCATTTAAGTTTTTCTTGCATAGTTTGAAATTGCATAAGTTTACACTTTGAATTGTTAAAAGATTTTAAAAGGAGTATTAAAACTGGGGATAAAATATTTTTAAGGACTTAGTCTACTTGTGAAAAACACTTTCAAACATCCGCTGCAAGTATACTCTTGATAAAACTGTTTTGCTGAAAAACGACTAAGTAATTGTAAGAAGAGTGGTCACTCTGCTGTTCAAGATTTGTTCACGATCAGCATAGTCATCTTACTGTTCTTCATCAGCTTAGTCTGCTGAGAGAAGACTGAAAAGTTTTTAAGTCTAAAAATTTTCAGAGGTCTATTCACCCCCCCCCCCCTCTAGACCTCATCTGACCACTTGGGACCAACACCATCTTAATCCCGTGCTCATAGCAGAACTTTTTAAATATGGAGGCTTCATATTCTCCACCATTATCGGTTTTTAGCTTTTTGATTTGGAGACCTGTCTCATTTTCTACCATGGCTTTCCATTTTCTGAATGTGTCAAACACTTCAGATTTATGTCTCAAAAATTAAACTCATACATTTTGAGAGTGATCATCTATGAAAGTCACGAAGTATTGTTTCCCGCCAATTGATGAGACAGTCGTTGAACCCCAAACATCAGAATGAACAAGCTCCAGCTTTTCCTTCTTTGGGGTTCTGCTACTTGTCTGAAAGCTGACTCTCTTATTCTTTCCAAGTATGCAGTCCTCGCACATGTCGATGTCAAATCGACTGTAATTCGGTAGCTTTCCTTTGGAGTTCATAATCTTCATTCCTTTCTCACTCATGTGACCAAGTCTTTGGTGCCACAAGTTTGGGTTTTGGTTGCTTGCTGCAACTGCAATCGAACAACACTCTTTCGCTGCCATGTAAAGAGTGCCCCTTTTCTTTCCTCGTGCAACTGCCATTGCACCCTTTGAAATCTTCCAGTCATCTCCATGGAAGATTGTAGTATAGCCTTCATTGGCTAACTGGCCCACAGAAATTAAATTTGTTCTCAGGTCGGGAATATGCCTGACATCCTTCAGCTTCCACTCAGACCCGTTCAACTTAATTTTTACTGTTCCTTTACCAACAATATTACAAGGTTGGTCATCGCCAAAATATACCTTACCGAGGTTTCCAAACACGTACTCCCCAAAGAGTCTTTTCTGAGAAGTAGCATAAAATGATGCTCCAGAGTCTAACACCCAAGACTCTTCCTTGCTTTCCAAAGAGCATATCAACACATCATCTTGTGTTGATGTCGATGCAACATTAGCTTCAATCTTCGCTGTTTGATCCTTCGATGCACTCTTGCACTGATTTTTGTAGTGTCCGACCTTTCCGCAATTCCAACACTCAACAGCCTTTGAGTTTCCGAAATTGCTGGGATTTCTCGATCTGGATCTCCCATTTTTTGATCTTCCTCGGTGGTTCGATCTTCCACGATTGTTGTTTATCGATCGGCCTCTCGACTCCGTCGACAAAGTAGAGGGGGTCGAAGTTTCAACTGACTCTCTCCGCCGGATCTCTTCGTTTAGAACGAGATCACGTACATCGTTGAATTTTAACTTATTTCTTCCCGACGAGCTACTCACAGCCGTGACCGTAGCATTCCAACTTTCTGGGAGGGAGGACAAAAGTAACAACGCATGTACTTCATCGTCAAACTCAATCTTGACCGAACTCAACTGGGTCGTGATTGTACTGAGTTCATTGAGAAGTTGGGCCACCGATGCCCCTTCAGTCATCCGCAAATTAAATAACCGCCTCAATAAATTAACTTTATTTGAGGCCGAAGGTTTCTCGTACATATTTGAGAGTGCCTTCATAAGACCTGCCGTGGTCTTTTCCTTCGCTATGTTAAAAGCGACATTGCGAGATAACGTCAACCGGATAACTCGGAGAGCTTGTCTGTCAAGGAGTTTCCAATCATCATCCTTCATGGATTCTGGCTTATCTTCTTGGAGAGGCAAGAATAAATTATTCTGATATAAATAGTTCTCTATTTGCATCTTCCTGAATCCGAAGTCCGCACCATCGAACTTTTCGAGTTTCATTTTCCTTTCGTCCGCAGCCATTGCTCCCACTTAAATCTGGTTGGCCCAGAAAAAAAAAATTCCTGAGCTCTTGATACCAGTTGTTAGGAAAAACCACAACCAGATTTTATGAAATAGCAAAAATAATGAACACAAAATTTACGTGGTTCACCCAAAATAGGCTACATCCACGGGCTGTTGCAGATCTTTTAATAAAGGGAGATAATTACACAGTGTTTACAAACACTCACAACTCTCAATTCACCAAAGAAAATTACTTACTTAATTTTCACACAATATCTCTCACAGTTTAAGAAAACTCTCTGAAATTTTATGCTCAAAATTTCTGCCTAAACTATGCTTGAAAGAATTGCAGCTGATGAAATGAACATTTGATGGTGTGTATTTGAACTGAATTGAGCAGCCTATTTATAGGCCTTCAAGGGAAACATTTCCTGCCAAAGCCGTTTGCCTACTTGCAAAAACTAATCATCACCTTAACCAAATTCATGCATAAGGAATTAGTTACGAAGTAACAGAGAACATTTAACTGAATTGGTACAACTTGGACTTGCAAATTGTTCAAAGCACTTGAGTGTGGCCCCCACTTGAGACTATTATTATAACACACAGAACTATTTCAAAATCATCTTATTCTTGCCACTCAATACATTTGCCTAACTACAAAGATTGTCCAGAAGACTAAGAGTTAGCAGCAAATAATAATCTATCCATCCTTTTTTTTCTGTGACACCAGGGCAGAAGGAAATGGCTTTGCTGGAGGTTTCATATCCTAAGATTTTGACTTCAATAAACAAAATGGTCTTAAAAAGAAAGAAGCACCACATGTTGCTAAGATAAGTAGCTATGAGAAAATACCTGCAGATAATGAGGCAGCACTAATGAAGGCGGTTGCTCATCAGCCAATTGCTGTCAGTTTAGATGCAAGTGGACCGAGCTTCCAGTTCTACTCGAGTCTGTCTTCACGGGCCAATGTGGGACCACCTTGGACCATGGTGTTACAGTCGTAGGCTATGGTACTGAAAATGTACGCTGAAGTATTGGATAATAAAGAACTCATGGGGCACCACTTGGGGAGAGGAGGGATATATGAAGCTGCGGAGGGACACTGACGAAAAGGAAGGGCTATGCGGTATTGCTATGGATGCATTGTATCCTGTTGTTCAATGTAGACATGTAAAAATAAATTATGTATATATATATACTAGCATATAAATAACCTGTACTTTTACAAATTGTTGATTAATATTTAATTAAGAATTTATCATTCTAAGTTAATGCTCGTCTAACTAAGCTAAATGTTAGGTAATATCTCGATAGAACGACTCCTCTTCGATCTAATGTAGCAGTCTGGCTGTTGTGCTGGGCGACATTTTCAGGCTTCAATAAAATTTCCTAATAAAGGGATAAACTATACATTAATGGTTGAATCTGATACATAAGATGACAAAATATGCTACAAAAGCAAACTTCTGCCTAAATTAGATAGCAAGAAGCAAGATATGTATATCATTCTTGAAGTGGATCGCATTCCAGATACATCTTTCCTGTGCATCAAGTCAACATATTGCCTAGAGATTGTATCAATGATTTTGGATCAAAGAGAATGCCCCCTTCTGAATCATGTACCGAGTCCACGGTTACCTACACAAAATTGAATTAATCCAATTAATTAAATGAGCAAATAAGTGCGCAATCAAGTCTTAGATTTCACATGGATTAGGATAAGTCCACATTAAGTGGCTTGAGTCGAGGATTGTCCAATGTCTTATAAGGTGAACTTATTATTGATTTCCAATCTATGTGGGACATTAGTCTCAACATCTTGAAGTGAATGAATTAGAAAGAAACCAAGAAGGAAAAGAGGACTTTTTAATTACATGATAAAAAGATCTCCTCTATAACACTCAGGATATTCATTGTAACACCTTTGGAAAAGAATAATTATTTCATTCCCATTTAGGTCTGATTTCGATTTTTTCATTGTTTCCTTTTCCTCAAAATCGGAAGAAGACGGGTACATTATAAAGAAGTAAGGATTAAAGAATCAAGACCATCTTTTACTAGTGCAAAAACATCTAACTCTCAGAAAAAAGAAAGAGAGCTCAAAAGCATCTTAGTAATATTTTGAGGGCATGATGGTCTTCAGTCGACGGTGGTTAAAATTTCATAATGAGCTTTCAAATAATTTCATAAAAATACCTTCTCCTCTATAGCACTTAGGATATTTTCAAATTTCCCATCATATATCATTGTAACACCTTTGGAAAAGAATATTTATGTCATTCCCATTTTGGTCTGATTTCGATTTTTTCATTGTTTCCTTTTCCTCAAAATCGGAAAGAAAATGGGTACATATAATTCAGATAAGATATTTAATTATAAAAAAGAACGAGAAAAATAGGCAAGAGAAGTTGTTCCTCAACAGATATAATCCAAAAGCAATACCATCTTAATAATATTTTGAGGGCATGATGGCCTTCAGTCGAAGGTGGTTAAAATTTCATAATGAGCTTTCAAATAATATCAGACTTCTAAGATGGGCATAACCCATATAAACACACGCACCACATGAATGATCCCTTGAGCAACCAGGCAATCAATATCTACAGGAATCTGACAACCTTTGGGCGTGAAAACTGTATTAATGTATTGACTTGGCTACAAAGAGAAAGAAACATTTTAAGTAAAAATACACAATCAATTTTTTGTCAATTAGGCAGAGCACTTCTGACCAAGAGGACAACCCAGGACCCGGAAACAAGTTTCATAAAAAAACTTATATGACTCAAAATACTTACAGGATTCTTAAGGCAGTTTTGCTGATCTCCATAAGTTCGGTTTAAAGCATCGGAAATCGCAGTCACAAAGTGTGAAGCTGTAAAGCCACTAGATTCCCTATCATGTGTACCATTCAAGAGAAGTACCTGAAACCACAAAGGAATTAGTACTGCAAAACAAAAAAATAACTGCAGATAATATCATTAGAGGGTGATTTCCGACCAGACCCCCTAAGGTTTAGTCATTTTACAAAGAATCCCATAGCAGAAACCCCATCTAGTTTAGACTATGTACCAAAACACCCCTTACAATCCTTACAAGGACAACCCCTACATCTTCCGAAAATATTCACAAAAAGCAGTAAGGGTGTCCTTGTAACTTTTTGGGGATTTTTGAAATCATGGTAAACCTCAGGGGGTCCAAGTGTAAATCACCCATCATTACACAGTGCTAATTGAATACACGAAATATAAGACAATTTTCAAATGGGGAAGCAGACAACATCATGTAATTAAAGAGTCAGTGACTTAACATATTATTAGGCCTTCTTCATATTCAGACAATTACGAGTGAGAGAAGAAATGTTACCTTTGGGCACGATCTAGAAGAAATAAGTTCCCCGATTCCAAGCAAAACCTGAAAATTAAGCATAAGAAAAAGTTGAAATTAATTTACAGCGGAATAATATGTATATTAGATTTAGGGTTAAACACCTTATTTATACAAACTGACAACTACTCTAATTAAGGAAAAGATACATAGAAATCAAAACATTCTCTGCACTAATTCTAGCAAACTTATAATCTGAAACTCTATATATTTACAATCAATTAACTGATCCTAATTGATTCTTGTTACCACTACTCCATCTTTCAGTATTTAGGATTAATCAATCAATCCTAAACTCTTGTTGTCAACACTCCTCCTCAAGTCGGTGATAGATGTCAATCATTCCCAACTTGTTTATTAAGGAACTGTATGTCTTCATGTCAACTCCTTTCGTGAACACATCTGCTAGTTGTTGCTTTGTTGGAATATATGGGATACATACTTTCCCAACTTCTACTTTTTCTTTGATAAAATGTCTATCAATTTCAATGTGCTTTGTCCTGTCATGTTGTACAGGATTATGAGCTAAAGATATTGCAGACTTATTATCGCAATAAAGTCTTGTTTTTCCTGATGCTTCTATTCTCAAATCTTTGAGAATCAACTTAATCCACAATAATTCATCCAATCCTTTTGCTAAGGCTCTGAATTCTGCTTCTGTACTTGCTCGAGCAACAACATTTTGTTTCTTGCTCCTCCAAGTTACTAAATTTCCAGCAACAAAGGCACAATACCCCGTCGTAAATCTCCTGTCATCTAAAGATCCAGCCCAATCTGAATCAGTATAGACTTCGACATCCAAGCTTTCATGTTTCTTGTACAAAATACCTTTTCCGGGACATGATTTCAAATATCTAAGAATCCTATTCACTGCATCAACGTGCTCTTTTCCAAGGCATTGCATGAATCTGCTCACATAGCTTATGACAAATGCTATGTCAGGTCTAGTATGTGATAGGTAAATTAGTTTCCCTACTAGCCTTTGAAATCTCGCTTTGTTTACTCCTCCATTTCTTTCAGAAATTCGGAGCTTCAAATTCGCCTCAAATAGGAGTACCTACAGGTTTTCCACCTACCAACTTCATTTAGCAAGTCCAACACATATTTACGTTGGGTAATAAATATTCCATGCTTTGATCTTGCTACTTCTATGCCTAGGAAATATTTCAAATTTCCAAGATCTTTAATTTCAAATTCCCGAGACATTTGGTTCTTCAACTCCCGTATTTCCTCATTATCATCTCCAGTAACAATTATATCGTCCACGTATACTATAAGAATGGCCATTTTACTTTCCCTTGAATGCTTTATAAAAAGAGTATGGTCTCCTTGACTCTGCCTATATCCTCTATTTCTCATAAACTTGGTGAATCGCCCAAACCAAGTTCTAGGCGACTGTTTTAATCCATACAAGGATTTTTGCAGATGACACACCTTTCCATCCAACTCCTTTCCACCAAGGCCTGGTGGAATGTCCATGTATACTTCTTCCTCTAACTCCCCACGTAGAAAAGCATTCTTCACATCGTACTGGTGCAACTCCCAATCAAAATTCACCGCAAGAGATAACAAGATTCTAACTGTATTAATTTTTGCCACTGGAGAGAAAGTTTCGAAATAATCAACACCTAAAGTTTGAGTGTAGCCCTTAGCAACCAATCGGGCTTTCTGCCGCTCTATAGCTCCATCTGCCTTATATTTAACAGTGAACACCCAACGACATCCAACAGTTTTCTTTCCTCAAGGTAGAGTACATACTCTCCAAGTTTGGTTCCTTTTTAGAGCCTCCAACTCCTCAATTACAGCCCTTTTCCACTTTTTGTGTTGTAAAGCTTCATTAATGTCCCGCGGAATCGATATACTATCCAAACTCGCAGTAAACGCTTGGAGGATGGTCCGAGCTTCTCATACGACACATAGTGGGATATTGGATGTTTAGTGCAAGATCGTACACCTTTTCTAGCTGCAATAGGCAAAGAAATTTCAGTGTTTAAATCTGAGTTTAAATCATTACATTCGGGAATCATTTCCATCACTGCATTAGGTAGTATTGTCGAAGAAGAAACAGATTGTACTCTTTCTTGTTCAACTTGTGCAATTGTTGGATCACTATTTTTTGGCCTCCTAAAAATGATCTGCTTTGAACGTTACCCGGAAACACACTCAAATCTACCCCTATGCCACAAAAGCGGGACACAGATCTCCATGACTAATGCGAGGCAACCCTTGTGCCCTCAGGGACAGATCTGCCCTTTAACCACAATCCCTATCATTTAGGGATCAGTTAGACACGCATGTTTACAACCCATAATCCATGCAAATCTTGCCATTACTTATGGGTTTCCCTCCCCCGACTGAGTGATCTCTAGACCAGGTATAAATACCAGCAAAAGGTACGACATTTAGACCTAATCACACTATACATAACTAAATATTCTCTCTGCTTTCAAGCTCCAGTTCTTCCGCATCACCTACGCCCCGCAAAAGAGCATTCAATAACTTGTTGAACTTACTATGATAGGGTAAATACATTACAATAACCATTTTGTGAACCTATCATCAAGGTGTCCTTGGAAAGGAATTGCAGCCCTTCATAATGTTTATATCACCTTGGTTATATTCAAAGTTGGCAATGGGAAAATATTCCATTTTTGGAAAGAAAAATGATTGGGGGACTTCTCTCTAGAATCTCAATTCCCGTTGCTAGCAAGAATCTCATATAAAGAAGATGGTTGAATAGAGGAGTTTGCGGAGAATGATGAAGGGTTAGAAAGTACGAACTGGAATTTTCACTTCAGGAGAAATTTGAATGAACCCGAGACCTAAGAAATGATGCACCTAATCACCCTATTAAGGAACATATCAGTGAACAAGCTGCTTGAGGATAGAAGAATTTGGTTGTGTAATTCTTCGGAATTGTTCACATGTAAATCAGCATTTGTAAATTTGATCACTAGACCTGGGCTTTAAAATATTATTTGGACTGATCCCGTGTGGAGTTCTTTAGTACCTTCTAAAGTTATTTTCTTGGCTGGTGCTACTCTATCGGGTGAATGTGCTTACTGTAATGCGAAAAAGAAGATCTTTTCATTCCTTATCACCAAGTTGGTGCGTGTTATGTAAGAATAAGGAATCATGAGATCATCTTTTCTCACAGTGTAGCAATACCTCACTACTGTGGAGGAAATTGACGGATATATTTAATATAACGTGGTCTAGTCCACCAAACTGTGCCGAAGCTATTACACTTCAGATCCCAAGAGGTAGAAAAAGAGGTGTGATATGGAAATCAGCAGTGCAATCTTTATGGTGGAATGTATGGCTTGAAAGAAATGAAAGAATCTTTGAAGAGAATGAGCATAGTATTGAAGAACTATAGGAAAAGTCTAGATTATGGACAGCCATGTGGTTGTTTAACTCTAAGCTTTTTAAAGGCATTCCTTTCTTTATGCTACTTACTGATTGGCTAGTATTGTACAAATGATTTCATCTTAATCTGGTTTGTTCTTGTTACTGTTTTCTTAGTGCAACCTCTGCACTTTTCCCTTGTATTTTGTCCCTATTAACACAAGAGTGTTTTGTTTCAAAAAAAAAAAAAATCAATTTGAATAAGGTAACAAAAGTTTACATAGGGTAAGAAGACAATAACCAGGAGAAAGTTGATGAGCTATCATAACTAATATCAGAAAAATAACGAAATAAATGCAAAAAGGAAAACACATAATATGTTCGACTTTGTACCTTATTTATGGGCCCCATGGATCCATTGCTTGGATGAGATATCTGGTTCTGCCCCCTTATTATAGTTCCATCCTAGATGTGGAAAAAAGAAATATACTTGTTAATCTTAGTGCTGCAGTATAGTTTACATATTGACATTAGGCTACGTTTGTTTGGAGAGCAAACACTTTGTATGGTATTAAACTGGAAAAACTTTGGCCACAGTTAAAGGAACTTTGCAAATATGTCAAAATTCTTAATTTTAAGCGAAATGACCCACATGACACTGTACAAAACACTTGCAAATGAACTTACCCCATTCATCAGTGCAAGACCTAAATTTTGGTGGTGACAAACATATGTAACTTTGCTTCCATAACTATATGTTATGTACAGTCAAGTTCATATGATATCTTCTTCTATCTCAAAAATAAGAAAATATTATCACAACCAAGTGGAAGCCTATCATTTGTGGATATAACCGGAAGGACAAGGCTTTCAGCAGGAAGATTTCTGAGACACGTAAAACAAGAAAATTGCAGCATCTAACGACTGGAAGAATATCCGAGCTCCAGCAAAGAAAAAATTCCCAATACTGCAAATGTGATAAGTGTAGTTAGTTTTTCTTTTTTTGGGTGCAATAAGTGGAGTTAATAAGCATGTACAAGATCTCACCAAAAAAAATCATGTACAAGTTTACAAAATTGGGTACTATTCTCAGTGATATAAGTATCCAGATAGAAAGACCAAGAGGGGAAGAAATTATTATAAACTAAAACAGAAACAAAACTGCGAAAAAATGAAATATGGCCTGGTACAAGTGGAAAATAGCTCCAGCAAGTTATCATCGATCTTAAAAAACAGAAATCCATATAACAAGGTCCAAGTCAAATGCCACATCTTTATGCACATCAGTTGCCTAGCTGATTTTGAGCCTAATTTAAATGTCTGTTGAGCTTCAAAGTCAGCCTGACTTCATTGTAAACAATTTTCATTGCATTTCCCATATTTTGATACACATTCTTATCTCATTTTATAAGAATTTTGGTAGGGTTATTTTCGGGATCGTGATCCATATGGGCTTTTCGGACAAATCATGGCAAACTATTAAGACAAAATCCCAGGGTCTAATTGCTTCAACAGAGTAGAAAGGTTTCTTGTATGGACTAAGTGTCTTTCAGTCTTCTTAACCTAACACAAAACAGAAACATAAACTAGAATAGTATAGAGTTTAGAATATTCACATACAATGTTCCTGTAAATGAGGCATCAAAATACTTCATTAACTGGAATTCAAGCACAGTGATTACAGATGCTAACAGCATAGAAGAAAAAATAAGCATTCTGGAAATTTCTAGAATTAGTGGAAGTACCTCCCATTATTGAAACAGAACGACTCCTCTGCCCGCCTTAATATCCGAAAATTTGACATTTTGTACTCATGTAAATGATGATAATAGGTACTAGCTAAAAACAAGAATTGCAACAATGGTGGTTGTGATTACATTTTTTTAGACATTAGCATATACAAGCATGAAGATACCTCAGCCAGTTACCTGATCCTGGAAATACGCCAAAAAAGTTCGAATAGTTTCCCTGTATGGTTTTGAAACACCTATCCAGAGAGAATGCTTCCCTTCAACAATATCATACCTGTTCAATTCTCAACTTAACAACAGTAAGACCAACATAAAGACTTTATAAAAGATAGTAGATAAAAAGATAATGATTGGCACATGAAATTATTATTCAAGCAAGGTTTCCCTCATTATTACCATTCAAATTTTGCTTTTTGTGCCTCGATAGGTAAACGATGACCCAGTAATGTCCGCACTGCAAGAGCCTCATAGGTACTTTGACCAGACAATCTCAAGCATCGTGACCTAATGTCTCCAACAGTTGGCCCTCCTGCGAATATATATAACAGGAACTTGAAACATCTGGGGGGGAGAATTGCAATACATGACCTTTTTATAAAACCAGTATGAATGTCGAGACTAAGCAAAAGGTTACCTATTAATGGAGATGTCAGATGATATCTAAAACATATCTTGGTTCTAGACTGAAAAAACATTTATATACTGACTTGTTAAACCAGAAATTGCATGAAAAGGTACTGCAACTATCTCATTCACCAAAGGTACGACAGAAGTATCAAGCCTAAGGGGTGAAATAGTGCAACCTCAGAATAACAAAATATCGAAATCAAATAATAAGACACAACAAGAACACGGACAATTTCAGCTGTGCTTCCTCAATCGTCCCCTTTTTGAATTTTTTTCTAGTAGATTCCTCCCTCTTATCAATGTAGCGTCACATTCGTCCCTCTTATAATACATTTATTCTTCTAAATTTTTTTGTAACAGATTCGTCCATCTTATCAATGTAGTGTATCATATTGGTCCCTCTTAAATTGAAAATACATCAATTTTCGTCCATTTAAAATATATTTTGAATTTAAGTGATGTATTTTATATTTAAAAAGGACTAATGTATTACACTATATTGATAAGAGTCCGTTATAAAAAAATTAAGAGGGACGAAAATGTTACACTATATTGATAAGAGGGATGAATGTGATACACTATATTGATAAGAGGGACGAATCTGCTACAAAAAATTTAGAATGGACGAAAGTGAAAAAGTTAATCCATAACGAGGATCAAGAATGCAATTTACTCAAAAAATTATATGTACTTCTATGGTGGACTGAAAATCAAACAAAACTATTTGCTACTCGATCGGGCTCTTTCGATAAAAGTTCATTTGAGCTAGGTTCGCCACACAAATTAATTAAATTTGTCAAAATTCGATTCGATAAGTTAAAAATTGATAAAATACATGTAAAATATCAAGCTACTTGATACTAGACTCGTCCTCGTTTAATAATCAAACCAAACTCAAACACAAAATTCTAGTTCGATAAAATTGAAACCAAACTTAAACAGTATATCGATCGACAATACTCGGCTCGATTACATCCCTACTTCCCACCTAATTTTTCCTGTATTCTCAATATAGTTTCACTTTCACATTTGTTATTCATTTGCCTCGTAAATAAATTATGTATTTATTTCCTAGATTTGGAATTTAAATATTTTCTGCTGGAATTTTTCCTTTGTTCTCAATATAGTTTCACTTTCACATTTGTTATTCATTTGCCTCGTAAATAAATTATGTATTTATTTCCCCGATTTGGAATTTAAATATTATATGCTTTTCTATTAGTTCAAATGGGTAGTTAATAAAGGGCATATCAACTCCGTAACATACTAATAATTGAATTAATATGATTATTGATTATATAGTATATCATATAAGAAGGTAAGGGACTTTGCTACAGTGTCCGTCTTTTCTTTTTCCTTTTTTCTTAATCTCTCATCCAATAAAACGACGCCGTTTATATCCCCATACTATGTCGTTTCTTTGTTTACTCCCAGATTTACGCTACCACCTGAAATTACTTTTTCTTTATTCTCACTTGCTTCCATTTTCTTCCGTTTTTTCTTATGGCCCCGCTTGTAATTTCTTATGATGTTTCCAATTTCTTCTCTTTTTTTTTTCCTTCTCAGTTTAATTGCTCAATTGGTTAATGGGTTTGTTTAAATAATATATTTGCTACTGAAATTTGCGGAACCTGTGAAATTCGATTATTACAAAATTGCTATTGACATGATTGGGTACTTGTGATTTTCAGTTCCTCCTCTCTGTGGTTGTCGCACAACTTGGTTGTGTAGGTTGCTTATTAGGTATGGTAGAGCACCCAAAAGTGTTGTGCCTATAGAGATAGCCCACACCAATTGGATTGAATGACCTCCTTAAACCTCAGGCTTAGAACTAGGTAGAAAGACTTGTCCTTTTCAGAAACTGTATCTAGATCCAGAGAAGAAGCTTGGAGAAACAATAATGGAGAGGGGCGATTTTGTCAGGGTGGCCGAACAGAGAAAATGGGCGAGAGTTGCTTGGTTGAAAATTTCGGCCACTTCTCTTTTCTTATATTAGGGTTTTTAGTTGTTGAGATTATCTTGTTAAGTTGTTGAGATTATGATATATATCTTATATTTAGAAGACTCCTTTTAGATATAAGATATATCTTTTGCATATCTTTCCTTATCTCATAAGGAAACAAGATATATCATATTTCTTTACAAGATAATTCTTCTCCCATAATTTCCCTATAAAAAATCGGCTATAATTAAATTAACATAAGAACAATTAATTTCCCTGAGCATGGTTCGGCCATGTTGATTAAATGACACTAGATCAATTAAACAATATTTCCATCGGCCACATGCTCAATTAATCTAAGATTAATTTAATCAACCTTCCCTTAGCAAAATCAGCCCATGCAAAAATACAATTAATCCAAGATCAATTGATCTTCACAATAATCGGCCCATAGGCTTAATTAATTAATCCACTATTAATTAATAATCTTTCTAATTAACACTTTAATTGAGGATTTAATCAATCAGAAATTCCAATTGATTAGTTAATTAGATACTTCTAATTAATGATTCTCCACTTTGAATTAACACTTTAATTCTCGTATAATTAAATTAGATTATTCTAATTAATTATTCTCCTCATTGAATTAACACTTTAATTCATTTATTGATTTAATTCCTTAAATCAAATTTTTCATTTTACGACTGTCATTGTCCAACTGTATTGTGTGTGACCCTTTAGGTTCACCATCAATTGGCAGCATGCCCACGACTCTCGTGATTTAATTAGTGAGCAATTAATATATATAATTAATTGCTCCGATCAATTAAGCACTTTTAATTGACCACTCTAGAATTAATTTCCCTATTAATCCAGGAGTTACCACACCTCATGGTCGATGTCTAGCCACAAGCCCATGAGGTCCAACTTCAGGTGAATTGATATTCGTGAACATTCACCTCTTATAACTGCCATGTACATATGGTCCTTCTAACGATTAATTTCCCGATTGAGACCTAGGGTGTGTGAATTGATCGGCAGCTCTAATTATCTCAATACTGTACTTTCTAATTTAGGATAATAATTCCAGTGTGACTTCTAAATTCAAAAACCCCTTTCCAAATCTGTCACTGACCACAGCCGTGGGTTTCTCGGAATCTATTATCTAGGAATGTACAGAAAATTTTCTCATCTTATCAAGACGAGTCGATAGATCCTTTATTAGTACTAACCATCCGCGTACACGTTCACACTGTTGGGATTCGGTAAGTTAAACAGCCCTAAGCACAGCGGAATTTAATAAAATTTATAGGACCTCATACAGAATCTTGCCAGGATACTACTCTAGTTGTATATACATGAATATTAAATAAACGACATTATAATCAGTTACACGTTATACCTGTCTCCTTGCAAATCCAAGTTGGCAGATGAAGTCAAGTTCCTCCCTCAAGTTGGTCGATCCTATGCCCTGCAGTAGCGCCCCACGTGTTGCGCCTCTATGGGTTGATACACCACAATTA
Source organism: Penstemon eatonii (assembly GCA_038501285.1). NCBI lineage: Eukaryota > Viridiplantae > Streptophyta > Magnoliopsida > Lamiales > Plantaginaceae > Penstemon > Penstemon eatonii. The sequence goes on from CM076714.1 coordinate 49,387,473, forward strand.
CACGGAATATAATATACCCTGATCGGCTAGAACACAGGATATATTAAGATCTGGGTTTAGGAAACGAATTTGGAACAAGAACAAAATCGAAAAATTCTTCCAATGGAAGAAAGGGTGTTGAGCGATTTCACTATGGAGAGGAGAGGGAGAGTTTTCTTGACTTGGCCTTTTTGGCTCTTGAAAGTTGTGTGTGAGATATGACATCAAATCCCCTATTTATAGGTATCTCATTAACCTAATCCTCCGAGGACTAGGACTCCAAGTCTCCTACATGGGCCACGACCCTTTTAATTAGAAGACTAAGTCTTCCTAATTAATTCATGGCCCAATTAATTAATTTATCAGGCTTTATTTAATCTCCCAATTAATTAACTACTCTACCAATTAATTAAATTAGACTCCAAGTCTATTTAATTAAATCATTTTATAATTAATTAAATCCAACGTAATTAATTAACATACAAATTAAATTTCAATTTAATTTATAATCTTGATCCAATTCTAATCGGATCCAATTTGTTCCAATTGGGTCGACCCAGTCAATTTATTTGACCCAGTCGACCCAATTGACCCAATCGATTTAGTCGACCCTGTTGTTTCCTTTTCCTTCGCTTTCGCGTCATGTGTATTGTGTATGCCCCCATAGGTTCACCACATAATTGGCCGTGATTTATAATTAAATATTAATTTAATTATTCAAGTATTAAATACTTTAAATCAGTCGAACACTCTGTCGATTGATCATTTCAAAATTAGCACCCCTGCCAAATTAGGAATTCTCCCACACTCCACGGTCGATGTCTGGCCACAAGCCCATGTAGCCCAATCACTGGTGAATTAATTCAGTGAACCTTTGAATCATTTACAATTACCGTATACGCCATAATCTCTCCATCAAACAATCTCCCAGTCGAGACTTAAGGGTATGGTCTTTCATCGGTTCCCCTTTTTCTTTTGTCTTGACCTTATGCATTATGGTCTCGAAATAATTCTCTTTGACTTAATCTTTATGAGATACTTACATAAAGCCGTTAGATACCTCGGCCGAGAATTTTACCAGAATTAATTTCTCACAGAAATCCGTAAGAGATTTTCCCAACCTATCAAGTCGGGTCAATAGATCCTTTGTTGATGATATGAACCTTCATACGAGTTCCTCTATACCCAACATGAGTCCACAGAGACCTTCTGGTAATCTCCAGTCAGTCGGAACTCACATCAAAGTATAGACGTTCTCGCACAAGATAAACCCTATCAACTCAAGTAATTAGGGATCGTTCCTCGTATACTATCATAAATTGGAATAACTTCAACCCTGATATGCGACTACCGCTTCCTTGGTAAGTTTATTTCCTAATTGGGGTATTCAGTGCACTTGCCATCCCAACAAGCCACCCACTTATGTGTATCGACTATCCCAGTCACGCTCGTGGAGCGTGGACCCCAGCGTTCTCCAGTTCATCGGAGTATACACAATAGTGAGAGTCTATCCGAATCCAACGATGTCCTATCTCGATGGATTCTGCGAATCTTGAATATGTTCTGGATCACGGCCTTGGAGATCAGTCCACGGGTTGTCCCATAGCCCTGTGATCTAAGGACTTCTATCCTTATGCGTAGATAATTATTAAATAAGATAAAAATGACCATATAATAATAAAATGCATTTATTAATCCAATTGAATGGTCATTTATATGCAGCCAAAATAGTTAGCTTGCAGGACACTATTCTATCAATCTCCCACTTGTACTAAAGCCAACTTTTCATACTTCGGATTCCCATCTTAGACAGATGTTTTTCGGATGCCCTTGAGGCAATGGCTTAGATAGCGGGTCCGTCGTATTATCCTTTGAGGTGACACGTTCCATCTTTATGTCTCCTCCACGAATGATATAACATATCAAATGGTATCGTCTTAGTTCGTGCTTGGATTCTGATGAGATCTCGACTCCTTCGCTTGCGACATAGCTCCATTATTATCACAGAGGATAGTAATGGCTCGACAATGCTAGGTGTCACATCCAATTCCTGGATGAATTTTTTCATCCAAACACCTTCCTTTGCTGCTTCACACGCGACAATGTATTATGTTTCGGTGGTTGAATCAATGGTAGTGTCTTGATTGGAGCTCTTCCAGCTTACCGCACCACTATTGAGGCAGAACACGTATCCAGATATCGACTTGAAGTCGTCTACATCACATGCGAAGCTAGAATCAGTATAGCCTTCTAATTTCAATTCTCCTCCACCGTATACCAAGAACAATTCCTTAGTCCTTCTCAGGTACTTCAGAATTGCCAATACGGCTATCCAGTGCTGCTCACCTGGATCAGATTGGTAGCGACTTGTAATGCTTAAAGCGTATGCACGTCTGGTCTCGTACATAACATACCATACATTATGCTTTCTATAGCGGATGCATATGGTACTTGAGACATTGCTTCTCTCTTCAGGCGTCTTTGGGACCATAGACTTAGAGAGTGCAATTCCATGTCTCAATGGAAGCAATCCTCTCTTGGATTCGTCCATATTAAATCTCTTCAAGATTTTATCTATGTACTGCGATTAGGAGTGGCCCAACAGTCCTTTTGATCTATCTCGGTAGATCCTTATACCTAGTACAAATGATGCTTCTCCCAAATCCTTCATTGAGAATTGTGTAGATAACCATGCTTTAGCTTCGGACAACACTTTTACATTGTTTCCAATGAGAAGAATGTCATCAACGTAAAGCACCAAAAATTCAACTGTACTCCCATTGTTCTTCTTGTACACGCAAGGTTCGAACACATTTTTGATTAATCCAAAAGTCTGGATTGATTCATCGAAACGGATGTTCCAACTTCGGGAAGCTTGCTTCAGTCCTTAAATGGACCTCTGGAGTTTGCACACCTTGTGATCTTCTCCTTTGGATGCATATCCTTTTGGTTGCTTCATGTAGATCTCCTTGTCAATGTCCCCATTGAGAAAGGCAGTCTTCACATCCATCTGCCATATCTCGTAGTTATACCACGCAGTTATGGCCAGCAAGATTCGAATGGATTTAGGCATTGCGACAGGCGAGAAGGTCTCCTCAAAATCGATATCTGGCCTTTGAGTGCATCATTTTGCCACTAGTCGCGCCTTGTAGGTTATTACCTCTCCGTTCACTCCAAACTCTCGCTTATAGATCCACTTGCAACCCACGGGAGCTACTCCCACTGGTGGATCTACCAAGGCCCAGACCATGTTTGAGTGCATGGAGTTCAATTTGGATTCCATGGCTTCGCGCCACTTTCCAGAGTCTATGTCTAGCATAGCCTCTTCGTAAGTCCTTGGGTCGGTTAGAGACTGTCCAGTCTCATGCAGCAGACCGTAGTACCTTTCGGGTTCTCTACGTTGTCTTTCTGACCTACGAAGTATTGGTGTACTTTCTGGTGCACTTTCATGCTCTTGTTCTCCCAATGCCTGTGGTGATGGGTCAGCTTGATCGACCTCTTCAGCCTTTTCAGCTTCAGTGACCTCATCTAGTTCTACGTTGTGTTCCTTCTTATCCACCAAGAAATCCTTCTCCAGGAAGTGTGCATTCCTTGAGACAAACGTAGTTTGTCTTGTAGGATCGTAGAACTCGTATCCTACTGAGTTTTCTGGATACCCCACGAATTGCATAAGATGGACTTTACGTCCGACTTATCTCCCACTATCTTATTCACATAAGCGGGAGACCCCATATGCGCATGAATGCATATGAGGTACAATACCAAAACTCATATTACGTGATATGTTTTGGAACTGGCTTCAGAGATACTTAGCCCAGTATCTTCGATTTTCTTGATCAAGTTTTTATTTGATTTGAATAAGGAATTTTATGTAAGATCTCTTAAAGGTCATTAACATGTCCAAAATGCTCGACAACATACAACGTTTCGAGCGGGTCTTACATTTCGAGAATCTAATTCTCTAATAATCAATGGCGTACTGCCAATGCATGTTTGATTTTGAATCGATCCAAATCTCTTACATGCTTTCATTGATTAGGCTCTCTTCTTTTATTCTAAAAGTAATTTGGAATTGTACATCACAACGTACTTTTACTAGGGGTGCACATGGTTTTCAAAACCGTACCGGACCGTCCCGTACCTACCGAACCGTACCGAATGATAGGTTTTTTTCTCAAAACCGAAGGTCTTGGTATGGATGAAAACCGTACCGAATATTTTGGTATGGTTTTGATTTTAGACTTCTCATACCGTAAAAAACCGTACCGTACCGAAATTGAAAAGAAACATGAATTAACTATTCATTTTTTTAAATTTACAACTAAATTATATAAATTTATAATTCAAATATTATTGAATATTATATTATTTATAATTTATATTATAATCCATCATAGTTTATAATTACTACATTGTTAGCGTTCAATTAAAAAAAGATATGCTCTAATTTAGCACAAAGTAAACTTGTTATATGTTGAAAACTTAAAATGCAAAAATTCTAGACAACAAATACCAAATAGTAAGTTTCTTCACATAATAAAAACAATGATCAAATAATTATCAATTAATTTTATTCAATTAGGTCGAACTATAACGTCAAATTTGTGAACATTTTCTTTTCCGATTTTTTATTTAATGAAAAAAATAGTTTGTAAGATATTATATTATTATTTTTTACATAATTGTCAACTATGTAATCAATTATATAAGAAAAATTGCACGAAAAAAGTTTGTTAAAAAAAACCGCAAAACCATACCGTACCGTACCGGAACCGCACAAAACCGAGTTTGTTGGTATGGTTCATAAAACTCTAGTTTGGTTTTGAGTTTTTAAAAATCGCACTAATTGGTACGGTACAAATTTTGTAAAAAATACCGCAGAACCGTACCATGTGCACCCCTAACTTTTACCCATGAGGGTACTAGAGACGCCTTATCTCCCACTAATGCTTTAGTGTTTCTACACACTTTTAAATGGATTAAATCCATTGCAATTGTTTATCCCTCTTGGTTGCCCAGCAACCAACTACTAAATTTAATTTCCGTTAAGTAAGATTCGAAAGTCGGTTACTATTTATAGCATCCCAGTCAAGCTCGACCTAGTCGAGCTCATTCTTTGAATCTTTAATTCGAAAATATGTTTTAGTGCTCGTGTATCGCCTTTCGGTTTTTACAACCACTCAAGTGTGTGGGATCTTGATTATTTATATTTTATTAACTATGCATATTATATTTAGGCGTTATATGAGTATTCATACTCATTTGTTTATATACACCTTTTCCGTATAAATCTTATAGCGCAATTAGTTCCAACCATTATGGAACTATCACATCCCTTAAGACAAGGGATGGTATAAGCAAATTCTAATGATCTAAATAATTCATAGCTTTAGATGCATTCAATGCATCAATGAGTACTTCATCGGGCATCCAACACCCTTATGCATTACTTGACCATAGGGTTAAGTTCAATAAAATATAATCATCCATTACGGGATGAGTAGGCTCAATTCCTTATCTCCCTTTTTTTTTATCTCAATCCATGGAAGAACCATTTTGATTGACTTTACAACTTATCATCCTTACAGAAAAACCTCTAAGTTATTTCCCCTCAGAGAGGACTCATTCCTCTTCTTCCATCTCATAAGTCTTTTGAGCTTTTCAACAAGATGTTACTTCCCATTTATGGGGGAATTCATGTTTGCCTTTAAGAAAATTTGGGCTTGAGAACCATCCTCAACCCTTTGGTGAAATTTATCACCTTTCTTATTTGAAGAGTAACTTCGAAAAAAGGCAGCTTGGTGAAACCTATCACCATTCCAATCGAAGTGTAACATCGAAAAGAAAACCAATGAAATCTTTGTAAGGAGATTAGTCCTTGCTTGGACTCGAGAAGTCATTCAAAATTCATTTGGGTTCAGTCAATTTATTTAATTCAAGTATGATGGTAAATATTCAAGGATATATCATTTATGAAAAACTATCATAAATATGACGACAAAAAGAAATAAATATGCGGCAGATTAATATCAATGCATAATTTACAAACATGGTTGTAGTTTGTAAATTACTCCCACTATTTTTGTCGAATACTTATGCCCCCACATAAGGTTCGGGAAATAAAAATTTCCTAATGGGCTCAAGGCCCAAATGCAATCGCTCAGTACCCACAACTCGTTGGCCATACCAATTGATCCACTTGGTGGGCGATCACGTCACCGGTTAACCATCCCAGCTAACCCTTGAGTTCATTTAGCCTCGTTTTTCGTTATGGACCCACGACTCGTGAGACATCCATACTTACACGCGTTAAATCATGTCCAATACTCGTGAAAAGAAATAGTTCAATCCTAGACGCCCCACGACTCGTGAGACAGCGCCTAGAACCTTGCTACCCCCTCCCAGGGCACTAGACTGTGCATCGAGGCAATAGACATACCATCTTCCTATAACTCGACCCACGACTCGTGAGACATCGAGATATATTCGTATGATATGCCTAAGACCTAGTAATTGGATAGGCTCGGACCATAAACACCATTCTATGCACCCGTTTTACGATTTAATATTATAATTGAATTTTAGGTTCAATTGAAGGTTTTAGAAATGTTCAAGTGCGAGGTCTCATCAGATTATCAATTATCTTGTTTACGTTTCTCTATCCTAAGCATGCATCTCATACATCAAAGAATAATTACGAAAAAGTAAACATTCTTAACCTAGCATTGCACATACGATTGATCGATTGCCCATCCTATGCGATCTATCACGAGCCACATGATGGACCAATTGGTCAGTCTAGGGGTGGAAATTAAATGTCCTAACTATTACAATTTTCAAACCCATACATCATGGGCCTTCTTGTAATATCCTCCTTGATTGGGCATCCATGTAATGAATTGGGCCTCCACGTCCTCCAAGGTTATGGGCCTCCATGCGGATCTCCAAGTCTTCATGAGGTCTTCTTGGCTCTAAGCCTTATCTAAGTCTAACTTATAAAAATAAAGGTCCTATTTTATTACATTTGTTTGCGCAAGCAAGGGCACCAATCAGACCCATTTAATTACAACCCATAAAATAAATAAACCAAAACTACACAGGGCTTAAGGGCAAAATCGACCAATCCACATATTCACTCAAGAACATGCATAAATTCACATAAGGGCATAAATGTAAATTTACCGGCTCCTTTAATTTTAATTCACAAAATTTATCCAAGTTAATTAATTTTGAATTAATAATTAATCTCTAAGATTAATTCACTCTTACTTGAGTTCTAAGCCATCTACAACTCTTATCTTGATAAAGTTGGTTAATTAAGATAGTTACAAATCCAAGATTATTATCTTATCCAAAACTCTTAAGTTTCTCAATTTTACAAATCTCCAAGATTCTCAAGATAATCCTATTTTGACTAGATTAGTTAACTAAGGTAGTGTCCAAATCAACCAAGATTTCTACTTTATCCAAAACTCCAAGTTTCCTAATTTAATAAGATCTCTAAGATCTTTTAATTTTGGTAACTTACTAGAAGAGATTAATTTTAATTAAATCTCTTATCACAATTGAAACTCTAAGTTTCCTTGTTTAATAAGATCTCTAAGATCTTTAATCTTGGTATCTTACTAGAAGAGATTAATTTTAATTAAATCTCTTATCATAATTGAAACTCTAAGTTTCCTTGTTAATAAGATCTCTTAGATCAATCCAAGATTCACCAAGATTCCATAACAACAGAATCTCCAAGATTTTCTGGACTTCCAAAATAGGTGAGTTTGTGATCAACCAAAATTCAGCCACGAAGTGACTGATTGAACGCTGCCACGTGGCAGCACACATATGGCCACTGAGGTCGCGCGTGAGCCCCACGCAGCGGCTGCTGCCGCGCTTGACAGCACGTAGCAGCGTGCTGCTGCTCGTTGCCAGCACGCGGCAAACTGCCCGAGGGCAGCTACCGTGTGCTGCACGCGCAGACAGCGCGTTGTTCACGCGCTGCCGCTAACGGCAGCACGCGGTGGCCGCCTAGCCGCGGTGCGCTACTGCGCACCGCCGCGTGCCACCGCGGTTGATCCCAAAAATATATAAAGTTTTTTTGTTCGATTACTTTTGATTTAATAAAACATATCCAATTAATTAAATCCCAATCCAAAATAAAAATTAACACGATAAAATTTTGAATCAAAATATTTACATTAACTCTAAGTTAACAGGTCTACGTCCTAAAACATATACAGTTAAAGAACTAGCCATACATAAATCAAACATATGATTTATAACACAAAATATGCAAATTCATTTATATACAAAGCCTAGAGTTGGCTCTGATACCACTGTTGGGATTCGGTAAGATAAACAGCCCTAGGCACAGCGGAATTTAATAAAATTTTTAGGACCTCTTACAGAATCTTGCCAGGATACTACTCTAGATGTATATATATGAATATTAAATAAACGACGGTATAATCAGTTACACGTTATACCTGTCTCCTTGCAAATCCCAGTTGACAGATGAAGTCAAGTTCCTCCCTCAAGTTGGTCGATCATATGCCCTGCAGTAGCGCCCCTCGTGTTGCGCCTCTATGGGTTGATACACCACAATTACACGAAATATAATATACCCTGATCGGTTTGAACACATGATATATTAAGATCTGGGTTTAGGAAACGAATTTGGAACAAGAACAAAATCGAAAAATTCTTACTAAGGAAGAAAGGGTGTTGAGCGATTTCACTAGGGAGAGGAGAGGGAGAGTTTTCTTGACTTGGCCTTTTTGGCTCTTGAAAGTTGTGTGTGAGATATGACATCAAATCCCCTATTTATAGGTATCTCATTAACCTAATCCTCCTAGGACTAGGACTCCAAGTCTCCTACATGGGCCATGGCCCTTTTAATTAGAAGACTAAGTCTTCCTAATTAATTCATGGCCCAATTAATTAATTTATCAGGCTTTATTTAATCTCCCAATTAAATAGCCCAATTAATTAACTACTCTACCAATTAATTAAATTAGACTCCAAGTCAATTTAATTAAATCCTTTTATAATTAATTAAATCCAACTTAATTAGTTAACATACAAATTAAATTTCAATTTAATTTATAAACTTGATCCAATTCTAATCAGATCCAATTTGTTCCAATTGGGTCGACCCAGTCACTTAATCGACCCAATCAATTTATTTGACCCAGTCGACCCAATCGACCCAGTCGATTTAGTCGACCCTGTTGTTTCCTTTTCCTTCGCTTTCGCTTCATGTGTATTGTGTATGCCCCCATAGGTTCACCACATAATTGACCGTGGTTTATAATTAAATACTAATATAATTATTCAAGTATTAAATACTTTAAATCAGTCGAACACTCTGTCGACTGATCATTCCAAAATTAGCACCCCTGCCAATTTAGGAATTCTCCCACACTCCACGGTCGATGTCTGGCCACAAGCCCATGAAGCCCAATCACTGGTGAATTAATTCACTGAACCTTTTAATCATTTACAATTACCATATTGGCCATAATCTCTCCATCAACCAATCTCCCAGTCGAGACTTAAGGGGTATGGTCTTTCATCGGTTCCCCTTTTTCTTTTGTCTTGACCTTATGCATTCTGGTCTCGAAATAATTCTCTTTGACTTAATCTTTATGAGCTACTTACATAAATCCGTCAGATAACTCGGTCGAGGATTTTACCAGAATTAATTTCTCACAGAAATCCATAGGAGATTTTTTCAACCTATCAAGTCGGGTCATTGGGTCCTTTGTTGATGATATGAACCTGCATACGAGTTCCTCTATACCCAACATGAGTCCACAGAGACCTTCTGGTAATCTCCAGTCAGTCGGAACTCACATCAAAGTATCGACGTTCTCACACCAGATAAACCCTATCACCCTAGTACCTCAAGTTCGAGGATTAAATCGTACACTGTTATAAGTCTTGAGAGACATCCCATTACCGATATGCTTAATGAACTTCCACGATGGGTCTCTCTATTCGGGTCGTTCGATGCGTTCGATCCCCTATCGAACAACCTAGTCATATGTACTGACATCAAATGTCTTGTTCATGAAACTCTACAAATTCACTCCATGTGATCATGCATAATCGTACAAGTCTTAGCGATTCCCTCGATAACCCGTCTTGATTGAAATCTACGATTTGGAACAATTTTAAGATCACGACATTAGAGACTGTTCCATGATTGCACTCAGTACTGAAATGAATAATCCCATAGTCGAATGTGATCTTAGGATTTCATCCAATCACTTAGATAAGTTCGCGAGAGATGAAGATGGTCATTGTTTAATTAACGTACTATGAATATACGGGCGTAATATCTTATGAACAATAATATTGTTTTCTAAGATAGTCCCTTTACAAGCTCGTGTTTGTTGGCTTGCTGGGCAATATCCTTTCAATCTCCCACTTGCCCTAAAGCCAACCACATACATTTCTAAGGCTCGTCTTTCTCAAGATATCCGTCGAACTCTTTTGTGATTATGACTTAATTAGTGGATCTGCTATGTTGTCTTTTGACGTGGTTTACTTCCACGTCTTTTTCTACCTATGTTTTTTCGATCATATGGTATAATTTAATTTGTGTTTAGATCATGGGTGAGATCTTGATTCCTTTGCTAAAGCAATTGCCTTAAGTTATCATAGAAGATAAATATAGGCCTTGCAATGCTAGGTACATCTTCCAATTTATTGGAAGAAGTTTTCATCCAAACACTTTCTTTCGCTGTATTCAATACTGCGATATATTCTGTTCTAGTGGTTAACTTGGCATCAATTGTCCATTTGAACCCTTTCAAATCATCGTTTCCCCATCATGACAGAATATTATATTCACAACAGATGGGAAACTTGAATCACTAAATCCTTCGAGTTTCAGTTCTTCATTATTACCGCTGACCAGCAATATATCCTCAGAACTCTTAGAGTTCTTAAGGATTGCTCTTTTCGGTAATCCAGTACTCCTCACTGGTGTTCGACTAACAGTAGCTTATGATATTCCTAGCATGTGTTTAGTCTGGTCTCGCACATGACGTTGCATATATTATGCCACCTTTTATTTGGAAGGTGTACTGGGACATTATCCTCTTTACTCATCACAGGTAGGGCACATTGATTTTGAGAGAGATTTTATATCTCTATGGAAGTGGTCCTCTCTAGGATCCTTTCCATACCGAATTCATTCATTTTTTGTCCATGTATAAGATTTGGGAATAAGAACATCTTCTCTAAGATATCTCTATATATACGTATTGACAATACGTGCTGCGTTTTAACACTCTTACATCTCTATGTCAACTTTAATGTTATTATCATGATTATTTTACGAACAATACAGAAACTCCCACTGATTCTTTTGGTACATTCAGATTTACATGCAATTTTGATAAAGTCAACTTCCTTGTCTATCTCATCTAGTCGCATGTTCCAGTTTCGGGATACTGGTCTAGAGTCATAGATTTACCTTTGAAAATAAATCCAATGGTTATGCTTCGTAGTCATACCAAGCTTCTATGGTTCCATGTTTTCAAATGGATTTTTGAAAAGCTACTTAGATCACATGGCGTTTAAGCTATGTGCCTGAATCTATGTTATACATAGATATTTCGCAAGGTTTTGGATCACTATCCAATTGATTGTTTTCGTGAAAACAAGTTCTTTTCGAATTCGATCGGATGTTCAAAATTTTAGTGTACAGAATTTTGGTTCAGTAGGTTTGGAAAGATACTCCCACTATTTGTAGGGATGAGTCTGAATCTAAGACTTCATCAAGTTCTATGATAATCCCATTTCTATTAGCGAGGGAACCACCCTCTAAGAATTGGGTATCCCTAGAAACGATTTTATTTCGTTCTTTAGGATCATAGAACAGGTATCCAATGGACTTCGTTGGATACCCTACAAATTTACTCAAATCGGATACACTATCCAATTTACCATTTTCGGGTGGTACACCATATTTTAGTTAGTACGGTGTCATAGGAATTGACTTTAAAAGTTACTAGTCTAAGTATCTTTAAATAGTCAGAGGTTTGAACCCCAGAAATAAATGAGGAATTTTTAGCAATAATAATTAAGGAATGAATCTAATCTTGCATAGTTTAATTCCTTGTATTAGATTTAAATTGCTATTCAAGAATTCTATTCTTGATTTAGATAATTTGAGTAATTTAGGGCTTATGTATTCATCACATCGATTATATCGAATGGACATACCTTAATGCCCTTAATTGCTTCGGTTTTGGAATTCCTTTGAATCCTTTCAACATTTCCATATTTGCACTTTACTTAGTGCCTATATGAAACCTTTTGAACCCTTCAACATTTCCAAAACTTGTACTTCACAAAGTACCTATATCCTAAATATCATCAGGATATTTCATGAAGCAATTAATTTCTCACACTAATGCTTTAGTGATCCACATGTGTGTTTATGGATTAAATCCATTGAACAGTTGGTTTCCCTAAGATACCTTGTAAATCGATCATTTTCCCTGTTCAGACAGGATTCACATGTTATAAGTTCATCAATGTTCTATATTTCAAGAGCCATAAATGAAAACAGTCCATCGACTCCTTCTTTTGGAAAATATGTTCGAATGTGGATTATTATCTAATTTGTTTTACTTTTCTTGATTTAGCATAATTGCCAATAGGTTTTATCAACGTTCATTTCTTTGCTTTATTCACAACGGTAAAGCAATTGTGTACAAATTAAAAGCTTTAATTAAAATTATTCCATTCATAATGGTAAAGCTAGAAAAATTTCGTACAAAGTTCGAAATAAATAGATAAAACTATAACTAATGCTTAAAGGAAAAATAAGTAAAAACTTTTGCTAACAAGAAAAATCTAGGTGCATCTTGACCCAGCTCCTGAAGTACTTTTCCCTTTTCTGTTCAAGGAACTCTTTCCTTCGTCTTACTCGGCTCGCTCTTTTTCCCAAGAGCAAGGGAATGTCATCATCACCTACAAACACTTTCACAGATGTGAGTGACTTGTTTTAGATGTCATAAATCAAAGAATTACTAAGTTTTACCTTTGTTCATTCTCTCCAGGAATTTCATAGCAGCAATTTTCCTCAATGTTTTATCTTTCCTACATAATGGGCAATTCTTTCCTTCACTCAAACCTTCTCCTCTTTCGAGGGCTTTCTCATATTTGTCCAATAACTTATGTAAATCATTAGTCTTAATTCCTTCGCATGGAATTTCATAATGATCCATAAAATGAGAAAAAGATTCAGACAACCATTGATGATAATCTCTATTTCATCATCTTGAGTCAAAATAGCTCCAAGCCTTTTGATTCGTTTCATTATCTTGATTAGGTGAGAACAATATTCACTAAAATTGTTAAACCTGATCATTCTTGTCTCGTGGAGTGAATTCATCATGAGTTGTGTTAATGATTGTTCGCACATGATTGTAAATATTGGCATGGCTAAAATAAATAATAAAAGACAACAGTAAGCGGCCAAATTTAAGATAAATACTTATAATTAACAAAAATTGGTCTTTCAATCGAAAAAGTTCTCCCACTATTTTCTCGAAACAATGACCCCTTTCATTGTTCGGTAAATTCTATTTCCTAGTAGGTCTTGACGTCCCAGCAGACATTAACTGCACCCACGACTCGCGGCCATACAATTAATTCCCTAGGCAGGTATACTTTTACCAATTGTGTCCCTACACAACCTTCAAGCTGTTTTGCCTCAATGTTCACATTTATCTAGCACTGCTACATCATAAATGGTACTACTCGTTAAGTCTAACCCAATCAATCTTGATGAGCAACGGGCCCGAACATGTCAACCCCTGGGACTCGCACTCGATCGCATGCCCCGACCAATCCCCACCGTTGTCAAGTTTATTTAAAAATAAGAATCGAGAGATTTCGTGTATTGTCCCTTTCTTCGCTTCGGGTGCCAGACTTTGGATCACCTTCAACGATAAGTAGACAAACTACACTGGTCCCTATTGATGGAAGGCTTGGATTTATAAAACTTCATTTTATAGTTAACCCAATATGATTTAATATTTAGTTCAAGAGGGGATTTTCGGTTTTAGAAAGTTTGAGGTAACTCTCCTCAAGATCTCACCGCATTAATTATGCTTTATCTTTTATTTAGTGATCTAATTTCTAGCGCGCATCTCATACAAGCCAAAATAAATCAACAAATAAAATTAAAACATTCACACCTAGCATGCATGCTACCACAATATGTTTTCGATTGGGAGCCTCCTATGCGGGCCATCATCGAGCCATGATGTTGGCCCAATTGGTCAATCTAATGGGTTCTTAAAGAATTTAACATGTTATATAAGCAACCATGCATACATGGCCTTCATTCCTTCTTGGGTCTCCACCTCGCTTGTAATGGACCTCTATCCTAAACTATTAAAACAGTAAAGCTCTAATCTATTACAGAGGCTCAAAGTGGCCCAAAAGCATAAGGCTCACAGGCCCAATAAAAACCAACATAATTAAATTAAACCAATCACATCTACCCTAGGGTCAAGGCTCGGCACGATCGAAAACCACGCAAACAATTTATGTAGAGCAAGAAACAAGCAAAAATACATTTTTTCTTATTTCTTATATTATTTTAAAACTACCTTTTAAAATAACCCAAGATTCTAATTTTAAAACCCCTTTTAAAATAATCTTTAAATTTTATTTTAAAAACCCTTTTAAAATAAATCACAATTTCTATTTTAAAACCCCTTTTAAAATATCTCATGGTTCTCGTTCTAGTCTCCACTAATTATGATAAAATTAATCCTTCGGATAATAAAACACCTCTTAAGCATAAAACAGGTTCTGGAAATTTCAATTTTTGAAAATTATAGTTTGGTCCCTCAATTTTGAGAAATACGTTTTGACCCCAAAACTTTCGAAAATAATTAATTAGCCCCAAAAATTCCAGAACATGCAAATCGGCCAAGAAAACATAAATTAATGCTTTAATTCCAGAAACTTTCGTTAATTGCAAAACTGCTCCTTGAAGTTACGTAAATAACAAAATAACCCCATAACTTTCGGAAATTACAAACATACCCCAATTACCAGAAAACAGAATTACAATTTCAGCCCAGAATTTGCAGAAAAACAAAATTTCAGATTATGTCCAGATTTTACAAAAATTGCAATTTACAGTTTAGTCCTATAAGTTTTGGAAATTGCAGAGCTGGCCCAAATACGAATTATGCTATTTACCTGAACACATAATAAATCATAATCAGCAAGATCCATGCACAGAACACGACAAAAAATATATACATAAATTTTGAAGTGTTCAGATCTGTTTTTGTATGAGCGTTCTCTGATACCACTGTTGGGTTTTCACGGTGTACGATTGTCAAAAACAACGTGCGGAATATTCAAAAAATTTCATACACTCATGAAACCCATGTGCCCAGGATCTTAGTTATCTAACTCATACGAAAATGGGTATTTGAATCTCAATTCAAAAGCATAAATAAATAGGTAATTTAAGAAATTACCTCACCACAGGCAAGATGGTGGATTTTCTCCGGTCTTCAAAAGTTCACTAGAGTACCCCAAGTGTTGTGACTCTAGAGATAGTCCACACCAATTGGATTGAATGACCTCCTTAAACCTCAGGCTTAGAACTAGGTAGAAAGAGTTGTCCATTTCAGAAACTGGATCTAGATCCGGAGAAGAAGCTTGGAGAAACAATAATATAGAGTGGCGATTTTGTCAGGGTGGCCGAACAGAGAAAAGGGGCGAGAGTTGCTTGGCTGAAAATTTCGGCCACTTCTCTTTTCTTATAATAGGGTTTTCCTCTACTATAGTTGATATCATCAACCAGATTTATCCCTAAATTAATTTAAAAATGATAATTTAAAATAAATCGTCTTAGGAGCAATTTATCCCTAAATTTGATAATTATTGGCCCAACTTTTAATTTTCTCCATCCCAATTTATCCCTAAATTTGATACAAATTAATACAAATCCAATCAAATTTTAACAATTTTTTTCTTTCTCTATGCTCATTACGACTTCATCTTTCCTCAGGGTCGCATATGTTGAACCCAAGTTGGGCCAATAATTATAATCGGAGGGGGTGTCCAATTATAATTGACCCAAAAATCGAACGGATGAGGAAGGGCAGCTCGAGATTTATTGTGCCCAACCAATTAATTTAATGTGCATTAATTAGGGCTAAATTTTGGGCTTTATAACCCAACCGAACGCACCTAATCTTCACATAAATAACACGGCATCCGTCTCTTCGTTTCCTCTTTAAAAAAATAAGTACTATTAAATCCCTATTATATACGTCTTTCAAAAATTCAATTGTAAATGAAGATGTCGACGATTTTGAAGAATAAGAGAAGAACCAATTGAAAAAAGTGGAAATTCATTTGACGAGAGTGTCTCTCAACCCCCAATTGATGCCGATGAAGAAAAACGATAAGATGCTGACGTGGACTTTGAGTTCTTGTTTAGTTTTTCTTTCTCGGCTTCAGTTGGGAGTTGAGAGAATCTCTTGCTTTTCTCTAATTAACTAACTTTGATTTTATTGTCATTTGTTTTATTTTTCATTTTTACAGGTAAATTTCTTTTTGGATCTAGATCTGTCTAGTTTGAATCTCTTATTTTTACAGGTAAATTTCTTTTTGAATATAAAAAGTTCCTAATATGAGCTGAAGCATATTGTCTTGCCTAGTCTATCATCATCAATCGAACTAACAATTCAAAATATTTAATTCAATTTCAAATATAATTAAGTCATATTTTTATATTCATAATATATTTTTTTAAATTAAGGTATATATAAATTTAAAAAAATGACAAAAACATTAATCAATCTATGTTCGATTACTATGTATTAATTTGAGTCATACTAATTAATGTTTGATTACTATATTAATTTTAGTTATATTGATTTATGTTCAATTACTATATTTATTTTAAATTAAGACATACATAAATTTAATTAATCTTTTTACACACATAAAAAAGTATTGCATAATTAAAAATATATATATAAATTAAAAACTAGTGACCAATTAATTATTTACTCACTACTACTTGAAAGTCATTTAAAGTGATTACCAAATTATTACATGACTCCATTACCAACATAAAAAATTAAAGAATTATTTTGCCAGCAGCGAGCTATAGTTACGGGTTGCAATTTTCCCTAATATATTTTACCTTAGCTAATATTTGGGAATCAGTCAACGATGAAACATGTGGTATGTATATAACATTAAATTGAATTGAATGAAATGCAAAATACCCCCTACATTTTGCTTAATTAGTAAAATACCCTTGTATTATTTTTATTACCAAAAACTCCTCCTCTATTATTTTTTATTAGCAAAAAACACCCATCCTACATATTTTTCAAAAGAATTGACAACTATACCCTCACAAGAAAAGGCAAAAAACCCCTCTTCATCTAAAGAATGATAATAATCCCCCTGGTAACTTTAAAAATTAGCAAAAATCATCTTGTTCACTTAAGATATTGGTAATAACCTTCGTGAAATTTCAAATG